>CM055846.1:14892582-17715082 GCA_029490765.1 Euthynnus affinis | reverse complement strand
CTTTTTCCCATCTCCATCCTCATAGTTCTTCTTTGATTTCTTGTCCTTCTTGGGGCCAGGAGCTGAGGCAGAATTTCCCGTGTGTTGATCCATATTTATAAGTTAATCCGTTACCTTGAAGTGAGTGTCAACATAAAACGGTGAGGCGGGTAATCTCCCTGAACTCAAGCGTGAATCACAAAGCAAGAGTTTCCTTTGACGTTGTTTCTTTACTAGAGAAAAAGTCAACTGTTATTCCCCTTTGGGCCTAGGCTAATATCCTGGCTAACTAGCCACAATTAGCACAAGGTTGCTAATGATTTGGTAGGAAGCCAACCACACCGAGCGAGCCCCTCGCTATGTCTGTATTACTGAGGGAGGGAAATTCAAAGCACAGCCACAAGTCCTCAGGGCAAAAAGTAGATAAACCAACCTGTTGCGTCTGTAAAATACAAATGAGCACTTTAATCACCAGTGTAGGCCAGTATCCACATGTAACCCAAACGAAAGCTTTAACCAAAGGAAATTTAAGTCCCGAAAGTAAACGGTAGCTAACGTTAGCTTTAGCTAGGCTAACTCGCCAGGCTACAGTAGGTGAATTCTCAGTGGGGACAAAAAGAAAAGTCTCCCCACTTCCACAAGTTGTTTCGGCGACTATAAAACACGGACGACGAGTTGGTGTTACGGATAACTTGACTCGACTGTGTCTCTCAAATTAGTTTCCATGTCTGCTGCAAGTTTAGTTAACTTTTTAACCCCTGACTGACAGCCGGGGGAGCGACTACCGTCTTTAGCTAAGGAGGTTTTCTTCCTGTTCTTCTGACAGTCCGGTCAGAGCTGGTCGGGGAGGAGCCTGCGCTCTGCTGCTACACCTGAGAGGATTTAACAGAGATATCTACCCTTACTGCACAGAGCTGAGGGTGCAGTCATGGTCAGAGCACCGTGACAGAGAGCCAGAGGTCCCTAGTGAAATAAGGGCTACTTTAACTGCTTACTCATGTTATAGGAATTATCCAAAATGCAGGGAAAGCAAAGAAAGTTTAGACCTGTTCCTGTTACCATGGACTGTTTCCATGGCATCACAGTGTGTTTTGAACTACACAGATGATGTAAAAACGCATTGTGCCATAATTATGTCATGATCTACGTTATAAAGACCATTCAGAGACCTCAATTCAGATTTCAAATGAGTAATGCCATAGACTAACTCAAGTGTGACAGTCGGTGGGACTACTATCGTAAGCATTATGCACTAAATGACTACTTGTTTAGTTTTTTCCCATATCACTATTATTATTTTTTCATTGCACGTGGCCGAAAAGTTCTATGAGAGAATGTACAGGCTGTTACTAAAGACTACTGTAGTGTGCTCTCTCCTATTATTCACCAGTTCCTCTGCTGACAATAGCCTATAACACCATATTACAAAAATCCAACAAACATTTGAGTCTCATCGACTCTTCTTCTTCAAAAAAAAAACCCTTCTTAAAAATAAAAGGTTTCACACACCTAAATGCTGCACAAGCAATCTACTTGATATAGATATTATGCTAAAGGTCGCCATTAGTAACCCTCCTCTCCTTATTACAATGCAAAGAGCCTACTTTAGTTCCGTCTCTATTCTGTGCAGTCGTTTTTTGCGGTTTTAAAAGGTGATATTTCAACATGTTTGGCGCACAGGCACTTTGCCAGTTTGTACTGTGATCATACTGTGCAAACAATCAGACTTAGGGCTCCACCAAGCGATTAAAATATAAACAGCAGGTGTTGCGGTGTCACCAGAGTTAATCCAACCTATCAAGCAAAATAAATGCACTATGTTTAATAGGGAGCAACTGGGATGTACTTTATGTTGCTCTATATATCTATGTCTGTACATTGAAAAATGGAATTGGCACTGGGTGACAGAGTTGTAGAAAAATGACGTTAAATTATAGGTTACAAGTCAACTGCAGCAAATGATTGAATCGAGAAAGCCCACAGCCTATTGAATGCCCTCCAAATAACAGCATTTAGCTGGTCGGTCAACACCCCAGGCAGATGTTCTGTCCTCAGTTTACAACGTCTTATTTTAGTGGCTCTCAAATCCGGTAGGCCCACATATTTTAATTGTGCACCACAGACAACAATCACTGCGTTTAGCTCATGTCAGTGAAGCACTAGATGAATGTTCACTGGAATTCAGTGACTACACCCGTGGCTTGAGTGATTTAGAGATTGTCCAAGACAGATGTAGTGTTTCTCTTACTTACTTCTCAGACCTTCGCCACACATACACACACAGAGAGAGAGAGAGAGAGAGAGGCGCAGGATTACAGAGATAGGCTCATCTGTCTGTCGTGGTATGCGAGAGATGTTTTCCAACAACAAGATTGGAGAGGATTTGCGCATCACCGGTGGCACTGAAACCGACAACAGTTTGGTTTATCGCTGACGACTCGTCATATACTTCAGCCTCAAGTCTTCACTCTCATATCGGCGCTATAAATTGCGGGAGAGAGGTTAATTAAAAGTGAAAGTGCACGATAACGCTGGCAGCCCTATAGCACTCGTAAAAACGCCCCATACCGACGTATTAAGTGATTAACAGTTGGTCTCTCACATCAGCAGCTGCATCAGCACCATCTTCAGCATCGCTATTCATAAATAGGTGGATAGAGGAAAAGACTTCAACTTCAGAGTATTTGAATATCTTTATGTGAGGCCTGCAGTCTGCCATTTAATTATCATTTTACAATGGACAAAAGGGTGGGAATTTGTGTGTTGATTGCATCATTTCACAAGACATACAGTTAAGTTACAGTAATACAAAATATTTTATATACAAACCACTGTAGACCTTTTCTACGTTGACATAGGTCACGTTTCCACAGAAAAAAAAAACAGATTTGTCTTGTCAAGGCCAGTGTGAAATGAAAACTATGAATATGGACCTAGACTCTCAGGTGCCGGGGCAACTAGATGCATTAATAAAAGATTGGGAGTACACTGGAAGGAATAAGGAATTTGTTTCCAAAGTGCACTGCCAGAGTTGATGGGAAATGATGGATGGTTTTACATTTCATTCTTTAATTACCAGAAAATGTATGAGTCACTAATTTGATCAGGAGTTTCACCTCCTCTACTGTTATCTTCCCATCTGCAGTCCTCCTCTACACACCTCTCATCTTCTCAAATTGCACCCCATAGTCTGAAGTGCTGGGGGATGGGGGTTAGGGTGAGAGAGAACTTTTGGCATAATTTAGGCCCTGATCAACCATGTAAGGTCTTGTTTGAGGATTCCAAGCTATTTAGGCCATCCGATGTGTCCAAGAGACATGATAAAGGCAACAACTTCATGTGAACAGTACGTGCAGCAGAAGTTCAGGGGCCAGTGAGCTCTAAACCCCCACCAGAGTCTCAATAAAGACCCAGAGTCTCAGGGATCTGGCCTACTTGTAGGATGTCCGGGCCTCTCTCAGCGACCTGTCATATGGCATGGAGGCGAAGAAAGAGTTCCGGAGCTGACAGTTGATGAAGAACACAATGAACAGCACCATCAGGAAGAGCAGCAGGCACATGACTATATAGGTGATCAGGTCCGGCTTGTGGAACTCTCCATCGCGCAGCCCACCCCCCCGGCCCGTGGTGGGTCTTAGGAGTGCGGCCACGCTTACCGAGCCCCCGTGGGAGGCGTTCAAAGAGGCGGGGGCGTGCGTGGACGACTGGGCCATGAGCACCAAGTCGAAGTCCGGGGTGTCGGTGGAGTTGAGGAGGATCTGTCTCAGCATGGCGCCCCGCGGGCTCACCGGCTGCGTGGGTCGGCTGGAAGGATGAAAAGAGAAGGAGAGGGTTATGTAGTCTACTTCCCATGTGTTCCACACTAAAGATAGGATTTAGCTACACACTATATATTTATGGATGTCCTATTTCTGCTTCAACAACACCGACAAAAAAGAAACAGCTATTTCTGTGTGACATTAGAAACAGCCTTTTAGGATAGGAATAGACTATTCAAATTTATACCTTTTATGTCTAACAAGGTCGCTGATAAACTCCATCTACTAACCAAAATCTACATTCTATGCACATAGTGTATCATATCACAGTTATGCCACATGTGTTAATGAAAAAGTATGCTGGAGTAAGTCCAAACAGATTCCTAGAAATATCATAGGACCTTGTGATATTTCTCTTTGTGGAATCTCACAGCAACGTTAAACGAACCAAAGACACATGGTTGTAGTAGAGGGGGTTTCTTACTTTGGTGTGCGCTGCGAAGAGTTCCGCAGGTGAGCTGGCAAAGACAAAATCCCGGCTCCGCATTCCTCAGTGTCCCCGACTCTGTCCGCTCCAGTCCCACCGAGGGCGCGCTGTGGCGTAGCGGCGGGTCGATAGCTTCAAATCTGCACCCACAGTCCATATGTCGCTGGGTGGGATATCAACTGAATGTTCCTCACCACATTAAACCGACCTGGTCAAATCCATGTGTCAGTAGCTGATCGGAGCCCCAGTAAAGGAACAGAGAACCAATTTCCACTTGTTGGTGTTTAATTCCAAGTCATCCTGCCACGCGTGTGGTTAAGCACATACTGCGTTATGGACGGCTACTGTAGCGATATCCAATTGACTCTAAGGTTTGGCATAGGTGGCGAACTTCAACGGCGATCATTGCGTGTGCGTGGTGGTGCGCAGCAAAACAGGATCGCCTTTACTTGTGCGTACAGGGCGCAGAGGAAGGTCACGCCGGATCCCCAGTTTTTGCAGCTCTTTGCTGGTTCTTTTATCCAGTAAAAGGTCGATACGTGTCACATAAATGCAACCGACGATCTGCCCTCACGGGATTATCAATCCAGTAAAACTAAAATAAAATGACAGGTGAGATTAATAGAGGACAAAACACAGCAGCACACTGGGTCGCAAACAGCTTCCCATCCTTGCCCTGGGTTGCGTGTGTATGACAGAGCGAATGAAGGAGAGAGAAAGAAAGAGAGGGAGAGAGAGAGAGAGTTGCAGATCAGGAGAGAGGAAGGAGGGCGCTGAAGGAACGTCACTGGACAGATATATGTCTCTGAGACAAAGTCACAAGAGCAAGTCCTATCTATCTATCTATCTATCTATCTATCTATCTATCTATCTATCTATCTATCTATCTATCTATCTATCTATCTATCTATCTATCTATCTATCTCATCATATCATATAAAGTGATGAGAGAAAGTTGAGTAAGAGCCATTTCTGGGCCAGTGTGGGGAATGTCTCACACTGGGGTGATGAGAGAACAGGAAAGGGTGTGAGATTGGTGAGTGTGTGTAAGATCTTGATCAGGTGAGTCAATTTTAGAAAAGGTCTACATGGTAGTCTAAGTGCCTGACTCATTAAAGTGTTGCATATTAGGGCACCACTCTCTGTCCATTTACTTAAGGCTTTGGATTAACGAGCAACACAATTGTTCTTGTATCTAAATGACATGTCCTGGCCTGTGTGGTTCGAACATAACCGTGTTTGTTCTCTGTGAAATAGATTTGACATCACTGCTCGACATTAAAAAGAAGGTGCTAAAGTTGGAGAATGGAAGCCAGGCTGCTCTTACATGATGCTTCATACATTCAAAGGGCCAGACCCTTAAAGCTCTGCCGATCTGTTTCATATTCATCTGCACCTGTTCTGTCACAACAGAATGGCTGGCAGGCATAGAGCAAGGACAGAGGGGCACACACACACACACACACACACACACACACACACACACATTGCAGCTAAAAATACTGTAAACCTTCTCCAGATTGGGAAATGTATTTTTGATGCCAAACACAGACAATCATAAGTTATAATAATAAGCAAACTAGCCTAGAAATAACAGACAAATAGCGGCGTCCTGGTGTCCCACATCAACTCTGTATTCAACAACAAAGAGGATTATGGTGGGCCAGAGTTTGGTGGAATGTACATGTCACATGGGAAATGTAAATACAGCCGAAAGCATTGTTTACCTATGTGGAGGGGCAGCAATAATTGTGATGGCTAAGGAGATTACTGTTCATTATTGCTTTTTGGATGTGGAACTCTCTCCCTGCGTCGCTACAGGCACATTACTATCCTCACCCCCCATCATACATTCACACACATATACACAAGTACACACATCCAAGACAGACGCAAAGGCGAATCCAAAGACACACAAAGGAAATCAGACCCATTTTGCAGAAATCTGATGTGGATGCTTTCAAGTGGTAATCAGTGTTATGAATATTTGCAAAAGTCCACTGTGAGGTCAGTAACAGACCTAACGGGCCCATCACAATCAGGTGATGTAGTTAAGAAAGGGAGTGAGAGAGATTGTGATATACCATGACATATATGTTGAGTGATGCCTTTGCTCTGTGACTAATTGTGCCAGTTATCAGGCTTAGCTCATTAGCTGTAACCCACGACAATGGAATTTTGATTAGGAATGGTGAATTGTAATTCTTCACCACTACAGCCTTCGTTAAGGGCCTCAACCAATCAAAGACCCCTGTCAGGCATCATGTCATACAAACCAATGACTTCTCTCCTACTATATGTTTGTTCACATGTTTCTCCATAAACACACCTGGACAGAAACACAACTTTCAAGTCATCTTTTCCTTCCTAATTCTCTCGTGTCTCTCTTCCATTTCTGTGTTGTGTGGTCTGTTTCTCTCACTTCTCTTAGTATATTTCCCCACCCTCCTTCTCGCCCCCTTACTCCCTCTCTTTCTGTTTCTTAATCCTTCTAATCCATAAAAAAAGGGAGAGAAAGACAACTCATCCATGAAGCACTGAGAGCTCAAAATGGAGATAAACAAGAACAGGTTTTTCAAATTCTTTTTCTAAGTTTAATAATGTTGTTTTACAGGAAGGGGAAAAAAGAGACAGAGAAAGGCTTAAAAGAAGCTTAATGCTCCTGCTGATGAGACATAACCAAAGCAAATGGCGTACCATGAAAGTCAACAGGGATTATGTATGTGTAGCCTACACACACCAGCCACACCACTCACTCTTTCTTTCATTTACATACACACACACACACTGAGGCAAACACACAGTGATACACACTACTCTGCGTTGTCAGCTAACTGGAGAATTGGGTCTTGCTCAGGGATTGTTATTTTATTACTCTTATTTTCCATTATTTCCAATAGGGAAATGATCGACATTTAGAAAATCTTTCCTCAAAGCCTTCTGCCCCTGTTTTACATCATTCACTTTCAGTCACCTCAAATTATGCCATGTCAAATGAGGGTGAAGTAAACAACACTAACAAAAGCGGTGGTAATCTGCACTCAGAGCAGTGTTTTCTTCAGCCGTTACAGCTAATGCCTTTGAGACAAAATTGCTTGAGTCTACTGAGTTTTGTTTATTTTTGCTTCATGAAAGAGTAATATTGTTTGTTGCTTTCCTCAGCATGAACTGTATCCACAATGCAGTGGAGTCATTCGCCGCACAGGCAGGAGTCCAACAGCCACCCAAAAATACAGTTTGTACAGTCTATCTATCGCTGCTTCTCACTGCTTCCACTGGCAGGCTGGCTCATTAAAACAGTGTTACCAAAGCTCCAAAACCAGTAATGATCAGCATTTCTAGGCAATAATACCATCCCCTCTTCTACTACTAAGACAGACAGACACAAACACACACACACACACACACACACACACACAGACGCAGCTGATAATACCGACACTCCCAGACAGACTCTCAAGACTAACGCACACAAAAGACAGAGAGACAGATTATGAGAGCACTGTTATGCACATTGCGTGCACACAGACACACACGCACACACACACATTCACACAAAGGAGACGCATCAGACACATAAATACATATAAATCACACATACTATACGCTGCTACACACTTACATAAAGGCAGAAAGAGAGGGAACACACACAGTCACACATACACACAGAGAAAACACAAGCAATTCTTACACAAGCTAACACATGACCCAATCAGTACCTCCTCAGAAAACAAACACACACACACACACACCACACACAATATGATCACTAATGGCTACAGAGGCAGCTAGGACTGCATTATCTCCTATGTCAATACAATCCCATTCTCTGTCTGACTGACTTCCAACAAGAATCTTAAACAAACAAAATATGTGACAAGCAAATGTCCCCTCTTTCTCGTTTTCTGTAATTGTGTTCATTTTCTTCTAACCATCTCCTCTTTAACCTCCATGGAAAAATCAGTCGTCAAAATAGGATTTCTCCCTGCCAGCGCATCAAACACCCCCATTGGCAGAAATCAGACGTTCCACAATTAGTCACTTGATTATCTCGCCAGAACACAAAATGCTGTTTCTCCTCTCGGGGAGGAATAAAAAGGGAGGCATTTACTTTCTTGCAGAGTAAAAAAAAAAAAAAAAATCACTAATTGATCGCCAGAATGAGGAAAAGGAGCTGTCATGTAACTTCTAAAACAAACACATATGATTGCCGCTTCTAACATGAGAGCAAAAGAGAAAACACACCTTTACTCAGTAAGATAGTTAAATACACAGATTACACAGTAAATATGCACATTACAGTCATTCGAATCATATTTTGTGAGAACAAAATATATTTCGACTTGCAGATTGTATGTGTCGTGGTATATTGACAGGAAAATAAAAAGAACAATTTTTATTAAGTCTACAGTGATTCCACAGTAAAATTGACATCATCTAACAGGTAAAAGCAGCAAACAAAACAGATTCAGACAGTAAGAGACCACATGAGGCATTTCAAAGTGTGATCTTGAGAACAGTAAACAAATAAGAGGAGAGGAGCTAAGAGACTGAACCTCAGCTAGCTTCTCTGTCGCTAGATTATCTGTTTCTTTCCGTCTTCATTTGCATTTCAAATGTGAATAATTTCAGGGAGATTGTGTTCAGGATCAGTGAAGAGGGTTTTAGGAATGAGGGGAGGGAAGTGCCCCAGGTGAATGTCTGTGTGCGGGGAGGGTCCCCAGTCCAGTAGGCATGTGAGAGGATGGAGAGGGTGGAAAGAGGGAGGGGAGGAGGAGGTGTGTGGAAGAAGAGATGGGGAGTGAGGGAGGGAAAGGAGGAGGAGGAGGAGGAGGAGGGAACCAGAAAGATCAAGTGGGAAATAACAGAAGCAGTGTCCCCTAAAAGCCAGAATCTGTGACTCCAGCATTAACGCATGTGTGTGTGTTTAGTCTGAAGTTCTGCTGCATTACTGTAAAATGAGGCAGGGTGAGGAGAGGAAGGTGTGACAAACAGACAGAAGCAGATAATTACTCAGCAACATACCAGAGAATGGCAGAAAGAGGAAACAGACAGATAAAACATGCCCCAAAAAAGAGATTAATATAAAGAAGGGACAGAGACACACAGAGAGTGACAGAGAAGACAATAAATGTTGAGATTAAAAAAAGGAGACACAAAGAGAATATAGGAGGGTGGGTGAGTGAGAGAGGGTCAAGGTAAAAACCGAACCCAACGCAAAGCAGAACAAAGGGAAAGAAAGGCAAAGTGAGTCAGAAGATGAATGGTCCCGCAACAGCTATGGCTAGCCCATAAAAGGGAAACTATGTTGTAGGAACATAAATACACTGAGGGGAAATGTTGCTGTATATTACTGCAGCGCTAGGATTGTTATAAACATAACTTCCTCTCTATGTCTCACTCATTCTCTTTTCAGACTCACTTCTCTTGCAAAGAGTGAATGGGAGATTTTTTTTTTTATCCAGGAAATGTTGTATTAGTTACTGCACTGCTGCCAGTGATAGAGCGATAAAGATTCAAAAGTAAAAAGGATGGAAGATGATAGCGATACTGGCCGTGCGCAAAATGCTGCTGAAGTGAAGATGATGTCAAGGATGATGAAGATGATAATTATGACTCAATAGCTGTAATGCAAAGAATATGATAACAGACATCTGTTGATGATTCTTTTTATGTTCTTTGCATTACAGCCATTGAGTCATAATTGGCTATTCCATCAATATCGACATAATTGGCTGTCGATGTCTGTTCTTTGCATTTATGGATTTTAGAGGACTTTAGAGGACTTTATGTAGATGTCTCATATTACAAATAAGTAAATGGACTGCATTTATATGGCGCCTTTCTAGTCTTCCAACCACTTAAAGTGCTTTGCACTGCATGCCAACATTCACCCATTCACACACACATTGATACATTGATGGCAGAGGCCGCCAGGCAAGATGCCAACATGCTCATCAAGAGGAGTTTATAGTGCTCATTCACACACTCACACACACACTGATGGCACAGCCTTCAGGAGTTATTTGGGGTTCAGTATCTTGCCCAAGGACACTTAGACATACGGACTGGGGGAAAATATTCATATTTGAGGAGTTGGACACTTTTTTTCTTAAAAAATGACAATTAATTATCATTCAATTCATGCCAGGGTCATTGCTGACAAAAACGTTTGCAGCTAAATAGTTACTTCATGTTATAAGAGACAGGAAAAAATTCCAGACAGAAAAAAAACATCTTACTGGAGGAAGAAGAAGATACATTTATTCAAGTGCTTAGGGCCTAAACCAGACGGCTTATTCATGAAGGGATTCAAATAGTTTAATTGTCTTTCAGAGTAAATTTGTGCACAAATGCTGAACCTCAAACATAGAGAGTAGAAAAAATTATATTATATTTGTTAAAAAAAATACAGAATATTATGATTTATTGTGATGGCAGTGATGATGACAGTGATTATGATTTCCAGGGAGATATCATCCCATAAGAAAGATACACATCTGGCACATTTATATTATGTGTGTGTGAGCTCCAGTTGCAATTACGAGTGCGCTCATGCCTACGTCTACTCTCATCCCTCAGCGGGGCAGCTCACATGCCTTGAGGGCTGGTTAAGCCACCTGGAAGGCTTGTCAGGGAGTTGTCATATCAATCCCTCCATCCATCTTCAACCAGCATACTCCAGCTTTACAGACTTGGTAAACACCTGACAGGTCTTGCCTTCTGATAGCCCCCCGATAGCCCTTCTTTCATCACTCCATCAACACTCTGACTGCTCCAGAAATTAGATATTGGCGTTTCACCAATGATGGTGACCAATAAAAAAAGTCTCAACACTATGGATTCATGATTTTTTTTTTGCAGTCGATCATTTCAGATAAGTAAAAAATGGTTTGGACCAGGTTAGAATATTCTTTAGACTGAAACAAAGGTTATATTTAGTGACAAATGACTGTCATAGTTAGAGTGTGACAGCTTTATGATCTACAATCATCCTTTAGTTTGTTTAAGAGGTTTCTTCTGATGAGATCCTTTCCAGAGGGTTTTCCTCTAATGAGTTACGTCGATTAGAAACTGAGATGTCTGTGATTGATACAACAGATAAGGGTTGTATCTGTGTGTGTGTGTGTGTGTGTGTGTATGTGTGTGAGTACAAAAATGATGAGTGACACACAATCATCTGTGAGCGTGCATCTCAATGTGTAAGAGCCTGCCTCTTTGTTAATGCATCCATTAATATATGAGCGTCAGCTTGTGTTTGTTTGTGTGTGAGTGAGTTAGCATTCACTGTTTAAATGTGAGTGCCTATGACAGACAGTCTGGTGTGTGACTGTGCATATGTGAGTATTCGCACCTCAGTGAGTGTGTAATGTGTGTGTATTTCTGGCAGTGAGGGTGTTTTAGCCCACCTACTGTATGAATGTGTTCAAGCTTCTAATGATATAAGAAGAAGAAGGGTAAGCTTCTGTGTATGTTTATGTTTACACAAGCATATTTTCTATATATGTGTACATGCTGCTATGTTTGTCTCCTGAGGGGGCTTCCAGGCAGTAGGCGATAGGCACATTGGAGAGGGAGTATAATCTCTCCTCCAAATCCCTGGAATCCCTGTCTTTTAGAGGCAGGGGGTCACATCGCTCACTGCTCTGCCAGGAGAGACAGAAACATAGGAAGACAGATGGAAGAGGAGGCGAGATGGATGTAGAAAGAGGGAGGATGAAGAGGAGTAGAGAAGGAGGGCTGGAAACACTTCCTTGCCTTGGGCCTCTGGGACAAATTACGCCAGAGAGGGGATGTCAGTTATACTGTGTTGTTCTTAGACACACTCTCTCTCTCTCTCTCTCTCTCACACACACACACACATACACAGAAAAGTCTTCAAGGCCTTCTATGTGAGCACACAGGCTGAAGTCTCCTCACAGGTCACACACAACCAAGCACGAAAAGATACACTTAACACATAATTTTGTGATTAAAACAAACACAAACACATGTCCAACACACACAGACACACAAATACACACCTACGCTGGCAGAGTGTGTTACCCAGTGACGCCCTTAAGGCTTAAACTCATATCAAAAGTCTGACAGAGAGCACTGAAATCAGATAATAGAATTTCCTGTGAACTTCCAAAAGCACATCTCCCTCGGACTGACTTTGTTGCTATGGAGATAGTCCAGGGTCTCAGCTGCTGTTTATGTGTGTGTGTGTGTGTGTGTGTGTGTGTGTGTGTGTGTGTGTGTGTGCTGTACAGCATTTCGCGGTTTGAATTAAGTCTTCTTTTCTTTGAGACATTGTTTTGGCATATCTGTTTTATTTGGCCTTAGTGCAGCGGTGAATGATGGGAAGGAGAGAAGAAGAGTGGAGGAAACAGAAAGAGAGAGAGAGAGAGATTGTGACAAAGGTTATAAACCAGACAGCAAGAGGAAAGGATGCTCCACTGAGTGTACCCAAGCTTGTAATTGTGATTATTATAGAGTTTTTCTTGCATGTTTAAACCTGTTAGTCAGTTATCTAAAAATATATAACACATCATACAACCTTTATCATTAGGTGAAGCTGCAAAAGATATATTTAGAGATTCACTTTATCAGATGGCCCCAGTTTATGCTTTGTTTGGTTGATTGTATGGTCATTGTTGAAAAATCTTCTAAAGTGAAACTTTAAGTGCAGATTTTTAGAGTTTAAAAGTTTGCATTACATGATTTGTGGGTCTTGAAAAGAACAAAAACTGTAGCTGTCATTTGTGAACTTGCCTATTGTGGTTTCAACACTAAAAAGGCACAATTAGTGGAAAACAGTTTTAAATCAAAATATTTCTGCCCTTGAAATGACACTTCCTGCATAAACCAGTGTTGCCTGAACCAAAAAGAAATCTCAGTGGAAAGAACACCCAAATCAGTTGAGCCTTGTCATATCTAGTATAAAAGATGACCATTTAAGGCAAGTTTTAGTGACAGCTTAACAGAGTTCGTTGGCCTTTGTGCAATGGTGGACTAGACAATAAAAGGAAGTCCTTCAGTGACAGCCTGAAACAATGCAGAGAGAACTCGGTGAGAGTGGTGAATGAATGGTATGGTGTAACTGAGGTCGGATAAACATCTGGACATATGTTGGAGCAGTGTTTACAGTGCTGCTTTAGAGGGCAGCGTGTATATATATACATATACATATATACATACATACAGATATATGTGTGTGCGTGTGTTTTGTGTCTTTCTTTGCATGTAGTTGTTAAGAATCTGCTTTGGCTCTTCTATTTGGACCCATCTCACTGCATCTTCTTAAATAAATCTAGTGGGCCAGCAGCAATTAGACTGGACTGGCTGCCCTAAAGCCTTCAGACAGACTGGAAGCTAGCACTTAAACCATTGCATAAACATTAAAATATTAAGTATTATATTGGTTAATATTTATATAATTGTGTGCACAGAATCAGGAACAGTTTCTGTTGTAGGCCTGTATAGCCCACTGAGACTACCTATTAAGAGTTTGGTTTTTTTTTCTTTAGGCCAGATTGTTATGAGTAATGAAATGGTTTTTGTTTGGACAAAACCTTTGCATGTGACTGTTAAACCTATAAAAATGTGTGTGAAGAACTTCGAGAAGCTGAGAGAGATGTGAACCTGACATAGAGGTTCTCTGTCTATGTATGTATATGAATTCAGTACAGTGTACTACAGATGGGTATTCTTGTGTGAGTGTACATTTAAGCAGTTTGAGTACTCCATGGTGCTCAAAAGGTTTGTATTCAGAGCATTTAATCTGAATGTGTGAATTTGTGTGCATGTGCATACTCCTGTCTGCCAGTGTGCAGAGCACGTCTGTCTTCAATTGAGGGCTGCCAGTGGGAATAAACACTGATATTTAAACTCAATAGATTTAATCAAACTCCACATAACAGCACAGACATACAAAGTACTGCAATGATGAACCAACCAGTTTAGAGCTCACTCCGTTTAATTCAGGATCAAAAATATGACAATATACAGTACAAGATTTTACTTTAATCAATATTTCTTGCATACAAGTTAAAAATACAGTATTTCAGGTAATTTTGTCTTTCCGGCTCTGGGAATCACCTCTGGATATCATAAGACATTCTCACGGAGTCATTTTATTGGCCTGGTTCTGCACACAGAAAACAGTTAGCTGCTCTTTCATTCTGCGAAACATACAAATAAATAAAGACACAAATTTAAGCCCCACTTCTTGTTTAAATGAAAACTTGATTTAAACAACATTTGTGTTTCTGAAACTAAATTCTGTCTCTAAAGTCAGCCTTGTTAACCTTGTTTGAAAGCTTAACAAGACTAGGTCAAAAGCTAGTATATCGCTGAACTGTGTATGAAATGCTAGAGGGCTTTTAATTTAAAACAGATACAGGAAGTGGTGGCATTTGGCCGACCAATGGTATAACTTCATCACTCAGTCAGTCACTTTTGCATTTATAGGGCTAGCCCCACTGTTGCAGTCCAGCCAAAAATAATCACTAAACTGTGTCAGAGCCATGATGTGAGGGGCCTTCTACTCCTACTAGTGCATGTTGTATTTAAACCTCAATAGCTCCAAAAACTACCTTTAACCAAATAACAACCAAATACAGTTTGATTATTTATGGAAGTCTTGAACGTTGAAAATTCATAGCAATGATTAATGATGTTACAATGACCAAGATGTGGTCTGTTTATCCCACTAAAACAAATGATGTGTAATGCACCAAATGCTCTTCAGTGCTCCTCTCAACCACTGACCTCCTGCATTTTACAGCTGTAAAGAGAACACGTCACTTTTCGGCTGCTACTTAAGAAAGCAAGTCACACAGAGCCACTTACTGCTGCAAAGACACAATGAAGAGGAGAATATAGTATCCGTATCAGTTATCTAGGTTATATGTCGATACATTTATTGGCTCAAAGTTGTTCATATATGCACAAGACCTTAAGTGATAATGGTATCATGTGAAATTATTTTGTTTGTATTATCTTACCCATACTTACAACAACCTGGCAGCACGTTGCACATTGTATATTAAATCATTCTGAATGAGATCTGAAGTAGCCTAATTTTATTATCACTTTTGCACAGTTCATGTGGTGCTGCACAACTACAGTGTTTGATGTGGACAAACAAATGCCCTGACTGTGTTAGGATGAAAATTTAATATTTAATTTTGAGCCATTTCCTTAATGACTTTTTAACAAGTGCATAAATCCTACATCGTTTCCTGTTATTTTCTCAATCGCTCTCACTCACAAGTTGTGCATTGTGGTTGGAAATGCATTAATTAGATTGCCTGATGTATAAAGGGGTGCACAGTACCTTGACAAGCATCACTATGCTTGTCATCACAAAGAAAACACACACACGGAAAGCCAGTCTCTCTGGTATGAATAACAGTGGCAGTTTCTTTCATATATCTTTCTCTCTTGTCCCACCTCTCCCTCCGGCACTCTCTGCATCATTTTCTCTCTGGGTTTCCCTCCTCAAAGTTGCTGATGCACTGATATCTCTTGGCAACGGATGTGGGGGCCCTCACAGCGCTGTGCTGCCTCAGTCCTCTGCCCTGTGGTGTCTCCTGGTGCTTGTGTTCTCCTCCTCCTATATCTCCCTCTATCTCACACCTAGCCTGCAAACCTCTGACTTCCTCTCCTCTCTCACTTCCTTATGATGTTACATTAATTAGAATTCAACCGTCAACACAAACTGCCCTGACCGAGTTGACTTCACCCCTGACCCTCTGACTTCATGCTCACTTGCAGCCGCAACTATTGTCTTTCACATTCCTTCCTAATTAGTCACTGCATATACAAAAAACTGCTTTTTGCCTTAACTTAGGTAAAGTTCACTCTGTATCCAGTTTGTTTCTCTTGTGCCTTTCTTCCACTTTCTTTCTTCGTCTATCGCATAAACATCCTGCTTCCCCTGTCCCTTTTCTCTCCCTCATCCATTATCAACATTTTAAAAATACCTATTCTGCCCGTGGTTTTTGCCCCCACCTCCTCCTGATTTCACCTACTTTCGCACTCCCATCTTCCTCCCTCCTTCCCAATCCTCCCCTTTTTGCAAGTCCTGTCAATGTCTCATGGTGTTCTTGCCAAACTTGTCGCTAAGTTGCTGGATGAGCAGAGCCAGTTCCCCGGCGGCCTGGGACTTCTCCTCCAGCAGCTCATAACGGAGGCTGGAAATGTCTTGCTTGATCTCCTTCAGCTCGCCTATGAGACAGTCATGCACAAACACAAAAGAACAAGTGACTGAATACACAACAATAAGAACATGTGAGAACAAGCCAATAGAGACGTGTGCAAGTAAACACAGATCCACAAGGTCACGAAATTGTACTGTTCTGAACATGTGTGAGTGTATTAAGACTTACAGCACATTAAATCTTCACAACGATATCCAGTATGTACCTTTGTAGCATGACCTCACATCTCACTGTTACAGAAACATGCACACACACCCTCAGAAAATAATGACATAATGAAAGTGGACATAAACAGGAAATTTTACCTTCATTGACTTCGTCGCTTTCTCTGTCCACTTGGGCCTTTAGCACATACCGCTTAATCAGGCGCTTCATTATCTTCTACGCAGACAGGAGAGGATTAAATGGAGAGGAGGTGACAAGTTGATATCTCAGTGTTTTTAGCCAGTAAACAAACTTCTCTAATCACATTTCTTCAAACCGCATACATATCGGCACACACACACACACACACACACACAAAGTCATGCAGACAGTGGTAGAGAACAGCACTGTGTCTCTGAGGTGTGTCTCAAGCGTTGAGAGTATTGATCCTGTAGCTGCTTCCAAGGCTCAAGCAGTCAATCCCTGTATGAAGGTACTCTGGATACAGGTCGATAACTGTCACTGCACATTCGGCACACATACAAATGTCTAATCAAGTGATATCTAAATGCTCGGTGTGCACAAGCTCATGTGTGTTTGCGTGCAGTGAGGGAACTGAGATTTCCCTTATGGCAAAGGTGAAGGGCAGAGTACGAGTGTGTCTTTTCCCTCCTCAGTGCTCATTTAACAAGCGCCTGTTTTCAATCTCCCTCAAACTGCTCATTAGAGGCATATTCATCCTTATTCTGTTGCTCTCTTTCTCTTTGCAACTCCACCTTTCCCTTTTTTCTCACACTTTTTCAATCAATTCAATGCCCTTTCATCAAAACCCTCTTACAATTCTTCCTTCTTACCTCCCCCCATCACTTTTCTTTACCTCTGTCTCTCATATTTTGTGGTCTTATTTTATCCCTGTCCTTTTCTCCCTCAATCTCTCTTCCTGCCATCCTTTATCACCCTCCAGCTACCCCCATGCTCTTCTTCTGTTCCTTTGCACTTTTGTTTTATATTCTTCAGACTATCGCTCATTTCATTTTTCCTTTTGCCTCCATCCACTCGCTCTCCAGTTCTTCTGCTTTCTTCTCATCTTTGCTCATATTATCCTTTGCTCTCTGCTTCTGATCGTGCTTCTGTCTTACCTGGTATCTGGTCGGATGTTTTCTAGATTTTCTGGGCATGAACTCTTCTCCCGGTCGTGGATAAGACCTGAAGCGTTCATCCTGTTGCAACAGTAAGATACGGACAACAGTCTGATGTTAAAGTCACATTTCAGGGTTGAGTGATCTTCCATGATGGAAGAATTTGAAAAGGGTGTTAGAACACGCTGCCAAAACAAAACAACAATGAAAGGCAAGGCTTAGTGTTTGTATCTAGTGCTCAGACATTAAAAGCTGTGTCCCTATCTACAAAGAGGAGGCCAACAGTGTTGACAGGATCCCTTGACCAGCGTGAATCTCTATTAACTGACTTCTAGATGCCTTCTACGTCCATGACCTTACTCTGTAGCTTGTGTGTCATTTCAACACTGTAGCGTCAAAAGAAGTTTTAACTTAAGTGTGGACATATGCAATGAGCTGTTACCCAAAATGTATGAACTAAAGCTGAGAAGCCCTGGAGCTATACAAAATAACCTAATGATATAAAAGCAATAAAAAAAGATTAATTGTAAACGACCCACTTTTCCTGAAGAACAACTTATGAAGCTTAAAAGTTTAAACCAAAATGCTTTAAGTTTTGAGCTCTGACAAAACTAAATCAAATAAGTTTTAAATATTATATAAAGAGTCGATTTTTCTCCAAGAGTAGTTACATTTTTCAAAATCATTAATATACTATATGTAAAATAGAACCTTCTCAGCATTAAATGAGTAAAACACAGTTCCATACTACAGTGTAACAGAAAAATATGACCTAAAATTCATCTCTACCAACCCACCTGTATACTGATAGAGAGTAGAGTATGTGGAAGTGGTTTTATAAACTGAGGACTTCAGTTAGTTGGTAGAGACAATGAGTTCACATTCATGGTTTTAATTTCTTGCTCTCATAAATTTTATGATCAAATTCTTGAATAATAGTTTTTAATTTTGCAAGGAAACCATCTCATGTCCACCTCTGTTCAATATTTTGTAGAAAACACCTACTGAAAAGACAGTTTTTAATCTATTCACTGCTTTATTAAACCCCACAACCAGATGGCAACTACTGTTTCAGCTTTGTGTGAGTGTGAGGAACACATCTTTTATGCAGAGGTTTGTTTTTCCAAAGTGCAGATGACAAAGCCTCTTTGTTTTGTATTCTGTGATCTAGTTAATGACCTGCTTTGTTGGCCTCCGCTGTCTCCATTCAAATGATATTCAGTTTATTTGCTTTTTGCCAAAGGGAGAGAATCACCAACTTAGAGATCAATTGTCCAACATATGGAAGGCTTCTGTGACTATATGAAAGGCATTGATCAAAGAGCATGAGCATGAACTGCTGTGTGCAAGTAAACACGCACATACAGTACAAATAATCACTAAAAGAACTACTTAGTAGAAGAATTACTTATGACTTTTATATCAAATCCATGTATGTATATTTACTATAAAAGAAACATTACTAGAGGCTTAACAGGATCAGTCATTTTTTCTCTAAAACATATGTGATCCAGTCATTATTATATATTATATATAATTGTTATACCACCAACTACTGACTCGGTTATTTTTCTGAACATGCAGCTTTGAAACTAACATAATTAACTTTAGTGTTTCACTTTTCTTAAATGGTGAGAGAGGAAAAAATTACTAACTCACAAAGATCACACTGTCTTCTGTAAATCTCACTTGACATTTCCGAGGCTGCACTGTGGTCGAGTGTGAGCTTATGTATCGATCTCTTGCTGCATCTGCTTGGCTCTCCAGTTGTTCAAACTGTCAGGGCTGCATAGAACTTTAGCAGTTCATGGAGGCAGCAGGGTGTAACCCATCTTGTCCCCATCCAAAACCTGGCCAGGCATTTGAGCACACGCAGGCAGATCCAATGGCCCGACTAATAGCTTAGCCGAGGCACCGAGGTGAGACATTTGAGTAAAGGATTCAGACAGAGCGGAGCGGACAAGGCCAGCGCTAAGATTGATTCTGTGTTAAATGGCCTATGCTATTTTTTTCACGCCACACTTTCTTTTCATTACACTGATTTTATTTAGATGGACAATCTTTGAGAGGGCGAAAGGGTGAAAGTGAATGAAACTGAAGTTGCATCCCAGGCTTGCAGTGGAAATACCATGTACTGCCTGGGTCTTAACCACAAGGCCATCTGAGCACACTACACACTAGATATGCTGAATATGCAGTGACTGACAGTCATGCTGGAAACAGTTAAGCCAGACCTAAGCTCACAAGCAAGTCCTCTGCAGATTGTTTTCGGTGGAATTAGTAAGCATGTCCTTTGCCCCTTTTCCAATTTCAACAATTAGTCGTTAACTAAAGCCACATGGGAACATAATTTAACTTGGATGGAGCCTGCAAAACAAGAATATCTAGATGGAAATTGCACCACTGGCAGAAAAAAAAGTAATTAGTATTTTGGCCATTGCAGCAAACTTTTCTTTTTAAAAGAAAAAGGGATGGCTTCACAGAGGCAAACAGAGTGCTGAGCAAAGTTTTTCATGCATGAATGTCACTTCATAATATTGTTTTCCTGTTGTCTGAGTATAATGGGCTAAAGGGGAGTCAAGAAAAACAAGAAGCGTGTTGTCAGTAATTAGTGTGTAATTGCTGGCTCTCACCACAGTTTCTACAAAATGTGGGAATAGTTGAATTAAAGCACTTAGAAAAGATAAGAAAACTGAGATAAAGGGAAACACAGCCTTTAATTTAGAGGCTACAACTTTTGCAAAATAACTTTTTAACCAGCCTCCATGATGTAAAAAATAATGACAGCCTGTTAATTGTTACTATGGGATCATGTATGCATAATGCTTTTCTTTCCTTCAAGTAATAAAATATTTTTGTACGTTTGTGACTATAATTTGGCATGAAGAAGTTCCTGGGTCTTACCTTGCCTTGTGAGTTGAGCATGCCCAACTCCAGCTCATTGTTATGGCGACGGCCATTGGCCTTGCAGAGACGTATCAGGCAGGACTTGATGCGGAGGACCAGGTAGTAGAAAGACTTTGGGCTGGGAACCAGGTTGAAGGGGGCAGGCAAAGTACGACCCTCATCAAAGTAGGAGAGCCACAACTTAGCTCGAGCAAACTTCCACTCCACATCAGCATCCTCCTACAGTGGCAAGCAGACAAAATGCGTATTTGACATATGAGGGGCTAGTGCTAAATGTTTGCTAGTATGCTAACATTAGCTAATTACAGGAGCAACAAGAAGAGTGAACTCAGTAGAGTGCAGATATCTGCTAGGTGTGTAGGTAATGGTATTGTAATCGAGCACCTAACTGTGTAAACTTCATGATTTAACATTGTTATTTATTTAGAACATTTAGTTGTTAACATATCACACAAAATAAAAACCCTTCTCTACCTCCCTCTCCCCTCCTAAACAAAAGAGTTGAATCTCACTCAACTGTCCCTCTCGGCTCATGATGATGGTTAAGCAAACACAGGGATTTATTTATCTTGTATTGCGCCTAACTTTAGTGGATCATAAATATTGGGTATAGAATTAATCTGAAGATGCACTGGTTCAAGATGAGACCAAACTTTCTTGTGGATGTCAGTTTTTGAGCTATGACAAAGGCCAAAGTGTGGCCTGTAACAGACTAATTTTTATTCTAGCTGAATGAAATGCCTTTTGCAGCGGTTGTTGATCACTTGCGGCCCCAAACGGCTGGTTAAAAGGAGTGAAGAGTCAGCAGTCAATGCTGTTATAAATAAGTTTCTCAATTGTGAATCACTGCAACCACAATAGCTCCTTGAGCATATAGACATAAATGTGAACAAAAAATCAAAAACAAATTAGTCAAAAGTTAACTACCTGTACAGGTAAATATTTGATGTTCTTTAATTACCATAATTACAAAATTGGGCATGATTGTAATGAGATCATGTCATGGCTTTAAGTCCAGTTAAGAATCACCCTCTGAAGACTGAAGAACAGTACTGTTATAACAAAGAGAATTGAACAAGATGTTTAATTCAGTTCAGTGTTCAGTTTGTTTTTACTTGTCCACTTGTAAATGAACAACTGAACCTTGTTGCTGTTGCTTATCTATCCGTCTAACTAACTATCCCCTACTCTCAGCAGTGATGTTTCGAGTGAGGAAAATCAAATCTCATCAAATCATGTCTCAAATTCACAGCATAAAAAGAGGAACACTCAAGTTTCTTAACATGTTTGAGGAAAACAATATGATGAAAATGCTACTTTTATTGGTTTTATTTCCGTTTTTTTGAGAACTTCCCAGTGCAAATCCTGTTCTTATTTTGGATTCCATGTTTTTGTTTTGCTGCCGCTGCCATTGATCTTTTGCAGCTCTTGATATTTTCAACTTTCTCTCTACTTCTCTCTCAGGCACAGAGGTGATCAAACACTGATCCTTATTGACAATATATTGTAGTGTATTGACTGATGATCTTATTTATGTACCTCTATCTCCTGATATGAGCTGTTGATCATGGCAATGAGCATGTTGAGAAGGACGACCACCATGGTGACGTTATAGACCCCGTACAGCACGTAGCCAATGTTCTCTATGAACTTGTGGTCGTACTTCAACACCACTGAGATCACTTCAGACAGCCCAAATATTGACCAGAAAAGTGTCTTAAAACTCTCCTCCACCCTGCAAAGAGAGAGAAAACATGACTTTACATTTACACATAAAAGTTAAATATGTGAGCAGCTAATTTCTCTTTCTCTCATACACATGCACACACACACATACAAACACACAAAATACATTTTAATGTCTGGAGAGGGTTTATGAGGTGGTACTGATGAAATACTTGATGAGCCATGTCCATAACACATTGTCTCATTTCCATCACACATACAAACACACATACCTACATATGCAAATACACACATACTGTAGACCTGTGTAAAAACATGCTTGACTTCTGCAAAACTGAAAAAGTAGGAAATGAGTCAACTCCAGTATTTGAGAGATCATTTGGTTTATAGAACTCAGTTCATTAAGGTTGGAGCCTAGTACTGTGTCGACCTTTACACAAAACGGATACTGGAACATCACTGTGGTCAATCAGACAACAATAAAAGTCCACTTCACTTTCCACTCCACAACTTAAAATGAATGTGTATGTGGTCTTTTTGGGTGCCATGGCTGCTATCAAAAAAGTTAAATGAAGAAACACTTGGACCCAGGGTTCATAAAATCTCATTAAAAACACACACTGAACATTTTTTTTTAAATAATTGTGACCAAATTTTTTCTCCTTTCTTCAGTTTAATTTGAACATTATTAAATTTTGGAGCTTGTTCATTTTGGAGACCACAGAGAGTTGTTGTGGTTGAAATGCGTAGTTCTTGAGCTCAACTTGCCTTTTCTCACCCTGGCATTTAGATATGATTAAATTAAACACTGCTAATGTTATTTCAGTTAAAAATGTACTGTGCTTCTCGCTGAAGTCCAGAATTAAACCTCTACTCAGCCTGAGGGATCAGATTCTCTGACTCTGACCCAGTGTGTGTTTGTGTGTGTGCTAGAGGAGTGAGAAAGCAAAAGAAGAGATGAGTTAAAATAGCACAAAGCTGCAAGACTAGCGAACATTGACATTCAGGTACATGTCTGTCGTTAAATATTCCATGAACATGGGCTTGAGATGACTGAGGGGGGCTCAGTAGGGAGGAAAGGGCCGCCTGGTTGGATAGCTGGAGGGGGGCTGGAGGTGGGAGGAGGCTTGGGGAGAGAAGATCTGTAGACTCCTGGTCTGGAGCTATGGGCATCTTCCAAATTGACTTCTTTCAAAGAGAAACAGTTTCATGGGCACAAAGAGAGCTAGGTGAAGGCACAGAGAGAAAACACACTCTCACATGCATAAAAAGAATGAGGCACAAACACGTACTGTAGACACAGACCCTTCTCCTCTCTCTTGCACACAGAAAAAACAGAGACTCATCTGGGTACTTTAGCTTTAACCTTTCAGGAGGAGATCAAACCACTCTCCTTTCCTTAGAAAATATGTGGCTTTCTATGCAAATATTTACCAACCACTGCAAGGGGTCAGCAGAGTATTAACATTTTGCTAGAAAAGTGGAATGAAACTAAGTAATGATAGTTCAGGCATCAGAGTGCTGTGTGTGTGAGGCAATCTTTTATCCAGAGGACACAAGGTCCAGCCTTGGCACGTCTTCTCAAAGCTGAACTCTCTTTGTTGCAATCCCTACCAACCACAAACCCCTGACCTCTGACCTCTCTGAAGAGCTCAAGACACAAAGCAATTACCTAAAGACAAGAAATTATCCCATAAATAACGTATAAATCAATTGTTGTCGAGAAAAAGAAAACTGCAGAAAAAAAAATCACTGTCTGCAACACAGCATTGATTTATTCAGTTACTCCAACACAAGTGTTTTATATTGAGGCTAATCAAAGCATTTGCAATAGTAGAATTAATCTGCTTCCGACCTGAAAATAATGCAGGGACAACCCTAGAGACATTTTTTTCTGAACCAGTGACTTTTGGTTGACACCACCTCATCAAATCAGTCGGAAGCCTTTTTGTCACTATGAAAAATGGGCTATCAGCACATAAGCACCAATACATTACAGTGAGATCAGGCACTGGAGGCACATGTAAACAGAAACAGTCTCACAAGCATTAATAGTGCTTCTCAGATGGTTTTCTTTGTGTTGCTGTGATAGATGGCCTCGACACCAGGCGGGCTATTGCTGTGAGACTATGGCGACTGAAGGGTGTTATCAACAATAACATCTTCTCACTCACTATTCACATCACACACATCCAGCAGCCTATCACGCAGGAGAGCTGAGGGAAGCGATTTAGGTGGACTTGCCTTGAGAGCTTGATATTTTGAGCTCTCTCACTTATCTTTAGCGTCTCTTACAAGATAAAACTAAAAATTAAAAAAAGAGGACAATTATCAAGTCTCAATTATGTTATACCCCAATGATCTTTTTTAATCAAATTATTTTGTCTTCCAGCTCTCCGTCCCACCCATGTGAAATGATCACTCAATTTAGATTTCATGTTCCCACTCTACAAAAACAAAAAATGTAGATAATGATGACGGGCTTTATTCCAGGCAACATTAACATGCCATTAAACCCGACGCTCTCAGGAACACATATACACAATTATAAAACTACACTCCCCACGTAGCAGCCTATTATACACTGTTCATCTGTTCACCTCAGCAGATGGTGTTTTTTTTTATATAAAGCTTGTAGTGGAAGTGAACCCCCTTCTTCTTACAGAACTATTCAAGTTGAACATGTATAAATATAAATGGAAACATATATTACACCTCCTCACTTCTATTCATTATACAGTAGTATTGATAGAAGTACACATGAGAGTGGAGGGTCTTCTTCCATAAAATTGATGCATGGCCCGTCAGTGTTGCTGTGCGTCATCGCTTTTTTTATCGCCTTGTTTGCTGCTTATTTAATGCCTTGAAATTTGTGTAAGATGCTTCTCAAGCAGAAACTACAGTCATACAAAATCTAAAATGTATCTTTGGAGACTAAACAACATTGATAAATCTGAATTAGTCTTATGCTAAAGTCATCTAAGGCGTGTGCGCATCACGTGGCAGCCTGTAACTGAGATGGATGAGATGCTGGATGCTTCGGATAATGGAAGATTTTTTAACAACCTTAGTATGAGATGATTTCCTTTCATCAACTTGGGTGTGTTCGTGTGTGTGCGTTTTATAACATCATTGTACTATGGGCAGTGAATCAGCAGGGATAGTGGGCATCTGGAGACAGAGATGGACAGTGCGTTATTATCTCTTATTAAGAGTGGCAGCTCCCAATAGGCTGCACCCAGCATGATAGCTTCTCACACACACACACACACACACACACACACACACACACACACACACACACACACACACACACACACACACCCTTCTTGCCTCTGCAGGACACTTGCAGTAAATAACTGACTTACTCACCCCCTCTTTCTACCACACACACACACACACACACACTCATGCCACATATAGCATGGTGTGTGTCTGTGTGGGAGAATGGTGAGTCACCCCAGCTCTGTGGGAGCAGTCCAAACCCAATCACCGATAGGCCCAAATCAGCCTCTCCCCCTCCTCCTCCCCCAGAGACATGCTCTCAGTCTCACTTGCTCTTCGCTTAATGTTTGTCTCCGTTGTTGTCTTAGCTCTTAGCTCCTCTCTTGCTCTCTCGATATCATCTCTGCCTCTCTTTCGTTTTCTCTATCTCAGTCACCCATTTTCTCATTATATTCTCATTGCCATTGCTCTTATATCTTTCTCCCAATCACCCTCCCTCCACCTCTCACACTCTTTCCATCATTCTTACCAACAGCTTTTCAGACATTTCTGCCCCTCGATCTATTATTTTGATTTATAGTTGTTTTTTCATTATTTTCTCTCTTATATATTCTCATACTTGTTTAATCTGCTGCAATATTCTGACACCAAGCAAATGTTTACAAATATCTTGGGTTCTGTATTGATGATAAGCTGTGCTTCAAAAAGCACATTAATGAACAAACAACAAAATCACTAAAAGCAAAGCTTTTTTTCTTTTTACAGAAATAAGACTTATTTTACCCAGAACTGCAGAAAACAAATTGTTCAGTCAACCTTTTCATCTGTTGGGGACTATGGTGATACAATTTATATGCCCACTTCCGCTGCTACTCTTAAATCTTTTGATTCAGTATATATAATTTAGCTCTTAGACTCATAACTAGAGATACCTTTAGAAGACATCATTGTATATTATATCAGAAAGTTGGGTGGCAGTCATCGGTTGTGTGAAGTGAACAACACTGTAATCTATCTATTTAAACACTACTGGGCAAACTTCCTACATATCTCTTGTTATCTCAACAGATCACTTTCTCACTACACTAGATTCCATCACTAATTGATTCTTGAAGAGCATCATGTTAATACTGAAACTGGAAAACTAGCTTTTAAATATTTCACTCTACACAAGTGAAACAACTGGCCAAAGTCTGCTAAAATGGAAGAGCTGTTCCGTTATACTAATTTCAAACATCTATTGGCAGATTTGGTACAGTGTGAATATACTGTATACCGTATACTGTATACTTGCTGTAAATCTTGTTGTTTGTTGCTTCTAATTTGTACACCATAAACTTTGTTTTTATTTTTCTGTATGTTCTGTTCTCAGGGAGACCTTGGAAAAGAGAGCATGATCTCAATGCCTCCTCCCTATAGAAATAAAGGTTAATAAATGTAAATATAGACTTTGTGAGAGGCTGGTCTAGCCTTCCCTTCTCTCTCACCGTTTCTGCCCTTCAGTCATTAGCAAGATATTAAATTTCTCCTCCTCTCCTCTCCTCTATTCTATTCTCCTCTCCTCTCCTTTCCTCTAGTCTCCTCTCCTCTACTCTCCTCACCTGTCTCCTGCACACAAACAAGTAGTCAGACAGACAGGCAAATATAGATGAAACATCTTTAAATATTAAATAGAGTTTAACTTTCTCTGTTGCACCAAAGGAGCAGTCACCATGGCGACAGTAGGGGTGGGGCCTTAACCACTTCTGCTTTAAATGAATTAATGAATGCTGCTCTCGATGCTTGCTTGACTTCTTGTCTGTGCATATGTATGTATGTATGTGTGCGTGTTTCATAGAAAGACAAAAAGGAGAGAAAAAGGAGAGCTGAACAAAAACTGATGTGAGTGTCTTGTGACTGTGTATGTATTTGTGTGACAGTGGGATTGAAAAAGAGTCAGAAACAGAACAATGCAAAATGAGGCTGTTTTGGTGTGTCTTCAGGCAAGCTGTGAGAGAAATCTTATTAAGCGGGGAATACAACACCATAAGAAAAAACAATTAAGAGTGTTTTGATAGTGACTCAAGCACAACATCAACTATTTTTCAGTTATCTGTCTGCTTCCTTGCTGTTCGCCTGTTATTCTGTCTCTCTGTGTAGTCCTTATCTTTCCATGATACAAGGAACAGACCGATGTGTTGGACTGATTTTGGCTACTATTATGTGTGATATCAACCAGACACATTGAAGGTTCTTCCAGAAAAACAGCAGGGAAATTACTTTTTCCTTGGTGCTTGTCATTTACCAATTGAACTGTTGATGTTATTAATGTTTCTGCTGTTAATTAATTTTTCAAGTGGTGGACTTCGTACAGCATAGCATTATTTCTCCAGCCATATGAGGTGTTATCTCCTTAATCCTTGAGCTTTTGAACTCAACTGTAGGAATGCATCTTAATACAAAGATTTAGTGTCAAATGATGGTCTTGGTGCTATTTCAGAGGGACTACATCTTATCAAGGGTGAAATTGAATGCTTGACATCATTTGGCATGACAATAGAAACATTTATTGAAAAATACCTTGACATTTAAAAGCCCGTATTGGTCACACTACCTGTGTGCGTTCTTTTTCTCATACTTTTGTCTGCCTTCTTTCCGTCTCTCTCGCCTTAATTGTAATTGTGTCTCTTGCCCTCATTTTGACATTCAGATGTGCTTGACTGGTAATGGCTGAACACGACACCTCTGCCTTGCTTTCAGAGCGAATAATTTCTCTCTTTTGCTCATCCTGATTCTGCCTCAACCACCTCTTCCAGTCTCAGCTCTCTCAGCTACCTCTTATCCTCCTTTCAGACTACTACCTCTATCTCTCACCAGGATCCCTGTTTCACCACCACATTCATACTCTATCTGTCACTCTAGACTCCTTCACACTTCCTTTGCTTTTTCTTCCTCACCCTTACACTTCCTCTCAGTCTTCACGACAGCTTCAACTTCATATTCCAGCCTACATCTTCATCTCTGCATTTCGTGCCATCTTTTATCCACCGCATTCAACTCTCTCTGGTTACATTTTCCCCTCCTCTCTCCTTTTCTCCCTCCCTTCACATTGCATTATATGCCTTTGTCCTTGCCTTTAATCTGATATACCTTGTGTCTTTCCCGTACTGTCTCAGCACTCATTGTGTGTTTCAGTTTAATTCAAATACATGGCATAAAAAGAAGGGCCATGTTGCCAAAGCAACTTCATGACGACAACATGACATAATATAGCACATTATGGTACACAAACAGCAGTTAAATGAACAAATGATAATCATAACCTGCTGAAAGATAGAACAGCTGACAAAATCTGTGCCCTGTGCATACTACACAAGCTATTTTCTGATTTCCTCCCACTATTTCAAATGGTTAGTGGTACAATGCCTGCAATCTAAATCTGTGTGTCAGTGTTTCAGTCTGCTTGACCTTCTCTCTTCCTCTCTTATTCACTATCCCTTTTTTTCTCCTCCTTTGTCTTTGCATCCTGGCTGGTCTCCCACATTTTACCTGAACAAACAGCTGAGCCAAAAACACCCTTGTGTGTATTTGCATCTGTCCCTGTGGTTCACTTTTCATCCTTCATTCCCTCCATCTCCCTCACTCCTTGTCCACTTCCGATGGACTTTTTCTCCTTTTTGTTGCACCACTGCTGTTCCCTGTCCCTGCGACTGCATTTCATTTATTCACTTTTATTTTGACTGTTTCACTTCAGCATCAGTATAATCCTTATTCTGATTTTTTGAAGGTCGTTGATGCGCTGCTGTCACTTTCTCTCACCCCTCCGCAAAATACGCTGAGCTTCGACCTCTGACAATTCTAAAATGATTTCCTTTCATCTGTCTCTCCTTTTTTCTGCCTTTACGGCCACTGTCCTTTCCCTCTCTGTCTCTCTCTCTCTGTGCAGTGTCGTCATGCATGGCTGACTAGAACATCGAGACAGGTCCTCTGTCCACCAGCTCTGTCCAAATCAGAATCCTGATAAGCGTGTATGAGTGTGTGTGTGTGTGTGTGTGTGTGTGTGTGTGTGTGTGTGTGTGTGAATGAAACTGTACATACATATTTGTTTGAACACCTAAGCACCTGTTATATTATTCAAAAACAAACTGTGAGAGAGAGGATGTGTGTGTCTCTGCTTAAGTGTATTTGCACATGTGAGAACATAATTGCGTGGGCACTCAACGACAAGCATGTGGTATGTGTGTTTTTTTTTTTTAAGTGTGTGACTCAGATAGCCGTCTGAGTCTTTGCGCCTCTGGGGATTGGGTATGTGTGGCTATTACTGCTCAGTCTTCATTAAGCTCTATCCAGCTGTGCATTTATGTGTATATGTATGGGTGAATTTCAGCCTATGTGAGTGTGAATATACGAGAGAGTGATATAATCCGCCACACTCCTCCACCATTTCCCAGCCCTCCTTCCCCTCATATCCCTCCCTCCATTCCCCAGCTCAAGTGGCCCCTCCTGGGGTATCATTACTATGTCCACCTGGCTCCTTCCTCATCCTCTTGTATGAGAGCTATCAGAACGGCCTTTTCTTCTGCCAGCCATCAAACATGTTTTGTCAGATAGCTAGACTCACACACACACACACACACACACACACACACACACACACACACACACAAGCATGAGTGCACACACTCACACCCATACGTTCACTGCTGGGTGACAGAGAGAAAAGAAACAGACAAGGGATTGTTCTTTTGAGAATTCATGATGTGCGCACAGCATAGGCCAGACTATTATTAAAAGTCACAGCAAACATATCACAGTCACAACTAGTAATTGAATTAAATGTGACAGAGGAATAAACATGCAAAGACACACAAGAGACACACAAAAATGTATCACAGTGCATAGACTGCAAATTCTATGAGAAATTTATGGGAGAAATACTGAACAAAAGCACTGATTAGATTTACACCACAAAAAATTAGACACAGTACAAAAATAAATGCCTGACTGTCTTTCTGTATAGTTCAGTCCAGGCGTTTGCTCTGATAAATTCTACAGTGACAGTGTGAGACTTGAAGCCAGACTGACCCCTGGTGGTGAGAATGACAACAGCAACTGCATTCAAGAGGTTCTGTCATGCTAAAATCATCTCGATATAGCTCCCACTGCCAGAGCAGACAATTGAAAGATTGTCAAAGGAACATCAGTGCGGCTCATTCAGAAGCATAAATTAAGGGACATTTTCTTGCCGAAAAAAAAAGACAAGAAATGTCAGAGGTTGTAAGGATGAGCATAAGTGGTTTCTATTTTTAACATGGTTGTGCTAAGGCTGATTTCAGAAATCAGCCTTGATGCTGATCTTTAAAGCAGAGAGGAGAATGATAAGGGGACAATGTAAAGGGTTGGATCCTACACTCATGATGGAAATGGCTGTGTATTGGTGATGAGAAGGCACTTCCACATGCAGTGCCTGGGGTCTTTTTGTACTTGTCTTTTGCTAGTTGAGTCTTAATTTCATCTGACTGTCGGGGTGTGACCACATTCTTTTTGACAATCCGTTTAAACTCTATTAGACTCTGTTTCTACCTGTCTATCTGCCTTTCTGTCAGGTCTGTCTGCTCATCTCATTGCCTGGATCTTTAGCTCCATGTGGGCAGCCAAGCAGAACTCACAGCCTTCTGAGCTGCGGCTCAGCAGAGGAGACACTCTACATGCATGGCACAGAGATACAGGGTAAGTCAGCATGGAAAAGTCGAGTCCTCACACTTTAAGTCAAATCACACACTTTTGATCATTATCAATTCTCTCTGAGGTGTATGTTCATCAGGTCAGAAAGTTTGAAATTGCTCCCATTCCACGCATACCTCACAGCTAATTGGGATATGTGAGGATAATGGCAGTCAAACCCCCTCATGCATTTAAACAAACTGCACAAATGTGACCTGGAGGCCAATACAATAAAAATAAAGACACAAAATAGTTTTTGTGCCTGGTATTTGACCATCTAATCTTATGTAGCTTATCAGTTGTATGTATGTGACGGTTCCTATCTGTTTGGCAGCACCTAGAAGTTGCTTGTCATCCTCCTGATCTTATTCTTCATATATGCTTTAAGTCTATCTAGCATTGTGTCATCCTGATGTTGTTTTTGGGGAACTTTTCCTTTTTCTAAAAGAGGGTACAAGGATAGAGGGTTGTACAGTTTATAAAACTCCTTCAGGCAATTTTGTGATTTGTCTTATTGGGCTATACAAATAAAACTGAGCAATTTTCTGACCAAACAAAGGTGTGTAAATGGACATAATTTGTAAGCTAAGCTAAGTGACACACATACTGAAGAGAAATACTCTGGTATCTAGTGTACATATAGACCCAAGCCCAGGAAGAGCCACAGACAGGTGTACAACCAGATAAGAACCAGCAGGCAGACAGATGGATAGGCAAGTACTCTGGCACACTGGACTGCCAGGAAAACTGAAGCACAATCACTGTACAGCTTGCCAAAACAAGTACAAACAACAAAGTGGTGGCAACACGCCGAGGTCATTCTAACATTATCATGTTTAATCATGCAGTTTAGTTCTATTGCAGAGTTGAAACTTAATATCTGCAATATCTGAACCAAATAATCTGAAAATGCAGGTCTCAGTCCTCATGCAAGCAAACTGTGGTCCATCACTGTGGTTTATTGGAAGTATTCAGAGCAACAGCAAACAAACCCACAGCAGCAAGTTTAATACTTTTGTTGAGGAGACAGATGCAGACATTTCTTTGCAAAGGTCTTAGAAAAATCATAGCAGAGCAGATAATTTCTTTCATGAACAGTAATGGCCTATTTGAGAAATTTCACTTGGGTTTTGGGGCAGGTTATAGCACAGAAAGTGCAGCCCTAATGGCTTTAAATTATCTTCTCTTAACACACAGTATTACTCCTGTTGGATCTGTCTGCAGCTGTAGACACTGTTGATCATAGTATTTTCATTAAATGTCTTAAAAAATAGGGTGGGCGTTTCAGGTTTTGTTTTAGATTAGTTCTGTCATTATCTTTCATACCATTTCATTTCAATAATGTTATTGTCATTCTGTGTGGAAATTGGGAATAATCGATCAGCTTTAGTACTGCTAAAATATGTAGGTCAACAGGGATCATGGTCATATTATTAAAAAACAATATCAGTTACCATTTCTATGCTGATAAAACACAATTATATCTCTCCTTTGGCACTAATGACACCAATCAATTAAACAAATATGTGCATTGCACATATCAAAAACTGGATTGCGTCAAATTTTCTACAGTTAAACTCAGAAAAATCAGTTAATTTTAAAATTTTAATCATCACTTTTAAGGCTCATATGGGGTTAGCTTCAGAATATAAAGCTGACCTCCTGACCTCCTACAAGCCTGAATGCAACCTGAGGTCTTCTGGTAGGTCATTCCTGGCCATTCTGTGGTCAAACCGTAAAACGAAAGGTGACTAGGCCTTGTCTGATTGGGCCCCTCAGTTGTAGAATGACCTACTGGAGGGGATCAGGGAAATTAACACACAGTCCTCTTTTAAGTCACTCATAAAAAAGATAAAGACATTTATTGATTTTACTATATAAATAAAGGCTCTCTTGCAACTAGGCAGTGAAGACCTAAATAAACCAGACAAAAGGCAACAACATATTGACTTTTCCACTCTTCATTGGTTAGTTAGGACAAGAACAACATGTGACAACATAATTAAAAAAACAGCTTGTAAAGTTTGTTTTGCTGCCGTGGGTTGAGCAGAAATGGTGTATTGTTATCTGTTTAAATAAAAATAGAGGATGATATGTGACAGAGACCTCAGAAAGAGTTTTCATTTTGAGATGGATGATAATAAACAGACTTGATGAAAGATTCTGTCAGCAGCCCAAGATGGATAACTTTCCTACAAATAGCAAACAATGACAATGAAAGACTCACTGTCACTCAGGCTGAAGCAGATGTGAAATGCAGGAAGAGATATGGATGAGCTAAATTGGGGGAGGGAGACAGAAGTGCTGTGGTTCAGATTGATGTGTTGTAGGACTGGTTGATTGCTCTTAAAACAGGTAGCTATATGACACAGCAGTCTGTCTGTATACGTAGATACTACATTGAAAGTGAAAGAAATATTGAAGGACTACTGTGGTCGTATTTATGCACTACAGCCCTTTAGTGAAAACTGACTCTTCAGTTTGAAGTGTGCACTTGATCATTTGAGATGGATGACCCTGATAATTGAGTTGAACACAGTCTTCTAGCTGGTTAAGTGCATTTAAAATGCTAAGAGTTGTTATCACCCACTTTGTTATTTCAATTGGATGATTTTCAATTATCAATTACAACAGTAGTCTATCCTGCTTGATTTGGCAAATTCAGACTAGTGTAATCAGAACAAGGATCCCGGATTTTGCTTCCCATCTTTCCCTACAGTCATGCTAGGAAGAGATTGCTCCATGTCCAGTATCAGGAGGATATATACTCAATTAATAACATCACCCTGGCCTTTTATTAAATGACAAACAAGGTCTTGTACCTCCAGAAAACTTAACCAAATAGTTATGGAATGGCATCATGAAATAAAATAAAAAACAAAAACTTGCTGGTATGTTTTGGCCTATCATTAACCACAGTGTTTCAGTGTTTTTTTATGTTTAACAATTTTATTGGATTTTTTGATTTAAACAAACATTACAATGCATGTATGTGGCAGTTATCTGGTGATAGGATAACCAGCAGTATTAATTTTGGCGCTTGTACATGAAATGTAAAAAAGACAGTGCTTGCTGACAGTGTTTGGAACAGACAAGCCAATGATAAATTACATCAATAAATAAATAAATAAAGACACACAGGATATTAGCAGACAATAATATACTTCCACACTCAGTGATATTAACTGCAGTGATAATAATAATAATAATAATAATAATAATAATAATAATAATAATAATAATAATAATAATAATAATAATAATGAGATAAAGTGCAGGCCAATCCCCTGCCACAGAAATAAAAATGAGAAGGAGCCCAGGAAATGTATATAACACTTGAATCCTTGAACCCCTCCTAGTCCTACACCCTGATCCAGCCCTCTAATGTCTCCCATTTCAAATGGAAACTTTCCATTCTGTTCATAAGTCTGTGTGACAGGCCTTCCAGCGCTTTTTAAAGTTTTGTAAAGTCCTGCTCTATTCTCTCTCCATGAATGACACACTGACATCCATCTCCCCAGTCAGTCTGAGGGTGGATACGCCTTTGTCTGAGGATTTTAGAAGCACTGAATAATAGAGCAAGGCTTTGTACCCTTTACCAAATACCCCCATTATTTGTGGAAGGAAGCTTACAGTAGGGGGAGGTATTAAGAGAGATCCCAAGTTATGGATCGATAAGGGTATGAGTTGTAAATGATTACAGAACTGATGCTGGGGTAGATTTAATTGTGCCTTCAGATCATTAAAGGACTTAAGCATGCTCTCATCCTCTCATAAGTCCCCCAGAGCCCAGATTCCCCTGTCAGCCCATGGCCACCAGAGAAATGATGATTTCCCTGGGCAAAATTTACAGTTGAGCTATATGGTGGCTGCAGTGTAGAGGTAGGGGTTGAAATTGAACATGAGAGCCATTCCTTTCCATACCCATTATATCTGTGAGAGGATAGGATGGGTTTGTACCCCTGATGAAAGCAGTGATGCAATGCATAGGGGGGAGTGGGCTGCACAGAGGAATCTCAAGATTAAACCACAGGAAGCGGGGGGTTCTCTCAGGAGGTATTGCCCAGTTCACCATGAGTCTAAGGCGGATTAGACTTAAGAAATTTGTTGCATATCTATCGAACTGCTTGAAAACTTTGAGGGAAATCTTCATTGGGAGAGACTGTAATAGGTGATTAAATCTGGGGGCACAATTCATTTTATTACATTGACCTTGCCCCAGAGGGAGAGAAATAGGGGTGATCACCAGTCTACATCAGTCTTAAATTTATCTAGGAGGGGTACAAAATAAACACAGATTAGGTCAGACAACAATGGGGGAAATGTGACTGAGGATCACATTTCCAAGTGAAATTGCCAGGTTGAAATAAGGTCTTGGCATAATAGAGTGTCAGAGGAAGTGCCTCTGATTTAGCCCACTTCACTTCTTATCCAGATAATTTATAAAACAGATTAATGGTTTTCAACAGGGAGGGGAGAGAGTGTCCTGTTTCTGTTATAAAAATTAAAGCATTGTCTGCATAGAGCATCAGCTCGTGACTACCACTGCCTGTTTGGATACTTGGGAAATCAGGGTCTCTGTCAATAGCCTCTAACAGAGGCTCCAGAGCTCTGTCCTGGGAATCAATGAAACATTCCTGGGCCAGTAAGTAAGTGAGTCTCTTGGAGAAACACAATGTCACATCTCTTAGATTTAATAAATGTCTTTTTTTAATTGGGTGGTTGAGACCAAGGACATTATATGTCAGTGGGTGTTAGGCCCTTCCCTGATTAGCCTGCATCATGGGGTTTGTATGGCTCAAATGACTGGTGTCTATATAGGATATAATCTATCACCGAAGCCATCACCGCTGAGCAACAAACAGTAAGCAAACAGGTAAAGAAAGAAAAAAAGCAAACTGCAAAATAAACACATCCTGAGTGACTGTGAACCACTGTCACCCACATGCACTCTGAAAGCACTAAACCCAACACATTAAGATCTTGGTCCGTGACTTTGAACAGTATAACAGCCCATAAAAAGGGTAGTCACGCAATTACAGCTATGCAGCATAAAAGTAGTGAGATAGAGCTATAATATATATATATATATATATAGTATATAATAAAAACAGTACAAAGGTCATTGATGATGAACAGTCTATAAGATAATTACTGAAACACAGAAGATAAGAGTACCCCTTCCCTCGTCCAGAAAAACCTGCATTAAGTGGTTATATTGAAATGCCCAGTATACAGGCCCTCATTAAAAATTACAAAAAAATCCATTCAGAGAGAAATGGAAAAATACTGTCAAAATTTCAAAAGATTTTATAAATAAATAAATAGGGAAGGTTGCATAACAATTTTCTTGTCAGCATTATAATAACAGCGACTATAATACTGACATTATTTGGCCATTACCAATTTTGGGTGAATATGCAACTTTTTAGATGATAAATATCTATTGAAAATAATACTGCTTCCCTCCAGAGAATGAGAAGAAACAAGAATGTTATCTCAGTTTAACTTACATGCCAGTCAATTTAAAATGTGTTTAATGGCGGTATTGCTGAATGTCTTTATCCCAGTAGAATAGGCAGTATATGCTCCCCTCAAAAAACAACACAAAAATATGTTTATGAGCACTACAAGTCCTTAGACAAAAGTGGTAAAATAGATATTTATAGAAGTGCAAAATATGAGGCTTACTTCTATTAATGGAGCTTTTGAATGTTTCTAGTTTTGCATTTGAGGGGCTTCCCAATAACTCTGTTCCTTTGTGTAATAAGTGTACAGGTAACCTGGACAGGTCTCCTCCAGTAACTAGTGAAAAAGAGTTTCAATATGCTCTCTATGGAGGTAGACAGCATATATTGTCCAGTGCTTTCTTAGGGTCAGTGTACTCACATTTGTCCATCTGCCATCTTCAGAGTGAGCACAGCTGGATATGTCATGGTGAATTTGACTCGTCGTTTGTGCAGCAAGTGTTTGCATTGGTTAAACGTTGCCTGCTTCTTGGTGATAGGTTTGGAATAATCCGGGAAGACAGTGATGTGATGCCTGTCCCATCTCACCTTTCCCATCTTCTGTGTCACTTCAGCAATCTGTTCCCTGTGCTGGAGCCTCAGAAACTGATTGAGAATTGCTCTAGGAGGCTGGCCATCAGGTTTGCGTCTGGCTAGGGACTGGTACACATGGTTTTGAGACCACTTGGGAAGTTGATATTAAGGAGCTGGAGAATAATGTCATGTAGGAAAGCTAGTGCATCACAACCCTCGCAGACCTCTGGGAATCCAACAAAGTTATTCCACCGACTCCTTTTCTCCAAGTCATCAACTTTTTGCCGATTGAATGGGCTTGCTCTCTTGAGTCTCAGATGTTTCCTTTAATAGCACATGGATGCTTGATAGGTCCTTGCCAATCTGGTCAGTGGGGGTTTTGTTGGAGCTGGGCGCCTGAGGAAAGGGCTTGTAATGGTTGTCCACAGTGTTGCTAATGTTGGCTTCAGCTGTGCTTTCTCTGTTAGCCTTGCAATGTTTTCTAGCAGAGTACTGTTGTTGTGTCGCAGGCTTTTGCTGTCATCTGGACTGTACACCTGTAGCCTATAAATCCTTTACTATAAATCATTTCACTTGGACATAAAATAATATAGTGCATAGCTCTTAGTTTAGAGGAATAAGCTACACTGACTGCAGAGGCTCTTCACTTAGCTGCCATCTCCACTGCATCATGTGACTCAATGTCAAGGTTATTCTTTATCAAACACTTGGTAGTGAAATTATTTCAATATTGTTGTACTTTTCTTGCAACTTAGATGTCAACTCTGTATGTTCAGAGTTTCAGCACCGCTGACACACCACACTGGTCAGTCAGAGTGGTCATTGTCATATAGAGGAGACAGAGTAAAGCTCACACAGAAAGTGCTGGGAAAAAGGCCAAGTTCCCTTACCCACAATTTTGTTAACGCTGTGAAATAAAATGGTCATTTATCTGACCACAATTCACTGCTCTCCGTTTTAGATTTCAGTGAGTGAGCCATCCCATTCGCCATTCTCCTTATTAAATTTTACCAAATAGCTTCATTGCCAGTATTAGGCCTAATGGATTTTATGAACCCAGCTAACAGTCTCATGAAGGAGGACATGTGACTATTTAAACTGTTCCGAGGATTTCCTTGTTTTATGGCCTTGTCTAGCAATAATATCACCACGGGAAACAAATGAGATACTTTTGACATGAATGATTTTTTTCTTTTTTTGCAGTCAATTCTAATATAAAGTGACCAATTTAGGGTGTATAGCATATTGCTACACTGTTTGATATTTTGAGAAAGATGCAGACACATACTGTATATATATACACACACATACTGTATGTTCAGACATAACTACTGTCTGATTGTACACAGTCACACACATTCACCCTGCTCATAACAAAACACTCTTGCAGTCAGGGATAACTCACGTGGTGAAGGCTGGATTGTACTTGGCTCCCAGGTAGTAAGAGTACAGGTTGAACATGCCAATCATGAAGGCAACAAACACCATGATGAAGATGACCATGAACTTGAAGATGTCTTTGACTGTGCGTCCCAGCGAGATCTGCAGTGGGCCGAAGCTCTCATTGGCTGGAAGGATGTAGGCAATGCGTGAGAAACTCAGCACCACAGCGATGGCGTACAGGCCTTCTGAGATGATCTGGGGGTCTGACGGGCGCCACTTGTTTCTGGCTGGAAGAGGAGGAGAAAGAAAAAAGACAAGTGGTTAAGTAAGCTGTTAATGAATTGTAAACAATTGCACAGTCACACCAGTGATTGTTGTGTTTGATTTTGAAGGAAACTGGTTCACATTTGACCCAGCTAGCATTTTCACACTGAATAATGCATCAGGTATGCACATATACAGTAGCTCCAAAATGAATATTGAAATGGCATTTATAGTCTTTCATAGCTACCTCAGTTGAAATTAAATGGCTTCCTGATCAAAGTGAAACAATTGGCCCAAAGCTGGTTAAATATTACTTTCGACTGTGCAAAAATTTCCTTTTATGGAAATAAGTTCATATAGCTTAAAGCTTAACACAGTTGTCAGCTTTACATTACCCTTATTCAAATTCCTGCTGAGTATTTATAGAGCAAACTTTTGGTTAGTGTTGGCAAGAAATGTTCCTCAAGAGTATAATCTTGGCTTGTGGAAACATATGCTTTGATGGAGGAGAAGGTGCAGCAAGAAGGTGGACTAAGTGAGGATGGTAAGAGGAAAGTTGGAGAGAAGAGGGAGAGGGAGGAGGGAAAGCAGTGAGTATGAGACTGGCGGACAGCAAAGAGAAGGGATAAAGGAATAGTGTATCCAAGATAAAGTAAGGGCAGAGACAGAGGATGAGAAGGAGGGGCAGGGAAAGAGAAGTAGAAGCAAAGGATAATTAAGTGAGATTGAAAAATGAGATACAAGGGAAATCAATAAAGCAAGGACCAAAAATAGAAAAAAAAGAAAGTAAATGAAAGACAGACTCAATTTCACTGATTTGCTGTTAAGGCAGAAGAGCACATACCATGCACAGTATCTGCACATTTTAATGTAGATATGCAGACATATGGAGAGAAGCTTACAAGTATAATAACTGACAATGCAACACTATACTGCACATTTTCATTTATTTAGTGATGTGTCATGACAGAGTCAGACCACCAGATGACAGCACTGATGAAGGTTCTCTTAGTTGGCCACTAAGAAGTGTATAGTCCAATAGCCTGCAGCCTGAAGCAAGTTTATATGTTGTGTGATCTATATATTCTGACTGCATATTTCCTAGAAGGGCAGTCAGAGCAGAGAAGGTAGATATTAGTAAATGTTTGAGTTGGGTTTTGAATCTACAGTATGTGCCTCTCTTGTTATTCTAAGATTAAATATATTGTACATTTTTTAATTTACAAACAATTCACTGTGCCTGTGGAATGTATGCATGCTTGCATCTGTATCTGTGATTGCTGACTTATTAGTATAAAGCATTCATTTAAACTGGTGAATATGCATATGTATGTGCAGCACATACTTGTGTTTATGCACATATATAAAGCATAAACATAGTAGACAATACAACAATAAACTACAGCATCAAACAGGAGAATGTTTGCATAACTATGTACAGTTCCAGTCAAAAGTTTGGACAGATTTTCTCATTCAAGTCTCACCTTTGACTGGTACTGTATGTGTATCTTATGTCCATGCAATAATAACATTTTTATCAAGATGACAAATACTTTCCCATCTTCTTCTCTCTCAGCTGATGTTATTTGTTATTCATGACTGTTTTTTTTAAGATGAATTTTTGCCTTTATTTATTCATGACATTTATACACACGTTCTGATTTGCTACTCCTTATCAGTGAACAGCAGAACAACAATGGCTCAAGCACCTCATAAAAGCTTTTATATTTTATCATGTGCTATCAAACTGGCCTCTTCTGGGAAAAGTCTGATAGACAAGACGTGAGGCTGTTTAACATTTTATGCAGCAGAAACAAACAACAGTTTCGGATTACACATCAGAAGAATGGAATAGTTATCATGCACTGCAATATAAACAACTGCTATGCGAACAAAGAAAAGAGGTCCACATATAGGAACTCAGACTGCCCAAGTAAACTTTGGAAAAGAAAACACTAAACTACTGTTATGAGTAAGCAAAACAAACATAGAACTTTTAGATATCTTCAAAACTTTTCATTAAAGGTAATAACACAGTAAAGGTAATAACAATAGTTTAGTTCATATTTTTGGAATAATTGCTTACCATATGTAAAGTAGGCCACTTCATCAGGCAGTGAAGCATTGCTGAGGTCTTCATCTGGTACATGCATGTCCACATACTGCTGTGCTTTGGATGCCTTGAGGAATGCCATGAAGCGTGCTGTGAAGGATGCCACGAAGATGGACAGCATGCCGAAGTCCAGAACATTCCAGAGATGCATGATGTACTCTCTGGGCCCGTCAGTCCAGATCTCCTTACATTCTGACCAAATCATACCTAAAGAAGGACACACACACACATGGATATATTGTTGACATAAAGGAGGCTTACAGATACAAACATAAACATAAAACATGCACATCAAACAGACAACAGATAAGCATATAATTTATTCTAAACCACTCAGAAATTCCCACTTATAGCTCAGGTGCATACAAGCACACAAACACACACACACACACAGTGTGAATATCCTAATCGCTCCAATGCAACCATTCTGTCATTCTCTATTTGGAGCCAAAACAAGGAGAAAATTGCTTACTGAAAAGATGCGCTGATCAGTATCATCTCTATAACAATTACTGGGCTTTCAAAGCATGCTGCTGGAATTACAATGACCCCACCTAAACCACCATTCATTGCACACATACACGGACACACGCTCACATGAGCACCTGCTGCCAAAAATTACCGCTCATGGGAAAAGAATGGTGCCATTACAAGCAAACAAATAAAAATAGAGCCATATGTGCACAAACATACACAAACCACACACAAATTATGTTTTTATGTGTGTTTGTCTAGAATCTAGATGAAAAAAAGAGCATCAGCAGATGGGCCGCAGCTGAGGTCTGACAGAAATTGCTTTTGCCTCTGTTGAGTTTGTCTTTCTGTCACTTTCTTCTATCTCCCTGTTTCTTCACACCTGCCTTCTTGCATGCCAAACACTCCACCCTTTTTACTTTCATCCATCTCCGCCCACCGTTACCATCTTTCCTGTATTGCTTTCTCACTATCCCTCCCTCTAATGTTTCCTCAGTGTCACTGCTGAGGTCAACTTCCAAGTTTCCCTGCAGCTTATCGTTATGACTCTACATGGCCACTGCTCATGCTGCATCCAACCAGGAGACTTCTATTTGATCTTTGGAAGATAAAAGAGAATGACTTGTATTGCCATAACGCTGGCTTTCATCCACTTGGGTGGTATGGAGCTGCATTAGTTTTTAATTCTACCTCATATCAAAGTTTGTTCCAGGAACTTCACTGATTTAAACTTTAATACAGAAAAACCTTAATACTATTGGATTAGCCTCAAAAACCTTGGTAAATCATTGCCAGCTCTTCCTGCTTGCATGTTAATAAAGTGCATTCCTATTGATTCAAATAAAAATTTAAAAGAAAATCCACTAGGAAAGATTAGACTAGACTTAAAATCAATAAAAATGCATCAAAGTAGTGTGTTAAATTATGCAGAATCTACCTTGACAGCGACTATTAAACATTTATTTGCATATTAATTGGCTGTAACTGAGCAGATTTCAAAACACTGCCACAGTGTGTTTGTGCCATGTGCGAGACAAGTTGACTCACCTAACACCCACTTCATGATCAACATCTCTGTCCAGGAGAACTGGGTGGTCTTGACCCTGAACACCTGTCGCGGGTGGTCTGTGATGGTCTCATTGGGCAGGTTCTTGACGCCCTCAAAGCGGTCAGAGGCATTGACAACCAGCAGGCCCAGGAAGATGGTGAAGGAGACAGCATGAGCAACAAACTTCATGAACGGGCTTCGCAGGATCTGACCGAGCTGGAAGTAGGAGGATTGAAGAAATAATAGGAATGTTGTATTATGTATCTGTGGTTTATAAATGTGATAGTACATAGGGAACAATTGATTAGTGAAATTAAAAAAGAGGCTCCAATCTAAGATGAGTAAGATCTGTTTTAGGTCTGCTTAATAACAAAACACAAAGTTAGACATTTTCACTAGTCATTAATAGATTCTATTAATTTTTAAATTGTTTCTTTTACAATGCAGAAATTGACAAAAAGCAAGTGTGAAACTTCAGGGAAATAAAGCATCTGTTTTTGTTTTCTATGATAACTCTTGATAACTCGAGTTTCTGAGATTTTGGTCCTTGGAGATGAAAATCTGAAAAGCACCACTACCCAACCATCTTTGCAGACAAACAGCAGCTGTTGCAATTCATGGGTAAGCTTAACCACTGATCACTTTCACAGCAACATAATGCCAGTGTAACTAGATGCCAGACAATCAACAGAGTTAGAAATACACCATATGGGGAGAACCCAGTGCAAGGTGCTGCTGCCCAAGGAGCTTAAAACATGCCACCACACAGAGGGACGTTCTTATAATTGCACAAAAATATGCCAAGACACACAAATGCACACACACATAAACACACACGTACACTTCCAACCCCATACGGATATATGAGATCCCAACATTTGCCACTCTCTAAACCTGCTGTGTTCAATATTAACTACCCACAGGATATCTCTACTCACTGCATGCACAGTAACACATTAGATCCAATAGCTCTTCCCATGCCACACACACTACTAAACCATGTGGGAAGAGGTTGTCTGGTGAATCTTAACCCTGCAAAACCTCCTCTAAACCTCCTGCCACTGGGACAGCTCTGCCTGCGCTCATTTCTCTGTGCTGATAAGGCTGATCCATTTCACCCCTCAGTTTAAATGAGATAGCCATCCTAGATCAGGCGTACCACTGTGTGAGGACTGCAAACCCCATGGGTTTCTATTTTATCAGGGTGATGGTGACAAGAGTTGATCTTCTCTCTTCCAACAAAATGGTGGCTGGTGGCTTATAGCAGCTGGTGCATGCAGACAAAATAAAATGGGTTTTGGTGTGAAATGGAAATCACACAAGGCTAGAATGGAGCTGCTGTATGCTCTATTATTCTCTAATGTTTTTCATCTGGGAGAATCAAGCCTGAAGTACAATGTGTGAGGGCAGGCATCCACTGAAAATAATTATATATCTACAGAAAGCATGAGCAAATACTTTTGTGTTCATTAAAGTATACTCTATGTACACTATTTAAATGATTATATTTTGGGGGGACAAATGTGTGCATTTTAGAATTTCTTTACACTCTGTTCCTTCTCTACACTTCTTCCTCTCTAGCTCACACACAGATATACAATTCAATTTAAAGATATAAATTATTTAATTAATACGCTTTCTATGTGACTACAATTGCAGCAACAACTCTACCACCACCAAGACTTTGTTTTTAAGTCTAACACTTTATAAATGGTACCATTTTTGCATCCTTAGTGACAGAGGTTATAGGTGCCATAGGACTATTAGATGATGTCCAGTCATTTCATCAATGATTAATGGATGTGACCCTGTCCTGTGTGTATCGATTGGGCTTTTTTTTCCATGCGGTGACCTGGGTTTGAATCCCCTAAGAGACTAGAGAGTAAAGATGAAGAAAAAGGATGCAGGAGGAGGAGAACCTTCAGATGTAAATAAGATAATCAAAAACCCAAACAGTGGGGTCAGAGCTTTCATGCAAAGTGATATTAGAGCAAATTAAATGGATGACAGACTGCAGGAAAGTAATTAAAGAAAAAATGATTAGCTAATATGAGGGTGCGGGAGCAACATGTGGTATTTATAAATGTCAGCATATCATTGTCAAATTGATTGTGATAGCTGGTATAATTACCATAAATAATATTCCTCTAATTTGTGCCAGTAGGATTGCTGGTGTGTCTCAAAAGCAAACATTTACCATCACTTCTGTATGATGTACTTGGTATGCATATTTTGTATATGAATTCTCTAACACAAATCACTGAGAGTTTGAACAGAGGAATAAACAGCAAGTATTATATTAAACAAATATATCAAACATATTTACTGTCCTATCAGTGTGCGAACATACAAAGGAAGTTGAATAGTAGGGCTAGTATAAGAAGTTAAGTAATTTCTAGAGATTGCATCAGTCTGATATTTAAGAAAATTGTTAGTTAACTATTAAAAATGTTGAATCGCTATTTAATGCAGGAATAGTTCATCAACAATAAAATGCTATAAGCTAAGCCTACTGTGGAAGCTGTATGCTGTTATGTATATCTTTAATCAAACATTGGGAGCCTTGGTCCTAGACTAAGGCAAGCAATTTGTTCCAGCAGGACTATAACCTGATAGCAATTCCTTTTCTATCACTTTTTTCTTTTATGCCATGTTTCATCTCTTTCCTGTCACTCAGGGAAGGCTGAAACTATTCCTGTGTGCTCCAACAAATACAAGTTCCATCACTAAAGTGCATGTTTTGCTCCCATTTTTCACCATCTTCAACCAATAAGAAACAAACATTCTATATCTAAATATCTAAGTCTGTTTTTCATCATTTCCAAAGCATATCTCATATTTTTGTCTTGAGGGCAATTTCTTAAGTAACATGTATTACATCCATGTTTTCTGTCTGACTTACATACTATTTATTTTTGAGCAACAAACATATCAATATCTTTTTTATCTATTCTGGCTGATATGAAATGTAATATGGTTTGGGGTTCTGTTATCTGTGTGTTGTGGTCTCATAAATGGAGAGAATTATGAGCTGTGAGAGATGAGCAGTTGATGAGATGAGGCGAATAAAATTGTGTGATTAGCTCCAGGTGTAGGTGAGTACTGGGTGCACCACACACAATCAGCCAAAACACATCAAAGCTTTATCACTGCTACTGTATTTCTTTGATTCCTTCCCGTTGAGTTACCATCCATTTTGTCCCTCAGTTATACATATTTACATATTGTTAATATCCCACCCTCTGTAGTTCTGCCAACATCTTAAATGTCTATTTTTAGAATTTAACTGGTCTATAACTGGTCACTTGTTACATAATAATAATACATTACAAGGTGTGTTGCGTCCTATATTTATTTGTCAATTTTACTCGCTGCTACCTCTTTACTGCTCTCTCAGCTGTGTCAGAAAATGGCAGACTGTGACACGCAGGCCCATTGGTTGGTTGGTTCATAATTACATATAATCATAAACGCATACCTCGCATGCATACCTGTGCATGCATATAAAAACACACACTCACACACACATTAACATGCACAGGTGTTTTCGTGACACAGTGAGATTAGAAGCAGCTAGTGTCTCATGATTGAATCCATGTCTCTCTCACTGAGACGCTGCTCTGCTCTCCATCCACTCACACACACTTGACATCAGCTGCTCTCTATTTCTACAAAATGACTAATTCATCAGTCACACCTAAAATCAACCACTCAAAGGTCCTCAACATGGTATCTGAAGCTTAGCATGCACGCACACACACACACACACACACACACACACACACACACACACACACACACACACACATACACACACACAGACCACACCACTTGATGATGAGGTAGAGGATTATCCATGTTGATGAGCAGATTTACATAACCGCTCGCTCAGCTCCTGTATATATGTGTGTGTGTGTGTGTGTGTGTGAGTGGTGTGGGGGGTCTGTCATATTGTGTCACTTTACAGATTATAATTTGGTTGATGGAGTATTAACAAAATGTTATAGAGTGCCTCAAGACCCTATAAGCAAATAGTGATTATTCAGAGCTCTTTGGATCTAAAATCTGTAATGTTTTTAGCTACACTAGTCATTTGGTCTGTTCAGTACTTTGTCCTTGACATCTTGCATGCACTTTGACTCTGATGAGGACACAATAGTGTTGAAACATTAGTCTTTTTGCACAATTAAACGCTTTGAATTAATTGGTGTGCTTCAATCCGTTTGTTCTCTTGAAGTTTGCTGTCCTTGAACTGAGAAGCACATGTTTTAGCTGCATTTTGCTGGAAGTTGTGCAGAAGTTGTACAGAATTCATGAGAATGAATCCTAAGGACTTTGGTTATGCTTGACTTTTCCCAACCAAGAGGTCAATATTTAAATTTGTCCAGTAATGCACAACAGAAGTCAAGAGCAGGGGCTCCAGCACCTGTAAAGTATAGCTTTAACATTGACAAGCATGTTAGTTTGCTGATATACCTGTAACAGGTACCATTACAGGCACAGGTGAGCCTACAGTAAATACAGCTTAGGGTGACAAAGTAAAGCTTAGACTCTAAGCCTGAGATATCTTCTTCTCGTAGCAGGGATCCATTTCCATTTCTCATCAATCCAACTGTTTTTTTCTGTATGTAATGAGCATTAGAGTCTTAGGGTTGGCTGTTTGTGTTGCTTTAGGCATTTGGTATTGTTGCAACAGGAACATTCAGAAAAAAATGAGAACATTCCTTTTAGAAGTCATATTACATAGTAATTTCATTGACTTTGTGTATGTGTGTTTATGTGTTGAGAGCTACACAAGAAAGACACAGGTTTTGGTCAAAGGTGATGGAGGAGCAGAGAGCTAGAGATCATGGAACAAAGCTGAGTTTGAAAAGAATATGTGTGTATTGTGTGTGTTCATACCTTGCTACAAGGCATGATCCAATAGGCGATAGCCAAGAAGGGCAGGCCGACTGTAACCCCCAGCACCGTCCAGCACTTCACCCCGACTGACTGCTGCCTCAGACCAGGAAGGTTCTCGTACCAGATAGTTAGCAGTTGCTGCTGACAGTTAGGATGGGCAACAAACTGCAGAGAGAGGGAAACAAGGGAATCGGACCAATGGAGAGTAAAGGGAGAGGAGATGGGAACAGAGAGCAATAAGGATGAGTGAGGAGAAAAAAAGAGAAGAGAAGAAGAGAGCGAGAGAGCAGCAATTAGCAGCAGCCATCAATAAAGACATTTTCAGAGGAGCAATAATGATTTGCTTTACTCAGCCTAAGACATTTGGACATATCTTTGACACCACAGAGTGGTCTCAGCAGCTGAGCATTTAGCAAACAACATGCTACTAAATCTCTGGCAGCTGCACTGAAATAGCACAGTGGTCACAGGAAGGAAGAGAGTGGCTTATTTAACAAGCTGACAGCAGAGGTTCAATACTGACCAGGTCAAAAACATACTGAGCATAAAAATCTGACCTAACAAACTGTCTTGAAACCTTTTTACTAAATGTTTTAAACACATTAAATAAACCTTTAAGTGCATTTGTAGTATTTCAACTTTTACTAGAATAATAAAGAGCAAACTGGCATCTATTTCTTCTATTTTTGTTGCTCTTTTGGTTTTTTATAGTAATGACTATCTTTATTATAAAAGTATGCATGGCACACATGCTACTTTTATGAATTATTGCAAGAGTGTAAAAATTTATCTGCAGTCCATGAACATGCTGTATTCATGTCAAGGGCTCCTGATGCTAAATATTCAAGATACTGTATTCCCAGCTGAGTGTACAGACTACTATTCGATTGAGAGCAGATCTTTTGTGTGCTCATTACAATCAAAATATATTATTCACAACACATTTGTAGTCATGGCTGCCACTTGGCTTAATTTAGAAATAAAAAAATGCCAACAGAAGGTTGGGAAATCAATTTAATATACAATATGCAAAAGAGAGCAGGCTGCAAATATGAGTGTTAGTGAATGTTAACATTCATTACAGAAGGATGTTTGCTTTATGTAACAAGGCTTGCCTGACATTTTAGTATCTGTTGATGACTTTACTCTAAGAGAGGAAGTGATGAATGAACGCTACTACTGGTCTGGTGAGGCTGCACAGGAGACAAGGGATGACGACTGAGATAATGGATGTTTTTGTTCCAGCTGGAGGAAGGATGTGGACAACAGAGGAATCAATGCTCAGTAGGCAATCAACTAGTGTAAATCGAACTCTGTGTTTGTGTGTTGCTTTTTTCTTTAAATCCATGATTTGAGCAACAGGTCACCTCTGCTCTAACCTGCCCTCTCTTCCTTGATTTTTAGTTACATCAATCATTTCCACCCCTTAACCAACCATCACATTCAAGGAGCATTTATCTGAACTGACCATTGATATATTCCCATACATCGATCGAAACAGACACACACAATATGTATATGTTCACTCATCATTCAATCATTTTTACATTCAGAGGGAAACCACACACACCGCTCCCACACACATAACTGTAGTTAACATAGTTTCCTACTGGTGTCCAGTGACCAGTTTATCAAACCACTGACCCATGACATGATCCCTCCCTGCAACTAGCAACGTGAACCACATGTAGTCATGCTCCACCTGGTTTCTATGGCAATCTATCTCTCCCTCTCTCCTGGCCTCCTGTGTAATTAGCTTCCCAAGTATTGGTCACGCTTCTTGTACAGGATGCTGGCTCAAACAGGCTGTTTACTGCCCAATAAATACACACACACACACACAAATATACACTTGGGATTGACCTGATTAGAGAAAACATGCAGCATATGAAGGAGAGAGGAGAGGTAGAGAGAGAGAGAGAGAGAGAGAGAGAGAGAGAGAGAGAGAGAGAGAGAGAGAGAGAGAGAGAGAGAGAGAGAGAGAGAGAGAGAGGGAGTATGTGGTAGAAGTGGCAGGGGGAGAAGGGATTTGGTTTGACATTTAGTAAGAACACCTCTGCTCAGCAAGGATTAACTCTCTGACATTTGTTGTTTACATAGGGCCCTCTGAGGCCACATGCACGAAAATACACAAACATGCACATATTCACACACACACACACACATATACATATATGTATATTAATTACAAACACAAACACACAAGTTAAGTTGTATAAACAAAAACTGCTGCAAAACTGTTCAAGATATATTATCAAATTAAGGCACATATTGTATGTAACTCGCTTTCACATTCTGTGTGGTAATCCAACATTTAAATCCAACATTTAAAACTTTGTTCATATTGTAGATTATCATCTGCGGATTATAATAAATCCAAATAATAAAATAATTGTGACTAAACATGCTGAGGTTGGTGACATCATACTTTATTGATCCATTTATGGGGACATGCTGAACTTAGTACTTTCAACAAGTACCAAATCAACACGATTAAAGGAATAGTTTGACATATCGAAGAAATTAGCTTATTCGCTTTCTTGCCACGTGTTGGATCAGAAAATCAATACCAATCTCATGTCCGCCCATTTAGTATGAAACTATTGCCAGGAGGCAATTTGTGTTGGTAGGTGGATTTTTAACTTTGGACTGCTTCCAGTCGCAATGCTAAGATAAGCTAATTACCTATTGGCTCTAGCTTTATTGTCACTTTCTGCAACAAAGCACATAGCTATTCCTTTAATATATGGTTACATTTAGACTGCACTGTGGGCTGCAGGAGTCTAACATTGACTGCAGGTAGGAGACAGGAAAAACATGAATGATCTTCTCAGGTGTCAAAGTCGAACACTTTGAGCACCCATCCATTGCTGTTTTTCACTTTCATTCATTCATAAAATACAACTACTTATTTTTGGTTGATCTCACCTTCTTGACTTCGTACTTGATGGCCAGTATGACACGGCTGAGGCAGGGTCGGTTGTAGGGGCTTGGAGGACATTGATCCACATCGCCGTTCAGTATGGCCTCAACTTCTTCTGTGTCCCGACAAAGGTCCAACACACCAACCACAAAGTCCTTACACTGCATGGACAATTTACGGTAGTCATTCTGCAAAGAGGGGAGAAGCATAGAGAAGAAAAGAGAGGCTCGATTTAAAAGAGAATCTAGACTTTAAGTCAACCATGTCATCAACTGGTTGCAGGCAAAGTGCTGTTTGTCAGACGCATGAATCTGCCTTGTGTCTTTTTTTGCTGGTTCATAGCCTTATTTTTGTGTTTCCCATTTTGCAGGTCTAACTGGTCCTTCATATGCTCTCACTCAGTACAGTATAGTCGGTCACCTCCACCTCCTCTTTTGTGTCTTTTTAAAAACCTTTTGACATTACAGATAAAGGCTTGAAAATGTTTCCCTGTCTTTTGTGCCCATGTGCCATGTGGGCCCTCACCTGTATTCTATTCCAGACATCACACTTTTTTTTTAATTTTTTGAGAAATGTCAGCCTGTCAGAGACATTTATTTCCATTTGCAATTATAATATGGCATGAGTTTAAAAAGAATTGAAAGGGTGATACTGTGATTTGGTTCATGACCTTTCCATTTTGAAACATCAGTTTGTCTTTGCAAAATAATATCAGAACAACAGCTGAAAGAAGGGATCTACTAGGCTTTTGTTACACTCATTTCAAATGCTTATTTACTGCATTCCCCTCCCCCAGATTTTATGCAGAGTTTGTCTTACAAATTTGAAGGAAAATGCCTGAAATTTGAAAAAAAAGGTACATTTTTTGAAAGATATTCCTTCCCCCAGAGAGACGCATGAAAAATAAAAAAGGGTGTCTAACAAAAACACCACACTTTCTCCTGAGAAGAAGGAGAAAGAAGGAGAAAGAAGAGAGTGTGAACACAGGAGATCAATACATTCATTCAATAACCATTAACTGTCTTCTTAGCTGGTAAGTAAGAAAGGAATGCACAATAATAGTTACTGATGCAGTCTTGTAATGCCATCATAAGAATATTCACATAATAGTTGATGGAAACACTGAATTGCAATTTACATTGATAACATATTGAAAATTTGCTTCAAAATTGTGTATCAATTAGACTAAATATAGGCACTACTATTGATAACTTGAAGTTATTATTGAAACTACACCCCATAAGATATGAAGAAGATGTGTTTCTTCTTCAACATAATTCCATTGATGCCACCCAACTTCATGATCACTTTAGTGTGTTTAGAAAACTTTAAAATTTTGGAAATTTTAGTAGCGTTTGAAATGCAAACAGTTGAACTTCTAAATGTGGAACCCTGCTGGTTATAACTGTGCCCACTTCACTACTCCATTACTGTCAGGAATTTCTCTTTTCCCTTCCATTTCTCCTCTCTATCATGGAACCTGCAGTTCACTTCTCACCCTTCTTTCATACACCTTTTCCCCTCAACCTCCTGCCTTGTTGTGTCAACAGTTGGCCAAACACAGAAGTAGTCAGCTGATTGGGGTTTCTGGCAGGTTCAAGAAACAAGATTCAAAGACTTCTTGTTTTTGAATCTTGTCTTTGAAATAGCCACAACATTGGTCACATACTCATATTTTCTAAATGTGCAGTGAAATACAGGGGTTGCATACTCTGGAAGATGTGCTAAAAGGTTAATGTGCAGTAAAAGTAAAAAAAAAAAAATTTTAGAAGAAAGAATGGTCTGAAGGAAGATGTTTTTTCTGTGTTGGACTTGTAGCTACAGAGGCAATTCCCAAATGTGTAGAAGCTAGTGATGAAGATCCTTCATAATCCTACTACCTCTGGTTCTGCAACCTCTGGTGTATAAGTCCTGAAGTGTGGGGAGTGAAGATCCAGTGGTGTACAATAATGTACAACTCTAGACCGTAGGGCATTCCAGTCCTGAGCAGAACAATTCCCTTATCAGTTGGTGATGCTCTCTTTTAGAGCAGGACCGGAGTAGAAGGTCTGTACGTGCGGACCATGTCAGATTAGTTCAACACTTGTCTGAGCCTGTATACCACTAGCTGTAACCATCCATTATCCATCTGTAAGACTTGAATTCCTTCATATCTCCGGTTGTAAGCAGCAGAATTTTATTCAATAGAACCTCCAACCCTTTGTTTCTGGTTTGGATATGACTGTATAGTCACTGTAGGGATAATATAATTGAGAAACTTAGGTGTAAAGCTTGTCACTACTTCCATAAATTTATTGACATCTTTCTGCATGTCCTAGGCAGTCCATCACCTGATCTCTCTCGTCACCACAGCTTCCCGCACCATCCTTTTTTGTATTCTGGTATGAGCAAGATGAATTGAAATAATGTAATTAGTTTTCTGGAGTCTCAGTGAGTTTGTTTTTTTTAAAATACCAAAAAGCTAAAGGCATTCAATTTTAGAATTTTGACCACCAGGCACTTATTTATGATATCAAAAGTCTCATCATCATCTGCAAAAAAAAAAAGAGTAAACTCTAGGCATCAAGCAATAACAGCATCTACTGGCTCTTTGGGGACATGAAGGAATAGACGGTGTTTGGTGTATTTTTCCTTTAGGCTGGTAAGTGAAAGAAATCAATAACAATTTTTTTTTTTAAACAATGATGTAAAGGCAAGGCTTCAGGGTAGTTCATGCACAAGAACACTTTCTTAATCAATGATATTTGCATTGGAAGACACACATCATGAATACACAAGTATAGCCATATATATACACATATAGTGAAATTGCAATCAGAATTCAAGGCATGGGGTTTGTGCCTCAGAGGCTGAGATAAAGGACAGGGAACGATGTTGTGAGATTGAAAATGGAGACAGAGTAGTGTGAAGCAGAGTGAGAATGGTTACAGATGAGTGAACTGAGGGGGACAAGAGCCAAGCCTCAAACATGAAGGGGGGGTGGTGCGGAGATGTAAGATGGAGGGATGAAAAAAAGAAGGATAGAGTTTCTATTACTTCACTTCAGTGGCCATTCACCACACAGTCCACCTCTTTTTCACTTTATGTCTGTCTCATATTATATCTCAATTCTTTACACTCTTAAGAAAATAAATTAAACTGAAACTGGCACAACACAGAACAAAGTAAAATTTAATTAAAGAAATAACCCCCCCCCCCCCCCCTCTCTCTCTCTCTCTCTCTCTCTCTCATGTCAGTGTGTGAGTGTGTGTCAGCATTTAACTGTGTGTACACATGTATAAATGTTTTATTTTCTGTAAGCACAACTGGACACATAAGCTGTGTCCCACACTACATTCTAATTCTATGCATACAATTAGTAAGTTAACATGGTAACATTAAGCATGTAACCTTTACCGTCTTAGCATGTTAATATGTAAAGTATATACAGTATACAGCTGAGGCAGATTAGTTGAAGTGCCAGACAAATGGAAATTATGTCCCCTTGGTGGTTAAGGGCTAATCAAAATCATTAGGGTTTATCTTCAGGGGGACAGTCATTGTCTGTGACAAATTTAACGGCAATCTGTCCAAAGTAGTTGCCAAGATATTTCACTCTCAACCAAAGTGAGTTAACTTTGCGACTATATGTCTTGAAGTCAAACTGAGCAACACACACGTCATCTTACATAACCACAGAGAAGCGTCTTAGTGGTCTTAAGCTGGAATTATGCTTCGCCGAAGACAGACATAGACGTCTCTGTGAGCATACTGTACGCAGAGAAGGGTAATGAGTAACTGTGGGTCTCAGCAGCCAACACACACTCCCTCTAAATCTTAACAATGTGTCACGCAAACCTGTGCTTAAATCAAGTTGATTCAATTCCTGTCAGGAGGCAGGTCTGAAGAAGAGATGAAAACAAGCACAAACGCATTACATACAAGAATAAAAGAAACAGCCACGGTTTTAAAGTGCTTTAGATAAAAGTGTCATCATTGACATATAGTACTGTTTCATTCTTTTACATGTCTTTTACATTTATTCTCAGTGACATGATGCCTTAATCTAAGCCTTAACTTGTATTCCTCATATTTGATTTCCCCATATACCACATGACTGTCTAAATATTATTTGATATTTTAATGTAATTGAGAATATGACATAGAGGAGGACCAGGGAGGCAAATAAAGAGAGAAGACAGAGGGGTGATAATGAGTTGGTAATGAGACAGATGAGCTCCAACACAACTCAGGTCCCTCAGGTGAGCCCTTCTCATTAAGTTGTCTGGAGACGGGGAATTGAATGACAAGCAGAAAGGCTGGATGACAAACACAAAGGTGGGCAGAAAGACAGAGGAATGGACGAATAAGAAGAAACAGAAATTAACAGCCACACAGGGATGGACAAAGCAGAAAAACAGATATTGTAATGTTATCAGATCATTGTTATTGGATTGCTTTCTACATTAATGATATCAAATACAAATATAATTTAGTATGAATCAATTGGAGGTTCAGCAGTATTTACCACTTGGCTTGAAGAAGAAAAAGAGGCCAATAATGCCAGAATTTTCTGCTGGCATTACACATAAGAGATGATACACAGACAAGGGCACTTTTCTCAAACCATGCAGTGAAAAACTGTCAAAGATGACAATGCCACAGAGCCACAAAAGTGGCTTATCAAAGGTCTGCTTGGCACACAGATAAAGGGAGACTATTAGTGACACATTTAAGACAATTATTACCACTCCAGAAACATAAAACAAAGTAGCATGAACAGCTGGAGACAAAGTAGCTGTGTATTTCTCTAAAAGTCTGATAGCCCTGAATACAGTACAAACTCATCCAGTAAGTCTTGGTATTTTGGTATGTTATCTTTCACATTGGATTTTCTTGTCATGTGCTCTGGTGCTAACTGGTGAACAATTCCATATACTTGTATACTTTGTTTTGTATTGTTTTCCAAATTAGTCATTTTAAGCAAACTGTAACTTACAACTAGTCATTACAATTTTTGTTTTAAACTTATAAATAACTTGTATGTTGCCTTTATTTGATAGTATTACAGTATAGAGAGACAGGAAACATTGGGGGAGAAAGAGTGATGACAAGGTATGAATCTTAATTACCAGGACACCCCAGTTTAATTTTTCAAAATGATTTTGTAAACCATTTTGTGATATATATTGATGACAGAAAATATAGTCATAACAGTTTCAATTTTAACAGCTAGCCCTACTGGTCAGTTAGCAACACTACACTTTGTACATCCAAAATATAGTTCTCCCTCTTTCTCTGTGTGACTCATTTGTCAGTGAGTGTGGTGGCCTTAATATCCCAAACCAACTGATTTGGGGCAGGTGTACCAGCTGGCACAGTAGGAGGTAATCAAGTCCCTCTCCACCTCCAACTGGCCCTTAAAGCTTGCCCAAACCTGCTGCACAGCATATGTAAGTGGGCATGTTTTACCCTGGCCCCAAGCCAATCAACCTGTCTCAGGACAGATGCCTGCAAACCCAGCTGGCACGGTGGGTTTGATTCCAGGTTTCTGTGAGTATGTGTGGCTGTGTGTGGGACTGCTATGAGTCAAAGATGTAAAGACCTTAAATCCAGGAACCTCAAATAACATCATTCTATTACACACGAGCAACTTAATTTTCTCCAACATACACACACAGTGTGACTGCAGATTATATAGCATGCAATCCTTTTTCTCAGTAAAAGCATCATCTCTTATATTTTCCATCAAACAATGAAGTGTTCCACTTTATAATTCTTATTTTACCACCTGAGGAAAGATTGCATAGGTAATAGGTAGTTCAGAAGAGCAATAAAAAGCTGGGAGTGCACTGGGAAATCCATTCAAGATCAGAGTCTTGTGATTTAGCTGTATCATTGGCAGGAATGGCTTGAAACATTGGCAGGGATGGATCTTCAAATTTTCATTAAGCACATTGACTTGTACCTATCCTGCCTGCACATGTGAGGACCATAACAATATCTAAAGTGATTAAATACACTCATTTACATTTACATTTACATTATGGCTGTTCTGTCATTCCAAAATAATTAAAAAATGTATTGTGTGTGTGTCTCCAGAAGAGGATAATCCCTCTTTTTTTTTTTTTTTTTACCTCATATCTCCTTGCCAGTAAGAAAAATGTTCTGTCACCTCTTTGCCAACCCATATAAAATAGTTTGTTTGTGAGAACTGTGGCATTAAGAAAGTGAGGGGGCAGAAACAGAAAATAGTGATAAACAGACAAAAAAATAAATATATAGGCAAAGATGTCAAGAGAGACACAGACCAACTCACCTTAAACTCTGTCTCGATGTTGGCTAGTCTTGCCAGTTCATTGCTGAGCTCCAGTGCGGTCAGCACAGGATCCTCACTGCTGAGTGACAGGTAAGCTGCACTGGCCAGGCCCTTATATGCATTCATCCTGGAGCGTGAATGACTGAATGAGTCCTTCTTCTGTTTATCCAGGCATTCTGAACACTTACAGAAGTAGTCATGTGGCCTTTCAATGCGGGCCCCCTTGGACAATAGGATGTGGACAATTTCATACTCCATGCAGTGAGCAGCCAGGATGACGGGTGTGACATCATGTGAGAAACGTGTTCCATCCTCATCATAAGCGTAGAAGACATCATCACGCATCTCCTGCTCCAGAGGGCTCAAAGCCAGCCGGAGACCCCCACCAAAAGCAGGATGGGCGAGAATGGCTTCTACAATGCGCACATAACCCTTGGAAATAGCCAAAAGCAGGCCATCTCCAATCCTAGCCAAACCATCCTTCTTGAGCAGCAGCTCGGTCACTTCTAGGTGCTCATTGCCCACTGCCAGCTGCAATGCATTCTGGCCCATGTAGTCCACACAGTTGAAGTTGAGGGTTTTAGACTCTTCCAACATTTTACGGACCACAGGAATGTTTCCGTATTCAGCAGCATCCAAAAAACGCTCCTCCTCTGCAGTGAGGGGTGAGCCACGCTCATTAAACATGTAGGCTGGGCCTCGCACAGCCTGGCGGCGCCCCTTCTCCCTCAACGTGGTGTGGCGGCGATGCATGGCCTCCACCCTGTAGACAGCAGAGAGAGGAGGAAATAGTAAGGCAAAGAAAAATAACAAGTATTGAGACGATGGAGGTGTAGGTAGGAGATAAAAATGCTTTCACATTCAGAGGAAGGAGTGATGAAGTGATAGAAAGAAAAGTGGAGAGAAAAAGAGCAAATGATGGAAGCAAGAAGACATGACAGTATCATTAGTTACATCAAACTGACTACGGTGTAACAAGGCAAACAAAGTCATTACTGTCTCTCAATGTGGATGTCTTTCGTGGACAGGGACTGGTCAAACACAATCAGCAGTGCTTAACACAGACCTCTCCTCTGACCTGAGAGAAAGCTCCACCAAGACATCTGTGATATATCTGTCTTCAGCCAGATCAATGAACCGCTACCAGGGTCAGAGCTCATTGCAGGGTCATCTCAGGTCAACAGCTCTGATTGGCAAACGAGAGATGAAGCTGTCACCTTAATTGGCTCTGGCATGACAAATTCACACTACGAGTCAGTGGTCATCCAAAGTGACTCTTTGGGCCACTGGTGAATCTGTCTTTCTCAACACATGAACACACAGACATTAACATGTACCTCTTGCTATCCACAATATGTCTTTAATTGTCTTTCTTCCTAAATGGAGCACTATTTCTAGTGACACAGTGTCACATCCCAGTGGGTAAAAATCTCTTTCATCAATGGTTATTTGTCAAACATAACTAGCAGTAGCTTGCATTGAACCCCTTTTAATCACCCTTTATACTGCAAATCACATTTCATTGGGAGAATTGTATTCCTATTGTATTTTAGAAACACAAAGATCTGTCATAATGCCTACATCTGCTGTGTGACCTGACATTCTGGCACACACACTGGGAAAAAAGGCTTGATGTTTTCCAAAGCTGCATAGGGAAAAATGAGAGGGAGAAAATGAGATGAAGTTATGGTACCAGAAGATTCCCTAGTGTTTCCCAGTGCTCCCCTGTCTGTCGCTCTCTCTCTCTGTATTTGTTTTGTTTGTGTGTGTGTGTTGGCATGGGCATGGTTGCCCTTCCTCATTCTTCTGGCTGCACACCTGTCTGCAATTGGTTCACCTCCTCTCCAACTCTGCTCACCTGCCTCTCATCAGTTGATCAGCTAACACTATATCTACCTAGGCTCTTCATCGACTCTTCACCAGAATGTTATTTCAACCACAGTAGTAGCTACGATTCAAGGCCAACTTATTTTATATTGATTCAGTTTCCTCACATGCTAACTTGTTTCTCTTGTGTCTCAGGATCATTACTCGCCTGCCTGTCCTCCTGCTGGTCAACAACTTCTAGGCCTCCAAGACAAGCCTGCCTGCAACACCAGCCCTCATACCCTCCTGCTAAAGCCAGCCACACTCCTACTTTTCCTTCATTCAACCCTGTTGTCGCTGGATTCCCCATTCCTTGCCATCAGCCTCTCCTCCAGATCCTCCCCTACAATAAAAACTCTTTTCTTAAGACACATCCCTCTGTCCTGCATTTGAGTCCCTCCTCTGCGTTTATAATAGAACAATCTTGCCAACACAGATCCAGAGGACACGGACAATCTCAATCGTGCACCAGATGAGCTCCACCATGCCCTTGCCAGCCAAGGCACCCTCATGGGCCAACATAATCAGGTCCTCCGAGAAGTTGTGGAAACCCTCAGGAACCTTTCGGCCAATGTTCACTGTATTGGAACCCAGGTTGATCTCATCTCTACTCAGTCCTCCCCTCTGCTGCCTGCAGTTCAGCCCAACCTCCTCGCTTCTGCATCCTTTCCAGCTCCACCTACCCACCAGCACAGAGAGCCCCACATTCCCCCACCTGGAAGTACACTGGATATCTAGGTACCTGTAGGGTTAGAGTTGGGTTCTGGTGAGCCAAACTTCCTCTTCTCTTAACCTACAACCCAGAATGCAGTTAGAGGCCATGCTAAGCCTGAGCCAACTGTCCCTGTCTCTACTCACCTTAGTGGACTCTGGAGTGGATGAAAGTGTCCTGGATGGTAATCTTACTGCTCTACTGAAACACTTTATGCTCCCCTAAATGTTGATGCTCTCAACGAGCTCCTTGCCCATGTTACTCGCTGCATCAAACCAAATCTGTACATCCTATCCTCTGGTATCCATCATGAGTACATTCAATTTCACTTTATTTCCTCCCCAAAGCTCCCATAGTTTTTTGGTCGCCCCTGGTTAAGAAAACATAATCTCCATATAGACTGGTCCACCAGCAAAGTGGTTAGCTGGAGTTCCTTTGGCCATTCTGCAGTCTGCATTTGCCCCAGTAGAGGCCACTGCCTCCCCATTGACCACCAAACCCCTGGACCTGTCAGCAATCCCCACTGTTGATCATGACTTAAGGGAGATCTTCAGCAAACAGCTCTCTCTCACTTTCTCCTCATCACCCATATGACTGCTCCATTGTTTCCTCCTCAAAGCTACCCTGTCCTCCAGCCATATGTTTAACCTGTCCCATCTGGAAAGAGAAGCAATGGAAAAATACATTCATGATTCCCTGGCCGCTGAAATCATCCAGTCGTCTTCTTCTTCAATTGGAGCAAGCTTCTTCATGTCCAAAAAAGATCACTCTCTCTGCCCCTGCACTGACTACAGAGGTCTCAATGGAATGTAGGCACTGACTGGAGGGGATCGAACACCTGTTCATTGTATGGACAGACCACAAGAACCTGGCTTACATCCAGTCAGATAAACAAACTCCTGTCAAGCTCACCAAGTGTTGTTCTGTGGTTGTTTCTCCTTCACACTCACCTATCCTCCAGGCTCCCAGAACCTCAAGTCAGATGCTCTCTCCCATCAGTTTGCCTCTGAGGGGGCGTCCTCCAACCCAGACACCATCCTCACTGCTTTCACTGTGGTGGCCACTGTGACATGGAAGATTGAGTCTGTAGTCAGGGACGCCCAACAGTGGCAGCCAGACTCAGGTAATGGCCCTCCTAACCATCTCTTTGTGCCTGACTCTGTCTGTTCCCAGGTCCTCCAGTGAGCGAACACTTCCCAATTTGCCTGCCACCCTGAAATTAGCTGCACCCTGTCTCTCCTTAAACAGCATTTCTGGTGGCCCTCCATGGATGCTGATACTCATGCCTTTGTCCCTGGTCACCCATGGTCTCACATAGCTCTCTATTTCTACTGGACTACTGGACTTCCACCTTTTCAAGGTAACAACACTATACTCAACATTGTAGACAGATTTTCAAAAGCTGTACACTTTGTGGCTCTTCCTAAGGTCCCCACAGCTTTGGAAACTGCAAACCTTCTGTTGTACCATGTTTTTTGTGTCCATGGACTTCCCATTGACATTGTGTCCAACCATGGCCCTTAGTGCCCCCTTTAGGAACCCCTCCTCCAGGAGCACTCACCTATCGTGGATTGAGTACACACACAACTCCCTGTCAAGTGCCACCCCAGGTATGTCACCATTTAAATGGGCCATGGGTTTCCAATCACCTCTGTTTCCATCTCTGGAGGGTTAAGTCCATCAGTCCAAGCCCATCATCACCATTAGTGTAAGTTCTGGAAAAATGTCAGTTCTGCCTTGCTCCACTGACACACTGCTGACCATCACCAGACACCAGCCCCCAAATGCCAACCATGTCAAAGTTGCAAACTACTTTGTTACTATGTTACGTTGTTTCATATGAGATTAATCCAATCAGTAACCCCACTATCGTCAGGCTCAAGCTTCCTCCTCACATGAAGGTTCACCCCACATTTCATGTCTCATTGGTGAAACCTGTCTCCACTAGCCAACTGTCTCCTCCAGCTGTGGCCCCTTCACCCCCCACATTATCCATGATCATCCAGCCTACACTGTCCATGCTGTCCTACACTGTGGTTGCTGGACATAAGCTGCCAAGGTCAAGTTACCAGTATCTGGTGGGCTGGGAGGACTATAGACCTGAGGAGTGCAGTTGGATTCCCGGTTGGAACATCCTGGATGCATCCCTGCTCTGGGACTTCCACAGTGAACACCCAGACAAGCCTTGTTGGTGGGGGGTACTGTTACTATACCAGAAGATTTCCTAGTGTTTCCCAGTGCTCCCCTGTCTGTATTTATGCTTGCTTCTGTGTGTTGATGTGGTTTCCCTTACTTGTTCTTTCCTGTCTCCAAGCTCTGCTCAACATGTACACCTGTCTGCAATTGTCTCATCACCTCTACCAATCTGCTCACCTGTCTCTCATCAGTTAATCAGTTTGCAGTATATCTATCCTGGTTCTTCACCCACTTGTCTCCAGACCGCCATTTCAACCACAGTGGTAGCTACAGTGGTAGCTACAGTGGTAGCGGTTCAAGGCCAACTTATTTTATATTCCTAGTGCTTCAGTTTGCTTGTGTCGTGCATGCTAACTTGTTTGTTTTTTTTGTGTCCCAGGATCATTACTTGCCTGCTTGTCCTCCTGCTTGTCTATCTGCCTGTCAATAGCTTTCAGATATCCCTGCCTCCAATGCTGCCCTTCTTCCTTTCTGCTCACACCAACCACACTCTTCCATTTCCTTCATTCAACCCTGCTGTTGCTAGATCCCTATTCCCTACCATCAACATTTCATCTAGGTCCTCCCCTGGACATTAAAAGAATAGGTTAAAATGGAAACCTGGTTGCAGTAGAAATATTCCCTAGGGGCGTCAAAGGATATGGAACTGAGAAGATGAAGAGAGCTCACCAAGGCAAATCATTGTGAGAGAGAGAGAGTGTGTGTGCGTGCATGTCTGTGTATAAGAGAGAGAAACAGACACAGTGTGTGTTTGTCAGTGTGTGATTAAAGGGTATAAAAGGTCTGTAGCTCTTGATTTTCGATTTACACAATCAGCTGTGTATGCCTGAGGCTGCCAATCAATGGTAGAAGGCAGAATATATATATCTCTTTCACACACACAAACATGCACACATTCACACGCAAATTAACAAACACAAACAAATGTGGACGCATAAGGTGCACCACTGCACATATGTGTGTGACAAGATCAGCACCATCAGTATGCATACAGAATACCTTTATGTCACAGTTTCTGTTGTTGATTTATCACGTGTTATGCTGTAAGGTGTAATTTCCCATCGAACCCCCCACCTACACTCACATTATTTGTAAGCATTGTGAGGATTCCTTATAAATGAAGGGACAGTCTGTGTAACTAGATAACCCTAACTAGATAACCTTAGTTAGTTAATCCTAGTGTAACGAAGAGCCTCCGTTACTGGTGACTGGGGGTTTGGTACTTTGTAAATGTGACTGGGTGTGTGGAAGGTCACTTTCATTTTAAAGATTTGGATTAAGCACTTTAATAATTGCACACAACACTTTAAGGATGGAAGCACTTTATTGCCATTTTGCACATTGCATATTTGCACATTTGTCTTTTCTATTGGAAACCTTGTGAATTGATTTAAAGGATGTCTTCCATCACAGTAGGAGCACATCTGAATTCCTGGAGGGGTGACAGGAAGTAGAGAATAAACAATGTGTGGATCTTCTAAATTATTGATGGTTGAAATGATGTGCAGGTGATAACATGGACGTGCTTTAAACAAAAAGAGAGTGCTAAATTAAAGTAATGCGTGCATGTGCATAATCAGTTTCTCTTACCTGTCCTTTCTTTGTCTGCTCCAGGTGTTCGGTCAAAAGAGTCTGCCATGGTACGAACACCATTTAAAGGTTCCGGGAGAGACCAAGTGAGGATAGGAAGGTCAGTCTCCATCATGGTGGCATAGCGGTTTTTGGCTTTATTTTGTGTTATTTTGACTCTTTTTGTAAATAAATTACAAAATATGGTGCATCAGACCATCATCTTTTGATCATCTTTTCACTGTGTACTCCAGCCGCATATGGTCATTCTAACACCTAGTCAAATAATGAATTGCCATTTTCCATCCTTCTCTATCTTCCTCTCCATCCATCTTTCACTATTTGTGAATTTACCTGCATCATTTCTGTGTGGAATTACAGTCACACAGAGAGGAGGAGGCAGATAGAATGGAGATGGATAGATAGAGAGAAAGTGTGTGTGTGTGTGCGAGAGAGAGAGGAGGGAGACAAATGGATGAATGGGAAGAACATGAGTGAGTGAAAGAGGGCTTGTTTATGTATGCCTGCTCACAGTGGTGCAGTTATAGTCCCACATCAATCATGTAGTGTTCTTCTTAAAGTTGTAAAGTCCTAAAGTACTCAGCACATTACCATTGTTGCAACCAAGATCACTTTGTTTCCTAAATAAGTGGAACAGGACATGACGTCAAGCTACAGGAAGAACAGCTCCCACTGCCCTTTAAAACAAAACACAGAATGTCATATATCATCCCATCTCACTATAGTCATCTCTCTGCCTACCTGTTGAATTTGAGTGCAATATTCACCCACCTTTAATCTTCTGCTTTGGTTCACAAATCCCTGACAAAAATATTGAGTTTTTAGTTTGCTAGATGTTTGAATGTCCTTGCTAACCACTTGTTTACTTCCACTCATATAACACACTATGCATATAGTCAGCTAGTGTAAAGGGAAGATGGTTTCAACTTTACTGACTGGAAAACAACTTCTAAATAACTAACTTTTATTGAAAAAAAAGCTGTAGAATTGGGTCTTGATTCTCAGTGGGATGTGCGGTTTCAGCTTTTCACATTTCATTTGATTTACTGAGTCTACACAGCTCTCGTCCTGATGCTACATTCAAGTTGAAGGCTGCTGTGGATCACTCAGAGCCCCTATCCAAGCAAGCAGCTCCATCTCTTATTAACAACAAAACTGTCAGAAAAGGGAGAAACTATCTCGCACCACTGCTACTGGTGATGTCAACTCCAACACACCACTGCAGCTTGTTCTAAAGTCTTCATGTATCTTTAGCAAAGGTTCTCAAGCCATAGTTCTTTGACATAAAATATAGTGAATTTGGATTATATTACAATGGATTTAGATACATTTTAATAGATATCAAAGAAAAAAAAATATTGGTTCTACTTAATTTCTGAAAATTTACAATTGGCTCCATATAAGCATTATTATTGTGTATTTCAGAAGTGAAGCCCAGAAGACAACATACTCTTTGGATGATTAGCTAATCGTTATAAAAAAATAAGTGTAATGCTTAGGATAATAGTCAGCAGTAATGTAAATGTGACTTTTAGTGGAGCGAAACATACAAAACTACTGATATGGTACTTAAAAAGGTCATTTTTCATTTCAGTCAATGGATATGAACAAGTAGAACGTGCTCATATACTCGCTGGAAAATCAGTAAATTTTGTCAATGAAAGGATTAACTGTTTAAAATGTAATGGAAATATCAACGAAAGAATAGTACCAGCTTATGCAGATAGTACTAGCTTATGCAGATACCTAAAATACTGACAAGCTGTAACTTCCTGTAAGCTTTTTAATCATAAACTCATTTGTTTTAAATCAATCAAAATGTCTCATTTTTCTATGTGATGTTGGTCCACCAGGTTATCTATATTCAGTTAAAACAATCAACCAGGTTAGGTCATTCACTTGTGAACTAGAGCAAAAGAAAGTATGAGAAGAAGATGAATCAGGTTTGAAATCACATTTTGGGGATAATGATTGAAAAAAAGAAATTTCAGCTCAACAAGAATATTTACATAACTGACAAATGAGTTAGTATGTTATCATTCCACAGACATGAGCAGAATATTTGAGAAGACTCTCGGCTCTTCCTCTCTTTCTCTTTATCAAATACACACACACTAGGCACTCTTTCAAGCAGTAAATTGCCAATTTTTAAGATCAAAGGTGAGTTGCTATTTCACTGGTAATGAGAAACAGGCATGTTCACCCTCTCTTACCCTCTCTTTCACAGACACATGCACACACACAGACACAGGCTTCCAATATTTATCCTGGTCAGTAACCAGTGAGAGCATACACACTTCTTTTTCATGAAAGGCCTTTTAAGCTGAACACTGGTGTATCAAAGAGACAGACCAGAAAAGATCAAAGACCCAACACTGGGGCCTGCCATTCTCAATATTGGATAGTCACAGCTAAGCTTGCAGTGCTACATGAATATCCATTAAGTGTCACCATTTATGTCCCATTTGTCTCTGTGGATACTTCCTACATGGATGCGGTTGACTGAATCACCAAATGGTCCTGTGAGCATTTATCTCAAAGTGAAGTAGTTAAACATATAGGAAAGTTGAGAGAAATTATACAGAAGAATACATTTGCAAGATAGCATAGAGGTTTCCAATCAGGGCTTTATAAGTGTGTTTTTACATGTGATGAGTGTGACATTGTGGGGATGTACTGTGCAAGCTGATTTCTGTACTCTGCTCCAGCTCAGTGTCACATGGTTTTACCCCGATGTCTCTCTCTTACTCAGGCTAACACTCAACACAAACGCGTGCACACACACACACACACACACACACAATCCCTGTTGACTGCTGCTTAAGTATTCATGCACCAGAACCAATCAAGATGCTCCCTCTCTGCCTGTCAACACAAGGACAACATAGAGGCTGTAGTGGAACTCCCCCTCCTACAAAGATACATTCATTCACAAACACACATCCCTCACTTCCTTACATATACATTATGTACATACATGCATTCACAAGGGACACACCACACAACACACTCTACCACAACACAATAGCCACATATGGTCATCTTAATAGAATATAGAAAGCGTCAGGGATTACAGTCATATGGGAACTAAACACAATATTTATGAAAAGAAACACTACATTTCAGCATAAGTTAAAATAGATATGACTCAGTTAACACAAACTTAATGCATTTACTACAAAGGTTCCATGGAAAAAGAAGCAGGAAGCAATTAAAAATGTAATTTAAGCAGTGCAGGACAGAAATATATATATATATATGATCTTCTATTAACATAATCTACTGTACAGTAAATCACAGTCGAGTCCAGTTGATGTAATCCATAAAGGACCTGTACAGCACAGCTGATTTTAATTCATTATAGCTGCCAGTAAGATGAATCCTGGCTGCTTTACATTTGACTCTCCAAAACTAACCTTTACTTGTTGACATTTGCAGGTGGATTCGTTGCTCTTGATTAAACCAAAGAAAAGCATCTCCATTTCTAAACTATCGCTCTGCGTCCTCTTTGCCTTACTCCAAAATGCCACAGTTTGTAAGTAAGCACATGTAAATCATGTAAACCCAAGGCCGCGGAACTGGCCACTTTACTGATTTATCACGTTCCTGGATCGATGAGTAAAAGTTGTGATTGAAAATAAAGGACTCACGTTTGCCGGGATTCTGAGTTGAACTCGGCGTCTGTGTGCTCAACAGAGAAGTGGTTCCCGTAGTCAGAGAGCTCCGGAGCCCGGGAGAGTCTCTGTCCGCGGTGCTGAAAACGCTCAGCGCTCCCCGCGCCTCGTCCTCTCCACTTGGAAAACGGAGGATCGTGGCGGTCATACACCGTATCTAGGCGCACATCTTGGCACGAACGAAACGGAGAGCTGGTGTCCCCGGTGCGCTGACGGAACTTTGGTGGTGTGAAGTGTGGCGAGTCTTCTGGTTCCCGTTTCTCTGGAGACGGGTGCAGACATTCCGGAGAGGCCAGGTAAGGTGGGTCTGTATCACCCAGCAGCGGAGAGGCGGAGGAGAAGAGGTCTAGGGGCCGCGGAGAGGAAGGAGATCCTCTGGGATGACAGACAGACAGAGGCGAGGAAGGAGACTCCGAGAGATGGGCTCTCTCGCCGCTGTCGCTTTCTTCCCCCTCGTCAGACATTGGTAGAGTTCGTTAGTAGCATATACTTTAAACGATGTTACCTATGTGACAGACATTAAGCGACGTTTGCCAAAGTTTCGACCACACAAGTTTCTTCTGAGCCGTGCAGCAGCGATAAGTCAAGCTCCACCTTTACACAAGAGTGCGCGCTCTAATTAGAGAGTGAGCGCGCGCGCAGGGAGGCAGCCCTTTACAAAATGGAAGAAAATGAACAAATGGCAACATCACAAAATTAGCTTAACTTACACATTGCATTGACCTTCAAAATTGACATTTTTCAGCAACATTGTTCTGTTACTATCTAGAAAAAATAGCACAAATAACTTAAAAATTTTCAGTTTGATATCAGAAAATCAGTACTTAGTTTTTATTTAGTTGTTTAATAAGCAAAACCACGCATAGAGACTAGCCTCCTATAATCGACTTTTTTAAATAGCCTACCCCTTTTAAGAGAAAGTCTGCAGCGTGACTGTAGTTTTGAAGGTTAGGGTTTTGAAGTCATGTTTCGAAAAGCAGGTGGGGGAGAAAGGAAGAAAGAGAGAAACAAGTTGAAAGAGTTGGAATGAAGGGGTTAACATGTCCACCGGTTGCTGGCCAATTACTGGTACTGACATAATCTTGTTATTGCTTCAGAGAACAAACAATTAATACTTGAAGTAGCCTACATGTTATCAGTGGTATGTTTATCTCTGGGTCCACTGAGTCTTTGATCTTAGGTGTGTTTAGACCCACGTGGACCCAAACCATTATAGATCCCTTACCTTAAATATGAAGAGGAAGAAGATGCAATGTTTGAATGTTTACTCTGTTAGTGTGTATGTTTGTGTGTGTGTGTATGTGTGTGTGTGTGGTCCTGTAATTAGAGGCAGAGACCCATTAGTCACGATGGAGACTCCCTGCACCCACACACAGACAATAACCAGCCCTAACCCGGCTCTTTGATCTATCCTTGTATTTATGCATCTAGTACATGCACACACGTCACAAAAGATCAAATTAACACAGATGACAAACTGGTGTTTACCTTTGGTAGAAAATAGTTTCCAAAACTATTGTAGATCTGTAGATTATACTATTTGTTAACTGAAACTTCTTAATCACTTACTTATTTTTCTATTAAAAAATAAGTTAGCTAGTGTCTGTATCAGTATCAACAGTGTCAAAACAATTTTTTTTTCTTTATCCACCACAAAGCCCTGACAAGTTAATTTTTCAACTGTAAAATGTCCCACCCGGTACATATCTTGGTCACAAATTGTTAATAACCTAATTGGCATCAAAAAGGTTTTTTTTTAAACTCTAATGTAAAAAAAATATTTTCCTCATTTTTGAATCACTTAAATGCAATTTACAAAGACACAGTAAGACAGACGTTTTAGATTTATATCAGCTGACCAATTTTATGCCCCAAAACAGAAGCTCAAAATTAGTTTGGTGCCAAGTAATTCCCAGAAAATGCTTTGAAATGAGAGCGACATATAATATCTTTCCTGGGAAATTATGAAACTAGGGGACCCGAATATTTCCATGTTATCATTAGAATATTAAGACTGAAGCTGAAAAACCAGTGAAGCAGCCCTGCAGGATTAATTACACTTGTTTTAATTACTGTATGGCTGATGCAAGCCACTCATTAAGACTGTGGGTTCACTTTCGGCAAGCTTCCAGTAAATCACTGGCTTGTGCTTGTCTATATGCTCTTTAATTCAAACATGGTGACCTTGAGTGAAAGAAACATCTAATAAGTAATGCATTATTGTTGCTGAACGTCATACTTAATCTATTTGAAGTCTGACCCCACAGGTATTACAGAAAAGATTAGGGAAAATTGGGGAAACTGTGCACCTGACTGTACATGTAATCCTGTGTGAAAGTCAAGGGCCACTGAATGGCATAAAGTATGTCTGTGTGTGTGTGTTTGTGTGTGTGTGTGTGTGTGTGTGTGTGTGTCTGCGTGTGTGTGTGTGTGTGTAGGTGTCTTCCTTTGTACCCAGAAAAGGGGTTGTTGGAAATATATGTGTGTGATTTCAAAGCTACAATACACTACTTAGGAAAAAAACCTTTATCCAGACTATTTTTTATTTTGACAGCCAGCCAAGCTTATATTAAACCTGAAATTGTAAGAAGCACAATGTTCACAAAGGCAGCCTGTGTCTTAGTGAGTAAGTGAAGAGTTCATTCAAACACCTGTTTGACACCTGGAGTGCACACAAAAAATATGATTTAAAAATGTCTTTTTGTGTGCACTCCAGGGAGTATCAATCAAACAGGTGTTTGCATTTATGATCCTAAATCACGTTTTTGTGTGTGAGTGTGCACTCCAGGGAGTATCAATCAAATAGGTGTTTGTTTATTCATTTTAAGAATGGCTTTTATCTATTTTTGCAAACGAACTCTTCAAGTGTAACAATTACATAGTCCTCTAGTTGTTTAAACCACGCTATTAATCTTTCTGTTTAAGCTACTGCAGATTTGTAGAACCCTAAAAACGGGTCAGACTATTTTGGGAATATTAATATATTAAAAACAGCTGAATTACTATTTTACTTAGTCTAAATGGTAAGTCTCTGCTGAATAATGTAGAGTCTCCCTGTGGTTCAAAATTCTCTGCCTCACTCCAATCACTGGTTTCACAGCAGGTGTTTTCTGTAGTCTGTCACAGACAGACCTCCCGCTGGGAAATCACTGTTTGAGGTGGGTTTTGAAAAGTGACTTTCTTGAAAATTTCATCCAGCAGTGAAAGGTGCAACAGCACTTTTCTGTCCTTTGTGATTCAGTGTGAAATGTCCATTTCAGAACAAAGACAGCAAGCTCTTAATATGGAGATGTTTGTAACATACTGTATCTTACATCATATAGGCCTTTTTTCCACAGCAGCCTTTTCGATTTATAATTTTTTTAAGTTTTACTAATAATTTTAATGATAATCCTGTATGCACAATATAAGGATCCTGAAAGTGAAGCAGCTAAATGGACATCAGACAGCGTTCATTTCATTATTTACACCTGTGCTTTCCCTACTGTGAAAATGGCCTATTTAACTATCTGCTCAAAATTTATGAGATATTCCTAGTTGGTTAAAGACAGACGCAAAGACAGAGACAGAAAGAGACAGACAAGATATTTGATTGAATTAACATCTTTCAATAAAACAGTGAAAAGTAAGTAGAATCACATTAAACACCAGCCAAATCCCTCTAGCAGTTCAAATGGTAAAACACTTCTTTTACTGTGCACATTAAAACGTGTAGCCCCAATAAACTCTCAAGGAGACAGTATACCTTAGAGAAGAATACATCCATAAATTAGACCCTGAAATCTGCAGAGACCATCTCTGATTCCCTTTACCTTTTCCCTGTAGGGCTTAAAGGTCTTTCTTCCTCTTTACAGACTCTGCATTCAGTGGAAGGAACTCAGTGTCCTCCCCAATCTGTGGCATCGCCAGTTAGCTACCTACAGCATCTGGCAAAAAACCCTGTACCTGAATGATACACCCCTCGGGCAGCTAAGTCAGTCCTGTCTGTTGGCCAAGCTGTTGGAGGGATCTTATCCTCTTGTGACAAGAGACAGCAGATGTGCCTCTTTGGTAATGCCAGCTACCTCATACTCTAAAGGAAACAAAATAAAGGTAAAATAAAGATTCCCCTCATACCCACAGTCCTGGCTCCAAATCCTCCACAGGTGTTTGCCTAAACGAACCTATGGCATCCAGACAAAAGTACATCAAAAAGAGCTATCAACTCTTGCAGCCCTAAGCTGATTATGGTGTTGCTTGAAGAGGGAAAGCTGCAAAAATGCTACCCCAACAGGTTCACCAAGCCCTCATTTCCTTCCTCCTTTTCAGGAATGTAGAGGACAGCAGACCTCCGCCATTGATATTCTACCCACAGTAAGTCCCCTATATTCTAATGGATCCCCACTGGTCTCTCCATTTTGAAAGACCAATCTCTATAATTTGATCTAACCACTGCTTTAAAATTGAGGATCTCAAGTTACATTTTTCAGTAGTAGATCAATGTTGGGTTTAAAGTTGATTGTAGTGGACATAGAAAAATGGAAAATGACAAATTTAAGTGCCTGGTTACATATCCATCTTTTGATGTTTAACTCACTTAAACACACACAAGCACACGCAGTCCACAGTTAGGGTTAGAAACATTACTTGTACATGGAATAGTACTTGAGATAAGGTCCATGTGACACTGTATAACAAAAAAGGCAAATAACATATCATTTATTCACTCAAGCTCATAATATGTTCACACTCACAGCATGTACACAAACTAGGAAGCTGCCTATATATAACAAACAGGCTATTTAAACAAGTGATGCAATGAAAATAAGTTGACAGTTGCATACTGTACAGTATGTCATTTTAGAAATTATTCTAATTCTCGAATTCAAAGAACAAACGACAGATCTTGAACTCTGGAGAGATGGTTCCCACATGTTAGGCTTATAAAAACACTTAGCCAAGATCACAATCTTTCCCTAACCTTAACAGAGTGCTTTGAGTTGTGTAAACATCACTAACCAGTTATCAATTTGCAGATAATCTATGTTCAATATAGACATCACCATGTTATGTTGATTCAAAACATGACCTGTGCTCCATTATGTCTCCTGCGAAATGTATTATGCAAATTAGTTGAACGTGAACACCATTTTTAGAAGACAGGGTTGCACACAGTTCAAATGACAGAGAGAGAGAGACAACAGAGGGGGAAAGGATGGCAAAAATCAATCATCCAATGTCCCAGTGTCTTTTGTCAATTACTTTCATCCCGGCCTCTGTCTCCCTCTTTTTCACACTCTGTCCTCTTTTCATTCCCTGCTGTCAAACATTGTCTCATTCACAGCTCATTTTATCTGGTTAAAAAAAGGTATGGAGCCACACGTTTTCTAATAGTTGGTCACATGCTGCACAAAACATAACACACTTAATATGATCATCAAAAGTTTCATTTCATAATTGTATTTACAGTATTTTCATGGCCTGTATGGATTAGAAAAAACTGTATATTTCACAGAAACTGTTTTTATTAATGTGAAGGTGCTTTGGGGATTTTTGGAAAGCCAGGATTATCCAGTCCCAGTATATTTGAAACATCGCCTATCAAGCTAAAGTAATAGAAGACATTTTCAAATCATGTAAGAGCCACAAAAACATACCCTTTCAGATCGCTGGTCCATCATTTCTGGCTTCAACATCTTAGTCTTAGCAGCGGTAGACACATTGCTTGCTGAGAGATGGTGTCTGTGGGGTAAAAGGTGGGAAAAAATACTGATCAGAATTTGTTGACCCAAATCAGACCTCACTGTTCAAAGTGTCTGAGTTGTTGGATGTGGCTAAAAGTGGCACAATGGTGCTGTCTGTCACAGGCAACCTGGCTTCCTGTGCTATTGACTTCAACAGACCAATCGCTGTTAATATGTTAGAGGAGGAAGGGCACAAAAGCCAATCACTCACACCCTCCATCAACTCATGATAATTTTATTGGTCACTTGATCAATGACACGTTTTCAGTGGGGGCAGCACTCCTCTGAGGACAGCAGATGATGGTGATGTTTCCTCATAGATTTGAGCTTTAGTTTACCCTAGATCTTACACGCTGAGGTTGTGGTAGCAGGCAGATATTGGAGTCAATACATACTCTATGCATATTTCATTGGTACAGAGCAATGGGAGAGGCACTGAAGTGTTTAAAACTTTTATTATGTCTGCTTGCCAGGATTTGATGAATGACTTATAACAGAGGATTTAATGAGGTATTCTGCCAACTGGCCTTTATTACAGTGTCTGAACTGCAGACCCACACACATGCCATTAGTGTATGTGTGCACACAGGCACACAAAACCATGCAAATAAAGGCTCTGACAAGTTCCTCTCTCCTTCTTTTTGTCAGTTTCTTCTGTTATTGTACACACACACTCACAGCCACTTCTGCTATGCTGCTAAACATTTTGAATGGCATGATTTGTTTCAATCCACAAGAGTGTGCAGTCATTGTCATTTATAATTTACACATAAACGCACTCTCATATTCACCAGTGCCCATACAGCATACACGCTCACTGCAAGAATGTTATATAAGAATGCAGCACGTGCACATCTAGCAGATATATACATTTATTTGCGAACTAATGAGCATTACTAATATTATACTTTTATGTATATATAAAAAAAGAAATGCATACACCTTTCTCCTTGGTTTGGTGCATTCAATGCATTCTCACCTTGACACATGACTAAAAAGTCATTATGGAAAGTGTTTTTGATTCAGCTGAAATGTGTTTTTGCACTGCGTGTACCTGGCCCTGAAAGAGGCAAATTCCGCAGATGAAAGAATTCAGGAGGAAAAATGATTGAATGAACTGATTAATTTAATGTACAGGTAAAGGACAAAGGGAGAAATGGTTACTAAGCTTCCCCAAGGCCAAACCAGCTGTTGTTGCTTGTTGTGATTTTGAATTTTCTCTGTACCGCCCAGTAAATACTGACCCCAGAGGGCCACGAGACAAAATGACAAATGATATTATTCCACTGATTAGATGAAAATGTGCTCAGGTGTGGTTCTGTACAATACTCACTGTCATCTCCATTCAGTTGAGAGAAGGCTGTCATTTCCTCTTTTGTGTATCTATTCTTTAAGCTGTGTCATGCATTCCTGACAAACAAAATGTTTTGAATGGAGACATTAAATGAAACAGTAAACAGGCATTTCCTTGTCGAGAATAGTTCTATTATTTGAGACTTTTATATCAGCAGGTATTCAAATGGTCAATCAAAATAATGCTGAAGTGAAGAATCCAAAACAGTTCATTTGCATAGTGTATCACTTACTGACAATTAGAGAATTTTCTCACAATGTGGCTGATGCAGATTTTTGCACTCTTTAGCTGAGAGTGCTGACAACCTCCAGCTAGCAGCCTGTGTGAAGCAGGGAATGCTGTGCAGCTGTGGCTTCATTCCCTCATGCAGAGCGAATCACTGGAGTAATACCTGCCATCAATTATTCTCACCAGTGGCTTATGCTGGGAGGATCAACACTGCAGGGAAGCTATTCCCTCAGCCAAACAGCTGGAGTACTGGATGTCCCAGTATGTATGAGAAAAACATTAAGAATCACAGTCATCGAGTGAGAAGCCTCCCACTAAGTAATCATACCACCTGAGTTAAACTGAAATGCTTGTGTACTGATGTCCCTGAGTGAAACTCTAATTTACAAATCAGTATTGATTGCACAGCAAAACAGACTGAAAGTGCAAAATCTGACTAGTTGCTAAGAAAACACAACAGCTCTTTAATTCTAAATGATCATGACAATACAAATAAAACTACTGAAATTGACACAAAATAAAAATTAAACTCCTCAATTAAACTATAAATGTCATGTGTAAACTACTACCAAATGGCTGACAGACATCAATGGCATTAAAAATCCATAGTGATGTGACAAAATGTGTGGACCATGTACACTGATGGCAGGATATGTAAACGAAGACTTCAAACACAACATTAGATATTTTATTCTTAACAAAAAATGAAATGATAATGTTGATTAATTATTAGTAATGCTATAATTTATTTTATCATTATTTTGTGTATCCTATAGAGGGTAAATTACCACATTGAGAGCTGTTACTGTTGCTAACATGCTAACGCGCTAAACGCGATTAGCATCACTTTTTTTTTTTTACAAATTACAAAAAAAATTGGTATAGTATTAAAAATACATATACACATGCATGTATCTACTGTAGATTGCAATAACTCTTCATTCAGGTGATATAGCTGCATTAACCGGAGTTACGTTGCCGAAATATCTGTCGCCCGTAGACATGCTAACGCGGGCTATCATGCTAACACGCAAACATAGCACGCAAATCGTGATTAGCACTACACTTTTTATAAAATACATCAAATTGGTAGTGTTAAAAATATACACATATGCATTTACCACATGCAATCCTATATCATGTTAGTCTGCTGGGACATCCACCTACACTTAAAAGGCTAAAACTTGTATTTAAAGACTGAATAAGAGGAGCTTACTTAGCCAACACGTCTCCAGTAGAATATAATTCCTGGGAGACTTGACACACAACCAACCCTAACAAAAAATCAGAAGTTCAACCTGGTCCTGTTGAAGCAGGGCAGCGGCTCATCAGGAACTTTTGATATAAGCAGGAATTGAGTTATTGGACTCTACTAGTTTCCTCAACCTCCATTTTCTAACACCTGTTACAAAGGACATGCATGAATACAATATTATAATCATTAGTGGCAACTTTATAATAGTCATCCAAATAATGTTTATAGACAGTTTACAAACCAATTATTATCATATAAGGACTTTACCAGTTAAAATTTAACTGGTTTATTTGGTAAAGAAATCATAAGCTCATGTCAACAACACAAGCTCCTTCTTTTTACTCTGGTATGTAAATTAGCACATTCAGCTTCACTGGTTTTATGGCTGTGTCCCACTTACAGTAAAGATTAGTTCAATAGCAGCAGCACATAAGTCTGTATTTTCTTTAAAACATATGCCATTTACCTCTTTACCTGTTCAATCATGTGCTTGCAATAGTGTGTTTGATGAATTGTTTCAATAGTGCCATAGTTTATGAGAAGTACTGGGCAAAACAGATCCGAATGGAACCCACTCCTGCCTCCTTTATGTATACTGTCATATGCAATTAGTTTGCCGAAGTGATTTACATTAATTGACAACATTTAATTCCAGTGTAGGAAGTGGTGTGAAATTCTCTTAATGCAGAAAAATAAAAAAGAGTGGAGGTCAGGAAGGCAGATGGATGTACAAAGCACTTAGCTTCACTTTACTTGGTCAGCACTGACTTTCTCAGTATTTAATCAAGACTAGGATCTTTCCCTGTCTTCAGCCAAGTTTGTTGCCTAATCATACATGATACTGTAAACAACATGACTCCAATGTTTCTCCATCAAATTTACACATCAAAGCCTGTTTGCAGGTCTTGGGGAGTATAAATGTTACTGCATATTTAATGTGTGAAAAAAACGTGAAAGTGTAACGCCTTTTATGGTTCCAGAGGGAGTCTGATAAAGCGCCTCAAGTGATATGTGTCAGCGTTGGTTGGGGCTGGAGACTACAAGTTTGAAAATTAAATAAATCTAGGGATGTGGAGTTAGAAAGAAGTGAGGTTAACAGACCTCTCAAGGGTAGCAGATTGATGTCACATTAGCCACTACGGCTATAGCTTAACACACCTGAAATGCCGACAGAACTGCCAGTACCAGCAGTCGCGCTGCATTGTGGGTAATGCAGGTGACAGGTTTTGACAAGAAAGGAGAATGTGTGGAATAAAAAAGACAATATCTCTGGTTCTGCTGCATCAATTTTAATACTTAAAAGAACTGTCCATTGTGAGTCCAACAATGTTATAGGAATGCTAAATCAGTGCATGGTGTATTGGAGTACTCCCTTAACTCTTTTAAATAAAAGAATTAAACACATAAATCTCTTAAACATGTTTTTACATGCTATTGGCTACTCTATGGAAAACTAATTAAAAACACTGACAGACTGACAGATGCTGTTTGTCTAATTCATTTTTTAAATTTGTTGTTTAAAACAACATACTAGGATGCATTGCATTTCCCTCAGAAGTATTTCTAAAATATGAATGTAATTCCTAGGAGAAATGGTTGTGGGGCCTGCTTATTCCCCTGACTGCCAATGCAGAGTACAGGAATAAATGGCTCAGGTAATGGCATTCAAATCCCACAGGGGGCCCAGACATATGCCTGCATACAAACATATTCACACACACACACACACATATGCAGTCCTTCTTTCTGAAGTTCTTCAAAACCCCCTTTTCTTTCCACCAGTATATTCTTGAATGAATTCCACCTGCATCCTAATGGACTCAACACTCTCTCCATCAGTCATGTCTTTTCTGTTTGTGCATTCCTCACACTTTTGAGTGCGTGCCATCATGAAAACTTGTCATCACTCAAGTTTTTTTTTAGAACCAACAAGATCACAGTTGCTGTTCAGTCAAGGGCAAACTAACTTTCAGGCCTAACAGTTGAGTAATTGATGTTAAACAAATAGATTTGGGGTATCACTTTATCACTTTAAGGGCCCACAAGGTTTTCTGTGTCCTGGTAACATATACAGCTACAGTGACGTGGGTCTTTTCTCTGAACTGTAAATGACTTCACACTATGTCCGCCTCTAGCCTCGTGGTGAACCCACAAAAGCCTTATCACTGGCTTGTTACACCTCAAGTTTCTTTGCCAAAACCCTTCATCTGAGTCTCACCCAGCTTTGACAGCCATGGGAAATCCATGGTTTAAATTGAAAAAGGCCCAGAGGGAATGAAGTGGCTGGCTAGATTTCCTTTTTCACATTAAAGAAGTGAAGGTGACACAAGGGTGTGCTGTCAGGAGTGAGCGCTTTTCCATGACAGCTAATGCCTGGACTAGTAGCTAGACAACAGGCAAATAAATTTGTTCAATTGAAAATAAGGAATATGAAATCCAAAATATATTTAAAAAACAAATAAATAATAGAACTAAAACCCTAATGTTTGACATTTTCTATTCATTTTTCTACAGCAACAATATTTGCCCTATTTAGTATATACAAGCAGTATATTTACATTTAATAAATGGTTTATAACACACTCATGTAGTTATATGCAGATATAAGGGCATTTTAAAGAGTTTATCAATGTACATTATTTGTCAATTCTAACTTCTCCCCATCATAACTTCGTTTTATTATATTATGATTCATTATCTTTTTATACGCCAGCCTCCACTTATGGGTGTCCACTGGAGGAATTATAGTTGTTGACGAATCCAGTATCATTCAAAGGTTTGGACACATTTTCTGAAATGAGAAAGTGTGTTAAAACTTTGACTGTGCATTAATTACCACTAATATCTGCTTACAACTACCTTACAGTGTATGATAAACCATGTGTAATATATTGTTTATTAATGCTAAATATGGGATCATAAAGTAAAGTGTTACCGACTGGTTTTTTTCACTTACATTGTTGGTTCATATCTCTACACAGGAATTGTAGTTGAAAATATATAGACACAGAAATATCAGCATCATCCTCAAACCAAAAACCATGCAATCTTAATCTAAAAAAAATATGAGAAATATGAAATTGTAAAAGTGGGGTTATCGCTGTGTGAAAGATGATTTCTGTCGCGCAGAGATAACTGCATGAGTATTTCCCGGAAATTACATAATATCCATGAAGATTGCACTGACCAGAGGCTTGTGTGTATTATATTGAACTCAATATGTTTGAGCAACAATAATAATATAGCTTGTGGTGATATTCAGGTGAAAAGTAGAGAGAAAGAAAACACAGAGAAGAGAGGTGTTGACATGTGGCCACAATCTCATGGGGAACTTTGTGGTTACATGCTGTGCCCCAACCAAGATGCTCCAAATTGGGTTACATTTAGTTGAAAAGTTTTTCAGATTTTTCACAATAGATGAAAAGTCATACTCAGCTGGCCCTGAGGTAAAAAGCTTGTCGCTGCTGCATGAAAGAAAGCAGAAACAGTCAATCTCACGTCACTAACTGCACTCTGCTCACTGATATTTGCTGTATTCTGGATGACCAGTGTGAGCACTCCAACATGTATTGTGAACTGCAAAGAAACTACACACCTGTCAGGGAAGTGCATTTATAATAGTCTCTCGCTCCCTTTCTAGTTTAGTGGTATATCTTCAGCAAAATCCCAGTTTATGAAAATCTTTCATCCAATAAAATTAAATATGTTTCTTCTATAATAAAGGATGATGTTATGACTATCTCTTAATTTTATTAGTGAATGAAATGGTTTTATTGCCACAGGTAACAGCTTTCATCCACAACTGTATATGACTGTATGCTTAGATGTATGTGACTATGTTTAGGCTGAAACTCACATTAGTGTTAATTTTAACATGCTTTGTCTGTGCTGATTTGAAATTTAAAACTGTGCAATTAGCATATAAAGCAGGCCATCCTATTACTATAGTTCTCAACCATGCATGTCAATAATTCGCTCAAGGCATAAGTTGAAAAGTCATTCACAGATACACAGTCGAATCGAACCTTAATCATTTAATTGTAAAAAGAGGCTTAAAGTTGAAATCAATGAACCACATACCATATTCAATGCAATTATTGCTCACAGCCAAACAAATTTAAATATATCAATACAATAACAAAAAGTCTGCAGGGCCAATATCTTCAGGAGGAGACCCCATAGTTGCGCCAAACTTCAATGATAGCTTCATATACATATAAACAGAACTAGAGGCCCAGCTGCATCAGCCAATGCTCCACTGCCTACCTGGCAGAGTGAGAAACTAACTTGCAGTGACTGCTGAAACTCAAATGAGATGTCTAGTTTTCCCCAGGCATTTAAATTAGATGAAATATTGGTTGTCAGTATCAGCTAATGATCACACCAGTAGCCCGACACATTTAAATAAAAGAGAATGAAAGCCTGTGCTTCTGTGACACAAGGAGACAAAGCTGGACCAGCACGCAGACTTAAGGCTCAAAACATATGGGTTTATTGAGACAGGTGGAAGGATAGCAGGGCTGCAGGCAGAGGGTGGCTGTAGCTGGGAGACACAGGAGGTCAGGTAGAGGCAGGCAGGTGATGAGGTGGAGCGGGTCCAAGATAGGAGCGGGTCCAAGATAGGAGCGGGTCCAAGATAGGAGCGGGTCCAAGATAGGAAGCATACAGGGCAGGCGATCTTGGAGGTAACGTCAAAGATCTGGCGATGAGTGAATGGAGAGCCGGTGTTTTATTGCAGAGTGGTGATGATGAGATGAGCCTCAGGTGTGTGCCCTGCAGCAGCTGCCATTGATTGGACCCACCCCTAGGGAGGAGAAACACAGGGAGGGGAGAGGAAAGCAGGCACCGAAAGGAATGTAACAGTACCCCCCCCTCAACGGTCGCCACCTGGCGACCCACCAGGCTTCCCAGGGTTAGCCCGATGAAACTCCTGCACCAAAACCGGATCCACAATGAAGGAGCGGGGCACCCAGGAACGCTCTTCTGGACCATACCCCTCCCAGTTGACGAGGTACTGGAAACCCCGCCCCCGGCGGCGCACATCAAGGAGGCGTCGAACAGAATACACCAGGCCACCATCCACCAGCCGGGGGGGCGGAGGGGGCCTGGATGGAGGGCACAGAGGGCTGTCAGAAACAGGTTTTAACTGAGACACATGGAAAACTGGGTGAACTTTGAGAGAAGAGGGGAGCTTCAATTTCACTGCCACAGGGTTAACAATGGACTGCACTTCAAATGGGCCCAGATAGCGAGGAGACAGTTTTCTTGACTCTGTCTTAAGGGGTATGTGTTTGGAAGACAACCAGACTCTCTGACCTTGCTTATAGACCGGTCCAGGAGCACGATGCCGGTCAGCCAATTGACGGTTCCTTTCTGCCGTCCGGAGCAAGGCAGAACGAGCAGTCTTCCAGATCCTGCGGCAACGACGAAGGTGGTTTTGCACAGAAGGAACACAAATCTCTCCCTCCTGAGCTGGGAAAAGAGGTGGCAAGTAGCCCAGGGCACATTCAAATGGAGTCATACCTGTAGCAGAGCTGGAGAGTGAGTTGTGGGCATACTCAATCCAAGCCAGGTGGGTGCTCCAAGATGCTGGGTTCTGGACAGCCACACAGCACAGGGCCGCTTCAAGGTCCTGATTGGCTCGTTCTGCTTGACCGTTTGACTGAGGATGAAATCCTGAGGACAAGCTCACTGGATATTGAATGGATCCAAAGTAGTTTTAGGGTCCATCTCAATCACTTCCGGGTGAGGGACCGCTGGCAAAGCTGCTGCTGCCGCGCCTCCCCGTTGTTTTTCACTGTTTCCCGCTGTTTCTCGCTATTTTGATGTTTCACATTGACTTTTCGTCGATTGTCCTACACAACCTCTGGACTCTATCCCTACCTGTTGATTCGGCTGCTCGATCTAACAGCCTGCGACACAGAAACGGCTATTAAACAGTGTTTACCTGCCTGCTACTGCTTCACCACCTGTTAGCCTGAGGCTAGCTTCACCGGCAAAGACTCACCTGTACGGGACTCCTGCGGCTCCTCTCTGCACTCTATGGCCGGATAGCCTGCTCTGGTGTGCCCCACGAAGCACACTAGTTCGGACTGGTCCGCTGCTAAACTGCCAGATCTCCTGGACGCCCACCTGCACCCACGGACTGCTGACAACGTGGAGGACGCCGCCTCTCTACACCGCTACCCGACAGTGTCCACCTGCCAGCCGGCTAGCCTGCCGCTAACCGTTAGCGCCGTCCAACTGGCTTCCTCGTCTCCACCGGAGCTACAAGCACTTCGCTCTACTCCACTCCTCTGCTGCACTGTTCCAGTGCTATTCACAGCAATCATCTTGTCCATCTACTGCTGGATCACGTCGCTGCCACTAGCATCATGTGGATTTTCAAGCTGCTTCTTTGGACTGCGCTATGTTGGACGCTCACAACCGCAACCCTACCGCTCCGTTACACGGTAACGGAGCTGTTGCGCCTCCGGACCTTCTCCAGGACCCCCCCACCCCAGCTTGAATCCCACCACTACATTCTCAAACGTCCAAGATACATCCACCGAGGCTCTGGACGGCACTTTCTCTACAGTCAAAATAAAAGTAACACAAACATCCGCTCCTTCTGGTCCACTGGATCCCGCCCCCCTCCCCGCACTGACAGGCCTGTCCATCCTGTCAATCACAGCGTACTGTCCCCGCTGCCAAAAGCAACCACCTACACACCGCTTACACTTTTGAAACTCTCTCTGTTAAATATCAGATCCCTCAGTAACAAGGCTCTGCTTATTTCTGATTACATTACGGACCATAACCTGGACATTATGTGCCTCACCGAAACCTGGCAACAACCGGATGACTTCTCCCAGCTTAATGAGGCTGTACCACCGGGCTTTACTTTTATTAGTAAACCCCGTGCCACAGGGAGGGGGGGCGGCCTTGCTCTCCTTCACCGAGACAACATCAAGCTCACTGCTGTCACAGTCCCCAGCCACTCTTCCTTTGAATGTCTAGCTGCAAAACTCACTGGCCCCAAACCCACTATCATTGTCACTATCTACAGACCACCCAAACCATCTGCTGATTTCCTCAACGAGTTCTCAACACTACTAACATCTGTATGTGCAATGTCCCCCACTGTTATCATCCTTGGTGATTTCAACATCCACATTGACAACCCAGCCAATACCTTTGCCAACGATTTCAAATCACTCCTGGACTGTCTTGGCATAATACAATACGTCAACATCCCCACCCATAACAAAGGTCACATACTGGACTTAATCTGCTGCACCGACATCATCCCCACTAACCTCAATGTCTCTGATTTTCCCATTTCTGACCACAAACCTATACTTTTTGACATTCACACCCAACTTCACAAAACCAAAGAACAACGGACCATCTCCTACAGAAACATCAAACAAATCAGCTCCACAGATCTCTCAGACCTGATCAGCTCCTACCCCAGCCCCCCAACAGCATCCTCCCCGGACGACCTGGTGACTCATTATAATTACTGTCTTTCTTCCTCACTCACCACCCTGGCTCCCCTGAAAACTCGCTCAGTCTCCTTTACCCACACTGCACCCTGGTTCACCCCTGCACTCCGCCAGCTCAAAGCCACTGGACGTCGTTTGGAGCGACTTCACAAAAAGACTGGACTCACTATACACAGCCAAATGTACTCGGACCACCTTCATCACTACAAGAACGCCCTCACCACTGCCAAGTCCTCATATTATTCCAACCTCATCAATTCTGGTACAGGTAACAACAGAGTCCTCTTCTCAACAGTCAGCCACTTACTTCAGCCTCCTAAAACCCTCCCTCCAGACATCTCCACCGATCAGTGTACTGCCTTCCTGGACTTCTTCAGCTCTAAAATCAACACCATTCACCAACAACTGGCCTCATCATGCACCTCCTTCAGCGATCCACCCTGGCTGACCACCACCACCCAACCTCTCATCAGCTCCCTCTCCAACTTCACCCTAGTCTCAGAACACACCGTCTCTGAACTCATCCGTAAAGCCAAACCCACCTCCTGTCAGCTCGATCCTCTCCCCACCTCCCTTGTCAAAGCCTGTCTACCATCCATCTGCCCCATGATCACCAACATAATTAACTCCTCCCTCACCACTGGCACTGTACCTCCCACTCTCAAACTGGCTGCTATTACACCCATCCTGAAAAAACCTGGTGCTGACCCATCTGACCTCAACCACTACCGGCCCATTTCCAATCTCCCCTTCATCTCCAAAATACTTGAAAGGGTGGTCGCCGCACAACTACAGTCCCACCTTGACGCAAACAACCTCCATGAACCTTTCCAATCCGGCTTTCGTCCACATCACAGCACTGAAACTGCCCTGGTAAAAATCACCAACGACCTCCTCCGTGCAGCTGACTCAGGACTACTTACCATTCTCATCCTCCTCGACCTCAGTGCAGCATTCGACACCATCTCCCATCCACTACTTCTAAACCGCCTGGCTGGCATTGGGATCACTGGTACTGCACTCTCCTGGATAACATCATACCTCACTGACCGTCAACAATTCATTCAACTAAGGAATCACAAGTCTGGGACTGCAGGTGTTTCACTGGGTGTTCCCCAGGGGTCAGTCTTGGGTCCACTTCTCTTCATCATCTACCTCCTTCCCCTTGGCACTCTCCTCCGTCACCATGGGATCCATTTCCACTGTTACGCCGACGACACACAGGTCTACATCTCATCAAAACCCACCACTTCAACCCCCCCCACCTCCCTCATCACCTGCCTCGACGACATCCGGAGCTGGATGAGCAGGAACTTTTTGAAACTGAACGGCAATAAAACCGAGGCCCTGCTCATCGGCTCCAAATCAAACATCACTAAACTTCAAAGCACCCCAGTTCCACCCATCATCATCGACGGTTTCCCCGTACCCTTTGCCCCCCAAGTCAAGAGCCTCGGCGTTATCCTGGACAGCACCCTCTCATTTGCACCACATATTCAAAACATCACCCGGACTGCATTTTTCCACCTTCGCAACATCTCCAGACTCCGCCCATCACTTTCTCAATCCAGCACTGAAATCCTGGTTCATTCTTTTGTCACATCCCGCATTGATTACTGCAACGCACTTCTCACTGGACTTCCTAACAAACTCATTAACAAACTGCAAATGATTCAAAACTCGGCTGCCCGGATCATCACCCGCACTAAATCATCCGACCACATCACCCCTGTCCTCATCCACCTTCACTGGCTCCCTGTTCAACAACGCATCCAATACAAAAACCTCCTACTCACCTATAAAGCTCTTCATAACTCAGCTCCAACCTACCTCCGTGACCTCCTCCAGGAATACACTCCCTCTCGCACCCTCTGTTCATCCTCTACTGGACTCCTATCCACTCCCACATCTCGCCTCAGTACCATGGGTGCCCGAGCCTTCAGCTGCTCAGCACCCAGGCTCTGGAACTCTCTCCCCCCACACATAAGACAGTCAGACTCTATCACCTCATTTAAAACACACCTCAAAACTCACCTGTTCAAACTTGCTTACACACTATAATCGGACTTCACTTATCTCACTTGTTTGCTCTCTTTCTTTTTTGTATATATTGATGTGTTTTCTTTCTTTTATTTATCTATTTTTATTTATTGATGCTCTTGTTGATTTTATATCTTGTAAGGTGACCTTGAGTGTCATGAAAGGCGCCTCCAAATAAAATGTATTATTATTATTTATTATTATTAAGCTGACTGTGGCCCCCAGAGCTGAACAGAAGGCCCTCCAAACCTGAGAAGTGAACTGGGGACCCCTGTCAGAGACAATATCCACTGGAATTCCATGGAGCCTAAAAACATGAACCACCAGAAGGTCTGCAGTCTCCTTAGCAGAGGGAAGTTTAGGCAGGGCGACAAAGTGGACAGATTTAGAAAAACGATCCACTATGGTAAGGATAACTGTGTTACCTTGTGATGGAGGCAGCCCGGTGACAAAATCCACTGCAATGTGGGACCAAGGGCGACTGGGGACCGGCAGAGGATGGAGGAGACCTGCGGGACGCTTGTGGGAAGCCTTTCCACGAGCACACACCTGGCAAGCAGCAACAAAGGCCTGTGTGTCCATGTCCATGGACGGCCACCAAAAATGACGCTGGAGAAGCTGCAATGTTCTGTTAGCCCCTGGATGACAGGCAAAACGAGAACAATGACCCCACTGTAGGACTTCTGACCTTACCACATCTGGGACAAAAGTCTTGCCAGGGGGACCGTTGCCAGGGTCTGGTTGATTGCGCTGTGCCTCGCGGATGCTGGACTCAATCTCCCATGTCACCATCCCAACTACACGGGAGCGAGGCAGAATTGTCTCCTGGCTTGAGGGGGAAGCTGAAACAGAGAACTGTCTGGAGAGTGCATCTGGTTTGACGTTCTTGTGTCCAGGGCGGTAAGTAATGGTGAAATCAAAACGGTCAAAAAACAAGGCCCAACGAGCCTGACGGGAGTTCAGACGTTTAGCAGTTTGAATGTATGCAAGGTTTTTGTGGTCAGTCCATACCAGGAAAGGATGCTCAGCTCCCTCAAGCCAGTGTCTCCACTCTTCCAGAGCCAGTTTAACAGCCAGCAACTCCTGATTTCCCACATCGTAGTTCCGTTCAGGACTGGAGAGTCTGCGAGAGAAAAAAGCACAGGGATGCAGTAGATTGTCAGACTCACCACATTGGGATAGGACCGCCCCTACTCCTACATCTGAAGCATCCACCTCTACTATGAACTGACGCTGAGGATCAGGTTGCGTGAGGATGGGCGCCGAGGTGAAGAGTCCTTTGAGGTGCTGGAATGCAGCATCAGCCTGAGGCAACCAGTGAAAGGGAACCTTGGAGGAGGTAAGACGAGTTAAGGGAGCTGCTACAGAGCTGTATCCTTTGATGAATCTCCTGTAGAAGTTGGCAAACCCGAGGAACCTCTGTAGTTGCTTCACTGATGTGGGGGCAGGCCATTCAGCAACAGCCTTAATTTTCTCCGGGTCTGCCAGTACCTGTCCAGCCTTGATGATGTACCCAAGGAAAGTGACTGACGCTGCATGAAACTCACACTTCTCTGCTTTCACATACAGCCTGTTCTCCATCAGTCGCTGCAGAACTTGTCTGACATGGACCACATGCTCCTCCATGGTGTGTGAGAAGATCAGAATGTCATCTAAATAGACAAAAACAAAGTGGTTAAGAAAGTCCCTCAGCAGATCATTCATGAGGGCCTGGAAAACAGCTGGGGCATTAGTCAGGCCAAAGGGCATGACCAAGTATTCAAAATGGCCAAGGGGCGTGTTGAATGCTGTCTTCCATTCATCTCCCTCTTGCATGCGTACCAGGTGATAAGCATTCCTTAGATCCAACTTTGTAAAAACAGTGGCACCATGGAGGGGTTCAAAAGCAGAGGATATGAGTGGCAGAGGGTACTTATTCTTAACAGTGATCTGATTCAGCCCCCTGTAATCAATACAGGGGCGGAGAGACTTGTCTTTCTTACCCACAAAAAAGAAGCCAGCTCCCACAGGGGACGAGGAAGGTCGAATTATTCCTGCTGCCAGGGACTCTGCAATATACTTTTCCATTGCCTCCCTCTCAGGCCGAGAGAGATTGTACAGGCAGCCCACGGGTAATGAAGCTGCAGGAATAAGAGCAATGGAACAGTCATAGGGACGATGGGGTGGCAGGGAGAGGGCACTCTCTTTACTGAAAACATTAGCAAGGTCATGGTAAGTAGATGGAACAAGAGAGAGGTCAATGGGTGGAGACAAAGGTGGTGTGACACTGCCCCCTGTGGGAGGAGGGGCTGATCTCAAGCAAACCTTGTGACAGTATTCACTCCAATTGATGATTTTGCCAGTTGACCAATCAATGTGCGGGTTGTGGAGGACAAGCCAGGGGTGGCCGAGAACAATGGGAGTGGATGGAGAAGACATTACTTTAAAAGTCAACAACTCAGTGATTTCCTGAGACTTGCAGGTGGAGAGGGGGTGTTTGGTGGGTTACACGGGCAAGTAACTTCCCATCCAAAGCCCTGACGGCAATGGGAGTCTCCAATGGCTCAGTGGTGAAGCCAGCCTGTTCTGCCATTTCTTGATCCATGAAGTTGTCCTCGGCCCCAGAGTCCACCAAGGCTGGAAGTTGAAGGGGACCTGTGCTCAGGGAGGCCTGTACTGTAAATAGTTTATTGTCAGTTGGGGAGAAGTTAGTAAGGCTCACCTGCCGCTCCTCACCAGCAGGCGAGCCTAGGCTTTTGGCCGTGACGGACAGGCAGCGATGAAATGACCCTTCTTCCCACAGTATAGGCACTCCTTAGCTGTCATACGCCTGAGTCGCTCCTCGGGTGTCAGGCGGGTTCGGCCCAATTGCATGGGTTCAGGCTCAGAAATGGACACAGGGGAAACTGAGCTAGGCAGTGGAGGAAGGGTGAACACAGGGGACTGGTGAAGTGGAGGCTGAGCCGCAGGGAGAGCTGAAGAGCGGGGTGTAGAGGACTGATTGCTTCTCTCCCTGCGTCTCTCCCTTAGTCGATTGTCCAATGTTACAGCTAAGGAAATCAGGGCATCCAGGGAAGCTGACTCATCCCTAACAGCTAGCTCATCCTTAAGCTGCTCACTTAAACCCCTGAAAAACACTGCCCGTAGTGCAGCATCATTCCACCCAGAAGCTGCTGCGAGGATGCAAAACTCAATTGAATAATCAGCCACACTACGTGTACCCTGCTTAAGGGAGAGGAGCTGACTGGAAGACTCACGAGACTGGACTGAGTGATCAAACACTTTCTTAAATTCATCTAAAAGGTGAAAAGATCTGAAATAAACTGGGGAACCCTCCCATAAGGCTGTGGCCCAATCTAGAGCCCTCCCGCGAAGTAATCCCACTACATATTGTACTCTTGATTCTTCAGATGAGTATGTTAAGGGTCGTTGTCCTAACACCAAAGAGCACTGAAGAAGAAATGGCTTGCATTTGAGTGGATCTCCTGTGTAAGGCTCGGGGTCTACTGTGTGGGGCTCTTTAATGGAATTGGTGGGTTCCACAGAGGGAGACAGGTTGTCAGGTGGCTGAGGGAGTGAGGGGGGTTGAGGGAGTGAGAGTTGGGAAAGTTGAGCTGTGATAGCTGAGAGCTGAGCTGAGATGTTGTTTACTTGCCCAGTGAGAGCGGAGGAGGTGTCCAGGAGGGCTCCCAACTGTTGGTCATGTCTTCGCAGGAGGGAGTCATGAGCAGAGACAGAGCCCTGCATGTCTGTGTCTGCGAGGTCCATTTTATGGCCAGATCTTTCTGTGACACAAGGAGACAAAGCTGGACCAGCACGCAGACTTAAGGCTCAAAACATATGGGTTTATTGAGACAGGTGGAAGGATAGCAGGGCTGCAGGCAGAGGGTGGCTGTAGCTGGGAGACACAGGAGGTCAGGTAGAGGCAGGCAGGTGATGAGGTGGAGCGGGTCCAAGATAGGAGCGGGTCCAGGATAGGAAGCATACAGGGCAGGTGATCTTGGAGGTAACGTCAAAGATCTGGCGATGAGTGAATGGAGAGCCAGTGTTTTATTGCAGAGTGGTGATGATGAGATGAGCCTCAGGTGTGTGCCCTGCAGCAGCTGCCATTGATTGGACCCACCCCTAGGGAGGAGAAACACAGGGAGGGGAGAGGAAAGCAGGCACCGAAAGGAATGTAACAGCTTCATCATGAAATGGTACATCCAAATATTGAGACCATAGAGCATATTGGCTGATTATATTAGAAAGACCTTTCATCTTTAAGCTACAGGATAGTTTCATGCCTTGCTAACATCAAGAATGAATTCCTAAAGATTAAATCTTATGCAAAGACAAAGATCACAAATGTGAATACTTAAGCTACCAGGGATTCAGAAGAAAGGAACAATATACTCATCCACCAACCCAAAGAACTGTCACTGATTTGCCTTTGAGCAAGGCACTTATCACCTCTAACATGTCTCACAATATAACCAACATAACACTGATTTTCTGCAAGCATTAACTGATCGTTTATCAGTTGCATTTGATTATTATGTTAGTTGCAGTTGATTATGTAGGCTATATCAGCATCATCTATTAGCTAGCTAGAAACAACCAATAACATTGATGCTTTAGTACAAGACAGCAGCCCTAAACATCTTTTAAAGTTGACTGTACCTATTGGTTTGACAGCAGCTTGACACTGCTAATCGTCATGCAAACAGCAGCTCCCCCTGTCATCCAGTCCTTCTTCTGGTATTTTGTTTAAACATTGCTGCACTTCTCTGCTTTCTATGATTTCACACAGTTATCTGAATATTGTATTGTATTGGATGTTTTTTTCTCTATCTTTACTGTGCGAATATGATGGGAGAGTTAGCGTTCATAGCAGAATGTCTTGGGGTGCTTCTTGGATTCTTGAGATAAATTTGGTAAGATTAGACTCATCTGTTAAATATATCTTAATATCTGCATGTAATGTACAAATATAACTTTAACTCCATGTAAAATAATTGTTTGATGCTTGAATTTCTGATTAAAAGAAAACATTTGTAGCTATTGATATAGAATTTAACAGTTAATAATTTAACTAGTAGTCAGAGTGTATGTCAAGGAATTGAATATTTATAGTGTTTAGTGGAATAGGCTGCTGCTGTTTGAGGGAGCTCTCAAAGAATGTGATGAATCGACACTAATTTATGAGTCACTGATGGGGAAGCATGAATGAAGCAGCTGATGCCAATCAGCTGAGGCAAGCATGACTTAATTGCTCGGTCTCAGTGCAATTCTCCTTGTATAGAGTAGTGTAGATATAGTATTTAGCTATAGTGTAGCTATAGCTACATTGCCTATCTGTGTTGACACGTAAAAACCCTGTTTGAAACTTATATTGAAGAACTATGATCATCTGTGAGTGAAAATACTGTAAGAACCCATCAGATCCCCATTGGACAAACACAGGGGCTGTGTATTCTTTCTTTGACTAGATAAAGTTTAGGGTTTAGGTACTATTGCAGAGCATTTGAAAGTTATGAGTGACAGAAGAAAACTAGGAGATAGACAGGGAATTCAGTCTATATACCTGAGGAGGTGTGTGCCAGCTTGTACTGTGTGCACTTGTCTTATTTTATGAGCACAGTGTGAGATTTAATGATGAAGACTCTGCTGTCTGAGGCAAGGATAACACAATATCCACACAGTGTTCAGTTCAAGTAAATATCTCCCTCAGAAAACGCAAGCATCGTTTATCCTGCCAACTTGCTGCTCAGTCAGGGCTCCTGCTCGTTAAACAGGACAGGACTGTGTTTGTGTGTGTATGTACTTAGGTCTACCAGTGGAGCAAAAGACAGGAAGCTGACACCAATTAGCAAATTGCTGCTGTCAGATGACAATCCTATATCTCAGAAAAGGAAAAGTTAAAAAAAAACAAAAAAAAAACTAAAAAAAAGTCTTTAAAAGTCAGATGAGATTTTTGATAACAATTGATGTTTGAGAGGTGTATGAGCCTAAAAGGAAGATGATTTTTCTCAATGATGTAACTTCTTTGACATTGAAAACATTAAACTTGGAGACATGTGGCTTTCACCAGACAGTGAAAAAATGCAAATTAATTTAATTTCATGGCTATTCCTGGCTACTTTCTACCTGTTTGCAGAAAGAAAGAAAGAAAGGAAGGAAGGAAGAAAGAAGTGTGTGTGCCTTTCCCCTCATAGGCGAAACAGGAAATGGTGGCTTGTGTAAGTAATTGTCCTTAGGTACTCATCCATATACTGAGGTAAGACTTTCCTCTCTGCACTTTTGTATACACACAAAGCAAAACATAGACAAACTCTGTATTTTTCATCCAATCCTTTCAACCCTTGTTCCCATATGGAATCATAGGTCTCCATTTTACCCTTGGAAATGCAAATGATTTTCTCCACTGGCAGGCAAGAAGACATTTCCCCAAGCCACTGACCTAAGTGCAGCCTATTTACATTTTTCCATGATAGAGCTATGAGGCGTTTAGCATAGAACAAGCACAGTGTTTTGTTTCAGAAAACTGGGTCAATTGCGTATATGCCTAGTTCGAAAAATTTAGGGTGAGAGGGTTAGATTTGTGTCCAGCATATTATATATTGCATGTGACACCTCCCTCCAAATCTTTGTACTCTCTTTGACTCCCATATACATTTGAATAATCTTCCTTTTTCTTGTTCACACATGCATGTGTCTGGGATAGTTTCGTTAAATTTGTGTAGTTTGACCGAAGTTATATATGTGCACACTAGCCAATTAAATTGTAATAGCCGTAACCTTGTATTCACTGCTTGAGTGTGAGCCTCTAAGCATACATTACCTCACTCTTCCAAGGAGACCTCCTCCTGCATATCCTCTCTCCAGGCTTTCAGCCGGACTACGGAGAACTCAGTAGAGCTAGAAATTTACCCTTTACTTTATAAATAATTGGAAATAGCTTCTTCCAGAGTAGTCAGGCAGGGTACAATTAACTTTTGACTTTGGGCTGCAGCAATAAAACTTCTCACTTGCAAATATAAAAAAAAAACTGTTTGTTATGGACATGAAATTTTGCTTTAATTTCTTCAAATGCCATCATAACCTCAACATTGTACAAATCCCCAACCTTACCTAACCCCACAAATGAAATGATCAAATTCTGACAGCAAAACAAATCATTTGACAGGGCTTGTGTGATGCTCAAAACAATTTATCCACCATTTTACAGCCGCAACAGAAGAGATGGAGTAGGCTACGGTGGACCCATGACGTATACATGTGTCGACAATGTTTTTGTAATTACTGTCACTGCCAGAAGGGGGGAGGAAAAAGTCTGCACTCCAGCTTTAACTTAGAATCAACAATTATGCCCAGATACTTAAAGTGATCAACATTTTTTATTACCTCTCCTTTAACTAGGATGTCAGGTTGGTGTGTGTCATTTCTCTTGATAGAAAAATACATTCCCACAGTTTTGCTCAGGTTAAGAGTAAGACAACAGTTAGCTAACCAGTCTGATACTTTGTTCAATACTGCAGTGAGATTGGAAGCAGCTTGTTCTCTTGTTTAGCATGAGTGTAAATAACTGTGTTGTCTGCGTACATCTGGATGCTGACCTCAGGGCAAAAAGAAAACATACATACAGACATATCACAACATGGAACCACTGAACTAGATAACCCCAAAATCCCTTTAAGGAACCCAACTGCCCCCTTATTGAAACACTACTACAGAGCCACGAAAATGCGAGGAGCCATATGTTCCTGTAACACCCTCCCTCCCTCCCCACTGCAGTGTAATATGGACACATTGGATTGTGGAGCATATTACATAAACCATTCCCTCTAACCAAATAATGCCACTTATTAGAGAACCACAACCACATTTGTGGCACATGGAATTTGTCTAAATTATTTAAATAAATACAAATTCACCCTCCAAATTGGTTGAGCCACACGTGACCCACAGTTATCCGTTTCAACAACTTAGAAAAACTATTAGGCTACTGTTAAATAAAAAAAACGCACTTAAGTAAACTTATGCAGGCCTGTCATTGAACAGACACAGCAATGCTCTCATTTGGATATAGAGTGTACTTAACTGCTGCTGGAAAATGAAATGACAATGCTCTTGTTTTGGAAAAATACAATATCTCTGTTTTTTTTCACATTGAGTTCTTTCTTCTGCTACTTGTTGAATCCCCTTGTCTTTCGACAAAGCGCTCAGCCTCCAATGGGTTTTCAAACATGTGGGTACGTTCTTGGAGCGTAACCCTCAATAAAGCTGGAAAGACGATTCTGTAGCAAACATTCTTAGCTCACAGTTTATGCTTGACCTCATCGTAACAACATCGTTTGTGAACCTCAACTGACAAGTCAGTGAACTGACAAGTACTTTTCACTTTCTTCTGGCAATGTCCTGGATCATCTATTTGTCTTCGAAGTTGAGAAACTTCATTATGACTGGCTTTGATATAGTGTTGCTGTTTTGGCTCGAGACAAAGTGCTTCGGGCAGGCGACTCTACATGAAAGTGCATGCATCTTTTCCATCTGCACCCTCTGGAATGGACTTGTTGAGTTTTGGGTAGAATTTAGAGGTAAGATCGGGCCTAAAAAATCCAGACCGACCCGACCCAGGCCCGCGGGTAGTAAAGCCCGACCCGGCCCGAGCCCGATCAATTAACTTGATTTGCAGGCCCAAGCCCGAAACAAACCCGAAATTTTATATCGCAAGTTTCCTTAATGTTAAAATAATCTACATATTTTTTATGATCATTATAAATGCATTTACACAATGAAATAACGCTGGAAAAGTTTGTTAAAGATATTTCTGTGTGTGATACTGTGCTCACATGGACGCGTTACAAAAGGCGGAAACAAACAGACTTTAAAAATCCTCCGCTGGAGACTGCGCGCACGGATGAATCCATTCATACATGTTTCTGGACCAGCTGCTGTTTGCAGAAGTCAGACCTGCTGACGTAGGTGGTATATATATATATATATATATATATATATATATACATACATATACACACACACATCTCCATACATCGTTTTAGTATACAATACATAATATATAAATATATATTTATTAAAAAAAATTAGCGAGAGAGAAGCCCGGCCCGACCCGACCCGACCCAAATTTAATAATTGACATTTTGGGCTCGGGCTTAAGATCTTACCTCTAGTAGAATTGTGGTGCTTTGATAAGGATGTGTCTAAATATACAGTGGAAAAGCATGACCCCACAGCACCCTGCTTTGCTGGAAGTCACTTTTAGACTATTTGAGCTCTGTCACAAGAGCGGGGAGGGCTGGGAGGGAGAGAAAGACGGAGAAAATAACCCCAAAATGTGAGACTTACTTCTTGCAGACAACACATACTGTGATCTACAGGAGTCTTTTGGCCGAGTCAGTCAGGCAAGTGAAAACAGGAACAAAGAAAAGAGGATGAAAAAAGAAAAACAGAGAAATAAGGAAAGAAGAAAAGAAGGTACTAAATTAAGCAAAACTCTCCCTTCCTTTGTGAAAGACAGGGGAATAGGAATGCAAACCATATTGATTACATTGATAACCACTAATCTCCTGAAACATAGAATCTAAACATTTTATTCAAAGGTAATGGTATCAGGGAGTTGTTTTCCCAAATGAAATCACGTCCAATTTATTTTTCTCAGTTCATCTGCTCCCTCCACTCTATCTGATTTTCCTCTACGGCAACAGGGGAGGAGCAAACTGTGCCAACTTACTAATGGGAGAAGATTACTTTGCAATGAATTACAAAACTCATCTCTTCTCATTTCTTTTGTCTCCCTTGCTGTTACCCCACCACCACCTCCACCTCCTTACCACAATCACATTACATCTCCCCAAGGTTCTCGACAATGAGATCGCCACACACATTGTTAGTGATTTGGTTAATGCATTTATGGTGAATTCAATACAAAACTAAAGCTGGTTGGAAATAGCACAAAGGCACACAGAATTAAATCCAGATACCTCTCCAGTATGTTGAAAGATGCGGTAATGAAGTCTAAATCGGAGGCCGAAAAAAAGATGGACAAGGAGGGAGGATGGGTGGGATGTTCCTGAAAGGTTATTCAGTCTTCATAATCAAGCATAAGAGGAGATATGAGGAGCTGCCTGAGAATTGTGTGGCTTATCTATCAAGGCGCAGAGCAGGCACTTGTCTGTGTCACATTGTCTCGCTCTCTCTGTTTTTCCCTCTGTCTCTTAGTGTCTCTCTCCCTTTCTTTCACTTTATGCATCCTACTGTCTCTTATCGCAGTCTTTCAGTGACACTTCACCTCATTTGCAAACAGAACAACTGAAGAAGGAAGAAGGGCAGGTGTGTGTGTGTGTGTGTGTGTGTGTGTGTGTGTGTGTGTGTATGTTTGTGTGTGTGTGTGTGTGTATCCCTGCATATGTGTCTGTGAGATTTGGTTTGAGTATCTCTAAGCAGTTATTGCTAAAACCAATTATTTTCACTGTGTTACTCAACATCACCAGGGAGTCAGCACATTTTCAGGAAACATGGCTGCCATTCATACAGGCATACACACACACAAGCTGAACCACAGATCTAAAATACCATCAAAGCCACTGCAAGAGCTGAAAACAAATCAGTTAAAATCTTGCAATTATTTTCTCATACAGATGGAAAACTAATTGCACCCAAAACAAAGCCTCCATACTCTAAATTGACAGGAACATGTTACATAATTCACATGGACAGGTGACAAATCACACATTTTGATCTCAAATTGACCTTCTGATTACATTTCTCACCTCTTATGAGGCAGTCAGCACAAGTGACATTCTGTCAGAGAGAGAGCAGGGATGGTTAAAGGAGGAGAGATGGAGAGCAAAGTACATAGTTGTGAGTTGTGGGTTATAAAACATATCTATTTCATGACTACCACACACATGTACGCATGCACACACACACACACACACACACACACACACACACACACACACACACACACACACACACACACACACACACACAAAATGTGATATTTTCAAAGGTTGTATTGATTGACAGAGAAGCAATATCGACTCTAGAGGTTGGCTCTGTGGGACGTCAAACTTCTGACATTTTAAAAGAGAAAAGCTTAGTTCTCAGATCCAAAGTGTGAACGAAAACACACACATTCAGGCTTTCTTTGTCTAGAGAATAGATATCATTTGATCCTCTGTACTACACAGCAGCATTTACTGTAATGGGAACAAACTGTTCCCGCCTCCAAAAAACACCAACGTAAACCAAAACATATTATTACACAAATCCAAACCTTTATAGTTTCTGAAAATATATACGCATGTACTGTAAATCTTCAATGTATCAATATTATAAATCAATATATCAATGCAACAGTTAGAGTTTTAGTCTTGTAAAATATCTGCTCAATTATTGAGAGGAAAATCTGAGATTGCAGTTAAAAGGCCAAAAGGTTATTTCAACTACATGTTAATGAATAATTGAGACCATTTATTTGACATATTCAAGTACTGACATTGTACTAATTCAACTTACTTGCTACGTTGTCTGTGATTTTGGGGACCAAGGTATCTTTGCATATAATGCCTCAAACAATGTGAGTGGAGTACTTATTTTTTGAACCTCCAAAGAGCCAATGTTGGTTGTCCATCACCCCAAAGCCCTAAAGCAAGAATGATGTAAATTCACTCACTTGTTCTTGGGAAAAGGAAAAGTTTGACATTTTGAGAAATGCACCTATTCGCTCTGAAAGATTGATGCCATGTACAGTAAATGTGAGGCTATGACACAGAAATTGTTTGTTACATAACCCTGTGTAAAACGCTGAATTGATCAGATTAAACAGATTAAACAAACAAGATACAACATGATAATTAATGAGCTTTAGAGGTGCTGGTAGGTGGATTTTGTTGTTCGTTTCCAGTCTTTGTGCCAAGCTAAGTTAGCGAGCTTCTGCTGGTAGCTTTTTATTTATTGCACTGTATAAAAACATGAGAATGGTATCAATCTTTGTATCTAACTCTCAACAAGAAAATGAATAAGCACATTTCCCAAAATGTCAAACTTTTTGATTTAAATCTGCCAGCTTTGCTTTGTTAATTGCAGGCAATGAACAAGAAAACAAATGACTCTCTGGATTATAAAATGAAAGAGGATTTTTTGTCTCCCTCTCCTCCTTCTCTTCACTCTCTATAATGGCCTTAATAAATTATTGAAACTGTGTTAAATAAGACCCAAAGTTCAATTAATTCTGGCAGCCCCTGTTGAGCTGGGAAATTAAACTTTTTTACCACTTCCTCTTTTGTTTTCTCTAGGTAAAACTCATTTATTCCATAATGTCTTAGCTTTGTCCCACATAGGCACGACAAAGGGGATGACTACTACAGCTAATCCTCTGCATCATGCTTCTCCCCAAACAGATACAGAAATTTATTGACCAGAGTCTAATGTTACACAGACATCCCTGGGGCATATAAAATATACTGTATTTTGCAAGACTATCAACAGATGTCCATTATCTTTATGATTTCAGAGCAAAGCTAGAAGGAAGCATGTGCAAAAATTACACTTCACTCATTGGCTGTACCTTGAATGGATACAGGACATAACTGTGTGTACCAAGTAATCTCATCTTAATTATGAGTTGTCTGCTATTTCTGTTTACGTGTACATTGGGAATTAGCCAACTTGCCAATTCAGCTTTAAATACACAGAACAGCAGGGCAGCAACATGCGTCATGTGTTTATGGCAATGAAACAATGGGGCAAAAGTTCAATGGGTTGATTTAAACTAATTTTGTTGAGATGATATTATGTGTTATATAATGTTTTAATGATTACGTGTTATCTCAGAAAGGAAAACAAGCTCCCTTTGCAAACTAAAGCTCTAGTCATTAGCTTTCCCTAGCGATTTCAGCCATGACATTCCCTACTTAGGTTACATGATGACAACTGAGCATTCACCAACCAAGACCACGAGATGTTGAGAGCTCTGTGAAAGGATAGTGAACCCTGAGTTAAAAGATTTTTTTTTCTTATCAAGGTACTAAAATTGCAAAGATAGATGTTCCTACTGGTTAAGACATAGGCAACATAACTGCAACATCTGTGGTACAATTCTGGCAGTTGACCTTTGTTACATGCATTTCCTGTCTCTCTTACTTCATTTCCTGTTGACACTCAACACTGACACTATGCAATAAACGTATGAAATGGCTGAAAAAATATATTTAAAAAAATTACATTTTCACTCTGAATTATTGCTATTCCCTTATGCAACACTGTAGATGTTTCATGGAGAAACACAGAGGAGATTTTAAACAACGTTAAAGGAGGAAGTGGAGTGTGACTCATAGAGAAAAAAAATGAGGTATTTATACTGAGTACTGAAAGGGTCTTTCCTCACAGCTAATTAAATTTGTCAAGCTTGGTCTCCAGCCCTGATAAATATAAAAACACATTCTGGGTATTAGGAAACCCTCATTTCTTGCCTGCCTCTACTTTCTCCATTATCTGGTTCTGGCCTTCAAACAATAAAAGAGGGGAAGAGAGAAATGGAAGGACTTCATGATAATGGAAGGAAGGAAGCGGGAGGAGGACGACGTAGGAATGACAAAAGTGAGAGAGGATAAGACAAGCACTTGCAATGTCTCGTCTCCTGTCCAATCTTATTTTCCGGCAAAATTATTTTTCATTAGTGCTCATCACAGACTTATGATTCACTGCTGCTCACAACTGGTCCTTTCCTCTTTTCCACTCAAATTCCCTCTTTTGTCTCATCATCTCCCATCCACCTCCCCAACCTTCATAGTCATTTTCTCTCCTCTTTCTTATTTCCAGTTTTCTGCAGCCAAATTTAATTAAGTAAAAAAGTATCGACTTTCCCATGGAAGAATTAAACACAAATAGCCCCTTAGAAAGAGATGTGTCCATTTATATTTGAATGGGAGTCCTTGCACTCAATAACATATTAGGTGAGAATGGACAAGAGACAAATGGTTGCAGTTTATATATAGCAACATCACTGAGGGGATAGTAGTTGGAAAACCGTCTAAACAAGTGAGATTGCCAACATATGGGAGCTAAAGAATCTAATCACAACCTTCCACAGTAACAAATGGGACTGTTTACAAGTGCAATAATGAAGCTCTGCAACAGCTATCTGTCACTGATGAGCTCAATCCCTTGTATGTTTTCATTAAAAACAATCCCATGTTTCTATTTTTAACACTTTTTGAATTAAACTGCCAATCTCCTGCTGCAAGACAATGGCAAAGATAATGCAGTGCAACAAATATTTGCATGTTTATTGTCTCTATTTTCATACAAAAATGACACAAAAAACAAAGGAAAACTGATCAACAGGGCAAAAAGATTGAAAAGTTTGAATATCTTACTCTGACTCATTGACAGTATAATGCAAACTGAGTGGCGTTCTGTAACATGAAAAGTGTTTAAATAGAGCTATAGATATCTAAGATTATGCTAATAAAATTAAAAAATGAATAACTGTATAGGGATTACGTTTAATCCACCAATTGCTTTCTTTTTAATTCAGTACATGAAAGAAATACACCGCATTAATTCAGTGTATATATTTATTCTTATCAATATATCTTACTTAGCTGAGACTCTCATTGAGCTAACCAGTGTTTTCAAATGCTTGACAGAATTTTAAATCCCTGTAAAACACATTCTAATTAGTGTACTGTATTTCAGAACGTGGGTCTGTATCAAAAAGCATGATATTTTCAAATCAAACATTAAAACACGACGCACAGTTGCAATACACATCACACCATAAATATACACAAATATATATACTTCATATTTTTTTATTTCCAATTTTGGTTGAATTTACCAGTCCATAAGTTAATGCGATTCTCTGTAATGTCTGATTGGCAAACATATTTATTTACATATTTAACATTTACATAAGTTTCCCACTCACACCACTTGACATGTTCGTGCATATGAGCCAACAAATGACAAACACACATAATAACATCTTTATGGCGTCATTGTGAGCATCAGTAATTTCTTTGCATACTGCTCTTTTTATTACAGGTGACAGATGAGTAAACAGGGATACACAGCATAGCAAACCCTAATCAAAGAGACCTTGAAATCAGTTGAACCCATAGAATTTATATCCAAGCTTGTTACCATGAGCATTTCATTTTAGACAAAGATGAAATGATGAAGCAAAGCCATGAGCAAAAAGAACAAACATGATGCAGCAGCTACACCTGTGCTGCTGAAACTGAGCCAAAACTAGCTGGCAGCTACAATTACCTTTATCATTTCAGCATGAAGAGTCATCAAATATGAATGGGAAATTGGGCAGGGTTGTACAAACAAAGCAAGACCGGCTCATATTAAAAAACATGTTTACAGATGGCAAGGCAGCTTGGTGAGAGGGAGAGCAGGAGAGAGAGATTAACAAGGAGAGAAATCACTATATACAATAAAACTGGTGGTCATAGTTTCTCTGTGTGTGTGGGATTCTTCATAGCTCTATGCCTGATGAGTGTGCTTGCCAGACCATTAAAAGACACATCTGCATCAAATTAAATCAGTTGTCCAAATCTCCATGGGTACCCTGTGAGTCTAACATGCATTTCCTCTGCCTCTAAAGAGATAGACAAGCTCAACCATGGTTAAAACGACACTGTCAGATACTATTTCTATTTCTAACCCTTATTTATTTAGAAATTGCTTAGACAAAGCATTTTATCCGACTTCCAAAAGGAGACACAACAGAAACAGCAACAGGACTGGAGCAGTAGGAAATAAGGTGTTCTTATTACTTTCACAAAATACAATATGTCACTGAAGGCTCTGCTTGTAGAAATTCGTAGTATATCATAGGAGATGAAATTAAAGGTTTGGTCCCAAATCCACAAGTCCTAGTTAAGTCAGCGAGCTCATGTGGAGCAGATTATATGAATATAGAATATGTGCAGCATTAATGTTTAGGCGTCTAGGCTCTGACCTAGTTGTCCCCCACAAGGGAACAGAGCTCAGCACAGCAGGGAGCGAGGAACGGCCATACTAACCTCCCCCCTAAGCAGATTCAGAGTCCACAGGTGGATATATGCTATGCTATATGAACAGCCACAAGCAACAGCATAGCTTGTGTGAGTAGGCATGTAGCAAAAGTGTGAGCAGATCTCTGATGGCTTAAGTACACCACCATGATAAGGGTGTGCTGTATATACCATACTCTATGTTGCAATGAGGGGAGTATGCCATGAGCTGGGCTGCCTGAACTAGCTCACAGGCTTCACTTCATTTCTGTCTGCTGCTTTATAAATCTGTAAAGTCATTTTTTAAAAGCATCATAATGTGTCATCTGCATGAATGAATACTGTTAGATAAAGGATATGAACTTTTTCCTTCAGTTTTTATGCCTGCCATCAGCAATTTAAGTCAAGTCCATTTTTGAAGGCAGCTAACAAGCACAAAAATTTGCTAAGAGGCAGGAGCACTTTGATGGTTATGAAGCACTGACTTTATTTCTAATGTCAGTTTTTATCTCCCACAAGTCACAAATTTGCCTCAAGGAGCTTTACAATCTATACAGCATACAACATCCTCCATCCTTAGACCCTCAATTCAAATAAGGAACAACCCCCCAAAAAAGCAGCGATACTCCCAAACCTGACTAGTATACCGATAAAGGTCAGATAAAGGTGATACTTTGGAGAAGGCCCTTACTGTACAATGGAGTCTGCAAGCACACAACTCTGCCTAATATTGTCCATTAGCCAACAGTAATCAGTCCAAAACCCCAATGCTCCTGATTACCACCCTGCCTGTAACATTCACTGCTGTAATGGGCGACAGCATACATACAAATTTCCAACATAGAGATTTCAGTTGCAGCCGTTGGCAATACATCAAAACTGGCATAAAACAAAATGGTTCTCCTTATAATGAATAAGCCAACAGAAATCTCCCAGTAAAACTCAGAGCCTCGGTCTGTCTGGTCTCCTGTCAGCTGGGTTTAATGTGATTTTAGTATTACTTAGACATGAAACACAAGGAACAGATATAGTTTAGCAGAGAAGATGAAAGGGGTTTAACTCCTGATTTGAAAGAGACAGAGTGGAAGACATCAGAGAGCAGCATCAGTATTACCGATGACACCACTAGGCCTCATTTCCTAATCCCAGCTCTAATGAAGATGAATGTGTAGCCTACTGTATGCGTTGGTGTTTATGTGTTTGTGCATATAGACAGGCACTTTATGTTTAATGAGTCTTCAGAAAAGCTCATTCTTCTATCTATGGTATATAAAGACAAACATATGACTGCGTCTGTATTTGTATGTTAGTTTAATTGAGTGCATGTTTACCTGCACCCTCAGTCAAATATGTGTGTAACTATATACATATTTCATCATCTCCTTTGTGCGTACGGATGCAACTGCTCTGCATAACAAAGCAGCGCTCATTGTGAATTACGAGAGGCACTTCCCTTGGTACGCTACCATAATGACTTATTATCCCTGGGGGAGAAATATGAAAGCAATGTATTGGTAAGCTATCAACTGATTAGACAACACAAACAAAATGTCAGCTCAGCTCTGTAGTTAGGGGGCTGCCCTGTAGCTGCTGCTAGGTTGCCCACTCATTAGTTTTCACCAGACATATAAAGCTCGTCTCTGCATTGTAATAATAATAATAATAAATTAAATTTTTATAGCGCCTTTCATAGCACCCAAGGACGCTTTACATGGACAGAAAAAAAAACAAACAGCAGAAGAGAAAACAGATTCATTTTGCTAGCAGTGGACCAAAAGCTTGAGTAAACAGGTATGTTTTAAGGGTGGATTTGAAGGAGTCCAGGGTGGGAGCATTGCGTATAGCTGCAGGGAGTGAGTTCCAGAGGGTGGGGGCTGCCACGCTGAAAGCTCTGTCTCCAAAAGTGCGCCGAAAAGTGCGGGGGACAGATAGCAGGCCAGAGTCAGTTGAGCGCAGGGTCCGGGAAGGTGTGGGTTGGTGGAGGAGGTCGGAGAGGTACTGGGGTGCCAGGGAGTGGAGGGATTTGTAGGTGAGGAGTAGGAGTTTATAGGAGATCCGGTGTTTTACAGGCAGCCAGTGTAGGTGGATGAGAGTTGGGGTGATGTGCTGCCAGGGTTTAGTGTGGGTGAGAACCCTGGCAGCAGAGTTCTGTACATATTGGAGCCTGTCCAGGGTTTTGCTAGGAACCCCGAACAGGACACCATTGCAGTAGTCCAGGCGGTTTGTAATGAAGCTGTGGATGAGAGTCTCTGCAACAGTGTGGGAGAGTGATGGCCGGAGTCGGGCGATGTTACGGAGGTGGAAGAAGGCAGATTTGGTGACGGATTTGATGTGTGATTGAAAAGAGAGTGTAGAGTCCAGGATGACCCCGAGGTTGCGGACTTCAGGAGATGGGGCGATGGAGCAGCCGTCAACCATCAGGAGAATGTCCCTTGTTTTGTGTAAGAGTGCTTTTGGTGCCACAACCAGGAGCTCAGATTTTTTGCTGTTGAGTTGGAGTAGGTTTGATGTCATCCAGGATTTTATTTCCAGTAGGCAGTTGATTAGGGACTGGGGGGGGAGTTGTGTGGATGGTGTGGTGCTAAGATAAAGCTGAGTGTCGTCGGCATAACAGTGAAAATTGAGTCCGTGATGGCGAATGATCCGACCAAGGGGGAGCATGTAGGTGGTGAAGAGGATCGGGCCGAGGACAGAGCCTTGCGGCACGCCCTGATTGACTGGGGCAGATGGAGAATGAGAGCTGCTTAGGGAGACAAAGTGTGTCCTGTTTGTGAGGTATGAGTGGAACCAGGAGAGAACAGTACCGGAAATGGCCAGGTCAGAAAGACGGTTAAGGAGAATGGCGTGGGAGATGGTGTCAAAAGCAGCTGAGAGGTCGAGGAGGACGAGCAGACTGATGTGGCCGGAGTCAGCAGCAATGAGGAGATCATTTGTGATCCTGATGAGGGCGGTCTCGGTGCTGTGATGTTTCTTGTATGCAGACTGTAGAATCTCAAAGAGCAAATTGTTAGACATGTGTTGATGAAGTTGGTCGGCAACCACTTTTTCCAGGAGCTTACTGAGGAAGGGGAGGTTTGAGATTGGCCGGAAGTTGCTGAGGTCATCAGGATCGAGACCAGGCTTTTTGAGGACAGGGGTGACAGAGGCAGTTTTGAGGCAGGTGGGTACATGGCCAGATTCCAGGGAGAGATTGACAATATCAACCATGAGGGCCAAGAGGGGGCGGCATGTGGGTAAACAGGCTTTAACAAGAGGTGTGGGCATGGGGTCAAGGCAGCAGGTGGAAGCTTTGGCTTTCATGATCAGTTTGGTGACGAAGGTGACATCCACCGGGGAGAAGGAGGAGAAGGAGGATTCAGGTGGTGGGGGAGGGGGTGGCGGCGTGTGACTGGGTTGGGTGTGAGGGAGGAGGCACAGATGTTTGGAGCAGCGTGTGAATAGAATCCACTTTTTCCTGGAAGTAATCCAGAAACCTGGGGCAGAGGTCACCAGCGTCCGCGGGTAGGGGATCCACAGGGGGGCGTAGTAGTCGGTTGATGGTGGTAAACAGAGTTCTCGGGTGGTTTTCGTGAGAGCTGATCAGGGTGGAGAAATAGTGTGTCTTTGTCCGGGAGAGTGCTGCCTTGTAGGCAGCAACATGATCTTTGAAAGCCAGCTGGTGGACCGTGAGGCCGGTTCGTTTGTAGAGCCTCTCAAGTTGACGACCCCGAGCCTTCATAGTCCGGAGTTCACAGGTGTACCAGGGGGCGGGGCGAGTATATGAAACAGACTTGGTTTTGAGGGGGGCGGCAGTGTCCAGGCTGATGGAGAGGACTGAGTTGTAGAGAGCCACCAGACCATCCACTGTGATGTCAGAGCGGTCTGGGGTCAGGTGGGCTGCTATCAGGTCGGATAGGACCGGTGTGCAGATGGATTTGGTGTTCCTGAACGTAATTGTTCGTTTGGGCCGGTGTCTGGCTGGGGAAACAGGAATGGTGAAGAAAATGGCATGATGGTCAGAGACGGCAAGATCTACACACTGCAGAAGAGAGGGTGGTGAGCCAGTGGAGCAAACTAGGTCCAGAGTGTGACCGCCGGTGTGGGTGGGACCACAGACGTGTTGTGTGATGTTGAGGCAGTCCAATAGCGACAGGAATTCAGCGGCGAACTTGCAGCAGCTAGAGTCCACATGGATGTTAAAATCACCAAGCAGGAGCGTAGATGGAGACTTGGAGCAGATGGAGGTTAGTAGTTCAGAGAGCTCCGACATGAAGGTAGTGGAGGGTTTTGGAGGGCGGTAGATGAGAACAACCTGTAGTGGAGCTGATCCAAGCAGTGTAAAAATCATACACTCAAATGAGGTGGTGTTGGGTGCTGGAAGTTCCTTCACCAGGATGTCTGCACGATGGATGACTGCCAGCCCGCCTCCACGGCCAGTGGAGCGAGATTTCTGGATGTACACATAACCAGGGGGTGTGGCTTGGTTTAGGGTCATGAAGTCCTGATGGTTATGCCAAGTCTCAGTCAAACAGGCAAAATCAATGCTCCTATCTGTGATAATGTCATGGATGAGAAGAGTTTTGTTGTTTAGGGAGCGGGTATTTAACAACACAAATGATGCAGAATAGGGTGCAGAGGAGCAGGTGGAGGGAGGAGCGACACTGTCCACACAGACCAGGGACTGCAGGTTGGCCGTGCACACATGAGAGTTGTTGTTGTGATGTCGTCGTGGTACAGTAGCCGTGCACCGATTGGTCCACAGAGTGGGAATGGGGTTAGCATAATTGTAAACAGACTTACGTCCGCTGCCTCTGTGGATGTATCGGGGACGACGCAGGACTCCATGCTCCTTGAGAGTGGAAATAAGGGAGATACCAGGACTGATTTGTGGAATTAGTTGACGGAGTTCCGAGGTGGTATATCTGATGGACATGTCGTCGGAGGGAAGGATGAGGCTCTCTCTGCTGGCTGTTAGCCACCCGATGCTAACCATTAGCAGATGAAGCCCGCCACCGCTAATGCTAGGTGGCAACAACACTGGGAGACTGACGTAGATAGCAGTCGACAGCAGGCAGTTGTCACGGTGGCAGAGAGCAACCAGGGATAGAAGGAGGATCCGAAACATAACAGGAGCACCAGAGTACCTCTTTGCAGCAAGAAGTAGTGGTAGTGACAAGCTTCGTCGTCCAGCAGCACCTCGTTTATTGTGACACACAGTATGTGAATGTATGTGAAAATCATAAATGTAAAATTGGAATATATAAACCAACTACTGTGTGCTTTTGTAACCATGTCACTTGCTTCTTCTTTCTCTGTTTAGCTTTTGTCATCAAAACACTTTTCCAGTACTTTCCACTTCCTAATCCTTTTTCCTTTTCTCTTTTGTTCTCTCTTTGTGTTTATACTTTCCACTGGTCGCTCTCACTATATCATGTTGTTGAAGCATTTTGGAACTTTGGCATGACAATGAGTTGATTGCCACATTATACTGTGATGCTTTGTGAGTCTTTCCATTTATGATGGGACCAAACTGAGGAAGTGCAGTAATAACTGCAGGAAGTTTGTGTAAAATGAACCATTTAGTTGAATATTCAGCGGATTGTGTGAATATTGTATCAGTGATGAGTTTCCTGGTATTTTTAGGAATGTTTTATATGATTCTCTAAGTTATTTATTTTAACTACATACTTCTTCTCCCTGATGCTCGGCTCTTGTTCTATTAGCTCTTTGGTTCATTTAACTGCATACTTTTCTAATGTAGGATGAGGCTGTTTAGCAGAGAGTGAATATAGCTTGTGTTCATGTCTTCACCATGCCACTTATCCTCGTTTATATCTTTTTTTAAGTTTCATCCCTTAAAACCAAGAAGGCCTTGTGACTCCTTGTGTAGCTTTGGTGACCCCTAGTGGGGGTCAGGACCCCCAGGTTGGGAACCCATGAGCCCATTGTAGATATTGTAGAATATCTAATTTCCAGTATTGAATCTTACTGGCAGACTGATCTGTTATAGTATATTTACTTGCTCCAGATGGCTAGTCATAAATAAATAAATCCACAGCAGCCTTCCTGTGATTGGGCTGATAACCTCATCGTTCACTTGCAGGAAAAAGCAGCCAAATGAAAGGAAATACAACAAGGAACTAATTAACAGGACGAGCATTACGGGACTGAGACATCACACAGTACACCACAGTACCACAGCATGCAGGATATAAAGGTTACTGGTAATGTGTACTTACTGAGACACATTTTTCTTTCATCACCACACATTGTAGAAAAGAACACATACAAACACGTACACATACACACACACACACACACACACACACACACACACACACACACACACACAAACACAACTGTAATAATAATTTGCAAGTGCACATAAACCCCCTGGAGAGGAATGTAACAGCTGATTAACCAGCTATCAGGTCCCATGAAGACCCACTGGTAATTTATGACAGCCATTATCACCGTCAGGTAGCTAATACACATGCGCAGACATACTTTCTCACTTGTTCTTCCTCAAGCAAATATCAGTTTAATAAAGTAAACAAGATATAAAGGCCTACGGTTTATTAGTGCCAGGGTGTTATTGAATAGAAAGTGAAGTCTGTAAATAAACTTCTCAAATTAAGATTTATGAAGGAAATCATTATGTTCACATGATTTCTGGGCTGGTGACATTTCAGCAATTCATTTCAAGCAGCATAATGCAGACAGAGCATATCTAAAACTTCGCTGTAAGAAAGTAAAATTTAATCTAAAAGTTAATAAACAGTGTCTCTGGTGGGTTATTTTTGTTGGAATACCAAAACAATATGTTTTCCAATAACTTGTTTTCACAAATATACATGTTTTTCTATAAAATATTCTTTTCATTTATGACAAGCCAAGCAAATTTTAAAGAAATTGCTAAACACTTGAGAAATAAAGTATACTAATTTGCTTTTTTGCAGAAATTTAGATAAAATCAATCTTACTCTCAGAGACTGATATCAATCTTCTCATCTGACTTTAGGCAAAAAAGCAAATAAGCACAATTTCCAAAACGTCAAACAATTCCTTTTAATAATGTCTAAACAAAGGCAGCTGCAATACCATTTTGCCTGGTGTAAAATTAGCAAGATAACGCTTCAAATTGGGAACAATCAGATCAAAGAACATGTACTCCTCCCACTGTCACAGCAGTTCTGATCCACTAGTGGATATGAACATCAGCTCTATTGATGTGCAGTACAGCATGGCTGGTATCTGATTAACAGAGGACATCTACAGATGTTGATGTTATTCTCTCTCTTATCCTGAGCAGAACAAAAGTGATGAATCTGACCAGACATTCAATGCTTGCTTTCAGAAGTTGACATGTTTCTCACAAACATTTCAGCTGGAACCAAAAAAGTATTAAGGTTCCAAACCCTTGCAGCCATAGTTAAAGCATCATTTGGCTGCTTTTGCTACAGTGATGATGCTCTACATGAGGAACGACAGTGGTCATACATCCCTGAAAGTACAAGTAACCCTATAAAAAGCTCTTTCATAATGTGAACCTCAACAAAATATTCTCTCTTCTTCATCATTTTCATGTCCTTCCTGACCTTCACATAGATACAAAAACAAACACCGCCCTCAGGACACACTGAATCGCATCCTTTGGATGGCCATGTTTTATGGGGATAAATGAGATATTGTAAAGTGGGTGTTGTCTTGCGTTGGATTGATGAGACCTCCATTGTCACAATTCTCCCACTCTGTTAACAACCTGACAAAGAGAAAAATGAATCTACCACTCTGTTGTGTACCTCTTGGCTCATGACTGACAAGCCTTTTGCATCAGCAGCAATTGAAGGCACAAAACTGCCTTGCACACATGTTTAATACACACATACGCACTTCTAATTCAATTTGGCATCTGCTGTGTAGTTCCACTGTTGTTATTATTCCTTCACTTTGGAAAACACAGAGGATGAATTTAATTTGTGTCAACAACAGGGATGTTGTCCTTCTGTTCACAAGCAAGCACACAAATTTAAAGGCAGGGACACTCATAAGCTTCTGCAATTTAGCTCATTTGAAACTGTTTTCAGAACTCATATGCTCCTCTGCCTTGGCAGTTATATTTCAGTTAGGATGGGAATTCAATTTTCATTTATTTGTCAAACCATAGAGAACAATTCTCTGCTGGACTGAGTCAGCAGCAAAACCATACAGTGCTGCATATACTTCACTGCAACTTCCAAATAAACTCAATGTAATGGTTGTGTATTTCTACTGAAACTACAATCTATATTAAATATACAGTATATAAACCTCTTAACAGAAAATCTATTGCCAAAGCAGTCTGAATCTTTACAATTATTTCCTTCCTAGAGTGCTATACCAGATGGGAAAAACACAACTAGCAATTCTGTAGATATGTGACTCAGCCAAAGTTATGTCTTACATTGGCATCCCCCCAGTCCCTCCCTTAGGTTACACTCACATCACTGACCCTGAGATTAGCTGCTACTGCAGGAAGAATTTTAGTAGTTTTAAATGTCTGCAAGTCACACAAACAAAGTGAGATTCAGTAACAAGTATTTGAGAACTTACTTACTATAAGACATGGAGACTGAATTGAAACTTGTGATGTGGAAAATTCCTTTAAGACAGAACTATTGGTTCATAAAGATAAATGTCCATTTTGATACTTCAATTATAATCCCCAAAATATATTTTTGGAGCATATTTTTAATCTTTATTTGAAAGTATAGAGATAACAGGAAATGAGGGAGAGAGAGACGGGATAACATGCAACAAACATCCCCAGCAGCAACTGAACCAGTGACGCTGCAATCACAGTACTATATATGGTATGCATCTTAATCACTAGGACACCAGAAGTCCCTTTTTTCCTTTTTGGTCTCCAGCATGGACACAAAGTGTTTTGAAATGAAAATGCAAATACATGATGGGGCTAAATTTAGGAATTATTAATAGATATTGTTTTAAAGTGACAGTTTCTGTGTAGTTTGTTCAAGTTTTTTCTAAGCTAAACTCAAGCATCATTGTTCAATATGTATCTATAAACGCTGTGATGTTCTGCACTTATTCTGATGGATCTTAGTTCATTCTATTACTGGCTGCTGTTGCAGTTCATTGGAAAATCAGGCCTATAAAACCACTGTTTATAAGATTATTATCTCAGAAGCCAACTATCTGCCACTAACAGTTATCACATCATGGCTTTTCTTGGCTTTTGTTGTCTTTTATTAAAGCTTTTAAGCAGGAAATAGCTTCCTGTGTATTAGAGCTGAGATTACAACAGTGCATTCAGTCACTAGTGAGCAGAGCTCCACTTCTAGGACTTGCCTACAAGAAAAAGAGCACATCTGAAAGAGAGAAAAGGGTCATTGCAAGGTCATGACACAAAATATTTCACCTCTAAGCTATTAATACAGAGGTAATGCTGATAGGATTTATGTTCCCCTTTTGTCTGCATGGTTGATTTATTTGATAAAACTGCTACTGTTGGTGCTGACAAACTGACAGTCAATACACAAAGAATAATACCCAGCACCTGCTTTTCATAGTAGCACTCATTTACTCTCTCCTCTCCCACTATGAACACTTGATTCCTGATTCATGACATTGGCTGTAAACTTTTATCTAGCCAACTCTGATAGTTATATTGTTTTGCATTTCCAGTCATTTGTCTCTCTCCTTGCCGCTCGCTCAGGCTTCTAATAACATCATTCCACTGGGAGTAGATAAGTGTAGCTGTTGTGATAAGGAGCTGGGAGAGCGAACGATGCAATCTGTCTCCATCTCCTCCCACTGTCACACTAGTTCTGATCCACTAGTGGATATGAATGTCAGCTCTATTGATGTGCAGTACAGCATGGCCGGTATCTGTGATCTACAGAGGGAGAATGCAGGATCTCATCCACAGATGTTGATGCTATTCCCTCGCTTATTCTGAGTTCTAATAATAAGATGACAGAGTCAGTTAGGATGGTAATGGTGGTACATGAAAGTCTTTCAAGGGTTTAAGTGGTAAAATAACAGGTTAAATGTTCCATGTTTGTATAATCTATTTTTACTGCAATTAAAGCTATAAATTGAATCACTTTTAGCTAATTTGTGTCCTCAGGGTGCATGAAAACTAATCAAATTTGATAGTTTTCCTTATACTTATTATTCCTATATGCATGTTCAAGATACACTATTTGCATCCAGTGGCAGGGATGTGCATTTCCAGACCTAATTAGTTATTGATCTTATTATGCTGATAGATTCAGCCTCTTTTCAAGTATTGATCCTGTCTATCTCAAAGAAACACATTGTTTTGTGTGAAACTGCTTACATGAAGCATTTTGCATGCCAAATAAACTACAGCAAGATCCTCAGTGGAACTGCAGTCATTTGTACTATTATCATTACATTAAGCTTAAAGCTCTGCTTTAAGCTGCCATTACAGTATGTAAAGTGAATTTTAAAAAGTAAACACTTTTTAATGAATTATTCAACAAGATACTAAAAATGACAACATTTATCACATTTACATTGACATAATATATTATATTATATTCAGTCCTTTTCCACCTATTTGTGGTCAAAAAACAGTTTCAGGAAGAGAGAACAATAACTACACTGTATGTATTATTAAAATCCTACTCAACATGGCAGACGGATAACATAAAATATTTGAAATTGTACTTTGGGGAATGCTACATGCAGGACATACAATGATGTGTGTGTAGGGGAACGAACCCAGGAGCATAAAAAAAAGTTGAATTGTTTCAGGAACATTGTGATGTAGTGTAAGGATCAATCTGTGTGTATAAAGAAGTACACAGACACTCAGTGACCTCTGGCCTCAGGGTATGAAGGATGTCAAGAAAATCACTGAACAGAACCAAAAACAAACATACAAAAAAGCCAGACTTTCCCACCAGCTACAAAAGGAAGTTTTGGAATTAACCACTTTGTGTTCTTCCAAATACAAACAGACTGCACTGGTGTGGGGTTCCCCTCATCCCACAGATGAGCTGATGGGCCCTCAGCTGTGCTCTACTAGCTCACACTCTCTAGTGTCAGATATTTGTGGAGGGGCCCCACATTCCTCTCTAGGAATCACTCGCAGTGAGTGTCTGAAATGCTCAGAAATTCTACTGAAATGTGTAAATATATGTATCTGGACTTGTCTAACCAGTGTTAACCTTTTTGTGTTTCAGAATGCTTAGTTATTTTGAAATGACAGGAAATTCAAAAAACTGTCAATTTACGTTACCACTTTGCCATCTAGTGACTGCTTCAATAACAACTTTCTATAATATTGCACTGATTCTTTTTTGATATAACTAGTGTAAGTGTATTATTTAGCTATGGTTTGATTGCGAGAATCATATAAGCCTTAGACCTTAGATGTGTTCCGCCGCCACCTAGTTCTTAGCTATAGAATAGGAAATTAATATTTATTGATTTCATTCTGTATTTATTTGGTTCATCGATAGTATTGTGATTTCTAGGTGTTTTTCCATTTGTTTTCATGACGTGTCAAAACTGACGACAGAAATGAGTGAGTATCCGATTGAAAGCGTGTAGTCCTCAAATACTCTATAGGAATGAAATTATTCCCTTTTAGATGAAGGCTAAAAAGTTTTTTAAACTCTTTGTCTGGTGTGTACTAACTGCAGCTACTTATTTCTTCTGAATAATTTTTGCAAAAAATTAATTTCCAACTGTGGTAACATGTAACCGGCTATTTTAAATCAATTGTCAAATTTAAATATATAGATTTACTGACTTAATAATATCACCAAAAAGTAATGACATTTTATATTCAATTACATACTAGATAAACAATAAACAAGATGAGCTAATAGGCTAGTTTACTGGTCCTTTGACATTATCTAATGAATTTAGCTGTGAAGATAAGCTAAATAATACTCTGCTAATATGCAGGCATAGCTTCATTCTGTTTTTCATTAAGGTGCTAAAAGTCAAAGTCTTGGTCAGTTTCGAACAACAAATTTTCGCTAGTTGTTAGCTAACAATAGCAAGACTGTGTTTTTTAGACTTGCTATCTCCTTACACTCCATCACAAAACATTTCTTGGCATCTGTATGATTCTGTCCAAATCCATTTCTGCAGAAGTCAGTCAAGATCCACTTGTTGACCCCTGGTGCCCTGACTAGCTCTAACAAATACACGGTATACTGACTAACTAGAAACTTCCTAACCTAGCAACATTAACATTTCAAACAACTAAAAATAAAAATTTAGGTTAAATCAAAGCAACATGCCTTAAGGACAACAAACACTAAAAACACTTCAAAAACACAATCATACGGGTGATTTCATTTTGGTTGATTAGACCTCTTGTCAACCAGAACTATGTGTAGACTGTGCTTGATTGACAGCTCACTCACTCTCCTGTTAGTTTTGTTTCCCACTTGTTTGTGTAGGAGCTAGCTTGATAGGTTTTCACCCAGCAGGTGAAGTCTGCTGTACTTTCTGGTGTGACTTGGCCTGAAAGTTTCTGACCTCTAGTAGTGCTATGGAACAGTTTTTTTATTATTATTTTTTTATGAGTGAACACAGGTGGCTCAATAAACAGTCCCACACACTAGCAAAGACAGAGAAGAAAATTGCAATCGAGTAAACATGGATGAACACAATGGAGGATATAAAATACTAAAATGAAAATTGGCTTTGCAAATGTTTTATGAAGAAGGAATGTATTTATTAGACCCCAAGGACACACACAATACAGTTTCATGAGTAACACTCAATTTTAACAGAGTTTAGTTTGACAACAAAACTCTTCAGGCCCCTTTAAGTGCAACATAAACCAGCCTTGTTGCAATGTGTCGCATCATTTAAAATGTGTAAATTGGAAACACTGGATGTGTCATACAGATGTGGTCAGGTTCGGTAGCTGGGATGAGCCAATCCAGGGAGCAAACTCTGATAAAAATTACTGTTTTCCTGAAGTGTTTATACGTGTCAAGGCCACAAAATAGGACACATTATACTGTCAGTGTGCTCTGCCCTTTATTCTGTGAGTAAATAATCTGTACGTGATCTACAATCAAAGAGAACATCAGCTGTTGTTGAATATAAATGTGAGGCCTTGAATATAAAACAACTAAACTTTTTCAATCTCCTTTTCAATAAATATCCTCTCACCAGTCTCCTATCCAAACTTGGACAGGTTATAAAACTCTGACAAAACTTTTCATCAACTACTCAAGGTGCTGACTGTTCATTCTCTGTGGGTTTTTCCAAAAAAACTTTCTACCCGCCAGCTTTCTCTTTTGGATGACCAGAGGATACTCTACCATCTGCTCTCATTGCTTCTGACACTGGCCTTATTTCTTTATTTGTGGTAGTGGTATTATTTTATTTATTGGGGCCTGAAATTGAAGTGCATTGTCAGATGACAGATTTGATCCCCTATCCCTGAAATGTGCTGGTAAATCTTGTCACCAATCTGACGAAACCTGCTCCAGGGATAATTGCTTTCAAAGAGGCCGATGTCCTGCTTCACTTTCCCTCCCCTCCATACCACACAGAGATTATTTTTTTTTACTGCCTCCCTCTTTCTTGTTGCCTGGTTCAATGTCACTCAACCACTTCAGCCAGGACACACACATCATTTCCCAAAAATTGTCAGCATTTTGTTCAGTTTCTCTCTCACACAGACTCATCACCTGTCTTTTACATCTTTTGTTAGAATCCATATCCATCATTGATCCCATTCTGCCCACCTTATCTCTCTCAGACACTTAGACACACATTCCCTCTCTTTCTCCCTCACTGCTTTATTTCCCCCCAACTTTTAAAACTGATGACTTACTTTAGCACATGCTTGACACTTTCTTTTTATCTATCACCTTCCTCCAATCCCCATTCCCAGCATCCAAGGAAGACCTTATTTAGTGTGTTCAAGTGACAAAATAAAGAATACACAAAACAGTCAGGATGCATATGCAGTATGCATTTTTTTAGTGTTGTGTGTTGATGCACACTTCTGAAGGTCACTGATTTCTGGTTAATTGGCAAAAAACAATATACTATAAAGATTAGTATATAGCATAGACTAAAGAAAGTATATGGCATTGGGGCAGAGCTATTGACTTGTCATAGCAGAAAAACCACAGGTGTGAGTAATACCAATAATGAGGGCTCAGTTCCATTAAGTGCAACAGTAAACCAGCAACAGCTTAAGATTCGGCTACAGTCAGAGCTCAACTTTTCTCAGCCCTCAAACTTATGCTAATTAGAGTTGTGACACAGAACCAAAACAGTATAGTTGCGCTCCATAAAACTAAAATAATAAGCTGAAAGATGCTCCGCAGAGCTGATGGGGAACTTCACTGTTGGATGATACTGTGATACTCAGTGGGTTCATTACTGCAAACATCCCTTTTCACATAACAAGTTGTACATACACACAACAACATAAAATTATTAATGAGTGCTGCTTTAACTTATTGTATATGTATCACTGACAGCAGCAGACAATGACATGTTTTTAATATTGTGTTGAACAATCCCTATGGTGCATCTTATTCTTCTCCTTTGTATTACTGTAAAAACAGCCCTCTGCTTTTATAGCACCACTTCCACTCAGCAGGACTTCTCAGATGCTCCACAGCAGCGAAACACAACTGCACCTCTGGCAAGAGACTGGAGGAAAACAGTCAAAGTCGCTTGGGTGATCCCAACATGAGACAGCCCTTTCGAGGTTTTGTGTTTTACCGTATAAGTTCCCCCTGGGTCTTGTTTTCATTCCTCTTTACTTCTGCTCTAACCAACCATCTGCTTATTTTTAAAGCATTAATATCAATTTTCACAGGATGATTTCTCTTCAGTAATTGTTCAAAGTTTTTATTATTTTGTCAGTGTGAGCATAATTATATGTTTTTTTTCATCCCACAGATGTCAGGGGAGTTTTATTTCCTTATGGTAGTTATCATTAACTTTTATGTATCACAAATATCTTTATATGATTGTATAATTAAAGTATATAAATCTAGACCCAAACACCCAACTATAAGCTTAACATATATAGTTGGAGAGCAAAACAAACAGAACTTCTAGGCTGTCAAGTTATATTTTCACTTCTTCTCTACCCTCTTAAGAGCCTTGCTTTGAGACGTTACCTTGACTTTACCAAATCAAGTAGTAGAACATCCTCTAAAATATAAACAAGACCATTGTTTTGTTCCCCTATTCGCTCATCATGCCTTAAGACACACTCTGAGTGTGTAAAAATATGTGAGATTTACAGAGTGCCTTCTGTTCCTACTACTGTTTCCAAAAGGCCAGCGGGAGTACTGTAAGGTCAATCCTGGACATCTGTCGAGTGAACTCCCATATGAACTGCCTGTACCACATTCTGACTGTGAAACAACTTGTAGGATTTGTCTGATGCAGCCACAGGATCACATAGGTCTGTCAGAAAACATATTTCCACATCCAGCTCTCCCTGCACTACAGAAAATAGCTTAACTGTGTTTCACTTTCCAGGGGAGAATGCTTCTGTATTCTAGTCTGCGGAGATGGTGCTACACCTGCTCAGAGAAAAAAGATTGAGAATTTTAACCCACAGACTGATGTCAAGCAGAATCCCACATAAACTTGGAAATTAAACACACTGCACATCTTGACTTCATTATGAGCCTCTTATAACCTCTCCATCAGCCCTCAAGCCAATATACACAGTACCCGGCTCTGACTGCAGCTGAGCTCATACATCATTATGGCACACTTACCCCAATGGCTTCACAATCATTTGGCGACATTGCTTGTCTGCTGGAGCAAGTGGAGCCAGCAGAGACAGTGAGTGTCCAGTTCTGCAACAACCCTCTCCCTCCTGAGTTTTCTGCAGACCTTGAGGCTTGCCTCAGCTTGTCACATCAATAAATATTAGCTCTAGAAATGACAAGGATTAAATGATATTACTTCATACTCACATGCCTCACATTACAAACCATTAGTGAGATGGTAACGATGAGGAGCCCACTGATATTAAAGGATAGGTTCACAATGTTTCAAGTCTGTCTTAAAACAATGGTCAAGTGTCACAATGAACTTTGAAGGAGGTTTTTGTACACAACAACAACAAAAAAAGGTTTTGCCACAAAAAATTTATCTGAAGTTAAAATGAGGCTCAAGGAGTCTGAGTTAATCCACTTGATTTGACTAATTTGGATGGCTTAAGCCTCATAATAGCCACAGATAAACTTTTAAATATCTTTAAATACAATATATTTCGCAGAAAACAAGGACTGTGGATTTTGTTCCCCATCACTAACATTGGAAGTACATTAGGAATACATTCAAACACATCACTGCATCATCTGAATATGGTGCCAGACACGATGACACAGATTTATCACCTTTAATTTAATATTCTGAAGTTTCATGAAGCTAAACAGGCATAAACTTCACTAATTTATGTCCACCTTAGTGGCAGTTTTACTTGTTTCTAGCAAATTTCACTAAATTCTTAATATTTTGCTCATTTCCACAGGGACACTTTTTTTTTCTTTGCAGTAGGTAAAACCATGACTCAGACAAAAAAAAAAAAGGATTTTCCACTCATTGCTACCAATTGAACGGTCTTTGTTCTTTTTGTTCTTCATCTTCTCCCTTTTATCTCTCTGCTTGTCAGATCTCAGTCTGGAAATGAGAGATGGCGGTACACTTCTGTCTCCATCTAAGACAACAGGGAATGGTGACTGCACCTTTGTGATACACACTTCACATCAAAGTGGTATATAGACACACATACACACACACACACAAAGAAATGCAAAAAGAACCTTCTGGCTAGAGTAAAAAAATAAACATGTACAATAGCTCAGTCAGCAGCCCTTTATTAATAATGCAAACAAAGCATCAGTGCTATACAGTTGCAGTCAGCCTTCAACAGCATATGTGCTTGTATATTTGTACATTGGATGACATTGAAACGGAGCATGCTGATCTGTAAACTCCAGAGTAATTAATAAGCCCACTGTGCATCACAGGGACGTGAGAGGGAGGAGAGGAAGAAAGAGGGATGAGAAGAAGGAGGGGCACCAAGTTGTGTTTAATTAGACTCATACAGAGGACTGGCTGTCCTGCGGGACCTGCCAGTCCTTCATAAACTCTTACACCAATTACCTCTCTGCTGAGAGAAGAACATGCAAACGAAGAGAGAGAACATGAGGACAATGAAGGATGTGAAAGGAAAACTGATCGGCAGGCCTTTAGTGTCCCAGTGGCTGAGGTAGCAGAGTACCTACATTGCATTCACGCTGCCCCAGACTTTTCCTATTTTTTCTCTCCTCATGACATTTGCAATTCCATAATGAATTTTCTGCTGTGGTTGTAACTTCTATTTCCTCCCAGTTCATATTCTATTGCAAGCATTACAAATATCATTTCAACATAGCGATAAACTAAACAAACAACAGTGTAGAGTGAGGACAAAATGTAAAACAGAGCACCAACCAGTGTGGCCCCAGAGAGGAGGAATATACTCTGCACAGTTCAAGGTGGTTAAGTCTGAGTTAGGGTCTGTAATGCTCTGATATGAGCCGGGACGAGCTCAGCCTCCATCTGGCAGCCAAGCACACACAAATGGAGGGGTGTCTCTGAGGCTCTGGGACCGTCACTCCTGGATCTGGATGTCCTGGAGCTTTTTGAAAAGGTGTAACCCTGAGCCCAATCTGTGATAGTGTCTCTCTCTCTCTCTCTCTCTCTACGGGTTGAAATCTGTCTCAGCAGTGTGTCTAACTCTCTCAAAAGCTATCTCCCTCTCATTTGTATTTTTTGCAGTCTCTATCTCACATTACTATTATGATGAGTGTGATAGTTCCTTAAATATAGTCTAACACCTGGAGATGTTATTCCTTGGCCACACCCATCTTCATCCTCTCTGCCACTGCATAAACAATCTTTTATCCTTTGTTTTTTCTCCGGTTAGTTTTTGGCTGGTGTCACAGCCTAAATCAGGGTCAGAGTTAGGGTTAGGGTTATCCTGTCTTTTCATCCTAAATTTCTCAATTCTTTCCCTTTACATCCTAGTTTGACAGAAAAACGGATAAAGTGGTAAAGGAATGAAAGAATCATAAGTTATAGGAAAAGTAAAGAAGAAGAGACTAAAAAGGAAGTACACAAGGGAGAGGGATGTTAGAAAAGGTGGAAGGTAAAGGACAAGAAAACTGTGGATTTGACTCACTGAAGCAGTGAAGGATAATAATAATGTAAAGACATAAAGCAGGAAGATAGAATTGGAGAGAAAAAATTAAGGGCCCAAAACATAGAATAATGAAAAGGTTAATGATAAGATGAGAGCAGTAGAGTAGCAAAGGAGCAGAAAAAACGTGAAGAAGGAAAGTGAGCGGGGTGTCTGGAGGGAAAGAACGGATGAAAAGGAAAATTTATGGAAAATGGAAGAAGGAAAAGAAGGAAGCTAAGGAAAGGGAAGAGTTAAGAAAGAACAACTCTTTCTCTCTGTCTTTCCAGCTCAGTACTGACAGACATGTTGTGAGCTGCTGCAACAGATTGGCATCACAGTCCATCACCAGGGGAGACAGTGGCCACTCTGCGTGACTGATAACACAAACATGCTGTTACTAACACATACACACACACACATGCGCATACAAACATACAGACGTGTGGCCTACATGGAGACACACACACACACACAGACGCATATGCACTAGAAGTTTGTGAGCACTTGCCCTTTGAAAAGAAAAAGACAAGGAGAGAGTAGGAGAGCAAGAGTGCAGCAGAGGGTGGAGAGCAGCAGGAAGCGAAGGAGAACGGGGGTGACAGAGGGCGGTTACCTTGGCAACCAGGCCTCTGGTGACAACTGCCTAATCAGTAGGCGGACAGTCAGATACCCAGGGTGATTCCCCAGAGACATATGCTTATTTCCCCCATGTATCCCTGTAACTGTTTTACACTGATGTCCAAAATGTGACTTTTCACATATTTCCTTAAAAAGAAGTCAGCTACAGTACACGTACTTTGTTTCACGGAAGCTCACATCCATCACAGTGCTAGTCGGTGATTTACATACACTAAACTGGACATTAGATACATGCAATTACAATTCAATTTAATCTTATAGTACGAGACATGAGAGGCTTCCCCAAGTATTTCCAAGTTGGTCCGAGATTTGAAGTAGACATTAGAAATGTCATGCATTTGTTTTCTGACTCTCTAAGGCCCTCGAGGGATTCTCATTGAGTAAATCAAAACTGCACCAGCTGGGTTTGGAGGATATGGGCAGGGCTTGAAGCCATGATGACCATTTCCCCTGACAGAGGGTGGGGGACAGAGGTCACGGCCTGGAGTGACAGGCAATTTGCAGTATAAATGCCATGCAGATCCCCTCTGCTGGGGCCAATACTGACAGGATTTATCATGCAACATCCATCAAGGAAAAACAAATGCAATTGAACGTGTTATTTATAACATACATATAACACAAGTTATTTTAAATGAGTTTGTGAAGGGGAAAAACAAAACGTTCAGGGTTTTGATCCAAATGGCATCTACGAAGATGAAGTGTAAATGTGTTTTCTTTGCATTGTTTTTATCAAAATGTAATCTCAGTCCAACATTCTCATCAACCCACTGGCTATTTCTTTCTTCTCTCAACAGATAATATCCTCTCCTTTCAGTCTCCCTCCATTTGCTCCCCTCTGCAGCCATTGTGTCTCTAGCACACAGACTGCCATTAGGCCAAGGAGATATCTGATAGCAAATTTAGTACCACACACACGCACACATGCATGCACGCACACAACCACACACACACACACGACTCATTTGGCACTGCACATTGCATCAGCTGAGCTTACATACAGTAAGTGGCCATCACCAATTATGTGGTGAATTTAAGATGTCAGATTCGCTCATCATTCTCTGCTGCTTCTCACCCTGCTGCTACCTGTTAATGTCATGCTTGTTAGTCTCACTCTTATAAAGCATGCTGCAGAATGACTTGGATCCCGCCTAACAAACTTTAATTCCAGCCCCCGGTGATCCATCCAATCAAACTGAGGAGGTGCGCTGGCTTTACAGCGCCTGTCTGGTAGAAATGAAATGTCTCATTTTTATTTATTTAAAATTTAAACCCCTTGAGATACACTATCTCATTTTCAAAGGGGTCCTCAGGCATGAAACACAAAAGTTACAATAATTAAACAAAACAAAATACATTATTAATAATAATAATGATGATAAATTAAACAATACAATGACACAAAGTCATTTGTGCATAGAATGAACGAAAAATAAAATAAGTGAAAAGATAAAATAACATTATGTCAAAGTACTGACTCTACTCTAAACTAATACGAGGGTTAAAAAAAACAAGAACAAGTTGATTTAAGGTAAACAAGCAAAGAAGTCTTGATGTCATGAAAAGAAGTAATTGATCGGAGTGAGTTGGGCAAATTATTCCAATCTGATGGTGCTTTAAACTTAAAAGCATGTCTCCCAATTTTTTTTAAGATTCTAGGCACAAAAAAAGGATGTTCAGTGTGTCTGAGTGAATATGATGAACCGAATGGAACCAAAATATGATATGCATTTGAAAACAAAGAGCAACCAATGAAAATGTCTCCTAGTGTGAAGTGGTAGCCAGTTCAGTGTGTCAAACATGAAAAAATGATGCATGCAGTTAGGACCCCTCAGGACAGATCTACAAATATTATTGTAAACTACATTTAAAGGGTGAAGATAGGATTCAGAGGTGTTCTGGTATATGTTAGCACCATAATCAATAATAGGAAATAAAAGCTGTTGGAGAATTTGTTTTCTTACTTAAAACAGACTAAACAGAGTAAAACAATTAATTGACTGATATTGTATTTTGAGATCAAATCAAATCAAATCAATTTATATAGCACATCTAAAAACAACAACAGTTGATCAAAGTGCTCATGATAATAAAAACCATAAACAACACAAGAAGTGTTAAAAGCAACTTTAATAAGTGGAGACCCATCAGTAAATTTAATAGTCAACTCAGCAGGTGAATGATTAAGATTATAATTAGTAACCAAACAACATGCTATGAGACCTCAGCTTGTTTAATGAGATTGTTATTTAAAAAAACCCTTTTGAATGAAGAAAAGTTTGATTGCAGAGAGCTCTGAATTTCAGATATATCAGAGCCAGATGTGTATATAACTATGTCATCTGCATATAACTGAACAGAACAATTAGAACAAATTTTAGGAAGATCATTAATAAACATAGAGAAAAGTAAAGGTCCTAAAATAGATCCCTGTGGTACACCCTTTTCAACAGTTAAGTAATCCAATTGATTGCGATAAAAAGAAACACACTGATGATGGGTATGAAGGTAAGAATTAAACCAAAATAACAGCTGTTGAGAGACATTGATAGCATAAAGTTTATCGAGAAGATAATGGTCAACTAAATCAATAGCTTGGGTTAAATCAATAAAAACTGCACATGGGAATTGACCTTTGTCTAAAGATGCAAATACATCATTGGTCAATTTTACAAGGGCTGTAGTGGTAGAAAAATTAGAAGGAAAGCCTGATTGAAATGGGGATACAATATAGAGATCATTAATATACTCTAATAGTTTATTAAAAGTTAACTTCTCAAATATGTTATATATGCAAATAATAGAAATTGGTCTATAATTATTAAGATCTAGTGGTTCTCCGCCTTTATGAAGTGGAGAGTCTTTAGCGCATTTCCAAATAGATGGAAGTTTACATGTAGAGAGGAACAGATTAAATAAGTTGGCAAGTGGGAAAATAAGCAATTGAGAAGCTAATTTTATAAACTTAGCCACTAAGCCACCAGGTCAACGAGCTCAGCTAAAGCACAGATTTTGTCTGTCTAGAGTATTACAGCTCTGTCAGGTTGAGCCAAGAGATCTTTCTCAATTTGTATGGTCTTAGTCATGAATATATTCCTTCCAGCCCTGCACCACATTGTTTTTCTAACAAGAGATTCTGTGAATTACATCACTACTTTTTAAGCAAGAGGGGAACTCTATTCTCTCATCTTCCACATATACAGTATTTTACATGAGTGTAGTATTAATGCTTAATAGATTCATTCTTGTTTTCTTATTGCAATTTGTAATTTCCATACAGCTAAACTTAAAGATCCCTTCTCATGTTGAAAAATCCACAATCTATGAATATGCAAATATTTTCATTTCAAAAGTGTAACTGCCGGGTGCAAGATGTGCATGTGAACCAAAGGGTTCAAGTTTCCATATCACAGTTGTACAAGCGACATACTAGACCATGACTTTTTCCAAAATTGACATCACAAATCATGCTCATAAATTCACATCTTAAACTAAGATTTAATATGAGCAAAAAGAGACTTTCTTCTTTCAGCACATGAATGTGAAAACCTTCTAGTGTCAAACTCTGCATGTACATCATTCTGCACAGTGAAACTCAAACATCCAACTGAGGGAACAAGAAAAAAACAAACACTTTTGACTCGAGGGGGACTTTAATTTGTCGCAAATATGAACCAAATAATAGTTTGGTTGCCGTTCTATTTCATGTACTGTATGTTAAATTCACAGACAAAGAGGATTATTTTTGAAGTGGCATGACATGCTGCCGGTTATCACCTGGGGGAAAAGCTCACATCCCAAGTTTGCATCATGCAGCTTACATTTACTGGCAATGAATACTGAACACCCTCCTCTGATCCCCTCTAGTCTTTGCAGAAGCCTCTGATTTTGAGAAATACACAGTACTGTCCATGTAGCTACATACAGTATGACAGGGTGACATCTCACCTGCCTTTGTCCAAAGGTCAAAAACTCTAACAGCACATCCAAATCTCACAAAGAAAGCTTAGAAACATATTTTCTAAAATGTTGACATATCCCTTCAAGTTTTCATCTTTCAATCAGTACATAATATATAGTTTGCTACAAATCCAGATTGCTCACAGCTGACTGGACTCTAGTGATGTATACACTGGACTAAAAGTGTTGAATCATGCTGTCTTTCTGCATACACTGCCAGGTGGAGTGTGTGCTGGGTATACACACGAGGGTTAAAGTACATAGGACAGACTCAGATTCTCTTTAATGAGAATTGTGGGTTTTTCACAAGTTACAACATAAGATTTAATAGTGCAAGTTGGCTTTTCTTCCTGGTCAAAACATGAGAGGTGTCATATGGCAAGTCAATAGGCAAGTCAGATCCAGACGTTGGTTCGTATACATTTTGTCATTATGTGATTTTATGTGATTTGCTGATAATGGCAGTGACTGCACAATTGGTACACATACTGCACTGTAGTTTGTTTTTCAACACTGTGTTTTATTTCACTTTTGGGGGTTTGCATTGATCTCCCTATGCACTGGCTTTTGCTGGATTGAAATTACTACTTTGCAGGGAGTGATATGAAACAGAGCTTTGCACCAAAGAATTCTATATTTCTATTTCTTTTTGAATAATGTTGCTACAGTAAGTGAAGTGAGAGACTGCAAGTCTATCTGCCCAACTACAACATATTTTTAAAAGACAGCAAATATATTAAGTTATGAATAGGATGGCAGATACACAGATATCTCCAGTCATGTCAACTGTATTTACTTCTGCAAATACTGTTAATATATTTCATCTTTTCCGTGTCCATTATCCAGTGACACACTCTAACACCTTGTCATGTGCATTTTTAGTCTGAGCCATGTGCTGCAGGTTATAATGCAGTATATGTGCTGTATTATGCATATGCATTGGCCATACTCACAAGCCTGCAGGCACAGATTACATGTGCAACATTACACTCACATACATCCTGGTGAGAGATTCCAGAAGAAAGGGGATGTGAGCAGCACCCTCTGCTTTGATGAGCTGTCAGATTATGGATTACCAAGGAGCCCCATTAAAACTCACAGCAGCACTGTTCCACTTACTGCTCCCCCATCAGCTGTTTGAGAAACCTGTCAGAGAGATGGAGAGACTCTACCAAGAGTATCAGAGGGAGGGCAAAGTGTGCTGGAAGGAGTGAGGAGAGGGATGAAGTGTTGGCAAAGTCAAAACCAGACAATTAGAAGGAGGCAGAGGGAGGAAAGTGAACTGACAGCAGAAGAGTAGAGGGTGGCAGAGGAGAAGGATGGGTGATTACTTGCACGTTATCAGCTTTGATTTACAGAGTTGTAGGCTATTCAACAGCTTATGCTCTTAACACCTCAGCTTCCTCCATCAGCCACAGTGGATGAGCACACTGCCAAGCACATTTCAACACTGTACTCTGTAGGATGGAGAGGGAACTGTAAGTGCTTTGAAAACAAAATAATGAAAAAATAAACAAAACTGACTGAGAATTGAAATAACAAACACAAGCTCACATTAAGGCTCTTCGGAATGACTCATCTCACACTCGTCAGACATTTTTTGATTCTGAAAGACTGAAAAGAATGGAGGTACAAGTGGATGTAATGAGAAGTAGCATTTCAAGCCAGAGCACCATTGTACTGTTTCAATACCAATCACCAAAATTCAACACTGAAGCGAATGGGCAACAGCAACAGGTGTGTTATAGTTATGTTGTGTTATAGCAGTTTGACAATAGATGCCGGTCACTGCCCAAGTGTAAAGCTTTGTGTAGAATTAAAACTGAATTCATATTCCAACACAAATATAAGTCTGTTTGAGATCAACTCACCAGGTAATGAGTTAATATGATGAGAATTTACATGCTGTAATGCTTTGTGCTCTCTTTTTCACACTCTGATATTTTAACCAGACACCAAGGACTCATCTCTGTGATGTGACAAATATTCATAGTGTCTCTTAACCCCAATTATCCTTTACTTACACACAAAAACAGACTGAAGACTAATGGAATACATTTGTAGGCCTTGGCTGGAGCAAGGGAGGCATTTATCAAAACAGTGCTGACCAAAGCCATACTGCTGCAGCTAGAAACCTGTCCTTGAACATAAAGGTTAATTTGGGAATAGGAAAAGCAGTAATCTTAGTCCTCCTTTTAACCTAAACATTAAAGAGCGAGGGAAAGATCAACTATATTCCCCTCATTTCAAAGCTCCTAACACTGTTTGTCTCAAGCAGCACCTGTTATCTTATATTACTTTTAACTGTATCACATAATTTCATGATAGAACCTGTGAACATTATCCCCCAACTGTTTCGTAGTTAGTTACCTTCCATGACTCTGCTGGATGGCAGCCATCTTGGTGGGAAAGAAGATGCTAGTTGGGAATGAGAATGAGCAGAAGAGTCCCCGCAGCTGTGACATGATGTGGCAGCTGACACTTCCTTGTGGCTAAAGTCACTGGCAGAAGTGAGAACCAGAGATTCACTGAAGCTTTTATTCCCACAGGGGTGTCTGGCCTCTCTAATGTGAGAAAACACTGTCTGTGCAGGAAAAATCAGCTACTTCACCTCTCTTGCTCTAACAGCTGACCAGAGTGAGTTACATTTAATCCCTTTCTAAGTTGAACAGAGAGTTCAATGCTGTACAATAATATGAAGGATTTTTCTCTACAGAATCACAACAGGCATTCCACTTTTGTCCTCTTTAAAGCCTTTGATCAGTGTTTTACTGCCCCCTAGTGGTTAGGGAGCATTGCTACAACCCTCATCAAGATGATGAGGCTCAAAGGAGCTTGGTAGTTTCAGATCTACAAACTCATTGTGACACTATGTTAGGTTTGCACTGCCGCAATTTAAACAATCATGACAAACCTTGCAATGAAATGTCCGTTGCTAATCTATAATATGCTTGAAATTAGCTGTAAATGAGTTTACTGCTACTGTGCTAGATGTTACTATCGCTGTTTCATGTTACCACCTTTATTACTTTCCCATCAACTGCTCATAATGAAATTCATTATGATTTCTGACAGAGTGGAGTTGCTCATCCACGTCTATCACTCCCCAGTCAGTGCAGATACAGAGCTCAGCTGCACCAGCAGTGCAAATATCAGGCCACAGCAGGGCTCTGTACAGCTGTCATCGGTTTCCAAGATATTGAAAAGTTCATGGTGACTTCATCTATAATTACTAACCCCTTTACTCCATTCTTAATAAATTAAAGGTTTTTCTTATGTTCAGCCCCTGAGAGTAATATTTTAAACAACAACAAATGCCTCAAGTGTTGTTTGATGATTTTAGTTGTCTCTGGAAGGGCTTAAGAACTATAGTTCTGTTTATATATTGATGAGCAGATTTTGTACAAGGTAGATCCAAACCTCTTCTCTTCCCTGAGCCTTAAGCCATACATGTGTGTTTAGCAGTTTGTTTGAGTAATGCCTCTTTGTATCAAGCTCCTCAGAGTCCTAGGAAACAGTGCCTGATCTACCATTATGTCATAAATATATCTTTAGTAACATATGGACTGATTAACTTTATCACATTTGGTAGGAAATTCCATCGGTGCATAAATCCAGGCTTTAACTGTGATCAGAGGTTTTTGCCACAAAATCCTGCAAAAAATGTCTTTTTATATGGATCAATTGAAATATAGCAATCAGGGACCGACGCATATAGCAGTTACTTGTTTAAAGAAAACTCTTTTTTTTCTTTCCGTTGAGAAAAGTTAACCTTTACCATTTTTATAATACTCCTGTAATCACAGGAGTTCTGTGAAAAGAAGACATTGTTCTTTCTTTTGTTTTATAGAAAGGTTTGAAATCAGCAGATGTAGCTCTTGTGTCACTGAAAGATCATGAGGTTGCATATTATTAGTATATTATTCTTTTGGTCTCTCCACGTTTTACAAATTGTATCACACAGAAACAAAATGTGCTTATTAACTTCCAACAGTGACTCCTGATAAGTTTCATATTAAGGCATGCAAGAAGTCCCAAGGTTTCAGGATATTAAGATGCTTTTCAATATAGTTATTAAATTGATATAAATGAAAGCACAAGTTGAATGTTTTATTTAAAGGACCAGTGTGTAGAATTTAGTGGCATCTATTAGAAGGGACTTGACAGAAATGGAATATAATATTCATAATAATGTTTTAATTAGTGTATAATCCAATGAAAAGAATTGTGTTCTTGTTACCTTAGATTGAGCCCTTTAGGGAGAGGGTCCTCTTCTTCATTCAACTTGAATAAAATACACAGGACTTTTTTAAACAGAGACTTGGCAAGGTAAGATAAAAATAAACTTTGAGCTTACCATTCAGTTGTTCTCCTAACATCCTGTTTCGTGATGCCAGATTGTCAAGGAATTGCTGGAGTTGGTTAACCCAAAGTGAAGAACTTGTCAGGAGACCGGGGTGTCTTATGCAGGAACAAGCTCGATCGAGGAGAATGAGGAGTTACAGTACAAGTGAAACACTATGCAACGCTACTCAATTCTGCCGTATACTTCCGGACAATAGTATTTAAACCTTTCCCTAAATCCTTACCCTTACTACCTCCAAATAAGGCTATTCTTCACACATTTATGCCCCTATTGGTTATTGATCTATAAACAAAACTAGGAAGTTAAGTAGTCTGTACACAGGTTACCTTGAGACTTGCTACTTTGAGACAAGTAAGACTACATAAAGCATAGCCTATCTATTCTTGACCTTGGTTCCCATAGGAGACAGCCAGATTTATCAAGGAAGGTGCGTATCACAAAATGATATAATGAAGGCACAACTTGTATGTATTGTTAAGATCCAGGGTGAGAATTTAGTGGCATCTTGCGGAAAAGACTTGGCAGAAATGGAATATAATATTCATAAGTATGTTTTGATTAGTGTACAATCACCTGAAAATAAGAATGGTTGTATTTTCATTACCTTAGAATGAGCCCTTTATATCTGCATAGGGAGCGGGTCCTCTTCAATGGAGCCCGTCATGTTGCACCGCCGTGTTTCTACAGCAGCCCAGAATGGATGAACCAAACACTGCACTAGAGAGGACCTTTCGCAGCCAATGTAGGTTCCCCTACATGCTTGGAAGGGGAGGTGGAGGAGAGCAGTGCAACCTCACTGCAAGATGCCACTAAATCCTACACACATATAATATTTTGTATTTATAACAGCTAGTTGATCCAGTTGATCTGGATCCTTCACTGGATCACAGTCTGTTTTTCCCCGATTATAAAATCAAAAGGTTACATTATCCTCAAAATACAAAAAAAAAATGTTACAGCAGCTGACATAAGTCCTCAATATACAGCAGGCAAGATGCCAAGTGAACACACAAGTAATGCCAGTTAATATGACATTCAAGTTACATCACCAAACGACAGCTCCAATAAAAGCTTCAATCAAAATGAAGGAGTCTGATGCACCTTCAGAGGCTACAAGTAACATTTAAATAACTTCAAGGGCTGTATGTCGAGTTTCTGACAGGTTTTCCATCTGAAAACCAAGAAGCTGCAGAGCAGGGTCATTAACTTTGATATGAATATGATGAATATAGCCACGAGCCATTAATAATGAGTCATAATTTTGAGTAAGTATTTACACAAATCTTTTTTTTTTTAATGCAATACCTTTAAATTCTTCCCTTCACCCAAACAAGATTTTATCGATCAGTATTTTGGCGTATTTACAAACTTGCACATAGTCTTGGTATTTTTTACGGGAATCAATCTGCTAATCAGCCAAGCGATGCAGTTTCTTCATTCCCAGTGAGATATACACATATCATTTAACTTAGCTATCAACCGAATCCTCCATCCTTTTCTGCAGAAGTGAGATAGATGTCTGAGGGCTGAAATCACTCAGTGGTCACAGCAATGGTTTAATCAGAGGATTCACACTCCAGACTGAAGAATTGCAGTACAGGACTTTGCATGAGTTTTAAAAGGCTAGTCCGCAACTTTAAATTGGCTCTGGAAAACCTGGTGGTCAATGTGGCACCAGATAATGGCAGTATTAATAAAGCAGAGGAGAAATGTCTCCATTGTTCTTAATCACCTTCTGACTGTCTGCACGCCAGGAGTACAGAGCACTGAGAAAACCATGGAGAGAATAAAATCACCACTGGGCAAATTTTCATTCACATCTGTGAATCATTAAAACAGCCTAATTTCAGATTATATTTTCCAACATAATGACCTTTTACCAATGTAGGTGAAACATTAACTCCCCCATTGACTGCACTGGCTACTAATTTATATTCATCATATGCTGTAGCCTGTCTGCTCTTTTGACAATTAATCTTAATATCTTTATTAAAATGTCACTGAAGTCAATATAGAAAGTAAGAATTAAACTACCCATCTCACTATCTAACAGGACTTCATATAGAGTGAACGCTGCATAGATTCAGAATAAGCCTGGATAGTCTTGCATGAGATCATATATGAAAGAATCACCACCAAACAGAGAGGGTTAAATCCAAAACTAAAGCTCCACCACAATCTTAAATATTGCAATGTTTCTCCTCCTTAGAGAGGTTTGTTTTTACCTCAGGCCCACTACAGTTCTTCTGATCCATGGAGCTGTATATATTGTACACTGTCCTTGCAGACCTGCCTAACCTCTGTTGTTTTCTTCCACACACCCGCTCGTTCTGCAATCAATCAGAGAAGAGATACTTTGGGGGACATCTTGACTGGTATCTAGCAATATAAATGAAGATTATATAAATATATTATAAGTTATACAGTATTCTGTAACTTTATAAACTAGCTCACAGCAGAACATGCAACAATCCTAAAAACACAGAGCAACACCTGTCTTCCAATTTTCATGTCTTGTGAGAAACATACCTGTGTTTGTGTACCAGGTTAAAAAAATAACTTGAATTTTCAGGAAATATGCTCATTCATTCTGAGAGTTAGATGAAAAGATCAATACCACTCTCATGTCTGTATATGGTAAATATGATGGTGACAGTTAGCTTAGCTTAGCATAAGGACTGAAAGCAGGAGGAAACAGCTAGCCACGCTATCTCTGTCCAAAGATACTAAAATTTTGCCTATCATCATCTCTAAAGCTCAGTTATTAACATGTCTGATCTTGTTTATTTAACCTGAACAAAAGCAGACAAAAAAGACAAATTGTGGCTTTTAGAAGTATTTGTCTCTGGGTGCAGTAAAAGATCGAAGCTGTTTCCCCCTGCTTCCAGTGTTGCTATAAGCATGGTATTGATCTTCCCATGGAACTCTCAGCATGTAAGCGTATTTCCCAAAATGTCAAAATACTGCTTTAAGCTAAGTGTTTTTAGATCAAGAATAGTAAGGCCAATGGTTGTCCCACATCATGCACAATATGGATTATGATTGAACATACTAAACATTATTGTCTAAACTGTGTACACAGAACTTTGATGTTGTAGCATTTGCACAGTAGCCTCCACAGTTTGTTGCACCCTATTCTATTTGAATTTATTGGACTTTGTTTGTTATATCAGGGCAGCATGGTGGTGCAGTGGTTAGTACTGTCGCCTCACAGTTCTGAGTTCAAACCCACTGGCCTTTCTGTGTGGAGTTTGCAGGTTCTCTCCAGGTACTCCAGCTTCCTCCCACAGAGGAAGGTTAGCTCTAAATTGCCTGTAGGTGTGAATGACTGTCTCTCTCTATACTATGTGATAGACACAGTCCAGGGTGTAACCTGCCTCTTGCCTATAGTCAGCTGAGATCTGGTTCCAGCTCTCCTGTGGCCCTCTACAGGATGAGCAGCAGTAAAGAAAATGGATGTTTACTGCATCAGTGCCAAGACTTTTTGGCAGCGTGCTCCTGTTAAAGGTCCCCTGAGAGGACACCTTAACCTTTCTGCTTTATCAAATGATTGTTTTCCCATTAACATCAGACAGTCACAACAATGCTGAAAATGGTATAATAGGAAGCTTTTTAATCAGGTACGTTGGTGGGATGGTTTGTGTTTGCTCGATCTTGTAGAGGCAGAATTGATTGAAAAGCTGTAAGATGGCATTTAGCCTCATTGGGAATCATTGAAATTACCAGGAAAAAAGGTCACTCAACAAAAATAGCTTTTATTGATAGGTGAAATCAATTACATTAAGGCAACAACAATTCTGAGACTGACAGGCAGACTGAGTGAGTGCATAATTTTGTTTTTGGCTGAATGTTTATGCGAACTGTTCAGTAAAGGAAGGAAGGAATCAGGAATCAGTAAAGGAAATGAGAGATTTCAGAAATGACTGTCACTGTCTTTGGCTGGATCACTGGGCTTCGCATCCTCTGATTTGGAGCTCTGTTGAAACAAACAAAAATGTACACTGTAAAAGATGTATCTTAGTTAGGAGTAAAAAATGACTTCAGATATGTTCATGATGTTTATCTGGAAGATTGTGTTGGTGTAAATATATATATATATATATATATATATATATATATATATATATATATATATATATATATATATATATATATATAATACAACATATATAAGTAGATTTTTAGACATTACTTTGAATAATCTAGATAAGACTAATATTGATGATAAAGCTCCCTTCCCCTTAAAGGAATAGTTTGACATTATGGAAATATTTTTATTAGCTTTCTTGCTGAAAGTTAGATGAGAAGATCAATACTACTGCCATATATATACATTAAATACAAAGCTACAACCTGGAGACAGTTAGCTTAGCTTAAAGACTGGAAGGAGAGGGAAACAGCTATCTTGGCTCTGTCTGTAGGTTAAATATCCACCTACAGTACCAGTATGGATATAACAAGCTATAATGTGTTAATTAGTGATCTTAGCACCTACCAGGTGCTGGTAGGAGTACTTTTTTTATCTTTGGATGGAGCCAGGCTAGCTGTTCCTCACTATTCCCAGTTTTTATGCTAAGCTAACTGTAACCTGGCTGTTGCTTAGTGTACAGATGTGAGAGTGGTATTGGTCTTCTTATCTAACCAATAATCAAAATGTTGAACTACTCCTTTAACTGTAGCACTCATTCTTGAATGTGAAGTTTATGTTTCTCTATCATACTGCATTAAATGTGTCCTTTTTTTCTACCTTGGATTTGAAGAGGAGGTTGATGACACCCTTTGAGCGTCTGTCTGCTGTACGGTCAGAGGTTCCACAGACAGACATGCTCTTACTGTCCCTCCTGGCTCTGGTGGTGTCAACTTCCTCTGGTCCCCCGGCCACCGCCAAGGAAAGACCTACAGCCAGAGCCAATAGAAGACTTATCATTTGCAACTTGCTGATTACCATATTACAACAAAACATCTACCTCTTCCTGCTGCCAGACATTTTTTTGTGAGTAATTGTGTTCTCACAGCTGTTCTTCTGATGAACTGTGTACTCTGGCAACACTGGTGGCACTCTGTGTATGTTCAGTGAGGCAGTACAGCCTGTAACCGGCGGTGCTAATCAGAGGTAGTGTATTAACACTACAGTCAATAGTGGCTCAGCTGGCCATGTCCAACATGGCAGGATGCCAGCGAAATGTCAGTGAATTTGTGGTCTGATGCGTTTTGTAACTGCAACAATGAAATATAAACCGGATGAAACTGCCGCCTCCTTCGGAAAAACTACAACTGACATGACTGATTCACTAATTTGCCACCGTACATCAGAGTTTGTGTTAGGTCAGGCTACTACTGCAACACTCCCCAGCTTACAGATTTGTTTTCTTCACATACTAGACTTCAGAGGCATATTCTTGTAATGACCTTGTGTGTGTATCTTTGCAGTCAGCTAAAAACCACACAGTACTTCCTCTCAGGACATGACTTTGTATTTTTCACTCTGTGCACTCTTGGATTATAATTGTACCTAAATAACTCTATGAATGAGTGTTTTAATAGCAGCACTGTGTGGATTGGTGTATATGTCACCTGTAATGGCAGGCAGGGATCTGGAGTTTGCATTGGTCAACGAGACATTTCCTTCATTAGGCTCAGACAAGTTGGTGTCACTGCGGAACTCCTGTTTCTTGGACAGCTAGAGGGAGACAGAGATCACACAAAACTCATCAGCATCAACAACGCCAGAGAACTCAGCATCCCTTACCATGCTGTCTTTGCAGTTCTTCTCTTCCTCTCTGTCTCATATTCCTTTCTCTCTCATCTTCCCTCCACTAACGTTCATTCTCACCCGTTTGGAGTCCAGCGTACTCGTCCTCTCTCTCTCCTCTGAAATGAAGATCATGCTGCTCCTCTTCTTCTTCTTCTTACTCTTCCTCAGCTTGACCTCTGCATCACCCACGGTCACTATCCCCTCCTCCACTGTGCTTATGCTCACGCTGCCGCTGGAGCGCTGCAGGGTGGAGGGCCAAGAAGCCCCCGGCGACTCAGGGGGGAGGTCCCTGAAAGGAGGAAGGGGATGAGGAGTAAATTAAATGGGTTGAATAATGATTGTTATCTTAGAAAAAATGTTTCATGACATATACATCTTTGTAGTTTGAGATGAGTTATATGCCTGACCTTGAAGAAGACAAATTGATGAACATTTTATATAGATCTTATATACTATATTGCTGTGATGTGTCATTCTTGCAATGAATCTTGTTTTTTTTTTTACGTTCTAAGGCCACCAGATAAAAACATCTGTATGCTACCTGTCTGCATGAGGCTTGGTTGGAGTCCCACACTCAGATCCTTGCAAAGAGGAAATTGAGATGACAGACTGACGAAAGGAGCGCAGCATGGAGCGAGGACGGGTGGACTTCCTTTCATCCATGTCCGGCTGGAGAGAAAAAGATTGAGATAGAATTAAACAATACGTAGATAAAAAAAAAGTATATATTACTGTGGTAGTGCTGTTGATAAACAGTGCAACTAGGCAGCAGTACATGCTGGAAAAGCAAAACCAAGTGAAGTCCCTCTTAAAAACAGTGCATCATAACTCCTACTCATCATTACTTTAATCTCTCCTGAAGGGCTCACCCAATTTACAAGTTAATGACCATATTTAGCCCCAGTCACCACCATCCCATCCCAGCTGTTCTGGTTGTACAGATATTTAAAGGTACAAATCCCATATCAACGCTCTTCTCAGAGGCTTTTGTGAGTACTTTGATCTTTAAAATTCGCCTGGGTCAGCTCATTTGTAGCTTAATTAAGCCAACTCTACCACAGTAACTCTGAATACAGCTTTGCAGAAAAGAACATGTTTTGGATTACAGAGAAACATCATGTTTCGGTATAAAATCTTTTATTCCACAACTTTCTCTCCTCTCCCTCTTTCATACTTTTTCCCCAGTTCTTACCAGCTCTCTCACTCCATACTCTTTCTCCACTTTCTTCTTGAGCTGTTTGAAACACTCCTCCATGCGGTCGTGGAATGGACGCAGATCATCGGTCACTCTCTTCCCATGGAGAGTGATTCCTCTACCCAGTAATGGAATCTAAAAATGCAAATGTCAGAGTGTTTTGTGTTAAAGTATCAGAAAGTATCAGAAAAATGAATGCAAGTCAACAGAGCTTCCACATAAAAGTATATGAGGTGTTATGAATGTGCAGTGATTGGAGAAATGTGTGTTTGGTACCTGCCATGCGATGAGGTCTTTAAGGCGCATTAGTTTGTCTCGGTCCTCTTGGTGCTGCTGGATGTACTCGTCAGTAAAGAACGCCTAATACAGAGGAAATATTGAAAACTCATTTAAGGAATGATGGCTATAGGTTTCACTTGCTCAGGCAGTTTGTAAATTAATAACTGACTTCTTCACCCCATGTGCGCTTTCTAAGCACACTGATCTTGTCCTATGTGGGATATTAGAACACCGAATGGTGTTCGAGCGTGAACACTAATAATGTTTCAAGTTATGAAGACACCAGGCTTTAATAGGTTCATTGCATTTAATGTCATTTAGACAGCAAAATTAGCCTGAGATAATATTCAGAGCTTCAGGAGGTGAAACTGATTTTTGATACTAAATGGAAGTCAATTTACCACGAGAAATGAGTCTCACAGTGACAGTCTCTTAAGCGCAGATAACTTTTTAGGAGCTTATTCTTCACTGGAAAATTTGAAAAACACTACTGAGGTGATGAATCTTTGTTACAAATCAAAGTGCAATAAACATGATTTTTTTTAACTCAGATTCTATAGGAGCCCTACTTAGTAAAGATGACACACGTTTGTTATAAAGAACCATTATCAACTGTTAAACATATGATTAGTGACTTAATTGAATAATTCATTACAGTACAAAGGTCATTCATTGACCCAGATAAGGCTATTTGCAGGGGGCTATAGATTAGATGGACTGGGGAGAGTTTGATTCAATGTCTGATCCTTGACAGTTTACCTTTTCATACTTGGCAAAGCCACCCATGACAGCAGGGTCCACGATGCCGTTGAGCAGCATGGAGAGGGGGTTGATGGGAAGGCTCAAGTCAGCCTGATATTGGTTAATCATGGTCAGAATCTTCTCATTGGTGGACTCCATAGTCTCAATGGCATTCTCCAATGGAGACAAGGTAGTCTGAGGACAGAGGCCAAGTAGAAGTACAAATAGAGGGAAGGAGGACAGAAATGAACGAAAGAGTGAGGAAAGCGGGAATGGACCGTGAAGTAAGAGTCGAGGGGTGTGAGGGGATAGATGTAAGGACAAGGAATTCAATCAGTGGTGGTGAAATGTGGAACATGTTACACTGGAGGCAACAGCTCACAGCAAACATACAAATCAAACATGGAGTAAAATACACTAACGCAGACTTACATGCATCATGTCAATAGCCTCAAACCAGCGCAGGATCCCTGGCAGTTTATACTCAGTGGTGAAGGTGGTGCGTTCGATCCACATAGACTGAAACAGAGGGATTCAGGGAAGAAAACAAGGAAAGCAGTTAGATGACTCTATGACACTTGTGAATAATGTGATATTATATTGCATATTAAAGTCTGAACTCTTACCAGGCACAATCTAATATCTAATATCACACTAAAGTAATACCTGAACCTGATTTCGCATAACAAGTGCTCATCAACCTTAAAGCGTAACCTGATGTCTTATCATATCACTCTGCTGTTGGATGAAATCCTATTATTTTAGAGAATAGGAACTCATCTTTTCAGGTGCCAATAACAATGCAATACATTGTGTACAATTGCTTCTAAAGACTTTCATAGTCCCTATGGACATAAATCTTAAAAAAATAACTCACAGCAAACTCGTTGTTTGGATCCACAGGTCCTTTCCTCACAGGTCTGGAATAGTGAAACCGCTTCACATAGTTGGACTTGTAGAAGCTACATTGTGTAAGAAGAGGAAGAAACAAAGAAAAGTCAAAGAGAAGAGGGATAAAATAAGTCATTTACAAAGAGGGACATTTGCCACTTTCAGAATCATTTCAGACACATTATCAGCACTAACTTGATGATCTGGTCAGGGACCGGTTTGTTCTTCAGGCGAGGAGGGATCTCGAGAACAGGCTGCACTGTGAAACACTGGATATCTGTTTCGGATCACTCAGGAATAAAACATCACAACACGATGAGAATATCACTCTATCACCGTGGCTGAGTGAATTACATTACAAAAAATTGTTTTTGTATGAATGGATAGATCTAGAACACATAGATCTGAAGTTTGTAAAACACTAGGTTCAATTTTAAATAATTTACTTGTGTGCTTTTAGTACGTCATGCATGTCGTTAACATTAATGTGTCTTTCCAACTGCTCATTTGTTTATTTTTTTGTGGGATTTATGCTTCGTGAAGGATACACTGAAGTGGAGAGTTCCTGATATCGTCCCCTGGCATGGTGGTGGTGTTGAGGCGCACAGAGCTGGGGAACTGGCTCATCAGCTGGTTCTGAAAGTCCTCCCTACGCTCGTACTCCTTACCGCGGTGGATAAACACCTTGTTCTGAAGCCATGGGAAATTAACTGGTATTAATGATATTGAAAATGCATCAGTTTATCCTGTGATCTTTATAGGGAAAATCTCTTTTTAGTTTGACCTCATCCAGAAGAGCTTGTACAGTAGTTACTGCATATTTTTCTTAAAGACAAAAAAGGTCGGCCTGTGACTGGTCTCATCATCTACACTCTGCCCTGCTCCCCTCAACTGAGTCACTGACTTCACTAATGAATACAAGAGCTATAGCTGAATATTTTATTTCTGCAGCTTGCTGAAATCTCCAGATCCACAATGTTCCCAAAAGGTTCCTTTATGTCTCATTCTGTACTAACTAGCTAACTAACTAACTAGTGTGTTTAGAAACTTGCCCACTGCTGCAATATCAAATACCTAAGCTTCAGTGCTGATAATAGAAAAAGACTCTATTGTACAAGAAAAGTGTTCGTAGAGCTCATAGACTCTACTCTCACCAAATAGAGATGTAAACACAAACCCTGAGGAATGGAGGGTAGCCCTGTCCATAGTAGCCCACTGCAAAGTAGTCTGGCTTTGGCCTCAAGATCTTCATAATGTTCTCATAGAACTTTGCCTGTTTCTCCTGCAGAGAGAGAGAGAGAGAGACAAAGATAGTGACAGAGGATGTGTTCAGTGGAGAGTTTCAGATGTACACTGTGTACAGCCGTAGCAGCTTTATCAGCTTGGGTCGATGACAAAGCTACGCTCAGCAGAATGCTGGGCCTTTTGACGGTGATAGATGTATAAAAAATTAGAGTGCATGCCATCCAAGGGCAATGTCTGTCATTTATATAACCACATAAATTCAGAATTAGCTGAGAAAGCCACTGCTGCAGTCATATAAAGAGATATTTTTCCATGGTTGGGAAAAGTGCAGTTCTCTTTGAGGAGGGGAAAAGAAGAGCAGAGTGAAGGGGAGATACAAGGGAAGGTGGTGCAAACCACAAGTAAGGATTTGGGTATGGAGGGAATTTGACTGCTGTGGTGTCTGAGCAAGAGATGAGAGAAACAATCACACTTTGTACATTTGGTCATATGGTAATTATGGAAGCCCAAAGCAGAGTTCCTTGCCTAAAGCAAACTTTATTTGTAGAAACATACAGAGACATTATCCCCCCACATACTCACACACAGACACCGACACATAGACACACAGAAACACAGAAACACACATTCTACTTTATGTTTATAATTGAGGTCATAGTGGGTGGTGTTGGTGTACTGGAGTGCAATATATTGGATGGTGTTCATTATATTTTGGCCCCCTCATGTATGTTAATTGAGTATGTTAATGCTTCGTAAAAGTAGAGCTGTTGTATTGGATTGCATTAGACTGTACAGATGTATCTAATAAAGTGGCCGGTGAGTGTATATTTATATATTTTTTATTGCCTTTTATATTTTCTTATTATCATATGTCTTTTTATATATATTTACTTACTGTTTTTCTGTAAAGGAGCCTCCCAGCCAAAGTGTTTCACACAATTGTACTTGTATAACCAGAGTGGCAATAAACATCTTAAATCTTGAATCTATAATAGGGGTTCAGTAAACAATAGCAGCACTGAAATGAGCTAAGTTGCTGCTGCTATAAAAACTTGAATAAATTGAATGAATTCTCTCCTTTTTCTTCAAACACTCTCTAACGCTCAGGGACAGCTACAGTATGGAAGGAATTCAGGGCAGAAGGCTGAGAGAAGAAAGTAGAGAGACATTGTGAGATCATGATTATTGTGGAAAGGACATGGAGGTTTGAGTTTGTCATGTATTACCAGTCTTTTGCTGAGTAGCTCGTAGTCAAAGATCTCATTTTCGTATTGTTCAGCCAGCTCCTTACACAGAGTGATAGCCTCTTCCCACATCTAAACACACACACCAAAGAAAGAAACAGAAGTGTCACTCATTACACCATCTGCTGATAAATCAGCAGCAGCTGTTGTGGTGGGAATTCATCTCGTGAAAATCTCGGTTTCCAGGTCTCTGGAGAGTGGAGGGAAACGTCTGTATCACTACTTCAGAGAACATAAAGCACTCATGGAGAATACAAAGTGAATGTGACACCAACATACTGCACGGAGGATATGACTGCATAATTACAACACTGTCTGATCATCAAATCTCCTGAATGTATTATAACGAATTGGAGAATTTAACCAAACAAATTGTACATTGCATGCTGATTTTAAGCATCTGTTTAGTAAAGGAATCCCTTAGCCTCAGGTACTTTGACGTGTTTGTCATTTTGCAAAAGGAATTCATTAGGTTCATTGAAAACAGCAAAACTTCACTGTCTTGTAAAAAAACAAATTTCTAAAGACGATATTTTCTCCAGAGTGAAAAAATCTTACTACAATTGATTTTGGAGCATTGATTAACTTCCTTTGAACATTAGTCACTGTAGGCATTATTATGAAAACAGAGGCATGATGTAAAAAGATGCTGACCTTGCCCTTGTCAAAGTAGTCGATGATGGTGTCATAGAGCTGTTCTTTGAGCTGTCGCTGGGTTTGGGAGCCGTGGAACTCAAACTGGGGGCTGCACATATCATCTGACCACTAGGATGGAAACAGAAAGTAAGACAAAGATATGGTGAGGGGGGCAGAGACAAAAGATGTAAAAGATATTGTATCTAAAGGTATTTTATATTGCTGAAACAAAAGAAAAAGAGTTGCAGTCAAACGAACTCGCTGTTCCATTTATCATTATGCTGAGGAGAAGAAAGGAAGAACTTAGAGCTAAGAGTTTCTTTGTTCTAATAAATCAATATTAGTCCAGAGCAACGTGTGCACACAAACAGTTGCATAGTGCTCATTCATTATATAAATGAGACAATAGCTCATCCTCTATTACATAAATTAGACAGAAATGTAATTAGAAAACAAACAATAAGTACCTAATGACCACCAAAGCGGACTTATATTATTGTAATTTCTTTATTTGACATACAGCATGCAGTGTGTTACAGGCCCGCTCTTTCTATTAATGTGAAACAAGCATGACATGATTGACATTGGAGATGAATGGCGATTATAAAAAACGTTATAGAGTTCAACTGCTTTGATGTAATGATACTAGACAGAGAGAAGAGGAGACATAGAGCGAGAGGTGCCCCTATCGCTCTGTCCCTCTCTGTGAGCCTCCAGGTGTCCCATAAAAAAGATGAAGAGACAAAAGAGGTCAAATGCACTCAGACACATGCATAGACACAAACACACACACATACGCGTGCTCACTGCATCAATCACCACAGTGATGCAGCCACAGTGGCCGATGCCATGCCATAAACTAACCTCAGAGTTTTATCATTTGGAGGCCAGCGATGGAGCAACCATTTATCAGCTCATAAAAAATGGTCTCACTCGTGGCAGACAGACAAGTGATTAGGCAGAACAAGACACTAGATCCAGCACTAAATGACGCTATTTCACTTTATGTGTGTGTGTGTGTGTCGTACCTTGAGCAGGCGAGAGTGGAGCAGAAGTGTGTAAGCTGCCTCAGTGTAGTTTTCACCCTCCAGGTGAAGGTCCCTCAACTTGTAAAGGTACCTGATGATAGACAAGTGTACAAACACAAACACTAACAGTCACAGACGTCAAATTAATTAAATATGCCACTTATACATTATTCCACCAGATGCCACTGTTGGGCAACTACAAGTCCTGCAAATGAAACATTAATCACAAGTGTGTCACTGTCTCACTCACTCTGTCTCTTTCATACACACATGCTCACCTGTTCCTTATACATTCATATATATACCCGGAAATATTCACACACATATGCACACTCAACAGCATAATTCAACATGTGTTTTTATGAATAAAGCATTGCAGTAGGTCTGATGGTCTTATTTCGTAGCCCAATAATGTTTTATTGGCCTGAAAAGGAGGAAAAGGGAACATTGGACCCAACTTACACTTTTACTGAACATTGCTTCTGTTTCTAGTTTTGATCTTTTTGCGTATCTATCTCCCTCACTCAGGAGAAAACATTTAGCCACATGGTCAGAGGCTGGACTTTATTGCTAAGGTACTGAGGACAAATAGAAAAGCAGCGGCACAATCTCTTGACTCTATGGTCAATCAGTCATTCTATCCACCTAAATATTCTTCTCACCTTGTCCGACCTCATTCTAACTCCTTCCTCTCACTTTTAACCAACTCAATCGCCTAATTCTGGCTGGAGAACTTATTTGCCTGTTGTCGTGGTTATGCTGTTGACAAAATAAACAAAACAGTCAGTTCTTATCTTGCTTGCAAGTCAATCTGCAGCTTCATCTACTTGTTTGACTGAACATTTTCAGTGTTGTCTGTCTCTTTTGCTATTCATTCCTCTGTGATTTTCTCCTTCTCACCTCCTTTGACTCCATCCTTCCCTCACTGTCACCCTCCATCTCTTTGCCTCAGCCAATCTTTTCAACACTAATTCTCAAGAGCCAAACTCAGCCGAATACAACTAGGAGAAAGAGATTTCATTTGTCTATACCTTTCCATACAAAACTTATTGTATGGAAAAAGGAAAATCTTAGTTTTGTAGAATTTGGTTGTTCAAGCCAATAAAAATTATTCTTATCTATGGAATATTGGCTTCAAACGGTTCACCAGATACTTTTCTGGTGTACAGTCTGTGAATGTAGAAAACTACAGTCTTTACTTCCTGCTTTTCAGCTACAACCCTAGGTGGGTGTGACATGGTCTTTCTTCATTGTTTAACATTTCTGTACTCAAAGAAAGTTTGAAGAAAATACCTTGCAAGGGAAAACAAGTTTCCTTTTGTTGGATTCTGTAACATTAATGTAGAATTTTGAATGGGTGAGTCTGAAAATTGCCCAAATTATTTGGATTCTGTTATGGACAGCAGCACAAAGGGGATTTTGAATGAGAGTGATGTTAAGAAAGTTTTTTTTTTTTTTTAGTCAATACTGAATTTATTTGAAAGTGTTTCAACTTTAAATAAACATTCAAACATTCAAGATGAGATAAGATTCATAAGTTATGTTGGTATTAACTGTTAATATGATTATCAGTGTAAATGAGAGTCAGCTGCAGATTTTAATCTTCCATAATTCACAAAAAGGACTTAGTATTGGCTTCCATTTGCATAATAATAGATCTTTGTATAAGTGTAACAATTTTAACATTTTGGCATTTCCATAACACATAAATAGCACTTAAATGTATGTTTGCACTAGACTGTGTTTGTTTGCTAACATTAACTAGTGAGCCAGCCAAATGTTACTATATTCATCTCAACAGAATAGACAGAGGAAGCTGATCAACCACAGAGCTGAGCTCACATTCACACATACAGATGACTAATTATGTCTATAAAGCATTGCCAGAAATGCACCATGGGACCTGACTGGTTCTGTATTCTCTTTCTCTCTCTCTCCTGCTATCATCCTGTCTTCCTCTGTCTCTCCACCTCTCCCTCCCTCATGTCTATCATGTCTCTCTTTCTCGCTGCTCTCCCCCCAGTCAGACCAAGAGCTGATCCTGTGGATTTTGACATTAATTCAGTGGGACTCATATAATCCGCTGTCAGATTATGGAGCCACACACACACATACACACATTCAGACACACACATGCACAAACAACACAGATAAGTACCATTTCAATGTATGTCAGTTTCAGCATGTAAATACCTGATATACATCCCCTCACGATTGATGTCCTTGTAGAAGTTCTGCAAAATCAAAAGAAGAACTCAGGTTAGTGTTTGCCTGCACTGCAGTGACTCTAAGTACGTAAGTAATGTATTTGTGTGACTGTTACTGTGTGTTTGTCTATGCAGCCGTATGTGCATGTGTGTGTTACAGTATATTACTTTGCTTGTGTGTGTTAATGTGTGGGAGTATGTGCATGCGCATTTGTTAGTTAAGCTGCACAAACTCCCAGTTTAATGAGGTTTAATGACATCTACAGAGAACAGAGGAATGGAACGAACTGATGTAACCCCACCTCCCATCACCAGCATGAGCCAGCAGACACAGTAATACACACAAATACACAGGAGACACACACATAAACATGAAAAAAAACTGCTCAATTACTGTGAGCTTCTCTGTGAAACCAAAGCATACCGTATATATATTTTTATCTCCTTGCTTTATTTTAGCAAAGGTCAGATGCATCAATGTTCGCATCAATGCATTTTAGCTTCAGTAAGCTGATTTCCTGCTGAAGGCTGCCCATCTACATGAAGGTCAGATGTTTTAGCTCAGTGGCACTTCACAGCAGTCGCCTTTTACAAATCTTTTGAACACAGACAACACAACCTACAACTAACCTACCTCTCACCTTTTATGCATCTTTCCTAACACAATACAGCAAAGTGACAGCCTTTTAAAATTCACCACACCATCTTATATGGAGGAAGTGATAAAAATATGAACATGATTCTGTGAGCAGCAGAAAGTGTCCCTGGAAAGACAAAGTTAAACTGGAAAATCTTCAGTTTGTGGTTAGCAGAGGTTACTTTAGCCTTGTGAATGTGTCCAAGTGTATTTATATTTCTGTGGAAGTGAATCTGCTTGAGGAAGCATAACAAATACTTGTGAAAAAATGTGTGTGTCTGTATGTGAGTATACTTCATAGGTAAAGTTAGCCTGGGGGTCGGGGGGTCATGGAGAAGAGAGCACACTAGTTTCTGCTAGCCTACTGAAGGGATTTTTCTAGCTGCCCAAACAAATGAAAGAGAATAGTTGACAGCTAGCTGCCACAGGCTACAAGTTAAACACTTATGCCACATGCCAGCAGCCTTCATTCTTAAGAAGAAAAAAAAACACATTATAAGACCCAAAAGCACACACACACACACACACACACACACACACATCAATTTATCATTAAGTGATCCTCCTAATCGTTAGCAAGTCAGAAATGTCTTCAAAAATAAAAACTCTGAGAAAGGATTTAAATTAAAACTGTAAATATAAAATAAGTGTTTGGGGAGGAATTATATGATTTAATCTGCAGTGGAGATGATCGTATGGCTGTAGATGAGATCCATTACTAAACCTGAGAATACCGTGGGGGAGAATCTGATTAGGAGATCACATAAGAGAAAGGATGTGGAACAGACAGGAGCTGATGCAATGCTCTGCAAGCAGTCAGAGACCATACACAGAGATGAATCTTTTCCTTTAGATCAATCAGCACACAAATTAAAAGTGGAAAAGGAATACAAAGACTTCGGCATGAAAGACAAGACATAAAATCAGTGTTCCTTAATAAACCCATCTTCAAACAGTTTGGTAAGGATGAGTTTATTGATTGAGTTCTGCATGGAACAAACTTGTTTACTAGTCTCTTCTAACATTAGTCTTTCAATTAATAATGAGTTTATTGATGTGTGTATTTGTGTGTTGGTGTGTATATATGTATGTGTGTATCTGAGATCTGCACCCTTTTGCTGTGGGCTTCAATACTACAGCTACAAAGTACATTACATGAATCACAAGGTTAGTGTCAATAAATGCAAATCCATGGTGACACATGCCGGATTCAAACTTATGGGAGATTTTGAAAGATTCATAGAGCATCAACAAAACAGAATGAAAATAAAACTGATGAAAATTCTTGAGGGAAAAATGCTCACAGAAGTCTGGTGAAATTCTAAGAGCCAACATCTTACTTTCTTCTGTACTGGCATTTTCTGCCCTTTAAGAAAGTCCACTAAAACATCTTTTTTAAGGAGTAGGGACCTGTAAAGCTGTCAAAGACCACAGGACTTACCAGAAGATTGACAGTGCAGCTCATGCGGTTGTTGCGGCTGTCATCGCTCATCACCGTACGGTAGTCAAGGAGACGAATGAGGAGTCCCTTCACCAAGGAGACAAAGTGCTGCACCTGTGGCTTGAGCGTGGGTGTCTCTGCAACACAGTCCAGCAGGCTGGCAGACAAGCATCCGCAAGTTAATTACCAGAGGTGTCTGAGAGGTGGCTTTGATATTCAGTGCTTGAGTGTTGCAAGTTTTGTCAATACATTGCTGTGAAACCAGTTACACGTTTCAAAAATGAACTTCTTAAAGGCGAACAGGAAATTCCCTCTCTGCAGTGTTTGGGACAAGAGCAAAGCCATCACAGTCAAGATATATTTATCCAGTATACATGAGTAAGTATTATTAGCTCCTGTAACTGTGCTACATTCAGACTTACATGGTTTCCAGTAGTTGCATGTATCGCTCATCTCCTCCTCCACCCTCCACCTCATGGTCCAACTTCAGAATGATCTCATTCTCAAACTGCAGGTGAAAAGATAGAGGAAGAGAAAGCAACAGGGGAGTCAAAAGGGAGATGTGAAAGCAAATGAAAGGAGGAATAGAAGGAGAAATCAATTATGCAAGCATAATTAAGGTGCCTCTTTTACATTTATGTGCAGTATCACCAAATTGATCGAGGAGCACAATGTGTGTGTGCCAGCATTTCTGTGCAAATGTGAAGTTACATGTGTGTCCATGAATGTGAATGTTATTAGATGGTTTTGTGTTTATATATACGCTATATTCACATGCTTTTATATGTGTGGGTGTAATTACCTTGTTGAAGTTGTTAGAGTGTGAATGTTCACACGTGATCATGTCGAAGAAGATGGGAATGGTGGCCCCCCTCAGTTCCTCCTCTGGGATCAAAGTCATCTCCAGGATGGGACCCACCATGCCAGGGATGAAACAGATCTTATGACTGCCTGAAAGAAACACACAACCAGAAGCGCAGGTAAAAATCATATCTGACCCATCTCACTAACTGTTCAAATGTTTACCTCCAGAGATAAAAAGGCTCCATAGGACTCAACCACACTTAAAAGCCAGTTATTTCCTTCTGCAATAAGGACTTTGAACTGTGCTTCCTAATTTAAGCGTTTAACTCTGCATTTTTCTACTTGCAGTGTGCTCTGGCTGCCAAGAAATACAATGAATTCTGTTTATAGTGTGATATATTATGGTATATTGATGTCTACGTGAAATGGTGCTGACACTGTCAACCTGTGAATGCTGTACTGCAAACAAATTGCACTCTGGTCGCATCAACATCACACACACACACACACACACACACACACACACACATCTCGAAATGTGGGTTAACACATTGTATGCATACACAGCCAACTACACTTACATAAAGATTTTCTTACCTAGTTTGTACCAGATGTCACGTATAGCAAAGCCGATGAGACGTCTCATATCTCCATATCTGAAATAAAAGCGTGCAAGAGAGACAGAAAATACACAGAAACAGAGACACAAAGTGAAATCAGACCCTCAGTTTAGAACAATGTCCCAATCAATACTGTTATTTTCACCCTCAGAAACTGAACAGTCCACTGGGACAGATAATGCCGCCCCAACACGAACTAAACTGAATGTCCATCTACGGACAACATGCAGTTTTAATAGGCAGTGGGAGTGAAAACAGTAATGCAGATACCAAAATAGATCACAAATCACTGAGTGTTTCATTAGAGCAGGGAGAGTAGGTGTGGTAAATAAGGAAATTATATGGCCCTTCTCTCACTTGGCCAGAATCTTGTTCCTCTTGGTTGGCGAGAAGTGCTGAAGCTGCAGAGACTCCTGGGTAATAAACGCCACGGCCAAATGGAAGTAGTTATTCCACAACTAGACAGGAAGGGGGAGTGAGGAAGAGGATCAATGTCGAGACAGATGATAGAGATCCATGTTAAAAGCAGCAAAATACGCAGACTGTTAATATGAGGGAAAAAAATTCTTGTAAATATGTACTCACCTGCACTTCAAAGTCATCATTATTGAGGAACTTCTGGTTCATAGTGGCGGCATAGGTATTTATGGCTCTCAAGAACACCCTAATTGATGGAAAAACACACACACACACACACACACACACACACACACACACACACACACACAGAATACACACAAACTCAATATGTCAACAAACTAGCGTTGAATCAAGTGAAATGGAAATGAATGCTGAGAATAAATGATGCAAAAAATAACTAATGTACTGGTTTGATTGTTGACAAATGGTTATTGAATAAAAAACAACCTTAAGGAAAAAAGTAACATCTCAGAATAAAAAGATGACAATGTGTCAGTGATCACAAATGGAGCTTATTTGTTTTTGCTTGCTATTTTTTCTACAGCTCTTTCAGACAAGACTGTAATATTGTTTCAGATTCTAAACTTGTTATCATGATCTAACACAGTGTGCAGGTATATTAGTGAGCTGTGACTGTGCATTTCTAAAGTTAAGTAGCAAATCTGCTCCCAGTCTTTTTCTGATCCAATACAATCTATCAATGTTACCCAACAGTCAACCGCCATTACCATTCCCTCCCTAACCTTCATTCTTTTCTTTTCTGTGGGACTTTGTCTTTATCTATTTGCAAATCTCTTTCCCAACCACAGTCTGCAGACTCCTTATCAAGCTGTCTTCTCCTCTTCCTCACTCTCACTTTTACCTATTTGCCATTTCTCTTTTTTTAAATCACTGTCTAACACAGCCTCAGCCTCCCCTCTAGCTTACATCACAAAAAATATGCCGACAACTTTCACTCCATCTGCGCGCACACACACACACACACACACATTTGTCACATCAGCCCTTTTTCATCATCATCGCCTTGATCCCAGCTTTACTATTTCTAACTTATCCCTATGTGGGTGTGTGTGGATGCAGAAGTCACTGCAGATAGCAGCAATCCTTTTAAATTCACAACCACCAACCCTCATGGGCCTAGTAGCAGGTTGCAGTTACAGTTACACGAGTTAAAGAAGCAGACCTGGGACCTGGCTGATTTGTTAAATTCCTCTGACTGTGTGTGTGTGGTGTGTGTGTGTGTGTGTGTACGTGTAGTACAGTACCTGTTCTGTACCATGATCATGGCCATCCAGTCAGAGGGATACACATGTTTCCCAATCAGGTCTTTGAAAAGTAGGAAGGACTCCATCAGAAAGTCCTGCAGTGAAATGTACAAGAGAAGAAGGATGAGTGAGTGTATAAGTAGAAAGACTGGGTTTGTAAGACATAATGTCACCATATACAGTGAGACACGGTAGCTTGTTAATATATATAATATACTTTAACTCTATTTTCATCAGTTCACCAGCAGAGGTGTGTGTGCACTTACCACTAGATCCGTGGTACCAGTGAAGGTTTCTATGTATGTGGAATAGTGACGATCATTCATCTGATTCAGGATAGCTGTCATGCAGGCCACAACCCTGGACTACAAAGGTAAAGAATGTGTGAGAGAGAGAGAGAGAGAGAGAGAGAGAGAGAGAGAGAGAGAGAGAGAGAGGGAGAGAGAGATGCACCATTACTTTTCGGGCACTTAGCAGCTGCTCTTAAACTGAGTGCTATACATCTAAAGCCAAATATATTTAAATCTCTTAAGGTAATTGTGTTTAAAGCTGCCTCAAGAGAACTGTAGGGGAAACATCAGAATGTATGCATTTTCCCTTTATCAGTCACAATCAACTTGAAAATGTGTACATGAACTTCATATTCCACCCCCTTCATTTCCACAATTAAGCATAAATGGTCAATGCAAAAGCCTTCATGACTATTGATGTACATGTTGTTACTATGGAGAACGGCAGCAGTAACAGAAGAAAGTTTGAGAGGCTGGCGGCTGCAGCAGCTGGTAATGCAGTCGGTGTGACAAACGAGACAATTTCTGAAATTAAATTAAGTGATCAGACATGGAGGTAGATGCCAAGAAGCATATTTCTGCACACTTTCAGGGTGTGAACTAGTGGAGGCATGGGGACACCAAAGCTAACCACCTGGTATTTGTTACACATACATGACTGATGAGACCACACACTCAATATCTAAAACACAAAAATATTAATTTATATTTACTCCAAAATCAAGCACACCAGTCTCTAATTTACACAATCTATACGAGTGCACATGGTGAAGATGTGCCAGGTGACGTGACTGGAGAAGAGTGTGTGTGGCAGCCACCACAGTGCGCTCAGTCTTGTTCACTGCAGTGATTTTACACACAAAAACTATATGAAAACTAAAATTGTACTTGGTGATATATGCATAGTGTTATTAGAAGATATTATTAAAAATGTATTAGCACTTCGTCCTGCAATTCTTTAAAGTGATTTGATGTCATCTTGGATTTCTACAACTGATGATGATAATTTCATCAGTTAGTTAACGTGGTTGAGGTGAAAAGGAACCAGTATATTCACGCTTAATATTGGAGAAAGGAAAGCCAGACTTTCCTGAATCCTGCCACATCCTGGCATCATCCATTTCAATAGCACTGTGCTTCTCCACAACTGACCACAAGTGGAGGGCGGGAATGTGATGGTGAGAAAGCACATTACACTCAATATTTCATTACTAGTTCGATAATACATCACAGATGTTATTGGTTAAGATGTGAGTTGGCTTATATCTTTTAAAATTGAAAGGTGCTTATGGAATTTATGGCTTCACTACAAGTAACACTGCTAGTTTGAATGTTTATGATAAAGTGCATCTATAATTAATGTTATTAAGTGAAAGGAAATGTGTGAGAGGAATCGTTATACAATCTGTCTTCAATTCAGCACCTCATCATCTGCGTCGCCAATTTGCCATCTCCAAAATGTTTGTACGCATGGGTCAGAGTTTCTGTACAGGTGCGCACATTCTCCCATCAAGTTTGTTTCTATAAATTCCACCTTTTTCATGGGAAGCAACGTACATATCTTTCAAGCCCCATTGTGTGTATATGCAATGGTTATAAATGAGGCCCCAGTACTGTGACTTGCAAATCTAGGCAACAATTGAGTCCAAACAGCAGCAGCATAATCACACACTTCCTACATGACCTGAAACAAAAGGGCAGGACTCTGAACGAGGGAAATTGCTGTGATGTTATTTTTAAAGATGTTGTATTCATCAACATGTCATTACCACAGAGTTAAATTAGCATAATTACTATAAACAAAAAACTATTGCCAAGAAGACTGGCAGCTCCTGCAGTCTGAACTTCATATTCTGTATTTCACATTGTGGCCCACTGCCATCAGGTCAGATGAAAATATATATATATATATATATATATTGTGAATTGCATTATGACACAAATCAAAAGACAGAATTTAAAAAAAAAAACTGTTTAACATGTTTAATTTGATTAACTTTTATTAAAGCAAAAGAGAAGACACTTAAAATGTGTTTTGCTTATTGTTACTTCATTTGAATCTTTGACCTTTATTGTACAGAATGATGTATGTGCAGAGTTTGACATCAGAAGGCTGTGTTCACATTCCTCTCCTGAAGGTGGGATGCTTCATTGCACTTACCTTAAATCTGAGTTTAAAAGGTGTGTACGTACGAGCAGGATTTGTGACATCACAACTAAAGATTCTGGATTTTTCAGTGAGGGCTGGAGAGTGGATGTCATTTCAAGGATTATAATGAGGTAATCAAACTTTTTCTGTGGAAAAAACATCTTAGACACAAATTGTTATTCAATCCAGGGTATTTCTGCATGTTGTAAAACATCTCTGGATGGGGATCTTCATTGAGATGCAAGTTTTGGTCAATTTCAATGTAAATGCCAAGATATTAAGCATCTATATCACCAAATCTATGGATGTAACAGTTATGAACAACTATTCCACTTTCATTTGATCCTAAATTTACATACTGCAGGTTTTCGGTGTTGGAGTTTTTAATGAGGTATTTGTTAGAGTTTTTAATGAAGTGTTAACTCCTCATTACGTCCACTTAACTCTGAATATGGCCCAAGGTGAGTACACATAAACACGCAGAGACTAGTAGGCGGAAGAATTACAGATTGAAGATGAAAGAGAGGGAGAGTTAGAGACTAAAGATGAGGAAGAAAGAGCAAGCATTATTATGACTGAGAAAATCAGACAGAAAGACGAGGATAGGCAAAAAAAGAATTTTAGACGAGAAGTTTGAAGAGAAGTTACTGTTAAGTCTGTGAAAACTATTTATGCTGGAAAAAACTCAGAGCTTGATTAAAAGACAACATTTATGGAAAATATAACACAAACCTTTCCACAATCACTGGCTGACTGAGGGAAGACACTGAGAAGGGCAGCGGGCAACGGAGGAAAAGAAAACAGAAAAGAAAAGAGAAAAACTGAACTGCACCTAGCACCAGAGTGCAAAGGCATGAATGTAAAAACAGTTTGCATATATTACAGACAGATACACAATCTCATCACCCAGAGTGTGTAAGTGTTGATTGCCTTAGTTGAGCCAAATAGTGGTCATCTATCTGAAGTTGTTTCCACTTTTCTCTTCTGCATGCACTCCAACTGTTTCTTTGATGTTACTTTCTCTACACTTTCACTCTGTGATTGTTCCTGAATCTCTGTATTTTCTGTCTAGACAACATTTCCTATTGAGAACCTAAAATCGAACATGGTGCATCTTTTATTAAATGTTTCAGTGGAAAGTGCAAAAAAAAAAAAAAGAGAGAATTGAAAGGGAAAATGGACCGGCAAAAAGGGGCGCTTTGCTTTTGTTATTTTCCTCTCACTTTTTTATTTCCTCCCATCATTATTTTGTGGTCTTGAGCTGTATGTTAAAAAGGAGACACTCTCAGTATGGGCTGGAAAGGGGCCGGGGCACCTGATAAGACACTGGGAGGACTCTAGCTAGTGAAGTGCACAATGTGAATGTCCACTTTGGAGCAATGTGCCTTTGCTTATGTCCTGCTTAATGTGTCTTTGTTTTACTTCTCCTGTATAGAGCTGTTTTATATCAGAGTCCTGTATTAAGTTGGGTACCCATAAAAAAAAAAAAATTAAAAAAAGATTTGCGGGTGGTTTCCAAATCTGCGCTGTGTGTCAGCTGTCTTCTGTGCCACCTGCAGTGTTGGGCTCACTTGAACTCCTTGCCCACTGTCTTATGATTGATGTAATTTTTGACCTGTCACAGGCTGTGATGCTCACAGTGTCGCATCACTTGACTTGAGGTTTGAATTAAGTTGGCAGGTTGAATTAGCTAACAGCTTCAACAACAGAGCTGTCTCTCCTGCTGCTAACCGGATCAGACCAGAGCACCCCACAGCAATCAGTAGCCCCGGATGACCTCAGTGGTATTAAAGGTAAAACTGGACACGTTTCCAGCCCAAATGATTTCAGGGAAGAAACAGACTTTTGTAAGTGCATGTCTTGTGTCCCACGCTATTTTCCCCAGTGAACCGCTAAACATAGCTGCTAATTCAGCCCCAAACAAACCTGCTTGTATCAACTTTCACCGGGGTACGCAGGACATCCAGCAGTTTAGGACAAGTTGCAGGAGGTTCCATCACTTGTTGAAGTAACTAACTGGAAATAGTTAGAGGTGTCCTACAGGACAAAACTTATGAGGGCACCAAGGTGACACACAGAATGAACTCTCATATTGGACTAATTTTACTATGTGACTCAGGGAGATGTTTCACTGCTTTATTCTTTTATACAATGACTATAAAGATAATTGGACTTGGTTATTGGGAGACATCTTCATTGGAGACGTCAAAGGTAAGCTACATTACTTTGCATATTTTGGATGAAAACTTGGGGGTCTGCTGCTGTTTCTGCATCACTGATTTGATTTGAGCCACTGCTTGTCTTCTGTTGCCTGTTCATCTCTATGTATGGTTTAATGCTGCTGTTTGGTCTGCATGCTCTATATGCAGGTATCAGGTGATGTTGGACTATTTGTTGATTTGAGTGTGGATAGATTTTCAGTTTATGCCTATTGATTACACTCTGGTGATTGGCAAGTATAGCTATCATTGAAAGCTTACTGCTAGATGAGGCCACCTATTTAAACAATACATATAAAAAGATTATATAGCCTATTTGAGGCTGCTACTATTATTTTACATACAATTAATCTGTTGATTTTGATAAATTGATTAATCATTAAGTCAAAGAAATGAAAAGTTGTAAAAATGGCCATAAAAACCAGGTACAGTATTGCAGACCTGTGCCAGACTCTGTTTCATATTACTAAAATTACAGCTTCAATGCTGGAATGAGGCATGGCAGATGTACTAGTACCAGTGCTACACCTTAGCAGCCAAGGTTTGAGTGAAATTCTCCTCCAGAGGTAGTGGCAAAAAAGGGAAGCATGAGACAGAGATGAAGGATGATGGATGGCTAATTGAAGATGAAAGGTAAATGGCGTCAGATGTGGAGAAAGCTTTCATCTTATCAAAACGGGCAGTGTGTTTGTGCCTGCATTCTAATAAAAATGAACACTTTTTCAGTCACATATGCTAACTAAAAAATACTTTCTCTGTGTACAGTTTTCAAATAATTACTGAGTCAGACAAGCACGTACAAAATTGATACATTACTCTTGAAAGGAAGGTCAAAGTGTTTTAGTGAACTTCACTTCATCACATGAATGTCTAACTGAGAATGAATACTCTGCATGCTTTGATGCGTATGTTTCAGCACTGTGCATAACCACCCCCACCTTCCACCTAACTTTCCTCTTACAGTTGAGCATGACACCAGAGACCCTGACAGCACACTTTCTTTAATCTCTTTTCCCTACTTTCCCCTTTTCTCTTTTTCTCGCTCGTGTTCCCATCACACATTTCATCCTTTAAAAGTGCTAGGAGATCAATTAAGTGCAACACTGCTGTATGTGAATACATGTGAGGAGGTCCAAAGCACTGACTCAAGTCCTGAGAACATTGCTTTTAAGTTATTATTGTTAATTTGATCAAAACAATGCAAAAATAGTCAGTGTGTATAATGTTGTAATCTAATCTGCACTTACAAACACAAGGAAACAAGGTTTAGCTTGAAATTGAAACTCAACATGAAAAAATACTGGCATCCTGACATGATAGCTAGATTTAAATTAATGTAATTATACTACAGTGTATGGGACAGTAACATACACACATGTAGTAGACATTAAAAGAGAGGAGCTTCTGTGATAGCAAAATTCACTAATTCTGAGTCTGTCCTCCTAATTCCTTCCCACCTCTCACCATCTCTCTTTCTTCTTTGCCACCCTAGTATGTAATGGTTCAGTAACAGGATTAAGAACACACACACACCAAAACTATCTACATTTTACTACTTTTTGGTGCCATGTTAACTGTGGTCGTGTGTGTGTGTGTCTGTGTGTGTGTGTGTGTGTGTGTGTGTGTGAGTGTGTGTGTGTGTGTGTGTGTGTGTGTGTGTGTGTGTGTGTGTATGTTGAAGTGTAGGTCACATGACACATTGCCCTACTTCAGTGTAATTGGTATTCTCTAAGGAATTATGCTCTCAATGTTCTCTAACACCATCTAAAACACAAACACACACAAATGCTCAAAGGGCCAAATATTGAACCATCAGCTGTCTGTGCCTTTTTACGTCAATGTGTTTCATCAACACATTGCATATATATGTTATGACATGCAGAGACATATGGGAAGTGTGCTGTGTATTTTAATAAAAATACTAACAACTACAGTGTGTGTGACAGATAGGGAGGGAGGGAGAGAGAGGGAGCTCAGGGCTTGCTCAGGCGAAGGCCTTACGCAACAGTGAAGAGATTACTGACAAAACAGGACACAGATGCTGGCGAGGTCTGGGATTTCTCTCCCCTCCTCCTCCTCCTCCTCTCTCCTTCACTTTCCTTCCATTTATCTCCCCATTCTCTAGCCACTCTTGTAAATGATGTATTAACAGCTGTAATTTCTTAGTAGACAGTTATTTGGGAAATGCACCTGCATGAAATGAATCTAAACTAAGCCATGCTATGAAGAAAAAGAGGCTGCAATTTTATTCACACTCCACAGTACAAAAGCGTTAAGTTAAACAAACAACATATTGATGATTTTGCTATTTGTGTACCAGTAGTGGGGTTAAAAGTATAGAGTTATAGTTTGTCCTGAAGGTTAGAGAAAAAATGACATGATAATCACAATCAAAAGGGTTAAACACCTTAAGCAGCAGTTTGAATTTCACTGCATGCCATCCGTTTGTGTGTTGTGCATTCGAGTGATGCTGCCATTAGCATGGTGGCAGAATCAAACCGAACACTTTCACCGACAATAACAGCAGTGATGTTTGGGTTAATCACGGTTGGCAGTCCCCCACCCCCCGCCTCCATGACAGAAGTAAATGTGGAAGTTTTTCAGTCTCAGTCACTAGTTTGAAAATTCTTATGATAGCTTTGGAAACATGAATGTTTTTGTCAGAGCTCCACAGTCTGCATGTGAAAGTTCTGTGTTGTAATTAAACACAGCTGGCAATACCTGCTAGCTTATGATTATAAATCAACAAAAATAAAAAAACAAAACTGGCATTCCATGACATCTTGCATTGTAATCAGATGAAGTACACTATTTAAAAAAAACTTGAACATGACATTGTAAAATTGGAATTTCAGGCGCGAAACACATGCAGCGAATACCCAGCCTAGCTAGCAGGAGATCAACAGCATACACCAGATAGACATCAGTCTCTAGTGGTGCCTGGTCGATCCATTGTCAATATGCCACTCAAGATGCAAATGTGAAGATTTATGGAGGCTTGTGGATATTTACAGTACAGAACAGTCAGTATGATTTTGTTGATTTTCATGTGAAAAGAGGTCAAGCAGTCTATTAAAACTGGATCAAATTTTGTTGAAAACTAGCATGTTTACATGGATTTAAAAGTGATGTGTCACAGCCTTGATAGCAGTTTGTTTACTTCAGCCCTCAACCTGGATTCCTCTGTAGATATGTAGGGAACATTCTCAGTGATTGTAGCACACTGGTTCCAGCAAGAAAACCTTCACACAACTGTCACAGCACAGCAATGAACACATTGATAAAAGCTTTGAAATCTTTATCTGTGACAACATACTGTACAGTATCACAAATAGAGAAGAGTCATAAAGTCAGCAAACTGACACAGAAACATCTTTCTGAACTGAAGTTTACTAACGTTTGTCACCATAACTACTCGTGATAGCACACCAAGTAAGGCTGTACAGCAGCAAATACACTGAGTGTACTGAGTAGTGCAAGAGTTTATTTCATTGAATATAAATTGAACTTTGTTAGAGAAAGATGTGCTGATTCTTCTTTTAAAAGTTACATAAACTCACTTCACTTTATGTCACCAAGTAAAGCTCTGAGTGAAGTTCATTATCCCCATGAGATGCCCAGTGGGATAAACAGGGAAAGACGACTGATGCAATTAAATATAATTAACATATCATTAATTTTAAATTAAGACACAGCATTAAAGCATTAACTTTGATGGTTCTTACTAGATTACTTAAAGTGCTGGGGTTTGATCATTTAAGGGAACAAAAAGAAATGTTTCAGACATGGCTGCATTTTGCAAATGTCACTCAATAGTGTGAAATACCAGTGCAAATCCACCAGGTGCACATGGATGGTTTTGGTGTCGACTTCTTCTCTCTTATTTCCAATATCTACAAAATTGAACCTTTTCTGAGAACCAGTGGATAAACAGAAAGGCATTCAAGCAGCAAAACAGACCCAACACACACATGGATAAATGAGTTTCAATTAAAATCATAGGAGAGCATTATAACACCCATCCATTCAAATAATTGCACATCAGGTCTATTGATGCCTTTCACAGAAATTAATTTAGGTCCGCCTCCTGCCTATACACTCCAGATTTTGCATTCCTCACCAGCATTTCCTGTTTTCATCTCTCCTCCCCTGTAGTTCCTTTTGTGGCATCCCCCCAGGTGGGAAGTCATTACACTGCTCTAAACTGCAATTTTTCATAATTTTTTAAAAATACAGCATCTAAAAAACACAGTCTCACTGGAAGCTGGAGGCGTTCCTCACTGTAACATCACAGACACATCTCTGACCCCCCCCCCCATTACATGCACACATTTTTCCAATACGTGGGGGTTGAGGTGAAGAGTAGGGAGGGGAAGGAGGGGGAGTGAAAGAGAGAAATGGATTGTGTGGAGGTGTAATTAGAGTTGTTGTGTGTGTCAGGGTGATGTTGCTGTGTGTTTGTCAAAGACAGAGAAAGGAAGGAAGAATCACAGAGAGCCAGTATGGGTGTATGCATGTTTGCATTTCATTGTGCATGGGAACTTGTGCGCCTGTTTACCATTACCAAAACAGATCAATGTGTCCTCAGACTCCAATTTCTCAGTACAAAGACACACAATCATTTGATGTTAATGAAGATGAGAAAGTCAAGGGAAAGAAAGAAGGGGGTCGAGGAGAAAGAAATAAGATGTAAATCAGCAAAGACAGATGCAAAGGCATACAATAATATTAATATAAACAAAATTTACAGGGGGCAGGACTTAGTCTCTAACTCAAACACTGTACTTTTCCTCCACCCTCCTTTAACAATGCCGTGCTTGTCTTATGATCCTCCACCCTATCTAGAGACCTTACAGGTTTAACGCTTCTAACTCATTGTTTGTGAGCCTTGTATGTTTTTTTTTTTTTGGTACACGTGTATTATTTTTGAAGGGCCCATGTGTTGCACTGCACCCTGGCTGCTTATGTAATATGAACAAACACATTCGCACGGTCACACGCACACACATCCTTTTGCTCTGCTCATCAGAGGTCAATTGAAACACAAGGTGAGTCAACCACTTTGCAGTGGCGCATACATCACCAGTTATTTTCAGATAGGGGAGGGGTCAGGAGGGACATTCACGTGGATGCTGCATCAAGGGGCCGCTCGGGTAACACACACACAAGCAATAATTATTTGTCCATACACACATACACAAGCACTTCACTGACAGTCATAACTCAAAGCATAGTTACATAAGCACTTGCACACAAAAGAAACAAGACTGTATCATTTGCGAGAACCTCCACTCCACTCGGGTACATTTATTCATTTACATATTAATCATTAAATGTATCTAAATCCTTATCTCCACTAAACCTACTTGTACTGAAACTCTAAATCTTAAACTTTTCCATAAAAGAGAAAAGAATACCAGCAGAATATCCTCATCCTCCTTGATGAATGATAAATGAGGAAATTAATTTGCAAAAACACAGTTCCTGCCGTGCACAAAAGACAAAGCACTCATAATTAAGCATAATTAGAACCTGATGTTATACGGCATTTAATCTCACTTTCTTTTCAATCTATCTAATTTTTTGTCTCAAAAAAGAAAGCAACGTCATCTATGTGGTATGAATGAAAACAGAGAAGGAATAAGAGACGGAAAGAGAGAAAGGAGGAGGGACAGTAAATAGCCAAATACAGAGGGAAAGGTAACTGTGAGAGATGGAGGCATGGAGACAGAAGAAGAAGAAGAAGAAGAAGAAGAAGAAGAAGAAGAAGAAGAAGAAGAAGAAGAAGAAGAAGAAGAAGAAGAGGAAGAAGAGAAAATGCCATGTGGAGGGTAAAGTGGGGCAGAGAAAGGAGAGAGGACAATGACAAAACAGCTCAAAGTGGGGGAGTGAGGTGAAGCTAGCAGGGATAGGACAAGACAGAGAGAGAGAAAGCAAGGTGATAGTGAACCGTGTTCACGCAGAGAGACAAAGATATAAATAAAGTCACTGTTAGAAGCAAGAGTGTGTTTCTGTGTGTGAGTGTGTTTGTGTTTGTTTGTGTCCTGGCTCCACTCCCGGGAGCAGACACTTCTCTGCTGCCAAAGTTTCACTGGGTCTACCACCATGCCAGGGTCAATGCAGACACACACATACACACGCACACACATGCATACACACACACAAACCAGGGCATGGCATGGGATTAGCCAGTGAGAAAGACAGGGAAATAGAGAGGGTGAAAGAGAGAGATGGTGGAGGGAATAATATCAGAGTGGTAATATTTGAGAAATTGGTGAGAGCTAAAGAGAAAGAGAGAGAGTGAGGATTGCAGTGGGTATAGAAAAAAAGACAGATAGATCAAGGAGAGGCAAAAAGAGAGAGAGAGAGGGACACAAAGAGAGAGAGAGAGAGAGAGAGAGAGAGAGGAGGGAGGATCACTGGGCTCCGTGAGCATGCGAGGATCAACAGCAACAGAATGAGACGGAGAGAGAGATAGAGAGCGGTAAAGAGTCAGAGGAAAGCGCTACTGAGGACTAAAGGATTATCAGAAACGAGAGAGAGCGACACCGAGAACAAGGGAGAGGAGAGGCATGCGGACCAAAGAGGAGGATAAGAAAAGGTAAGTGACTGAGAAAGCAATGAAAGACAGTTGTTTGAAAAGATTAGTGTGTGTACAATAAGCGTGGAAGATGCTCTATTATGACCCTCTGAGGAATCTTTGCAGTCTCATAGCCCACAGCTAGTACTTTTTTTCTTTTTTTGCAAAGCAGCTCATTCAAGATTTAAGATATTGGCCAAAATATGAATGGAGGTAATGCTGATTGTATGGAAGCAGACACCAGAGAGCCAACTGAACTAATAGACAAAATCCATGGATTTAACCTCTGGACCACAAAAATCAAACAAAAGCCACTGAATCTGGCTTTGGCTGGATGTCTGGATTTCTACAGACTCAGTAGCTTTGATAAAAGTGTGCACATCTTTACTTCTGGTTACATCAACTGTTCATGTGTGTGTTTTGTTTCAAGATACCGTGTGTGCATTTGTGTTTAAGAAAGTCGTCTGATCACAGCTTCAAAACTATGTGTAGATATATGTGTGTGCGTATGCGTGTGTGTTTGTGTTTGTGTGGCAGGTGAGTAATCCTTTCCATCTGTCACAGTCGGCTTTGATGCATATGAATACATGTCTGTGCGTTTGTGCACGTGTGTGTGTGCGTGTTGCTCGATTTGAGTGTGTGTATTTTATCATGAAAAATTAATTACAACTTTTGCTTTTGCATTTTTATCATGAAACATTAATTACAACTTTTGCTTTTGACAAGGATTCCAAATGCTTTTGACTATTTACGTGTGTGTGTGTGTGTGTGTGTGTGTGTATGTGTGTGAGAAAGAGAGAGAGAGAAAGAGAGAGGGTGAGTGCAAGAGAGAATGTGTAGATCTGTTGCCCGATTGCTATTAAAAGCCTCGAACCAATCGTCAGAACAGCTAGTGTAGCTTTAATATGGGATTATATTGCAATAACCCTTCTCTTATAAACTAATGCTGCCCTTGTGGATCTGTGTGTCTGCGTGTGTTTGTGTGTGTTCATGTATGTGTGTGTGCATGTGAAAACAAGTGTGTGCAAGGATCTACAATTGAGGAAGTGTAGATATATGTGACCTATGCACTTAACATTTATGTAACCTCATGAGTCAGTTAAGAACATAATCTAAAATTACAGCATGTACGTGTGTCTGTGTGTGTGTCTCTTACAACACCCATAGTCTTTCACCAGCACAGACAGGCACATCAACAAGTCAAACACTTAGTAGGGAAATCATCTTAGTCTCTCTGTCCTTCTTTTGTCACATTTCAATTTATATTCAGATGTGTTCAAATGTCAATAAGCTGCTTTTTCATTCTAAGATTCATTCAAAGATGATAAATAAATTATTGTTTGAATCAGATTAGAGATGTTGAAGTGCAAGGTCAGTTTTTTGCTTGAAGAAGATAAAAAAAACAAAAAACAAATAAATATTAGATCTATAGTGATGGAATTTGATGAATAAATGATAAAAAATATAAAAAATGCTTGCATGTATAAAGATCATGTTGTGGTTATGAGGCCATTAGTGATGCATCCAAATATTGCTGAGTGCATTTCTCTGTTTTCATCCTTGGATGTGAGACTGATGCATAGCCAACATATGCTGGGAGGAAAAAGCCTGAACATTTGATTCAGTACTAATCGAATTTCTAAAGATTCCTTCAATTTTCTCATGAAGGTGCTTTATTAATTTAGATCTTTTAATACTTAAGTGTTCTCTTTTTCAATATTCAGGAACATTGTTTAATGTTTCAGATGAGAAAAAAAAGTTTTGGTAACATTTCAAAACTTGGTGTAAAATTTGCTTGAAAGTTGCAGTAATAATTAATGCCAGTAATAAATACTGTACATGCAGACACAGGCACTCATACACTGGAGGACATAAAGAGGTAATTTGAAAGGGGTATAATGCAAATTACAGACTAAAGAAACCTAATCAATAGGTTATGACATTAAACTTTAATTACATCCCTTTTCTCTGGAGAATGACAGTTGATGGAGAGAAAGAGAAATAAAGGTTAAAGGAGATCGACAGGAAGACAGGCAGAGTCAAAAGAAATGTGTGTGTGTACTCGCACACGCATTACTCTCTCTCGTGTGTGTGTGTCACCGCTGCTCTGCTAACCAGACAGATTGTTGAACAAGTGATGAGATGCGGTGAAAGAGAAAAGGACTAGAAAGTCAGAAGGGCAGGAAGATGGATGAGGGAGTCCGAGAGAGGGCAGCGGGGCCAACAGGATGGAGAGATGAAAGGAGGAGAGATAGATTGGGGGTTAATGATAGAGAGATTGGATGGGACATGTGGACAGGATGAGTGATATGGCGAAGACGAGAAAGATGAGACGATAGAAGAGGAGGGTAAGGGGAGAGAGTAATCAGAGGACGAGGGCAGGTGGGGAAAAAAAAGGATACAAAGATGAGCTAACAGGAAGAAAAGGCTAAAAGAGAGAATGGGAAAGTGCACAGTTTGAGCAGAAATGCAAAACCCAGACTATATCACACTCTATTAACCACGCTGATAGGATGTATGTGTGGTCATGCATCTGCAGCTCTTCCTTTAATTTGAGACAATTTGTTTTCCCCTGTTAGCTTATAGAATCTAAATTTCAACTTTAACACGCATCTCTTTGATTATTACATAGTTGGTGGCAAATAGCTCAAATATTCAGTTTTCCATCTGCTGTTCAACTAACACACATCCAAATACAAAACAAATTAATTAAGCTGACAGACGGATTTGTCAATAATGCGCTCTTTGTCTGTATTTCACCCCTTTCCTTTTTATAGGTACCTAACTGGTTGCAAATATGCTTACACCATAAAACAAAATAGCATTTACTTTTTTCTCTCTCTCTGAGGGCCCTCTGACTGGAACAGAGCATAATTTTGAATTATGACCCATTTAGCTCTCATAAACAAGTATAAAGGGATTCAAAATTCTTTTTTTGCAAGCTGGAGTCTAGTTTTGTATTTTCTGCCTGTTTTATATCTTGTGATTGGGGCTGCGGAAAAGGATCCTCAGACAGGTTTAAACAGGTCCACAAATAAGTAATTCACACATGTAGAGGTGCAAATGAACATGACCATTCATTTATAATCTGACATTTCCTCTAAAATGTTCAGTGATCACTTAATAGAATCTCATAATGGTCCAATGTGCAGAAATGGCTTGAGTGTGAGTTGAATGACAGTTCTGTATTAATGACTATATTCATGCAGTCAACATGTAACTGAAGACTCAGTCTCTTTAAATCAGTCCAGGCTAGTCTTCCTCACATGTCTAATGAAGAATTAGATATTAATTTTCTGCATTTGTCTAACTTGTGCATCAACTTCACACACACTTACATAAAGTACATAGAGGAGTTTGCCCAGGGGTAACAAACGGTAGCTTTTAGTGTCTTTAGCTTAAACCAGGACCCTCGTATATGACCTCAGTCAGTGATCAGTGACACTGATCACATCACTGTGAGTTACAGGAAAGAAACAGAAGTCAAAACTCTGAATCCCAAACCTCATGTTAGGTGCAAAATTAAATTCTCATTGGTATAACAAAGACGGTGAGCCAGATTGGAATGTAAATTTATCATGAACACATAGTACACATTGTGCCGTAGAGCACAATCCACATGTACTATTCTGCTGCTTATAAAATGTTCTCATGGTGGTTCTCAGACAGCAACAGTTTCTAGTATTTTGCCCTCGCTGCCTTGAAAAGACACTTAAATTCTTTACTATCAGTGAAACACACACAATCTGCCTCAAACAATGCTTCAATTAGAACCCAGCTTGAATAATGCTCTGCTGGCTAAGATGTTTGGCTTTTGTGATATGAACATTAGCCTTTGTGACTTCTGGCTCTTCAGTGGAAACACTGATTAAAGTGCACTGTTCCTGAAAAATGCAGTTGCACCCAATTAAAATGAACAACAAAAGTGAAGAAACAGCTGAGCAGGTTTCCTGGTTGTTTCGAAGATCATTAGTGAATTCCTCCCTCTGTTGGAGGTACAGGGATACATTTTATACCATGACACTTAATGACAGATGAAACCTGTGACCAATTATGGAAACAAAAGCAAAACAGATAAATAGTGCATACATAAACTACACGTATGCAGTGTTTCACACAGGTTGACAATTTACTTGGTGGGTGGCGTGACGTGTGACTGATGTGCATGCAGACACTTGTGCCGTTTAAAGGGGGAGAGTTTAACCCAGGTTATTTTCTGTAGCTACAATTTACAGATGTCCCCTAAACACCTCACATACCGACTATCGGCAGACTCTACAGTTTACCACTGTTCCCGTGGCACATTGTGAGTGGGTCGCCCAAGTAGAGCCTATGTATGGGAAACACTGGTGTGTGTGCAATGCAGAATGCAAATATTGGACATCTGCAGACATCCAATATTAATTTCAGAGAATAAATGAACCAAATAATATGGTACAAACTTAGAAGAACAGATTCAAGAATTGGGACTAATATTGCCACAAAACAAGTCTGCTTCTCAGAGAGTATCTTCACTGAACTGAACTCAACACACACACACACGCACACACACACACACACACACACACACACACACGCACTCACACAAATTATAAATTAGGGGTAAAACACAAAGTGCCTTTTATTTTCTAAGGATCCTCAGTAATTCTGCTGAGTTTCTTTTCTGTTATGGAGCACCATGTTCATTGAGGAGAAGCAGTAAATTCATACTTGTAATGAGCTGATCAGTCCGACTGACCTGTCTGACAGCTTGTCAGCTGATCGTGTCAGCAGACTCTTTCATCATCAGTCACATTAAAAGAAATCAGAGAAGACGTCTTAATAATCTAACAGCTCACACTTGTACTTAGCAGATCATTCCGGCTACCTCTGCTGACACCACTCCAACCTACTCTTAAAATTATTTGCTGACAGACCAAAGTGCAAGATGCCTCTGAATAATGTCTGAATTTGTGCTATGATTTCATATTTATCGGAGGATAAACCCTTTTATTGTGCAACACTGCAAGAGCATTGCATGCTTGTTTGGATTGACTGTCTTCAAGAGCAGAGCCTTCTTTCTGACAAGTACTACTGTTGTGATAAATAGCCCTTAATTCTTAGACACAAGTATCCCTTACTGAATTAAGTGTTTTGGGATGCATAATCAGAGAAGTTGAGGTAATGAAAAATAAAAATCATACAGTGAAATGGATATGATTTCTTTTGTTGCTTCAAATGCAAAAAACACGAACACTGGGACAAAAAAAACAAAACGACTACATTACCCAAAATGCAGTTAGTGCCCTGTCTCAAAGGGCCAATAAAGTGCTGCATTTGTTCTGTTCTGGAGGTGAGTGGGCGAGAGATAGTGAGCGAGAGAAGCAGTGTGATTACAGAGCAGTAAAGCGAGTCTCAGCCTCCCTAAAACAGACACACACACAGGGCCCGTCAATCGGCGGCTGAAAAATGAGGCTCACCTTGAAACGACAGGGGACTCGATTCGCTGGAGCATTCAGTGCTCTGTTACCACTGCAAAGGCGTGGGTGCGCACTCATTCATGCACATACACACGTGTACACAGACACACGCACATATAAGTCCTTGCTGAAGCTGCCTACGTTGAAGAAAATTCTTGAATAGCCCAAACCCACCAACTGCTAAATTAAACTCATTGCATGTATAAACAGATTTCAGAAAAAGCTGCACCCTGTCAAGAAACTCCCCGTAGTGTTTAAAGGCTGTGTGTGTGTTTGTGTGTGGGGTGACAGATGCTCAAGCACATTTGCGGTGCGTATTGATTACTGGCAAGCAGTGTGTGCGGTTTCTCAGATCCCCTTCTTCTTCTCTTTTTATGTCTCTATACGCATCTCTCTCTTCCAGTCTTCTCTCTTTATTCTTTAACAGACTATCAGACACTTTTGGAGATTTCTACTTAGGGAAAATGGGCCTTTACATCTCTTCCTCTGACACACATACTCACGCATCACTTTCATCTTGTCCGTGATCCTTCTCCTTCATCTGTTCTCTTCCTGTTATCCCTCCACCTTTATGCATCTCCCTGTGCTGCTGTCTTCCCTGTTCTCCTCTTTTGTTGCCTTCCCTTCATCCCCCCCAGCAAACAGTGTTACCTCCCCAGCTCCTCCCTGTTCATTTTGCACAGCCAGAGGTGTGATGTGGGCGAGAGACTATGATTAAATATAGAGACAGGGGGAGGGGAGAGAACGTGAGGGGAAGAAATACACAGTAAATCAAATACAGTGTGACAGAGATGGAGAAGGGCTTGGTGATTGGAAAAGTGTGACAGCAAACACGAGTACGACGAAAAACGAGAGCGACAAGAGGAAAATGGTATCCAATAAGAGTTAGAGAGAGAGCGAGAGGGCAAGAAAGTGGGAGAAAGACAGAGAGAGACACAAGTGTGAATGAGGGAAACTGATTTCAAGTGGATACGGTGTCACTTTCTGTCTGACAGCCTGCAGGTCAGCGAAGAGTAGTAGACTTAATATGGTAGGCACAAACACACACACACTTACACACACATAAATAGATGGTGTCAGCAGAAGGAGGAAAAAAAAGAGAGAAAGTTTGTTGTAGCAGGTGCTTGGGCGTCTGGTGTGGCTGCTGGTGGAAAGACAAATGCTTGGAAACGAGCTGCGGTGAAATTACCTTCAATTGACTTAGTCTGAATCCCAAGGCAAACTGCTTGACAACACATACACACACACACGCTTATTAATGCATGCACATCTGCAGTCCTCACTCAAGCACAAGCAAATACTGTTTCACTCGTTCCCTCGTTCTCGCTTTCCCCCTCTCTCTGTTTCTCTCAGGAAAAATATCATCATCATCTGCAATTTCTTTTTGCAAATAACACATCTGAGTCCGTTTCTCATCCACCTGATCGCTGCTGTTTGCTTAGAAAATAGATTTCACACACACACACACACACACACACACACACACACACACACACACACACACACACACACACACACATCGTACGCAAATACCGAAAAGACCAAAAAGACAGAAACCTGGAAGGATATGTGAACTCTGGGTCAAGACCTGTGTTGTCCACTCCAGGACAAGGGTTGTCACAGTTACCATGGTAACCAATCATAAACAGTCTAAGCTGTCAATTATGTGTGACCCCTGCTAGCTCCGAGGCAATGTAGCAGTCCTTGAGCCAAGCACACTGTCAAGATATTTATATAAATAGCAGCAATATGTCAGCGAAGCAGGTATCCTTTGATCCACAGTGCCTTATGTAAAGACCTTACATCTCAAAACTCCGCTGTCTGTCAGCAAAACTCTTGAGCCATATTATTTACCAGGACCTTTGTCATGAGCACTAACCACACAGTAAAGTTGTGACACTTGCTGTTATCTAAGCAAACATTTGAAAGTTTCATAAAATAGGAATGCAGACTGAAAATGGTCTAAATTTAAACTGTTCCCATCCCTATACTGCAGCCCACTGGTAGACCCACACCAGCATAATAAACTTTATTCACTTAGTTTTAATATTTAATGATTTTAAAACTGAAATTCCAAAGAGTCTGACAATATTAATTATACTTGCTGTCAGGGAAAATTAAATAAAATGTCTCAATTGTGTCTTTTTAAAAAAATAAAAAAACAGCATGTGACATGAGGCTTCAAAATGATTCAATATAGGTCACACAGAGTGATTGGTATGAGTGAATGTGTGGACAACTCTCATCATGAATACATATGAACTACTGGTGCAGCAGTAAGGCTCATCACACAGTTTGAGTTAGTCCAGTGGTGAAGATATATTTTTAACTACTACAGGGCCACTGCAGACAGGCAGATCTCTAAAACTTCTGAAAACCATGGCAATGAATCTGAAGGTTGCCTTTACTGTCGAGTCACGCTTGCTAATGACAACTTTTTGTCAGTAATCTTGTAGGTTCTTAAAATAACAGGTGAACAAGGCCATTTTAAGTTATTTTGAAAAATGTCACAGTGTTCCACCTTTGACCCTGAACAGCAGGCATCTGTGCTGGGTAATGTGTGCAAAATCAGCTCTTTCTTTTTCTGTGTGTGTGCGTGTGTGTGTGTGTGTGTGTGTGTGTGTGTGTGTGTGTGTGTGTGTGTGTGTGTGTGTGTGTGTGTGTGTTTGTGTATGTGCAAGTGCGTGTATGTGTTCAATACCACACACACCGCAAAATGTAAGTGGATTGGAAGAAATTTGCCAAGATATTCTGACCCAGACTTACCACATGTCTAATTTAGGACTATAGACCACAGCACTGCCAGTTACCCTCAAGAGGTAAATATGCGTGATTATTTGATTCCATTTGTTTAAATTAAAGATCATTTTTAATCTGACAAACATGGCTCTAGCCACTTTTCAATGCTTTTAAAAAGAGTACAAAATGCATATGTATGTTTGAATAACCTCAATTTAGTCACTCATTAATTTTTTTACTTTGATGTACCCTGCCAATATATGCTGCTGCGATGACCCAATTTCCTAAAAAGGGGACTATTACTGATGTCATATTATCTTGCCCCATTTGTATCGGATAATCACAGTATCAACAGAGTGCAACACTGAAGTAATCTAAAGCCCTTTCACATTGGACAAAATCCACTAACACCCACCAACATCTGGCTTTTGTCTTCAGTGGGAAAGGGTACAATCAGCATTCATTCCTGAGTCAAATGACTCTGCAGAAGTCACAGGTATTCATTGGTTTCAGCTCTGATCAGCAGTAATAGAAACATGACACCCAGGTGGACACGCTAACGTTCACCACTTTTTTGGCGTGATGCTATGATGCACATTGAGGTTTGGACATTAGTACATAAATAACCAGGAAGTTTTTTTTTTACAGTCTGTGGGAACAACGTGAAACAAATTCCATCAATCTCTGTTCAAGCAGCACTTGAACATCATCCAGTTGTCATTGAGTTTGAAAGCGAGATTGAAGTAAAAGATATAAAAAAGCAACCACTGTAACATTGTCGCTGGCTTCCATGCTGCTTTTTTTCTGTTTACTAACCCTCTTTTCTGGCACGTTTGTGACACTGAACGTGACACACCAGAATAAAACAACAGAAAAGCACACTTGTCTAGTGGCAGTGGGAAAGGAGTCAATTGCCTATTTTTAGCGGGTTTATCTGCTTTTAAAAAAACCTGCATACACATAATTGGTGTAAAAAGTGTACAGGTGGATTCTCAAGTGATCTCAAGTGATTATAATCAAATGGCTAATTCTGCTCCCCTTCCATTTAATCAGAACATTTTGACACAGAACCATGTGAGGCTTTACTAAAACCCAGTCATACATCAAAATGTATTTATCTGACCCAGAAACAATGAAACATAAAGTTATATAAGCATTGACTTTAGGCAACATGTCTGTCTAACCCACAGAAAATTGAAGAAGAGAACAATGTTGCAGAGTATTACATTATGCTGAACTCATTAGACAAATGTCCAAACTGCCTCCATGAGAGATGTCAAGGCATGACGCATCATCAGTTAACATACTGCTGTGGGAGGCAAAAATAACATCATTTAAAATGTGTCATCACGTAATAAAAGACTGCAACAACAGCTGTAGTCTCAAATTTATGAGATTTATTGACGTAGGTCCTTGAGTGTGTGTGCAACTTGAAACTTAATAGAGATGTACACTATCAGCCTCAAGACACCTCTAGTCTTTTCTGTTCCTTCAAGAGAAACAGTTAGAAGAGATCTAGAGTTTTGCCTCGTAACTCCCACCCACCTGCTAGTCTAATAAGAGGTTGATAGAGTTTTATTGATCTGCTCAGTGTGTGCATTCAATCGAGGTCGAAGCTTTTATATGGTGCTTTACGTGCCTAATGTCTGCATCTCCTTGCCAATCTGACCATTTATTCTCTGTCTCCTTCATCCTCATCTGTCGTTTCTCTCATTCATTGCCTCTCTCTTTTTCCTCTTTCCCTCCAGAGCAAACCAGCAATGTACAGAGACTTCATTCAACTCATCATCTGCGGGCCATTGGTCAGAAACCGAGCAAAGCCTTGACAGTGATGTCCAATCGGAGGTAGCTAAAGTAGTAAGGAGATTGTTAATGGAAGAACATTGAGAGTTTATATCCTTATTGGATATTGATTTCCTGTCTCCAGCTTCCACATACAAACCGTCGCACTGCCGCACAAGTGCACATATTCATTTGGGTAAACAAAAGCTGGAAGTATTCCCGCTTTTTAGTGGATATAATCCTGCTGACTTTGGCTCATGTCACCGCATGCCCCCTTCCCCTTCAGCTCCTCAGGGGGCTGAGCCAACCTGCTGAGGAGCATGGGCAGGAGGGTGGCTGACCCAACCAATCCAGTGCCTGCACTGGGGGTTCCCCTAGCAGGGGGGAGATGGGGCCCACTGTGCAGTGTCGGGGTGCAGACATCGCCTGGACTGCGGACTCTCCCCTCCATCAAACGACACAGAAGCCAACCTACAGACACACAACGGCCCCTCACCATGGCAACAGACAGAACAACAGCAGCGGAGACAGGGGGAGTTAACAGAAGTGACAGCAACAGTCTGCCAGTGTCCAAGGAGACATCTCAGAACGAAATCAACAGCCTGACACTGGACGACATGGGGTCACAAGGGTCAGGCAGTGGAGTTTACTGCCAAATCAAAACTATACGGACAAATCCAAAGGACACTAGAGGTAAAAGGACAGCTAGATATACAAATGGCAGCGTGGTAGCCTCTGATGTGGTAGGAGGGGTTTGCAGTGAGGCTACAGAAGGCAAGGAGCCGACTCAAGAGAGGAGGAGGGTGCAGTCTCTACGTGGGGAGGGCCATCGCTCCGTATTAAAGACAGCGAGTGTTTGTACAACCGTGCACGCCACTCCACCTCGACCCTGTCGAATGATGCCGACTTCCCCGCCCCCCCTCTGTGGGACATGTGGGAGGAGACGTTCACAGCTTACACAGTGCACAGGAGCATGCCGCAGGAAGGCTGTGACTCAAATAACAGCCAGCCAGACTTTACCTAATCCTGCACGTAAACACTTTGTGGCCCCCAACCAGTCAAGAAAAGAGTCTGCTCTGGACTCCCAGTCTAACGCCAAAAACACAGAAACAGCAAACAAATCCACACACACATCAGCAAAGACTACTCAAATACCACATCTATCACACACTATACCAAAAACACACAGTTCACATTCTAATCACGTATCACATACTCAGAACAAAACAAAAGATTCAAAACAGCAGACAAGGCCGCATTCTGCAGACTTTACTCATTACAAGGACTCAGCCACACAAACAACAGACACTCTGACAAACAACACAGACCGGACTATAGGTACCACGAATGCGCGACAAGCTCAAGCACCGACTGCAGAGGCGACAGAACCACATTCAACAGACAAATCCAAGCATGACCTGGTTAAAATCCAGCACACTGATGAACAAACACAACAACACACATCAGTCAGCATCAACTCTAACCCTCCAGGCCCTTCTCTTCTAACTGACTCAAAATCTAACAACACCCCACCTCTCCCACCAAAAAACTCTCCAAAAGAAATTCGTTCCAAACCGGCCACACCTGTAGCGCAGAAGAAAAACACCCAGGAGACTGAAGACATTCCCAGAAAAACATCCTCACAACGGATGAAACTCAAGGACTACACAAAACAGAAGAGCAAATCATTTGACGACCACACGCTGCCTTGTAAGACTCATATGAAAGCACAATGTAACGGGGCGCCAGCAGGATTGTTGGGTGGACATGCAGGGAATGCGTCATGCGGGCTGGAGAGGCAGCTGCAGAGAGTGGAGGAGAATCTACAGTCCAATCAGGAGAAGATCAAGGTGCTTCTCAATGTTATTCAAGACCTGGAGAAGAGCAAGGCCCTCAGCGAAGGGTGAGAAAATGTAGCTGGGGAAGAAGGGAGGGAGGGAGGGAGGAAATGAAAGAGGTGAGATAGGGGGTTTAAAAATATGACAGGAAAAGGAAAAGGAGAATGAAGTGTGAAATGAGACAGAAAAGAGGGTTAGACATCAACGACAGGGAGCCAAACGAAGGAGAAATAAATATAAGGATGAAAACAGAGATAAGGGATAGAGGAGAAAAGATAAGGGAGAAGTAGAGGTAGTCACTCAAACAGCAAGTGCTTAAGTGTGAGTGAGAGAGTGAGCCAGAGTGATAAAGAGGGAGAGAGAGGCGGGGGGGGGGGGGGGGGGGGGGGGGGGGGGGGGGGGGAGTGTGTCGAGGGAGTGCATAAGATTGAGAAGAGAGCATAGTTGAGTTTTTATAGCAATATATACCGACAAGCTTTCAAGTCTGTGTAATAGATTTTAAATGTCAAGCCTGTGGAGAATTGGTGGTGTGTGTGGGCATGGATGTGTGTGTGATCCAATCCTGTAGGGATATGTGATACCTGCCAGCATGTAGTCAATGCTAGCATCTCCTCTGTCCTTTTATCTCTTATGCCTTATAGTGTTTGTCATCCCCATGGTACCAGTGTCCCTTAAAAACATTGTATTGCCCCCAAAAGCAAACATATCCTTTCCTTTTCCTCTCTCCTGTTAATTCTTTTATACCTAAATCCTCCTTTCCTGCCCTTATATCCTTTGTTCTTCTTCCTTGTACATCTGAGTTGGCTGTGCGCTCACTTAATTTCAATCAATGCCCCCCTCTTTTTCCATGCTTCTTAAAACCTGTTTCAAGCTATTCATTCCTGTCTTCATCTCCTCCACCCTCGTACTCTTTACCCCATTCCTAATTATTACCTTTTTTTCTCTCTTTATCTTTCTTTCTTTCTAGACCTCCATATATGAATCAGGTTTCCAACGAACAATCTTTCATCCTCTGCCCACTCGCTATTTTTTGATCTTCCCCTTTCTCTCTGCCCCCGTCAACCTGTCCATCACTCTCTCTCATGCTGTCATGTGTTTGCTGTCAATGTTTTGTTTCCTCTCCTATTGCTCTCCATACCTCCCCTCCTTATCCTCAGAATTTCACCTTTACTGTCAGCGATTCTTCCTTCCACCCTCCTATATTTCAAGCCCTTATTCTCACTCCTGCCTAATCTTTCATGCCCATCAGTTCTTTTTCTATTCCCAAATAACCTAAAATCCCATTCCTTTACCCTGTTGCCTCATCTTCTAAAATATTCTACATGTCTACCTAAACCTTTTCTACATGTTTCTACCACTTTCATCCCTCCTCCTTTTTGTTCAGGGTTAACAGATGTCTCTAGCTCTAGACTAATCCCTATCAGATTACCTTGGAGAAATGCAATTAATGTTTAAGCTGCACAATAAGGCTCCTAAACTCAGTGTACAAGCGGTCCAGCCCTATGTGTGTAAGTGTGTAATGTTATGTATTCATATTGTTCAGTGTGTGTATGTGTGTGTGTGCATGCTTGTTGTGAAGATGCACATGTCTCATCTGTCTAAGTGTCTGAGAAATAAAGGGTAAAAAGGCAGACTGAGAAGCAGACAGAAGTAAAAGGGAGAGAGAGAAAGAGAAAGAAATTGAGAGATAGAGCGGAACAGACGTAAAAAAAAAAAAAAAAAAGACAGAAAAATATGGGAAAACCAGCAAGAGGGACTGAATGTATCTGATGCTGTGCCAGAAATGAAAGTACCCTAAGTGGGCTGCTGTGATAAAAGTGTCGGCTGAGCTAAAAGGTTGCTGCTGTGCTCAGCTCCTTGCTTTATTTTTTTTCCCTCCTGAAGCAAATACTTGTCTTCTCTTGCTGTTGTTGTCTTTGATAAAGACTGGTAAGGGGAAAACAGTCACATGGTCCTTCTCCATGTAATTAAAATGTCTATTTTATCAACATAAATCAGCTACTCCCTCCTCTACATGGTTCAGAAAAGGGGCAGCCAAAATATCTTGGCAAAATTAAGTGTTTTAATTACATGGCAGTCAGCATGTGCTTTTCAGATTTTTTTAATCCGATTTTATCTTCCAACGTTTCTGCAGTCTCTTTAGCTCTGTAGTCTTGACCAACCTTGAAACCATGGTCTGCATGTGCATTTACATCTTTGTAATGCATATCAATTTTCAACACAACAGCTCTCTAAAAGATTCATACACAGATGTGATAATGTTCACCCAACCCTTTGCTTATAATACATGTCAGGTAATGTCTGGCTCCTAACTAAACATTTGTCAGACTGTTGCTGAAAATAGTGCTTTGTGACTATTTTCACCTGCCTTGAAAGCCAAACAGACAGGTCCCAACCCACCAGGAGTATTCAGGCATTTTTGTGCCTTATCACCCCCCCCAGAGAACACACCTGATGTTACTGCATTGTGTATGTGTGGGTGGAGAGAGCAATAACAGTTGTGACACCAGCAGTGAAGAGAGCGAGAGTCTTTCCAGTCGAAAAAAGCGAGACCTGTTTTGCCATTTCTACCATTTTTTTTATTGTTCAATACAGGCGTATAATGATAAGTCAGGAAAGACTTTGATGATACCAAAACCTGGCATTTATAAACATTTACTGTAACATTGCCTACTCTACACTTACTGGAAAACAAATGGAAATAATACAATAGTTGTTTAAACAATGTTGAAAAGTGATTGTTTCTCCTTGAGCAGACAAAACAAAATATATGCAAATACTACTTTACTAATATATCATCACAATATCCAGAGTATAAATTGGTATTAGCAACATTAGATGTGTAGTTACCACCTGCATGCACAAGTCTGTTCAATTAAACTCATTTTAAGAGTGTGTGTGAATGTTTTACATTTGTCATTTCTGCAGTCGCAGCTCATACAGAACTGGTCAGGACATTAACAACTGCCCTACCTGCCAAAAGACAGCCTGCATCATCTACAGGTAACCTGATCGAGATAATGAGCTTACTGCATTACATAACCCACCACTGACAACTAATCTTTTCCTGGAGTGTCATAAACAGCCCTGAAACGACTCTTAGATGATGTGCCTAGAAACCTGCCTTTTGTAGCCTTGAAAATGTTCCATTTCTCATTGTTTTCGTTGCTTTTCCAGGTTTTTAAATCACTTATCACATCGTTCGTTTTTGTTTTCCTGGTATCCTGCTGTCTCTGCCCTTTTGCCTCACTTTGATAATTGTACTACTCAGAGAATATATCCCTATTATGCTGTATGAAAAATGAGAGAGTAAGAGTGATCCCCCTCATCAATATTGAAATGAATACGTATTCTGCGGATTAGAAAGCGGATTTTCTCTCCACGAAAGTTATTTACACATAAAAGAATGTTCTGCGCAAACAAGCAAATTAATTCAGCACCTAAATGATCCGTCTTTCCTGTACATTCGTGCCTTGTGTGTGTGACCTAAATAAGTAATTGCATTCTTAGATCCTCTGCAACTTACAGTGCAGCGCCCTTACAATCTGATACCACATAGTGTAGTTTAATCCTCCCATCACCTTCATCCCATCCTTCTCTTATTCACATTTTTTTCATTATGTAAATTATTGCATCTTTTCATCCCATGCCTGCTCAATCTCCTTTTCTCTTCAGTTTCTCTCTTCCCTGCTGACACAGACTGGAAATGTTGGTTTTCATGTGTAGTTTCATGGAGAACAAAAAAAGAAAAGGAAATAAAAGGAATATTTACTTCCTGCAACTGGAATAATCTGTTCTCAAAACCTTTTAGTCCAAAACTTTTGTGTATGTCCTAAACCAAAGCAAGCCTTGAAGCTAATTCCTGCTTGTTTACAATCATATATAAATCTCCTTCGCAAGCCAAAAGGGATAAAGACACATTTTTCAGGGCCTTTATCTTTCCAATTCTCCCTACCCAATAAAGACACTCACCTCCAAAGCAGCACAACATCTGCAGTCCTCCTGTACTTTTACTGTTGTTTCATCTCTGTACTATTCACACCCTTCTCCAACTCCCTCTTCCTCCTCATCCCATTCTCTCCTCCCCTTGATGTTAATTAACTCAGCAGGATCCTCAGTAAGTTGTAATGAATACCAAGGGGAAAGGACAGAAACACTCATCCTCCCATATTCATATGAATACAGATACACATACAAGCACGTACACACAAGGATGAAGACAGAGAAGCACGTACCAAGCACATTTGTTTACACACTATAAAGTATATAGCATTCTAACTGAAGCTAATCAATTGGTCAATGAACAGATGATTAATTCGAAGCAACAATTAAGTCATTTTTTTATTTCTTACTTCTGCAAAAATGCCAGCTTTGCAGAAGTAAGAATTTGCTGTAATTCACATTTTGTTGTGTTAGTCGGACACAATAAGAACACTTAGAGCTAGACTGTGAAAACAGTGATGATTATTTTTCCCAATTTTCTAACATCTTACAGAGGAGAGTATTTATTGATTAATTGAAAAAAATAACTGTAAGATTATTGGAAGGAAAATAAAATAATGAATGATGAAAATAACCATTATTGCAGCCCTACAACTACCATTAAACATACATTCACCTGAGCAGGAAAACACAATTAAACATAAACGCACCATTCTGATAATTACTAAATCGATCTCCGCACAGAGAGCAAAAAACTTTGATGAAAATTTGATGAATTCAAAGGAACTGAATTTAAAAGACAAAGAAAGACATTAAACTCAACAGTATAGATCAGCAGTGGTAGAAATTTGACAAGAGGGAATTATTTGCAGATCATTAAGAGCTATTATTTGCTTGTTTTACAAATGAACCTCCCCTATAATCTTAGAGTGAACATGCAGTGCAAATAATCCTGTCAATACATACTGTAGTAACACAAAAGAATGTCTAATAACAGTAATTAAAATGTTATAATACTTCAAGGCCTTGAAATTAGATCATTTCAGATACTTTCTGGAGAGCCTGGGGCAACCCTGATAACAAGAGTATGTCGCTACTTCTCACATCATTATCATCTCTCTTTTCTCTCTTCACAGTTTTCTCAGAGATTCTCTTTTCAGCTCCACTTTTTCCTTTGTTTTTTCCGTACACATGCAAATATAGTCATGGATACACGCATGCTAATTAAGCGAACAAAACAAGGGGAATCGGCTTTTATTAGACACGTCTGTGCACTCATTTCTTATGCATACATGCATGCACATGCTCATACAGACTCACAAACAAAGAAATGAATATATTTCACGCTATTTGATAGATGTTAATGACTTGGACAGATATGCAGAATCTTCTTCCTAATCATTTTCCCCCTAATAAATCAGAATAAATTTCATTACATTACATATGGAGAAAAACCCATTTGCAGTGGTCCAGTGTGACAAACACACACACACAAAAGTCAGAAGAACAAGACCAAATTTTTTTATTTTTGATTGGACAGTAACAGCCTAACAGCCTGATCCAACCCTCAAAGAGAATTCTGGGTAGAGGAGATGAGGAAAGAGAGAAACACGAGCGGAGGATGATACACATGCGACTGAAACATCCATCCTAATGATTTGTGGTGAAAAAAATAGGTTTTTATGTGGGCTGGTTGCCTGAAGATGTTTTGCAATTGTCAAGTTCTAATTAATCTTTATGATGAGAGACAAGGGGGAGAAGAACTTTTGACAGCCTGTGTTTTACCCCTAAAGATTAAATAACATGCAGAGAGACATATGCAGTCACATACAAAACTCACACCAAAAGGCATTCTCTCACTTTCTCCTACTCATACATACACCTAAGCAGTTAATATATATGAACTAATAAATAAACTTCTATCACACATCCACACGAATCTGAACTTTACACTACACAGCGAATCTCTTGTAGCCTAAAAGTGAAGGTTTAAAAAATTTAACAGGTTCTCACAACCATAGATGGAACAAAAACACACAGTGACGCACGCACTTACAAAGATGCTAAAGATGACAGCTTGCAGAGTGAATTAAGAGCAGCAGCTTTTCCCACTGTGCCATAATCCCATGAACAATAGTGAGAGAGAGGTAGATATGAGTAGCAAGAGGTAGAGAGAGAGACAAAGAGGTAGTTACACAGGATTGAGAGAGGGGGAGGTTGAAACCTAGTGAAGTATGTGGGTGAAGAGAGACCAGACAAAGAAAAGTCCTCCCATTCTAAAACAAGAGTGACTGCGAATTAACTGAATGTAGGACAGGTGCACCACTTTATCATTATGTATACATATTGTGTGTATGTGTGAACAAAAATCTGTCTGTGTGTGCATCTGCTTTATCATTTATTCATGGCAGCCATCTCCCTTTTTCTGTGCCCAACAGAGCTTTTACTTGCTCCTCTGGTCAGTCGTTCCCTCACTCCCTCCATCGCTGTGCTCCTTCTAAGATAGCCAAGGCCTTTCTGCCGTCCTCCTTCTCAGTCTCTGGTGGCACTCATACTCTCCTCCTTTACCTTCATCTGTGTTCTTTCTTTTTTTGACTCCCTCCTTTATTCTGCAGTGACCTCTTTGCCCTGTTTTATTAAAGCCGGCCTTCTTTTCATTTATCCATCCCCCCATCTCCCAGAAGAGAGTCAGTTTCTCCCTTTCTACTCACCCCTTTCCATCCATAAGTCCCTGTACGATCCTTTCCCCCGCCCCTCCCTCACTCACTGAAGATGCATACTTTGGATGTCAGGGGAGCATGTATGTTTGTACAGTAAATGTGTGCGTGTGTGTGTGTGTGTGTGAGAGGTGGGATGTTTGGCTACTGGAGGAGAGGAGGGTGGGCAGTTTTCTCTGCTCTCCATGCCTCATCATGAGGCTCATTAAGTCCAGATGTCAGGTCCTATGCAACGTCACCTCTATAATCCACTCGACACACAAATACAGTATTTTCTCGCACAGACAAATGCACAGTTACCACAGGAGAGAGAAGCTCAAAGTCTACTACACTATGACCTGCAGCAGTGGACACTTCAGAGAGATGGTGAGAAAAGGAGTGAGAGAGAGATGAGGGGGGGGGGGGGGGGCAATGAGAGGGGCATAGAAAAAGAAAGCCAAGAGGGCCTGCTTTGAACACATCAGAGGAGCAAAAAAAAGTTCCTCCCTTGCTCCTTCCTTTAGCTCCTCCATTGTGCAAATACTCTTCTCCTCTATTTTCCTATTCTCTCCGTTCCTGCTTTCTATTTCCATTCTCCTCCTACTCCTTTCATCTCACCAGCCTGTGATCTGTTGGTGTATGAAGCACAGAAGAATACTATGGACGTGAAATGAGTGCTGAGTCGAGGCCTGTGTCAAAGTATACGTGTGTGCTGAAAGTGCACATTTATGATTTAAGAACACAACATGATTTAATGTCTCCATATAAAACTGCATTATGGGCAATTACAACCTCTCTTTAAGGTGTCAGCATTTTGCAACAACATTTTAAAGTCACTTAAACCTCCTTTGCTCACCTTTTCTCAATCTCTTTCTTTCTAATGCTTCCTGCTCAATAGACCTCCACTTGTCCTAACATCCCCCTGCTAACCTTGTCGTCCCCCCCCCCCCCCCCCCCACACACACACACATTTAATCTCTTTTTTTGTGAAAAATGAGCTATATAAACAAATTTGACGTGATTTGACACTACCCCAGCCTCTGAATCATGCTCCCGCTGCTTATCCTTCATCCCTGTCTCCTTCTCCTTTAACTGCGATCTTTCTCTCCTCTCCAGTGTGGAGCATGATTTCCGACAGCAGGAGGGACGCTTCCAGGGGGTTATGGAGGCCTTGGAGGGGGAGTATGATGTGCCTGCAGCCACTTTGACCAAGTCCACACCAGCCCCTTCTTCCTCTAGCCGCCCGAGCACCAAGGCACGTGTCAAGAAACTCCGCAAGAAGTGTTTCTGGTGGCTATAAATTTTTGGATGAACCACAAAAACCTTTCTGGCCGGCAGATGCAAACAAGTGTGGATTATGTTTCATGGGACCCAGAAAGTTCTACAGTAAAGCATCTCTCTTGTGGTCCTGTGGATGTGCAGTGTGTTTATGTTTCATGAAAGTCAGGGGGCGGGCACTTTTCCAAGCAGCATCCCTGCTCATGGCACTTTATCTATGGCGATCCATTCTCAGCTCTGAAAAAATACACCAGGGGACCACGTAGAAAAAGAGGAATAAAAGACCAAAGGAGCTACAGAACTTTCTTCTCAGATCTGCCTAAGAGCGAGATTGATTATTCTGCTCTCCCCCCCCTTCTCTCTGTGGGAGCCAGACTTAACAGCTAATTTGTGATTAACTTTTGACTGAAAGTTGGGATACTGTAAAAAAAAAAAAAATTACAAAAGATAAGCATTGACACTTTGGATGACAAGACAGGCATACTGCTTGTCACTTGGCTGAGTGGCTGTCGAGACAGATGGACAGATGTATGAAGGGATTCATGCCAGGTTGGATTCATACCTACAGCTGGGAATGAATCTTCACACAACAGTTTTGGCTACAGCAATAAACAAGGGAATCAGAATGATCCTGAAATCCAAGGAATTCAACAACTAATGGGAATACTGTGTCTCTGGACTGCTTGACAGCCAAAATTTGAATGTAGCAACAACTGCGCTAAGAGGATATGAGTGAAAAACAAGCTGATGAGCTCTCGGGTAACAAAAAGACAGCCTGGTGGATGGATATCACAGTTTTGGAGCACAGTGGAGATTGTATTAAGAATACATTAAGAGACAATGTGATAGGCAGCTGATCAAAGACTGACGGGCTGTGTCAGATAATTAAAAATTCTGTCAACACTGACTGAGAGAGTGAGTGATTCTCTCCTTTATTACCATCTAAAACAGAAGCGTTTTGCTGTGAGCTCAATCTTGCTTCAAGGATTTTCACACACACACATACAAATATATACATACGCATACATATATGCACAAAAGGACACTTACAGGCTGTAAGTCACACATGCAGTGCACTCACTGAAACACAAGCACCTAACCCACCCCCCTCCCACCACCACCATCACCGACACACACACACGCGCACACACACACACACACGCACACACACACACACGCACGCACACACACACACACACACACACACACACACACACACACACACACACATACACAAATATACTTGTGAACCAGAGCAAACTAAGGGTAGACCAGTTATTAATTCACTGTTAGTTACTGGCTTTTATTCATATTTCATAGACGTATCAATATTGGTATAATCTGAGCCAATAAGGCAGAGATAAATTCTGTTTGAATTACAGTGAAACTAGCTGTCAATGTTTAGTATTTCCTAATTTCTCATTGCAAAAATTATGCAGAAAAATTCTCTGCTGACCACATGAGGAGAGCCCAAAACCATCTTGCTTTCATATTGTTTAGCACCCACTGTATGCACCCAGTGCATACAGTACAGTAACCAAAAAAATCTATCCAATCATTATGAGCAGTTATTCCACAATAACAGATATCAGCTTGCTCACATATTGCTCATAGTAGCTGATCATTCTGTTATCTATAAACCTGGTCTGTAGCATTCAGACTGCTGCTGATGTCTGGTTACATAAGCTATCATAGAGCAACAAACTCAATGTGAAAAACATATACTACATGTCTACACATCATGTCAAAGTATTAAAAAAAAATCTCTTTTCAGGCCAAGGTTTGTTGTCAGATTTAAAAATGATATGTAGCCAAACATTGCCTATGTAAAATCATAACACAATTAGCAGAAGAAAACAGTATTTTATAACAAACTACAGTATATATAAGCAGACTTGTTGGTTATCAGAAAGTAGAACTCAAAAATCTGTAAAAATCCTGTATGGGTCAATCCCTGTTACACACACACACAGACACACAAAGACACACACCATTTGCACAATGCTTAGTTCAAAGCAGTTTAGAGCGTAAACCATTAATCTCACAAGGGCCTACTTCAGCTGCTTCAGGCTGACAAGTTGCCACCAATTAGAATCCTGGATGATACCACACATACTAATTAACCAATCCATATCCAAAATGCCCTGTCCTTGCATTTTTATAAGCTGTCCCATAACAAGTATGTGAGCTCCCACAATGCCCCTCTCTTCCTGATCTTCCTCTTGTGTGAACAATAAAAATATGTATTTTGAACAAAATGCGCTGTTGTTGACATACTTTGTGATTCAGAATGAAACTGAATAGCAGACAGGGTAAATATGAAGTTTGCTTTTTGTAACAAAAGTGTGAAAGAGACACCAAAGAGGGGTCTGTAAAATTTGAAACATCTATTTATAAAAAGCTAAGCATATACGCCCCATGCCAAAGTTGCATGTACTTACGATAAGAGCGTGCTCTCGACCCATTATGATGACTGTCTTGTTGATGGTCCTCAGCAGAGACACCACTATGTCCTGGATATGTGCAAATGTTTCTCCCTGAGAAAACAGAGACAGTGAACAGGGAAGAGAGTAACAGGTAAAGATGTAGAGGGGGAGAAAAAGACAAAGACGAGTGAAAGTTTGTTAGATTTCCTCAGGTGTAAACACAAAAACACATGCAGACGCACAACAGTTTCTGTCACATTCACACAGCATCAACTCAGACATAGCTTTGGCGCTTCTTCCAAGGACATCTCAGAACTTTTTCTCTACAAAACTTCAGAGACTCGTCAGATTTTGTTCGTGTAGCCGTTACCCCCGACATGAACTATCCTCACTGTGAACACAACCAAGATTGCATACACAGTCCAAAGCTTCACTCAGGTGCTGAATGGATGGATGGCAGATGAAATGAAACAAGAGAGAGAATAATGTTTTCTGAATCTTTAAAGTGTGTTCACTTTTCAGAAATAAGCCTCATTAAAATATTCAATGAATCATTTTCAGTTTGGACATTTGAACTGCGAGGGTTTTTTCTTTTAAAGCCACTTTTCTATCATGTTTCTCTTTTTTCCCATCTGCCTTGAGGGAAACAACGGGGACGAAATCTATTTAAGTCTGTCTTTGTGCTCAGACCTTCCTGAGTCAAATGACTATTTCCTAATTAGAGACGGTCTGCAGGTTACAAAGAAACACTTTAAACTGAAAAATGGAACTTATTTTAGTTAAAATATCATAATCACATGTCATCTGTGTGGTCAAGTGTTGTCAGATATTAAGACTGGCACATTAACTATGATTGAGGCTGTCTAAGATCTGCTAGTTGTTGATTACTGAATTTCTGGCTAATGTCCATTCAATCTAGAGCCTGCCCACAGGATGTGAGGACATTTCTCTGCCATTGCCGAGTTGTTTCACCCATTCAAAGCAAAATACAAAAAACAATTTCTTAAACCTAGGAATAAGTAATAGGTTTTCTTATTATTACTATGACATTATATAATATATGACAGTATACTGCGGGGATGACTATTGATGCTTTAAGAAACACTTTCAAAATAAATTTGAATCTGAATTATGACCAACACGTAAAACACATTGACCTAAACAAGACTAAGAGTCTACAGCTACGCTAGCAGCTCTGTGAGTGCTTTGAGCTAAATCCTATCGCCAGCATTTAGCTCAAAGCATCACTGAGGTCAAAAATATTTTCGACATTGTGCCAGCCACTAATGCATTATATGTTTGCAAAGAAAAACATTTAATTGTTTGCTGACCTGTCTAAAAAACTAAAAGACAGAAATGAAGTCTGACTCATGACACAGATAAAAAATAGGACAAGCCGTCTCTCAACACTTTGCATGCATGTATAAAATATGCATCTTTTTATAGAGGTATGGCTCCAATATAAATAAATACTACACAGACACACACACACACAAACACACACACTAACTATGCTACAGTGAAGCCGGTCAATGGAGGCTGACTCAGAATTGCCTGGGGGTAGTGACACACAAGCGAAGCATCTGCTGCATCCAAATACACCTTGGAATTAATGCTGGTGGGTACATCTGTCTGTGTGTGTGTGTGTGTGTGTGTGTGTGTGTGTGTGTGAGACAGAGAGAGAGTGTGTGTTTGTGTGTACAACCTTGTTACTATAATCTGACCCCAATATGAGTGTGTAGTGCATGTGTGTATGTCCTTGTATGAGCTGATCAGTAAAGCAGAAAGATTTAGAGTGAAGGTCCAAAAATAACAGGAGGTAAAAAAGAACTCCAAACTTCAAAGTTTAAAATACGCCACTCTCTCCCTCGGTGTGTGTGTGAGTGTGTGTGTGTGCATGTCTGTGTGTGTGATGTGATGGCAGATGATTTTAAGGCCCTGATGAGAATCAGGTAGGCATGATTAAACCACATTAGATGCACTGAGTCATAGCCACAGGACACAGAAAAAGTAAACAACTGTGTTCGTGTGTGTCATCTCACCTACCATTTCCATCTCAAACACACAAATACACACGCACATAGTTAGGTTGAGGCGCAGCTGTTGATCCTAAATAAGCCTAAATCTTTTTGGCTCACTGTAGATATTTTGGTCTCCTGGAAAGCGTTTCTCAGACAGCCGTCTCCAAGCAGGAATATGAGAGAGATGAGACACAATGCTCTTTCTCTCTCCTGCATAACACAAACATGTTGAAGTCGATACTCTGTTCATTAATTCCAAACTGTAGCCAAGCTGGTTTATCATCTCTACTGGCGATACCAGCAACATCATATAAAAAGAAAAACAGAAATTATTGTTTTGGGATATAGTGGAAAGAAAAAAAGCAAGCAAGCTTTGAGCCAAGCCTCTCTGTCTTTCTCTGTTAGTATCCTTTATCACACATGCGCACCCGGGTGCGTACACACACACACACACACACACACACACACACACACACACACACACAAAAGTTACAAAGTTACTTATGAATTCAACACGCACTCTCCCACAGACATGAGCATCTGTCTATCGCAGTCTCTTCTCTTCCATCTCAGTTTCTCCATTTGCATCTCTCTCTCACACAAGTTTGGAGACATCTGTGGCGTGACAACTTAATCAGGTACCACCGAGAGAGAGGGAAAGTGAGATGGAGAGATACGAGAAAAACAAAGGAGATGGGGGTGCACAAAAGAAGTGGTGGAGGGTGAGGAGGCGAGATGTCTCCCATCACCTCTTCCTCCTCTGCTTTTGTTGCTTTTCTTACTTCTTCCACCTGTTCTCCCTCACACCCCCATCTTCCAATTTCATACTGTCTTCTCGCTAACTCTCTGTATTGTTTTCTTCAAAATCTCTCCACTTTATTGTGTAAGAAATAAACATTATTACCACCATCTGTTTAGCTTTTAACCCTCCATCTTGCTTTTCTATTCACCATTTTTGCCATTCTCTCCCTATGGCCATGAGAATTTTTTGATTTCCCTGTCCTTTTCTGCTCTTGTTCATCTCCCCATGACAATTCTGTAAAATAAACCTTACACAGTTTGTTTTTTCAGTCAGATAACACATCTGTGTGTGTGTGTGTGTGTGTGTGTGTGAGAGAGAGAGAGAGAGAGAGAGATGGTCTTTTGATTGACAACAACAGTGTCTGGCTTTTACAAAGAGCTGTTCTGCAAGAACAACATAGAGGTGTTGAGGTCAAGTTTCTTATTAAACTATGCTGAGTTAACTCTAGTACATGTATACACTAGACAATGTAGTGTGTGTGGCTTTAATGTTACAAGATGGCACAAGGGCCAAATAGCAATACGGTGCATGGGTGTAGATTTATGTAGAAAATACTTTGAATACAACACAAAATCTGCATGAAGCTGTGCGTCACTGTTTTTCTAGTCTGTACATGATTGTATTTGTACCTGTCATGTCCTTTTGACACTCTGCCAGTGCTTGCTTTTGTTCTTTACCTCAACCGACGCAAATTCATCTCATCAAATTCACTCCACTCCATTCATTACTTCTCTCTCTTCTACCCCTGTCTCTCTTGTCTTGGCTGATGCTTCATTAGTGCTATCCAAATAAATAGAGCTGAAAAAAGCAATACCTTCACTTCAAAGACTCAGCAGGCTGTCAACAACTTGCAGGAGCAATTAAAAAGCTCTCGGCTGGATTCTGGCACTGCATTTGTTGCGTTGTGTTTGTGTCCCCTTATAAGGTGGTTTAGTTCAGGAGCTAACTGGATTTTGATTCAACAGGCTAAGATGTAGCAACACGCGTGAAACAAAATCAATTAGATTCTAATTGGTCAAGGGCTGCTTCACTGCATGACTGGATGACTGAGGACAAAACAGCTTAAGGCTATTTTCTTTACTCTTAAGGAGACAAGTTCCAGTGGGGTGGCCTAGACCTCAGGGGTAGTTCACATTCATTCTACGATGCTAAAAAGATCAAGGAAACGTCTTTTAATTGGTGGGCTGGACAACTTTTTCCCTCACATTTTGCTGATAATAATGCTTTGTAAGGGAGAGAGGTATTGTGTAGCTTCAAATTACATGATGCTTGACAGTTCTGTCACTCATCAGTTTCTGTTGATTGGTCTGCCTCAACTGTAAGCCTCCAGTGTTTTATGATTTTGGTTATTCAACTATTTTTATTTATATTTTGACAGGCCTGTTCATCTTTTTATATATGCAAATTGTGTCTGGATAAACTGAGAATTGGTGTCGTTGCTGCTCGCACCAGGAATCAGGATGAGTCACTTGAGTTGTGCCTCAAGTGACCACTGAGGATTAAATTTCGCTTCCCACTGAGATTTGATTATATCTGTGGGAAATAGCAAACCACGGTTATAAAGCTACTGTTAAAAGCTACAGAAGATTGGGATAGCCATTTTACATACTGGCTAAAACTACACAGAAAACCTATAAATTATATAATGAAAGAAAAAGAGAAATGATGTCCAGTCAAATCATTATTTGTGGTCACACTACACAGCATACATTAAATTTACCTTAAACCCCATCTCTATGTCTCTATTGCTCTCTATGTTCCCCATTCACACCTGTCCAGAATGAACTGCATGAACGAACTGAATCATTTCAATGCTAATTGTAAAGCGTTGCCAAGTGTCTCACCACATTGTCCCTGCTGAGGACCTCCAGGATGTTGTTGAGAAGCTCCAGACTGTTTCTTCTCTCATCATGAGGTCCGTCAGCCATACTGACCAGTGCCCCACTCAGCTCCCGCAGCATCATGGGCAGCAAGACATCACGGCACTCTGTGAAGAAACAAAAGTACAAATGGTCAAAAGTGACAGGTTTAATACATAGGAATAACACACAATAACTGTACACTGACTTTTATTTTATTTTATTTTTTTACAGAAGGAAAACTGTGAAAAGACTTTGTGTGAGAAAGTGTTCAGTATGTGAGAGTGATGTTTTATTTACTTATTTTGGGCAAGGCCCTAAAACAGAAAAATGCCCAAAGATGTTCAAACATCAACAGTCACACATCAAGATTTACTTCAATATGATTCCACTTTCAAAAATCCTTCAAAGCCTGAACCCACGACCCTTACATCAATTGGTGCTGCACCTGTGGAGACAGCTGCACCCACACAGCAGAGAGTAATGATGCTACTGCACCCTGAAGAAGAATTCAACCCTAACCCCAGACTGCACAAAGGACTGATATCAATCAACTATCTATTTACAGTTCCTATGCATGGCTGCTGCTCTGTCAGCCAGACAGTCAACACATCAATCACCATGGCCTAACGTTTCCTCTTTCCCATCTCTCTGATTAATCCTAATCTTTAGTTAATTCATTTGTTAATTTGGTCACACATGCAATACATCATCAGTAATTACATCAATGAAAAACTATGTCTAAGTGAAGGACACTAATGTGAGAAATCTATTTCATTTATGTTAAAATATACATAGTTAAACCTACTTTAAATTAAGTAATCTATTTGATCTTTATACTATTTACACCTGCTTAACTGCTCTATAAACTCTTTATGGATGGTCACAGCTTTTCTCTGAGGGTTGTCCAAAGCCATTCTGGTAATTATAGGAAATCACTGAAGTACTAGAGTATATGCAGTAGTACTGAAGCAGAATCTGAGGTAGAAGCAGAAACCGTCTAACAACATTCAAGGGTCAATTGTTTCTTTGCATTTTCTTCAGCTTCTTTGAACGGGTCATTATTATTTCCAAAAGGTGTTTGATTTGAAAGTTATAAGCTGTGGTCAGAGTGGGGGGAGATCCTACTTTAAAAATCTAAATAATGTAACTGACCTAACCTAAAGCAATGTTTGTATAGAAAAACTAAAAATAAAATAAGGAAGAGCTTAAAAAATAGTCCTTTCTCACAGTTGCATGCAAAATAATATTTCTGCAAGATTATTTTCATGTCAAACTAACATAACTAGAAAACAACGGCTTGCTGTGAGGCTGAACAAAATGCACGACGACACCTATGTGCTTAGTAAAATGGTTCTCTTTCTCAACTTTTTACTTCCTTGACAAATTGCTCACAACAGGCTAGACTTCTAAAACTCTGCATTGTTTTGTAAATAATAACACTGCCATTGGATGATTTAATGAGACTGGCGATGTGACTAGGCAAGCTCTGACAGACAATTTGAATAATTGCTTTTTAATGGGGCTGTCCTACTCAAATTATCATCTGATATTTAGAAGTCAGCAGAGCTAGTGGCTTTATCACCAAAGACAAACACTATCCAAGACTATAGCGAATGGATTAAAACAGACACTATCAGAGATGATGATCCAGAATTTAAGTTTCTGTTTTCAGTTGATTTATAGATGTGACGGTCCCCTGGCTTGTACTGATATTCTGTTCCTATAATGCAGCAGGTACCCGGAGGGCAGGGAGCTGATCATTCGGTGCTTTTATTCTTTCTATTTTGTTTTTCAGCCATTCAAATTGTTTTCCTCAAACCACACCTTCCACTCACACATGAATTCACTCTCACCACTGACTTTACTGATGACCACATCCCATTGTATTGTACCGTTGCACTCCTTAGTTAAATAAATTACTCATTATGTGCTTTCAGCCTGCATCCCTCAGTCTTTTGTCATGGCCTCAGACCCAGGTTGTGACATAGATGTTAACATTACATTTATCTTTATTATGTAGGGTGCCCTACTACCACTTTCTTCTATGGCAACATTTACATTTTTCATTTAGCACACACTTTTATCCAAAGCAATGTACATATGAGTCTGATACAACACAAGCAGGGATCTAGTCAGGAAACAACAAAACGAGTAACAGCCATAAAGCTTAAGTTTGGGCCAACAGGCAGTGCAACAAGGCATAGAAGCATGTTTTGGTTTTTTTTCTCGTCCTACAGTCCATTAAGTGCATAGGTGTTCGTGAAAGAGCTGGGTCTTTAGTCTTTTCTTAAAGATTGAGAGGGACTCTGCAGATAGAACAGAGTTTGGTAACTCGTTCCACCAGCGGGAAACTACAGAGGAGAAGAGTCTATCAAGGGACTCTGCACTGCAAGTGAGCAACTGAGGCCACGTGAACCTTAAAGGTCAGTTGGTCATCAATCATGACATCCAAGTTTTGGGCAGATTTTATGGTCATGAGTTGGGTTGATTCGAGCTGGATGCTGATGCTTTGTTTTATGGAGGGACTGGCTAGGATGATAAGGAGCTCAGTCTTAGAGAGATTATGCTGGAGGTGGCGATCTTTCATCCATGCTGATATATCGGCAAGGCATAAAGAGATCCTTGCGGAGACTGTGTGGTCTTCCGGTGGGAATGACAGGAAGAAGTGCGTGTTGTCACCCATGAGAAACCATGGGAACGGATAATTGCACCGAGAGAGGTGGTGTATAATGAGAAAAGAAGGGGATCAAGCACTGACCCTTGAGGAACACCTGTGGATAAGCTGTGCAGTTTGGACACTTCTCCCCTCCAAGATACTCTAAAATATCCCCCTGACAGGTAGGACATGAACCAGGGGAGGGCAGATCCTGAGATACCAGTAACAGTAACTCTAATATTATTAAATATTGATAATAGCTATTGGACACAGTTAACATATCAATTTGATTATCCAACAGGTTCCACAATTTAGCCAAGTTGGTTTCGGATCATGGTCACATATCAAATTATTTACCTGTCAGATATGAATGTTTAACTGTCATTACCAATGATGTACTATGCATTTGCAAATATGTATAAGGGATCTGTGATGGCAACAAATTCTGGTATTACCTGATAATTTCATTATATTTAAAGTGTATTTTTCCTTGTGTCTACCAGCTTGACCTCTCCCTTTCTTTTGCTCCTCTTTCTCCATCTATCTGCCCCTCCCTACCTCAATCCTTCCCCCTCCGCCACTCCATCCCTCTCTTTGTAGCCCCAGGTAGACAGAGCCCATTAAAAGCTCATCTGGGCTGATGCTCGTTAGTTCCATTATTAACTGAGCCAAGACTATGCGCCTGCTGAGTGGACCCTCATCACAACAGTCACTCCATCACACAAACATGCAGAGAGAAAAAGGGGGGTTGGCGGGTAAGACAGCAAGAAAGAGGGGTGGAAACACATGAGTCACAAATTGCCCTCAATGACTCAGTGGAATGGAGGGATATGAAGGAGGAGGAGTCTGGACAGGTAGAGGGAATCCAGCAGGGAGAAGATGAGGAGGGTTAAGTGAAAAACTGGAAAAGACTGGATGATTAAAAAAAGTAGTATCTCGGTGCATATTGATTTAAATCTATTTGACATAATCTATAATGTAAAACATAAAATACAATCATTAAAATGGAAATAGGGGGGAGGGCGTTTTAATGAATCTTGATCTTTCTTGAAAATATTCCTCTATCAGATTTGAACAACATGAAACTAGGAGACATCCTGGTCATTTCACTGTGCCCTTTAGAGAGGCAAGAGGATGGTGTTTTAGATACTGCAAGCTTTGTATTTGAGTAGATACCCTGATAAATCTGTTTAATCCATCAAAGCAGAAACTCATCATCTTTTGTCCTTTCAGATGAAGAAAACAATGGGTTGTGTTTTGTAGCAATATGGTTGTGTGCGTGTGTGCTTGAGAATTAATCCATCTGCCTTCCTGGGGGGTGGATGTACCATTAAACCTGTGAAGGACTCCATTCCCTGGTGCAATGACCCCAAAGCCACCTGCTTCTATATTTCTATTGATCTAAGAAATAAACCCAGCTGATATTTCCTGCTGCAACACATTCAGGGGAGAGAAAGTGAAGTAGATAGCAAAAGTGGGGTTGAAAGGGTATCCTGTTGTGTGTTACATTGTGTGTTTTGTGTTTTTTTTTACTCTGTCAGGAGCCAGGAGTAATGAAAAAATAACCGAAATTGCAAGTTTCAAGGTTTACGCCTACCTTGACCCAGTGTGAATGTGCAGGAGGACAGAGGAAAACATTTACTGAAGGTCTACACATTACCTTACTGCACAAATTAGAAAATTAACATTGGTGCACACCAATATGTGGATAGACAGGTATCTAGCAGTTCTGTAGGAGTTTTATATCAGTGGATGAGTTGCAGACACATTCTAGCACATGAGAAGTCGCTGTTTCTTTCTTTTTTTCGGTCTTTTTAGGTTTAAAAGCAGTACATGTCTTGGTTTAGGTGTGATCTGTCTCACTTCCTCTATTTATCCTCTTACATAACACACAAAGTGCTGCCTTTGTTGAAAAAGAGGAAATAGCTCGAGATGGAGATTAACAGAACATCCAAACAGAAATTGAGAATCATCTGTACTTGCTACTTACTTGTGGTTATTTTCTAAATTAAAAATACAGCTAAAACTTTCAAGAACAGTCAGGTAGATATATTCAGATTTTATATACTATAGACTGCAGCAATTTTATTGTTCACAGAGACACAATCGGCTCTACTCTGGTGGTATTTATCAGCAAAGAGCCTTTCTACAGCAGCTGCTGACACAGGAAGAGTATATTTTCACCAATTTGAATAGTGATGGAAAAACAACCCGAGTCTCATGCTTTTTGAGCACCTTGTAAATCCTGCCTTCTTCTGGGATCATGTGTATGCAGAGTAAAACACTTTTAGCTCAGTCAGCAGCTGCTTCACATCTTAAAATTCAGAAAACTTATAGAAAACCAATGAGCAACCTAATAGCTTACTCATCTTTAGCATCTTTCTACTTTGACAGATCTATCAGGGGGCATATTGTCTGTTTTCATTTTACTTAGATTCCCCTTCCCTTCAGATTTCCTGTGGAGCTCCTAAATATGAACATCAAAAACTATGCCTTGGTAATGCTTGTCCAGACTCTGTGGCTGTATCTTCAGTCACTGATGCAGAACGGCGCCTTTAACTTTGCAGGTATTTCTCTGTGCTTTGCCGGCCCTGAAATAACATCAGGAATGTAAATATCTGCTGCTTCAGCCTGAACGGTGGCTCTCTCAGACTTCTTTGAACTGCAGTGTGGTCCTCAGGGCTTTCAGTCTTGTAAGAACACCAGCTACAACTGTGTGCAGTTCTCAGGTAGTTCATGCTTTAAGAGGGCATCTGAAATGATTGCTATTTCAAAGAACACTGGGGAAAGCTCTGGGGAACTCACCATACACTCCAACCCCTGTGAAGAAATAGTGTGTGTATATGTTCCAATTGAGGGATATGCAAAAAAGTCTCACCCCCTGATAAGTAAGTTCTCTTTTTTATAGAAACAAATGATGCCTCTTCACAATGGATAACATTGTTGACTTAGTCAAACATTAAGTAAAAAATGATTGATGCCTTCAGCATTTCTTCTTTAACTTTTCAAAAGCAGAAATGCAAGGACATATATTGTGTTTATTAAGAGAATGAAAGCGGACCCACCTGAGGTCATTTCAGTAAGCTTTTAATTATTGATTCAGTCAAAATGAATTCAAAGACCATCATTGTTGCTGTGTAGTTAAACTACTTGTAGAAACTCACCTTATTATGAGCTGAAGAAATTGAATATCATGACAAGAACCATGCATTCTTTCTTTGCATTATTATTAGATCTACTTTTAAATGCAAAAAGCTTGAAAACATAACTTCCTTCCTTTAAATCTGCCTATATTTCCTGTTCTCACCCCTCTTGGTGTCTCACTTTCCTCATCCTCATCCATTCTGTATGTTCCTTGGTCCTTTATTTCAAGCTCCTTCCTCTCCGTGTCAATCGTTTGTCTGTCATTTTCCATCTAGTTTCTTGCCCTCTATTGACCCTTTACATGTATTTTCACATCTTTCCTCTTGATTTCCATTCCTTGTCTTTGACAAATAAACCTGTCTCTCACAACTCTACTTCTCCATCTCAGCATTTTAAAAACGTATTTCTCCACAAGCCAACAGTATGTATCAGTTATTTGCAGGGTTCCCACATCTTAAACATTACATTCAAGGACTTTTCAAGGACTTTCCAAGCCCAATTCCCTCAAATTCAACAACCAAACACAGCATAGTTTCAGACACGGATCAAGGTTAATTACTGTTACTACACAGAATTTTTATAATGAGAATTAGCAGGCTTTACAGAAGCTCACAGACTATATGGTCTCTTGCCTTCTCTAACACAGCACAGCAAAACAATATTCTATTCTTGCACAAATTATATAAATTCAATGCCCCATGTTTATCTATGTCTACTTTTAAGGCCTTGTTTTTTTCTCTCAAATTCACAAACCTTCAAGGATTTCAAGGACCCATGGGAACTTGCCATTTATTAATTCATCCAACAGATTACCAGTTTTATGTTGTCACAAGCACATCTCCTCAGTGAGCACAGAACAGTACTACATGTGCTACACTCTAGATCTGCTCTGACTTGAGCCTCTCAGACAGAACTTCCTTTCGGCCTGCATACAAATCCGACATCTTTCGCTAGGATTGGCAGACTCTAACCCGAGTCATGGCCCTAATCCTATAACCTTAAACCATTTTTGCAGAGGTCCGTTTGGTGAAGCTTGCTTGGGGCTGCTTGTGACGAAGCAACCTAAAAAGCCTGAGAGGCTCAACTCAGGGCAACAGGGGGAGTAGTGCCAGTGAAGAAGGAGAAGTAGAGAAAAAAAAGAGACAAACAAAGCACATGAATTGATTCAGAATTTATCAAGATGTTGCTTTTTATCAATATTTGAGCAGTTTGATATCAATTACCTGAAAAAAAAAATAAACATACGATTTACAAACTATTTTGTGACAGAATAATGACACACACACACATCCTTGTGATTGATAAAATAAATAAATTAACATTGGTGTACAGACTTGGTTCCGATGCACACCTGTGTTTCTACACTCCACATGTGTGCATGATTTAGTTGCCTGTTATGCGTTATAGCCTGCAGTGCAACAATACAGTAAATCAATTTTGCCATGCCGTGGAAGAAGGCTTCGCCAATAGGCACTGACAGAAAAATGGAAATCAAGATCTTGGGGCAAACATTGGGAAGCTTTTTAACGTTTTTTCCATCTAGCTTTCACCATGTGCAGATATACACGATTATACAAAGAAAGAAATGCACACAACAGATTGAGATTCACCAACTGAGCTCTAAGTACCCATCTATATTCAATTCAAAATTAGAGCTGCAACAATTAGTCAAGTAATCAATTGGTGGTCAACCATAAAATTAATCACCAACTATTTTGATAATTGATAAATCATTTTGAGTCATTTAAAAAAAATCTCTGATTTCAGCTTCTCAAAATTGAATATTTTCTGGTTTCTTTAGGCCTCTTTCACAGTAAACTGAATATCTTTGGGTTGTGAAAAAAACAGACATTTGAGGACTTCACTTTGGGAAACAGTGATTGGAATTTTTCACCGTTTTCTGACATTTTATGGACCAAACAACTGATCAATTAAAATGATGAACAGATTAATCGATATTGAAACTAATTATTAATTGCAGATCTATTTGAAATATTTTTTTATTTTTGCTGTAATCTCACCCTTTGATTATTAATACCAATGTGTCTTTATGTTCAAGTGTGAATTGTCCTTTCTGTGTCTGAACTGGTTCACTGCTATTTGTAGCTGGTATCTCTTCCCTCTGTGTGAGGGTGTGGTAAAGTGTTTGGGTTACCAAGTTTGTGAGAGCAGACAGCCGCCAGTGCTGGCAGGCCAGCACACAGAAAGCAGCTTTGATGGCTCAGCAGCTAACTCATCCCTTTTCTGCTCCTTTTTTCCATTTGACAGCCAAATACAATAAACTATAGCACATGGTAATAAGATGCAATCTCAGTTTCTAAGAGGCATGTAAATCAGAAGTGTCTTCCTTTTTCTCTCCATCCCTCTCTTTCCCTTCTCTTTAGACGTCATCCCTTGCTTTCGGGAAGATAAAGTGATAGAAAAGATGATAATGAGGAGGTTTGGAGGCGCAACGACAAGTTAATCTTCCGAGTTGAGGAAGGGTTGGGACCAAGCCAACTATATCGCCGCTTGGTGATGACTGAATGTCTCTCTCAGCAGGTTTTTCATCTTTCCATGTCACTGTGGGTGTCTCGTCTCATCCACTCTCTCTTCATCATTCATTTGTCTTCCTCTCGCCTTTCTCACTTCTTCCTTTGCTCCATCTTCAAACCCCATCTGAAATTTAAAGCTCCATGCCTCTCTAGTTTTTAATTGCCGGGTTCATGTGTCAGCAGAATATATCTGACAGGTATGATTTGTAAAAGCAGGAAAGCTTTCTGAAAATGGTTGTCTTGAATACAATTGCTTTTCTTCATGTTAACTACCAAGTAACCAAACACACACAGAAATAATAAGAGTATATCTTACTATAACAGGGAATTAAGGCAATTTAAAAGTTTAACACCAAACGTGTTGACATTTGCTCATTAGTCAAGACAGAATTGGGCCTTTTTGTCATGTTTACCACAAACACAAACATTTGTTGCATGGATAACAAGTACTAGATAATGTTGATACTGTTCAAATAATCAAATGAGTGTTGTTTTCAGATTCTGCTTTTGTTTATACCCTGTGTTTGAAAAAGCATCTTGCTCTTTCCACCTGTCTTAGTCACTTTATCTGAGTCACCCACTAATTGCTACCCCTCATCTCTGCTGTCCTGCTCTGCTCCCTCTTCCATGGGACTATTACATTGATTGAACAATTAGTCTGTTGGCAGCATTAGTTGCTACAGAGTTTTGATCAATTTAACCAAGGCAGATCAATGGTACATGAATGCCTTGCAGTGAACCATCTCATTGCTTTGACTGATGGGCAGGCTTATTTCCAGTGTCCTCAGATAGGAGAGTAATATATCATAAAGCTGCTCGCTCTGGTTAAGGCTATATCTGATCTTGATTTTTAAATCTGGATTTGTATTTGTTTAGAATTGATTTTAGGACAACCGTAGAGCCGATATATATGCTCAATCTGTAAATCATTATTCACTTATTCATTATATTACCTCCAATTTACTGAACCGTGCTAATGATTTGTCTAATTATCTTCAATGCCATCTTCTTGTTACGCTGCTGCTGTATAATGACCCACTGTCCCAACGGGGATCATTAAGCTTTTAACTGTTATTTTGCAGTAACCTGAGAAGTAAAACAGAAAGGTCCTGCTTGGCTGTGCAGCGGAAACCAGGCTACTGACAGCCCCATGCTGTTCGGTCAGGTTTCTCCCATCTCGTTTACGCTCACATCTGTACCAAATTAATTAATGTGTGAGTGTGTTGGTACAGTGACTGTTGTGTGCCTCTACTGTCCTCGTCTGCATTCAGTTACCACTGAGATCACCCCACAGACACAGGAATGGATCAGAATATAAATAAGAAGGAGAGAGTGTGAGTCAGAGCCATTACCCAAAATGATTAAACTCCATTCAGTTTGCTCCATTAGTCTCATCCATCCCTCTTTTCTTTCACTGTTTCATCCACAACCTCCCAAAGTGCCGTCTCTGCAGAGACTGAATGACAGCAACTACCTCTCACTCTCATTAACCTTCTGGAACCATCAACTCACAGATCTACAGTAAGCTCAGCTATTTTAGGTCAGCCTGTACAACAACAGTCAAAAACCATTTAGTGGCTGATGGCTCATGTGCTGTCAAACACATAAACACAGACACACACAGAGACACACACAGAGACACACACACACACACACACACACACCATGGCTTGGACTTCATTTACATTCATAATTCTCAGACAGGTATGAAAGGCAGTTCTTGCTGGGTGATTTTGCTGCTGCTTTTTTACTGCAGTTACTATAAGGCATGACCTGAACTTTTATATGATGTAACAAATGCTAATATAAAGAAACAGCATAAAATAATATATTAGAGCATGACACAGCAGGAGGTAAGGAGGTAGGAGGAGAAGAGAAGAGAAGAGAAATGAAGAGAAGAAGAGAGGAGAGGAGAGGAGAGGAGAGGAGAGGAGAGGAGAGGTATGCGGTAAACAGGTATGAGTTTATGAGGACAATATGGAGCAGAGCAGAGAAAAACACTGTTTGAGAGCCTGAGGGGACACAGAAGCCATATGACTATTACATTTTATTATGATTCACACAGTCTGTATAATAAAGCATATGGGCACATGGTGGCTTGCGGGACCACCAAGCAACCTGTTACACACATGCACACGCACACACTCTGAGCAGCAGTAAAGCTGACAGCTTTGAAATTACAGCTCAACCAGCTGCTTTGGGAAAGGCTAGAGGAAATACATAACAATAAATGCAGGCCCCTTGTGATGCATGCAAACACTTGCTTACCCTCAAGTTAACCTTCACATATTTATCATATACTCTACCATATTTCCACCACTAAAAACACTGCTTTTTCACATCTGCTTTTAAAAAGAGATTTATTTAAAGTAAGATATTAACACAGCCTAATCTTCCTTTAGACCACATGGAATCTACATTTGTAAGCCAGATTCTGCTTGGTTACATGGTAATATCTTTGTCATCTAAAGCTCTCTTAGAAGCCAGATGTAGAAAACCACATTCAGTATCATTATAACTAGGACCTAAAGTGACCTGTCACTAATGCTGATTGATAGAGAATGTGGGGACAACTGAGATCACTCAGCACTGATTAATTCCTGACGATAATAACTGTACAGTACATCACTCATCCATATTCATCAAGCACTGACATGCATCTGTTAAGTAATCACAGCAGGGGAAATATAGACATGGGTGTGAACAATGTCAACAATACTGTATAAAGTGCTGCAGTAAAATGGAAGCAATTTAAGTAATGAGATTGCTGCCGTTTGTATGGATTGATATGAATGATGAATTTGAAAAAATACTCTACACTGGAGATCCTTGCAGCGTTTCTGATTTTCTGAATTATGGGGTTATTTTAAGTGATGTTATAGAGATACCTACTTGTTATATTGGCTTTTACAAGAGCATTACACTAAAATGTACAGTGTGGGATTTCCCTCAATATGTTTAGTATGTATTACAAGATAGGAAGCATGACTGTAGTCTTGTGTCCAACTGTACAGATGGAGGACAGGAAATGGCGGCTTGGCTGAGAAGATATAGAGGGTTAGTGGATTGAATCAGGGACTTTGACCAGCTTTGGGAAATGAGTGGGCAAACAAAATGACAGACTCATCCCTCTGTCCCTCTGCTCTTTGCTCTCTCTGATCTCTCATTCTATTTTTCCCTTTATCAGTATTGATGTTCTCAATCTGTCACAGTGATTGCCTCACGACATTATAATTTGCCTAAATTGAGCCATAATGCGCCTCGTAAATGTAATATTGTCTCAAAACCAGATTAACCCTCGTATGACAGGATGCACATGTGTGTCTATTCAAGTGTGAGTATGTGTGCATTGTGTGTGTATACAGTATGTGCTTGCCAAGAAGCTTAATCCCAGGAGCATATGCTGAATAAATCAGAGGAGAACTTTCGAGTCAGAGAAATCCAATCCTTTCAAACATTGCTCATGGATGCAACCGGTCATGAGAGAGCCAAGCACATGGGCAGACAAAATCAGCATGTTGGACACGCACAAATATATTATTTAAAACCCAGGTTATAGAGTAAATGATTACATGTACATGTGACAGGACCTCATTATAAAAATAAAAAGTGTTTCCCTCCTGAGAAACTGCAACAAAACAACTTAACATACAAGTATACAACAACCTTACATAGATCATGGTATACAGTAGTTAAGGCTTACAGTTTTTGATTGTTGCATGTATGTTACCAAAATATATTCAGTTTTCCAAAAAGGAGCGGAATATAATTTCATCCAAATTTTACATCCCCACCAACCCTAAATTTCTTGTGTTTTCTACTGAAAGAAGACCTGACCAAGATAGTTTGCAGTAAATGTCCACTTGCAATGAGGACAGCTCAGAAAATCTTGCAGTAAATGTCATGTCACCTCCAAGTGAGTCAAAAATTAATAAACTTACAAGGAACAGTTAAACTACTAAGTGGTTGCATTGCCAATGGTATTTTTACGATACAATGTTTTTGTTATGTATTATTATTTTTTTCATTTTTTGAACATCTAAAAAATAAAGTTCTTTTCACAGATATTTTTTATATCGTCAAACATGGATAAGCAAATGATTGCCCATCTTACATTGTCACACATAAACACACACACACACACACACCATCCGCTTCAATTGTCTAACCTCTCCTATTCTGTCAGTGGCTTGACATTTTTCCCTGGAGAGTAAGCTTGGCAGGCCTACTCAGACAGACAGGCAGGTACGGTTATTAAATATGTACTGCAGTGCAGTGATAGGACACCGGGGGCCATTAGCCATTATAAATATATAATTTGGATCTGCTGCATATTTAAGCCTCCTGGACGAGTAGCACCCTAGCATACAAGCTCTCTGATTAGCATCCCAATGCTAAAATGCATCTCAATTATACTGAGTGTCAGCCCTCATTTGGTGAGGCACAGTTCGAGATGGAATGGACCAATGTATAAATGAATGAATGAATGAATGAATAAATAAATAAATAAATAAATAAGCACGGCAACACAGGGTGGGGAGAAGAGAGCAGAAGAGGGGCTAGGTGTTACTGACCAACTGCATGCAGGTTTGCTGACAGATCAAGCGTGAGGAGGCCTGAAACCTTAATCACTTCTGGATTGTTTAATAGCAAAACAAGACCAGTCTATCACTTTCTCTCACGAACTCTGTTTTTTTCACTCTCCTAAAGCTATTTCGTGTTCTCTCAGCACCACAGTCCATCTGTTCTCTCCTTTCTCTTTATCTGTCTCAAATCCCCTGTTTCCTCTTTTCAAGTAGCCTTTGTCTCTTTCCCATTTTTCTGTCATCCATCTTTCCCATCCCTTTACTTATCTCTGCCCTGCCCCTCCTTTACCAATCACCATGTCATCCTTCTCTATTCCCTGTCTCAATTCCCTTTACTTTTCTAAGATTCCTCCCATATGACTTCCGGCTGAACAATGTAATGGAAAGACATGTGGTGTTTGCCTCCTGTACAATTTTTGTAACTTTTGTTAATTATGTCTATTTTTTAAGTCCATCTTCAGTGCAACAGTACGTTTTAATGAACATTAGGTTTACACGTAAATGAGTAAATCAATTCGAGCAAAAGGAGGAGGAGGAAAAGTCAGGCACAATAGGCTTCTCTCACCTCCGGAGGCAAAGCTAGCATGATGGCGTCCACATATCAGACTTCATTTGTATTGGTCAGTGTTTTGATCATCTTATTTTACACGAGGACCTGAATTTAGTGATAGACCCCAAGCTTGACCAGTCCCAACCTAAACACTTACATCCTCTGCCATGTTGAAGACACTGTCATCCCTTACAAGTCAGTTAGGTTGCCTAGATCCATGGTGCTTTCATCACCATGTCACAAAAGAATTTTCCTATTTTCTAAAAGATAAACCAAGCTTATTATAATATTGACTTTTTTTGTAGACGGGGCTCTTTTTTCTGCTGTGAAATGTCTTCTGGTTGACTTTTACCATAAATTTTCCCACCTACTTGGCCCTTTATTATTAGTGTTTAATGATTCTATGGCAAGGCTACAAGGCTACCTCCCACCAACTTTAAATCAAGCTTTAATTTCACTTATTCTCAAGAAATAAAAAACCCTGAAAATTGCACCAGCTGGAGACCAACAGGTTTTTTAAATTCTGGTGTAAACCTTCCAGCCAAGGTCTTGGCATGCTGTTTTGATCCTTGCTTGCCAGACATAATTTCTGATGATCAAACAGGATTTGTTAGAGGACAGCAATTATTGTCTAATATTAGAAGACTTTTGCTTTCTCCTGACACCTCTCACGGTGTCAGGTTGTATTATTGAATGCTGAGAAAGCCTTTGATTGGGTTGAGTGGAATTATTTGTTTTTTGTTCAGGGGAAATTTGGTTTTGGGTCCATTGGCATTTGGTTGTGGCACTTTTATACTCTGCCCTTACTGCTTGTGTGATAACTAATTCTCAAAGGTCTGACTTCTTTCTTCTAACAAGAGGAACCCAACAAGGTTGCTCTCTCTTCCCTGCTCTTTGCTGTAGAGATAGAACCTCTTTCCATTGCTCTCAAATCCTCCTTACTCTTCACTGGTATTTATAGAGCTGGACTGGAAAATCAAGTATCTCTTTATGCTGATGACCTTTTGCTTTACATCACAGACCCACATAATTGTGTAGACAGTATTTTACAAATCTTGACAATTGTTCCTGTTAGCCCACAATAGTTTCTGTTATTTAGGTGTCAACATTGCTCACTCCCTCCCCTCTCTCCATAAAAATAATTTCACAAAGTTGTGAAAATTAAATCCGATCTGAAGCACTGGGAATCTCTCCCTCTCTGATGGGCAGAATAAATTCTAATAAAATGAACATTCCATTGTTTCTTTTCCAGTGTCTTCCAATATTCCTACCAAATTTGTTTTTGCTTTTCGAACGTTGGACAAAACAATTTCAAAGTTTATTTGGGCTGGCAAGAACCCAAGAGTATCTAGAGCAGTACTGCAAGGAAACAACTGGGATGGGGGCCTTGCATTACCAAACCTTTTATTTTATTATTGGGCAGCCAGTCTTCAAAAAAATAATGCCTGGCCTGATGTAACTCTTCCAACCTTGATCGGTGTATAATGGAAGACAATTCTTTCCACCCATTGTCTCTGGCAGCTCTGGTCTGTGCACCTCTGATTTGTCGTCCCAAATACATTAGAAACCCAGCTGTACACTCTTCTTTGAAAATTTGGAGACAATTCAGGCAACATTTTAAATTTTCTGCTCCTACCCTACACAGCTCCATTTGCCATAACCTCTTGTTTTCTCCCTCAAATTTAGATATTTCACTTTTTAAAGACAGAGAGGCCTGGCTCGTTTCTCAGATTTATATTTAGAGGACTCATTTGCTACTTTTAATGATATTTGCGTTAAGTGTAATTTACCCCAATCTCATTTTTTCCAGTATTTTCAAGTTCATAATTATGCTTGCACATATTTTACATTCTTCTCTCAGCTTCCAGTGGGTTCTCTTGTCATTAGGAAGCTTTCTGTCCCAAAGGCACGTGGTACAATATCAATTTTATATGATCTTATATCATCCTCAGGTGTGCTCTCTCTTGCATTTCTCTTCTGTCTCCTGAGAGTTTGGGATGGGTGTGGGATTGGAGGAAGATATTGTTTTTTTTCCCTCTGTTTTAACACACCAAAAAAAAGAAGATTAAAAACTATTTTGGAACAGGGATTTGTACTTTTGATCTAGGATTCCTCCCTTCTTCTTTTTCTGTCTTCCTCCTTTGCAAATTGTTTTTTTCTCATCCTCTCCTCCACAGCTTGATACTATCTCATTGTCTGTCTCTCCACAACCTCTGTCTGACTCCATTTCCATCATTTTTGCATCTGAAGTGTTTCTCTTCAAAACAAGACATCCACCATTAAAAAAGTAGCAGTAAAAATGATTCTAATGTAGGAATTAATTCAAAACATTTTATTCATGGGAATAGAAGTCATTTCAGAACCTCTTTGTCCAAAGTGGTTGCAGGACAGTCATGTGTTTTTCACATATTGACTGATAACTCAGAGATCTCAGTTTGCTAAAATTGATATAGAGCATTTTGGCATGATGCCCTACATTCCTCTCCTCATTTTCACTTTATTCTGCTCTCTCTTTTTCTACCTGACGTCTCTTTCTTCCCTCTCTCACTCCTTTCCTGACAGAATGTGACTCTGAACGTGCAGCTAGCCAGAGGGGTGAGCCTGTTGACTCGGCCCCTGGGGGATCAATCATCTGAACCAGGATCAATACCAAAAGACCAAATCCTGGAGCAGCTACCGACTTGGCTGCCAGCAACTGACTGATGAGCGCACCCACTGCTACACTGGGCAAAAAAACATTCAAGGCAGTGCACACACCCTTTAAGCATGACCCACTGCACAAACACTGAAATGTACAAATACACTCACACTCAGATAAAGTGTCAGTCACTCTGAAACACATTCATACAATCGTGTTTGCAGCTTATGTATGAGAATGCATTCATGCACACCTGGAGCAAAGTCAGTGACGGGACTGAATCTGTCTAGCACAGAACAGCATGTATCCCATCTCAGTCCTGCTCAGGCTGATTTCCACAATCACTCACAGTCCACTTCCAATTCTTCAGTTTGCACTGCAGAAGCCTGATTATGGCCCCCCTTATCAAGTCTGTATTATACAGAAGCACAACATTAGCCCACTCTATCCATCATGGCGTGGCCCTCTGCAGGGGAAATCACCACTTATCAGCCCACTATGAGCAAATTAGGCAGACATAACAGGGCTGAACAGAGGTGGGGGGAATAAGATTGGTGTAAAGTGCATGATCATTAAAGTGTAGTGCACTTTAAAAGGTATGACACACACAAAATCATGTGTCCCTGGCAATTATGCCAAATCTAGTGAAAATCATTTAAAAGTAGAGTAGGCATGGTGTGACAAGTGGCACATTAATGACCGCAGAGCTCTGAAAACTCTTCCTGTCTTATCTGACTTAAACTTATGATATTACTTCTTTTGCAGATGGCAGGTATCACCTGTGACATTAATATGGATAACACTACCAAAACCTACTGAGGCGTGAACGGTGTACTCATTTTCTGCTTGCAATGAGGTTCATGGACATTTTCAGTCTGGGTAGAGAGGGAATGTCAACACTACAAGGACGAAAGAAAACCACCAGCTATTGCCAATGATTATTTTTTCAGTAATATCTCCTTAGGTTGATGTATTGTAGCCTCAAGGCAGTTTAATCCAAGCAGGAATGACTGCAAGTAACCTTTGCCATCAGTAGAGTAGTATATCAGTAGGTGCCACTTGTGCTGATTGTAATAAGATGGTATCTGACCGGGATCCATTGCACAGATTGTAATGTCAGTAGAGGTAAACATAGCACCACTGTAATTGTGAGTTATTCTTTCCTTTATCATGATAGAAAATAGTCCCAGAAGCAAAACACTCCAAACTAAAGACAAATATCCATATGTCTTCTCAATGTCAATGCTAGCTGAAGCAGAAAATCATTTTAAGGTTGGTGTAGCCTTCATTTATTTTCACCTTATAACAAACAAATAAATGAGAGTCTTAAAAATAGAAAAGGTACTGATGGAAATTATGTAATGTGTCAAGTGCATTGTGTGTGTACATATATATATATATACATATATATATATATATATATTAAATTGACTTGAGTGCAATCTGTGTGTATGATGAAGTAAACCATTTATAACATAAATGCATAAACATCAGTATGCTCTTTCACCATTTGCCTGATGCCTTTAACCAGAGTGCTTTACTGGACTGCCCCAGAGGGAATGGAGCATTGCCTTTGCAGTATTAGTACCACAGTTTTTATCCAGTATGCTGAATAAAGATAAAACCTTTAAAGCGAAGAACTCCCCTACTGGTCATAAAGTACATGATAACAGCTGTCTGTCTAATCAGTCCTGTTGCTGGGCTGGAATTACTCACTGTATAATAGACCTTTTAAATTTAAGTAAAAAGCAGTTAATGCTCTGTAAGATTTCAAACAGAATGGGTTGGCAGTTGCTTTGGTACATGTGAGTGGTTTTTCACCCAATTGGTTAGCAGCTCAGTGCCGTCTTGTAACTGGAAAAAAAAATGTACGTACCTTTTCTCTGGAATAGTTGGCTGTTGACAATTTCAGTCATAGAAGACACCTTCTGTTTCTGGAGTTTCTCAGGGGGAATGCAGGAATAAAAGTCATGCAGCAACTCACTGGAGGGAGAAAGTAATTGGGGTGTGGAATAAATGATTAGCACAATCATTACCAGAGAAGAGCACCAATGTTTGTTTTCTTGAAAATGAGCATCATAAATATTCTTAACTGCACATATTTTGAATTTAAACCAAAAATTCTACAGTCTAGAACAGATTCCCACCATATAACTGATTTAGACAGATTAAAGACAGATTAAGATAGAAAAACACAACCACAATTTTGTAAGCCGAGCTTTAAATATCTATCCTTATCAGAAATAAAATATGCAAGCACCAAAGGCAATGGTTGAATCAGAGTGCAGCACAGACATGAGCAGAGCAGTGTATGCCCCATGAAAACAAATGAGTTAAAGTCCAAACTTGCTTTAATGAAGACACAGTCATCCTCCGCCCCAAATTCAATTTTAGAATAATTAAACGGGCTGGTTGCAAACCCTGATGCCACTTAGAAAGATTGAATGCTCAGAGCATGGCAAACCCTCTGTCTCAATTTTTTGTCTGTCTCTCACTTTGTCTCTGTCTCCTTAAATTATGCCACACAGGCCACGGTAGCACTTCCAATAATTGTATAAAAGAATGAAATGCATCACCTTTGCTCCAAAACACAACAAAGTTTGTATGACTTTTGATGTGCATAAGTTGGCACAAGGAGACGTTGGGGCACAGTGGCTCAGTGAAGACTTATCAGGCCCACTAATCATCTGAGAGAATCTAATTAAAACTCAAAATGTCAGCCTATACCCTATGGACATGCAAAGGACACAGAGCAAACAAAACACATGCATAACTGACAATGTCTGTGCTTGCACCACCATGCAGATCACACAACAGGTGAGTTTACAAGGTGTACAGATGTGACTATACAGGAGAAGAAACGAAGCTTTGATGTCCACTTCATGCACAATGATTGTAATTCACACAGCTTGCTCTTGGAAACTCTGCCCGAGGCGATTCTTAACAGTGGCGTAATAGGTACCTTGCATTCAAGTTCAGATGGATTGGGTATGTTTGTGCATGCAAGTGTATGCATGGTTGTGTGAAAAGAACTGCAAAGGACAAACAATACGGGTTAGCAAGAGTGAAAGAGAAAATGAATGACAGAAAGTGGAATTATGTGCGCTGATTTCTAACTCCATCCCTCATCATCTTTCTATCTGTTGTATGTGTGCACCTGCTTGTGTATGGTTGTGCAGGTGCAGGTGTTACAGGTAGCACCTTTGTGACACTGTGTTGACATCCAGCCACTCGAGGGACTGAACTGGCAGATATGGATAATCCACAAACACACATGCGCGCATAAAAACACACACAGGCCACAGATAGGTGAAGAGAGAATTTATGAGGATGAGAGTGTTTGAAACTGAACGTGGCAATTCAATAAAACATCAGTTAAAACCTACTCTTAGTATAGTAAGAAAGTCATGCCCCAAGTGTGGACCCGTGTTTGCGTTTGTGGAATTGCTAGAGGACAGATAATTTCTAATGAGGAAAAAAAAACTCCACTGGTGAAGTACAGTACCAGTTAAAAGTTTGGACACACCATCCCTTTCAGTTGTAGAGTAAAAACTGTACTCAGGTCAACTCAGGTCATTTCCTGGGCTAAACAGTTTGATTCTAGGTCAAGAAGAGGTTAAACAAGTTGTTCCATGTCACTCTGCTCTTCAAGAGGCTGAGAGTGAAGCTCAGAGACAGAGCTTCAAATAGGTTTTGTTTGATCGTTTCGCTGAAATTGTCAATTCTCTCTGAGGCACATCAAGAAGCTACAAAGTGTGTTTGAGTGTGTGTCCTTGTGTATATGTCAGTTTGATGAGATTTTTATCACCTGATAAAGAAGGTAAGGCTTGACCAGGATGGAATGTGTGGGGGACAGAAGGATGGGGGTCACTGAACAAAGAACAGAGCAAATTTGGGCTAAGCTGAAAGCTCCCATATATCTTCTCTGTCAGTGTCCCTGAGTGAGACCAAAGATAAGGTGTGTGTGTGTGTGTGTGTGTGTGTGTGTGTGTGTGTGTGTGTGTGTGTATGTGTTTAAAGGTAAGCTCACCTAAGGAGTTTGGCATCAAATACTTTCTCAACATCATGCAGGACTGTTGGCAGGTACTTCAGTGCAGCAACCTGGTGACACACACACACATACACAACAAACACACAAACACATACACACAACAAGTTAACACTGTTGAATTACTATCTTGAAATCTTGTGGAAGTTGTTGGTGAATACAAGGTGACTTTGCCATCAAATAGGCTCTCATCACAAGTGTGTGAAAGGATCTATTTTATTTTTCACAGGGTTGCCTGTCTGTCTGCCACACTTTTGTGACTGGGTCTGTTTCTATGTCTGGCTCGGTATATGTAGTGAGAATGAGAGGAAGACGTTAAGCAGCAGAATACTGATGTAGCCAGAATCAGATTGAGAGATCAGCTTTAAGAAGTATATGGTGGAGGTGAAGGAGGATGAAACAGAGCAGAGAAGATGGGGAAATATAGAAAAACAAAAAGAAGGTGAGGATGAAGATGAAAAGAACTTAAGTGATGTTGAAGTATGAGTACAGCGATTGATTACCCTGAGCAGCAGAGTTGTGGTGTAGTCTGTTCTCATCAGGTTGTTGATGGACTCAAAAAGTCTCCTCAGGGACTCCTCAAACTCTGCCTGCTCTTTCCCCTCGTACAGCCTAGGAGGGCAGGAGGAAATTAATGAATGAAATGAAAATTAATGAAATTAATGGAAATGCAACAGGAAAAACTAAAATGGCAGGAAGAGAGAAAGGATAAGACAGTACATGGCATGATTGGCAAGGGGGATAGATGAAGGGATTGAAAGATGGGAGAAAACAACAGGGTAGGTGAGTAATCAGTGAGAGTGGGATGTGAAGAGACAAAGGGTCAAAACAAGGTCAGCTAAGAAGAAGTTCAAGTGAAATGTAAATACAGATTGCCTTATTTTAATTTTTTTGTGTATGATTGTGTTAAAAAACATAATTCCAAACAATATTCTCTTCTGTCAGCCAATCTGTCTGCCAGCACATAAAATTACTAAACAAAACAGTCATATGTTGATCATTCTTTATGCCACATAAGCACAGGTGCTGGAGGCCTTGTTTATGGATGTAAGGCTAAAGGCCTAAAGTGCCTTTAGCCTTACATCAACAACATTTTATAACCTTATAAACCTTTTATAACCTTAAATAATTTCAAACCTTTTCGTATTAACTCATTTCTGTCATATCAATCTTTCCTGATAAACCCATTTTTTAACTTTAATTGTGACATTATTCCAGAACTATACATTTTTATCCCCTTGACATATTTCATTTCCTGGCTTTTATAGATTTCATGATTTTTTAAAAAGTGACTCCACTGGGATACAAATTATAGTGCAGAAATTGTTTTTAATCAGAGCTTAAATTGATTCTAGGTTGGTAATGATAATGTTTTTGCATTAATCGAGCCAGCCCAACTTTCTCTGCTCTGGCTCAAAGTCATGAAGCAACAAGAGAAGTTTCACCAGAGTTGTTGAGTTTTTGTGGAAAATGGGGCATTTACTAAATTGGTAGCAGTTCCTCACATCTTTCAATATAGTTGAAAATGCTCCCAACATGAAGGTGCAACACTGCACTGCTAACCTCAAGTCAATGTTTCATTTTACACATGAAGTAGTAAGAGCATGACACCACACTGGTCCTACTGCTTAAGTAATTGCAGAACCAACCAAGTGCACATTTAATTCAAGTTATGAAGCAAATAAATGCAGCACTATGTTAACAACATGCAACTGCATTACACATTGATAAGCACTGACTGCTGTGTTTACAACGATCCTCTAACTTAACAACAAAAAATGGGTTATCTTTGTTGCTGCTATTCACATCACATGCACACATCCCTTCAGTCCTACTTCCTCCACTCTCAGCAAACTTTTCCTGCATCAGCCTCTCCATCCCCTTCCTGTCCCAGTCTCCTAACTATCTCCCTGTGATTCAGTGGAGCTGTGCAGTTGTTAATTACAATAGAAATTATGAGTGCTGGAGGGAAGGATTAGCATGTGACACACAGCGAATTTAGCATGTGGGGGGAGGGATTAAGCGGTAACACACAGAGGTATTATCACTGGGCTCTTTGCAGAGTAGTTATGATTACAGACGCATTGTCCTGCTTAATCCACCAGCCCTGTCTGTGCATGAATTGTGTGTGTGTGTGTGTGTGTGTGTGTGTGTGTGTGTGTGTGTGTGTACACAGAATGTGTCTAGATGTGCAATTGTGATAACATCAGGTCTTGCACTCACACCACACACATACACTTCAGTAAATTTGTTGTGTCCCATATTTAATACAATATAGCATGTTACAGCCTGTAGAGTACCCCTCTTGTCCAACTCAAAAGATGTCTGTGGAACTAAAAATGACAATAAGCTGTTGCTACAACTCATCTCCAGACACACATGAGCACAACAACACAAGTACGTAATACTAGCTCAGCAAACTAATACTCAAGACAGATGGAGAGGAGAGTGAGAGGGATGAAGGGGAGACAATAAGCATGGGGGAGGGAGTAATGAGGGACAGAGAAGGAAAGTGAAAGAGTGAAAAAAAGGAGACAACTAGGCAATACTAAACATGTCTCCCATAAATCATGAAACCCGTGGCAGTCACGAATGTCACCTTGTTTTGATGTATAATTGCAGTTCCCTCAAGTACCAATCAGTGAAATGTTCAAGGCTGCAAATTCAGCGGTATGATTCAAGGTTTCCTCAGGTTTGGTCAAATTTGAAATGCAGATATTTTGAATTACACACAGCGAGTGAATAAGTGCTGCAGTGACCAACAAGGCATCACTATTTAAAATCTTGGCATAATAAACTAAATATAATCAACAACACACAGCAATGACAATCAGTGAAACTATTAAAAATGCAAGAATGGTAGAACGAGACAATTACCTAGACAATAGTTAAACTTATTTATTCATGAAGATGATTAAACAAACAGTGCAGTCCCCTTTTGGTCTATCAGTTTAACTGTTAAAAAAGCTTGAATGCCCAAAAGGACTGCTTAATCTGTGAAGTTTGAGATTTTGTACAGATAGAATAAAATAAAGTATCTTTCTCACTGTGGCTTTAGCTCTCCATGAAGAATGTTGTGTTATTATGGGCAATTTGCATTTCTCTAAGATATGATTTTATCATTATTATTATTACCAAATACTATCTCTTATTATCACAAGGTATGATCAAAAAAAAAAGAGATAAGATGGGCAAGATAACAAAATTAGACAGGGACTAAATATAACCTTGGAAAGGTCTTGTGATGACTAGCAAAAAAATATTAGATATTAGATTAATATTAGATCTCATAGGAAAAAGAACTGATCTCATCTCATGGTAAGATCCATATCACATTAATGAGAAAAGATCTTCACAGTAGAAAACATACAGATTTTAGATTAATGCAATCTTCTTCTATAGCTGTAAAAAAAAAATAAAAGGAAAATGAAGTTAAGAGAGAAGATTAGATTTAAAGAAGAGGGGAGGGATGAACAGAAAGAGAACGAGGGGAGGAGAACACAAAGGAGAAATATAGAACATAGCAGGTGCTTGGGGGAAGGAAGAAGAAACAGATACGACTGATGAAGTAGACTACAGGGAAGTAATGAAAGCTATAGGGCGTGAAGGACAGAAAGAAGGTGGAAGAAAGAGCAAAATCTGGTACAGCGTGCCTTACATATTTTCGCAGTAAACATCACACACTCCTAATAGACTCTGCATGAACATGAAGCTGGTTTGACAAGCTAATAAATCTTAAATGCTGCCTGTTTAACTATTAATGACTGCTAGTCTTGATGGTGATGATGATGGAACCTTACAGATGCACCTACAGCGCTAGTGGCTCCCTTGAATACCTGATTCTCTGCTGGCATGACAACACCTTATAGGAGGAGTAATATGATGTGAAAACTTTAGATGCAGAGGAAGTTGAAGTTGTCGGCGGGCGGTAGTTGGCGGACGACAGACAGAGGAGGAGAGAGAAAGAGAGAAGAGAGTGAAATTTGTCGGTTCAGAGATACCCAGGGGAGGCTGGCGACTGGAGCTCAGTCAATCTAGGAGCAGTGGAGCGATAATGTGTGATGCGCGCACGCGCGCGCACACACACACACACACACACACACACACACACACACTTAAGCAAACCTGTAAGTATATATGTATTATAAATAAGTATATACAGTGGTTTCAGACAATTGGATCCTATATATATTATATACCAACGCATCCACACAAATCCTCACAGTCTGTGAATAAATAGACAAACACATCCACCACATCGATAAACAAACACACCAATTTCAACAAACAAAGCCCACAATGCCCTCTAGAAGATTAAAAAGACAGACCTTAAGTGACCTGTGGACTTTGAATGACAAACACACAGCAACGCGCACGCACACACACACCCATCCGCTCCCAACTCAATCTTGCAAACACTAATATAGTGCTCCCAATAGAAACACACGCCCGATTACATAAACCTTGCAGTCTTACGTGAACAAACACTCAACTTTGCACATGATTGTACCTACACACACAAGCATTGTATGTGCTCAAGTCACCTGCAGGTGAGGCATATAAGACAATTGTGGTTCATGTTTCTGGTCTGTCAGCATCATTTTTTGCGCTGCAGTGACAAATGGTGTTTACACTTACTGTATCATTCAGTGTAGCTCTCAGCTCAGCATGAGAGATGTCATAAGTCTCTCCTGCTGGAACTTCGTCTGTCTGGTGTATCACTGGCTACCCATTCAGCAGACCTGCCCTGTCATTAGCTCTCATTCGGACATTACACTTAATCATCAATGCTTATTAGCAGCGTTAGTGCTGTAATAAGCAGCCTTTTCTCAAAGAGCTGTCAAAAGTGATTACTCTGGCACTCCATCACTGGGCTTGGTGTGTGTGTGTTTGTGTCTTTGTGTCTCTAACAATCTGTGTTGGAAATATGAAGAATGTAGAAGTCATTATCATAATGATCAGTCCACAAAAAGCCACAAAAACACTCACTGGGAGTAAAGCATGCGTGAGCGAACGATGAACTTGAAGATGTACTCGAGGGCTTTTAGAGTTCGGAGGATTGGTTCACACTGCTCCCCTCGGCTGGAGACATCCAGATACCTCTTCAACACTGACATCAGCTTTCTGGGAGAGAGTGATAGGAGAAAACAGGGGAGAAACAGAGATAGAGAGAGAGACGAAGAGAATAAAGAGAAAAAAAGAGATTAAGAATAACATCAAAATCATTCAGACATGTCATTCTTTTTTCTGATGTCCCACAAGTTGGAAAGGTAATCGCCAACTCCATTTTTCACTTCCATAGAGCAGAAAGAAAGATTGCAACAGAGGGGTGAAAGTGAAAGAACGAGAGAGAGGAAGACTAGTATTAATAGTATTTCAGACCTCAACAGATGTACCTTTCACACAGCTCACAGACATTTTATTTGCCCTCAGATGCAAGGTAAAAAAAATAGTTCTCCAACACACCCCACAGGTATCTTTAGAGACACACATAAATATGACGATGTGTCAAAGCAGTAGCTGGAGAGAGATGTGGGTGTCACAGAGTTCAGTTGAAGTTTATGACCGGCCTGTGTATTTTAGTTCTTTGCCTGATCGCATTATCTCAAAAAGTGCCTGTTCGGAACGGGCCGATTGCTTATTATGTCTTGAGAACTGCATATATATATGTATCAAATGACAAACGTATCAATTAAACCACTAAGGATTTAATCAATTAAATGGTTTTCATCAAGGCAGAAACTTCACCAGTGATACTAAATTGAGATTGATCCGTAGAAGCAACCGTATTTTATATACACATGTATATATATATATATTTAGATCATCAATTGACAATGGTATCAATTAAAATGATAAAGATTTAACACATTAAATGGTTTAAACTCAGACAAAATTCAAACTTCACCAGTGAGACTAAACTGAGGTTGAACTGTAGAAGCGGTTTATATCCTTCTATTGGTTGATTCTGCTGCCAATCAAACATATCTGCATTCCTGTTGGTTTTACTGCCTCTGCCTTTTTTCTCCTGTCTGTGCTCTCTATATATAGAAATATAAAGATGCTTGCAAATGCTAACATATTCATAATGTAATAAAACAGTATGCCTACACAGGGCTAAAACTTTTGGCTTTGTAGCAGCTCAGGTCCAGTGAAATGGCAAAGGGGGAGATCACCCACTAACTGGTTTAAAACTACTCAATCCTCTTAAACAATAAAGTCCCCTTAAAAATGAACTCTGATCTGACCTCACTGCCATCAGGCGGGGCTGGCCTAGAATATATTACCATTTAGTCTTCCCTAGTTTTGTTTTGGCACATGGCTGAAAGGCAAGCACAGGAGGATTTAGTGTTTTTAAGAGCAAGAGATAGGGAGTTTAAAATATAGTGAGAGGGAGTTTTACATAACAACCTCTGGGTTGACGGGCATTAAGCTGCAGTGACCCTCTTAAAGAGGTTGAACATCAACACACTGACAGGGGAGGGAAGGAGTGATGATGGAGAGACAGATGACTAGATGGAGGGAAGAACAGACAGCATAAGAGAAAAACAGGAGAAGGAGGGGGAGAGTGGTTGGGGATAATTGGGTAAAGGAGGCTAAGAGGAGGAGAAGCAGTTAGGGAAGGGAAGAAAAGATGCAAGGGAAAATTAAGAACAGGAGGAGTCAGACTTGTTTTTTAATTTCCAAACAAAAACTGGCAATGCAAACAAATATGTTCTCTAGTGGCCACTGAATCAAGTGAAGTGCATTAATAGAAGAGTAAGAACCAGACAGAAGGGTTTGTGGTGTATGCCTGAGTGCTTCAGCTGTTGCTCCACAGAGAGACAGGGTTAAAATCTGGCTAGCTGGGTGTGAAGTAAAGTAGTGAACTCTAATCTTGTTCAGTCAAGTGCTTCAAAAGGCCAACACACACACTGACCTCCAGTGGCAGCTGGATACAGTACTTAGACTCTTTACATTAGATCCTCAAGCGACATTTAGAATTACTGCAACAGGTTAAAAACTTGCATACCTCTGGCAGCAGAAGAATTGAATTTCATCCCAACTGGGACAAACCTCACTAATAGTATGCACAGTTCTGTCCAACTTTCAAGGTCTGTAAACAACCTGCTTTTTGGCTTGATGACAAAGCATTATTGAGGTGATCTGATGGGATTTAAAAGATTTAATAATTTCCAAGAAGTGGAGGAGTTGCCCAATGAAAGATCACAGAATAAAATAGAATAGAACTTTCTTATACACCAGAGTGGAAAATTACCTTATAACATAAAGCAAGACACCATATACATCAACATATACATATAATCCTTCATTTAGAAAGCAAAAAGTAAAAACTGCAAAACTTGCCAACAGAGTGACATTTGTTATGTTTATTGACATAAAATCTAAAAGTGTCCTCAGACATCCCTAAGGTCATCACCTAAATGAAGTAGTCCGCTGACATTTTATGAAGCCAACAGTAAAATAATTTCAACCTTAAATCTCTTTAGTCTCACTTGTTGAGTTTAAGTGATAATAAAGAGTCTTGTGGAGCTGTCTTTGCTTTCTTTAACAGGGTTGTTGCATGCGCATATCAATTTGCAGCTGCACTTAATGCTTTTTGGAGCACTTGTGAAGGGCAAAATTACTTTTACATATGACATATTTCATTTTCATACATGTTGCTTGTTTGCTTGTCTTGTTGAGTAGAAACCAACCTGCAACTGTTCAGATGTGACGCAGGCGATAAATGTTGTTGAAAACAGTGCCTTCTGTCGTTAAGGTGTGTCATTTAGAAACTCACACCACAAGCAAAAGACTGAGATGAAAGGAAGTGGGTTGTGATACCAGGAAATGCGGTAACTTACTTGTACGCCAGTGTGGCACTGAAATGCTGCTTGATGTAGGCCTCCAACACTGTGTTGAAGTGCTGGAACTTCCTGTCAGCGATCAGACCTATTATGTATATCTGGCAGACAGAAGGGAGAAATAGAAAGATGTGGCTATGAGTTACGTGTTTACATAGCAGTAGACATTTACAAGGCAGATGAGATGTTATGTACTATCATCTGATAGACATGTTTATTTGGAATGAGATGGATAGGTAGACACATAGATGTCAGATTCGATAGACACAGAGGCATCCTGTCAAGAAATCAGCTGCATGAGTTGACAAGTAACACACAAAGAAGACACACAGGCATTCACTGAAATAAACATACCACAAACACTCACCAACGCATCGAACACAAGGATGTCGTAGTCGTCAGTCTGAGAGTGTTCCATCATGATGTTGAACAAGGCATCCAGAGTGTCCTGCAGAAACTATTCACACACACACACATAGACAAAAGGAAAAGTCAAGTGAGAGCGCACACATGCCTGTCTACACAACACTTGTATTCACACCACTGACCTTGACCACCTCCTCTCCATCAATGATTTTGAGTTTCTCCAGGTTGTCTTTGAGGAGTTCAGGTCGAGTCCTCCACTTAAGCAGACCCAGCAGGCCCACTGCCGAAGAGAGACACACAGAGATTATTTTCTGTTTTAGTAGCCTTAACTGTAAATACACACTTTGTCTTGCTTGACAGTGGAAGCTTACCAACGATATAGTGATGGAAATGTCCTCTTACTTTTTTATTTCATTTTCTTAGTTGTTGTTTGTTAGTTTTTCCTTAAAGATTTGACAATATTTATCTCCTCCTGTGTTGCGCATACTGTATGTGGTTGTTGAACTGAACTGACCTGTCTCAGTCATTTATAAAGCTTTAATACATAAACGGTGGTTCAGTCCTCTCAAACATGATGATTTGAATTTCTTTGGTTCATATTATAAATGAAACACTTCTGGGTTTTGGATATACTGTCTGTATTTTTAGAATACAGTTCTTCAGACAAAAAAGTAATTTAAAGATGTCACCTGGGACTACAGGACACTGCAATCGGCCCTTTTTACTTTATTTCATGTACTAAAATGATTGTTCAATTAAAGTAACCAATAGATAAAACTATAATGAAAATAACCGTTAGCTGCAAACCTAATCAAATTTTTACATTCATTTCAGTGTTTTTCATCTCTGACTGATGAGCAACAGCAAAGTAGCAATTCGTCAAAGGATGATTCGTCATGTGGACAGTCGCTGTTCCTCCAGTTAGTGAGACTATAAACTGACTGTTTAAATCCACAGTTTCTGTCATTAATTCTGCTACAGTTTGACATGGGGCAGATTTCCATGTCTCTGAGGGGCTGCCCGCTTGAAGCTCACTGCTTTCTCTGTCCAATAATTTCCGACACACCAAGCCAAGCTGCACATCTGGTGGGTGGCCCTAAACAACACCATGTGCGTGCATGCCTGAAAGACTGTGTGTGTGTGTGTGTGTGTACGTGCATGTGTGTGTGTACACGCGCAAATGGTACAGGTGATTAATACTGAAGGATAATGTTCATTATAGTGATGGACTGGCTTCCTCAGTAACAGCTGTTGCACTGCACCTGTGTCTGATGCACTTTACTGTCTGGAGTGTACGTGTGTGTATGAATCTGTGGATGTGCACTTCAGCGTGTGTGTGTCTGCTTGTGTGGCTGACTGCCAGGGTGTGTAGGACAAAATGACGACACTCCCCACTAATAAAACCGGTGTACTCATACCATCCTCTCCCCATCCTTTGCTTACTTTCCCGTGACTATAACACACACACATACACACTTGTACTCATGCTTCGGGCAACAATATCCTAATTAACATATTGTTGACTCACCATTAATTGGCTGAATGTCTCCTTTACCCGTACATAACCTGACCTTACCCTTTAATCATCCTAACTAAACCTTTAGCCATAAATCTAAAAATAATACTTTGCCTAATGAGGTCAGCAAAGTGTTCTCTGTATTTCACCACCATATTTCTAGGTATTCACAATTTTTAAACCATTTAGGCTACAACGTGACATCTATATGCATTGAACCAGTAGTATTTTCAGACTTGAAACTCTTAGCTATGCATTGTCCTCCACTAATTTCACAGGCAACCAGTGATTCATTGTCTTGGCTTGGCCTTATTACTTTGTTGAAAGACGGTGTTAATTAATGTTTTTTGACATGTCAGGTTTAATTTCAAACACCATCCCTTCATAATTTCTGCCCTGACCTTTCTTGTGCATGTCGATGTGTGTGTGTGTGTGTGTGTCTGTTTCTGAATTGAAATGTCCTGCCCTGCCAACTTAAAGTCTCTAGAGTGGCTTAATGTCAACACAGTGTCACAAAAGAACTATCTGAACATTGTAACACCTGTCACACACACAGACACACACCACACACACACTTACCATTCTGGGTAAGCTTGGTGGAGCAGACCAGGGTGGAGATGGTGAAAGTGTCTCTAGAGCTGACTGACAGGCCTCCTCCGCCCCCAGACACGCTGCTGGCGCTGCGACTCAGCGTTGTCCCTTTGTGGGGGTCGATGTGTTGGTTCCGAGTGGATTGCAATGGCAAGTAGCAGTTCACATCCTCCATGCGCTTGCTGTCACCCTGAGAGGACAATGTAAATGAGTCATTTTTAACCCAATAATGCTGACACACAAGATGTTTGGTGACTGCTATAGCAGCAGTGGGACAAGAATAATATGTCATGCGTTTAGTCAAAATGTCTTGATGCAAATATGGGAGCAGAAGACAGAGGGACACTAGCAATAGTCATTTTTCAGGCCAGGAAAAAATGACAAGCAATGATTGAAGTTGCCAGTCCCACAGCAGTTGCTCCCTGTGATCACATTTTCTTATCTACTTGTGCACAACACAACTTCTGCTTGTAAACTCATAACTTTGGAAATAGTGGGACCAGGACCGGTTGGAAAAAACAAAGACAAAACTATTAGAGCATTTCTCTTCTTATTTAGAAAGTGCTGAAAAGATAATTTAATTAGTTTTATTTACTCAATCATACTTTACTGTACATTCTTCTTTATATTCATATCCCATCTTGAGGTCACAGATTCATTCATTCAAAACTCAACTCTGCCCTCTTTAATGCCAAACCAGTAAGTAATAATAAGTGAGTGGGTGGAAAATGGGAGTAAAAGATTGAAGCGAGTGGCACAGAGATCGAGAGGAATGCAGGGATAACGAGAGATAATCGAGAAAGAGGGCACAGGGGAACCATCCATTTGGTCTTTGAGTGAATCACGAGTAATTAATCTGCATTGCGTTTGGCATTTAATCAATAATGGGATTCAATCTTAGCTCTGGCTCATTTGGCAGGAAATCTATTTTGGATTCACTCAACCTGTCTGGGTGGCCATAATCTCCTGTCCAGACTTACTATATGTTTAGGTCTGCTTTGATGATATGATGGTTACAGCTGTGCAGACGTCTTCAAATTCTTTCTCCAGTATAAACTTTTTTTCAGCTTTTGCCTTGATCAAATGTGTTTGGAGGAAATACCCCAGTAGGATTTGGTGCCTTGTAAAGCCTACCGTTCATTTCTCACCTTCATATAAATGAAAAATGTCAAAAATTAACTAAGTAATGGCATTGAGCTTTTGTACAGTCCGAATGAACTTTCCTCTTTATTCATGTATGAATGATGAATCAAAACAGTCCTGTAGACTAGTTGTGTTATTAACCACCAGTGGATGAGTGGCCACTTTTATTTGATGCAGGATTCCAAGATATTGTAGATTTATTGATGTTGGGCTGTTGACTGCAAAACTGGTTGGTCCAACAGAGATACTATTTGTGACCCTTTCTCTTCATAAAATGTTCAGTATGTCATTTATTTCTCTCAGAGGCTCCTTTGCATCTGTATAAGTCTGAAAGCTTTGCAAGCTGATCTGCTATTCAGTTGCATAATAGCATTATTCTGAAACTTGGTGGTCAAGGAAGGTGAGATTTAGGTGAAAATGAATAAGCAGCACCTCTGCTTTTAAATGAATCAGCTCTTCGGTGAACTAAAATGTATCTCATTTATTTGTTATTTGATTCATTTAAAGGGAATTCACTGGAAAATGCATTGAATCCGTTCATGAGTTAATCTGTTTTGTTTCTGCAACCGTTTTATTTTGGGCTCTGACCTTGAAAACCACAAGGTCATGGAGTCCATCCTGTAGAACTGTCCCATCTTCCTTCATCAGCCGCACAAAGGCCATGGCAAAGTTCTTCTCACTCTTGTCCTTGGCTAGAGACGAAGGACAGGGATGTGTAAACAGAAGGAGGGAGGGGTCAGGGGAGAAACACATCATGGGAATGGAAAGAGAGGAGGGAGGGATGAGAATTCAGGCATGGGAGGAAGAAAGACTGCTGATTTGTATAATCAAGTGTGTGCAATGATGCCTTGGGTCATTTTTTCCAAATTGCTTCCAATCATTCGGTCCTTTCAGTGTTACATTATGCTCAGGGGACCCGATGAGACAAGAGGAGTTAAATGTGTGAATGTATAGAGACAACAGACAGGCAGGGAAAGAGTCTCATACTCACACTCTTGGGAGGAGCGGTGCCTGAACATGAAGCGTAAATGAAATCTGTTCATTTCTTCCAGAGGGACTGCCACCTGGAGGACATTTCATGTTATTAAAGAATATAAAATAATACACATATCTTCCTACATTTTTAAAATGGACAACACGATATTGCAGGCAAGTAATAACTCAAATGAGGAATAAAAATGTTATTTTATAACCAGACATCTCAAAAACTGCAACTGAAAAAGGTTAGTGTCTTGTAAAGAAGGAAGTAAAACTATGACTGGCTCACACACACGCACACACACACACACACCTTAAATGTCTCCATCCAGCGGGGCTGTTTGATTTGGTAGTAGATGACGGATCGGTACTCACTGACCGCCTTATCCCCTGCTCCCAGACAGATGGAGTTCTAGGAAAGTGGAAGGGAGAGAAAAAATAATACATGTCATACTGAGCTGAAGGATTTGATGTTTGTGTGTGTGTGTGTGTGTGTGTGTGTGTGTGTGTGTGTGTGTGTGTGTGTAAGAGAGTCTATGTATGCCTAAGATGGATTTTCATACTGGGATAAAGCCACGTCTGTGTGACTGTGACTATGAGAGGCTGAGTAAGCGCTTGATCAGTGCCGTGCTTGCTCAGTGGCCCATACCACCTCAATCTCTTCAACACTGCACACACACTTTCACACCTGCACACACCTCCCTCAGTTCTCACACACATGTACCAATTTCCACAAATCCCTCGCTCCAACCCTCCTCAACTTCATCTGTTCACGCTGCTAACCTGTATGGCCTTGCCCTCCTCATCACAGACCCACATGATGACCTCCACGTTTTTCTGTGTTGTCTTGTTGTACTTGTCGAAATCACCACCCTGCAAGGTGAGGTAGATGTCATTTCGAACATCTCCTGGCATGATGATCTCCGGGAAGCCCAGCTTCCGGGCCACCACAGTGCTGCGATCCACCAGATGAGGGTATTCCTTCCGAATCTGAACTATGTCCCCTACTAGAGCCTTCATGGTCACCCAGAGACCTGGAGGGAGGTAGGGTTAGAGGGGGAGGGAAAGCTATATATTAACATTTGACCAGTATACATTTTGCAGGTCCAGGATTAATAACAGAATGCATGCAGCTGTTTAAAGCTTCCTCAAAATTTACTGGTGGATGAAACTCCAGGAAATGTTACTAAATAAGTCATTAATCTGAAGAATATTAAATCAATAGATACATTAGTAAATAAACTATATTTTATTGTGGGATTTCAATGACGGATGCCCATTATTAAAGATGAACTTTCATCATAACAAGTGTACTCAGCAGTAACTGGCAAATATCTGACATTTATTGGCAGTTAGTGCCTGATTTATTATTTACTTGTTCCTTGGCAGTTATTCTGGTTTTTGTGTCCTAGTGTACAACGCTGCAAAGAGTCACAGGCTTGAAAGAAAGAAATATCCTCCAGTTATATGTATTTTAAAGGCAACCAAGATTGATCACATAAAACAACTCTGGTGAACACAGTGTATCTTAAATCCACATGTAGGGTTAAATTCAAATTGCACAATACTTTGTAGGAGCAAATATTATTACATTTAAGAGCATTTATTTGGACAAAAAGGTGCCATTCCTGGTTAATTTAAAGAGGAGTCGAAAATAAAGCCAAATGAAAGAATAATACATAACAATAATACAATACATACTATTAAATCTGAATTTAAGACTGTTTCAAAACTTACAGAAACCTTGAAACATGATGACTGAGCGCTTAGCTTTAAGTGTGATCCACTTTGTGAAAAATGTCAGTGTTTATCTATGAGGAACATCATGTCATAGCGTTCCAAGGTCAACCAGGAATGTAAAAATGTCTACTGTTGTTGCAGACTAGACTGCAATCAACTACCAAATTTCAAGGTCCTATTTGTCAAAGGGATTTAAGATAACAGAGTGAAGGACACAAAGAAAGTATGAGAGTATTACTATATTAGGCAGAAATGTATTCCTAAAGTATCTGAGCTCTTACTGCTTTCAGAGAAATTATGTGAGAAAGCAAAGACAAGGAATGATGGACTGAGAGGGAATAAAGGTTGAGCTATTTTAGGGAAATACATAATGAAATCTAGACTATGTCACAAACCCACATTTTTAAGGCTTACCACATACCTACAGGGAATGCTATGTATGTGTATGTGTGTGTGTATGTAGTGGCAGAAGCATCTCAAAGTGAGAGGAAGGAGAGATTTGGGGTGAGTAATGTTAACAGAAATCAGGTGGCCTCAGGTGCTCCTTTCATATCTGCTCATTCAGGTGCTCTTTTCATATCTAGGTTATGCCCAGGGCCTCCAGGAGCAGGAGGAAAGATAAAAGCTGAGCGATATAACAGTGCAGTCCCACATGTGGGGTTACTCTGTGTGGAACAAGACAGTGTAACCCAAAGGGGCTGTCAAAGTTAACTATAAACATGAGGTAGTGGGCAGCGAGACTGGAGGCTGGTGAGGGAGAAATGTAGGGTAAATAGTATGAAAACAATGGCTCAAGGGAGCATTGCTATCCATCAGGATAATGTCCTTCATTCTCACCCACAGAGCAGAGAGGAGTCGAGGATGCAATGAGAAACGGCCATTTTATCTGACCACAAATGACTGCAGTATACAGTAACTTCAGCAGAGAAGTCACGCGGCTTACACATTTGGAAACAGACAGCAAAGCCTGTAACTGCAGAACAGTACCTTGGCCACCACTGTCTCCTCGTGAGACTGTCACTTTGTTCAGCAAGGTGTGGAGAAAGTCATTTTCAGCAACAACCCTGCAGCCAAACAAACACACATAAACACAAGAACAAATTGTGCTAATACTGAAACCTTTAAGCACACAAAATTGCAGTAGCACTATTCTAATTACAAGGAGTATCAGTGGACGAAGATTTAAGTTTCTAAGAGAAGAAGAGAATAGAGAGAAGGAGAAGACCAGGAAAATAGGACATACGGGAAGAAGGGAATGAAAAACTGCTTCTCCTCATCACATTCAGTCTTCCCTTTGATGATATCACTGATGTCCATCACTGCAGAGAAGAGAAAATAAATGTGTATGTGATGACAAGATCAAAGAAACAATTTGTGTATAAATCTCCCTGTCACTCCAGTCTAGCAAAACAGGCCTCACTACACAACATGATAGCAGTTTTGTAAGGTTATATGAGTACATCAGTAACTTCTCTAACCTAACGGAAGCAACAATTGCCTGAAGTCTAGAAAAATACAGTAAACCATCAATACATATATAAATATATATATATATATATATATATATATATATATATATATATATATATATATATATATATATATATATATATATATATATATATTCCCCAAAAGATGATTGCAGTTGTATTGGGAAGCCCCCAGATTCAAAGGTGTAAATATTAGGGCTGTAGTCTGTTGGTCGACTAGTCGATTAATTGGTCGATACTCTCTCATCCGACTAAATTCTCATTGGTTGACTAATCTCCGTGTATCTCTATCTCTGCTTTCATAAGGAGAAAAGTGCTACATCAGCAGCTTTCTGGGATTAATCCATTATTTTCCTGCAGCGGGGGGGACAGACCAACAAACTACCTTTTGAAAACGGGAGTGTATTCAAAACACCCCCGCTGTTTACACAACTTTGGACTCTTCCAAACTCCGGAGCGGAGGTCTAACATAGACTGTATAAAGATAGGGTCTAACTCATGGTCAAACTGTACACGTTACTGAGCGTTTACTAAATGTACTGAACTTTTACTGAATCAGTGTTTCTCCTATGATTATATCAACAAGAACCCCCACCAGGCCAAAAAACATTTTTTAATGCTAGAATAAATGCCAAATATCCACTCATTCAGAAATATTTAGCGTGTGGGAGTCTGTGCAGCTCGTGAGTCAACCGCTGTGTTGTTGCCTGGGAAACGAGCAACTGTGTTATACGTCATTGCATAGTATGTTTATGTAGCAAAAGGAAAAGGTTAGCGGTAAGTTGTCAGTCTGGCAGTAAATGTACAGCACAGACTACAGTGTGTCAGTAAAATGCTGAAAAAGTCACGTCTGTTGTTTTTGTGCTGGAAAAGTGAAGGGAGTTAGCTCCAAAGTTAGCAACGATGGATTAGCCTAGCCTGAAGACCCCCCCCCCCCCGCCCCCTCCGCGACTAATCGATTAGTCGCAGATTATTTACAATTTTAGTCGACCAAGATTTTCTTTGGTTGACTACAGCCCTAATAAATATGGTCCATCATACTTGCAGCAGCTGACAAATCAGCCAAAATTAAAGTGACCTTAAGGAAGAGGCTACTGTAGGCCATTAGGCAACACTGGTGAAATTAGGAAATGGCACAAGGCAAAATAGCTGTTTTCTGACATTGCAGCTTTCAGAGAAAGGTTCATAAAAGTAATAATGATAAATATTGACAATTAAGATAAATCTGGTTGATTATCAATTTGGTAAATCTAATAATTACAATAAATACTTTGCAAAAAACAAAAAAACATAAATGTCTCCTCAAGTACCTGCCACCCCAAATGGCCGTCTGAGACCCTGAGTGCACTTCTTGTTGTTGGTGTCTTTCAGGTCCATCCTGCCCACTCTCACTATCTGACAGATCAGATAAATCTTCTCCCTGCTCAGGTCCTTGTTCCCTAAGTCCTGTTAGATAAAGACAGGGAGTGAGAGAACAGCAAGGAAAGAAAGCAAAAGAAGAGGGAAAGGGAGGGAGTAAAAAGGATTAAGAAATACAAGAATTAAATGGTGGTGTCAGAGGACACAGCGTCAATGGGTGAGAGAGAAAGAAGAAAAAACACCATCAAAAACAAAGTGGACCATTTTAGTGCAATCTTCTAAGAGATAATAAGTACATTCATTCCTGTACTACAGAGTGCTTGTAGTGCTAGGAAACAGTGTGACAGTACCCCCCTGTGGTCACTTACTGTAAAGACAACTTTCAGGTTGTTCAGCATGTCAATCTCCTTGGGAAAACCTTTGCTGCCCCAGCGTACCAGGTAGTTCTCACTGCACAAAGATGGGTGTTAAGAGAGTTAAATGACACTCATTACATCTGTTACATTACTGTTCTGAAAAGCCTTTACACAATGTTTTGATATAAAACCACACACACTATCAAAATAGCTGTTGCAATGAATATCAAGACTCCCTTAACTTAAAAACTTTCCCATCTTAAATTCTGTTTTGGCTACAGTTACAGAAAGTGATGATGAGACAGAAATACTATCTCTGTCTAATCCTGTTAATCTGGACTCACTTGCATACCCATATGTACATTGAAAGGATTACTGGTCATTGTAATGCTTCCTGTTGTGTCTACTGGCCACAAAAATTGCTTCTTTAAGTGATTTTAATGTAAGAGATGCAAGACAAAATCACATCATTGTTCTGTTGAAAGATCTTAAGTTAAACTGAAGCTAATATGAGGTTTCAACAGTCTGAGTCTGAGAACCTATCCTTTAAATTGCTTGCCTCTCTTATCTTTCAGTGCTCTTTGAGGAGAATCACAGAGCAGGCTGGCTGATTTACATGAATATACTGTACGCAGTTCACTGATGTGACAGTACATAATTTTTGTGAAACTGAAGTTTAAATGACAGGCCTGTGGACCCTCATGTTACCCGCTGCATCTGCATAATAATCTATGTTTAAGAGCTAAAAATACAACCCCTCTATTTCAAATTGCATTTTTCCTGACATACAAGCATGTATCAGAGACTGACAGAGGAATGAATAGAAAGATAGACACACAGCAAGATAGACAAACAGCTGAGCAGCTACAGTTGGATGAATCAAAGCCACAAAAAGTTGATGCTTTCCTAAAATATTTGTCATAAAACCCTACTATCTGCCACGTTTTTTAGAGAAACACACAGAGATAGACGATAGATGGTGAGGGAATTAACAGTATAAAAAGAAAAAGCTGAGTATTTAACCAATCAAACAAACACGAGCAGATGAGACAGAAGAGAATTAGACTGCAGGACAAACGTCAAGAAAGTAAAACAATATCACAATGGGGTGAATATAGATTGGGAAAAAGAGGATTGATCCAGGCCTGTCTTAACATTCCCAGCTGTAGTGGCTGAGACATAGATATACCCAGTATGACAGTGAGTGACAGGGCTTAGCATCAGCACTGTCAGGCAGCACATAGTGCTGCCAGTCAGTATCTGCTGCCCTATAATTTCTGTTTTCTGCATTATTATTTTGGGCATACCATTGTTCTAATTTAGTGGGATTCAACAAAGAAGGAGAGAGGATAAGTGAGGGAACAAAAGGAGGAGAGGTATATAGACATGAAGAATTGGAAGAGCAAGGAGGAGAGTGTGTGTGGGTTGTGTGTATGTGTGCGTTTCAGACATCCAAAGGAAGAAGGTGACGTGAAAAGATCAAGACTTGAATTCAAAGATATTTTCATTAATTTCAGACAGTAAATAAGGCACTAAGAAGGATACAGAGAGGGCTAAACCTTCTTAACCTTCTTCTTAAGGCTAAACCAACTTAATCTTGAGTATGCCACATTTCAGTTGTATTCAATTAAATATTAAATATTGATATACTTTACTTGTTTTAGGATGAGATCCATCCATGATGTATGAAATTCAGATTCTCATCATAAGCACAATCAAGTAAATATACATGATATATATGAGTTTCTAGTCACCCACCTTGTTTTCTATCTCTATGTGATTCAACACAACACCCCAAAATTATGACAGTTTAGATATCTAAACAGACAAATTTTACATGTCTGTCAATTAAACATCATATTAATCTTGAGCTTCAAAGCATGAGCATGTACCACTGTCCAAACACCTTTTGACGTTCACTGTATGAGTCCAGGGACTAAAGCTCAGAGAGACAGACAATAAGAGTGACACCTGATGATGGCCTGTTTGTTGGGGTCATAAAGGGACATGAAGAGCTCCGAGTCTTCTCCGATGCGACAGACAAAGTTCCTGACAAAGACATAGAGGCTGTGGGTGGGGGAGGACTGGATCCGTGCTGATATCCCAGAGTGGTCTGTCTGGACGTTGGACTGCAGGGGAGGACATTAGTTTTAGACAGTTAACTTGGGACATGGGTTTAAGAGAACAGAGTGCGAGCCAAAACCCTTCACTTCAAGGTCCTACTGCCATAGCCTGATTGTAGTTTGGTAAGGGAGAATAAGAAATTTTGAATAGAATAAATTCTTCTCTTCTTAATGAATTAATGTTGAATTGTAAAAGCGGCCACAAGGAGCTCAATCTAAATCAGGCCAGTTTGTAAGGGAGTGAAGAATTAATTAGGTTTTGCTGGCAGATATGATAAGTAAGTAATAATTAAGTAAAATTTATTAACCATGACATTTTCATGCAGATACATGATCCAAAAGAAATTACTTAATTGTGATTCCACTCATATCCATTTCAGGATAGCTTTTTACTTTATGTGATATTAAATCATGGACAGGGAGCAGTTTCTCATAACAAATCCCATGGTACACGTCTCTGGGAAATCTGGTGCAGACAAACCACAGAAGCAATATCAAAGGAGTTGTCGGATAACTTCAGTTCTAATTGCATCCACACCTACCTATGAAATCCTCTCTTTATCGCAAGAAAGTTTGTGTACCCCCCCCGCCCCGGTTCTGTAATTTTGGCTCCCTACCACACTGCATTCCTCCTCTCCTTCCCTTACCTGCTCCTCTTTAATGCGTTCATTGATCTTGGTAGTGGCCGCCTCATGGGCCCGAAACAGGCTGATGACACTAGCCTGCTCTGGGTCCAAGATGTTTCCATCCTCATCTCGAACCACCTGGTCCAGCTCCAAGATCCTGAAATAGGGAGCAGGAGAGTTGAGGAGATTTATGGAAGATGGACGAAACATAGTGGACAAAAAAAGATCATCAGGTGGAGGTGGAAATTGAAGAGGGAGGAGGACAGAGGGGTTTAAAAAAAGAGGTGAAACAGGAGTAAATTACCTTGTGTTACACATGAAAAACTAAAAAAAAGAACCACTTTGAACATTGAAAATATTAAAGTGTGACTTTTCGTGCATACGTACTTGTTGCCATAGTCAATTTTGGAGGTGACTTTCTGCTTGAGTTCCTTGAATTCATCTCTAGGCAGAGTGCCAGACAGAAGCTGGGAACGCCACTCCATCAGCTCCCACATCAGCCTCTGGACCTCCTTCACACGCATCAATTTGTTGGCCTGGAGAATAAGACATATGTTGCTAGATGCACTCCAACACATTCATTTGATTCATATACATATACAGAGTCTTTTTGCTTGTTTTGTTTTTACCACAAAAAGCTGTTTCCATATGCTTCCCCACTCTCTCAGTGTGGTGGTCACCTCCTTCACCAGGGGCATATCTACAGTCACCACCACCTCCTTATCTCTGTAGTCGCACATATACATACATTTAAACATTACAGTGCCACTAAATGAAAAAAGAAATCATAGGTTTAGAGAAGGATGAAGATTTTTTAATTCCACTTACCCTCGTTTTTCAACGATGGCCTCTTTGATATGTATAAAACTGGCAGGGAACACTCCCTAGAGAGGAGTATGTTAAGAAAAAAAATGTGTTAGCTCTCATTTTCTTAGCCACAAAACTAGACCTGAAGATCTCCCCATTGAATAGGGCTGTTTGACATGATGTGCCTTTCAGTTCAAAATCAATGTTATGCACAGTCTGGTCTAAGAACCAGGTTGTGTGTATCACCTCTTACCTGTTGAGCCCTGTTCCTAGCCAGGTAGCCCCTATACCATCCTGAAAGACAAAAACACTGTCACCACACCATTTTATCATCTCTAAGTTATCTGAAATCTCTAAGTGTCTAGACTGTGATGGGGAGACTAAACCTGGAGGGAGAGCTAGGTTTACATTTAATCTTTTGCTAGTGTAAAACTATTTACTATAATAACTGTATTATATACATATAGTAAACATTTTTTCATCATATTACCTATCACCTTTTCTATCAAATACTAAATAACATTTTGAATTACAAAAGATAAGGACTCTTAAATGTAAAACTTTAAGCAACTTTAAATTGTGTCAATTCTGTAATTTTCAGAAAGTGGGTTAAGAATTTTTTTGCTACAATATTTTAATTTTGGCTTGCTGTGCTTGATATAGCTGGTTTATAATATGAGAAAAAAATATCATGTAAGTTATACTGCAAAATATCAACATATCTCTTAAGTTTTTCCAATAAACATGATGAAAAAGAATATAAAACGGTGTCCGGAGTATCATGTGCCTGTTAAATCAGGTGAAATGTTTGATATAGTTAACAGTGTCTTATATTTTTTTATGTTTGGTGATATTCTTACCATCGCAGACCTCCTGGATGTGGACTGCATCGCCAACCTCCAGAGAAAGGTGCTTCTCTCCTTTGCCGACAAAGTTCCACTTGACTAAAAAAAAAGAAATTATTAATGTCTGATGTTGGATGTATTTGAGAGACTCGTGGTGTAATAAAAAAAATTTACCAAGAGACAAACACCAACTGAAAAGCGTCGGGACATAATTTGGACACACTTATGTTAGCAAGAGCAGTTTAGCTAGCTTGGAGATGTGACGCAGTGTAAATGCGGCAAAAGTCGTGATGTGCCAAACTGCCACGTGCGGACTTTAGGCTAACGGTTAGCCTAAAGTCCAGCAACATTCACCAAGAAAACGGAGTTGGAGAAATACTCGAAAACCATTGATTTAAATGGAAGGGCTAGTTCAACTCATGAATGAACTGATTATCTATCAAACCACCAGCACAACCTGCAAGGGTTCCACAAGAAACATTTACTTTTTTATTGGTAAGAACTCCTCTTTACCTTTTTCTAGACTTCTTCGGTGCACCAAATGTATTTATGTATTAAAAAGCTTAATTAATTACAAGATTAACTTTTGGCAGGTCAGCTTGCTTTTGAAATTATTTTTCTTATAGCTGTGGTCCTGTGTTTCTCAAACTATTTCACATCAAGGACCCCTAAAACTGACACAAATTAGACCACCGACCCCCATTTGATAAGATTTTGTCCCTATCTGGTAAGATTTTTGCAGAAAGCATATGAAACCCATGACCTAGTCAATTTAAAGAAAAATAATCTGCAACTATTTTAATATTATTTTTGGAGAAATATTCCAAAGTTTTGTGGTTCAGTTCCAATTTTTCAAGTAATGATTTGCAGCTTTTCTTTGTCTTGCATGTCTTATGTGATAATCTGTGTGGATTGGACAGAAATGTAAAGATGTCAGCTCAGGCTCTGATGGTGATAGACATTTTCACTACCATGTGACATTTCAAACCATTAATTAATAAATGAATCTTCAACTTAATCAATAATGAAAATACCAGTAATAGTTTTTGCAGCCCTAGATTTAGTGTATATGAGCACCAGCAGCAGTGATGGCAGCATGTTGGCAGCTGCAAATAAGTAAGTGGCAGCTGCACCGCAGAACAAAAGAGTGGGCAGAACATTGGCAATAAAATACACCGCCTAGTACAAATGGTGCATTTGATATGGGCCTACATGTAGCAGTTAAAATGGAGTCTGCACTAGTTCACAAGCTCTGGGCACTAATCATTTAGAGGTTACACAACTGACTGCTAAATAAAGGAAGTCTTATGACTGTATAAGAAGTGGCACACTTTTTTTTAGACCAATACAGTGAAAACACTTTATAAAATAATGCCCTCTCTTCTTTTCTAACGACATGTTTTACAGTATTCAGCTATACAGCTTCATATTTATACCAACTTCCTTCCGTCCTCCACTTCCTGTATTGTAGTCTTGTATCTACCAGGAAGATATTCAACTTAGATACAGTAGATAAACACAACATTTCACTGAATAATCATACTAAATGGCTTTTATAAATCCAGTGTCCTTTTGTCATCCTTAATATAATAAGCAGTTTATTATCTTAAGTCTTTTTATATAAGATATAAACTATACACTGAACTGAGCACAAGTACTGCTAATGAAATCAATACATCGTCTGCAATAGGCTAGTGAACCATTGCTATTTCAATCTATGTCAGAAGTCAGAATTTTTTATTTTTTGCTTTGTCTGTTTCACATATATAACAGAAAGATATGCTGAAGCTCGGCTATATTCATCAGACATAGCAGATAAGCCACAGATTGTACTGAGACGTTGCGTTTTCACAGTCTAGGATTTATTCCGGCTGCCAAAATCAATCTCTCCACTGAAATAGTCATTTTCAAGAATAATTTACTTTCTCGTTTCTGTGTTAATGCGCTGCATAATGTGCAATGCATGGTGATTGGTTGCTGACTGCCACTCATTTCTCCATCAGCTTAGGCTAGATAGATAGGTTATTTTGTTTATATTTAATCCCTCACACATTGCACTGTAGTTTTGTTGCACTGAAGTTAAATGGCGAATATGATTTTCAAATTTAAGTTCTTTGGTGGGATTGCTTCTTCTTATGTGCTGTGTACACCCTAAAAATCTATTTGGCTGTTAGCACCTGCTCACATCCTGTTAAGCAACATTTTTTCTCCTCATTCTTATTCACAGCAAGCACAGTTTACAATCACATCTAAACAGACAGACACTATAGAAATATGCATGTGCACACACACACACACACAATGAAACCCACAAGTGAGCTCACACTGATCTTACCTATACCGTACAGCTCCGTAGTGGTCCTCGCCCAAGGGGCCATGACTGCATGTAGTCCTTCACCCACTTTGTACTCTTTCTAATTTCTCTCTGTCTCTCTCTTATTTTATTTTATTTTATTTTTAGAGTGTCTGCTTAACTTCTCACTTCTGCATTTTTTTTAACTTACAATGAGAGTAATAAGCCCATCCCCCCTTTGCCTCTCTTCCTCTTCTGTCTCTCCTCTCTTCCTGCCTTCAAGCGGTTAAGGGGAAGTGGGTTAGTACAGAAAGGTGGAGTCCTATAGAGCACACAGGCCTACACAGTGTGTGAAGTTTCTGTTTTAATCATTTGGACTGCGCTGATCACCTCATCTTATTATAATTGAATGTTAAAACATCAGTAACATGTAAGTCCACTTGACAAAATTGAGCTTATATATGTCCCATTTTCAAGATGCAGATGTAATTACATGTGATAGAAAACAGTGACAGTTGTAAAACCTTCATATATCTGATCAAAATATGTACTGGATACTGCACAGTGTACATAGTTGTTGAACCGCAGATGACTTCAATCAATCTTCTGTCTTCTCTCATACAGCATGCCCTCAACCCTTGTCGTGTCCAATTATAGACAACTTCAGCTCACCGTTGTTTAGTCCCCACCTCCACTCCTCTCCCTACTGAAAGAAAAATAAGACTGAAAATTCATCATGATGAGATGTTTGAGTTTTACTGTATAGAATGATGTATATGCAGAGTTTGACACTAGAAGGCTGTTTTCACACTCATCCACTGAAAGTGAACTGTTTCCCTGTGCTGTGACTTGAGTTTAAAGGTGTGGGCCTATGAGCATTACTTGTGACATCACAACTAGTTGTGAGACAATCTTGGCCCAGCATTCAAAGTCCTACTGCACATATAGTAAGGCTGGACATTTCAGTGAAATAAGAGAGTCTTGTCAGTTAAACTGTAGAAATAACACATATTTGCATATTTATAGATTCTGAAATGTTTAATGAGAGAGAAGGAGCTTTTTAAATGTCTTTCAGGATTTTAATGAGCTACTTAAACATTTTTGGTTGAAAAACTATGTTAGACATAAATTATTATTCACAGTATTATAGTATAAGTATATTATAAATATGTTAATACATCTTAAATAATATCTGGTGGGATTTTTATACCAGCTTTTAATCATTTAGATTTGAGTGTCACTGTGGGCTGGTCATCAGTAAAACAACAAATCCTGAATTTCTAATAGATTATTAGTCTTTGATTGTCAGATACTGTAATAAATTCAAGTAGTCATCACACCAATTTTCTTGTGAAAAATCTTTCTCTTTGAAACAGGACATTCCTGGCGACGGTGATATAACATTTAACATCTTAACATGTCATTTGCAATCTTAAAATCATTACATCAAACTTCATGATCAGCATGACAATCACAAGGCAATCAAATCCTGAATTAAGAACTATTTCATAAAATGTGTCAATTTAATCTACTTTAAGTGTTGAATTGTAACTAGTCTCCATTAATTGAAACCTGGCTTTGATCAGTCCATATACTAGTATGTTAAGTATAGTAGAAGGACAGAATAACAGTACATACAGGCGACTTTTCCTCTATGTCCTTAGCGTTGTCACGGTTAATATTATTACTTAGACGGCCAAAGTAGCATTAGGAATGCAAGAAGGCTGCTTGGTAGGTTGGCTCTTAACCAATAAGGCTGTCAAAACATGACAGAGTTGATATATTATCAACAGTTGATGGTTAGCGTGGGTGATGAGTTTTATTATGCTCATGATTGAAGAGACAAGCTTTCACCACAGCAAAAGCTATTAGCTACCCCCGAAATGATGGGAGAAAAATGTTCAGAATTATTATTTTTTTTAGCATGTTCACCACAGCATGGTATCATTCTGTTGTTCATTAACATCCACAATACTAATGGTTCTTTTTAATCTTGATTTAAATCTAACTGACTGGATAATTTTTAAGTGAGGCACTCTTCCACTGGTTCTCCACAGGGTTGCTGTTTGTCCCCTCTTCTTTATATCTTGTATACAAATGTCTGCCAGAGTCTGTATTAGAATTAGTATATTGTCTTTAGTATATAGAAGTATATATGTCTTTTACAGAGGGAGGAACAAGGTAATGGTGCTATAGTTAAAGACTCCGTATCATGGTGTCATCAGTCATTCCTTCATCTTAATGTTACTAAAACAAAAGGACATGATTACTGATGTCAGGAAATCCCCCTAACTGTCATACAGGGCTCTGAAATCAGCCTATTACAAATATCTTGGGACAGTTGTTTATAGCAAACATATTGTTGTTTATAGGAAAGCTCAACATCATCTTTATTTTCTTAAAATAAATGAACTCTTTAAATCTGTGTATATTCTCATTTGTCCAGGTCATATTTATCTCTAGGCAACAATGATTCCAAGGCAACTGGACTTAGATTTGTCTTATGAAGACGTTTCGCCTCTTATCCAAGCGGCTTCATCAGTTCGTAACGCATCGGTCTGACTAGTCCCCACTAGTCTGACGACACTGGTCAGACTAATAAATTAACCGGTCTTATCAAAGTGTCCCGTAAAATTACTGGAGTGTGCCAGGTTCAGCTCTCTGACATCTATAATGAGCATATTCTAAGGAAAACTGAAGCTATTCTGGCTCGCCCAGATCATCTTTTGTACAGGGACTTTGAGTTTTTTCCATCTGGTTGTTGTTTTAGGGTACCAGTTGTAATGACAAAAAGGTCTAAATGATCCTTTGTTTAGGTGGCCATAGGCCAGTTAAACTCATCTCATACCTTTTCTTAAGAGGACATTAAAAATGTTTTAGACTTTGGGTGTTATATAATCTGGTAGGCTGGCTTACATAGAGATTCTTCCCCAGAAGGAAAGTATAAATTGTGTTTGTTATCTTGTTTTACTGTATTGTGTGTTTGACTATTGTTACTGTTTTTGTATCTTACCTAATTTCCCAGGAAACAGTTACCTTAATAGCATACTATATATTTAAGGTAAAATAAAATACTGTGTTGTAGTTTTTGACCATTTTTAAAATACTTTTTAATTAAGCTTGGGTGTGTCTTAAGTTAAAACATCTCATATGTGGACACTTGCCTGTGTTTTCCTGTAGCTAAGTACTGTTACAGTACCGTTAATTTCTAATAGACATTAAGTCATTCCTTTACAAAAACAATAGAGGGCGGTAGCGTTCTGATTGATTTTTCTTTTCTTTTTTGTTCTCTTCCCCTGGCATTACATCATCTTATCTTATCAAGATACAGCATATTTTAAACACACTGTTGACCTAGTCTGGGAGCTGCAGTTTAACTTCCCATAACAAAAATTTATATCACAATGCTAATGGAATTTGAGGCACCACTGCCAACTTTTTGCACATTACCAGTTTAAATAAATGGTTCTTTCCTTAGTCTACCTTGCATTGGAACACTGAGGCTCATAGACATCGAAGCCAAAGAACTCCCAACTATGGTTGTAGTTTTACAAGGAATTGGTTACATACATAGCCAAATGACAGATAACATATTGACTGAGAGTTAAGAGCCAATCAGGTATCCTCAACCAACTCAGACATATCGGAGGGTCAACCAAAAGTCCTGTTGTTATGGAAACACAAGGCGAGACAGAGTCACTGACAGAAAGTTGAGCTTAGAAACATTAACAAGTAGGTGCATCTGAGGAGGTGACACTTAGAAATAAGTAACAGAATTTCTGTGCAGGAAAGAAGAGTGAGAGAAAGAGATGCAGATAGATGAGGAAAGAACAAAGAGAAAGATCGAGCAAAAGAAAACAAATGATAAAGAAAGATATGTTATCAAGTAGCTCTGTGTAGTGGAACAAAACTGGAACCTTGTTGCTGTGACTCACAAGGAGAAATTAGGGTGGAGCTTAAAGGTATGCAGAGACAAAGAAAAAGAAAGTGGCAAATGTAACAGATATAGTCAGAGATGAGGTGACATACAGATGAAGGAATAAAAAGAGAAACCAGGCAGAGGAACAGTCAGAAAAGGCACAAAAGAGACAAAGGAAGATTACATTCAGGTCCAACTAAGATATGAACAAGAACAGAAGAGCCACAGAAACCGAGAGCCAAAGACAGACAGACAAAGATGAAACAGATAAGGAAAAGGGAAGTAAAAATGGACAAAGGGTATGAAAAGAGATAATGACTTATGAATATTAGCCTGAAGCACAGAAGATGAATTGACATTGGGCAGAAAAGACTCACTACCAGTCAAAGCACATGAAAAATAAATACAAAGGCAGAGTAAAAGCCTGGACCAGAAATAGGGGGATAGATTTAGAAATCTCTCCGACCTATCGGGTCATTGACATCACTCCAGACAAACTGGTGCCAATTCTCAGAGATTTACCCAAAAGCCATTCGCCCATGGAGCTTTTAAAGAATCCTTAAAAGATTCAACTGTATATGGTTTAGAGAGCAGAGGCATTAGACATGAAAAGAAAGAAAAAAATACTTGGGTTTATGCATGAGTCTCATGCCTTTCTGTGTTTCACCCCACTATAAACTGGACTTATTTGCCAGTGATTCCATTAGGGCTGATTGCAGCAGGTTGCTTGGATAATTCAGGTAATACGGCCCAGTCTACAAATGCAACAGTTTGCTGAGGAAGACATGTTTTATCGCAGCAGTCGGTGCATCCAAGTTAGAACGCATGTTGAGAGAGTGGAAGAGCTATCAAAACAATTTCAAAAGCAAATTACCCTAAAAAGAAAGAAAAGAATAATAGGAGGAGAGACAGAGTGAAAAAAAAGAGAGAGAGAGAGCTTTGTGTGAGTCACTGGTGCTCCCTCGCTCGCTCTCTCTCTCGTCTCTGCTTTGGTTCTCTAGTCTCACAGTGAGCAGAGCAGAGTAGCAGGGGCAGTCGTCACAGAAAGTGCAAAGCAGCTCTGAGGTGAGTTGATCAATTTATACTTTATACTACCTAGAAACATTTAATATATCATCAAATTCGGAAGAGTTGTGTGTTCAAACCTAGACCTTCCAGTTATCTTTGTGGTATGACAATATAATTAACTTTGACTCAATATTTGCTCTGTCTGCACTGATTTGCTGCACATTTCAGCAACCAAACAACAATATTGCAGAAAAATGTATGTGGATAATTAAATTCATACCCTTTATTTACAGGATTAAACAGTACAATCAATGAAAATATATTTTAATTCTCTTGTAACACTAGTTGACGTAAACTTCTGATATTTACAGTTACTATTAATAATTTATTAACTTACCAATAAAAAGATGCGATAGATAAGCATTATGTCAAGTCAGTCATGAATAGCCTCACAGTATCAAAAGATCCTGCTATTTTTTCAGCCTGTTGTAGGGGATCGGTTTCAAACAATTCCAATTTGATAATTTTGCAATGGCGGAGAGTTTAACTGGGAATTGAGACACTCCTGACCCTGGTGTGAACGCTGCACGATGACAAATATACAAAGAGGTCATTTAATCAGTTGTGCAAATGAGGAAGTGAGATTATTCTGTGTTTGAGAGGGAATTTTATCTTTTTCGTGTTGTTACATTTGTGTCATACATTAAGGTACATATGAACTTCACCTTTTCACTTCAAATATAAATACACTGTTAATTGCCATATTAATGCATCAACAAGCAGACAGACAAGCACATAGATAGACAGACGGGTCTATGTGTAGATACATACAATTAGTAGGCAGAATAAAAGATAGAGAGCTCATTTCCATACAATAAAGTACTATAGTTAGATCAGAGTTTGCAAATCAGTAGAGATGAATGATTTACTATACTTACCAAGAAAATTATATGATAAGAATGATCCATCCTATCAGAGTTTTAAGTAGAAATATCACACACACAAAATCTAAATTAAAATTGGTTCATCCTGCAAGAGATTTTCATTTCTGATTATCTCTTTTTAAGTGGTTATTCACAAATTATTTCATTTTTTCCACTTAGTTATTCTATATTTAGGCCACATCTAGCAATGAGCTAAATGTTCATTATGATTGGGTTTTTTTTCTGCTCTGATTTTCTGAGAGATCACTGAAATAATCCAGCGATTATCTCAGACATCTTCTTCCTGTGAATTTTATGTTGACAAAGTTACTGGAGGTGACGCACTTTTCTTTACATATTTGGCCATTGTGGCTTTCATTGCTCATGTTGACTAGCTAGTTCTTCTGTTTATTCTAATAGATATGAATCTCTGCTGATACCAATCAATAGGCATCAAATCTGACATCAAATATGTAGAACAAGATGTATGTAAAACATTTAATGAATTGGTAATAAGCTAAATCTCTATTATAGGTCAATGAAAACACAAATTAAATGGAGGCTGTAACCAACCACAAAGGAAAAAGTGAGTCTGCATCGACTCTATTAGCTGAAACAGTCACTGAAATAAAATGAGAGGATGTGGTTAAGTGTCATGACTTGGTCAGTGAACCATCTGCAGTGCAAAGCAGTTCAAAAGACAGTTTCTGCCAAAAGAGCTACTTGGAAGTGCAACTATGAGATATGACAGGAAATTTGTTGATTCTAGTCTTTGGGGAGTTTGTGTTATCTTTACAAATACGTTTTTACTTACACACACACACACACACACACACAAATAGGCATGTGTTAAGTTCAGGCATTCTATACAGAAAAACCTTAGGTGTAGTCATGTGTCTGTTTACGTATGTGTGGGCTAAACCAATGCACGCTGTTAGTGTCTATGTATATTTTATGTGTCTTATCCCCCCTGTCTGTGTACCAATCTGCGGCAGCTTTTGTCACTCAGTGTGTTTCGTTTTCACATTTTGTCAAGATTCCACAGCTTCCCTCCACTGGTGAGGACAACACAACTGTTACCAAGCAACTGACCATCATCTCAGACCACTTCCCTGGGTCTCTGTGTCAAGAACCAAAATAATGGCAGACAGGCATACAGATGCTCACGTACACACGTACAGACCCACACACACCTGTTGGCACATTCATAAAAACGCAGACAGCTATAGATTTCTTTGCAAAAGCAGAGGAAGTGAGTGAGCCAAGTATTTGCTGCTTAATTGAATTATATCAGGATAAATGAAGCATTCAAATGTCTGATTGCATTCAGTTTATCTGATGGACATTGCATGCTGAGAAGGAAAATAGCTTTCAACATCTGGAGAGTTTTTCAGTAATACGCTGCCCACCAATTAAATGTTTAATGACCTAGTTAAAATTTGTTGTTTTTCCTTTAAAAGCTATGTAGAAAAAGTTCAAAAGATTACAGTATCAACACCAGCTACTGACCAAATGCTGGTTCCCCTCTGCAGTTGCCAAAAACTACTGTTGCTGAGAAGTACATGAAGTCACTACATGTACTTCTATTGTGCAGTATTGTTGACACAAAGCTCTCTCACATTTATGCTGATATGACGGGGCAAGTGCTTTGGTTCAGCGAGTCACCGTACGGCATTGCCATGCTGTCTATCACCTATTGGGTGGCAGATATGCTAAATGTGATCATCTTTTAATGGATTGAATTAGTAAGCGAGTGAATTAATGAGTTATTTCCAGGATCCATGACTAGTCTGGACAAAAAAAAGTTGATATCGTATCCTGCTGACAATTCAGAGCTTATCCCAATATTGCACTGATTTAAGAGAGTAGAAGTAACCAATTTCCTGTTCCTGTTACATGAAAAAATATTCAGACTACTTAGCCATTTATTTCTAAAAGGACACATCTGGCTGGTAGAAAGGTCACAAAATGAACACTTGGTATTTTGAGAATTTCACAAATCAGGCAGTGAGTCCCAGCTGAGGGGTAAATAACCTCATTACTCATCTCCGAGCTCAGACCATGTCTGGTAAAGAGCCACTATTCCAAGTTCTTTGCTGCTCGCCTTTCATCTCAATACCGAAATTGGGCTCTATTCACTAGATCATTTACTGAGTAATGGAAGGTCTAGATGGTGCAGAATGAAGACTATCCAGCTCATTTGCATCTTCCTTGTGCTGGAAGATAGGAGGACAAGGGAAGGAAGAAGCTGCTAAAAGTTAATTACTTCATATTTCATCTTTCTTACAGTATGCCCATCAGCTGTTGGGTATTAACCTCAATTACACACAGACACATTGATAGACAAGTCCCATAGGACTAGTCCCTTCAAGCAGCTCCCTAAAACCCATAAACCCTTTTTTGTTTCTTGAAAAACATGAAACAGCATCTGCAAAAAGTAGAGCAGCTTTCACATCCTGTAGAAAACACAACATTCAGTATTAGTCATTGCAATCTATTACAGTCCTCAAAATCCATTACTAAAGCACATATTTTGGGTTGTGTGCTAGTGTGTCCATGCATGCCTTCATGTGCACATGTGTGTGTCGGTGATTATGCAGTACCAGTTAAATATTTGGACACACTTTCCCATTCCCTTGAATAAGAAATTGTGTTCAAACCTTTGACTGGTACTGTATATACAAATGTAGTAACACTAACCATTGCTTTCCATTAGGGACAATTAATGAGAAGTTTATGAGAGAAAACAGATGGTCAGTAATAAAGTATCACGCTGTCCAAATGAGCAATGCTTTATTTACTATGGGGGATATCATATTTCTCAACACTGATGGTGAATGACTTTGACTGTTACATTTTACTGTAACTGTAGTCTGCATGCCACAGTGGCTTGGCACTGATGAAATGCAAATCCATTAAAGTTATGTCTTGTGCTTCTTGATAAGTGAGTGCGCAAGATTGTATATTAATATGGTTTTTATTAAAAACACCAATGTTTATGCTAAAATAAACACAGGAAACAAATATGGTTACGCTCTCATACACTGTAACATGGGAAAGCCAACTAATACATTTAGCTGAGGGCAGATAAGTATGCCTGTGTGAACACACACAAACACAGACTCGTATACATTATATCCCACGGTTAAGACAAGGTTATCCTTGTTGAAAAACTTCTACATGTCCATATGCGGACATTCCTCACAGACACGTTGGGTCAAAGCCAATTTTCATTCCAACTGTTTGTTTAAGCAAGTGTCTCTGTGTGTTTGAGAGACAAATAAAGTGACAAAGTGACAGCGAGAGAAACAGATTTTGATGATGAAAATGGTTGAAATGTGTGGTCTCAGTGAGTTAGTCTGCAGTTCTGTGAAATATAAAGCCTGAGATGTCATGTGTGTTTGAGAGCTGCACTTGATACGTTAGTGGCTGTGTTATCAGTGTTTGCTCTGGATGAAGTTCAAAGCAGCATGTCGGTGACAGAAATGTGTCCACCAGTGTGTCAATCTCTCGACGGCTCTCGCTCTCTTTGAGGTGATAAGTGAGTGGCTCCGGACCAAGTCTGGCAAATGTCCCAATATCCATTACTGTTAGAAAATAGAGAAGCAAACATTACCCACCACCCACTGACGCAAACACATGCACTCCACACACACACTTATCAAGTAGTTACCCTCATTCCACCAAGCACACATTAGAAATTCATGCCTGCATGCCATTAATGAATGAATTCACAGAGGACAAATAACACTCTGTTATTCTCTCTACAAGGTCTGTGTAAAAAAACAAAAATTAATAAAAAATCCTTTAGAACATGATTTTTGTCAAAAGTAGTTTGTGAAAAGTTCTTACCTAACAAACTAGCACCTTGAGGAATCTAAAGAGGATTTTACTCCAAGGCTTTCCCACATTTCTGCATAAAAATGTTCAAAACAAGCATGCTCACCCGTCTTGGTTTATGGTTTTATTATAGTGCAATTGGAATTCCCATTAGCTGAAATGGCAGCTTTACTCTTGCGTGTTTTATTGAGAAAATGGCTGTCATAAAATAACTGAACAATATCAATTACTAATGCTGACACATTTTGTAGAGACACAAATTTCAAAATACACCACACTCCTAGTCATGATTCAGAATATTGTCTCTAGATTAACTGAAACTCTTGCGGCCACATGTTGAATTCTTTACCATCATAAGTCATAAGTCACAGCTTGAGGTTTTTAGTTTAAAAGTGGAATTATCAGAACATTATACTGTATACAAGAAGTTACAGTTATAATCAAAGCAAAAGAAAGTAACTGCTCTTTGTTGTTTGATGCATGGCTGTGCAATATATGAAATTGTAGAATACTGTAGACTGCCTCAATGACTGTGTTACGCATTTCTTTCCACTAGGTGTCACTACAGCCATAGAAGATGGTGTTGAAGACTGCATGAGGCCATGGATCTCTGTTAACCACACAGACAGAAAGCTGTTCAACAGCCATCGCAGACATTTCAACAGCAAAGCATAGTGCTTATTTGCAGTTTTCAATAGCAGCATTTGTCAAGAGACAAATGTTGTTCAACTAACTTTTTGCAAGACTCCCTTGATGAATATTGCCATGAGTGTGAATGGGAATGCTGGTACATAGATTAAAAGCTAGAGTTGTTGGGATTCAGGTCCAGAAACAACATCTAACAGTCAAGTAAATTGCCAGGAAATACAGGAGAGAGAGGGAAACATAGGGATCACATATGGCCATGATATTTAATCACATTTCATCATGGAGACATTGAGATTAGATTGTAGGCACCTTGATAAGTCAGAGCACTGAGACACTCAGAGCGAACATATTTAATAACATTATACATGAGTTTAAGGATTATAATGTGAATGTCTTCTTTGAAAAACACAATACCTTTTCATCTAGTTTAAATGCTTAAAATGGTTCAAGTGAAGCCATGATGTCATCAGGTTGTTTCCAGTGAAGCACTAGCAATAATGTTGTCAAAAATGGTACTGGGTCTCATCCTATCCCTTCTCATCCTTCTGACCATCGGTGGTAATGTGCTGGCGTGCCTGGCTGTATGCGCCTCTCGACGCCTCCGCTGCCTCACAAACTGCTTCATTGTGTCACTGGCTGTTACAGACCTGCTGCTCGGCCTTTTGGTCCTCCCTTTCTCCGCCCTCCTCCTGCTCACCGACGACTGGCCGCTTGGCCCGGTCTTCTGCAACTTCTACATCTCCATGGATGTCATGCTCTGCACTGCCTCCATCCTCACCCTGCTGGCCATCAGTGTGGACCGCTACCTGGCAGTGACTATGCCCCTGAGATACGCCTCACTGGTGTTGCCTTGGAGAGTTGCTGTGGCCATGGTGAGTGTTTGGACTGTGTCTGTGGCAGTGTCTTTCTTGCCCATCCAAATGGGGTGGAACACCATTAATGGGACAGTGCAGAACCGTGGGCCTTGGGCTCCAGAGAGGACATGTCGTTTTGAGCTGAACAGACCCTACGTACTAACCGACTCTCTTCTCACCTTCTACCTGCCTCTGGTGGCTATGTGCTGGATCTACCTCAGGATACTTCACATTGCGCGGGCACAGGCCAAACGCATTGTCAGTACCCGTCCCACCTGCAGCACCAGTGACAACTGTAGGAATCACCCTTCCACCAGCATCACTGCGGTTTCCAGTGTCAAAACGGAGGCTCTGCGGGAGCACAAAGCCACAATGACACTGGCAGCAGTGATAGGGGCTTTTGTGGTGTGCTGGCTGCCTTATTTCGTCGTGTTCACAGTGTTGGGCCTAAATGAACATCCAGACCCTAACACAGTAGAAGCTTTTCCATTTGTGTTATGGCTGGGTTATGCCAACTCAGCCCTCAACCCTATCCTCTATGGAGCCCTCAACAGGGACTTCAGGTCAGCATATGCCCATCTACTGAGATGTCGATGTCCTTTTTACAGTGCGTGGAGAAGCAGACAGTCATGCCCTACTGCAACAGCAGGTAAAGCTGTAGAAGGATGGAATTAATATACAGAAAATGCACCTTTTAAGTTCATCAGTTCAGTGATCTGTCTGTTATTTATGAGAAGGCTAATTTCTGACAAACAAAATGTGTTCTCATAATAAAATATGTACCCCAAACTTTCAGACCTTTTATTCATCCTCTCCTCTCCATCTCAGCTAGAGACCAACTCACAGAGGTGACACTTTTTTGTGGCCACACCCCTGTTATCTGCAGGGCAGGTCTAACAGATCAAAACTTCATGCTACAAGAAAGGACAGCCACAGCAACTATCCAGTTTGCAAATGGCACTGCTGCCACAGATGTCAATGGCAATGAAAGGTAAATTATTATCCATCATAATGTCTCTGCAAGGCAAGTCAGCATGTGAAATGGTGAAAATGCATCAACACAATATTTAGACAACAAACTGACTTGTTTCACTCAGAAAGGGCCTTGATCAGTGCATTATTCTGCCTGTATGTGACATCTCACTTACAGTATAATTCTATCACTGACTTACTCTAAAACACGAAATCACACAAATATGTCTTTCTTCTCTCATCTTAAATACTTGTCTATGGACCCAGGTCATGCTGAGCCTATGTTGGTGAGGTGGATGCTGTGTTCACTATATTTTGGTTACAAGCCACCACCAGTTTCCATCAGCCTGAGGAGAAAGAACACCAGAAAGATGGACAGAGATTTACAGACCATCTGTTTGGAAGCCTTCAGTGCCACAGCAGAAGCACCAATGTAAGTAACAAACCAAACACAACCATGTAAGTAGATACATACATAGGCAATACTGACAACCCTGTAGGCCCCGTAGTCCATGTGTGGCCCAGAACAAATGAACTGTGACACACTGATCCTAGCAGTGTCATCCACAGCGCATCAGGCCATATGGCATTATGTTTACTAGGCCAAGAAATGTGCTTTCAGCAAAGAGGAGTTACATTACCTTGTTTAACATCCTGCTCTCATTTCTTTGTTCAGTTTGGTTTACTTGTTGCATGTGTATGTTTATAAAGTGTGTATTAGTTAAAGCAACAAAACAAATTCCTATAATAAAGAGAGTTCTAAATATGTTTATGAATAGTATATGAACACACACATTCATATATCTATATATATCTATATCTGTGAGATAAAGAGAGAGAGAGAGAGAGAGAGAGAGAGTGTGTGTATGTGTCTGTGTATGTGTGTTTATAGTATCTCCAGATTCAAACGACACTCACCATGTCAGCCAACATAAGCATATGCTTGTGAACTATGAGAAAAAGCTTACAAGAAATTAGTCATATTTGACAGAGCCAGATATGGTTAAAAAAGTAAAATAAAACAAAGTCACATCTTAAAAAGGATAAATCCTTGCAGTACTAAAGGCTCACTCTCTTAATTGTAATGTGCAGACAGGATAATTCATCACTAGCCATGTTTTTTTTTTTTTTGTTGATCTCTCAACTTCTTCTGAACTATTTGTTTCAGTCTTTCACATGTGCATTTACTGACTGTTTGTGTTTGTGTGTGTATTTAAATTTCTTTGGCATTTTGTGTTTTTAAATACGTAAAACTAAATTAATGTGAATTTATGTTTTAAAAATATTATTACTACAGCAGTTTGCTACAGTATGTACACATAACTTTTAATATCTCTATAGCACCAGTCTTACCTACTAAAAAGTTAACATGCAGCCCTATATTGAATGTGACTGTTGATATAGTAAACTGGGCGCTAACTCACACTCATTATAATGTGTGAATATTTTTTCCCTGCATACTTGAAGTGTTTCAAAAGTGACTGAAGATAGAGCAACAAAAATTTTGAACTTCTCGCTTTGTGTGCGTCTTTTTGTGTTAGCACTCCTCCTATCCACAACTTAAACAAAATGGGAGAAAGTTGGACCTCAGCAACTCCTCATCTCATCAGCAAGAATCAGCTGTACACCTGCAGCAGGCCTCAACCTCCATCCAAACAAATGATGTTTTCCTACCTCCTAAAGTGGATGGGGTTCAAGATTTCCAACACAAATCATACCACTGCATCCAACCATCACACAGGGCAGCATGTGTCCCTAGCATGCTCTTGAACTAACTGTGGATAGTATTGAAGCTCTGGAGGACTGAATGAAACCAGCCAATTAACTTGTTGATAGTCAACCTCATGAACTATGTCTTTTAAAATGCTAACTCAAGGGTACACTCCAGTGGAAGCACGAAGTATCACAACTTAAACCTGGACAAAATAAATAGACATTAAAATTAAAAATGGATGTCTCACTGAATCAAAGGAAATGGACAAATTACAAAGGGACAAAGTGACAATGGGACTAATATTAGACTCACTTTATGTAGGATCTCTTGACTTGAAATGTGTGACATTTGAATGTGTAGCATGTAAACTAATGTTGTGTTTATATTTCAAAGAATATAATCTCCTCCATACTTTGCCTTTACTGTTGTTCCTTCAGTGATATAAAGCTGGCAAATGTATGTGTTATATTGTAAAAAATAACTGAGGACTGAGAAGATGGGATGTACTGTTTCTCCAAAATGAAAAGACACAACCACACAAATAAAGAGCAGCTTAAATAAAGAAAACAATGATATGTTAACATTTTCTGGAGGCAATAAAGAAGAACTGTAGCCAGGTATGAATGGGGATTATCATATGCGATGATGAGGAAACCCCTGCATAAGTGGTACACAAGTGCATTCAAAACAATTAATCAAAACTGTCAGCAGACATCGCCTCAAACCATTGTAACATTAACACTTAACCTTCTCCATACTTCAAGCCAATTCCTTCGAGGACTGACACAGAGGTGTACATAATATCTTTCTGCATGTCAGGCACCAGCTGGAAACAAGTGATGCAGGACATTTTATACAGATTTCAACTCATTCAACAGTATAGATTCATTTATCCAGTATAGAGTTGCTGAGAATGAATGCTTTTTTGAAGACTCTTTTGTAACAGCCTTATCTGTTGACCAATAAATTTCACCACTGGAGTGATTAGGGGTTAAAGTTTTTTTGTTTTGTTTTTTTGCAAACCTGTCTTAATATAATACTCACATGCCATATAACTTTCTGGTCACTCCCAATATTCCTCTATGGAAGGAAGTGTCTACTTCTTTTCATTGCACTACCTGGTCAGCTATTGGAGAGTTTGTACCAGAGCTCTAACACTTCATTTTGTCCTCTAACACTTCTTGCCTCACTTGTAAGCAGCTTTGGATAAGCTCATCTGCCAAATGACAAAATGTAAATGTTCTTCTAACAAGACTACACTGTAAAATATGGGGAAGAAAATACACAATCTTCATTCAGTCAGAAACAACAGCAAATTGGTTTATAGTTAGATTTGGCAGAAAAGGCACTTCTCCCTCTTTGAGGAAGCTCTCAAAGCATCTGAGCAGCAACAAGGATTCTGCAGGCAGAGCTACTCCCACCCCTCCAAAACATAATGGCAGAGAATCAAAGATAGATGTAAGCATATATTAACATTAGAGCTTAGCAAAATAACAACAATTACTTACCATAAATCATATAAGGAGGTGGTTGTGTGGTGTTGTGCATACAGTCTGGCGCAGTGCTGTGTTAGCAGGGTAAATGTGACAACTTTGTATTCATAAAGGCTGCTTAGCATATTAGTATAAACATCATGGGATGTTACTGGTCAGCTGGTAGCCAAAAACATGACGCATCAAAACCAATGAATTCGCCCAATTGCCAAGCTAACATGAGGCTTAAGCTATCTCAATTAGCCATCTTGGCCTGACAGTTTGGAGCTTTATTGCCAGTATTACGTCCTGGAAAATACCAACATGCAACCACCCAGACGTGTTCCTGCATCATGGCTCAATACTGTCCATGGAAACACAATGAAGGAATTTCATACTAAAGAGACTTCAGCTAGAGAGACTGTAACTTTGGAAGATCAGACTGAGATTGCTGAGGCTTCATTAGCCTCAGTTTAAAATGCATTTTTGCACAGAACAATGACAGTGGATTTTGTCCCCTATCCCAGTGTAGTTTTGCTAGAAGGGATTGCATCTCAAGGAGGAATGATTACAATGAACAACAACTGTTTCCATGTAGGCTATGTATGGCATGCAAGTTTTTTTTAACAACAATAACAAATAGAAATGTATCACTGAAGTACCTGAAGGGCTTTTAAAAAATCTGACTTGCAGTGTGAAGAAAATTACAAACACTTGCAGTAAATATTTCATTGACAGTTTTCATGCCTTTAGTGGTTAACATGTTCCGAGAGTTGCTCTTATCTGTACTGTGTTGTGTCTACCCGGACAACATTTATTATGCTGTCATCTCCTTGAGCCTCTCTATTCCTACATAAATGTCATCTCTCTCTCTCTCCCTCTTGCTCTCTCCCTCTCGCTCTCTCATTCTTTTTCTCTCTTTCTCTGAGTGACCATTGACAGCTTAAACTACATGAAAACCATTCATCATTGCTTCTTTAACATCAAATTAATGTGGAGAAAAAACAGAACATATAAACTCTCTCTTTCTGTCACTCTAATACGCAAACACACACTCACACAAATGCAATACACACACCCGACTAGCTCTGTATAAGCTATCAATCATGGATATTGTCATTATTCAACTGTCATTGACAAGCCCCTCTCCTTCTCTCTCTCTTGTCTCTGTCTTTGTCTCCCTTTCTCTTTTTCTCTCTTTCTATCCTCTCTCTCTCACACACGCACATATACACAAACAGCGGAAGAGAGAGAGAATCATGAATCATAAATCTTATGAATGCCATCTAAAGACTGTTCAGCACTATGAGAAAGAGAGATGATTGATAGATGTGAGTGAGGGTGGCGAAAGCGAGGAAGACGGACAGAAGGTTGTAACCAGCAACACCGAGGTCAGAAACTGCAGTTCAGGGGTCAAATGAATTGGAGGAGGCACAATATGGCCAAGAAGGAGAAAATAGGGAGAGGAGGAGGGGTGGGGGGTGGGGGGGTGGGGGGGGGGGGGGGGGGGGGGGGGGGGTAAATGGTTGAAGGGGAAGGAAGAGAGAGAGGGAGGAGGAGGAGGAGGAGGAGGGTGTGGGGGGATGTTGCCACAGTGAGGCTAAAGCCATAACTCATCTTTTATTAAAAATAATGAAAAAACTTAATGAGTTAATAATATCTGGAGAAAGAGATAGGGAGTGAGACAGAGATGGAGGAAGGGACAGGAGGACGGAGGAAAGGAGGGAAAAAGAAAAGGAAAGGAGAACGGCACAGATAGAAAACAGAACAGGGTCAACGTATGTCTCTTTTCACCCTCTGGTCCTTTATCCCAGCTTTTCAAGTTCACACAAGATCCATTAGACAGACAGGGACAATCATAGCGATCCCTCTCTTTCTGCCGACCCAAATCCCAGAGCCTGCTTGGTAATTAAAGGCACTTAACAACCAATTAACAGTGATGAGCTAAATTAGCAGGATATTGTCTCCTTTGACTACGCCACTGCATTATCAGTGCATTGAAACAGCGATGAACAAACCTCAGTGGCCCGTGTTTGCATGTAGGCAAATGACGGATTAATTACTATTAAAACATCAGCATCTTAATGAGCTTGGAAACAATTAGAGAGGTCGTTAGCATGTGGAGAGCGGTTGAAAACAGAGGAAGGGGGGAGTGAGCACAAAACAAGAGAGAAATCTTCATTGGGAGGCAATACTGATTAAATGGACGTACGGTCGCACTCATCGCCCAATATCCATGGACTTATTAAATACATGACATCACCATTTGTCTTTTCCACCATCAAGCTACTTTTCTCCTGCCATTATCTTTCCCCCTTCTTCTGCGGCTTCCCCAACTCTCTGCCTTCGTTTCGCCTCTCATAAAAAGCCTTTTTCTTGCTCTTCCATTCCTTTCTCCACTTTCTGCTTTTTAACTCCCATTCCTTCCTTCTCTCCTTCATGCTTGGGGGGCACAGTCCTGTGAAGGAATTTAATATGCAACTTTTATATGAGAAACCAATCGCATACGTCTGGGTCTATTGGGCTCGCAATCTATCGGCCCGGACGGCTAATGCAATAGAGAGAGCCGGGGCTATTTATCACACAGGGAGCTATCTTTTCCCCTCTCTCTCCCTCTCTCCCACTCTTTCCTCGCTCTCTCTGTCTTTATTCAAGCCCAGATTCCTGGCTGCCACTAAATCAGGCCAACTATGAGCTATGGCTGCCCAGAGGGCATCTCCTCTTTTATAGGGGGATTTGGATTTTGTATCTACTGGTTCCTCAGTGGTCGTTGAGACTGTGCTAACGGAAGCTATAAACACTCAACAAACAAAGGCAAAAGCTTAAATGTCCCTCTGTCCCCACTGTAATGATCATGAACGTGTGGAGATATATGGAAGTAGGAGGAGGTATGAACCTGATGAATAAGATATCACCGGCATTTACAATGATGCTGCAAAGATTTGTTTTTGTGCATGTCTTCAGTCAGACAGACATATACAAATACTCCACTATACAAGTACACATGCTATTATTATAATAATATGGTACAATTCACACAATGTGTCTAATAATTCACGCAGCAGCACACCTTCAAAAGTTTCCTGCTGAAAAACAAAAGTGACAGTGTGCGGAGGAAGCTGCCCACCTGCAGCAATTAAAATGCCTCCAAAAACCAAATTAATTTCAACAAATTAGCCACATTACTGGCCACTGTGTAATCGCTGATGGCAATTAATAAGAAATTAGTCACAATCAGCCCTATATTAACATCTCACCCAGGGGCCGTGGCTGGAAATTAATAACCGGAGATTCATCTCTCTTACTGTCTTTCTGGCTCTCTCCCCCTCTCTCACACACACACACACATACACCTACACATCTACGCCCACCTATATTGTTCATGAATCACCTCTAAGACACTGATATTTTCTGTGTGGATCGTCTCATATGATCCACAATCTGCTCATGTCAGCTAGCCAGCTTCCTCTTTACCAGGGTGTGAAAACCCCCTGAAAGACATGAGCGTGTGTGTGTGTGTGTTTTTGCAAGTATATCAACAATCAACACATGCGCTACAGTACGAACACACACACCAATAGAGATATACCATACACTGTATATTTGTTCAGTGTGTACTGTTTGTGTGTGTAGGTGTGTGTGTGAGTGTAGAGGTGCTACACAAATGGGGAGGGGGCATTGGTAGAGACTGGGCCCGCCTCTAGGGGTCCTCACACCAATCAGCAAAGCGCACCAAGAATCAATTAACACCAGTGGGAGGGGGCAGAGGGTACGGCACCACACACACTTAGACACACACACACGTACTGTCCGCACGCACACTGCCCACACACATGGTACTGTCTGAGAAGATATCCGTCAGATCACACATTGCACGATATGCCAATGTGTGTGTGTATGTGTGTGTCCCTATCCCGGTGTGCCCCGGTCTCTCATGGTGTGAGGTTGGGGAACAGATTGGGGGTCAGCAGGGGGGTCAGGCCAGGGTCACCCCCGTCTGAGCCGTGTGTGTGTGTGTGTGTGTCGGTTTGTGTGTGTATGTGTGGAGTAAAGCCTGACCACCACTTCACAGGGCTCACTGGCAGGCAGACGTGAATAAGATGGATGGTGTTGATTCAAACTACGAATTCATTGTTCCCCCTGAATCCACAGAGAATAAAAACATCCACAGAAATTATGAAGCAAGGGACCAAAATGAGTATCTCACATTTCATATTCCTCTTTCTCTCCATTTCTCTCTTTCTTTGTCTGTCTCTGGTGTAGGGACAGCTGCTGGCTACATGAAAACCATTCATCATTGCATCTTTACCATAAAATTATTGACAGAGAGGAGGACCAGGAGCTATATTGGCTACATTTTACAAGGTTGGACAAAAGTCACCCATCAGTGAAAACATGAGGAGTTGAATTAAATAATGAAATCAGCAACCATGTTTTTGGGGGCCCGAGTTGGACTCTCAACTGCAAATGAGAACAGAGATGAGAGAACAAGAAAGCAAGATAAGACATTTCCGCTCCAACAGACAAAACATAACGGCCAAATAAAGTGATCAAAGAGTGTCTACCATTTGCCCGTGAACGTTCCACTGCGAAACCCCACCTCTTTCCTCTTCCTCTCTCTCTACGCATTGCCGTCTCCATCTGTTAGCCCGTTGCACTCGTCCATCCACTATACCCCCCTCACCTCCCCACCCCTTACTCCTCGTTTCCTCTCCTCCTCTGCTCCTCTCTGGCCTTCCTACCCTCAGGGAGGTAAGGTGATCTCCCCGTGCTGGTGTAAGTGACTGGTATTAGTCTCCTTCTCTGTCTGTCTGTTTGATCCCGGCACTAATGACTCCACAGGGACTGGGGTCTGATAATGGGAAATCAATATAGAGAATAGCGCTCTGGAGTGGCCTCACTTAGCTCTCGCTCTTTCACGCCTCACAGCAAAGTGCCTCTGTGTATTTGTGTGTACATGGAGGAGTGTAGTGTAGTGTAGTGTGTGTGTGTGTGTGTGTGTGTGTGTGTGTGTGTGTGTGTGTATGTGTGTGTGAGGATGTGTATCAAGGAAATCTGCTTCAGTGTGTGTGTGGAGCCACACTTAAATACGACTACTCCCTAGTGCATGTAAGTTTACTGTTACATCTAATTCCATCTTTTTATTTTTGATTTTAATTCAACTGAATTCTGCAGCCTATGAAAACTTCTTAAAGCGCACTGGCTCAAATCAGTTCCTGGAGAATTGACATTTTTGAGATCATCTTGCAGTAAAATGCATGTGTGGCTGTGTATATCTGAGCAGCGTGTGTGTGTGTATGTGTCAAATCAGTCACACTCCTGCGCCTGGGGCAAGACAGGTGGGGCTGGTGGCATGAGGCTGGTGCCCCCCCTCAACCCTGAGGGGCCAGAAGGCCCAGCAAAGCAGGGGGCTGGAGTAACTCCCTCTGCCAGGCACCAGAGCACTATGGCTGGTGGCAGCTGGTGCTTCGTCCCTCCCTCCCCTCCTCCCCTGCATGAGCGCCCCGCGGGCAGGCAACAGGAGGGGTGAGGAGGTCAAGAGGCAGCAGAGAATTGGTGGAACAGCGGCGACATGCAGGATAATCGGCTTTTATGAAGCGGAGAGAACACAGACAGAGAGAGAGACGGGAAACACAGCTCTGACACAATGCAACCAACTACAAGCAGTAATGAATTAACACATTAGCGCCACAACCAGGGGCGTTCAGGAGAACTCAGCTGCTCTTAAACACAAACCCACACTGGCACACTCTCTCTCTCTGCTCGCACACACACACATAAATCAGTCAAAAGTCATTAAAGCAATAGCAAACACACTCGTTTATTAATTACATCAGTCATTTTGTCTGTGGCAGATCGCTCTGAAAGCTACTGAGAGGGATCATAAACTTATGATCTCCACAAAAACAGAAGAGAAACTTTTATTTAGCACTCAGAATAGATAAAACAGAGGTTAACTCTCCAAAGACACACACAGACACACACACACACACATAAAGACGAGACAAAGATATGAGAATCCTCTTATGCAAACTCAAACCATGTGTTCAATTATCATCAGCCCCAAATGATCCCCCATTAATGCTTTAACTCCTTCTCTCACATCTCAATTTTTGCCATCCGTCCTGTTTTTGCTCTCTGCTCTGCGTCCATCCCTATAATTCAGGTCTGTGCAGTTACTTACTTCCCTTTCTCACTCTCTTCCTCTCCATACTCCTCTCCCCCCTTCCCTCCCTCCCTTTCTGACTTTTAACCAGCGTGAAGAGGCAGCCATGCATTCAACCATCAGACAGGCTAACATGGTCTACCCTCACACACGCACACACAGAGTCAAAGCATATTGTTCCTCAGCTGTAACAAGAATGCAATGTTCATTGCAACAAATATCTACCATATCAGCGCGTCTTTATATGGTTAAATAGGCATACTGATACTTGCAAAAAAAGGCTTACTTGGCTGATTTGTATACAGGAAAGTTGCTCTTTTGGTTGCTGTTTACTTCCATTAGAAAAATATATATCCTGTAATCCACCATTCCTGTCTTCAAGTGAAATAACAACATTTTTGTTGTCATCTGTCATTTATAGAATTATCTTTCCTCCAATAAAGAAACGTTTTGGGATGACAGGCTTCATATTAGGCAAATTAAAATCCTTTAATATCTACCAAGCCATATATCTGACATTTACAGTGACATTTTACATGCTTTATCTGCTTTTTAACTGCCCGGTGGATAAATTGTGTCCACACAGAGATCAGAGCAGAGGTCCAGTGACAGCCCGGGGATGATGATGGTCCTGCCTGTGGTCCCTGATGGGGGATCCCATTCCTCTCTTCTCATCCAACAATCCCACTGAGCATGTCAATATGAAACACTATACCTCCACACAGGGGCCATGCAAGGCTCACCCTCCCATTATAGACAAGACAGGCTCATATTGATAGGATGAGATTGTAAACTGTAAAGATGCATGGTGCGATGTGGAGAAACGTGTAAATTAGACTAAATCAAGTCCCCTCAGCAGTAAAACACATTTTCACTATATTGCACTCAATGTGAGTGTGATTTACAACATGGCTTTTTGTTGCATGTGGATAGAAGAGGGAGAGAGGGATGTAAAGCTTTGTTTACCCAACTTTAAAAAATCCAGTGTTGTCAGATGGCCGATGCCAGTGTCTTTCAGCTTAATACTACCTATATTAAATAGTTTAAATATTTCATAAGGGCGGTTTTTAGAGCGAGGGAGGGGAAATCGTTAGCTGCGGTAAAGTTTCATTAACTGCTCCCCATTTCGCTGCGAGGCAAACTCATCTCCTCTTATTGTAATAAAACAATCTCTCTCTCGGTGCTGCTCTCCACTCATCTCCCTCTCTCTACCCCCTCTTCTCCTTCTCTTTTACATCATAATAATACACTACATCCCCTTTAAATGCACTATTACTTACCGCTGCCTTTTCATATTGTAACATCACGGGCACTTTAGCGACAATATAAAAGCGTGTCATTCATTATTCAGAAGCAGCCGGCCTCGTCCCCCTTTTAAAAAGTCAGGCGCGCTGCTGAAATTGATAACTGCGAAGAGACGCGCAATAAAAACGCAGCCCCCGGGTATCGAGCTGCAGCCCAGACCCCCGATTATGCAGATCAAGTGGTAATTTCTCAAACAAATCGCACTCTTTCACTCTTTTGTTGTCGTTTCTTTTTTGGACTTTTGGAATCAGGGTGTCAGCTTTTATATTGCCTGTGGAAAAAAAAACGAGGATTGATGTGCATCTTAATTGTAGGCTTTTCAGGAACAGCCCGTAATGTGCCAGGGTCTAAATATTTTGGCCTAAACGAGATAACCTAACCCTTTTTTGTGGTATCTCTTGGTATCAGTTATTATTTCTTTACCTTTTCTGTTGTAATGTTTTTGGATAAGGTCAGAGGTAACGCGTCATAATCACTCATAATCGTTGGATTACACCGGATTATCAACACCCAACATCTGTAACCAGTGGCACCCCGTCTGCTGCATTATGTGTGCTGGATTGAGAGACAGACCTCAATCCAGATGAGTCTGCATAAATGTAATAATTATTAATGTTCATAGTGGCGCAATTATTCAGTTGTTGTGGTCTAGGTATGAATCATCCTATAAAAAGGATATATGCAAATGTTCTACTTTAATTACATACATTTAAATGTGTGTGTGTGTGTGTGTGTGTGTGTGTGTGTGTGTGTGTGTGTGTGTGTGTGTGTGTGTGTGTGTGTGTGTGTGTTTGTGTTTTAAAGTTTGACATAATCGCTGTTGGGGAATTATTTTGCAAATGTCATCAAAAGAAACATAAAAATGTCCACAAAGATGACAGCTATAACAGACCAATTCTCCCCCATCAAAAGCCACCGGTGAGCTCACATATGGCAGGCTGGACCAGCCAACACTCAGTCTGTCCATATTGCCAAACAAACACCTCGGGCCTCGTCCCATCTCATATTGCTTCATAAAGACTATATTGTGAAGGGCGATCCTTTTTAAAATATATATTACCTACCAGAGAATCTTTGCATTTCCGTTTGATTTTGTAGCATCAAAAAATACAATTCAACTATTTTCATGTTATGTTATCAGAGAGTTTTTTTCTTATATAATTTAACAAAGACTATCAGATCAATTCAGTTTTCTTAGGTAATGAGACGTGTTTATCACACAAATGGGTTCCTTGCAAAAAGCTTGCAAAAAAGATTGCCAATAGTGCAGCATAACCCAAAAACTAAAATGTAATCATTTACATAGTTAAATACAGAAAATAAAAATGAAGCATTAACAGAGTTGTTCTTTTCTTTTCTTTTCTTTTTTTAAGCCATCAAATATAAAGCCCATTTGTCAATAAATGAATATGCTGGTTTGTTAGAGTAATGTGATAGCCTAAAAAGCCACCTGCCGCATCCGAACCCGACGCGCATTTGTCTGTCCCAGAGACAAGTTAGTGAAAATGTGATTATCCGGTCACTTTGGGCGCCTGTTACATTGAATCTGAGCGGTTAGCAGCTTCCAGAGCCCGGACACTTTATCTGAAGTAGCCCATGGCCTTCCCTTGTCAGGTCATTTAATGTGGGACTGGCAACCAGGAACAAATAAGGCCACGCAATTGTGTGCCAAGCTCAATAGGTGCTGGTGATTCACTGCCAATGTTCAATAAGGCTGCTGTCCTTTCATTGTTAAAGAGAGACTTGGTGGGTTTTATGTCATGAATTGGATGTGCGTAATTACGCACTAGTAAAGTGATTACCCTGTATTTATTTATTTGTTTTGTGCTGTTTTCATAAAAGTACTTTCCATAATTAATAAAAGCTGCTAGGATGAATTATAAAGTAAATACTTTTCAGTGATTTAACATTATTTATTCTATAACTTGACATCAAATCAACACAGAATTAAATGTCTCTGAACGTCAAAGAAACAAACATGACTGTTCTGCATTTGGTTATAAGATGTGAACAATTGTACAGGTTTAAATTCAATAAATTGTGGAAATTAAGGCATTTGTTCATTTTGGTTTCTTCTTTTAAAAAAGTCCAATTTTTTTTAAAAGGCTGCTCATTAAATGACACAGTGCAGGCGGATGTTAGAAATATAAAATTGATTCCTGCGCATTTGGTTATAAGACGTGGACCATGTGAAGGCTTTAAATCAAAAAGATTATACATTGAGAGTGACACTTATTCCTTTTGGTTTCTCCTTTATAAAACGTCCCTGATAAATAGTCTTCAGGTTATAAAGCACTTCCTAATAGCTGCCAACCAGTTTTTCCTCTGAAGTTATTATTATCGTACATTCCACATGTGTCAAATGATACAGACTGAAGAGGAGACAGCAAGAGGACAAATGATGCGCACTTTGTGTCTAGGACTGAAAAGTGGTAATGGGCAGAAGCGTCGATCCATAAAACTCTAAGGTGAGTAAAAATGTTTTTCCCATCTGATATCATTTGTCACCAAAACATATAAACCCGTTCATATTGCTTACATTTATGGAGATGAGCGGAACTCTGACAAATGACTGACAAAACACCATTTGGTTGAAACGATAAAATATTACATGTTCATCGCCAAACAGCTCAGAGGAGCATTGGTCCTCACTGATCCCTGGTGCGATTTTTTTTTTTACATATACTATCATAAATTTCCATGAAGTTGTCGCTCGCTGCTTAACTCTCCATTATAATGAATAAAAACGACAACATCAAATACTGACTCGCTTAGAATGCATGAAGATACCACGCTGATGCCCGTGGTTATGGGAAATCTTAGTTATTGTGCCAAATCGTGGGCCTACCCCCATTAACATTCAATCAGTCATCTCGGTGCCAGCCAATGAAAGGTGGAGAGAGATGGAGGAGGACGGAGCTGCTAGACGGAGCGTTTTGACGCGCTGAGAGGAGGACAGAGCGTCACATCTCTCCAAACGCCAAGCAAACTTTCACCACAGCCTGTTAGAGAGGACTCAGTCCTCCGAAAGAGGCCTGTTTGAGACGAGGACGCGCTGGGTTCTGGGCATACGGGTGGACAGCGATGGAGACATTACTGGCCTTGACTTTTGGAACAGTTTGACCCTGCTGTGAATCCTCCTCCCTGAAAAAAACATCTTGTTCAGTTGTTTCCGTTCTTCTTTTGCGACAGAGCGACAGGGATGGAGCAAGCACCCAGCGCGCCGAGCCCTCCTCCCAAACCGGCCCATCACGAACCCATCAGCTTCGGCATCGACCAGATCCTGGGAGCCGGTACGGAGCCAGAAAACGGGCGCACGGCTGGAAGACAAAGTGGATCCGATTTAAGCAACGCGGACGGTTATTGTAGTTTAGGAAGCCCGACCGGAGCCAGCGCGCCCTCTTACACAGCGCTGTCTATCTCCCTCTCCGGTATAATGCCTCCGGTGGAGGCTTCAGGTTCATACGGGGAAAGCAGGGCTCTGGGCAGCCGGGGAGTGATTCGAGTCCCGGCCCACAGACCCGTGACAGCTCCGGGACCTCCAGCCTCCGTCCAGAGCGCTGTCCCTGGGTTTGGGGGTCTGTGCTTCCCGTGGATAGGAAACAGGTTCGCCAAGGACAGAATATCAGGTAGGCCAGCTGTTAGACTTAGTGAGTTCCCCTCATTAATATTCTAGTAATGTTTAAACAAACACCTGTGCCAAATAATTGTAAAGACTATTTATAGTCAACTGAAATGTTTTCACTTTAATTATTTAGAGAGAGCTTAAAAGAGAAAATCACACATATAATACAAGTTGTTGTTATTGTTTTTTTAAATAATAAAGTATACCACATTCATTATATAATTACTTGTTTCTGTGTCACTGACTTCGTTCTTGTTTTATGAGTTGGATATTTTATTTCTAAATCATGTAAACAAGATAAACAAAACAAGTGTATCAATCATGCAACTAATCTCATTGGGCTTTGTTTTAAATAAACAAACAATAACTATTGCCTGGTAATCATTTATTGCTGTGGTGTAAATAAATCCAATGTATTAATAAGCTAAATTTAAAAAAGAAATATATATATATAATACTCACTATTTAAAGAATTATTGGGATATAAAATAGTTAACAACAACAACAACTATGAGGAAAAGTAAAAACTACTGAATAAAATTAAGTGAAGACTATAACATGTTTGAATTTAACAAAGAAAAATAAAAACACTGTAAATTAGGCAGATTAAAGTTTTTTGTTTGTTTGGTTTTTCTTAAGTTTTGTCAAAAGACAGTTCTGCCTGCTTTGCTGAAGATTAATAGAAGTCTGTAGACAAAGGCCTATAATATAGTATGTAAAGGAAAGATAAAGGCCTGCTGTCCTCTCTATAATTAGCAGTTTGGAGCTCACATACTTTGGTCAAACTCCTCTCTCACAATAATCTTCAGCACATATCTACACAGTCTAAATAAAGAATTGTTGTCAAACAGGGCAGATATCTGTGATGTATGGCCTTGAATTTCTACACACAGTGTCTCATCTCTAAATCTCTTCTTCTACTAACCCTGCGTTTCTCTCTCTGTTTCCCTCAGCGGCTCTGGTGCCGTTTGCTGTTACGCGGCGGATAGGACATCCGTACCAGAACCGGACCCCTCCAAAACGAAAAAAGCCGCGGACGTCCTTCTCCAGAGTTCAGATTTGCGAACTGGAGAAACGTTTCCATCGGCAGAAATACCTGGCCAGCGCCGAGCGAGCAGCCCTGGCCAAGAGTCTGAAGATGACAGACGCTCAAGTCAAAACCTGGTTCCAGAACCGCAGGACGAAGTGGAGGTTGTTATGAAAATCCATAGTCAAAGTCAAAGTTGTGTTGCACTTACATTTATAACAATTCTTCAGCACAGTTCACACCTTTAAACTCAAGCACTGCAGCCCTCCTGCACCACGTTTCACGCCAGTTTCCCACGTCCAGTTAAAAAAAAAGTTTCCCCGTTTTGCAGATGACCCCATGCGTAATTTCCTGTTTAATAACCTCGTTGATAAGGAACAGAAATACTGAAAGATAAACAAAAATAAACAGCAATATATTCAACATTATGGCTTGAATATAACTTTATTACATTTTTTCTCCTCAGAAAAAAAAATATTTTTATGGATAAGCTGTACAAATTGTACAATTTTAACTCGCCTAAAACCACTCTAAAATGTCCAGAATTAAGTTATGAAGTATAAGTATTAGTATTTATTTTGCTAATTTTTCATTCATGATACAAATCTTTACATCTTTGCAGCGCTTTATAAAAATAATTTTATTTCTAATCTAAAAACTTGTTATTGTAGTTTAAAGCAGTTTACGGGGATTTTAACACTTTCACACTAAACTCTATCTCACAGTTTTCTTAAAATTATTACACAAGCTTATATTTTATTTATTCATTGATGTTTAATTTCTTCTTCTGTCTCTTCTGTCAGGAGACAGACAGCCGAGGAAAGGGAGGCGGAGCGTCAGCAGGCCAATCGCCTCATCCTGCAGCTGCAGCAGTCCGCCCTCCAGAAGTCTCTCAGCGAATCAGCGGTGTCTGATCCGCTGTGCGCCCATAACTCCTCCCTGTACGCCCTGCAGAACCTCCAACCCTGGGCCGAGGAAAGGGAATAGAGACCAGACACCACGCTGAAATCAATGAGCACCATCTATTATCCCTGGGAGGATAAATAAAATAAATTAGGCCCACATGAAGACAGTATCTTTGGGACTTACTTTGATCCATGCAATGGAGAAAAAGGATTGGACAAGACAAACTGAAGAATGGGTCACAGCAGTTTTGAGTGGATGGTTGTGAAACTGGATCTGAAAAGATGGTGAGTGATGTCTGTCTTGAAGCAGAAACAGAACTTTCTTGGACTACATTTTCACAACTCTGTGGGCTACTTGGAAACTTGTCAAATCCAAAAAAAAACAAAAAAAAAAAAAAAACAAGAGCTGAACAGAGGTTGTCATTGAAATATCTTGTCACCCTGTGATTGTCTTCTTATCTGCTTGTACTTATTGTGTTTATTACAATAAAAGGGAGTGAAGAATTAACTCCATAGTCCTGAAGGAGGCAGTTAATTCTCCATCGTAAGACATGATAGAACATTTCGTGGGGGAGTTTTCTCTCAATGCAACTATTTCTTCATTCTGAAACAGATAACAAAGGAGAGGCCTACACTCTAACACCCATAAGACAGAGCACTCACGTCAAAATGTGTTCATATGTTTTTAATGAATCTCCTGCTCTGGTAAATCAAAACACAAAAAAATGTCTTCACAAAGAAAAGCAGATTGAGAGAAATGTTCTAATCATTCTGGTGCTGAAATCTTCTTCAGATCTAATTTATAAATTTGCACCACCGCAATCACCTGTACATATCCAGGTGTGCTGCACCACCTTAGCCCAAAAAAAATAAATGATTCCCAAAGTGTTACATTATGAAAAAAAAGCTATTGTAAGCAGTAATAAAGGGAAAACAGATGTTAGGATTAGTAGGTTGAGAAGTGAAGAAAATATGAAAGAGGCTGTAAGTTGGATAATAAAGGGAGTGATGCATGTTCAGTAATGGTGGTGAGGTTTTTTCATATGCACATTATTAAGCTTTATTTGTGGGCCATGTTGGAATGGAGGCACAGATGTACAACCCCTTTTTTGTACTTTCATTGTATAGCTGTGTAAATAATAGTATAAACCGTTCTTGTGACCCTTTTTCTCATGCTTTTTATGAAACACCATAAACATTATTTTGAAAAGGTTTTAACACACTATAATTATAACAAAGAGAAGTTGTGGAGCAACAAGGTAAAAAACAAAACAAAACAAAAAAACGTGGCAGACAAGTAATTTTGTTTCTTGAAAAGTTTAATGATAAATATAATGACTTTATACAATATTTCAATACACACATTATTTCATTCTGACAGTTTTAAGCTGTGTGTCTGTCTGTCTGTTCGTCTATCAGTCTGTCTGGATGTATGTCTGGATACAACTGAGACGAGCCGCAGCACATCTCAGCAAAGAATATAATCACACTATTGGTACCACAGTGAGAGGGCATGACAGTAAATCATATTTAAATCTGTATTTTTTATGTTTTATTTTTTTGTCTTGCTCAATCTTCAAAACAATGGCTCTTGTTTGAAACATGGCTTCCATTCCTTCAGGAATCAGTGAAAAGGTCTTTACTCTCATCTTCCCTCATATTCTCTCATCTCTGTCTTCCCTCCACTCTTTCTCCACCGTCCCTTCTTCCAACTCCTACTTTTCTGTCTCTCCTTCACAGTGAAAGGTTGGTAGTTCTGAGTTTTTTTTAAACAGACAAGAGTTGAAGACAAAACTCTCCTCTCTAGCAGAGACAAGATCAGTTCAATTGGTTGTAATGTCCATGTGATGAAGCTACAGAACATGCTTGAATAAAGACACTTTAATATTCAGGCAAACAGAAACTTTACATCAGGACACCACACACACACACACACACACACATACACACGGACATCCCTGTGTCGCTCTGCATTTATAAGCCAGTAAACCTCTAAATGTTCTTTTTTTATTAACAGGCCATCAATTCAAATCTACAATGAGCATCAGGTAAAAGAATTACAGTTATATCCAATCCAACAGAAAGACAGACAGATAGGAACAGAAACACACAGACAGACAGTGAGTAGAAGCCACAAATACAACAGTTAAATATCTACAATTGTGTTGTTACAACATTGAAACACTGATTGACACCACTGGAACGCACACACACACACACACACACACACACACACACACACACACACACACAAACACACACAAACACACACACACACGGGAGGAGTTAAGAGGGCATTTTTGTCGCAAGCTTGTCACAAGACGTAAGACTGTCGCAGCTCTGTGTCTGAATTTACTAGACTTTTGAAAACAAGTTGAGGTGGCGTTGTGAGATGATAAGCCCACTTCTGTCTTCCAAAAGGAATCCACTTAGCAGGATGTTCAGTATATTGTCACCACTTTTTAATGGCACATAAATATACTCTGCACCTCTTTCTCGCATGCTTTACACTATTGCTCATGTTCGATGCACTGACACAAGAAAATCTGTGATGGGAACAGTTATTATTTAAGCCATTAATGCACCAAGTATGCATTTAGTTGATCTCACTGCTAAGCTGCATTTAGGAGATCTGCTTGTTTATGTGGTTCAATTTACATATTTCAGAAAGGTGTTCGACCAATTGTGAGAGGATCACTATTTACATGGTGGGGTGAAATACACACTGTCCCGAGGTGACAGAAAGTAACAAACGAGGGAGATGGCGGTGAATGTTTACAGAAAGGTCGAATGAAGGTGACGGGTTGAGTCTGATTTTCCAAAACCAGTGATGGTTTGTCACTATGGATTTGTTACAGCAAAACACCTTCCATACAGTTTTGTGACAGTCTGTCACACCCAAAGTGCTTGTTTCCTTTCACCCGCAGGGTGTGTTCTCTGCAGGTTCACCTCCCTCTCCTTCTCCTCCTCCTCTTTTTTTCTTTGTTCTTTTCTCCTCTCGGTCTGTGCTTTCGTCTCTTGCACTGCATTTCCCTCTTCTTTGTTGTCTAGATGACATTTTCAAACAGCTGTAGTGACCTCATGATGTTTTCATCCTGTGCCAAGTGAGAAGAAGAATGAGAAGCTGATTGTGACAAGAAAGTCAACCAACAATAACCATTTAATTCAGTTTACTGGCCATTAGGGGGCAGTAAAAGCTTGTGAAATGAGGACAATGTTATGTGGTGAGAAATCTCTCTGCAGACAAATATACTGAAATAAAAACATTTCTGTGGCAGCAAAGACCATAATTAATAGCCAGTATAGTGAGACTTGCAAAGGAGGAAGATAAGCAAATGCCTTTCATAAATAGTAAGTAAAACTGTTTAACTTTTTGTGCAAAAAGCCACACAGTGGCACAATGGCTCTTATCTATTCAGTTGTACAAGTAAGTCATGACAGTGTGACAGTGAGCCAGTAAGTGAAATACCAAGATGCTGAAACTGAAGCAGCTCAGTGGAATTTAACCATCATTCGTTCTATTATTTACACACGTCAAGTCAAAATGTCTTCCATGAAGAAGGCCTATAGCAAAGTTAGGGAGATTCTCTGGATTATGCACAAAGGAAGGAGAGAAAAAAGAGGAGAGGGTACCTCTTGACAAGAAAGGATGAATTCATCAAGAGTGACCACCCCGTCTCTGTTTTTGTCCATTTTCTGTGGAGAGAAACACACACGCTTGTCTAAGGTGTGTCAAGGAAGACACAAACACATAAATCAAAGATACAAACACAACCCCATTCAGTGATATCATCGTCATGTTGGCAGCTTCTTTGTTTCTTTGTTTGTGCATCACACTTCTCAGAGATCACCTGGTGCTCATCACCGTGTGTATGTTTTTTATAAATCTTTATTTAACCAGGAAAACAAATAACACAAAACATGTCTCAAAGTATATCACAATGTCAGAAAGAAACATCAAATAATTAACAAAATCTCCAATTCAATCATATTAAATATTACATCCTGAAGACAACTCAACACAACCCGATAGCTGTTTATCCCAAGATGTGTCTTCTTGGATTTCTTTGCTAAGTTTGAGTGTATTTAAGTTTCAAGTTTGTTTATTTGCACATGTATGTATATATATATATATATATATATATATATATATATATATATATATATATATATATATATATATATATACACAATATAGAAATTAAAATATATACAACATAAATAAAATACACACAAACCACAAAATAAAAATCAATGTACAGGGAAAGGAAAAAGCCCTTTAGGCTTATTGATTATCTCTACCTAAACATTATGCATACATATATGTAAAAGAAAAACAAGTGTTTCAAAGTTCTACGTTTGTTTTGCTCCTTTACTTGCTCTTAACCCACCAGTGCTCTGTAGCATTTGACTAATGCACCCTTGTTTGGTATCACTGATGTTTGTGTTGTTGTTTACATAAAAGAGTCAGATGTCTTTACCTGAAAAAAGGCATCCACATGCTGTTTGGGTGCATCAGTTTTCAAGACAGGGTACGTGTACTTCCCCATCATGTCATATATCGCTCTGACGATGTCTGTCATCTCCTGTTAAAACCACAAACGGAGAGACACACAAATAAAAACATGAAATGTGAGATTAATGTAGCCACAGATGTAAAATATAAATGTAAAGTTAGACATGTACACATAAAAACACACCTCTTTATTGATGTATCCATCTCTGTTGATATCATACAGGTTGAAGGTCCACTGGAGTTTCTCAGTGATGGAGCCTCTCAGCAGGATGGACAGAGCTGTTACAAAGTCCTAATGGAGACAAAATGAAAGTATGACAAGCTGAAAATAATTGGTAAATAGAACAAGAATACGTTTTTGGAAATTAATCAAACAAACCTCAAACTTTATGGAGCCTGAATGTGCTGTGTCAAAGGCATTAAACAGGTAGTGTGCGTAGGTGCTGGCATCTGCAGGAGAGGAAGAAAATGTTTTGTCCACACACTGCATAGAAACAATACAGAGACACAGGCAACACAGCAAACAATGACAACACACACTCTTTACCTCCATGTGGGAAGAACTGGGAGTATATTTGCTTGAAAGTTTCCTCATTTACAATGCCACTCGGACACTCCTGGAAAGAGGGTGGGAGATTAAAAAAAAAAAAAGTGGGACAAAGTGGGAAGAGGGATATGTACAGTATATAACAGAACTGAGTCCATCCCTGGTTGATATCACTAAAATGTTTAGAATTTAGCCAATTATTTAAAAAAAAAACAGAAAAAATTATATATATATTATATAGAAAAATTATAGTTTTAATTAAACTATAATGAAAAGTCCATATTTAAGAATGAACTCCACAAAAGTCAGCACACCCTTCATTAGTGAAATTCCATTCTTTTATTTCTCAATATTTTTTATGCCTGCCTTTATTTCTGATGACAGATTTGATCCTCCTGGGCAGGGATGATACCACTCTTGCACACATCTGTGAAAAGATGTTCTGTCTTTCTTCACAGATTGTTTTCAGCTGCTAGAGGGACTTTGTTACTCTACCTTCCACTTTAAAACACCCTAAATATGTTCTATTGTCTTCCAGTTAGGGGACATACTTGTTCAGGTCATAGTTTTCAATTTTTTTTTTTTTCTCATTTAAAAACTCTTGTGTGTGATTTTTCCTCTCCTGCCAACCTTCTTGAGACTGATAGTCATCTTTTCATTCAGTATTTGGGTATACAAACTTGCATCCATAGTGCCATCTATAAATGTCATCTTCTCTATACCATTTGCACTCATGCAGCTGTATATCAGCACACTTCCACCTCCATGTTTCATGGTCGTCACTGTGCAATCTGCATGGTAGTCCAGGTCTATGCCAAACATGCTGGACCCCATCTGATCCAAACACATTTATTTTGGTTTCATCTGACCAAAGAGCATGCGACCAATATTCATCAAGCTTCTTTTCATCTTCTTTAGCAATGTTTAATCTTGCAGTTTTGTATGGTAATGGTTTTCTTCTTGGACATCATTCGTAAACGTCTGTTCATTTTTAATCATAAATAAGATCAAATACCCTATACTCCACCCTATACATACTACAATTATTGTAAGATGATACAATGTTGCACAGGGGTGTAGTCAGTTATGTTATATACTGTAAATTAGACAGACCAACCCCACTGATGGGTTTTTAAATTACATTACATTACATTCTTATCAATACTTTCTATGCAGAGGGAGACATACAAACTGATAATGGAGCCTCGCTGTAGTTCAGGCAGGCATGGAAGTCAGTTTATAGTCACATGTTACATATAACCTCCAAAGTAACTCTATGTCCGTGAAGTACCTCTCTCATATCTCACATCTGGCATTCATTCAGTTTGCAGTGTGTTGTGCCCTTGCTGCTACACCGCAGAGTTTAACTCCCTCCGCCTCCCCAGCCTCATCATGTATTCGCATTTAGCTGTTTGTGATGGCAAATATTTCTTTTGAAGTGTTCATGTTCATCAAATGTTGTATATTTCAGGCTCTGCAGGGGGGTTTCTGAGCTCAGGGACAGTCTCTGTCAAGCTTGTTCAGATTTATTTCAGAGCATCACATGAGCAGAGTCACACTGCCAAACTCAAAGGGTTAAAATCTTGATGTGAGTGTCATGTCTGAACTGAGCTTTAAATAAGTCAAACTGTGGACAGCTCTTAGTAATTAAGTTTAATGAACTGGCTAGAAGATAACAGGTGACAAATAAAATAAAGCCAGTCTTATGTCTGTAATTCAAAGTATATTCAACAAAAGATATTTTTCAACATTGTACAGTATGTTTAACTGCATTTCTCTCTTATCTCAATCTCAAAACTATTATAAACTACTATTTTCATCATCCACTCCTTATTTACTCAGTTTAGAGACAAAGTGGGCTTTTATTAGGAAATACTGCTTCTTAGCTTAACAAGAAGCCTGATGAATATATGACAAGGATCATATCTGATCCTCCACATTCATCTTAACTCTTAACTTAAACCCAAAAAATGTTCTATTGACTAATGAATAAAAAAAATATTTTAACTTAATTGAAGCGCATTTAATCTGACAGCAAAGTTTTATGAAACTATGCACTGAATTTAAAATGCATGGCAAGAAATCATCATCCTCACCATCATCATCACTTCCAAGCACACTGTAGTGAACCCAGCTCCATCTGCATTTCACTTTGAAGATGCAGAAATCCCAAAGGCACATAGGCACTGGAGCAAACTATCTACAGTACTGACCGACACATCACCTCACGAAGAAGAGAAGGATAAGTCTTTTTTTAAGTGCACCTGAACAGTCACTTACATTCTTGAAGCCCCGGTAGAGCACTTGGAGCTCTCTTTTGCTGAAGTTAGTTTGGGCTTCTAGTTGGTCGAGACCCTCCGGCCGATGGCACACCATGGTCATCTCCAAGTCATCGTCAGCTTTGTCTGAAGGTACAAACACAGGGAGAGAAACAGAGCGATATTATTTAATATAACTTATATAGTCATACACAAAACACACACAGTGAAAGAGCAAAAGAAAGGAATAATTAAAGCAGTGTAGAAAAGGGAGAAGTAGATATAATATCAAGTCTGAAATAAATTGAGATCTTACTGAAAAGGCAGGAAAGATACAAACTGTAACAAAAAAAAGAGAAGGAGGAGAGGAGAGGATGAGAGATGGAGGTGCAGAGAGGTAGAGGTCAGTCTCACAGCTCCATGTTCCTCCTCTCACTGGCCGTATCATTAACAACTCATTACTCTCCTTGCTGGAGGGGAGGGGAGAGAGGACAAACCATTCACTCTGAGACAACACTCACACACACACATTGCAAGTTTGTGCAGCTATCCTTGACTTTCATTCATTGTGGACATTGTGGACAGGTGAACATAACAGTATGAGACACTCCACCCCCCTCTTTCTCCCAGACACTCATCTACGCATTTGCACAAGCACACAGTAGTAATAAAAAGTCATAAAAAAACAGTAATAAAAAAATCTGAATATGATATAGTGGTCATAATGTGCTGTAGTAAAACGCAGGATGAAAAAACTGGTGGTTAAGTAATAAGACGTTATGTTTTATGAGAGCTATCTCAGAATAATGTCAGTCTGATTTTCCATCACTGACCTATAGTTTGTTTGCCAGGCAGTACTTTTAGGAGGGCCAAAGAGTTAACCTCCTTTCCTGCCTCATTATAGATGATTAAAACATCCGAGAGGGTGATGGATAAATGCATTTCTATACTAAATACATCTAACTGGGTGTGAAGCTACAATGCTAGTTTCTAAGGCAGTCTATAAAATGGTGAGTGAGTACATGTGAGTACATTTCAACATGGTGCTTCACTCTAGATTTCTGCCTGTGTGAACCTCTAATTATCAGTAGGAGCTGATTAATGTGTTGCTGCATGGTGATCAAGTACGATTTCCTCTGTACTTTCCATACTGATATGCAAATTAGTCTCTGATTTACAGCTGCTTTCTACAAAAGTCTTCATCAGTATACTAATTATTCCACTGTCAGCAGAGGATTTAGAGGTTTGCAAGGGTGCAGGTACAAGTCATAGTGTACAGTGCAGATGAGACGGGTGAGCTAAAACATTTTTTAGGCCCCTCTTCTGCTGTAAATGAGTGTCACAGTGTTCAAGGTTCACTCTGTCCTTGGCTATCCAGATTCTGAAACATCAACAGTCTTGAAATAGAAACATTTTTATCTGCGTAGTCCATTAGTGCCTCGTAAAGCTTCACTACACCAATATATTTTATATTCTCCCCTTCAGTTCGATTCACCCAATGAATCAGGAGTACAGGGACAGCATTTTTACAGTGCCAGGCAAAGACAACTTCATCTCAGTGCTAAATTAAACCTCAGTCAACAGTGTATCACCTTTTTAGATTCAGTATGCATGGTTCCCATTTAATACACCAGCAGACTTTTGTTAGATCCATCTACAGAAGTGTTGCTTTCATAGTTTAGTGAAGAAAAGTGGGATTTTTTTCATTCAAACATTAATTACAGTTTGATCCATAACTAAACTTGTCCCTCAAATGCAGAACTGTAGATAAGAGTTTCATATTACATGTTAATGCAATAATATTATAAAACAAAATACAACTCTTCATCTATTATATTAAGCCACATAAGATACAATCATTTATTATGTTAACCCACAAGAGCTTATTACCTTGGGGTCTGGTAATTAATTACATCATAGGAACATCATTACGTTATGAATTTGTTTTATGTTATGAGTTGCTTTGCAGTCTTGACATCTTTCCTTCCTGATCAGTGTAACACACACATAAACACACTATTCTCACACACATGCTCACTAGCAGGCAGTTTGATGTTTTTCAGTGTTAGGATGTTGTAAAAATACCCACACATATTCTTATTCAAATGAACCTAAAACACAGATCGTCACACACCAGCACTTGCTTTAATGTATTTGGTTTGGTTGTACATTTTTTTTTCTCACAGTGTATACGGTTCATGCACCTATAGAGTCAGAGAACCTGCTCCTCCTCTGAAAGGCTTCACTGAGACTCTATTGTCCATGTTATAATGCTGATAGCAGCGACACAGTCACCGTCACACTCCATACGTGCATTTAATACTGACAGTGCACAGGATGGCCCATTTCACAATACAATGAACAGTAATGCCACCAGTTATTTGAATCTTGGGTCTCACAGAGCTGCATTATAAAGATCTTCTGATATAAAACACAGAATGCGCCAAATGTACAAAAATTATGGAAAGAAAACATTGGTTTGTGAGGTATGTGTCTAGGACTTGTGGGAAGTCAAGTTTGAAATTGTTTTCTCCACTTTCACTCAGTAAATTTAACTTATACAGTGAAAACTGAGCTCATGATCAGTGGGTCAAGTTTTCAGCTGCAGATCTCTCCTAATAGACAGGAAGCAGATATTTTCTCTGCTTTTTATGTAAATTTAGCTTTTTAATTTTTGCGTAAAATATGATTTAGTAATTCTACTTTAATTGTTTAGCTTAGATATATAAACTACTGAATATGCACGTAGTACAAAATTAACAACATTAGTTGATCGACAGAAAACTGATCAGCAATTGATTAAAATGCTTTGCATCATTTTTAAAGTAAAAATGCTAATTTATCTGATTCCAGCTACTTAAATGTGAATATTTTCTGGTTTCTTTAGTCCTCTAAGATAGCAAACTGTATATCTTTGGGTGATGGACTGTTTGTCAGGACAAAACAGGACATTTTAGGTTGTATCTTGAGCTTCAGGAAATGTTTTCACCATTTTCTGACATTCTGTAAATCAAACGACTAATCAATTCACTCATGTACAGACTTATATTAAAAACTGCAGATGTGTGAATTTAAAAGGTAGAGCAGTCATAGAAACACATCACTGAGTTTAAAATGATTACATTCTTATCCATTATCACTAGTTAAATATTGAATTGACAAACAAATGTATGGGACCGTAACAGATTTAGAAGATCAAAAGCAGCAGAGAAACATACAGCAGACCCTTTCCAAAGCCCTTTTTTTTCGGGAAGTCTGTATTATGAGTCGTTACAGCAATAGTACAAAAATGATTACTAGGAAAATGAGAGTGCATATCTCACATATTCTGAACAAATGAACAACCTGCAGCGTCTAACAGCGAATATTTGTTCACTTTTTGTATATTTATGTGTTTTTTGAGACAGTAGTAGGAATACCTTTGCTGGCTAGGTTAGGGATGGATTATAGTGATAGTAGTTGTAGTACTGACTCACCCTCCACAGTGATGACTCCCAGTAGGTGCAGCATTTTGACGGCCCCACAGCACATCAGAATGATGGCTATAGTTTGTAAGCTGCTCTCACTCTGCCCCTGTTTTTCCATTTTGATGACTTCTTTTCTTCCAATGGCCTCGTTGTTTATCTTGAAGCGCCTTTTCAAAATCTTATTCCTTCACTTGCTTTTGTTTTTTTTAAATGTCCTCTTACATTATACTTGTAGAAATATACTAGATAAATACATGTATTCTTAACTTTTAAGCTTTTTCACCATGTACAACTAGATTCTGACTACAGCTGACTGTTGTTTCACTATACGTCTCACTCTCATGGCCATAAACTTTCTGTGCATCCTGCTTTCTCCTGGAGTGAGATCAGCACTCACCTGCCTCTCTCTCTATCTCTGTCTTTTTATCCCCCCGTCTCTCTCTGGTCCCTGGGGCATCTCCTCTCTTATCCTGACCTTAGCTTCATCCCAGTAACTCTCTCTCTCTTTCTCTCTCTCTGTCCCACCTCCCCTCTCTGTTTCAGTCACTGTGTCCTTCATTCTTTGGGAACAAGGCTGTAACTTGAGGGTCCAACCTGAGCACACTGTAGCAATGATAAACTCACCTTCTACCGGATGACCATATGTGTGTTTGTTTTGTGACTGTGCGTGTGTGAGTGTGTGTTCGTGAGCAGATCGGCACTTGATAAATTGGCCCCATTAAGACACACATTCATCTCCGAACAACAGAAGGCTTAATTAACCACAAAGTGACTCTTCTAATTAAAACATGCATGAGTCCTTTCATATGACTTACTCTACCGTATACACAGCACTTCACTGAAATCAGTAATTATGAAAAGATCGACTGAGACAAAATGACCCATCCTAATCTGCACTGTTAACTGTATATTGATCTAATATTGCAGGGCATTTGACTGAGAAGAGTACAGGATACTACATAACTTGCTGTTACGACTAAATACCAGCAGAGGGCAGCAGAAACTAACACAGAGAACACCAGTGTGCATGTGTGCGTGGCAAACCTCTTAATGAAGATTCATTGTACATTTCAAATGTCTTATTTCAGATTTGGCAGATATGTTTAGCCATGACGTGCTCAGAAAATCAGAGCAGTCTTCCTTATCAAAAAAAATGTGTTATGCTCTTCCAGTATAGCATGCATAATACGATAAACACATTCAAAATAACATTAAACGACAGCAAACAAGAAATATTTTCTCTGTATCTGTTTAGTACGACCAGCTGGCATTCATTTATAGTCTTAATGTGAATCTGAAAAGGAGCAGAGATTGTCTGATGAGCTGAAGTGTAGCCACTGACTTGCAGACTGCAGGGGGCTCTGCTGTATCAAGAGGTTCCCCACAGAGTTGTTAATTGAAAGTTTTCTTTATTTACAGATGTGCAATTAAAGCAGCGGTGCTGGTTAAAATTGAATTCTGTGGCAAGAGTGGCATTTATTTTAATTTACTAGACATTAAAAAGATGCTGGGTAGTGTAAACATCACTTGAACATCAGAATGATTGAGTGCATATTGTGTTTGTTCAAGTAATCAACGTTCAGTCGTCTCTTGCTGTGACAAATCAGCAGCAGTTCTGTCATGAGATATTGCACAGGAATACTGTGATGCACAATATTATACACAAAATACAGTGGACAAGGAAGCTTCCTGTTGACTAACACTATTCACACACATATATTATACAAATACACAAGGACACTGTTCCAAAATATTAAAAGAAAACCATCAAGAAAAACTGTGATGCAAGTTATATATCAGTTTTTATTATGTAATTATTTCTGATTTAGATAGCATATTTGAAACAAGTGTTAACCAAAATGCTTTGAAGGAATTTAAGATACAATCAAATATTTAAATGAAAATAATAATAATAAATACATATTTTTAATCATTACTTTTATCAATAATAAGGGGACTCAAATGCAGTTTCACTATGGGCGGGTTTAAGATGGGATTTAAGAGGGTGAAAGAAGGGAGAAGATCTGACAGGTTTACTGTTCTACAGTCTGTGAGCAGCAGTGGAAAATGTTAAAGCAGAGTTACTCTGCTATCAAAGAGAATAAAAATCGCCTGCTGTTGCTAACTGAGAATTTACCACACGCGAAACACACATCATCACATGAATTGTGAATTGTGCAAAAATTTCACGTAGAGGCACATGGGATTTTCAGATACTTTATATGCGAAATGTAACATCTCATACATGAAAACCTCACATTCACACGTAATATATGTGAAACACATTTACACGTGATTGGTTCACATACAGTACATCTAACACTGAAAAACATGAATTTCAGATGTGCCTTTTTCATTATCTGCCATGGTATCAGCTAGAGCTGCAACTAATGATTATTTTTATTATTGATTAGTGTGTCGATTTTTTTTAATTCTCTCAGTCAATTGTTTGGTCTATAAAACATCAGAAAACAATGGAAAACGCTGATTACAACATCATAGAGCACAAGGTGACATCTTCAGATGTCTTATTTTGTTCAATAAACAGTCCACATCCCCAAAATATCCAATCTACTATATTATAAAATAAAGATAAAACATTGTATTCCCGGCAAATGTTTGGTATTTTTGCTTTAACAGTAATATAAACAATCAATCATTTCAATCACTGCTGCTCTGGTATGAGCAGGTACTCAATATTAAATCAGTCCATATCTACTTTAACTGAGCTCTTAGAGTTTCCAAATATTGATAACAGTCACTACTAAGTGAGGCCATTAGTGAACCCGAACCACTGGGTCTCTTGTCTGTGCCTGTTAGTCCTGTTCAGTAATCCATTCATGGATATCTAGTGGTGGATGCCGCAACAAGACATAATTTGGATCTGATGATAAAATGTTAGAGAGGTGTGAGATTGAATACACACTTTTGTAGGTAATGTTCTGACTGCAAGATCTTGCAATTCAGGAAACTACTTTAAAAAAACAATACTTAATACTTCATTTCTTGTAAAACTTACTATTGAAAAAGTTTTATTGCTAACAGGTGAGATCTGGAAACCTGCATGATTCATGTTCTAAAACTGAATCTGCAAATTTAGCAGACTAGGTAAACTTAAATAAACCCAACCTAGAAAGTCCCCTGGAGAGCTTCACTTCATCTGTCAAACTACAGTTTGACAGTGACCAAAAGCCTGAACCCTTTTCTTTCTCAGCTTGTTTGGAGTATTAAATGGTGCCCTGAACTGTCAGCAAAGAAATACTGCCTGTCACTCTCTCCTTCCAGCACTCTGCCACAAAAAATACCTCTTACATCAATACATACACAACTTTCCTGCAGCCCAGAGGCAGGATTTAGCTCCTGGCTTCCTTCTAACTACCTCTGGCTCAGGTATTTAATATTAGCCTCTCATTTCTCTTCCTTTCTTCTATTTGCCCGACGAATCCCCTCTTTCTCCTCCACTCCTTATCTGTCTCACTCTGCCAAACTCTCCTCTCACTCTGCCACTCTATCTCCGTGCCACGCTCTTTCTTTCCTCCACGTACTGTGTCCTGTAATCCTTGCCAGAGAGTGTGTGTCATTTGCATAATCTGAATTAGCCTAATCTGCCATCCTGGCGGCGACAGAGAGGGCTCGCTCTCACCAGCCTCTGGAGAGCTCTCTCCAAGAAAGTGGAAGCAGCTCCACCGGCCACGGCCTCTGAAGAGGAATGGAGAAGGTAAGGATGCAAGGAAGCATCTTAAAAATAGATTTTCAGCAGCAACAGTTCTATTTACGCCATGTGAAAGCTACACGTGTAATCGCGTTCCACGGCGTGAGTTCAAGCTCTCATTCTGAGACACATTTCCGCAGTCAAGCCAGTGGACTGCAGGGCCAATCCTTGACTGGCCTTTGGGTGGTTCACTGAGAGTCCAATGACTCGCTCCGGTTGACACACAAACACAAACGCATGGATACGCAGAGAGCCACTCGCATCCAGTCACACACCATCAAACAAGAAAAACACAAACACATTATTTCAAGGGTCGTAGATAAACGAAATATTAAAGCACCCGTGTGCATGAAACAATATACACCCCCATGCTTGCGTGCTGACACACGCACATACACACACACATCTGTTTGCTTACTAATCCTCAACCCGTGAAGGAGGACTGAAATGCTGGGGGATGTTTGCACACACAGACTCACACACACACACACACAGAAATCCACATAATGTCCCCTCCTCACATATTACTGTGCCACTGGTGATTATATTTTGGAAGAGTGAGACAAAAACAGCTCATTTACGCACACGTAGCACCATGCCAATATTGATTTTTTTGAGTAAATACATGTCTAGACTCACACAGATACACACACACACAAGAAACAAGCACACGCTGCTGGATGCCAAGAGGGAGGAGAATGATGAGATGACTTAATAAGCACTCACACCAGCTAATGGGAGCATGGGTGATGGAGAAAGGGAGTAAATGAGTGAAAGAATGGAGTCATAAAAGAGAGAGGAGAGGAGAGGTATGGAGATGAGGGTGCCAGGGGGAGATTGTGGTGGTGGAGTGTGAGAGTATGTGAGGGGGAAAATTAGAAGAAAGTAAGATAAAGAGAATCATGTTTAGAAAAGGAGTGGGAGGGGGAAAAAGGTGGAGACAACAAGAGAGAAGAGAAGAGCAGAGAAGAGAAAAAGATGTGGAACAGTAAGAAAAACTTGAAGAAAAAGGTTGAGAGATGGGGAGGAAGCAGGAAACAAAAAAAGAAAGCAAGATAAGAGAAAGAGCAAGGGAGTGACAGAAGAAGAGAGACGAGAGGGAGAAGATTGAGACAACATTGCTGCAGGGAATACGCAAGCGAGGCAGAGATGTGAATTCACCAGACAGAGAGAGAGAGGGAAGAAAATAAAATGCCAGGGGAAAATTTAGCTAGAGAGAGGAGTTGTCTGAACGCCACCACAACAGATGAAGAAGAAAACAGTTTAGAAAACAGGTAGACTCCCACCAAAGAGAGCCTGTTCAAAAAACACAGGTCCACTTGACAGAAAATAAAGCAAGTTGAGAGAACTACAAGCAGTACTGACAGTACAGACAAGCAAATATTCAGGCAGGTGGAAAATACAAACATGGCAAGGCCTTTTTTTTTCTTCAGTGACAAGCTCGTGCTCAGAGGATCAATCATGTAGGAATCTAATCTCACAATATTACAGCTCTCTCTCTCTCTCTCTCTCTCTCTCTCTCTCTCTCTCTCTCTCTCTCTCTCTCTCAGTGTTGCTGTCAGTATCCTGATCCTGGATAACAAGTTATCTACTGTGCCACAGAATAGGCAGCTGCACACGTACAAGCCCTGCTGCACTAATCCTGCATAACATGTTGCAGCACACAACCACAACACAACACCAGAATTACAAACGCCCCCCTTCCTCCAACCCCAAAATAGCTCTACATCCCATTCTTTCATGCTTTGCAGGGCATTTTGTGGAGGTAAAAAAAAAGAAGTAAATCTTGATTTCATTAACAGGAAGAGACAGATTTCACACTGTTTTTCCACAATGTGTGTGCATCTACAGACACCTCATTATTCAAAATAGCAACAAATTTACACCCTGCCTTTTTAACACCCGTGGGGGGGGGGGGTTTATTCCAAGATTAAACCAGCCATATGCACTCACTTGGAAAAAAAATGTCCTGTATGGTCTAATTTGCAGTGAAAAAAACCCTGATAATAACCTGCCTCAACAAATAATTTTAAATGACTGCACACAATTAATAGAGGGTATTTTCATTCTGGCACTGATCTGCTGCTCAGTGTGCACGCTCATTGGAGCAGCCAGTCTGGATTTGTTAGATTTATATAAATGGGGTACACAGGATTTTATTAGAATGAGTAATGAGAGAGTAAAACATCTCTCACGGGCAACAGGTCTTCATAAAACATTTCCCTCCTCACTTCATCTGCATATTTGCATCTGTCACCACCTCGATCTCTTTCACGTGGCCTTGACTTACTTAGGAATACCCCAATCTCATCAAACAACCCCCCCAGCCCCCCGACCCTCCACTTTCCAACCCCCACCCGCCCCAAAACTGACATCTTTTGTTGCCATGGCTACCGTGCTTCCAAGGTAACAGCAAGACAGAAAAGCGGTGTGTGAGCGGAGTGACAAATACCTTCGACATGTGTGTGTTTACCAGCGTCGATGCCCACGTCTGTGTACACACGCGCACACACACAGCCAGCCAGCCAGACAGACAGACAGACAGACCTACACCTATTGAAGCACGTACACACACCCTCTCACATACGGAGTCTCTTACTTCCCTCCCTTGGTTTGCTCAGACAGAAAAGATAAGCTCAACAACAATCACATGGATACACACACATGCACACACATACACACACAGCCAGCCAAACAGACAGACATACACCTATTAAATCATGTACGCACACACATACACACACACACACAGTCCCTTACTTTCCTCCCTCGGTTTGCTCTGACAAAAAAGATAAGCTCAACATTCACATGGGTGTACACACACACACACACACACACACACACACACTCACACAGTCGCACAAAAACTTTGTTGTAGAATAAAAAGATAGAAGACTACTCCTTTGGGAACACCTGTTGGTGTAGCGCTCTCTCTTCCTCTGGCTTTCTCACTCTCTCTCTCTCTCTCTCTCTCTCTCTCTGTCTCTCTCTCTACAAACTGTATGCCTTCTTTCTTTCACTGCATGTTAACTGAAATACCAGCAGTGATTAATCTTAACTCTACAGCCTGTGTACGTGTGCTGTATATTTACTTGTGTGAGTGTTTAAGATGCAACAAAAGCACGCTGTTAAAAGTTTCATCGCCCTTATTTGTGCATGCATATTGTGTTTCTTTGTGTGTGAGGGTATGCATGTCCATGCGTGTGTGTGTGTGTGTGTGTGTGTGTGTGTGTGTGTGTGTGTGTGTGTGTGTGTGTTATTTTTGTATGTGTGTGTATATCCCCTCACCCCTGGACGGCCTCCTCTGCTTGGTCTGCATGGTCAGCGTACCCACCACAGCCCCCATGTTTGTCGTTGTCGTCGTGGAAACAAGCGCGTCTGTATGCTGAAATCTGTATCTCTTCGTCACGTGTGTGGACGGCTAGAACACACACACTCCCCTCGCCCTCTCTCCTCTCCTCCTACTCCTCCTCTCTCAATGGCTGCTCTCGGCAGAAACCCTCTTTCTATCGTCCCTCCTTTCATGCTTTTTCACTCCATCTCACAGCGCTCCTCCTCTCTTTCTCTCTCTCTCTTCTCTTTTCTTCCCACACTCTCCCACTCTCTATCTCCCTCCCTCCCAATCCCTTGTTTTTCATTGGGGATTGTAGTCTCCCCCTCTTTCTCTTCCTCCCTCCCACCTTTACAGCAAGCCAAGAGGCTGACCAGAGCATCAGTGATTCACTATGAAATCACCAAGATGTTGATTCACTAAATTATAAATTAATATGAGCGTATGCATTGATTTGTAGACGATAACACACTGTGAATCACTCTGGAAAAAAAAAACACATCAAACATGCCCTGTTAGATTTCTCAGCTAAATGCATCTGTTATTCCTCAGACTGGAGACAAGTATGCAAATACATGAGAGCTCAAATAGAGTAAAAATGAATTATGGAATGAAGGGATATATGTATATGACAAAAATTAGGAGCAGCCCCGTGTATCACCTCCATTTTCCTCAGTCATGTCCCAACATCTCGGTTTGTTCATGAAAAGGCCACTTTAATCCATCAACACTTCCATTCACTCCATCCATCATTCCTGTTCATCCATCCATAATACACCCACATACACACTCACAAGAGGAGGGGGAGGGAAGGAGGGATGGATCAAGGGACGGAGAGAGTGTGTGGTGGCAGATTGGCTCCCAGGGCAGGAAGGAAGGAAGAGAGAGAGACAGGCAGGCAGTAAGAGAGCAGAAAGGAGGCAGAAGGCTTAAAGTCAAGGATGTAAGGAGTGGAAGGGATTAAAAGCAGGAAGAGGCAAGGGATATAGAAAGAATTAGATATTTAAAAGGGTAGAAATAGAGGGATCAAGACAAGTGTCAGATAATAGTGTAGGAGTGTGTGCTCTTGCCTGCAAGAGCTGCACACACACACAGTTGAAATTACATTTTAATTACAGCCCGATCAATGTAAACAAGGTATAAGGTCTTACATAATGAAAGCACCGAGACGCAAATTGGGAGACAGCTACAGATGAGAAATGACACTGTATGTGCTCTTCTTGTGCACATACAAAACATAAATTTCAAAGATGCAGAAAGCGCCAAACACTGCATACAGATAGCCTATTGACATTCAACAGGGACTCGCTGGATCCACTCATCATGGACCCACTAGCCTGCGGACATGACCAAAGAGGATCCGACATGTAAAAATGTCATTGTCAGCTGCAGTTTGCTTCAAGGATGAGAACATTTTTTGAAGCTCCTCTTTCTGCCACAAAGTGGGGAGGGGGAAATAATGTTTAATAGAGTTGCAATTGCTTATGTCAGGTTTTACAGCCAAGTTTTCAGCAGTCGATTTGGAGAATAGACACATTGCCCTTTTCTATCAAGCCAGCCGCGCGTAATAATGCTTCTGCAAATGTGGCAACTGCTCCAAATATGGGGTACTTTTTGTCTGCTTATGGTGAATAATGAACAAGGCATGATTGTTAGGAAGCCATATGGGACGATTTAGCTGGAAAGATTTAGTTTTGGTGAGTAAAAAAAAAATCTGCAATCTGCTTCTGTGTAAAAAAATGTGCTCATGAATGCTCGGATGTTTTTTTTTTTTCTCACAACAGTGAGAGAGACAGAATGGACAGCAGTGGGGAGTATCGCTATCACCCTGCCTACACACACAGGAGCACACATATGTACAGAACACACATACATATGCACACTCACGCACACACCGGGAGCAGAAAGAATAGCTGATCATAAGAGGAGGTCTCTGTAGACTCTAGTGGCATCCAAACAGCATGCAATACTGTGGCATGACCACACACAGGCTGCACTTCCTCTCTGCTTACTCTGCTATATAACACAGTGTATGTATTATGCCTATAGGAATTTACAAGCTATCAAAGTGATTTCTCCCTATCCGTACTGCCCTCTACTTCATCTTTAGCCTTAAACCATATCTATCCATTTCTCTCCATCCCCTTACCTATGAATTTGTCTCAAAGCACACAGCTTATGCCAATACGCCTTTATCAAGCCATCTCTTCCTATAAATCTTTGCACACATATCAGCCTATAGTGTTCCTGTCGTTTCAAACACCGTTCTCAGCTCATTCCAATCTCAAATCTCCATCCCTCTCTCTGTCCCTCCGGTGTCTGACAGGCCAGTTTGCACACACTGGCAGAAATGTTTCTCCTTCTAGTAATCAGTCTGTAGAGCAGAGCAAGAGGTTTGAGCGTGTGTGTTTGTGTGTGTGTGTGTGTGTGTGTGCACAATACTTTTGCCGAATGGCCCGGTGTTTCATTGCAGGCATGTGAGAGAATGGCTTCAGACTGTTTTACAAGACTCCTGTCACACTTTTAAGGAAAGAGTTGATAAGAGACAGAGGAGAGAAGAAAATATCAGAAGGGGGGTAAGATGGCAGAGCATAAAGAGAAAGGGGAAAAGCAGGGGAGATGGGAGCATTTTTGGCAATGAAAAAAAAGGAGAGGAAAAAGTGGAAGGAGGACATCAGGAAAGCTTCCAGCGGGAGATTAGAGTGCGATGCAGAGAGAGAAAGAAATGGGTAACAAGAGCCAGGAGAGTGGGCGAGTGGCATCGCAGGAAAGAAAAGGCAGAGGAGAGAGCAAGTAGGACATGCAAACATTACATTTAGAGAGAAGAGGGCGGAAGAACAAAGGGAATGAGAGAAAAAATGGAGGAGTAAGCATGAGAGAAAATGAAACTCTAAAAGATCTTGATTAAGATTAAAACACCGGGCGAGAAAGCTTTAGAAAATCAGCTCAGCTCTTCAAAACAGCACATTCAGACCAACCTCAGCGCTAACGTGCAGGCCTGCAACATGAAAACTCAACCTATGAAATGAAGTGTCCATGCTAACAGCTATAGATTAGGGATGTATCAACAATTACTCATCAGGGGCAGCGACGCTTTGGACAGGAAGAACATGTCTATTAGGAAAATCAATACTAATATCTAATGCTGTCCAAATGACTTCTCACACAGACACTTCTCTGTATCTTTATTAGTGGATGCACGCTGAGCTTCTGGCCAGCTCTCATCACTATGAAAAAAGGGAATAATTAAAGGAGGCTGCGTTATTGATCTCTCATCATCTAAGGAGAGGGGGGGAGAGAAAAGGGGATACAGAGATGGGGTATGGGCATAGTTGAAGGGAGAAAATGAGAAATAGTGATGTAGATGAGCAAGAGAGGAGGAAGAGTATCAGGACAGAAATGTGGAGTGAGAGAAGGCTGGAGATAAAGTTTGAATGGTAGATAGAGAATAGAGAGTGATTAAAGAGAGAATCAATGAGAAAGATTAAAGAGAGACGTAGAGAAATACTGAGCCAAGGCAATAGAGAGGTCTTCCTCTTCAACAGGGTCTCTGCTCGGACATTATTCTCATAGCTAACTAGACTGACATGGGACATAATGCCTTAGTAAACACACACAGTGGCAGGGGAAGGAGCAGCTGGGTAATATTCTTCCTGATTGAATATGTCGTTTAAGTGTTGTTGTTTTTTTCTGGAAGATTGAATGAGGAACAGAATGAACAGCAGCTGACTGTCTGTTGGATGTGTTGCTCCTGCAGGGGCTGGTTGACATCCAACAGTATTTGGTCGTCTCAGTTCATTCAGTGATACAGACATTGACCAACAACTATAAATGATTATATACAGTACAATACAGCTGGTCAATTAATCCACTAGCCAATCTACAGGAAATTAATAATCGACTACTTTGATAATCAATTGATAAAGAGGACATATCATGCACATTTACAGGTCTATATTTATATTCTGGGGCTCTACTGGGGAATCTTTGCATGATTTACAGTTCAAGAAACTCTTTATTTATCTTATTCTGGCCCTTTTTGCAGACTCTCAGTTCAGCCTCTGTCTAAAACAGGCTGTTTTAGTTTCTTTAAGGCCCACTCTGTTCTGATTGGAAGCTCAGGAGGCTATGTAAACAAACTATAGTTGCAGGATTTCACTTCTTTTTGTTGTTCTTTACTCAAAATGGAAACTTCTCAATTACATCTGTACACGTTCGAACTCTAATCCAATCCAAAATATGCAAGTGGACAAGCAGTCTATAGAACAACCTTAGCAAAAATCTTAGCTACAAAGGCTATGGACCAGACATTTGTGGGCATACACAATCTAACGTCATCACAAGCAGGAAGTGGAGGTAATTTTTCAAACAAAGAGTTCAGAGCAGGCTGAGGCCCTGGCTTTTGACTTTAAGGGAGCCTTTCTACAGACGTTCACCTCAAGTTTTGGAGCTTTAAACAAGTTAACACATAACATAAACACCAGGCATGATAACAGTATAAAAATAACATAAAATCAAAAAATTATGGTGATATGTCAAAATACCAAACATGGCACTGCTCCCAGCTTCTCAAATATAAAAATATAGAGAAAACAATTTTAAAAAAATCCAATTAATCAATGGTTAAAATAATCATAAATTGCAGCTCTATGCAGTTAATATATGTAATAAATTATAACTTTCTTTTCCATTTTTGCATTTCATCATTGCTTTGTTGCAAACATGCAGAGATGAAGATATCTATTGAGTGTATGACACAACTGCGAACCATGAGTCACTGACCTGATGCACAGAGATACATCATGCATTATTTACGGAAAAACTGGGTGCACACACATTCACAAATGCAAACACCCATCTGTCCTCAGAGTCAGATGACATACTTTTAACAGCTGAACAGTCGGTGTGTTGTTTCCAGTGTCATATTGTTCTGTGACATCCATTTTGCACAAAACAACAGAGCAGAGAAAGAGACAGACAGAAACACCACATACTGTTGAGTGCTTGAAGGTAATAAAATAACAGTAATGATAAAAGTCCCTGATTCCTTTCTTTTTCTTACACATTCACCTGAGTTTTTTTTATTAGCAGATAATTGAAGCTGTTCATCTTGCCTCTGTCCTTCCTTCACACTGCAACAGTTTTTTCATTTCTTAGAGGTCGCAAACCAGGGTCTAAAGTGTATATTTACTGGCTGGAAGCAACCTTCCCCGACCCCACCTTAAAATGTTGAAATGTGCTAAATAGTTCCCTTGGTAATAGATTTGTTGTTAATAATTAAGAAGAAAGAAACTGATATATGGCATTTGACATTACTGAATAAGTAATTTTTCCTATTACAATGCAACTGACCAACTTAAATTGTTATTTTTTTAAATCAGGCATAAATAATTTCTTGTCAGGCTTATTTAGTGTAATGAATATGAAAATATAAATGACTAATTTGTTGTGTTTGTGTGTTAGTTACTGTACAGATACTGTACAGGTTGGTATGGGAATGTAAGGTAAAAATAATCAACATATTAAATTCAGACAAAAACAACATCTTTCCATCTTTCCAATACGATTTAAAAGCACCACAAAGTGCCTGGAGTGTTTTTTTATTAAAGGAAAGACTGTATGTTGCAGTGGAAAGCTTTCCTTCTATGTATTCTTCATGTTCAACAACTACAGAAAAGAGAATAGTTTCAATTTCTGTCTGAAATGCAGGTTCCAGTTTGTTGTAATGCATGCAGCATAACATGCCACCAGAGGCAACGTCATGCCCATTCATTTAAGGTGGTACGTGCCCCTTTCGATGGCTTTAGAATCTCCATCCATCCATTTTCTTTACTGCTTATTCTCTAGAGGGTCGCAGGAGCCAATTTCAGCTGACATTGGACAAGAGGCAAGGCACACCCTAGACAGGTCACCAGTCAATTACATATATAGTACAGAGACAGAAAACCATTCACACTTACATTCACACCTACAGGCAATTTTAGAGTCACCAGTTAACCCAACCTGCATGTTTTTGATCTGTGGGAGGAAGCACACACAGAACACACAGAGAAAGGCCCAAGCTGGCCGGTGGGTTCACACTCAGAACCCTCATGTTGTGAGGTGAGAGTTCAACTTTAGAATTTGTTAAACACTATTTTCAAAATAAGTGTTAGAAATTAGCCTTTATAATATAGTAGAAAAACAAAAGTTTCTTTTCTATATGTTTTTATTTGTATTTAACTCTGCACTGCTCTGTTTAGACTACTTGGTTCCTTCCAGCTAGAAAGCACTTGTAATATCAGTGGAGCTAGAAGATGGTGTTGCCAGTTTGGACAGCTTTCCACCCAGTTGGACTTTTTTTTTTTTTTTTTTTTTTAAATCTGGCAGGTAAAAACTGTTTTGGGCAGGTTGTGATCATTTGGGCTACTTTTTGTACCATTTGGATGGTTTCCAATGACAAAAGTTAGGCTATACTCTAATAAATTAATTACAAGTTTCCTACTTATAAAACATTCAGGTCACAGTTGTGACTGGGATTTTCCAATATATCCAACTTGGCACTTTCCTAATATGGAAGAGCCTGAAAACCAAACATATATAGATGCCTCACAACCAGCACTTTAATCATATGCTAACCTAACCTTGATGACGTGAACACTTACAGGTCATTAACATGGGAATCTTTCCCATCTTTGCCATCCATATATGACATGAATGCAGCATCTGCTCAACACACAATGACAACTGATGACTGTCTAAACCAAATATCATTTTAGTTTATTACAACTTAATTGAAACTTTTTTTCTTATCCAATTATTATTCTGTCAAATAAGATTTCCATCAAGACCCAGGTTAAAAATGGCTGCCACTGGTACTGTCGACCAGCAGGGTGCCGGTGGAAACTATGCTACTGTTGGGTAAAAGGAGAGGGGGAAGGCATTCAGGAGGCAGCGGGGGTGGACGAAGTGGAAGTATGGAGGTGAGAGTTGGAACTCTGAATATTGGCAGTATGACTGGTAAAGGGAGAGAGCTGGCTGATATAATGGAGAGAAGGAAGGTAGATATACAGTGTGTGCAAGAGACCAGATGGAAGGGGAGTAAGGCCAGGAACATTGGAGGTGGGTCCAAATTGTTCTACCATTGTGTGAATGGAAGGAGAAATGAAGAAGGGTTAATCATGAAGGAAGAGTTTCTCAAAAGTGTGCTGGAGGTAAAGAACGTGTCAGACAAATTGATGAGTGTGAAGCTGGAAATTGAAGGTGTGGTTACGAATGTTGTCAGTTTATATGTCCCACAAGTTGGGTGTGAGATTGACAAGAAAGAAGAATTCTGGGGTGAGTTAGATGAAGTGTGGGAGAGTGTACCCAAGGAGGAGAGAGTGGTGATTGGAGTGGACTTCAATGGGCATATTGGTGAAGGGAACAGAGGTGATGGGCAGGTATGGTGTCAAAGAGAGGAATGTGGGAGGACAGATGGTGGATTTTAAGAAAAGGATGGAAAGAGAATGAAGGCAGAGTGAAGGATTAATGGTGAAAGTTGAAGAAGGAAAACTGTTGTGTGCAGTTCATGGAAGAGTTAAGACAGGCATTTGGTGGTAGTGAAGAGTTGCTGGATGGATGGGTAACTACTGTAGAAGTGGTGAGGGAGACAACTAGGAAGGTACTTGGTGTGTCATCTGGACAGAGGAAGGAAGACAAGGAGACTTGGTGGTGGAATGGGGAAGTACAGGAAAGTATACAGAGGAAGAGGTTGGCAAAGAAGTAGTGGGATAGCCAGAGAGATGAAGAAAGTAGACAGGAGTACAAGGAGATGCAGCATAGGGTGAAGCAAAAGGTGGTGAAGGCTAAGGACACTAACGAAGGAGAAAAGGACTTGGGAAGGATGTGCGGCAGGTTAGGGTGATGAAGGATAGAGATGGAAATGTGCTGACTAGTGAGGAGAGTGTGTTGAGAAGTTGGAAGGACTATTTTGAGGGGCTGATTAATGAAGATAGTGAATCTGGAAATGCATTGGATTAGCAAGGAGGAAGTGAGGGCAGCTGTGAAGAGGATGAAGAGTAGATAGGCAGTTGGTCAAGATGATCATACCTGTGGAGGCATGAAAATGTTTAGGTGGCAGTGGAGTTTTTAACTAGATTGTGTAACACAATCTTGGAAAATGAAAGGATGCCTGAGGAGTGGAGAAGAAGTGTGCTGATACTAATTTTCAAAAATAAGGGTGATGTGCAGAGCTCTAGTAACTGCAGAGGTGTAAAGTTGATGAGCCACAGCATGAAGTTATGGGAAGAAGTAGTGGGAGCTAGGTTGAGAGGAGAGATGATGATTAGTGAGCAGCAGTATGGTTTCATGTTACAGATGCAATGTTTTATTTGATAATGTTGATGGAGAAGTATAGAGAAGGTCAGAAGGAGTTGCATTGGGTCTTTGTGGATCTAGAGAAAGCATATGACAGGGTGCTGAGAAAGGAGGCGTGGTATTGTATACGGAAGTCGGGAGTGACAGAGAAACATGTAAGAGTGGTGCAGGATATGTATGAGGGCAGTGTGACGGCACTGAGGTGTGATGTTGGAGTGACAGAGGGGTTCAAGATGGAGGTGGGATCACATCAAGGATCAGCTCTGAGCCCTTTTTTGTTTGCAATGGTGATGGACAGGTTGATGGATGAGATCAGACAGGAGTGTCTGCGGATTATGATGTTCGTGGATGACATTGTGATCTGTAGTGAGAGCAGGGAGCAGGTTGAGGAGAGCCTGGAGAGGTTGGAGGTATGCACTGGAGAGAAGAGGAATGAAAGTCAGTAGGAGCAAGACGGAATAAATGTGCGTGAATGGGAGGGAGGACAGTAAAATGGTGAGGATGCAAGGAGTAGAGGTGGTGAAGTGGATGAGTTTCAATACTTGGGATCAACTGTTCAAAGTAAGGGGGAGTGGGAGGTGAAGAGAGTGAAGGCAGAGTGGAGTGGGTGGAGTAAAATGTCAGGAGTGATCTGTGACAGAAGGGTACCAGCAAGCGTGAAAGGGAAGGTTTACAAGACCAGCTATGTTGAATGGTTTGGAGGTGGAGGCAATGACAAAAAGACAGGAGGCAGAGCTGGAGGCGGCAGAGTTGAAGATGTTAAAATGCTCATTTTCGCTGGGAGTGACAAGGATGGACAGGATTAGGAATGAGTATATTAGCTCAGGTTAGACAGTTTGGACATGCTGGACATGAAGAGAGATGTTGGTTATACTGGGATAAGGAAGCTGAAGATGGAGGTTTATGAATATGGTGAGGCAAGACATGCATGTGGTTGGCTCAACAGAGGAAGATGAAGAGGACAGGAAGAGATGGAAACAGAGGCGACTGAAAGAAGAATTATTATTCTGTCAGAGGTTTATTTTAAAACACCTGAAAAAGCTGTTCACATGAGTGAAAAGCTTTAATATTAAATGTAACATTATCTAAAATCAAAAAATGTATAATTACTATTATGCATTTCTCATTATTGTAACTGTGGTGTTGAGTCTGCCTAATTATACTGATGAAACAGAAGACTGGAGGCAAGAGGATTGATAGCCTGTGTATAAAAATTCAGCTACTTTGTCTGCTCGCTAATACATTCTTGTTCAATATTGCTGTTAAATGTGTTAACAAGTCTCATTCAGTTATAGTTGTTGATAGTTACTGATAATAAAGCCTGTTTGATCCTGATCATAAAAGCCAAAGCAGATAATTACTGGTAATAACTTGGTTTGGTGTGAACATTAATATTGGCAACATCTACAGTTTACTCCATATGAGTCTCATTTCAATTGTCACATTAATTTTGTTCATGTGATGAGCGTCACCGGTGCATATAAGTTATATATAAGCTTATAAGTGTGTATACAGGTCTAACTATATAGAGCTAAGTAGCTATCTATATTCATCATCTACGTTTCTCTCATCGACGCCAGTATTACAAAGGCCTCAAGGCAAGCACGGGGCTGAGCTGTCGACTGAGATAAATTGCATGGAAAATGTTGTTTATCTTTGAAGAACTGAGCCAAGCATTGCCTCCAAATATTATGCAAATAAAGCATCTTTATTTACACAGTATATTGATTTCTTTATTTAATAAAATGCCTGAATGTGGGTTTAATTTGCAACACTGAAAGATCAAACGCTGACAGAGAACCTTAAATGATGGGCAGATTTTTTAAAATAGAAACGATGCTTCCTGTGAAGATCTACACAGTGTGGACTAGAATGTAAAGAAAAATGAGATATGGATTGTAATATCAAAATCCAATCACCACACACTAATACTCACTCACACAGAAAAGACGCACACACACACACATGCTTTGGGCATGGGATTAACCAAAAACTCGTTTTTTTATGTTGCCATGTGCCTAATAAAGCTCTTTTGCTGTCCTAATTGGATCTTTTGGTGCACTTCTTTTGATGTGCAGGGATGAGAGAGAGGGGCGGAAACTGTAAAGCCTATTAAAGATACAGAGCTCCTCTCCTCTCAGCTCTTTAGCCCTGCAGCAGATGGAAACGGGGAGCCACACATACTTCTTCTCGAGAAGACCCACTCGCACATGCAAAAACACATATTTACATATATCCTTCTGGCCTTAAACCCAAACACTATGTGATTAGTGAGGCTTCAAACAGTTTTAGTGATCTTAGAGTAGGACAAGGCTATCCTCTGTGCGAAACTTAGAAACAAGAAGAGATGTGAAGGTTTGAGAGAGCGAAGGAGACAGAAACCCTGAGATAAATAGTAAAGGCAGACGAATCGCCACAGATCAAGAAGAGAGCGGCTTGGGAGAAGAAAAGAGAAAACTTGAAGGGAGAAACACATAAAAGACAAAATGAGAAGGTGACATGAGGTGAGAGCAAAAGCAAGACAAAGAGAGAGAGTTAAAATTCACTTGACAGTGAGAGAGTACAGAGAAATAAGGGGAGAGGCAAAAACAAATGGAGCAAACGGACAGGGAGATAAATGTGTCAGCAAGGTGCAGGTTTTGTAGTTTATAACATACCCACTGGGAAATTTCATACAAGCAGAGTAGTTTGTGCACAGTGACATAGTGGATACATTTCTTGTTTTTTTGCCCCAAGTAAAGAGAGATACATATGGATTAATACCAATTTATGGCCATATGAGATGGTTAGGGCACATTTCAAATGTGTTTTCTTCCATCTCAGAATAAGTAAAACTTTATAGGATGCAGCAACAAAAACAAAAACACCTGCTTTAGACCATTACAGCTCTCTTGAATTCACTCAGTCAATTCATCACAATAAAACTGACAGTAAATAGACTGGATTTATATTAAAGTTCTGCACAATGTGCCTCTCACTCTACAAGAATCCTTGCTCAAGGATACTTCACGTGGGTGCCAGATAAATAATGGATTTAGGTTAAAGTAAACGTTCCCAACATGTTTCACATGTGCCCCCTTAAAACGAAGCAATGTCTGTTTACCACATTATATATTTAATACAAAATGTATTCAATGATGAGTGATTTTCCCTTTTCAGTTTTTTTTTATTTGAATATTTTTTAGAAGGCTGAGGGAATCGAAAGCATTTCACAAGAAAGTAGCAACAATTACGAAAAGTCAGAAAAATAAAGTCTTTTGTGTAACAGGACATGTTTTTAATCATCTCATGACCACTTACATTAATCTTGGTGACTCCAGTTTCGGGCCAATTAAAGTTGTCCTGCTTCTTTTTTGAGACATTACATTTGTTTGTCTACAGTGCTTTATCAGTGCTTGTGCAGCAAAGCTCCCTTTCCTGCAGGTTTTACCTTCGAGCAGCACAATAGTCTGGAGTCAGCCCTGCAGGTTAAATTATGGAAAAACCTAAGGAGCATTGCAAAACAACAGTTATGTGATCAACAATTCAGTCTATATTGTTTATTGATCTTTTATAACTGCATTTGCATTATAATCAGTCAGTGAGGCCTGTTTATTGTCCTAAATCTGATCATCATTTGTAAAATATGACAGGTAGTCTTAAAAAATGTTATACAAATGATTGATGATAACAGGTATCAACAACAAAACACGCCACAGTGCATACACAGGAACGAAGCTCTGTTTACAGTGCTTCACTCCCGCACATGTGCAGTAGCATCTGTCATACTACTACTCTCCGGGAACTACTCTCTAGAGACTGAAAACATGATTGCTGTTCTTAGTCTCTGGAGCCATTTCTAAAAAAACATCTCTAAAACTCTTCAGGGTGAAGGAACATGTCACCCAGTGCAGCGGTGTGACTCACTGATGTGTTTTTAATAGATTTTGGATAACAGAGGTCTACAGCACAGAGGAATAAGATATATCAGGCTTTGGATAAACACACAATACGTGTTAGAAAGATCAGTTCATTGCTATATCCTTTAAGTAATTAACTAACAAAATTATAAAAATGGATCTGTTACATTTAAATGAAAAAGTTAATTAAATATTTTCCAAATCTAATATGTTTGGGAGTTAAACCCATCAAACAGGAGTATCCAATACCAATAGTGCCTTGAATCAGACGTGGGACAAGGTTATTGTTTTGCTAATCACAAGTAAGTCTGAAATCTTGGTTATGAAGTCTAACATCAATTTCCATGTCAAAACCATTTCTTAAAACTAGGTTTTGAGTCCTAAGCAAGTTATTATGCAACTTTCACCTGCTTTAATGTCAAATACAATTTCTAAACAGAGTAAATTTAAAGAAATAATGAATTAAAAAAAAAAAGAAGAAGTATATTGCCTTGGTATGTTATTCCTCTGACACAATTGAAAAAATGTCATATTTACTGAACTGAATATTAATAATCTGTTATTTCATCTGTTGTCTGTCTGCTGGTCTTGATTCAAGTATGTGTTTTGTCAGAAAAATGAAAGGCTGATTCATTTAAAACATAATTTTTAATATTGGTAAGTCCAGCCCAAGTAAAATCACAAGTCATTATAGTTAAGTTGTAGTCTTTCTGATCCAGTACACAAAACATGTCTGACTGAAGTCCAACTCTTGTGGCTCAAGTCAGATTGTGTCCTATGAAGTCATTTTCCAAAGTTTTATCCTGAAATATTCTTTATTCTCAGCTGGTCATTGCCTCCTGTTGGATTATGATCAAGGATGGGCCAACCTTCCATGTAAAATGCCATCCTTTCATTAGGCCACCATTTATAACAGTGCAGCAGATGGTGAAACACACACACACACATTCACTGACACTCACACTGCACCCCCCTGAGGAACAACCTCACCTCCTCTCTCAACTTTTCTCCATTTTTCTCTCCCTCCTTTACTCATCTGTCGCCTTCTTCCTCACACAGCTTCACACCCTAACAGTGCAAACTTCAAAGTGCCTGCTATTTAGAGGTTACCCTAACTAGAAGAGAGCTTTTCCTGCAAAAAAATTAGCTAAAAATACATCTTTCTCGCATCATAAAGCATTGTTGCTTTTCTCTGACTAGTAAATGGGTTGTGCTTTAAATGTAAGGGTGACAACACGGCCGAGTTTCTCTTTCAGACAGACATGAGTTTTGTCTGTTATCGTCCTATAGATTTCATACTTTAGGCTGCAGAGAAAACATCCACCTTGAAAATGTGCCTCAAGTATCTTGTTCAGCACAGATCTGAAGTATCTGCTGAGAGCTGTTGCCATGCAATGAAATGAGGCGCAGGACGGGGAATTAAAATAAACAACCCACGCAGGATGCTATATATGCCTGTATTTTAGAAAAGCATTCACAGGGTCTCTATAGTGTTTTTTTTACAGCTATTTCAAATAATCTGTGTGGTCTGGTTGTAATGTTTGACAGGTATAACAGAAAATATAGACAACGGAAAAGCATTTTCCTGAGGGGTTTACACAACATTCACAGCACATACTTTACATCTCTTGCATCGCCTCCTCAGTTTTTGTCACAGCATATGCAACACACAGCCTGTTTTACATGATCTTACTCAGTGAATGACTGGTTAATGCTTCATTCACCCATTTTTGCATGTTTCCCGTATTTTAGGACATGTGACAATTTGGTGAAACATCAACTGGCTCCTGTTTTTCTGCCTCTTCGTTCTGCAGCTGCATGCATGCAGCTCTGTGTCTACTGGTGATGGTGATGACCATCAGGTTTGAGGTCAACAGATGCAGGACAGACCATGGCCAGGGGCTGATGGATTACACCATACTGATTTATTGCACACACACACACACATACACACACACACACACACACACACACACACACAGGCAATATAAACACTCTAACACAATGTGTTTTGTGTACAACAAGCTGCTCCAGGCAAATTTCCCCTAGTGGTATTAATAAAGTTGTCTGTATTGTATTATTGTGTTACACACTCTTGCGTTTCAGGAGTGAAATATGTACACTAATATTTTCATAAACAAAGCTGCACTCACTAATCTACATCTATGAACACGTTACATCAGCATGTGTGCGTCAAGTGTCAGTGACAGTGTCCTCCTGTTAAACAGTAGCAAGGCAGACAGGAAGCACAGACAGGGGTAAATACCATCACCTTTTATAGACATGTCCAATGGCACATCTGCGCACACACACACACACAACCGTATATTCCTAAATCCACAGTTCAAACAAAGGACAGATGGCCCTGAGATTGCATCATAAACCAATAATAAATGACATTTTCTTGCCAACTTTACACTACAGCCCAGTATACATTCAACTCATTCCCATAATGCACTGCTTGTGCAATATTCATGATTCTGAGAGCAAACATACACGACTCCGTCATTACCGCACAAAGACACAACATGACAGGTGCTTGTCTCAAATGACATGCATGTTCTCCCATCCAAGAACACATCATGAGAGTAGTGCGAAGGAGAATCAATTTTACAAAAAACAAATTCTTACCTTTGTGGTAGCTGACCTGCTTGGATTGCATGGAAAAGGTTCCCATCACAAGACCCATGTTGACTTCTGTGAGTGAGTGAGTACGCCTGCCAATAATCAAGGTGTGCTAGTGACTGTGCGTACAATAGGTGTCTGTATGTATGTGTATGTGTCTGTTGTAACTACAGTAAGTTAGTCTATCTGCCAGCTGTATGTGTGGAAGTACAGATATCACTTCTCATGCTGCCTCACACCCACACAGCTCTGCTGCTTCTGCTCGAGGGTGTGTGTATGTGTGTCTCTGTGTGAGTGATTGAGTGAGTGAGTAAGAGAGAGAGAGAGAGAGAGAGAGAGAGAGAGAGAGAAGGAACGCGAGTGAGAGGATGCGCGCGTGTGTGTGTGAGAGAGAGAGAGAGAGTGTGTATGAATGAAATAGAGGGCGCACATGCACTCTGAATCTACCTTTGTCTACGCTGTCACTGGAGCTGCCTATTTTACATCTCTACCATGCACGACCTCCCTCTTCCTCTTCCTCTCTCTCATTCTCAGTGTGTCCCCTGCCACCAGACTGTCATTCCATCAATTCCTCTGTGTCTCCTTATGTATCTGCCTCTCTCTCTCTCTGCTCCCTCTTCTCCTCCTATTCGTCTCAGTCGCTCTTTCTCTTTGTCTGTCTGGTGGGGAAAGAAGGATTGCACACTGTTGCACAGAGAAAGACAGACAGAGATGAGAGAGAGGGAAGGAGAGAGGGAGGGGTGTGTGTGTATGTGTGTGTGTGAGAGAGAGACAAGAGGGAGACAAAACTGAAAAGGAGAGACGGAGAGAGAGATGAGGAAGAAGAAGCAGTGAGAAAATAGACAAGAAGGGGAAGGAGTGTAGAGGGGGAAATGAAGAGAAAGAGGAGACAGAGACAAATTAGGAGGATTTACAAGACCGGGAAGGTGGGAGGGATAGGGGGTGAAAAAGGGAGATAGAGAGATGAAGAGTGCAAGAGGTGAGGGGAGATAAGGGAGGGCTAGACTGATCAGTCCCCCTTTACTATTCAGCAGGCAAACAGTCTGACTGTGGAGAGTGTATTTGCTGCTTTATCTCTACGTGCACGGGGTCTGGCGGACGGTGTGTGTGTGTGTGTGTGTGTGTGTGTGCCCGTCTGTGTGTCTGTGTGTGTAATTATTCTGCAAGCGGGTGGGTCACGGACACAGTTCTGTACATCTCTACATTCGCAGAAATGCTACCTCGCACATGTCAGCGCCGGCATCAACACGCCGTATCAGACATGCTTTTGGTCTCCAGTCTACTGATGAATCCATCAACCTTACACACACACACACACACACACAAACAAGACCACACACTTGCTACAATAACACAAGCAAGGGAGTGACGCCAGTCCACAACACAGTCGAACTCACACATGTACTGCTCTGTCAATCACGCTTAACCCCTTCCTGCCCCCCCATGTAACACCCTGCTGTTGAGATTGGCGGGCTGCATCGCTGCGATCGACTACAGCCCCCTATTGAAATTCCTCACATGGCTTTACTTAAGAAAACAATTTACAGCCTAGCCAAGGCCATCAAGGCCAATGATAAAGCCATTAGGCCATGGCATTCATTAAAAGCTACTGGCTGCAGTAGCCTGCACGCTGAGAATCAATGCAGAGTAAAAACAAGATGGGGTAGGGAGAGGAGGAAATGAAGATGAAGAAGAGAGCCAAAGACAGGTGGAAAGACAAAGATAGTGAGAAAAAGGAGCACTGCTGGGCAGGTGAGTGTCTGTAATGATGACATTTTTTGGGTATGCAAGAGCTCACACATACACACACACACACACCTCCTCTGCTGATCTGACAGCAGCTTCTAATCAAAATCAAACACATTCACACACAAGCACACATGCACAAATGTGCACAAATACCCACTGGTGACCAGAGATAAAAGAGGCAATATATCAACAGAGAGAAACAGCTTTTTAAATACACACTACAGCAGTGACACGCAGAAATACTGATTAAATTCTGAAAGCTCAGCTGAATAGACGAGATAAGGGAGCGTGATTTGCTGTAGCAATGATGTTTAACTTCAGTGGAGGGGTTATATTCACATCTATCAGTGTAGAGAAAGCCTTTGGTTGATCAGACACTTTCAAAAATCCACTGGATAAACTGAAAATCCCACAGTAGTGAAGCTGAAAACCAAGCAGGCTGTTTTGATCAGTCCCTGAGAGGTTGACATTTTCTATATACCAAAGTTTTAACTGACAGACTGAATGTATTTGAAGAGAACAGAATGCAATCAGTGAAAGAATAGAATAGAATAGAATAGAATAGAATAGAATAGAATAGAATAGAATAGAATAGAATAGAATAGAATAGAATAGAATAGAATTACAAGTTACAATTTCAAGTTCTGAAGGCCATTCGTTTCTACAGCTAAATACATTATAAACATTGTTACATCAGTTCTCTCTCTTTTCCTTTTCTGTCATATCTCTATTGTTATTGTCCAAACAAGCCCTGGAAATAACAATAAACTAGGAGAACTGTGCACGTACTGTTCGAGTGGGGCTGCAACTAATGATTATTTTCATTATCGATAATCTGCTGATTATTTTCTCGATTAATTGATTCATCATTTAGTCTATGAAATGGCATTTGCAATTTCTCAAAGGCCACACTAACATCTTCAGTTTGGTTGTTTTGTCTGACTAGGGGCCTAAAATGTTAAGTTATTCAATTTACTGTTATATATGACAAGAAAATCAATAAACATGTGGCATTTTTGCTTGAAAAATGACTAAAATGAGTATTTAATTATTAAAATAGTTGCAAATGAATTTTCTGCTGACCAACTGGCTCTGTGTTTGAGAATGGAGATTCATTGCTCCTTATCAACCACACCTGTTAGAAAAATATTGTAAACGCAAAGGTAATTTGAGGTGTCATCACAAGATGTAAGTATGGAGCTTTGGTCACGTGGTAACAAGTGGGATCTCTATCAATTGGACTGGCTCAGATTGGTAGACTGGAGTGTAACAGCTGAGGTGAAACAGCAGGGATCCTGGATAAGAGCGTGAAAGAGCACTTGAAAGAGACGATCTCAGCTGTCTGTGAATATCAGATCAAACCAGGTCACAGCATTGACTGGGAAGAGGTCAAATTCATCGACCAGAAGTCAGTGGACAGCCTGATCAAGGAGGCCGTTCACATCCAAAGTCAGACACAGAGCATGAACAGAAACCGCCCTGTCATCACGTGACCAAAATTCCTGAGTTTCAACATCCAGAGTAAGAGAAAGATCAAGCTGACCTTCTCCGCATGTGGACTTTGTGGCTTCATGACAACATCATGCCACTTTTGCTCCCAACAAACATACTCATAATTCCTACAGCTGGTAGAGAGTAACTGCCTAAACTGACTAATGTTGCTATGTTTCCTGGAGGGGTAGTCTCTACACAGTTGAAAAAACAAAGAAAAGGTGGTAGGTGAAACTGAGTTTAGAATATTCCCTCATAGATAAAATGAAATAGATCATCACCAATATCTAATTATTTTCATCTAATCTAACTGATAAGTCTTTAAGATTCAGTATCCTGCTGACAAGCAAAGTAATTGAGTCATTAACCTCTCAGTGGTTAAAACAAGGAAACCGAAATAGCTCTGTAGACCTGCACTTCCAGTGCAATAACACTAAACAACAACAGGCTCATCGCATTAGGCCGAGCGCCAAACTCCTCCAAGACATTAAGCCTGACATCGGCTGCGCTGCTGCTCAGTCCTGTCCAGGGTGCTGTGGATTATTCTGAGTGCCAACCTATCTTTTTCTCATCATTTATTAACCATTACACAGCAGACCTTTTACTAGAGTGAAATGGTTGCCTGGCTTGATTGAATGGAGGGTAAAGAAAGAAAAAAAAGATTTAGACAGCAGAGTATAGAAGGGGTGAAAGGTAGAAAGGATTTGACAGTGGAGAAAGAAGATGTTGACAAGCACAGGAAATGTGGCAAGCGGGCAGTGAATAATAAATTGGCTGGTTAGCCGCTGCCCGGTCTTATCAGCCCAAGGCTGGATGGAATCTGTCATAGTGATGACCACACAGAGGAGAGAAGATGAGGGCGAAGAGAGCAGAGGATTGGGAGGGGAGTAAAGAGGGAGTGAGAGAAAGAAATGAGACAGGGGGGCAATAACTGTAGGAAAGGGTGGCGGCTGAGGAGGAGAGGAGAGCGAGACGAATGAGAGTGGAGAATTTGGAGGGCAAGAGAGATGGGGGAAGGTTAGGGAGGGAAAGAGAGGCGGTGGAGAGAAGGAGGGAGGGAGTAGATGGAAGGAGGGAGCGAGGGAGGCGAGTACAAGGAGGGAAGAGTGAAAACTGCACCTGTCCACTAACTGGCTCAGTGTCGCCTGAGTCATCAGAACAAACAGATTGATTTACTGGATTGAGAAGCGGAGAAGACGAGCTCAACCATCTTGACAGACTTGGGAATGAGGTGCAACGCTGTCAAGATCTGCCAATTCCTGCCGAAAAGAGTCAATCACATGTCTTCCTCTAACAAAGCTAAACGTGTCTGTTGCTACGATCCACCGAGCTGTGCAAGGCTCAACTGCAATCATTGTACAATGAATAAACACTGCCAGAGTCATTTTGCCTCCAGAGTGGCATATTGCTCCAAATACTGAAGACCACGTAAAGGGTCAGTTCACTTAAAACTAATTATCCCTTTTTGTCCAGGTTTTGAAATGTCTGTCTGTGGTGCAGAGAACAGCATTTAGCTTGCGGTGCTCAAAACTCTAAAGATCTCAATATTAACATTTTCCACTGGGATCATTTCTTTGATGTAGAGCTGAAATAATTAATTGATTAGTTGGTTGACATTAATCATTTAAAGATACCCTCTAAACATGTTTAAGATATATAAAAATACTCCACTAGGAATAATTAAATGTGTCTGATACGGTTTTTACACAAAAAAGGTTCAATTATCTCATTAAAATGACATCTCCACAATGCACTGGAGCCTTCAAGTCTCCACATCATGCTTGTGTAAGTCACATTTTGGACCACAATTAGCTTCAAAACTAGATGTGATGTCACATATCACGACTTAAACACAGAGAAACTTTCCTCCACCAGCAGATGAATTTAAAAACAGCCTTCTAGTATCAAACTCTGCTCATGCATTATTCCTCACAGTGACAATCATACATCTAAGCAATGATCTAAGTTAGTGGAGGGGGACTATTTTAAAGCAAGAATGATCAATTTTACTGGTTCCAGTCTACAAAATGTAAAAGACAGACATGTTTTGAAATATACAAAAATACTCGGCTTTGAATACTAATTTGTGTCCAGTATGGTATACCTCATTAAGTTACCTCGTTAAAATGACATCTACTCATTCTCCATGAATATGCAAATATTGTTTATTTCAAAAGTTGGACTAAATGTTGGACACAAGATTTCTCCCACTTCATTGTAAAGTCCATTTTCACTGTATGGAGGCTTCGCACTGGAGGCTTTGAGTTTCCACATTACACTTTGCATACTGGACCACGATCAGCTCCAGACTAGTTGTGATGTCACAAATTGTGCTCATAGACACACGCCTTAAACTGCTAGTCTATTTAAGGTGAGCACAGAGAAATGTGAAAACAGTCTTCTAGTGTCAAATTCTGCACCTACATCATCCTGCACAATGAAGCTCAAGCATCCAATTGATCAACAATAAGATTAGATAAGATAAGAACATTTTTGAGTGGTTGTTTTGTTTTTGTGGCAGCAACTTTGGATTTTGGTTCAGTCTCACCACCTTCATCTGTGCCATTTCTCTGCAAGAAAGGTAAAAGCCTGAAAACCCCTCTGTATGCTACCTGCCCAGCATCAAACAGCAGACAGGCAAAGTTAGCAACTATCCAGTGAACATAGTCAACCATATAGCAGCTAAAGAGACAAATATTTCCCTCAGGAGTCGATGAAGACCAAAACACCAAAAAGGAAAGAAAATGTTGACTTACAATTGACAGGAGGCCAAAAGTACAAGTTCAAATTACTGGTAATGTTAGTCCTTGTATTCTGAATGTGTAAGTAGGCAACTGTGTGCTAACAAGATGCCACAAAGAAAAAGCCATTCACCTCCATTGTACTGGAGTGGAGGCAGAAATCTCAGAGACAAGAAATCTGGACAAATTAAACCAAAACTATGTGGTTGACTAGATCAGCTACTACATACTGTATGCAAGTGAGAATACCCACTTTTTTGTAATTTAGGTGAATTGGCTTTTAATTGATTCAAAACAAGACAACTGGTGACTTTTCTACTTCAGTGCCCACTTCTAAAAGACTGATCAGTGGTAACAATATTATGTCAGGAAGAGCAGGGGGTCTGTATTTGTGAGCCTTTGCTGCTTCAGGTTTCTCTCCCTCCCAACCGTCTATTTCTCTCTTCAAGGCCACAGCTGCTGTTTTTCTGCCTCAGACTGAATCTTTCAGAAAGATTCATTGCTGTAAGCCTCCCACCTTGGCTACTTTATGTCACCTGTCAAGATGTGAAAAACTCCACTTTGCGGCCACCATCTAAACTACTCCCTCTGGTCGATACACAGATAACACATTTTGCAGAGTTCTTTAAAAATCCGGTCAGCTTGAGGTGAAATCGCATGGGCCCTTGTGTCACTGTGTCCAGTACATAAACCAGTAAGAAACACATTAACACTAAGCAATTGATCCATTTATTTTTCAGCTTGGTTGAAATATTTACTGTTTCCTTTCTGCCATAAATGTTTTACAGACAGCATCACCTTGCCTGTGGGTGCTTCTGTACTTGAGCCCTGTCACCCTCTTCCTACTATTCCTGGACACAGGCAGTTCGTTCATGACACACCAGGGAGTTTGCTTCTTCAAAAGTGCAAATGAAAAATGCAATTTACATTTTTGTTAACTGCAGCTAAGTCCTATTTCTTTACCTTTAAGTACCTCAGTGGTTTCTGTGAACTGCATACAAACACCTCTATTGACTCTCCCCATCTCTTGCTCTCTCTTTTCCTCCCTCCTCAGCAGATGAGAGTGATAGAAGTGTTAATTGTATGCAGCTTGGGGATTGATTACAGCGTTGGGGGGCAGAGCGGTGTCTCCTCCCCCGAGAACCTTTTCCATGTGAATTATTATGCATTATATTTTGCATTAAACATTCACTGTGTCCCCCATGGCACATTAAAAGTGATATGACAGCATTTTGGAGCAAAGCAGCAGCACACACAGTTGTAGAGTGCACACACAGGGAAAAGCACACACAATAATATCCAAATATCAAAGTGTGTGTGTGTGCATAAAGACACACATGTGCTCAGTCACATATGTGCAAACATGCACATATATGTTCATCTGCTCATTTTTCTCCCTGTGCTCTCATTTACTCGTCCGTCCTACTTTCCCTCCTTTTCTGAATACAAAAACTGCAGCCAAGTCCCCCCCGATTTAAGGGGGGGACATGAAGTGACTATCTAGTGGCAAAAAAAGGAGCTGCTGAATATTTCATTGAGCGTTTATGAGGAACACGACAGATCTGATGCTGGTGAACCCTCAATTTGAAAATCCCCCTCACTGTCAATATTCATTCATCAACCATCAGAGGAAGAGCCGCTTCATCAACAAGCCCTTTGAGATGCTAAATATTTAAATATATAAAAAATCATTTAGTTAATACGACAACTCACATTTGTTCTGATCTTCTCTGACAATGTGGGATTACAGTAATGGTGGGAAATAAGGGAGATGTATCTGATGCCCCCTGCTGTGCAGTCTGAGAAACTCAAGACTGGGAAGGAAAAAAGTATAAAATACTGGGTTTTGGTCAAAAATATAAATATATACAAATATATATTCTTTAAAAACTATTCTTATAAAAATAATAAAATCACATACCCAGATACTGTGAGACATTTTATGATAAGACAGTAAAATTTAGGACAGTGGAGTTATCTTTTGCTGCTGTAAGCTTTTGTCAGTGAACAGCTTACTTTTTTCTTTTTTTTTATCCCTTTTGGAAATGAGCTCTTCCAGTGGAGCCGGTAAACAGACAGGAAGGTAGGGAAGGATGATTAACATTGCATGTTCCTCCTATTCCCAGCAGAGGAACGCTTTGAAGTCAGAGAGGAGTCAGCACATTTAAAGTTTCTTATTTTGTTCCTCTATATTTTTACCTGTCAACCACCAGGTAAGAGAATTAAGCCTACTGGATACAGCCTGGGATTGGAAGATGAAGGTCAATCCAGACCAGAAGCTTCCAACCAGAAATCATTACAACCAGTCTGAGGCCAGATCTGATCCTGTCGTCAGCCTCACAAAAGGCCCTGTTCATCATAGAACTGACAGCGCCATGGGAAGTTGCAGCGTACAAATGCAAAAAGCTGTACAAAAGGACTGGAGAATACAGGAGCTCCCTGTGGAGGTTGGTTGCAGGGGTTTTTGTGGCCGTGTCAACCACCATGCTGCTGAAAGGGATGAGAGTCTGAGGACAGGCTGTCCGACAGGTTATCAAGTCAGTGACAAAAACTGGGTGGCAAGATGACCAAAGAGGTAGAAGCCAAAAGGGCGGGGGGGTTAGAGTTAGTGTGTCACCGTTGAACCCTCTGGAGGTGTCTTGGGCCTATCAATGAAACACCAAGTAACAAGGGTGCTCGGCTGATGACCCCAGTGAACCTCTATCCCTGCTCCCACTGCTGGTTACAATTTATAGTCCACATAAACAGGACTGAATCACTGACAGAAGAAACCTGGACTCAACTGACCCTCTTGGGCCTTTCAATGAAACATCAAGGAGCGAGGGAGCCTACCTGATGTCCCCAGTGAAGCGTTCAACCCCTACACCCACTAAAGGAATGATTTGCTGATTACAATACAGGATTGTAAAACCAAGTTCTATGAGGTCAACTAAAAGCTTCCTATGAAAAGGGTTGCTTCTGATTAATAAAGTTCCAGTAGGAAAATTTAAGTAGATTTCAGGAGATCACAGTTAATTTTTAAGGCATGGTGATGCTTTTAAATAAGTGGTAAAAGAGAGTAGATAGGATTCAAGCTAATCTGAGATTCAAGTGGCTGTAGGCTTTCTTATTGTACTCTGGCTGAAGAGAAAGAAGGATTGAGGCATATTTCATGTGTTTTGGTGTGTATTGTCAGCCAAAGAGGGTTCTTGTTTGCTGATAGCAGCCATCAGGTGCCACCACATGTGCCCAGACCACCACAGAGCATGGTATTCTGCATCCAGGCAGGTTGCATTTGTATGCCAGTGGGAAGCACCTGAAGGCAGGCTGCATGGATGGGATAAGTGAAATCATGCCGGCTGTTTACTACTTGGCGCAGCTTGACAGGAAGTTTGTTTTTCAGAAATGACTGGAAGCTGAAGAGAAGTTTAGGGCCAAGACTGTTCAGAATGTGACATGTCAAAAGAAGAGGGAAAACCAAAGTGATGAAAGGGATTTGGTCTAATCAGCCTGCAGCTAAAAGAAGTGAGCAGAGCTTTAGAGAGATGCTTCAAAACTTCAGCCTGAACTAGAGCCAAAATAAGTACAAAATTCAGCTCGTAGGGTTGTGTTTCAGATTATGTTCTGGCATTTTTACCTTTGGCACATAGTCGGTGGTAGAGAATGACAGACACCACGGTGGATGAATGCCTGTGAGACATTTAAACAGGAACATCACTTAGACAGCTAACAAGGACACCTGTTTTAAGTCTTTTTTAACATGATTTTTGACCCCAAACTCAACTGAAGTCTGGGATGAACAATTTTAGCTGCAAAATGTGACCCAGTTTAGCAAGTCTGCAGGGTCCTGTCTAATATGGGTAGAAAAGTTTTAGTGTAGAGGAGAAAACTTTGAAAGTACAGCTGAGTCTTATCATTGATGTTATATGTGAAAGACAAATGCTGAAGTGGATGTGACTGAAATAAAATCAGTTAATCTTAATGTTTTCTTATTCCTGACTTCACAGTTTTTTTTCTTATAAGTTTATGAGCAAAAACAAGTAAAAACGACACATTTCTGTGAGGAAATTTCAAAGCAGAAAAAGGATTTGTGTTTTTTGTGAGCTTTACTGCTAGTGATTGATCGTTAAATATGACATCCAGTCATAACGTTTGCAAATGTAATTGTCTCTCTGTTAATCTGCACTTCCTCAGTGCTACCAGCAGAGGTCAGTGCTGCTCTGATAGTCACTCTACACTGAGCTAGATTTTTTGAGTATGCCTGTATTTTCATTGCCTTTCATTGCACTTAATAAAGAAATTATTTTCTCCTTCACCGGACATGCAGGAACTGGTTAAAAGCTCCTGTTTTTACTTAGACAAGAGTGAAAGAGCAGAAGTATTATTTCTCCTTGTTGTATAACTCCAGCTCTTAAACTGTCTTACAACACTGACTGTTAAAGGTCACCTGAAAACAAGTCTGTAACTTACAGTGAAGGGTAGAAAAAGTATAAATCCCACTTGCCCTTTAATGTCAGCTTCTTACTGAGGTAAAGATTTAGTGGCTGTGCTGATCAGTGGATCAATAACTTACTGTACTCACTTATAATTAATCATACATGAACTCTGAAGTAAATGTTCATATTATGTACTTTATGGAATTGAAACCATTGTGTTTTAACCTTTGCATAAGTTGGTTTGTGCTGTGGCCTTTGTATTTTTATATTTGTATATTCTTCTCCTTCAGTTGTGAGGAGAAAACAGAGGAAACTTTAATTGTGTGTAGTTGTAGAAGAATAATGGCTGCAGAGGGACTAGTAGTGGTTTTGTAGTTGTGGCTGTAGTTCAATGAAGACTGAGAAGTAAAAGAAAAGGTTAACGGGGAACTCGTTTTACACATGAGGTTCTGTTTACTTGTCATGAGGAGAACAGCACAGAAAGTAGCCATGTGGAGTTTGAAAGATTTTGGTTTCAGACACAATAAAGAACAATAAAGTTGCTTTATGTTTACGTGTAAAAGTCAGGATATCTCACACCACTGCTGGTTTGATTATGACCTTTCTGTTTAATGTTTAAACCTGTTCTGTTCAATCTCTCTCTCTCTCATGAGCCCCCAACATAATGGAAGACTAAAATCACTGGAGTACCGCTTTAAGTGGACACTGTTTAAACTAGATTACTTTAACAAGCTCCTGCATGGTTTCACCACTTTGACAGAAACATTTGTGATGCAACATTTCAGTCATCTGATTTCAGTCATTACAGTTATTTGGAAAGTTGATTCTTAGAAAAACAAAATCTCAGAATATTAAGCACCATTAGGTGCCATTAGAGAAACATAAAGCCAAATAAAACTACATTAGATTAGACTCTTTCCATCCACTGCAAATGGCTGACTAGTACAGCTGACCAGTCTACAACGTTCTACTTTCTTACAGTATGGGAAGCAGATATGTATGCCTATGGAAGTCCATTAAAATGGACCTGAGACTCAGTAAAAGTATATTCCCCAAAAAAGAAGAGGATCAATATTACATGTTCCCTGTTTGTTGTTATATATCAACAGCAGAACTAAATGTAAATAGTTATTTTCTCCCAAATGAACAAAAAGGGCAGGGGCAACTTTTTCCTCATGCCCAATTACACTGAGGTCCCAAATTGAAAAGCAATAAACACTATGCATAAAACTATGAAATAGAAATGGCCCTTTGTGTGTGTGTGTGTGTGTGTGTGTGTGTGTGTGTGTGTGTGTGTGTGTGTGTGTGTGTATCTACCCCATTTGCCTTTATAGCCATTCTCTAATCTGATGTTTCAGACGTAGCTCTTGTTCCCACTGGAGTTCTGAGAAAGAGCAGATGTAGACCTGTGTGTGTGTGTGTGTGTGTGTGTGTGTGTGTGTGTGTGTGTGTGTGTGTGTGTGTGTGTGTGTGTGTGTGTGTGTGTATGTGTGTGTGTGTGTGTGTCTGATATTTTGCAGACCCAGATCTCTTGTTCCTGCAGCTCATTTCCTCCTTGTCTGAGTGGGTGTTTTAATAACAACGTATTAGTATCGTGTGTTTTTTTTTACATATGTGTATGTGTGTGTGCGTTTGTATATTCTTAAGTGCGTTTCATTTCTGTGTGTGAGAGAGAAATAGACCTTATGTATGAGCATGTATGAGTTTATCTTTTAAGGAGTAATTTGTTACGCAACCAAACCTCAGCAGCAGCTCCTTCGTGACGTTGTGTATGTGTGTGTGATTGTGTGTGTGTATGTGTGTGTGTGAATGTGAGACCTTGAGGGCAATTCTACCCACTGTGGCTGAATACTGGAGCCATCCATAAACATGTGTGTACATTTGAGTATGTCTTTGTGCATCTACTGTATGTGTGTTACTGACTTCTTTGATGTTTCCCATCCCTCCAGACAAAATGTCAATTGGCTCAAAAAGCATTGCACTATAAGTGTGTGTGCGTGAGTGTGTGTAGGAGTGTGTATGTGTGTGTGTGTGTGTGTGTGTGTGTGTGTATGTGTGCCTCCAGGGTGCTGCTGTGCTTCATACAGTTTCTGTGGCACAGCTTTGTGTGTATTTGCCTGCACTGCTTCCCTGCTTCAACAATAAAAGCACTGGAATAAGATTTAAAAAATACTACTTTAATGTTGCACATGCACTCATGTACTCACACACACACACACACACACACACACACACACACACACACACACACACACACTGGACTCTTACATATAGGTACCCGACCACTGATGCACACACACGCACCACAAACAACTAATGAATCACAATAGTAAAACCTCCCCCTTCCTCTCAGCTCTGTGTGCGTACGCTCCTCTTCCCTGTTGGCACACCGACACGTTTTATTACTCACATTTATCACAAGCGCACACACACACACACTGCTCTATATCAACTTTATCTCTCCTCTCTATTAGCTGCTTACTCCCTTCATCTCTGTCTCCTTCACTCCTCCCTCTGGAGACCATACTGAGCAGAAGGAGGTCAACTGCAGACAAGAGTAGAGCGCAGGAGGGCAAAGAAAAAGAGTTGCATGAACTGAAGATGAAAGATAAAGTGGATTGGACTTACACTTTTGCTTTTGTGATACTTTACTTTAGTAGGCTTGCCTGTCGCAACATAATGTGACCAACGCTCTGGGTGCAAACACAACTTTTAGTGCTTGCAACCTACAAAGATTTTTAACTTTATGTACAGGCACTTACAAACAAAATCGCAAATTTGCCTGCATTTGCACAAAAAAGCCAACAGAGAATATATAAAAGGACATCAAACACTTACATACCTTTAATGAGCGTCCCAGTGACCAGTTTGTGCAGAGACAAGGCAAACTTGACAAGTCCCTGTTTACAGCGTTTTGCACACCCTGCCATTCTGACAGTGACCTGGGACACAGCAGGTTGAGCAGGGCCAGACCAGGACAGGGGTTTCCGGGACAAAATCAGCAGGAGCAGCAGCAGCACTCTGAGATCGAAGTGGGAATCAATACAACTTCTACTGGTGGAGTGTACGAATCCAACAGAGTGAAAGATGCAGAGGAGAGAGAGCACTCCTCTCCCCGTGTCGCCGTTCGTCCTGCTGAGCTGGAGGGAAAAAAAGAAAAGAAACGGTGATCTCCCTCCGTTTCCCCTGCTTTCCCTCCCCCACTCCTCATCCTCCGCCTTTTCAATCCCACCTCTGAATGTGTCCAAATTAGTGTGAAAGCAATGAGCATGTATGAGAGAGAGAAAAGACAGAGAGACAGAGAGGAAATGTGCTAAAGAAATAAACTCAGTGCCCAAGCAAGACAACTACAGTTTGTTAGAGGTGCTCTTACAATCCAAGTTTCTGAGAAACTTCCTTCCAATCTGCAGGCAGCCTCTGGGATTGCAGTAATAAAGCAATCATGAAGTCCTCTCGGTTTTTTCTCTCCGTTTCTTCTCCTCTTCCCTCCTGCTTATCAAATTCATCCCCTCTTTTAAGTGGGGAAGCAGTAATCCACTTTCAGCACCAGTGACAATGGACAGCTCCCCACAATGCACAGCAAACAAACTGAGCTCGCTCTGTTTCTCTCTGTAGACAAACACACACGCATACACAGACACACACACACGTACACACTCCTCCTTCAACCCCTCCCACAAGCCTGAACACATATAGACATTTCATCAATTGATAAGATGAGCTATTGATCTATCTTCCAAACATCAGTTCAACCATTCTTTCATTTTAAAATGAGATGACCATCGTTATAATATGAACATGAAATATGTGATTTGGTATATTCCATAAAATATGCATGACTTTACTGATAGTGCGAGTTATGGATGTGCTGATAATGGTGATGGTGATCTTTTGCCCACATATATAAAATTATTTTTATATATTAATAATATTTTATTAAGAAAAAAACAACTTATGTATTTTTTATTTTTTTTTTAGAATTTAGTGTGTAGTGTGATAGAAGTACTCCTTAACTTTACTTATCCTTAATTCTTTACTTATGTTAGCCTTTCAGAATTATATTTTTCTATATATATTTAACTATCATTGCATTAACATGTATGCAGTATTTTTATGTTGTAGCTGGTGAGGTGGAGGTAATTTTAACTGGCTGGTTTGTACCATATTTTAATGCATAGCATATGAAAAGTAACTAGCTGCAAGATAAATGTAGTGCAGAAAAATTACAGTATTTTTTTCTAAATACTAGCGGCATAGAATTAACTCAAAATGGAAATACTCAATTATAAAGTACCTCAAAACTGTACTTTGTTCTTCTCATGACAAGTTTTGACATTTAATCAGTACTTGATTAAATGTACTTTTCCACCACTGATTGTAAGGTTCACACTACTGAATGTTAAAATAATTATTGGTTATCTTAAGATCCGTGTACTTTATTGATTCCTTTGGCCCCAATCTCAACTCAATCAATACACTTACAGCCAGACAGCAGAAATGCCAATCAATTGATTCAGTCGTATTTGACCAATCTTGTAAACAATCACATATTGCTGACCTTTACCAGGCCGGTGATACATCCTGACCGGGCTTTACACCTCACTCACTGTCCTCATCTGAAAACTGGCACATAACTCAAGAGAGATGACGACCCCGAAAGAGAGAAGAAAAGATGGAAACGAGAGAGGAGCTCAGGAGGGAGAGAAGGAATGAGAGAGAAACGATGCAGGGAGATAATCTTATAATGTCCTCCTGGGCTATATTTAGTCCTGAATCACATATAGATGCTGGACCGAAGGCTAGAATGCAAAAGAAAAAGAAGAAGAAAAAAGAACAGTAATAACAGCAAAGTTAAGAGGAGGAGAAATTGAGAAATAGATCTAAACAGACACTGAGGAGGGGGGTGAGAGAGGGAGAAGCAATGACATAATAAAAATGTAAATGAAAGGCATAAAAACACAAGAAATAGAGAGAATTGATGGAAAAGAAGGGGAATGAGCTGGGGAGTGCGCCAAGAGGAGGTGTTCGCTGGAGATGGAATGTAAAACTCAATGTCCCAGACAATCTCTGTTTGCTATCAAACTGAAAGCTTTGGCAGGGACTCAGATCAATACTTTTTCCGCAAACTCTTGAATGCTCTGGTTCAGACTTCATGAAGCCAACTGGAAGAGCAGGGTGAAAGAAAAAACAGAAAGAGAGGAGATGTGAGGAGGGGGAGAAATAAAAAGCAAGTCAAATGGTTGAGTGGAGTGAAAGAAGGGGGAGGATTGTTTTCTGAAGCGCCACCACTGTTTGGCTATTAAGCATGGAGGAGATTACTGTGTGGGGGAATTTGCATAAACATGCTTGTGTTTTACCGCCCCCATTGTTCATGATTAATGAGATTAGGGTTGCCTTTGCGCACAGATTCAAGGATGTAATAGCAGCTAATTGCTTGTCTCTTCAAAATTAGAAACTGTAATGTTTTATGTTTATTTCAACATGGATTTAGTCAAAATGATAAAGCTCTTACTTCTCTGCCTGGTGCTTCAGCAGAGAGCGCACCTGATAGACACTGTGGATGATAAAGATGTGGAGAAAATTGAAAGGGAGCTAGAGTGGTGGAGAGGAGAAACAAGAGGAGCTGAAGGATGGATAGAGTTTCATGACACACAACAGCAATAATGCACTTCACATTGAACCGTATAGAGTGGAAAAAGGGGTGAAAATGAAAAAAAAGAAAAGAGAGAAAATGCAGTAATGTAAAGTACTTGGCTGAGAAAATGGCAAAGATAAAGGAGAGAATGAAAATGTATGAAAGAGACTGAGATTAAATGGAGAGATTAAAGCGTATATAGAAACAATACAAACAATAAAGAAAAGGAACTGAGAATGGCTGGAAGTGTGACAGTGAAAATGACATAAAACATGAGGAGGGAAGAAGAAGAGGTGGAAGGAGAGCAGTGGAGAAAAGAAAAAAGAGAGGAACAGTGAGGGTGGCATGAGAAAGAGAGAGGGGATGGGTGGTGGAGATTGGCAGGAAAAACGAGCGAGACAAAAAAGAAAGGAGATTGGTTTGAACGCTGTAGATCTGTCAGAATTGAATCACAGGCGGCCAGCTGTGAGCTCTGATAGTGCTCTGCCTCTAAATATAACAGGCTCTGAGATGGACTGATATGGCCACAACAACAGACACAGAGATGGTGAGGAAAAAAGGAGGCTTCACAACACTGAGAGAAGAAAGACGTGATACGAAAATGCCAAATCTGTACAACAATACTATACAAAAAGCGTTACTGCTCACCAGTTGGTAATTTTCATAGGACGACAGTTTTAGCACGTATGAATGTGCCTGCATAATATGACAATATCCATGCAAATGCCTGCACTTACCACACACACACACACACACACACACGCACACATACACATATACACGCAGGAGGAGCAGGGGATAATAACACACCCACCGCACTACAGTTTGACAACTCAACAAAGCCACTGTCAAGACAACAACCTTCCAGCAACTAAGACCCATCTGCCCAGACACAGCAGCAGGAGAAACCCACTTTTAGAGCTCTCTGGGTGTGAGCAGCCAGCGTTGCCCTGGAGGTCTGGAAGTCAACTCCAGACCACCACCCCACTAGAGCCAATGACACTCAAGGTGTCACTGGCAGTTACAGAGTGACAACGTCCCCTCTGGATGAAATTAAAACCTCAACATGCACACTATCCCTCCTCTTTTTTCTCCTTTCTCCTCTCCTCTTTCTCATCTGCCGCTCCTTTTTTCCAGCAAACCCCCCCTCGAGACACCCTGCTGATGACAACTGGCTGTCTGCATCACTGCACACACACACACACACACACACACACACTTTCCTGTAAGACAGAGATATCCCCTGCAGCGCTGATACACTCTCACACACATACATACAGAGAGCTCCAGAAGTGTCTTTAAACGCCACAACAGAATATTCTTGTATGACGCTTGAGCCCAGCTGTTAATGTCATCGACACCCTTGTGACAAGTCATTCACACACACACGCACACACACACACACACACACGCGTCCTTTTATCTGGAGCTCATGTTTTCCCTCCATCTAACCACCACTCCTCCTTCACTCCCTGATTCTCGGAAACTCCCCTGTCGGCCTACATGTAAAGCGTCAGAGCTGAGCTTGGCATTCATTAACATCTAGCATGGAAAATCAATTAACACAGGGTCATTAACTCATGTAAACATGACGGTAAGCACACACTACTGAGACACACACATGCGTCATGTATGTTGGAGAGTGTGTGTGTTAATAATGAAGGTGAGGCTCCCCTGGTGAGTGTAATGAGAGTCCTGTGGGTCCAGTAGAGTTTCTGCAGCTGCACTGCAGTTTTCTATTGAAGCTGCAGTGCAGGACTACAGCAGACCACCCCACTTAAACCTGAACCTGAACCCAACAGGTATATGGGTTTATACATAATGGATCCAACATGCAGTGCAGCAAAAATGTGAACAGTTCTTTTGCATTAAAGATGTGATTTATCCACTAAGTCAAAAAGCAGCTGGACTTGAGATTCTTGAAAATATTTGATTTGTTCAATTTTTTATACATGCAGACTAAACCTGTACTGTACATACACACCACTTCCGTGTAAGTGTGCTCAAAGGCTTTATAGCATGTATTAATTAAACCATTATTGTAGGGTGGAAAACAATACATTTCATAGCATTTTTTTTAGCATATTAGCATAGCATATATAATCAGTATCATAAATAAACTAGGACTGTTTGTTATTTTTCATTCATTATTAATTTACCTACTTACCTATTAATTTTCTTGACTCATCAATTATTCTTTTGGTCAATAAAATTTAAGGAAATGGTGAAATTGCCCATCAAAATTTCATAAAGCCAAAGGTAATATCCTCAAATTGTTTGTTTCGTTCAACCAAAGTTACTGAGATATTTAGATTATTTTTCATAAGCAGCTAATTGAGGAGCTGTATCTATAGGTAATGTTTGTCATTTTTGCTTGTAAAACAATTAAACAATTGTCAAAATGTTGGAGATCGTTTTCTATCGATCATCTAATCGACTAATAGTTTCACCTCTAAACTTCAGCAATCATAAAATTACATGGAGTAGAAATACGAGCTTGAGATGTCTGACTTGTCTTTTACTACTATTGGTTCATGAGAATATTCTGTTTTGTGTGTGTTTGTGTGATCCTCATACACACTGTAATGAGAGGAGGAGCAGAGGGAGGAAGGTTATAGAAGAAGAAAACACTTTTATATACCTTCTATACTTCACCACACAGTATACATACACACACTCCCTCCTCCAACCAGTGCACTTTCTGCTGAGCATGAGTGATGACGTTCTCTGGGGAGCTCCCAAAGCTGCCGAGCACAGCAGGTGATTATTAAGCTCCTTTTTGTTGCTGATGCTTCTTCCTCCTCTTCGTTTCCTTTCAGTTATATTTGGTTTTGTGCCTGCTTTATATTGAATGTGGAGCAGACATTAAGATGTTTTAGGCTACTTGAGCACATCTTTATATGCACATCAGCATCATCCACTCCACTAAATCTCTGTTGAAAGCACTTGTCAGATGGAGTGACTTACACACACAGCATTGTTCTACCATACAAAGTCAATGGACCATGGTTTTCAATCCTAGAATGGCTGCCATCTAGTGTTCATTAATGGTAAGTATATGAGTCAAAGGAAGGAAGAGTGGAACTAAATCTTTACCTAATCATAGATATGTATGTATATCTGTACTTCCAAATTTAAACCCTTTGCATCAATCTACACACACTCCAATGACAGTTGCCATAAAAACATTTATTCTCTGTACAGTTGTAAGGAATCAATGGGAAATCAATATTATCAATTACTGATAGAAAAATACATTTGCTGCACCATGGTTACTCCACACCCGTACATAAGTAGCAAAAGAATACCATGAGTTGTGAAAATTGTATATATGTATATATATATTTAAAAAAAAAACAATACGTGCATGTGTACGTGCAAACATAACATCTATTAATAGACACAGGTGTGAAAAAGCAAAGTGTCACTCATACAAACATGTGATACAATTCTGTATACACTAGAGGCATACTTTTATAATATACTCTACAAAAAATATTAGTGTGTTAATCTCTTTTTTTATTTTCTTCTATATATTAATGATTGTGTGCAAATTTCAGAATACAAATAACATCTGACTTCTGTGTTTAATCCTGTAGACCCATGAGGAGAAGGAAACTGATAAGTCTTTGGAGTGAATCATTGTTTCTCATATATTTGGCTTAATGTGTAAAAATCAAGTAAGATGACCTTCAGGTACAATGATGCGTCGGCACATTATACAGTATGTGTTGCTAAGAAAAAGTCATTTTGTAAATGTCCCTTTAGTCGACGATTCGTGTCACAGAGTCCAGAGAGGCAGCAGCGGGGGGATCAACATTGATGACACATGATGTCTCAGTGTTGAACACAGTGTAAAAATGTGCAGCAGATGCAAACATCCCTCCAACCTTTCCTGCTTGAACAATGTTACTTAAATGTTGGTGTGAGATGAGACTGATCCTGGCTTAAGAAACTTCCATCCATTCATGATGTGAAATCCAACAGTTGGGACTGTGAAATGGGAAGTTCTTTCGACAAGGATCCAGCCTGCTTTTACAAACAGGTTAACTCTCGGCATAGAGGCGGGAATCTTTAACACTTCTTTGTTTTTCAGTCTTCAGTGAATCACTTTGAGGCCAGCCATGGTCAATAATGATCATGGGAAATGAGTATTTCTGATTGGTTGACCTGAGTCTCACATGGCGAGGGTAGCCCAGGAGTGTGACAGCGTCTCCCTCACTCTCGACTGAAGTGGAGGTTACGATGGTCCCTAGGAAGGCTGCAGCTATAGATGGCTAGAGGGAAGGACACACACAGGACAGAGAAAATACTGTAACAGATGATCATAGAACAGAAACAAACATTGCACTTAAATTGACACTGGTACTGGTATGGAAAAGTATCTTAAAACTTTTATTGCTAAGTTTGCAGTGCCCACTCTCATTTTCCATTTCAGATTCGGATTCAAACATGTACTGATGTATTTGAGAAGTTTATATTTTCGAGTAGAAACATAAAACAACTACTATCGTTTGTTTACATAGCCAGCAGAGCTGGTGGAAATCTGTCAAGGGACAGCTTGCCGGAGATAACCAGATCAGAACAGGGTGGGCTAATTGGGAGAGGGGGCAGAAATTAAAACGGCCTGAACTGAGGGGCTGGATGGAGGAAATATAAGATAAATAAGGAGTTCTTTGAACTGCAAATCATGCAAAATATTCCAGTAGAGCCCCAGAATTTAAACATAGACCTGGAAATGTGCATGTTATGGCCATTTAATAAAAAAAAAATCTAGTAAAATTGGATTAAATTAGATTTAATGTCATATTCCTCTGAAATCTGTCTTACATCACAACATGAACACTTTCACATACATAACAAAAACATTGACCAGAAAACAAAATAATTTTACAAATATATATAAAATAATATATAAATGTAGTAATGTGCAGATACATCCATACAAACGCAAGGACACAAAAACACACCGCTTACCATTTTAACTTTGGCCACTAGTGATGAAGGTTTCACTGAGAAGTTGCCGTAATTCTACAGAGACACTTAACAGAGAGATAAATGTCTTAATTTGAAACAGTTATGAGCAATCATGTAAGATACAGAGATGTTCAATATTACTAGATGACGTACTTGTGACTCAGTCGTGGTCTGTCCTGACTGAAGTCCTGTACATGGTGTGGACACTGTTTGAACTCAAACCATTAGAGCCCAGTGTTTGGACGCTGATGTGAAGTGGGACACTCAGGTCGACGCTCTCCAGAATGCACTGTAGAAACAGAAATAATACACAGCACATGAATTGTTAGTTTTTGTTGTGATAACAGGATCTAACATACAGAGCAATTAGCTGACAGGTAAGAGACTGATACCTTGGTGCACGCTGAGCTCATGACAGACTTGTGGAAGTCACCGTCCACGAACACCTGAAACAATAAGTACAAGAACAAACAAGATTTCAGACAAATACTGTACATCTTTCCAAAACAACGTCCATGTGTCAGTGTGCCTGTTACTTTGTTCTGCCTACCCTGTATCCATACACAAACGTGCCGTTACTGCAGCCAAGCTCGTCGAGTGGAGGCCTCTCCCAGCCAATCATGAGGCTGCTCTGACCCACTGTTTTGATGACCTCAACGGAGCGCACGTCTGCTGGAGCTTCTGGAAAGGATCAGACAAAGATACTGAAAGTCAAGCACAGCACTTAGCGATGTAACCCTCTTATTAATGCTGTACATAAAGGATATACAATGCAGTCTGAAAACAAAATTATACTTCTTTTTTCCCTGTTACATAAAATTCTACCTTAATAAAAGGACAAAGTGCATAAACAAGGCTGCAAGAATCTGCACTGAAATGTGATATTCTCCAAAACAAGACACACAAACAGAAAATGGTCCATATCTGGGCTGAGTATAATTACATTTTAGTAGAAAGCAACCAAAAACTAATATTCTGCACAGTTAAACTGCAACATTATATTCAGGAGCTCTAACAAACACTTTCAGCAAATGTTTTATTGCCAGATCGATAAAGGAAACATCATAAAAACACAAAACACTTTCTTCTATCAAGACTTAGCACTGCTATTTTTTGTGTAAATGATTTCTAAAATGGAATATGTGCATTACCTGGTTTTGGTCTTGGTGTTTTGGTCTTCTCTAGAGCAGCAGGGGACTTCCTGGCAGACTTGGAGGATCTCTCAGGAGAGTAGTGAGAAGGTTGAATGCAGGAGGAAGTGAGTAAGAGGCCGTCGTATGCAGAGGCAGCACCATCCACGTTAGAAGTCATGCTAAGAATATTAGCCTTAGAGGCAGTTGATATGCTCGGGGCACTTGTGTCTGAGGCAGTGGTTTTTGGATTAGTGTCAAGACATAACAAGATATTTGAGCCAGTAGCTGCAGATCTGACAGTGGTTGCTGTATGTTTAGCATCAGGGATAGCAGGAGTTTGCCTTTTCAGTTTTGGGGATATTGGTATATTAAAGCCACTGCTTACGGTGGATTTTTCTTTGTTTGATGCGACAGTGTTAATAAAAGAGCTGGAGGAGCTAGAAAGACCAGAATTTGTTGTAGATATATCTGCTTTTAAGTGATGCTTTGTAAATGTGTTAGAGCTGAGTGAAACGTTAGCGGATCTAGAGGCAACCGCATTGAAAAGTGTTGTTGACTTATTGGTAGCAACAGGTTTTGTTGTCACTACTGGAGTGTGCTTAGCTTGGCTTGAAGCAGTGGTGACTGGGAGATTGTTGGTAGGTGGAATATTGACACAAAGGCTCTGCGTCTTCATCTGAGGGGACAGGCTCAGGTCTGCAGGAGCTGAAAATGACAGACTTTTCCTGGGCTGCTCTCCTCTTCCTCTGCTTACTGGAGACTTGGGATGAAGAGAAACACATCTATTAGACATATACTAAAACAACATTTATGTAGATATTTCACTGTATGTTTATCAAAATCAAGGGTCATATGTTCTACAGATTGTAAAGTATTAAATAAACACTTGAATAAAGATAAAAAGAAGTAAAAAACAGCAAGGGATAAGTTGTTTTCATTTCAGTTCCGCTTAAGAGGAAAATCTAGTACAACTTCTCTATAAAAAGCACTTTTTTTAATAATTCATCACTAACCTGCGATAATTATGTGCGCAAAAAGCTAATAAGCTAATAAGTATACCTGATAGCTGTTCAACAGAGTCTTCTTCAATTGCTCATGTAGGTTGATGATTTTCTCAGGACTGCTCAGCCTCCTGCTCGGACTGACACGAGTAGCTGAAGAAGGAGGAGCAGGACTGAGGGAGGATCCTCTCCTCACCTCTGACGAACTGGTCGGATCTGGGGAGGACAGCGCTCTCGCTATCTGGAGTAAAAGAGTGTTTTGATTAGCAATTTTAAATATAAATATGTTCATGTCTAATTAACTATGATCAAAGAAGATTATATTTTTAATTCATTCAGGCCTGGTGGCACAAAAATAAAATATACTATAGAGGCCAGTAAATGCTGCCTATCGTGTTTGTTTGGAGGAATTATTACATCACAGAACTATTGTCGTAACAGTTCGTTGCTACAGCCTTCAAGCCTCAGTAATGTGAATCAAAGTTTATAAAATAAATAAATAAATATTGTTTCTTTTATTTCACCTGTGTTGTGTTCGTAGTCAAGTCCTCTTTCTTTGCTGGAACAGGTGATGGTGACACCTGGACTCCGTCATGCTCTGGTGACGTTGGCACAGGGGAGTTGGCATTTTTCTTTACTGTCGGTGCAGGTATGATGTCACCACTGCAGTCTTGAAGATTTGTTGTGAACTCAGTGTTGGCTGTAGAGGATTGTTGTTCACTTTTTCCACATTTAATTCCGGACTCAGTTGTGAATCCATTTTGGTGCTGGTTTACAGGTAGGATTGAAGCAAACCAGGTCTGATCAGGTGTGAATCCACTGGAGTAGTCCTGATATTTTAGAATAAATCCAGGTGTAAACCCACTACTGTAATTCTGGGTCTTTACGGTGCCTTCTGGTGTGAATGCTGCAGTGTAGTCCTGCAGAGCGGCGTCACTGAGCAGCTGCTCGGCCTGCTGTGTCAGCGTGGAGTCCATGCAGCCGTGCTTGTGCATCACTTTCATCATCTGCACCAAGAAGTTGTTCCTCTCTTGACACTTCATCACCAGGCAGGACAGCTTGGCCTGTTATTGGATGAAACACCTGTCAGTTAAAACTAACTAAGAGCAATCCGAAAAAAGTTTTATTGACACATGACAATAGTTATTCATGTACAAAACACAGTGATGAAGGAATGAAAAGCTGTGTCTCTGTTTCCTCACCTTTAAAGGAGCTACATCCAGATCTGTCTGACTCTTCTTTTTCAGGAGTGCTTCATACTACAAACAAAACACAATTCAACACATGAAAGCAACTTAAGAAACAGATAAAAACAGAACAGTTCATAACCTAAAACTGCAAAATCACAACTGACTGGTTACCCACTTTAGCTCTGATGTCGTTGTAACGTGTCCGGAGGGACATGAGAACAGTGCTCAGATCATCCCTGCTGCCCTGTCCTCTTTTCAGAGCGATATACTCAGAGTTCAGCTCTTCCAGAGCCACTGTCTGTGGGGTTTTACACACAAATCAACACACACACATACAGGAAAAGTTTGTGATTACCCAACACTGCTCAATTTAACGTCCTTAACTCAAATGTCAAAATGATGACTTGCTAAAAATCTTTAAAATAAGACGAGTAGAATGTGAGTATTGCAGTCTGGTCTGTCTGTACTACAGTAGATACTCTTTGGTGTTTGCTTAAGCCTTAGATCTGCATATATTTCCATACACAAGCATCAACACTTCCATGAACCTAAACTTATGCTAGTTTATGGTTAAATCTTTGACAATGGAACTGAACTGCAAGTTCTGGGGACACACACAAATCCTCCATAAACATATTCAGGCACTGAGAGTTCATTTATGTTGTAAAACAAACCCAAAAAAAAGACATTCTGACATTCTTACCTTGGCTTTGAGCTGAGCTGTGAGGATGTTGTATTGCTCCTCTGTTTGTGCCTTCAGTGTCAGAGCATTAGTCTTCTCCTTGACCAGGCCTGTCAGTTTGCTCTGCAGCTCTTTCAGCTGCAGCAGACATAAACAGTAGTTAGGCCTGACAGAAAAACAATGTCTTTATTTGGCTTTGCACCTGGAAAGCGACAGAGAGTCCAAACTACAGGATATATTTATGGCTTCCTAAGGTCATAGGAAGGCTAGCTCAAGATGTGCAATGTTTTAACTGTTTGTCTGCAAGTTTTTCTTTTATTTTACTGAATCTGAACTTCATAAGCAGCTAATAAGCAGACCAAATGACACTGATGGATCAGATAAGACATGATTATGACACAATGTTTCTAATGTATATCTAGTTAAATACCTGAGTTGCGAGGCTGTTGTTTTCCATCCTGGTTTCTTCCATCTGATTGGCTTCATCTGTCAGCCTCATCACTTTGTCAGCTGCTTGAGCTGCCCTCCTCTCTGCGTCCTCCCTCCTGGCTTCTGACTGACACAACTCACTATGCAGCCTCTTGGTCTAAACATGCACAGATGCAACACAGATGAACACATGCATTTATTTATGTTTCTTATTATATGGAGAGCCATTTTCATATGCCAAGGTTTGTAATAGAGCATTAGCATCATCAGAAGCTTAATCATTATATTCATCATCATACTCACTTCTACGTGGCTCGTGTCCACTTCCTCTTGTGACCTCTTCAGTTCTGCTCGCAAAGCTTTAATCTCCCTCATCAGATCACTTTGCTCCTGTTTTCCATCAAAATTATGGTGTGTAAGTAGACAGTAACTTAACATCATTACACATAATGAGCCATAACTTAAAAAGGAGACACAATAAACAAAGGGATAAGTAATATATTTCTTGATACCTGTATAGAGTTTCCTTTGTAGTTATTAGTCTGACATCTGTGTGCAGCATTATCTCCTGAGACAGTGGTCTCCATCTTCACCCCAACGTTGTTTTGATTCAACAGATGCTTTTGATTCCTCTCCTGTGTTTGTGTTTGGCTGTGGAAACCAGTTAGCAGGCTGTTTCTTTGCTCTCTTGTGCCTTGAAGTAATAACATTGTCTGCTTTTCCTCCTGTTTCAAACAACTGATTGAATGTTCAATTCTTTCTTTTTCTTCTTTCAAACTGCAAACTGACTTTAGCAGCTTGTCACGGTCTTCTTGTAAAATAGTAGATAATTGTTCCTGATCTCTCTGCTCTGTCAGACGTTTGAGGGAATCTGTTAGTTCATCTCTCTCCAGTTTCAAACTGAGCACTGTCCGGCTTAACTGGTCACTCTCCTTTTGTAACCTTTGTAGTGATTGCACGGTTTGATCTCCCTCTTCTTTTCCACTTGAGAGTGATTCTAACAGTTTCTCTTTTTCTCTTTCAAGACCAAATAAGCATGTAGTGAGCTGCTCTTTCTCCTCTTTTAGGCTTTTCATGGACCTTATAAATTGGTCTCTCTCATCTTTCAGCCCACAGACCGTCCTGGTTAGATGCTCCCTGTCTTGCTTAAGACCAACCAGAGATTGAGAGATGCAGTCTTTCTCCTCCTTCAGTCCCCAAACTGTCCGAGTTAAGTGCTGTTTCTCTTCTGTCTGTGTTTGGACTGACAGAGCTACTTCTCTTTGCTCATCTCTGAGAGAATTTATTTTGCCAGTCAGCTCGTCTTGTTCTGTTTTGAGGTTCTGGACCGACTTGGTCAGCTGGTCAACTTCATCAGTCAGTGAATTAACAGGCAGATTGCTTTGTAGGCTGTTTTGCAAAGAATCATTGTGTTTATTAAGTTGAAAATGTGGGGCTGAACCTGTGATCAATTTGTCTGGTTGATGACTGGACATCAGCTGTGATTCTTCCCCTTTTAGCACACTTTCCACCAAACTATCCACACATTCTTCTTGGTTGTTATGTCCTGATATTGAAGCTGTATGTTCACTTTGCCGCTGAGATCCACACAGTTCCTTCTCAACCTGTGATCCCTCTTTGCACTCTCTGCTCTCTACTAACTTTTGCTGCAGCTCCATGATGGTATTAAGATCATCTTCAGTCTTCCTGGTGAGTTCTGTGATTAAACACCCTTGCTCCCGGTACTCATCCTCCAGCCGGGCTTGGCTCTCCTTTAACCTAAAAATATGCTCCCCCAGCTGGGTTTGCTCCGTCTTCATCTCCTGTTCTCTGAGCTCAATGTGAGCCAGTAGCTCCTGGATCCGATCCGCCAAGGCCCGGTTCTCCTGATTCAGGGCCTGGACAAGGTCATCCTGAGCGAGGATGGTGTTATCTTTGGAAGGAGACATCTCTGTTTCTTGCTCCTTTGCTTGTTTCCTGAGTTGTGATTTCAGTTCAGCGTTGTCTTGATCCATCACCTGCAGCTGTTCCTGTGTGTGCTGCAGGGCGGCCTCCAGGCGGTCACGTTGCTCTTGGAGAGCCTCAAGATCTTCCCCTAATCCCAAGCTCTTGTACGCTTCCCTCAGGGCATCAGATTCCTCACTGGGGGTTTCCTCTAGGTTTAGGACACCTCTGGAGCACCAGGTCCCCAGTTTAAACTCATCTATTGTCTCTGTAGTCACGGAAAGTGACTGAAGGCTGAGACTGGATTTGGAGGCGAGGTGGGTTAAACGGTTCAGAGAGCCGATTTCAGGTGGAGGCAGAGTTTCCGGTTTGACGGGCGAGAAGGGATCTTCTGTGTCGTTCTGTGCACTCTCTGCTGTAGCCTGGTGGTGAACAGGTGCAACTGCAGATGAATGCGGCTGGTCTTCTCCATCATCCAAGATTGAGTGGACCTGATCACAATTTAACATCTAAATTGATAAAACACTTGCATTAAATAAAATATAATCCTAATTCATGTCTCAGTCAGCTATAGCAAAATATTGACATTCAGATATACATATAAGCATAAAGTGGGGGAGGTGGTTATGTAACAGTAAGCCAAAAAACAGAGCAAAACTGATGAATCAACATGTGAAATGCGTAGTTCGCTCCTTTTCATTTTTAATGTAATCTGTGAATAAAAAGTGTCAGTCTTAGTATCCTAGTGTGCACTGGAATATTGATTTTTTTGGCTTATAGTGGTGTACCCTGCACCAGCTGGCACCAACAGGAGAGAAGCACAAGGTACCTTCAGTTTTGTGGTTATGTAACTCTAAATCCCGGGAATAGAGCTTTCACTTTATATTCTCCACATTCAATCACATTTATTGTGCTGTAACAGCTTCTTATGATATTTCAAGAAGGAATTTATGACACAAAGTCAATAACAAAACTGGATCCAATATTCTCTGAACCTATATTTTTTCTTGTCGAGCATGTTTAGCCTCTAAAGCATCTAAAGTGAGAAATACATCACAGAAATAAACACCGCATTGATCAAACTGTTGAACTTAACTGTGTTATAAGGGTTTTAAAACGATAATGATAATGGAGGAACTTGTGACTTTTAAAACATATTTGTGCCTGAATAAATGCTCCTTATCATATCATACACACCTTTCCACAGCTCTCATCTGAATAACGACCAGTGGCATTAGTGTTGGAGGGAACAGAGCAAACGACGGGGCTGCAGCTTAACGAGCTGGTCCCAGGACTTGGACATGTTGAGTCAAGGATTGTGGATGACTGACTGGGTGTTTGGTTATTAGCATCCCTGAGGCTCTGCTGGAGTCTGTGGTTCTCCTCTCTCAGCTCTTCAGCTTCCTCCATGAGGGAGCTTTCAGACAGCTTCAGTTGCTGCACCTCTGCCTTCATCTCCTCCACCTTGCAGCACAGGAAGTGACTGTTCTCCTGAGCCTCCTGGAGCTGCTCCATCAGCCTCCTCCGCTCTGTCATCCCACTCTCCTCTCTCTCCAGCAACACCCTGAGATCCTCCTGCAGGCTCAGGATAAAACCTTGCAGCCTGGCCTCATTTGAGTTCTGTTTGGTGTCTCTGTCTCCTTCTTTTTCTGTCTTTCCCTCATCACCCTCTTGTCTTCCTTCTCTCTCAGTTCCTGTGTTTGGCTGCCATTGCTTCCTCCTCTCCTCCTTTTTCGCTTCCTCTCCTTCACCCTCTCCTCTCATGGAAAGTAGCCTCTCCTGCTCCTCTGACTGTGTTAAAGTCCCAGCAGTAATTCTGACAGCGCCGATTGTTGTAGCCCCAGTGGCGGCACTCACAGTCATGTCTAGCAGCTGCTTTTCTAAAGTGTAGATCCGGTTCTGTAGGCTCTGCTCTCTGTCCCGGGCCAGGATGAGCTTGTGTTGGAGCTGGGCTTTAAAGTTCTCAAAGTACTGGGACTGGCGGCTCATCTCTTCCTCTTTGGCCTTCAGCTGCCTCTGACAGCGCTGTAGTCGCTCCCTCCATGCCCGCTCCCCCCGCTCCTTCTCCTGAGACTGAGAGAGAGAAAATATTAAACTGTGAAAACCAATTCTTGAGTTATATTGATACCAAAATCTTTCCTCAAAGCTTGCTTTACAGCATGTGTTGGCAGAGTCACTAATAATTTCCTAGAATATGTGTTAGTTTGTGTGGTAAGTGTTCGAGTAGGCCAGTGATATGTCTTTAGTTGTCATCTGTTGTGTGTGACCTCTCTGACTTGATCTCTTTTGTATTTTTCTGCACATGAGCAACCAAATCAATTTTCCCACTGGGGACTAATAAAGCTATTGATCTATTGAACCATCAAAGTGTGATTTTTTGAAGCAGATATGCGATGACAACATATCACTCAGAGAACTACGTCTCAAAAGACTAACATGACGTTTTCCATTTTCATCACTATTTGTCTTTTTTTTTTTTTTTAAATCATTTTTAAGGAATATTTAAAGGAGAGGTTCACAATTTTCCAAGTCTGTCTTAAAACAACAGTCAGGTGCCCATATTAATACTGAAAGAGGTTTTCCTCACTGTAATCATTCCTCCTGTTCATGCTGGCTGTTAAAAGATCCAATTAAAATATGCTTTTAATGTAAGTGATGGGGCCAAATGCCACAGTGTGTCCACACAGCCATTTTATGCAAATTGTTTAACTGAAGCTTACAGTCTTTTCAGCAGTTTCAGTTTCCCTGTTGAGCTGCGGTGGAAGTAGAGTAACAAAAACAGAAACTTTGGCACGAAAAAGACTGAAAAGTAAAATTGAAAGATTTCTACTTGATTTGACTCATTTGGACAACTGAAATTTCATATTGGCTTCAGATAAACTTTATATTACATTTACCCCCCATCACTTACATTGTAAGTGCATTATGAAAGATCTTCTAATGGTCAGTATGAACAGAAGAAATGAATACAACAAGAAAAACATATTTCAGTGTTCATTTGGGCACCTGACTATTGTTTTAAGACAGGCTTGAAAAATTTTGAACCCGTCCTTCAAGTTCAAAAATCAAGTAGGAAAAACCTAAATGGGCAAAATAATAAATATTTAATGAAAAAAATGTAATGAATGCAAACATTGCTATAGAGGTAGGTCATATTAAAAAATCAGTAAGCGGTACTTGTGCTGTATGCCATGTTTGTCATACCTCTATTACAGTATTACTGTGTTTTTGACTATTCAGTCAAGTCAAGTCAATTTTTATTTATATAGTCCATTATCACAAATCAGAGTATTTCCTCAGGGGCCTTTACAATCTGTACAATAATACAACATCCCAAGGAGAAACCTCATGAAGAGCAACAGAGGAGGGATTTGTGTTCCAGGACAGACAGAACAGGATGACAGAATTATTGACAGACTAATGGACTTACAAACTGGGAACATATGAAGATCAACATAGCCTCTCTGGGGCTATGTTGCTGTTATATGTTGCTTTTAAAATTTGAATATTGCATCAAACCAACAAATGCTGCCGGTCATCCATTTGAATATAATCTGACCATTTTTTAAGAGTTAAGGTCTTATCAGTCTATTGAACACTTACCAGGTATTCTGTCTAATACTACAACAGGTAAAACCTGACTCAAAACTCACATTCATAAAGTCTTTACGTTTTACAATTTTGCACATTCATGCCTATTGATGCATTCAGTGATCCAGAATTCTCACTCACCATGGTCCTGACCTCCTCCCTGAGCATGTGGAGTCTCTGATCCAGCCTCTGGGAGTGTTGCATGCTGGGGAGGTGGGAGGCAGAGGCTAGCTGATAGAGCTGTAGCAGCAGACTCTTCTCTGACCTCTCTAACTCTCTGATCCTAGCAGAACACACCCCAGAGAAGCTCGCATTACATCATCTTAGCATCCAACCTCACAGTAATTTGCATATTAACATTCAGCCAGGCTTAATTACTTTTTCTGTTCATTTGATCTAAATCTACATTTTTCAATTTTAGCTCCTAATGAAAGAAAAGAAAAAAAAGAAAATCTCCTGCAGCGATTATTCCAGAGAGGAAATAAAAAACAGCATCATGCTCGGATGTAAGTGTGCAGAACAGCCAGGAGTGTGTGATATGTGATATCACACCTTGGCCAAAAGTGAGTATATAGTAGCAGGTGTGTGTGCGTGTGTGTGTGTGTGTGTGTGTGTGTGTGTGTGTGTGTGTCACTGGATCCCATCTCCCCTGGTTTCTCACCTGCTCCACAGGTAGCTCTCAGACTGGATGGCTGAACCTGTATTCTGCTCCAAGACCTTCACTCTGTCACACAGAACCTGCAGGTCTGGGTCAGCTCCCATTGAGCCTGTTACCATGGGGACAGAACTGTTTCCAGTAGCCACCATATCTGACGAGGTCATGTGATCCTCCATTGGTTAGAATGTGTCCACTAGGTGAGTTTTACCTGCAGCACAGGAACTGATGGTGTCAGACTTGATTTGCACAGGAAAGAAGAAAAAAATAAAAACGTGTCTCTTGTGTCTTTCTACATAAGCACACAAAAATAAAAATATAAACACAGACTTACACAAAATACACAATGTGTATGTTTGATGAACAAAATACAGTCATCTATTATTCACAATGTCAACAGCTTGGGAGCATGCACAGGTGTCTCTCAGGTTACTCCGCCTCCTAATCATCCTACACCTCCCTCCATTTTTTCACAAATCCATCCTGAAAATCTAAGCTTAATAAATAAGCAAGCAAGTTTGGCTAATACATAACTAAGCAGGCAAGAACACAGACACGAATGGACAATCTGTTCACATTAGTAAAAAGAGAAAATTGTTCATTTATGAATATTGTCTAAACAAGGAAAAGTCTTTACATTGGCTCTTAAATGATCTGTTTTTAACTTAAATGATAACCTGTTTTTTGTGCTCCACTGATTGTAGTTTCATCGTCTCCATGCAGAGGTAAGCTTCTTGTGAGTTCAGCCTTTGCTCTGTGAACTTTGTTGCACTGTTGTTTCCTTAGAAACGCCACAGACGTTGGACTTTGCCAGAATCCTCCAGATCCAGTTGGCATTCAGTATGCTGACCCCCGTCGCTCTGCCCCTTCTCTCAGCCTCTTACTTTCACTCCTCTTCTCCTCCCTCCATCTCTCCTTCCGTGACTGCACTCTTTAATGTCCGACTGGTCGTTCCTCCAACTAAGGCTGTGGCTCTTCTCCTTTTAATAAATCCTCTGATTCAGAGTTTTCTCTCAGTAAATCTATGTGTTTGCTTCTCACAGAGGAGTTCATGTTCCAGGTCCAAGTATCGCTATAGTAGATGCCATTTATAAATAAATCTCACTTAAATCTCATGTATATCTGGTTATTTATTAAACTTTCAAATATGTTTGCATTCCAGGTTAGGTCTTCTGCAAAAAGTGCACATTTATCAAAAAGGCCATAAGGTTTTCATGAGCTGTCTACAAATGCATAAAAAACAATTAGGTTTTGTTTTGTCCACTCTTGCCTCCAGAGCACCTTAACACCTGAGAAAAAAGAAAACATCCTTTATTACCTTCTCGTCATTACTCTCATCATTATCATCACCACAAATGTGCTAAATACTGTGCAGTAGAGTAGATGTGCAATTATGTGATGGATATTAGATGAATTACAGGAGCTACCTGATGAAGGGTCCAGTCAGTTTCATTAAGGCCAAAGAATAAATGCTAAAGAGAAAAACAAAAAGAGGAACAAAAACTAAAAGAACACAAGGGGTTTAATCGACAGGTGAAAAAAGAGAGAGAAGAAAAAGAGGGTTAAGAACTTTATAAAATAACACACAACAGTTCAGTAAATGTTGAGTCTCTTATATTCTCCTTTATTAATATCTGTCAGGTTACAGTACACGTATCCATTACCAGCCATGATGGTAAAAAACAGATAAAATGCAATATGTACCTTCTCCTCTATTTCCTTTATTTGTCTCTTTTGCAAGTCAATCCTGTCCTCCAGCTCTCTAATTCTCTGCAAGGCAAAGACAGGAGCGGTTAGGTGGTCAAAATGTGTTAAATAAAATGGTAAAAACCATTTCAAATTATCCACATTTGTACAAAAACAAACGGTAGGTAAATAGTTAAAAGACCATGAAGCCAACTATTTCTGTATGTACTCCAAATACCCTGCTTTCTTCCCATCATGCCCCTTGTCTCCATGGTAGCTGTTGCTCTATGCTGGGTAAGAATGAGCTGCCATGGCAACCGACGAGCACATCTAACAGTGAAAAGTGAAAGTGACTGAAAACCTGTTTATTCATTGACTCTGGGATAACACATTAGCTTAAATGGCCCTCCACACTGAGTTCTTGTCTAGAGAAACTACAGCATCTTTCAGTGTATTGAGGGTTAAAAAGGAGGATGTAAATTCTGGAACTGCAACTAACGATTATTTCCATTATCAATTAATCTGTCGATTATTTTCACAATTAGTAAATTAGTTGTTTGGTCCATAAATTGTGTGAAAATAGTGAAAAATGTTGATAACCGTTTTCCAAAGCCCAAGATGACGTCCTCAAATGTCTAGTTTTGTCTCAACCTACAGTTCACAATCCAAAGATATTCAGTTTACTATCATAGACGACTAAAGAAACTAGAAAATGTTGAGAGGCAGGAATCAGAGAATGTGGACGTTTTTTTTCTTGAAAAATAACTCCTAACAACTACTTGATTAATTGACTAATAGTTGCAGTTCTAATAAATTAATTTACAAATACACTAGGACAGTAAAAGCACACGTTTTTTAGTTTACTATCATCTGTTCTAGAGGAGCCACAGCTGCTGGAGGTGATGCTGAATGCTTCAACTAAATATTCTTTTAAAAACATGAGAAAAATAAGCTGATTAATTAATAGACCACTACTGAGTCAACCAGGAGACTGAGGAAGTGTGTAAATGCCAAACTGTGTGGAAAAGGAAATATTTTTACTGGACTTTAAGTGAGAAATTTGCAGAATGAGTTTCTTCTCCCATCTTTCTCTTTCTGTCTCTTTCTCCCAATTTCCTGTCAGCTCTCTGCTGTTGACTCTCCATACAGGCATAAAATGCCCAGTTAGTTTATATGTATATAATTAGTACATGTCATGAGTAGTTGATTAATAATGTGTTGCAAGTGTTTTGTGGTTAGAGGGTGTTGTGTTAGTTAGTTAGTTAGTTAGTTACAGTAAAACTGATTCAAATGAAATCCAAGGTGCCGTGGTTGTTGATGTAGTTGATGAGTAACATACTTTATAAGCCATGGGTGTAAAACTACTGTGAGGGCTGCGGAGTGGAGGGATACTGAAGGAGTGGGGTATATTCAGATCACAATGAAACACACACTCTCACACACACAGCCACAGTCATTCCCTCGCTCTCTATCACTCTCCCACTTCTACATCAGCACTTACAGGTAGAGTTACAGATTGCACACACGGGGATACTGCATCTTTTTCATAGCACCAGAGGTTTGGGGTCAGACTTTTAAGGTAACAGGGGTCAGATTGAGGGCGGGCTGGACTCAGTAACCTGTCTGGGTTTGTTTTAAGCCTTACCTGCTGGGCCTGCTGTAGGAGCTCCATGCGCTCCTGTAAGATCTGACTGTCATACTGCCGGCTCTGCCGGAGAATCTGACGCCGCAGCCTGTCCACCGCTAGCCTCAGCTCCTCCCTCTGCCTGTCTGTCAGCGACTCGGCCACCGCCTGGCATGCTGGCTGCTCCTGCTGCAGAGCGTTATACAGCGTGGCCTCCAGCTCCTCGATCCTCTGCACAGCCAGCCACATACACACACACACATACAGGTACACAAGTGCACACACACACACACCCATAGACGTGCACATGCACATGCAGAAACACACACAGGCATGCACAAACACACAAGGAGGCACACACACACAAACAGACACAAGTATGCACACAAACACACACCCACACACAGACACACACCACTGTGATCATGGCAGATATGGAGAACACTGTTCCCTTTTATATTCGGAGGTATTTAGGCTTCACCTTCACATGGTAACTACATTTAATAAAAGACAAACTGTGTTTTTATTATTATTCCACAGTTTAGTTACCATGTAAAAGTCAAGCTGTCACCAACACAATGTAAAGTGGGACCATAAACACAAACCAACACCAAAACTGACCAAATAAAATGGTTAGATTTACAGTATATGAAGAGTGGCCAACTGTAAGTATTGACTTCTGATATCAGGCTACACTCTGTTTAAATCAGTGAGGTACAATCTGAGTGGAGGGGCATTAATTCTCAACGCTTAAGATCATTAATGACGAATCTCACATTAACATCTTATTACACTCACACTGTCTGGGATCTTTCTGTTCCTTGAACATACCATTACACAGGATGAGATTAAAATAATTATATATCTTTAGTTTAAGAGAGTAAATCAACGATTGTCTATCTGAGAAGATATGAGACATTATGACCAAGAAGCAAAATACTGGAGCAAATTCAGCAGCTTAGAGTGTTCAGAGAATTTAGGCTTCAGTAGTAAAAGATGCAGTATCCCAACACAATGTGACAAATTTGACCTCCATGGAGCATGTTGCATTCATGATGTTTAATGGGGTCTCAAATGTTCATGTGTCATTCTGAAATGACAATGTTGCACCCCTGCATTTCTGAATCACTTAATCATGAACCATTATGTCTTGTACACAACCTTGGTAAATGTTGTACTTAACATAAATATAAGCATATTTTGCCTAACAGAGATGCTTTGGTCGTCTTCATTCTAAAAAGGTACTGCAAGTAAAACCCTGGTGTGTCATACTGCTCCACACTCCATACCATGTAGGCCTGGTCCAAGGCCTGTTTCCTGTAGTCCAACTCCTCCTCAAGGAATCCCTTCTGCTTACTGAACAGCTCCTGCAACAAAATGTGACATTAAATAATAATAGACATTAACACAATTGGATCAAATAATATTGTGAAATCAGATTTTTGACATGAAAACAACAGAAAAACAAATATAAATAGTTTGTTTTGTGTAATACAGTGAAAAACCCAGGGACTATGTGTGCAGAATTACACTTTGCTAGGGTTGAACATACAATGAAAATATATGAAGACTGTATCCTCATGTTAAATGGATATTTCACCTTGTCATTTTCCAGGTCAATCATCTTCTGCGTCAGGGCGGCCTCTGTGCTATCAATCTGTTTCAACCACTGTAGAGGAAAAGGTAGAATGGGGAGGAAAGGGGGAAAGGAGACAAACAGTGTCATTACAATGTGTGTCCAGCATGTGTCACTAAAGACACATCATGCCTGAGAGGCCTTCCACTCACCTTTTCACACAGAGAGATCACTGTTCCTGCCTGGATCACTGCTACCTGCTCCTCATTTCTGAGATTCTACAGAAATAACAATAGGCAGGCAGAGTTATCAAAAAATTATAAGAATGCCTGAGATAATAAAAAGTCAGGTACCAGAGCTCAATTTAATCCTCTACTAGTTATTCTCTGATACTTATGTAATGAGATGTCACAAAAAAGAACTTGAATTCACCCCGTTATCTCCCAGGATATCCAGTTTCTTCATCAGCTCAGGGATAATTACATCCTGCACACACAGGTCAAAACCAGACATCATATCGACTGTGTGTAAAAGACTCTTAAAGGAAATATATATATAAATGGGTTTTGGTTAGTGTGTTTTCACCTTGATGCCCTCCTGGTGGCAGTAGATCTGCAGGGCACTGCTGCTGTTCTCCGGGAATGCAGACATGTGGAGGTTGAGGGCAGGAGATCTGCGCTCCCTCTCCTACAGGGAGCACAAACCACATTAATACTTATAAACAAAAACCTTGAATGTATCATCCGATCAGCTAAACTGACTAGATTCCTACCAGTCCTGAATTTATGTAAGAATTCTTCACACCATTGGCGGTGGTGAACAGTGAGACACTGAATGTAAATGACAGAATGAAAAGGGAGTGAATGAGGGATTTACTTACATGACACTGAAAACATGAGCAGGAGCTGCCAAAATGAGGGAGGTGGAAACCCATAGATTTATATAAAAATGAAGCCAAAAGGGAGTTTGAAAACACATGCTGAAACTGAAAACTGACAATGTTATCTGCAACATAAATAGATGCAAAACCAACAGATACGAGTGGTTGGTGATGCGCCCAACTGCCAAATGCCTAAGCCTCTGTGTAAATTACTAAAAATCTTTCATTATATGTATGTGGTTAACTTTAATATTAAGGATAAAATTATTTAGTAACAAACATCAATAAAATCCCCAAATGACTCTACTGTTAATCTGTCCTTAGTTATCCATAAATCATATATGGTATTTTATGGAAAATGTAAACAAAATTTAGAACATGCATAAAAAAAAAAATGAGACAAAATGAACAAAGATGGGATTGGATGGTGAACTTAAATACATTTTTATTCAGTTAAAATTATATTCATCTTAACACAACATTCTTTCCTTAAAAAAATATTCCAGTTCAGTGAAGGGGTACGCACACAGCTGCCATGCAAAACAAGGAAACACAGATGCATCCATTGAGACAACTCAAAAAGTGTGCTTAAGTGTACAGTATATATGTCTGTCTGGTGAGTCACTGTATATAGGTCTTGCGTCTGGAGCTGAGATTGTTGTTGTCGCCTCCTGGTGACAGTTTGACGCTGGTGCAGTCTCTTACTTCCAGTTCCAGCACTCTGAACTCCAGCAGCTCGTTCTGGTCCCTCGCGTCCTGAACCTCCGCCTGCAGCCGCGACTCTGCCTGCTGCAACGCGCACATCTGCAGACACACACAAGTTCAAAGGTTTGGTGAGTTTTCAATGTATTATAAATACTCTGAATGTGCTGTAGTTGTCAGTGTATTAATGTATTTTTCAGCTGGCTAAAGCATCATTAAGGTCTGTACTAGTCTCATGTTTCTCCACTTTTTGGCCAACCCATGTTGTTGGTAGTGCTTTGTAGCCTTGTATCCAAGAAGACATATTGTAGATCATCAAGGGTCAGCATTAGGACTGGGTATCAAAACTTAAAGGATAAGTTCGCCAAGTTGCCTGTATGATCATCAAAACGTTTTTAAAATCTGTTTTAATGTTCATACAGGCACATGATGATTTCAAGACAGACTTGAAAAATTGTGAACTTATCCTTTAATACTTCTTTGAGACTGACCATAGCACCAAGCAAAACGGTCAAATACCAAAAGCTGGTATTGAATTGTTTACCTATTCTCTCATCCTATTTCAAATTTAAATATTGACTTTACCAATTTTTAGAAACAGTTTTATTTATTGTAGGTTATTGTAAGTTCACATATAGTTGCTTGTGTTTCTACTACATTTAATATTTGAGAAGTTTGGCATCTTTTGGAAAAAAGAAGAAGAAAAACATGTATTACAAAGAAAATATAATTTGGCACCAGACATTTCTAATATACAGCCCTAGTGTGCACTAAGCGAACAGTAATGCTATTAGATCTTCATACAGCATCCATGCTGCCACCAAAGTGGTGCCTTAAAAGTGAGTATAGACTGATGAAATCTACCTTCTCGTGAAGTTCCTGGTTCGTCCTAAGCAAGTACTGCTTCTCCTCCACCCACTTTGAGTCCTGCCATAACAACCAAACACAACATCAGCAAGAAATGACACAGGCAGGAACAGCAGAGGAAGAAGAAGTGGGAGAGAGAACCCCTCAACAAAACAGAGTGGAATGAACAAAGCTGTCAGAAACACAATCAGCCAAATCCAAACCTGCCACGCACTGACTGTCTCATCTAATTCCAAATGACACATGCAAATGTAACATAGACACAAACAGACAGGAACAGAGTGGCGGTAGCACAAGTTTATTGATCCAGAGAAATAAAGCCCACTCCTGAGATAAAATGTGATGGTGCATTCACAGTCATCAAGAGTTCACAGTGACAGGAGGAACAGAAGGCAGTCTGAGGTGAAGAACAGCAGAGCAGCAAATCCAAATACAGAGCTGGATCAAGCCACAGTGGAACAGGCAACATGCAGTGACACAAAAGAAAATCTTGAGAACAAATGAAGAAATTAAGGGTAGTGATATGAACTAATCATAATAATTTCAGCTTTCTTCATGATATTCAGTGTAGGTAACAATTAAAGTCCTCCATGTCAGAATTTCTTTCAATTTAATTAGTTTTGACAAAATAGTCAAGACTTCCTCTACACACACATCGGTTTTATGATGTTTTATGATGACTTTTGTACATATTAAATTAACTAAAATCAACTTAAATTGTGTATTTTCATACTTAAAAATTGTAAAATATTACTGGATCAAAATCTTTTATACCAAACAATTTTTTCATAGCTGACAGGACGTGAAGTGGTTTAAGAATCCTCTCCGTGGTCGGCAGCACTGAAGTGCCTGATAGGAAACAGAACCAATAACAGGAAGGATAGAGGATGAGGCAGAGCGTGCAGGCACACAGCTGTGACATCACACATGCAGGAAGTGACATCACAGGAATCTGCGGCAGACCTGGTCGGCATAGCGCCAGCCCAGGAGCAGAGCAGCCAGACAAACATGCAGGAGGGCCAGTGAGAGTAGGACCCGTGAGCTCCTGTCTCCGTCCCCCGTCTTTGTTACCTGCCCCCGTTCGACTAGAGCCTTCTCCAGGTCGACGATCTTGGCCTGGCAGCTGCTGAGCTCGGCATGCAGCTGCTCACGTGTCTGTGGGAGAGAGATCAGACAGTAAGGAACTAGTGAGCAAAAACTATGTCACAAGCAAGCTCTGTTTGTCCTGGAGTTGTAAAGACAAAAAGGTTGAGAGCTGATGGAGGACAAGTAAAAGTGACAGTACAAACCCTGGCCTCCCTCTCGGCATCCAGAGAGCCTCCGCTCTGCTCTTGCAGGAGGGCATAAGCCCGCTGGAGAGCCTGGTACTCTCTCGTCAGCTGACGGAAACGAAGCTCTGACTCTTCACGAGAAACACACTGTGGTATCAAAGAGGGACAAAGTCAAACTCACAGACAAACCTTTAACTTAACTAATTTATAAATTGATCTCTAAATCTGTAATCTGTATCAATCTGTCTTGTTTCTGTCCAGTCATTTAGCTCAATATTTGTTCAAAGCAAATTTCAGCTGATAAAATGGCAGAATATTGTTAAAATCATTTATTATTATTGTTATTCTTTTATTTAACCTTTTGCCAGACAAGACATTAAGAATAGTTTCTTAAATGACGCCCTGGCAAATGCCTGTAAGGGGGAAGGAGGGTAGGGAACAACAACAACAACCACAAAAAAAGACAAATTAACCAAAGAGAAGTAAATAATTACATGTAAAACATTTATAACATTTACAAGTATCATTAAAAATATCCACAAGTAGGCCCTTAAAAGCAGTGATTGAATTTATCCAGTGTAAGTGTTTAAGTTTTGTAACAAATTCCAGTCATTAGCAGCATCAGACAACAGGATGTGTTGGATTTAGGAGCACAAACATGAAAGAATTTCTTACCTCTTCCAAATCCTCCTCTGGAGTGGCAGGTGTACGGTCAGTGAGGTCGGTGTTATAGGAGGTCAGAGAGGACGTCTCAGAGTCTATCGACTCCTCATCAAATCCAAAATATGTCTCCACAACATGCCTCTGCAGAGGGGAAAGGAGGAAAAAGATGATTGTTAAATCAAATTCAAAAACAAACATAAGTTGAGTCGCCCATTCTATAGAAAACCAGTCTGTGTTTTCAGAAAAACAACATTCATCCAAATTATATCACACTTCATTTAAGATTCAAGAAATTAATTTTTGAACCATTTTGAAACCAAAAACAGCCACTAAATCCACCTCAGACATCTGCTTACATTTTCACAGTCACTTTATTCATCAGGATCAACTTTTTGTCTAAAACTGGTCAAAACCAGTTCCTGTCATTCTATAATCAGATCATATCAGATCACGTCTCTGCATGTTTGTTTACTTCTTTCTTGCTATTAACGTTTCCTAACCCCACAGGGTCCTTACCATCATGTTTATAAGTCATCTCCTGGCAACCAGAGAAGTAGAGGCAGACCAGAGCACACAGACAAATGAAGGAAGAGAAGTAGAGGATGAGGAGGATGTACTCTGTCATGATGCTAGACTGAAAAAACTAAAATCAAACTATAAAGAATATCCTCAAAATGCATCTATCATTTCTTGGACTATACTTGTCGATCTATACAGTTCACTGCAGGCCTTCCAAGAAAGTACTGTGGCTTTCCGTCGGACTCCCACACAAAATGGAAAACCAGACAAGGAAGAGTCTGGTTACAATCTAATCACTACAACAGAAAAAGCAGAAGGCGAGCTTCTGGGTTTTTGTCTTCCAGCTCATGTATTGAAGAGACAAATTTCCAGGTAAAAGTCCACGAGCCAAGCCGCTGCAACCAACCCTGTATCCCCTTCACCAAGGTGATAAAACTGGTTGCAGCAGGAGTTGTGGGAGAATATATGTATCATGCAACTCAAAACTCCTCCTCCTAGCAACATCATAGACTCTAAAATCCCCCGATGTATTAGCTCAAATGTGCACACACACACATGAATCAGAGCAATTATTTTACCCAATTAGACATCCTCATCCTCATCTCCTCATCCTCATTTGTTGTGTTTACACACAACGAACCACACAAGTGCAACTGCTGCATACAAATTAAGCTTTCTTGCTATTTTTGTGATAAATCCTGCACCATTACTATGGACAAAAGAAAATAATGGGAAAAGGATGATAATTTTCCTTTAACTGTGGGAATAGTACATGTAGGATTTTGTATGTGTTCTCAGTTTGATGCTCCCAGCTGTGAGGGATACTGTCATTTTTGTCTCTTGAGCCCAATTAAACACACATAGAGACACACACATGCACACACAATCCAGTACTTGCAGGTCAGTCAACCATAGATACTTTAGGGTAGTTGCTTAGCTACTACACCACACCACTTGATTAACACACTTACTTTAGACAGTTTGAGAGGTTTCCTCCTGTTCTTTTTGCTCATCACCAATCTGTCACGTTCCTAAAGACAAACACACAGCCGGTTAATAACTTCACTTTGTTGCTGGAAAGACCAACCTCACATTTTATGTCCAGACATCACATACTTCAACCAAAACTGTCATCAGAAAAGAATATTACAACCAGGAGCATTTAAGTCAGAGAAGAACACAAGAATTCACCAAACTGGACTGATAATTTGGACTAAGTGGAATAATATTATAGTAAAAGCTTGTAGGTTGAAGTTTTACATAATGAGGGCATTTTAGCAGTTTGTTATCAACTGTGTGGGAGTAGGGAGACAGGTGAATATGAGACATTTTCTTCTGAATTACAGTTTTTCTTGACATCTTTTACACTAATAATGTATTCCATCATACACAATCACTGACACTCAAAATATGTATCTTATTTCCCTAATCCAATTCTGACAGGAGGCAACGGCTGAGAGGACCAACATTTGATGGCTAGCACTTTCACAAAGTGATGCTCCTATTTAGTGAAGTGCAATATGGATGAAATCTCAATATTAAATATGTAATTTATTATAATGTAACTTATATATTATGATGTAATACATTTTTGGGAAAAATCAACTGACTAATACTTCATCATATTAATGAAACATTTTTTAAAAAGCCAATGATGCCATTTAACAAACTGGATCATTACCCACAATGGCTTACATAACAAGAGCTGTTAAAGGGAGAGTTATGATGGAATAAACGATATGGCAAAAAATAAACAAATTTATATCCTATGACAGTATGACATACTGCCAACACCTACCACTATTTTAGAAACATCTTTGATCATTTTTCCAAAAGTTTGAGATATCAGTGCTCATTAAAGAAACACTACTAAGGAAATCATTTGAAAACAATAAGAGTGCAGATCTCTGCCAGGTGTGTCTCCCTTACAGTGAAGATGGTAGCAAAGATAACAAACATCTTGTATTGTGCTAAACTTCAGTCGTTCATAACATACCAGGTATGAAATGAATCTTTCCTCACAAAATATTAATTTCAGCAGTTTCTTGAAATGATCCGGCCCTGGAGATCTGAGTAAAATCCTCACCTGCGTGAGCTCGTCAATGATGCCACGTTGCTCAGCAACCTGCAGCTTGAGGAACTCCACTTCCTGTTCCTCATGGGCGTGGCTTAAGTCTGTGAGGGAGCTTGGCCTCTTCAGCTGGGGTTGGTGGGTTTGCTGCTGTGAGGGGGGCCGAGAGGAGGAGGCATTTTCCTTCTGAGGGAGGGAGACAGAGAGAGAGAGACTAATTGATGTTTGTATAGAGAATTATTTCATGCTTTTCCTCAAATGGCCACTAGAGGTCCTGTTTCATATCAGTGACACAAAAAGTACTACCACAAAATCCCCTCCTCCCCCACTGATAAAAACTCAATTATCTGCTATTTTCTACTAGTATTTGAACCTTGAATTTATCTTTAGCTAACAACAACATGGAAGTGGGAAACAACAGAGTAAAGATAAACAAACATCAGGTGCTTCTCACCATCTCAGCGTTCTCTCGGCTCAGGTTTTTGAGTTTCTCCTCCATGCGTTGCAGCGTTTGCAGGAGGTCATCATTCTTCTTGGACAGACGCTTGTTCTTCTCAAATATGGGCTTCATTTGACTCTCTGCCTCTCGCACCCGCTTCAACTAGAGACAGGAAGGAAACGGAGAGAGGAAAGACTCTAATCTTAAGTGTTGCTATGTAGTGACAGACTTTCCATTTTGAGCATGAGAGGAAGGATCCAGGCTAGAGGGTTAGAAAATACATTTAGTAATAAAAGTTTCATATGCATGCGTGTTTCTTTCATGTTTTTGTGTGTAGTGTATGCAAGTGTAATACTGTGCATGTATTTGCACACCTTTATTAATGCATGTATGTCCGTCTGCGTGTGTGTTCCTTACTAGTTCATTCCTCTCGTCAGCCAGCAGTGCATTTCTGTCTTCAAGTTTCCTGATGACCGAGTGGAGCTCCGCTATCTTCAGCTGGAACCTCCTCATGTCACGCTCCTCCACCTCCTGGGGAGTAGAGGGGAGAGGAGAGGAGGAGGAAGACAAAAACTGAGAAAGGGGAGAACATGCAGGCGAGGCAGGTAGAGCAGGTTGATGGGAAAGAGGAGGTGATGGGATGAAGGTCGAGTGTGAACCTGCATGTGAAGTATACATAAGTATCTACATGCTTCTCATGAGTTGAGTTGTAAGTGGAGGTGTGCTTTGATTGATTTGATTGTGATTGATTGAAATTCCTTATTGACAATATAAAAGATATATGACATATAAATAAATAATATATGCACAGCCTCAACCAGGAGGCATCATATCTTTGTATAATATTTGTCAAAAGGATAAAACACAATAAAGCCCAAGAGCTTATTTCCATTGTGGTCTTTTGGGTGTAGATGTGTGAGACAAGGAAGAGACTTAATGGACAGTATTGTTGTACGCCTCCACTATGATGGATGTTCTTCCTTGTCACTAGGAGAATAAATTATGCACACAAATTAGGGATGCACCAGTTCCACTTTTACTCACTGATACCAAAACTCAGCACATTAGCAAACACTTTTTGGCAATTTTTTTGTATGAATGATTTTTTGGTCAAATTTGAGGATAATGAATTCCAGAAAAATATTCATAATTTACATCTTCAGTTAAAAAGATTTTTTTTTTAATTACCCACGAGCCTTCACTAACTCATGTAGGTCAAGTGGCATAAATTCAGTGAATACAGAGACAGCTTTACAGACACATGTGTCTCAATTAGGTGTGCATGTACCTGGTTGTTGAGCAGGTCTCCATTGTCCCCAAGCCCAGGCACCACCTCTCTCTTTGGGCTGCCATGGTTGTGTCTCTCAGCCTCTCGCACCTGGCCCAGCTGCTCATCAAGGGCCTCCTTCTGGAGCTGAAGCTTCTGGGCGTAGCCGGCCTGCGCCCCGAGCTCTCTCTCCAGCGCACCCACCACCCGGTCTTTCGCCTTTATTTCATCCATCTACAGAACAAGAGCAATGGATAGGAACAGGGTGGTGGATGGTTGAAAGAAAATCCATTAAATCCCAGTTACAGAGCAAATTAATATTATTGAATATGTTCATAATAAATATACTGAGGACATTTCTCAGATCAAGTTGCACATAATATATCAAAAACTTTTATGACATTCAGCACAAATTAAGCTCGATCCATTTATTTCTCTGGTTTTACAACCAGAGTGTGAATATCTGGTTTACATAAGATTGTTTTTCTTCTGTGTGATTTATGTGAATGTACAACTTTTAACCTCAAGTCCCACATCATACAGACCTTCAGTCTCACAAGCTGAACGCTCTGATGGCTAAGAACAGAATACGGGACTGACAGTGTTTTTGCATTTAAAATATTGTGCTTCAGCTATAATTAATTCATGAAGCTCTGTTCTTGCTGTGTTCACACAACTTCTTCTGACAAATGCTCCCACTTCTACTTCCTTTCCTATTTTTTTAACCCCCAGTATTTCCTGTTCTACATCAGTCATGCTTAATTCATTTACCACTCTGCTTCCAAAATGTATTAAGCCTACATGTTGAAACATCCCTTTGCTAATGATAATGCCTGTTATTGTAGCCTTACTGTATATAACATAGATAATGAGTAACTGCAGCAGATGTACAGAGTTTTATTTTTATATCACATCATGCTCCACATAGTGAGATAAAGTTAGAGCAAGATAGACAGAGCAGTAATTAGCCTCCAACGTTCAAACAACGTCAGCGAGATAAACCCTGAGCTGGAAGTGAACTTCATCTCAGTGTGTGACGAACTCTTGGTGATATTTAAATGTGGTCGGGACGGATTAGGAACGCAAAAAAAAATAATTAAAAAAATAAATAATTCACTCATTGTTTTTACCATCAGTTTTTTAGCATTTTTTCATATTTCATTCACTATATTTCATTTATAAAGAAACTTCTTATTTTTCTACTTTTGCCAGTCTTTTAGCATTTGTCTATTACATTTGTGAGCCAGATGCAATGTAATGTCGTTCTGCTGTGCACTTGCCCTGTTTATAGTCTGAATGACAATAAAGTTAATCTTGAATCTTTGAATAATACCAGATGTTGAATTTGTTAAGCTGACCTATCACAGAGGAATAATATAAAGTTTAAAGGGTAAGCTGTGTCTTTAATTATTTAATTGCATAAATTATTAGTGGGCTTCTGTTGAAGAGGAAATGTTATTTGTACTTATTACAGTTCCAGTTGATTACCAATGAAGCTTTTTGCATAATTACTGTTGATTATCCACCTAACCCAAATCTACTACTGTGTATGTCTGTTATGTAACATCTGGGTAATAGCAGCATGTGGTCTCACCAGCCGGCGGATGTCTTTCTCACAATCCCGTTTGATGCGATGCACCTCATCCTGGTGCTGTTGGTAAGCTGTCCGGAGATCAGCTGCTTTTGCTTTATCCGCTTGCAGAGCATTGGCCAGCGCTTCCTCAGCCTGCTTCCTGGCTGTCTTCTGCTCCTGAATCTAAAGGATCGCATAAACATATACCGTTCATTTTGTACATAAAACATAAAAGCAACAAAGAGATCTATATTCATAAGTTTATAAACACTCATCCTATCCCATCAAACAGTCGTAATGATAGATGCCTTGTTTGTCTGGAGAGGCTACTGTGAAACAATAGCTTGGCAACAGGCTTTTCCACAAAGCTTCCTGTTTTTCAACAGCAAGTTTACAAAGGACAAAGACACATACATAATGCTTTCAGAATGCCAACGTTCCACAAAAAAAAACAAAAAAAACCTGTTTGTCTTCATCTAAAACAAACAAACAACGCCTTCAGGAAATATTCAGCCCCCTACGCTTATTTCAGGTATGTGATGTTACACCCTAAATACTAATGCTACTCATAAAACCAAGACCGCCTACACAATTGACAATTGATTCCAATGGGAAAGTGCTTAAAACATGCTGACGTGTGTCCACTGGCATTGTTGAACTGGGATGCAAATTAAGCTGAGCCCTCTTTATGAAAAGCAGAACATACCTGATATGTTGTAAAACCAGCGTTAGGGTTAATACTTAAACTGTATTAGGTGATGTCACAGTACTATGTTTATATTTTTACAAAATCTATAATGATAACTTAATCAATAATACATTTTTTTCACTTATCTATATGCTACAACATACCTCCTGCTGTAGTTTTATCCTCTCCCCATCAAAAGCTCTCCTGGCCTCCTCCCGGGCTTCTCCCAGAAGGGCATTTTTCAGCTTGTCAGCTGCTCCGTCTCTCAGTGCATTTACCAGTCCCTGAAGCCTCTGCACTTCAGTGTCTCGGATCTTGATGGCCCTGGCCTGCTCGACTTCATGCTGTCGTGCCAAGGTTTCACGGGCAGCTGCGATCTCACGTAGTTTCTCCTCGTGGAGTTTGGCACGCAGGTCGGTGAGTGCTACGGCGTGTTTGTGCTGCTCCAGCTCCCGAGCCTGCCGCTGCTCCTGGAGCCGCTCACGGAGCTTACACACCTGAGAGAGGGACACAGCAGGTAAGACTGTCAACCAGTCAGCACAGTGATGACTTAATTTGCTAGTGTAGGCTATAAGGCCCAGCAGTCTGAAACAAAATGGATGAACAGCTATCAATTGGTGGTTTATTCACCAACAGGGAGCAGTAAGACTAGTAGAGGCTTCTTTGCTTTGAGCTGCTGTTTATGGTTTCTTATGATAAAAGGCAGCATTTTTTATGCATTTTATGTATTTTAAATGGTCTATCACGTGAAATCCATTTGAATATTTGTCCAATCACTCTACTCCCACAGTATTGTACCGCTATACACTGCTGTTGATATTCTTCCTCCCGGTCTTCCACATGCCGACTTGCAGATCGCTTTTTTATGCAAATTGCAAACATTTAAAGCGTGGCTTGTTCCAGTGGGAACTGGACCTCACCCAATCCTGGTACTGTTACTGCCATTCTTCAAGTACAAGCATGAAGGATGTAGAGAAGGACAAAGTGAAGAATGTGTGTCAATCGGCAGATACAAGGAAAGGCAAACAACCCCTGGAAACTTTCCTGATGAGATGCTGTGCAATGAGACAGGCCTGTGTCCACATGGCGTACAATAATGAAAATGTGCATGTTGCCAAATGTAAAACACCTTATTATTGAGGCATTGGAACAAACTAATAACATTTAATGGAAATCAAACATGTGGAACATTCAAATCTTTAAAATGTATGTTATTTGCAGAGGTATAAGCTCTACTGAGCACAATCGCTATTGTTATATATATGCAGCCATGTATGCAGCATTTTCAACTTTGTGACTGTTAGCTTGCATAAACAACATATAAATAATTCTTCAAAACTGGCTTCACTTTCCTTCCTCTGGTTCTATTGTAATGATTTAAAGGGGACGACATTCCTTCTGCCACTGTCATCAGTTTTCTGCCCCAGCCCCCCCCCCCCCCCCCCTTCCTCTTCTTCCTCTCCCTCACCTTTCCCCGCTCCTGCTGCAGCTCAATCTGGACGTCCATGAGTTTAGTCCTCAGCTCCTCGTTGGTGGCCTGCACCGAATCAGCCATCACCTCCGATTTCTCCGGCTTCCTTCCCTTCTTAAGGGGCGGGGCCGCAGAGGGTGTGGTTGATGACATAGCACTCTGCCCGCCCAATCAGGACAGACATAGAGTGCCAGGTGTGGCGTGGAACGGAGGAGAGAATCAGTCGCTGCTGCTGCTGCTCCTCCCTGCGAGGCTGACCCAGCACATCATCACCATTGTCAAGTCTACATCATTGCTGGAGGATGCTGAGAGTTTCTGTTTGACAGAGAGAGAGAAAAAAAGAAGAAAAGATGGAAAAAAGGGTGAGTGAGTATTAAAAAAAACTGGGTTACACAAAACTACTCTGCACAATACTTTGGACCCAAGCCACATGATGCGCTACAGCCTGGGGAAAAGTGACTATTTTTGGGACTAACATTTATACTCTGCTCTGTCACCCTCTTCTCTCTAACGTGTACACGTGGATCTAACACTGGAAGCTCTCTGGTCATTTATCATCATCCTATTTCACTCCCTGGGCTGCTCTTATCAGCTCCATAGTGCATGAAAATATGTCTGGTCACCACCAGTTTTGGTCCCTCCCTCGCCTCTTACATCTCTATTTACCCTCCTCTCTTTCTGTAGACTTCATCCTTTACCTTCTCAGAGATGCTTCAATCTGTTCTGGATCAACATACATAAAAATAAAGGGCTGCAGTAGCATTGCTGTAGTCTACTTAACCCATAGAGAGAAAAACTTATGGCATATTAACATTCCTTTATCTCTTTACTGCAAATTTCCCTGAGCACTGAGAATATGTACTAATAAATCCCAGAGAAGTCTGCTTGGAAAGTTTGAGTTAAAAATCTTTGCTTCATTTATTTCTTCTTTTCTTTTTTTCTGAAGAGAAAAACAAGTTATGTTAGTGTGTCAAATAAAACTCTCATCACTGGATGATTTGGTCTTGTTTCTGTAGACCAGATAGATAAAGCTGCCTCATTTGATCATTCAACTTAATTCATCTGTGCAATACAACTACAAGATCTTTCCCTTTCTACACACATAGGACATACCAGAAAGAGCGACCGCTGGCATTATTTTTCTGGTTATAAAGTCATCCAAAATGCAAAACCAATAAGGATATGCACTGGTTAGGCAGGAAAAAAGGGTCACATCCACTTGAACCACACAAGGCAAGGCTAATACAAAAGGATTTGAATTAATGATTAGTGTAATCCCTACTTTTCCTTCCTTTTTACCCACTGAAAACCAGCTACAGCTGTGTTAGCGGTTGTATTTTTGGCATATTTTGTTTTTGTAGATGTGTTGCTATGACACACATTCACAGAGTTGAAAGTGGACTCCTCTAATCTCTTCCTGGAATGAATTGTAACCCAGTAACCTTCCAGTCTTTCCGCTGACTATTAAATAAATAATGCAATGATGAGGGAGCTGAAGCATTAAGACCACAAGCGCCTCCATCTTTTCCTACACTCACACATTACCAAACATTACATATAACATACACAGATGGCAGCAACAGTTACCAAGGCAACCCTTGGTCTCTCAAAAAGTCTATCCCTCTCATAGCAAGGGATGATGGGAAGGAGGAGTCTCACAGTGAATTTGAGACCACAGTCACACACACACACAGAAATGATGCACACGCACAATCACACACACACATACGCTTGCATCGTATAGAGGCTGCATATTTGAAAAACACACATACATGAAACACTCCATTTTTGTTATCTGGTGCCATTTCTGAGCTGAGGTTGACTGAGAGACAGAAATGCATTGATGCTGGAGGGCAAGAAAGCTTTTCTTCCACGTAGATTTTCACACACAGCACGCACAAGTCAAACCTTCGGGAACCAGCGGCAAAGGGAAAGGAGACGAATTAGAGAGAAGCGGTTAAGCCTGTAAGAGAGAGGAAGGAGGGGAGGAAAGGAGTATGAGAGGGAGGGGAAAAGAGGGAAAACCATACAGAGAATCCAACCCTCACCCATCTCACCCCCCACCACCCCCCCACCCCTTCTCCACTCGCTCTCCACTTACTTTCTCCGACCTCTCTCCATCCCTCCAAACCCCCATTACACTAGCTGGCACAAGTGATGTTAGCGAGCAGAGAGGCAATCAGTGATCTCACTCTCATTCACAGAGACAGAAAGAAAGAGAGATAGATAGAGAGAGAGAGATCATTCACACACACACACACACACACACAGAAAGAAAGAACTGACACAAGCATGCATTCTTTGAATCTTAACACTGAACAACTAGCGACAGATTCAGCTGACACACATTCACTCACGGCACCAAAAAAGCTCTCGAAAAACTCATTGAACATGAGTGACAAACATGAATTTATTTACAGTCGGTCAATAGGCTTGATTCGCTAGACTTGTGAAGCTGGAAGTTGCACAAATAATTTACAATTGCCAGCCTGCTACTGTTCAGCGTGTTTATGCATGCCTGTGCCATTATCGGAGACCCAGGTGTACCCAAGCTGAAATGGCTGATAGGCATGACAGATGGTTTCACTGTTTTTTCTTCATAGGGGAAGGAGGCGTGGATCGTACTGTACATGTAACTGTTATCAACAATGGAACTAAAGAGAAAGAGTGACTCCTTAATTGGTCTGATGCATCATTTTTATATTTCTTAGGGCTCCTCGACTGAGAGAATTTGCTTGCATCACAACAGGATCCTTATTTGTTAATAGTGTATGTATCACATGACATGAGCTCAGATTTAGCAAGAGACAAACTTGTGCATACAGGCACATACACGTACGTACACAAGCCTCCCGGAGCCACATGTTCCCAAGCTGGCAGCCAGGAGCTAACTCTAAAAGTTTATAGTTCACAGAAAACCAGGAATGTTAAATGGGAAACCGGAACATTTTATAGGGGCCCCCGAGAAGCTAACGAGTACCTCTAATGTTCACAGGAGCACACAAAAAGCCTGCGCAGGTCATAGAGCTTAAATTACCTCATCCACTGCAAATATAAACTGTTTGCCTTGCTAATATTCAGCTGGATAACCGTTAAGTGCAAACAAAACCTTTCAATAAACAAAACTGACAGCAGAGATCAGAAAGCCTTTGTCACCTGGATAAAGCCGATATAATCTCGTGTTCATGACTAAATGTAAAAAAAAAAAAAAAAAAAAAAAAAAAAAAAAAAAAATCACATGACTCATCAAAATCAATCACATGTCAAAGAGTTATATAAAAGGAATAATAAAGAAAATGCACTTTCAAGGCCTATTTAAATGCAGTGAATGTGGCAGCGACACAATCTGCTTAAACAAACAATGGAGCTAAAGCACTTCCTGGTGACTACAAGAAAGCAGTGATGAAGAAATTCTGCAGCCACTGAGGGGTTTCACAATTAAACTAATTGTTGCCTAAGAAAAGGGACTCTTAACTGCGGGCCACCCTGAAAGTCTCTGCAACAAAATGTGTCCACGAGCACCAACACAGCATAAAACCACATGTTTTTAACCTAAAAAGGGAGCATAGCACAACCAAAGCCGAGGAACGTACCTGGCTACTGGTGGCTGGTTGGATGCTGTAATCTTAATCCTCCAACAAACAAAGCATGACAAACACACAGGTAGTTTCGTAACTGCTGCGGGAAATTCCTTTTCTGTGTGAAATTATGGGCCCGTATAGAGTTACAACACTTCAGTGTTTGGTAGATGTTGTTTGCCTTTTAGTTAAAGGTCTAAACTGTAGCATATGATAATGTTTGTTTTCTATTTGTAATGAGAATATCTGTAATACATACAGTTGGCGATGGTTTTGATAATGAGCACAAAACTGTGCCCCTACATTTTGGCAAAACTGTTTCTTTTTCATTGCTTTACATTTCAGTTATGATCACATTACAGTTTGCTATCACTATTTCAGATACACTTGCTGATATTGTTCCTGAAACCATTCTGCCATTTTGTCTTTCTGTGAGTTTGCAGCATAAGTACACAGCCATCTGACAAAATGTATAAACATAAATAAAACCAAGCCTTTGCAAATTCATCTCATCATATGGTTATACCGTATGCTTTGTGTGAAATTCAGGTTGTTTTACAATAACTTCAGCCCATGTCTATGTTAATTCAGTTATCCATTTAAAGCAAGTCAAGTGCAGTTAAAGTATTAAGTATTGACGTCAGTGCAATAACCCTGTTCCTGATGGGCATCTTTAAGGCTGTGGAGTGACATGCTTTTTTTTTTTTTTTTTTAAATGTCAGAGTAGCTGAGGGATCATGATCAACATTCAGTGAGATTCAAGCCTAGACTTTAAATAAAATCCTGATGCACAACACAATTGTCTCAAACTGACTGAAGTTTCTATATTTCATTTACTTTTATTAGCTTATTTGTGATCTCATAAATGTAATCTAATGTACTTTGAACTATTTCCTGTAATAAATGACGTACAAATATTAGGTGCACAGATGTTTTTACAACGGTCACAAGCTTATTACACTCGTACAGATGGACCTCCTCAAGGCTCAACAGACCACACACACACACACACACACACACTCACCGAGTGTCAAACATTGACTAGACATCACTGAGACACGTGGGCCCAATAAATACATAAAAGAAGCTGCAAACGTACACTCCAGCAGAGATGCTTCACTTCTCTGTCTGGGTTTAAAAATGAACAGTGAGGGCGTGGACGGACTGAGACATACTCCTGTTTATATTCTGCACTTTCATTATATATACGGACACATTGAAAACATTCTCACAGTAGTCTGATCAGCATCAGGCATCAGCAGACTGTCAGAACAGGTCTGGCCACACTCCAGACATCCCTCCACAGTCCAGACACACACACACACTCAGCAGTCTAGAGATACTCCAAAGACACTAAGAGTCTGAGTAACGCAGCCAAGTGCAACACTAGTGGAGCATATGACCTAAAAACTACTATGCCAGTGCAACGATTACAAGGTACTGACCCCAATGACTAGTCAACCCAAACAGATAAACATGAAGTCTCTGTCTCACTTCCCTCTGTTTCTGTCACACACACACACACGTCTCCTTATCCAGCTGCTAGTTTTATTGCTCTGCGTTTAGATCTATAGCTGTATCGATCTGGTCTCTCTAGTCGTTCATTACTAGAGATATTGTGTGACTGTGCATATCACAGCCGTGTGTGTGTATGATTCTGCATGCATGCGTGCACATGTGTGCATAACAGCGGTAATAGCCTCCTCCCCTCTCAGAAAGACATGATAGTGCAGTCAGTAATGTGATTAACCTTGCCTCTCTGTTTCCGACTACACAGCATATCAGTCACTACTGGTTGGCTGTGTATTTTAACCCTCTGGCTCATGACATAAACCACACAGTAGAGACGGTTACTTATCATCCGTCTCACCTTCTGCATTGAGCACACAGGACCCTCTTATAACAAAAGGGTTAGAAGGAAGGTAGTGGTGCAAAGAGAGTGGCACGCACATGTGGGTATAGTCGACTGGGATTATCCTTGTAGCTGAACGTCACTCACAGCTATAGAGGGAAAGATCGGATTATGAATGAAGAATAAGTGGATGGATTAAGTTAGGGAGAGGAGGAGAAAGTGGAGAAACTATAGTATGACATAAACTGGAGATCCAGTGAATGACAGGCATTCACAGGCATTCATACCTAACAGAAAAGATTGATAGATTGAGGTCAGAATGAAAAATATAACATTAAATATCCATAAATAGAGAGTAGGCCCTCTCTTTGTGTCACAAAACTCACAGTTTTGTCCCAGTACCTGCATGAGAGCTATTCCTCAGTTAATACAATGGAGCACAGCTTTGCATCATCATTTTTTTTCCTTTTTTTTTTGCAGCATGCCCTGAGCAGGCTGATGGGGCACAAGTGAGTGTGCAACACATGTCGGCTGTCCACCGGGGCAGATTTACGAGCCTCCGGAGCCGCAGAGCTGTTATATGACTGGTAAACACACAGCGCGGACTGGCTGAGTGCATGCATGGCACAGGAGTGCTTTGGTTATAAAAGGGGTTACACGCTGGAGATGTTGGGATGGCCTAATGCGATGTGACCAGCCCTCTAATGAGCTGTCAAATGAGAGATTATAGGCTAGAGTGCTGCTGGAGGGAGCGCTTTTATTACCACTGCTGACAGCCCGCCGGTCCGGCTTGCCAACCACACCCCACGGCAGGCAGGCAAGCAGGCAGGCAGGCATGCATGCGTGGGGGGCTGCTGCAGCATCCTCCACAGAGGTCGGATGTCCTTGCCCTTACTCTGTGCAGACTAATATGTTTGATGTTTCTTTTGCAAAAGCACTGACATGGAGCATTTTCAAGAGGAGGACAGTGAAAAGGCGGTTGAATATTGATCGCTGGTGTCGTTATCAAAGCTGCAGACTTCCTTCCTTAGCTGGCTTGCAGAGAGAGAGAGGGAGAAAGAGAAAGGCCAGGTTGTCCACACAGCATTCACATCCCTGTCAGAGTCGATATGGTTAGGTATCCCTTCCCCACATAAGATAGCTCTTACTCGGACAACCGGTCAACAAGCTCCCCCGGCTTCTCTCTCTCTCTCTCTCATGTCGATTCACTGCGCCGTTAACGGATGAAAAAAGGATGTCAGGTGTGTGTCACAGCAGCTAACATCCTCTCCAAAGTCTTACAAACGAGTCTCCAGAAGTTGACTAGCGTTACAGAGCGAATAAAACTCACCTGAAATGGAGGTCCGGTGGTCGCTGCCTGCCTGCCGCTGCCTAATGGGCTTCACATCCAGGAAGGGAGGCTGGGCTTCGGTGTGGAGAAGCTAACGACCGACGGCGTCCACGAACAAACTTTCCTCCTCACATAAGACTCATTTCCCAACAGTTAACACCGCTGCTGAAGTTGTATCCTCCACCTCTAATGCTATTATCCTCACAGACTCAGGATTCAGCTACACCTCCTCTCTCGCGCCCGCACGTTGAAATTGTCCTCCACGCGCGCGCACATATACACACACACATGCATACGCGTACACTTGCAGACACGCGCGACGTTATCGGTTCCTATACGTTGCATCCACATGAGTGTTGGAAGAAAAAAAAAGATAAATAAATAAAACGGTGTCGATGCCAGTGTCGACGTGAACGTGGGAGGGGAAAAATACAAGCCGGGCGGGCGTCGCCGGTAGCGTGATAGAAGCGCGACACCTGACTGCGTGTTCAAGAATGACACCGCGCGCGATGAGTGCGTGGAGACGCCGGTACGGTGCGGGAGGAACGTACGTCGTCCGTCAGGGGTTGCACGGTTAGACCACCACACCAAACTGCTGTCATGTGGTTTTTTTATGTATGTGTATTTATACAGAAATATTCGTTTTTACATCTCTGTAGGTTTTTCATAATGAGCCTATTTAAAGATGTACTGTTTGATTTTAATGTTTCTACAGTTCAAAAGAAAAGTAAGCTATAATCATCTGTTTTTGCATCTTAAAGACATCTTGTAATCCATTTTAGCAAAATGTCAAATTCAAGAAAGTAATATTTAAACAGAAAATCTAAATTTCTAATAAATGAAATGCAACAGGAGGGGTTTCATTCACACAATATTTATACCCCAAAGCCTTAAAGACTAAAATTATAGGCTATAAACTGCTGAGCAATAGACAGTGTTGCAATAAAACAAAAAGGTGCCATACTATCCTAAATGAATACTAATATTATCATTATTTTTACAGATGCATTAATGTTTTATCCCCTCTTTCCTATGAAGAGCAACTGTGCCTTTTTCCAGGTGTCATGACATCAAGAATTTGTCATACAAAAGGTGAACCATCATCATCCTCAGCATCACATTACCCAGATTCAGCAGTATTCCTGATTTTTCAACTATATACCTGCATCTATAACAGTGACAGACGTGCTTCAATCACAGTGGGGCTCTAAATCCAGTATATCCATCTGCATGGGACAATATGACTCGTCAAATCATAAAAGTAGGTGAAATAATCTGACGATATGAAAGTGGTGTGAGTGTGACCCAGATTCTGGTGGATGCATTACTTACGCACAGCTGCCTGTCTCTGCCTCTCCACACTGCGACTGCCTGTCTGCCATTCACAGGCAGCTCCGCACACATCACCGCAGCTTTCCGTGGCTGCAGCATATGTAGCCCATTGCTGCAGGGCAACATAGGAAGTAGTAGAAGAAGAGCACAGTCAGGGGATGAGGATCAGTTGTCTACATCATTTCCTATAATGCAGCAGTTGCTCACTGTGTTCATCCAGAATTGGACTCCCCATAGGCATATTTCCACATGGTTTAGACTTGTGCTATTTATATTTGTAGGGGCATATTTGAGTGAGATAAAGCAGACAAGCAAAAGGGGGGGAGGTGGGTTTGGAGTATTAAGCAGCCCTCCATTCAGGGTTCCTGCTGAGGCCAGCAAACAGACACCCAGATGAAGCGATAAAGTGAAAAAACATTGAGGTTGCAGGCAGAGGAGAGAGAGAGGAATGTATGGCCTGTTTTGTTTTGGTGAGGGGTTGACTCAGAGAGCAAATGTGTGTCAGCGAGCGGTAATGAGGGTTTCTGTTAATTGTTTTGCCTGAGGTTTTGTTTTGTTTTTTACTGTTTTAGGCAACATAGTATTTTGTGGGTCTCCTTTTTTTGTTCCATGATCATCATCTGAAAGAACAACAGGAGACTTTTCAGACACAGAAAAGGAGAATCCTTCTTTACATTTGACGTCACGCAGTAACCTTGTGACTAGGCCTTGTGCTATGCCATCCTCAGATAAAAGAACAACAAAAGGCATCTCCAGATTCAGGTGATATTGGTGATGATTAAAGTGTAAAATAAGTAGAAGGTCCCGTGTTATGCTTCTGAGAAAAGATGCACTCATTAGGCTCAATGTTCAAGTTATACAAGCATCTTAATCACAGATTTCTCAACAGGAAAAAAAACAAAACAATCTCACTCATTAGTAGTGCTGACTCTCTCTCTCTCTTGCTCTCTCTCGTATATCTACAGTACTATATCTAGTCAGTCAGCCTATTTCCAGCTCTTTGGCCCAGTTATGAGAAACATGGTAATGTGAGGAGTCGCTGGTTGGCTTTTTTTGCATATCCATGAGAGCTGTCCATAATAAGCTTAACATATTCATGACTGCTGGCAGATTAAACTTATTATACCTCTTAGAGATGGGGTTTGGTATTCAGAGGGGACCAGAGAGGGACACACACACACACACCAACAGACAATGAGTCAAACACCTTTCAGTCTATTTAAAACATAAGAAAGTCACCAAACTGAACTATTTTCCACAATGTAAACCGAAGTCCCCGCAGTCTGGAGTCCTCATGTTGACGTAACATTTTCATATGAATGTAATTAGGTTTCCCAGGCATGACTCACCACTATTAGTCACTAAAAACAATCTGAGCCTGATGTTCCATGTCCGTCCCCCAATAAAACCTTCATTCATAACATGAGCATAACAAGACGACAACATCTTGGATAACAGTAGAAAATAGTCTTTGAAGCTCATTTGATTTGTAGGAGCTTGTAAAACATAAACTTGTTTCTGACTTTCAGAGTAAACTATGAGGTGTTTAATGGAAATACCAAGTTAAATGTTCCATTAGCTATTCCAATACGTAGCTCCAATACACTATTACACTGCCCACACCCAGGATCATAAAACAAGTTGTTTAATGTAGTCATGGAACAAAGAGTACAACAAAGAGTCAATAGAGTTACAGAGATGTGTTAGTAATAGTTCATGTGGCTGAAAAGGTAAATAAACTTGCAAACTAAACTTCTGACATGAGTTAATATTTAAGATAAGAGTCTGTGCCTGTGAGTGTGAGTATTGTGAATGACATCCAACTATAAAACCAAAATACTGTCAATACTGGTGTGTCTGTCTTGCATATAAAACTCCCAGTACTCACAGCAGTACTATAATTAGTGCTGCACAGTGGAAAGTATTGTATTGTGTATATTTTTGTAGGTTGCATTGTATCTTCTCTCACATTGAACCTTTGTCCATCATGAGCACTGCTGGATGGTGCTGTGTAGTTTTGTTTTGTTTTTATTTATTGTTTTGTCGTTGTTTTGTGTGCATGTGTGTGTATTTTTTGACAAATGACATATGCCATGTGTGGACTATGTCTTGGATTGCTACCACTTTCCTTTTAGTGTGTATGTTTTTGTTATTGTGTATGTTGCATTTTGTGCACACACTGCAAACCAGTGTCCTTCTAGGATAATAATAAAGTCTCTAAAATCTTAATCTTGAATCTTAATACCAGCATTCCCAGGATATTACAGTAAAAGGTTGTTTTGATATCTTATTGAGATAAAACATTAAAAACAAAGAAAGTCAGACCTGTTATGTGTTGGGACTGAGGGCCATTTGAGAGGTTTTGTATACAGTTATTCCTATCTTCCCTTTTTATATGACTTCATTTTCCTGTTTCCCTGCCTCCTTTCCACAGGCCTCAGAATAGCAGCAGATCAATACACAGAGGACAGGCAGCTAAGAGGGGAAATATGCTACTGCAAGGAGAGGAGTTGAGTGCTCCCCACTTACTGTAGACAGTGTGTAGGAAGTGCCAATGATGTGAATACAGGATGTTTCAGTCGGTGGCACAAACATCACAACAGTTGGATTAACTCCACTGTCTGAGAAATTGGGGGAATTTCCTCAATATGATACCTATACCTGATTGTATGACATGGCAGTTATTCTGGTATCATAACATAAACAACTATGCAGTAAACAATATTTATGAAACACACCACATCACTCCATGCAGTATTTCAGCCCATTTCCCTGCAAAGGGAAGCTTTAAAGGTCAAAATAGCTACTGGGCTGCATTAATGATGGAAATACTCATCTTCACTGCAGTCAATGTCCATTCTCACTTAACCCTTCTGGTTGCTATGGTTACTGCCTATACCTCCTCTTCTTCCTCCTCCTCAGGTCTCTCTTCCTGTGGGAGCCACTGGCATCGCTGGGGGAGCCCGTGGGTGGGGGCCTTTACTGTAAATACGGGGGAACTGTCACCTAAAGAGGAAGACATGAGGGGGGTGAGTATATTTTTGTACTAACAGTCTCTGTTCTGTCATTGCCACAAACACATACGCCTCGCCAGATATGAGACTGTTAAGTTCTGGAGGGGATACAGAGTCACAAACAAGCAGACTGAAGTTGAAAGATTGTAGTCAGACCAGCTTGTTTCAATTTCAATCACCTAAGTAATGACCACGTGGAGAAAAAAACTGCATGTCAAGCAGGGTCATGTGTAGCCCACCTGGGAGATTTAAATAATCAAAAGATTTGGACTCATAACAAGCTCATTATTACAAATATCTATCTTGAGCTGTTTTTACCTAGATGAGAATTGCGTCTGTGAGCATGTGTGTCTAAGCCCATTTAAAGGACAGATTGGCTAATATGGATTGAATGTGTTCATGTGAAAGACCAAAAACCAGTATAAGGGTCCTGCTTATCCTCTCAACTGGATTGTGTTAATCTACTAATCGGGAGCCATTTACATAACTGCTTCAGTGCAGCTGCAGTTAAGCAATTACTGCCCCCATTTCATTTGTTTCCCACCCTGTGTTATCTACTTTCATTTCCAGACTTGAACTTTAATCTCAGTCTTTCCCTTGAGTCCTTCTCTTTACAAGTCCTTAAAGTGTCTGCTTCCTTTCCCCCTTTTGCCTAAGTGCCCCTCTTCTGAACTTTAATGTTTTCCTTTCCCAGTGCTCCTGATGGCAAAGTGCTCTGTATGTGTTCAAGAAGCTACACTACAAACAATCAGTAACTTATTTTAGGCTCAGTCAACATGCTGCACTCAAAGCACAGATTTAGAGGCAGGTTATCACAGTTTTACTTGATTGTTGTTGGTCCAAACAATACATCCTTAAGGAAATCAGAACTCATAGTTATACTTTTGTAAAATAATAATAATAATTTTAAATTCTTGAATGATTTTAATGTATTATAGCCTATTCTCAGAGCCAATGTGACCCAACTTCACTGACTAAAAATCATATAGGTTATTTCTTTATGACATTTATCTAAACAATTATAGCTAAATATATAATAATCATGCCTTACATCCCTTATGTTAAAGATGAAAAACGAAGAAAAGACAAAAGACGAAATAAAACAACAAAAAAACAGACAATCGCTGATTAATTAGGAAATGTTTTAAAGAGTTTAGCCAACCTGTCTTGAAGGAAAATAGTAAACACGTAAATGAAAATCGACAACAACATATCATGTGCTGCCATCTTCTGGAGGTGAACTGATGATACATAGCAAACAGGAAAAAAACATCGAATAACGATTTACAAAAACAGAGCAGACGTTTAACGAAGCATCCAGCTTAATTATGGAGGATCCGTTTATAACTCTGAACATTTAAATCGATGTAAAACTATTTTAAAACGGCATTAAATAGCTCTGAAATCGCTTATCTGCATTAAATAAAGCGTTCGACGGTCGATTGTTTTTGACTGACACATCATTTGAAAGTCCTACTTTTTCAGCCAATCAAAACGCTTTAAGAAACCTGAGTCTTCATTTTTATCCAATCACAAGACAGAGAATAAGAAGTGGGCGTGAACATCAGCTGAAGCAGCTGGCAGACTTTCCTGTGCTTCGTGTGTGTGTGTGTTTGTGTGTTGAGAGTTTGACCACCTAAAGGCAGCGGACAGGGAGATTTTTTATTTTTTTCTTACAAAAGCGAAAGTGAAGAATGACTTGGGACACCGAATAGCGAAGAAAGTGAAATACTGACGCTTTGTTTTCAGCAGAAGGATTACTAATAAACTGGCGCTCTGTTCGTAAAGGTGAGCGGACAATAGTAGTTTGAACATGACGAGTTAGCATTAGCAATAAAACCACCTGCTATATCAGCTACTTGCCACATCTACCACTATCTTTTAAATGTAACTTAGACAAAGACTGTGACACCGTGTGCACGCTATTGTATTTGTGTAAAATGTTAGCATATGCATGTTCAGTCCACCGGTTGGATCGGTGTCATTGGAGCTGCTTCTCTCTAGCAGAGAGGGGGCTTCCCTAAATTCCAGCTGGACACATCACGTTTCCAGTCAGGGCACTTGAAGGATGTCACTCTCTCAATATAGCTGCACAGGGCTCACCTGATGACATTTAAAATAGGCTGCATGAGACCACATGGTTGGTTTGCTGTCACAGGAAACTACATGTTTACAAAATGCTTTTAGGAGACATCTGTTGTTGTGTGGTTGTTTGTAATAACAAACCCTTGGTGGCAACATGAAGCCTGAAATTGTTTCCTTTTTTTAATGTCTTGTTCCCAGTGGATAACATTGGCAGACTGTGCAGGTTTTATCCAATGAGATAAAGCTTATTATAATTATAATTTTAATAATTATTTTGACTATTTTGACTAATAATAATTTTGACTCCCAGTCTCACATAATACAGATTAGCATCTCTCTGCATTAATATGATATTGTCACACTAAATATCATGACACTATGCTATATTTTTTTTATTCCACCAGCTCTTGGGTTTTAGGGAAGACTCACAAGAGTCTCAGTGATTTGTGTTTGCGGACTTTGGCCTTATTATATGGTCCTTTTAATAGATGAGTAAATGGAGACGTGTTGAAATGAAAAGAAAGCGTCCTTTCAGGACAGCTGTTACTCCTCCACAAGTGTTGTCTCTCTTTCACTGTCACTTATTTCTCCTTCTTACCCTTCACATTGTCAGCTGTTTCTCCTTGAACAGGTGTTACCATATTACGTAAATCTTACTACTGTTGTTTTTAAATACTCTGAAACATCTTTGTGTTTGTGAATACACTGTGATGAGGTCTCTGACTGTCTAATGTTTTTATTTTCAGCCATGGAACCACCACCGACTGGCACCTCATCCACCCCAAGGCTCAGCCTGTCGTCCTTGCGGACGGGCCCTTCCTCTACAAGCTCATCTGCTACCACAACCACACCATCCTCAGACCGGCCTAAGCCTAAACTCTCCATGCCAACACCTCCAACCACACCGTCATCTTCTCCCTCCACCGCCTCCTCTCAGGTTTCTCCTAGTCTTTCCCACTCCTCCTCCCTCTCCACGCCGCCTGCCTCCCCTCTCCGCCTGCCCATCAGAAGCCCCTCTCAGGTGGGCAGATCTCAGCTCAACGCAGCTTCAACGGCAAATCCCCCATCAGGAGCCAACGCCTCTGCTCCACAGCCTCCCACCACACCTGAACCAGGTGAGAGTCAAACTCTGACACTTGACCTTTTACACTTTAAATCGTAAAACCAAATCTTTACACAACAGTTTCACCTGCTTCTTCTCCAGCAATCAGTGCAAGCAACACTCCCAACGTGCAGTTTAAAGTGTTATGTCTCCATGACAACCATAGACATTTACCACAACATGTAAAGCAGCCTCTCCCATATTGCTGACCTGAAGAGACGATCCTGTCTTACCTCTGTCTTTTCAACTCTGCTTAGTTCTTAGCCAAAATCCTCTGTGTGAAGTTCACATAACATGAAAACCTTCAGCTCCTCTGAGAATATCAAATTTTAATTTACTGCATGGCTTGGCATTGAAGCAAGGTCTAGATATGTAAATATGGCGTATTACTGGAAAGTGTGAAATCTAACACCTTAGTCATTTCATTTGGACCACGATTTTTCCATCAGACCTACTACTGTTAAAAATACACTGTGATGAGGCTTGAGTCTACTTGTCTAGAAAAGAAGAGATAATATAATATAAGATAATGTAATGAAAGTAAAAAGAGGAGACAGGTTACATCCTTATGTAAGTGTGTGTGTTATGGCAGAAAGGGTAAGTAAGTAATTATTTCAGTTCCCTACACTACAGTGCGTGTGTGTGTGTTGCATCAGGGAAACTAGTAGCTGCTGTTGACTGCCCTAAACAAATATTAAGGGCTCAAGCAGTGGGTCGGGTTTTGAACAGCGGAACAGCAGGATTGTGGGACATCTGATGGAAGTTACCAGATCTCATCACATTTCCTTTTGCTTCCTGAGACAGACAGGCAGTATCGCTTAGAGCCCGTGGGTGTTTTGAATCTTGGAAATTGTTTGTTGCCGCCCCCATCTTTTTTCCGTGTATCACACAGTTTCCATGTGACAGCTCTTGCTTCAGAGAAGCACTGAGGTTTCAGAGTAGCAGAAGTCATCATCTTAAAGAAGGTTTCAGTGGGACAGTTTTATGAGGGCAAGAGCTGTTTCTGGAAGGATCTGAGTCGTGCTCACACTGCGAGATCACTTGTGTTACTAACTGCCGCAATGCTGATGGGTTATCTGAACTGGGCGGTTTCCATATTTCTGTTCCTCTTTATCTGGAGCATGCGTGCAGAGTATTTTAAAACCAAAGTTGCATAAAAAAAAAACTATGATCATACTTCTGATGCTCAAAGAAGTTGACCCAGTTTATTTTAGAGAAATATTTTCTTAATTCGCAGCTTATAGGTACGTAAAATAAAAGGTTCTCGCGTTCAGACAAATTTTATGTGGACACATAAAATTGAAAGAGCACACTCAGCGGTTTCAGGTCCTGTAAATCAGGGTAAGCTAAATATTTTGCTGACACGGTACTGTGTCAGGATTCAACAGCTGGGTCGGTAAGACAACACATTTGAGTGTGTATGTGTGTTGGAAACATGCTTGTCAATTACAGTTGCAGATATGACTAACGATATAAAACATTTTTATGTTCATTTTAGATCTTTTTGTCTAAAGCTGCAATTAACGATTATTTTCTTCCAATCATTTTCTAGATTAATCGATTAATTGTTTTATCTATAAAATGTCAGAAACTGCAGAAAAATGCCCACTATAATTTCCTCAAGATCATGGTGACGTCTTCAAATATCTTGTCTTATCAAACCAATTGTCCAAAATCAAAACATATGGTGCACTTTCATGTATGACTCAGAAAAGCTTTGAGTTCTCACATTTGACAAAGCTGCAACAACTGAATATTTGGCATTTTTGCTTGAAAAGAATGACACAATCCGTTATTCAATTATCAAAATAGTTTCGGGTTTATTTTCTGTCAATCAACTAATGGATGAGCTGATCAGCTGTTGCAGCTCTATTTATGTTCCTTGAGTTATTCTAAGTTATCTCCCCATTTACAGAAGAGATACATGCACGCCTTTACTAAATCATAGACAGCCACAAAATTTACCCAAGAAGGTGTGTTGTTTGAGATGATTTTATTATGGATATGTTATATAATGCTGTACTTTTATTTTATTTTCTGTTTCCTCCAGAAGAGCCAGAGGAGGAGGTCAGTTTTGAGGATCTGGAGTACAGAGCAAAGGCAGGAGATGCTAAAGCACAGACCAAGGTCAGTGTCAAAGAGCACCTTGCAAATACTGTTGACTTTAATGACCATATGGTGTTGGACAGAACAGATCAGCCAACTAATGATAAATGTAATTTTAGAGTGACATATTGGTGGGAAGGACAGGTCATGAGTCAACTAATTCACAGTAAGGCTGGCCCTGCAAGTCCAAGTGCGTCTTGAGTGTCTATGTGTGTGGGTGTGTGTGTGTCCAGATGGGACGTTACTTCCTGGCACTGGCAGAAGAAAGAGATGAGGAGCTGAACAACTGCACAGCGGTCACTTGGCTGGTCCAGGCTGTTAAACAGGGCCGCAAGGACGCCCTCAAGCTGCTGCAACAATGCTTAGCCTCTAGAAAAGGTACCAAAAAGTTTCCCACTTCTACCCTCAATCTACAAGTCATTGATTTGATGTCATGAATTGATTAGACAGCTCTTTAACTGATGTTGAAAATAGTTTGCAATCATCAGTGTGCAGATGTCTTTTTGTTTTTCAGGGATCACTCTAGAGAATTTTGAAGAGGTGAAGAAGTTGTGTACAGAAACAAGGTTTGAGAGAGGAGTCCGGAAAGCAGCTCTGCTCATGTACTGGAAGTTGAACCCAGATAGAAAGAAGTCAGTAGCCGTTTCTGAGATGCTAGAGAACGTCGAACACGTCGCCACAGAGCCAGGTATGGAGAGGGGATATACTATCACTTTAACATGCTGACATTGCACAGTTTTAATAAACATAACATTTACATTTCATAAATTACATAAATGAATTCGAAAAAAAGAAGTACAAACATGTTGAGGGGAATTTTTGTTCTTCTGTTTCTCCTCCATCTACAGGCACACCAGTCTCTCCGGGTCCACTTAACAGCTCTGCCAAGAAACAAAGGAGAGTCTTGGAGAGGATGGTCACCAGCGAGTGTATGTGATCCAAAACATGACTTCTATTTGTGAAAAGTTTTTAACACACACATTAGAAAAGTCTTCACTAAAAGTATTGCTTATGTACAATTAGTAATTCATGCCTAAGGCAACCCAATCATTTTTATTTAATCACTTTTTAACAGATGACATTGTAGCTACAATAAACATTATATTTTGCTTATAAATTAACCTACACGATGTGTCGTCTATATGTCTTTGTAGCCAGTTCTTATGTCGGTCTTGACGACTTCGTTGAGATGACGAAGAAGTACGCTCAGGGTGTCGCGCCGTCAACAATCATGGCTGATGTAGGAGGCACTGATGACGATGACGATGATGACATAGTTGTGAAACATCCAGATGAACTGCCCCTACACCAAAAGGTGGGAAGCTCTTAGACTTTGTATGTCAGGATGTGGCTGGTCTGCTGTGTGCTGTTTGCATTCATCTGCTATTTTATCCATTTCTTTTTACAAGTTAATTCTTCTGCATTTTATGCTTTTTTACTGAACTGCAACAATAAAGAGGTGATGAGCAGAGAGAACAATGGGCAACAATATGCAATCAAGGTCCTGAAAATGTGGAAATTGGGGGTTACAGTTGGCACATTAACCCCTAGGTCACCAAGAATGGCACTATTTTATTTTTCTATTCTTTATGTTCTTTGTCTGTTGTTAACCCCATGATGTATAATGTCTTTCAATTATGTCTCCACTGTACCTGCACTTATAACACATATCTTGCTTTTGAAGTAGCATCTTTCTTTCAGTCTGTTGGATCAAACACACATGAGATGCATAGTTTGTCCTCATCAGCTGGAATCCATATGTGTGCATGACAACTGACATGTTTGAAAAATGAGGGCCGACTAACAGCAGTGCCTAAATGTTGCCTGAAGAGTTATATGTTAATTGTTGTCACAGCCAGTCTGTGTCCACATTTAACAAGAGTCTTATACACATACCAAGAATAATGTAAATAGCCCTGCTGCCAGCCATTTTAGACCATGTAGTTTGTGTGTAAACTTTTACAGTTTAGGGTCAGTATATTTTCAATTTTTATCTAGGCCTACTCAAAATGAGCTTGTCATTAGTGAAGCTATTAGTAGTATTTAGATCATCATGTCCCTGTTTCGATTGTATTGATTGCACACTGCAAACACTGAGACAAACTACACTTTCACAGTTTTGAGTGCTGACTCTCAAAGGAGAACTTCAATCTTTGCTGACAATGTGTGGAATAAGCACAAGTTATATTCTGTGGTGGGAGTGATATATAGTACAATAGGGACTATAGATTTTGGGATCACAGTGATGTTCTGACCCTTTTTCTTCTTCATTTGCTTCCACCAGCTGCTGAAGTTCCCGCTGTACGCTCTGCTGGAGATCAAGGAGCACCTCATCGACTGGGCGTCACGAGCTGGCATGCAGTGGCTCAGTGCTCTGATCCCCACGCACCACGTCAACGCGCTCATCTTCTTTTTCATCATCTCTAACCTCACTATTGAGTTCTTCATCTTCCTCATCCCTTTGCTGATTTTCTACCTCTCATTTTTCTCCATGGTCATCTGCACGCTGCGTGTTTTCCAGGTTAGTGACTTCTGCTTTTGCTATTAAATGCACGTTTAATACTGTAGTAGTAAATTCGTGCATTTAATAGTAAATTTTTGTATATTGGCTCAGTTACAGATAATATTTATTCTTGCAATCGTGTAAAAGTAAACTTTTTGTTTTGCCAAAAGACCTACTGGAGATTTGGAGTAGAAGGCTACTTATCAACAAGACAGAAATTAACGAGTATCTTTTTCTGCAGAATTCAAAAGCATGGGAAAATTTCCGGGCTCTGACAGACCTGCTGGCTCACTTTGAGCCTGGTCTTGATCTGGAGCAGGCTGAGACCAACTTTGGATGGACACACCTGGAGCCTTATCTGTAAGCATGCCTTTATTTACCTTCATCTATGTGTAAACATCCATTCCTTTGCTCAGCTGATCACTTTTAATGTTTATTCTGTTGTGTTTGCAAATGTTGAATTTAGTGTTGTGTTCAGGTTTTACTAGTTTGACTGCATGATGCATTCAAGTTTTTGCTTAGTTCAGGCACGTTTTTGGTTTTTGTTATAGAAGTGATAAAGTAACTAATAATTTTACTTATAATTTCCCAGACAATCTAATTCCTTTAACCTGATCATTAATAAAAAATCATTTCTATGTACACAAGACAGAAAAAATAACATTTGTAAAGTTGAAGAATTAACCTCAAAATAAACAATAAAACTAAAGTGAATGCAGTCAAGATCACAAATACATGTTTGTAAAATTGTCTAAATGCTTGTGCAGATAAATAATCAAATCCCAACTCCATTCTCAGGTACTTCCTGCTCTCAGTGATCTTTGTGGTGTTCTCCTTCCCGGTGGCTGACAAGTCCTGGATCCCCTGCTCGGAGCTAGCCACCGTCGCTCTCTTCTTCACCGTCACCGCCTTCCTCAGCCTTCATGCCTCTGCTCAGCTCTTTGCTCGTAAAGCCCTCCTCACAGAGGTCCTCTCTGGGGCCTGCTCCCTCGCTCACCTCCTGCCAGACTCCTTCTGGTTCCTCAAGTTCTTTGGGAAGACGTTCATCACTGTGCCTCTTGGGGACGTAGTGGTGTTAAACCTGGGGGTGCCCTGTCTCCTATACGGCCACCTTTTCTATCTGCTGTTCCGTATGGCCCAGCTGAGAGGCTTCAAGGGCACCTACCTCTGCCTGGTGCCGTACCTGGTTTGTTTCACTTGGTGCGAGCTCTGTTTAGTGTTCCTTAATAATGCCTCCGCAATTGGACTCATTCGCACCTGCGTTGGCTACTTCCTCTTCCTGTTTGCCCTACCTATACTCTCACTGGGCCTGGCTGCAATGCTCATGGTCCAGTTATTGCAGTGGTTCCTTGCTCTGGAAGTAGTCAAGATGGTGGTCACACTGACTATTTGTTTTGTGCCAGTAGTCCTGAGGCTTTGGACCCGCTTCAGTCTCAACCCCATCGTTGTTTTTCGGTCATTATCCAGGAGTAGCATCGTCAAGCTCATCCTGGTTTGGCTCAGTGCAGTGGTGCTCTTCTGCTGGATGTACGTCTACAGGTCTGAAGGCATGAAGGTGTATAACTCCACCCTGACATGGCCTGAGTACAGCAACCTCTGCGGCCCACAGGCCTGGAGAGAGGCCAACATGGCCCAAACTCAGATTCTCTGCTCCCATCTGGAAGGTCATCGTGTCACCTGGACTGGGCGCTTCAAATACGTCCGTGTGACGGACATTGAGAATGGGCCGCAGTCAGTTATCAACCTGCTGCCTGTATTTGTGGGGAACTGGATGCGCTGTCTTTATGGTGAGCCGTATCCTTTGTGTAACGAGGTGAAGAATGTCACAGCGGAGCCTCAGCCCCTTCCAGCCCCGGCGCCTCCCCGAGAAGATCCCCTCTGTAAACTTAAAAAACTAGCCAAGCACGAATGCCACATCAAACGCTTTGATCGATACAAATTTGAAGTCACAATGGGCATGCCGCTGGAGAGGAAGACCAAGAACGGGACGATCATAGAGGACGAAGATGCGACTAAGGACATTGTTTTGCGGGCGAGCAATGAGTTCAAATTTGTGCTTTTAAAGTTGAACACAGGAAGCCTGGTGGAGTTCAGTACTATTCTGGAGGGACGTTTAGGCTCTAAGTGGCCTGTGTTTGAACTGAAAGCCATTCACTGCATCTCGTGCGGCGATACCCTCATTCAAAGCCGCAGACAATACAAGATTGAACACGACTGGAGGCGCACAGCTCAGAACGCCCTGCAGTTTGGCTTTGACTTCTTCTTCAACCCCTTCCTGACGGCTCAGCTACACCAACACTCCGAAACAGAGACTGAAACAGAAATTACGACACAGGAAGAGGGATAAACGGAGAGACAAAATCAGCAAACACACTCGTAAGAAATATTGCTGTTAAGATGTGTGATAATGATAATAGACCCTTCACCTGAAGAACATTGATTGTACTCAACTACTCTTAACAGAATCTAATAGTAAAATTGGCAAATTACTTGTCAATACTGTTAGAGGGAGGACAGATATTTAGTGTCATCTGTCCTGTTGTAAATCTGAACGTGATTGCGTGTGTGTGTTTGTGTTCTTGTAGCTTTTGAGCCAAAATGTGTGAGAGTACATAATATAATTAAATTAAGTATAAAAGGAGGAGAAACACAAGGTAGTAAGGTTTTTATATTAAGTTTACAATTTATTGATTAACACTAAAAGAAGAAACACACCATCTAAACCTCCTCAGCTGTGATCAGCTGTGCGTATGTTGTAAACACTGTACAAACACTATCTGTCGTATCCAATTTTATGTACATTTTACAGTATCATGACACTTTTTTTGTGGCCAAAATCAGTATTTACATTTTACAGTTTGATTGTTGGACTGTACTCTCCCTACATTGTTGTCTGTGTCCATCAAAGAAGTATGAAAGTAGATGTTAGATCATTTATTTTACAGAAGTAAATTTGTAAGCTTTAATCATTTAATATTATACAGTATATGTCCAATATGTCATTTTGAAGTGGTTGGTATTGGATTTTCAAGTGCCTTATAAAACTTAGTCTCACTTTAAAGATAATTTGGGAGAAAATAGACTAAACCATGTCTGCAGTCATTTACCTCTCTCCTCCTTCACTCGTATTCATGCCTGCTGTGCAGGGATTTAATATATTGAACATTTTCAGTCCCTGAGTGATGATGTGTTTTAAGTTAGGATGTCACTACTGTTTTCTATTCTGTGACCTATAAATATGATGAAAACATTTGCTTGTTGCAGTTTTTATTTTAACAATAATTGCATTAGATCAGTTCAAGTGCTAATTATTTATTTTACTCATGTACATTTGAGATCATCACTTAAGTATTCTGTGACACAAATAACCAGGTGAAATGTGTCTGTAATATGTTTTACAGCCTTTTCACCTGTCAAATACAGGTGTGACTAATAATATCATTGATTGCTGCATTTGAACGGCGCCATCGTTAATATCATCAGGTCCCAGCTGTGCCATTCATGTTTTGTCAAAAGATCTATGAATCTGATATATATGAAGAACAAGATTCATGTTAGCAAGATTGATTCAGAGAGCAAAAGGAGGTGAAGAGAAAGGCTAGGCTTGACAGGAAGAAGAGAATGATTTGTGATTGATTTACAGTCTTTTCTCTCTGAAGTCCCTCATCTGAGAAGCACCTGATTCAGCTGCACATTGCTGGAAGACGCACATAGTGATGCTCAACAAGTCAAATCCAAAAAAATAAATAAAACGGTATAGTTCACTATAAACTCAGGCAGTTTGGATAAAGTTGAACTTTGCAAATCTAATTTAAAAAATTGACTTGGCTCCCGTCATTACTAGATCCTCCAGTTACCAATAGTTAAATATGCAAAAATGGAGGCCTGAAATTGAATCTGCTTCAAAGTGAGTCATGACAGAAAAGGTTTGGGAACCATTGCATTAGTCATTATGTCTACAGATGTAATGAGTGTGTAACAACACTAGGTGGTGCCTCAGACCACATGACTTTGCTGATATCACAGACTGTAATGATGACCCCTTGTAGACTAGTATAAACTGAAGCTATAAACTGTGCACATTAACATAATAGCTTATAATGGTTTATATAGTTCCACTGCAATAAAAACCGCAGCTGTACGCTCATTGGATGCAATTTCGTTGAAATCTTTATTCAGAAAAAAACATATTAACATTATTTATAACTGTCCATTTGACAATTTTGTCATCAACATACATTAACACAAAAATATGTGAATCAACATTAGTTTGGTCAGGAGGTGAAGTAAAACTGACACGTTTTCAAGAAAAGGACAAATAAAAGAATAAACTGTTCTCTAAAAATAAAAGATTCTGCACATCAGCAAAGTAATCAGTGAGGAAGGCTGAAGAGATTCTGCTGTAGCTTTGGAGGCAACCATCAATACAGATGATCGAGTCCACAGTCCGTTTATGGATTTAAAAAAAACTAAACCTCATACATGTCAAAAAACAGAGTTTATATATACAGACACCATTTAGGCCCTTTGATTTTTTTTGTTCTTTTTTTTCTTTTAGAGTACAACATTAATCAGAAACATTCCCCATTCTTCTTGGTTCTCAGTTTCACCAAGTAGAAACTGATTCTTGGACGGCTTCATTCAAAATGTACATGTAAGTGTATGAACCGAACACTGGTAAACATGCTTCAGTGCCCGAAGACACAAATAAAGGTAGGAGAGCTCGGTCATCTATGGTTACTCGTGCTGCACGGGGCCTCCCGGGGCCCCTGAAGCCTTTGTACAGCTGGGTCTAAATGGTTAAGAAGGAAGCCAAGTCAGTCAGTCAGTCAATTTATAAACACCTAGGCTAAATGTGTTTGACATGCAGCATCTTTTTGCTTGATTGTTGAAATTGTTTTGTTTGTTTTTGAAAGTTTTTTTTTTTTTTTGCTTGATTTGAGTCGTATTTAACGGCACAAAGTAGCGCATGACGAGGCCCCCGGACCAGAAGCAGAATCCACAATCAGAGAAGTTGGAGGTCTTGTTTCAACACTGAGACTGAAACACAAACTGTGTGGAGCAGATATGAGTGTGTGTCCTCATATTTTGGATATTAAATTCTGCTTCTATCTGAAAGGACTGTTGATGTTTTACCTCGCTGAACAGTTGTTCATTGTCTCGTCCTGAATCGGAGAGAGAGAGAGCTCAGAGGTCGTCTGGGTGCATTTGGGTTAAGGGGAGGGTCCCGAGTTCATCCTTGCACATCACACATATCAATAATTATCATTGTCATCATAATTACCATCATTAAGATCATTTAACAAGAAATTACAAAAACAAAAACTGGGGTAGTTGATCTGAAATCAAACAAACAGCCAGTTACATAAATGCCCCATTTTTTCATCACTGCTGCTGGTAGACACGAAGGGTTTTTGTTACACAAAACAGTGGGCTAGGGATAAGAATAGGCTTCGCTCGAGCACACAAACGGCCAAATACAGAGAGGAGGAGGCGGAGGAGGAGGTGGAGAAAGAAAAAGAGCCTGAAGAACCAAAAAAAAAAAAATACAAACATGTAAACGTCTCTCCAGTCAGAGGTGGGAGAGGGGGGGTTCATCCCCCTCAGAAGCTGAGCAATCGACACACCATCAAGCACAATCCAGAGGTTAACAATCAAGAAATCCACAGTTCGGACAATTTTGCAATCCGTAATCCAGTGCGCAATCCAGCCTGTTCCCGTTCTAGCCCTCTCTAGGTCCTTTCAGTTTCTGGGAGGCTGGGGAGGAGGTGAGGGGAGAGTATCAGTTACCTAGATTTGTGTATGTTTTCAGATCGTGCGTGTTTGCCTTCCTGCCTCTTTAGGCATATTCCTGGTGCGTGAGAGAGAGTGTGTGTAAGTGAATGTGTACATTCTGGCATAGTTGTTGTGTTCAGGTGTAAACTCGTAATGTATCCGCCGGTGACATCTGTTCATTAATGCATCTCAGAGTTGAGTTTGTCTTGGAAGATGTACAGGTTGTTGGTGGCGGCAATGGCGATGATGTTCTCCGTCGGGTGCCAAGCTGTGTGGAGGATCTTCTTGGTGAAGTCCAGGCTGTCCACGCTGATGTCGTCCTTCCGGCGTTTTCCTCCAGCGGCGCAGACCCTCCGCGGTTTAAGGACGGCTCGGGGTTTGCTGCTTTCTCTGGAGGCTTCAAGGGTCACGTCGCGTTTGGTGTTCCGGTCGAACATGCGAAAGAAGTTGTTGTAGGCGCCGGTCATGATCACACTGGACAGAGGAGGAGAGGGAGCATCTTCTTATTTCAGTCTAGAAATTTCTTTCTTTTTACTGGTGATGATTGGTACTGGATACACTTACATCCAAACTAACTTCACTCATCCATGACTACAGGCCTAAATTTCAAGTGTCAGTTCATCCAAATTACAAAAAAAGTTTTTTTTCTACATAGATTTACACAAGTACTGAGGAAGCTGTACTAGTGAGTTTGTTTGATTCTTCTTTATACTTCTACTTCACACTTAGACAGAGAATATTGTACTTTTTTTTACCCTCCACTACATATCAAACAGTAATAATTCAATAAGGAAACTTCCAGTTATGACACTTTACACTCTGTTTTGCTGATAACATTTTTGTACTTCAAATTCTGAATGCATGACTTTTACCCCCTTGTTTAAAGGATCACATTTACATTAATGCATTTTCAAAAACAGAATTTTCTATTTACACAGTGGCATCTCTAGCCATGCATAGTTTCTGTTTTATATACCCAGGTTTTGAGATGTCCATCTCTGCTGCCACTCCAATACACAGTGGAGGTAAATAAAATTAAATTTTGTGGTGCTCACGGTGCTAAAATTACTTTTGCAAAACTAAAGCATCTTGTCCTCCAAAAACACACAATGTTGGTAACTCTGGATAATCCACGAAAAAGACCCTGTCAGCTACTTTCTACTGAACAAATTATTCCTGTTGAAAGGTCTGTGGGGATTATTTTGAGCAAAAAAGGATGCTATTTCTGGGAATATGTTGCCATTGAATCTTTCAAATGTAATATCACAACACTTTAAAAAGCACTGCAGGCAGAAACACAACTAAAATATCTCAAAACTGAAACTCTCAGCATGGAAGTAGAAAATACATTTTTCAAATTTACATGACCTGACTAAACTGTTGATAATTATAGAAATATACTGAAATAATTATAAAAAATACCTGTCCGAGCCATTCCAGGCACACTCAAACTTGTCAAAGATGCAGTCGTTTTCGTAAAGGGAGCACAACTTGCTGCGGAGGTAATCATGAACCTGGAGGATCACACACACACACAACTATGGTTAAAAATGAATTGAACACACAGCTGCTGCGCTCTCAGGTACAGTCTCCATGTAAACTATAAATAGAGGACTGAGCAGAAGAGGAACACATATATATATACACACACACACATACTCAAAGCTTGGTACAGACAAAACACATCAAAATGCAGGTAAGTTGTAACAAAAACCTCCCTGAAGGCAACACTAACAAGACACAACACCGGCCCTTCAGCAATCTGAGGACCAGGAGTACATTTTAATCTAAACTTCTTTTCCATATCAGTAAATCCATTAACATCCGGCTCTCTATTATCAAACTCACCGAGGGCATGATAATAGAGACACACGTGAACACACACACACACACACACATATTCACTGACTAATAACTGTTTTCCCTTGTGCTTTCATTCGACCTGCTTGTGTCAGCAGTGTGGTCCACTACAGTGATGCAATGGGCTGAAATCTCCACCTTCTCCAGCCACCGTGCTCCTGCATTAAGCTCCCTGTTTTCACTTTCTGCATAAAGTCAGCAGTCAACAGTCGCCTCCTCAATCAATAAACGGTCAAGCTGAGGTCGGCTCATGGTTGTACATCAAACCTGGTGACATTTTTGTTTTCCCCTTTGGGTCTTTCTGCACGGGGTGAAATGACAGTGTCAGCTGGAGTTGAATATATACTCTTTTTGTTTTGTTTTGAGTACAGTGTCATATTCCCTTACGGATTTATGCATATTTTTCATGCTCCAGGAAGAATACAGGTGTAAATTTACCAAAACAAGAAGGAGTCTGACCCTGAAAACCCCCTTTTTCTCCCCCCTGTTTCTCTCACCTTTCTCCATTCACCCACATCCCCTCTTTCTCATCCTCATCCATAAACCTTTTTTTTTTTTTAAATCCCCAACTCCTCATTCTTCTCTCCTTCTCTCATCACACCATCCTCACCCTCCCCGCCAAACCCTCACCCTTCTCCTCCCTCTCCTCCCTCCCTCCTTCTCTGTGCTGCATTGCAGATCTAGGTGTCGGGCGCTGTGTAAGGTATCCCTCCTTCCTGCTTCACTTTATGAGTGGAGGCTCGCAGCCTATAAATAGCTCCAGTGCGTCTTTTAGCCTCCCACTCCTGGCGGCCTCATAGGCCCTCACACGTCAAGCAAACACACACACACATACACACACATTCACCCACACGCCCGTGGCACGAATACTAAACACACACTGAAAAAAAAGGAGTTGATAAATACTTCTACAGAGCATAAATACATAAACAGAAGATGGCGGGGCCTATTGTAAACACTTACAAGTGACTTTACATATTTATTTGGTTGAGCGATGATGTGTTGAAGCACGCAGGGATAGAAAAAAGCTTTTTTTATCTGCTTAGTGCAAAGAATGTTTTCTCTGAAACACACTGTATGTTTACATTTTTTTTTACAGCATGTTAGACCAACTTACAGTAATCTCTCATCCCACATACACAGCATAACGATAAAAGTACTGTTTATCTCACACATTAGTTAATCTGCCAAACATGCAGATTCACATCTACAGATTAAAGTCCAATGTTAAAAAGCCACAGCGAGGGGTTTCTGGTGATTCTGCACTGATGAGAAGAAGTGCATTTTCTGGCGAGTAATCAATCCAATTATCCTTAAAAGGGTTTTGGAAAAATCCAATCATCAGTAAGTACGGTGATTCTGAGAGGAAACTTTTTTTCCCATGATTCATTTCTGTTGAGATTATCCATATTTTCCAGGATGATAATGTTCGCTTTCAGTAAAGGGAGAGTTAGTCGCCCTACCAGTGTGGAAGACAACAGAGATTTCAACCACAAACACTTCAGTTAACAAAGTGAACATTTAATACAAACAGTTTGATTCGGTAAAAGAGGCTTTGCTCTTTGATGGAGCTCTCAAAGACTCCAAACAACAACAACAAGCACATAAACTAAATCCCTGCACATTTTAAATAACGTACGTCCATCACCATCTCTTTCACTTTGTGTTCAGTCTGTGGAAGTTGTGAACAGCTTCGAGTATCTGAGAACATCAGTTAATGATAAAGTTAATTTCACAGCGTGTGGATGCTAAAATGAAAGAAAGCCAGTCAGAGATCATTTCTTCTTCTAAAAAATCTTGGAGCATGTAGTCTCAGTCTGGGATGTTGATCTGACTGTCGCAAACACAAACAAGCTTGCTGAAGTTGTTAAAGCAGGCAGGAAAATTGTGAGTTGCCAACAAGAATAATTAGATACTCTGTATAACATTGCTGTATAGAGGAAAGCTCTGTCTATTATTAACAACACTGAACATCACGAAATTACACGAAATTCGATATAACGCCTCTTAAATGATGTTATAAAACACTCCTGGTAAAGAAAAAGGTCTCTGTTGAAGCGAGTGCAATCAGTACAAAGAACAAACAACACACAACAAATTGTAAAAATGAGGTTGTGGCAGCAAAGATGATTGGATGCTTCTGGTTAGATGATAGCTGGACAACTTAGCAAATGCTAGTGAGGCATGAATGAAGCAAACAATCAGCAGCATGATCAGTAGTTATGAATTCCAGTTTATACTGGCGTTATTTCCTGTAAAAAGCTGACGATTACTTAGCATCACTGTATTTTTCATGAAATTATTCTTGCACCCTGATGTGGATTTAAAAAAACTACATTAATGCTTCCTTGACTACTGATTGGTTCACACGAGTAAAGCATCAGAGCAACTTTCAATAGAGACAATCAAAAATATTCACTCTGATGTTTCTTGCATTTCAACACTGCTTCATGCTTTTCATCACACGTGGGTCATCACACACCTGGTATGTCTCCAGGGGCTTGCTCTCCATGTTGAGGTCCCAGACTTTGGCAGTCAGGTAGTCCCTGGTGAGCAGGTAGCGACCGCTGTGGCTGAACTTGACGTCCGACACCGAAGAGATAATCTCAGAGAAGAAGGAGCGAGCGCTGGGGTCCTCGGGCTCCTCAAACACTGGAGAGGAAGAGGGGGGGGGGGGGTGTTAAGTAGAGTGTGATAAAGGACTGTGGAAGTTGATTTAGGTGTGGAGGTTTCTCAGTGCAAGTGTTACATGCCACGCAAAAGGTGATGAGTGTGTACTTGCACAGATATGCAGAAAGGTGACTACAATACACAAATACTAGTACTGCTGCGTGTTCATAAACATACTGTTGCTGTCTGACTGTATTACTGGAACAGCGAGACATTTCTCTTTTAATATAACACAACTTATATCCTCCCGCTGCTTTGTGGAGTGCTACAGCTCCACTGAATGAAGCTCGAGTGTTCACTGCACTAGTGACTCCTACTTGATGAAGCTCTAGATCACATGGGAATTTCAACTGGAAAGTAAAAGGGTACAAACTAGAAAAAAAATGGTTGGGAAACTACACATGGTCAAAATGTCACATGAATTATTGTCCCTTAAGGAAAAGAGGAAAACTAACCCTGACATTAAAAAATGGCCTTGAAGTTAAAAAGAAATATTACTACATGATGAAAAAATGTTACAAAAGAAATATATTGTGGTCGTAAAGTGTGATAAAAATCAAACTCCTTACTTTTGCTGTTAGATCATGTATAGTAAATGAAAATATTTTGCAGGTAGGAAGAAAAAGTAGGTTGTTAATCTAAAAGCTTTACCAGGGTTATACTTTTGGAAATGGTTCTGCAGCAATGGTAGCCTCTTAACATCCACCCTTTTTTCCACCCAAAATTCATGTAGGCTTCATTTGAAAGGTAACATCTACTAGTTTTTGTGCTTCTTTTAGCTTCTTTTAGCATTAAAACACAACCAAAACTACATCAGTTCAAATATGGAAAGAAAAAGTTTTTTGGTCCACATCTGTAATGAGTCATATTTGAATAACAATAACTAGGACATGCTTTATGTCAGAACTGTGAAAATCACCATATATCTTCTACATCTTGTCAACCACACCTGTATAAAATTTCAGATCTCATGGCCTAACCTTGTGGGAGCTAGGCATGTTTTTAGTTTGTGGTGTCACTGGTGTCCCCAGACCTCTAGCCAAATTGTTCCAATTGCTTTTACTTGTTACTGCGTGATGCTAAGCAGCTTACAACTGGCTTAAGCTGGTCATCGTCATCATGTGATTTGTAGTTCATGGGCTAAAACAATGCAAAACCACCTGTATCAGACAGTTAGAGGCTTTATAAAAGATGATGTCTCCATCTCAGCTCCCAGCAGGGATTTTACTCACATTTGGAGTGTTTGTCACACAGTGCTGATTCCCGCATGTCACAGAGGCGCAGGGTGCCTTTGCTGCTGCTGTAGACAAACAAGTTACAGTGGTGGGGGTGAAACTCAGCCGCTGTGATCACCTCTGTCAGATCCTCCATGTTGGCAGGTTTGATGTCCACAATGTCTGAGAGAAAGAGGCTTCGCTCAGAAAAACATCAGAGAGAGTCAGCTTCTTGGTGCCGGCACTTTGTTTCACTCTATGAACTGTTTTTACATACAGAAATCTACTATACTGTATGTACACATTCATTCATTCATTTGTCCTTTTATCAATCTTATCCACTAACTGACTTAACTAATTAGATTGCGTCTGATTTCATATATAAATCCTGTAATCCACACACAAAACAAAAACATAAGCATATGTAAATGTATACATAAGCAACACAATGTAAATAATTTACAGCAGAAATAAAGCAAACCAATATAAATATATCTTGGAGGGGGGATTGTTGGGAGAAAGGTTATTCCATATTCAGATAAATTGTAATATTATAAATCCTGTCTGGGTCGGGGATGTGACTCTACTGTGTCCTATTGAGCTGGATTAAAACTCAGAAAGGGGCTGAAATATTTATGCAGCTTTTGAATTATTCATTACGCTACATTTTCACTCCTCAAGAATAATATTCCCCCTCCCCCAACACTGTGTGTCTTTGTGCATTTCTTTATACAACAAAGTGGGATTTAAAGTGCGGGAGTTCAGAGTGTGTGTGTGTGGGGGATTTATTATTGTGCATGTACGTGTTAATATATGCAATAATTATCTGTGTCCTTGTGCTTTAATAAATCTAGACTTGCTTTTGTATGTGTTGGTGCATGTGTGTTCACGCCTACATGTTGGCACGCATGGTTGTTTTTTTTTGTCTTCATCTCTTCTCCTCACTCTGCATGCGTATTAGAACCCAACAAAAGGATACTGAAGCTGCGGTCGGTGATGTCCAGATGCCAGAGGTTGATCCTCAGGTCGTCAGCCGACATGTAGGTCTCGTAGTCGGAGTTGACGGAGATGGAGTTGACGTGGTAGGTGTGGGCATTGGCGAACACTCGCCGCGGGCTCACCTCCACCATCAGGTCCATCGGCTTCAACACCGGCACCTTAGAGAGACAGTTAGAGCGCTTTAAAATCCCATGTTGACAATTAGGAGAAGAAAAAATGCAAAAATACAGACAGTTGACTCCATTTAAATCATTTTATTGTATCATGAATTAATATTTAATAAACTACTTCATTTGATATCAATAATATATTTCATGCTGGAACCCAAATTCACTCTTTTGATAGCTCAATCAAGTGCCAATTCACTGAACTTAGTAGAGCTCATTTAGCATTTGCATCAACACACATTTTCCTTTGTTGATACACGATTTACATTTTTATAGACTACTTAGATATCTGTTCTTATTTGCATACAGCACAGCAGGAGCTCCACCACCGTACATGCACATGTTCTCAGACCTCTAAAGAGACACTACTGATCGCCCAGAATTCACTACAAATAGAAACACTGATGCGTTGACTAATTTAGATCCAGTCCAGATGTTCTGTTGCTGTTCTCTACAGCTGGAAGTAGTGGATTTCTCCACCCCCCGCACACCCACACATACACACATGTACCTTTGTGCCAGTGACCCATTTTTTTGCACATGCAAACACATCTGTACCCACTGACCCAGTTATGTAGCCCAACCTACTATTTATGAATGTTTTAGTGTCTGTATTCACATGTGTATAGATAGATAGATAGATAGATAGATAGATAGATAGATAGATAGATAGATAGATAGATAGATAGATAGATAGATAGATAGATAGATAGATAGATAGATAGATAGATAATTACCTGTAGAGAGGTGACAGTGGAGATGTCCTTGATGCGACCCTCCTCATCCTTCAGGTTGTATCCCTCCGGCCTTTTGTCTCTTTCACTCACCTTCCACAACTTAATGGTCTTATCTGGGAGACAAAACAGGAACATTAGCCAATCAGGTAAAAACGGAGATCATTTGGAAATGTAACTAGTGAATAACAGGTGAATGGCGATATGCTATCTAGAGATCTCAGGTTAGAAGTGATTAAGTAGACTAAATCTACATTTTTATCTCCCAACCTACAATAGTTAACCCTAAAAGATAATGTTGTCCCATTGCTGTTCAAGGATTGAAGTATAAAGAGAAGTCAACAGAGGCACTTGAATCCAGCAGAAAAGACTTAAAAAAGACGAGATAATCCACTCAAAGCTGTCAGTTCTGACAGCTTGGACTCTGAAACTCTAAATGAGCTAACAGCGAGGCTTTGTCTTATCAACGCTGACAGACACAGAAGTCCTCTGTATTATATTGAAAAAAATGACAGCAAGCATCCCAGCAGCAGCATTAGCTAACTGCTGAGGCAGGTCTTACATTTTTCATACCCTTAATCATAAATAATATAGTACTTAAATAAATCAATAACTGTGCGCTCAGGGAAAATCTATAGATCTCCCGATATAGCCATAAATTCAGAATGTATATTAATGATACGACCTCTCTTCCAAGGCGAACAAGCTCATACCTAACGCAGTAGAGAAATGTGATGCAACACTCGCAGAAAAGCCCCCTGCACATTGCAAACTTAATAAATCTCTTTATCCAAGAGAAAATCTACTTTACTCTAGTGCCTCAAATTTAAATGTGAGTGTAATTCCCTTAATCGCTTTAATGCCCCGCCATGCCCTTCACTTTGTCACACACCTCTTAAGAGAAAAACACTGGTAACTCAGACACAAGAGCACAAACAAAGCCACATTTTACAAACAGAAATGGATTATCTTTTATACATCTCTACTGATAAATTGGAGCTTGAACACCTTGTGAAGGCAAAATCGTTTAAGTATGTCGCACAAAATATCAACCAAGCGTGTCCCAGCCTTTGTGACATCCTGGATCCTTTGAGAAACTCACCATTGGTGGAGAGGAGGAAGTGTGCAGCGTTCTGCTGAGGCAGCCATCGGATCTTATTGATCTTCTCCTCGATCTCCAGACTCTTAAGGTAGTCGAACTCGGGCTCATGGCTCTGGAAAGTGCTGTAGACATTGTATTCACCCTGGGAGAATGGCTCAGACTTACTCTGTTGGAAAGAAAAGGAGTGTGAGAACCAAAAATTTCAGTGAGCACCCTCTTCCTATGTAACACCCGGGGGCCTTGAGGCAGTCACCTTCACCTGGATCATCTGAAGAACAGACTCTGCTGAGCTATAATGATACACTCTCTGACACAGCAGGGGCATCAACTATTTATCAATCAATCTAGACTGTAGCTGGAGGGGAACAGTGTTCCTTCATCACTGCACTCACAGCTGGGATGGAAAAAAAAAAAAAAGTCTATTTGTGTGTACGAGTGTAAAGTGTGCGTCTACCTCAGGTTCCCTCTGAAAGATGACCACTCGGCCCCCCTTGTCCCCTGTGGCCAGGAGCTCTCCTGTGTGGTTGAACTCAACAGTGGAGATGATATCAGCTGTAGAGAGAGACAAAGATGGAGAAAGAGACAGAGAGGGAGATGTAGCATGAGAGCGGGGGAGTTGGGGGGAGAGAGATAGCAGCTATTAGCTAATTGACCACACATCATCATTCATCATCATAATCTGTTTATGTTCACCTGCGTCTAAATTATCCCACGAAGCCAACAGTCAACCCATTAACATGTAAGTGGATTAAAATATGCAAATGAATCTGTAAGATAAAAGAAATATATCTGGTCAACAACTCAAATATTCTGCAATGGTGCGTAAGCATAAAATAAATATATTAGCCTGTCAAAATACATAGTAAATCAAAGACACACACACACACAGCTGTTTCACATTAGGCACAGGTGTCGTCTGTCGTCTCCTGTATGACACATAGACAATGACGCACACTGTGCACTTGAGCTCATCGTAAGTGTGTATCTAGTAGTAATTATGTACTCTAAGATCTATGTAGTGTTTAGAAAGTGTACATACAACTCTTGCCTGTATGTGCATTTGTGATTAAATATCATTCAAATATTATTTTTCAGTACAATCATTTGCCGTGAGATTAATTACAGTCTGACTCACTGGCACACTGTAAGCACGTTATTAACCACTTAGCATTTACCAACTCAATGGACCGTCTCTGCATCACGCTATACACATTATCTGAAAAGCACGGTTGTTTAGTCTGACGAAGGACACGCCAGCATCACATCTGAGGCTTGAATCTGGTTTTTAACGTTGCATGTAATCTCCTCCTCCTGTCCTTCTGTCTACTTATCCTCCTCTCACTCACTTCTGCTTTGTGTTACAGATTGAGGTTTTAGTTATAAACGTTTATTTGGAGAGTGAGAGCTGCTCTGGAGGCAGAAAAAAAAAATCTCAGTGGTTAAATCTCTTTCAGAGCAACAAGAGACGGAGGCTCAATGAAAAAGAGGTGGTAAGAAAAGATGGAGCTGTCCTGGCGTGAAGCCATGTAAAGCTATCTTTTGGTTATCTAACCCCTCAAAATTAGACATACTGGCTAAGCTATGCTGCTATCCATCCAAAATAAAGAATGCAATGGTGAATGAATGAATTTAAGAAGTCATCAAGGCTCACAGTTGCCTCATTTTCATGTTTTTGAACAAAACAAGTAAAGAAGTCGAGTCACTTTGCCAGCAGAAGCGAACTGAATGTTCAGTTTGGTTGTGAAATTTCAAATCTGCAATGTGTGAAGTTTTCACACTTGTAAACACAAAAGCAGTGTTAAGGAGAGACGCTGGTGATGCTGATTGCCATGGCGATTACTTCTGTGCTGACTGGATAATCTTCAAAATGTTCATAATCACATAATCGTTACAACAATCTCACACATTCTCTAGTTTTCTTTATCAAACTCCACTTTTTACATGGCACCAACTGTACATCAGGAAACAAGCAAAACTATCCATCCACTCAGTTCATCAGTTCAATCAGTGAACTACCAAACACTCAAATACTATCTTTAAAAAGGTCAAAGATTAGCTTTAAAAATAAGACTCATTTCAGACATTGGATCCTACCAAACCCTCAACAAAGGAGTCCACTGAGCTCTGCTTTGATAGAAAAGAACACAGGCTTCAATAAGCATTAAATGTAATAAAAAAGAACATGGAAAGTGTATTCATTGAGAGTCGGAGCGATTCAAAGCTGGAGCCTTGCCTATTTTGTGGTGGCCTTGAGAGAGACAGATTTTATGATGAGGGGAGGCAGGGACTGCTCTGCCACAACACAACCTTATTCATCCTGTTCCTCACACAATCTATGTATTACTGGGTGCCTCTTTATCTCTTTCTTCCTGCTTTACACTAGTCATTGTACTGTTTCTTCATCTCTCAGCCGCTGCAGTACATCCTTTATTTCTCAGTTTCAATTTCTTTCCTCTATTCCAGGCTTTCTCTGTCCTTCTCCCCCCCTCCCCGTCCGTTTCTCATCTTGTCATCTCTTGCTTCCCCAATCTCTCTCTTTTGCCCCCTTTCACTCTCTTGTTTTCTTCATGGTTTGTCTATCCACTTTCAACCCCCACCCCCCCCCCCACCCTCTATTTCTATCTCTCTCATCCCTCCCCCACGGCACTCTGCTGCCTGGCTGTATGTTAGCGTGTACATTTGTGGTGGTGATGCTGGTGGTGGAGGAATGGGAAGGATGGAGAGGGAGATGGAGGCAAGAGGCGCCGGGGCGGAGGCGGTGGAGGGGTCCTCCGGTGAGCAGGGGGTTGCCATGGTAACAGGCTGAGCCAACCAGTAGCAGCAGTACTCGTAACGGTTAGCCGTATATGGCAGTGTGGTGGAAGGAGGAAGTAGGATTCATCAATCCAATCCTCGTAGGAAGAAGGAACGTGGTAAAATAATTATGCCGCTGCAGTTTTGCTCACTAACAAACAATACTGAATTAATACCAAGAGATGGATCAGACACTATGATGCAAACTGAGGATATGCAGATAATTAAAGCATACACACACATATGATGACGCTCATACAAACATAGACCCCTACGCGTGCACATGTATGTAAACCGGGGTGTTCTCGCAGTAACATAATGATGCATAGCTAATGTGTGTGTTTGATTCTAAAGAGTATGTGCAAGTGAGTGTGCGAGTGTGAGTGTGTGCACGCTTACACACCACTGTGTCTTCACTCGAGTCACACAGAGAAAGAGCTAAGCTAAGCAAAACCACGGGAGCGGCACACAATATAACTGAATAAAATATGGAGCACATACTCTCCTCTCTCATCCTCTCATCTGTTTCTCAACAATCCTCTCTATCTATCTGAGCTTCTCTCTTCTTCACACACACACACACATCTCATCTGTCTCTTTCACTCTCTTTATTACAAGAGCACTACAGAGAAATAAACCAGTAAGAATACAAACAACCACTGCAGGAACAGGGAGCATTATGAGCACTATGGCTCTCCTCCAAGATGCACCACTGGCCATGGTGTTCATTTAAAATATGAGTGTGTGTTATGTGACCTGTCTGTTTGACTTACAGCTTGATAAACCTATGTCTTATAGTGCACAAGTGTGTGTGTGTGTGTGTGTGTGTGTGTGTGTGTGTGTGTGTGTGTGTGTGTGTGTGTGTGTGTGTGCTATAGCAAGCTAGCTCTGTGTCTGTCTCCCACAGATAGTCCATTAGCATCAGCAGGCCCGTCTGACTCATCGCCACACTGCAGGAGCTGGGGGAACACACTGTGACTGCGAGTGCATGCGCCCACACATACAGTACATATCAACACAAAACAACACTCAAACATGAATGAACCCGATGACACAGAGAATCACAAAAAAACATACACAAATGGTAAACAGCCAACACACAAACACTTGAATGCACTGTGAGGTGCTTGACAAGGACAAGAGGTCCTCACAGATCAAAGACATGTTGTACGGAATCTGCATTAGCTCTGAAACAATTTGTTGATCTACAGAAAATGAACTGACAACAATTTTGGTGATTCATTAATCGTTTAAGTCATCTATAAAGCAAAAATGCCAAAAATGCTGCTTTTCTATGTTTTATATCACTGTAAGTTGTACATCTTTGAAAATCTTAGCTGTCGGTTGAACAAAACTATGTGAAAAATGCCAAAAAAAATTGTAAGGGGCATTTTTCACCTTTCTCTGACATGTTAAATATAAGCTAATTAACAGATGATTGAAATGCAACCCTAGTCTGTATTGTACATATTCAGAGTAGTGCTCATTTGTGATTTGGAACTTGGACAAGACAGGCACTCTGGAGATGAGAGGAGAGGAACAAATGAGGAAAGCGATGGTTTGTGGGAAAGATGGGGGGGGTGGTAGTGTAGTTAGAAGGAGGGGGAATTCCTTTTTTTTTTGGTGGCGCTACTATAGGGACAGAGAGGGGAGCAGACGTCCTACAGTCACAATTATAGATATCTTAAGTCTGGGTAAACATGGACCATTAAAGCCCAGCCAAAAACACACACTCCTTAAAAGCAAGGACAAGCCACCACTCAGCAGGAGATGTGTGTGTGTGCATGTGTGTTGGCGAATGTGTGCGTATGTGTGAGTGTGCTGCAGCTCAAGCACCCCGCATTTCCTGTGTACGAGCGCACAATTACCCTGTAGAGAAATATACGAGTTTGGAGGGAGAGAAGGAGACGAGGGGAGAGAGAGACTGCCGGAGGGAGGCGGGGACAAAATTGACAAATTGATCCCTGTCCTGCAGTTTTGGAGTTATCTGGGAAAAAAAAAACAAGACTGGTGCATGTGATTGTGTTAGAAGTGCACATGTGTGGAGAGGAGTGATTTAAGCTCGGCACAGCAGGGAATATGCCATTTCTCCAAACACACACCGGCACAATGGAGCAGAGCTGGTGTGAGCCTAATGGTTATAGACACAAACAATTAGAATCACAAACCAAAGCCGGCTTCAGCATGTGTGAAATACACCTGTAATCCTGCTTTGCCTACCTGCAAAAACATCTTCTTACTGCATGAATTCTCAAAGCTGCAATGTGTGATTTTTTTCTGTTTTGATAAAAGAAAAACAGATTTATGAGACTGTAGAAGATTAGGAGCTTAGCTGGTTTTACACCCAGTCTAACCCCGGCAATATTGAAAACTTAGATTACGCCTCATAAATACTGAAATGTAAAACTCTCACTCTTTTTTTCATGCTGCCCCTCTGATAGTATCTTTCTTTGTGCATGTGAGTGACTGTATGAATGCCTGTATTTGTATGTATTTGCAGTACATGAATGTGTGTGCAGAGATTTAGAGAGTGTGTCTGTGTATGTGTATGAGTGTGTGTGTGCTACTCAACATCAGATAGAAGAAGAAGTAAGACAGATCTGCTTTGATGGAGACGGGGCATCGTCTGGTCAAACTATTTAAGGAAATCAATCACACACGCTCACACACACACTCACACAATCTACATCGCAGCGCGGCAGACAGTCTGGGACAAAAATAAAGAATGTACAGAAATAGAGACACACACACACACATGAAAAGGATGAGGCTGACAGACAGAGACAAAGTGATGTTGGAGATATTTATAACGCTCAGACTCACGTGAGAATTCACCTCGATTCTTACACACTTAATGGCGCATACTCCATGTGAAAACACACACACATCCGTCTCACATCCGCCACCCACACACAAACGCACGCGCACACACACACACACACACACACACAGACTCTCATGTCTCAGACTGGGGTCATGTGGCGCAATTGTGCGGCATAGATACTATGACCTTCGGGATAGAAGAGGATAGAGCACACACCTTCAGTGTAAGAGGCAAACGGCTCGGGCTCCAGAGAAAGGGTAGTGATGTCGGAGCACAGGACCTGGATGGGGCTCAACATCCTGGGGGAGGACTCCAGGGTGGAGAGGGGTGGACAGGATGGGCGGAGCTCTTCAGGCTATAGCCAGGAGCAGCCCTGCAAGAGGAGCAAGGATGGAGGGGAGGGGAGGGGAGGGGAGGGAAGGCGGGGGGGGAGGGGGGGGGGGCAACAGGGAGGAGCAGAGGGTTAGGTTTAGGAAGGAAGGACCGGGCAGGGTGGGGTTGGGGGTAGTTAGGGAAGGGACTGTTACTACATCACCACATTTGGCCATGAGTACTCACCAAAGACAACCGACTTGTGGTGTATAATTATAATCATACTGTATGTATGTATCATGATGGGTCTTTATGTTGGGTTTGGTAGGAAGGGTAGAAACACATGCAGGGTGGATAAACAGATAAACACCTAAAGTCTTGTCAGGTCTCTTATCAGCAGGTGAACATCATTATTCTTATTGCACGTCACAGGGAGAAGAGAGCAAGACGTGCAGATAGATCGCTCACATTGACAATGACAGACAATTAGAGGTTGGTGAAGCTCATTTACATATTTAAGGAAGTACATATTAGCCTGTGACTAACAATAATTGTTTCTATTATTGCTTTATCAGTAGTTTTTTTTTGATAAACCATTAATCAACTATAAAATGTTAAATATAATGAAACAGGCTCACAAATGAGTCCAAAGCATTTCCTTTTAACTGTTAATCCGCTGTTCAAATACTCAATATTCAATATAAAACTGTATAAAATAAAACAATTATCATATAGATTTGTTGATTTTATTTTGTATTCAAATCACCTAATTTCCTAATTAAATCTGAAGTGGTTCTTCCTGTGATGCTGTAGTATTGTATCCATGTGCATGTTAGTGTCAAGTTGCTTGTAATTTCCATTATGTGAGTTTTAAGATCCTCTCGAAACTGAAAAATTCTCCTTTTCTTTCCAAAGCAAACTGGACTCTGGACACAAACACATTGATGTTTAGACACTTTTGTGCATTATACGCAACAGTAGTGGGATTTATGTGCTTTCATTATTTGTTAAATGTAATAATCGTGAACAATTTATTCACAGAAGTCTAAAAAATGCCAAAGGGTTAATATTTGGTGTAAATGTATAATTGTAATTATTACATTTAAAGCAAAGCCTCATCCATTCTTGAACCCAATGCCACTCCAATCAGAGGTGGAATTGTAGCAAAGGGAGATATTGAGGAGGGCAAAGGGAATGACAAGAAGGGAGTAAAGATGGAGGGGAGACAGGAGGGGAGGAACGTTGAGGTAGAGGGAGGTTAAGCGTCCCCTACCCTGCAGGAGTCAAAAGGCAGGGGAATCCCCACAGGAAGATCTACAGACACGCTGTTATGTATGCGCACGCACACACACACACACATATACACACACTCACAAACACTTGCAGGCACACACCCATACATATACACTGACCTGAACAAACAAAAAGACACACAGTATATGCTCAAAGACACAGACATGAATATGAATGCAACACAGGCAACAAAAAACTAAACAAAAAGGAAGGTGGAGACACACTGGAGCTAAAATAAAATACACCCAAGCATAAAATCACATGCACCACTTCTCTTTGTATCTATCACCCTCTGTCTTCCTCTTTAACACACACATACAGAGGCACATTGTGTTTGAGCAGCCTTTAGAGCACTGTTGGATAATTGTTTGGCAGACGTGCCACTTCAGCACCGGGCAATGCTGCGAGTTGCATTAGAGGACCGATGGGGAAAAAGAGAGAGAGGGAGGGAGGGAGAAGAGAGTGGGGGATGGAAATGGGGTGTAGGACGGGGGATGGGGGTGAACATGGAGGTAAGGTGGAGGGGGTTGGAGTGGTTGAAGAAGAAGAGGCAGGTAATGAATCATATTGTTTATTTGTGACAGAAAATGATTGATTTTTAGAGCACAATTTGTACTTATTCTTCTGCAACTATCAGGGCTTTCGTCCATGTGTTGCACAACCCTTTCAGACCAATAGCCTTCACTGTGTGTGTGTGTTTATGTGTATTTATATATGTGTGTGTGTTCACCTTGGTGTGAGCTCATCAGCAATTCACCCTGAATAATGTCTGTGTCCGCCTGAGATGTGTGGAATAATTAATACTGCTATTATTGGTGGGTGGAGACGACCTGTCAATCATATTGCCCAAGCATGAAAAGCAGCATGTTTATCATCACGGACTGTTGCTATGGCAATAATGGATGGTTGCTGATGGATGTTAAGACTGATTTTTCTGCCACTCACTCATCAAAATCCTTTTTTCTGAAATGGACAAGAACATGTATTTCTCACGGAGGGATGTTTAAGAGAGATATAAGACACGCTCACTTGCACAAACACACAACAAAGACAAAACAAAGACACACGTAGATATTCTTCAATCTTCTCAGCACTACAATGTGTTAAAGACATACACAAGCATTTACACAATCAACAGGCAGCACTACAGGTCTCATCCTGACTGTAGTATGTGCTTCTGTTTGAGGGAAATTATATTACAGTGCAGACACAAGAAACATAATTCCCTTTCTGCAGTGATTCCAGGATCACAAATGAGCTCGCGACACGTTCATGACCCTCAAATCATAATCCGTCGTTCTGGTCTAGGAGGTGTGGTGAACAATGAGCTGTGTGTAAGAAACAGATTGGGGACATACAAACAAGCAGGAGGGCAAACATGGAAACTAATGTGCAGGTGAGATTAGTGGTGTAATTGAGGGGGGTGGGGGGGGGGCAGAGATTGTCAAGGGGTTATAATCCATCTGGTTTATGAAACTAACCTAAGGAATTTAATGGTTTTGTATGGTTTTGTGCTGCTAGACTTTCTAATATCACCCCCAGCCTCAAATCTGATACACCACATCTTCAGTTATTACACTCTAGTATGCTGTGAGAGATGACATGCAGTCTCATGAGCATAAAAGAATGTGTTAGAAATTTCCTGCAGCCAAAAAATAAATAAATAAAAATCTCTCTGTCTCTGACATACAGACACAAACAGACACACATACACACACAGATAGAGGCCAGATCAATTCTTCCCTGCAGGGAAACAAATAGCTGTGTTACACAAGTTAAAGAAAAAGTGGTTCCAAAAGCACAAACAAACAAAAAGAGAGAAATGAAAGGTGCAGGACTTAAAAAAAAAAGAAGAAGAAGAAGAAATGAGAGCGGATTGAGACGAGGGAAGGAGGAGAGGAAAACTTGCCTAAGACAGTTTAAATATGCAGAGAGGAGAGAGTGTTTTACTCCCTGGCTCACTGTTCTGTCTGCAGCTCTACATTGATCAACGCAGAGCTTATAGAAGATTAGGAGGCCGTACTGAGCTTGTTTTGTCGGACACACATGGACACACACACACATACACTCTCTCTCTCCAAAAGTCTGCTTACCTTCAGTCACATAGTTGTGGTCGGGGAGGAAGCCGCGGTGGTTGAGCGTCGGGGGTGGCGTCAGTGTCTTCGCCCATCGGCGGGGCTGGGGGGAGCGCCCGTCTTGGGGGGGCAGCGTGGTTGTGGCAGATCGGTGGTGGCGGTGGTGGTGGAGGGGGTGGTGGGGATGCCGGCCAGCGCAGCGCCCATACTGCTGCCCGCTGACGCCTCCTCAGCACAGGGGCGCAGAGCCGGGCATCCTATCCTTGATGAGGATGATGAGGGAGTGGGGGGAGAGGGGACCGGTCCCGAAGGAGGGATGGGTGGGTGAAGTGAGTCCACACAACTGCTTCTGAGCCAGATGTAAACCTGTACAGAGAAGGGCTATTTGAATACAATTTCAAGGATTTAAAAACTACTACTGGTGGAGGCTTGATTTGTGCCTCGCCGCCGGCACGCATCACTCGTGAGGCAAGAGAAAAAAAAAATCAAGCGCACCTCATGTCCACCCTGCAGCTGATGTACTCAGGTGTGGCCAAACACATAACACACACACACACACACACACCTTCTCAGAAATGGTTAAAGTCCCTACTTCTACGTGGAGAAGAAGAGGAGAGGAGATGAAGAGGAGAGTGGGGGGAGGGGAGAGAGGGACGAGCTGAGCCCCTAGTTGGTGTATCTGCAGTGCTGATGCTTCTGCAGTGAAACTCACGCATGGACACACATATACAGTGGGACAAACACACACACACACTCACCTACACACTCTGCAGCTTGTGGGTCAGGTACTCCTCGGTGGATCCTCCATGAATAACGTCTATCCCCCCCTCCTCAGCGAGTAAAACGTCTCTCTCTCTCTCTCTCTCTCGTTTCTCGGCTGTTGGAGTATGAGGAGGAAAATCCTACTGGCCCTGCTTTCTGCTGCAGTGTGCGCTCTGGCGTATATATGAAAGGCAGAGTGAGAGGTAGAGAGAGGGGGAGGGAGACTGAGAGAGAGAGAGAGAGAGAGAGGGAGAGAGGATCGGTCCTGCTGCGCTGGTACGTGTGTGTGTGATGCATCAGGGCAGGACCCGCCCACTCTTCAACGCAGCCAATCGTGACAGAGGCGAGATCTGCCTGACCACTGACTGCAGGTGATTAAATATGAGGACGAAACAAGAGATGAGGATGGAAGAGTGGGCGGCAGAGCGGGGAAGTAGGGTTTCATTTGACTGAGAGCTGAATATGAGCCATGATACGGTGACTACTAGAGGATTCACCTGGAGACATAAATCCATTAACACACCACTGACACACACACAGATTCTAATACACACACGAATCCCCTCTATTCAATTTAGCATAAAAGGAAGGGATGAGCAATAATTCAACATTATTATTTATTGACTTTCACCAGAATCTTATCTTGATACATTTTACTCTTAAAAAGAGAAACAACTAATGATTATTTTTATTTATTATCGAGTAATCTGTCCATTATTTTCTCAAATAATCGTGAAAAATTTGCAATTTCCCAGAGCCAAAGGAGGGATTATGATTAGGTTTAGTTTATTGACAACAACCCATATATATTTTAAATCAAAACAAATATCATTTGGAGCATTTTGAGACAACTGATTCACCCCCTATCTTGACATCCAACCTACTAAGTTTAGGCTTCGATCCAAACAAGATAGATTCTGCTACCTAAGTGTAAAAGAGTCAGTTCCTCATTATATTTAACTCATCAACTAATACCTGCTGCACTTTCTCTCTGTGGGATTCCAGGAGATGCTGAAGTCTCGTGGCACACGAGGGTAGGCAAAGGTGATGGGTAGAGCTTCAGAGAGGAATCCACCAACCTCAAACCTGCTGCTCCCTTCCTGACAGATAAGATGCTTCCCGGCAAAGAGATGCATCATTCCTGCCAAGAGCCTTCAATTTAGGATTTACAGGTCAATTAAAACCAGACCACACATATTACCAGAGTCTAATTCTCTTCTTATTAGATCAGTAGAAGTAGTGATGCCTTCAAATTTCTTATTTTTCCCGAAAAACAGGATGAAACTTATGTATATTCAGTTTCCAATGATATAAAACAGAAATAAAGCAGAAAATACTCACATTTAAGAGGTTGGTACCAGCAAATGTTTGGCATTTTTGCATGAAGAGTGACTCGATCAAGCAATTACCTGATTGCTGATTACTTTTCTGACAATTAATTCATCCATTAATCGGCTAATTGTTTTAGCTCTACTGTCAAAAGTCACTAATGTACTATTGCCTATTTTCATTTTCATTAACACCAAATGATTTGCCAAATATCGAGTGTTTCCTTTCTCTATTCTCTGTTAATAATCCACGTTAAAACACATGCCAGTAGTGTAATGTGTTGTAATTTTCTGAACTAATAAAACAAAATTATCAGTAAACACATTCAGTCCTCCCACTCCGAACATCAATTTGATTGTCTTATATATGTTTTTGCAATAATTTGCCATATCATCATATAAATCGATAACATTTTCTTATTAATATCATGGTAATGATTTCAACCATATCGCAGGAATGACCACTGAATGAATGAGAAACACACCAACACACACACACACACACACACACACACACACACACACACACACACACGGAGAGGCTTCAGTATACGTGGCAGCAGAGAGTGAGGGGCTGCCAGTGACAGTTGGTGCCATCACTGGTGTTGGCTGTTTGCCACCAGGCTTTAAAACCCCCCACAGCAGGGAACAAGACGAGCTGTTTATCTGACGTACTCCAAGACTGCCAACATCACCCTCCCCCACCCACCACTTACCAGTGATGGGCAACGCTCCACACACCGCTGCCATATCTGCCCTTCTAACTGCCCCCCGCCAGCCTAACATCTACCACAAAGCTCCCATAAGCCCACCCACTGTTTCCCATATATAGCTACTGTTCTACCTGTGCTCCTCCACCTATTCACCCTGACCATATGCCACCAAAATCCCCCTCTGGTTAAATCCATAAACCCATAAGGTTTGGTGTTTAGTCCCCTCATCAATGTAAGATTTGAATCATAATGCCATCTCCCAAACAGAGAGAGTGAGAGGTGAGAAAAATACAAATGTTTTATGGTTTTCAATAGCCTTTGAAGCACTTTTATGTCTATCAGTATATCTATGTTGATTGGCAAAAACTGTACATAAATATTTGTATATTTAATACTATATATGTACTGTATACTTTTTAATATTGCATCTTGGGATGATGTTTTGTTGTATTCAAGTATAATGACAATAAAGGTAATCTACACTTGTACTTGTGGATAATTTACCTTAAAATGTTCCTTTAGAATTAATTTTACAATTTCATTTTATTTAAAAAATCACAAAAGTCCCTCAGTCATGTCTGGAAGGATTCAACACTTTGGTGTTCTAACAGTTGTTCATTGAATTAATAATGGAAGTTTATAGTTCTGAAATTATTTATATAAAGCTGATTAAATAGTCAATTGACAGAAAATGTATCAATATTTTTTTTATAATCAATTAACTGTTTGAGTAAAGGAAATATGCCAAACATCTGAGAGTTATAAACTGTTCACTGTTGTCTGAATCTTAAAGGTTCAAAAATGTATTAATTTATTGAAAAAAGACAAAAAAATTGACTGATTTCACTTTGACAGCCAAAATCAATAGTTAAACAAATACAGCATCATTACAACAGTATCAAAAGTTAACAAAGTAGGAACAATTTCACAATTTACAGTCCCTAAAGTGCCTTTAAAAACAGGCAGATGGATAAGCTACTTATATGGCATAATGTATATTGTGCACATTGTAAAAAAGAAATCTATTTTTGCTCAAACATAATACATCATTTTAAAAAACTGATTCATGAATTTTTGTGGCACTTCTCTCTTCATGCTCTCTAATGTTTTCTTTTCCTTTGACAGTATATTAGGGCTGTGACTAACAATTATGTGCATTATCCATTATGATCAGTTGTTTGGCCTGTAAAAATCAGAAATGGTGAAAAATGTTGATCACTGATCCCAAAGGCCAAGATGACGTCCTCAGATGTCTACTTTTGTCCTGAGCAACTCAGATATTCAGTTTACTGTCAAAGATTAAAGAAACCAGGAAATATTCACATTTGAGAAGCTGGAATCCGAGAATTTGGTCAAGTGTTCTTAAAAAAATTACAAATGATTAGCCAATTATCAAAATAGTTGGCAATTAATTTAATACTTGAATGAATGAATGAACTTTATTTATCCAAGGAAGGTTGAATCAAGGAAAGCTGAACTTCTTGGTTATAGATATTTGAAGATGTTTCACCTCCTATCCAAGGAGCTTCTTTAGCTCCAACTGGCTGGCTGGGAGTCCCAGGTATTTAACCTCTGTGGGGTCTTTATTAATCATTAATAGGTCACTGATAAGACTTGATTCATTAGTGCTCCTGGCTGTTGTAATGACAATCGTTAGAGTGGTTGGAGTGAGGAGTGGAGAGGAGAAACATCTTCAAGTATCTACAACCAAGTCCAGTTAACCTCAATGCAAGCCTCCTTAGAGAACCAACGACCTCGATGAATCTTCACAGAGAAATGTATTTATAGCACGTTTGATGCACAGGATGAAGCTCAGAGTGCTTTTATTACTCAACACGAAGTTTAAGAAAAGCAAGTTTAAAACCATACACACGGAGACAAGGAGAAAATTAATTGGAAACACCTGTTGTGACTGAATTGCATTTGGTCAGAAGCAGCCTGTTGGAAAAATCCAACCTATATAGTGCACTATAACTATAATTCAGCTACAACATATTTTTATTAACTGTATTTATATATTAGAATCCATTTCACGTACCATAACTCCAAAACAACCGGTCAGACTCGCAGCCCTGTAGCCTAAAGTGTGTTAGACATGTCATGCTAACATTGCTAATGCTAATATGTTAGCAAATGGCTCCGGACTTACATTCAGAAGAAACGTCATGTTTACGGACACCTGATGAATCAAAGGTTCATCCTCCACTAACCCAGGAAAACATCTTGTATTGAGATTTTTAAATGTCTGACCTTTCTCACCAGCTAGCTAATCACTCACTGGAGGCTGAGCTCGATAACCGCTGCTGCTGTTGGAGAAAAACATTGATGTGTTGAGACTGAAGCAGAGTAAATGTGTGGACTGAAAAAAACAAAACAGCATTCAGCTAAAAAGAAAATAAAAAGCTGAACAGAGACAATAATTATTTGCGCTTTCATCACAGCCCCCTTATTTCATATAATGGCTTTAAATAAAAAGTGTGTTTTAAGATCTGGAACTTCTTTTGATTGTTTTGCCAATTATTTATGTTGGTTATGATAATATATAATATGATAATGAATGTATTCAAATTGAATTACATATAATTTACACCTACATCCGTAACAACTCTCATAAGCTTACATTTGCATATCTGTGATCTAACATGGCACTTTATTAATGCAACCTGTATTATTATGATTATGATTATTGTAATTATAATTATTATTAATAATAATAATTTTGCACTGCATATACTGTCCACACTATGAACATTTGCATGTTCCTGGTCAATATTTCTCACAATATTCCATATCTTTTTAAATTTGAACCCATAGCAGCTCCTCTCACTTTGAATATATTTTACACATTTTTTATTCTAAATTTCTTTTTTTCTTTTTTATATTATTTGTTATTACTGAACTTTGTGTATATATATTTTTTTCTATCTCAAAACCTGGCCAAATAAAAACAAAAACTGTCTGTATGGCTTGATACTATATTGGCAGGTGAAGCAACATGTTTGTTTTTTGTTGTTTTTGTTTTTTTGAGTGAAAGGACCCTTTAGAAGTATTGGGTTTTTTTGTTTGTTTGTTTGTTGTTGTTTTTTGGGGTTTTTTTTGTAACATGTAAGTGTAATCCTTATGTTAGGAAAAATTAAGATCTTAATTGAACCAGGCACAGACAGTAGGTAGACAATCAGCTGAACTGTCCTCACTCACATACTGCTAAATCCTCCTCCTCATAATAATCACCATAATACGGTAATCATCATCATAATCATCATCATCATCATCATTACCCCTGTGGGTTGCCTGTTGTTCGGGTACAGTAAGTCCAGTTCAGCTTGTCCTTGTTAACCTGCCATGCCTGACCCTGGGCCTGTGTGACAGCAGCCTCGAGTCTGTCTCCCGTAGCAACCGTGCCATTCAGCCATGAAGCCTTGGCCTCGGACCTTTACCCATTACCTTGGTGACAGTGGAGCGTAAACCACCCACCATCCCCACCGTCAGTTGGACTGTTGCTCTGTGGTGAATCTGAGCTGTATTTGCGTCCTTACATCATCTCCTTCAGCAGTGATGATGAGGTTGCTGGCAGAGGATCATTTAATTGGTCTTTTACGCTTAACCAGAACAAATCCGCATCCAACAAAACAGATGAGGTTATTTTTGGGGGGAAGACACAACATTCTGCTGATGAAGAAAGGCTGCACTGTCTGGATTCCTGGGGTTGGGATTTATTTTTTGAGGTGAAAAACTGAGGAGTTGTGCCTCACCACAGCTCACAGCAGCTTTTGGAGAGTCTCTCAACCTAAAATGACTTATTTATGAAAAGATTTCAGAGAATTTAAACCAGAGAGACTTTTAAGCAACAAAAAAGGAGTCCAAATGAAATTTAAATAGTGATTCATAGCTGATCTGCTGAATCACTGATGACTCAGGTTTAGTTCACAGGTCATAATTTTGTAAAGGAGCACATAGCTCTGAACCAAAGCATCAACAAAATAATTGCAAATATTTCTAACACCTGTTTATCACTGAACTTTACTGAAAAAATAATGTGCACAGGAGAGACTGAATCTCACACACACCCTCTGATACAGATAAACAGACTTTACAGGGAAGGAGTGGACTTTAAGACCCCGACACTACACCCAGCCAACACGATAACGATCAACATCATTCATCAGGAGCACCTTTGTGTCCAATCAGACGCAGCGATGCTTGTGTGACTGTCTGTGTTGACCTGGTGCTTCTTTGCCTTCCCACCCCCACTCCACTGTGCAGACACAGGGTTGCTTAGCAACCCAAGAGCAGCCAATGGAGAACACACACTCGTTTGTGCAGACACTCACACACGCAGTTGGAAAACCCAGGAACTCTGAAGGAGGAAGATAATGTACTCCCACTCCATCCCTCCATCACGCTCTGTGACCCCCAAAATGTGAAGAGAAACAGTGGGGAGGGAAAAGCACAACCCAGCTGCCTGGAGGAGATCCAAACTAGAAACTGCTCTTCACTGCGTTGGATGTACACACACATGACAGCAAACTATCCCTGCACTCAACTGTAGGCGTTATAAATACATCCAACATTACAGTGAAGCAATCCAATCAGTGTCTTGATTAAAAAAAGCCCTTGTCATGTCTTATCTACATCCAAAAGCTCAAATCATATTTTGTGATTGTGACTGATTATCAATGGATTTAAGCCCAGCTGCCATGAAATCAGCATTTCCAGCAGACAAAGGACTTTACAAGATGAAAGTTAAGAGCTCTGCAGCATCTCCTCAGCCTAACACTATTAGCACATTAAGTGAGTGCTTAAATACAGTCAGCAGACGATGGATCAACTCACTGCCTTGAGCGGGGAGACAGCACTGTAATCCCCTAAAGGGGGGTTTCACTACAGTAATGGCAACCCGCATGAAACCGCAGCCCCTGGGGAATGGTGGGACTGGGTAGATTATGAGCAGCCTTGGGGCAATGCTAAACCTCATGACACACACACATACACAAACGTTTATTTAAGTCACTTTTGGGGTACTTAGATAGACACTTATCCTAACCCCAACAGCTACTTGCCTAAACCTAACCATTATCCTAACCTTAACCACTTACCCAAAAATGTGTGTTTTACCATTTGGGGAAATGGCTTTTGTCCACAATTGCAATTGGTCTTAAATCTTGTGTATGTCCCTGAAAGTGGCTTAGGTCATACCCATGCACACGCATGGAAAGGCACTGATAAGTGTGTATTCAAGTAAACACAACTATAAAATGCATGAAAACAGATGAGTGTGACTGAAACACACAATATCAAAGAGTGTAATTTGACTGATTCCTCACATACACACATCTTGTGGGGAGTCAGGGATAAATATTTCCTCTCTTTTTACTCCTATATGACATGTTTTGGATGGGAGGGGGTTGCAGTTATTGGGTGTCAGGGGGATAATTTTACTCCTGGAGGATTATGGGATGGTGATGGAATGACTCTTTGGGCCGAAGGCAGGGAAGTGGCAGGAGGTTGAAAGTGTTTTTTTTCCCCTGGAAAATTAAAGCAGCAGCCTGAGGGGCAGGAGAAATAAACAGAAACATGGTGACATAAAAAAAGAGGACATAATAGCCTGCTGCAACACAGTATGATAACACTATCGCCTGGTGATAAACACCAAGTGGGACACGCTTACCTGACAGGGATAGTTATTATTACATACCAAATAAAATCACTGGAAGAATAAACTGAGGAACCATTAGACTTGGCCTATTAGGGTCAAATGATTTTATCTCTTACCCAATGCCTGAGGACAAAACATGGGTAAACCACACAGTTTTGAGTGGTTGCATTGATAAAATCTCTACATACGTCCCACCTTTGTGCACTAGCCTTGCAATGCTTTTATCACACACTTCAGAGCATGGTCCTTTCAGCCCAGTCAACTGTTCATTTGTTGCCTTTCCCCCCCGTGGCAAAGCTGCTTAGAGCAGAAAGGAGATTACACATTGCCAAATATAAAAACAGAAAACACTGCAAAGCCTATGTGACCCCTGTCTATGAATACACACACTCATACCTATTCTGAGTCCCAAATCTCTGTATAGATTTGGGTCTCGATCTGACCCGAAGCTTTCATCCGCACATAAATACAGTTCTTACACAGTACATGCACGTAAAAGGTCTGTAAGAGCCTGCAGCTGTACTCAGTGGTGAATTCAATCCTCTCCCATCAACAGTAGTGCACTCACACAATAAAGAGCACACACACACATGTTGCCCTGATATGACTCATAAATCCATAAAAAAGAAACTCTATAGACACTCCTATTCTGTATGAGGGTTGGCCTTTGCTTGTGCACTGTTGAAACCGTTTCATTTTCATAACAGGGAACATAAAAAAAAAAAAAAGCCCAGAGGGAGAGACAGACACAGGTGACCTTCGGGGGAGGGGAGGTCACAGGGGGGTGGGGTTGAGGGGGGGGGGGTCACTGAATGTAATCCTTCAATGATCAAAACAAGGACTCAGCAGCCTGGGGAATACATACACACAGCTTGCCCTGCTCAGCAGTTGAGATTGTAATGTGTGTGTGTGTGAAAGAGAGAGAGACAGGGACAAATGTCCTATCAACCTCCACACATCCCACATGCTCACAGCATTTGTATGTAAACCTAATAGCTCGGGTAGTAGAGCGCTCATAGCTGAAAACTGCTCACTATTAGGTGAGAAATCCCTAGACTGGAGCGACATATTGGCCATGCTTTGAGGAAAAGAGATGGAGGTAAAGCCTGTTGTACTGTTAAACAGGTTTCTATGTAGGGAGAAATATCATGAAACTGGTAACTAGTAATCAAGCCAAACTGCAGGAGAGAAATTAGGTCTTGTACAGATAAACACAGTAACCCAAATCTCAAGGACTCACACAGTATACTCATATTCTGATTTTGCCTTATCAGCACATGCTCACAGACCGACTCCATGAGAGCCATGGCATGATGACACAAGTGCATACATAAGGGAAAAAGATTGGAAAATATAGGGCACATGGTAAAATATGCTGAGGGCAACACTTGTATCAAAAATCTATTTGCAATGTTGTCCAAAGCAGCCTCCACAACTCTGCTCACTCTATGTAACACTGCCCCCTGGTGTCTGGCAGCAGTGCAACAATATTAGATCGCGTTGTACAATGTTTGAGTCTGAGGAGAACAAATAGTTTGTACGAGTATATTCTTTAATTTCACTTGGCAAAAACGGGATGTCAAATAAAAGCTCAGTTCCTCGTTAACGACACAGTTATGTACTTGTTTCAATAACACGTTTCCATTTTACAACACAGTCAAAATAAATGTTTGAGGAGATGGTTGGTACATAAGCACAATTTTGAAGGAAGAGACGTGCTATCCTACCTCTGCATGCCACATGTCTAAATCTAATACCAACTAGACTTTCTTTATTGGCTTTATGAAGAATGTTATTTTGTAGTTGTATGAAAAGGTACCCACCAATAAGGAAGAATGTCATTAGAAGATCCTGGAGTTAAGTTATTTTCTTTCCAACAATAGCCAATATTTCTTAATTATGGGTGATCGTATTTAGTCATTTACAAGTCAGCAAAAAATGTACTGAATATCTGTCAGATTCACGATTGAAAACATAATTAGGACACTGAAATCAAATGTACTTTGACTTTGTTTGTTATCAGATACATATAATAAAATTTGACAGTTATTTATTTTTTCCCCCCACATCAAATCTGGAAAAAAAACAAATCAGAAACATTAAACGCTTCCTAACTGTTTGAAGTATTCAGTAATAAGGTTGACTTGGACACAATACGTAATCCTGAACCAAGTTCTTCTGGTTTGTTAAGTGTGTGACTGTTATTTAAACAAAATGTTTTCAAATGGGATTAGGGCCTATGTCTGGCTCCTGCTGATCATCCATGTAGTAGGGATCTCCTTGGTGGACTCTGTGATTGTGCACCCTGAGGTTCCCTCTGTGAGCAAACCTCTTCCCACACTCTGTGCAAGCAAAGGGCCTCTTCCCCATGTGAACGTCCCGTTGGTGGGCTCTCAAATTCCCGCTGCGTGCAAAACGTTTACCGCACTGAGCGCAGCCAAAAGGCCGCTCACCTGTGTGCGTGCGAGTGTGAACAGTGAGCTCAGAGGGAGTGAGGAAGCTCTTGTCACAGAACTGACAGGGATGCAGTCTGACTCCTGTGTGGCGTAAAAGGTGTCTGCGCTGGTGGGAGGGGTAGGTGAAACACTTGGTGCAGTATGGGCAGGTGTAAGGTCGTCCATTCCCTCCGCTGGGAGCTGGCGGGTGGCTGAGAGTGTTTGCGTGTCGTAGTGTGAGTGACTGTGAATTGGACTGTGGTCGGAGAGGGTCTCTGTTGCCAAAAGTTGCGACCCGCCTTGTGTGATTGATGGGGCCTCTCCCACCCCTGTCATCTCTGGGTCTCCATGGTGACTCACCAGATGGAGCCTGTGGCTGATCCTGTTGAGCCTCCCTTTGCGCCACCCCTTGATCCTGCACTGAGTTCTGATTGGAGCTCTGGTTCTCAGGCTCCTGGTCCAGGAAAGGGAAAGCGCTATCGTCATCTTCGTTGCTGGTCTCGTCAGAACCAAAGCCAGGTCGGAAGCAGGGTGTGTCTGTGCCGGTGCTGCTGCTAGCTGGACCAGAACAGCTAGTGCCATCTGCCTGCAAGTTCTCTAGACCGGGCACCCCACCTCTGGTGGCGTCCAACCCCGGTAACCACTCCCCTGGCTGAGCTAGGCTTGGGTCAGGCCTTGGTGAGCAGCGTCCGCTCTGGGAGATGGAGAGAAAAGGGGTGGAAGCTTGATCCTGGAGGGGTCGGTGGTCTGCACTTCGACTGCCTTGATCCCAATGAGACACTGCAGACAAATTGGGGGGGAAAAGACAACTGATGCACTTTTATACTCAAAAGAGTTTCAAGGTCATCTGGCTACAGCTTTGAAAAAAGCTAAACAGCCAGTAACCGGACAAAGAATGTGCTGACTTCTTACATTTGGCCTTTGCTTGTGTGGCAGACAGAGGATCTATCTGCCTCTGGTGCTCAGCAACAAGGCTTCCCTCTGGCGCTTGGACTGCGACAGACTCCATGGTAGGTCGTGATCCAGCACGCTGTGGAGAACAACAGGTCAGACAGGGGCATGGTGCAAATGTAAGTAGGTTCTGGTTGTCCAGACATTACAAATGTTTTATGTTTCATTGATTGGACAGCCAACATTTGTATTGTGGAGAGGGTCTGACCTCATGTTTTATTGAAGCTCCATCTTGGCCTGTGCCCTCCTCTTTTAGCCCACTGAGGCTGTGACTGAATCCTGCTGCTGGGTCTGAATGAGGAGACACATCCTTTCCTGTGCAAGAAAACTGTAGGTGAGTCTGAATAATGCCTCTAGTTGTACTTGTGTAGTGAATATAAGGACAAAAATGGGTTTGGATACAAGCTGATGTTGAACATTTATTGAGTTTATATTACGCTCAAGTCTTTCCATAATGCCAATAAACTAATTAGTGACCAAAGTTGAAGACCGAGTCAGCTTTATTACCTGATCCGGTCAGGGTCTTCTGCCTCAGGCTGTCCTCTCTGTCTCCTGTTGACATCTCCCCTTCCTCGTTCCCTCCACCCTTCGCCCTCTGCCTCCTCTCCACTTTCTCCAGCCTGCCTCTGAGGATGGAGATCTCCTGCGTTTTCTGCGCCAGCTCCGCCTGCTGCTCACACAGGCTGCTCTCAAAGATCTTGGCGATCTCGCACACGGCGGCTGCCAGCAGCGAGTCCATGACGGTGGCCAGCTGAGCGTGGAAAGCACCCCTCACAGACTCCATCGTCCTTTGTTTCAGGGACGATGTTTTAATGTCACCTACTGATTGACACCGCTGTTTTCTTCGTTGATTAGCCGCCAGAGGCAGTTGAGGGACGATGTGGCTGCTACCACTGTACACTCTTCTGCTCTGGCATCCCTGAACTGCCATCAGATTGTGCCATGCTAACTAGCTACGCCATTTAACTTTTACACTCTTTGTGGTTTAATAACTCTTGATAATTAACCTGTGCGACAGTAAGGTGTCAGCCTGCTCTATCATGTAAGGTTTCGCTACTGTTACATTACATACAGTGATGACAAGCTATGCGGTGTAATGCAGAGATTCAGTTTGCGTGTTATAACGATATAAACACAATCAACTTGTAGCTAGCAACAATAAAACAGCCATAATGTTAGTGTTTTAGTGTGTGCTAGCTAACGTTACCTCTGGCTAACGTGTAAACAAGGCAACCAACGAAGCGTAACCTGTACTGACCCGCTGCAGCTCGTACTAAAGCCGGCTGTAAATGGAGTAAAGACAATCACATACGCACAATAGCAACGACTTGTCACTGTCGATGGACATGTATCAATATTGGCTTTCATCAAATCCAAAAGGAAACACTCCGCACACTTGCAAATCACATTCAGGGATGCGGCGATCAGTCGGCCAGCTAGCAGGTTGGTGGTATCCGTGATGTGACAATCATGGCAAATCTCGCGAGAACACAACTGAAGCCACTGCGGAGCGTAGAATCACATGGAATAGTCTCTTAAAATTTAATTAACTGGGTGATACTACAGTTTTACACATTACTGGAAGAGAAGAAAGAAACTCTATGCAAGACACAGTGTAAAATATGGATTTTATTGGGGTAATGATCTAGCAACAGCACTGACACTTTTTTTAATAATGAAAAAAGAACAGTTGTAGTAACCCTTTTCCATCATGCCCATGTGGATCAATGAAAAACAATACAATACACATTAAGTTTGGAACATTTTGAAACAGTAAAATACAGTATCTTCACCTTTGTTCTTTTCTGAACTCAAGCATCAAATGTTATAACATAACTTTGAATGTAACAATTCCTAAAACTATGTTTTCAGATATCCTTCAACTAACAGTAGATGGATTAACAGGATAACGGATTACATTTTTCTCCAGCAAATACAGTCATCAGGACATCTCTAAACCATGTCCAGAAGTTTTGACACCACAAGCAAGCACATCTCCAGACACCGCAGGGTGATCTGAAAGATTGAGACTGAGTGAATTTCTCAACTTGTGCTAAAAACTTGTAGAGTTGAAACCAAACAGCACCAGTTTTGAATAAGGCAAACAGACATATTCATATAACTGAACATTAACTATAAACTATAGACATTAAATATAAAAGAATAAGGTTGGTTGATTTGATGATATACTGTATACCACAAGGCAGCAAAGAGTTTTTCAACAGGTAAGAGATTTAAGATTTGCTATACGCTTTTTACCGAGGCAGGTTTTCTTTTGGTTTGGTTTTTTTAGGGCCAGTGTCATAGTCAAAGAGCAGGTTTGCTTCAAGGCAATCTTGGATTTACATAGTTTTTGCATCACTTTAATGTACCGTGCTGCTAACTGTATTTTTTTTGTATTGGGATTTATATTTCATCATTTTAAAGGATTTTTTAAAGATATGTATCTTTATCCTTTATCTTTATCCTGTTTTATTGCACTGCTGTGGGCTGGAAGGAACAGTATTGTTTTTTTTATGTATTTAGGTACACAAGAAAATGAAAGTAAACTAAGTCATGAATATGATGAAGTACCTGATTTGCCAGGTATTTTACAAAGTTGCACAATCCCATCATGTTATTTTTTTCTAACAATGTGTTCTTCATTGAAAGCTTCGGGTAGAAAATATTAGTTTACCACAATATGTGTTTTTATTTTTATCCATCGCCCACCCCATACACATCATTCATCATCCAATCCATGAAAAGATCCTTAAAATTGTAAGGGAAATGTCTAGGTAAAACTTTAAAACAAGTTACATGTGATAATGGTATAATGAGAGTACTTGGTGGTGAGCTGAACCGCTCTGTACATGTTTTACCTCTGCATTCTTACTTTAGGTTAAATTAACACAAAAAGTGCAATGTAAAACAAGTCATTCAAAGACCTGTAGCATTCAGAAAAAACCATCAATCAACCCAGAAGGCCATAAATAACAACATCTAATGTTTTTAGACAGGTGATGCTAACTGCATACCCAGCTTACTTGTGGAAGCGTTGAATATGGTTCTTGAGGCGTCCTTCGGTGAGGAAGCCTTTCCCACATTCCTGGCAGATATTAGGCCAGTCCCTGTGAAAATCAAACTCATGCTTATTTAACTCTCTGGGTGTGGGGAATTTCTTACCACATTTCCGACACGGGATCTTTTTCAGAGCAATACTGCATCTTTTTCTGTGTTTGTACAGTTGCGCACTGGAACGGAATTTTTTAGGGCACTTCTGACATTTGACGGGCTTCTCTTCTGTGTGGATGCGATAGTGTTCAATCAACAGGACTTTGCTTTTCACAAGCTTCAAACATGTTAAGCAGCTGTAACCATTAGGGCGCCGTGTGCCCATTGTTTGCCATTTTTTCTTTGTGTCTGAACTGTGTTCTTTCTGAACGTTGTTTAAGTTAGCTGCTCCACTTGTGTCTTTGCTGGAAGCAATCAAACCTTCTCTGTTTTCTTCAGGCTCCTCTACAGGTTTGGTCCATCCAAGGTCTTCGTTAGTCTCTTTGGATTTAATTTGGTCTTTGTACCGTCTCGCTGATGCACTGCAGCTGTCAGAGGAAGGTGTGCTTTCCTTCCTAACAATTTCCTGTTTTTTGTCCAGCGTGGACGGTTTTTCTTGGTGACATGTCTCAGATTCTTTTGCCAAAAGATTCTTGTGTTTTAGGCAAGATATTTTATGTTTAGTGAGAATGCTTGGAAAAGGGAACACTTTGTTGCATGCTTCGCATTTCTTGTGTGATTCTAAGTGTACATTTCGATCAAAGTCTGTATCAAACGCCATATGGCAAAACTTGCAAGTGTACATTTTTCCACCATTTTGCACCGTCTCATTTTTAGACACAGATTCAGTTGCTGCATTTTTTTCCCCCTCGATTTTATGCTTCGTAACATTTTCTTGTTCTTTTCCTGTTAAATTTCGCCTTCTTCTTTGACCCGGGAATGCTGAGCTAGAATATTCCCATTTGAGCTCTCGGAGCAAATGTTTCATGTCATTTCTTACTGGTGGACGTCTGGTGGTTGTTGTTGATGAGCTTTTGTCCTGAGTGGGTTTGTCGCTCTCCTTTAACGAGGAAACTGTGGGAGAAAAATATCACAAAAAAATTAAAATGCAACCCTGAGAAAAAGGAGAAGTGAAATTGAAAAAGCCAAATTCAATTCTATAATACTATTACAGCAATGATTTCTCAATTGAAGGGTCAGTTCACCAAAATTAAAAAAAAACTTTCTTATTTATCTCACCTGGTATCTAGACAGTTTTGGTTTTATTTGGCCACATTATTAAATATTCATCCCTGGGTTTTCTGAAAAATGAATAACTGCAGCACATTTTTCAGAATTAGTTTCCCTGTGTGCAGATATACATGTAGTTCAACCTTGGATTTTACCTGACAGGTCAACAAAGTTGGCATTTTTATTTACAAAGAGAGCCGCAGAAATCATAAAATAATCATGTAAATGTGTGTATGTATGTGAATGTAAATGTGGAAAAACATTCCTCATTCTGAAGATCCTTTGCAGCACAAAAAAATTAAGAATTAAACCAACCTCTCTTGGATTTCCTGCCTGCCTTTGTTGGCTGGTTCGAGTTAACATCAGGGTTGACCGCCTAAAATACAAATGTTATTGGTTATATCTCTCATGATTTGCAATGCAAATTTCAGAAAACAGTTTCATGCAGAGCTGTGTTAGCATACGCAGCAATTACGGAGATAAACTCTCTGGATGTTCTGAGACGTTCAATCATTTTGCCAAAATGTGGAAAATATTGGATGTAGCAGCACTTTTTAAACACATTACACCTGCAGAATACACAATAAATCCTGTAAGAGCAAATCAGTGCCTCAGTCCAGTTCCTGCAAACTTTTGTAGCTGAGGCTCTGCACATCTGCCTAATACCTCCACAAGTGTCAGAAGAGAAAAAAGGTTGAGTTTTTTCCCCCCCAAAGCTTTCTTAACTTTCTTAAGAGATTTTGTCACCCCATGGAAATGTTGTGTTTTGATGCCTAATTGACTGCCTCTGAAATGTTCACAAACACATTAATACCTATCTGATCCTGATAGTGTTGGGTTACATTTTGATCAAAAAATGGACATGTGTAATTATTTCACCTGATTTCATCAGTTAGCGGAATATCCCAGAACGCTCTGAGTGGATTTGCACATTGCTTTGAAGAAATTATGGCCATGGAGTGTTGAAATTTCTACCCTTTTTTTTAGTTTTCGTCAAATCTGATATGGCACAGGAATATCTTGTTGACTGGCTGTATTGAAATATATCCAGAGTGCCATAGAATGTTTCCAGTGTACTATTAAGGATGCACATTCATTAAAATGAAGCATGTGGGCTTCAATGGTCGCTTATCAAATTTGCAACTACCCATCTCAGCAATTACCTTGTCCTAATCAAACCACTGCTCCCCTCCCTCTGAACTCCCTCTGATTATGAGTATTTGTCATCACTGCACCACTATAATGCCACACCATCCAACCCCCCCCCACCATCACACACCTCCTTCTTGATGATTGGAACGTGCCACAGAGGGATGGACAGCTGCCGCAGTCTTACACTGGGACACACGCCATCGTTTTGCTTGGTCAAGTTCTCGCAGCCCAGAGGAGCACACCAGTCGTCAGGTACTGCACAAACACAAAAACCCAGGTGATCTTCCACTGGTGACACACTAAAAAACATCTGGCTACACCAGTGATGCTGTAGATGTGTCCTAGTAAAGAGCAAGGGTACTTGTGCAAGCAGTTATTTTATTTAATGTATGTATTTATACTTAAACTATTTGTAAATATTGGTTTTCACCTTGACGCTTTTCTGTTTGTTTCAGTTTGTCAGTTTCAATAAAAACCCTTATTACATCCATAATAATTCAGTGTTCAGTGACACATCAAGGTGAATGCTTAAATCTGTTAAGGTAATAAACTGGGAGCTTCAATCATAACAGTGTCTTTCACAGTAGAAACAACACTAACAACATTATACCTTCAACATCAATCTCAGGAACATGAGATGTTTGTCTGGAGGTGTTCCCAGGCTCTTTTTGCGTTTGAACAATTTGAATTTGATCTGTCTCCACTTTTGTGTCACGGCTGTTTTGACTTTCTTTCAGCTTGAGCTCTGCTCTCTGTAAATTCATTTTAAGTTGAGCTATCTCTTCTCCTTTCTGTGCCAGCTCCATTTGATGGTCGTGTAGAGTGTTCTCAAAGATCTTCGCTATCTCTATCATAGCTGTCCTCAGGACTGAGTCTATGGCCACCTGGGCCCTGAAATCTCTTGACCGATAGTCTGTCATCTTTGAAGGCAACTGCTTACAGATGTCCTCCCTCGTAAAGTCTTGTGGGATGATGTTCTGGTCCTTCTCGATAGTCACTCACCCCCTAAAAAGAGAGATAAGAGACCAGATTAACGACAGCTATAAAACAGCAACCTCGGGGATTCATAGGTATTTACACTCAATGGCCACTTTATCATGTATGGGGTGGACAAAATATTTAGTGTCTTTAGATAAGGTCACAATCTCCCTTCAGACTACCTCACTCAACTCATTACTTTCAAGTATGCAATACCTCTGGAAGTCATGGATGTAATTTTATTAATTCTACCAGGAAAATTTCACATCCATAAATTTGAGTTCTCAACCATCGTTTGAACTTCTTATGATTGAACACAGACACAGTATTTTGAGTCTATCCAACTTATAAACAATAAGAAACGTGCACATTAAGTTGGTATGGTCCAATATTTTTTTTTAAAGAAATCTGATTTTACAGCCTACCTTTTCAAGTTATTTTTCTATCTCTTTTTTATTTTTTATAATTATTACATTTATCTTTTGTCCTGTCATCATGTTGACTGTATCAACAAATTGTCTTATGTTATCTTTATTTCAATATTATGTGGACCACAATGTTCTAACTTGAGGAACAGATACACAGTTACATCAATTAGCGTTTGACTGCTATAATATGAGAAAAAAATCAAGAATGACCTTCTCTGATAATGTTGGTCCACTGGTTAAGAATCAGTAGTAGTTTTTATAAGATCATTCATCTCTTTAAAATCACATCACCGTTAGCTAACCTTAGCTACTGACTGGTCGTTTAAATAGATCAGCTCTCGCCTTCCACGTGAGAACAGCAGATCAAAAATTAACTTCAAACACCAGGAGCTTGCTAATGACTGAGAGCAGGCTAACCATTTAACTACATGTGGCGGGTAACTGATCATCTACCGTTATGCAAAAAAATACTGACCGCTCTGCAGAAGGATGAACGCCAGTTAATGTCTGAGATGATAACTCCGTTTGTCACCGACAAACGCCCTAATGCATGAAATGTAAACCGTCTGGCCCGCTGACAACGAAATATTACATTAGCTGCATTTGTTTCTTATGAGGTATCCTTTGCTAACGTGTAAAAGCCACACTGTAAAACATAACTCGGCCATTTTTCCTAGGATCCCCAGGAGGGAAGGAAAACGTTTTTATTCCCACAGTGGATTCCCACCCGCATTCTACGAAGACCCGCCCCTACTCTACCTCTGATTGGCTCTTTTTACCCTGGCAAAAAAGAAGTGGAAGTTAATTGGTCGTTCTATTGCAACGTCACTGCACTAGCTACGCCTCCGCCATTTTGGACTGAAGGCATAAAGTTTTGGAAAAAACGAAAAAAAGGGGCTACCAACTCTATTAAAAAAAAAAAACTAAACTAAAGGCGACTTTCTTTGTTTCTTTAATGAACATTATGAACACAGAGACATTGTTAAGTTATCTAAATATAACAAGTAAACAATAAATCAGGGGCTACAGAAAATAATGATTTAAGATAGAACAGTGTGTTCACTTTTTGTTCCTCATAACGTATCATGGGTTAATGTATCTATTGACAAACTGAATTCAACTAGAAAAATATTAAGGTTTGGGAAGGACTTAGAGAATCTTGTCTGTATGTACATTTATTATTCCAAGTTAATTTATTACATTCATACATTTGTTTGATTTTCCTCCTTTAACTTTACTAACAGCACAGTAATATTACAAGACAAACAACAGTTCAGGGAGTATTGGTGAAAAAGACACAAGCAGAAATACAACTGTACAATGTAACAGATATATATTACAGAAATTTAAAGAGAAAAATAAATAAACATAACTTTTTTTTTTTTTTTTTTTTTAAAGTGAAATAGCAAACCAACAATCAATTCATCAATATATGATTATATGCCAACCATTTTCCTTCTTCTGTTGTAAAAAAAAAAAAAAAAAAAAAAAAAAGACCGATTTCTTAAATGTAATTACTGTCACATTAGCTGCAGTAACAGGGCAGTTCTCTTTTTTTCCAATAAACAATAATCAATGTTTGTGACTTTCAAATATTGTACACAATAAACCCCTCTCCTTTCATTGTTCCTACTTCCTAAAACCAAAAAAGTAGGCAAGTGGGGTCAATGATTTATACAGTCACTACAGAAGCAGGAAACAAACAAACAAAAAATGTAGCCACAAACACAAACCTTACCCAGTTACAGCAGAAATGGTCAGGCCTGCTGAGCAGCACTCTGTGCTCTCGTAGAGAGTCAGAGAGGGATCACAGTAGAGAGAACACTGGTGTCTTCTGTCATGTATTTTAGGCTAAATTTATTCAGGTAAAGATATTCCTTCTTTGGCCAAATGATTGATACCTACAGTTACATCTCATCTATAAGAACGCTGGGAACTCCAAAAAAGCTTTAATTTGCTATTTGAAAAGGCCGTTGGACTGTGGCTCCCTCTACCAGTCACTTCAGCAAGTCATGTTAGGGCATGTGTATAATTTGCAGAGAAAGTGATAGTTATTGATTTCAAACAGTTGTGTGTTAATCTGATGCCTGGTCTTTCTGAGCAACACTTTTGTCTGATGTTTATTTGAGTTACAGAATTTGATTAACTGACACAGTGTACAGAAATACATGCTGCATTTACTCTCTTCTCACATTCAATAGTGGATATGTGGTAGATTATTTTATGTCCAATAACAATGTCTTATTGTGTGTTTTTCTCTCTCTGCCACTATCATGTATCTTCCTCTGTCTTCAGCCACGATAAACGTACAATAATCACACACGCGTGGTGTATGACATTATAATAATTCTCTAGTGAAAATGAAACAAACAGTTTTTATGTTGTTATATTGTTTATTATCCCATTTGTACAGTGAATGTTTACTGTATATAAACACATATGTCAGCTGTTAAAACCAACTGCAGAATATAGGACTGCAAACACTGAAATACATATCACTAGAAGTATAAAATGTGTATCTCATATGCATACTTACTGTATATGACGTGTTCACAAAAATAAAAGCATATGTGCAGTTCACTGAAGAACAAAATAACAGCGTCCCCTCAGTCATTAAGACATCAATGAGGCAAGTAAATCTGAATATTGCATGAAAACTTCCCACTTTGTCAACAAATACCTGACAAACCTGAATTTCATAATATCAGCACACACTTGCCTCACTGTGGTCAAACGGTAGATAATTACTTCAACTGAATGCTTCAATGCATTATTCACCAGGCTGTCGTTTTGTCATTGCCTCCGATTTCAAACTGTAAAAACATGGCTGATATTAGGGGGGGGAAGTGTTTTTATTTCTTCTAAACTATCCTCAATAATTATTTAATTTTAGCACCAAAAGTGGGCTTTCATGACTGAGAATATTTCTTCATTTTTATTGCTTTAGCTTATTTTAAACAGCTGTTCACAAGGTTCATAAGCTCCAAGGAGGTGGCTGCCAAAGCTTAAACCTGTGCATTTCCTACTATGGTCAAAATGTCTGTTGTGAAAAGCAACTATTTATGTTTTTAATTACACCTGTGCTTGTCTGCAGTTAAAAATATCATTTTTTCACACTGGGTGTTTTCCAGATTTGAACCTAATAGTAAAAACTAAGCTTGTAAAATCAAAGTGTGTGTTTGTGAGAAAAGACAATCAAGGAAAACAGAGATTCATTTACATTCTACAAGGTTTGCTTTATTGTAACAAGAAAAAGGATCAGTGCAAAGCTTAAGGGTCTAGATAAGTGCTTTTAGGAGGGTCGTACAGTATGTTAAGAGCGTATCACTGAGTGTCTCTACTTCTCCATTCTCTCCTTTTTTTTTTAAACTATGTTCATTCATGTCGTAAAATACTGGAATGAGCTTCTGTTTCGGCGTGTTTGTCCTCCATCTCAGCCAAATGTAGTGTTGTTCCAGGCAACATTGACTGCATCCATGTCCACAAAGTTAACATAAATCCTGAAATAGACAGAGAGAAATAGGTTAATGAGGTTGGACATTAACAGTGAGCGAGGTATATGAGATACAAGGGTGTCTGGTCTGTATTTCAGTGATTGTGCTGATTGTTGTGTGTGTGTGTTATCTACCTGTCAGCAGAGATACCCAGGTGTTTGTTGAGCATGCCGCACAGTAGTTTAGAGTATTGCTTGTTTTGAGCACCGCTGATCTTGCCGATACTGTGGAGGGAGCAGATTGCGCAGGGGTCTCCCTTTCCTCCAAACATCATCATTTGGTCAGGGTTGATATGCACAGCAATGTACTGTGTTCACAAGATAGATACACAAAACCAATGTCAGGCAACAACACTGGGTGGATCCACTGAGCCTCAATGTCACATTACGGTGTCCACATTGCATTAAAAAGGCCAGCACATACTAAATATAGACTACAGTTAGGGTTGTAGGGAGGATTTTTGGACTACTGAAGTCATGACTCCAAATTCTTCTACTGCAGCCCCACCCATGATTCTAACGAAGAAATACTGATTCCTGATACTGACATTTAGTCTACAAAAATGTCAGATTTAGCCCCCATTAAATAACAGAACGTAAAAAGCTCATTAATCAGTGGCAGCTATAGACAGACATACATTATATATATGTGTGTGTATATAAGTGTGTATTCTAGTTCATTTAATGTTACATTTTTATGCAGATGCTAGTTAAAACCAGGCCTGTTAATGTTATATGGTAACATAAAGATCACTAATGCTAATTATTTACATTATATTTCCACAGCTGCAGGCCTTTGGGCCTTCAGAAAGGATGCTTATCTGAGCTCTTTTAAAAAAAATTAAACATCTCAGTTTATGCTAGATTTGCTTTTAACTTGTAGGTTTAGTGAACTGACTCCACCGATCAATCATTTACCCATGCTGAGTCAGTGCATTCAGTGGTGAGTTTGCGTTACACAAGAGTCGTATTCATCCAAAAGAGAGACTGCAGTTACATCAAAATAAGGCTTCTACACTAAACCGAGAACTTAAATCCATCAAGATGATCAATATAGGTAATAATAAGGGTGGATGGCATCTTCAGTTTCAGAGTGAGAACATATTAATGAGATCATGCAGGAATAAACGCGCTCCGGACCCACCTGTGCAGGTTTGCCCATAGCTTTGGCGAGCTCCTCGGTGGCCTCAGACATCAGAGCCGCCGGCACGTCGCTTTTGGCCACGTTGGTAGTCACTACGAACATCGGCATGATTACTCTTGGAAGTGTCCTCGTTTCTCTCTGCCCCTCAGAAAGCTGTGAACGATGCACAAAACTGTCCAGCAGGCGGAAAAAATGAAGCAAAGACTCGTTTCCCTCTTTTCAGAGAATCACGTGACAAAATGACCACAGCGCCCCCATCAGTCTGGAGGATGCAACGACAATCAAGTGGAGGCTAAAGTAGGTATTTTTCTGGCATTGTTTACTTATTTCTTTAAAAAAAAAAATCAGTCATCAAAGCTTTATGAAGTTTGGTTTATTTTTCTGATGTATATTAAGGAAGAAATAAATATTCCTACAATTTGTTTTTGTTGTTGTGCTACCCCATTTATTGAGACATGGTGCCCCCTTCTTTATTTATTTGTTTAATTCGTCTCCACAATTCTACTGTTTTTTTCTTACTGAACTTGTTGCTATTTTAACTTGCTGATTTATTATGTGTTGTTTTCCTCTATTCGATCTGTTACTTATTTTTCATTGGTTTACTGCAATAAGTGGTCTTGTGTTTCAGTGTGTTTGCATATATTAAAAAAAACTTTAATTATAACAAATAATAAAAATAAAAACAAGGGTCACCTCTGCGGTTGAGATCACACAAAAACAGAAAGTGATGTGTGAAATAATCCCGAATTTTTTCCAGGGTGCGGCTGTTCTTGAGTGTAGGGTAATTACGGTACTGCGCACGCGCAGTTTCCTCAAGCATCAGTAAGAAGAGCTGAAGGAGGCGAGGAGGAAACAGAGGCACAGAGAGGGAGAGAGGGGAGAAGTTGGATGGTACTTTCCTTTGTCGCCGTGTCTCCGATCTTACGATTAACGAACAGCATTACCCGTGATCCGTGAAATCACACGGTGTGTCGCCGGTTCACGTCTACTCCTCCTGATTTCTCCCAACAAACGGTGCGTATGGAAAGCTAAATTAGCCAGGCTGCTAACACGATCACTTTCCAACGTTACCGAGGGGCTGCTGACCCTCTTCTACTTCAGTATTATTGTGTGTCGATCAGTATCACAAGTTTACTAGCAGCTCTTGTTTTAGTATATATCAAACTGCAGTATCGCCTTTGTACTTCTTAAAAAGGCGACAAAGCTATACTGTTTACTAAATGATAACATAGATGGCTATTAGCGATAAATAAAGTATGTCTGTAACTGATATTGATGAGCAGGACCAGATTTAGTCATCAGATCGATAGGACAATGAGAAACTTTTGTGATCCCAGTGGGAAAACCTTGTTAAATGTTTTCATGGTTGTGACGTACTGGCCTGATCAACTGTTATTGATCCGTCCTCAGGTCGAACCTTTGGCCAGGATGATGGAGGAATCGGTGAGCACGTTTGAGACGCATCTGACGGCTGTCATGGACAGTCTAATCCGAGCTTCGGTGTGTGAGATCACCAAACTCTTCCAGGAGACGGTGAACGACTACCTGGTGGAGCTGTCCCTCAACAGGAAGGAGAACGAGGCTCTCAAACTGAGGCTGAGGCTCACCGAGAGCAAGCTGAGGACCGAGCGAGTGTACGGGCTGGGCTGGGCTGCTCACCGCCGCAACGCTGGCCTGGCGGCGGCGGCGGAGGAAGGGCCCGGAGGGCGGCAGAAACGAAAAGTTGTGGGGGCCCGTAAGTATTTCTGATGGCTGATTCCTCCCAGACTAGGGGGTTACGTCACATTTAGTTTGTGTCAGGTATAAAGCTGTCATTACTATTAAGTGGCACCTTGCTAAAATGCATGATTGTGTTGTTTTTTAATGTGAGAAACAGGGCTTTTGCTATGCAGTCAGGGCTTATGAGAAGACGCACTTGTTTTGTTGGAAACCATCTGGCAAGAGCTGATCTCTCCCTCCCTCCCTCCCTCCTCTCTTCCTCCTCCGCCTCCTCTTCATGTTCGCTCCCTCTGTCCTTCACCTCCCCCTCTCCTCTCCTCTCTCTCTCTCTCCGCTGCATTCTGTCCCTCCCACTCCTCTGTGCTTTTTTGCACACTCTGTCTCTCTCCCTCTCTGCCTGCTTGCCTTGCTCCTCTCCCTCCACTTCTCTTCTGTCTCTCTCCAACTCCACCTCCTCCCCTTCCCGCTCCTCTCTCCTTCACGCCCTCTCCTCCTCCTCCCTGCTTCTCTCCCTGCCCCCACCTCCTCCAACGCAATTCTCCTACTCTGTTCTCTCCTTCATCACGTTGCACACACACACACACACACACACACACACACACACACACACACACTCCCCCCTTCCTCTCCTCCCCCTTTCCCCACCTCCTCCACTCCACTCCTCTCCCGCTCCTCTCCACTGCCACCATAATTACACACTCCCTCTCCACTTCCACTTCTCTCTCTCTCTGTCTGTCTCTTTCTCTCTCTCCTCTTTCCACCTCTTCACCCCCCTCCCCACCACCCTTCTGTCTCCTTCAACATGTTCTCCCATTCCTCCTCCTCCTCCTCCTCCTCCTCCTCCTCTCTTCCCTGCGGCCCCTGCCAACTCCACTTCTGCCTCTCTCTCTCCTCTCCTCCCTGTCACGTGTTTTTCTCTCCTTCGCTCCCTCTCATCTGTCATTCTACGCCCCCTCTCTCCTCACTCATTCATCATGCTCACTCACTCCTCCTCCTCCTCCTCACCATGCTCCTCTTCCTCTCTCCCTTCCCCCAACCTCCCTTCTACTCCTGTTCCCCTCTGCCTCTCAACCCCCCTCCTCCTCCTCTTCCTCATCTCCCACTTCTCCACCCTCTTTTCTTCTTCATCTCCCTCTCCTGGCCCTCCAATCATCTCCTCCCACTTATCTCACTCCCCCTCATGTTTCATTCTCTCTCCTTCCTGTCTCCCCTCTCTCCTGCCCCCCCCCCCCCCCCCCCCCCTTCCTCCTCACCTTACTTTCTCCTTCCTCTCTCACCTCCCTCCCACCCTTCCTTCATCTTCCTCTCTTCTCCCCAGGAGGCAAGTCAAAGAGGGGCCCGGCAGCAGCCTATGGCAAAGGCTGGCCTGGAGGTGTGTGGGAGGAAGGAGGAGGAGGAGGAGGAGGAGGTGGTGGCGGCGGCTGTGGTGGGGGAGGAGGAGGAGGAAGTGGAGGAGCTGTGGGGATGGTAGCAGGAGCAGGAGGAAGAGGGGGGAAGGAGGCCAGGGAGATGTACCTCATCCAGTTCCCCGGGGGCGAAGAGGATGAGGGAGGGATGGTGGAGGACGATGAAGGGGAGGGCAGCCTCAGCGGTGAGGGGGAGGAGACGGCCAACATCAAAGAGGAGGTGAGGGAGACGGGCTTTCTCAGAGGAGGAGGAGTAGGAGGAGAAAGTGGCACAGCATCTCTGCATCACTCAGCAGCTCCATATAGAATGAGAAAGAACGCAGACAGAAAAAGAGAGAGATAACACAGTGAGACAGAGAGTTTTGCTTGTGTTTTTCAGTCATCAAATCACTGCAGAGATGTGGTGGATAAAGGGAACGTTATTGATTTGATATTTAGCTTCCCTGAAGAGCCCTTTGAGTAGAGCTCTTCACATCACAAGTGCAGCAAGCTTTCAGGTGGAAATACTATTAGAGGTGAAAAGCGGCTTGCTGTTCCACCACATGGCCATACGGCAGGAGCACAAATCCGCTCTTCACCTTTCTTATGTTTGAATACTCAATGCATGCAGAATGTGTCCCTGTCAAAACATTTCAAAGTGTTTTTGGTGGCTAATAAAATAGCTGTAAAGAGTTATAACCAAAGAATCCCAACAGGACAATGATACAGCTTTTGTCACATGCACTTTGTAAACATATATTTAGGTAAGGTAATGGTTTATGGCTATGATGAGGGTTGCATATAAGTTAACAGAAAAGTTTGTAAAAAACTAATCGAATCTACCTTTAAAATTGCAGATCCTGCTTTACAAACAATCCAGGGATACATGCACAGCACAGGGGTAGAAAACATGTCGCCACACTGTAATGATATCTTATATATAGACGTTTTCATTATTGAGAAATGAAGCAACTTGCTGGGAACCAGTCAGTACAATTTTGAAGTAAATCTGTTTGCTGCACACGCCTGTCTCAGCGTGTCGTCTATGGCTGGATAACGTGATACCTGGAATTCCAGTGAGAAAACAGCAGCTAGTAGCAATGATGATGCTTACAGAGACTGTACACCAATGTATCTCCACACATAGCGAGAAATTAACTGTGAGTGTCCCAAAAGATCATCAGGCAGCACAGGTTAAAAGCTCAGAAGCGCTTAGTATGAAGTAATGTTAGCATATATAGTATGAAATTCCTGCATTTTGACTGTGGTACAAGTTCAGAGCACAGAACCGCTCTCATTCTGGATATTATATTAATAATGTTGGCATGTATGAAAACCTTTCATGTCTCCTGAAAGTTTACCAGACACTATAAATATGCCAGATGTGTTATGTTGTGCAAAAACTCATAACATACTGAGACAATACAGGTTTTTGAAGTATTATTTATCAGCCACACAAGATCATAAAAAGAGTCTTTGCACACCTGTATGATTTTATTCTTCTGGGGAAAAATTCTAAGTGTAATAACGTGATGCATTTTCCACTCGAAGCCATCAGTGTGCACCTTTTATCAGCTGTCACCAACTCACATATTGAAACTCTAAACGCATGTCAAACTGATCATTTAAGCATTGATCGCAGAGCCAAACGATTCGTTTAGCAGCCGTAAACACTCAGGAACAGTGTGAGCTGTCTTACCTTAGAACAAAGTGTTTTTCTTTCACCAGGTTCTGTGCAAAACTATCCATCACCTTCCATTAATTTGTATCATAATAAAAGGCTCTGACAAGATCGCTAGAATTAATAGCTAATTCTGCACTCTGAGCTAAAGAGCAAGTTTCCTTCTTCAGATTATGAATATTTTCTACTCGTTACTCTTGTGATTCGTGCAGTTCAAGTCATAAAAAACAACTTCAAGTTGATTTACCCTTAAGCTCTTATTCATTTTGGTTTGTTTTCTACCCCTATCATGTGAGCTCATCTCACTGATGACGTTGCTTAGAAACCCGTCTATAATCCTCTGTGCTTCTCTGTGCAGTTTTCTCAAACAGAGGGCTATCAACCTGCCTCTCTCAAGCTAATCAAGGAGGCTTTGAAGATGGACCTGCCCAACCAGAGCCTCCACACTGGCTCCAGAGCCCAAAGCGAAGGTAAGGAACCCTGAACACACTGAAAGAAAGTGGGAATGTTTGCTCAAGCTCTCTCTCTCTCTCTCTCTCTCTCTCTCTCTCTCTCTCTCTCTCTCTCTCTCTCTCTCTCTCTCTCTCTCTCTCTCTCTCTCTCTCTCTCTCTCTCTCTCTCTCTCTCTCTCCCCCCTTATCTCCTCCCTCTGTGTCTTCTCAGGAGACTTGTCAGATCATCCCCCGACCCTTCATCCAGGAGAGAGAGATGAGGAAGAGGACTGGGAGGTGGGCTCAGCGGAGCCATCAGAGGGAGGCATGACCATGGATGAGCTGAGGGGTTTGGAATCTGCACTGAGGGCTGAGAGAGGCCGTGAGCAGGGCGCCATGACGGTTTCCCAGCCTGTCAGCCCTGACTCGGAGGCGGCACCAGGTAGCGAGATCAGCTTGGCTCCTAAGTACATTGGTCTCGACGGAATGGAGCAAGACGAGGAGCTTGAGCCTCAGCCGCCCACCCTGCAGAGAGAAGACCACATAGGGCAAAGCAGGGTGAAGGACCGCGTGAGAGCCGCAGTATTCGGGGTCGCAGAGCTGAAGTCAGGCTGGTCGAAGAAGTTGAGAGAGGGCGACTCAGCTGCGGTCATGAGTGGAGACGATATGTTGGAGCAGGGAGAGTCGGAGCACCTGCCCCACCTGTCCGCTCCAGGGAGCGTCGGGGAGAGCGGAGGGGAAGAAGAAGCTGGTGGAGACCTGCTCCACTTCTGCCCGCAGTGTGGAGGAGGCTTCAACACAGAGGCTGAGATGGAGGAGCACCCATGTCCACTAGGTGGCGCCCTTTTACAGAGCAGCGGAGCAGAGGAGAGTCTTTTCCCTTGCGCCCACTGCGGCAACACGTTCAGCCATGCCTGGGCACTAAAGAACCACGAGTGCGCCTGTGCCGCCGAGCGACCGCACTGCTGCGAGATCTGCGGGAAGCGCTTTACACACTCGCGCTCCCTGGAACGCCATCATCTGGTGCACACAGGCGAGAGGCCGCACCGGTGCCCGCAGTGTGGACGCAGCTTCAGTCGTCTCGGCAACTTGGAACGTCACCAGCGTATCCACACGGGTGAACGTCCGTACGGGTGCGAAGCATGCGGGAAACGTTTCAGTCGTGTGGAGTATTTAAAAAGACACCAACTCATACACAACAGTGAAAAGGCGACACTCCAGTGCTCCAACTGTGGAACGGGCTTCAGTGATGTGGAGCAACTCAAAAGCCACCAGTGTTTTTAGAGCCTGTACTTCAAAATCTCAGATAGAACTGGAAAGAAAGCAGCTTTAATTGAATGTGGTAGAATTTAGGTGATGAATGTGACTGATAGACGCTTCTCAGTGATTTGGAGTTGCCTTTCATACAAAAAACTGACAGAATGAGAAGTTAAATTGACTTCAGGCTAAAGAAGCAGATACGTGTGTGGATGATAGATGTCGAGTAAACAGAGGCGGCAAATGTCCAAAGTTGATGGGAAGTCAATTATACATGTTGTTTCTCTATAAGAGGAGAGATGGAATCGCTCTCAGATGTTCAGCCATTTTAACTGGAGGTGTTCTCATTTGTACAAAGCTTGTACTTATTTATGATGATCAATAAAATGTACATGTTTGTGTTTTTATCAATAATTCACTCATTTTAAAGCTGATGGCCTTGTTTTTTTTTCCCTCCACTGATAATATAACTGACAGCTTGGTGTTTTGTATGTTTGTGTTTTGGTCATATTAAGAAATAAACATGTCAGTTGATCAGAAGGCTCTCCTCCCACTTTAATCTTGTTTTATTGGAAAATTATGGGATTACAAAATGACCATGAAACATGATTTTTTTGGAAGATTGTACTCACTGGAAACATTACAAACATTTTAAACCAACACAAGACGAGACATCCTTTTAGTCAAATACTCATTCTCTGATGAAATAATGAGGGATGCGCTGTATTTAATGACTACTGGACACCTATAAGAGTGTCACTCTGTTCTTACAGTGTCCCTTAAACAGACTGATATGCATGTTCAGCCTGGTGTTTAGGATACCCTCCAGGGGCATCCGAAGTCATTTCTCTCGACTGCAGCATATGTGGGGAAGAGTGGTTGCATAGACTTAGGAAGGTTAGATCTGTAAGATGGGCAACAGTAAGCAGACCGCATGTACTCAGGAACAGACACCCTATTATTGATCCGGTGAGCTCCAGCCTCATAAGGCATGGTCCTGGTGATCACGTACATCGGCCCTCTTCAGATAGCCTTTCTTTCTAGCACCTCTCTCTCCAGTGAGTTCCAGGTGCCTGCATTGGAGCCTTTCCACTGAAGGACAATGTTTGTGAGGGTGAAGGTGGCCGTACAGTCATCCATTGTCCTCCAGTGCATGCTCACTAATGAACTCTTGCTAACTCATGTTTTTTTTTCCTGAAAATATAACTGACAGCTTTGCATTTTGTTTGTTTCACCCATTTAATTTGTTTTATTTGAAAATCATTAGTGAACATGTTTAAAGATGACACAGAAAATAGGGGAAAACATTTATTTAAAAAAAAAAACATAATCAGAAAATTTGATTTCAAACCATCATGAGACACTATCATATTCTGATTAAAGCTTTGATATTTGTTACTGACACTGTCCATCAAACAGACTGATATGCATGTTCAGCCTTGTGTTTAGGATACCTTCCAGGGTCTCCAAAGACATCCGCCTCACATCATAGCCCCGCACAGAGTCCTTCGCCTTGCGATTAACTGGCACAATCTCCTCTCCGCTGTTGCGGTCATTTCTCCCGACTGCTGCGTATGTGGGGAAAAATGGTTGCATAGATTTAGGAAGGTTGGTATTGTAAGACGGGCAGCAGTAAGCAGACCACATGTACTCAGGAACAGACACCCTGTTATTGATCCGGTGAGCTCCAGACTCATAAGGCATGGTCCCGGTGATCACGTACATTGGCCCTCTGCAGAAGGCCTTGAATTTTCTTAACATTTCATTCTCCAATGAATTCCAGGTGCCAGAGTTGGAGCCTTTCCGCTGAGGGACAATGTTTGTGAGGGTGAGGGTGGCTTCACGGTCTTCTTTTGTCTCCTGGTGCATGCTGGGATTGAGATGGCCTCTGGTGTAGCCAGAGTTTGTGTAGTCCGCAGACACCGCCTGGCTCTCCCGTACTCTCTGGTAGAGGGGTTGTGGGATTGGGAAAGGCTGCATATCTGGATCAGCTCTGGGAGACACCAGCTTAATGACACAGAGAGAGGAGAAGATATCATATGTAGAGTGTTTTGCTGCTTATTCGTTGTTTGTGACGTTTAAACAGATGTGTGACTGATTCAGAGATAAAACATAAATGCTAATTTCTTCTGAGAAAAGGCTAACATGTATGACAACATTGTTTGAGACAGGCTGCTTCCGCTTCAATGTGTTTGCAAAAACTTGCACAAACTCACGCATTGACCACAATGACACCAAAAGTATTGAACAGGAACTGCAAGAGCTCTCTGTCACATCTACCATCACCACCTAGACACTTGTTATTTTAAGATGTGATCTCAGTTAATATTTATAAAACCTACCTGCTGCTACTTGCCCATTTTACACTATTGTATGTTGTACATTTTGTATGTTTTAAATGTTGTATACGTAGTGTATTTATATTGCTGCACTTTGGGAGAAGTCAAAGACAAATTTCCACTGAGGTGAACAATAAAGTCAGTTGCTCAATCAATCAAACAAAAAGACAATTAGATCTTCATGCAAATGCTGCATTTTTGTTTATCAATGAGGTTTTCTAATTCATGTGGACACACTTAACTCCATGATTGTAGAACAACAGAGAGATTTGCAGTGAATCTGAAGAAAGTGGGTTGCAGAATCTCCATATCAACAAAAAAAGCATTGTTCAAGTTCTCTAATCATCTCAGTATGTAAATTAACATGTTATGTCTGATGCAGCCCTACTGTACTGTCTTTAAAGGAAATGGCTGCTCTACAAGATCATGTCATGTTTGTAAGAGCTTTGCTTTACGTTTCCTTTGTCAGGACACTAGTTTTTCCCTATAAATCTTTATAATTACAGAAAGTAATCTCATCATGTCCAACAGTGCACCACAAGTGTTACTTACCTGTGGTTCATACATCCAATTGACATTGGGCCGTCCGCCATCTGCAATACTGAGTATGTACGCAGAGTATAAAGGTGCACGATGCTGGCGGTGATACAGGCTGGCAAAGCGGTACTGGTTTTTGTAGCGCTGGCATATTGACTAATACACCCCTGCATTGATACCCTGTGGTGGAGTTCTGTTGTAGAAGAAATCAAGGCACTGGGAGAAGTCTTCACTGATCTCTCCGACAACCAGTCCACCAATCCAGGGCAGGAGAAGAAGCAGAGCTCCTGTGGAGAATTGCAGCATCTTCCTTTTCTGTACAACAGATAAGCAGGAAAACTGTGTATAACACACCTGAGCTGAAGAAAGAGATGCTCATTAGAAGATAATTAACTCAGACTTTGCTCCAGACCTCCACTCAGACAAACTTACCAAGATATTTTCCTCCAAGTGAGCAGAAAAATTTGTAGCTGTGTATCAAGTCCCACACTATGCAGCTCTTCTTATTCTCTATTCAAGCCCTGAAATGGGTGGTGTAATATTTCATATACAAACCACCACTCAGACAAAGTGTCAAAATGGGTCTGACTCCACTCTTCACTTCTGTATTTTTTTTCTCAGAGAGTACTTCAAAAAGGCTAACAAGAAGGGAGTCCATGCAAAAGATACACTTAAACAGATGTTTTATTTATCGACTTACCAAAGTAAACGATATGGTCTGCAAAATAATAGAAAACCATGGAAACTAGCAAACTAAAGCCAGCCATTGGTGGGGACAATCTATGCATTGATTTTGGTAGAAATTTGTTGTATATGTTGATATATTGTAGGTGATGAATGTCTGGCAGATGCTTGTATTACTGCAGTGATTTAAACACTCTCTATGAGGATGAGATGTAGAATTGAGTTAAACTGCAGATAAATATGTTGTTTTTACTGACCTCTAGTGGTTAAACCTCACTGCAATGAGCTATAGTGGTGAAGTTAATACAGCCACGACTATCAGATGCTGGGTGTGTTCAGAGGTGAAACACTGTTCTTTTTTTGTGATATAGATTTTTTTTTTGCCTTCACTTGACAGTTTGAAAGTGCAGAAATACAGGAAACGTAATTCTTTTTAACCTTCTTCTTTAGTTCTTTTAGTGTAAAACAAAGAGACACACACATGTAAATACTTCTTCTCAAGTAAACATATATTCAAAGTTGGCACTTGTGCATGTTATTTCTCTGTAAGAGGAAAAATAAAATCAAACTCAGATATTCAGCCATTTAATTTGAGGTTTTTCTCATTTATATGTACAAACTTGTTCTTATTTATTATGATCTATTAAATGTATGTTTTTATGTTTTCAATAATTCACTTATGCTAAAAACCAGTGTTTTTTTTCTGAAAATGTAATTGACAGCTTGGTATTTTGTATGCTTTATTGTTGGTCATACTGGGGAGGAAAAACATTTAAATTCACCAGAACTCTCTTCATTTAATCAATTAAAATTTTAGTTAATCGGAAAACCAGTGGAAATATGAATTTTAATGAATCATTTTCATAAGAAATATTAATTTCAAACAAACATCAGACAACATTTTAAATAGAGAGGGGGTCTACAAAGTAACTCTGGTTGAGACTTTGAGTCTGATGACACTTCAGTCTCTGTCACTCTTTCTCATTGCACTTGTGGTCACCTCATTGTCCAGATAATATAAAACAATACATTAAAATAATGTATATATATATTGTTTTATATTTAAGTTGTTGACACCTGTGACAAATGATTACTTCATTGTTTTCTTAATATGCAGACGTGGCTGTCTCAGCAGGTGGCTTTTCAGTTAGGTCACCTGCTGCAGGTTTCCATTGCTTTAAATACAATAAAACATGATGTTAGTGCTGTTTTGTGCCTGATGAAGATCTTATTGATCAAAAAACTGCACAACAGTGAATAAAAAATAATTGTGAGAGCAAAGAACAGTGTGTGGATTCTACTTTTTACCGTGATACATCCTGCCTGGTTCAGCACCTGTTGTGTTTCTTTGGATGTGTATATTTTTTTCCTCTGTTGTGTGACTGATTTAGCCATGTCATTTCAAAAGAATAGACTTATTAAATGTTCATTTCTTTTCTCTTTTAACCTACAAAAATATTGTGTAAGTGATTTATGTATTTTCTGCTATTGTATCTCACAATTCATCACTACACCTTCAATCCAAACACAAATTTCCATCAGGTCAACAGGGAAAATCAGATTATTTCTGTATTTGTGAGATCTTCAGATTTTATTTAGACACACTTAACTCCACATGAAGACAAAAAAACATGTTGGTAAAAAAAAAAGTGAATTCATTTGGAGTGAACCAAAAAGAAAGTGGTACTCTGTTTTACAATTTCCATTTCAATGAATGTGTTCTGTTCTATGTTTGCCCCCATCAGCCTGCTCCTTATTTCTCTATAAACTCACAACACATGCAAACATGTTTGTTCAGTAAGAAAATGAATAGATAACATGTATGATGATCTTGGGTGGCTAAAAGCTGAAAGCAGTCTGAGGTGTAGTCTATTAGTTTTGTGTAGGTATATAATAGTTCTTAAACAACCATAATAACTGTATTCAAAAATAGCAATTTAATATAATTACCCACATGTAACAGAACAGGCAGATGAAGAGGTCTCTACCTTACCTTAACCAAAGACCAATGCAGTGAAATAAAACTGTCAGGCGAAACCTCTACTTATATAACAGTAGAAATCATCCTTGAAAGGCCTGCAAAAGTATAAATGTGCATATTCCTAAACTCATTTGTATTTAATTAAATTACCACACCGTGAATCTGGAGGCAGGTAGTTTTCTGGCATAGAAAAAATATATGCATTGCACAGAGTGCGATAAACTGGGGGGATAAATAGATGGCCATTAAGTCATTTTGCTTCAGGCCTCCCTGCAGCTTAATCTGTCCATGCAAGGGAGAGTAGCTGTTACCAAGGTAACAACTAATTAAAAAAATAAAATTAACAATAAACCCCATTCAGCATAGTACTGTTAGTCCTAACTGGCTGCTCTTTTCTTACCCGTGGCTCATGTATCCAATTGGGTCGTTTGCCATCTGCAGAGTTTCTGCAGAGTACAACAGTGTGCAAAATTTTATTTGGAGGTGATTGCAGAAGTTAGTAGAGTATTTATCTATGATGCTCAATAAAATGTACATTTCCATGTTATCAATAATGAACTCAATATGACTGACAGCTTGGCATTTTGTTTGTTTCACCCATTATATTTGTTTTATTTGAAAATCATTATGTTTACAGATGACAGAAAAGAGGGGAAAACATTTATTTAAAAACAAAACATAATTATCAGAAAAATTGATTTCAAAACATCATGAAACAATATCATATTCTAGTTAATAAAACACTGAGTATTACAAAGAGGGGAGTTCATGAGGAATGGGGGGAAGACTGGCTTAGACTTCTTGAGTCTGGCCTGGCAGGAGGGATGTTAACACATGATTTCAGTAAGAATCAAAGACTTTGATATTTGTTACTGACACTGTCCATCAAACAGACTGACAGACATGGCCAACCTTTGTGTCAGGATACCCTCCAGGGTCTCTAAAGACATCCGCTTCACATCATAGCCCCGCACAGAAGCCTTCGCCTTGTGATTAACTGGCACAATCTCCTCTCCACTGTTGCGGTCATTTCTCCCCACTGCTGCGTATGTGGGGAAAAATGGTTGCATAGATTCAGGAAGGTTGGTATTGTAAGACGGGCAGCAGTAAGCAGACCACATATACTCAGGAACAGACACCCTGTTATTGATCTGGTGAGCTCCAGACTCATAAGGCATGGTCCCAGTGATCACGTACATTGACTCGTTGCAGTAGGCCTTGAATTTTCTTAACATTTCATTCTCCAATGAATTCCAGGTGCCAGAGTTGGAGCCTTTCCGCTGAGGGACAATGTTTGTGAGGGTGAAGGTGGCTTCACGGTCTTCTTTTGTCTTCTGGTGCATGCTGGGATTGAGATGGCCTTTGGTGTAGTTGGAGTACTTATAGTCGTGACGCATTCCCTGGCTCTCGATCACATTCTGGTCGACGAGGTGGAAGATGGATTTCATCTCTGGGCTGGCACGGGAAAACGCCAACTTAATAACCAAGAGAGAAGGAGATGTAATTTTTTGGGTGTATTTATATTTTTTGAATGGGTTCGTGAAATAGAAATGACAATTTAAACTGATGAAATGCGAATTTCTTTTCTCTGTAATGATAATATGTGTGATAGCATTGCTCTTGTTACAGCTGGTAAGAAGCTGCTTCTGTTTAAAGTTAAAGGCAAAAACCTCATATGAACAACATCAGCCATAATGACACTTCAATTAAATATCACTCCCTGTTACATTTTCTCTTGTTGCCTTAACACATAAACATAAATGCTCATTTATAAACAAATAAAATGATCCAAGATCATTGGCAAACCCACATTGGCAAAATCACTATATATTAAACGCACTATCAAAAAGGCAACTAAAATAATCTCTGGCCCCTCTCAACCTACTCACCACTTGTTCCAACTGATGCCCCACAGGAGGCACTATAGATCCTTTTCCACTAAAACATCCCATTTCATTCAATTTATATACTGTCTGTAAATACTGTTGCATAAATTCACATATATTGTCTGTTGTGCCACTCCTATGTTAAACTGTTATCTGTTATATGTCTACACAGTGATATGAGCTTCCCTACATGCTGTACCAAAAGCAAATTCCCCCGACTTCGGTCATTTGGTCATTAAACGATTGAGTGATTGATTGATTGATTGATTGATTAGGTTGACATGGAAATGTAGAATTTAGAACAAATAAAATTATGTTTTTGTGAAATCTTGTGAGTTACTAAAGTTAAATCTGCTTTTAGACAGTACTGCATTGATAGAAAAATGTAGAATTACCACAATCAAGGAAGAGCTTTGTCAGGACACTAGTTTTTCCCTATAAATCTATATAATTACAGAAAGTAATCATGTCCAAACACATCATAGACATAGACAACGTCTAACAACAGAGTTTTGCACCAGTAAGTGTTACTTACCTGTGGTTCATACATCCAAGTAGAATTGGGTCGTTTGCCATCTGCAGGACTGAGTATGTATGCAGAGTATAAAGGTGCACGATGCTGGCGGTGATACAGGCTGGCAAAGCGGTACTGGTTTTTGTAGCGCTGACATATTGGCTGATACACCCCTGCATTGATACCCTGTGGTGGAGTTCTGTTGTAGAAGAAATCAAGGCACTGGGAGAAGTCTTCACTGATCTCTCCGACGACCAGTCCACCGAACCAGGGCAGGAGAAGAAGCAGAGCTCCTGTGGAGAATTGCAATATCTTCTTTTGAGACATCCTGCACAACAGAACAACAGACCAGCTGTAAGAGAGATAGAGAGAGAGGCACTGTTCCTCGTAGACGAAGCTCTAGAGTCTAAAAAAAACCTAGGTTTCCTTTGTGTCCATTCAGCATCTGGAGTTATCTGTGTTGTTTCCTCTTATATATACTGACAGCAGGAACCCTGTGGATAACGGTTTTAACACACCCACTACCCCTTTGTTTGCTGTCAAACTTTTCTTTGTTCCTCCTCCTTCTAGGCAACAAAAGCTTTGCATGTTCTTTATTGATCAATCAGCTAAGACAGAGAACATCTTGTTTCAATTCTTTGGTGAGGGTCAAAAGGCTGAACTCCAAAACCTAAACTGGGCATCAAGGCTAACCCAAACCTTTATTTGTTCCTGACTAGAATACCTCTTTCTCATATCTATCACATCTAATGTTTTGATCTTTTAAATCCAGAGAATCGGTTGACACACCAGACATTCTGACTATATTTATAAAAAAAAAAAAAAGGTGAATGCTACAGGATCTGACAGTGCAGTTTCTGGTTGCTGGCTGAGGTGTCAGGAAACTGGGAGCCATGTGTACTCTGCATGATACAGAGGTAATTTCCCATATATCTCTGATGAAATGACTCTTCCTGCATATACTGTCTCATGAGTATTTGCAATATGCAGCTTACTAATATCTCTGTCTCTCTTTCGGTTTCTCTCCAGTTTCGGTGTGGTCTTGTATATACTGTCTCATCAAATCATTCGTGGTGGGAACCGGAAAAAAGATTGCTTATATCACTTCCATTATTTCTCAACGGACACTTTACAAAAAGTCTGCAGCTTCTTTATTTCATTCTTTGCTTGATCTGTTTTTTTTGGGGGGGGGGGGGATCCCTGGTTTCGGTGGCTCTGCTCCAATTTATCATAAATGATGATTTTACTGTATTTATGAATTGTTGGATTGTCAAAAGGTAGTAAATATGGGTTAAACCAGAGTGATGTACACAGATAAAGGCCAAGAGATATTTTAAACGTAACATATTTGTTATTTACCTTTAAACATTATCTTGTGTTTTAACATACATGTGATTAAGTAATTCACAGAGAACAATAAAAATAAAAATAAATGTTCAGGAATCCATTGAATGGTGATGAAAATGTATTTGGAAACCTGCATTAAGAATAATATTCCATTAGCTGTTTATAATAATAATCTGCATTATTATCAGTGATTGTGGCCCTGATATTAAATACCAAATTTAATGGTATCACACATAATGAAAGTACCATTTTCATCTGTTTTTTGTTTGTGTTGTTAAGAAGTAAACTGAGTTTAGAGTTTAGGCTAAGCCTTGTCTCTCCAAGTGATCCAAAATCATTTTGAGTTAGCTGTGTGACATCTTATGAGTGAATAACGTAGTTTTAGGTTAAAAATAAATTTAAGTGGAAGACCGGCCTTAACAACCCCACCTCAGCTCTCTCTAAAAAAGAAGTTTAGATATTAAATATTTAGACTTTTTGGTTTGTGAATACACGCTGCCAATAACTGTGTTTCCTGAACACATTTATACTGTAAATTCAATCATAATTGAAATAAAATGAAGCATCAGCATGGTTTATAGGTTGCAAAAACAAAATAAAATTGAGCCTGAATATAAACATATTGCCTGATGACTGACTGCATTATCTTTTCAGGAATAAAGGATGCTAATGTGAATTTTGGCCTTGAGATGGTAGACGGTTCCATCTAGTGAGCCCTTGGAGATATGACACTTGACAGGCTGCTGACTGCACAGGACAAACAAACTAATCATACAGATCAGTGTAACTGGCTGGACTGTGAGTAATAATGCCGCATTTACAGGCACTGGTGACGAGCTACAACCTGTGGGTGACCAGGAATTACCAGGAGTTTTTGTTTCTAAATAGAGGAGAGCTGCTGAGCTTGGCTTACTGACTTACTGTGTGTCAGCTAGTTTCCCTTCTTCTTCCTTCTTTTATTACTGACTCAGAAGCTTTAATGTTTGTTTATATTGAACACCTTACTCATTAACCTGAAAGAAAAAGCCACTACCCTCCTTACTATTAATTTCCTGTTTACATACAGTATGTATTTTTCAATGTGAAAGAGTTCTGACTCAATAATATCCCCCTGATGGGTACATTCATGTACACCTATACAAGTATAACCTTCTTGATGACCACAATCACAAGGCTGATTCCTTATAAAGGTGAACCACCCTTGATGTAGGGTTTATTAACTGTTAATACATCGTTTATGGATTGCCAGGTTGTGTCTGGTGTTTATCCCCTCAAGTCTGACACTTTGTCTTTGTAGCTCTTTGATTCATCAGGACGACTCTTGTAGTGATCATTTGATCTCTGTTCTTCTGGGAAAAAAAGGGTTGCAGAGCATCTAAACCAACATTTGTTAACAACGTATTTACATTTACAACTACAGGTTTGGATTATTGAAAAAGTATTAACATTTATAAATACAGATGACTATCTGTGTCTGACTATACATCTGTGAAAAACAGTGTCGAGTCTTATGTGAAGTAGAATCTATTGTAGTTAAGTTCAGGTACATTACCATTAGCTGTAGAAGGTTTACTGCTCTCCCTGAAGAGAAAATACTCTGTTTGCTGTGTAATTTAGGTGAAACTGAAGTCCATTTTATGTTTTATTGTTCATTATATAATGATTTAAGGGCTATGCTATTTAGTAAAATGTCCTTAATTTTGGATGAGTTTTTTTTTTTTCTGAATGAATGATTCTAAGAAACTTGAGCTGTGTTTTGGAAAGGGAACATTTTGTCTGACTGATTTTATTTATAGAGTTTGGTACAGAAGACGATGTAATGTTAGAAGTTTTGTTCTTGCCTAAGTCTGACCAATTTTGCAGCACTGCACCTGTATTCTGGTGTAAATCCATGTGGGCGGGAGATTTGTATGACTGACTGACTGATGAACTACTGGGGATACAGTGAGTAACTGTGCATTGGTAAACACATTTATAACTCAAGACCTGATGGTTTGTTACCCTTTATAATGACTGGACTTTATTAATTAGCTACTGTTTATTACTTTATCAATAAGATAACAGTTTTCAGAGCTTCTTCTTATTGTTTTAAGACTGGTATATAAAATATAACCATTAATTCTATCTATCGTGACAACTGATAAGCCCTTAATAAAGGGTGAATTTGTACCTATGTTTCTCGATCTGTGTTTGGCTGCCGGGCTGAGACTGTGCGCCCTGGAGTCTCTCCACCGGTGGCGCAGCGGCACTGAGCCTGTTGCTGCATGCCTTCCGCCTCTTCCGTGAAAACATCTGCCCTGCTGTCAGCTTCAGTTGAGACCACTCCCTCTCTCAGTCTGCACGGAAGCCCCAGTCTAGTCTTTACTTGTCACAGTGTTGCCATTAGACGTTTCATTTTCAGGACTATGCGCTCGGCCGAGAATGGCGGAGGCCTGCGCGCTTGACGAACTACAGTCGGAGCTCACCTGCCCGGTGTGTCTGGAGCTGTTCCGTGACCCGGTGATCCTCGAGTGCGGACATCACTTCTGCCAGGTTTGCATCATCCAGTGCTGGGAAGCCAAAGCGGACGAGCTGTCGAACTGCCCAAAGTGCAGAAAGTCTTGCGCCCGTAAACTTCGACCCAACTCGCTCCTGTGCAACGTCGTGGACAGTGTGCGTAGAGCCAGGGCCATGGACGGAGCCGCGGGGACAATCGGGTACGACCCGGAAAGTGGTACGCTGGAGGAGCCGGAGGAACGGGAACCCGGGTCCAGCATGAGCAGTGTGGCCTCGTCCATCGGGCACTGGCCGCGCCTAGGTTTGGATATGTGCGAGGAGCATGAGGAGAAGCTGAAGCTTTACTGCGAGGACGACCAGCTGCCCATCTGTCTGGTGTGTGGCATGTCCCGAGACCACAAGACCCACAATGTCATCCCCATTAACGAGGCTTTTGAAAACTACAAGGTACAGCCAGGTTCATGCAGACAATGTACTTGTTGATGACTAGTAGGCTAGTTATTGTTTGGTCACTGTGATTCATTGTTGTCATCCCACTTTTTGTCTTCTTTCAAATATCTAACTAATTTCTGTTATACATTAGAAGAACTGTGGTTATAAGATTATATGTGGGCTTATTTGACACTTCCCTTCTTGTTCCTGGAAAGAAATGCACCCAACATTCCTACAAGTCAAATCAAACCTACTCGACCTATAATTTAAAAATCAGCTTTTTGTTTTAGCTCTGGTTAACAATCAGACCTTTCAGAGATCAGATGATGAGACATGGCAGTTATTTTTAAAAGGAAACTCCCTGTTTGCTCTTGTATATTTTGTGTTTTTTGGAGGAATTCAGCAGGCCAGTGTGAGTTCTTATAATTCATCTACACTTTCAACCTGTCTGTCAGTTTGTTCGGAGACTTGCTCTCAGGGGCCTCTCGGGGCAAGTTTAACACGTTTTAGTGGCGCTGAATTTCTTTTTAGTTTGAATGTGTGGGTCAGAGCCGGGGAAGGGTGGACATCCTATGACTCTCATTAAAGTTTACTCTTGTTGTTTAGAGCAAGTCACCAATCAATTTAACTCTTGTTCGTTTAAGTGTAATCTGGTTTACAGAAACCATGTTTTATAAATGTTTTGCATGTGATCGCCTATTTCTGCTTGCCCGACCAACAGGACAAGCTGTCTGTCGCTCTGGAGAGGGTTCAACAGCAGACGGAGGAGGCCTCGCTCTTCCAAACACAGACTAATGAGAAGATCCTCCTCATTAAGGTATCAAGATGTGTGTGTGTGTGTGTGTGTGTGTGTTTGTTTGTATATCTGTGTGTGTGGAGTATTGTGAAAGACAGAAATACCCTCAACGCCCCTCTGTGATCATGATCTCCTCAGTAGAACCAGAAATTCAGGTAGCTAGTTAACATTCACCCGCATTCCTCCACCTGTAGCTTTCTGACAGGCATGAATGGAGGATGACTCGTTCTAATAAATCCTTGTGTTGATGACAGAGCAGCTTGTCACTCAGCACTGTTTTAACATGACGACTCTCACGTCTTGCAAAGGCAGTCATGCATCCTGAAATGGAATTATGAAAAGACAAACATTTATAAGAGTCATGTTTGTCTTTCCTGTCTTTCACGGGTGGACACACACACACACACACACATGCACACATACATGTACAGAATATATAAGTGTACATTTCGTATGTCACACGCCCTCACAGACACAGATAACAGCTGACAGACCGGCTGGCTTTTTCCACCAAAGCAGCATTCAGCTCAAATGGAGGTCTGTGTGTGTTTGTGTGTGTGTGTCAAACAGAGATATGCGTGTGGTATGTTTGTTGTGTTAGGGTGTTTCTGCTGTGGTAGATAACCATACATATCTCTGCTATAGGCTACTACTTCTACATTTTCTGTTGTCTGCCTGTCTCTGTGTGTATATTTAATTTGCCTGTGTGTATGTCTGTTTGACCCAGTTTTATGTGCACACTCACAGATTTTCACTTCTTGATTTCACCGTCAGTATGACAGGATGTGGCTTACAAAGGTTGAGAGGAAGTTGGTCAATTCTCTTTCTGCAAATTTCCTGTGTGTATGTGTGTGTGTGTCTGTAAGTGCCTGTCATGTGTCATTTTACCTGTCTACCTGTCTGTCTGCCAAAGTCTCATGAATGGATACCTGTTCTACATACACTGACGGAGGAAGTATCTTTATTCCTTACCATACTGTAAAAAACTACCTCTGTTACTCCAGCATTGATTATGTCACTTATATAAAAGTACATTTTTATTAAGCTCAAAAGTTAGTTTAGTACTTAAAGCACTGAAAGTATCTAAAGTTACTCAATGCAGAAACCTAGAGCCAGTGTGTTATATTTTATTAGATTATTACTGCTGAAGCTTTGATGCTGTTGTAGTTGGTCGAGCTGGAGCAAGTTTTAACTACTTTATAGATGTTGGGTACTTTAACCTCTTATAATGCATCATATTTGATAAAAACAATCTTATGTCTTCTATATTAAATCTAAATCTGTAAAGTGACCAGTAACTATAGCTGTCAGATAAATGTAGTGGAGTAAAAACTGAAATATTTTCCTTTGTAATATTTTCCTCTGATTCAGGACTGGAAGTATAACATGTTCTATTCTCTCTTATCTCTTTTATTTGTCATTGTTTTTATCTGTTTTGTCTACTTCTTATTAATTTTCTTTTAAATCTATTTTATTGATTTTATTATATTTACATTTTTTAAAATTTCTCATGTGTATTAGTCTCAAATTGTTTGTCATCTGTAAAGCATTCTAAATTGCACTAATTTGTACGAAAGGCGATTCAGAAATAAAGTTTGATTGACTTATAAAGTGGAAATACTTAAATACAGCGTAAGTACTGAAAATCTGTTTGAAAGTGCAGTACTTGAGTAAATGTACTTAATCACATTCCACCACTGATTAGATAACAATCAAGCCTAAAATGCTGGTTGATAGTGATAGCAACACTGCTGACCAGATCCGGCCCACACCCTACACTTTCCCAAATCTGAACCACAAGCAACCCCTGTCAATCAAAAACAAACTAGATAAACCAGAACTGGCCCATATCCAGAAAACACATACATGAGAGCACAGCATGTTTACTAAAAAAGGCCTGCATTTAATTTGAGATATTTGGCCATTTTTGTTATTTTACATGTGGGCCATTTCATGCTCTTATCCTTTTTGTCTGGGCCAGAAGAAGGCCAGAAGTGCCTGAATTGCCCACTTCCGTATGTTATCTGAGAGGTCAATTAACCTTCTATTTTTAACCCTCGTTATGTTTCTTTTTTTCATATTTATATAACTGTCTAAATATAGAAAACTCCAAGTATTTCCAAGAAACTAACAGAATAAAAATGTCATGTTTACAGCAGGAGACTTCAGGTTTTGTTGTCAGTCCCTCATAGTAAACAATACAAGGCCTTTTTCCTCATAAATTACCATTTTGCACTGAGATTCAACATTCTCCATTCTTGTAGGTTCCAGAGGTGCAACATGTTTCCTACAAACAGAGCAGCAAATCAGGGAAACTGTCCTCTCTTTCTTTCAGGAGCGAGCAGGAGATCTAGAGGAGTTGGTCACTGCAGAATTCAGCCGTTTGAGAGACTTCCTTCTTGAGGAGGAGGAGCGCATAAAGGGGAAACTGCAGAAACAGAAAGTGGAGAAGCTCAACCAGCTGGAGGAGGCGCTCACTGAAGCCACGGAGCAAATCAGCCAATTGGAAAGTACTGCCGACCAGCTCCGCCTCAAACTGAGGGAAGAAGAAAACCCAGAGCAACTGAAGGTAAGAGAAGAGGGAGGAGAGGAGTGCCAGATGTTTAATTGTATATAATATGATCTATTGTGTAGATACAGTAAAAGAAAGCAAAATAAGTGTAAATTACATGAAGAAAAGATGTGAACAGATGAAGAATATCTGCATGTTTCAGCAGAGACAACAGTATTTTGTAATCACGGGCCCTTATTTTATTTGTTTTGTTTCAGGGAATTAAAGATTTCATTGGAGGGTGAGTATTGTCTTGATCATATCTTCTTTCAGTGTGACTGTTGTGATTTCTGACTGAGTCATTTTCATTTCTAGGTCATCTCATGACTGTTGTTCTGAATCAGATATCTCAAGTCAAATGTCCTTTTTGTTATGTAATTAACTGTATGTCTGATTGAAACAGGATGTTGGGGCATTATTGTGGATTAGTGAATCATGTGAACACGTTGCAATGCCAACTTTGTTTGTCTCTCAGGAAGGAAAGAGGTTTTCTTTACCGCCTGCAATGCAGATTATTATCTTTAGATTATAATCTCTTTCTTGCCCTCCTTTCCAGGGCTGAGAGCTTGTTTGAGCGCCCCCCAGAGGTGGGTGTGGATCTGGAGTCCGGAGAGTTCCTGGGACCTCTGCAGTACAGGACCTGGAGGAAAATGAGCTCAATTTTTCAGCCAGGTATAAAGACAAATACACACACATGGCATGGCATTCCCATAATGCAAATCACTAACTGTTGTAACTGGCGTTATCTCAGTCTTAACAAAACTCCTGCAGAAAGACATTATTTCTCCATTTCACAGGCTGTTTAGTTCTTCCTTGACTAGCACAATGACACAATGAGAAGTGCCCCTTTAAAAACAAGTTGGTTATTTCTACAAAATCCATTTTTTTGTTTCGCAACCTTTGTGCAGTCTTGTATCAACCTGCTCTATCTGATTAGATGGACAACGGTTTGTTTTAAACAGGACTGTGTCGGCAGACGTCAAGTTTTTCTGAAGGCTGTAAATAAAGCCACTGACATGCTGTCATAAATGTCCCTGAAGATTTAACATGCGATAAGAAGCCTGGATCTCTAATGACTCTCTGGAGTTACATCAGTTTTCTGTCTTGACGCAGTACATCATCTATATTTAATTTGGATCCATGTAGCTGATGCTCTTATCTAGCTCATCTTACACTAATTGAGCAGGTAGGCATTCTATGTCTTACTGAAGGTCACTGTCAAGGAGTCTTCACTCTTTGTAAACACACATTTGTTGCTGTCTTTCCTTTTTTGCCCTCTCAGCAGTGACAGCGGTGCTCCTCGACCCGGACACAGCCTACCCCTGCCTCTGGGTGTCTGAGTGTTGTACCAGAGTCCAGGTGGGCAAAATCCAGCCCAACCTGCCCAACAACCCAGAGCGCTTCACCCGCTACAACATCGTCCTAGGCTCTGAAGCCTTCTCCTCAGGCAGACACTACTGGGAGGTGGAAGTGGGCCCCAAGACAGCGTGGGGTCTGGGTGTGGCCTTAGCCTCCGTCAACAGGAAGGAGGAGATCAGCCTCTGCCCCGATGATGGTTTCTGGACAATGGTGCTGAGGGACAACGGAAATGGCACCAGTGAGTACGAAGCGTGCACCGACTCAGAGGAGAGCTTGTTATATCCCTCCAAACCCCCCAGGAGGGTGGGGGTCTATCTGGACTATGGTCGTGGTGAAGTATCCTTTTATGATGCCGGAGACATGAGCCACCTCTTCACCTTCTATGATGCAAATTTCAAGGAGCCTGTTTTCCCGTACTTCAACCCCTGGCCGATTATCAACGGATACAACTGGGAGCCGCTCACCATAGTAACACCACACTGGAGGTAGATGTCCGTTTTATACTGACGCTCGCCATCAGCAGGTTCAGATTGACACCAGCAGCCTATAACTGTTCAGCTGTGGAGCTGAACTCAGCTGGACTCTCTCATGAGCCTTCACAGCATTAACTGTTTGTCTTGAAAGTGTTTTATGTATAAATTACACACTGATGATTAATAGGTAACCCTGTTAAATTGCCGTAAGGCCGGACAGAAGAAGATAAAACTACTTGAACACAAGACAAATGACCTTTAAAGGATATGGCTGATGATATATTGTATTGTTCTTATAGTCAAAAAATCCCATGAAAAGACCAAAACCAACAATGAACTGATTCTACGAACAAGCTTTGTCTGCGTAGCCAAAACCTGATAATCTCATTCCTCCATTGTTGTCCCAAAACTATTACAAACTAAAACAATTTGCCAACACACAGTTGTTGTGGGTGACATGTTTTTTGTTGCCATTAATGCAGCACTGTAGTTTATTCACAGTCCCACATACACTGTCCGGTTTTAAATACTCACTAGTGCATCAAATGTATATTAATACATGCCTGAATATAATCCCAAGGAAATGCTCCATTTCCTTTTATTTGAATAACGTTACCTAAAACTTCAGCAGGAATTAATGGGTTTTGGGGTTGAGTGCCAAATAAGTATTGAGAGACAAACATGTTGTTGGTTTTGGTCTTTTCATGGGATGTGTTGACAATAAGAAAAGCATTGAGTAACACCAGTTAGTAACCATTTATATTAGTTCTGAATTCACTGGAAAAAGAGTAAGGCACATTGCTTACCACAAATGTAAAAAAAAAAAGAAAAAAGAGTTGCAGCAGAAAGCCTTTGGATTTTATTAATTTTACTGCGTAAATTTTACTGTGTGTTTTGTAACAAGATCTAACAATATAACAACGTAATGTATTTTTCACTGTTGTACTGCACTGTTGTTGTATGTCCTACCCTGTTATTCAAATGATATGTTAATCTAAAACAAAGACATGTATGGTATATTTAAAGGTGCAGTGTGTAAGCTTTAGTGGCATCTAGTAGTGAGGTTGCAGATTGCAACCAACTGTCTAACTGTCCTCCCCCTCTTTCCAAGCATGTAGGAGGCCCTTTCTAGAGCCAGTGTTTGGTTTATCTGTTCTGGGCTACTGTAACATAGTGGTGCAACATGACGGGCTCCATGGAAGAGGACCCGCTCGCTATGTAGATATAAAAGGCTCATTCTAAGGTAAAGAAAAAAATTATGATTTCTATGGGGTTATACACTAATTAAAACATTCAACACAAACTAGTGAAAATGATATCCCATTTTAAGTCCGTTCTGCTACTAAGTTCTACACACTGCACCTTTACCATAAGTAATTATGACTTACGACTAAAATTTCCCTTGACCATCACATTTCTCCCTCATGACTCTTTAAAATTCGGTTTTAATATATTTTCCATGCGAGCTTCCAAGTCCAGATCAGAGTAAACGCTCTGTAGATATTTGAGATTTTAATAATATGATTAAATTTCCCACTGAGGTTGTTTTTTTCCATCAGATGATGCCCAAAACTAACTTTGAAAGCAGGATTGCTCTGCTCTCCAGTGGTCCTCATAACAGGACTGTGGGGTTTTATAAACTATATTTAAGGAAGAGTTCATCTGAAAAAAATGCTGAAGAATTATTTATCACCAGTTTTTCTGCTATAGCTGGTACACTAATAAACCAAAGATCCACTGAGAAACTGAAGTGAACTGCTGTAGTCTCACATACCTGCACAGGTGTGGAAACAATGTAATCTACTGTAGCAAACACACCTTTGTGGAACTGATATTGTTTGTTTTTTTTGTTTTGTTTTTTTAATTTGTGTTAAACAAACAAACTTTACAATATAATGCAAAGAACCTCAACAGCTTCAGACACTACAGACATGGAGTTGCGATAACCTCTTCTTAGACAACAAAAAACTGAACATTTAATTTATGGTATTGCATCCAGTGGCTGTAAGTATCTGTTTTCAAGATAATTGATTAGATGTCACCCTAGTGTGTTTGATCTTTGTGTTTACCTGTTAGGGATATGTCAGTGTTTCTATTTCAGTTAAGCAAGGTTAACGAGTTCCTTCATGCCAATTGAACAGTGTGGTAATCTGTCACATGTAGTACGGACAAATAAATAATGAGAATTAGTCTGACCCACATAAAATTATCGGTGTCTGCTTAATCTCTTTACGTCATCTGCCTATACATTAACCATAAACTGGTCTTAAGGCTTTACCTGTCAGGGTTATGTCCAGTGCAACCTTCTTTTCCTCTAACTGTCCTGATCTGTAATTAGATATTATTGGAGCCTCGTACACATGCAGTAACACAAGCCTTCACTTCTACATTACTTCCCAGCCGCCACTCCTCCTGTCATTCACCCCCATCTTTGTTCAGTTTCAGTGAGGGTCAAGGTGATAAGAGTGGATAAGTGGTTCGCAAAAAGTAAGAAAAGTTTTAGTCTTTTTTACACTTTCTGTCTAAAAGTTCTGCTTCATTCCACCCCTCATCTTTCTTTTCATCTCGGTCATGCATCCATTATCTTTCCCTTTTCTCAGATGACAGATCTCTTCCCAAAAATACAATCCTATTTTTAACCCTCGGCGCATGTAACTCAGCTTTTCTGTAATGGATCTCTTTTCTGCCTCCGCTTAAGAATTCGCTGCTCCCCTCCCCATCAATAATCAATGAGGAGAGGGATGGCGAGAGAGGCTGAAGGAAGACGGAGAGGGTGAACGACTGAGAGACGGGAGTTGAAGTGATTAATGGAAACCTCATTAGAAACTGGAGAGAAGTCAGCCTATACATTATCCCGTAGATTGGGGAATATACATTATCGGCGTGTTTCGGTTTGACAAATGTTTAATGCAGGCTAAAAGGAGGTGCAGAGAAAGAGAGGAGGATGGAGATGGATGGAAGGAGATTTCAAGAGAGGTGGTTGAGGGCAAAATAAGTGGGAAAAAACATTGATAGGCAATTTAAATTCATAAAGAGAGAAAAGCCATAAACCTATACAGCTTTTTTTTTTTTAAAAGAGTTGAACAGCACAACAATATGTTAATATGTTTACACGCTTCTGTTCATTTACGTCTAAAAATACAGGTCACTGGTGATTTGTTATGTTCACCTGTGTGTGCATGTGTGTGTACTCAGCCGTGATTGTTGTACGGGATTATGCACGCAGGACAACATTGAGGTGATCTGTTATAGCTAAACAAAGTCTTTCATCTTCACATAGCTGCTGCTGTGTTTGTTGTATCCCTCCCTCTCTATCTCTCTCCCTCTCTGTGTTGCTAAATGAATAGCTGACCTGTGCACCTCAAATAAGAATCCAATTTGTGTAACAACAAAGGCTCCTGATATGACAGGGGATTGAGGGCGGATAGATTGGGAGAGACAGGGAAAAGGAGAAGCAATGAGGATTACTGTCAGAGTGAAATTGTGGTGACAAGAAAGAGGAAAAGACAGGATGATTCTGAGAAAAAATAATGATAAGGAGGAAAAAGATGAGTGAAAGAGGCCAGGAAAACATAATAGTAAAATACAAGATATTCATTAGAAGGTGGAGGAACAAAAGCACATTTCATGAAAGGATATAAACACTGATGACAAGGAGGTTAGTTGAGACAAAGTGCCTAGGCAACAGGAGGAATGTTTACCTGCAATTAAGGGGGAAAGGTGGAAAAAGGGGAGGAAGAGAATGAGGGAGAGAGGTCGACGTGTTACAGGTAGATAACGTGAGAGAGGTAAAGTGTAGGAGGTATAGAGTGTCACCTAAAGGACCAAGAGGTAGGGAGCAGGGGGGCAGAGCTGCAGGAACTCCCAGAGCCTCCACAACAGCTGATGATAAAAACCTCCTGACCTACACAAACGAAGAGAGAGATATGGACAACTTGGAGGAAATAACTTTGATTACTACAGGATAAAGAGGAAGAAGAAGAACATTTTTAGGTTTTATTTTTCTTGAAATTCCTTGATTGATTCTCTATCCCTCTTTTTTTAAATTTTTATTACCTGGATAAAAAAAAAAAAAAAAAGACTGCCACTATATCAACAACAGAGCTGATATTTTGAGCAATTTTCGAGGGAAATTAGCAAGTCTAAGGACCTCTTTAGCTGAGTCTGTAGTGGATTTTCACACATAGAATAAAAGAGAAAAACACAAGAGAGGAGAGCAGAGAAAAGAGGAAAGGGAGAGGGTGAGGGAGGGGGAGGAAGAGCGAGCGAGCGAGAGAGAGAGTGTGTGTAAGCCTGTGACACCAAGATGTTCATGATCATTCGAGAGTTGCCCGCCGGAGGAGGCGGTGCTGCTGGAACGATGAGTGCGCCACATGAGAGGTCTGCAAAACAGGTGTGTGTAAATATGGGTTTATATATATAGCAAAGTATTTATGTGTGAAATGATCTCTGTCAAGCTGTTTGTCCTTTGAAAGTCTTATGCTTTTCCTGTGTGAATATATGCAGCTGTCTTATTATAAGTAGATTTGAGTGGCATGCAAAAGTGTCGCTCATTTTGTTTTACATGAAATTAATGATGATGAAATCTACTGAAGATATGTTAAACATTTGGTGTACAGTGAAAAATATGTGTCTCCATGTTTGGTAAATTTACTCCTTTATATGTTGAGAAAATATGTTTTATTAGTTATTATCTTAAATTATCTAATTGAATTATCTAATATAGATAGATGACAAGCCAGATTTTCTTATTTTATGAAAATATGACATTGGTGATACACTATTTTAATAACAAAATGCTATGTGTTTGGCATTTTCATAAGTTAAGTTTATACATATGCCATGGGTCAAGATCAGCTGTAACAAAGTTCTTCACAATACAAGTCAATAAGATTTTTTAAACATTCAGATGTCTTAAATGTTCTGATTACAGTAACACTGAATTCTCAAGTTGTCAAAAAATGTGTTTGTTTGAACACATTTGAACTTCTCGTCACCACTTTCTGCATCTGTGTGTCAGAAATAACGTGCGCTTTAGTGTTAGTGTGATGTGTTTGAACACAGACTTCACCAGTCTGACCTCAGTTCCCCAAACCCTCTGACGCCCCCACCTACAGGTGCAGGCCGCCATCAAGAAGAAGGTGGGGAAGCAGAAGAAGAGGACCAATGACAACGGAGTGGTTGACGGAGACATCCAAACTGCCACACAGCAGCCCCCTCGCCATCAGAGACCCAGCCAGATCCCTCAGACGACCGCGGCTGCTGAGGACAGAGAGGCGCTGGAGGAGAAGCTGGAAGAGATGATGGAGGGACCACAGAGGAAAAAGAAGGAGAGAGAGAAGGAGGTGGAGCCCGTAGACCTGCTGCCCATAGTGGACTCTGTGTTCGGACAGGTAGGAACCATCTGCTGCTGCGTGTGTGCTCATGCTGTTGGGACTTGAGAGTGTGTGTATCTGTGTGCATGCTTGTATATATGTGTGTTTCCACCTCTTCTGCCACTCTGTATGTGTGCCCGTGTGTGTGGGTGTGTGTGTTACATGTCCACCCATGTGCTGCTGAATCAAGTTTTCTGGCTGATTGAATGTCTCGTCAACGGCTTGATTGAAACCCTAAGCCTCCAATTCAAATTTAAAGCCCGGCTGTGTCTCAGTTTTCCTAAATAAGCCGTGTCTCCCACACTCTTGACCTCTTTGAGGGCATACAGCTGCCTTCAATGCAGCGTCACGAATGTTAACCATTTTGCCTTCTTTCATTTAACCCCAAATCCTTTCTGGAAACGGCGGAAGCGGCAAAGCACCAGCTGAAGCTAAGGATGGAGATAGCGTGTGTTTGAGAGGATTTAAGCTCCTTTACTTTGGGAAACATTACGAAAGTTTAATCCGTAACAGATACGGCCATAGTCAGCCAGAGATGTGATGAACACCCTATCTCTGCTGCCATTGTATCAGCTTGGTATCGCATCGCATCCCATCACTCACATGGTAAAGCAGTGACACATGACACGGCATGGTAGGCTACAGCATTACAGCATCTGTCACCCTGGGGTCAGACATGTAGGATTGTGGTGTGAGAAAGTGTTTTTGTGTGTGTATAAAAATAAAATCAAAAGAGATTAAGTTAGAGTTGTTCGCTCTCTCTCTCCCTGGTACTTACCTCAGCGTGGCTCGTGAGTCATTCTGGAGTTCTTCTGATATGAGGAAAGAGTCACATCCACCTGCTCACGTCAGCAAACTCTGGAGGGAGTGATGATGAGCAGGGCTGAAGTTAGAAACAGGAAATCAATATTAAAAACAAAAATTGATGTCAGTGGTGATGTAAGTAATCCAAAATAAGAAACTAAGTGAGTGGGAGTGAGGACGCAGAATCTGAAGGGAAGAGGAGAGAAGCATTTCTGACTACATTATTAAAAGATTGATCATTTCTTCATTGTTGGGCCACTGATAACTAGCGCAATATAGCATGAAACTAACATATGAGCATGTGATGTTCCCAGAGACCCTCAGCCCCCACATACTGAACTGAAATCAAACAGACGGAGCTTGTAGAAAGACTCACACAAACTCATTATCTTCTTAAAGTGATACTTCACTTGTTATTTCATAAATCGAGTTACACACATTATATAATAACAAGAGATATGTCTTTAATTTCCTAAATATTTTCTAATAATTTTCAAGGAAGCTTCCTAGAAATTACTATGTAATTTGGCACTTGGCACTAGGCTTTAGCAATGGTGGAAAGTGACTGAGTACTTTTACTCAATAGAATACTTAAGCAAAGATACCTTCCTTCAATTTGCTTTATACTCTACACATTTCGAAAAAAAAAATTGTACTTTTTATTGCTTTAAATTCACTGAATTGCTACAGTATGTTTACAGATGAAGACAGAATCCTGTATCAATAATAGTAATCTAATAATATAAGTAGTGAGTACTTTTACTTTTTAAGTACTCTTCTGGCCTTGCTACGAAGACAGAGGATTGACTGTGAAAACAGTGTTGGACATTCAAATTTGAATTCAATGAATACAAATCACAAAGATAGAAAGAAGATACCATGAACAGTCAGACCAAAGTTACTGTAAAAATGAAGAAACTTAGGGCAGTGGAAAGGACACTGGATTCACAAAAGTGTAGACTAGCTGTAAAATTATTGTTCATGCCAGGAATAAACAAAATATCGTTAGTAAATATCAACGTTAAGTCCCCATAGGATGCGCAGCACTGTAATTACTATACACCTAGAGTCTATAAGGCTAAAAGTAAAGAGTAAAATACACAAGTTATCTTAACAGTAGCAACAGAATGTTAAGTGCATTTTGTTGCTACTAGCTACTTACTGAATGTTCAGCTGAAGAAAACATACTGCTGTCAAGAGAACAAGTATATTTGTTGGAAGTGCTCACTCAGATATTACTTTAATGCAGTACTTGTAAAGGTGTGTTCAAACAGAATAACAGGTGAATTTCCGTGCAAGTTTGACTGCTGCCTAACATTAGCTACTTTAGCTTGATTATGCTAAACTTATCAAGTAAGTTACTGAAATATTGTGACAGTAATCCGACTCAGTGCAAGTCCTGGAGCTGAAGGTGAGCCAACAGCTGTCAATCAACGCCTACACCGCAGACATCAAAGCTACTATAAGTCTTCAAATCTTATTAATGGAGCGATGATTTCCAAAATTACCACCGTTTGTGTTCAGTTTAGCCTCTAACTGAACACAGAAACTCCATCTTTCTGTTATCTCTCTCCATTCTATCTCCTTGTCATGCCTAAAATTTGCTTTGCAGTCTGTTTGAACACACAGTAGTATTTTTTTTAAATTGTGGAAAGTATAGGATCTAAATAATGCTTCCTCCACCACACTGGGGTTTTGTTTATAAGTTGATTTCCAGAAGAATTTCCCTCAAAGAAGCTCTCAATTTAATTTATTATTGCTAACTTTATTCTCCTTATGCCTATATGTTGCATTATACCACATGCTTGCCTGAGAACTATTTTCACATTTTTGAATGTTCAGCTGACCTGCTGTTTACTGACTAAAAGACTCTTCGGGTTAAATTAGCTTTTATTAGAATGAATTAACTGCTTCAGTTGAACACTGTGTACAAAGTAGTTTACCTATAATTAGGTAAAAGGTAGGTAACAAAACACACAGTTCTTTCCAGGAAACTTCTTGGAAATCATTATGAAATTATAGACCTGCATAAGAGCCAGACAAGATAACAGTCTGAGGCTCCTTCCTTCTTTCCTTCCTTCCTTCCTTCCTTCCTTTCTTCCCCCCTTGCTTCCTTTTCTCTGTCTCTTCTAGTCTTTCCTTGATAGACAGCTCTTGTTACTGGACACCAGCTAAGTAACATCTGAGACCAGATCAGTACACAAAGTTCGTCATGAAGGCACATCAGTACACTGAGTCCAAAATGAAGAACAGAGTCACATTACCAGACTGTTGTGTATCACTCACTCACACACACACACACACACACACACACACACACACACACACACACACACACACACACACACACACACACACACACACACACACAATGCATGGTCAGTGTCACAAGTGTGTGTGATAAAATTAACTTAGAAATGTGAATGTGACAGTCATTCAATGCTGATACAGGCTTACATAAGCAATTGAAAAGTAATCAAAACAGAAACCCAGTAACATAAATTCCAATCCAAACACACACACACACACACACACACACACACACACACACACACACACACACAGTATCTCATTTGCTTGATTAATTGAAACCAAGTAAGAAAGAATCAACCTGGTAATTAACCAGACTTAATGGTATTGGTTGTGTCTTTGGTTATTAATGCAGCAGCTGGTGTCACAGTCATCAAGGTGAATCATGAAGGAACTCAATGAAAAGCTCATTTGGTTGATAATGTCCTATTGTGGTGTGTGGAGCTGATGAACCTTCAGTGATGTAAGTAAGTGGACTCAAGATAATAGAAGTGTTCGGGGTTGTAAATAGGAGGGGATGATATATAATGGATACAAGTAGCTGCACTGACTGATGGAGTTGTTTTGTTTATTGTTGGACTAAAACTGGTTCATAACTTAAACGTAATTGGTCTTTTAGAGTCAGGATTCACTGTCAGATGTGGTCAACATTAGATATTATAGATGATGATAGTTTATACTTCAGGTGTCAGATTTTAAATTCAGATATAAAAATTGCCATTAGATAAGAAACGATTTCTTTTTCATGCATGATAAATAATTGTACATGAACAGCACAGGTGAACATGTAACTTTCACATAGAAAATATTCTGTTTACACTTAATCAACATCTTAAAAGTACTTATGCTTTGAGTTTGCATGCAGGTTGCAAACAGTTACAAAATACAAACAATAAAAAAGATATTTCTTTCTCAGTAATAATTTCTTCAATGCGATACATGAAGATGCTTCCAAATACCTTTGAGGATCTGATTTTCTGACAATATTAGTTCCAGCTCAGATTTGATCAGTGGCAGCCTGAGAGAAAATATAATTTTTCTCTTGATACTCTTTATGAGTATCACATGTTTTTTAAAATGGCCTGTTTTCAGCGCAAACAGTCTGTTTTCACTTCAGAACTTTTTCCAGGTAAAATGTTCAATTACACTGGTCGCTCTTAAGCTGTACATCTTTCAGTGACAGCTCAATCTGCCTAAAAGTTCGGCTAAAAGTAAAAGTTGGATCATTACTGTCTTAGACTGTCACTGCAGCAGCTGTCAGATGAAGCTGTTAGAAATGTCCTAAAGCAGCCTCTAGTGGTAAGTGCTGCTTTTAGCAACATCAAAGAGACATCAGCTGTCACTGTAATGTTTTATCTAATGGAGATTTGAGGATGTTTCATTCAACTATATGGTTCTTTGCCATTAAAACCTCAGAGGGATTATGAGCAACCTCACATTATGTCTTATCAGAATAGTTTAGGTTTTACAAGAATTATGTCACAACACCAACACATTATTCTTTTAAAAATATTTATTTAAAATAGTCAACTTTATTTATTTTCAACACATGAAATTAACAAGTTAACTCAGGTTTGGGAGCAGGAACACACCTCTAGTCACCTGTCGAGTCTACCATGATTAACCCATGTGCTCCTGTTAGTCTCAGTTTCCTCTTCCTCACATACATCCTTAACATTCAGTACCTCCTCATGTCATTAAACCTTTAATCACATCTTGCTGTGGTGTTTGTCCTTGTTAGTGAATCTAAAGAATTGTGAATTGTGAGTTCAGTAAAGGCATTAAGATTTATTTTTTGATATTGAGTAATATTACATTTAAATGTTCCTTTCTGTGCATGTAACACAAATTATACATTTTTTATTGTACAATTGATACACACACACACACACACATACACACACACACACACACACACACACACACACACACATACACATACACATACACACATACACACACGCAGATCAGGTCATGTACACTTTCATTTCCTGGAGACCCAACACTAATCTTAACCACTCACTCACAAGTCGGCTTTTTCCCAATTGGGGACACGGCTTTTGTCCCCATTTAGAGCCATCCCCAATTATCTAGTTCTAAGTCTTGAAATTTGTCCCCAAAAGCAGCTTACTTAAATCACTTTTGGGGTATTTACACAGACATTCATTTCCTGGAGACTAACCCTAACCCTGACCATAACAACCATAACAACTACTTGTCTAATTAACCCTGACCTTAACCTTAACCACTGACCCAAAAATCAGCATTTTACCAATTGCAGACTTGACTTTTGTCCTCAGTTGCACAAACTGCCCTCAATCAACTGGTCTTCAGCCTGTTATGTGTCCCTGAATGTGACTTAATTTACACACACACACACACACACACACACACACACACACACACACACACACACACACACAAGCTGCGGTCTCCATATGGAAGTACTGCAAGCAGAAGGCCAAATCTGCTTTTTGAGAGATTTGTTGACAGATGTTTTGTACAAGCTCAGTTGAACACTTAGCATTGCACTTATAACCTCAACTTGTGAATTTAATGTTGTCATCATCATGTGAGGCGTCAAGTACAGTGAGAGCTCGAGCTGCCTCACATCCTGTTGACTGTGACCTGAGATGACACAACCCACAATAGATAGTCTTGGTCTCATGGTGTCTTTCATAAGCTGCCTTTCGCTAAAGAGCATCAGCTAACTCGTGGTACTCCTTCATTAACTGAGGGTTTAACAAAATGTGAAACATCTCAAATTCTTTGTGGAAAGCACTTCAACGATGTGTATCTTGTATGTTTCTGGGAACTAAAAGTTGTTTTTACTTTGACACCCATGGAATGTGTGTAACTGTGGCCAATTTATTACAGGGATAGTCAGTGGTAATGTCTATAATGTGAATTCCTGAATATTAAATGTCCATCAGCAATTTTCTATAGCGGTCACAGTAATATATGTTGTTAAAGTGTACTGAAGTAGTATATTACATGACGTGGACTATACTTTCCACTCATATCTTGAGATGTTTGATTTGAAAGAAAACTTTTATTTTTAATTATAATTATTCTAATTATTTGCTATTTCCCCTGCTCTTTCATCTGTTTCTGTGTACGTCTGTAAACAAAGTCTCTTCCACATGTTTATGTAGGATTAGCATGCTAGACTACCAGTTTTTCAGCTGTGTGACTTCAGTGCCCTGATGTCTTTGAGAGCACACAAACACCATAAAATATCTGTCACCTGCCCAGCATGGGTCTGTTAAATCGGAAACACCACAACTACACCTTATTTTTATACAGTCCATGGGTTACATACAGCATGGTACAGCTATGCTAACAATGCTAGCCATACTAACAAGCTTCTAGCTGCCGTGTGGGTTGCTAAAACGGATCTGTCACGTCTCTTTGTAGCCATGGGTTGGTGCTCTTGTCGGTGTCAGAGACTGTGTGTGATGCTTCAGTTGGTAAATGTGTGTTCTTAAAACCTATTCTGAGAGTGAGCTGAGCTCGGGGCTCTGCTATAAACACCCCCTGATAACATTTGTTCCATGGATGTATAAAGAGAACTGGAGACAGGAAGAACACCAGGCTTTGAAGCCAATTTTACATAGTGGACAAACCGTGTAATTACAACATCATGTGATGCTATTGGGCCCAAAAAGACATTTTCCTATAGACTTACATTTTGAAAGAGATGTCTGTAAATCAGTGGATACATTTTTTTGAGCATCACAACATCCGTTAAATGTTTCGTTTCACTGTCAGAATTTGATCCATTTGGTCTGATCACATTTTGAAAGTCTAGTGGAGCCAGACCATTGAATCCTTTAATCCCCATTTAAGTTATAAGAAATGTAGCTGTCTTGGCTGGTGGAAGTCTCTGGTGAGCATGTTCCATGGGGGCATTGGGTCCATAGAGTGTGCGCAGTTTGTTTTCAGGTGGCTTTTTTGGCTTCATGCGTGACCAAGCAACTTTCATAGGAATGAAGGGGCCCCCGCCTCTGATGCTGTATCTAGTTCTCTTTATACATCAATGTAAAAGACCCTCTAAGGAGTTGGCTGTTCAATACATTCAGTACTAGCCTGTTTTTCACTATCAAAAATTAGTGTTAGCATTATGATGTTTAACCACAGCCTGTGAATGCACTGTGCTAACCAAGCTAGCAGTTAATGCTAACATTAGGGTCAGCTCCACCCTCTTGTCCAAATATGGTCACTTCTGGTTCTTCTTCTTCTCTCCAACACTGGACCAGATGACCAATGGTGTAACTTCATCACTCAGTAAGTCAGTCATTGACAAATATTCAGGGTTAGACCATATTCAGACCAAACCAGACATTGCGGTGTACCACTGCAATGCTGGTCCATAGCTGGTCCAGCCAAAAAAAATATACACATTGAATAATTTTCCACACAATTCCACTATGCATGGACACAGCTTATTCACAGAGCATATGTTTTTCATCTTTTACTCACATTTTATGGGCTTTTTTCTTTTTGTTTAGTCTATGTTTGTGCAAAATATTACTTGTCTAGTCAGATGTTTAGCAAAGAAAAAGGCAAACATCTACTCAATCATTTAATATAAGTGGTGGCAAATAAACAGGAAGTCAAGATTTTGATATTATGATGGCATTAGTTTCTTTTCATTACACCATCTTCCTCTTTAATCTGAAATGGTAGGGATTAAAATCCTCTCTGTTTGTGTCCTCTTAATTCTCCGTCTAAAACTACTGTAGATGAAGTCATTTGAATGCTGATGCAGAGAGAGAGGGCGCAGCAGTAAAGGAAAGAGGAGGAATGAGAGAGAGAGAGAGAGAGAGAGAGAGAGAGATTAAAAGCGATCCGTGTGAAGAGAAAAGAGACTACCCTGCTGCTGCGAAGAGACACAAGTGAGCTGCTTTCAGTGGAGTTTGTTTAGGTTGGGTTAGTTTGGTTTCGTGCTACTTTGTTTGGTGACATCACTTGACTTTGGATCATATAGAGATGGGTGGAGTTACTCAGGATTATCCATGCATAGATTTAGAACTGGTTTTCATCTCTGTGGTATCAGTAGTGTCGACTCATAACCGACATGGAGTGAAGTTTTCATCAACTTCAGATCTTGAAACTGAGCTGAACCTCTGATAATTTCAGATAGGAGGAAAATAGGAGGGGAAAAAGAGATCAGAGATAGAAAATCACAAAACAACATTGTGATAAGGAAAATAATACAAGAAGGAGAGGAGGGAGGCAGGGTGAGCTTGCTTATTGATCAGGGGAGGTTGGGTGATGGGCAACTGCACCAAACCATCTACGAAAGACAAAAAAAATAAGGTAAGAGCACTTTGTCTAATCTTTGTTAGACTTTGGCTTCCTGCAGCTTCAAGCTTTTGCTCTTTGCATGCTTGCTGCAGGTGTAGAAATGACTGTTTTGCATTTATGTGGTTTTCTGTGCTCAACTAAAAGATCATAGCAACATTGATCAATTCATTTTTGACCTTTGGGAGTAGTATATGCAACAAAATAATTGAAGTTCAAAGGTGCAGCCTTATTAGCTTTCAGAGCTTAATGGAATGAAATATTTAATACCTGGATGATAGTTTTAATAATTTTACATTTCTATAAATACAGAACAGCAAATAAAAGAAATTGTAGCACTGCTTGTTTGGAAACTAATCTAATCTAATATGAAATGTTTCCTTTGATGATAGTTGCATGAAAACTCAAAACTTTGACACAAAAGCACATTGTGTAACGTCATACTGTAACAGTGTTATTGACACAAAGATATCAGTAGAGCAGACAGTGAGTTCTGTGAGTGTCAGCAGAAGAAGACTTGAGAAGGATGGATACATAAGGAAGAAGTTGAGATCAAGACGTTTTTTCACAGTAAGGATTATGGCTGATGTGATTGCCTTGAAATAATCTTATGCAATCCAGGCTTACAGCCATATTCTGCCTAATGTTTGCCTGATTAGAAAACGTTGTTCCTTGAAAGATATGATTATGTTTTATGTGTGAAGAAAGCCACACAGACAGTGTTTGAATGAGTGGGCTAACAGCCTGGTCTGCCTCTAAAGGAGGCAGTGGAGGGGTCTGTCGGGGGTAACGTGAGGGCAGTGGGCCTGGAGGGTCTGGAGCTGGAGGGAGAGGAGGATCATGACGTGAAGGATAAGCCCTTCAAACATCCCCTCGGTGTGCTGGTGAAGAACTGCAACATGCTGCACAACATTGTGGGCCCAGCCTGCGTCTTCCTTAAACAGGGGTTTTCACAGACTCTCGTATGTAACACAGTAGATAAAGTTCACACTCGGTGTCCTCACATGCCCCTCCCCTGGTGCGACTTTTTCCCCTCGTGTCAATTCATTTTCACCCCCTCATCATGGCTGACCTTTGTGTTCTTCGCTACACCAGCTGTGTCATCCCACCGCATCACTGGTACAGGTCAGGCGATCAAATCGCCTGGTACTGCACATGCTCAGATGGATCGATCGTTCAGTTCCATGGAAAATTATTGACTGACTCTGTGGAGCTTACTCTCAAATATGTTGCACAGGGTGATGCGGAGGCCAAGTTTGAATCTCCAACTGGGCAAGTGGGAAACTACCCTGCATGGGGCCCCAGGGGGTTCACTTCCGGGCTGTTTGTTATAGTTGGATTCATTGCAAAACTTAACTGGACATACTTTGAACCCACTAAGCTGATAAGGGTCTTTAGTTGGCTCATTTATTACGTCAGTTGATATTATTATATGCTGAATATTTCTAAACACATTTTTATAGATTAAATATCTCCAGACTAACTGATACAGAGCAAACTGTGGGTGGAATTGTAGCACAGCATTGTGGGGCTCTGGGCAAAATACAATGACATGTCATGTATAGTCTGCTGTCTGTGATGGGTACTTAAAGGCCACAAGATACATGCACAATACATAAAGAGTAGGATAGAGAGAGGGTGGAGTCCACAGATCACTTTTGCAACAGCGTCCCCCACTGTAACTTTACAAAAATGATAAACTCAGCCTGTCAAATAGACAAGATAATCGATGCACTTTGTATCCATATATATGAGAATGAACTCCAGTTATTTTGTCGGTGGGTGTGTCTCATTTTAAAGTCCCTTGTTGACAATTTAGATGATCACACTGTTATTAGGTTTGAACAGACCGAAGACATTGTGGTTTTAGTTTGTTGAGTCATCGGTGCTGCCAAAGTAAATGAACTGATCTCAGAGGATTTGTCTGTTTCTGTTCTCCCTCTTTAGAGCTCTTAGTTTGGTATGAGTAGGATTGCGTGCGAGCCTGAGTGCTGTGTTCCAGCTTGTATACGGATATACAGTATGTGTGCATTTATGCGTGTCTGAGCAGCGCACATGTGTCCGAGGGTCTCTGTACCGGCTAAACCTCCCAAATCTCCTAATCTCCAGATGATCCCACAAATAATCTGGTTACCCCTGTAATTTATGTTACATTGTCTGCTTCTATAGATCATAAAGCTACATACAATTTAATCCATATAGATTTAGATACAGTTTTTCATTATGAGATGCACTGGGCTTGTATATCTAATACAGCTTACTGCACAACTAGAGGACATGGTCACTGAATCCCCATCACCTCTCGAGATTCGCAAATTATGTAGAAATGTGACTATAATACAAGGGCTCCATTTTAAAAGCAATTTTCATGCCAAAAAAAAGTCAATTAATCAAAAAAGTTGGCCAAACATCTCTGATTAAACCTCAGTAGAAATGGGAGTTGAAATTATATTTTCCACTCATCATTCCTCTCATTTATTACTGTCACTTGTTGTTTTGTGTTGGACTTAAATTTCTTCTTTGCTCTGTCAGCCCTCATAATGACTAAAATGTGTGTGCTTGGTTGTCTAGGTGTTGCTGTAGTGATGTTTCTATGGATCCGACTGTGTTTATACTTGTGTAGTATATGCCAAACAAGCTTTCTAAATGTTTTAGCATGCGTGGCTGTGAGTGGTGTCTGAGAAGGAGGTTTTGTTTCTAAAGAAAGAGAAGCTAACATACGCCACTGCTTCATCCAACAGGACAGAGAGCTGAGACCAGAGGAGCTTGACGGTGAGATGATTTATCTGCCGAAGTGTGTTTCTGCTTTACATCGTCTTACTCGGACAGCCAACTCACAAAATATTAACATGTGTGTTTTCAGAGCTCCGTGAGGCCTTTGTGGAGTTTGATAGGCACAAGGATGGCTACATCCGACATAAAGACCTCGGGGAGTGTATGAGGACTATGGGCTACATGCCCACGGAGATGGAGCTCATTGAACTGAGCCAGCAGATCTGTGAGTTGAACAGAAGGCTGCAGGACAATCAGAATAGAAAAGAACAAAATAGAACAAGAACAAAATAGATCAGCTAAGCCAAACAAACTAGTTGGTAGCAGGAACTTCTTGAAAGTTATCAAAACTACATGGGTGATTGTTATGTTGATAGAATATACAACCACTTATTTTTACTGTTAAGGCAATTCATTCATAATCATCTCTTGTAGTAATTTCATGCAGATATGTGGTGATAAGAAGAAATGATTGATCATCAAAGAGTGCGGATTAACAGTTGCTCCATGGTACATTTGAAATAACTATGTATGTGTTGTGTAGGTGGAGGTAAATTGGACTTTGAGGACTTTGTGGAACTGATGGGACCCAAAATGCTGGCAGAGACAGCGGACATGATCGGAGTAAAAGAACTGCGGGACGCATTCAAAGAGGTCAGGCTATTCATATTGTTAGCTACTTAAAGAAGCAATTAACAGTATTTTTTATATTAACAATGGATGAGATAACCATATATAATTCAAAAGGGGGGTCGTTCATAGTGATGAACAGAGTGACAGTTATCACCAACTCTGCAGTTCCCCTTCACTCTACGGAGGTTTTTAGACTTTCAGTTCATTGTTTTGGCCTGTAAGCAGGTGACAGGAAGCTGTTTTCAGTGGAAAGGTTTTCAGACAGCAGGTTAGCAACTAGCTGGCTTTAATGTACTGGAGCATTTAGCACCTAAAAAGCCAGATATTTTCCTCAGGAGTAGGTGAACAGAATTAAAACGAGAGTTGCTCTGTATCCGATGGACGTGTAAACAAGCAACTTGTTGACAACAGGTTAACCATGTCAGCTTTATAAGGTGATAATAATATAATGTAATATGTGTTTACGTCTTGTTTCCACTGCCCCGAATGGCCAAAAAATTTGTTTCTCAGGTGTAAGCCCCTATATGAAGGTTCAATAATGTGACTGCAGACAGCAATGCAAACCAAAAATGTTTCAGTGTATCCCTCTAAAAGTTGGATAATCTACCTGTGAGATAGATCACCAAATTCCACTCAGTGCATCATGTGACGTGAACCTCAGTGTCCCTCTTTCTCTCTTTGTGATCCAGTTTGACTCTAATGGCGATGGTCAGATCAGTTTAACTGAGCTGCGTGAGGCCATGAAGAAGCTGATGGGGGAACAAGTGACCAACAGAGAGATAAACGAGATCCTACGAGATGTCGACCTCAATGGAGACGGTTTGGTGGACTTTGAAGGTGAGGGAGATTCTCTTTGTCTTTATGGGATCACTTAAGCAGCCACATTCATTATCACTGTTTTCCCTCTCACTCTTTTTTCTCTCTTTTTTTCAGAGTTTGTGCGAATGATGTCACGCTGACTGGTCCAGCTGCCCTCATGTCAGATGGACAGACAGACATTATGCAACTGCTGGAAAAGGGAACATACTGCTCTTAACAACATGCATTTAGAGTTATATTTTTATATTAAATCTTTGAAAAAGGAAAAAAAAATGCTTTGAATCGACTCTACAACTTGACTTCACATGTCTGAACTTGCAGTGCAACACACATAAAGAATTTAAGCAGCTATAAAACATATCAAAAGCTTCATAGACTACAATTATGACTGTGTTTTTTAGATGTACTGTATTTTTATATATCAGTGTTTGTCTTTTGAGTGTAAAATCTTCTGTCAAATTCTTTTTTAATTAAAGAAATGTAGAAAAAAAACTGCATGAATGGACACATTATTCAAACTTGTGAGGGATGTGACAAACAGTCACATTGTCAAAGGAACAATCCATTAACAGCATACATTGACTATCAAAGTGCCTTGTTGAATCGTCCTTGTGCAAAAGAGGAGCTTGGCGAGGATTCAGTGAGAGCACGAACTGGCTTTGCTGTGATAAACATAGTGTGCAGGAAAATATTAGAGTGACTAACTGTTTCCTAAACAAGTCAGGAGACTTGCATAAACATCATATTGTGCTGATATAAACATAAACAAAAAGGATTTATAGCTTAAGTCAAATATAAATTAAACCTTACAACACAAAATAGTTGGAATTATTATTATTATTATTATTTATAATAATAATATTATTAATACTACTACTACTACTACTACTACTAATAATAATAATAATATATAATATATATAATATATATATAATACAATTATTTATAGATAATTAATCTTGAGCAGATAATAATGTAAACACACTAATTCCTGTTAGAGTGATTCTGCTTTAACTTGAGGGCTGCTTTTTGTATTTGTGTGTTTATGTGGCCACATTATAGGTTGCTTACTTATCCTATACATAATGCTAACTTGGGCCTCTGTATGATTAGAGCCCTGACTTTGACTCTTTGCGCAATTTATGAGCAACAGGACCCAAAAAGAAGAATAAATTCATCAGTGGAGAACAGGCCAGAGTTGGCTTAAAAAAGTTAAAATGACATATTTCTGCTGTAACTTCAGGTTGATATCCATTTTTGCAGTCAAAATAATGTCAGTGTGTTTTTTAAAATATTTATTTATTTATTAATAGTTTTTTACTATTAAATTGGGGAAATATCAGAAATGTTTCTAGTTTAATCTCAGCCAGCTGGAGGGGGGTGTTGATTTCTGTGATTGACAGCAGCTGACAGGATTGCAAACAAGAGACAAAGTAAACAAATCTTGCTGTCAAGTCCTGCCACAAGTCAGGGGCAGACAGTGTGTTGTTAGCAGTAGCACTGACGAGCAATAACCACATCTGCATCTAAGTGGACAGAAGTGACATTTACATGTATGTTAACATGTTGTTTAATGTGCTGCAGCTGAGCAGGTAATCAGCTACAGCATATATCAGCTAACTATTGAATTGATGTTACAAGTGAACTTCTCACCTGTGAATATTGATTTGGTCACTGTTAGATTTTAGCAGGAAAGCTTATGTGTCACGTGTGTAACAGGCTGCTGTCTGACCAGCCGGCCAATTAATGCCAACACAGGAAACCAAAAATATAAAACCTCAATTTCTTCCTTTAGATTTCTGATTTTTGTCTCAGAGGAGAACACATTACATGTGATTTACTGAGCAGATATGTATGGTGTAGCAGGGAAAAAAAAATCAGTTGGATTTCAAATTATTTTACAAATATAATTATTTTAATTTACATCATTTTTTACTGAAATTATTTTTTAGTATCTAATTATAATATTCTTATAAAAATAAATCAATTTTGTCATTAATAGCATGACAAAATTACATGATTCCCAATAATACAAATAGTTAATTTAATTACTTTTCAATTCATTTAATTCTATTCATGTACCCTTGTACATGGCCCTGGTTTGCTGTATTAGTCATTATATTGTTATTTGGAGTAAATGGGCAGATGTTTCATTTTAAACTCAAAATAGAATTAAGGCTGAATTGATCACATATTTAGATGTGTCCCATCACAATCTTGTTAGTCCTGTTAGTTATTAGATCCAGTGGACTCCATGCTGTCAGATAATTAGCATCACAATTCTTAAACTGCCCTGCTGGTCAACTTGCTCTTTTTCTCTACACTGTATTGTTGTTTTTTTATGATTCAGAGGTTTTTTTAGGCTGACTATGCAGCTCTATACAAACCCCATTCAGCATTGTTCATCACAACTAGATCTTTACAAAGAAACTGTGAACACAAGTTTCACACAAATAACAAGCTGTTCACAATATTTCCTGAAAGGTTTGAAGTCAAGCATGAAATTATATTTTGTATCCAGCTAGCATCCAAAATAGCAAGCTTCAGAAAATCAGTGTTGATATTTCTTGATATTTTATTTCCATTTTTCATTAATCTAATTATTTTTTTTTACTGTTTGGTTCATTAACATTTTCATTCTGGTGGTTTTTCATTAATAAGTAACAACAACAACATATTTGAAATCAAGATTTTCCTTTTTATTGAAAACTTGGCCAGGATTCTGTACAGCAGAGAGGGTGTGCAATGCACAGGGGCAAGAAGACGGGGGTCAGGGGGTTCTGGGGACTCAGTTTCCCATGGTGCATTATACCCTGAGCCGAGAATCATGTGTAAAACAGCGAGAGGTGTCTTGTTTCCTCTTTGGTGTCTCAGAGGAGTGGAGGGGAATGAAGTGAGGGACTAAAAAAAGGGAGAAAAGGGGGGAAAGCGAAGCTCAGCCCATAGGGGAGAAAGAGAAAAATAGAGACAGAGAAGAATGGAGGGTGGTCCAGCTGGTCCTTCCACTGAGGTGTTGTCTCCGATTTCAGGGGCACATCTAGATCCTCACCCTTCCCCTCACTGTGTTAGATCATACACCGCTTAAGGTACATCTCTCCCCCTTTCCCTCTTCCTCCGCCCCTCTCCCTCACTTCCGCTCTTTCTCTTTCTCTCCTTCCCTGAGCCTCACTTGCTGGCCATGGTGTAGCAGCCCTGTTGGTGCCACTGCATGTCACGGATACGCCTCACAGACTGGAACTGAGGATTGCGGGCACCATACTCGTTGAAGTGCCTGAAGTCACCCTTCTCCAGCAGGTACTGGCTGCCACGGTATCCGGGGAACTGGTATCCCACAAAGCTGGGAAAAAAGAAGAAACACATAAGTATTGAATTGAGTTTTATGTAGTTTGAGCTGCCAACTTTGCACGCTCAGAGGTAAAAGACACTCACGTTCCGCAGCTGACAATGATGCTGCCAACTCTGTCGGTAAAACCGTAGGAGAACAGGCTAGGAACGTCATCGTCCATGATCTCCATCTTGCGGCCCTTGAACTCTCCGACCTCATACAGGCAGATCTTGTGCTTCTCGGGGTCCTGTTAGAGAGAAAAGCTTTGTTAGATAACAGTTTAAAGCAAAAGAGGAAGGGAAACTTGTGAGAGAGAAATGACAGATGTTTTTACCATTTTGACGGGCCTGAAGGACAGCAGGTAGTCGTTCTTCTGGCAGTTGCTCCAGGAGTCCCAGCGAGGGTACTCTCCCTTCTCCAGGATGTACATCTCACCGCAGAAGTTCATCTGCTCGTAGGCCACGAAGCTGCAGATGAGAAAACATTATGAAGCATCCGTGCAAAGACACCAGGGTGAAATGTGAAAATGCTTTTTTAGGAGGGTAGAGAGACTTACGGTCCACACTCAACGCGCAGGGAACGCACACGGTCCATGCCCAACTCACACACATTCATGCACTCGTTGCTGATCTCGATCATGCGACCCTGGAAGTTCTCCTGGTCATACACGTACATCTGCAGGGGACCAATGCACACAGATGAGTCAGTATGACAACAGCAGGGCTCTGTGATATTATAAAATTGAATATATCTTGCTTGTGATAGGAGCCAGTATTATCTCTATCTGAAGCAGCAGTTCCATATGAGAGACACCCACCTTGTAGGACATCATTCCGGTCTCGGACTTCTTGCTCTGAGCGGCCTTGCCGTCAGTCTGGGAAGAGGTCTTGGACTTATCTCCACTGGACATGATTACTGGGTGGAAAGAGAGGAGAAAAAACACTGTGAGAGGGGAAAGATCATGTGACAAATCTAACCCGTGTTGATCGATGTGAGGGTGTTTAGAAAATGAAAATATGGAGGAAAGATTTACGATGTAGAAATATTAAAAAGTTTATATTCCAATTTTATCTATGGCTTTTCCTCTTGTTTTCTACACACACCTGTGGGCACACAGTATGTGTGTGTGTGTGCGTACCTTACCTGTCTGTGTGTACGATGCCTACGCCGAGCCTCACTCAAAAGTGTGTGTGGCTCGGAGTGCGTCCGTCCCTTTTATACGCTGGCGCCCACAGGAGAGGGATTATGGAGAGAGAAACAAACCTGCTGAGGTCAGAGACACAAGACAAAAGAAACCCCACATCATCAGAGAGGGATGGGCTGAGGGGGCAGAGGACGAGTGACAGAAGCTGGAGAACAGACTGAAGTCTGATTTCAAACAGGACTGTTAGAGTACAAGTCAAGTTCCTACAGTCAACTTTTAGAAGTAGTTAGTGCAGTGGTTCTCAGACTTTTTGAGACACAAGTTTACTCCTAAACTGACACAAATTAGACCACAGACCCCCATTTTATAAGATTTTGCTTTTAGATGGCTTATTATAGAAAGTGTATAAAATCCATGAAAAAACATGTATATTCTGCCATTGTGTTACTTATGGATGTAATCATATCCATAAGGGGGACCCCCTGGAACCATCTCATGGACCCCTGTGGGTCCCTGGACCCCACTTTGACAACCACTGAGTTAATGAACCTTAAACCATAGCAACTTCAGTCTTATATTTAAGATTGTTTATTCTCATACTGCCTTATCCACTTATGCAAAATCTGAAATAACAACATGAAATAACAACTTTAAACAGGTTTGGTTACAGTGACAGAAACATTTGTTTGTGTTGTATACAGATAATTATTATTGTAATTGTGGCTGTATGGCAACAAACTTCTGGTAAGCTTTATAAAAGTGTCATAAGGTGTAACATGTTTAGGTCTTACACTGATCCATATGATGATGAATAATGATCCAGTAAACTTTGCATTTATATTCCTACTTCAAATCAGAGTTTTCCAACCCCTTTCATGTCCAGGAACCTCGCATATAGAGCCATCAGATTCCTGTTTGGTATAGATGATAGTGACTCTTAACAAACCCAATCTGAGGAGGTTTATTGTGTTGGTGGAATGATTAAAGTTTACAATTGGACAATGTTCAAATGGAGATGTGACTGCAGGGGAATCTACATCATACTGTTTCTTTCAGTGCACAAGTGAGCCTGATCCCTGCAGAACTCCACGTTGTAAACTTTTAATGAAGCTACACTATCCATCTGATGTGTGAGCACACAGGTGCACTCTTCCAGGTGACAGTGTGATGTCATTGTGTAACTGGGAGAGAAAATTAAACTTTTACTATCTCTCCACATGCATACAGACCCACCCAGTTCTCTCGTACGGTATCCCCCCGGCGGTGCCTCTCTGCTCCGCCGTTAATCCCCACATTCTCCATCCCGATCCCGGCCCTTTGTGCCGGCGCACGCGCTTGACTGCTGACCGGGGTCCGAACATACCGGAGCGCTTTTGTTCCAGGGTCCCGGCAGCACTATAGGATCTGCTGAGCTGGCCGCCCGGGCACGACAACAGCATCCAGCGGCCACGCAGCATCACCGGGAGCGCGCTTCGCTCAATCCAAAATGGACAGTGCGCACGGATGCTGGTCAGAGCCGTGAACGCGCACCGGCAGGCGCGCTCCCACTGCTCCCGTATAAAACTGAAGCGCCAGGTCCTCTCAAAGCTCTACGCGAGGCAGGCGGTAGGCGCGTACCACTCCCGAGCTCTTCCATTAAAGTACCAATCTAGGTAAGGCTCCATCTCTGCTTTCAACTCCGCTCAGCGACACACAGACAGGAAGCTGAAAACCAAAAGCACATTCTGAAACACCGGTACAACACGTTTATAGACAACAGACTTGCACTTCATATTTCAGTTTTTTTTTTGGAAGAAAAAAAAACTAAATTAACAGTTTGCCCAGAAGCCCTTCAGCTGTTTTAGTTCAGGTTTTTACAAGAAATATTGCAGCTGAATAAATGATAGTGGAAAACAACCATATTTGACACTAATTTAGAAAAAAAAAGTATTGCCTCGTTGAAGTCTCTTTAAGACTTTTTATGTCCTTCTCTATCCTCTCTCCCATACCTCCATGTGTTTTTCTTTGACGTCTGTCCTTATGTTCCACTTCAGGAGTAAACATGTACAGAACTACAAGGTCCCCAATGATGCAGCCCCTGGTCAACTCAGGAATGGGTGTGGCTCCTTTCTTCAAGGTAAACATATGTTTGGTTCAAAACTAGATAAAGTGGATGCAACATTGACTACTTTTATATCTCTGCATGATACTAAAAAGGTATGAATTAATTTGCCTCTTAATGTTTCTGTCTCTCCAGGTGACTGTGTTCGAGCAGGAGCATTTCCAGGGCAAGAGCCTGGAGTTCACCTCTGAGTGCGTCAACATCCAGGAGTGTGGACTGGACAACATCCGCTCCATCAGGGTGGAGAGTGGAGCGTAAGTCTCACAAAGTTTGCTTCTTTTCTGGTGATGACAAGGCAGAAATGGGACTGTGGAAAACATCAGGGACAGTTTTCCTGTTAATGAAAATACACAGATCAGATTAATCAATTACAGCCAATCAAAAAAGGGGTAAAGAGAAGCAGCTGAGTCAGAGTGGAGTTGAAAACTCAGATGTGGGGTATTTAAGGGAAGCTGTGGCATAAAATCAAAAAGATGTCCCTATATGTTATTTTTTTATCATGGCTTGTGTCTATTTTGTAGCTCATTTTCAAAAAGCTATGGGTTCAACTGTGTAAAACCTACTTTTAAATGGATATACAGTAGAATAAAGTGATGTCTGTGGATCAGCATGTTAACAGCCTCCTCTCTCCATCTCTCTGAACAGCTGGGTTGGTTTTGAGCACCATGACTTCCAGGGCCAGCAGTTCATCCTGGAGAGAGGAGAGTACCCCCACTGGGACTCCTACAGCGGATCCCTCTCCTACCATGTGGAGCGCCTCATGTCCCTGCGCCCCATCTACTGCGCCGTGAGTCCACCTTGATAGTCTGTTTTGCATCTGGAAGAGAGAGCAGAAAGACAAGACATCATTTTTGATGATATTAGTGTCAAGCTGTGACAGCTGTGTTCTCTGTTCCCCACACAGTCCCACCAGAGCAGCCGCATGATCATCTTCGAGAAGGAGAACTTCATGGGCCGCAGCGTTGAGGTCTGTGACGATTACCCCTCTCTGCAGGCCATGGGCTGGATGATGCCTGAAGTGGGCTCCATGCACGTGCAGTGTGGCGCGTAAGTTACTGTGAATCTGATGGTGAAAACAGCACCAACAGCATTGCATTTTTCACATCAGGACACATGTATGTACAGTACATGACCATAAGTTGGGTTTCTGATCTGTTCATGAGACAAAATCCTCAAAGGCCCCACTGAATTATCATCTACTTCAATCTAGACCGCATATCTCTAATATATATACACTGTTGATCACTTTAATCCCTCATCAGCATGTTCTGTAGCTAATAGACATATCAGATGAAAGCTCTAAGCATGTACCAAATCCCCAATCTGTCACAGCAGCTCATGCAGCTCCTAAAATAGTCCCACTAACCCTTGTGGCCTTCTCTCTCTCCCTCCTCCCACAGCTTTGTGTGCTACCAGTACCCTGGCTACAGGGGTCAGCAGTACATCATGGAGTGTGAGAGACACAGCGGAGACTACCAGCACTGGAGGAACTGGGGCTCTCACTGCCAGACTCCTCAGATCCAGTCCATCAGGCGCATCCAGCACTAAGAGGAGAACAGGCTGAAACTGAGGCCACGGCCCACGGACAGCAGCTCCCCTCGACTCTCCCCCCTCTCCCTGCCCTCTTCTACCCATAATCCCCTCTCTTTCTTTCTCTCTTCCAACTTTTTCCTTCCTCTTTACTTGAGCCGCAACAGCCGCCCCGACTCAACACCACTACTGATTTACAGCCAAAGTGTGATAAGAGACAATATCGCACTGTTAAAGCACAGGGAAATACACAGTCCATACACACACATTCAGACATAACTGACACTCAAAGTGTCTTTTTACTTGGTTTAGAGATCGCTACACACACTCACAGGCAAAACACACACCTGCGCTGTATTCTCACTTAAGCTGGGCGAGGAGCAGAGAAGCCGCTCAGCGTGCTGGAATCAAACAGACGGGAGATGAAGCTCCAAAATGGCATCAAGGAAAACCTCCCTGGTTACAGCCATGCTGAGAGCGCACTGTGGTGCAGCTCAGATGTGCTTTGTTGTTGTTGTGTGTAGAAGGTTGATCCACATGTTGATAACTAATAAACTCATTTCACTTCACATGTTCTTGTTCTATTATTTAAAATTGTGCATGTGATTTCACTGCACTTATTCCTTCCTCTCTTTTCACACATGTACGCTCTAAATATGCCATTAAAAGTTAAATGTTTCTCTCTTCAGAGAGAGTTTTTGGTTGGCCGGAGTTCAGTTGTGATGGGTTTCCATAGTGACAAGTTTTCACAGTGAGGGGGCAAATGATAACACCTGCCAAACTAAATTAAGGTACTAAATTAGGCAGGCTGCATGTACTGTAAAGGAAAGTTAATGACAAAATAGTTGCAGGATATTGGAAGAAGAACATCTTCAGTTATTAATCTCAAACTGTTCACTGGTGGCTAACAGAACTGTATGCACTGCAACTTCAGAAAAGACAAAGTAAAAAAAAATGAAGGGAATATCTTCACCACTCTGACAAAATTTATGTAGCATTTTGGAAAAACTGCAATCAATAACAAGCAAATTAATAAATACCCTCGCCGACGCACGCAGAATCAAGAAATGTGATGCAAATACAGAAAAAAAACACAAGCAACTAGAGAAATGCCAACAGAAAATGACCTGGTGGTTGAAACTGACAAAATACAAAAATAAAGCTTTTAAGTTGTAACTGTGACTGTGATTAAAATATTAGTGGATACTGACTTAAATGTGTTGTATTTTAATAATGAGCTGTATTGGTCAGTGTTGTGGATATTTTGAGTGATGTTCAGCAGTGGAGAAAGGTGCACACGAGACTTTGATGTCTTAAAGCTGAAATTATTTATTGAAGCACTTGGCCAAGTGGAGAACCAAAACAGAAAACATCAGAGTTCTGCTCTGATACCATCTCTTTCCGTCCTGTCCTTTGAGGGTCCGAGTCCTGTCTTTATCAGCCTACAATATGAAAAATTCTGATTCTGATTTAATTGGTTTACTAGTTTCTAAACAAGAAACTGCACTTAACCTGTGACAGTTTAAGTCACGTTGCATGTAATTTCAGTTTGGTTCAGTTTTGAATGTCTGACTGTCATCCACCTATCTGTGTTGTTTAGGAAAGCCTCCTCTGACCTTGGTAACTATGGCAATGTTGATAAGCCCTCTATCGGAGAGGTTTCCACCTTCCCCAAAGACTCAAGGAGAAGATATCTTAATCTCTGATTAAGAATTACAGTGTGACCTCAAAGCAAAGCTTGACCCAATGTGAACTCTAAAGATGAAAAATTCCATAACAATCAGGTTCTCAACATTTGTATCTTTAGTTTCAATCCTAATGACTAAATTAAATGTACGCTCTGATGATGATGATGATGATGATGATGTAAAGTGGAGTCACTGATGAGACACACGGAATCAAATGGAAATTTTTATTGTACAATCAGTAAAAGAAGGAAGACAAGAGTTTTCCTGGAACATTTACAAACAGAACAGAGGCTGCCATTATCAATTATATTTACAACTAATACAGTCATAGTCATATTTACAACTAATAAAACAACTATTGTTTCCTTTGAAGGTACATAAACCTGATTTTCAAGTGAATACTCACTAAACTGCTCGCCTAGTGTTGTTTTCAACACTCAACAATCAAACTTTGCCGAACATTTCTGCTTAACGGTAACAACCTTGTGACTCTTGACATAAAATCAATAGTTTAAATATCTAAGAAATACAAAAAAGGAACAATCCCAGTCACCTTTGACAGTTTGACAGTTGTTAAGTAAATTACAGTCTTGTTTTGTTGCTCATTAAATGCACTGTGATGCACATCTTTTCTGTCATTCAACATACTCACAGCTATTCCTAAACTGATGGAATAGAAAAACACAAGTCCCTTACAGCGATTGTTAGTGTGTTTGCACATGGAGGTGAACATGATAAAAACAGAAGACAGTTCACACATCACTAACACAGTAAATGAACATTTATAATAAACCCACATTTGGTTTCTCCAAATGTCTCTAAAACTAATGGCCAAAATAAACAAAGTCAGGGATGTTTTCTGGTAAATTTAACTGAAGAAGGCACACTTTCTTTTTTGCACTGGGGTGGTCGTCATAGACACTAATATAAGAGCACTTCAGGGCGGTATTTTCTGTTAACAAGCTCGCCTTTACTCATAGTGAAGACAGCTTATGAAGTGTAGTCTATCATTTCTCCGCTAACGTCAATCTCCTCGTCTCCTTCATCTTCCTCGCTGCCTGAAGACTCCGTCCAGCTGATGACCACTGGATCCGCTAGGGGACTGGACCCTCCAATCACATCGATGTCTCCGTCTCTGTCTTCTTCCCAGCTTCCTGTTGACCCCAGATTGACCTCTCTGGAAGCAGGAGGCTTCACTTTGACAAACTGCAACAGCGCTGGTGCCATTCTGTTCCGGTGGCGGATCTTTTCCGCCCACTCTCGACAGTCGTCTTCTCTCTTCAGGCCGGCGCTCCCGTCAGAGTCTCCGTCCACATCGATTATCTCATTGTCACTGCTCTCCATTTCTTCATCAGTCAAACTTTCCCTTTCCTCCACGTTCTGATCAGCCAGTTTGATTTCACTCCACGCTCTTTTTGTTTCTTGTTCTTTTCTCTGTCCGTCTTCTACGCTGGTCTGCGAGACGGTCTCTACATCGATCATGTCCTCGGTGTCCATGGCTGCTGCTTCAGACACAGGGTCTGTAGATTCAGAGCTGGGTAAACACGTGTCAGACAGTGGCTGTGTCATTTGCTCAAAGCAAATCCTCTTGGCTACATCGGTGTCATCGCTCCTCTCCTCTGCGCCTCTCTTTGTTCCTTTCGCTGCTGTTGCCTCTTCCTGTGGCAGCACACTCCATTCTTCTTCATGTCTCTTGTGTCCGCTGTCTAGTTGTTCATCCTTGCCACAGGGCTCTACAGGCTGCAGCTGAATTGTGTTTGTGGGAGTCTCATCATTAGATAAACTGAGAGGCTGTCTATTTTTACAGGGTCTGCTTCGCGATCGACCTGGCTGGTGTCGTTTCTCTGGAAGTGGCTGCTCAAGAAAGGGCATACTGTCCTGTAAAACAAGTCATAAACATAAATGCAGAAAATTACTTTCTCTCTCTTGAAACAGATTCTGATCATTAAACTCAAGTTATCCTCTGATACTGATGAGCACATCTCATCACCACTGATACCTGTGTTCCAAAATTCAATATCTGTATAATTGCATGAAACTCGTAGGGATAGGTAACATCGCTGGCTTCATCACGCTCTTAAAGTGATGGATATTTTTCATTCAGACACTGGTAACTTCTATGTTAATGTGTCTTAGGTAATAGATAATACACGTGTGATATTTGACACTTGGTGCACAAGAGGAAGCACAGAGAGAGTGTGAGAGGGAGTGGGTAGTCAGTGTTTCCCCTATAATTGTACAGCCGCTATGCCAACGGAAACGCCTGCCAGGACAAAAAAATATTTTTTTAATGCCAAAAGTAACCCCAAATATCCATTCATTCCTCCCTAACACCTCAGAATTGGCTCTGTCACCGTTTTTCCTTATTCATTAAACCGATTTAGTGCATAAGAAATGATGACTGAGGTATTTACTTTACAGTGATGTTAAACTGCGAAACAAAATGTTTTACCTTCTGCTGCTACAGCCTTTAATCCTGCCTTTTCTGAATCATTCAAATCAGATGTCAACATATGCAATTTTACAGTAAAAACCTGCAACTGCTTTCACATGAGATGCATGGAGGAAAGTGATAAGTATCAGCAGCAGCTTAATGCGTCAAAATTTGCTCACTGATGAACAGCACAGAACAGAAAACTCTATTTAACGTGGATCCGTCAAGTGAGGCCAATAACCAGTGTCATGGATCCGAGCATCCTTTCTCTACACAAGGCATCCAATGTCATAATCATTGCTCACAGTGATGCATGCTTCCTTAAATCTGCTCCTGATTGGATAGGTCTTTTTGTCCCATGACACCAGCTGATTTTCGTCTGACAAGCCGACGCGTAGTGATTTCACTGATGATGAACTGGTTTTTCTTTTTGCAGGACTCTGAAAAAACATAATCACACAGATGAAGCATTGGCACATTTTACTTCACATTCAGCAGCTCAACTGCATATTAATATCAGTTAACTGACTTTTCATGAAAAAGTTGTTTTTATGCTTGGCTGATGATGTCACAAGACACCAACAGAAGCATTAATGGAGACTAGTTAGGAAAGTTTGTCACCTTGACTTCCAAACTCTGACAGCTGCGACTCTGCAATGTAACTTTCATTGGCAGCTGGCTGCTCCTCTCCAGTTGCACCACAGGCATCTGCTGTAGCTGCTTGTCTCTTTGGTCGGGTACCATTTTGGTCTTTGCGTCACTCGCTGACACAGACTTCTTCACCCTCCGTTTCTCCAGTGAGAACAGATACTGTTTTGTTTTTCTCCTTCTCTGCCGTTTGGCTCTGACTCTCCTTGATGTTCCCTCAGTGTGTTTGGGTGAGACTGCGCTGCGGGGAGACGGTTTGCGTGGTTGTGAACGACTCTGTGGTGTTTCATCAGGGTGTCTGATTGGACGGCGTGCCTGTGTAGGACGGGTGGTGTGTGTACGCTGTGGATGAGGAGTGTGAGGGGCTGTGATCTGGATCTTGGTTCTGCTGTATTTGCTCAGGACTGTGTACGGCTTGCTGGTCTCTGTGGTGTCCTCCGCGGTCATATCTTCCTCTTCCCTGGCAGCGCAGCTGCCAATATGTTGCTCAAAGGACTGCAGGAAGTGCTCCAGCATCTCCGTCAGCTCGCCCTCTCCCTTCTGTTGCATTACGGGCACCTCACCATTTGCAGGACTGGACCTGCCAGCTCCATGAAGACCTGGACCTGCATCCAGGAAGCCAGTGGTATGACTTTGTTGTTTGTTTGGGGGAAAAGTGTTGACAGAAGAGGAACAGTCGAGGCCCATTATCACTTCCTCCAGGAGACGATCAAAGTGCTCTGGCTGGTCCTCGTGAGGGGGAGGGGCTGGGGGAGGAAGGGAGGCCGTGTGGAGGAGGGACGACGTTGGACCAGCGTAGGAAGCTGCAGGTAATATCAGGCTGGGAGACGGAGAAGGCTGCAGGGAGGGGCTGGGCGCAGGCAAGGTACGGAGGTTGTGGAATGGCCTCTGAGTAAAGGAAAGGGAAACTGATGCTGGTGATTTGGCTCTCGCCCTCTGAGGCCTCCTGACAGCATTCTAGTAACGGGAGAGAAAAGAGTTTTAATTTATGATAAGAAAACAGGAGTCTTCACATAAAAATGACGAGTTCAGAAAAAAACATAACATTTCTAACTGTTACTACAGGGTTTCTCAGTGACCACCTCAAATAGCAGCATAAAAAGTTGATACACTCTCGCTTCATAGTTACTTTCTCATTCAAATGAATGGAAAGTGTGTCCAAACTTTTGACTGCTGTGTTGTATTTAACATGGAATGCCATGCCAACCCTCTCATGTCATGTCCATTTGATGCCACAAACATCTTGTGGCACTCTCACCTGTTTAAACTCCTGCATTGTCGTCCTGCTCCAGTTCCGTGTGTTCCCTCCTCCTCCTATGTCACTGTAAGGCAGAAGTTCTCCGCTTTGGCTGAAATCCCACCCTTTCCCACGTCCCCTTCTCCTCTGACAGCTCTTCTTCAGAAGTTCTCTGGTCTTCAGGTACAACTTCCTGCCTACAGCTCCTCCGCCCTGACTCGTCCTGCACGCCTGCATGCCCCACCTCTGCAGGAACAGCTTCTGCAGCCTGCTCACCCCCACGTCCTGCACATCCACCGTCTGTGTTAAACCTCCTCGTCCCCTACCTCCTGTTCTTGCTCGTGGTCTCCTGGCTCGTCTCTCACCCGTCCCGGCCCTCCTGGTACCTCCATCTCCAGCTCCCCGCTGCCTCTTTCGTCGCCCTCTGCGGGGTTCCTCCGCCTTGTCCGGGTTCAGGAAATAATTGATGAATCCTGGGATGTTGTCCTGAAACTGCTTGAGCTGCTCCTCCTCCCATTCTTCACCCGCTGTGAAATCTCTGCCTGCCCACCAGCTATGAGGGTCAGCAGCTGATGGGGCTGCTTGGCTGGAAAAGGGAAGGAGAGACGGGGGGACAGAGGAGTACGGTGGTGCGGCAACAGCAACAGGTGTGTGTCCAGCAGTAGGGGATTCCTGAAAAGCGGGAGCAGAGGAAGGTTGGGGAGTTTGATTTGCATCCGGTGGGTAGGCGAGGGATATGGGAACGTAGGGAATTTGAGGGGGAACAAGATGGGAGTCTGTCGGTCCTACACTCTGAAGGGCAGACATATCAATGGTCTGAAGAGAGGCTGCAGGGTGATAAGAGGCAGCAGTATATCCATGCAGCTCTTCTATCTGCGAGTCTTTTTCACCATTTGACAGCGTCTCTTTCCACAGAAGTGTGCTCCCATCCCTCATCTCTCTCCTCCACCGGCTCTGTCTGGCCTCACTCTCTTCAAGTACTGGTGGCTCTGTCTGCACTCCCACCTCTGTGTGCTGGCAGTCTCCTTCCCCATTTCTCCTTTTACTTTCCCTTTTTGTCACCTCCACAAGCCCGTGGATGCCAAGCTTGGCTGCAGCAGAAATAGCCTCTTGCTTCTCCTTTTCCCCTTCCCCTGCCATCTCCCCTGAGTACAGCAGTCTGACCATGTGGAGCAGCGTGCAGGTGCCAAGAGCTCGAAACTCCAGCAAATGACTCTGACCAGCTGGGGGTGCCGGTGCGGAGGACAGAGCAGAGGAGAAGTGGGGGCTGATAGCTGAGAGAATACAACTGTGTGCCGGCACTGAAACACCTGAAGGAAAGGAGAGAGTTTGATAATGATTATAGTTTTCACAACAAACGACAAGGTAATGAGTGTATAATTTAGCTTTATGTGTATTTATACCTTCTGCCTTGAGCAGAGTGTCACAGAACTGGCTGCATTGTTGTTGTCTCTGCAGCTCAGCGAGCAGGAGGGCTTCAAACCCAGGTTTCTGGTAGCACCACATCTCCCCATCCACTTCACTTGCTGAGAAATAAAAGGTGCAAATATCTCTTATTTATTTATAGTTAAGAAATGTGGTGTCACGTCTGGTCCCATGCATAATCTTTGTTTACTCACCCTTTGATAAGTTTAAATTTAAAAAATACACAAATTAGTCTAAAGTGAGAACAAAGTGTAACTGCTTTTTGTTCTTTAAAAGTTTCCCTCCTTAAGTGTTATTTCCACAACCTACCATATATAATATTTACTGGATAAAATCAGCTATAAAAACCCTACTGAGTTAGGACTAAACTTCCTCTTTTCTTTTCTTTTTTAAACTTGAGTTTAAATCGAAAAATCTCAATTTGTTCATCAAAGTCACCAGGTCGCTTGAATGAAAGCACACCTGCCTGTTAGCATCACGGCTAACAACTTGCAGCCAAACCGCGCAGACTGAGCAGGTATAAACCGGTGAGAAGTCAGATGCTCTGTTAATTAACATGTCATGAACACCACATTAAATAACTCTAACAAGACTTTGCAGTAAATCTGTTCTGTTTAAACTTCTCTCTCCCCGCTGACTGTAAAATTAGACGCGGACAGGTGATCAGACACCGGAGACACTCACCGTTTGGCGTTTACAGAGCGCCCTATAAATCCCCCCACATCAAGGAAATAAACTTAGCTCATTTAAAAGTAAAATAAATAAAGATATATGTATATTTATATTGATATATTTTTACAGTAAGCTAAAGGACAGTATTTTGTTTGTTCTCTTAGTTTTACTGTCCGATTTTGGTGGGGTCAATCACAGGTCAGCGTGGTCAGCGGCAAGTTTTTTTTTCTAAAAAAAAAACAAAAAACTTTATTTACACGACGGATCTGACAAGAGGTTCATTCAACAACTAACAAGGCAATGTATGCTGGAGGTAGTGCACAGATCATATTGCATACAAAGATAAAGAAACAAAAATAAAAAGCAAACACAGACAAAACAAATTAAATAAATTGTAAATCAAATTTATTACATAAGACTAGTTTTCACAGCTTAGTAAGGTTTGGGGTTCTCTTTGGCATTTTTGCTGGTGTGTACATGGAATAAATAAAATAAAATAAAAATATATATAACTTACATTTTTTGACAGGCATTTTTAGTTTGGCTTGAGTATTAAAAAACAAAAAAAAGATTAGGGTCATACCAAAAAATCTCACTAAAGGTAGAGTCCCAATTCTGGTGACAAAAGGAACAAAGTCCACATTTAGACTGTATGTTACGATAACTCCATTAACTGGATAACACATGTGAAATATTTTCAGAGACATCTTATTTGAAACAATGAAAAACATTCCTGGGTAATAACCATGTTTGTTTCCAGTGTACAAGTTTTTCCAAACAAATACAGGAGGTTTACTGATTGTGCTCCTCTGAATTATTTCCCTTATTAGTTTTTATACTCCAAAAAGGATCTGAACTCCCTGTGTATACTTCTGGTCAAGTAGTTGATGGATAATACCTCAGATATTAATACCTGATGTTCATATCAGATTTTTAATACCTGATGAAATAGCATTAAAGACAATAGACAAAATTCTGTTTTAAGCTTCATAATGATAATTGTGTATACTTTGTTATTTGTTTGTATATGTTTCATTATAAATAATACTTTAATTGTCTGAGTTACGAAATGGTTTTACACTTTTATCTTGCTAAGTGTCACTTTATAATACTTAATTTTATGTTTATTCTTGTTCATAAATTGATCATTTATTCCATATTATATAGGTTTATTACTCTAACCCCATATAATAAAGTGTGACTTTCCCCTCTGCCATCATCAAGGATACTTCTGATCCCTTCTGATACTTCTGATACCTTAAATGCACCTCGATGAGAAGAGGAGCTTAGAACGAGGAACCACAGGTGTATCCTCAGCGGAAAGTTTTACGGGACAACAACATCCCTTCGATCCAATGTGTTTACTGATTGGTTATTGACTAGTCAGCTCATTTGACAGGACAGTAAACAGTCAGGCTGTTGTTGTAATACAGCAGACCAGGAAAACTACCTGTGGAACAGGAATGATATCACCAACAGCAGCTTGTCATCTAAATTAATCATAAAAGATACTATTTGTTTATTTTTATTCATAAGCCAGATCTCTGCTCCTTCAAAAAACGTAATGTAAAGACGTAACACAGCTGTGTGTCTCCTATAAAATCATCTTGAGCCTGAAGAGGATGTCAGACTTTCTCAGACTAAATGAGCAATATTTTACTCAGACATATTCTGCAGGCTGCAGCTGTTTTTATTGTTCCTTCATGTTAGTTATGTTCTTTCAGTAATTAACGGATTTAAATAGTCTATTGCTATTGATCTATAATCAAATGATAAACAGATGTTTTCCTTCCAGCTATCAACATGTAGAAATGATCAGTGATAACTGTTTAAACCTCTGATTAATTGTACATGATTAAACTTTTTAAACTGTAACTTAATAATTTCTACATATTGAGAGTTGACTTCTTCATATTTTAATTAAATTCCTCTATCATCATTGGGAGGAACTCAGACACTAGTGAGGGAAGTGAGGAGCCACATAAAAACTCCCTGTATCAGTATCAGTAACTGCTCCTCTAACTGGATGACTCAGCGCTTAATAAGCCCTCCCTCTTCTTCCTGCTCTCAAACACAACAAGGTCCACTCTGACCTCATTTCTTTTTTCCCTCCCTTTCATATCTACAGTTTGAAGATGGGCGTAACCAACATGATGTAGTAAAGAGCTGTCAGGCTCCATCCCCTGCAGAAACATGTTGTTCGGGTAAGAGCTCAAGCTTGTTTCACTTTCTAAGAAATTGAAACTCTGACAGTCTTTGCTACAGAGATCTGAAATGGCGCAGAAAGGAGATCAGCTGGACCGAGAAACCTTCTCTTGTTCGATCTGTCTGGATATACTGAAGGATCCAGTGACTATTCCCTGTGGACACAGCTACTGCATGAGTTGTATTAAAGGATTCTGGGATGAAAAGGATCAGAGGAAGATCTATAGCTGCCCTCAGTGCAGACAGACCTTCTCACCGAGGCCTGTCCTGGTGAAAAACACCATGTTTGCAGCTTTAATGGAGCAGCTGAAGAAGACTGGACTCCAAGCTGCTCCCGCTGATCACTGCTACGCTGGACCCGAAGATGTGGCCTGTGACGTCTGCACAGGGAGGAAGCTGAAAGCCTTCAAGTCCTGTCTGACCTGCCCAGCCTCTTACTGTGAGAAACATCTCCAACCTCATTATAATGCAGCTCCATTAAAGAAACACAAGCTGGTCGACCCCTTGGAGAAGCTCTAGGAGAACATCTGCTCTCGTCATGATGAGGTGATGAAGATGTTCTGCCGTACTGATCGGCAATGTATCTGTTATCTCTGCTCTGTAGATGAACATAAAGGACATGACACAGTCACAGCTGCAGCAGAGAGGACTGAGAGGCAGAAAGAGCTCGAGATGAGTCAACAGAACATCCAGCAGAGAATTCAGGACAGAGAGAAAGATGTGAAGCTGCTTCAACAGGAGATGAAGGCTGTCAATGGCTATGCTGATAAAGCAGTGGAGGACAGCGAGAAGATCTTCTCTGAGCTGATCCGTCTCATCCAGAAAAGAAGTTCTGATGTGAAGCAACAGATCAGATCCCAACAGGAAACTGAAGGGATTCGAGTCAAAGAGCTTCAGGAGAAGCTGGAGCAGGAAATCGGAGAGCTGAAGAGGAAAGGCGCTGAACTGAAGCAGCTCTCACACACAGAAGATCACACACAGTTTCTACACAACTACCCATCACTACTGTCACGACTCAACGCATCTACAGACTCATCCAGCATCAATATCTGTCCTCTGAGCTACTTTGAGGATGTCAAAGTACATCTCGCTGACAGTGACTGAGGCGAACGTTTTACTATCACAAACAGAGCCAAAGATCAGAGCTGGATTCTTAAAATATTCATGTGAAATCACAATGGATCCAAACACAGCACACACTGAGCTGTTATTATCTGAGGGGGACAGAAAAGCAGAACAAAGGAGTCTACGACAGCCTTATTCTAGTCACCCAGACAGATTCACTGCATGGTTGCAGGTCCTGAGTAGAGAGAGTCTGACTGGATGTTGTTACTGGGAGGTGGAGTGGAGAGGGATGGGAGTCGGGGTAGCAGTCTCATACAAGAATATCAGCAGAGCAGGAGACTCATATGAATGTGGATTTGGATTTAATGACAAATCTTGGATCTTAGATTGTGACACTGATAGTTCTTTATTTTGGTTCAACAATATCTCGACTCCTGTCTCAGATCCTTGTTCCTCCAGAGTAGGAGTGTACCTGGATCACAGTGCAGGTGTTCTGTCCTTCTACAGCGTCTCTGAAACCATGAATCTCCTCCACAGAGTCCAGACCACATTCACTCAGCCTCTCTATGCTGGACTTTATCTTTATAACAGAGTCACAGCGGAGTTCTGTAAACTCAAATAGACAGAAGTCATTTCAGACCTCATGTGTTGTAATTCTTCTTCTTCTGTTTTTTTTTGTCTCCATTGTTTCTGAGAGCTTGTTGCTGTGGTGTTTCTGAACTGCACATAGATCAGTGGACAAACAAACTGTGATTGTCAACACTTTTTTTCTTTTAATTTGTTGTTCTCTTGATGTTTTCTTTAAATATCTTTTTTTTGTGTGTTTTTATCCACAGAGGCTATCGCTGCTCATGATGATGTCTTTAACCTTCGCTGATGTTTCTTCGGATGAAAATGTAAACTTCTCTTTGCTCTAAATCATAGTTTCATGTTTGCAGTGATGCATTTATGTGCTGTTGTTTCTCTTCCACTTCAGTGTCTTAAACATTTTTTGCAACTTTGTAAAGTTTCATAAAGAAATGTACAATCAAAGTGTAATTATAATTATAATAATCAATGAGGAGATCATTTATTATGTTCTGGGTTAAACAAACTCATTGTGAAGTGACTCTGTGCATAAAATCATTTAACAAGAGTCATTTAACAGACTTTACTGATTGGATTTGTGAACAATCTGAAGCTTTACATAATCAATAAAGTTGTTTTTTCAATAATGAATATAGTATTTCTTTCTTTCTTCGCATGAGAATCTCATTCAAAGCTTCTGGAGAAAATATGAAACTAAAATGAGTTTATTTGAGGAAACACCACAAAAAGTTCATGTTCAGAGCAGACAAACGTTTGTCAGTCAATCTCTACACTTTCAGCTTTCTTCAAGTGAATCATTTTGATGTTTTCAACTTGGAGCTAATTGTACCAACCTTATACTGCTACTTTACACCAGTGGCCAACGCCCCTCTATCCATTATCCAGGTCCCTTACTGCTCCCCATGAATTAAAATGAAGGCTAATTGTCTCCCCTGAATATCAATGTTGATTATTATTTTGTGTGATATCATTACAAAAGCACGCCATTTAATGCTAAATAACAGATTTGTTTAACTGGACATTTGGAATATTATTGTCATTAGTTTCCCATGCAGGGAGTGAAAAAGCCATGTGAATAGAAATTCTATTAATGAGTGTTAAACAAATGCAACAGTTGGATATTTGGCAGCCAAACTTTAATTAGGACTCGTTATTGATCACAAACAGCAGCCAATCAGAAAGCGATGGTTTGGTGCCAGACAAAAAGCATTCATATGAATTGTTCCCATGGAAAACAACAGCAACCTACCAATGAAAAAGTCTGGCAACTGGAAAAAAGCAAAAGGATATGTGTCCATAGCTGAGGTTTCAACAGAACACTGGCGGCATTTTTTCTTGTTCTGTGCCATTTTGCTGATAAGATATGATTGTTGTTGTTTTATGATCCTGTCCAGTTGATTTAACAATCAGACGTTCAGCAGTCAAATAAAATAACCAGGTCAAAGGCCCACAGGGATTTTGATTGGTGGGGGGATCCTCCCCCAAGAAAATAGTTAGTTATTTGACTAAAAACTATGCATTTTCACACAATTTTGGACTATCATCATTACAATACTTACTGAAAAATGCACTGCTCTAAAATAAAAAATATATAAAAGATAATAATCACAAAAATTGGTAAAACAGACTTATAGTGATTGGATTTACATGGTGATTTTCTCATCCTCTCACAGTCAGGCTGTAGCTACTAGCCAGCTGTAAGGACGCCTGTGGTTCAAATTGCTATAAAAATACAGCTGTTCTTTCTATTTATGGTAAAATACAGTAAATTATGTTGCTCTTTGGAGCCAAAACCAAGAACAGACATTAACAGTAGGCTACTAAGATTTGACAGTAAAATACAGTATTTTCATTTTGGCCACCGCAATAATGGAGGGACAGAAGCCACATGCAACCATCAACATCATATAATCACCATTCATCCTCTTCAGTAACATCATGCTGAGAAAATAGAATTACATTTGTGCATCTGGTTACCCAATTCATGGTTCAAGGTCAAGGTTAATTTTTTTGTCATTTGCATGCTTAGACATGAAACAAAATTTGTACTCAGGTTCAGCAGAGTACAATACAATAAGTTTAAAAATAATCTATAATAATCATAATGAAACATAGTCAATTAGTGACTATGTTTCATTTTTTCTAACATTAAACTAGTATAATCCCAGCAAGCACCTGACAGGCACAAGAGAGCATTTTCAGGTAGTTTATCTTCAGTTGGAAGTTTGAATTACTGGTATTTAAACACTGCTTGTTTTGTAAATCTAGTTTAAAGATTATTTCAGGATGACTGTGTTCTCACGTTAGTACGGCCTGGTCTATACCTTCACCTTGTTTATCCCACTTGCATTCATAATTAATAATAGTCTACTATCTAAAGTTTATTCAAATATGTAGCAATGTTGATTAAGATATGGTGGCAGCTGAGCCCCAAAAGACAGAATACTGGTTATTTTAGCTCAACCCAAGTGCGTTTCTAAGCTGAAGGCTGCTGAAAAGATACTGTAGTTTGTTGCCAAGCTGGGACATAATAGATGATTTGTTATATGTTGTTTTCACTTCATTGTGATTAACCCTGAGAGGGGAACAGAGACCAGTTGGGGAAAGTATCTCCTAAGAAGACAAACAAGTTCACAGTGAACCATCATCACCACTCTTCCTAAGAACTTAACAATTATAACAGAAGTGTCCTTGTTTAAGACGTTTCTTTCCCCTGTGTCTCTTTCTCTCAGTCTGTGCTCGACTTTCATTCTTGTTTCTTTCTCACTCAGCTGTGAGCCTGGATGTCAACCTTCTGCCAATTATAACAGAGGACATTTTAAGGCATTACAAATAGATTATCCTGCAACCTGTTTATTTGTGCTTTTGTATTTTTTGACAGTATTTTTCAAAGCATTTGCTGTTTAGACTCATAAACAAGTTTTGCTGACAGGTCAAGATTTACACTGACCCCCTTCGAAAGGGAATGAACCTTAATATTTTTTTTTTTTCAAATGTAAAACTGAGCTGACCTCATTACTGTACCATCAAGATTCAAGACACTTTTTTATTTACAGCATGTGTCTGCAATTTATAGTTGTTTTTATTGTGAATAAGAAGAAAACTTTTCAGTTGTTTATTGTACAATTTACAGTAAGAAACTGTTCGTATAGATTACAATAGCAACACTGTAACAATACAGTATATTAAGCTGTAAACCTCACAGTCTACTGCAGAATACTGTAATGAATTTTACAGCAATTAACTGTTGAAGTAAATTATGGTAGCAACACCGTAAAAAATGGTAAATTTACTGTAATTTCACAGGGAAATTTGTTACAATGTATCTTTATCTCATCCACAAATACTTTATTTGTCCTGTTTTGCACATATCATAAAGATACAACAGACGACATTAATGTTATCTCAAAACTTTTTATTTCCTTGTTGGAACAAAAGACATATCAGTCTTTATGATCCAGCTGATAAAGATGTATAACGTCTCTTAATATCTGACTTTTGTTCCAGATTCTTTGTTGCAGTGTTCAGAGCTGCTATTCTGTGATCAGATTTCCTTAAAGGACACTTCCAGTTAAAGATGAACACAGAGAGTTGAGACTATTTGTGAATCAAAAGATCTTAAAAACCTCCTGCTGTGAGTTGGTTTCCTGGCTCAAACTGCTGATTAATTTCACCTTCACCTTCATCATCTTGATTCAGATTATTTTCAGCATCTAAAGGTAACATAACCAACAGTTTTCATCATGTTTGTGTCTGCGGGTGTTAACATGATCTGATAACAGTAGAGATGGTGGTTATAGTGATGAGTTATGTTGCTTTTTGTCTGCATTGGTGGAATAAACGAAATAAGAAGAAATAAATAAGATGTAAGACTAGTTATCAATACTCTTATCCACTGTTTTTCATTACTAAAGAAGTGGGTTGTTTTTAATGTTATTTTAAAAAATAATTAGATTAGATTTATATTTTAAATATGACAGAATATATTTTTTTGCAGCAGCAACAGTAATGTTTCTGTCAGTAAAGTCACTACATAAATTCAATAATATCTCACTTGAAAAAATCAAAAATGTCAGTAAAATAAATAATATTCCTGACATTAAAGTACTGAGTGAAATTTAGAAAGAATGAAGAACACAGACATCAGTCAGTGTCTTCATCCTGTCCTCATCTTCCTCCTCCTCCCTCTGCTGCTGGTTGAGAGGAGTGTCTGTTTCAGCCAGTAGCTAATTTTAATATAAAATTAAAATAAAATAGAGCAGAGGAGAGGACAGAGAAGCTAGCGCGATCATAAATGACAGCAAAACGCAATAGAGACACAGCATAGTGTCCTTGTGTGTCTCCACAGGAGGCGTTCAGGTACAGTGTTGAGTGCAGGTCACCTGCGTTTTCAAAGTGCTCAGAGCCAAAAACACAAATTTGACTGGAGTTACTTGTAAAATAGAGGAAAATAAACTTGACAGCATGCGAAAAACAAGGAAAATCCTTAAGTCTAATGATAAAATTGTGAAAATGAGCATTCAAATGTAAACTGGTATTAAAAACAGACACACAAGAACACCTCAACGCCCCCCTTTCAAAAATATCACTTCCAGTGCCCCCCACTGTTCTCTGAATGCCCCCTGTGGGACGATACCGCCCTTGCTGTGACAGTGCTACCTTACACCACTGGTAACAGCCATGAGATGAATATGTTTAAACAGACACCAAAATGTCTCACTAACTGCACAAGGCTGTGCAGAAGGTGAAACCAAAGGTGAAAAGAAATCAGATATAGTATTCCAGGCATCTTGAGCTGTTTTATGATATGTTATGTGCCTGTCTATTTGTGGGAGATGATAAATAGTTTTACACACAGATAGTACATCAAAAGATCATGACAGTTGGCGTCCAGGTGTTTGGTTGGGATTGTTACTCGGTGTGAGGTCGGTGCTGCTGTGATCTGCAACCAGAGTTCATGGAAAGTCAATATATTTGTTGCAGGTTCAATTCAAAGACTGAAGTTTAGTTTGCCACACTTACATGCAAACAGGATTTAAGTTCATTCCAAGGTCACAACGGGGACCAGAAGTGATGATTCATGATGTTCAGTCTGCGGTGTCGCTGCACTCGTCTGCTGTGAGGAGACACTGCAGGAAAAGAGTGCTTGCATGATGGTTAACATCACTGTCATAGAGGTACAGGTCAAGCCTATAATATCATTGGTGCTTCATTATTAATGCCAGACACATTCAATAGTTTTTTTTTACAACTCTGACATCCAGTTTCTTTAATGATTTACAAAAAGTAAAATGACATAAATGAAATAAATGTCTCCTAAAAGGAACTTTACAAACTGTATCAATAAATGAGTGCTGTTGAAAATGTTGTCATAACCGTGGCTCAGTTTCAGACTGTTCCCCAGACTGTAGCATAGGGACATAATGCAACAATGACTCACATTTACAGTAAAGTATGAGTCTGTTTCTCTTTTAATAGCACTGAAACCTGCAGTGGCGCCAGTTGCTTATATCCACAAGGAAAAAGAAAAAGTCTTTCAGTCATTTCCTGTCTGAAACAGAATCAAAACTGTTCACGTTGTGTCATTGTGTCTGAGCAGTTTAACAAGGACTTGTTCAAAGGTCGAGGAGGGGACAGGGCTGAAAAACTTGGTAGGTGACGGAGAGTCCTGCTGATTCAGGGTGGGCTTGGGCCAGCGCTCGTAGAACTTAACAAAGAACAGCGGGTCTTTGAAGGGCCCCCCGTAGACGATGGCCTGCATCAGGTAGATGAGGGCCACAACCATTGAGCTGATGAGGAAGAAGGGGGTGAAGGGCCTCAGGTGTTGCCAGGCCACCCTGAACCCATAGCCTAGACCGCTGAGCCCATCCTGGTTTCCTATGTGGGAAGTGTGGCGGGAAGAGTCTGGCGCCGGAGTGCTATCAGGCGACTCGTTATCCGAGTTTGAAGCCATGAGACAAGATGGCAAGACAGGACGGTACCTCGGTGTCTTCTTTGCTCTTTAACTGCTCTCTTAGTGCTCACTTTCCTCCAAAAATCAAAGACCGTAAGGAAGGAAACAGGCCATAGAGACAATCCCAGTGGTATGGTTTCTCGAAATTTTCATGCATGGTAACCGAGCAAGCGGTGTCCCTCTGGCACGCTCCAATAGATCCCGCAGCGCTCAAATCCTCCAAACAATCATTCCTCTCTGCACTTGTTCTATATACCTTCTGTCTTATCCTCCCGGGCAGTTTCCTCCCCCGAGTGTCATGTGTTGGATTTAAATGTCGCTGCTCTTGTATGAGCTTTAAGAGAGAGATAGAGAGGAAATGAAGAACAGCGGGTGATCCCTAAATAGATATGACACCAAGTGACAGGACACAGGGAGGGAGGAAGGGAGGGAGGGAGACTCTGCTGCGTTTGGTGGTCTCAAGTTTAAGGAATGGGGTGTGTGTACCAGCTGTACAGGTTACAGACATCAAACACTCGGTGACTAACAGAGACACACACACACACACTTGTCAATCAGATTGTAGCAGTTAGAGGACAAAACCATTTATGTTTACTTTATTACAGCTCTGATATTACTATACTGTGGTTGCGACAAGAGCGCATGCCTCCTGCATTTGAGCAGGGCCGTAGACGGTTTCAAAAACACTGAGGTCAGGAGTCCAAGTCCCCCCCAAATCCATCCCCAGGCTTTGCATTTTATTGTTTTAATGTTTTATTTGTTCAGTCAACTGTTCAATCATACTTTCTGTAGACTGTATATCCCAACATAAAGCTTTAGGTGCAGTTTCAAAGCCTTCTTCTCATTAAAAATGAATTAAGTTCTTATGGAAAAATGTATCATAAGTCTCAAGTACTAAAAGTTTGAATGTTTTGTCAGGTGTGTAGTCTTGTTTGCGGATATTTTTTATCAAATATTCCTCAATTTAAAAACTTTTGACACTGATGCATTGAAAACTTTCAGCAACTTCATTACCTGTGCAATCTAAATTCTACTTTTATGAGGCATTATATTGAATGGTGTTCCTTATATTTTGTCCAAAGCCATTAACATAACCATATATGTAGTATATTCCCCGAAGTAAGTTACGTGATCGGCATCGATATCCATGCTACAGCTGCTACGACTAGTCAATCAACAGAAATTTAATTAGCAACCATTTTGACAATCAATTAGTTTTTCAAGCAGAAATGTTGAAAATTTGATGGTTCCAGTTTCTCTCACGTGATGATTAGCTTCTTTACCTTGTTTCACATTATTCTAAATTCAATATTTTTGACCAACATTTTTCACTATTTAAGTTTTCAGACCAAACAATTAACCCATAATTGAAAAAAGGCAGATTAATTACTTTATTTGTTGGCCTAGTCAAATCTATGTATAACAAGTGTATTTAAATGTACTTTTTGTGAAATACCTGCAATGTGTAAGCTTTTAAATTGTTAAATATAAACTCCCCTCATGTTACTACAATCCCCAAATCCTCATAAAGATAAAAAGGAGGACATGACTTCTCAGTTTTATCTACAGCCCTGCCTGCACCTTACACATGAAGTATTGGTGGGAACGTATATTTCTCAGTTTCCACAAAAGTGTCTTCATGTACAACATCCACATTCACATTTTAAGTCAACGTTTAAAGGTACTGTGTGAAATTGTGACTGGGTTACAGGCTGACACATACTACACATCATGAACTGACTAATATCAAACTTTCACACTCTGATGTGCACTTAACGCCCTCGTGATCCAGCAGCTGCTTTTCAATCTGTGTTGGACGCATTTCAAGCATACTGGAGACACTTTCGTGTCCTCAAACAACCCTTGTGCGTTCCTTCTACATGTCTAAAGCCTGACAAACACACACCCTCACACACACGTACATGACAGCTCAGCGGGCAACCTGAGACTACAGCAAAGCTGAGAATGTCAACACTTAACAGTGTTTAACCGTGCTGCAGAGCACATTGTGTTTATGCAAGCACTGACACACGACCTGAGGGCAGTTTGAGCTCTTAAGTTGAAGGATGAATGTGTTTGCAGGAAGTTGAAAAAAAGTCTGGTGACACAAATGACTTCACGGATAAAAAGCGTCAATCAGTACATCCAAATAAACAGGCCTAATAGAGCACGCTGTTGGGGAGCGAATATCTAACAGTGTCAAATTTGAGCGTTTGCCATTTCCCTTAACGAGAGCGAGGGGATGACATTACTCAGACAGAGCGCCTCTCTTTAATTAGACATGTTTATCTACACGATACAGCAGTTGTTCTTCACCACATCAATCACATGTCGCATAATCTTGTCTAAGAAAAGATCTTTATTTATAAAAAACAACAGTATTACCAGTTACATACTTTACTGAAAAAGCAACTTCTCAGAGCCAAGGCAGGTATGAATGTTACATCATAATTTTACATGGATAGGCAACATTACAAATATACTATGTATGTGGAGAGTAAAAAAAAACGACACAAAGATGATTGGTCTCTTTTGCCATAATAACAACTCAGCGGTAAAACAGGGACTAAAAAGTGGAACAAATTGCATAATGCTCTCAGCCACTGCTCCCACACATACAAACCCCAGAAATAAAATGCAAACAAAACCAGACAAAATGAAAAAGGAAAATAAAGACAAACAGATCATTGATCAAAATGTGCTTTTTGTCTGCCTTCGAAATTAAAACGCATCTCTCCCAATTTGTCCAAACTCGAGTCTCCTCTGAGTGAAGAAGTCTCCCAAATTTGTGTTTTTCCTTTTGTAAAAAACAGCAAAAAAAACAAACAAAAAAAACCAAAACACGTCAATGTGCATATGAGTGGCTACATCGCAAAAAAACACAGCAAGTAGTGATTTTTCTCTTAGATAATGGGGAATTGAAGAGGAGATAATTATTCCACAGTCTCTCCTGAAGTGTTTGTCAAGCAGGTTACGTCTATAGTGTGAATCTTAAACAGTAGAGTCAGGGGTTTTTTCACTTAAAGAAGCCATAAGACAGAATGTATTAGTGGTTTTTGTAGTGTATGTTCCCAGCTTCACTTCCTACTACCAAGTTTGACATGTTGTAGTGGTCTGGTCAGCTGAATCCAGACAGGAAAGTTAAAAACACAGCAGCGTAAACTCATTTCTTTCATGTTGGGAGGAAAAAAAAAATTAAGATTTCAAAACACAAAAAAAGGAGGCAGCTGGTACAAAAAAAGACTAACAAATAATGTGTCACAGGAGTGGGAGCACAAGATTAAAAAAACAGACAATATGAATGGATGAAATGAACAACATGTGGTCTTATGGGTCTAGTCTGGTCTGTGCACACATACACACACTCATTCAAAAAGGTCCATATTCATTTTCCACATACATACACACGGCCACAGGTTTACTGTATGACAAATATACACACACACCTGCCCTTTCTTGTCTTCTTCTGTGCCCATCCCAACCGAGAGAAAATAATTCTAGACAGGAAAATAAATCCTATATAAACAACATTCTCAATCTACAGGGCGGCCGCGTCCCGCCAGTACGTCCCAACCTCCCAACAATCCCAACAATCCCAGTACAGGGACGATTTAAATTAATGAGCCAAAACTAATGCAGTCATCCCATTTTTCTTTTTATATATACAGTATATACCCTACATAGAAGTCTACGTACAAATTCAGGGTGTGGGTGTTGGCAGCAAAGTGTCGACCATGACAAAATTTTTACCAAAACGATGACAATAGCAGGGAAAAATAAAAACAAAACAATAATAATAATTAAAAAAACAAAAAAAAAACAAAAAAAAAAAAACAAGCAGGATGACAACACCAGAATTAAATGATTGTCAACGAAAGTGATTGCCTTTACAGAATAATTATAATTTAAAAACAAACGGAATATATTTCTGTTGCTACAATGAATTTGTAAAAAGTAGGTTGTAACGCTATCTGCATGTGTGTGTTGCACCTCGCTTTTTTTTTAGCCTGCAACACACAACCACTTTCTTTGGATGCCAACCCTCATCTTCCTTGTCCCATCTGTCTGGTGGTAGAGAGAGAAAAGAGAAGAAGGGAGAAGGGGGAGGAAAAAGACGAGGAGGAGGAGGAGGAGGGAGAGAGTCCGTGCATCTGGATCTTCTCTCCTCAGTAGCAGTGGTAGGGCAGGGACGGCCCAGTCTGGGTGATGCACACTATCAGTTTTTCTGGAAGCACAGAGAACGACACGTTGATTAATGAACAGTCGGAACAAAAAAGTAGTAAACATAAAATGTGGGTTATTTACACAATAAACATGGAGGCAACACAAAGACTCACTCTGCGGTATAAGTATGGCACAATGTACAGTAGTGCTGTCACAATAACCAACTCTCCTATAATTAAATATAAATTACATTAAATATAGTTTAAAGTAAGTACTGAACTGTATTGCAGTCTTTTAAACAAAATATTTTGCACCTTCTGCCATCAGTACATGTGCAGAAAGGAACGAGTTAAATGAAGTGTAGGTTGGAAGATGAAATACAAAGAACTTTTATAAAAACACAGATACTCAGATACTGTGAATTTACAGCATGTGGAGATTCAGGTCAGAATCACCTGACCACAGAGGCAAACTTGATCAAAAACCAAGACTGCATCAAACCTTTTTCTTCTACAGATTAAAAAAAAAAAAACAAAAAACTCCTGACCTTCTGCTAAATGCTCTAACTGGAGTGGATGAGTAACGCAGATAAAATTAGCTGTGAGGAGGAAAGTTTCTACTGAAAGTCTTTACACACACCAACCAAAAGATATGGTAACAGTGACTGGATAATATCTGGAAAGATATTACAAGAATGATTTGTAGTAACTGCATTCATTTTAGAAAACAAGAAATCAACATTTTTCTTTTTAAATTTCCCAATACTGCTGATAAATAATTAGTAAAATAATGACAACTATTCTTGTCATTAATTTGCTTTTTCTTGTTTAATCTCCAAACTCTAAACCTGATATAAAGTTAATCAATAGCAGACAATAAGTTGTATAATACCAAATACACAAAGAATCATATGAATTTGATCTGTTGATATTCTGGTGTTGTTGTAATATCCTGTTCAGCCACTAGAGAGCACAAAGACTGCAGGTTTAAAAGAACAGAGCAGCAGATTAATGCTTCATCATGGATTTTAGAGCTGCAATGATTAATCGATTAGTCAATCAACAGAAAAGTAATGGGCAACGATTCTGATAATCAAATAATTGTTAAGCAAATATTTTTTAAAACAAAATGGGTAAAAACTGACCAAATATCAATATTTTCTGGTTTTCATACTCTTCTATGATAATGAAATGATATTTTTTTAGATTTTGGACAGTTAGTCAGACACAAGACATTTTGAAAAGTAACTATGAGCTCTGGAAACTTGTGACGTTCACAATTTGCTGAGAATTTACAGAAAAAAAATGAGTCATTGAGAAAATAAATCATTGATAATATGAATAATCATTAGTTGCAGCGCTCTGGCTTTGATATCAAAATCAATAACAATTCTGGTTTTGTGACAACACTACTGCAATAACAAAAAGGTTATTATTCTTTATCATCAGCCTGGATTCATCTCTACACTGACACACTGACACAATGCACAAGGAGCACCTTGCAGCATACTATACCAGCGTTTACACGTCACATGAGGGTTTCATATAGTTAAATATCAGTACAGCAGACCTCAACCGGTCTTTCTGTACACAACCAAAGACAAAGACCAGGTTTCCCTGAGGGTTTCAAGTTGTAAGAAGACAAAAGGACCAGAGCTCAGAGTCCATGCAGGACGAGAGGTGAGTTGGACATACCATGCTGTTACATGCAGAGGGGGGTAGAGGGGAGGGGGGAGGGCTAACCATCGTAGGAGTCCAACAGGGGCAGGGAGCCCTTTCTGCCCCCATATACCCCTCGCTGAGAGACAACCAGAGAAACAGAAGAAGAGAGAAGAGGGAAAGAGGTAGTGAGTGTTGAGAGAAGAAAAATGTCAGTAATTGTGAGGTTTTCAAAGGCTGCCAATGGAAACAGGTTAAAGTCAGGAATTCTTTCCAGCGGTGCAGGCGGTCAGGGGTTAGTGTAGTTAAATAAGCAATGTGTGAATGAGTGTAAGCTTGTTAAAAAAGTACCGGTAAAGTGTCTGTGGTCTCATCCAGAGTGTGTCTCCTCTCCCTCTGGTCCAGTGTAGAGTAGGCCTCTGAGAAAGGACGACAAGAATGAAAAAAAAGTTACCCCAGATGTCGTCTTAAAAAAAAACAACAAAAAAAACAATACTTTCCATAAATCTGTCTAGTAAAAAAGTGTTAAGTGTACTAACCAGGGCCAAGGTCATTTAGTGGAATCATGTCCCTCTTTTCCCCTAAAATGAAGCAAAATTAAAGGAGTCAAACAAAATCAAAACCAGCTTTTATCACATCTTTTCCTTCTGTAAATGATCCCATCTGTAATCGTTTCTCACACACACACACACACACACACACACACACACACACACACACACACACACACCTCTGTCCAGCAGTGGCATAGTGCTGTCTTCATAGGTGCCGTTGGCTCGGGTGCTCGGGCCGTTGGTGGTGCTGATGGTGGGGTTGAGGTTGACCATGAAGTCAGTCTTCTTCCAACCGTCTTTCTCGAGAGGTCGACGGAGCTCCTTGTGGGCCCAGACGAGCTGCAGCACCTGGCCAGCCCCCCGCACCTCACGATCGGAGCGCTTGCTGTAGAGCACAAAGGAGAGATGTTCATGTTAATCAGTTCAGTAGCAAAAAAACCCCAAAACATTCAGATGCTTAACATCTCAATGTCTAAGAGCTAATTAACTTAAGCTCTGTGTGATTAACAAATTAAGCTTGTTTTTGAGTGAGCAACAAGCTGCGTTTATAGCCATTAGTCATGAAAGCAGCAAGAACACATACTGGAAGCACAGTGTTTCATTCTATATTCTCAGCTTACCCGTCTTTATTAATAAGCACCAGCCTCTCAATGCCCTGCGAAGCTCGAAGGGTCTTTGCTGCCTCCAGACTGTTGCCTAGCACCTCGGCGAGCGTGCTCAGTACAGACACCACCGTCTCCTCTGATAGAGTGCGCCCAGACTGGCTCTGGCCTCCAGGGAGGTTGGCCACAAGGTGAGGCACTGCATGCAAACCTGCAGAACAAACACAGTTAAAATTCAGATTTTCATACACGCAAAGTTCAACAAAGACTAGGAAGCATAATAAACTTCAATATTATCCAGCAAACTCAGAAATTAAAAAAGGAATATTCTTTGATATAATATGCGATAGTTTTGTACAATTCAACAATCGTACCAAGCAGTTCACAGTTACGGTTGTCGATGGCGAGGTTCCTCAAGGCTCCGGACATCGCCCGAACCACACGGTCATTGCCGTGAGCCAGTAGCTCTGCCATCATAGGAAGACCCTTCTCTAGACGCACTGTGGCCCGAATATACCGACCATACTGTAGAACAAGCACACAGACAGGGAGTAATGAATATCATCTTAAATCAATGGCTGTTTTCATTCCAGTAAGAAAAACAATCCAGCTGATTTAATTAGAAATTACTGTAACAGACCCAAAAAGCTGAAGGTCATTCAGATTTGATTAAAGACTGCGATTTCTCTTGAGAACATTACTAATAAATTATATTACTGTGTTTTTTTCTGTTTTGTTTTACAGTAAAGACAATGTTAGTTAAGCGGCAGTACTAACCGTCCATCGGCCTGCACACAGGTTCTGGATGGCACCGGCAGCAGCCTCCAGGACTGAAGGGTTCTTGCTCTCTCTGAGCAGTGATGTGTAAACACGAACCACCTCCGGCTGGAACAACAGCTCATAACCTGAGGTCAGCAGAAAGAGAGGATGTCAAATTAGATTTACAGAGTTTGGCAGCCATTAACCTGCCCTGCACACAGATTAAGTCTATAACATAAATCACTGATAGCTGACCGTCCTGAAAGTTTATTAAAATGTGACTAAAAACAAGTAATCCAGTCAAAATAACACTTGAATACCAGTGTAGTGTGATGTAAACAATATCATAAAATATAATAAGAAATCCATTTTGTCTAGAAGTAGATTTAATCTTTGTACGGGAAAGCAGCACATACGACGGGATCAGATAAGCCTGCAACCTGACAGACCGTTAAATAATAAATGACTCAGAGGAAAAAGAAAAAAAAAAAACCCACACACCTTTGGCAGGTGTTGTCCTCTTTGGAATGTCAACTTGGTCTCCACTTCCATCGTCGCCATCCTTCTTTCCTGCAGACAGAAAAGATAGAAAACAAAGAGAGAAGACAGGTAAGATTGAGCTACAGAACTAACAAAGTAGTGAGTGAAATGGGTTGAGATGAACATTCATGCGTAAAATGCAACCATGCAACCGATGGAACAAGCACTGTGACCATGCAATGTCTTCTGTGTGACGTCAGGTGATCATGCCCATGAACTGGATGTGAATTCAACATTATTAGACAGTCTTATTTCTTTAGTGAATAACATTCTGCGTTAGTAAGATGGCTGATAAGTGGTCAATAGTTTCACCAAGAGGACAATCTTACCTTTGGAAAACCACTCATCTAAATACAGAAGAGAAACAGGTGGAAGGGAAGGAGGGTGAAAGGAAAGAGGAAGGATGAAGGAGAGAGAGAAGGAAGGAAACGGTGGTAGAGTGTGAAAAACAGAAACAGGTGCTTCCGCCACCAACAAAGCTCAAACCCAGCAGCAAAATCTCTCAGACACTGTGCAACTTGAACCAGTAAACGTCGTCTGACACTGACCTTTGCCCTTTCGAGAGCCGAAACAGCCACCTTTGTTGGCGCCGGTTGCTGGTCCCTGGTTGAGGGGCGCGGCCTCTGCGTAGCGCTCACAGCTGGGGACCTCACGGTGAACCTGATAGGATAAATTCCTCAAGAGGCAGACGCAGTTCTCCACCAACTGCAGGAAGGGACGAGATGATCAGAGGTAGAGTTAGACAAAGACCAAAAGGACCAAATATAGTAATCTGTCCAGTGAAAGTAGTGTTTAACAGTGAATGGTTACCTTATTGTCCACATCTTTGCGGTTGATCTGTGATTGGACGACGTACATGAGTGAATCCACCAGGTCTGTGCACTCCCTCAGCTTTCGCCTGGCCTCGCTGCGTTCTGAACTCACATTCCTATTGAAGAGAGCAAAAATTTAAAAGTGTATAATTTCATGTCCTTCTCAAAATAAATCTCCGTCCTCGTCTCAGACTGTGAGAAGAGGATCACTCTCGTACCTAAGGCAGCCAGCAGTGTTGGTCAAGGCGGTCTCCCACTCCAGATGGCGTGGTTTGCAGCTCTCTTCTCCTCCGTTGCTCCCTCGCTCCCAGCCTGAGTGGGGCACTATCACCTCGTCAGCTAGAGCGTGCAGGGCGTGGTCCACGATCTCCATCTTTACCGAGTCGTGGGATGAGAGGTTCCACAAGGTGCCTGAGATGACAGAATAAATGTCATCACCATCAGCGAAACAGCATATAGTTTGGCCCTTAGAATAATAAAATATAACCAAGGAATGTCAACAAGTCTAACTGCTTTCTCTACAATTTCCCTCTTGTATATTCTGGTATTTAATTCAGTCGATTTGACATGAAATCAAAAGACTACAACCCGTAACAGACAATAGTGATACCTGTGATAGTGTCGGTGAGGTCCTGGTCGTGGGTTTTCCTCAGTAACCTGACCAGAGCTGGAACTCCATCGCAGTTCTTGATGGCGATCTTGTTGTCTTGGTCTCGTCCATATGAAATATTCTTTAGTGCTCCGCAGGCTGAGTGGTGCACGTCCTTGCTGGGGTGGTCCAGCAGTGACACCAAGGCAGGGATTCCCTTCAGGCGACGCACTTCTGACTTAACCTGGATAAACGCACACAAAAGTCAACGATTTGCTAAACAAACAAAACGCACAAGTTTAACAACAGTGCCGTGATACTTAATTTAAAAAACGTGACCGTTTGCTCGCTCACCTTGTCGTTTTTGAATGTGAGATGCTGGAGGAAGGCAGCGGCGTTGGTCTTGACAGGGTCCAGACGGTAGTTCAACATGGCGATCACCTCCGGCAGCTCTGGCTGTCTCCATGAAGTAGGAGGACCCTTCCTCAGCGTGCTGTCCAGTGAAGCCATACTCCCCCTCTCCATCGTCATGGGAACGCCCCAGGCATACGGATCACCTCCTCCCATATCACCATCCAAAGTATCTTCACAGCTCCTGCATGTGGCACAAGGAGAAGAAGAGAGAAATATTTGTTAGGTGCATCACAACTAAGATGTTCAACATTAGACAATCAGCTTAATGTTTTACCTGAGTCTTCGTCTGTCCATAGTACCACCAGGGCCGGGTCCCAGGCGTGGCATAGTGCCATAACCTCCAGGGTGCATAGGTGGAGGCCCCATGCCGTAGTCATCATATCCCACACTCCTCTGGTCATCCTCAAGCCCGTAGTGGCCGTGGCCATAACGCATCTCCATGGCTGAGCCCATGGCCCTCATTCCCCGGCCCACCTGGGGTTGCGCCGCATAGGGGTCAAGCTGCTGACGGCTTGGCGCCCGGTAACCAGAATCCAGAGTCCTGTAGCCATCGACCGGCCTACACAAAGATGTGATAGTGGGTGAATCCTGCTTCTAACCAGAGTTCAAGTGTTGGCTTTAAAAGGGGGAAATAGTTTTTCCTACATTAAGTAAGTTTAGTATATGATTAATATGGTTTTGACTTCTGGCCCTTTAAACCATAAATTCTGCTCTCATCAGTCTCAGACTTCCTTAATGATTAGGCTGCATTCACACCAAATCCGGCGGTGCGGCGAAACGCCGCAGGTCAGTGCGGATTTGTGGGAGTGTGGCTCCCGGTCAGAAGGTGGCGGTAATACGCATGAAAGTAGCTTGCCAACCACCATAAAAAAACGAAAGAGACAAAGAAAAAAAAGAAGCGCTCATATAAAGTTGGGAAATTACTTACAGCGGCGTCATCTTCATAATAAAGTAATATCAATCAACCATCTTCCGTCCAAAGCAGAATGCTGAAATGCTACAATGCTACATGCTAAATAAACAACGTCTTTCGGGTCTTTCGACTTCCGGTCTAATCACCGACCTACGTGATTGGCCACCGCAACGTGACGTCGGGTTGCGGTTTTCCAAAAGTTGACTCCAGCTCAACTTTTCCGGCCGCAGTGCGGTGCGGCGCCGCAGCCGCGAAAATGGCCGCAGGCGATCCGCACTACCCCCATTCGAAATGAATGGGGAGACTAGCGTTTTCGCCGCACCGCCGGATTTGGTGTGAATGCCCCCTTAGAGCGCACAGATTAACTTTCCATAAAGTGAAAACAAAGGAAGGAAATCATGACATTTAACTACTTTGTGCACTACGTCCGTTGAATTTTTAGAGTAAATATTGCAGTGGCCACTATTAGGGAACTGAAAAACAAATCTCTAGCAAATACACAAGGTTTACTTCAGAACTGGAGTCATTCTGGGGTTAAATAGTGATACAAACATGCAAACTACAGTTACAGATGCAGGTCTTCGTTAACAGTGACAACCAGGGATTAATCTGATAGCTGACACTCAAGTTTTTATAGTTCAAACATGAATATAACAAACAATCATTCTCCTTGTTTTGATAAAAATACAAATACATCTGATTGACAAGAGCCATGACACCGTTTACATAAAAGTTGACTGGACTGTCTGTACGCAACAAGGTGTAGTTATCAGTCTTTACAGTTTGAGCATAGTGGTATAAATGTGATACTGATCATAAATACACTTTTTTATGCACTGAAAAAGATAAAATATTACTGTGTGGTTCATTAGGATGAGCTGACAAAATATTCCTGGACATATAATCAATTCGTCAGGGTCCCGTACCTGTAGCGGTCATCCATGTGTGAGCCCCTGCTCAGGCTGGTGTACGCCTCAGATGGTGGAGTCTGGTAGTCGTTATAACCCATTACAGGCCCGTAGTGGTAATTTCTGGGCACTGTGGCGGTGGGGTAGTCTCCTCCTCCTCCTCCAACCTGCCTGTAAGGACGGTCCAGCGTGGCGCTGTAGCCACCCATACCCGACACTGACAAGCCCCCGTCGATGGACATTGTGTCGGAAGGCAGGACTGTGCGTGAGATTGGTTTCTTCATCTGAGGGAGAATGAGAAAAGACTGATACATCAAAATGTGTTTACGATAAAACAGTCATGGGGTGGGAATTTCCTGTATTCCACAATACAACTGAAATAAACTTTCGCTTTTGTTTTTATCTTGATAGGAAGTAGCAAAAAAAAAAAAAAAGATATCTTGGAGCATATATCTTATCACCTACCCCATTGTCTGACCGTCGTGTGGTTCCTTCTTCAGAGAAGACTGAGTGTACTTCCTGGGAGTCGTCCTCCGGTGTGTAGCTCTCATCTAGAGCGCCGTGTGCAGGGTCAACCATTCTGTACTGTAGCACAAATCCCATATTTAAATAACTGATCAATGATACTTACTGCAGAAACAAATGATCATTAAACTCTGGTTTGTATGCAGAAACGCATACCTGTGTGCCGTTAATATATGAGTCAGTTAGTTTCAGTCGTTCTATGTCTGCATCCCCTAAACGCCCGTTCTGTAATGGCAGAGAGAAAGACATACGGCTGTGAAATACAGTGTAAAAATGATAAATTATATCATGCCACCAACAGTTTTACTGAGACAGTAGTACAGGTGAGGTTGAAAAGCAAGGGTTTCTAGTCACTGCTGTCTATTTTCTTTATTACAACCACCCAGATGATTTTACCGCTGCTGAGGCACATTCTGTGCTGACCCGAGCCTCCCTGCCTGTTTATAGCCTATGATTCACTGCCAGACACCAGGGAGGACATTTTGGAACGTCGCCAGTCATCCTCACACCCGACTTCCTCCTGCCCTCATATGTTACGTCATCAGTGACTGTCACACTGTATAAGCTTGACACTTTCTACCTCATACTCTTCTCACCAGTAACCTCAGACTGAATCATATCACAATTGGGCTACTTTGGAAATCTTTTACAGTAACTGTTCCCCCACCCATAGTTACTATAACTTCCAGTATTTCTGTACAAATACAAGTGTAAAAAAACAAGTGTTACAAGCCATGTGAAATGGCTTCAGTTGCAGTAGAAGGTCTTGCTGCAGTTTATATTACGTCCACAAGGAGGCAGGGCTGTTATCAAAAAACAATGGCAGCTGTAGACTGACTTAAAACAAGAAGGGCACACTTCCTCTCCAGCTGGTCCTTCCTATAATTCACCTTCATTTACTAACAACTCAGTCCTGCTTTTGGAGAAGTGAATGAAAGGCTATGATTACCACCATTATTATTATTATTACTAAAAATAAAACACTGACAGATAGCACAAGGCCAAAATCTTTCTTAGCCTTCATCCTCCAGCCCTCAACACACTAATCAAATACTTGAGAACTCACAAAGTCAAAACAGAAGATCTAAATCAATGTCAGCAAGCCCTTAAAGTTTTAAAAAAAAAAAAAAAATTTAGGGACAGATTTGATGCCGTTATTCTCTCTCAGTGTACCGTGCCAAGAGCTAGAAAAGATGCTTAAACTGGCAATCCCTGAATGAACCGTCTGACCTTCTGTGTAATCTCACAGCGTAGTGACAATGGCTTCTGCTGCAGTCACCTAACCAAAGTTTAACTCTCCCTGATGGTCAACTGTTTTTGCTTAGAGACTAAAAAAAAAAAACACAACAAGAAGGAGACAGTAAAACTGTGTCCAGCCAACCAAACAGCTCAGCAGAGTTAAAGTCTTAAAACTCACAGCAGTTAAGCTGTTCAAAAAAAAAAAAAAAAAAAAAAAAAAAAAAAAAAAGACAGATTCAGCAACATGGCACAGAGAAACAGAAGGTCTGAGCGATATAGTAAAAGATCCTCGGTCACGGTGGTTATTTACTATTGCAATAACAAAAATATGAAGGAAAATCAATTGAGTTAACGGTTTAAACATAAAATAATAAAAGTAGGAATGTTTTTTAGTTCAGCCAGCAAGTTAAATACCTCACAGATCAAAGTACGTCATTAGATTGATGAAAAATAATCATACAAGTCAAATTTTGCCTCATGAAAGTCTTTTTCCATTCATCTGCCAATAAAACTGTCTCATAAAACCACGCATATTAAAGTGATATCACACTATAAACACCATGTCAAAACCTCTGATGATAGAAAAATAGACACAGCCTGATAGAATATGTCATATTTCCCCACTTTAATACATAAGACTAAGCAGAAACATAAAAAAAAAAGAAGTAATTATATCAAATAATTGAATCAATGGAGGTTTTGCAATAACATGAATCAGGTCAATATATAAAAAGAAACTTTCATGCAGAGGAAAACTTAGAATATAAACAGGATATGATGAATTAAAAGAGTTTTATAAATGATTTGAATTAAAATAAAAAGACAAAAATCAATGTATTAAAAGAAGCCTGTTCATTACTACACACACACACCGGATGTGGGACTATGCGACACATGCACGACAGATGACCCCATTCCATCACACGACATGCTGAAGCAGAGGAGGGAAATAACTGAGATTCCACAACGGGAGCTGATGAAAGGTGTATATGTGTGTGTATGTGTCGGGTGTATCTGGTGAGGGAAGGCATGCTGAACGTGTGTGATGATGACGGTCTCAGGCATGTTAAATGTGTTGAAACTATGTGCAGGCACGGACACATGTGTTTACAGATCAGGGCTGAAAAAGGACAGATAGACTTGCGAGATACAGTTTAAAATGCAGACAGGCGTTTCAACGGAGACACACACGCACACGCGCTCACACACGCACACACTCACACACAAAAAACTGGCCGAGCGCTGGTGGAGAGGAGGACGGGGACGGAGGCAGAGACGGGTTTTTTTTTTAAACTGATGGGTGGGCGGATGTCAGAGTGAGGAAAAATGATGCATGAATTCACAGGGATCGGGATATTTGGATGAGAGTATTAGCTATGGGATGTTGAGGAAGATGAAGATGGGGAGAGCTATGAGACACTCTGGACGGGGGATGTTTGTTGGGCAGCGTTTTACCTGTGTGTGAGGGAGGGGGCGACCCAGCGCCGAGGGGCTGGTGGCGGGGAGGCCCACTCTCCTCCTCTCCTCCTCCAGCGCCCGGGTCAGCTGTTCAAACTGCACCTCCTGCTCTCTGACCGACTCCAGCAGAGCCGCTGCGCTCTCACACTGCTCCATACACACTACACGGCCCCAAAGGGAGAGAGGGGGAAGGGAAGGGGGGGGCGTTACACACATCCATACAGTGTCGTACACGTACACACACACACACACACACACACACACACACACACACACACACACACACTACAGCGCTGTCTAACAAAAACACAGACACAACTCTTCAAACAAAGTATAGAAAGGATCCGGAGGATGCCAGCTTTTTGGGGTCTGACATTAAGTAGGAAGCTTAAGCCCGATTTGTCTGCTGACAGATTTTGTTCGGTGGCTGCAGCTCGGACGCCTTCTTGGAAAAAAGCCTTCCTGGAAAGCTACGAGCATTGTAGGGATTGCGTAACAGTGGCTTTGCCCTCAATAATGAATATAAAAGGCAGTCACTACCACTGTAAAGACATATTTGTGGTTGAAAACTCAGACAGGAACACTTCTTCAGATCCATTTCGGGGTTTTTTTTGGTTTCATCGGCTATTCCTTTGAAAGCCTGTCATGGCGTGATGATTCATTCATTCAGGTTTTTTCCCGGCGACTTTGAAAAGATGGCTGACTTACTCAAATTTCATGCCACTTTGAGCAACACCTGTCCACATAGCAGTGATGAAACTAGAGCTGAAACGATGAGTCAGATGACAGACAACTATTTCGATAATTAATCATTTCAGTCATTTTTTTTTTTTTCAAGCAAAAACTGCAAACTTTAGTTGGTTTCAGCTTCTCAAATTTGAGGATTTGATGTTTTTCTTGGCAAATATGATAATAAATTGAACATCTTTGGGTTATAGACTGTTGGCCATGTAAAAGAAGCAATTTGAACATATTGTGGTCTATTATAATGTTGATTTCTCACTATTTTCACATCTTATTTTATACAGAATAATTAATTGAGAAAATAATCTGTAGATTAATAAGAAAAATAACTAACCAGTAGTATATCACAGGAATCGTGTAACACTGCGAACAATAAGTCAGACAGTGATGTTTTTCCAGGTTGGTGGACAGATGAAACAACAGCACATCATAATAAAAAAATACCAATTACTGCCATTAAAGCATAATTCACTTGACTAGCACACCTCTGTACATTTATCAGGTCTAACAGAAATACTGACGATGGAGCAGAGAGTCAGACTTTAAAACTCTACTTACTGCACTGACCATAAATATTATAGCGTATTGATCAGCATAATGTGGAAATGTTTATTGAAATATTACCTTTGTCTTTAGGACCATCCTCTAAATGCGGCTCAATAAATTCATTACCATTCAATGTATGCACGGTGGAGTTCTCCGGGCTCAGACACCACAACAGAAAGTACTTTCTTAAATATGGTCGACGGAGAGAGACTGATGTTTTCAGATAAAACCTCTGCAGTGTCTGTGTGTGTGTGTGTAGACTTTGCAAAACAGCACTGACGCACTGCTGCAACGCTACTAAAAAAACATAAGCCTTAAAAAGTCTACTGCATTGTTTTCTTTCCATCATTTAGAGGAATATGAAGAGTTAAGTCTGGAAGTCTGGCGAAGGTCTAAATTTAAAGCCATCCACGTCGTCTTTGGCTAGTTTATCTGCGCACCGGGAGCACAATTTATGATAATACAGACACAGTATCTATAGAAAACTGAGGATGAGGCCTGTCTCAGATTACGAGCAGCACTTTTTGTACTTTTAGGATGAAAGCTTAACACGATACAGTCCAGGGAGAACTGCGCACTTCCCTTTTAAGCACAAAAGCACAACAGAGACACACTGCAGAGCCTCATGTTATAAGAGAATCAGAAAATCTGTAATACACACCTTCACCTGTGGGGCGTGGTTTGTTAGAAGAGGTGAGAGATCACGCCAAGGTCAGAGGTTGAGCTCTAGTTGCTCATGGGTAGAAGGTCACTGAACCACCCGAAGCCCAGAAATAGGGAGGAATGAACTGCAGAAAGTGAGAGATAGAGAGAGAGAGAGAGAGAGAGAGATGCAGGGAAGAAAATAAAAAGAGAGAGAGAGGGAGAGATGGTTTAGTGAAGGCACCTCTGTTTGAAAAACAGCAACACAGTGAGAATACCGTACAAGTGTGTCAACGACGATGTGTTTGCACAGAAAACGGCGAGACACAGACAGAGAGAGAGAGAGAGAGAGAGAGGGAGACATACAGTAGCACCAGCCTTCAGACACACCCTGTATTTATTCAACATTTGGCCTGCGGACGGCAGCTAGCTGCGGGAAGTCAACCAACCTCAGCTCTTTCTGGGTCAGAGAACATTGACTGTCAGCATAAACAGAAACAGTTTTAGAGACTCTAACATCTCCCCCCCCCAAAAAAAAAACTTTTTTCTACCAGACTTTCTTCTCTAAAATCAGTCTACATCTATCTCCGGCCTCTCCAACTGTTGGTCTGCTACTCCCATTCTCTCAACTTAACTGCCGTTTTGTCCCTCCCCCCTCTGTTGTCTCTTTGTTATCTCGGCTGTGCTACGAGCAAAAAAAAGAAAAAAGACATTGTTATATCAGAGCCAAACAAGTGGAGACTCAGATCCTCTTATCAGTGGATACAGCGGTAGTCTGACTCCCCGTCAGACCTGGCTTGAAAGGTGAATACACTCTGTTGTCCCGCCCCCCCCACCCAATACACACACACACACACACACACACACACACACACACACACACACACACACACACACACCTGCAAAACCGGTTGGACAAGTTAGAGGAAGGTTGACCAAATTTCAGTTTCTCAATGTCTCCGTCTGTCTAGCCAACATGCAAAGAGACACACATTTCGAAACAGGACCCGCAGCGATTAGAGAGAGGGGGTGGTTGGTGGGGGGGTGAGAAAAAAAAAAAAAACGGAGCCTGTATTTACATTTCAAGCAGCAGGTGTTTATGTGCACAACAGGTAGAGGGTTCACAAGTGCAAATAAAAAAAATTAACTAAAAAGGTGTGACAAGTCCGACAGCAGAGAAGTAGACGGCTGACTCACAGTTTCACCTGCATCAGATTGTGCAAATAAAGACATGATAAGATGATATCACAGATTGGAAAAAAAAAAAAAAAAAAAACTATTACGCCACCCTTAAGCTGGTAAAATGACTCTGCAGAGGCTGTTTCTGTTCTGTATGTGTGTCAAATGAATGATTAACACACGCACACACATGCACCTATGACTCCCAGCTCGGGGTGTGCCCTGTGTGGGAAAAAGGGGAGGGAAACGGGATGGCCATCTGACCTGATGAGAAAACAGGGAGTGGCTGAAGTGTATTTAGCAAGAATTTTTTAAAACCAAAACCAGGATTTGCATACAGGATAGGAATGACTGACAGGAAGACATGATGTCATACATACACTCACATACACAACCCTTTGCTTAGTGGTTGTGGCGGCCTAGAGCCATAACCTCCCACCTGGGCAAATCAAAAACCGCTGTCCTGTACCACACATGCCTATATATGGTCACAGCCAGGACAGGCCTGTTATTACAGACAGACAGACAGACAGACAGAGGGAGAGAGAGAGAGAGAGAGAGAGGGAGATGGGCAGAGTGTAAGAACGGAAAGCACATAAAAACGAGTAGAAAGACAGGCATCGAAAAAGACTGAAGGTTAGCGAGAGGGTAAAGCATAGCAAAGCCAAAGGGGGGGAGTTAAGATAAGAAAAGGAGAGCTGAACAAAAGATAAAAGCTAATCTTGCATTCCTAACATTGTCTCCAGCCAATTCAGCACAGCAGCCCACCCACTCATCCACTGCACTGTAAAAAGCAGAACTGTGTGTGTGCTTACTGCACTGAGATGCAGCGTTTCAAGGCAAAGTTACCAGTCACAATGACCCCGAGATGAAGAAACAAACTATTTCATCAAATCTATACTCATCTGGCTTATTTCCATAATTTGATACCTCATATAAACACTGTCTCGCTGCTTATCTCATCTCAGACACAGCAAGTAATTATCATTAACATGCTACACGCCATCTTTTTTCTCCCCTCTAGTAATGAGCATAGCTGTCATTCACAGAAGATGAATTATAAACTGCGAGTGATATTTCTTGGCAAGTGTACTCGGGAATGTGTGTGTGTGTGTGTGTGTGTGTGTGTGTGTGTGTGTGTGGTTTAACCGCAGCCAGAGGAGGGAATTTGCAGCTGTCAGTCCAGGAGGTTGGTGGAACAATGAGAAGTTTGTTGCAACCGAGAGCACGAGCGCAAGTGTGAAAAAAGTTTAGGACAGTGAGGAGGACATCCAGTCAAGTGTGCAAAAAAAAAAAAAAAAAAAAAAAAGCATCCACATTTGTACATCTGTGTTTGCGTGTGTGTGTGTCTGGGAGAGGAGGGAGGGGGCAAAAGAGAGAGAGAGAGGGGGGGGGGGGTTATGTCGCCGTATTAACACTCATGACTTCTGCCCCTCCGCCTTTCACAGCTGTTAGTTTTGGCCTTGGAAGTCAGCGGTGAGTTTCGTTGAACAATGAAAACAATCAGTGCCGTCCCATCACTACTCCCCTCCCTTTCCCCTTCTCCCCACTTCCTGAGAAACAGGATGTTATGGATTCTACATCAGAGATGAGTAAAAGGACGCGGGAGCTATATCGGCTCACTAAGAACCGCTCTCCTCATCAGGACTCCGTATACACATAAACCACAAGAGCTCTATAGGATGTACCACTGATGGTTGCATTCCTCCTTTAAGTGCTTCTGCATTGAAAATCCCCCACAGTCGATATGCTTATCACACCACAAACCACTTCCCATTTTTGCTAATATTATTGTCCTCATACCGTTTTCGGTTCTGCATTCATAAACTTTCAGAAGTAATTTTCTCTTATGGCATTTTTTGGGTTGTTTAAGGAAGACACCGTTCCCACAGTTAAACACCTGAATCAGCACTTTCTTGTTGATTTTTGTCTGAAAAGATTAGTCGATTGACAGAAAATGAATTAAACAATTTAGATACTCAATTAATGATTTAATCAGTAAGTATTCTATGAAAGTAAATTATAAATATGTTTGTGTTTTGGTCTCTAAATGGGCAAAATCAGCAATGTGAAGATGTCACCTTGTGTTCTGGGAAATTATGATGCTTCATTTTTCACTCTATTCTGCCAAGAAAATGAAAATAATTGTTTGTTGCAGGCCTGGCCTAGTTTTTTTCCCACTAAGAAGACAAAGGGTGAAGCAGAAAAAAAGAAAAACAGCAACAACAAAAACAAAAAAAAAAAAAAAAAAAGAGAGAAAAAGAACAGAAACTGGTAAAAGATACAAAAACATCCGTGACTATTCATGCATGCTGATCTTCAGTCACTCCATTACAGTAAGGACAGACAGAGCAAAGGGTCATGCTCTGTTTTCCCAAACATGATGGCAATAAACGGTCAAAATGTCAAGCAGAGGGATGTAAAAGGTCAATGACTGACTGACTGACACACACACACACACACACACACACACACACACACACGCACGCAGCAAACATCTGATCATGCCCTTTACACACCACGAGTCACACAGCTCCATCTGATAGCGGCCCGTCAGTCAGCATGACTCACTCGACTCTGTCAGAAGACATCTGTGATCATATGAAACATGTAACCAACAATGCAGCCTTTGTGCGCTTGATGAAAACACTGCTTCATGCAATAAGTGCCTACACCTGCCGTCAGCAGCTCCCTGAAACAACACACTCACTGTCAAAAACGCACATCTGTTCACGCACCTCTAGGTAACCTGATGCTGAAATGTGTGTGATGGCACCGGCCGCTTGTTTAAGCCGAGCGTGGCTTGTAATGGGATTGAAGCTTTAGCCCGCTAATCCACTTACCTCCTAACACATACACACACACACACATATATACACAACGTTAACGTGCACACACAGACATGGGCAAGCACGCACACAAACACATTAGGTCGCTGTGGATTAACCTGCGCGCACACACACACACCTCAAGAGAGCAGACACAATTGCGGCTGGAGTTTGGGAGCACGCATCAACAGTCAAACAATTACTCGGGGGTCGAAGAAACGGCCGGGGAAAAGGCTGATAAATGGGTGTTCGGTGGCATATGGTGTTATTAGTGGTGGCACCTGCAGCACATCAGAGCCAACATCAAATCAGCTGCAGACACATGACCCACACCCACCCACACACACATATGGTACAAACACAGTGGCGGAAGTCTTCAGATCCTTTAGCTTAAATAAAAGTAGAAATACTATAGTATAAAAATACTTTATAACATTAAAAGTCATGAATTAACAATGTTATTTAAGAATTATCAGCAAAATAAGTATCAAAAGTACTTGTTATGAAGACTGGTTTCTTTTAGAGTGTTATATTATTATCATAAGTTTGTTTTTACTAACCAATAAGAGCATTAATATTGTAGTTCAATGTGGAGCCAATTTTAGATACTTTAGGGAGACTAATAGTACTGCCATATATAAGTGTAAGCATATTATAAGCGTATGATTTTTAAATGATAGACCTTATCTATAAAAAGGCACCTTTTGCATTCTTATGCAGATTAAAGTGAATCACATTTAAAAAAAAAAGAAATCTAACCAAGAAAAACAAATTATAAAGTGGTACATAAATGTAGCGGAGTAAAAAGCATGATATTTCCTTCTGAAATGTAAGGTGACGCAGAGGGACAAATTAGCATAAAACTGAAGTAAACAAGTAAAGTTCCCTTAAATTTGTACAGTAATGTTTACAAGGGGGGCAGCAAATTAACCTGTTCAGTCTCTCAGGCTGACAGTTATCCACACCCAGGTATTTTCCTACCAAAACATGTTCACACAGGACCCACCCAACAGGTTCACAAACTAACAGACCTAAAAAAACAAATCATAGCCTGTGTGGCAACACACCACAACTGGACGACCACCACCCCTTAAAAAAAAACCCAAAAACCCCCAAAAAATAATAATAAAAAAAAAAACAACTCAAATACACAAAGCAGGACAGAAACGAAAAAGAGTTGAGGTTTCCAATTATCTTTGAACTACACCTTAATGATAACCGTTAAGGTGCTGAAATCTACGTTTTCACGATAAAAAGATGGTTCAAACGAGGCAACATGATACAATATCTAGGTTAAAAGCACAGGAAATGTGTGTTTGTACATCTGTTCACTATATATCTATATGTATGTGTATCTATAATTAGTCACGTTGTCATTTTCTTCCGTTGAACTCATCTAAATCCCCGTTTTTCCTACCAGCCGTGAACCATCCGGAGCTGCTAGCAGTTAGCTAGCATTCCCCAGATCTGGCCAAATAGCACAGACTGTCGTGAACTGATTTACGAAAAAAGAAAAAGAAAGAAAAAAATCTAGGGCAGAGGCACCAACCAGAGCTGGCAGCATTAACTAACCGCCAGCTGAACAACAATAAGACGCCGGTATAAAAAAAAAAGAAAAAGAAAAAAAAAAAGATGAGTCTCTCAAACAAAGACACACGCATTTGAGCGTTGGATTACTCGGTAGTTGTGCTAGCGTTGCTCAGATAAATGACAATGTTGGAAATCAAATCAGCCACAGTTGGCGAGGAGGGAAAAAAAAGCTCGACTCTGCACCCGTGTGACCTGGTTTGGCTGTCTTGCTACGTTAGCATCACAATAACCCACACACACATTGCCGACAGCCAGGCTAGCGTGTTTAGCATAGCAAACACAGATTAGCCCACAAGAGCTGAAGTTAAAAGCGGCCTTTTTCGGGGGGCTAATTTACACAATATTCGTGGTAGCAGTCGTTATTATCTCGTTGAGTGCGAGGCTTTCTTGTGCCTTGCTATCAAGAGTTAGCACAGTAGAAAAACACAGCACCGAGTGAACTTTAGCTTCGTTAGCTGCTCGGTGAGTCGTGTTGGTGATCTGTCGATGATGTGACCACTCCTTGCCAACGCTGCAGTGCACCCACTATCTGTAGACATTAAAAAACGCGGCCTCTGTTATATTAACCATCTGCTAACACGTCTAATTTTACTCACCTGTTCGTGGAAAGCCTGCCCCCGACTATTCCGTTTTTTAGTGTGTTTTCTCCCCTCTTTTTCCCCCTCCTTCCCTGGCTTCTGGGTCAAGCTCGTTAAAGACGAAGCGACATCACCGAGTTTTTCTATCAAAGAGAGGGCGGGATCAAGCGGGATTTACCGTAAAATAACACACGCGGCGCACGTAGAATTCCTCTTCTCATACAGGTGTTAGCCACAAGTTGCAGGGCGGTCCCTCCAGTCATTCAGTAGTCAGCTGAGAGCACACACAGTCGCCCTAATGAAACACACGCTGACCTGTATGAGCAGGAATACGACTAGGAATCTGTAATAAAAGCTGGTGCAGTAGGGGAATAAGTCCCTGCGCCTCCTCCTCCTCCTCTCTCCTCCCATTTGTTTCCGCCAGCAGCTCCCTCTCCTCTCCCTCACATACACACACACTGATGTCATTTCATTGATTGCCCAAGAACAATGGCCTGAGAGGAAGCAGCATTTCTTGGGGAAGTACAACAACAGCATTCCTCATCAACGCGACAAAAACTTTTGGCACATAAAACCACTACCAGTGACCATCACCACATGTGCCAGATCAGTAGCAGATTGCTTGTGATCAGTCACTGTTATCACTTGATTACTAAGTCATGCATGACAGTACTTCAAAAATCCCTCAGTTTAAATTGCAGACTTGCAAAGTTTTCTCTCATTTTTAAGGCATTTACAGTGATTTTCACTGTTTATTAGTGGTTATTGTATGTCTGACTTTATAGACTTTAGGGTGAAATCTAAGACAAACAAGCAGAAACTCTAAACAATACTTTAAGTGTGGGCTGGGTGGAAAGAGGAACAATGCAAGGAATTTCCCCCAGTTTCCTTACGAGTCCCCCCCCCCCCCCAACATAGAGGCGCAGTATGAGTAAACCTGAGTCAAAGCAATCACTGGGAACAAAAACAATGCTGCACTCTAGAGGTGCAAACTGAAAGAGCTGTGTGAGAGGTTTGATGAAAAAAAATACATAATCAGATGCTGAAAAATCAGTATTTATTCATAATTGCATATTCAGACTACAAATCCACACACAGGAGTCCACACAAAATTGATTATTGCCCAGTCTGGAACGATAGGGAAGTACAAAAAGAGGAAAAAGAGAGCTGCAACAGATGACACTGGAGGTAGTTTGCTTTTTAAATGACACGCATACACACACACACACACATATACATACATACAAAGAAAGAAAGAAAGAAGGGAGGATTAATGTTTAGATTTATAAATTCAGGTCTCAAGTTTTATCAGTGTTTCTGAAAGTTTCTGTCAACTGTGTGATGTGAGAAACTGCTTGTAGCTCTGCAAACTTTTAAACCAGTTTAACTCTTTAACTTTATATTATACTTTGTGATGGGCAATATGTCAATATATACATGACACAATAGACATTTGTCAGCCATAATTATAACTTTTTCCACACTGTATTAGCTATCCTTTAATATTTATATTAGGTCATGTCTGCAAATATTTAAGGCAATATGGAATTGACAGGACTGTTCAATCAATGTGATGAAATACCTTAATTTGCCAGAAGCAGATATCCCCATCAGGTTATCTATAAACCTTTTCTCAGCTGTTAGATATGAAATGTGTCTTGAGTTTACAGAAAATGTACTAATTCACAATATCACTTCATATATCAAATATCACAATATATTGATATCACGATATAAAACTACAACATAACATTTTGACCCCATCAACCAGCCTTAACTGTACCATGTTTCCACTTTTCATTTCAATGTCACTGTCAGTGTTTCTGTCCATTTTACTGTAACAATAATAATAATAATAATAATAATAATAATAATAATAATAGGCACCTGTTGTACACTCAGTCATCCAGTTAGGATCCCCGTCTCTCACTCACACAAAGTTTCCCTCCAGTTAAAATGAGGAATGATTCCTGTATTTAAAGCTTGCAAGCATTCACGCTGTCAGACACGTCATTAATACAAAATTATTAATAATGCGTGTAATTTTCACACTGAATAAATAATGATGAGAAAAAGCGTAGAGCTACAGTTGTATAACAGGCAGATTTCATCAGGTCACAGCAAGAAAAAGTGAGTGTATTTACTAAATAAGCATTAAATTAAGGTGATGTGATGTGAGGCATCCAAGTTTGTTTTCTTTCCAGACTGTATAAAAGATCATTCTAGCTCACTCTCTCTCATAGAGGGTTAGAAATGAAAAAAAGGCTTTTGGATTTTTAAAGCTTCATGTACTTTTGCTGGCTTTCCTGGTATTAAAAAGAATGCAGGTCTCATCATATTAAACAGAGATCATGCTTGTTTGTGCCCTTATTTAAAACCACAAAAGTCCATTGATCTTACTAGGAAGTTGTAAAGATAAACATTAGTGTACTTACAGATTATTAAGTACATTTCAACCAAGACAAATGACAAAACAAAGAAAATCAGCCAGAAGTAACACATTTTCCCCCAAATACATCATTATGACATAAGAAGAGTCAGTAAAAGTAACATGCTGAAAAAGGTTTTTGTTTTTTTTTTAAAATCCAGATAACCCTTTCAATATTTTCATCAGTGCACCTCGTTAGTGTTGTGTGTGATCATGTGTCTGCGCAGGTTGCTCGGGTTGTTGAAGCTGGCAGCGCACTGAGAGCAAGTGTACGGCTTCTCTCCAGAGTGAGTCCTCAGGTGGATCTTCAGGCTGCCGTTCTGCGTGAAGCGCTTCCCGCACTGCGGGCAGGCGTACGGCTTCTCACCAGTGTGAATGCGCATGTGGATGCTCAGCGTGGTTTTATTGACGAATGATTTGCCACACAAAGAGCAAGGAACGGGCAACTCTCCGGTATGACTCGCTCGGTGCACAATCAGGTCTTCGCGGGTAACAAACCGCTCGCCGCAGAAGCTGCAGTCCAGGGATTTGTTGATGGCGTGAGGGAAGAGGGGGCTCTGCTGCTGGGAGAATTGGCTGATGTGACTGAGATGGCCTCCTTTACCGTCAGCTCCCACTGATGTTTTTATTGCAGGACTCAATGACGGTACGCTGATTTGAGAGGAGTGATTCTGGCTGTTTCTCACCAGTCCGACACTGTTATCATGCATCCCTCTCATTGGTGGTAGGTCATTGGCACCAGAAGTGAAATTCAGGAGACTATCATGGGCGACGGAGTGGTCAGGAGACAGAGAGCTGAAAGCCTGCAGTTCAGAGACAGTGAAGAGAGTGTCGCTCTCCTCCTGTAGAGGCCCTTCTCCTCGGCCGTGAACACTCACGATTCTCAGCTCCTCGTTATCATTAGTCAGGCAGGAGGAACCGGCAGGCTCTAAACTCTGAGTCCCAGCAGCAACGCCACCCTGCATACTGTGATTTCTGAAGTCATCCTGACCTGAAATGACAAAATCACATTATGAATCAGGGCTGATGTGCATAAAACTGAGATTTTGACTCAACTCGAAAAAAAAAAAAAATTTACTCGCCTGCCCCTTTGTGAAAAAGGGCACCATTTATATACAGAAGCTAAAGATAACTTTGTTCAAAATGTGAGTATGTTTGTCAAGTGCTCACTAAAAATAACGGCACAGTCATGTCTACTCAACATGCCCTCTGCCCCTCAAGTGCTGAATCAGCCAATGATGGTCCTGGAACAGATACTATGTGTCATGTCTGAATCAGACCATTCATCATTATTTAATACACTCTGTTGTAATTAAACTGTCTGAACGTCTTATTATTCATTAATCATAGATATCAAAGAGGTCAATGTGTTGAAGACTGCAAGAAGAAAGCTTGTATAATCAGATATTTATCATCAGATATGCCATTTAGGACATTATTCATTTATAAAGTCAAATAAGGACAATGACCTGTGGAGCTGCAACTATTTATCAATTAATCAGTAGACAGAAAATTAATCTGTAACTATTTTGATAATCAATTAATCGTTTTAGGTGAAAGTGCAGAAAAATTAGCAGGTCACCAGCTAATTACCATTAAATTACCAGCTTCTGAAAATGTGATGATTTAATGCTTTTCGTTGTCATACATGAAAGTAGTATTTTTGGGGTTTTGACTATTTGTCAGACAAAACAAGACATTTAAAGACATAACATTTGACTCTTTTTACTATTTTCTGACATTTTATAGACCAAGGAATTAATCAAGAAAGTAATCTGCAGATTAATCGATAATGACAATAATTGTCAGTTGCAGCCCTTTATATACCGTCTGTGGTTACAGCTGTAATGATCCGTCATGTCAAAATGCAAAGTGTTTGCATCCAAATTAAATAAATGTTTAATTGTTTCTCATTTTCCAGAAGAGAGTGCAGGCTTCTCAGGCAGAATAAAAGTAATTTCTTGTTTTGAATCTAACTTCTTGAGCTGTGAGGACACTAATATTTTTTTTTATTATTATTCTAATCTGGTCTTTTATAGTCTATTTTCTGCTAATATGTGTTCATTTATTTGGTGTTTCATCAATAAATCCTCTGAAAAGACCAAAACCAAGACAGACTTAGTCCTATTAACAGGTATTATCTGATATCAGTTTGATATCACATATCTATGAGCAATAGAAATCTACTGATATACAAAACCTAGAACAACAAATGAAACATTCTGGTTGAATGATTTGTTTATTACAAAGAACATGGCTTGTTATACCGGCCTAGATCTAGTCAAATCAACTCAGCAGCCAATTTGCATTTTGGAAGCAAAGAGACTCGCTGTAGTCTGATCAATGGTCTCACCTGCTGCCGTGTCTCAGGGATTATATTAATGAAAACATCCTACTAACCTACAACTGGCCCACAGCCTCCAATGTCATCTTCATCTTTGATCAGGATTACATCTGGGGTGTCCACATCTGCACACTAACAAAAAAAAGGAATAAATACACACAAGCAAACAAACCTTTTCATCCATTTGTTACTGAGAATAAACATATGAGCTGCATTTACCTCCACTGTCGTCGCAGGGGAGGAAGTCTTGTTCTCTGACTGCAGAGTGATGGGAGCAGCTTCCCTGACAGTCTTTTGAATGACTGGCGGCTTTATGACAACTAGAGGAGGAAAGCAAAAGACAACATTTAACAGTCAGGACAGCTGATGATAGTGATAGATGAGAACCAGGGGTGACGAGGTGTGTGATATTACCGTCCACAACTCAACAAATCCACAAGAAATAAGTTTATTAAATGCACAAAAACAACTAAAGACAGGTGAGATTTTCCTTGGTATCACATTTACAACATTGTTAGAAATCAGACTATACAAATCTCTGTTGGTCAGATTTGGTCGAAGCTGCATATTAAAGAGTTGTTTGATTGATTGACTGATTTGCTTCACAAAGTTAAATGTCTACAAAAGGAGGTATATTCATGGTTCAACCGTCTGAGGTATAACATCCCCAGTTTGATTAGGATGTTCTTCTTATTTCATCACCCCAGTGTTTCCCATGCATTCATTTGTTTGTGGCGGCCCACCACAATATCAACACTGACTGCCACATATTGATTTCTATTTTTTTTTTCCTATTTAAAATGGGTAAAATGTACCGCAGCGCATTGATTCACTCAGCCCCTCATTGCCTCTCTCTCTCTCTCTCTCTCTCTCTCTCTCTCTCTCTCTCTCTCTCTCTCTCTCTGTGTGTTGTTGTTGGCTTCAATCCGGAGTTCACAAATGGTTTGTATCATGAACATATGATCCATTCAGGTTAACTCTGATAAGTTATTCTCTCTATGTTCTTAACACAACGCTGTGAATCTCAGAGACCAAACTCTTCAAATAAATAATTAGCAAGCATGTAAGGAGCCTCGCTAGTAAGGACGGCTATAAGTTAACGTTAGAATCCAGCTAGGTTATCGAGCAGTGGGCACACATGAAATGAAATATGTATTGTATTGCTTTTTATTATCATTTAATAAAATAACCCCTCCCCCCTTAAATATCAATACTGGAGATATAGGAATAAACATATTGTGGCTTATTATATACCCTAATGTTAAGATGTTGATTAAAAGCACAAGTTAACCTGTATGGCCAAGTGGGCTACTGTAGATCGATTGTTAGGTCACATTCACATGGAGGGTAAAACATAAAACTGTATGAATATAAGAACATAACCATGGCATAGCACACCCCACACTCTTCCTATTGATATGCAATATGATAAACTGTTTTTTATGTAGGTTATTTTATCGTCCCCGTCTTTCCCTTTATCAATAATATGTAGTTTAAGATTGTTATGCAGCATTATTAACACTCCCTGTTGTGTCACTGGCAGAAGAGGAAGTGACTGCTTTATATATTTGTGAATATCTTCATGCATTATTCATGTTTCTTCAATTAATACAAGGACCCTGTCTGCAAATAACATCAAGACACCCAATGCTCTTCGTATGGTATTCATCCCCTGTACAATCCAAGATAATACTATTATCTTGTTTTCATATTAATTCATGATGAATATGACACTTTACTTGCGCTGTAAGATAAGTGAAAAACTTAACTGATGCTGAATTAACTGATTCACACTAACTCAAACTCAACTTTAGGCTTTTCTGCAATCAGCACTCAGTTGATCTCTAACAAAATTAAAGTAAGGGGAACTCTGCCAAGCTGAGGGAGGACAGTGTATGTGACCTGAAACTGAAGCCTCAATTAGTGATCGACATGTTCTGACATTTTATAGAATAAACACTAATTGATCAGTTGTTAAAATAATTAACAGAATAATCAATAATGAAAATATTACTGTTTTGCAATTGAAAATTCCACGAGCACAACATAAACTTTTGAGCCTACAGATGTCTCAAATGAGTATTTTAACAAGTCAGAAAGTCTATAATGAGGTTTTGCCAACCACAGTAAACGTTAGTCTTCCATTTGATCAACTTATTGGTCACCTTCAGGGCATAAACCATGAGGTTTGTGACGTATGCATCACGTGATAAAGAGCCGTGATATTTAACCAGTTTATTTATTCAGCACATATGCAATGTGCATTGCAAAACAAATGTTATAATAAGCTGCAATAGAAACAGAAAGTAAACAATTAGTGGTTGAATTACAGTAAAGTGCGTGTTCAGCTGTTAATTGAGCTGCAGGAGGAGGAGGAGGAGGAGGGCGTCAACGTTACTTCTTACTTGAAGTATTTTTAAGTGTGAAAGTAAATCGTTACCTTGTGATTTCGCCCGCGGTTTGGGTATGTTGGCTCTGATCGGAGAAAAGCGGCTCACCGGCCGGTTGATTCTCGTCTGCAGCCGGAGGGAGAAGAGCTCACTCCTCATCACCTTCATCCTCATCCTCAGGGCTTCGTTTTCCTTCAGGCTCTGGGTTAAATGCAGGCGCAGGGACGCCGAGCTCTCCGAGAACAGCTGACTGATTTCCGTCACCGCCGATTTCACCAGCACGTCCATGATGGACAGAAGCTGTGACTCCAGGTTCAAGCCGCCCGGCGGCATGTTTGTAGACATGTTTCACTCCGCTGCCACCGATTATTGCGTTGGAAAAAAACGCGACACAGTCGTTGGGTTAGCTTACAAAAGGGGCAACACAGTGGCCTTTCCGGTAGCATGACGCTGATTACCGTAAAACTTAGAAAGCAGAGCGTTGTGGTTTGAGGTTTTCTGGTTCTCACTCTGGTTATTTATATTAAGGCTGCAGCTGACGATTATTTTCATTATCGATTAATCTGTAGATTATTTAGTCGATTAATCGATTAGTTACTTGGTGCATAAAATGGTGAAAATTGTCGATCACTTCCAAAAGTCCAAAGTGACGTCTTCAGGTATCTTGTTTTGTCCACAGCAGTTCATAACCACTGTAGTCAAGACAGACTCCACTTTGAAAATCATGGTCAAACTGGCCCCCACGTTGTTTTACGGGACATGTATGTACTAAGCATTACGGTAATAGCGTGCAAGAACTGATGTCAAAACAGAGGCGACGTGATTTCACATTCATTCATTCATTCACTCAGCCAGTCAGTCAGTCAGTCAGTCAATCATAAATGAATAAATAAACAAACACATAAATGTACATAAATAACTGAATAAAACAAAGCAAATAAATATAAAACAATAAATAGAATGAATAATAGTAAATAATAATAACTACTCCTTCAAACCATATTTCAGGGAAAAATCTCTGAAAATTGACTTTGTCATTTTAATTGAGTGAATATTAATTCATTTTGTTGTATTCTACTGTTTTAGGTAACAAACAGCCATAGCATAGTGTGATTTTTCTATTTTTTCTTCATAAACACATGTCTTAAAACCTAAGGAATACACTCTCTGCTCTCTGAATTAGCTTAATTAAGTATTAATCACCCAGTCATTAATGACTGATCAGATATTTATGAATGACAAATAGATTTGTGGTTCAGAAGTTTGGTTTAGGGACTAATTATGAGGGGTCACTGTGTAGGTTCAGAATATGAACAAAGGGTTAATAAATATATATCTCTGGTGAAAAAGACAACCTAATGATCATTATATATATACTGCATACATACAATCCACCACACTGTTGTCATAATTTTTTAGATTTAACTGTCACACAAACAACTTTTCAATTCAGAAATGTGTCATTTAATGCAACATTTTCTAGGAATACAAACAATAAATGAAAGAACTGAACATTTCTACTTTTAGTGCTCAAAAACAAACGTATGCAACAACACAGCAGTGAATGAAAAAAGAAAAATACAGCATATTAGACTTGACACAGCGGACTGTGACATCACATTAACTGCGTTTGATTGGAGTCAACCTGATGATCTTTGCTGTGTCACTATCAATCCAACACCAAGCTAAGACTCAATGTCGTACCTCATCAACAATATTTTGGTCTGTTCAGTCTTTTTCTTTGCTGTGAGCACTTTTCTAAGATTCTGCTCCGACTAACACTCCTCCATCTTCCTCCGTCTCACAGCTCTTTGGTGCACCTTCCTCCTCACCAGTTCCCTCCGTCTCAGCCTCCTCCACTTCCTTCTCCTCCAGCTCCCCGTTCTCAGCAAGGTCTCCCTCGCCCTTCTCTGTCGATAGCTCCCCAGCTGCTTTTTCTCCTTCCTTATCAGCCTTGTCTTTCTCCTCCTTTTCTTTGTCCTTCTTCTCTTTCTCTATTTTGGAGAGGCTGTGGCAGAGGGACTGGACATAGGTGAACACACACATGGGGTCTGGGTTGTTACCCATCATGATCATGTCAGACACTTCCAACAGAGGGCAGCAGTCAGCCAGGGATCTGTGGGAGGGAGAGGGGGTGATAGAGGAGAGGAAAGGAGATGATTTTTTTGCACATTTGGTGGCCATATATATCACTAATCACCACCATTATTTTCTAATTTTGTGGCCCTGTCTTGCAGACCGGCCCCTTGTCAAAATCCAGTTTTTAGAGTTCTTTATTTTTATTACATTAGCTCAGTTTGTAGCTGTTTTGGAGCTTTGAATTATACCAAAATGGTCTTCATCGGCAGCAGGAGTTTGCTCATCTGTGAAGGAATTGTAGACATTCCAATTTCCTTTTTTTAATTTCTGTCTATTTCTTCCTTTTTTATATTAAACTAAACTTTTCACTCTTGTCCTGTCTGTTGGCTTAAAAGATGAAAACAGTTGTAGGGTATTGGTGTCCTAAACATGTCACAATATTACACCATTTCTGATTAAAACCCTAGTGGACCGGTTCATCCTTTACTGATTTTTTTTATTTCTCCACTATTGTTCTACAATGGTAAAAAAAAACAAAAACAAACAAACAAACAAACAAAAAACAATTTTATTTATTATTGTAATTTCTATTGTGCTCAGATGGTGCATTTTCTTTAAAAGTGTTTAATCAAAGTACCTAAAACTAACAGTCCCACAGAAAGCTTGGCATCTGGTAGTATTATGTAGCATATGAGCATATTGAAGCTGCTTTATTTGTTTTGGAGGACTTAATAGGAACTTTGGGGCAGGTGTTCATTTAGTGGGTTTATCTGGATCAGGACAGGAACTATTTACACTCAGAGAGCAAGAGAAACAATGAGAGATTATTGCATAGCTCTTACTCTGCTTTTTCAAAGGCCAGAGTGAAGTTTTTCTCCCGCTCTTTTGGATTCAGGGAGGTGTAGTCAAAAGCATCGGGAAAGAAACGATGGATCAGAGCACAGAATGCCATCCCATCACACCAAGACGATGAGAAGTTTTCTATGTTGATGTCCTAAAAGATGAAGAGACAAGAGGATGTCATGTGAAGACACCCAAATACACTGAGGCCTGTTTGTTGTGTGTTGATCTTACCTCATAGTTGCGAGTTTTGCTGCGACACCATTGAAGCATCTTCTGTTTGATTGAAGCACCTGTGGCCAAAGCTGAAGATGACTTCTGGAGTTTGAAGTTGCGTTGTACTGGTGTCCTAAAAACATCACAATATTGAACAGATTATCATTAAATTGCTTCTAAACCAATACTTACTGTCACTTTCTAAACTACAAAGGACTGTGTATTGACTTACTCTGGTGCTCCTTGTTGGAACTTGGCAATAATGTCCTTCTTGGCAGCTGCTCTTATAGAGCGGGCCGAGGGTCTCGGTCGGGACAGAGCTTGGAGTGCAGAAGAAGAAGGAGGCCCACTCTTTCTTTTTGTCTTCCCTTGCTTTTCTGCTTCTTTACTCTTTCCTTTATCTTTTGCTTCCACTTCTTTGACTTGTTTTTTCTTCTCGGCTCCCTTCGTTGTCTTTCCATTCACACTTTTCTCTTCTTCCTTTGCTGTTTCCTCAGTTTTCTCTTTCTCTTTGCTTTTGTCCTTCACCTCCTCTCCATCTTTCCCAACCTCACTGTTTTTGACCTCCTCCACCTGGCCTCCTTTCTTATCTTCTTCCCTCTCTCCTTCCCCTTTTTCGCCATTCGTCGGTTCAGGATCCTTCAGGTCTGTAGTTGCTTTGTCTTTATCTTGTCCGTCCTCTTCAGCATCACCTCCAGGAAGCTTCGATGCAGCCTGGGGCTTGTCTGTATCTCCAGCACTGGCCTCCTCTCCTCCCTGTTGTGCAATTGTATCCTCCTCCCCCTTCTCTCCCTTCTCCACCGTCTCCCCCTCCTCCTCCTTTAACCCCTGACCTTCGACTGTCTCCCCTGCTGCAGTGTCTCTCCCTGGGTCTTTACTCTCCACCAGCCCTGGCTCATCTGTCTGGACGACAAGCAACATTAAATTGAGTTTAGTTACAGTATATAGCAAAAATATCTTCAAATACAGTCAGATAAATAAACAAGTCACATGTTTGTACATCTACACACACTGCAGATATGGTGATGTGAGCAACAAGAGATCTCAACTCACGCATCTATTTCGAAGAAATACGTCTCGACTTTATGCATGTTTTATAGTTTTCAAAATTTTAAATTTACTAAATCACAATTCAAATGTGATTAAAGTTGCCCATTATTTGGAGACTGAAATTTCATACAAATAAACCATCTCCATGACAACTGAGCAACTCCATTCTCTGAGGAAAGCCAATTCAAGTTTTTGGAAACAAATAATTTTGCGTTCAGATTTCTTTCATCAAGCAGCTTGTAAATATTTGTGCTCGCATCTTCAATCTTTATATTTTGTGATTTAACCAAGATATCTAAACTTTTATGTGAAAGTGTGAATATTAGCTTGTTATGTACAGTGATCTCCATTTCTCATATGGTCGTTCTTCCTTGGCCAAAAACTATGTAAAAAATAAAGAAAAGACTAAAAAAAATTTTCTATATTTGTTTGTGTTTTACATATGTTGGAGAGATGACACGCCTCACCTGTGACTTTAAATATTTGATCAATATATTTCTGATCAACTCAAGAGAAACACTAAACCTCTCATACACTCATCAATGCAACATGTCACAGACTGTGGGGAAACTACAGCTTAAAAACTCCTCCTCACTTCATTCATTCATTCATGGTGGATGTCATTTTGTTCATTATATAATGATTGTTCCTACACAAAAAAACTGAAAATACCTCATTTAAAATTCAATTTCCAGTGTAATTGGTTTAAAAATACAGAGTAGATTAAATTAAATTGGTGACAATGTTTTTCTGACTTATTAAGAACAAGACTTCTGTTAATAGTAATATTATGTAAGATGTACTAAAATTAGTAACCACACTTTACTCTGGGGATAACATGGTCCTCAACCATAGAGCATAATGTAATGTGAGACCTGAAACTACTGTGTGGGATTTGTTGAGTATCTCACTTATTTAAATCAAGCAGAGATCTTTTCAGATAGAGAATGAGCCTTTTGCCGTTTTTGTATCATAACTGAACCTAAATTACAAGTCAAAATCATCCCAATCAACACAAAATAAATAAAAATGAATCATGAAACTAAAACCTTTGGTCTCTCTTTACTGAAATATCCAATATAGTGGTTTCTTATGTCATGTGTGCTTTTTTATAATCTGATGAAGAAACTGTCATCAGTCACTTCTTCAAACATTACTGACAGATTAATGTAATTATATTTTTAAATATACTTATTAAAAGTAGTATTAGGCTCATGGGCTCAATTTATTAATGACCTACTGGGGAAACAGTTGCTCCAGGACAGACCTTGCGGTTGTGACTCATCAGTGAGAATAGTAAAGTCACCCAGGAGTAAGAACAGGTGTAACACAGCAGTAGCAGCCAAAACCACTTCTCCCAACCTGCTGTACAAACACAACACCTGCCATAGCCACAAATACTCTTACAGCCTGTTCTCGGTACAGAATATGACACCGGTCATTGTGGATTTTTTTTGCAAATGTGAAGAAACTTTTATGCAACGATTTCATATAAAAGCACTGACCTGGTTGTTGTTGTTGTTGGTGTCGGTGTGATTCATTGTCTCTGTAGACTCAGACGTCTCCTGGCAGGGAGTTTCTCCATCCATGATGTTCAGATATGTCTGATTATCCACTGGATCAAAGCTTAAATCAGATTTAATGATTCCTCCTGTCTTCTCTAGAAAGTTTTCATTCAGTCTAAAAGTGAAGCCTCTCCACTGGAGCCCTGAGCTCTGCTTTGCACTACTTTTAAGAGTACGTCTCTCTCCCTGTCCCTGTCTCTGTCTCTGTCTCTCCGTGTCTCTGTCCACACTGCCGGGTGTTTGTGATGTGTGTATTGGTTTGTGGATATCTGCCCTCGCCCTCCTTCACCCGACACCCCCTCCCTCTGCTTTGTGAGGATTCCTACGCTTCTTTATCTGACCTTTCGAACAACACAGGGATCCGAAATAGAATCATAGTGACATAGGCGCAGGCCAACGGGCTGGACAGCTGCGTCTGCTGTGGAAACCGTGGCTGTACACACACACGTGGACGCGTGCATGGAGTCCAATAAACACTTGTGTACTCATATACAACAGCCCCTTCTCTTTTTTTCTGTCTATGAAGTGTTGACTCAAATACTGCTGGTATATTTGAATGACTGCAGGTGTCATATAGTCAAATATAAAATGGCAAAACAAATTAAAGGGAATTTTTCTCAGTAAATTTGCATGATGTTTGCAAAGTGTTGGATACTAAGCACTCAGGTGGCACAAAGGGGAAACACTTTTCATACTTTTTCTTTCTCAGAGGGTCACACATACACACACTCTCCTGTTTTCTTGGTAGCCAGATTTCCTGTGAACTGCTTTCTCCCTCCATCTGCCTGGCTGTCAGAATAATGTTAATAAATCTGGATCAAGTGAATTAACCATTCTTACTTCACACATCCCATTTATCTCCTTGTCAACCAATACCTGGGTTTACTTCTTCTTCTTTTCTTCCACTTAACAGTCTTTCAATAATACCGTAAAGTGTTTAAATGGCTTATACATGTAAAGAAAATATTAATATACTGGTCAACAGCTTCTTAACTTGAATGAGGAGATACACTATAAACATCTACTCATTCAACACAAAACAGATGGTTTTAAAAATAAACGTCTATCTTTATTTCCACTCTGTCATTATCTTGTCCTACCCCCACATCCTTGTCCTACTCCTTTCTGTCTTGGGGGCTATAAATATGTTGGCGGCTTCTTGTGTATCTGTTCCACTCCCTCCCTCTCTCGGCCAGTCGCAGGAGCACAACTGTGCATCTGTTGCACTTCATTTGTTTGTATAACTTGAGGGCTTGGTGCTGTTAAATAGGGAAACAAAAGAAGATGCTGAGAGATTTTAATAAATCATAAAACAAAGTGTTAATGTAAGGTGCTACTGAGTTTCTGTGTGTGTGCGTTTCCACAACAGACGGCCTCAAATGCCGCGGTTCATACTGTATTGCGGTGAACCACTCTTCTTGGTGTCTTCTGCTCCTGGAAATAGATGTATATATATAAAACAAATTATATACACAGAGCAACTTTTCTAGACAGTTCTCACAACACCAAATTATTTTGTTGCTTTCACAATTATAAAGTCATAATGCTAACCACCTGGTCACTCAGGAAGGTACAGAGAGTTTGACCTTGATGTGATTCAAACACACAGCCTTCTGATCTGGAGTCAGACACACTACCATTATGCCACAAGATCTGCAGTTAGAATGTCTAATGGTATCTTACATGGATGTACAAGTAGTCAACTCAAGACTGAGCCAGTGATGAAGGCCTTGACCCAAGATTTGAGTTCTTTGCACAAAACAGAGAGAAAGTGACTGCAAAGGCAAAAAGCTATGATTAACAGTAAACTGCTTGTATGGCTCCTCATACCTGTACAATTGGGTTATTGTTCTGGAAGGAAGCACTATTAATCAGGTATAAGCATTTCAGCATACAGTGACATCTCATGCATCAGGGTCAGGGGAACTGTTATCCCAGAGGAGGTCGTTGCCATATGTTTAACCATAGACTATAAGTGAACTCTCATCATAGAATTACTGTGTGACCTTGACGTGATTTGAACACGCAGCCTTCTGATCTGGAGTCAGATGCGCTACCGTTGCGCCACAAGGTCTGCAGTTTCAAGCTATTATGGCAACTTAGAACCATGCTATACAAGTACAACATCTATCACTGCAGCAGGACTCAAGCCTGAATCAAGATACACTGATGAAGACTTTGGTCAAGGACACTGTGCTCTACATGCAGAAGATATTTCCTCATTTGATTTGTTTTGACTGTGGTAGTCCACGCACATCACCCCCAAATTTATCATAATTAAATTTAGCTGAGATCTAGTGACAGAAAAAGGTCAAACATATTATTTACATTATTTTCATGCTCTTATGATGGGGGCAGTAGCATCCTGAACATGAAACCTTCTGATCTGCAGACACACTAAAATTTCTATAATATAGAAAGATGCCATACCAGTGAAATGTCTATCACTGCAGTCTGAGCCCAGATATGGTTCCTTTTTTGCCCATCAGCTTAAATACACAACAACAATATATATGCAGATGGGTGACACACTAAAGGAAAAAACAAATCAAGTGTGTTATTAAAGGGTTGGGTCATGACAAGCCTCCACAGAAGAATCAGCACAGTATATATTCTCTGACTCTCCAAAAATCTTCTAGAGGGACGAACTCATTTCTTTACATTTAGTGATTGTAAAGACCATTCAATGCAAAGGGGTCCACAGGGTAAAGGTACTTTCTCAGAATAACTATATTTATTAACAATAACCCATGGAGCCTGCAAACTGTTCCCATGAAGGATTAACAATGCTTTTTATATGAATGCAATCATCAGTGACCTTGATGTGATTTGAACATGCAACCTTCTGATCTGGAGTCAGATGTGCTACCGTTGCGCCACAAGGTCTGCTGGAGACTTTCAAAAAGATCATACAAGTGAAATGTTTATTATTGCCTCTACCAGCAGGATTCAAGCTTGAGCCAATATAGTGCTCTATTTTATGTCTAGTGTTACTTATTAATGCGCTTATTTTGCTGTTGCTGGTTCTAATTTTGCATTACTATTCCAATTATAAAAACTTATTTTGCTTTTGCAGCATTTTGTTGTTGAATGCTGGTTTGCATCTGGCATTAAACACAGAGGAAGACCTTGATCCACAAGTGCCAGTCAGGGTGCTCTTGTTCTTTTTCAGGAAGATCATCTCTCATTTGTTGCTATGACATGTTGCTCAGTTTTGATGATGGAGAAGGCTATAGCATATGATTCACATCACTTATCAAACCACTGAGTAAGACAACATGATCCATGACTTGGGGCATTGTCCTCATGGAGGAGACTAGTGCCATCTATTCGATTACAGAATAAACATGTCCTTGCATACAGACAGTTTCAACTGTTTGACCCTGACATGATTTGAACATACAACCTTCTGATCTGGAGTCAGATACACTACCATTGCGCCAGAGAGTCCTGAGTTGCTCATAATTAAAGTGTCTTAGATGGATGACATTTTTACAACTCAAAGCAACATATCTGAGAGCTAACTTTGAGTCGGATAGGATATAGATGCGGTGCACAGAGGCATTCCAAAGAGTGCATAGATTGCTTAAAAGCAATTTTTTTGTTTTGCTTTATTTTTTTCTCCTCCCTCAGTCCATCAAGTGCAGAGGTTTCCACAAAAGAGCTGGGTCTTTAGTCTTTTCTTAAAGATTGAGAGACTCTGTTGATCAAACAGAGTTTGGTAAGGGAGGGAGTGTAGACCTGAATGAGGGAGTTCAGGTAGGTGGGAGTTGTTATAATTGCTGTTTTCTAAGTGAATGTCAGGGTTTTGAATTTGAAGCAGGCAGCAACTCAGTGGAGGGATATGAACAGCAGTGTGACGAGCTGGGAAAACACCTGCTGTAAGTGAGGAGTTGATGATATGTGTGACTGTGGGGTTATGTATGGAGGAAATGGTCTGTAGAAGGTTGGGTGGTATTGGGTTCAGTGGACAGAGAGTCAAGCAAAAGTTTGAGGACTTCCTTCTTGGTCAGAGGGGAGAATGAGGAGAGTGTGTCCCTGCTAGCTGGCAGCTGCAGACTGAGTTGGTCAGGCTCAGAAAACTGGTTAATGGTGGCATAGACCTTGTCGAAGGTTAAAGATGGTTAAAAAATGAGGTGAAGATGTGGAGGGCAGAGGAGGAGGCAGTTTGAAGAGTGAGTTAAAAACCAAACATTTTGTGTGCATCTTTGGCACCGCAGATGTTGTTCTGATATTACGGTAAATGCTCTAGGCAGTTTTTAAACTGAATGAGGATATGAGACTGTGGTAGTCACTGAGCTCGCTGGATTTATGCCATCTTCTCTTTGCTGTTCTGTGTACAAACCTTTGGTAATTTTTTTGACCCCGACGTGATTTGAACACGTAACCTTCTGATCTGGAGTCAGATGCGCTACCATTGCGCCACAGAGTCCTGAGTTACAGTGAATTAAAGTGTTTTAGGTGGATGTCATTTTGATCTAAAATGTATAAATACAAGTCACAGAGGGCAGCTGTGCTTGTTAAGCATTTTTATGATAGTATCAGCTGTTTGGGTGGAAGCATCTGTTGTGTGGCAAATTTTCCTTTCAGAAAGAGGAACACAGAAAGAGAGAGCTTCAACATTCAAAGTGAACTTCATAGCTGCACATATTTCCTCATTTGGAATTTTCATTGTGGTGGAGAGCACAGAGACAGATCAGTCCATAAATCTATGCTCTGTGTTTTGGCCCACCACCAGTGGTTCAAGCTACAGAACTCACTGCAACTACAAAATTCATGCTTCAGAAAAGTCTGCACCATGTAGTTTAGGGAACTACAACATGCAATGCTAAGTTGACATTGACATTCAGATTCTTTGACATACAAGTGTTGTATCTCAAGTGAGCTTTAGTTTCAAGCACAACATCAAGCCCATTTGGTATACGGTATACAACATACTGTACACCAAGTACTTTAAACTGCATGTTCTTATACAAGTATTACAAGTCTATTTTTTTTAAAAGAAAAGAAAAGAAAAAGGGACCACCAAAACTTCTGTAATATAACTTCCTCGCCATTTTAGCCAGATTCTTGCTGTCTTCTGAGGGCAAACAGTCTTAAGAGTATTTGACAAGAGCTTTATTGAATTCAGAAAGCTTTACTCATGCTGATGAGATCCACCTAGTATCCAAAGCCCTGTAAGACAGAAAAGGGCAACATTAGTACAAGTAAAAATAAGGCTCGATATTGTTGCCTTACTGTTAAGCTTACTCTGCCTGGGTTGTATCTACCAGCTCAGGAACGAGAGGGAGCAGATACGCCAACTGTTGCACCACCTTGTCCATATAGAGCCATGACAGGATGCCCCCCCCCCCCCCCCCCCCCCCCCCCCCCCCCCCCACACACACACACACCCCAGCCCATCAGAAGAGCACAACTATTAATATATGGCACATTAAATGTTTGTAAAACTTGAGTACTTGCTGCAGTTAATTAAGGAAACAAAGAAGATGCTGAGAGATTTAGACTCCTATTAAGGATATTTTAATTGATGACAAAACAACATGTGTAATGTGTTACTGAGTATGTGTATGTGTGTGTGTGTGTCCAAAACAACTTTTAAAGACAGTTCTAACAAAAATAAGGAACACAAATGTAACATACACACAATGTATGGTCACATTTTTGTTTTGTTAAGCATGATAAATCAGAATGATACGTTTGACAGCCCTTGTTGAACTCCTTAATTTAGGTGCACTACAACAGTGATGCCAATAGGTGGCAGTGTGAGACTAGGTGCTACTAGGACTCTGGACTTGTGTTGAGCTGCCGTTGCGCCTCATTCTGACGAGAACAGCCACACTTAATGGTAGCACGATTTCATTGTCTCACTAATCCTGTTTCAGGTATGTATTTAAGTGTATAAATACATTAGCTGTCACGAAATCAATCAATGAAGCATATTACCATGTTATACTATATGTTGAGAACTTGTCTGAGTGTTAGTAAATAAATTTGCATACATGCAAACAAGTAAAGTTATGCTAGCTAGGAAGGCACTGAATCAATTTAAGGGCTACTTTTGTTGTGTTGCTATTTTTAATTTTAGTTTAGTTTAGTTTAGTTTGTTAGCCTGAGGGCCTCTGAATAATAAGTGTTAATAAGTGCCCGTTTTTGTTTGTTTATTTGTATTGTAGTTGAGCTAGATTTACAGACTAGTTAGGTTGCTTGCTGATTATAAAACCTTTAATGGTAGTGCTCATGGTCTTAAATGTGATTTTAAATTGTATTACATCAGTAAGAGCTGTCCAGTTCTCTTAATAACTTAATAAAAGTGAGGATGAGCATTTCACAGTTTGTTATATTGATTTTGCCATGTGTATTTCATGATTAACTTGTTAATTATCTGAGATTGTAATTGCCTTTTGGGTAAAACATAAAAGAGACTGACAGACTTTATGCTGAAAAGCATAAATAATAAACATTGATAAACATTGTCATTCTGACAAGAGCAGCCACACTGAATGGTAACACTGTTTCATTGTCTCAGTAATCCTGTTTCAGGACACTTTTACTGTCCCAAGCCTCGGGAGGTGTAACACAAAGCAACTTATTTTGTTCCTTATGAAGCTTAATGAAGTCATAATGTCTTTTTAACCATCTGGTCACTCATGGAAATTACAGAGCGTCTGACCTTGATGTGATTTGGACACATAACCTTCTGATCTGGAGTCAGACACACTACCATTGCACCACAAGATAGTATGCTAATGGTATCTTAGATGGATGCCCGAGACGGGCCAAGGCCTTCTCAATGGAGAATACTGCCTCACATGACACCCTCAAATATATCATAGGTGTTCACATCAGTTGAGATCTAGTCATGTCAAATCAATTTTATTTGTATAGCCCAATATCACAAATCACGTCCTCTATAATTAGACCCTTGATTTTGATAAGGAAAAAGATCATGGTGGAGAGTGCAGTTTTAACATTAGTCTAAAATATCCCATACACGTTTGATCAGGTTTACATTTAGTGATTGCAAATGTAATACTCAAACCTAGGGTACTGGTATTAGAGTAGAAACCCTATGATATAGGGAGTTTCTCAAAAATAACATCATACTCATTTGCACTCACCCCCAGTGGCTGCAAACACTCCTCTGAGGAATTAACAACATTCTGCATGTCGCTCATTTGAAGGTTGTCACCAGTGACTTTAATGTGATTTGAATATGCAACCTTCTGATCTGGAGTCAGATACACTACCGTTGCACCACAAGGTCTGCAGTCACAATGACAAAAATGGGGTCATACAAGTAAAATGTTTACTATTGCATCAGCCAGCAGGATTCAAGCTTGAGCCAATATACCGTTTAATCCAATGCTCATGTTTTGCTGTTTCTGGTTCAAATTTGGCATTACTATTCCAATCATAAAACTTATTTTGCTGTTGCAACTTTTTATTTGAATGCTGGTTTGGAATTTGGCATTAAACACAGAGGAAGACCTTGATCCAGACATCCGTGTGCCAGTCAAGGCATTCTTTTTCCAGAAGATATTCTCTCATTTGATGCTGTCTATGACGTGTCGCTTCAGAATTGCCTTCATTGTTCAGTTCAGCTTTGATGATGGAGAAGGCCATAACATAGGATTCACAAACAACTCCGGAACACCTCATGCTCCATGATTTAGGGCAGACAATGTCTCAGTTGCTCAGAGGAAGTTAGAGTTGAAACTGTTTCACCCTGACGTGATTTGAACACGCAACCTTCTGATCTGGAGTTAGACGCGCTACCGTTGCGCCACAGAGTCCTCAGTTGCAACTATTTAAAGTGTTTTAGGGAGATGGCATTTTGATCCAAAATATATCATTCAAGTCACAGAGGGTAGTTGTGCTTGTTAAGCATTTTTATGTTACATAACATGATAGTTTCAGTTGTTTGGATGGAAGCATCTGTTGTGGGAACATAGAAAGCTTCAAATCCATTTGCTGTCAATAATTCTTAGACAGTTATAAACTCACAGGGCTCAAACCTAACCACCTGTCACTTAATACTTCAGGAATTTGATGTGATTTAAATACAACTGGCTGATTAGTAAAATGTTTTTATTACACCCTCAAGTATGCAGTTGCTTACTAGTACAATATACCCTTTACTAGATCTAATTTTTTAGCTACTTCTCAGTTTACCCATAAAACATTCTGATAGTTGTGAGACAAAAGTCAGTACTTGACCTGAGATTTCTTCATTTGGCATTTCCTTTGTGGTGCAACCCAGTCCGTGAATCTATGCTGTTCTGGCCCACTATTAAAGCTACAAAATTCATGCTTCGGAGAATGCTGCACATGTAGTTTAAACTACAATATGTAAAGCTACATATTTTAGCTTCCCATATTGCAATGCTAAGTTGACGTTCAGATTCTTTGACATACAAGTGTGTCTCGAGAGCTTTAGTTTCAAGCACGTCAAGCTCATGTTGTACACCAAGTAATTTTTATCCAAGACAAGCCTGTGCAAGTTGAAGAGACCAAGACAGTTTTTCAGGATGCAAATTCCCTGCCATTTTGACCACTAAACATTTGGTTTAGCAATATTCCTGCTGTCCTCTGAAAGGAAACAGTCTTAAGCCAGAGTATTTGACAAGAGCTTTATTGAAATCAGAAAGCTTCACTCATGCTGATGAGAGCCACCTAGTATCCAAAGCCCTGTAAGACAGAAAAGGGCAACATTAGTACAAGTAACAATAAGGCTCAAAATTGTTGTCTTGCTGTCCAGCTTACTTTGCCTGGGTTGTATCCACCAAATCGAGAACGAGCAGGAGCAGACACGCCACCTGTTGCACCACCTTGTCCATAAGGAGCCATCACAGGTAGCCTGGGGCCATCAGAGCTCTGGGGGACTGCAGCAGCCTCAGGCTGCGCAGGACCAGCGTTATCAGGGTAGTGGTATCTGATGTAGTGAGTGTCTTGCCAGTTGTCGCTTCCCTGCTCGTTGCTGCTGCTGTAGTGACTGAAGGTGCCCGGAGGATACTGGCCAGTCAGGAACATGTAGTCGTAGTAAGGGTAAATATTCCAGCCTCTACCAATGCCGGACTCTGGCTGAGGTTGGCTGGTGAACCCTTGTCCAGCAGCGACTGGCACTGGAGAGAGCCAACCTTGTTCCTCAGTCTCCATCTGGTAGTCTCCATTCTCAAAGGCTTCCTCAAGATGAGACAACTCTCCTGCCTGGTACACTGGTCCAGGTGGACTCACATTCTCAGGTCTACTGAAGCCAACGCCACCAGCTCCAGCTGACATTCCCTCACCCGCAGAGGAGAGACTGGGAGGTGCAACCACCCAGTTGATGTCTGAGTAGAGGAATAAAGAGAATGAGCCGTAGGTTCCAACAAAACTCCCATCACATTCAAGAATTTGAGTCTAAAAATCAAGTCAAGAGTAGCTAGTAGGAACTGATTTAGATCCACAAGGGTACTAGATTTGTTACCTCGTGAGGCAGGTTGGAAAGCAGCTCCTGGCTGTGTTGAGCTGGCAGGGCTTTTCCTCACAGAACTACCGCTGTATCCTGACAGAGCAGGCCCAGAAGAAGGGGAGCTATAGCTAAAAGATGCTGCTGGTTCTCTCTGAACACCAGTCTGAGCGGAACTGGGCTCCCATTTTTGAGCAGGGGGGTGAGCTGGTTTGGAGACTCCTTTAGAGAGAGCATTGTAAGGGATCGCCACAGCTACAGGTGCAGACTGGCTAGAGCCAAGATAAGGGGCAGTATTGGTGTTATAGCCTGGGGCTGGGCACAAAAGAGAAAATTAGGAGACAGTTCAACTGAAGACATGCAACATTTTCCTGTAATGGACAGTTATAGGTTACCTTGCTTAAGAGGGATGCAGCATATATCCACAATCAGCAAAGCGAAGAGGGAAGTCCTGTGATCATTTAAGAAAAAAAAAAACAAATCAACAAACAATTCCAAGCAAACATTTACAAGACTACTTGATACAACAACCACTTACCCCAAGAAGAACCAAACAGTCATCATGTTGAATGCCAAGACTAAAGAACTTGTCAAATGTCAAATGTTATAAATGTTGTGAGAGATCAGCCCCGACCAATCAGAGCCTAACGAATTAATGATGGACAGCTGCTGGTGAATGACAAGAAGATGGATCTTCTTGTGTATCTGTCCCACTCCATCCCCCTATCAGCCCATCAGAGGGGCACAACTATACATGCGTTGCACATTATATGCTTATAAAACTTCAAGCCTCAACAGATCTACACTGATGACAACTTTGGCCAAAGACACTGCACTCGATGTGCAGAAGATATTTTCTCATTTGATGTTTTGACAATGATGGTGGAGAGTGCTGTGCTTAAGATGTTGCCCCGATATTTGGTATTCAGTTTAGCTGAGATCTTGTGACAGCAAAGGCCAAAACATTTACTTATATTATTTTCATGTTCTTACAATGTTACAGTTTAATTTTGCTTCTATCCAAAGCAACACAGCAGTTAATATAATACAAGCAAGGATCTAGTCAGGAGAGACCAACATCAGTAAGTGCCATGAAGCTAAGTTCAAGTCTGATAGGATGGAGGCACCAACAGGCAGTACACAGGGGTAATGCATAGAAGCAGATTTATTTTCCCCTTTTCAGTCCATCAGGTGTGGAGGTGTTTGTGAAAGCTGTGTTAGCTTTTTCTTAAGGATTGGGATGGACTCTGCGGATCAATTGGAGTTTGGCAACTCATTCCACAGCTCCAATTTGGTATTGGAGAGTGCAGGTTAACACTCATGTTTGACATTTAGTGATTGCATAGACAACTCATAATACTCATCAAATTCCCTTTCCAATGCTCCTCTGAAGAATTTACAACACGCAGGCCATTTGAAGGTGATCACCTGTGACCTTGACATGATTCGAACATGCACCCTTCTGATCTGGAGTCAGACGCGCTACCGTTGCGCCACAAGGTCTGTCAATACTACTTAAAAAAGGGGTCATACAGGAAAATTGTCTATTATTGCATCAACCAGCAGGATTCAGACTTAATGCTCTTACTTTGCTGTTACTGGTTCCAATTTTGCATTACTACTTGAATTACATAACTTATTTTGCCCTTGCAACATTTTGGTTTTTGAATGCTCGTTTGGCATCTGGCATTAAACACAGAGGAAGACCTTGATCCAGACATCCATGCACCAGTCAGGGAATTCTTCTTCTAGAAGATATTACCACATTTGGTGCAGTCTATAACATGTCACTCTAAAACTTGCCACCACTGCTCAGTTCAGCTTTGATGACTGAGAAGGCCATAGCATATGATTCACCTCGTGCTTCATGATTTGGGACATTGTCATCCGGGAAGAGGTTAGTGCCATGAGGATACATGTGTTTGATCACAGAATAAATTGAGCAACCCCTGAGTTGCTCAAAGAGAGTTACAGAGAATTGCAACTGTTTGACTTTGACATGATCTGAACACACAGCCTTCTGATCTGGAATCGGACGCACTACCATTGCGCCACAAGGTCTGCTGCCTTAAGGCCTTTACACACTGGACGCGATTTTTCGTGCGATTAATTTGCATGTCAATATATTTTTTCGAACTGTTGTTTGTGTTATGAGTACTTTCGCACAGAACGCAAATATTACGAGGCAAAAAAGCGACGTGATTTTTCTTCGGACCTGGGTCGATTTCTCCGAATTTTCACACAGCGAATAAAAGCATCAACCAATCACAAAGCGCAATCTGCACAGACAGCTGTTTCTTGCGACGGCCCACGTGGGGTGTTGAGCATCCCATTGTATGTATTTTGAACTTATATACCGTATATACATTGATTTAACAGCTCCCAGTCTGTCTGTGACCACTGCAGGCAGACAGGTAGATTCACTTACTACAGGGGGCAGAGATGTAAGGGCAATGAATCAATACATGGATATATCATGTATCATCACCATGTATTTATGAACACAAACACTGTGGATTCCTTCCCATGGAGCTGACATGCAAACTGGTTCAGTAACTTCCTTCTATTTGTCAGCTTCTTGAAGACAGTTTTTCCTCTCAGCTCTGCTGGAGCTGCAGCTGACAGGCGGCTGCTTCTGTGAACAGAGTCCCTGAACACAGGTCGGAGATCCTCCAGTGATGATGATCTTGTCTTTCTCACTCGACAAAAGAAGAGGAGAGCACTATATCCATTCAATACACGGGCTCTGACCTGCATTCAGCGATTCTGTCCACAGAAGCAGCCGCTGGACAAACTGCCCTAATCAGACTGACTGACAGCAGAATGAGCTGTCGCAAATTCGTGTTTCTATCTCAAATTTGCATCGCTGCTGGTGTGAATAGTTTTGATGCGAACTATTCGCAGGCGATTTTGCAATTTCGCATCGTTTATTCACGTCGCATCCAGTGTATAAAGGCCTTTAGACTCTTATGGAAACTTAGAACCATGCTATACAAGCACAATATATCACTGCAGCAGGATTCAAGCCTCAAAAAATCTACACTGATGAAAACTTTGGCCAAAGACACTGTGCTCTTCATGCAGAAGATATTCCCTCTTTGGATGTTTTGACAATGGTGGTGGAGAGTGCTATGCTTAACATATCACCCCAAAATGTATCATAGATGTTTAGTTCAGCTGAATTTGAGTGACAAAGGCAAAAATACATTTACATTTTTATGTTGTTACAATTTCATTTGGGGGATGCTTTTATCCAAAGCCACATACATCTGAAAGTTAAGTCAGAGTTGCAACTGTTTGACCCTGATGTGATTTGAACACATAACCTTCTGATCTGGAGTCACACATGTTAGAGTCTTGAGATTTAAGCATTAAAAGTGTTTTAGGGAGATGGCATTTTGATCCACAATATACACATCATCCAAGTCACAAAGGGCAACTGTGCATTGTATGTTACATAGCTTGAAAGGGTATCAATTTGTATGGAATCTTTTGTTGCAACTTTTCTAGCTGGGAACATAAGAGCTTCAAAGCCTTATTTGACTAAACTCAAATCTAACCTGGTCACTTGACATGATTTAAACTGTCCTATTTGGAGTAAAATGTTCCTTCATAGCATTCTCAGGTCTAAAACTGTTTAGAGCTAATACATCTAGTTTTTAAGTTACGTCCCTGTTTGACCCAACATTCTGCAGATACCTGTGTGATAGAGTTCTTGGCCCCATGTATTTACACACTTTCATTGAAGGAAAGCAGAGAGACACACACTGGTTAGTCCTTGATTCCATTCTCCGTTTTGGCCTAGTTCAAGCTACGGCGCTCACTGAAACTACAAAAATTTCATGCTTCAGAAAAGTCTGCACCATGTAGTTTAGGGAACTACAACATGTAAAGCTACACATTTTAGCTTTCCATATCGCAATGCTAAGTTGACGTTCAGATTCTTTGACATACAAGTGTGTCTCGAGAGCTTTAGTTTCAAGCACGTCAAGCTCATGTTGTACACCAAGTAATTTTAACTTACTGTTCTTAAGCCTGTGCAAGTTGGAGACCAAGACAGTTTTTCAGGATGCAAATTCCCTGCCATTTTGACCACTAAACATTTAATTTAGCAATATTCTTGATGTTCTGAAAGGAAGCAGTCTTAAGCCAGAGTATTTGACAAGAGCTTTATTGAAATCAGAAAGCTTCACTCATGCTGATGAGATCCACCTAGTATCCAAAGCCCTGTAAGACAGAAAAGGGCAACATCAGTACAAGTAACAATAAGGCTCAAAATTGTTGTCTTGCTGTCCAGCTTACTTTGCCTGGGTTGTATCCACCAGCTTGGGAACGAGAAGGAGCAGACACGCCACCTGTTGCACCACCTTGTCCATAAGGAGCCGTCACAGGTAGTCTGGGGCCATCAGAGCTCTGGGGGACTGCAGCAGCCTCAGGCTGCGCAGGACCAGCGTTATCAGGGTAGTGGTATCTGATGTAGTGAGTGTCTTGCCAGTTGTCGCTTCCCTGCTCGTTGCTGCTGCTGTAGTGACTGAAGGTGCCCGGAGGATACTGGCCAGTCAGGAACATGTAGTCGTAGTAAGGGTAAATATTCCAGCCTCTACCAATGCCGGACTCTGGCTGAGGTTGGCTGGTGAACCCTTGTCCAGCAGCGACTGGCACTGGAGAGAGCCAACCTTGTTCCTCAGTCTCCATCTGGTAGTCTCCATTCTCAAAGGCTTCCTCAAGATGAGACAACTCTCCTGCCTGGTACACTGGTCCAGGTGGACTCACATTCTCAGGTCTACTGAAGCCAACGCCACCAGCTCCAGCTGACATTCCCTCACCCGCAGAGGAGAGACTGGGAGGTGCAACCACCCAGTTGATGTCTGAGTAGAGGAATAGAGAGAATGAGCCGTAGGTTCCAACAAAACTCCCATCACATTCAAGAATTTGAGTCTAAAAATCAAGTCAAGAGTAGCTAGTAGGAACTGATTTAGATCCACAAGGGTACTAGATTTGTTACCTCGTGAGGCAGGTTGGAAAGCAGCTCCTGGCTGTGTTGAGCTGGCAGGGCTTTTCCTCACAGAACTACCGCTGTATCCTGACAGAGCAGGCCCAGAAGAAGGGGAGCTATAGCCAAAAGATGCTGCTGGTTCTCTCTGAACACCAGTCTGAGCGGAACTGGGCTCCCATTTTTGAGCAGGGGGGTGAGCTGGTTTGGAGACTCCTTTAGAGAGAGCATTGTAAGGGATCGCCACAGCTACAGGTGCAGACTGGCTAGAGCCAAGATAAGGGGCAGCATTGGTGTTATAGCCTGGGGCTGGGCACAAAAGAGAAAATTAGGAGACAGTTCAACTGAAGACATGCAACATTTTCCTGTAATGGACAGTTATAGGTTACCTTGCTTAAGAGGGATGCAGCATATATCCACAATCAGCAAAGCGAAGAGGGAAGTCCTGTGATCATTTAAGAAAAAAAAACAAATCAACAAACAATTCCAAGCAAACATTTACAAGACTACTTGACGCAACAACTACTTACCCCGAGAAGAACCAAGCAGTCATCATGTTGAATGCCAAGACTAAAGAACTTGTCAAATGTCAAATGTTATAAATGTTGCGAGAGATCAGCCCCGACCTATCAGAGCCTAACGAGTTAAGGATGGACAGCTGCTGGTGGATCGGCACTCAAACCTCAGCAATTAGTCTAACACAAGCCAGGTGTAAATGGTTGATGTCCTTATTATCTCAGTTTGTGCAGATGGTGCGTACATAAATTGATGTTTTATTTGTGTTATCTGATATTTTATCTAACAGATTTTTGTGGCTTCGCAAAAATATAATTCAGACATTAATCCATTCAATTCCTTCAAAGCATACCTCACCACAATATCACTCTTCAGGCAAGTTTTGTTTAACATTTACTTTAACAGTTACTGTTAGGGCACAGGTAACATTGCAAAAAAATGAAGAAATATTTCACCAAAATATCTGACCTGAAATAAATGATGAAATAGTAACTGCACTATCTCATAGGAAATCTATCTGTGCCTGACATTGTTTATCTTTTGTATCAATATACACACAACTTCTGTTAGTACTAGGGCTGGGCAATATATCAATATATGATATGATATGATATGATATGATATGATATGATATGATATGATATGATATGATATTGTGATATGAGACAAGATATTGTCTTTTTGGATATCATAATATCGTGATAACATTAGTGTTGTCTTTTCCTGGTTTTAAAGGCTGCATTACAGTAAAATGATGTAATATTCTGAACTTACCAAACTGTTCTAGCTGTTCTATTATTCGCTTTTACCCACTTTGTCATTATATCCACATTACTGATGATTATTTATCAAAAATGTCATTGTGTAAATATTTTGTGGTAGCCCCAATGGTCATTCCTACAATATTGATATCAAGGTATTTGGTAAAAATGGTTTGTCCATTTAACTCTGCTTGCCCTGTATTTTATTTTCTTTATTTCAATTTATTTCAGTTTATCATTATTACTTCAATAATCTGTACTGTGTTTATTTTATTCTCATTCTCCTCCTGCCTGTTTTGAAATGTGCTATATAAATAAAGTTAATCATAATAATAATAATAATAAGACTTTGACGAAATGAGAATAGATGATCTGTGAACATGTATTCATCAGAGGCCATTTTTACATCCTCTTGTTTTTATAAGATCTGTCTTTATTGTGCATCATAAAATTAACAACATTGTTATTTTATCAGTTAAACTGACTGAACAGTCTTTTGTCGGCCATTTTATGTTTTGCGTTCAATAAAATCCAACACATCAGAGAGGGTCTTTGAAGGTCAATCAAACATCTGCTTCTTTGTACTATGGAACACTGCAGGATCTATTTATCATTTCATTTAATTATCAATCATGTTTTAATTGATGAAAGGCAAAACCAATACTCTCACAAGGACATGCAATATTACTAAAAAACCACACGGTGGCGCCACAGACTAAACAACCCAAGCGCGTCCTTTTATTAGCGACACAGTATTTAAAGACATCATACAGTGTAATGTGGTAGGCTTTTTTTTATTGAATGTATTTATTGCCAATCAGACGAAGAATATTGTGAGATGAGGCAGCTGTAGCTGATTTAATTTAATTATATTGGAAAACTAACACATTTTCAAAACCTTTTAATACTGCAGCCCTGTTTTTAAAATCTTATATTCGGCTTAACAACAAGGACTCCTAGCAGTAGCCCTCTTCTATTACTTTACAAAAAAGGTCATTTAATGTTTTTAGAGACTGTGCAGGAGGGCATTTGGACCTGGAGGAAGAGCAGAGAGGGGCGCAGAGCAGCAGCACAGACTAATGTGTTTTTATTAGAAAAGGAAAAAAAAAAGCTCTGCCCCACCCAGCCTGTCAACAGCGGCCGCAGCATGTGGGTCCTCACATCCTATGGTTCAGACAATATGTGGATGGTATGGACAATAGGATCACGGTAGGAGGCCATAACATCACGTAAGTTTACATCCTGCTATGAAAAGGGGCCAGACATCATACAGCTATACATTGAAATAGATCAGACGCTCTCTTTTCTAGGAGAAATCCTGATCCCATGCTCGACACTAAAGTCACAGTTTTTTAGTTTTTTTTTACCAGGCTAATTAATGCAGCTCAGTGTGGGCAGTAACCGCAGACCAGCAGTCCGCACAGATTTTAGCAGACACTGTGAATGGCACAGTGTTTAGTGCAGCATGAAGTCAGCGAGAGGGACTTTTAAGCACATCTAAGTCATGCATTTAGTGTCAATGTGCAGCATAGACTGGCCAGCCCATATATATATATACTGTAGCTGAACTGTGTGCAGTCTTACTGTTATGTATGAGCTTTTGTGCTTAGAAATAGAGAATGACTGGGCTCTTAAATCAAGGTTAAACCAAATCCTGATAATTAATACATTATCAGGATGAACAGAATGAACATGATAATCGTGTCTTTAAATCATGGCAGGACCCAAAGAAGGTCACAGGTCAGGAAAGTTTGAGAAATTGGCGTGTTTGTAAAATGTTGTGCTGTAGTGTTTAGTACTTGAAACTGTAGTATCGGTACCAAATGTAAAGGTAACTTAAAAGTGAACTTGTTTTCTTGTGCTTGTCATTTAACTTTAAAAGTCCTATACCCTTGCAAAATCATAATTAAGATTAATATCAATAATAATTCTAATTGACATATCTTGTGTGGCCAACAAGGAGGACTGCTACCCTATTATTTTACACATTCCAATATAAGTTATGTCACTGGATGAATAATTTAATATCTGAATCATGCACAGTAATAATTCATAATTCCCCTTAGAAACATAATACTATTTGAGTGCACACATTCCTACATAGGGGAAATGTATTGAACAAAAAAGAAGAAAGAAAGAGAAAGATTGTCTTTCAGAGGTTATTCTGGGATCACACACGTATATACACAGACTCAGTGTCTAGGTTAGACAAAGAGCCTCGAACACAGCCAAACATTTGTACTTATGGCAGTAGCCACGCCTATCACAGAGCGTGTTGCATGGTCTTTAGATTAAGGATAATTCTCCCTCAGAAACAGAAAATGTGTCACTACCCTGCTACGCTATGCATGATGCACACACTGTATATGAATATCGTCAATGAACCAACTTTAATTGACAGAGGTTTAGTATTTTTCTGGGGTTAAAATGCGTTGGTCTTGAACTTTTAAACATTAACCAGGTCATCATTTCAGGTGTGTGTTTAACCCCAATGGAGGGCCAAGAGACATTGATTTCTTCATACACTGCTAGTGGAGGTGTGGATTCAAACTAAGTCCAGTCTCATAAAGTTCAATACATTTTATATGTTTATACAATTCTGTTGGATTAAAAAATGTTATTTGTCCATGAGGAGAAATGAAGAAGCCCACATAGCATATAAAATGTGCAGCATTATTATACAGTGCAATGTACTACATTGCCATTGAGAAAGTCAAGACTCAAGGATATCACATGATAATGCAATGAATCGTGCAAGGCGTTTTATTTACATTTCTCTTACACTTTAGAAAGAAGAAGTAGTGACTGTGATGGAGTAAGAGAGTCCTGTGGTTCTTCTCTATTTTTAATCTTTGTACAAATGAAACAGACATGATGATGACATCTGAATATAAGCTATCCCCGAAGTTGCTTATGTTGGCGCGATTTTAAAGTGCGTGTTGATTGCTCATACACACACAAATTTTTATCATCACAACCACATGGCTTACTCATGACAGCACCCTAACTGCTGGATTGCAAAACCAGGGTCATTGTGTAGCAACTAATTTGTATTTATGTGATCCACTGTAACCTTACGCTGACATGATAAGATGGGTAATGGAAATAAATGTCAGTTGCAGGCCTAGTTTGGATGCCACACAAGTTCACTAGACATGATAAGATGGGTCCTGCTGATCTTGAGGCTCCCCTTTCTTTAAGATCTTTCTTGTGTGAAAATCAAGCTTTTATACTATAATTACTTCAGCTGATATTGTGCTTCGTTAATGCATATTACCAAACGTGGAGCTGTGTGTTATTCCATCAGAGGAATAGTGTTCACATTGGACAAAGATGGAGGAACGGCTGGTTAACAGGGGTTCAGCAGCTCATTGTTGACCTGGGGCCCTCTTGCAAGTAAATCTGGCCATTAAACTCTAACCTTTAACCTAAAACCAAGTCATAACCCTCAAACAGCCCCTTGATCAGAGTACATGATCAGATTACTCTCCTATTTTGTTTTGCCACTCATCATAAGATACTTTGGACTTTTAGATTCATTGATAAATTTACAGTGTCTGTGCCAGACTCTGGTCATTCTGACAAGTTTGAATATGCAGCTGATTTGATGGACTGGTGAGCCAGAGTATTCAGAGAAAATAAAAGGAGCTAAGAATAATAAACTATACAAAGCAATTTCCACTGAAGGTTCACTTCTTCACCTGTTCTTGTTTCTTTGACCATATCACCATATTTTTCATTTAGTTCATTCTTGAGCTTGGAAAAAGCACTTGACAAAATATTTTTCTCACTTATTTGTTGTTAGATTAACTTTATTTTTCCCAGGGGGAAATTGGTTTGCAATGTGGAAACAAAAATCTGACAGACACATTAAAACATACACACACAAAAAAACATGTTGAAAAGTCAACATGTTGGTTTTAATGGAGGAATATATGCAACAGTATCGCTTTCTGTTTTATAGTTTTATGACATTAATGGAGGTTAGTGGCACAAAGGAGTACAGTACAAGCTTTATCATGCTGTGGCTGCACACACAATACATACAATTGGGCAATTATTTGTTGACATTAGCAAGGAGATGAAATAATGCTAGCATTGTCCTTTATAGCGAGTCTGTATTGTGAGTAGAGAGGAATCATGTAGCCTTAAGACGCTTGTTGATCTTCTTTGTAGTTAGTGTCTCTAAGCTTTACCTACACACACACACAGACATAAGCTGGGGTGATGTTCAGATTTACACTCAGCAGTTGGTTTTTGGGAAGTGCATGTCACTGTGTTTGCGTGCCACTGTGTGTGTTAAGAGAGCTGTGTCTTGTGATCAGATGACGAGAGTGGTGAAGTATTTACACTACATGAGGTCTTGTGAGTGGTGCTATAGTTAAAATAAAGACTTCCAGCAGTGACCAGCAGTGACCTTCCCCCTTGACCCGTATCAGCATATGCTCTGATTGCTCATGTGCCATTGCAACCATCACATAGCAACAACCTTCTACATGCAAATTGATGCATTATTTTGTTCTGAGTTGATCCCCTTTGTAGCAATGTCACTGCAGCCATTTTGCATCCCTCTTCACCAATGAAATAAACAAAAGAAACAAACAAAATCATTGAAATCAGCCTCATAACCTATAATCCAAATTACAATAATGGATTATATTCTCTAGAGTCTTATTGTTGTCTAGATGGCAGAGTTGAATAATTCAGGAATTTGAAGAATGAACTGGAGCTTGATAACATGTCTGACATGTCTGACACTCTGTGATTGATTTTGTGTCGTTAATAATTTGTTCTGCTGATATTGGTCCTCTGAAGTCACTGTTATGATGTTGTTGGTTATTGATCATGGTGGTAGCTCATGTATGGGTTAAAGTAAAGACACTGACAGACAGTTTAGTGGTTAACAGTATTTCATTGCATCTCTTGGAATAGAAGGCCATTGTTATTTTTAATTTATATTAATTTATGTAATGTGTCTAACTGTCTGGGGTATCATTTGCTGATGACACAACTGCTTTTTATTCACATTAAGACCCCGATGTAATAGCTAAACTATTAAATCAAGAACTCATTAAGATAATTGTAAAAAATTATCATCATTTTCAAATGGTTCGCTAATTTCCAAATCTGATCATTTCTAACACAACTAAGAGGTTCAGGTGAGGTTTAACTTCTGTTCTGTATTTCCTTCTTTTAAACTTTCCCCTTTGTGTCTTCTGTTTGTAAAATATATGATTTACTTCTCAAGAGATACAGAAAAGTTGTGAGGTTTTCCTTCGGGGGAAGTCTGCAGCATTGTGACAACAGGTCATGTGTTACTAAAGCACCATTTGTTACTCAGCCTGTTGAAGATTGATAAGGTCCATAAATGATGCTTCATATGCACGGCTGAACCAGTCTTGCCAGTGCTGCCAGTATCTACATCTGGAGTATGTCCTACTGGTTCAGTGGCTCTGATGTTTGGCTTCTTGAGAATGCAGTTTGCTCTGCAGCAATACAAAAGGGAGGGGACTGGAGAGGAAGAGGAAGAAAGAGTTGAGCTATATAAATGAAGAGAGTGAGGCAAGAGCATAGAGGTTTGGTTTCTAGGGGGACCCACAGAGGCTGAAGAGTACTACAGAGAAGGTCTGTGTCACATTCTTTTTAAAACTGGAGAGTACTGCAACTTAACTGTTTTTTGTCTTCCAGGATATCTCCTCTTTGTGGATTCAAGTGAAAGTTACTTTGTTTGCAGTCTGTATTTACATATTTAAATAATGTCTTTCTGTTTTTAAAGTGTGAGTTAAGACAGTGTCATGGCTATGACTTACCAGTTTTATGATTCACCAGTATGAAAGATTTATGTCTTTCTGCCTCTGTGTTTATGCAGAAGTACATTTCTTTTGGGAAGAGAATTGACCTAGTGTCCAGATGTGAGTGCTGGTTTTGCTTGCGCAACTTTTTTTCCATCCAAATGTTTTTGAACATGTCCTGCAGGACATTTATGGAAGTTAGATCATCATTGCTTTAGGGGTTCAGAATGGGGTCTTCTTTCCAAATAACTGAGAAAATATGAAAAAATGTCTTATTTATGTTTTCCTATTTTTGGCAGGTAACGTGAGGAAAGCCAGCTGTGTTCCTGTGGATCCATGCAGGTGTGAATATAGTCTGTCTGTGAATTGTCTGCTTGGTGTGTGTGTGAGTGTGCTTGTGTGTGTGTGTGTTTGCTTGGTGTGTGTGTGTGTGTGTGTGTGAGAGAGCAACAGGGGACGATGCCGGATTGTGAGAAGCGCTTTTTGGTGAAGCGCAGCCTCACCTTCGCCACAGGTCTGGTGGAGAGCCTGTGTTTTTCCGGGGCTGTGTTTGGATGGGCTTCGCTAGTTTTTGTCCTCAAGTCGGAGGGATACTTCCACTCTCTGTGTGTCAACACTACACAAATCAACACAACACAAGTCAACAACACAGTCTTAGGTCAGTTAAGTGTCCTCACCTCTAGTACTTTGAATTCTGAATGTGTGTAGAAATGATCAGCAAACGATGTGCCGTAAAACACAGTTCAACTCAACTCAACTGTCGTCTCTGACTACAACTCATTCTCTCTGACAGATTGCAGTGGACAGGATGAACAGTTCTCTCTCATCTTCACCATCGCCTCCTTTATGAATAATTTCCTCACGCTGCAGAATGGTTTCCTCTTTGACCGGTTTGGCACCACAGTCGCTCGGCTCTATGGAATGTGAGTCCACCTTAAAAATACCTTAATTAAAGTAAAATTGTCATTGAATTTAATGAAGCTCCAATCTCATTTGTCATCAAAAACAGAGTTATCCTGTAAGCCCACCTGCCTGATAGGAAGTAAACGACTACATTGACTAGTAAAGAACAATAAGGAGGTTGTTAATTAGTGTGATTATTGAGTAGCAAGTGAAAGATGCAGCTGGTTTTTCATCTGTGGTTGCACTGTATGACTTGAGGTGTGATGTTGGAACGATTTGACTTGATTTGCTACAGTAAAACCTCAATTCTTCATCTAATTCTTGATGGTCAAATATCACATTTGACGCACTGATTTAAGGTTTATTTTGTATAAAGTTTGACATTTCCAAAGAGTATAGAAGCTCTATAAATATAAATAGTATAAAAATAAGTAATCTGATGAAAATAGCACAGTCAGCATTGATAAAACACCAAAGCACTGAGTTCAATTTTGTTGTTCAAACTTTGGTGTATTTCCATGACAAAATCCAGTTTATCTCAGCTGTCAAAATGCAGTACTCATTGATGTGAATCAATCCAGACCTTTTAACATCAGTGAAGTTCACTTCCAACCTGGAACTGGTAGTGGCTTTTTACATACTGATTTATATACTAACTGATATTACACAGATTACCTCAAAGTAATTTATGCATCCATAAGATTTACTGTAAATGAATAGAAAAAGCAAGAAAAGAAAGCTCAGCAACCGCTCTCTGAATTATTTCTGTTGGCAACACTTTGATCATTCAGGTTACTCAGCCATTACTTTAATTTTTTGACGCAGTAATAAAGTAATAAAACAACAAAGAGTGGCAGTCTGCAGCAGCCTGCTGTTCTACTAAACCCAAACACACTCTCAGTAAAGACAGATGGGCTTCTGTCCTCTTCACTGCTTCCCTGCATGGCTGTGACTCCCTAAGCTAACACTACTTTGCAAAGAGGCAGGCCGTGTTTTTCAGTCTGAGTTGTGTGTGTGGATAAATATGCTGTTCATGCTCTTGTTAATCAAAAGGGTCATGAACTGTAGGACAGTTAGAAAAACAAAAGGGGAAGAGTTCAAAGCTCTTAAGAAAGGATGTTATGTAAAGTAGCTGAAGTTTCCAGACTGTAGTCACACAAATGTGGATGCAGTGTATATACTGTGCATGCCAAAGCTGCCTGACACTGTAAGCAATGCTTCATAGAGAAGTGTTATATGAGAAAAGGGAGCACTAAAGAAAACAAAGCAGTTAAGGGCTGAAATACCAGACCCTTAAAAAACTAAAAAAAAAAAAGAGGAAAAGAGAGAAACAGTTAAGAAATAGAAAGGTTGCGAACATTAATCAACAGAGGATGAAGAAATAACAGAAGGAACTTTGTTTTTTAAGTAACTCCTTCCTACCGCCTCAGAATTAACATCTATCATTTAACATAAACACATAGAAGCTCACACACATACCTGCCTAGTGTTTTGCCCCAGATATATCTAAATCTTCAATAACAAACTGGCACTAAGAACATCCATATGTTTCCACTAAAAGAGGGTGGAAGGAAAATATAGGGCCAAGGAATGCAAATAGCTCAACAAGAGGATCAGATTAGTTGGATGGAGCTGAGAGAAGGTTATTAAAGTCGGGCAAAAGTTCTCCAAACATGACAGAAACACAGAGTCTGGGTGTGTATATGTGTTTAGTAGTAGTTTTTTATGAATTTGTTGATTCAGTCCTATTTTCCTACCTTAAAAATCTAGTCCTTTAAAGCCATCACCATCAATATCAGCTTTATGTTTGGTACTGTGAAGGCCCCAATGCACCAAAAAAGTCATTATGATTGATGAAATTTCTTTTTTCCACCAGATTTCTTTACACCATGGGTACCTTGATGGTGGCCTTCTCATCCCCAGGTGAAGATGTTTTCTCTCTTTGCCTGTTTTGTGCTCTTTCAGGCCCCTCATGTCTGACGAAATATTGGTATATACAGACTTAGATGTTACAATTACCAGGTGTGGCTGCTCATTTTTCTCATTTTTCTCATTTTTTCCCATCAGCTCTGTCCATCCTGCTCTATCCGGCTCTCTCCGTCCTGGCCGTGGGAGGCATATTGTTCCTGATCACAAACATGCAGGTACGGAGGTGGTTATTCAGACTGAAGCAGTTGTTTTCATGATCAATTAAACTGCGTGTTACTTTCTTGATTATTATATAGCGTGCAAAATTGTGGAAAATCTGCATCACAGTTTCCCAAAGACCAAAACATCATGTTCAGTATCTAGTTATGTCTTCATTTCTCAACATCTCAGCCACTCATTTCTCTCCCAACAGAGAATGATCAGAAACTAGGATCAGGTGTTTAAATGCCACGGTATCCTGGTTTCTGTATCCTGGAGTACTTCAGGTAGCATATCCAGGTTTCTAAAACCAGGATATGACGTCTAAATGAGCAACACACAAAAACCCGATTATAACCAGGATACTGCGCATGTAAAAAGAAGGTAGCAAGTCCTCAAATTGGAGATGCTGAAACCAAAGAATTTTTAGCTTTAAGATGACTTATGTAATATAACCAGATTGTTGGGTAATATTACATCTAACCTAGACTGACTGGAAAGCTGATGTTGCAATTAGGAAATTTGTGCAAAGCAGTTTCGAAGTTTGACTGTGTGATTGTTAAATATTGTATATTTTCTAGCTGTGCAAAGAACATATGTAGGCTTCTGTCACATTATTTTTAGTTTGGTCATATCCTGTATGTTTTTATGGGCTACTCAATGCCTGCACACATGTTCATGTGAATGAGTGTCAGAGAAAGGAAAGTTCTCTGACAAATACAGTTGTTGGGGCTTTTTTTGGAAGCCACGGAGCTCTGACTTTATGATCTGAGTGTTTGCCAGATAAAAATATTAAGGTCTGCCCTCAAGTCACCACTAAACTAGAACACAGACAAAAGATAGAGTGTCACTGAGCTCTGGGAACTTCCCCTGATTGCAGGGCTTTTCTCACACCAAGCTCATGATCTTATGGTGAGTAAACACAAAACCCTGTTGGGGATGTTTGCTATGTTTGAGTGGTGTAGCTATGGCTCCAAACCACAACCTCATATCCAGCCAGGACGTTCAACTCAGCACTGCAGGCATCCCCCTGATACGTCACTTATATTTAAAATATTCTGCATAAATACATTTTATTAATATTATTATTGAACGACAGAAAACAGACGCTTAGGTGCAACATTCATCACTTCATCAGTTTCTATTTTCTTCCTGCAGGTGGGGAATCTGTTCGGCACTCATCGTTCCACCATCATCACTCTCTACAATGGGGCCTTTGACTCTTCCTCAGCACTCTTCCTCGTTATCAAGGTGAGAAACAGAGTGAAGGTTTCGTTTACTACTGTCATTTATATTTAAGTACCATCTCATGTACTGATGATCAACCTCCTTCCTTCTTGTCTCCTCCTGTAGTTGTTATATGAGTCCGGTGTCTCTCTCTGCGCCTCTTTCCTGTTTCTGTCTGCCTGCAGCGTCATTCACCTGCTCAGGACTTTCTTCCTGCTGCCCAGAGGGATCATCCCCTACCCGCTGCCTGAAGGCTACACATACGGGTATGAATCCTAAACTAGGCTAATCTCACATACGTGCATGAAGAATGCATCAAGCGAAAACAGGACTCATTATCTTCTTTTTTTAAAAATTAAATACATTATTTTTTTAAAATGTTTTTCATATAAAAACATGCAAGCAAACAAGCACACAATTTTAAAAATATAATTTTCCGCATAGTTTAATAATTTCTTGTTTTTTCTAACTTAGAGGGACTCTGTCTCAGAACAGTTGATCTGTGCTCTTTGGACTTTACTGTTCTATGTTAGTCCAGGGATCATTGATCAGTCCAGCCACAGTCCCCACCTCTAGTCTAAGAACTGGTTTCCACTGCCTTATTTGGTGCAGTTAGGGTTGAACCCCACATGTACCCAATTGAACTGATTAACTGATAGCACCGTGTTGGGGGCTGCACAGCTTAAGGCAGCTGTCTTTCCAGTGACACACAAATGCTTTAACCACAGGTCATGGAATTTGTAAACCATGTTTACTGTGGTGACTGCAAAAACAATGTTGCTAGACCTGTTTCTGGCAAACAGGAGTGCAAAATGCCACCATTCCATGCAGGATGTGGGCCAAATGAACATATGAACTAGTTCTTGTTTATTTGGTTCATTCCTGGTTGACATGTGGTATTGCAATGGCTTTCTTGTTGCCTGGATCTGGCCCAGTGGTGTCACTCAATGTACTATTTGGGCCAAATGAGGATATGGAATGTAGGCCAGATCAGGGCCAGAATAAAAATGAACTGTGGTCCAGATGTGGGTCAGATCTGGTTTATTTGTTTAGTTTTGGTTTAAAGTGTCATCATCCAATGCAGTATGGGGACCACATGAAAACGTTGGGTGTGGGGCCGATATAGGCCACAACAATTTTGCTATCTGGATCCGTTTCCTGTAAACATACTGGGGAATCCCAAACCAGGCTAAACTCACATACATGCATGAAGGATGCATCAAGCTATCTTCTCTTTTTTATTAAATACATTATTATTTTATGTTTTATGTATAAAAAGTGAAAAGTAAAATACAATTTTTAAAAAAATATCATTTTCAGTGTAGTTTAATCATTTCTTGTTTTTTCTATCTAAGAGGGACTCTGTCTCAGAAGACTCTCTGATCTGTGGTCTTTGCTAGATAACCTGTTTCCTGTAAACATACTGGCGAAATGTTCAGTTTACAGTACAGACAAGTGTGCTCAGTGTAACGGTGTGCAGCAAAAAAAGTTGGTTGGTTAAACCAATGTGCTTCTACAACAAAAAATATTTTTCAGTGAAAGTCCGTAAAAATCGAAGCACCGAGCTTTCCTCATCTACATAAATGAGTGTTTTTAAAAAAAAATGTTCAATGATAAATTAATTTTTTTCAACCACTTAAAGGCAAATAAACAATTGATGTAAAAGTAATATTTCTTTGAAAATATCCGTCATACCTTGTTGATTATATTGTTTTGGACTTGAAAATCACAATTCTAAACTAAATAATTATTAAAGAACTTCCACTATGCCCATAGACTGTGATTAACCCTATTTTGACCTTTGACCTTTGTCAGGATAACCTTTGGTAAATCAAAGAGTTCAGAGATGACAGTGGCGAATGGTAACGCTGATGGAGCAACAGAGGAAATGCCACTCGACAAGGATGCCCCTGTAAAAGAAGGTGTGTGCAAGTGCAAATTTGTGCAGTTTAATATGATGCAGATATAAACAAAATGTCACTGAAATAATGTTATTTTATATCCCATCTCTCCACTCCCCTTTCTCTTCCATTTCTTCCTTTGTTCTTTTTTGCTCTTTTCATATCTGCGTTTCCCCCTCGTCTCTCTCAGTTCAGAGTTTCCGTGAGTGTTTGATGTCCAGGTTATTCTTGGGGCATCTGTCCTGGTTGTCGGTGATGCAGCTCAGACATTACTTGTTCATCGGCACCCTCAACCCCATGCTGCAGCGGCTGACTGAGGGAGAGCCATCACTGGGTAAACACACACCCACCCATCACGTCACTGTTTACACAAAACTGGAACTATGTACAAACCTTCCTCATTATGTAAACTTTATTCTCACTCAGAAAGGCAAGTTACCCCGAATATTTCCCAATATTTAGCCTTTGTGTCAACACAACTTTCCTGGTCATAAATGAAGAAATATTGCATTGGAAGACTGCACTAATGTTCCTGTTTGTGCACTGTTGTTGATTTTTGTGTCCTAATTTTATAAAAAAAAAAAAAAAAAAAAAAAAAAAGATTCTACTGACTTTATAGCTAATGTAGAAAAATGCAAAATAATTTGAAAAAATGATGTGTGTTTAAATTTGTATTTGTATACATAAGATTTTTCTATTAGACTTTTTTCTTTACATTCTATGTGAAACACTAAAATTGTCTCTTCTATTCTTGTTTGTAATTCTGTTAAATTATTCATTTTATGTAAAGCACCTTTGAGACTGTCTCTTTGTATAAATGCTTCTATAAAAAATAAATAATCTTTGCCTGTGTGTCTCTGCAGTGAGCCAGTACACCAATGCTTTTGCCATCACTCAGCTGTGTGGCGTGCTGTGCGCTCCATGGAATGGCCTCATTATGGACAGACATAAGGGCAAACCCCGCGCTGCAGGTACCACGCTAATAATGACTGAACCAGAGCACACACCAAAACGGTCGGCAGATAAACCATCATTTATTAGTGGGCTCTATCATGTCTAAAGACAAAAGAGAAATGAGTTACAGAAGTCTCGTTACAAATGGAAACTGGTAAAACAGCAGTACAGAAGCATGTTCTTCTTCATGGTTATACAAGACAGAATTAAAGAAAGTTATAATGATGAACTTATGAAATGCAAATGTTGGTACCCCTTAGCTAAGCTTTTATTGTAACTAGTAATGGTTAAATTATTTTTATTCTGTGATAGGTCATTTGTAAGTTGTGAAAAAATCTCTCTGGCTTTTGTTTATCCTCCTTTCTGTTTCTAGCTAGTTTTATCTTATGGAAACTCCTCCAAATGGACCGTTTGACCATCTAGATTATACAAGTGAGGACAGCTTACTTTTATAACTGCAGACCTGATGGCTAAAAGTGAGAAACTCATGATAATATCACATTTTCAGCTGGGGGAGGATATACATAAGCCAAAAAGGGATTACTCACAGTAAACACACCAAATGTTTACTCACTGATGACTTATTACTGATCTATAAAGCATAAATAAATAATAAATACCTGTTAATTTTACTGATTGGTTCTTGCAGAAGTTGTGTAAATAAAATGTGGTTCAGTGTTAAGTTGGAGTAAAAGCCTGCAGAGAACAGATGCTTTAGCTCTGCTCTGTCTGTGTGGACTCCTCATGATTATTTCTCATTGAAGGAACAGGTGTGTGTTTTCATTTTGTGCGTGTGTGTGTGTTTGTGTAGGAGAGAGTGAACGGGAGGCAGACCTACGTGCCTCGGTGCTTTCTCTCTTTCTGACGACGCTGCAGTGTGTGCTGTTCTCAGTTTGTGCCGCCACCCCATACCTGCCGGTGCAGTACCTCACCTTCATCCTGCAGGTTGTCAACCGCTCCTTCCTCTACGGTGGCAACGCAGCCTTCATCAGCATTGCGTGAGTATACTCGCTAACCAAAGTCAGACAGTATGTACCTGAGAAGGGCAGCACATAGAGCATGTAGGTGCCTGAGCAATGGAGCAATTGGAGCAAATGCATTCCTGTCATTCAATTAAGGATTTTGCTATGCCACTTTTTGTCTTTTTAAAAATAAATGTATCATCCTACAGGCCCCACAACCAGGTGATTATATTGAAGCAGCTTATATCAATGATCTTTTTTTCTATATTCAGCAACTGACAAAAACAAGTAATTTTAAAAATCTGACGTTTTTGGACCTTTTGAGTTGGTTCAGTCCAACCCGTCGTTAGAGAGAGAGAGACACAGCGGAGCTTTTCCTCACAGCGCCAAAGTGTCTGAATGAACAGTCAAATGATCAGCAGTGGAAAAATAACCTACTTGAACTTCTGCAGAATACACTGCTTTAGTTTCCATTCTGCTAAATATGATGACACATCAGTCTGTCATCCAGCTCCTCCATGTTGTTTTTTTTTTTTTAATTATTATTATTCTCTCATTTTGTCATGCAAGTTTATTGTAAAGGGAAGTAAAGTCTAGTCCTCAACTAAAATGGTAAAAATCCTCTATTTGAGATAATGCAGATGCATGATCTGCTTTTGAAGTTATGATTATTCATTCCTGTATACATTACAACTGCAATAGCTACAACTAGAACCTGGGTGTGGGGTTGGATTTTTGTTGTTGTCTTTGTTGCAGTTGTTAGACTTTGAAGATGCCTTGTAAGTACTGAGAATAACAACCATCAGGTTTAACATTGTTTAACCAGGTTTAATTATACAAATCTTATTATTTATATTAATATTATTACTATTTCATTTATATAAATTGTTTGTTCTTGTTTAAACTTGAAGATGGCTGCAACCTACTGACATTTTAGGTATGATAGCCATTCTTCTAATAATCATTTCCTGTCCTGATCCACCCAATTAAACATTGTTCTGATGCATTCCTGGTCTTCATTCCACCCTCAATCTAACTAGTCTAGACTAGTGCACGGGGGTTTCTTGACTTAATCCAAGAGGTTAGGTGGTGTAGAAATGCAGGAAATTTGTTTTAAATTACAATTTTTGGGGACCCCCCCCCCCCTCCCCACCAATTATGTATCTTTCCAAGTTTTTAATACATAACAAATTTAGTACATAACCAGGACAACCAGCCTATGTAGTCATATATTTTTTAGTTATAAACTCTATGAAGGCAAGAATGATGCAAAAAAGTAACAATATAAATAAGTGAAACTTTAAGTCCCTGTATTTAGCATTTACAAGCAGTATATCAATTTTAATAAATAGTTTATAGTACAGTGAAATGTTGCTGTTAGCACATAAAAGTGTTTATTAATGTATTTGTCATTGACTACAATTCCTCCTGTGAGCTTCCATAAGTGGATGCTGGTGTATAAACAGATTATTATTGGCAATATAAGTTTAACATGGTTGTAATAACATAAAATATGCCATTAGAAAATATATAATTGTTGAAAACAATGTTATGTTATAGTGAGTTATAAACCATTTATTTTATTATATAGTGCTTATAAATGCTACATAAGGGGACTTAAAGTAAAGTGTTACAATGTGGGTATGTGTGTTTGTTCAAAATCAGAGCAAGATGAAGAGTGAAGTGTGAATTAAGTTGACTTGAATTAAGTAAAATTCATGCTAGTTTTAAAGGTATTTTTTATACCTAAACTAAAAAAATTCTGGAAAGTACAATATGTGAGTCTGCTTACCTCCTTTTTCATCACTTCCTTCTTTTTGCGTTGTTGTCATTGCATGTGTGTGTGTGTGTGTGTGTGTGTAGTTTTCCGTCTTGTCACTTTGGCAAGGTGTACGGCGCGGTCATGGCCCTGTCTGCAGTGTTTTCAGTGTTACAATATCCCTGCTTTGCCCTGGTCAAAGGACCTCTGAATGGAGATCCCTTATATGTGAGTACATTACATGATTGATACAACAGTAACTCTCCAACACAACACAACTCTTTACCAACATCTCTATAACCCCCACCCCACCCCCTCCTCACGTGTCTGCAGGTGAATATCGCTCTGACGCTGCTCAGCCTGCTGGCCTTCATCCATCCCCTCTCTGTCTACCTGTACTGTCGAAGTCTTGCCTCACAGCGAGCCAAGAGCATCACCGCCTCCTCCTAACGTCTGTAAAATGAGATTCACACATAAAATGTCCTTAATATCACCAGTGACACTGATACTTCTTCGGTTTATCTCATTAATAGTGCTTGTGTGGCTGTGTTGCCACGTGTTGCCCATTTGTGGAGAAACATCAAGTGTTTTCCAGTTAATTTCAGATCACAGTCAAGTGTTGTTTCAGGTACAGTCATAATACATTTGCCAAACTCTTCTCTGAGCATGTTCACAGTCAAATTGAGTGTTTGATTAAAATTAACTAGCTTGTGGTCCCATAATTATCAAATTACCAAATGTAAAATTATCTACTTTTACTACTACTCACAAAACTTAGGAATAAAAACAGTTTATGAAACTTCTAGAGCAGATTTGTAGATGACTGCATTATAGAAATAGAGCTGAACACGCCTCTGTTTTCTCTCTGATTTTACCAAATATTATTTGTCATGATTAAATAATACATTACTGAAGCAGTATTATTAAGAATAGAGTTGTTTTAGTATATTATTCGTATTTGAACATTTGAGAGAATGTTTTTTTCCAATATTAACATTTACCAGAGGTGCAAACAAACAACAAGTATATATCTTGGATTGATTTACTTGTAATCACTGTTTAAACATCTTCACTGTCTGCACTTGTCAAATTAAATTATCCTTATTTTATGATTTATCTCTAGACACATAGACATATCTCGTACTCAAACACCCAAAATTGAATAATTTCTGCTACAAAGTCCTCCTCCAGGACCATGGGATATTTTTTGCGACTGGAAAGCACTTTGAGCCACTTCCTGTTGTTTTTAAATGTGTTAATATATAAATAATAGGGACTTGACTTATCTATTTACACTTTATAAATATATTATATAGTTGTTGATTGCACATGTGTGTCATCTCCAGAAAATTGGAGATTCCACACAAATGTTCTTGCAGAGGAACACAGTGGTGCAGATTTTTTTTTAAATAATTTACAATATGCCAGATGTAGCGTCAGACCATTCCTTCATGTGATCACTTGACAGTTGTCCTTAAGACATTTACACTTTGCTCTAAGTACAAGTAAGTCACTTGATAAATGTGTGTTATTGCTCACACACAAAAGTTTGATAAATACAGGTCCTGATATGCAGCCTGCTGCGGCAATGAGCATAAACTACAGCTGTTGTCAAATTTTCAAGATGCGTCATTTTATTTAATATGTACATTTGATTTCTTGAAGTGATCTAATACATGAATCAAACTGTTTAACTCTTTCAGCTGATTTCTAAAGTATCAAATGTGGTGCTGATGGGATTTTTAACTGAGCTTTAATAACTAATAACTAATAACAAGTTTTGTCTGTTGTTTTATTTGCCATTTTTGGTAAAATTACACATATTAGCTGCTCTTTATGTTTCCATAACTGTGATGTGTCTTATGTTGCTTTTTTTCATCCTGTAATTTAACATGCATTTTTTTCAGTTTTGTATGCTATGTGTAATCTGGCTACCAGCAGAATCATAGCTGTAGTAGCTTCAGAGTGCAAAGTGATAACACACTTTATTGACAAAGCTGAAAACATGGTTTACATCAGTGTGGATCTCTTCAACTTATCTCTATCTATATTTTTTAACCTAAAATGATAGTATAGGACAGTAGGATCCTGTGTGTAGTGACAGCATTAGGGATATTCAGAAACTAGAATCACAGATATCAATCTGTGTTGTTTTAATTAAAAGTATCAGTGATGTGCAGGTGAAAAAAGATGGCTCACTCTTTGACAATCCAATGAAGCTTCACTGTCAGAACAAAGGTCCTATTTGCTCACTAACATGATGTCTATGCACTGTTATCATGTGAGTTCATTCAGATTCATCAGTGCAGTTCAGTTTCAGCGCTCCGTGAGGAAAGTAGAGCAGGCAGCACAGCTCTGCCATCTGCTGGCCTCACAGTGACCCTGTTAGCAACCACTGTGCCAAATATTGACCAACAGTAAAGAGTTCACTTTATGTCTTAGTCTCATTTGGGGTCATGAAGGATTCAGACTTCCAGTGGAAATATACCATAATTATGTTGACATGTGAAGGATTATAAAGGGAAATATGTCACCTATAGTTTTTTACTAGTCAATTTATGTTTCAGGTAGATGGTTTATTTTTCTAATGTGCCGAGATTTGCCTTGTTGTAATGTTGTTGTATTGTAACTATAAATATGCAAATTCTGAAATGTATCTTTTGATATGAACCGGTTAGCGCAGCAAAGTATTGCTTATTTGAATAAACAAGTGATATTTAAAAGCTAAACCATGTTTTCTGAGTACTTTTTCTAAAACATTTTAATACAACAGCCAGTTTAGAAGAACAGCTGCACAAAGACTAATTCCAGTATTATTATTCATTCTGTATTTATTACAGCAATTAAACAGTAAGTTGTGTTTTTGGGTCACAACAAAAATATACTTTTCATCAAGTTCTAAAATTCATGACATGCTTGTAATTTATGTCTCCACATTTTAAAATAGAAAACTGTTTTGTGTTCACTTGCAACTGCACTTGTATTTTTTATTCTTTCAAATATTAGGGACCCTCTTGTGAAAATAGTTGTACAGTATGATGTCCTTTTTAGCTCTGGAGGGAACTTTCTAAAGTCTGAAAAAATAACTGAATAATAATATTAATTAATTAAGTAACTTTATATAGCAGTTTTAAAAACAGAGTTTACAAAGTGCTTTGACAGAAAGCAAAAGCAGGATACTTAGAAGGAGGATAGCAGCAGAAAACAGTAAAACCAACCAAAAGCAAAATTAAGGTAAAAAGACACAAAGGACAAAAGACACAAAACACAGTAGAGAGAAAACAGAGGGATGATAAAAGATAGATGGTAAAAGAGATAAAATACAATAAAAAATATTTTAAAAATGTGATTAAATAAAAATAAAAAGAGTAAAAGCAATAAAAAAGAGACATCACATTAAGCAAGTCTATAAAATGGGTTTTAAGAAGTGATTTAAAAGAAATCTCTGATTCTGTGAGTCTTATCTCCTCTGGCAGCAGCCACAGTCACCTTTAGATTTAAGGCTCAACTTTGGAACGGACAGAAGGGCCCCACCAGAAAATCTAAGGCTGCAAACTGGTTTATATAGAGTCATCATATCTGTTAGGTAGCTTGGAGCCAGATAAAGACCTGCTTTAAAAGTGATCACTTAAATCAATTCTGAATCACACAGGGAGCCGGTGGAGAGAAAGGTGAGAGAGTGACTTTTAGTTTATGCCAGAAAGAAGGGAGTCACAGTGGTCAAATCTAGAGAAAATAACTGGATGGATCTTATTGAAGGAAGCAGGATTGGACAACTTTTTTGATCTGTGGTTCAAAGATTAAATCTAAATCAAATAGTGCTCCTTTCTGGCAGACAAGGGACCAAGACCACTCTCAGTGAGACTGATAGGGTTTGGGTGTGTGGGGTGGTGAAGACATTTAAAAAACAAATTTAAGAGCTTTCAGGTCTGCATTTTACTGCCCTGAAAAATGGTCCATGTGACTGGAGACGGTGAGAGAGAAAGATACAGAGTGACGGTTAGGAAACAATCCCAGTGGGAAGACAATAGCTAACTGGAGCTCCACAGCTGGACAGATAAAGTGAAGAATTGCATTTGTCCAAACAAAAGAGAACTGATTAAAGGTTTTAATTTGTAGCTGGACTGACTCCTTGTCGAAGAAAGCTCTGATTTGATGGGCAGAGTCTAAACCTGCCAGATTCACAGCAGCCTCAGAGGACAGTCTGTCGTCTCCAGTGAGACTCTTGGCAGTCTGGGTAGGAGTTGCCATGTTGTCGCTGGAAGTGGTGAAGAGGTTTCACATGAGGCAAGATTGTCTGGGAGAAAAAAGCACGCTCTGGCAGGGTTTTAAACCTGAAATAACAGGGACAACTGTCTCCAGTTCTCTGTACACCTGCTGTGTGACAACGCAGTGCACCCAGAGAAACTTGTTGCAACTCCACAAAGTCTGTCACATCAAATGTGTGTGTGTGTGTGTGTGTGTGTGTGTGTGTGTGTGTGTGTGTGCATGGTGACAGTTCTTCCCTTGCATCTGCGTCATCGATGATCACAACTCCAGTATCTCAGAGATTTAAAAATACGGACTTACATAAACAAATATATAACAGAAATAGGAGCGAAGGCGGGAGGAGATGAGGATAAAATAAGCCTGTCTGTTAATGAGGTGATTTGTTATGTGTTATGTGTTATGCGTTTTTTTTTTTGGTTTTTTTTCGCTTTTTTTCACTGGACTGAATCTGTTGCCAGGACTGAGGATGTCTTCATGACACACAGATTTGACAGGCTCACTCAAAAATATGCAAACTAGCGACCTCAAATTGTCAGAGTTAATGTGCTGTTTTCCATCTGCTGCATGTAGCTGGTAGGAAAGCAAATTGTCTCTAAAGTGAAAGAATGACACAACAGGCTGTGTTCACTGTGCTTATGATGCTCAGGTTTGCAACCCAAAATTGAGGGCAACAGACTTCCCAAGCAAAAAACATGAATTACATTATATGGACAAAAGTATATGGACACCCTTTCCCACATATTTGTATGTACTTTTGTATTTTTTGTGTACTTTGGCTTGCAGTTCAGTGTTTTCATAGTTTGGCTCACTACATTTATTTAACTCATATTTAATTCATATCAGAGAAGGTCTCTCTTTTACAAGAACACCTATATACTCACACAGATACACACATCCATACCTGAAAGCTGCCCAGAACAATCACAGTTTCCCACAGTAGATCCAGTTAAAGTAAATCTTAGTGCTCTATACTGTCTCTATCTATCATGTCCACGTTGAATAAAAGAAGAATTGGGGATGTATGAAGGTGTGGGTTTTTTTTTGTCTTTTTGTGCAGATTATTGTTACTCAGTACCTGCTACAATGTTATTTATAGATATGTAAGCTAATGATTGTCAATTCTACAGCATACTATAATATTCAGGCAATTTTTTAGTCTTTTTCTTTTTTTAACATGACATTTCCCCCAGTGAACAAAGCAAGGTCCGCAAAGAGATTATTTTCTGTGTTTTTTGTGGAATAATTAGCTTCAACCCCATCAGTCAGCCTCATTACTGTAATCACAACCTCATTAATGCTCTTGTGGCTGAATGGGAGAAAATCCCAACATCCAGGCACCAAAATCTTGTGGAAAATTCTCCCAGAACAGTAGAATCTTACAGCTGTGAATAAAAGTCAAGTCCTCTCTCCATAAAAGGGTTTCATTGTTGAGTTTTTCCTTCTCCAATATAAAGAGTCTAATGACAGAGGATGCTGTATGTTGCAGAGACTGTAAAAACCATTTTAAGCAAATGTGCGATGTATGATTTGATTGTGAAACTGACAGGGACAGGGATGTGATGGTTGTGTCCACATACTTTTGGCTACAAAGTCTATTATTAAATGACTTTTTCTCCCCTTCTCTGTGTTTGCTTGGGATCATTCAGCACATAAGTTGCCTTCTCACACTTTAGCTTTCTCTTACATGTTTTTTAAACTGAAGCTAAATGAGATTTCAGATTTCAAATTTTTGCCTAAAGCAGACTAAAAAGAAAAATCTGATGAGGCTCTAAAACACTGAACTATGACCCTGCGTTGACTTCTCACACATTAGAAACAATCAAAGCTGAAACAAACCACCAACATTTAAAGGCCTTTTAAAAATCTAGCGGGGCGTATATTTAAATTGATTGCAAATATGAACTTTAGAAACAAAAGATTCTCCTCTGACACTGCAACTAAATACCAAATGATTCATTATCTCATTAACAAAAGTCTTCTTAGAACTTTACTGTCCCAAATGACACCCACACATTGTTTGATTCATGCACCTTTACACAACCTCACCAAGCATTTAATATCTTGGATATGAAGAATGTGGATAACTAGCCTACATTCAGATTTCAGTTACTCCACAAACTGTGCCTGCAGGTGCACACTGTTGCTCAGGATGTTTTAGCATGCAGTTATTCAGCTATAATAAAAGCTGTGTTTCACATTTATTTGTATAGCTCTATATTAAATGAAAATGCCTTCCTGAGATAGCCAAAGCAGGAGAGGAAAAAAACTTTAAGATGAGGAAATTTGGAGAAACTTTGAGAAAGTTAATTTAAAGAGGGAGTGATCAATGTGTCAAAACACTCCCAACACTCGACTGAGTCTCTGAGGCCAGCTTCTGGAGTTCTCTCTCCTCTCAACCTTGGATGTACCGTGGGCAGAAACACACACTCAGCTCTGTGTGTGAATGTGTTTGTGTGTGTGAGTTGGGGTTATGGACGGAGTCATCAACGCGTTTATTTTTATAGGATCAAGACAGATCCTTTGAACAGGCTGTGTTTACACCAGTTCAAATGCCATCGTGCCCGTGATTCACTTTGACACAACAGGCTAGTGAGAGGATATAAGGGAGGGGTCTGGGAGTGGAGATGCGTATGTGTGTGTATGTTGTTACATACATATGCATGTTTTTTTTTTCACTGCAGCATCACACAGTGGTTATGTAATGCACATAAATCTCCAATCAGAAACAATTCAAAACATGCACAGGTACACAAAAACACACTGAATGTGTCCTTGGTGTCAATCTGGATACTTGATAAATAGTGTGGAAGGGGCACCAAGAACCTCCCACATTCAGCAGGTTGATCACTACACACACACGCATACTACTCCCACAGCCTCCATGAAAATGGAGTCTTATTGGTGAGCTGGCTGCCTCCACCATTTGCCCTGGGGCCAAGAACAGTGTGAATACATCACATAGACACACAAACACACAAGCAACCTTATCTGTCCCACGGCCCCCCGTGGAGGCTACTAATGCCTGCTTGGTGAGCTGTCTGCCTCCCCCAATCTCTACACCAAAGCCAAGAAACTGTGTGATTCCAGACGCATAACTTATGCCCCGAGCTGCGCTCACAGCTTGGACTTGCAGATGACCTTCCATGGACCAGCTTTCACTGAGTGTGTGTTCACTCGGGAGCAGATGATGTGCATCATGGTGGAATTGGCCTTGACACATGTCATGGAGAGAGGACTGAGTAGTGATTAAGGTCAGCCCACCCCAGCCCTGACATGGTTTATTTCACATGCAGAAGATCTCCATGTCTCATCCTACATCCCACCCACATTCAGGATCGCACCTTCTTCTGAAAACTGTTCCCAGTGTAGCCAATGTACAATTAGAGCAAATACTGTGACTTATATAAGACACATAGTGTCCTTCCAGTTTGTCTCAGCGTTAGTGGCACACACAATGTGAGTTAACAGCATCTTTAAACACAGCTTCTGTGCAAGGAAAAGCCATATTACCTCTATTTCAGCATTTTAAAGCACATTAAAGGACAGGTTCAGGTCTGTTTTAAAACAACAGTCAGAATGAAAATTGAAACAGGTTTTGCTCGCTGAAATCATTCCTCCTGTTCATACTGACCATTAGAAGATCCCCTCCAAACACTCACAATGTAAGTGATGGGGCATCAGCCATCTGAGATAATGAAATAAAGTGGATATCCTCCAAAGTCAGTCTTTTTCATAAATAATAAATGAATCCTTTCTTGTGTCCTTGTGATGGAAACAATAACAAAAAGAGGGAATTTGGCACTAAACAGACTTTGGAAGATATTGAATTGATGTGAGTGATATGAACAGCTGAAGCCTCATATTATCTTCAAATAAACTTTTAAAGTACATTTTTGCACTGAGTAGACTATGGATTTTGTCCCCCATCCGTTATATTGTAAGGACATTATGAATGGACGTCTTAATGCCCAATATGAACAGGAGGAATTATTACAGCAGTTCATTTTAGGCAGCTGACTGTTGTTTTATGACAGATTTGAAAAATTATGAACCTACCCTTTGATGAATGTAAAACGAAAAGGATTGGTGGAAGATGGAGAAGGAAGATTTGTTTATGTGCGTAAAATGTACCGTCAGTATAAACAGCGGAGATATTCTGCTGCTCAGTTTCCACCAGTAAATGTCAGTAAATGTTTATGTGTCACCTTGTCTGGCTGTGATCACCTGTACAGGTGTGTCTGTTTAGCTCTTAACACCTGAGATGTGTTATGTGCACTTAAAACAGCCCAAACAAAAGCTGTAAACATACTAACTGGATGTAACCTACAGTATATGTTGTCCCACGGTAATTTGTCAGCGGTAAGTCATCTCTGTCTCCTGCAGTAAATGTAAGCAGTCCATATGTTGGGTTAGATCACTTCGCTCCACCGCTGGGTCTCCCTTTCATGGTCATCTGTTGTTCTGAATTGTAGGCGGCTCTCGGCTTCTTTCCAAGCTGGCCTACACTAAATGAGACAAATGACTTTGACTTTAATGCCAAATGAGTTTTCCCACCTCGTGTCCTCTCCTCCAACCACCCTGTGAGCGCACGTGCCACGCTGAAATCCACACAAACACAACAACAGTCTTAATAACCAATCGTGCGGTTATTGTTACTGTTTCCTCAGAAACTGCTCATTTATTGTCATTAAAACAAGGCCTTCATCCCACATCCATCCTTCATTATCAGTCGACCCACACTGTGCTTTGTCTTTAAGGATGAATAGAGACGTTACTTTAACAGACTACTATAACTGAATACAAGCACACATATTGCAAGACTACTTTTCCATGTTTAGAATCTGCTTAAAACCTTTCTGAAAATGATACAGGTGGCCTTAATTGCCACTGCTCAATAAATAATAATCTTATCTTTGACAGACAATGATGCGTTACATTTTTAGGTAACGCAACAGTGACACAGTGACAAAAGCCGCCCTGCCACTGCCTTTCTTGTCGCTTCCTCCGGTGACTCTTCCCCCCTCCTCCCGGGGTGACGTAGAGAGGATCCTCCGCTGCCCACGGTCGTGGGCGACGAGCCGGCCGCGGGTATAAACGGCTTCCCGGGACTCCTGAACGTCACTCCCTCAAGCCTCAGCGACTCGTTCACCAGAGCTGAACATCAGCAGAGATAGCAGCAAGCAGGCACTTCCTCGCCGCGCAGGCTAACTCGCTTTCGGCTTTGGTTCGAGATGCAGACCCGTTGGACCAAGAGGGCCTCCAGCGCCCACAACTTTAAGAGTGAGTTTCTCTCCATTTTGCACTTGCAGAGTGTTTGTTTTGCAATTGCATGTCTATGATTTAGTCGGCTTTCAACTTTAAAATCACAGCGTTTTCCCCATGTAATTCTGGGTATTAGCAGCCTTGTATTTCTGCGAATTTATGTTTTATGGCACTTTTACGCAGTCATTTTGCGTTTATTTTAAATTGTTTACCCAAATTTACGCATTGATCAACATCACCTGAAATCTATTTGTTTTTGTCGGTTATGGATATTAGAAATTTAAAGGAATGTAGACATTAGAGGAGACCAGAGCTGCGGACTTTTTGGGTATTTTGTGCGTAAATGTGATCTGTCAGCTAAAAGCTCAAGAGCAGATCTATTGACGCCCCTTTATTTGTGAATTCATGTAATCAAAGTTATTTGTTTAGACTCTCCTGCGAACTTTACCCGAAATCACACCATCTCCTTTACGCATGGAGAGATGTTGGCATGATTCATGTGCGCATGAAACTGAACTTTATTCTTCATCTCACGTCGACTTTGGGGGTAAATAAGACTTAGATTCTAGAAAGGTGTCTGATCCCACTTAAACGCTCCAACTCCGATTCTCCCTCATCATCCAGCTCAGCTAATAGCCTTGTTAAGAGGTCAAGAGGAAAATCTTGCGCGCAGCAGATGAATGGGGACCTGATTATTATTTCATGCATGTACTTTTCCCATGGGGGTGCTTTTTGTGCGCCGTTATCCGAGCTGTGACAAGAAGCTGTAGAATTATTAATAAGAACTGAAACTGATCCGGGTCCCGTTACTGGTTTTACGCGTGCCTACTGCGTTGCAAACCCCTCAACGGAAACATCCTTTTGGTGTAGATAGCTTGAGAACTAGGAAACCAGGTTAATGTAATGCAGTGTGACAGGTGTGGTTTTCTGTCTCTTACACATTTTTTTTGTAGATGTTTGGTTTTTTTCTTCTATTTAACACTGCTGACATCAGAGTTATGTAACTTTGCAACAACAGTCATGGGCACCTGTGTAAAATGATCAGCTGGATATGAAAGGGTGAATAATTTCTGTGAATTATATATGACCTCCAAAGTTCTGGGGACCATCAACAAGTCAGGGATGAGAGCACGGCAGTGCCAAAAAGAATCACTGACAACAGCAACAGGCTTGACAGACAGACAGAATAAAAAGCTGCCACCAAAAGCTGAAATCAAACTCTCTTTCTTTGTCTGTCACTCTTTGACACACATAATGTGCACATTCTCCAAACCAGGACTAAGTACTGCAACAATGGCCTTTTGCTGCTGATCTGACCATAAATTGTGGTCTTTTTCTTCTCAGGAAAAATAATCACCTCTTTTTTTCCCTCTCTCTGTCTCAGGTGGATTGTCTCTGTGGCTGATTCTGTGGCTGGTGGTGGTGAAGCCGGGTGGTGTGACTGCATGCCCCAGGCTGTGTGTGTGTTACCCTACGCCCATGACGGTCAGCTGCCAGTCCCAGAACCTCACCATAGTGCCGGCCGGTGTGCCCTATGACTCACAACGTGTTTTCCTGCAGAACAACCGCATCACAGAGCTTCGCGCTGACTCCTTTGGCTTCGAGACGCAGGTGAGAACAGCACTTTGTGTATGCATGTTGGACTGTTGAATTTCCGGGCAGTATTTTGAGATATTCTGAAAACTCATAAATGTCTCCTCTCCAATCCTATTATCTTCTCTTCATTCTGTGCAGGTACTTTGGCTGTATGGCAACAACATCACATGGATTGAGGCCGGGGCCTTCAGTAACCTCAGGGTGCTGGAGGAGCTGGATCTGGGCGATAACCCCTCGCTGCGACACTTGGAAGGTGGAGCCTTCAGGGGCTTGGAGAAGCTGCAGAGCCTGCACATGCATCGCTGCAAGCTGGCCACTCTCCCCCATGACCTCTTCCACAAGCTGTACAGCCTGCAGTTCCTCTACCTGCAGGTAAAGGCAGCATCCATACACACAAAAACATACATGCACAGAAAGATATTGGATAGTCATGCATGATGAGAATGTACATATGATGCTTGCAGAATCAGTTTATGGACACTTTACAGTTGCCCACATGCATGGAAATGCTTTTACTAAACATATTGTAGTTTAGCTGAGATGCACACAGAACCCAGCCACAAAAATGCTGACTGAAAATGCACATAAGTAAATATTAAAACACCCAGAAGATAGAGAATCAAACAACACACCACAATTAGCACTTCTCTGTAGTGGTGAAACAAAAAGAAAATTTAATCGTTATCGTGTTACTAATGTACAACAGATTGGATGCAGTGAAGAAATCACACAGAATAATTAGAGTGGCCAAATTCTCCATACACAAATAGATGAGTGTATAACACAAAAGGGAGCATGTGCCCACACGTTTCCTCTCAACAGCCGAGAGACAAACCAAATGAAACTACAAACTGAGAACTAGAAACAAGCTAGAGGCCAAAAATGGATATTTAAAAAAAAGGCTGAGATCGTAGATCAAGAGACAAATGACAAAAATGTATTAAAGCAAAACAAAAAACACATCACAGAGGAAAATCTCTCAAAATTTCTTCTTTTTGAAGGTGTTTGTGGGCAATTTTGTTTTCAGGACATTAAAAATACTGTATTCTTAACCTATTAGCCACAATTTCTTGCAATGCTTAGCACTATGTTTTGGATTGATTTTCTGTATTTCAGGCAGCCACTAGCTTCCGTTAAACTCAGTGCACTCTGTAATAATTGGCTTAAAAGATGCCGCCTGTATTTATCATCACGTTTTGGCAGCTGAGATTTCAGCTGCTGGAGTGTCTTTCAGTTCACCAAATTGAACTTGCATCCAATTAGAAAATAAGTCCCTGCCAAGAAAATGAAAAAAATGAAAAAACAAAAACTCCCACATTCAGCGTGGTTCCAGTCTGTAGGTCAGTTCTGACAACTATAATGCTATTACTCACGAGGATGTTCCTCATGTTCCTCAATCGCACATGTATGGTAACGTCAGAGGAAGTGAGATTTTTTTCCCTCCTACAAGCGATTTAGATGTTGGACTTCACTTCAGTGATTTTTAGAAGGGAAATTATATGACATACATAGCCATTATACCTATCAGAAATACTTAATCAATGAATAAGCATACTTTGTTGTAGATGACAATATGTTATTGACATCTATAGTCTGACCAGATTCAAACAAAAACAGCTAAATATGCTATTTTACTATCTTGTTTTATTAGCTAGAGTTTCTAATTAATTCTAACTTCTGAGGATTCTCAGATCTAAATTAAAACATTTTAGTAAAACTTAAAGATCTTTTTGGCATCAACAATTAATCCAGATTTGCTTAATTTTCCTATGTGATTAAATCTTCTTGTATTTTGTTTTTGCTTCAGGAGAATCAGCTCCACTTTCTGCAGGATGACCTCTTCTCAGATCTGGTCAACCTCACCCATCTCTTCCTGCATGGAAACCGCATCCGCGCCCTCTCCGAGAATGTGTTCAGAGGCCTGGTCAACCTGGACCGCCTCCTTCTCCATGACAACCGCATCAGGCAGGTCAACCGTCGGGCTTTCCGTGACCTGGGCCGCCTGACTATCCTTTACCTGTTCAACAACTCCTTGGCCGAGCTGCCAGGCCAGGCCATGAAAGACACCCAGGGCATCCAGTTCCTCCGCCTCAACGGTAACCCCTGGTCCTGCGGCTGTGAGGCCCGTCCCCTCTGGGAGTGGTTCCGCAAGGCCCGCATCTCCTCCTCTGAGCTCATGTGCACCTCACCATCCCAACGTCGCGGCCAAGACCTCCGATTCCTCCGTGAGCTGGACTTCGCCCTCTGCCCACTGCCCGACCCCGGCTCCCTGGCTGGAAGCACCACGACCACCTTCAGCACCAAGACCCGCTGGTGGTTCTCTAAGCACAAGCCCGCCTCCTCATCCAAGGCCTCATACCAGAAGAGCACAGAGACGGTGAAGGCCTTCCCCTTCTCCGCAGTCAAGCCTCAGTACCTCCCCAAAACCCCTTCTGAATCCTTTTCCTCCAAGTATGAACTGTCGGAGGATGAGGTGGCACTCCCTAAGCTTGACCAGGAAGAATACTGGGCCAACTATGGCAACGAAGACGCCTCCATCCGCTGCATCGATCTGGAGTGCCCCCCAGGTTACGACAATTCAGCCTTCCCATCCTCATCCTCCTCCTTACCCACCAGTGCCTCCCTCCTCCTCCACCTCCTCTCCCTCTCTGTAGTCACATTCTCCCTCCATTTCCTGTTTGGTTGAACTCTTCTCTCCTCCACGTTCCCTTTTCTCCTCTGATTTCTCCCCCCTGCTCTTTCCAACTCTAACAAAAACCTGCATCTTGATTCCTTTCAGTTACCTCCTTGAGGTGCAGGGGGTGCTACACTGACGCAGGAGACAGGCAAGGCAGCAGGCAGCTGTTTTAAAGAGCAAAGATCAGCAGAGTTGATGTAGAGCAGAACATTATTTCATTGTTGAAGTAGCTGCTGCTCACTAGTACGGGCTTTTATAAAAGCAGGGATCAGACAGACCCTGTTAGTGACAGTACAAAGGCAGAAACCTACTACAACATTTTGACATGATAGAGACACTACTCACAGTAAGCTGGTATCACAGCTGTTGTGCGGCAGCAAGCAACGCAGGCGTTGTGACTCGTTCTCTATGGCTATTTTCTATATCAGCTAGTGCTCCACTGCTAACATTCACCCTCATGAATTTATTTCTTTTATCGTGAATAAAAGTGGTGATTAATGATGTTATATGACACTAGGAGAAAGTGGTGGGTTTGCACAAAAGACTAGAAACTTGCAAGAAAAGGAAAAACAAGAATTATAGGGAGAAGTGAAAAGAAAATCAATACAGTGAGAGTAGTGTGAGCTTTAGATATTCATCTGACGACAGACTGAGCTTGAAGGATTATTAGATCTGCAGCCAAGAGTGACTCTCCTAGATTCAAACGCCCGTGTGATCTCCAAGAGATGCCAGCAAACCACCACCGCCACCAACACCAACACTTGTATATACAACACACATTGCTGTACTTAAACCCATTGCATTCTACTCTGTATTTTAGTCTAGCTGGATTTCTATTTTTCATTTTTATTACCATTTATTAAGCTACAGCTTATGGTGATAAAAGAAATAGTGAGATTGGACATGAAAAGCAGAGAAATGAAATGTGGAAACTCATTTTCACCCCTTGTATTTTCCTCTCAGACAACCTGAAAATCTGTTCTTGATTTTCTAGATGCATTATAAACTGAGAAAAACTGATTAAACATATCAGAGATCACTTTCATCTTAAGTAGAGTAATATGCTCCCAACTCTGATTTTTGTTCAGTTGTGATTGGATTTGGACTGTTGTAGACTACAAAAGTCCCAAGGAGACCAGTTTGATTAAGTCCCTCATTAGACTGAGTGCCTGTGTGTAAGTGCCTGTTTAACCCTTAACAACATGTCCTCTGTCTGTACATCTGTTTGTCTGTGTGTGATCAACCAAACTGGCAGAAATCGCTATAAAAGAACTCCTACGCAGCCCTTTGTGTTGTTTGAAGCCTCAGGTCTCAGTTTTAACAGCTCTTGTTACATTATATACTTTGACCTGCTGTTGGTCTGCATTAGTGTGTGTATTGTGTGTGTATTTCACTTTTATTTGGATTGAAAGTTTTCCAAAAAATTCCTTATGCACCCATAAACTCACCAGGAACAGTGTGTGGATGTAAATAGGTGAATAACTTTTCTACTATTTTCTGGGAAAAAAAGGAAAATCCAACGGTTTTGTTTGTGATATATGTATTTTATGGTCCTATACAGATCATAAAAAGACCATGATCGTGTACTTTATTTGTGTATGTTCTGACTTCAGTGTGTGTTTTTCGGTAGAAGGGATGGGTATTTACTCACCAATCTGTTCAACACAATGCCAACCCAACCTGATCGTGATCTGCATTATTTATTGAGGCCATACGTCCCTTGTCAATCCCACATGTTAAATCCAACTAACCAACCATGACTGTGAGTTTCTGCATAGGACAAGATACTGTGACACTGTTAGATGCTGTATTTTTCAATGGAAACCTGGTAGGAAAGTGTTTTTGCTTTATTACAAAATAAAGAAACTATCAAACAGAAGTGAGTAGGTGTTTCTCTGTTGTTTCGCTGTTTTCTTTGTTCTCTAAGGATGCCGCAGAGGAAACAATAAAGCTGAGCTGGCACATAAGCACAAACACAATGTATACAGATAAGACGTCTTTAATTGATTCTAAAGAGAAATTTTGCATGGCCATTATGTTAAACTCTCACAATGAAAGCACATTAAAACAAGAGAATTGTAAACATGAATTTTGTTTTTGTAATATCATAGATATACGCCATAGACCTCCTTTTAAACCCCTTAGAATAAAGAGGTGGTGTTTGATGTGTGTCAGTGTGTTTGGTGAAGGTCACTTGCAGTGGTGGAAGAAATATCGGATCCTTTACTTCAGTAAAAGGACCAAAACAGCGATGTAAAAATAAGTATTAACATCAAAATGCACTTAAAATATTGCAGTAATAGTAGTGGTTTGGTTCCTCTGACTGATATTATATATTAGATCATTAATACTGAAGCATTAGTAAGTCAGCAGCATGTTACTATTGTAGCTGCTGAAAGTTGAGCTATTGAACTACCACTCCAACGGGTCACCAGAGGGGTTGTGAGATGTTTAATGGGAAATATTGGATCATTTGAACATTTATTGAAATGAAACCATGTGAGAAGTTTAGAGGGAAAAATCACTATTTGGTGGAGCTGTTAACAACTCATAAACATCTGAAATGTGACCCCGATTACACACTGCTTTTTGTAAGATGTCAAAAGACAGAAAGGTTGGAAACCACTGGTTTCATCTTTAACAATGTGTTGTTTTTTAAAAGCTCCATTGTGTCAAATCTTCATCTTAAGAGTAACTAAAGCTGTCAAATAAATGTAGTGGAGTGGAAATATAAAGTAGCATAAAATGGAAATACTTCAGTAAATGCACTTAGTTATTTCTACCACTGGTCGCCGGCCCTAACTGCGTTCACTCCTCATCTCAATCACTTTTCTCGCCATGTGTAGAAAGAGGCTATATTGGGCCTTATTATAGACATAGAGGGATGAATGAGCTGTTGAAATGTCTGTGAACGTGTGTATGTGTGTGTGCGTGTGTGTGTAGGGAGATGGGAGGGGGCGCTGAGAGGTATGATTCAGGGAAGGGGCCAGGATGAAAATGTGACTTGTGATTTATCCCGGAATCACCACACCCCCACAACAGATTAACTTTCACCATGATGATGATGATGATGATGTACATACTCATGCATGTGTTTGCGGGTACATGGACACATGCAAATACACTCTCATGTGCAAATATACAAACACACACATGGAAATTGTAAAGTTCATTGCAGTTTGTTTAAGCAGGCTGTAATCACCTCAAGTCTCATTTGTTTTGTCCTCCATCTCACAAATTATTCATCACTTTCACACCTTACTTTGCTCTCTCCTTTCCTCCCTCCTCTTTTATTTTTCTCCCCTCTGTGAGCGCTGCAGTCATACTTTGGATAAATCATCAAACCCACATACATTCTTGTCCTTAACAGTGGCCTCATTTCACAACTTTTCATTTCTGTTGCTTTGTCATATTTCACATTTTGATCACCTAATAGTCCTGCATTAAGATAAAAAGCTTCCAGTCTAGAATATACATGTAGGAACATATTCTCGTTGTTAATCACACAGATCTTTGATTTTGATGGAGAAACAACAGGGTTCAAGAATCTTTTGGTCTCTCAATCTAGCAACAAGCGTTATCTCGCTGTTAAGGAATAGTTCACTGTAAAACACCCTTTAATCCCTTTTAATAGATTAAACTTACATGTATACGGCATGAACAGTATAGAATTGGTTTCATAATTAAAGTATTATTGTGTACTTGTTCCAGAAGTCTATTTCTGGCTTCAGCACAGAGAGCTCTTGCTGCAGAGCCCTCCAGCAGTGCTGGCTTCGAGAGAGATAAGAGTCTCTCTTGTGTGCCTGTGCTGGTTTTCATCTGCACAGCATCCATAAACACAAAGTTGCCAACAAATCTTCCATTTATGAGTCCATTTTGTTGTTTGGAGGTACAAATTTCTGCAGATATCAAGGTGCACAAATATTGATTTGCAGCCATGTCTATATTTTATGGATGTTGCAACTACAGACATTTACAGCTATCAAAAAAAAGAATCACCAGTAAACATTTTGCTTCACTTTTCAGTGAAGCAGGAGACATCGTGTGTTCAGCAGTTAAACTTTTGAAATAAAAAATATTTACACAGGGAATTTTGTGGAAAAAACACATTAGACACACATTATTATTCAAGCAAGAGTATTTTTTATATAGCTTTGAACATGTCTGGAGGGTATCTTCAAGGGTTTGATGTTGGAGGACCAATGTCTGACCTTCATTGAGACAGAAGAGGCAAGAAGATACTAAATCTCCATCAAGAGACAAGAATGCAACACCACCAGAGCCATGCTGTTTTTTGAGGGAGTGCAATTTGTTTTTCTCAGGCAAAATTACTTGCTGTCTTAGTCCCCAACATGCTATTGCCACTATTCACAGTTATCGCTCTCCTTTCACCCCGAAAAATGATGTAACGAGTTAACACCTGCTTTCTGGTGCCTGGCAACCTGGAAAATGTTGTTAAAACACAAACACTGGAAAAAAACATGAAAAAGCAGAAGCAGCTGAGGCTGATTGGGGAAGGCAATCAGAGGCTGGAGTTTTCCTTTGATGTCAGGGTTTTTAAATCAAGAGCATGACTTCAAAAAGACCGTCAGTGTTACTGACGGTGGCAAACACTTCAGTGGGTTTAGACTTTTCATGGGCATTATTTGTGATGAAGTAGAAGGCAACACGCACACCACTTGCTTAGTGTCTCCTGTGGTGCAGTGAATCAATTCCCCCGAAGATCCAAGTACAAAGAAAAAAAGTCAATCCCTGCACACATATATCACTTCCTCATTGATTTATGAAAAAGCTGGTCATAAGGACCTTTCTTGAGACATATTAATATATGTCTTGTCTAATGAAATGTCCTGAAAAAGGTCCTTGTGACCGACACTTTTTAATAAATCAGTGCAGAGGTGATAAGTGTGTATTGACTTTTTTTCTTTGACATTATTTGTGATCGGAAACAAATTAATATCTCACCTGACTATAACTCATGGCAATGGGAAACTATATATTTTAAAACAGATTTGGAAGAAGTTTTTGAACTCATATTATGTAAAAACACTTTGAGTCCCAATTTCATGAAATTTTGCAGAGCGGATGACTCCCCTCGCAGCTTTTCCTGCCACAGTTCGTGTACGTCAAAACATGTGAATCGTGACCAGTTTGATTACCTTTCCCATATTTCTAAGCTCTTGTTTCATGACAGAACTGTAGGCGTTTGCCCTCTTTGCCTGAAAGCAGCTGCCTGGGTGGTTATGGGACATGGTCGTTTTCAGTGTTTCCGGCGCAGGAACACAACTATAGGCCATTAGCACAGAAAATTTCTCTGAAGTCGTCAGACTTTGATGATGCGCACTAATCACACACTGTGCCCACACACTCTCCCCAACTCTCTATCCTATTTTACTTGCCTCTGCCTTTCCTCCTCTCTTTTGTGTGTTTGCCTGCCTTTCATGCTGTCACTCAGTCTTTGTCTGAACCCCTATCGCACTTCTTTCTCTCTCTCTCTCTCTGTCACACAGTCTCCCTCACATGGTTGTGCCTTTCTTGGCCAAGCCTGTATTGGCTCTCATGAGTTGGCGTGTGTGTCTTTGCGTGTCATTGGCGTGTTCCCTGACGTACACTCTCACACATGTCTTATTTGCACAGGATGAACTGAGGCTCACACCCTGACGTCACAGGGCCCGGGAAGGAAACAAAGAGGCTGAGAGCAACTTTCAGAAAGAAAGATGAAATATCTGCATACTGAGTTTATGAGAAAAGGAACATAATAGATTTATAACTAATAACAATGCAGCACAGCAGTCAATGTGACAACTGACCTATCACATCCATAATTGATGAGTATAATTTGCAGCACTGTTGCACTGACCAGCTCTCATTGTCCAGCACGTGGAAACATGAGCCTTGAGTGCAGTGAACCTCTACCTCTGTAAACCCAACAAACAGAAGAGGAGGAGAAAAACAGTGAGGAGTAAAAACAGAGAGATGAGGAGATCCCCGGACTATCTGAACAAATCATTTCGAGTGTAAACACTGACCACTCTCACAGAATCAGTGACATTTTGCTCTGAGTTCACCCACTGAACAATAACAAGACCATCACTAGTTTGTGTGTGTCACTGCACTTGATAAAATGCAAGAAGGGCAACAGCAGGAAACCTGCAAAACCTGCAAAGTGCCAGAAATAAGGATTTCAGGGACTAAGAAAATGAGCTGCAGAGCATTAGAGCTGCAACAATTAGTTGATTAATCGATTATTTGATCAACACAAAATAAATTGTCAACTTTTGCTGGTTGCAGCTTCTTGAATGTGAGGATTTGAAGCTTTTTCTGTGTCATACATGATAATATTTTTTTGATTTTGGACTGTTGATCAGATAAAACAAGACATCTGAGGATGTTACCATGAATTTTAATTTTCACTGTCTTCTGACATTTTATGGACAAAATGATTTATCAAGAAAATAATCAAAAAATTCATCAATAATAAAAATAATCACTAGTTGCAGTCCTACAGAACAGATAGTTTTCATCTTTTTTATTACGTGCAACTGCTTTGAAATGGCACAGAGGATCATGCACTTTTTCATATGCACTGTGATGGACAAGCTTATAACGATAATGCTAGCATGCTGATGTTTAGCAGTAATGTTTACCACCATGTAGTTTAGTATGTTTGGATGCCAACATTTCATAATGACACTAAACACAAAGTGAAGTTATTACAATCCATCACCTTCATTTTGTTCCAATCTAGTAAATGTTGAGATATTTCAGTGTATACGTAAAACTTTGACCAGCTGAACCATGAATATCTTTACCTAAATTAATGGAAATCCATCTAATAGTTGTTGAGATATTTCAGTCAGTGGACTGAAGTGGTGGACATTGCCATAGAGCCACAGCCTGGCTAAAAATCAGAAAAATTGGGTTTCATCCACAAAGAACTGATTATAAAAATGTAATATACCATATGGCAGCTTTCAAAATGAAGTTTCAAAGCACTTTACAGATTCACCACAGACCCGCTGGAAAAGAAAGAAGCACAACAGGATTATCAAACAATAAGACTATCAGCACTTTTTCAGCTGAAGAAGCAGAAAATTAGATGCTGTAGCGCACAGCAGTAAAAATACATAAAAAGACCAGAATTTGATGAAAGAAATCTGTCTTTTGTTCTTGTTCCTCTGCTTGCTTGTGTATACAGACAGTAATATCTGTGTGCATGGATGAGTGTTTGTGAGCACTGGATGCTGCACTGATAGTACTACACATTTGTAGAGCGTGGAGGCAGTTGGGAGCTCTGTGCATCCGGTTTTGAGTCAGCCTGAAGTAAAAAAGAAGAAAAGAAAAGGAGAGCAGGGTGAAGACAGGGCACATCTGTCCAACAGTCTGTCAACCCCTCTGAAGGTTTACGCACACAGCTAAAAATACACCACAACAGACTGCGAAGACAGATTGGGATCCAAAGAAACAGTAGATTTGATGTATCTTTTTGTCTGGTGTAGTTCCGAAACTCACTGAATGAAAAGGTTGAATCATATGGCAGCAAGAGTAGAAGTGACAGCATGGCCAAGATGAAGTGTGGATCTTGAGTTTGTTGTCAACTACAAAAACAAAAGAACAGGGATTAGATGAGTGCTTGTGAGTCAGTCACACCGCCTCGTTCTTGGAGGTTGTATAGCCCTTGTATGTTGGCACAGACGCAAACAGTGACGTCTTCAGACAATTTGTTTGAGTGCCCAAAAATGTGACTGCCACATTCACTGTGAAAGACTCGGAGGGATTCGGTGCTGCTATTCCGGTAGCACCATATTTGCTCTTGAATTTGGAGTCCTCAAACACACGCATCTGCTGCTTGGCAGGATCTTCTCTGAGTGTCTTCCTGTTTGTTCTGGATGATGTCTTTCAGCCGTCCACCACAAGTCTACATTTGGAGATTACAGAAACAATTAGAAAATGTGAGAACACAACCTTTGGGACCTGCATTCATCTGTCCTGTTCTTTACACAGGACATTACACAGATCTTCAGTTGGAGATGCCAGAAGGGGGGATTTATCTCTTAGTGTATCTGGGTTTTAGCAGGATGAGATGACGCAGATATGAGACCGAAGACCCGGCTTTTATGATTCTGTCAGAGGTCTCAACAAACCATCTCTGGATGAAAATAATTTCTAATCTTTGAAAACTTGTTTGAAATGTGCTACATTACATGCAGCATTTTATATAGTTATCAAATCAGTTGTGACACCATTGCTGCAAACAAAGGAAAAACATTTAAAAGTCAATTGGTAGACTATCTCAAGCTTTTTTTTTCATGCATCCTACTCTTCAACCTGTGGATGTACCATCAGTTGACTCTGTTGTCATCATGTTGAAACAAGAATCAAGATGACTTTCAATAAAAGACTTTCCGGTGACAACTCAGGACTAAATAAGATTTCTGAAAACCTTTCCTTCCTGTCTGTAGGTGCATGGGAATAAAAGCAGAAACATACTCTAGTGAAGCACACAAACAGTTACTAAATTCTGATAAATGATAACATTTTGTCATCTTCAGTTAATACCTGTGTAAATTGCATGGTAGACAGAAAAGTTTGTCTGATGACAATGAAGATAAATGAAAAACTGAAGCAGTTTTTTACAAACTTGTCACAGTTAAAATCACATTGAAAGTTTGTCCCATTAGAGTTCTTGTTGGAGAAGGTAAGATTGAACATGTTGCAGGGAAGAAATGTTAACAACAAACAAACAATCAGACTTCATGACTGACTATTTCACAACCATTTATTTAAGAGAACGCTGTTTAAATAAAGTACTGCAGTGAATAAACGTACATATTTTGGCAATGGTGGAACCACCTTATATAAATATGGCAATATTTTACGTCACTGCAGTAGATGCTTAAGTAATCAGGAACTTCATACTTAAGAGTTTTGAAAGTAACCCTACTGTACATGAGACTGAATATTTTTCCCTGTTGCGACTTCTGATAAGGAGAGATTATTTGTTAGTGAACAATCTGAAATTAAGTTATGACTCGGCTAAAGTGGTCATAACAAAATAATAATAACTTTATTTATATAGCACCTTTCATACAAAAAATGCAGCCCAAAGTGCGTTACAACAAAATAAATTACGTGCACCAAGTGCTTCACATCAAAAAAGACATAAAATGAACATAAAAACATGTAAATGTACATAAGATGGAAAATAAACCCTATTTAATAATGTTAATAAACATAAGATAAAATACAATGAAAAATACAATACATAAAATGCATAATTCAGTCTTTTGAAACTTAATGAGCAAAAACTCAAAAAGTATTTTGCCATGTGTACACAATCTATAAATCTGAGTTTAGGTCTCTGAATCCATAAGTATATACAGAAAGTCCCTTTTCCCAACAAACACAGACTCACTATTAGCATTGATTAACCAAAGTAAGCCTCTTTCAGCTTACCCCAGAACCCAGAACGTCTTCCCGCAGGTTTAACCTCATTGTGGGTCAAAAGGGAGACACGACATGATTAATTAAGTCAAATTAAAGATGTAACTAAATATATACAGCATGGGGTGTGTTATCAGGTGCATGAAAGCAAAGTAAATAACTAAAAGACCATAACTAAAGCAAGTTGCTCTAACAAGCACCTGTCGAGACAGAGCAGACAGGTAAATCACCAGGCCTAACAAAGATGGCATCAGGGGTCATCACAGACGCATTGTGGGGAAGTAGCAGAATATTCCAAAAGGGCAATGAAGTATAACCCTAAAAAATCAAAAGATTACCTTACACCCATAGCTCCGTTTCAAACATCTGTAAACTCAAAGCATTAGAGGCCACTGGCTGTCCTGAAAAGTAAGTTTTTAATGTCCTCTGGAAAATCAAACTTATTTTACTCAATATTTTCTTCTAATTACACCTTGGGAGTATCAATTTGTTTAATCAAGTGTTAATGTTCTTGTTTTTAATTTTTCCTTTCTTAAAAGCACAATTTGTGATCTAAATGTACTAAACAAGCGTAAGCCCACTATCAAAATCAAAGCACTAAATTTGAGTAGACGGACCTAAATTGATTGAAATGTCTTTTAATACATATTGTAACAATATAGACAAAAACTACATTTCCTAATCAGCTGGTGTGCTTACATCAGTTACTTTTGTTGCTAAACTTTGTAGATTTGAGGTTTAAAATTGTATCTGTATTTTGTATGGTTTTTGAACAAAAACCTGTATATGAATATAATTTATCTCCAAAATTTACAACTAGGCTTTTTATAAAAACATTTCTTTTTTGCCAATTAACTGTAAGAAAACCATAGACTGTATAAAGATAAGGAAACCCCGTTTAATGGATCTAAACGGCTCCTAGGGAACCGTTTCAATAATGGTTTAGTCCACCATATCAACGCCCCCTCATTTAAATATAGTGGTACAGTCGACCAGCGCGCCAAAGTTTTGTAACAACAGCAATGGCGTCCAAAGCAGGTAGGTGTGTTGATGTGCATGCTCCTGCAAATGTGGACCAATGCAGAGGCGTAATTCAGCATGTAGGCTTTCTTGTGGGTTATACTGCTTGTTATAAACGTTGTCATGTTTTGGCTAGACCTTATTTTATAGGCAGCTAACTTGTATCAACGCTAGCTTCATGGCTAAAGTGCAGCAAATCACCCTCATTTAAGTCATTAAGGACTTAAGGTTACCACATGTGACCTGGTTTCATTCACATGAAGTGGCTAACCTGTGGCTTTGCTGTGTCACTCACTCCCTCATCTAATATTACATACTGCAACATTACCTTTAATTAGTCAGCGTTTATAAAACAGTGTTATAAAAACAAACGTGTTCAGGTCGTCGAGGGACGAAGCGCAAAGCAGAGGCTCCGCTGGAGGAGGAGAAACCAGCCGTGGAGGAGAAGGAGGAGGAGAGAGGAGAAGGGGAGGATTGGCAGAGAGTGGTGATTGAACACTGGTGAGTATATCACAACATAATCAATAACCTTTTTTTGAATATAAGAAGAGGTACTTCAACGTAAAAATACTCCAAATAGTCCTGCATTCAAAACAGTTGTAAAAGTAGAAAGATTAAAAAGAAAATACTAACAAGTATCTCAAAGTTGTACTAGTACTTGATTAAATATGCAGAGTTACTTCATCATATGAAGCAACAGTGTTCATGGATAACTTGCACACAGATGTCCACCCTAATGTTGATGTGTTATTTCTGGCAGCAAGAGCTGACGAGTGTATGGGCGTAATGCTGAGGAGGTGAAATCTGCACTCCTGGCTGCACGCCCCGGACTGACTGTGGTCCTCAACCCTGAGAAACCCCGTAGGAACAGTTTCGAGATCACTCTGCTGGATGGAGGCAAAGGTGAGGAGAAGGGAAAAGAGGCAATCCAAGAATAGCTCAGACATTTCCCCAAAGGGAAGAACGTCATTCTGAGCCAAGTTTCACTACTGCTGTTTTTTAACTTCTACCTTTAACTAATTGAGGCTGTTTAAAGGTTACAAAAATTACATTGGCATTGTTAATGGAAGTGCTGTTTTAAGAGAAAAGGTCTATACTGAGGTGCTGAACTGAGCACATCAAGCAACATGTAGTATATTTATTGTATGGCAGTTGGTTTTTGGTAATTGTATTAACTATATATCAATATGTCACATGGTTCCTGGTTTATTGCTTGATCTGAGGGGCCCCATTCGAAAATCTAGTTTTAAGACCTTCATTTTTCCAGCTGATATTACAGTTACATTGTACCCCTTCTTAAATTAGTTTATGTTGAATCAAAGTACCACACAGCAAACCTTGGGCCAAAATATATGCTTCTGTACACAATGTAGAAAGAGGGTGAAGAAGGGTGGCTTGCAGGGGTCCAGTAGCTAGGTTTTTGGCACCCTGGCAGGCTAAAATTGCCACGTGTGTGTGTGTGTATATACTGGCAAGTTTTGTGAACTCAAACTTCAGAATTAACCAGAAGTGAGTTAAACACATTTTTCCAACTAAACCATAACATATCTGTTCATAACATTGGAAATAAAATCTGGCAATAACTTTGACTTGGCCTGAGTTGAGCTGCCATATTAAACCCGGCTTGAACTGTTGACAGGAGGCTAATGTTTACCAACAGTGCAGAACAACCACCAGAGAGTTGAGAGTTTGCACTGAGAATGAGGGCAGCCCCCTGTCCAATTCAGCATAATGTGTCCCCTGTTTCTACTATGTTCATACTGTATATATGATGATTATATTCCTCCAAGTCAAGAGGTTGGTTCACAAGTCGCTGTTCACTTTTTAACCACGTTTTTATTTGACTATCAGAGTCAACTATCTTCCTGCTTATCTTTTATCTCATTCACACAAATGACATAGTCTTCCTCATGTCTCATGTCCACAGAAACATCTCTGTGGACTGGAATAAAGAAGGGTCCGCCTCGTAAACTGAAGTTCCCTCAATCGGATGTTGTAGTTGCTGCTCTACAGGAGGCTCTGAAGGCGGAGTAGACGCATGGTGAAGGTTTGTCATTCTGAGCGAGATAATGCGTGTCTCAGTGGGGAGAATGAACTATAACCTAACTAAATTGTTTAACACAATGTAATAAAAATTTTAAATCAAAATGCTTTTTTTAGTTTTATCTAATGTTAACACAGCAATGCGACACAGTTCATTGCATTTGCCATTCACTTCATTACTTTAGAAGATTTTACATATAATTGTTATATGGAGATATAAAAATATCCCAATTAATATTGTCAAATTTATTTCAAACAAAGCTCAGCACTAATGTACATTGGTTTTGCTGTGGAAAGGGTATTACATTTTCTCTGAGGTCTAAAAAGCATTATATTAGATTTTTTTTTAAAAAGTGCAACAACAAAGCAGGCAGCTCCAGTACCTTAAACGTGTATTCTCTCTAATGATCAGCAGGGGGCAAAAAGAAGTCCAATTTTATTGAAGTCTATCAGAAAATGACCCTGCTGCTCACTTGATTTATTACCTCAGTAAAAAGTTTGCTAGTGAGTTTATGGTCACAATCAATAGTTTCAAGTCTTCTTAAACACAGCATGATGTTCATTTTGTTAATTATGCCACCATTTAGAGTAGAATAGACAATGTAGCAGCATATGCTTTAGAACATGGCTACACTGTGATTGACAAGTCACTACCACGGCACTACGTGAGGTGCTGTAGTTGGACACTGTGAAGCTTCTCCCACTTTCATCCAAATAAAGTCACATCTCATCACTTCAGGCTCAAAAAAAATGGCGACAGTCAAAATGACAAACTCAAGGCTTCAAACTGCAAGTCCACAAACAAATGAGTGGCGTCGCAATTGTCTGTTATTTTTTATATAGTCTATGGCAGCAATCCTGTGAAAGTATGAAAGAATATAGATATCAATATATTTTTCTTGGCTGCCTGGTTTGTGGACAAGAATTAACTTTGGTTAACTACCAGAATTTTCTCAGATAATCTGTAAGCAGTTGATACTGGAGCTGCTCTCCCCTCTGCGTATTTTTCCCTAGAACCATGTGTTATGACATAACTTTCCTTAGATAATTTGCCATTTTGTGAGTCATCAGGCCAGGGGGCAACACTACTGTTCGTTAGTTGAACTTAAAACACACAGCCTACCTTCAGCCAACAAACTGTATAACAGTTTTGGTATTTTCAGCAGAAATAGCCAGTCTTATTGAAGTCTAAAACTTCAATAAGATTAAATCAACTGTAAATGCATCTCACAGTAGGGTTTTATAGCTCTTCAAATTGACAACTTGCATATTTAACTGAACTTTATGTAATGGATATGGGCTATGTTGAAAGGTTTCTACTTGATTTGACCGGTTTAGGTGATATCTGATGCTTCATATTATCTTCAGATACACTTTTAAATACATTTTTGCATAGGAGGAGGCTTATGGATTTTGATTACAGCAAGAAAAACTTATATCCATGTTCATTTAGGCACCTGTTTTTAGACAGACTTGAACCCATCCTTCAAGTACACGTAAGCACTCTATTAACAATGTTTCGTTAATACTGTTATTATGTGTATTGAGTTTAACAGGACATCTGTTGTCTTTCATGCAGCTGAGCATTTAGGAGATGTGGCCAATGGACGCAGAATGATGAGGAGTGACTAAACTGGATGTCTCTCCTCTGATGAGCCGAGCTCCGTCAGCTCACATCTTCTGGATACATGGTGACACCTGGTGGAGCGTCTCTGATCCAACACATTCCTCAGATACATAGTCCTGCTGCTTTTTCCCAACAATTTCTGAAAGGTTTATTGTGCTTTTATGTCTGTCTTTGGTAAATAAAGTTTTTTGTGTTTTCTTAATTATTTTGTGCCTGTTGGTTTGTGTTTTCTGGCTGATAATAAGATAAGCGGTTATTTGTATATCTTAAGTTTTAGGAATTGTGGATGTTTTAGAGCAGAGCCACATATCAACCCCCCTTCAGTTAAATATAGTGGTACAGTCGACCAGCGCGCTGAAGTTTTGTAACAACAGCAATGGCGCCCAAAGCAGGTAGGCGTGTTGATGTGCATGCTTCTGCACGTTTTAACTAATGCAAAGACGTAATTCAGCTAATTTAGAAGTGATGTAGGCTTTACTGTGTGTTATACTGTTTATTATAAAAGTTGTCATGTTTTGCTTAGACTTTCTCCTATAAGCACATCGTTTGTATCAACGTTGGCTTCATGGCAAAACTGCAGCAAATCACCCTCATTTAAGTCATTAAGGACTTAAGGTTTCCACATGTGACCTGGTTTCAATCACATGAAGTATTTAACCTATGTAAGTTAGGCTTTGCGGCGGCATTCCCTCATCTAATATGACATACTCCAACATTACCTTTAATTAGTCAGCGTTTATAAAACAGTGTTATAAAAACAAACGTGTTCAGGTCGTCGAGGGACGAAGCGCAAAGCAGAGGCCCCGCTGGAGGAGGAGAAACCAGCCGTGGAGGAGAGAGGAGAAGGGGAGGAGGGGCAGAGAGTGGTGATTGAACACTGGTGAATATAGCACAACATAATCAATGACCTTTTTCTGGACATGTTTTTGTTTTGTTTTTACACAGGTGCCATTAATTAACCACTATTCACTGCTGATCAAATTTTAGATTATCTTGATTAAATGTTTGGTCAAAAAAAAAATGTCCAAGAGCCAAAAGTGGCATTCAAAATTGCTTTTTTTTTTGTCTGACCAACAGTCATAAATCCACATTTATTCACTTTACAATGACAGAAAACAGAAAAACAGCAATTCCTCATCCCTTGCAATTAAAACATATAATAGCACAATAACAAACAGTTCAAAAAGAAAAACAAAACACACAAGACATATAATACAAAATGCAAAGCTACACACACCCACAATTTCAACTAGAAATTAATATCATAAGCTTGTCCAATTTAAAGCAAGATTATTTGTGCTGATGAGAAGACCATGAGATGAAATTTAGATTCAGTGGTTACATAGTAACAGAGCAGTTTTTTGCAGATTATTTAATTTGGTTTTGAATGTACTGATGGAACTGCAGCTCTTCATATCATCAGGTAGGACATCCCTCTGAGTTGTGGATTTCACAGAGGAAGCTGACTGCCCGACAACTTGTTAAAGACGCAGCATTTAACAACTTTATTCGATGAGCTGATGTTACTTCTACAAAGTCAGAGCTTGCCGCTCATGGAATAAGTCTATGCTGCATATCTGTAGCCCTGAAGTGCTTTTTCAAGTTATTATAGTTTTCTGCTCATAGTTCTTAACTATAGTTGTAAAATCAATCAAAGACAATATTTCCCTCAAAAAATGTATTGAAGTAGAAGCACAAAATGAATATATTCATGTTAAGCACAAGTATCTCAAAGTTGTACTCGTACTTGATTAGATATGCAAAGTTACTTTATCATGCAGCAACAGTGTTCATGGATAACTTGCACACAGGTGTCCACTCTAAGGGTCGATGTGTTATTTCTGGCAGCAAGAGCTGATACGTGTATAGGCGTCATGCTGAGGAGGTGAAATCTGCACTCCTGGCTGCACGCCCCGGACTGACTGTAGTCCTCAACCCTGAGAAACCCCGTAAGAAAAGCTTCGACATCACTCTGCTGGATGGAGGCAAAGGTGAGGAGAAGGGAAAAGAGGAAAATCCAAGAATAGAATCAAATATTTGAGGCTGTTTAAAGCTTACAAAAATTACATTTACAACCTTTTCTTATCATGCAGGTAGTTTAGTTTTATCTTCTGAGGTTATGATATATTCGCTTTTTGAAATGGATAATGATGGAGGTTAATGGAAATTCATTAGGTGTTCAAAGCATTGGAAACATTCTATCACCAAACAATTTTCCTAAAAAAAAAGCCTCAGTTACTCCTTTTTTTCTATCTTCAGTTTAAAACAGTTCCTGTTAAAAGTGCTGCTATTTTGGCCCCCTGGCAGGTTAAAATGGCCACATATGTGTGTGTGTGTGTATATACTGGCGTGTTTTGTGAACTCAAGCTTTAGAAACAGAACTGAGTTAAACAGACTTTTTTCAACCATACGACAGAGTTTTATTTTATCCTCAAGTAAAAATATGTTCATATCTGTTTATAACTTAGAAAGTAAAATCTGGCAAAAACTTTTACTTGGCCTGAGTTGAGGTTTCATCTGCCACATTACACCTGGCTTGAACTGTTGACAGGAGGCTAATGTTTACCAACAGTGCAGAACAACCACCAGAGAGTTGAAAGTTTGCACTGAGAATGAGGGCAGCCCCCTGTCCAATTCAGCATAATGTGTCCCCTGTTTCTACTATGTACTACTATATACTGTATACATGATGATTATATTCTTCCAAGTCAAGAGGTTGGTTCACAAGTCGCTGTTCACTTTTTAACCACGTTTTTATTTGACTATCAGAGTCAACTATCTTGAAATTGGTTGACTTTAATTCATTCCTCCAGAAACTTTTTGAACAAAAATATTCCTGCTTATCTTTTATCTCGTTTCCAAAAATGACATTGTCTCATGTCTCATGTCCACAGAAACATCTCTGTGGACTGGAATAAAGATGGGTCCGCCTGCTAGGCTGAAGTTCCCTCAGCCAGATGTTGTAGTTGCTGCTCTACAGGAGGCTCTGAAGGCAGAGTAGACGCACTGTGAAGGTTTGTCATTTCAAAACTGTCTGACAGAGTTGGAAAATAATGTCACACCAAATAATTTTTTAGCTGTAATAAATAGAAATGATAAGAGTCAAATGAAACTTGAAACTTAACAGAGTACATTGCTTTCAAAATTTCTCCTTTTAAAGTTTCTTTTCAGTTTCAAATGAGGGAACCGAACATGGATTTAATAATACTGTGTTTTTTATATTATTTGTTAAAGACCAGGTGCTGCTGAGCTCCTGTTTGAAAGTGATAGTCCAAAAAGTTATTTAGGTTGTTGCATCATTTGTTGAATCAGGGTTCCTGCAGATCCTTAAAGAGTCTCAAATTCGATTTTCAGAATTTAAAATGTCTTAAAAAGTCTTATTTTTAATTATTGAGGTGATGCCTAGTTGAATGAGAAACATCTCTCATAGGATTCACCTATTTAAATATGGTTTGGTCTTTGGTCGGGACTCAGTCCAGCTCTTTTCTTCCTTTTTTTCTGGTAATGTATGGATTGTTTCTCCACAGACCACCTGCTCTGACCAAGGCAACAGGATTAAAAAAGTACAGAAAGCAATACAGATTATGCTAAGCTAAAGACAGTTAGTCAGGGGGTTCAGAGAGGACACAAAGTTCTCTGTTATTTCTTATAGTTGCTAGCTCCTGAGATCCATGCTGTCATCCAAATAAGGTCACCTCTCATCACTTCTGGCTCCAAAAAATTAAGATGGCGATGGTCAAAATGCCAAACACAAGGCTTCAAAACGGGAGTCCACAAACCAGTGAGTGAAGTCATGGTGGTCCATTATTTTTATACAGTCTATGGCAGCAACCCTGTGAAACTATCTAGGAATATAGATATCAATATATTTTTCTTGGGTGCCTGGTTTGTGGACAAGAATTAACTTTGGTTTCTAAAAAAACATAAGAACCAGTTAGAATTTTTGTTGCCACTGCAATCAAATATACATTTGAAATTGTGCCCACTATTACACAGAATGTCTGAAAAGATGTCTTTCTCTGTTTGTACTCTGTGGCAAACTTAAAGTACAGTAACAAAAAGAGGGACTTTGGCACTAAAAAGACTGTAACATTGAAAGATATCTACTTGATTTGATCAATTTAGATGGCTGAAGCTTCATATCATCTTCAGATAAAGTCTTAAATGCATTTTTGCACAGAGGGACTGTGGATATTTTGATAACAGCAAGAAAAACCTAAATCATTGTTCATTTGGGCACCTGCTTGTTGTTTTAAGACAAAATTGTAAATTTGTCCGTTAAGTATACGTAAGCACTCTATTAACAATGTTTCGTTAATACTGTTATTATGTGTATTGAGTTGCATGTCTTTCATGCAGCTGAGCATTCAGGAGATGTGGTCAATGGACGCAGAATGATGAGGAGTGACTAAACTGGATGTCTCTCCTCTGATGAGCCGAGCTCTGTCAGCTCACATCTTCTGGATACATGGTGACACCTGGTGGAGCGTCTCTGATCCAACACATTCTTCAAATACATAGTCCTGCTGCTTTTTCCCAACAATTTCTGAAAGGTTTATTGTGCTTTTATGTCTGTCTTTGGTAAATAAAGTTTTTTGTGTTTTCTTAATTATTTTGTGCCTGTTGGTTTGTGTTTTTTGGCTCATGATTTGTATATCTTTTAGTTTAAGGAATTGTGGATATTTAGAGCAGAGCCACAATATCCTAAAAGATGTTTTTCTGTGCTGGTTTGGAGCGATACAAACATTTAAGACTGTGTTCAAATAAATCTTTTCAACAACTAATACGTATAAATATAGGCTCAATAGAGAGATAACAGATGCTTTTTATTCGCTGCACGCGGTTAAATCATCATAGTATATTAAGATCACAAGAAATGTTGTGGTTGTTTTCAAATTTATTTTCACTACAATAAGTAACGGTGGTTGACAACCAACGTTAGCTCCAACACCATGGATGTATAAAGAGAACAACACTAAGCACAGTTGGTTACTAAGCACTGGTTGCTAAGGACGTGACCTCATCTCCACGCGACTTGTACAGCAGCGGTTCTTCAGGAGTTGGGGAACTTGTTGTCATACTACAATAAATAAACGACTGAAATTAGTTCGTAAGTACTAATGTGAGATATTAGAATAAGCAATAGATAGAAAGTCGTGTGACGTTTAGGGGGCAGTTTGATGACGTGTGGAGAGATTGTAGGTCGTCGCTTTGCCTTTTAATGCTGGAATTAGTAATGCTAATGGAAGTTAGCGTCGGTCAGCTAACGCTAGCTGCGGAATTCGTCTTTATGCTATAAAATTATTCTTTCACAGTGTGTGATTGTCGATAAGCAATCATCTCCTGAAATCTGCCAAACACTGGAGGCGATTTTAACTCAAAAATAACTCACGCTCCCAAGACTGAACTTTCTATGATTATTAATTAGCATAATTGGTGTAAACTGCTTGTTCAAATCAACGTCAGTAACATTAATAGTTGAGGTCTCAGTCCTGATGATATAAATTAGCGTTAAATCGTTTTGCCTCTGGTATGACAAACCTTAAGTAAGATCTTTTTGAATATAGGGGCGCAGTTTTTGACAAGCATTTGTCTATATTGACTATATAATTGTGAATAATTGTGTTAGCCATTTTTAAGCAAAAATGCCCAACAATTGCTGGTTCAAACATCTCAAATGTGAGGATTTTATGGTTGTCTGTATCTTCTGTGATGGTAAACTGAACGACATTTGAAGACTCATCAACTTGGCGTGGCATTCTTCACCATTTTATGACATTTTATAGACAAAATAACTAATCAGTTATTAACTAATTGATAATGAAAAGAATTGTTAGCTGCAGCCCTATATGAAAACAAAATGTACAGTCTTTAGTTTCAGCTCTTAAAAGTACCGCAGTATTTGAGATATTGTGACACCAGCTGTTTTTTTTTTTATAGTATTGCATATGTATCTAAACTTCTTTTCAAAATGCTGTTCTTGCCATCTAGTTTGAACTCGGACTCTATCATTTCAGTCATGGCAACAGAGGTTGCAGAAAAGACTACCGAGGATGCTCCAGTACCTGGAAAAGTCAGCACCAGGTTTGATCTGGAGAAGGAGACTGAACTACGGTTTGAAGTGGAGGCAGGAGAAGCTGCAGAACAAGTTGAGCTGGAGCTCCTCACGGGAATGGCTGAGGTATTTGGCTCAGAGCTGAACCGCAACAAGAAGTACACATTTGGACCAGGCTCCAAGATCGCAGTTTTCACCTGGCAAGGCTGCAGTGTGAATCTTTATGGGAAACCAGAGGTGAGCACCTGCAGGAGGGTCTATACAAGTGTGAGATTTGTGATTCACAAACAGAGTCACTCTTTGTGGCTTTGTGTGTGTAATATTTGATGATGCTCAAATGACCTGCTTCTCTCCATTACCACAGGTGTCTTACGTGTCCAAGGATACTCCCATGCTGCTCTACCTGAACACACATGCTGCCCTGGAACAGATGAGAAAACAGGCCGAGCGGGACAACGAGAGGGGGCCAAGGGTAGGTTTGAATTATCTATACATGAGTGAGAAGTCAAACACAAAGAATGTTGTTTTCAGGGGTGTTTCTAAATCCATTTGTCAGGCCCGAGTAAATACATTTTGCATTTACATTGAATAATTAATCCTCTCTCAGGTGATGGTGGTGGGACCTACAGATGTGGGAAAGTCAACCGTGTGCCGACTGCTTCTGAGCTATGCTGTGAGAGTGGGCAGGAGGCCCACACTGGTGGAGCTGGATGTTGGACAGAGTGGGGTAAGATGATTAATATGGATCCATGCTGAAATGTGTGGAAGTAGGCTGATATTTTAACTGTTGCATCATGCTGACATAATTATCTTGAATTCAGAACACAGCATACTCAACGTCTGTTTTTCAGAATATCTGTTTGCACCATTAAGAGCAAAACCATAAATGTCTGTTTCTGTCAGTCACACCCACAATACTTTTTGAAAAACATATTTTGAGTTCAACTAGTTTTAATTGTAGTAAAAATAGAGAGGTGTATCTTGTGGTGTCATGGTACAAGTATGAGTTGATGTTCTTTGAAGCCAATTGTTGGTTTACAAAGATTTCTGCACAATGACCTCTTTTATATTCAATCTCTTAGTTTGGATATTTGATATTGAAATGAAGGTGCCATTTCTCCACTAAGTGGATAAGTAGTTCCAAACAGAGTAGTTATTCATGCCATTGTTGTACCTTTGAGGCTCAATGTAATTATTCATAAAGTAATCGCAGTGATCAACCTCTACTCTCGAGGTGTTTAGTGAAATGTCAAACTTTTATTAATATTAAATGTAAGGATCATCGTGTACCTTCAGGTGTCTGTACCTGGAACAGTGTCGGCACTGTGCATTGAGCGTCCAGCAGACGTGGAGGAGGGTTTCTCAGTCCAGGCTCCTCTGGTCTACCACTTTGGCTCAACTACACCAGGGACCAACATCAAACTTTACAATAAGGTGAGAAAAAAATGATACTGAACATTTGATAACATAAAAGTATGAAGCTAAAAAATAAAAAACGTTTATCCTGCCTGGTGATGAGATATTGATTTTCTCTGCCTACTTCAACTCTTTCCTTCTCATGATGTGTAGCTGACGTCATGCCTGGCCGAGGTGTTTTCCCAGCGCTGTGAGGTGAACAGGAAGGCCAGCGTGGGCGGCTGTATCATCAATACTTGCGGCTGGGTGAAGGGCTCTGGATACCAGGCTCTGGTCCACTGTGCGTCTGCCTTTGAGGTGGATGTGGTGCTGGTGCTGGACCATGAGAGGCTCTACAATGAACTCAAAAGGGACCTCCCCCACTTTGTTCGGGTTGTGCTCTTACCCAAGTCTGGGGGCGTGGTGGAGCGCTCCAAGGAGTGCCGGCGGGACACTCGGGATGAGAAGATCCGGGAGTATTTCTATGGTTTCCGTGGATTGTCCTTCTATCCTTTCTCCTACGAAGTGCGTTTCTCAGATGTCCGCATCTACAAGATCGGAGCGCCATCCATCCCGGATTCATGTCTGCCACTGGGAATGTCTCAGGATGACACGCAGCTGAAGCTTGTGCCCGTGACACCAGGGAGAGACCTCACATATCATGTGCTAAGCGTCAGCAGTGCAGAGGACGGAGAGGAAGGCGCTAGAAAGGGTATTGTGGAGAGTCCTGTATGTGGCTTTATTGTGGTGACTAATGTGGACACACAAGCACAGGTGATGAAAGTGCTGTCCCCGGCACCCAGGCCACTGCCCCGACACACTCTGCTTATCATGGACATCCGTTTCATGGACATGAGATGAAGTTCAGGGAAGAGGACTGGGCCACACAAGAGCTGGGGATCATGAACAATAGGAGTTCTGGTGGAGACAGTTTAGTGTCTTGGGAGATGGGTTTGTTTTCTTGTTTGTGCTTTGTAAGGGCTGCAGAGGGTAAAGATAAAATGATTGAAATATCAAATTTGGTATCTGCTGTAAATTATTTTCCAATTTTATTCACCACATTGTACAGACAGATTTGTGACAAGAACTGTTTTATCAGTACAGGAATTATTTTTCTTGATAATCTGTTTTTATAAAAATTGTTTTTTTTCTTGAGTAATAAATTTTTAAGAACGCAAAATATTGTGTCTTAATTGTATTCTCTGCCATGGTTGGTACATTGGCTGCACACTTTTTTAATACATTTGTTGAAAATGTAATACAAATCAAAAATAGAAATCTCTCAATTATATAAATATTCATATCATTTGCTATGGCACAAATTGAGCTCAGCTGCATCATGTTTGTTTTGAATTTTAATGAGTTTTCTCTTGAAACTTGATTGGAGTCTATCTATGACAGAGGAAATGATAAGATGTGCTATAGAAAGCCACACACTTGTCTACAATAATTGATTTGTTACTTAACTATGCGTATGTGTGTATGCATTTATAACTTTATCAAGATTTGGAAAAGTAAGTGGAACAAAGTTGTTCTTAAATATGTGTGTGTTCTGCCCTCACGGATGTGTACTGTACATCATATAGAGTTCAAACTATCTATTTGGACAAAAGTGGGGCAAAGGACACTAAACTGTTGGCTATATCTCAACAGGCATACCAGTATGGCACTAACTGTAGGACTACAATAAGAGCTCATTTGTTTGTTCTGTCAACAACTGGCAGGTCAAACTGGAGCTCATCATTCAACATTCCTCAGGCAACTAAACATTCTTTAGTTGATGTTGGATGTGGATATTTGGCTAAATATGACGGCAACATGAACAATACAGGACACAAATTGCAGTAACAATCAGTCCTATTGACACAACAGACCGTGTGATGCACAGCATGTGCCACCATCTTAAATACAATTACTCAGCATAACACGTAGCTATTACATACATGTTATAAAATGTTACATATACTGATATGTGCCCTGAATTTATAATTAGCCTATGTTCTTTATTCCCCATTCTCTTTGCTATTGCTCTAAACCAGAGGTTTTCAAAGTGTGGAGTTGGCCTCCCCAGGGGGCCTCCGTACCGTTTCAGGAGAAACTCAGTGAATGGAAGTGAAAAAATATTACATTAGTTATCAAAAGCAGGTCACATAGAGTAGCCTAGATCTGTGTGATTTGGTTAAAGGGATAGTTCAGAGATACAGTTTGGGGGAATTTTTACTGTTTTTCCCACTTTCGCAGAGTCAGAAACAAATTAATACCTCCAGGAAGACCTTTATTAAATGTTTGGTGTAAACTGAAGTATGGCAAACAGTAATATCAGAGATGATCTTCCACTTTCACCATCTGATAAAGCAATCTGTAGAAATACTACAACATTGTTTTTGATTCATACTGATTCTAATAAGACAGAAAGGCAGGTGCAGTGTAATCAACAATTAGACAAGACTGTAGCAACCATAAGCCTTTTTCACAGAAGAGATCCAGACACAGTAGGAAAAGCACAGCTGTAAACAATAATATGAACGCTGGCTGAATTTCATTTAGCTGCTTCAGTTTCAGGGTGCTGGTATTGTGCGTGCTGGCTCACTGTCACACTGGGTCTATTGAGCAGAGCAGAGCCAACGATAATGTTATTAATGACACTTGTGGTTTTGATTCTATGACAAGTCAAAAATGTGTGAAAAATGCCTACTGAGGACATCTAGGTCATGCCAGTATTGTTTCTGGAAATGGGACACTTTCAACAACCTGAGTTCTTATTTTACAAGTACACATAAATAACTTTCACTAAGCATGTTTTAATTAGACTTTTTCTGGCAAAAAATTAGGATGAAATGTCAATAAAATATGAGGATTTAATAGGGCTCAACTAGCATCACATTCCAGGAAGTTTAAAAGAGCATTTAGATGATCATATAAAGAGTTAACATTTACAGTTACAGGATATAAATACATTTGGAAAAAGAATTGTCAAAAAAGTTCATATTATGATGGCTCAAACTTTTCTTAGAGGGGTCGGGTTGTGCAGGGAATTTGGAATTTAGACTCATGACCTCAGTATTCATAAAATCCTGGCAATGGCCCTGCCTTTACATCAGTGGTTGGCAACCTTTTTGGCTTGTAACCGCTTCAAATGAGGCAGCAGTGTCGGAAGAAGTTTTCAGATCCTTTACTTAAGTAAAAGGACCAAAACAGCAATGTAAAAATACTCCATTACAAGTAAAAGTCCTGCATGAAATATCCTAATTAAGTAAAAGTACATAAATATTAACATCAATTAAAGTATTGCAGTAAAAGTAGTGGTTTGGTTCCTCTGACTGATATATTATTATACATGACATCATTACATTACTAATACTGACGCATCAGTGTTAGATGTTACTGTTGTAGCTGCTGGAGGTGGAGCTAGTTTCAACTACTTTATATACAGTTAGCTAGTTTAGTCCAGTGGTCCCAACCTAGGGGTCGGGGCCCCTCCAAAGGGTTACAAGATAAATTTGAGTGAGATGATTCATGGGAGAGGAAAAAAAGAAAAAACAAAGTTCTGATACACAAATCTGTTTTCAGTTTTTGGACTTTTCTCTAATGCTTGATTTTTGGTGAAATATTGGATCATTTGAACATTTATTGAAATGAAACCATGTGAGAAGTTTAGAGGGAAAAATCACTATTTGGTGGAGCTGTTAACAACTCATAGACATCTGAAATGTGACCCCGACTACACACTGCTAAGACGTCAAAAAGCCAAAAAGGTTGGAAACCACTGATTTAATCTTTAACAATGGATTTGATAAGCGTGTTATATTATCCATTGTGTCAAATCTTCATCTGAAAAGTAACAAAAACTGTCAGATAAATGTAGTGGAGTAGAAAGTACAATATTTCTCTCTAAAATGTAGTGGACTATCGAGTGAGAGTATAAAGTAGCATAAAATGGAAATACTAACACAAAAAATCGTACTTAAACATAGTACATGAATAAATGTACTTAGTTCTGGTTAATCTGGAAAAGCAAAGGTTATAGATTAAGTAAAAAAAACAACAACTTTGGGAATAGCTGCATTTTTTTTAGATGATAGCAGCATAAATGATGATTATCAGTGCTGACCTGCCCACCATCTGGGACCTGTATGCCTCCAGAGTCAGGAAACAAGTAGGGAAAATCACCACAGACCCCTCACACCCTGCACATAATCTGTTCCAGCTTCTCTCCTCTGGACGGTGCTACAGGACACTGTTCACCAAAACCATCAGACACAGGAACAGTGTCTTCCCTCTTGCAGTCACACTTATGAACACTTAACTCAGGCATTGAGCAATAATCCTAGATCACTAAAATACCTACAAATTATATATATTTATTTAGTTTAAAATGCAAAATGTGCAATACATTTACTGTACATTTGAACAGGCTGTATATACTGTACACATTACTATTGAACTACTTCTATTTCTATATAAAGTAACATGTCGTTTTGTTTCCTACCATTTAATATTTATCTCAGCACTCTTCACTTCTTTACATTTGTATCCTGTTTACAGTTCACAGAAAGAGTTTCACCTGTATACAGTCATTCCTCATGTGTCTCTCTGAAGATTGTTGTGATGTATTACAATTTACATTGAGAGCCACTAAATCGGGTCAAATTCCATGCATAGACATTCTTGGCCAACAAATATGATTCATATTCTGAAATTGTAAAATAAGTTTGGTTGTTTCCAATAAAATTACTTGACATTTCATTGATTCACTTATACCTATCATTACTTATGTTTTGTAACTGGTATTTATAATTCATTATTACATTGTTGGAAGGACATCTGTGTGTACATATGGAGCCACGCACATACCGGAGATGGTGGATTGCAAACATGCAGAAAGATGCAGAAATAAGGGCTGTAAAAACAAGGCGTACATGTTCCTCTGCATGACCAGGAAAGGAAATTACTTCCTGGATTATTATAGCTACAAGTAAAACTGAAGAAGTAACATACAAAGAAATGACAAGCAAACACTAAAGAAGTTTTTAGATTTGCAGAAAAAGTTCATCGGTTTCCTACCTTAAATCAACAGATTATTCTCACAAAGAATTTAAAAGCAAAGAAATACAAGAGCATTAACAGATCAAAGATTTGAGTTCAACTGTTCCATATCTGAAAAAAAAAAAAAAGTTATGGAGTGACAAGAAAAGCAAAATAAACTTAAAAAAAATAGCTTTCAGTTTGATCGAAAATCTATTGTAAGTTAAAAAAAAAAAGAAGAAGAAAAGGAAAAAATGAAAGAAATACAAAATGAAAGAAAGTTGTTGGTTTAAGGTGGTTGTAAAGCTGGAAGCCTTTGAATTTTGTAATGTCATGTTTAACTAATGTCTACTACAGTGGACAAGCTGTAAAAAATAAAGAAGTTTTTGAAAAGATCTTGAAATTGTAAGATTTTTTTACTCTAAACATAGAGACACAGAAAAAAAATGTCAATACACATTTTTTTCCTCTGTTCTCAGGAGGTTATATATTGTATATTATTGTTTCCACTATCTGCGCTGCTCTGAGCAGTTTCTTGAGTCCACGCCCCCCTCGGCGTCTGATTGGCCAACCCTCCCACCTCGGCCTCTGATTGGCTGATCTTACCACCTGAGGGACGACGAACTTGTTCCGGGATTCCGATGTCGGCCTAGCAGGCGAGCTAACCGCTAGCGGCTAACTGAAGGAGCACCGAGACGACTCTCACCCTAGAGACAAGACAGCTCGCATGTTCGATAAGAGGTACGTCCTGCTTGTTTCACCAGCTCTTCGTGGTGACTGTGTAGTTGAACGCAGCTATTGTTATAATGCCATTCGTCAATGAATGCTAACTTTTACTCCGCGAATGTAAAGCGTTTATGCTAGCCAGGTAACGCTAGCTAACTCCCTTAGCTTTCGCTGTGGGAAAGGACTGAGCAGTGTCGCAAAAACTTTCGAGGCTAGGTAAGAGCTAACAAATTACTCAAGTGTTGCGTTTGAATCGCTACATTTTTAGATCATTTGAAATAAAGCACGGCAGCGTTTATTAGTGAACTTTAAAAAAAGATGAAGTGTAGTTTGATGAGGTGCCTTGTGGAGTGAGCAGATTATGTCAGTTGTCTTGACTGAATCCTGCCCTGGCCTGTTGTTTAACGCTTGGTCTTTTTGAAGGTATGCTTTAAAAGATGAAGCGATCTCATAGTGTATATTACTGTCAAACATAAGCTAGCAGCTCCAAGTGTGCCCACAAACGATCAGAAATGTGATTAAATCTGCTCAACCGGCCACGCGATATAGCTTTGTGAGCTGCAAATTGTTGCGGTGACATGACAGGCAGGGCTCGACGCGGAGATTTTAGGATTAACATCCATTATAGTCTGGGGGGGGGGGATTTGTTGTGGAGCAGATGAGATGATTAACAACAGACACACTGTCACTGTGTGTCGGGCACAGCTCTGTATTTGTGAGTAATTTACTGATGTTTGTTGAGAAGAGGGGTGTGTCCAAACTATCAGATTACACTGTTACTCCAGATCCGTTTTCAGTGTGTTCACACCACACGGACGAGTTTTTCATGTTGAGATGAGGGAAATTAAGCCTGAAGTGTGTCACTGATCGAGGTCTCCAGGGTGTTTTGAGTTTCCAGTAGTGGGAGGTGTTTCTTTTGACCACCTGAGGGCATTGAGCTGTCTGTTTATCAACAGCAGGCTGGTGAACAGCTTTAATGAGTAATGGTGCGAAATACAGATACACACACAGCTTTTTAGGACTGTAAGAAGTTGGTAGTCAGCCTGATTGTTGTGAAATAAGGATGAAACATCTGCCTCTCTTGGTTAACTCAGTCATGTAACTTAAAAAGGAAATCAAGTTTAGACGGTGAACTTGCAGGAATGAACCATGGACATTTTCCTAAATTGGTATTATTATAGTCTCCATTTTGTTATTATGTGGCAGGCTATTATAACTATTTATATTACATATGAATCTGTCATGTATTTTAATTACTACCTTGTTGTCCATGATGAATTCTTTTGTCCATAAAATGTCAGGAACTAGTGAAAAATGCCCATCACAATATCCTAAAGCTTAAAGTGACATTTTTATACTGTTTTTATTGTCCAACCAACAGTCAGAAACCCCAAACTATCACATAAGACAAAGAAAAAAGTGCCACATCCGTTTAGAAGCTGGAATTATGTGTGAAGTTTTAAAAAATGATCAGAATAGTTAATTGCCAGTTGATTTAATCAAATTTGTTTTGTTTTTTTCACAGAGACGTCCCTTAACTTGCCAACAGAAGCAGTGGATGAGAGAAGACAGGGGGACAAAGGAAAAAAAGGACTAATATGTATCAGACTATGTAACACCACTGCTGCACATGGCTTTGTTTAAAAGGTGCAGAATGGGAAAGGAGGTCTATCTGCAGAGAATTTGGAGGTGGGAGAGGTCTCTACATCCAGACCTGGCTGAGTGCGGCGACACCGCGGTGACATACACGGGACTTCTTTTTGGATTGAGTTGATTTTGTCCCCATATTGAAACAAAAACTGAAAGCAGGGTCTCAAAAGATCCACCAGGGACTCTGAACTATTTTACGAGTAAAGGCAAGGCTAGACATCTTTTTTTTTCCTTTCTTTTTTAAGGCTTCTTTTTTTTTTTAAGCAACTTTTAAAAGTAAATTCCAGCTGGACTTTTGTTTAACATTAAGCAGCTTCTTGGAACAGATTTAAAAGTGAATTTGTTGGTTTAGTTGTTTTCCCCTGCTGACTTAGTTTGAAACGCTGGAACCGTCCCTCCTGCAGCCATCCTCAGTTCCTTCCACCCACCCAGTGCCTAAATAAGCCCTCTCGGGACAATCACAGAAGTCATCAGCAGCTGCTGCGCTCAATCCCCTGCCTGTTCTCCTCTACGTGCTTCTTCTCTCAGCCTGCTGGCTGTCCACCCACTACCTCTTTTAATTTTCTGATCTTTTCTTTTTTTTTTTATATTAATTTTCTCTGAGAGCTATAATCAGACCTCAAGCACAGTGACGAGCATTAATGAAAACACAGCGGTTCAAGAGTGCAGAGAAGCCTAGATTGTTCCAGTTTTAGTCGTGTGTGCAAGTGTCTGTGTGTTATGGTTGCACTGGTGACAGGGAGCAGTTTAAGATTAGATTTATTTATATTGTTGCACCAAATACAGTTACATTAAAGCCATACAAAAATATTTATGAATTACGTACACATATTTTTGTATCACATTGCTCTTGTATAGTCTTGCTTTTATAAGCTTGTATTAAAATTATGCACACAAACTTAAATATTTACAAGCTGTGCACATGCAAGTAGAGCTGTACATTGCTATATATGAAATCTCTGTTTGTGAGTCATCGTAGTGGCAGGAGATTTTTAGTGACTGGACGTAGTGAATCCCTCATGTTTCCGTTTCAGTCTGTATTCATGGCCTCTCCTCCCAAACAAACACCATATTCGCCATTCTGACCTGTAAATCGCCCCTTTAACAGTAGGTAGACAGTAGATATCTACCTCTCTTTCTGTCTTCCTCCCCTCTCTCTGTCTCTGATGCCGGGCTTCAGTGGTGGGGGGGTTGGGGGAGGAGTCGGTGGTCCTGCTTCTGCTCCTCCCCGTCCATTTAGACCCAGCCGATATGTCCCGGTCTCTGCAGCCACCACTTTCCTTGTCGGATCCACTACCCTCTTCTTCTGCTTCACGTAAGTGCATCTTTAATATCCTGTCTTGTTTGTTTCACCTTTTTGTTTATTCAGAGAAAGTTTACTGAGCACACTCGCCTTGTTTTCAGTTAACACAGTTCACATTCACACCTGTGAGCTCCCCATTACAATCACAGCCTTCTATTTCTGGCCACTGAACAGCCACACTTGAGCTGTTTGGGGGTAAATTGCCATGCACAAAGGCTTATCAGTAGTTGTTGATGGGGTGTGAAGTGTTATTTGCTATTTTTTCCCCCGATCTGTGTCTTGCCAGCAAGTGCAGGGATTAGAGCTTGCTTCTGCAATCTGCACTTGCTGCTGTTTCTGTCCCAAACAGACCAAGAAAATGTGTCAGACATTGAAGGACCAGTTGTTTTGGCAACATGTCAAAGTATAATTTTTCTCCCTTCTTTTTCTTACTGTCCAGGTGCCCATGGTTGTCAGAGTATTTCTCCTCTGTCATTCCCATCTATAATGCCGTGATCTTCCTCTTCACCCTCGCCAACTTCTGCATGGCCACTTTCATGGACCCCGGAGTCTTCCCCAGAGGTAAACGCATATCAACAGTGCTGGTGTGCAAGTCTTTAAAAGTTTGTTATATTATGTGTAATACTGCAGTGTAGATTAAATGAGGCTGAAAAGAAGACAGCAGAAACATGAATGATAGGCACAATTATAACCATGATACACTGGCAATAATTTATTGGCTATAAACACAATGCAGGGGCACTGTATAATTAGCCGTCGTGATGTGAGTACAATGTTTGGTGTTTGTTTCTGTCTTTAGCGGAGGAGGATGAGGATAAAGAGGATGATTTCCGCGCTCCGCTCTATAAGACAGTGGAGATCAAAGGCATCCAGGTGCGCATGAAGTGGTGCTCGACCTGCCGCTTCTACCGCCCGCCACGCTGCTCGCATTGCTCAGTTTGTGACAACTGTGTGGAGGTACAAACACACACACACACACGCACACTGTATCGTGGACTTCCTGTGCTATGAATATTAGAGCGGTTATTACATCGAACTCTGAATACACAACTGGCACCTCTTAATTTCACAATGAGCTTTTATAAACTCTTGTGTGACTTGACTGCTTAACCTAGATCTGTGCTATTCTTAGTTTCTCTGTGTGAGTGTGGGAAGTAAAAACTGTGTGGACATCTGATTGTGGTTCTTCCTTTTATTATTATTCTCCTCTTGATGTTTCTTTACTGGTCCTTACCCTTCTTCTTTGTCCATTGACTCTGTGCTCTTTCAGGATTTTGACCACCATTGTCCGTGGGTGAACAACTGTATTGGTCGGAGGAATTATCGCTATTTCTTCCTCTTCCTGCTATCACTTACCACCCACATTGTGGACGTATTTGGCTTCGGCCTGGTTTATGTCCTGCACCACCGCCAGGAGCTGGACACGCCACATGCTGCTGTTACGTATCCTTCTCTTGGCACGCTGCGGTCATAAAAAAATGCAAACCAAATTATGAGACTTTCTTTTCTTATTTTACTTTCATTTCGATTTTTTTTCCTCTAGCGTTGTGTTGTGTTTCTTACTTTTTCTTCTTCTGGATTTTATTGCAAATTGCTTAACCCTGTTCTGCCAGTATGGCTGTGATGTGTGTGGCTGGTCTGTTTTTTGTCCCAGTCGCTGGCCTGACTGGGTTCCACATTGTACTGGTGGCCCGGGGTAGGACCACAAATGAGCAGGTACATACGAGAGCTGGGTGTGTGCATCACACGCTCCACCGATTAATCCATCCATACACATTACAGATTTTCAATACCGTTCTGTTAAGTTTGGTGTCCATGTGAGTTGGAAAGCTACCACGGCATAATTGTGTTATTCTCTCCCCCCCTCCCTCCCTCCTTCCCTCCCTCCCACTGTAGGTGACAGGGAAGTTTCGTGGAGGCGTTAACCCTTTCACCAATGGCTGCTTGAGGAATATTTCACATGTGCTCTGCAGCTCTCAGGCCCCCAGGTCAGCCTTCCTCCTCTCTCCTCCGCACTCATTTGTTTACTCCCCTCCTCTTACACTCTGCCCCACAATCATCTTTTTCCACTGCCTCTTTCTTTCCATTGCTCTCTCTCTCTCTCTCTCTCTCTCCCCCTCACTTTTCCACTCTCCTCTTTTATTATCCTCACTTGTCTCTTCAGTTTAAAATGGAGTATATGAATATAAGTGTGAGGGACATCTGGTGTTGGATTATGTTTCAGTGCAACACCAGACTGCCAAGCTTGTTGTTAATGTTTGTATCATTATAATTAGGATTTAAACGCATGTGTATGACCCTCCCTCAGATACATGGGTCGGTGGCGGAGCCCTCAAGCGGCGGAAGTACAGCCACCGTTTCTTAGGCCGCCTCTCACTGAGGCCCAGTTAGAAGCAAAGATACTGGACAACGGCATCCAGAATGACCGACACAGCACCAGGGTGAGTGTGAGTTGACTGTACGTGTCGTCGATTTGGGATGTTCAGACTGAAAATAGATCGAGGAGATAGATGAGTTTGAATGTTTAAGGGGTGCCAAAACGCTGACTAACAGTTTATGAAACAGGACTTTATAACTCCAGAGAGTTATTCTGGCATGTGAAAGTTATTTTATCTTTTTTTTTTTTTTACAATAACTGCAATGAAAACAATAAAACTACACTGCTCAAGTTCCAATGAAATGAACGCAGCGCATTGGCAGATGAGGTTGTATTTTTTTTTTTTTTTTTTTTTTTTTGCAGTAAAAGTTGAGCCAGGTTCAGGTTTTTTAACTGGACAAGTCAGTTTGTTTGTGTGTTTGTTTTTTCCTTCTTTGTATTAGCCCTTTGCATCTTTTCCCTTATTATGCCACGCAGCTTCAGGATTCATTTCAATGAACAAGTTAATACTTTGCGTTTGCTTTCATGACTTAACTCTGTTTCTGTTCCAGTCCAAGAGCAGTCTGGATCAGATGGAGAGCCAGTCAGCAGACGCAGAGCCTCCACCTCCTCCAAAGCCGGAGCTTCGGTACCCTGGTCTGCCCCGTGCTGACACGGAAGGTTAGACGCACAAACGCATACGAATACACACATACAATTCAACCTACAGTAGGTAGTTGTAGGTATATGTTCTGACACATCAACATCTGAGCGTTGACCAGGTTCCTCAAGGGTTTTACCTCTTACGTAAACAGATGAGTGTGTATTTTCTAATCAAAAACACACCTCGTTCAAATGTCACGTTTGGTTTCTTTCTCCTCTCAGAGAGCAGCTTGTTGACAGAAGCTCCACCTACGCCATCAATGTACAAGTACCGACCAGCCTACAACAGCCCAGGAAGGAACCACACTGCCCTCACACACCCAAACAAGGTACATGCGGAGTATAAAATCATCCATATAATGTAGATACTGTACATTAATAGTATAAAAGGAGTAATCAGCTGAGAGTGAAGTTAACCACGTGTTTTGCCTGACGAGAAACTGACAAGATCACATAAATTAGCAGACAAGTAAATATAAGTATTTCCTTTTAAAAACTGACATAAACTCTCCAGATGTTATTTCAGAATTGGCTTGTTTTAGCATTGAATCTAAGCTTTTATTGCTCAAGAAGAAATTAAAAGACATAAATGAGAAATGAACAGTATGGCATAGATGTAACTTAGCAGGATGATACAGCACCTTGTCCTCACCTCTATAATATTTCACTGATCATTTGGTAGCTGTTATGCCCTCCCCCTTCTAATTTCGCTTTGTGGTTAATACCATGCCCATGTTTTTTGTTCTCACTTTAAATTGATCATTCAGTGGCCATCGGTCGATCAGTAAGTCTCAGCTAGTGTCATCTGTGTGTCTGTGTGTGTGTGTGTCCCTTTGGCTGTCTTTTGTGTGTTTGAGTGGATCTGTCCCTTCCCCCAAAACTGCATTGACTGGAATGTGTAGTTCATGTACTGTATGTACTTGTATTTCCATGTATGTGTTTATACACACAGTCTTTGACATGCAGTGCCTGTTCAAGCCAGTCAATGTTCCCAGTCCAGTAGTGTGATGATGGAGTAGAGCACCGATCAAGCATCCAATTTTCTCCCCACCACTGACTCTTTTTTTTCTGTTAGAATCTGTAGAATAAACTGTTTTTTTGTGCTATGTTATCTATTCCTGTGGTAACATGATGATTTTCATCTTTCCTCCTTCCCTCTTCATCTTCATCACACTCTTCCTCAACCTCTTCCCTCTCTGTCTGCACCCCCTCTACCTTTGGTCTGTCTCCTCCTCTCTACTTTCCTCAGATGATCCGTGGGGAGAGTCTTGACTCTCCATCTCCTTCCATCCTCCAGTCCAGCCGCCAGCCTAGCTACCGCTCAGAGCCAAGCAGCCTGGATGGGGCCACAGTGGTGGGGGGAGGTGTAGGGGCGCGCAGAGGGGGAGGGGAGAGGGGTGAGGGCCCCGGAGGCCCTGGCGGGACTACTGGTGGGGTGTCAGGGCGCTCCTACACCTCCTACCCATCCTCTCTGGTCCTGTCCACTGGGGGCTCCCGCTCCTCCAGCCTGCGCTCAGCGCACACGGCACATAATCCACTGGCCACGCTCCAATCAGAAGGCACCACAGACACAAGCTACAAAAGCCTGGCCAATCAGACGCCTCGGAATGGCAGCCTGTCCTACGACAGCCTGCTGACACCATCCGAGAGCCCAGAGTTTGAATCAGCTGCCCATGAGCTGTCGCCGCAGAAGCCTCATGCTCTGTTTCCCTCGGCGACTGTAACAGGCCAGCCTGAGGTGGTGTCACCCAGTACCCCGCTGCAGGGCTATACGTCGCCCTTCCTCTCAGCTCAGATCGCCCAGCAGAGGGAGGGGCAGCTGCTCCAGGGCTCTGCCACTTTCTCCTCCCCCCACAGGGCCTACCTGCGTGCCGTCAGCCCACCCCCTTCCTCTTCCTCCGGTCCTCCTGAGACCCAGCACCTGCTCCATCATAACCAGGACTCCTCTTCCCGAACCCCTCGTAACCCTTCCTCCTCATCCTCTTCCCCAGGGGCTCGCTCACTAGAGCCCCCTATCTCCCCGCCACCTCGTGGCCTCTCCCTTGGCAAGTCTCAGTCTTACACTGGGGAGGCAGGGCCTCAGCACAAGCCTCGGCCAGCAGGAGGAGGCGCTGTGCTGGGAGGGGGAGGAGCCGGAGGAGGGCAACAGGCTCCACAGTGAGTAGTGATCCGTCGCCAGATCCGTCAGCCTACTACTCTTCCTCCTCCTTCTCCTTTTCCTCCTAATCCTCCTCTTCTTCCTCCCTGGTTTGTGTCAGCCCACCTCTTCCTCCCTGATCTGTGTGAGTCTTCCTTTTCCTCCTCCACAGTTTTCAGTCTTTGCTTGTGTAGCGTTGAACAGTTGGATGTGTTATTGGTTCAGTTTGGCGTGTATCTGTGTGTGTGAATTAGTGTTAAAAGCATGCCATTATGTGTTGAGCACTGTGTTCGCATGCCTAACCATGCTGCTGTTTACTTCTGTCCTTGTCCTTTTTTCTTACTCACTCTAAGAATAGATACCAAAGGCCTTATAAGATTCATGGTAAAGACACATGTTGCTGTTTGTTTGTTTTGTTATTTTCGAAGTAGAACCACTCACCTCCACATCCCTGTCTCCTTTGTCTCCATCCTCAATCTGCCCTCCCTCCACTCCCCTTCCTGATGGCTGTCCAATCAGATCCACCTCTCGCCCAGTCTTGGCCAATCACACCACATCCAAACCAGGGGGCGGGGTGAAGAAGGTGACAGGCGTCGGAGGGACCACTTACGAGATATCGGTTTGAAGTGACAGGCATCCTTCATGGTCTATCACACAGAGGGGAAAAAGTCACTGGACAGCTTCCACTTGTCTCTTAACTGAGCTGGATATTATTCATGGCCGCAGGCTCCTGAAAAATGACTGTTTCTGCTGCATCAGACTAAAGGAGCAGGCCTGCCTGGTACTCACTTTGTTATCTTTGTAATGCCGCTGGCCATTCTTTTCTGCCAGCCCTTTCGAATTTGAACAAAGAGTAATTGGGGACACTGGTTCACTTTTCACAGGATCAATTCGTCTCCATTTTGCCACTTTGTGAGCCATAGACTGATGAGACTGTATCATCACGGCTGGGTACAGATATGTGTATAGAACACGCATAGCTAACTTGATTATGCTGTTTTACTTTGGTACATTAGCACACAGAGTATTGGCAACAGTGTCTTGACACCTTAAGAGAGGACGGCCTTTACCCAGCAGATGTAAACTTTAAGAGGGAGGATTTAGGACTCTGTTGACCAATAGAAAACCATCACTGTCTTCTTTTCCACAGTCTGAACGGACCACACAGCCTGTTTATTGATAAGAGTCAAAAGAGAGAAGAGTCCAACCTATAAACACAGTATCATTTTAGTTTTATAAATCTTTGTTTTTAAATATTGTTTTATATAAATGTATAAAATCCTACAGATTATTATTGGGTCAGATTGTCAGGTTATTGAAGACAACTATTGATGAGGGTGGCAGATGTACTGTGTATAATTCTTCTTTTTTTTTTTTTTTTTTAATTCAGCGATTTCAAATCTGTTGCCTGTTTTATAATTGATGGCTGCATCAGCCACTCATGAGCTCTTGCTGGAATTTTTTTCGTCATCCAAAGAGAATGATGATCCTTTGGTGGACAGCTGAAGTGGCAAATAATCAAGCTTCATCTTTAAAAGCCACAAAGAAATTCAGAATCATCATTGCAGCACAAGCATCTTTGTAGAATGTACGCTTGTAATGTTTATGCTAGAGACATTATGCAAAATCTGTTTGTAGCTTTAAGGTCATTGTATGTCCTTTTTGGTGGTGTTTTTTTTTTTTTTTTCTTCTTTTCTGTAATGTTTTGTCTGTCAGTCAATCAAGTTGCTAGTAGAACCTTATACCTTTAACGGATGGCCAGCCAAATAGGTGCAGGGAAGGGCTTATTTATTTCACCAGACAAAACAACCTTTGTAGTTCTGGGCACAATTTCAAACCAGTCTCTATTAGTTGTTTCTTTTTTTTCTCAAGAGAAGGAGGAGGAGGAGGTTGTTTTTTTTTATTATTATTATTTTAAAGAAAAAAGTTTATAGATGAAAAAGATAATTTTGTTCCTAAGGAGGTAGAGACTGGTTTGCAATAAGAGACTGTTGATTTAAATTTTTTTTGCCTTGAGACCATTCATAGTGAAGCAAACGCGTTTTTATTCTTTTCTATTGGTTTTTATTTTTTACACTTTTCTGATAAATCATATAAGACAGGTTAGAGTTTTAATTTACACACTCATTAAAAAAAAGACTTCTGTAAAGGTACAGTTAATTTGTTTTACCCACAGCCATGTTAGGACAGGATAACTAGAGGGAGGAGTGTGTCTTTTAGTATCGGGCATTACAGTAAAGGATTAGTTTATTATTATTTTATTTTTTTTTTTTCAATCAAGGCCCACAATGGTGTTTTGCAATAGAACGACAGAGTTGGCTGAATGTAGCACGTCTTTTTGGGGAGGGAAGGTACACGCTTGAAGCACACGAGTATCATTGTTCAACCCAAACGACGGTGTTGCGAGTTTTCAACCCTCCCAGGCTATGCCTTCAGTGTGCATGTGGTTTTTGTTTGTCGTGCTGAATGCTTCACTGGCGTGCATACTTGTGAGAATATTGTCAAATGCCCGCCTGGTTAATGTGTGGGTGGTAACAATAAAAAGAAGCATCATTAAATGGCACAAGCAGCTGTCGAATGAGAGATAAAAAGACAACCTGTGTTACTTTCTTCCTGCTCTGGCCAGGGAAGGTGGCCATTGAACAATTTGAAACTATGTGAGTATACTTCTATGTGAGAATAAATATCGCTATTGTGGGCTGTGATGAATGGAACGAGTTTCACAAATATCTGTAACGAGTACATTAAAGACATTTCCAAAATGGCCTTATAAAGAATTTTTAAAAAGATGTCTTCTCAGAATAAAAGGTCAAACTGATGAAAAAATTGAAATTGTGTCATGACTCTTAATTGTGCACAATTGTTTGTTTGTTTTTTTTATTTCAGTTTCAACTCTCCCTTTTTACTTTGGTTTATGAAAGAACTGTAAACACATCAGTTGTAAAATACAGGCAGCAAACGTTTACACACAAGAATGAAAGTAGCCAAAAAACAATACAAAAAAAGGCATTTGTTCTTAAATAACTTAATGAAATGTCTCCAGGTCATTGCTTGATATTTTGTGTGGCTCCATTTAAACCACCCTACATCAGTGAACTGAGGTCCAGTTTTTCATTTAAGGTAGACATTTGCCACAGTAAATTCTTAGCTTGGAGTTGACATCTACTGCTTTCGCTCTGCATTCCACAATATTTTGGATTTTGCAATAATGTAAGGCATGTCGATGTTGTAAGAAGAGGGAAGACTTGATGCAGCCCCTCTCTGAACAGTCTTCTCAGCTTTACTGGTCTTTCTTGCTCTCTGTGGGCTGCTCCAGGTTGTTGGTTTCAGGATGAAGCTCGTCGCTGCCCTCTTCTGGTTTAGAGCGGTTCTGCTGCTCTCCCTTCAAACCACGACTCTTGCTCAGCTTCTTGGATTTCTGGAAGAGCTCGTTGAGGTTGAACTCTCGGATAATGTTCTCCTGCGGATGAAATAGCCGATTTATGTTAGCATGTTTGGGTGAACATGAGGCTGTCACAAGCAGCACTGACTCAGTACAGACTCCCGCTGTGATTGTTACAGACACACCTCATTGAAGGTCCAAGACACAGCTCTCCCTTTATTGTCCACCATTGGACGTCTCATGATTTCCCGCCCTCCTTGGAACAACACCAGTGAGGGCAGCTGCTTAGCCAGAGGGGAAGTGCTGACTTTGTACCTGTTCAGGAAAAATTTATGAGACAGTTAATACGCATGCTGAGAGAATCTGGTGAAATCTCAGCTTAATGTCTGTATCTTAAGCATAAATGAAAAAAGTGACATTAATAATCCTGCAAGAGTAGCATTAAGGAAGAAGGAGGAAAGAGAAAATAACAGACCTCTCAGAAACTTCTCCATAGCGTCCGATGTCCACCTTCCCAAACCTGAGTCCAGCACAGTTATACCTGAGCAATGTAAGGAAAGATGCACGAGACGTTTAGGCAATCAGTCTCCATTGCCACCAATTTTACATTCATAGCAGCCACTCAAAGCCAAAAACTGAATATGTAGTATATTCTAATCTGAAACAGACCAGTTTGATCAAATGTGATTTTGATCACTGACGGAAAGAATCAGTGCATTTTATAAAGGACTTGCATCTTATTTTATTTGAATCGAAACTTTAAAAAAGGTTTAATCTGAACAGAAACACAGTGAGGAATATGGGAGGGAGTTATTAAGTCAATATTTCATTGAATATATGCTTTCAAACTCAAAACATGTCATTATGTAACAGCACTACAGAAACGGGAAACACCATTGTCTGCAGCAGGTACTGTATAAAAATAAATTATTGTAAATTTCAACTCTCAAACTCACATCAAATTTCACCATTTTACAGTCAATTCGGAGCAGCTACAAACAAATAAAATACAATTTTGGCACATATAATACTCAATTTATGAAATATTTTGGTTTTAAACTTATAATTGTTTATTAATCATAATTTTCTTTATTTTCTGAATACAGATGTGACTGATGATTTGTAGGTTTATAGCTGAAAGTGTTTACCACTGTACTATTTTGCACACAGCTCAGCCAATTGTTAATAATAACAAAAACTGATAACCCCTGAGAAATTGTAAGCAGCAGCATCTGGAACCACAGACAGAGATCTTATCTCTTCACATCTCTTACTTACTTGAGCGAAAGGTCGGCGAAGACTGGAGCGAAGGACTGGCAGTCGGAGGACCAGTTGGCGTAGAATTCGACGATCCAAGTGACACGACTGTCCTTTTGAAGCTCCTCCTAATGACTCAGTCACACAAGATTAGATGAGAACAGATTACACAGGTTTAGCTATCATTCACACCTACTAGCCTTCAGGACTGAGACATCATCAATGAGAAACTTTAATATTTCATCTTCAAATTTCTGACATTCATTCAATACATTATATTAAAACATTAATAGGCAATACTGCTACTATTTTGGGGCCTTCCATGTATATGGTCCAAAATTTGATTTGTTAAAAATATAAATAATATAAACATAAATAATAATATATAAATATAATATAATATATAAATAATGATAAAATAAGAGTCCCAACAGACAAACTGAAGTGATTCCTATCAGTTGTATTGCTCTAAAGCTCTTACGTACCATATTAAGAGCCTGAAGAACTACATCCCAATGGTCTTATCATTAAGGATTCACAAGCATTTAGACAACTGCTTGGTCTCTAGTGTAATACTCACATCTATGGTCTGGTCGCTGAAGTACTTGATGTACTCTGGGCCCATGTAGACTGGTGGCTTACAGGTCATGACGAATGCTGGAAAAGCACGGAAGAACAAACTATTTCATTTATCCTTTACTTTCAACTGAAGGATAGATTCAAAATTTTTCAACTCTGCTCTGAAACAATATTTAGGTGCCCAAGTGAACACGTGTTTTTCTTGCTGTGATTATTCCTCCTGTTCATACTGACCATTAGAAGATCTCTTCATAATGTACTTACAGTGATGGGGGACAAAAACCTTAAGCCTCCCTCTGCAAAAATCTATTTAAAAGTTTATTTGAAGTTAATAAAGCTTCATTTGTCCAAATTAGTCAAATCAATCCAAAGTTTTAGTCATTTTCACTTTTAAATTCCTGCTGTTTGTTACAATCCTTCCACTGCAGCTGAACAGGAAAACACTGTCCGTCGAGACACAAAGAGGGAATTTTGTACTAAAATAGCTGCAACTGTGGAAGATATTATGTTATTGGACTAACTCAGACAGCTGAAGCCTCATATTATCTTAAACTTTAAATACATTTTTGTTCAAAAATAGGACTGTCAGAGGACAATTTATAATAATAATAATAATACATATTTTATTTGTTGGTGTCACCTAAGAACACCATACAATGCAAAAAAATGTATGAGGTGAGCACAAAAGATAATTAAACAACAAATGTTCAAATAGGACTGAATATGGAATACATATAATGTCATGATTAAAGTTGAATTACACTGGGTATGCTAACTTAAAGGACCAGTGCATAAGAGTTAGGAGGCTCTGTTAGCAAAAATGGAATATAATTTTCATAAGTATGAAAATAAGAAATATTGTGTTTTTGTCACCTCAGAATGAGCCCTTTACATCTACAAAGGGACGGGGTCCTCTTCTATGGAGCCCACCATTTGCACTGCCATGTTTCTACAGTAGCCCAGAACAGACAAACCAAACATTGGCTCTAGAGAAGGCCGTTTGCGCTTTTTCGTGGCCACTGTAGGTTCTCCTACACACTTGGAAGGGGAGGGGTATTCAGTTGGTTGCAATCTGTACCCTCACCGCTAGATGTCACTAAATCCTACACACTGCACCTTTAAACAAATGTGTTTCGGGCTGTGGTTTGGGTCCAGCTGACAGATGTATAGAGGTAGTGAGCTCCAGAGTCTTGGTGCAGAGCAGATGAAGGTTCTGGCACACATGGTACTGATTCTAAAAACAGTTAGAGACAATTGGGCAGTCGAGGAGGTTCTTAAAGGACGAGAAAGGGTGCAAGAATGGAGAAGGTCTGTAAAGTATGGTGGGGGGGACTTTCTTCACTGGTTAGTATGAACAAGAAGAACGATTACAGTAAGGAAAACCTGATTCAGTGTTCATGTGGGCACCTGACTGTTGTTTTAAGACAAACTTATACAACCCAAATCATGCTCTTTCTAGTAAAGAAATTTAATTAATTTTGGCAAAGAAAGTTGTGTACACATTCAACACCGTTAGTGGAATAAGTGCTTGATACCAAAATGAAGGGAGAAAACAAAACCAAGTTACCCACAAACTGAAATCCTTTATTATTTGGTGTTCATTTAGTTCAGTTTTCTAAATTCTGGCCTATTTTATGAATATCAACTGATACGTCTTAAGAGACTGTAGGTGGATATAAAGAGCGGTGTCTATATTTGGCTTTAGTGTGGTTCATGATGAAAGCTTTGCCTTTGTTTAACAGCAAAACACAAGTTGTAATGGCACCATTTTACAGTGGAGATGATGGACAAAATAAAACTGTTATCTGTCCTTCATGGTGAATGATTTTCCACAAATATGTCTGTACATGCTCAGATTAGGCTTAAACTCAGGGTTTTAATAATTCGGGAGAAAAAAAAAAGAGTGGGGACAATATTAGTTAAAATGTTCTTTAGGCCACTGACCGACACATAGAGCGAGGTAGAGGATGCCAAGCCGAATGTCCAGCCTGAAGAAGAGGATGACGTTGGCAACTTTACTGAACAGGAACAGGTTTCCTATGTGCTGCTCCAGCGTGACTGAGAGAGAGAGAGAGAGAGAGAGAGCGAGAAAAGGGGAGGAACAGTGAAGGACGAAGAGCATTAATACAAGGTCAGACGAACTCTGGAAAACACTGCAACTGTAATGTTTACACAACAACGCCAGGTTTTTAGTAAGGCACTTCCTGGATGTGGCTCGGTACGAGGCTCTTTGTCTTGTTTCAAGTCAAGGATTTGAAACATTTACACATTATGTCACAAATACCTGTTAAAGTTTAAAGTTTAAAAGTTGCACATTATAGGACACAAATAGCTGGTGCCCCACAGTTACTGTCTGTATTCAGATCAAGATGATGTTTCTCTTTGTGTATAGTATAAGGCAACCAGGAAATAAATGTATCATACTATATAATAAATTCTCTTGGTCTCTGCTGGTCTCCAAACTGAGCATCACTTGCTTGGTGAAAAAAAGGCTGCATGAAGGTGCAGAAAATGAAACAATGGAAAACAGAACTCTCTTTACTTTCTAATTGATATTGAAGTCTATTGCAAGTCTTTAATTAAACTGAAAAATAAATAAAGCAACCAAACAACCATAAAACCTATAAAATGATTGACTGATATTACTTGAATCTGTACCATTGTCTTTATTTTATTCATTCATTTTTGCTCCTCTTTTGTAATATTTTGTTATTATTGAATGTACAAAGCTTCTTGCACAATCCTTTTGTCTTTTTGTTATTATGTCATACTTGAATTCTCTGGGACTTTGTTTCCTCTTTTTGTTCTTCATACTTGTTCATATACTGTATTTTCTGACTATCTTCGGTAAAGATGGGGACAAAAAAAGGCACGTGTAAGCCACTTTTGATGACGTGACTGTTTAGAGTGTAAACAAACACTGTCATGTCATGGCATAGACTAGACAATAAACAATAAAAGTGTGTGTGTGTGTGTGTGTGTGTGTGTGTGTGTGTGTGTATTAGAGGGTTAGGTTTGGGGTGGGTACTTACTGGCTCTTCTGTTCTTCATCATCACTATTGCACTGAGAAACATGAGAATTTCCACTTCTCTCTGTCAGTCAAAGAGAGAAAAAATGTGAAACAACTTTCTGATAAGTAAGCAATTATTATCACAACCCCCCTCCTCCTCCTCCTCCCTCCATGCTCACCCAGTCAAAGTCGCAGGAGTTGCCGTCCTCCCGTTGGGTCGCCAGGTGCTCGCACACACCAGGTACCTTTCGGACAACAAGGAAGGCGACGGTCATAAGGAACGAGGTGATATAATACGGTTTGAGCAGCCATTTGTAAATCTGAGGTAAATGGTACAAGAAAGTACAGAGTCCTGTGATTACACCCATGCTGGCTGCGGCGAGAGTCAACCGGAGAGGGCGAGAGAAGAAATGACAGCTGCAGCGACTGGACGTGGTTAGTGGACGGGACTGCGCATGCGCCAAACAAAGCGATCCGGTAGTTTCTGGACCTATCGGCTCGCCGTAGATTTGGCGGGACTGTATGAAAAACGTAAACAAGAGAGAAGCTGGAAGAATGGAGGAAAACGAAGCCGCAACACAAAAAGAGACTGTAGATGCTAAAGACTTAGCTGAAAAGCAGACCCGTGAGGCTACAGAGGAAGTTTCCTCGCAGACGTCGGAGCCCGCAGCCGGTTGTGAGCCGGAGGCTCGATGGAGCAGATTGAAGCTGTTCGACAAAGTGATGCAGAAGAGCCTGGATAAGTTCATCGGCCAGGCGAGGTGATGTGTTTAAAGTTGTGAATACAGTAGAGCCATATTATACCTCTTATGTTATTGTGATGAATGTAAAGTACAGTTTAAACATTAAACTGAGAGGCATAAAATGGTGCGAGTAGTTTTCCGAAGGTACAAACGATGCCAAGATAACTGATGAATGATGGTGTTTCAGTTTAACGGGTGATCGTGTTAACTGCTGACTTTCAGTCGAATGTGTCGTAGTTGTCATAGTGACGGCAGACAACATGTAGTTATCCCCTTAAAAAGTCTTAAATTCTCTCCAGTTAAATGTTAAATAGTTTATATTCGCCTGGTCCTTTTTGTCTTACATTGTGTAAATGGTGTCGACAGCAAGAATCATTGACATTTCTTCACTTAACCGGGTGGCCACGGGCCTTACTAAAACTAGTTTAGTTGAGTATATTGTGATAAATGTGTGTACACAATGATAAGGCACGTCAATTGGGTGAATATGGGCCACTTTTCGATTGAGGATAGCTCTAAAAAAAATCCCAAGATGGACTGTCACTTATGGGCTACGTTTTGTTAGCGTAGATAGATAAGTATGTGTTGTGTTTTCAACAGCTGCTGTCACCACGACAACCACAATGCATTCTGCTCAGTCACCAGTTAACACGGTCACTCGTTAAACCGAAACATCGGCTGAAGGCTGAGATGTAGAAGTATGATCAGATCATCATGGTATCTGTCATAAGAAATGCTCATGGCAGAGCTTATTGAAAAACCTGCCTGTACAAATGAAAGTCGGTCAATATTAATTATTGAAAAGAAATTATATTTTCTTTGGAGGAATAACTGAAAAGACCTGTCTCCTTTACTTTAATCAAATGGTTTATTCATAAATTAGTTTGGGAGAAAGTTAAGTTTGTCTACCTTTTGTCTTTGAGCTGTATCAAGGAGAAATTTCTGTTACCATGTAACAGACAATAAAGTTTGTATGTTTGTAAGTATTGATCAATTTATCATTTCAGATATTTATATTGCAACATTCACTGTTTTAACTTCTCAAATGTGAAGATTTGAGCCCTTTATCTGATTTATATTATTAAAATCAAAGTGTCTTTGAGTTTGAGACTGATTCATCAGTAATGAAAATAATCATTTGTTGCAGCTCTAAAACAACGTGTTTTTTATTCAGTGGTCGACTGGTGTGAAGGTTTGAAATGTCAGAACTGATCCTTCTGAAAGTGTCCTATGCTGTTACATGACCGAGATATGGTCATGTGTTTTAATAAAAGCCAAACTTTGCTATACTTTTCATTGACTCTGCTTTCTCTCTGTCGCTCTCTCTTTTCATGAATACAGTTTTAACACATTTGCCAAAACGTTTCGTCCTCTGTACAAGAGCAACCCCCTGAGGATGGAGAGCATCCACAAGCAGTTCATAGAGGAGCTGCGGAGGACGATACAGGTGTGAAGCACATGGTATTAATTAAAAAATAACTTCAAATGGTAGGCCTTCTACCTGGTTGTTTGTATTATATATGTCTATATTTGTGTGTAAAGGAGGACATCAGCAGATTGACTGAAGAAGGCCAGTTAGAGTCTAAACTGAATGAGCTGGACAAACTGGAGAACGCTGCCAAGAACAATCCAGACCCTGCATGGTTAGTAAACAACAATACAAGCCCTAAACCTCCCTGCACCTCATGTTTTCTCCGCTATGACATGATATACTGCTTACATGTCAAGCCTCTGATAATATATGACCAGATTCCCTGTCAAACACTTTCCCCTCTTTGATAGCATTTGAATTCTAACATCAATCATCTCCTATCATCACCACTTATTTAAATAAATTGTAACAAAAAGCAAAAATTAGTTAAATTAAGGGTCTTTTTACTGACATTAAGAAGATGAAAATGTTGTAAACATAAACCTTCTGACCTACATTTCTTGAACTTGTATAAACTGTATTTTAGACTCTGTGTCTCACTACATGACCTTTAATGAAGTTGCTTTGCCTTTTTGCGTCGTACTGTACAGACATCACCATTGCAATAGTATAATGTTCATAGACTGATTATTCTTCTTATGAAGTAGTCAAAAGTCAACAAATTTTAACCACTTGTCTTCTTAGGAGGCCCAGTGGGATTCCTGAGCAAGACTTTTGCAGCTTTTTGAAGCCATACTATAAAAAACAGGAGGCCTACATGCGACTGGAGCTGAAAAAGATCCGAGCGGAGAACGCTGCTCTGGCGCAGCAGGTTCAGGCTGGCAGAGAGAGTATTGTTCAAACTGAACATTGTATTTCAACCACTGTGGATGAGTGGAAGGTAGGAATGAAAAAATGGCACTTAAGTAAAACAGAGATTTTAAATTATATGCAGTATGTCATTTTTTTCACTCTCAAAGAGGACGCTGTGCAGCAAGTCTTTACTTTACTGCAAGTCTACATTAGATATAACGTCTATGGTATACTGTACATCTAGACATTAATACAGCAAACATTTTCTTACATGATACATAGAAAACACTTTCTGTAACTTAATTCTCATGAATTGTAACAGCTGTGTAATAATCAGCATTTTACTTCTCAGGTACATTTAGTTTATCAAGGATTGTTGGCAGAAAATAATATGGCGATTGCTCTGAAGACATACAGTGTGAGTGGGAAGGGAACTCATATTTAGCCCAACAGCTGGTCGTTCTGTCAGAAAGTATGAATTAAGTTTGTCAAACTTTATGAAGTTTAATTTGTATTAAGCTAATTTTGTGGCGTATACATATTTAAGTCACAATAATGAGCAAACAATACAATACAAAAAATGTGTATGAAAGTGGCTCATCACGATCCTGTTTCACGTGAGGAAGTTTTGTTTATTATTGATGCAGTTTTTTTTTGTTTTTTTTTGTACAGTTTGAATGAGGACATACTACTCAGGGTCAAAACATACTTGTGCATTGTAACATAAGTAGAAATCTGCCCTGAGTGGTAACAGATTTGTGTGTTTTTTCTCTACTTTCAGGCATCTGTCACAGAATTTGAAAGGCTGAAGTCTACTCTCTTCCCTTTTGGTGATTCTGGTGTCTTTGATGTGTGATCTTCGAGTTCAAGTTATTTTACCTGCAGATGTATGGACTGAAAAAAAAAACCCATAATGCTGCTACAGGCAGCTAGTTCATGTGTTTGATTTCATTGTCAGACACTTATAATAACAAACTGAGCCCGTCAGTGGCAAAAACAAGCACCTTTAGTGGACGTACTTTGACAAGCACAAAGGATTACATTGCAGCTGCTCACTGCAGAGCTCTCTCTCAATACTGGACCCATTCCAAAAATTGTTGTCCTCCATGGGAAAATGGGGTACAGGTTGAAAAATAAATAAATTAACTGTACATATTAATTTTGTTTCGTGTGTCTGTTTGTCTGAAAATTGATAAAGAATATTCCTCTTACTCTATTCCCTGCCATTACGGTATTGTGCGTGTTCATGCCTGGTATTACGGTACACGAGCCATGATAATAATGCCACAAAGAAGTGAAGAGTCGAGTAGTTGACACTCGGATGAATTCATAGGGAACATCATCCATTACATAGCAGGCCACACGCCTGGAAAAACCGCTATTTTCTTCCCATTTAAATGTATTATTCGCGATAGATATGACGGAAATGTTTTCAACTCTGTTTGGTCAAAACGAAGCTCAGGGACCGCCCGGCTCGTCGTCCCTGGGCTTCGGACCAGGGAAACCTCCGCCGCCTCTTCCGCAAAACCAAGTCTCCATGGCGGGGCAGATGCCACCGCAGCTCGGGGATGAAGGGCCTGCTTTGCGGAAGCCCGGAGCAATGAATGAGCCTTTCTATTTACTACGAGAGCTACCCGGTACTGTCTCACTGTATTAACTGTTATTTGTTTTATGTATTATTTATATGTTTATTAATAAAAAAGAAGAAAGAGCCTAGCTGCTATTAAACGTTGCCAAGCAGTTTGTAAACAACGCTAACCTAGCTAACGTTAGCTAACAAGATAAGTGTTAGCAAAATACTTTAGTAAGCTAATTACTGGTGTTAGCCCACCTGTTTTTCACAAATATGGTTGTTCTTAATAATGTGCCCTATACATTAAAACATTTCCACCTAAGTTTTCTATGTTTTAACTCCGCTCTTGTGTTTTAAAGTTAAACATTACGTAACTGTTAAGCTCATAGGACTAAGCATCCCTGAAGTAACATTAGCGCTAATTGGAAATCGTTAACTTGCATCGTGGGAATCCTGTATTTGCATACATTATAAATGACACATGATATGGCTAGACTTGTGATGTTTGAATGAATTACACTGATGTGAACCTCCTGCGTGTTTAGTGGGAAACGAGCTGACGGGAAACACCAACCTCATCACGCACTACAACCTGGAGCACGCCTACAACAAGTTCTGCGGGAAGAAGGTGAAGGAGAAGCTCAGCAACTTTCTGCCAGAGTTACCAGGTGAGTTATGGGAACGCACAAATATAGCCGGCCGAGTTGGAGTGGAAAATGGGAGATGCACAAACGTCGTCAGGAAAAATACACGAAGTTTAGATGGTGATTTATCTTCGAGTAGTTGGGATAAGTAACCTTTTTGTAACAGTTCAGTCTATCATAAGTCATTCACTGCAGATGTGAACTAGTTGCTCATTGGCACTTGATTTTCTTCACTCTGAAAATGAAGTTGTTATTTGAAAGCATCAAAACTCCAGCAGCATCTGCCTTATTTAACTCACAGACAGAAACATATCACTTTGTGGTCTTCATTGTGTTCATCAAACAAGGAGTTTTGCTCTCTTCTTCTTCTTCTTCTTCCTGAACCTACAGATCAAACATTAACCCTGATAAAGGCCACAAGCTGTAACCTCCACTCTAGTAATAAATCTGTTGACCCAAGAACAACACCGCACACATTTGAGATACAAAATATGGATAGTAGAGTGGTGTGTGAGTCCACCAGCGTGGTTTGGTTTGAGTCTGTAAACTCCCAGCATCACCCCACATAGCAGACATAGTGATACCAACACCTGCACCTCCTGATTAATTGTATAATTGATATCAAACACAGCTGAACACTTAAGCAGCTTTAACACTTACAGTTTCATCCCTCGTCTCCTGCTCTCTGTCATTCTCCCCCTGGTACTGACCTGTCTTTTCTCTGATGTGCTGCAGGTATGATCGACTGTCCCGGCACTCAGGATGGCAGCTCATTGCGGTCTCTGATCGATAAGCCTCCAGTTTGCGGGAATTCCTTCAGTCCACTAACCGGTGCTCTGCTCACAGGCTTCAGACTACACACAGGACCGGTACTGACTGAACACACACACTAAATATTTGTGCTTAGCTTGAAAGGCACACATATTTTCAGTATGTTATGATACAGAAAATTAAATCTGACTATTAGAAATTGTAACATTTATGGTAATACTCACATGCATGCCTGTATTTTTTTTCCCCCAGCTCCCAGAACAATACCGACTAATGCACATACAGCCTCCAAAGAAGAAGAGCAAACACAAGCACAAACACCATCGACCACAGGACCCGTTACCACAAGGTATGACGTAACCAACCAAACATATAAACACATGGAGACATGTAAGGTTTTGCTTTTGTTTTGTTTTGTTTTGTTTTGTTTTCAAGTCGCTGACCTTTTACTTCTGACATTGTAGAAACCCCATCAGACTCTGATCCCAAGAAAAAGAAGAAAAAGAGGGACGATGATCCTGACCGCAAGAAAAAGAAGAAAGACAAGAAAAAGAAGAAGGTAAGAAAACAGTTTGTTGTTATTATGGATCCAAATGCAGTTAATGGAAGAGATAGAAGTCTGTCCCAGACCCCTAACAACACCAAACCCATAACTCATCTCTAAACTAAACCCTAATCCAGACTGACGAATTATGCACCATTTTAGCTTAAGCAACCTGAAGCACAAATTATTTGATTTTTGGCCACTAGGGGGTGAAAGAACTCAACAACTGTCTGTCAGAGAGCAGCTGACTTACTATAGGCACATGAAGTTATGACTTTATCTGCTCACAAATACTCACCTACTGTTGTTTACAAATCCAGTTGTTTACAAATACATAATAAATGCTTATATCTGCTAACAGCTACATTAGAGTGTGTTGTAAAGCATTTCTTAAGTATCTTTATGGTACTCATAAATGCTAAAAAGGGGACATAAAGAGTTGTTCTCTGTCCATCTCTAGAACCGCCACAGTCCTGACCACCCTGGCCTCGCCGGCTCACAACCCAACAGCAACAGCCTCAGATAGACGGGAGCCCACCGTGTGCATGCCTGTGTGAGCGTGTGTGTGAGTGTGCATTTTGTAAGAGAGGATGGGTGTGTATGTGTGTGTTTTACAGATAATTGTATTATTGAGAGTATGCCATAGTGAGAGAAAGGATCTATTGAAATAATGCAAATGGTCGTATGACGTGTGCGAGTCAAAGAGCAGCGACACAGTGGACGTGGGCGATGGTGGAAAGAAGTGTTACAGAGCAGTGTAAATGGCAGAAATCTGCTGATGTTATGGATGACTGAGCAGTAGGCACTGTATGGATGTTTTCTTTGATTTTGTTGTAATATCTTTTGACCATAATGCCAAAATCAAATAAACTTTGGTTATTATCTTTGTTTTTGTCTCATTTAAATACTTTTCAGTTTCATTTCTGTTTTTTTTTTTTTCAGATTATATGATACAATACATGGCTTAAAACGATCGATATGCCAAAAATAGTCACTTTGTTGATGTTTGTGAACTTTAGCTGTTTAGATGGAAGGCAAAAACACCCCTTAGACAAAAATGTTTAATTCATACATTTATTTGTATATGAAAAGCACAAGCTGGATATATTGATTGTAGGCAGGAAAGAAAGGCAGGCGTACATTTAGCAAGATAAAGCAACACTTCAACCCAAAGGGTAAAGAGGGTAGATTAGATAAGCCACTGCGGGAGATAATAAGTGTTAAAATATAGATTTGGTGAAGGAAAATGTTTTTGTTGTTGTTGCTGAGACTGTCAGAAATGCTGATTAAACTTTATGTGCTGCTCATTTACTGGAAATCCAAATTACAAAAGCAGATGCACAAGCGAGTCACCGACTTGACCTCAATTTCACAGCTTTTGTGCAGATGTGTCACCTTATTAGTAAAGCAACTTCCTGAGGTACAAAAAGCTCAGGTAGTTGTTGCTTGAATTGCTGCTGCTTCGGATTCAAACACTTGATTGTTACAAAAACTGCGTTCATGAAATGAAGGAGCGGCCACAAATAAACCTTCAGTAACACTGACCGGGTTTCTATCTAACATTATAAACTACAATCTCAAAATTAACTATTGAGATAAATCAACACATTTGACAGTCAACAGAAACCAAACATGACTAAACTGGTGCCGAATGCAGGATTAATACATCATTTCAACATGTCCTGTATGTTTCTGCTCCTGTATGTTCTCCTGAGGAAAAGTGCTGCTCTATTGACGAGCTTCAAGCCTGGCTTTGGTTTGGCAGAGGCGTTAATCTCACGTTCTATTATTGCATAAAGCCAGAATGGCATTGAGAGGCACAGAGTTTATAGAAAACATAGAATCTCGTTCCTGTTCAGGGTTTTAGGAATGATACAAGAAGCTCAACACATTTTATGTATGAAGGAGAGAACAAGAGAGCAGGAAATAAATGCATCAGACAGGACTGAAACAACCTATTATGGAAGTTGATACTGAAATGGATTGAGATGGGGGAAAAAAAATCATACTTAACAAACTGATTGCATAAATCTGCATGATACTGTCACAGTGTGGAGAGCAAACATGTACAGAAATTCTATGTTTTGTCACTTGAGAACATACAGTTTTCTGTTTATCTGCAGCTGACTGAAACCACAGCTGGATCTGGATCTGTCTCTTCAAGGTGACTTTCAAGTATCCAAACCAAAAAATCACATTAAAAAAAAACAAGTTAAACCACAGCCAGTGTCTCCCCTGTCATTGGTTAATACATTGCAATATACTGTACACACCCATATATAGTAATGCAAGCAGAATAGGTAATAAAAATAAAAGGCAAACCTCAGTTCTATTTACAAAAAACAATTTTGCTTAATGTTTTTTTTTACTCCAAAATCAACACATGACAAAAAAAAGCAAAAAGGCATAAGCGAAATATATACACAGTAAATCATCTGAGCTTCATTTATAATTAGCACACTACAAAATAACACTTACTGATGCTGAAACAAACGCTTCCCTTTTTCTTGCTACTGCAACTAGAGTATAAAAAGACACTTAAATACATATTTTATACACACACTAGTTCATTACTGTGCATAAAGCAGTACAAAGTGTTTCATTTCACTGACACACACTGTGTGTCAGAATTAAAAAAAAAAAAATCAGTCATATTTTTCCTTGTGAAATTTACGTGAAAACAACTTTTTTTTTCCTACATATAAAAAAAGTCCAGAAATGCTAAGAGCTGAATCAGCTTCAATATGAATGCACAAGGAGAAAATGCTGCACTGATTACATTTGTTGTCTTGGGTATTTGACATGTAATATTTTCTAACGTAAATAAAAACAAAACAAAAAAAAAACAATCTCGATTGTCAGACATAGGAGTCGGTTGCAGAGAGACAGTACAAAAAAAAAAAAAGGAAACGGAGGAGGTAGATATGGTGTCTCTACAACCAGCCTATCTGTGCGTGTACATATATATATATGTGTGTGTGTGCCTATGTGAATAGCTGGGCTCTGAAAATACCCCGAAAGCTTCTTCATACGTACCAGAAGTCTGGTATTGAGATTTTCAGATGCTTTAAATTGTCTTTGATAGCTCGCACACTTTCAAAAGTGTTTCATACATATACAATATATTTATAGCTTTTACTGAGGGGGGTTTACAGTAGAAACAACACAATTAATATACTAAAAGTTTGCTCCATTCGGCTCACTTTTTGAAACAATACTGAAAGTGTAACGTTCCTAAAGTCTTTAAGCTGTTCTTTGGTGTTATAGCAAGGCTCGTGATGATTGTAAGAAGTCTCTGCAAACTATATAACAGTGTTTCAAGTACCGTGATATCCGCAGTCTGACACAGAGGCCATATCTGGATGTGTGCATGTGTCCTTTTGTGTGCACTCGCGAGTGAAATCTATGGCTTTGAATCACGCTAATTTGGCTCTTTGACATAAACCAAAATAAATAAACAGCAACAAATGATGATGACCCAAAAATCATGCCACAGCATGAAAACAACTTAAAGTCTGACTTCGAGTCAAAAACAAAAACATGGGCTGGGGGGGAGGGAGGATTTGTATGAGTGAGCAAAATTCGCACCGAAGGAAAAACACTGGAATATTTATGGATGAGTAGATTGCTGGTGCTCATGTTGAAGGCGCGTACAAAAATAAATCCTACAATTCCCCAAATTCTTTGTCTCTGCTGTGTCTTTGTTTTAAGCCTCGACAGCAGCGAGTCCGTTGCTGTGGGGCTTGTAGCCGTTGGCCTCGTTGTGGTTGAGCGCTTGCATCTCCTGACCTGCCTTCTTGTCTCTGGCCGTTTTTTCCATCATAAGTTGTCTGCGGTGGTAGTACAGGTAACCCGGCAACAAGAAGCCGGCAAATGAGAGGATCAGCAGCCCCAAGTTGATCTGAGGGATGATTAGATGACAGAGACAGAGATTTCTTTTAAAAAAAAAAAATCAGTCCAGAAAAGTGTGTGTTTGTGGGTTCAACAGTTAATTTTGTCAATGAAAATGATGACAAATAATAGTGATAGTAATTTCTCTACATAATATAAATTATGTGCTTGCAAAAAAAACATTTTCTGTGCTCAAAATGCCTCATTCTACCCTCAGAATTGAGACACAAACATACACTTGCTGCCAGAATGAACAGTGCTGACAGTTTTGTGTGTATCTGTGTGTCTCTGTTTGAAGTGTGCAGGCCTGTAGATATGACAGCGTGTCCTCACCCAGTAGGGGTCTCCTTTCAGCGGTCCGACCATGGCGATGAAGAGCGGCTGCTGTAGCAGAGCGACCACGGCGCTGATCATTGACTGGAGGCCTGTCAGGGTGCCAAAGTGGTTGGACGGATAGCTGTGGGAGAGAAACTGGGTGGTTAACCAAGAGTTTGAAACACAGAGAAGATGTGAAAAGAGCTGAGGCTGTATGTGGAAGACATGTACACTGCATTTAATAATATAAGGTTGTATTATAGTGTTCAGTACTGTGCTCAATATAGTCATTATTTATTCAGTTTAGTTTAAAAGTGTTCCAGTTTGTCACATCTGGTTCCTCTTATCACACTACAAAAGTGCTGATTTATTTTTGTTGTTTATATGGTGCTGGGAAACATTCGGTGAGAAAACAGTCTCATTGCCAGGTCTAAAAATATCATACTGTTATAAAAGTTTAAATCACTCACACAGCGGCGTAAAGGCCTCCGCAGCAGGAGTGGATGAAGCCTCGGACCATAGTGTGGAGGATGAAGGTCAAGACCTAAGACACCGAAAAGAAAAGAGACAAGCAGCAACACAATTAACGAATAACTGATAGATAGATAACATTTATTCATTGTTTACTTGTTCTCCAGTTAACATAATGTGTGTGTTACCTGCAGAGGAAGACTCTCTATGAGACAGCAGCATCCGAAAGCGAGCAGCAGCATGTTGGTGAGGATGAAGGCTCTCATGGCGTTGGTCACCTTCTGGATCTTGCGGTCTCTCTTGGGTCCACTGGTCTGTCTGATGGAAAACATTACTGGTATCCGGAACACTCCCATTTAAACGTCTTCATCCCACATTAACAAGTACAACATATTCAACACAAACGGGTCATCAAAATGCTTTGATGATGTTCAGCAAGAGTTCAGTGTTTCTTTAGTGTAATAATTCATCTAGAGGTTGAGACTTCTCAATCAATTTGTGTTATTTTAGCATCCTGGAGGTCTAGTGGTTAAGATGTGTACCATGTTTCTGGTTCAGTTCCAGCCCTGTCAATATTTTCACTGTCAGACTATCCAAAACTAAAAACGGTTTGAGTTTACAACTTTAAAACTGTCATGCCTCACTGCATGTACCTCTGCTCTGTGCCTGGAGGGACAGGCTTCTCGTCTTCACACTCTTTCATCTTCCAGTCCATGATGTAACCGATCAGAGGACAAGTGGCCAGGCACAGCAGCTGCAGGGTGCCGAAGATGGATGAGTAGAAACTCACTGAAAGAGGACATATAATAATAAAATATATGCCACAAAGTCACATGCAGAATCCACATCTGAATCCACATTAAAAGGCTGCTTACCTTTTTCTTCTGCCTCGATCGTGAGCTCCTCAGATGCTGAAATATGAGAAAAACTGTTATTAACACTTTTTAATAGAGCATAAAACAAATATATAAAAACCCAGAAACCGTTTGCTGGGATTGTATTTGAGGTTTTGACCCTCACGGTTTTTATCGCCGTGGGTGACCATGAACTCCAGCATCTTGTTCATGGCCCCCATGAAGAAGATGATCCTCAACTGGGACATCCCCATGGTAACCAGACTCCACAGGAAGATGGGAGAGAACACCGACCGACGGAAGGGAACAGTATCTGAGAGAGGAGGAGGCAGTTACTCAAGGTTATTTATTTAATTTATATGTATTATATGAAGGGAGTTCAGGGCAGATAATAAGGATTTGTTTCTTTAAGGTGTTTAATTGTAAATGTTCTGGGACATCTGGTCTTTCATGTCTTATGTTTCTCAGCTTACTTTGTGCAACATCAGATCCGTTAGGAAGTTTCTCTGTAGAGTGTCGGACGTCCCCATTTTTCTGGCTCAGTCTCTCTCCGACAGTCTTCTGGTCCGATGACGGCAGCTCTTGCATTGTGAGGATCTTACTGTTACACACAAATACACAAAGAGACATTAGAGTTGATGTGCTAAACATTGTTCTGTGTTGGTGTTGCTTTCTAAGAGATGAAGCGGCAAACTGGCAGCTGCACTGACCTGTAGTCCACCTCATCGGGTGTTGGGAAACCTTCTTTCGGCCAGTTAAAGAAGCAGTTAAAAAAGACAAACCCAGCAAGACCTGCCCACATCCACATGATCACCTGGAAGGACACGCCTGCGTCGTAGATCAGCTGAAGGGGAGAAAGTGGAAAGTTTTTTTTTAAAGCATATTGCAGTTGCTTTTGAAGTTTGACTGCAAAGAGACGGTTTGAACCTCACAACCACACAGTCTTCAAACTGTGCCTCCTGCTAAACTTTAAAATATGTTCTTATAATTGTGGTGATCAAATGACGCCATGTAAAAATCTTAGTCAGTTACATGACTAATAGCTACACTATTACAATATGTAATATAAGTATTAAAAATGGCACTGTAACGTAGTACTATGATTATATATTTACATGGCTTATTTAAGAAAGGTGTGTAGAATATTATTGTTCATTTCTTAATATATAACTGCGTAGGTACCTTGACTCCAGGGAAGGTGACGGCAGAGGAGGCGTAGGAGCCGATCATCAGAGACATGACAGTGGAGCTCAGAGCACCAAACATATTGGGGAGCTGCAGAAACAGAGGAAGAGAGAAACATGAAACAAATCATGTAAAAGATCTGCAGTTCTATTACCCTGATCAATTAGTCACCAATTACTTACACCTCAGTTAAGAGAAATGTGGTTAATGAGTCATTTTGACCAGCAGAGGGCAGGCAGCTGCTTTGTATGAGCAGAAAGATGAACCAGACTGAAAAAGTCATCATTAGTCTAGAGTCTGTGAACTTCTTCTGCATTCAGGGTTTGCACTCAGTAACACTGAGCAAGGCAGACTCATTAAAACAATATTAGTCCCCATGTCATGAGGAAACAAGAAACAAAGTTATGACCCAGTTCGGGTCCTGACCCCATAGTTCAAAGACAGACTAAGCTATACTTAGACACGCATCCATAGTCTTTATTCTTGCCATTTCAACAAATTCTTTGAGTTAGGATTAAAAATGTGGAAGTCGAGGAACTTCAGACGGCTCGGTGGACCCGGCTCGGGGGCAAGCATGACACACAGCAAAGGGGACAACGTAGCAGGCACCAGGCACCAGGCACTAACACATCATATATCAGGTCGACCTATTTACAGTAGTAAGAAGCTTAGCTAACATAACAATAACCTATTGTGCTGCCAGCACACTCAGTGTCCTTTGATTAGAGTTTTAAATGGGTCAATCATGATTATAAAATCACATGTGTGGGATTTTAGGTGTGCAGCCCGACAAGCTCACTATTCTCTCTCGACTCTGAGCGAGGTTTTCCAAACTTCTGCTGCCATCACCTAATGTCACGGCTGGGTTGGAGTTCACCGATTTAGTGTCAATGTTCCTTTATTCCCTTTCACAGGTGTGTGCGCTCCCCACACCTTTACACTGACCTCACTGAGGCTGGACCATGTGACATCGAATTTATTGGATAGACTCATAGTGAAGGTAAATGGTATGCATCTTAAACCACAGGACACACAATACAGATATTTATGAGTCCAATGCTGACCTCAGGTTGTCTTGGCTACAGCATAGAGAGAAGGGGCGAATGGAGGCCAGAGAGATGGATGTAACCTACAAACCTTGCTAACATTTAACGTTAACGTAATGCAACGAGCTGAAACCACAGGATTTGCATATTATTACCCTATAAAGTTGATATGGTAAACAGAACATGGCCTGTTTGCACATCCAGCAGATACGCAACATTATCATTCATTGGAAGTCATGTTCAAGGCAACCTGATGAGTTTAAGTCCAATATTCAGTCTCTCTGTTACTCTGCGTTGGTCTCCACTAACTACTGAGGGAAATATCTGTCTTTTTAGCTGCTAGATGCTCTGTGTTCACCAGCTGGTTCTGGGTAGGAAGAGTTCAGTGAGTCCATAGAGATTTTTCACTGAAAACAGCAAGAGCAAACCAAAAGAGTAAAGTTGCAGGCCAAAAAAGTAAAATAATTAGTTAAAAGTGATGCAGAGCTGGGAAGAGAGAGGCAGAGATGGGTAATAATTCTTGTCCTTCCTTCCTTTCACATAAACGTAATCATGTTGATCATAGCAGCTGTAAGTGTAGCTGGTATCTGCGTCTGATTGCCCTGGGACTTAATCATGAACACCTGATGTCTGTAATTTAAAAAAAATATATTATATGAGTGTGCTTTAAACATGTGCAGTGACACTGTTTAAAAGAGATCTGTCATATTTACAGCGGACTCCCTGCTGCTTTATGAAATAACTACCAAGAACTGGTTTCTAGGAACTTAATCGCCTCATCCAGACATTCCTGGAGCTGCTTTTTTTGCTCCTGTGTCCAGCAAGATTAAAAATGGCAAGGAAAGTACATGTTTTTGTGTGAGTGCAGGTTAGGCATCTGTCTAGAGATTAGGCTGTGGTGACAGATAGTGGTGAGCAGACTAGTGTGTGTGTGTGTTTCAGGGGAGGCATGGGGTCACTTCGAGGGCTGACCAAACAACGATGAGGGCAGGAAAACAGGAAGAAAAAAAAGCTTTCCTGAAGTTTCTCAAGAGAGAGTTAGACTGTCTGAGTGAGAGATGAGAAAAACATCCAAGAGCACACCCGTCCTTCAGCGGTTCGGAGAATCTAAATACTTCACGGGCCGTCTTGTCTTGGCCATGAGAGCCTCAGCGCCGGACTCTCTGACTGCAGAGATTCGTGGAATGTAGGCGCGAGGGCCCTCTGAGCACACAGGGGAGTTCGCATCGCTTACTAATGTTAAAGCAAAGATATTCCAGCCATGTGAGATGTCAACTAACTGTTGTTTGCTTTCAGAGGACAAGCAGCAGTTAAACCTGAGTGTGTCCGAGAGATTCGCATGCGACGGAGAAAGTGGGGAAAAGCGTGAAGTGTGTACATGTGTCTGTGCATGCGCCAGCGGCAGACAGTTCTCATAAAATACATTTTTCACACATTGAAGCACATGTCCTGCATCCTAATGGTGCCAGGGGGACGTGGACAAGAAACATGTGACTGTCTGGAGGCACACGAGGATCAACTGGTGTCAGAAAGTCACGCAAAAGAAATGGAGCTGTGGCTGTTTGCTTGTCACAACTAATCAGTTCAGTCTATACGCCTGGTGTGCTCACTCACTTGGGTGCTGGAAGACTTTGGCACCAAGTTTAATTAAGACCTTAATCACTCAGAGAGTGGGCCAAATAGTCGCTTAATGAGCACTGAAATTTCTGAATATGTGGAAGAGAGGTTGAATACGAGGAGGAAACATTTGCAAAGGAGAAGAAGAAAGATGTAAAAAAAAAAAAAAAAAAAAGAGAGGTAGTGGGAGTCACATTTTTTTGGTTTGACTGATCTCTCCAGGCTCCAGCTGCAGCCCCTCTATCTGTGGAGCTCCCAGCAGGAAACACTAAACCACAGCTGATTAACACCGGCTTCTTCTCTCCACCTCAGCTCTCACTGTACATAGATTGGTCCAGCCCCTGTCCCTCACAGTGCAGCACAGTGCTCTTGTCCAGCTGCACCGGACTTATATAACACATTAAAAAAGTGGTCTAATGTAAAGACCGTGGGTTGATCACAAAGTTCTCTACGCCTTGTATGGAAGCTTCAAACAGTGACACATGACTCTCGCTTTTGAAGTTGCTTTGTAATTGACCCTCAGCATCTTTTCTTAGGGTCATCCACGAGTCCCTGAGGAGGGATTTATTTGTTGACCAACCTTTGCTAGAAGACACCAGCTCTCGTTAAACGCAACGAAACAACTGAATGCACTTTTCTCGCTGCTGTGAGATCAAACAAGCCCCTGCATGTAGCCAATACCGTTGAAGGACAAATCCGTATCTGTTACCGTAAATACAACAGAGGACTTTCCTCATTCCTTCAGAGCCAATTTGACACGCTCACAGTAGAATTCATACTGTACATACTTAGCAGACATTATTAATGGAAGCTGAATGCGCAGCAACCAACAGGGAGTTCTGAAGGTTGTGTGTTTCTGGCACTAAGACCACTAATGCAGAAGCGATTCACCTCTATGTTATGTAACAACGGCCTCATATGAACTTCAAAACTACCAGGGTACGAGTTAATGAGGTTAGAGAGTCTAAACTAATTGTTAGAAATGATGGTCTACTGAAAGATTTGGATGTTTTTCAAAGAATTCTTTCTTTGTTTTGGAGCAGATCGGTTTGAAATGTTGAAAATGAAGAAAGAAGATGCAACTGCAGTGAGATGAACAGCTGCAGGGCAAACTTCAAACATTCAGCAATTTAGGTAACACCCTTTTACTGTGCTGTTACATTATGAAAATAAAAATTATGAAAAACCTATTACAGGATCATGGTCACATGTATTCAACATTGATTAAAGTTAATTTATTTCTTCTATTAGCGAGTTTCAACCATTTAATTTTAAAAGAAAAAACACACAAGAGTGTTCTGAACTCTGTGAACAGTCACACAGTAAATGATTACAGGTTTTTGAGAAAGTAGTTTCTAATGTTTTGTTTATTCTATTTTTTCATCCGCAGGGAAACTGTCCAGCTGAACTGGAGATGTGTCATTCATTCATTTACAGTTTTCGTTACTGCTCTTGGAGTGAAAACTCATTTTGGCGTCTAGTTCTCATTTTTAGGCTCCTTCTGGGAAATTCATATTTTGCTGCCAGTTTGCTGCTTTTGTTTGTTACATTACTTTTTATATTTATATATAAATGTGCACACCCAAGCAGTGTACATAGTGTCTGTAAAGACCTCAATCAAGGTCGTTCAGTTACAATATTTGACAAGAAATGTTCAGAACCTGCCTTAAAGTTTTATGTTATGATGCTGTTTTATGATTTGTGTTTTTGCTAGTGGGAAGTTTATGACTGTATAAACTGTAATTGCTCCATCACACTATAAAATATTAATACATACTTTGCTATTGTTTATTAAAACTATGTTATTATATCAGGGGGTAACTAGCCATAATAATAGCTGGAAACCTTGGACAATAACAAGTAGAGGAGCAGAGATTTCTTGTTTTGGAATCCGCTCACACTTACGCTTACAAATGATGACGAGATGTGTGTTCACATCTCTATGTCCTTGTGCTATGCCGCCACCAGCTCTCCACAACGACGACAACAACAACAACAACAACAGACAGAGGTCAGCCAGCGGAGAGATGAGCATTACCCAAGCATGTGTGTGAGTAATATTATGTTCATGTGTGATTAATGGAATAGAAAGAGTACGCTGCCAGTGTCAGATTCATGTGAGTGTGTGTTAGCAGCTAATCGCTCTCTCACTACAATAAGTTTCTCACGGATTCTCACAATACTCCTACTTTTGTGTATCTCTTTCTGTGCCTGTGAAACCGAAATGTTGACTAATGTTAAACCTGAGGCTCCATGCATGTGTGCACCCATTGTACAAATATGAATGTCGTGTTTCACCAATATATGCAAGGTCATAGTAGCACATTAGACAGCTTGTATCATACTTTTGGTGTAAAAAAAAGATTGTACTTCATCTTAATATTACTTTTACCAAATTGTGCCATTTCATACATGATAAATAGAGGAACGTGTGTTTGAACAACACTTTTCATTTTTGAGGAAAAAGCATTATCTGGACTAGACATCTTCTCCAATCCATATTCCTCATATATGCTTCAATTTTATTTAGATTATATTGGCATTCAGTTTTCCATATTATAATTTTACGATTGTTACATCCATCAACTCTGTACAAACACATCTAAAATCCCAACTCTTTTGTTCTTTCTGAGATTTCAGAAGATGGAGTTTTTTCAAATCCTTTCATTTTGGAATGACTCTGTTTTGTTGTTTTTCCTGCCTTAAAACAGTTGTGTCAATCATTTATCATCATTGTCAGCAGTCTTCAGTGGGACTGAAAGGCACAGCTGACTGTTAAGTAGCAGAACATCCATTTAACTTGCGGAAGTCAATAGAAAGACAGACTGAGACGAATGTCTTAGCTGTTCTTTTACGTTGAGCTCGGCTACAGTCAACGTGCAGAAGAGAGGTCAAAGCAGAGGGTCATCTGTCCATATTCAGCTTTGAATTTCATTATCTTGACATCTGTTTCATGTCCGTCTCCCTTTGTGTACATAACCATGCACACACATTTGTACATCCACATGTGTGCACAGTCATGCAGAGTTGAAAAGAATTGATTTTCTTGCTGACTGCTGCGCAGAACAGAGAAACAGACGAGAGGGAAAGAACTTGAGACGGAACATGAAGAGGAGACGTGAAGGAGGAAGGAAAGGAGAAAGGAAGTCATAGAGTACAGAGGAGACAAGAGAAAGTGTGGCCTTGAGTGTTTTGGATAGAGGTGAGTGGGCCGAGCCTAGGGGAGGGTGTGTGGTCAACTGCAGGCCGTTATTGGTGCAAGCACAGATGGGAGACTTTCCATCTGTGACAAATCATGTGCAGCTCAGATGGGGAAGCATGCACACGGTGTACCAACACAAACCGAAAATACTTGACACAGGAGGCAGCGGCAACAATAAAAAAAAACGCACTTGATAACGATGGTACCAGCTGACACATCACACGCAAAAACACATGCCTGACGTGAATGTAAACAAACACAGCTCCCAGTCCCAACACACACTGTTTCCTCAGCTGAGACAAATAGAGGCTCCGGCCACGCTGAGCCTCTCAGCTACCAAAACCTCTCCGCGCATTTTGTTCCAGGAACACAACCCTACATTTATACTTTCTCAGAATATGAGTTATGTAACCATAGCAGAGCTCTTGACAGTTTCAGCGCTGCAATATTAGCAAGGTAAATTTTGGCGGTGCTGGTAAAAAAAACAACAAAAAAAACAGATCAGGTATCTGAACAAGGTAACAAATGTTCTTGTTGGATGACTGCATGCATACTTTACATGACGACGATGGAGGAGAAAGAGACGGAGAGGCTATGCAGGCTTGTTTTAATGTCTCCCATTCTGTGGTTTGTAGTTTGTGTGTGCGGCTGAACAATGCAAACACAGCCGCAGAAGGAGGAGGAGACAGTCTGAAATATTTCAATTTTGCACGGAAGCCAAATATTAAATCATTTGCATTGTGTGTTTCATTTTATCCTCTTTTGATCTGCTTGTAAGCTGAATGACTGAATTGTCAGATATTATTGGGACAGCTCTGAAAATTTAAGACACACTGACAACAATTTGGAGGTGCTCAGGGACACATACAGTACATAGTGTGAAAACAAAGGCAGCCTTGGTAGCATTTGATGATTGTCTAATCTAATTTGTGGTTTGCAAATAAAACGACAAAGCTCAGTCCATTCCAGAGGCGAGTCTTTCCTGCCCTCATTCATTCTTTTTTTTTCTCTACTAGATTCGAACAGGCCCTTATGTGTAGTAGTTGATAACAGACATTGATAACCATCAAAATACAGGTGCTGCTGAGCATGTGAGCAGGACGCCACCCACAAAAACAATGAAAATGACTCCATAGAGCAGTTATAGCAAATCAACAACTGAAAAATTATTAACACTAATATTGTGACTCAAAAAACGCACTTTTCTGGACAGAAAGATAATTTATCTACAAAAATTACATCTTACATACATACACTGATAATATGGTGTATATACACTCAATGCTGATGGATATCATCTCAGATAAAAATCTACTATCAAACATCAATATTATATTCATACTGTATGTCAGAATCTGGGTGTTTTTTATGTTTCCGGCTGGTTGTGTGTCTCACCGTGATGGAGGTGAAGGTCAGGCAGATGCCTCCAAAGCCGTTCAGAGAGAGAGCGAGGAAGATGAGCGCTGACAGCTCTGCAGGGAAGAGGAGGAACACAAAGAAAGATTTAAAGCATAAATTCACTCTCTCTGAACAAGGTTGGAGGACGCATTGTCCACAAAGTCTGACAGAAAGCTGGACAAACTAGACTCGACTCAACTAGAGGAGGATAGAAGCTGGTTGTCATAGAGGAGGGGGGATAAAAGAATGTTGGACACAGCACCTCTAATTTCAGGAAAGATGTAGGGGAGGCAAGTTCCTAACTTTCAGAGATTTAGATGATCTGCTTGAAACATACTGAGGCCATTATAAAGTGGAAGAAGTTGGTGCAGGAGCTTAATAAACAGGCAACATGGAAATAAAAATATTGCATTTTTAGGTAGCACGCAGACATTTCCTGGTGTGTGTTTCAAACCAGCTGAGCTGCTGTGACTGTTATTCCCAATTTCCCCATCTGAAACCACATGGTTCCTGTTGCTGCTAGAGCCAATTGGTAAGCTTTACTAGTTAAAATGGACAGCTGTGGAGGAGGGAATGTGAAGAATGTGGAGAAAATCTTTATAGGACCACTTGGAGCTCCCTCATTTCCACACCCCTTGGCACACCTGTTCAAGTGCACCAGGTGTAACTGTCTGTGTTGCACAGTTAAGCCTTGCAGAAGTCTGGAAGTTGCTGCTTTGAACCTCTGCAACAGCCTTACTGAGACAATATGTATTAGCAATATGGAATTAATTCAGTGTCAATCCAATTATACTACAATGCTACAACAATATAATCCTTGTGCTCTTTATATCTTTAGGTTTGGTCTATGAATAAAGGAATGCAGCACTTTTTTTGGTTTATTTAGTTTAGTTGTAACTAAATATGTCAAACTCTGCCCTTTTTTAACCTTTGGCTGTGAGCGGCGTGTTATATAACACAGGTGAAGGACCACATCCTGTGCAGAGTATGTTAACATAAAGATGTTGCTCTTCCACATAACCAGCTGGTCTCTGGTTATGTAAAGTAAATCATGACTTCAGGCGGCGCACTTCCAACTGTCAGTCAACGCTTAAACTGAACAATGACTGAAATAGACTGAAGTGGGAAAGTTATGATGCCACAGACAATATTCAAATCAGCCACATGCAAACCTATAGTGTGTGTGCATTAGTGTATGTTGATTTGTACTCACGAGTAGGGTTGTAGGCTGACACAGCCATCAAGATACAGGAGAAACCAAAACATGAGCTGTAACAAAAGAACATTTTAAACTCTTGCATATTGTATCATACCATCACAGCATTTATCAATTATAGATTGTGCTTGTATGAATGAGTCAGTAAGTATAGAAACTCCCACAGGCCATGTTAGAAATACAATAGTGTTACTTACTGCAGGTGACTCACAGTCCATTTGTTTGCAAATGTATGAGTCACAGAGCTGCCATGTTATTTAGTGAAAGTGTGATGAAAAATTAATTAGATACTGTTGAATATGGCCAGCACATTCAGATATACCAGCTATCAAATATAGTTAAAGAATTAGCACTAAAGTTTATCAGCTAAAGCCTGAAACTTTCAGTGTTTTACCAGCCTGAATGTTAAAACATACACAGCTCCAGATAAAACTCTTATAATCAGCTTTCATCCTATTATCAAAGCATCTGACATGGATATTCAATTACATAGCTGCTTAAACTGTGAAAGAGAAAAGGAGTAAATGCAGGTGTGTGTGTGAATTTTTGCATTTTACAATTTACATACCTGCCAAGATACTACAAATACGAGTATTCTACAATGCAGTAAAATTATGCATGAGAGAGTAGGCTACACCTGTCTTCACATGTTTCCACACCCACATTTCAAGGAATTCCACTACCTACTATACACTTCACTTTCACACATGCTGAGAAAACAGGGCACAATCTCCCTCCTCCCTCTTTGGGAATGTGATATGTCTGCTTTTTTTTAACTATAACATCAATCACAGATAAGAGATTAGCGACTGTTTATGCAGTCGCTAATCGGACCTGACCTTCATATCATTTATAAATGAAATGTGAAGTATTCAAACCTCCCTATGATTATCTAAAAATAGAGTTTTTTTTTCCTCATGCTATCTCCACAGATGACCCACACTCGCACATGTTTGTGACCATTACCTGCCCATCAGGCGAATTGGGCGGGGCCCAAACCTGTCCATCAGGATACCGAGGGGGAGAGTGGTGGCACTGAGCAAGAAGGAGCCAATGGTGAATCCCAGATTCAGCATTTCTTCCTGGTCCACACAGCTGAGCCACTCTTCCTCCAGATCAGAGATGTTGCCCAAAGGTATGATGAACGACTCATTCACTGTGAGAACCAGCAGAGGGGAAGAGGGGGTTAAAAAGAGAGGTGAGAGTTCAAAATATGGCTAAAAAGAAGGCCGAATTGAAAACATTTTGAGACTTTTCTGACAGTAAGGTTATACGTCATGAATCAGTGACTCCCAACTTTGGGGTCAGTATGCCCATGATGGGTTGAAAAGGTCATGGAAATGGGAAAAGTTTTTAAGTATCAAGTTGATGAAAGCATGTTAATGTGTTATTTGGGATCTGCCAGAGCTGTAGATTTTTACCTGAGCACAGGTGGGAGTAGAAGCCTTCCCTCTTCAGCATGATGAGCAGGGAGCCCCAGCCCAGGAGCACAGCCGAACACAGCAGGTTCTCAATCACTGCCGTCACCGCCATCCACCAGCGCCTCCTGTAGGCCTGGAGGAGAGAGGGCGCCATCGCTGCTCTGCGACAGAAGAGAAACGAGGAGAGGGAAGATGTGAGGGGGTTGGACAGAAAGAAAACCATTTTAAATGGTGAAACAATATCAATATCAAACAAATAGTTGAGTGGCAAAAAAAATAACAGACAACAATTTTGATCACACAAAAAAGCCAAATACTTGCTGGTTCTCACTCCTCAAGAGTGGCTGCTTTTCTCTGTTCTATATGATTATAAAATGAATATGCCTTGGTTTTGTAAAGCAGGCCAGATAAAACAAGACTTTTCAATTCATCTAAACTAGGGGTGTGAACCTTTTACGCACAAAACGGTCCGATTCGATCTCGATTCACAGCCTATGATCCAATTCAGGGACGATTAATAAAAAATACTAAACGATTCAATACGATTTGATTCGATCCAGTCTGGTTCGGTTCGACTCGATACATATTGACAACTTATCTCCCAAGCTTTGTTACTGAGAAGAAAGAGAAAAAAAGAAATGAAATTTCAAAATAGATGAAATGTTTATTATATTAGAAATAAGCTGAACAAGTTTTAGCAGCAGCTCGGCAAACAGCCGTCTGGTGGTCATCAAACATCGTCGGAGAAACACTGGTTTTTAAGGTAAAACTTAATTAATATTTTAACGAGTTTAATCTGCGTTTATCAGCTTGTTTTTGGAGAAGAAGAGACCCCTCTGGATAATTCGGGTCCCGGAAGAAACCGGACGAACATCTGAATGTAAAGTTATAAGAGAAATAAACCAAACAATTGTTAGCAGCAGCTCAGCTAACAGCCCGTATATGACGTCCGTTGTGTTTCTCCGTCGCCGTACATCGTCGGAGAAACACCGATCTTTTAGGTGAAACTGCTTTATTCAGTGTTTTTACCTGTAATCACCGGGTCCGTTTCTTCTGGAGAGGAGGAGACCTCTGCGGATAATCTAACGATAATCTAATCTAAACGATTCAATTAATCAATAATGGAGCATAATGTTATTTCAGGCGGTGCAACTGAATTTGTGGTTGCATCAGCTGCTTTATTCATGCTTCACCAGCTGACTGGAACTTTCAACTCTGCTTAAACCAACGTCACAATCCCAACCTCCTTCAAATGTGTCTCATCAACTTTTTTTTCATCAACGTTGATTTAACTACGATTTAAGGTTCTAACTAACAATCTAAGAATCTATCTAACTGTACATGTTCTACAAATTTCATGATGGACGCATCTCTGACTTAATCAAAGCCCTTAATTCATGTTTAAAGATTAAAAACATAAAACAAGATGAATTCTTAAAGTTTATAAAACCTTTATAGCTAAAGATAGCTTGTAATACCCATCCCTAGATGTGTCTTTACTGCACAAAAATCCACAAAATAATTAAAAACAGCAGAAAACACAAAAATAAAAATACCATAAAACTTAACTACAAGCACCAGCTCATTCATGAGTGATCTCTCTGTAAATGTTGTCTCAATTTGAGCTCAAAATGATCAATTTCTGATCCATTTTAACTTCCACATATTGACCCCCGAAGAGAAAAAGACACTTTTCTGATATTCTTTCTGTCTACTGACTTCCACTCAATAAAAAAACAGTGATAATTCATTATGTTTACTTCACTGGGGAGACCTTGAGATGGTGCATTTTTCTCTTGGCTTCTCTAATGAATGCCCATGTGACTGGTCATTGTTTTGTAAATCCCAGTCGGCTACCTGACACCTTGAACTGCATTATCCTCAGAAATCCACCCACTGTGCTGTCAGCAGAGCAGCTATTTCACACTTTGACTTCGACAGAAGGAAACAATGCAGAGCATTTAGTCTGTCTGCTTTCTTTTCTGAAACCAAGGAGAGCATCTTAAAGGTGAAGGTTTGGTTTTATTCCGCTGTGATTAACTGATGCAACTTTTATGTAAACAACAACACACACAAACATAAAACAGATAATGTGACTGACCAGATAAAATCAGGTTGGTCATGACCACCTACACACACTCACACACAGAAAGAGAGACACACACACATCTGGTAAGCATCTAAACAAGAAACAAAGATCCAAATATAACCAACTATTCCATCTGGCAGTGAAGCAGAAGGAACTGGAGGGGAACAGAGAGAGGAAAGCCTTGATTTGCAGAGTGGTGGGTGGGTTCGGGGGCCGCAATCAAAGCCTCAAACAGGAAACATGTTCAGTAGTTTTTAATGAGGACATCATCTTAAGTGTGTGTGTGTGTGTGTGTGTGTGTGTGTGTGTGTGTGTGTGTGTGTGTGTGTGTGTGTGTGTTGTGTGTGTGTGTGTGTGTGTGTGTTGTATGGGAGAAAGAAAGATGATCTAATGGGACAGATTTGTCTCTGCATGTGCCCATGAGTCTGCGTATGTGCTCATGAGGCGTGCGTGTAATGCGATTATCCATAGTCCAGCGCACTGCATTTGTGCTGGAAAGAGAGTTGTAAAAGGGGGGATTTCTTTTGTAATTGACACCCCATGCTGAAAACACACACACACACCACTCTCCAACTCTCACCAACAGGGCGACAGAGCGAGAAAGCGCTCATTCACTCAGTGATTAACTCAGTGGTTAATGAATGAACCCACAAATGAACCTTTAGTTAATCAAGAGTCCACACAGTAAAGAGGTTAAATGATGATGTGCACAACTTGGAATGAATAATTAGTGATCAGGACTAATAATCTATAAGGAAACATGTATAAATAGATATCATATTATGAGTTCTAGCTTTTCCGATGTGATAGATAGAAGTTTGAATGATCACACGCATGTTCATGTTTCAGTTTGTCACACAAAATAAATAGAGATTATTGATTCCTGCTTCTTAGGACTGCAAGTAACGGTTATTTTCATAATCAATTAATCTGATTAATTATTTTATTTATTAATTAATTTATTATATTATTTTAATTATTTTAATCTGAATTAAGCAAGTTATCATTTTATATTATTATATATATTATATGCATTGCAACATGTCATAATATAGTGAAAAATGCCTTCCTCATCTTCACTAACATTTCTTATTTTGTCTGAGCAATACTCCAAAGAAATTCAGTTTACTGTCACATGTGACACAGGAAAGCTTCAAATCGTCACATTTGAGAAGCTCCATCCATTTTTACTTTTAAAAAAATGACAAAAAACAATTATTCGATTATAAAAACAGTTGCCTACTTGTTGCAGCTCTATTATTGATTGAGAAATTGAGAGTTTAGTCTATAAAAAAGCAGATAGCAAAAAAATGTCCATCACAGTCTTTGCAACAGTCTTCAACACAAATATATTCAGTTTACTATCATATACGACTAAGACAGCCAGAAATTTCAGAAGCTGGAACCAGAGAACTTTTCAATTTTTGCTTAAAGAAATTACTTCATTTTCCATTTATAGATTTTAAGGACTTAATCAATCAGTCGTTTCATTTAAGCTCTTCTGCTTTTTTACCAGTTCAGCCATGTTAGGAGTGTGTTGGATATCATGATGTATCATAAATGACTGTGTTTCAGTACATGAGCAGTCGACATATTACAACTATCACATCATGGGTTACTAACAGAGTAAATTAATGTGTCCTTCAATTAATAATCATAGAATATCACTATACTGTAAATGTCAATACCTTTACTTACAAACAGTGATGATGCTGATGTCTCAGAAAGAGCCACTGCCAAAACATCCCCACCTCCAGGTCCACTTAGTAGCTGTTCTGGAGCTTTTAACTGGATCACATGGTCCTCAGCGGCAGATAGTAGACAGATTATCGTCCTAAAGCTCCAGAACAGCTACTAAATGAACTTTGAGGTGAGATTATTCTGACAATTGTTTTTTCAGTTAATCAAAACTTGTGACCCTGATTACAGAATATCTTGAATACCTTTGAACAGTTTAATTAGGGTTTAATAAATCATTAAATGTGTGTTTATTTTAATTAATAATGTGATTAAAACTGAAATATCACCAAGAAGAAAAAAGATGGATATCTGCACTCTTATGACTTTATTTATATACATATTTGTTTTCTAATGACTATAATGTGTAAGTTTTCAAATGTTTCAGATCTGAATGTAAATCCTCTTTTCTGCTGAATGCCAGTTTCTCGCTGTGTCACTTTGAGCGCTATTAATCCCTCTCTCTATGGTTTCAGAGCCAACACACACACACACAAAGAAAAGTGTCTTTTGTGTTTAACACTTCAGAAAACTACGAAGTGCAGAACTGACCACAGAGTTATAATTTGATTATGTATTAATACAGAAAAGCAGCCAGACAGAACAGTCTTTCAAACCAGAACAGACCGTCCATTAAAGGCCTGAATATAGAGGCTGCGGCCACATGGACTCCATTTACATCAGCACACACAATAAACACACACACACACACATACTCATAGTAGGCATTACTCATAAGACACAAAGCGAGGTAGTCATGGCTATATGGTGTCATGAAAACAGTGTGTGTCTAGGCTATAAGAAAGGTATCATTTGCTCCTGTGTGTGTGTGTGTTTGAGCTCAGGTTATACGAGCACGTGGACTGATGCAAGTTTAGGCCCGCTGCCTCCACTTCTGCTTTTCGTTTCCCACCCTGTTTTGTGCAACAGCAGTTAATAAAAAAAAACGGTCACCCTGAAGAGCAGACAGCCAAAACACCAACCAAAAGGCCTCAGTGATGATAAGGAGCGCCCTGGTGTTGTGACGTTTGGAAGGTCAATGCGTAACAAAGACTTGCAAACAAGCTATGACATGAAGAGGCGGGACTTTTTAAGGTTGGCAGGCAGTTGTAAAGTCCTGTTATAACACTGTGAAGTGTGTGTGTGTGTGTGTGTGTGTGGGTAGAGGGAGAGCAGGTGAAGTATCCATATAAGGAAGCTGCTTCCTGAAATACCTGTAGGTCTCCAGCAGCTGAATGATGCAATGTTGCCATAACTAACTTCACAGTTATGGCCATGGAGGGCTCTGATATTTATAGTGTGGGTTAAGTTTGGATTATTGATGCTCAAATAAACTTTTTTTCTACCTTTTTCTAGAGTTTCTGTGTTAACATTTGAGTTGATCTTGACATGTTTGATCCGTCACGTGATCCTGCTTTCAAGTCTCCTTCACATCCAGTGCTGCTCTATTTTTTTCCCCGCGGGGATGTTTCTGACCTTGACCAGCCCTGTTTATCAACCCTCTGCAGGACATAAAGGGCCGCACGGCAAACTCTTTATCCTCACAAGTTTCCAAGAAAATAAACCCCTCGCCCCGGGAGCCTCTGTTCCCCTCGAGGAGTCCAAAAAAACGCAACCCCCGAAGCTGCTGCCCGGGCCGGAGAGCAGCTGTCTCTCCGCGGGCATGACCTCAGCCCGGGCTCCGGTTACCGACACCGCGGGGCGGCCGCTGAAAAGGACCGTTCCGGACCGAGTCTGCTGAGGTGTTCACGTGCTGTCCGAAATGTGATATTTATGAAATAAACACACGATAAACAATTAATATAGGGCTAACATATACTCCTCTGATCTTTAATGTCACACGTCTACAGTAGAGCTCAAACAAGTAGTCAATTAATCAATTAGTCGAACGACAGAAAGTTAATCAACTATTTTGATAATTGATTAATTGCTTTTTACCCCCTTTTTGAAGCCTCTTAAAGGGATATAATATAATAAAAACTCATATTTTCTGGTTTCTTCATTCTTTATCGATGGAACTTATTATATCTTTGGGTTGTTGACTGTTGGCTGGGCTGAAACGACATTTGAGGATGTCGGTGATTGATATTTATCGCCATTTTTGATAATTTTATAGATCAATCAGTTATGTGAGAAAATAATCAACAGATAAATCAATAATGAAAATAATGGTAGCAGCCCTGTAGTACAGGTGAGTGTAAATTAAAATAACTGTCAGAATCACAAAAGGGATTTATATCGTTGCAGAGACGATAAGCCTTTGGGTTAGTCTGAAATGAGTCATCAGGAATGTTAACTGCTCTATGGATCACTGATGAATCATTCATGTAACATTTTCCAATCCCACTTTGTCAACATTTGCGTCTTTTCTCTGTTTTCTTTGGAGATAAATTAAATAGTGCATGGTTTTGGACTCTTGGTCAGACAAAATAAGCAATTTGAGGAGCTTTGGGAAATTTTGATTCTTGGCAATTTTCACTATTTTCTAGTTTTGTTTTGTTTGCTGTTGTTTTTTAAGATAAACAACAAAAAACTTATTTACAGATATGTATGAATGTTTAAGAATTAAACATGCTTTGACTTGATGAAACAAAATCCTACAGAACTCATTATTTGGTTTGTTACAGACTTCTTTAGTTCAACTTTAAACTCTTAAGTTATCAATGAAAACATAAAGGTCATGTGAAGTCTGATTTTACAAGGAGCCCCTGAATGCATCACATGTCTTTGTTGAGTCAAACGTGTCTGCAAGTTTAACAAGTAGTTAAACTTTTGTCTTATTGTAAATAAACACACGTTAGTGTGTGTGTGTGTGTGTGTGTGTGTGTGTGTGTGTGTGTAACTTTGTGTATGTTATATATAAAGTGAGCAGCAACACATAATCAACTACAGCTTACTTACTTCTTAATGAAAGGGAGGATTAGTAGAGAGACAAGTCACTTCCGAAACAAGTTTTACACCCCGCTCCTTTCAACTGCTTTACTCAGCTTCGTTTTTCCTGTTTCTACAGACCCTCTTCCCATCTTCATACCCAATTTTTTCAACATTTCTCATTGTACACATTCCCACATATTCTTAAAGCAGCATCTCTTCTTTGGCATCTAATGTCAAAGATGTCTCTTCCTCAGTCTCATGCCACGTGTGAGAAGCCGGTTCGTCCAGATGCCGCCACTTTAATGCAGTTAATACTACACTTATTAACAGACAGGAGCGACATCGTCGTGTTCATGGAAAAACAAACTCATGTACTTACTTTAGTTGGATGTCTTCTCACTGAGGAAAATGCTTGTGATGCTTCTTTTAAAGGCTCACTAAATGAAAAACTTAAGATTACAACTGTACTCTCACAGCTGGCTGCTGTTTTCCTTGATTAGTATGCAGGGGGAGCCTGAAACTTCTTTAAAAAAAATTAACCTTTTCCTTTCTCTGATTACCTCCTTTCTTTCCTTCCTTCTTTCTGTCTTTGGTTTTAGTTCCTCAGAGACTCCACACTCTCTCTGGTTTCATTACAGACACCCCCTCTTCTCCCAATTTGACTTCTAATTCCCTCCCTCTTTCACAGCCGGGGGTGGAGAGAAGTCACCAGGCTGCTGCCTGCACTCACCACACCACAGGAAACATGTACTCAGCTCAATGCAAATGCCGTCAATGCAGCCTGCTGCAGCTCACAATGCTTAAACTCTTTACTCAGAAATAAATTACATGAAATGAGCTATTCATCAACATGAATTTAGATCATTATCAAAAAAATGGGCATTTATAACTAGTTTTGGATCATATTTATTATTTGCACATTTGTTTACATGTCTGCAGCAGGCTACTGAAGTAAACATGTCAGTTTCTTGGGAAAATAATGTTCAAAGCTACTGAGGGGAAAACACGTGATATTACAGTCTTTACATCAAAGCAGAAAACTTTAGTGATGCATTCTGTAGAAAACCACAACATACTGAGTTGCATTGAACCAATTTCTTCAGTGTGTTTTTGTTGTTGTATTACTAATAAATGATATACACTGTTCTAGTACTGCTCACATAGATGGTTTTAATTGTGATACTTTCAGGTCAGACTGTCATTTTACACACAACAGACACAAGTTAACTAAACAGTGCACCGCTGAAATAAAAAAAAAAAATCAGCCTTTCTGCCGCAGCCATAAAACATTAATGAGTCTCTAATATCACTGACATCTGAACCCATCCGAGTCAAGTGACAATAGTAACTCAAATCAAAGAGCAGGCATGGCGACAATTATTTGTTTTCTTGGGTTACAAAGAAAATCATCTTAATGTTTGTGTGTGATATTTATTTCATTCTGACCTCCAGCAGACAGTTTCTAGGATAAATAATCGAGTCAAAATGCAAATAAAACCTATATCAAGATGCTCAGAAGCCTAGAAGTTCATGTTTGAATGTGGGAGGCCAAACTATGAATAGGAAGATTTGACTGATGGTCATCTATTGTCATGTTGAGACACCTGTTGCTGCATTACATGTAGACCCTCAGACATTACAGCAGGTCTACGGCCTCCAGGAGGCAAAGGTCAAGACCTTTTGGCATTTGTTTTCCATTTCAAATACTCTGTTCCGGCTAATTCAAGACACAGCAATTGTTATTAAATCACACAATATATTGGAATGGAAATAATATTCTTCAAAGAGGAGTTACTGGTGGAGAAGGCAGCCGTTTTGAAGTGTCGATCATCAGCTTATATCAGCTTAACTTTCCTGTATGCACAGAAACATTCAGCTTCCATCTTTATTGGTTTATTGGTTTGACAGCTGACCTCGAGTAATTCTCCAGTAATTCTGCTTTCTGTGCAAAAGTATTAGTCCTGCTTATTGCTCCAACAGGGTTAGCAGTATAAAAGAAAATCTGCACCCTGCTGGGCCCTACAGGGAAGTGTCCAGTTTTCCATTTCCAACCTATAGCAATTTTCCATAGACGTTCACGGCATTATAGCTGTACATGAAACGTTTGTTCCACTTCCAGGGGCAAAGTTAGGAACTCTGGGCCCCAATTTCTTAATAAATTAATCCATGTTGGAATTCGTGTGAGCCCTCTCCAGCTGTGGACACCTGGTAATGTCACCTTTAACCCCACCTACAAACCAATTTATACTCAGGCAGGCAGACAGACAATGGCATAATGTACTTTCCTCACAGTGGGAACAGCCTGATGAAAATATGTTGAGCAATTATACTGAAGGTGAACAGAGTTGTGAATTGTTTGACAGAAGTGTCTTAAAAATAACCACTTAACACCTTCTACATGATGGTTTCAGAACGTCTTTAGTTCCGAACTTCTCTCTTGAAATAGAAGCTCCAAGATTTATACAAGATATAGATTCAGAAGCATATTGTACTTTTTAAAAATGTGTATCTTAAGTTTAGAGCTTGTAAAGAGGCAGCCGGTGAGGTTTATTGACAGTGGAGTCAGCCTGTCACATTCAGCAGTGAAAATCCCCCCCCCCCCCCCCCCAGGAGCACAGGCTCCTCGGCTTTTACCCAAATTTGGATTGTCTGACTCCACCACCTACACAGAAGGCAGTGAGAAGGCAGTGAGCAGTTAACTCAAATCCAGACTTCAAAATACACCCTAAAGTTCACATGAGTGATGTCACAAGTGTTATATTAATGTTATTTCAGCAGTCTGGCTTTGATTTAACTCATTTTGAGGCCTGCTGTCATTCTGGATTACACAATATTGTTTAAGTACTGATGTAAAGGTGGAGATGAGACATTTTTCATGCTATTATTTGACAGATATTAATGCCTTATTTTCTGTATATTCAAAGATCTATTAGTCTACCTGTTACATTTTGATTTCCTAACGTCGAGAATAGTTTGGGTGCAGCCTGAGCTCCTAATAGAGGGCTCCACCTGCTGGACAAACAGCAGCAGTAGGATAAAGGAATTCAAAAATGATAAATATGCTTCACATTAAACTGTACTTCCAGATTAATGCATATACTCTTTATAGAAAATAAAAATAAACATCATAAAAAGACAGGAATCCATTGTTTACTTTATTTTATTTTACTAAAATAAAAGACTCAGGACAATTCACAGACATTGCTGTCAATCACTTTAATTAGATGATTTCTTTAGCGGAAAGCAGTTACAGTCCAGTGCTTTTCTATGCTGTGAGCACCACAAACTGAATTACATTCACATCAGAAAACTCAGAGACAGACATCTCTAAACCTGAGAAATTAAACCAACATACAATTAGAGGTGAGGTTTTATTTCTATTTGGGTGAACTAAGCCTTTAATATGACAACTTTACATATGATGAGTCTTATGCACTCTACTGTTCACTATGGGAGCTTTTAATTTTTTTTCTTGTCCGCTTAACAGGGAGGTCAAAACTGCATTTTGAATGATGTATGTGATGAATTAGTTAATGGGTGACAGATTAAGAATAAACAGAATAAACAGAATAAACAGAAAATCCAGCTCCACAGAGAAGATTTATTAAGACAATTTCTCTGAGCAGCCATTAGTCATTAAGAAATGTTCAACCAGATTCTGTATATTGTTGTATCCATCATGAGCTTTCTGTACAGCCTATGACACTGAGAGTTCACACCTATAATAACATATTAAAGTGGGGTATCCAAGCCAGTAATTCACCATCAGTGACAGGTGGTGTGCGTGCACAGACAGAAAACATCCTTTGATTCTTCTCCACAGATGTTTGAAAGAAAGAGTTTGATTAAATTGTTTTATCACCACAAGCAACGGGACAATGTTGGAAAAACAGCACAAACAGAGTCCGATGAATTAAATGAGGACATCTGACTTCCATAAATGACTCTGATTAAAGTGAGACACACTGTTCACAGGATTTGTTTTTAATTATTTAAAGGCAGATTTACATGTTAGCAGGATAGTAGCAGTTAGATTTGCCTATTTTTGGTTTCATTGTGTGACAACAAAGGAGATTCAGTGTTTGTCACAGTTCTGCAGAGAAAGTCCAGAGTTCAGTGCCTCTTGTACGGAGGATACAGAGAGCCACACAAAAGGTGATAAAGTATTTAAGTAATTGACATTTAGATGGCTGGTCAAAACAATTAATATGAAAATACTAAATCAATCCACCACAAATTGTTACATACAGATCAAACAACTGAAAAAATAGAGAGCAGTTCATGACTTGATATTGATTGGACAATATAAAGGGGGATGATTTTTGAGCTGAAAAATATCAACACAGAAACATATACATCAAATTAAAAACTAGTATGTAAGTAAGTCAAGAAAATTATTAAAAACTAAAAAATTAAAAATAATAAAAGAACACCAAAGTAATGGAGGAATTTGCTTTTTTTGCAGTATAAAGTTCTTAAAAGAGACAAAAAGCAAACAAAGCAGACCACAAACTGATTACAGTTTAAAACAGGAACTGAAATGTTTCTGCTCAGGGTTGCAGAACATAAACTGATAAATAGTAGCTCTGTGTAGCCAAGCATGAAATTCAATCTATAAAACAAAATAGTGAAAACCCCAGACACCGCACTACTGTAATCATGATAAACAATTTAGACAACTGGCTCCTTTACCTCAACCAGGAATTCTTGTGTTTGTTAAACTGTCTGTAAGTTGATGAGCTATTCCTTGTACAAACCATAAAATTGTGAGAAAATAAGTGTTGATTTGCATACAGTGAGTTATGGTTGAATCATGCAGGGACAGAGGAGAGTTTTCATGACATAAGTGCAACCAAGACGTTTCTATTTCATGGCGCAGCATAGAAAAACTGAAACCCAAACAGCTGTGAAAAGATAAAATAAAGAACAGAACATCAATGTTAAAACAATCAGTTTTGCAGTTTTGACCTTCCCACCTGAGTGTCCTCTCCGCTGCACACTTGTGGGTTGCATATTTGGTTTGTTTGTGTGTTTTTAAACTGTCGCCAAGAGCCTCTGGGACGGCAGTATGGAGAAACCTGTGCCTGATAAAATACGATAAAGGAAATGACTGCAAACCTTTGCTTGTAGAAAAATGCAGTTTAATACTGAAGTAAATAAATAAGCTAATCTCTCCTTCAGTTTACAGCCTTTTATGTTCCTCCGCAAATCTCAAAATGTGTCGTTGGAAGTCAAACTTTTTTATCGACAGACAGCTAAAAAACAAATATGTTGGGAATTGTAACATATCTGTGTAATGTTCTCAGTGAAGATTACACAGATTATCTCAGTACTGTGCTATTTTTCTACATACACACATATACATACACACATTCATTTGTATTTCGTGGAGTAGGTTTGTCCCAGTTTAAATTACTACCATGAAAAACATCACTTCTAATAATCTATTCAACTGCACAGATCCACTTCAAAACTTTTTGCTTTGATTGTTAATTTGCAGAACGTCTGATGACCTTATGGAGCTTAATCAAAGCCTGATGCATCCAGATTCAACAATAATAATGCTATATTTGACTATTAATGTACTTATCCATTATGAATGCATCATTTGTGTTTCTGTCATACACAGCAGGGCTTTTGTTATATAGCCTACTGTATATGTGTTTGCCAAAGGATTTCACTGTTACTCACCACCTAGGTGCTTTTTGGCAATCTTCACAAGCATTCATTTTCCCCCTTAGCAAGCTGTGGTTTGTGTCTTGATATCTTGCCATGAATCTCATTTTTCTTTAGCTTGTTTTTGATGCTGGACTCATGAACAGTGACTGAAGCCAAAGACAAAGAAGCCTGCAGACCCCTGGATGTTTCTTCTTTTTTTTTGAGTTCCTGCATGATTTTGGCAGGACGACCACTTCTTGGAAGATTCACTACTGTCCCAGAGTTTCTCCCCCTGTAGAGCGCGGAGCTGGCTGGGGTTCAGTGGAGCCCCGGAGCTTTTGGAATGACTTTGGAAGGTTTTCCAGACTGACAGGCGTCAACGTCGTCCCTCTGGAGATGTTAAGGGATTACGTTTGATTGTGATGTGACATGGCTCTCAAACCTGTGTGCCAAGGGCTTCACTCTCACAGCGAGAGCCAAAGTATCTGATCCAAATATGACAGGATGGCTGCCATTTGTGTGAGGGAGTTGAGCCGAGGAATAAGCATGTGCTTTAGTAAAATAAATAGGGTGCCAGCTGATCAGTGTCAATGTCAATGTGAGAAAAATGGGGTATATTTGACATCTGAAAGAAGAGTTTGACATTTTGGAAGATAAGTGTATTCTCCTTCTTGCCAAGAGTTGGATGAACAGATTGTTATACTGAATGTGTCCTTTACATGTGATAAATCAATTGTTTCATCCATTCAAATAACAAAGGATAAACACAAAAAGTCATGGTTTTACAGGGGCTTATGTGCCGGACTATATCTTGGCCAGGAGCAGCAACTTCTTGAGGAACTTGTAGGCGAATTTTGTTGCCTTTGAACAGAACCAGGCCAGCTGTTTCTAGTCTTTATGCTAAGCTAAGCAAAGCTAACTGTCTCTTGGTTGTAGCTTCACATTTGACCTCTTAAATTCTGGATCGTCACAGTAATTTGTCAGATTTATCCACCTTTCACCAACATTTTGATGGAAATTGACCTATTTGTACCTATTTTCCAGTTCTCCAAAAGTATGTTTGGACAGTTTGGATTCTTGATTAGAATTTAAAGACCCCCTCAAGACATGTTTTGAGATGTATATAAAATACTGATATGGGTTTTCCACAAAAAAATGTAATTATCTTTTTAAAATCCTTAAAATGGCATCAATGAATATGCAAATATATTTCATTTCAGAAGTTTAACGGCTGGACAAAAGATGTCTCCTGTGCACTGGAGGCTTGAAGTTTCAACATAACATTTGCATAAGTTGAAATTTGGACCAGGATTGCCTTCCAAACTATTTGTGATGTCACTAATCATGATTAAAATCTGGTTTTCAATGAGCTCAGAGAAACTTTCCACTTTCAGCGGATGAAGGTGAAAACAAACAAATTCTCCACAGTGAAGCTCAAACATCCAACTGTAGGAATGAGAAGAAAAACTACTTTTTGAGTGGAGGAGGACTTTAAAATTAAGTTCAATGAGTTTTAGCAAAGAACATGAAGCAATGATTGGTCCAGCAGAGTTTAAGAGGTTAATAGATTAAATGTGAACCTACAATCAAGAGACATTTAGCTTAGTTTAGCATAAAGACTGAAAACAAGAGCAAACAGCTGACCTGGTTCTGTCCAAAGGCAACAAGAAATTTCCTAGCCAAGAAATAGTCCGGCACATGACCTCCTGTAAAATCACAACTTTTGTTTTTATTCTTTGTTTTTTGAGCAGATTAAACAATTGATTTACCACATGAAAGGGACACATATAACAGTGGTATTAATCTTTTCATCTAACTCTCAGCAAGAAAGAGAACAAGCTTAGGCTATCTTCCAAAATGTCAAACTGCATGTACTCTTGTGGTATCGATCTTCCATATAACTCTTGACAAGAAAGCTTATAAAAATATTTTCCCAAAATGTCGAACTGTTGCTTTAAGTTAACATTCAACATGCATGAAATGTGCTGCCAAACCCACATTATTTGTAAATCCAAAAACATTTTTATTATGTAGATAATAATAGAAAAAGTTATCATAGACCTCATATTCCTCTATGTGTGTGTGTGTGTGTGTGTGTGTGTGTGTGTTTCCAACTGACCTGAAGCCCGTTTTAAAAGCAGCCCTGTGATGCGGCTGCTGTTCGACATAGTTAGAGAAATTCCATCCTATTAGACCTAATTATCATTCTTCAATCTGTTTCTACTTAAATAAGGTCCAGACAGCAATCAGTGAACACACACACACATACACACACACACTCTCAATATGGTCTTAATTTTCATTAATGTGAGGACGGTTGGTGAGTTGGCAGGGGAGCGGGCGAGTCTCACGGTACCTGAAACATAAAACATATCTAATCCTGTGATTCCATTAGCAGACGACCATAGCACGTTGTTCTTTCTCAGCTCAAAACTACACACAGGTGGTCAAACACACACACGCAGCTCCTGAGAAGTCATGAACAGCTAAAAGTAACGCTCACTGCTCACCACAGGAGGGCAACAGAAGCCTGTAAAAACAGCATGGTGCTACTTTTTACAAGAGAGGCTATTTAACCTCTTTAACTACTGGCCAGTCATTTAGGAAACAGTGCTGTGAGCTGAAACAAAACAGTTTCCAGTTTGGTTTTTCACCCCCTGGCAGGATCTGGAGCAACTTTCTCTTTAATATAATCCAGTGCTCTCCTCAAACACAGAAAACAAAGCATGAATACATCATATTGAGACATCTACTCTTGCTCCCTCCAGTAACTTGGATGTTTTTTCTTGCTGCTTCTCGGTCATAAAGACAGATAACTCTTACCATGTCCAACTTGGAACAACTTCTACCGTTATTCTCCATCGCACTGATTCTGCACAAAATCTCATCAGCTGCTTTACTGCAGAGCTTCATACATCTTCCTGATGTGGGTGCGGCACACCAACACAATCCTGTAAGACGCTTGAAAAATCAAACCCAAAAGCAGCCAAAGCATGTGTTTTCCAGCACGCTAATGCACATATGCACATTGTATCGAGACAATAGTGGCCGAGCTGAGAACAGACCTGTACTAGAAACATGTTTTTTACATTTTAAAGTCAAACTAAAATTCAGTCTCGCTAAGAAATCATTATAAACATAGTTGGTGTTTGTTTTGTCTTTGTACTTATTTTGTGATTATCAAAAAGACCCTTACATGAATATTCTTCATGGGGCCTGATTTTATGGTTCTGACTTGCACTGTCAGGACTTGTAATGTAATTGGTGCAATATTTGCACAGGTGGGCACTTAATGTCATTTCAGTTCCATCGGCCACACAGGCAGTTAACTGGGGGGGTCCGACATTGTTAGCCGCTGCTTACCCTCGTCTGTGATTTGAGCATTACTCCATGACTCCACAAGTTTCTCTGTGTCGTGATTCAAACTGCAGAGCGACATATGGATGAAGAGCTGTGATCACAGGATGCTGAGTTTTAAACATGCTGAATTCACACAGTCAGCATTATGGGAAGAAGAGCCTTCATGCATTATTCCAAGATGGTGAGTGTTGTGGTTCACATTTTTTGTTATGTTGTAATTTGGGTTTTTTTTGTTGATAATTAAAACCAGATTCAAACTATAGCGTGTTTGTAAATTAGCTTAATAAATTGTATAAGTGTTAATATTTTATTTTATTGAGATGTGACTTCCAGCAGTGACTGTTTCTGAGCACATCTGTGGTTCTTTTAACCAAGTGGGACTATTGTTGCTGTCAGGAATCCGTTTAGAGCCTAACATGAACTGTTTTTCACACTGAATTGCTCATAATTACAGTCGAAACAATATGATGTGAAGACAGTTTTAACCAGCCTGGAGAGCTGATGTTGTTGGCCACTGCTTAGTCATTGCACATCTTGATACTCTTACTTTCTTTCTAAACTTCAACAACTTTGCACACGTCTAAAGTTTTATATTTTATTACATTTATCGTGTATGCTAAGTTTTTTTCTTATATTCTTGTATTGAGCTAGTTTATTTTGTTTTATTTGTTGCGTTTATTTTTCTACAGATAAATATTTCCAGTGTTGATATGTATATGTCTGTAAAGATTCTCAGTCATTTAGGTCCAGGTTATCCGTATCTTGGTTGGTAGATACTTGAATATGTTTTGCTTGAATATGTACTTGAATATGTTTTGCCTTTCATCCAAGGGTCTATCTATCTATCTATCTATCTATCTGTCTGTCTGTCTGTCTGTCTGTCTGTCTGTCTATCTATCTATCTATCTATCTATCTATCTATCTATCTATCTATCTATCTATCTATCTATCTATCTATCTATCTGTCCTTCTATCTATCTATCTAACTATCTATTCTCTGTGATATAAATCATGGAGTGGCAGGCAGAGTACTGAGGTTACAGGACTACCTGTTGCTATGACTTTTGACACCACAACTGGACCATTAATGTGGCAATGAATGTGCAGAAGCTTGACAACAAACATGAAGACAAAGCAGTAGGTAATGGGGATCAAAGATAACATCTAGACCAGGATCTACTTCCCTAGCTTCCATTTTGGGGGTGAAATACAAACATAACAGCACAATAGATCCTCTCTAATATTGAATGTTATGACGAGACAGTCTGTCTTGAACTGCTAAGGATACATACCCAGTCCTTTGTGGACTTTTTGAAAAGTAGGAACAGCTTCTTATATTGAAGTTTATAGATTATACAGGAAGTACGGAATTAGACAGCGTGTCTCCTAGAAAAGCCGCTCCTCAGAGGTCGATCCTGAGGCTTAGACTCTGCTTCCACTAACATGTCCAAAACAAGTTTTATTCTCTTTTGGGAAAAAAAGAAAAACATTCACAATGGCTGCATTATAGTTTTAGTTTTCTCACACAAAAAGTGAGGAAAATTCAAATTTCCGTTCAATTTTGAACCTTTCTGTCATCATCCATCATTACAAAGAGCAGATTCTGGCTGCTCTTTAAGTTGTTTTTTGAAAGAAGGAGCCAGACATGCTGGCAAGAAAGATGTACAGAGATTTATTAATAAGGCTTTGGTCAGAATTGAAAGAAGATGTGAGAATAGAGTCCAGGTTTAACATGGCCTAAGTTATACTTTCAAGGGGCGACTGGACCTTCAGCCTCAGGGAATTGAGTGTAGGCCGTGATTACCCTCCCTGCTGTTTCTCTGCATGCTCCCGCTCTTTAGCTCAATGGGCAGAGCATGGCACCAGCCGTGCTGTGGTTAGGGGTTAGACTCCCACTGTAGTTCCTCAAATTGAAACTGTATGTTTGCACAGCACTGAACGACCAATAATAAAAAGTATCCTCCAAATTGCTTATGGTGCATTTGTACCCTGTGAGGCAAGTAGGTGCTTAAAAGTAATTAGCACATTCATCTTTTTCTTCGATGGGGACTCCTGCTGTCTGAAAATGTCAGCCACCACTGAGAGCGCTGCAAAATCAAAGAGATCCCGCAGTACTGTTGGGCCTGAGGGCCAATCAAATGTCTCCCTCTGGCTTGAATTATGACGTGAAGCTCTTTAGAGTAAGCCAGGGCCAAAGAGTCAAGGCAACCCTGAGTGCGCATAAAACCAACGCAGCACTAGTATAGGACAAGCATATTCGCATAAATATGAGATAATTACACGACAGCGTTACAGCCGCTGGCGACAGCACATGATGGATGAGCCAGGGAAAGAAAACATGAACGAAGCGAAAGAGCTGCTGGTGTAACACAAACTGTGGACGGAGGGATGGGAGTGAAAGGCAAAACAAAAGATGGATTGAGGGAAGATGGGAGAATGGTGGAGGTCTTGGTGTCCCAGGCCCCAAGTATAGGCCGTCTCCTCAGTCTTCTTCTATTTCTGCCTTTTAAGGCACTCCGTAACTTCAAGTAGATAATGAGTGCCTTCAAGCAGGCTGAGTAAATCAGACAGAGAACAACGGAGGGAGAAAGAAAAGGTGAATATAGGAGAGGGGGAGGTGGTGTGGGTAAAAAAATAGGATTGAGAGAGGCAGTGGGAGACAGTGGAGGAAGAAGAAGATTAGAAGTGATAACAAATGAAGCAAGAAAGCCAGGCAGGACCGAGAGAGGAGCCAAACTGAGTGGAGATGCGATAAGATCATGCATTAACTTAAAAGCATACTTTAATGAAACTCCACCAGAGAGGGAGAAGCAAAGATGGGTCCCACGCAGATTAGGAAAAATACCTATATCTTCTTGCTAGATGTTTTTCAATTCTTGATTTGCAGTTAACTCTCATTCCCCTTCTCACCATTCCTTAAACTCATCACATTTCTCTATTCGCAGTCTGAACGGCCACAGTTGGATTCTTCTCTTTCTTTGCCGCTCTCAGCCTTTCTCTGTAGAAATGTTGTGTCTCCGAAGGCGCCCTCAGAGGTCACGATGAATTTAGGATTCAATGAGAGCGTGACCTAATCACCGGGATCAAACCAACAGTGATTGAGTTCAACTTCAAGCTTTGACCCTTATTGGAGTCATATGTATCAACAGCCTCAATATGCTTCAAACAAACTTGCTTGTCAGGTCAACAGCATTTGAAACTCCCACCAGCTCACCTTTCTGACGTCAGGTTTATGAGGCGCTGCGTCTGACATGACATGCAGCAGCTGAGCGGGTGTTGAACTCCAGCTCTTTTATCTTAATCATTACAACTACTTCACTTGTCAAGTCAATTTTATTTAAATAGCCCAAATATCACAAATTTGCCCTAAAAAAGAAAAAAACTACAAGAAAAGCAACAGAGGCTGGATTCCTCTTCCAGGACGGACACACATGCAATATGCAGTAGGTACAATCTTTGTTTTTCATCTGTACAAACAAGTGAAATACCATGAGGGCCTTCGAGGAGAGACTGTCCAAAAGTGTGCACTGTTATCCACATTTGTACATATTTATGTTAATTACATCGAGATTATGAAGATATGCAAAAGACAGACTTCTTGGAGAGAGACCAGGGCGACAGTGGGATGAAGGAGGAGGCTATGATGGCAGGTTTTTTTTTTCCTGCATTTGAGTGGAAAGTGGTTGAATTTTGTCTTATAAACATCTTTGTGTCAAATATACTGAGCTGTCAAAACTGCTTTGATTTATATTTTCATATTAGCAACGCATCAGATGATGATATGTAAAGTGGAAGTGCTTTTCTCGTAGTGATGAACCCACAGAAACACTCCATGGAGCGTTTTAGCATGTTAGGCACAAGAAGCACAATAACAAAATGACTCTCTTGGCAGCTTGGCGGACTTTAGCTGCTGTAGGCTATGAAACAACTCTATCTGAGAAATCTTTGTGGTACAATTCAATTTCCTTCATTTCAGTCACCCTTACCAGTCAGAAAAATGACAATAGTGGGTCTAATAGAAAACAAATAGCACCCAAGCTTCAAATAATAATCTCTGGTGACGTCAAGGAAAAAAGAAGTCCCATTCTTTGCCCTTATTTCCAAGTTCTGTCTCTGTTTTGCTGTGATTCTCTATATTTTGCTTTCCCATTCGTTCATTTCTCTGTCCCTAAACCACAACAGTTGTGGGAAATCAGTCCCAGCTGTCAGCACTTTGATTTGATTGTAGAATGTGTCAATCAAGCCAGGGCACGTTGCGTAAAATCTAATTCTAGTCACTCGTTATTTCAGCTCCCACCGATCTCTTTGCCCAGAGATTAACTCTGACTGTCACACAGACACAAGGCACCCAAGGCGAACCTGACCAGCGCATCTGATCTTTGTTCCATCAACCAAGCAAACTGAACTTGAAAGCATAAACTTATTCAAAACAACTTGTTCTGGTTTTCCTTTGAATATTCTTGCTCCTAGCAGTAAATGCTTGCATGGAAGGGTTGCATGGCAGCTGTGAGGTTATTCATTTTTTGTTTTACATTCAAGATGTAAAAGCTTTCTGGATTCAGCGCTGAGAGAAGACTCAGCCTTGTTAGAAACTGTCGCACGCCCTCCCTCCTCTGGATATCTGTAAATTTGAGCTTAAGATCTCTGTCAAACATCAAACCGGTGTCACAAATAGGATGTGAATCAAAACCGTTCAGACTCATTCGGCTGTCTGGTCAGTACTCGCTCTCTTTCTTTAAGCATTCTCGCTTGCTCATCCCTGTCCGTCCCTCCAGGCAGACACAAGCATGCCTTTCTTCAGTTTTGTTTTGGTCCAGTCTTGTCTTAATGTGCTCAAATGGTGAAAGACCAAAAGTGAATTAAAGAAAAGAAAACAGACAGCGTAACGGAATGAAGAAATAGCATCATATTACCATTGGGGTTTTTAAGAGGACCGTAAAAAGATATGCCCTGTGTACTTTCCAGGCCTGGAACGGGAAAATATTTGGTTCTGCCTTTCCTACGCTTTTGAAATGGTGCACTGTGGGAGAGGAACATTCGGTCCAGTGTTTGTGAGAATTTTAAGTGTGTGTCTGAGGAAATGTGTGTTGTGTCTGTGCAGGTGAGTGTGTTTGTGTGTTGGAGTGTGAGACTGTAGCCTGCATTTGTAGGAGGGTACTCTACTTTACTTTACTTGTGACGTACGGACAAAAAAAAAACAGGTACCCACGTAGTAAACCATTACATTTTAGAGTTAAAACTTGTTTTTTTTTAGGTTAGGTTAAAGGATAAAGCTGTGAATATTCTATAGTGTTGTTATTGTCCACAAATCCCATGAGAAGACCAAAACCAACGATGTGTTAGTCCCTTTCAATATTTTCTGATTTCCCCACCTTATTTCTAGCACACAGCCCCAAGCCCGTTCATTCCTACGTGAAGCCGTAAATCTTTAAAAACAGGTCTTGAATATATATTTTCATTTTCAAAAAAGACTTGAATTAAAGACCTTTTTGATGTTGGCAACTATTTTCAGCTGCAGATTTGGTGCACTAGTGAGTATTTCCGTTAGCAGGAAGGTATATGTGGGATCAATTCAAAATAAGCTACAGTGCCCATGTTCATTGTAATGAAGAAACATGTCACCCAGTGCAAAGATGTGGATAATTTTTTATTGTGTTTTTAATAGTTTTTGGACAACAATGGAGGTCTGTGACATAGAGGAATAAGTTATGTATTATCAGGCTTTGGCTACAAAGACTTATTCTTTAAAGTTAAGGTGGGATTGAAGCTTGTTATTTTTAGGGATATGGTTGGGTAAAGTCTCCAGGGAATTCATGTAATTCAGTGTAAAGTCTTCTTTTCTAAAAACAAGTGTGTGTGTGTGTGTGTGTGTGTGTGTGTGTGTGTGTGTGTGTGTCCAAGTGGGTACCAGTGAGGGTGTCTGTAGTTCTTCCATAATCTCCTGTCTTTGTGTGTCTCGCAGACAGTTTAAAAGCTTTCTATTTACCTTTCGCACCATTCTCCCATTTTCAGGTCGCAGTGAGACAGAGAGGTGAGAGAAGAGAGAGAGAAAGAGTGAGAGAGAGAGAGAGAGTGCTGTATGTCATCTCAGTGTGGGTGGACAGCTGGTCCAAAAGAGGCATTTTAGACTCTAACAAACCGTGACATGTCAAACATGTAACATAGACCGCGACACACCAACATGTAAAACGCTTCATTGACTCCCATCTAAGGCCTCAGGGAAAAGAAAAGAGAAAAAAAATAAAATCTTTGCACTCACACACTCCAACTGCAGCCATTAATCATAAATGAGTTTTTACGAGGGATGGAGAGGAATATGATTGTCATAAAATGAGCAAAACAAATGCGCGGAGGGAAGGCCCTGGCTATAGTCGTTGGAATCACCTCAGGATTGCTTGGCTCAGGGAACAAAGGTGCTGAAATATTCGCCTGTGTTTGGATGCCTGTGTTTACCTCGTTCTGTTTCGCTATCCGCCAGACGCCCCCACCACTTCCACCTTTGTTTTGCATTTGTTCATCTGTGCTTTTGCCAGGATGCGTGTCAGTTATCAGACTTATTAGACGTCTCCTCTATCATCCGTCTGTCATCTGGCTCTGCTTTCTCTCTCTCTCTCTCTCTGTCTCGCTCCTTTAAAGTAGCTTTTGCTTGTTTTCGCTTTGCGTTGCTCTCTCACCAAGTACACATACACGAACATATATTAAATGCAAACACAGGCAAGACAGACAAGCACAAGGTAATAGAGATAGAGAAAAAAGGAGCATAATAACAGCATAAAAACACACACATTCTGTGGTATTACATTTACGTCAAATGTGACTGATGTTTTCACTGGAAACTGAAACCTGGACAAACCTGAACATGATATTCTAGTTTGAGGTGTTTAGAGATGGAAATCTGCGCTTTGTTCGCGTCTCTATAACTGTAATCTGCAGAGATTAATTGGTTTATGGCATAATACCATAAAAAACTGGCAGGTATCCACTAATGTCACAGAACACCTCAAACATAGCTCTGACTGACTTTTTAACCGCTCTGTAAAACTGACTGTGACCTTCCTGAAATAAAAAACCCTAAAGATGAATACGGCTTCAACACAGATTCTCATTTTCCCCTTTTTTTTCCATAATTGTTTACATTTTTCACAACCTCTTGACTTTGTACTAAAGTTCTTTGAGAAATTTATAGTGTAGCACAAAGTCAAGAGGTTGTGATATGTAGCAACTGTCATATGTGCACTGAACTACTCTCTGGAGACTGTTAGTAGTCTTCGGAGCCATTTCTAAACAAACTACCGTGACCATAATCTTTTTTGGCGATGGGACATGTCACACAGTGCAATAGCGTGGCTCGTTAATGTGTTTTTAATAGTTTTTGGACAACAACTGAGCTCTACAGCACAGAAGAATATGATAAATCAGGCTCTGGTTACACACACAATACTTGTAAGTAGGATGCGTTCATTGTTGGTTTGATTCTGCACATGAGATTTATTGACAGTAAGAAAAATATAGAAGATTATCCTTTAAGTGGTATGAGTATGATAAACTCGATGTGTGTCGTGATCGAGAAGATAATCAATCAGGTGAAACAATAGCTTTGGCTCAGTCTTAACCTCCATTTCATGTGTTATATTTATATATCATGTATGCATATATATATATATATATATATAAACTTCATCAGCAATACTTCTGATATGAGCGCTGACCCTTCCATACCATAAAGGGCTTGCTAGTACCATTATTGCTCCTGCAGCTCCCACTGAGAATCAACATTTTCTGCAGTGTGCAGCTTTTAGCTTCTTCCAGCTGTTTGGTTCTGCAGCATTCAGCAGTCTCCGCCTTCAGACAGACATTAGCCCTGCATGAAAAAATGCAGCACTCTCATTCATTTGAATGGGGTTGTTACACTGTATTTGGTGACCCATCACATTCTGCTGTCTGCCCTGATATTCTTACCCAAACCCTAACCATCTCACTCCTCATGCCTAAACCTAACCAACACAACAGGTCTCAACACAGAGGGCTCCGGCAAAACAACCCAGTTGTCTTGGAACCAACTTTTACTGCAATGCAATGTGACATAATCTGACACGGTGCTGCATTGGTGGATTACTTTATTATGTGAAAACAGTATTTCTACTGTTTACCGTTGCAATGAAAGATAGCCTAAAATTGTTACAGTGATAATGTAAAGATCATGTCTGTGCAGAATTTTGGCATCTGATAAACCTTTAAATGCAAAGATCTGTTACTAAAACTGGACTTCTTAGATTGTATTTCAGATTTTTGCCAATATATAAAGCGACATGCTCCCAGCAATGCAGTCCCCTGCTAGTTTTAATGCAGGGCTGAATCCCCTGTGAAGTCACAAATGCTCTAAACCCTACTTAAAACTATGGACTGCAGCTCCTAGCTCACAAGTTGGCACAAGCTGTTTAGACACTACCTGCTCAGCGTGGAATGGCAGAGAGCTGATGTGAACATGTAGCAACAAAAAGAGACCCAGATATTTTTCTCAGAAGTCAGTGGATCAATCCAGTGCCAATGAATATTGGATTCACTTGAAACAGGTGGTGAGAAAAATAATTCCAGTGTCCATATTGCTCTGAGCCTTTTGATTGTGTAACTATTGTAGGAAATTTTTTTTGTCATCCTGGTCAAACAAATTTGATAAGCTGATAAATTGATAAAGCTTGTTCCTGTGAATTTGTTTGAAAGGAAGAAAAATCACCGAATACAATGTGTGATTTAATTGCTTTATGGTTAGGAAGGTCGTCTGTTTTCATGGATTAACAACCACACATCCACACAGTGCACACACATCCACACATACAAGCCATTCAACTGTCAGTTAAATGAACAACCAGCCCATATTTTCCCCCTAATTACTTTTGAAAACATGTTGAAGAGCCGAGCAACATGCAGGATGACAGCTCACAGTGTTTTCCTAAGGGACTAAGTCAACAAGCACAGACAGTGACATGAAAGAGCTCACACACCTCTGCGGTTTTGCTCACTCACACGGACAACCAATTGATTAACTCATAAATCAAATCTCATCCCAGGCCCTCGGGCCCTGGTGGAGCACCCCTGCACCCGCCACCCCCACCAACCCTAAAACAGTGGTGAAAAGCTGCAGCTCAGCCCTGTACCCTCTAGCTAAGTAAGTGGAGGCGGGATGTTCCAGCTCATGGCAGAAACCCAGTAGGAGGGAGAGGCCAGGTGGGGCAGATATAAGGGGTGCTAAAGGGTAAAAAAAAAAAAGGGTTGGGTAATGGAAATGACAGGTATTGGATTAGTACGTGTTATTATAAAGACATGGAAGGATGGAGACAGAAAAAACACAAGCGCTTTAAGAGGGATATAAACGTGTTAAAAAGACAAAACAGAAGATAGGCTGAATCAAATGTTCTGTGTGCTGCCAAAACGAAGAGAAACAAGTGGAGATAGATACAGAGAGACAGAGAGAAAGCATAGAGGAATGCAGTAAATCCCTGAGCGACTGAACAATCCTCTGGAGAAAGAAAAGAGGAATTTTTATGTGCTGCAGGTGAGCAGAACAGAGAGGGAAGGAGAGGGAGGATAGGCAGAGAGAAAAAGAGAGAAGGAGATAGACAGATGGAAAAAGAGGGAGAGAACGCGGGGGTGGCCGAGGGAATTTGAGGAAAGCGTGAAAGGGTTTGATTGTAGCAGAGAAAAAGGGGACACGTGGGGTGAAAATGAGACAAAAATGACACAAAATGACACAAAATGGCTACTCGTTGCAGTTAGATGGGATGGCATGTGGATGGACACGGCGAAGGAAGGCGAAGAGACATATGGAAAAAAGATTGGGAGAGAGTGTGACAAAAAAAGGATAAAGAGCAAAAAAGAGAAAGAGAGACAAACGGACAGAGAGGAAGAGGAGGTCCAGAAATGGCTCGAAGAAAGCATCTGTGCATCTTAAAGGAATACACCAGATTTTTTTAGGAGGTCGGCCTATTGGTCAGCTGCACTGCTGGAATCACAGACGCAAAAATTATCATATGAAGCTAGGATTTTACTATATTTTATGTTTTTAGGTGATCAGGAGGAACTTGATGTGTGTACTTGATGAAAAAGTTGGTGCACTCTACATCATTTAACCTTGAAAATACCCTTTTGATTTTCTAACATATAAAGATACTGGAACACTTTAACTACATGACATAATTCATCCAAAATCGACTCTGACACTGAATTGTTTTAAGTGTTGAGTATGCTCAAAATGATCCAGGTTGAACTGTACAAATGGGAATAGCAGCACACATTTCCAGACAGTCTCTCCTCAAAGACATTCGTTGTGCCACATTCAGTAACACGTAGTGATGGAAGCAATTGTGCGAAGAATTTAAGAGAGAGCTTGACAGACACGTTCAAACCTCGCCAACTCTCTCATCACCACACAACCTGCCAAAGCGTTTTGAAGTGATGCGTGTGATTGTCAGTCTTGCAAGGTAAAAAAAAAAAAAAATGTTGGATGCAACCTATTCCAACATCTTAAAGGTGAGGAGCGATTAGATGCTGTAAGACAATCTGGCAACTGCTTTGTTAGAAACATACTGAGGCCATTAGTGGCACACGCAAAATGATTTCGAACTCTGAGTTTAAAATTTACAGAAAGTGTGTGGGATTCGACATCTCCTCTCATTCATCTACACTTTTCATCAAAGAAGCATACTCTTTCTAACTTAGCTGCACATATCTAAGAACTAAACATGCTCCAACTACCAGTTACTATATTTTGTCTATTCAGGAAAACAACTGGACTTTTACCTCTGAAACAGTGGATGTCAGAAATAATTCACAGATCAAATCTTACAGAGACTTACAAACAGATTTTCTCATTTTTATCAATTTTGAGATAATAAATTAGCCTGCTATCACTCAGCATGTTGTATTTACACATGTTAGCATGAGCCACCATAGCACCTGACCTACAGGGGTACACAGGTGAATTTTGGGGCCTATTATCCCAAATTCTTGCTTTTTATCCTTATTTAACCAGGAAAAGTCTTTTACAAGAGCATCCTGGCCAAGAAAGGCAGCAGCACAATTAACAGGGTTGCAGACATTGTGGTTGTTTTTTTTAAGGTTAGTAGGAGGTAAGAGGGGGAGGAAAAGAGCGAGAAAAAAAAGAGAAGAAGCTGCTTGGTCCTCTCCAAGAGCAAATAAAAGTTCTTCAACAAGATGGCCTGCACATCAACTCCACTGTAGGCTGTATGTCTCGAATTAGATCACGGTCTGCCAATCAGGCGTATAGGCCTGTCTGGAGTTTTATAGGAGAGCAGCAGAGCGTTATTCTGTCAGCAGCTGCCTGATAGGATGAACAAGCCAATAATGTCAATGCCTTGTCACTCACAGTTTCTGTTCTTATCGAAGGACTCGCCAGCTGAGTCATACTAACAGGGCTCGGCTATCCTGTTACATATTAGTTACAGCAATTTGTCTCTGCTTCACTGACAGAGACAGAGAGACAGAGAAAAAGAGAGAGACAACAGTGAGTGATTGCTGTTAGATAGCTATGCATGACAAGCCTCATTCCAACGAAGTTCTGACACATAGAGATAATGATTCACACACGTGCTGCGCTTGCAAGCCCACACAGGGGCAAACCATACGCGTACACACACAGACAAAAACACACACACAGACCATACAAAGCTGTCTTTGTTGGCTACTGGCGGCCCCTCGGTCATTGCTTACTGAATGTAAAAAACACACAGCGTCTCGAGTGTGTATACGTGAGTGTGTATACATATGTGTCATGTCTCTGTCAGCGTTAACCCTTTCCCCTACTTTCACTCGGGAGTGTGTGTGATGACGTGTCATCGCTGACACAGTCGACCCCGCATAGAAGTCACATCCTGCTCAGCTAATGCTGCTTTTGAGGTTCATGTGTGCACTTGTTTGCCAGCGGGTGCATGTTTGTCCACATTTATACATATGTGTGTGTGTGTCAGGGTGGGTGTGCAGCTGTGTGCAGGTGTGTACCTCGGAGGTGATGGAAGGGAGATTCTCATTGATCCTTTAATATCTGGCCTGAGGCGAGGAGAAAGAACCAGAGCTGCAAATCACGTGGGAAAAAAGCGTAGTCGAGAGCAATAAAGCCAGACACGAGAGAAAAGAAAAAAGATAACAGGTGAGGAAACGATAAAAGAGTGGGTGCGGAAGACAAAGGATGTGCAAAAACGATAAGAGACAGAGGCGGTGACAGAGACAGAGAGATCGGAGGCGTTGAAACACAGACACAACAAGAGAGCCAGGCGGTTGGTGGGATTATGAGGGGTGTGTTTGTACCTGTGCCTGTTTGCGCACATGTAAATCCCTTACTGTCACAGGTCAGAGGGATGTTTTGGGGGAATAGGAGCTTCGTGAGATAGTGTGATGAGAAAAGAAAGCAAAGAGGGAGGAGGAATGATGCAGTGGGAGGTGGGAAAAGAAACATGAAAGGAAAAAAGAGAGATCGTAAATTTTCACCAGGACAGACAAATAAAAACTCTCACATACCCCGCCTCCCTCGCTCTATTTTTTGTCATGAATGTGAGCCGGCCTTTGTTTCCAGAAAACACCCCGACCCCAAACTCCTCTCCCCTTGTGCCAATCACCCGAAACCATCCCTATAAAACTAAAACCATTGCAAACAAAAATCCCATATGCATACTTTTTTTTTTATTTTTGTCTCTTCTCCCCATGGGTTCCCAAATGACCAATAACACCACGCTCTGTCCAAAAGCTAGTATTTATTCTCTCTTGAGTTATGATACAGTATTTTCACGCTGGAGAAAAATAAATAAAGATCTCGTTCAATAAATATTATAGAGATACGATTCATAACCTTGAGCCACATCATCCAAGGCACATTGCAAAGACATAACAATAGATTTAATCTGAAAAAGAAATTAAGCTGTCTGTAAATTGCCAGTGGAGAAAAAGTCTCTGATTTCATGTTTTAAAAGGAATGAAAAGTTTACCACAGTTTGTCTCATTTTTATTTGTAAGCGTGACTTATAGGAATAGTTCAACCCTTTGGTAAATACACATATTTGCTTTCTTGCAGAGAGTTAAATAAGAGGATTGAAACCACTTTTATATGTGTCTGGTAAATGAGAAGCTGGAGCTGGGAGACAGTTAGCTTAGCTCAGCAGAAAACACTGAAGCTGGATTTATGGTCTAAGCGATGGGTTAACAGTCTCATCCCAGATACTGATGAGGCATGTTATGCTATGCGTGGGCCATATCATGCTTTAATTATATTATAATTTACATTCAGAGGCTATGCTCTAGCCACGAGTGATAGCACAGTACAAGCTTGGTAACCCAGTTTATGCAGATGTATAAATCAAGGTTAAAAGCAGGAGGAAACACATCTGTCTACCAGCACCTTTATGGCTCACCAACTAACACACTGTATCTTGTTTGACAGAAATGTAAAAATGCCTATTTGTAGTGTTGGAGAAAATTACATCCTGGAGCTATTTCTTGTTGGACAACAGTTTATCAATCCATTTGCAACAAGTGTAATATCAACAAGTTTTATTAATGAGCTGGGCTACTTCTATTTCTAAGGTCCTGTTCACACCTGGCATTAAAATGTGTCTTAGGTGATCCAATCACAAGTGGACAGCTTGTGTGAATGCACCCAAGAAGCAATGAGGACACATCGCTCAGACCACATCCAGAGGTGTTCTGGGCCGATATGGCCACATTCTTTTAGCAGTATATATGCAAATGTTACCTAGGCCACATTGAAGGACCACCTACTCAATTGACATCCTCTATGTAAGTGGAAGTACGTACTCATTCACATACCAACAACACCATGTTAAAGTGCGAAATAGGGTTGCATCGTCCACTGAGCCCCCTTAATTTACCTAATTTATGTGCACTTGTTTCATTTGAGCCTCAGTGTGAGTGTCTCTACTGCATTGTAAACAGAAATGATGTACGTGTTTATGGGCATATAAAGCTGAGAAGTGAGATCTGATGACAAGTGGTCACTTGAGACGCATGTGGAGACATATTCTAATGCCAGGTGTGAACTGACGTACTTGTGATCAGCTCAACCAAGACGCATGTTAATGCCAGGTGTGAACAGAGTTGCTTCCTGGAGTCACTGCTGGTTGCCAGAGTGACAACACTAGTTGTTTGTAAATCCATCACGTCTGTACGTAAGGTCCTTCCTATGTTCTTAGAAACCAACCTAATAACTAGTTTCAAACTAGTGATTTAATAAATCAAGTTGCACTTACTAGTAAACACTTGACTATGTAAAGAGGAAGAAACTTATTTAGGGGCCAAAAGATAAAAGTGCCAATCTTTTGTGAACAAATAGGTATGACTTTGATTTATTTATATGTGCATAGCTGGAGAAATATGTATGTTTTAGGATTAGAAATATTCATGTAGTTTACCGTGGGAGGGAAATATCAGAGATAAGTTATTTGGTCTTAGTCTAAAGTTATTGGCAAGTATTGTAATTTGAGGTTTTGTGTGTTTTTTCTGTAATGTATCAGGTCAAATATGTCAACATGTCAATCTAAACAGGTCATATATTAGCAAACTAATGTTAGCTGTGTCAGTTTAATCACCTGGCTTACAACAGTTCCACCTTAGTAGGTGTAAGTGTTTATTAATAACTCATCTCCATATAACAACTAGTTTCTGTGATGCAACCACTTTTAATTTAGTTATGTGTAAATCTCACACTAAGTAAATTCTTATCATTAGGCTAACAAACAGTGGCAACCGGCTTCTGGACCACAACTCATTTTTACACTTCAGTTTTTGTACAAATCAAACAAATGTGATATAATATATTAATTATTGAGCTTTAGAGGTGCGGATACAGGCTGATTTTGACAGAGTCAGAGCTGCTGTTTCATGTCTTCATGCTACACTAAGCTAACCAGTAATGATATGAGATACAGTAATGGTATCAATATTCTGTCTGCAAGAAATATGCGTATTTCCTCACATGTGGAACTTTTCCTATAAACACAGAAAGTTAGGTTTTATGAAAATGAATTTATTCTAAAATACTTTAAGATTGTGTTAAATATTTCTTTCTATGGAGGGAAATCGTAAAAAAAAAAAAAAAAGCGGTACAAATGAGCGAGCACTGAAAAGCAGCATGGAAGTGAATGGTAGGCTATGTTAAGGGTCCAAATACCACAATAAGTGTAAGTGTGTGTGTGTGTTATTGACTACCTCTCTGACTGGACAGTAAGGGCTGTTGTAGGGTTACTGTAACTGAACAGCGGACTTCTAATTACTCAGCAATACCCACTCTGCCCGTTCTTTCCAGTGCTCATCCACTGACTCATGCCTATTCCCGTCTTCCTCTCCTTTTCTTCCTCTTCCTCTCCTCCTATGTGCCCTCTTCATCCCTCTGGCCATTTCCTCACTCTCCTTTTGTCTTTTGCCCTTTCAGAAAGTTTCCCTTCCTCCTTCAGAGAAAATTAATGTTTGCTGATTCACACATCTGGGGTCACTGAATCAGTTTTCAATCAATGGCTGCACTGTCTGTTTCTCTGCCTGTCACTCAGTCTACCCGTGTGTGTGTGTGTGTCTAACCACCTACAGTGGTATTTCTGTTGATCTATGAGCCGTGAAGTCCGGTAACTCAGCCCAGTCTCAGTGTGTCTCGCTCAATGAGCTGCTATGTGCATTAGACGGGTGACAGTGCTAGTAATGTGTTGGCTTTGTGTGTGTTATATTCCATTAGCGCTTCTGGTGACCTGCCAAATAATCATTCATTCACTTATTCCAGTACGGCATGAATGAATGTGTTAAGCACGAATGTCTGTTAAAGCTTTTGTTTTCGTTCCCACTCCGATTTTGTGCAAATCATAGATTTTTAATACACTGCACATTTGTGTGTTTTGTCTCTTTTTTGTGTGTCCCAGCTCGTCTCAGCCTCGGAGTCTCTTCTTGAGGCGGTTGAAGTCCTTCGCTGATCGCCACAGCCAGCTCTGCAGCTCTCGCAATATCCAAAACCCCTCCACTTTCCTGGCGAAGTCGTTCATCGTCGGTCGCACCGAAAGAAGTGAAGAGGAGGTGGAAGAAGAAGAGGTCGAGGAGAGGAGCGGAGTCAAGGGAGGTGAGAGGAGGGAGGTGCCCCTTTGTAAAGACAGAGGGACAGGCTGGGGAAGGAGGGTGTGCTCCTCACCTGCTCCAAACTGGTAGAGGAGGGAGAGGGTGGATAGAGGAGGTTGGAGTGTGGGGGATAAGATGGAGCGAGGAGGCCGGCGCTGATGATGCACAGAAGAGAAAGAGGCAGAGGAGGATGAGGAGGTACCCTCCATGTCTATTTGCCTCTCGTCCTCCAGTAAAAAACCCCTCCCTTTCTCTATATAAATGCCATCTTCCTTTCTAAGTGTGTCTGGGTGGTGTAAGTTGAGGTTGTAGCTGTATTGATTGTTGTTGTTGTTGTTGTTGTTGGTTTGGATGATCGGTTTTAGAAGGGAGCTGGAGCTCTCTGTGCCCGGGTACGACACACTGACCGTGGGTTCAGGCTGCCTCTCTCCCTCCTCTCCATCCTCGTTGATACTCAACAACCGCCTCCTCCTCCCTGATGTCTCTGTCCCTCCCTCCCACTCAAGCTCCTCCTCTTCCTCCTCCCCTGCTCTCCCTTCTTCACTTAGGGCCCATTTCCAACTCTCAGGCTCTTCCCTTTTCCCTCTCCTCCCTCTCTCTCCTCTTCCCTTCTCCCTCGATCTGCCACTCCTTCCTCCAGCTGCGGTCGCCTCTGCTCTCCTCCCCTCTTTCCCTCTCTTTTTTTCCATTACGTCCACGGTGAGGCCATCCTCCCTCTCTCCTCTGACCATCCTTGTACCGCTTCGTCTTTGGTTGTTACGCTGACCGGACTCTGTCCTTGTCCTGGCTCTGGACCTGTACAAGCTCTGGCTCATAAGTGGAGCTGGTTGGTCTCCCCCCGTCCCCCTCTGAAGGTACTGCAGCCCGCTAGTGTTCACGTCACTTCCCATGTTTGCAGATGAAGGAGGAAGTGCGTAACCTAGAGTGGTCATCAGTGCAGATATGGAGCCCAACAGCCCATCGAGGCCTGTGCAGAAGTGCAGCAGGGAGGTCTTGAGGGAGGGGCAGAGAGTGGAGCGGGCCAGCTCCCTCACAGCCGCTAACAGGACAGAGTAGGCCTTTTGGTTCTGGGCAAGCCGGGCTTGGTTCTCCAGGCCATGCCACAGCTCCAGGCGGGTGGCAGCACTGGGCAGGGACAGGGCCGTACTGTTGGGCCGCGGGGGAGAGAAGTCCTTCTCGTTGAATGGGGGGCCTAAGTAAGTCAGCTGGAGGAGATAAACAGAAATAAGAGGACAGGATGATAAGGTTTAAAGGATCATTCTTATTGGCAGTAGGGCATCATTCCTATTAGTTGTCATAACGCTATAGCTACTCCCCAATGTATTTGCTGAGAATCGGGAACATGATAACATCACTACAACGGAGTCTGACAAAAAAATACAAGTGAACAGATGTTCAGACGGATTGTAAATAAGGCAACACTTTAGCTATATTATCTAAACCACTTTATTAAGAGGTAAACATGAACAACATAAAAGTGGTTACACAGGAAAACTGTGTGTGCACAATTACAACAAGTACAGTAGGTCAAAGTTGAAGCAGAAGTCAGCATTTGAACTGCACGGGATGCTCATAACACTAAAAATTAGCTTACTTTTGTCTTCCAAATAGGTTTGGCTAACAGGTTTTGAATAAAACCTGTCAGTCTTATTTTAGTGATGATGGCATGTTCAATGATGATACAATGTAATATGTAAACATATAGGATGATGGAAGCTAAAATTATATCTGCACTGCACAATTAAGCATTTAACATCAATGTGTTCATCACATGTGTTCAACATCATGTGACATTTAAAGAGTCTTCCTCAAACCTTTAAAGACTTTTGCAATAATGACTACAGTAATTTCACACCTCTGTTTTTTTAAAAGATGAACAGAACCTGACAGTAATATTTGCACATATTGGTAAATACATGTATTGACTATCATGCCATGAGTGAGATGAGAAGATCGACATTACTCTCATCTGTCTGTCTGTGCGTTGAGTAAGAAGCTAGAGCTGGGAGGCAATTAGCTTAACTTAGCATAAAGACTAGAAGCAGGGGGAAACAGCTATCCTGGCTCTATGTAGTTTGTCAAATCCATACACAAACAAACAGAAATATAACTTCCAGGAGTTTTGCTGACATGATGTGGACTGATAAATAGCTCAAGCATGTAACTACTGCTAAAACTACAAATGGTCCTTTTTACATTTCACTTTGTGTGTGGATTAAATATATGAGATATAATGTGTTATTTATGAAGCTTTGGGTGCATTTTTTTTATTTGGAGAGCGCCAAGCTAACTGTTCCTATCATTTCTAGTCTTTGTGCTAAGCTAATTGCCTCCCAGCTGTAGCTCCATACTTCATACACCTACATAAGAGTGGCATCAATTTTAGCTTCTAAATCTCAGTACAAATTCTCACCGTGTTTTTCTAATTGAGTTAAATCAGAGCTGAGCTGCTTTTCATAAGATGTTCATATTTTTCTGTCTACATGTGCAGTACACTTAAATGTGTACAAAACTGAGGTTGCAATAAAACCATTTACATAGATGAGGAAGTGTATTTCCTTGTTGGCTTCGATGATATTAATATCACAAAAAAATGGCTCACATATACATCTTTGATTTCCTTCAGCTGATACTCCAGGTATTTGGTCAACTCGTACGTGCTTTCTATCGAACTCCTCTCACTGGCCAGGTTGTGGGACGGATCCAGGGCCGTTGCCATGGCAGCAGCCAATAGCAAGATGAGGTGGTTTTGATGGACTGTGGAGAGGACACAGAAAGACAGTGATTAAAACTCAGACACTGTGAGATGTTTCTTCAATGACACACATCTTGGGAGTCCGAGTGACAATTAGCACACTGAAGAGGTATTTATAATCATAACAACGGGGTGAAATTTATCTCAGACATCATTTTCTCAGACATTTTGTGATTATTTATCTTGGAGGCTGAGTTTTTTAATGAATTTGATGATTTAAGAGCTCAACAGACAAAAATCACCTCCAGCAACAGTTTCCAAGCTTTGCTCCAGTCGCTGCACCATCACACTGTTTATAGGATTTCTTTTTTTTTTTTTTTTTTTTTTACAATATTCTGGTTTATTTCTTTGTCTCTATGACGATGGCCTCGTATGTTTACATATTGCTAGGTCAGAGTCATCTGACACTGCCAATAAACCTTTTTCCATTTCCAATCTAATTTTAGCGGTTTCTGGCTGTCGGAGGTTTACTCTGGCTTCAAATAAAACCTCACTTAATAGCTTTAGACATTCAGACAAATGGCTCCTATGTTCAATGCACCAGTCTGTCAGGCAAACAGCCGCTTCAACGCACAGACACATACACACACACACATATGTTCTTTCCTGACCAGTATCCCAAAAAACAAAGACATGTGGCTTTCTTTACAATCACAAACATTAATGTGTTTGTATAAGTTGTATGTTTGCTGTGGAGGTCTTGTTTAGTTTTCAGAGTGTTTGTGTAGGTGTTTTATGTTACTGTGTGAGTGTCTGTGAGAATGTTTGTACCCGTAATTATATATGTGGATTAGAGTCACATTTCTGTGAGTGTATACAATGATTTTGTGTGTGTGTGTGTGTGTATGTGTGTGTGTGTGTGTGTGTGTGTGTGTGTGTGTGTGTGTGTGTGTGTGTGTGTGTGCTGGTAGGTGTGTGTGTGTGTGTTTGTGATGGGGGTGGGGTTGTAACACTGGAAACCTTTTAGAGCCTCTGTCTCTGGTTTCAAACAGAGAAAATTGGAGCTGAAAGGTGGTTTTCAACATTAAGGAACTTCATATTCGTCCACTTCTCTCCATCTTGTGCGTGTTCACCCTGGACGCTCTCACTTCCACACTCTCTCTCCTTTTATTCTCTCTCAACACCTCCTCGGCCCCCTCAGAGCTTGAGCACAGCACACATTTCTTTTGTCGTCTCTGCTCTCCGTCATCCTTTTCCATCCTCTCTGTGCTCTCTCTCATCTGCCCTCCCCTCCAGACGCCTGGACGGTAGGCTGTGATTCATGCTTGAAAATTATAGGCAAAACTGTCGTGCTGCCGTTCAACAGGTGTGAGATATGTATTGCACAATGTGTGTGACCCTGTCAGCTTTCTCTCTTTCGCTCACTCTGTCTTTCTCTGACGTAGACACACCTCAGGCCTCCCGTTGCTTCACCAGTTTAATCCCTTTCTTCCCTCCGACTAGTCCCACTGCACTCAAACTTTCCTGTCCTTTCCTTTCTCGTTGCACCATTCTCTGTCTCTTCCTGTGTTAAGTTTAATGTTCTTCTCGTTTTTTTTTCTCTCTTTTCTCCTCCCAACTCTCTTATCTCTTTTCTGCCTCGGGTCAAAATAACAGCAGCCAATTAACCCCGATTAGCTCTCCTCCTCCCACTCTGTTGCCCCTTTTTTTCTCTTTCCCTTTCATCTCCCCGTCATGACGGGCCCCCAGCTTGAATAAGGGACTTTAAATGAATAGCTTGAACGCCTACCAAAACATTTACCCTCAACACATTGTTGGTGGTTCTAAGAAAACAAGTTCTGACCTAAAACAGTCAACACCTTTTTCCCCTCTGACTCAGCCACTTATATTTGACACATCGGCATGCACTCCTGAATAGGGTTGGGTAGAAGCTTGAAAACATGTTATTACTCCATATAACTCAATATACAAAAATGTACAGTCTGTTTAAGTTACAGTAAAACAAGAAGCTGTAAACTCTTTATATAATGTGTCACAGAAGAAAATAAATATGTCAGGAAAAAAATGATTAGTCTAGTTTTCTCTCTTGTGTGCTTCTACTCAAGCATGTCAAAGTAATCAGTCATGACACATGAGGTTAATCCCTTTGATTATGTTACAAATGGCAATGATGACATTGCAGCAACAAGTAACTGATGATTTTCAAAGTAACCTACTAACATAGCAAGTTCAACCTCACTAGAAAAAAAAAAGTTATATTCATCAAATCACTTTGAGTTTTAAAAACAGATTGAATGACAGTTTGGGAAACTGGCAGTTTCCAATTAAAATAGGATTAGAAACACTTGTCATTATCAGAGTGAGACAAAAACTGAACAAACAAGAAGAAACAGCCCCCTTCATAGCACCACCTGTTGAACCTGAGTTTCCAGCTACATCAAAGCATCTTCCCAGACTTTTCTCTACAAGTCTGTGGTTGGGCCTGGGCCACTCCCGCACACACCCTGAAATCAGTCAACTAGGACAGCCCCCGTCAGCCTCCTCCGAGCTCCTCAACCACAAAGCCTCATCACCTGACAGAAGCAATAAGCATCTTTCAGTGAAGCCTGAACATTTGGAGCTCATCAAGCCACTGGCTCGTCCTACCGAACATCCTCCGAAATCAGCACGACCCTGCTGACTCTCAGAGTAAACAGCCCTGGAGGAAAAGGACACACAGTGTGCAAAGGATCACATTCAGAAAGAACAAACAGGTACAAGGGGGGAAAAAAGCCCGGGATGGAGAAAGAAAATTCTCCTTGGCAAAAACGAACCTAAACTGTTTCCTTTTGTCTGTAGCCACATGGTCGGAGATGATTGCCAGACGTGAAAGTCTCTTGTTGTTTTGACTGACATGTCTAAAAGCATCCTTCTCTGTGGCTAAAAACAACCACTCTTTTGTACGAGCGGCGTAAACTGAGATAACTCAAACCCAGAGCCATGTTATTGTTATATAATATTATACTGTGTAACTACAATATAGTCGGCGCATAGCCTGACTTCAAGGCGAGCCCTGCAGGCTTGGGGCTGCGTCTGTGTACCTGGCAGTAGGAGCACACTCCGCAGGGCAGGGTTGAAACCAGAACATTCTCCATGGGAGGATTGCATTACAGCAACACAGGGGTTCCCTACAACGTCCGACCGTGACCTGCCTCTGTGCGCTGGTGTGTGTGACTCTCAAATACACATTCTGGCACACATACACACATTAAGGTTACACATGTGCATATGCAGGGGAGCACCATTATTTACAACAGATCGTATTTTTTATCCACGGTTTGTTCGCTAATGTAAAGTCAGATGTGGCACTCCGCTGTCTGGCTGCCATGTGCACAGCAGAGCTCGACATGAGGTTCGAGCTTCAGAGCTTCACGGATCCAAATAGGTCAAAATTAAACTCTGCACAGGGGATTCAGAGTTGAATTTTGGGGCGTAATGTTGCATTCAGAGGCAAATAGAGTCTTGTAGCACACTTGACATTTTACACTCTCAGACAGACAGTGTTTTGGTAAACCAGTGACCCACTGTTTGTGGGTGTTGTATTGCTTCCATCCAAGAGGACTAGTATTTCATCTTTCCCAACATGCACCACCATGTGAGGTTTTAAACACGCACTTAAACAGAATTTGGTATTGTGGGAAAACCATGTGCAAGTAAATCTCTCCAGTCTGGTCCAGGAAAAACTAGCTCCGGTGCCAAAAGAGGTTGCCCTTCACTGCTCTAACCACTTGAAAGGAGGTCTTAAACAGAGAGGAAACATCAGTAACTGGAAAAAGTTGTTTCAGGACCAAGTTACACAAAATAGTCATTCCCAGTGCAACATTGATTAGTATGGCTAAAGTGTATTGTCAGGGTACAGTTTTGATAAGAGTGTACTATAAGATTTGATAAGATTTAACATTAATCAAGACCTGCAGCTTGATTTTGTAAGAAAGGTTGAACACCGGTCGTGGTGTGTTCTTTTTAAGAACCTAAACATCGAGCTACAGGCTGGATGAGACGTGGAGATGTATCATCTCACTCTTCACACATCTGTGGTGTCTGTAATTACTCTGCTGCACCAGAGATATTATTAAGTATGATATTAGACAATATAAGTCTAATAATTCAGGCTGCATAGACATGGCAAGTTAACTGTCCTCCGGATTTGAGACGTCGATTTGAATTTGATTTCAGCTCAACTTTCACATCTAATCTGATTTACAAGATTGTTTTTTCCCTATTCAGACTTGATAAAAGCATGTGATTATAATCAGATTTCAATTGCCACACCTTCAGTTTAGAAAGTTGGTTTATTTCCAGAATGCTGTGCGTCCACTTTAGAAAGACATTGATCCTGTGATAAAATATTCGAACGCAGCGTTCATTATTTATTGTAGTTCAGACTGTAATTCTGAGCTACTCGGAGCTCGAACAGATGTTTACATCAGCCTCTGAGTTAACATTTTGAGTTGGAGATTTTAAAAATTTCTGATAGTTTTCTACTTGGTAAAAATAACTAGCCTGCAGAAATATAAACAGAGTATTGGCTAAATGGCTGCAAAGTCTCTTAGACTGGCAGTTATATCTTAGTAAAATCTAAATAAATATTAACACTAATAGAAGTGATTCGACTCATTCAAAATGAGCTGTTTGTTTTAATGTGGTTCAATAACAAACAGCTACAAATAACAGACCATTTAACTATTGTAACTGCAAGGCTATCTGTCATCTTGGACTAACAATAAGTGAACACTCCCAAATCAGAATAACAGGAGGTTTATTGTTCTTCTTTCCATTCAGTCAACACTGCATGAATGCAGCATAAACTCAAGGTTCACTTACTATCTTTTTTTCCAGAGCAAGTGGCCATATCCCACAGCCTTCATTAGGAACTGAAACTCACTCATATGTCACCACTATGACTGAAGTGCTTTGTTAATGTCTTGTGATGACACCTGATCAAGTTTCATTTACTGTTTTTTTTTCTACAACCAGTTAAAAAATTTGCCTTTTGTCAAAAACTGGCACATTTAAAGTGGTGTTGATCAGGATCAATTGTCTCTGTAAAAAATAAAATAAATAAAGAAGGCTGTGACATGTAAATCTCTAGATACAGATATGTGTTTCCAAGATTAAGAATAAAAAGTAAGTTCATCATTCAATATCACTAAAAATTCAGACACTGTAGCCAGTAAATATAATGACTTTTCCTTGTTATCTATTATTTCATAAAACAAAATTCTTCTTTTCATTCTTTCCATTTCACAGGTGTCATACTTTTCCCCTGAATGCATCCATCCAGCTCTTGTCTGGCCTGTTTGTGCTCATGTGTCTACTGTGGCAGAGACAGAGCTGAAGGCTCGGTTTGTCTTTGTTGATAGAAAAACACCGATCAGAGATATTTGTCTCCTAGTTCCATAGTTTTTTAATTACTCTCTTGCACTGTACCTGATGGCAATTCGGCCTTCTTTCATAACACTTATCCTAAACAGAAACACACCTGTGCAGGATGCCAAAGGCGAACACGTGCATCAACAGCAACAGACGGACGTTGAGTGTGATAGAGTCACAGTAGAAGTGGACAGAGCCATGCATTGGGCTGACAGCGGGGTGAGTGAGGTGAGTTTGGGGTGGTTGGGTGAGGGGGTGGTGGGGGGCTTGACAGTCTGGGGTCAGGGTCGGTGTTGTGTGTCTGTGTACAGTTAGAAGCCAGATTTATGAGCAGTCTGTACTCAATCAAATGTGCATTCCTCCACTAACTCAACACACACAAAAGAGCACACACACACGTGCACACATATGCATCCAGAATGTGCACTGGAGCGTAGATCCATGTATGCACAGACATTACACTGAATAAGTCCATATAAACAAACCATTGTGCACTCACACACATGCACATACACACACACACACACACACACACACACAAGCATGCATACACACACACTTTTCCCATCTCTTCTCCCCTGAGATTCTTTCCTCTGGAGTTTGTTCATGCTGAATTTCCGATTGATCCTCTTGGCACTGGACACACAGTGGGGTTGCCAAATAACATCAATGAACCAAAAACAAAGTCAAAAGAAAATATTTTTTTTTGAAAATCCAATAAAATTTATGTTTATGCCCAGAAACTGTCTATGCAGCCTTTTCTCGCTGGTCGTTATCTCCACGTCCGTTGTTTAATTCCCCACTGTTTGTCTCCCTCTTCACCTTATAAGCCAATGTACTATATCTATGCCTTTTTTTTTTTAATCTGTGGATTCCAGCCGCTCCATTTTTGGTTTCAGTTTCTTTGTCGCTTCATCTTCCTCCCTCTCCCCCTAAATCTCCCTGAAATGTCAAACTCGCATTTTAAAGTCTCCTTCCTTTCTCACCCTAATTGCCTTTTACCCTCTCTTCCTTTCACTAATTGGCTCCACTCGTTCCCTCCATCTACATCTTTCATTCCCTACTTCCTCTTTGTCAGACCTACGGTTTTTAATTTACCTTGTAACCCCACTCTTAACTTCACCCCAGTTACTCCCCATCTTTACCTTAGGGGAATCTCTTTAAAAAAAAAAAAAGGCAGAAAATCAGACAGGAGCGCTCTGCTGGATTTCAGTTTTGCCACTCTGTCTCTGCTTGAAAAGAAAAAGCAGAGGTGGAAAGTAAAATGAGTACAGCTCTGATGGCTCTGAGGAAATGCTTTTCAGTACGGAGCTGAAAATATTAGTCGATTAACAGTCAGTAACTATTCTGATTAAGTGAATTCATCATTTAAGACCCTTTTCAAGCAAAAACGTATTTTCTATTTCCAGTTCCTGAATTTTAAGGATTTGATGCTTTTCTTTGTCTCTTGCGATAATAAATGTAATATATCTGGATTTAGGAACAAGCCATGTGAAAACACCATCTTGGGTTTAAGGACAGTGTGACTTTTTTTTTTGGAACGTTGCACTATGTTCTGTTATTCTAGATCAAACAACTTATCAATTAATTAAGAAAATAATTGGAATATACCACTTTACACTTCAACTTTGCTTCATTTCAGACACAAATATTGCACTTTTTTCTCCACTGCATTTATTTTACCGCTATAGATTTGCTACAGATTCAAATTTAATGATCTAAAAGGAGCATATAATACAAGCATTAAATTGTCTGTCAATTACACAACTCTACAGAATATAAAAGTTTAAATGTATCTCAACATTAAAATGCTGCCTATATATCCATCCATCGGTAATATCATAATAATAGAGTAATATACTGACTGAGACATTAATACTGTACAACTGTAGTTGTTTTTACACCTAAAAATATGTTTTATAGTTTATTTACTTAAGTTCTGCTTGAGTAAAATATTGACTTCTTTGACTTAAAACAGATATTTTCACATTTTTCGCTAGGTGAAGGACCTGACTTCCACTACTACTGAAAAGGGAGGAAAGATATTTTGAAGGATAGAGACAGAGGCAGGAGGAGGAGGAGGAGGAGGAAGAAGAAGAGAGGATTTGAAAGGAAAGAGGGAGAGGAAAAGGAGTTGGTGGAGGGAGAGAGAGAGGGGGGGGGGCGGTGAGGGAGAGTTTTTCTGAAGCGAGGGGCCATGTTAATTTGGGAAAAATGTAAACAGCATGTGTAACTGTTCAAAGCGTGACCGACTCATTTTATATCATTCCCCCCCTCTCTCTCCTCTCTCTTCCCCTCTGGGTGCTGCTAACTTCTGTCAATCGGGAATCTGCACTGCATTAACCCCTCTTCTGCCAGTTCATCCCCCCCCTACCCACCCCTCCTCATCTCTCTCTCTCCATTTACTTTTATCTGCCTCTACCTCTCTTCACTCTCTCTCTCTCTCTCTCTCTCTACACACACACCCTCCCCTCTCCACACACCCTCTTCACATCCCTATATATATATATATATATATATATATATATATATATATATATATATATATATATATATATATATAGAATTGAGGATGGCGCTGAGTGAATCAAAAGATGTGAAAGGTTCACTTTTTTTCCTCTTTTCCACATCCTCCTTGCTCACTCTCTCTTTCTTTTCTCTCTTCCTTTGTGTCCTCCTATTGGCCGGTGTGTTTCAGCTCTCTTTGTCCAACACACACTAACGCTTTTATCTGAAACACACCGACACTAATTCAACCCTCCCAGCAATAACAGGCCTTGTCTGTGTGTGTCTGTGTGTGTGTCTGTGTGTGTGTGTGTGCGTGTGTGTGTGTGTGTGTGTGTGTGTGTGTGTGTTGTGTGTGTGTGTGAGGGTCAGACACAGAGGATAGGGTATTTGAAATGGAAGAAAAATGTGTTTTCCTCTACACATGTACCTGGGGAGGTGAATGTGTGTGTGTGTGTGATGAAAGACAACAAGTCAACAGCTGAGCTTTCCTTGTATTTATTTGCTCAGAGTATCAGGGGGAGCAGCAGTTTGTGCACTCAGCTCTTTATTTATTGTCCTCCTAAAGTTACACCAAATTTTTGCTGATGGCCGGCTGCGGTTCTCATGACAGGATGAAGGGAGCGAGAAGGAGGATGATGAGAAGGGAGGAAGATAGAAAGAGAGAGAGAGAGAGAGAGAAAGAGAGAGAGAGAGAGGAACTTGGTGATCTTTTTTGTTCAGCGCATCATTTCACACAACCACCCTTCAATCTTTGCTTTCACCACCTTTTCCTTCCTTTCAGACAAGGAGCAGCAGCCGCACCAGTCATCCCAAGGGAGAAAGATATGTGTATGTGTGTGTGTGTGCATGTGTGTGTGGGTGTGTGTGGGTGTGCATGTGTGTGTGTCCTCTCACACCCTGACTAACGTGAATCATGTACTTTCTCATATCAGTGACAGCTAACTAGACAGGGGCTTTGGCTGCCTCTGACCCTTCAACCTCTGTCATTTTTTTAGTGTGAATAAGAAACCTCTCTTCAGTCTCTCTCACACACACATTATCTGTCGTTCTTTTTGCTCTCTGTCATTTCCTCTCCGCTCAATTCTCACACACACATTTCTTGGGAAAATCTATAAATGCTACATAAAAATAAAAACTACATAAGAGTTTGTTTCTGTATTGACGTGGTCTTTTCATTTTTGTGTCATTTCAGTCTGAGGTTTGCTGATGAATCACTAAACCAAACAATTTTTACATCATTCATTTTCAAATGTAAATAAATGTTTAACAACCAAATTTCAACTAATTTGGGATGTTGAACAAAACATGAATAAATACAGATTTTTTTGAAAAACACACACAACATATAAATTATTTTCTTTCCAGGGTTAGAAAAACAAATTGAATGTAATATTAGAACTTGTTTGTATTGAGGTTCTTTTTAGCTGCAAAATTTCTGCACAATTTAACCAAGTAATGGAGGAAAAAATAGGAACAAATAAAAAGCACACAAATATCCTGTAGCACTAACATTAAAATATACATTATATTTGCAGGGGGGAAACGCCACATAGCCAAACAGAAGAACCGGATAATGACAACTATAATCTTTACTTGGACTAATTGCTCTTTATGTGGTGATTGAATAATAATTTAGGTTTTCCCCAAAACTTCCATTTAAAAAAAAAGTATTTCGGTCATGGACTTACCTCCGCAAAGCCTTTTCATTTTCTCCAAATCCTTTTTTTTCCCGATGAGTGCGCTCTCAGAAGTTAATCCACTGGCAAATTTAAGAGCTGAAATAAACCGACAATGACGTCTCTTCTTTTCTCTTCTCTTCTCTTCTTGTACAACTCCCAATTTCGCTCTTTAAAAATTACGCAAACTTTTCATCATGCGTCGGGCTCAATTAAATCTCTTCTCCTCCTTCAGACAGCTTCTGCATGATGATGAAAACGGGGGTGAAAAAAATGCAGGTGATTCAGTCCTGTAAACGACTGTTATTAAAGATATTAACTTGTGAGAGGAGAAAGTCACAGGATGGAACCTGAATATTGACGCGCCGCTGGTTTGGTGCGTGTGGTCTGTCTTGTGTGACAGACTGAATGACGGCGGAGCCTTTTTGTACCTCCTCCTCCTCCTCTTTTTCTCCCCTTTTCTCCCTTCCTGCCCTCCTTTTCCATCCCTGACTCTCCTTGTTTCGTTGTCCTCCTCCTCGGCGCTGGTGATTCACCGGGTTGACGCATCACAGAGCCGCGGAACCACGGGACTTGTCACAACTCATTTCTGTCTCTCTCCCCTCCTCATCCTCCTCAACACAATCCGACTGCAGCCGTTTGATCTATAATCTGCTTCCCGTTAATAAGTCCGGTTGGATCAGCTCAATGAGGACCAGAGAGATCCCGCAATCCTGTGACCCTCCAGAAAACAAGGAATTACTATTTTATGTCTTTTTATCCATCAAACGCAAAAACAAATGCTTGCTTTTCTTTTTTCATGTACAGATTTTTAAAAAAATATATCTTCATCCATGCTTTATTATTTATGGACATTTCTCTGAATAAAATAATTAAATTAACAATTAAGAGCAATTGATTGTGCTTTTCTTCGCCTTCTTTACGCAAAAGAAGATCCAAAGCAATCCTAAAAATAATTTACAGAAAGCAGAATATCGCCAGAAAAATATAGCCTTACAATGTCTCTGAAAGTCCTGCAAACGATTTAAAAGGCTTTGAGTTATGTGAATAGTTGTCGACAAGAATATTATGAGAACACGAGGACCTATAAATTTAGGAAATAAAAAAAACAGAGGCCTCTCATAAACTGCGATAAAGTTATGACACAACTTACCAATGATCCAGAATCACCGAGTCCCTATAAGGGAATATTTCTTGGAGAGGGAAGACAAGTGTTTCTCTCTTCTCTCATCATTCCTCGGGTTTTTAGTTTTTATTGACACTGGGATTATGGTGATCTTCTCCTCTCACCTCCAGCTGTCACTCAGCATACCAACAGCAGCATCACTGCTGATATTGTACCCTATTTGTCTTGGATCCAGCTTAAATTAAATGGAAAAAATCTCCCTCTTGCTCCTCTGCCGTTTGTTGGGGCCTCTTGGTAAAAAAAAAAAAAAAGAAAAGAAATCTCCTGTAATCACTCAGATCCGTTCAATCCGTTAGCCTTGTGTGTTTGAACGCTCCCCGGTTTGTATCGTGCTCAAAATGTGTAGGTGTGCTGATTATGTGGACTGACAGTATCATCAAGGCTAGATAACCAACTAGGGAAGGGGCCCCAAGAGCTGCAGGGGCCTCAAAAGGTTCAGGCTCACTGAGGGTCAACGGGTTTATTCGCATTTATTTTAAATTTTGTTTGAGATAATCCACCTCTAAAGCACAATGATGACATGATAAAGGCTTTAAAATGGCTCCTGATTTATGTTGAAGGCCCTATCAAAATGTTCTAGTTTTGAGACCATTATTTCAGCTTTGTACTCACATGGTAAATCGTTTTGAATTTGTGTAAATAAGCAAATCACTACACAACAAATTTAGGGCCCATTTTATAAAACAAACAAACAAACAAAAAAAGCCTGCACAACCTGCACCCACTGCAGAGGGGGGGGGGGGGGGGGGGGGGGGGGCAAGAGTTTATGTATGTCCAGGCCCCCTATATCAGGTTAATCCGGCCGTGAGTATCTGGTGTGTTTTATTTGATCCAGCACCTTCCCACGAACAGATTTAATCTAGGTTACTCTTTCGCATGACGTTTCAGAATCTAAATAAATGCTTACAGATTTACTGTGATTTAACTGCTGCACTTTAAACATCCATCACTATTAAGACTATACTGACTATTTAAGAAGCACTGTTGTGAGTTAGTTCCTGTTTATTTCCATTTGACATTAGAATAGAATAGAATAGAAATAGATGATAACTGGACTGATGCTGGTGTATTTCATCAGCTGTGTAGTCTGACACCCAGTGGTCATCAATGGTCATTGCAGACTGATGACGTCTTTCTTTTTTCAGCAATCGTTAACATGAACATCTCGATTGTTCAAATACTAAAAAACAGTTACTTGTCAAATATGCCACCGTTTTTATACATTTCAAAAAAATTAATTAAAAAAACTCTTCTTCGCCGTACCGGAAGTAAATACAAACATCCCCTGAGTCTTTCCTGTGACGTAGCGCTAGCTCCCGATGCTACACGCGGGAAACAGGCGAACCTGCTCACCACATTGACAGTAAGACACAAAGTTATCAAATAATAATTTATAGTTTATCTAGACACGTTCTGCAACTTTTGTAAGTACCGAAGGACGTTTATATTGCCTATGTGCTTTACTTTGAGCTAAAATGAACTATTGTGCATCATTTGGTTTCTTTACACCGGCCTAGCTGTGCTGGAGCGCTCGATTTGATTTACACTATATGTCAAATGGGGCGGTGTTCCATCGCCAGATGTCCTCTCCTCTGTTAGATTGAACGGGTGCAACGCCGTTCCATAAAAGAAGCGCACCCCGTGCAGCTCAAGTTAGCTTAGCTATTGTTTCTGGCGCAGCAGTAAGTTAACGTTATCGATAGTTTGTGATCTGAAAGCTAATTTATCTAACCGTTATTAACGGCTGCTTCTCAGAGAGAAGTAATGGCTGATAGTTTAGTAGAAAATCGCTCAACTGTTAATTGAAATATTAACCGTCATGTGGCTAAGTCAGCAATGTTAACTGTTAGCTAAGTTAGCTTACACAACATCACTCGGTGCTTTTAAACCGAGAGGGCAGTAGCTACGGCATATTAAGAAATATGTGGTTATCACAGAGAAAAGTACAGCAAAAAGTTAAAATCCTGCATTTAAAATTCCTCTCTCCGTTTCTGACCATCCATGTTTTCAGTAATATCAAACTTATTTAATGTGGTCACAAGTTCAATTAAAGGAGTGAAAATTTGTTGTTTTAAGAACAAATGAGTTTCCTGCACCAAGCTTAAAATACAGCTGAAGAAATCTGTGGTTTGGCTCCTTCTAAGCTAATGATTTCTCTTGTGTTTGTCTGCAGAGCATCAGTCATTGCCTGCAGCAGAGATGGGAGACACTCTGGAGTTCAACGAGATTTACCAGGAGGTCAAAGGATCCTGGGTCAGTATCTTCACCAAACACCTCTGGTTCCTGAACTGATCAGTAGGATATGAGATGATGATGATTAAACAGGATTTCATGCCCTCTTTAAAAAGCCATGTTGGTAATATAATCTTATCCCAGCTGCAAAGTTTTTAACCCTGTTATATGAACAAGATGTTTTTGTAATGTACTTGTTAACCTGGAAAAGAATGAAGAATAGAAACATCATGCGGCTGCATTATAATCAGTATCAGAGGAGTAACGTGCGTTTTTACTGTGAATTGTAGAAATAGACTGGTATGAAAGAACTGGTGTTAAAATTGTAATTTATTAGTCATCCCAAAAATTATTTTCATGACCAATTAACATGCTTATTATAGAGCTGCAATTATTAGTAGAGCAACAGAAAATTAATTGTCAACTATTTTGATTTAAAAAAAAAAAAAAAGCGAAACGCCAATATTCTCCAGCAATTCAAAAGAATACAATACAAATTTATATTTTCTTGTTTCTTCAGTCTTCATCGATTGTAAACTGAATATCTTTGAATTATTTACAAAACAAGACATTTGAGGATGTCACCTCAGGGTTTAGGGGGGAAAAGTAATCGTAATTTTTCACCAAATAATTTATCGATTAATCAAGAAAATAATTGAAAAAATTAATTGATAATTAAAATAATCATTACTTGTCTTTGTCTGTTATATGTCCTGTCTTTGCTCTGTTATATAAAATGTCAAAGGGTTAATCTCTCATCTCTGTTTTCGCTGTCAAATAAAGGCATAAAATACCCAACAATAATAATTTTACAAATATCAGAAAATACTGACCATCAAAAATGATCTTCACAATTTCCTAGAGCCCAAGGGGACGTCATCAAATTGTTTTTTTCCAGACCAGCAGTCCAAAACACAAAGCTATATATATATATATATATATATATATATATATATATATATATATATATATATATATATATATATATATATATATATATATATATATATATATATATATATATATATATATATATATATATATATATATATATATATATAGGGGTTCAAAGAAAGCTGAAAAACAGCTGGAACAGATGATTTTTCTGGCATCTTTTTCTTCAAAAAATTACTCTAATTATTCATCAATTATCAAAGTCGTTGAGAGAAATTTCTCTTGTTGATCGACTAATTGTTTCAACTTAACTATAAATGTATTCTTACTCGCAGCTTTGAACTTTTTTTTTTTTTTAAGATGTAAGTATTTTAAGATGAATCATCTGTGAGTTTGTATCTTTTGTCTTCTGTTGTCTCTGCAGAATGACGGCCGGCTGCGTTTCAGCAAGCAGAATGTGGTTTATAAGAGCAGCAAGACAGGGAAGGTGGACAGCATCCCAGCGGGCGAGCTCAACCTGGCCCAGTGGAGACGAGTGTGTTTAGGTCACGGTATCAAACTGTCCACCAGCGGAGGACACGTCTACAAATATGACGGCTTCAGGGACACTGTGAGTGTTTTCTGTACATACACAACATACCTGCAGGCTCCGTTTTACTTGTTTGCTTTTATGTGTAAATAAATCAGAGGTTTTATGTTCAGAAGGTTGATCAGGACTTCCAGCTGATGCTATCCATATTTTTCCTGTCGTGATACCTCAACAGAATTTTTTTTTCTCTCTGGTTGTATTTTTCTGTTTCTGGGAAATAATTGTTACCTTACTCAGAAGAGAACAAGGCGAGGCTGGTTTGGTCAGTGCCGTGTTTATGACAAGGGGATGTAACACAAGCAAGGGGACCGCTGATAAACAACTTCCCATGCCATGTCTGACATTTCCACAGAAAAACACCACCATCTTGTAAAAAAAAAAAAAAAAAGAAAAAGGCCACAATTTGAGTGTATGCTGCTATCAAAAGTGAATGAGGCAGTTCTTCTCCCCAAAGCTCCTAATGGGATTAATGAGGGAAACCAGCGCTAGCATGTGTGTTCCATAAACAATGTAATCATCGGCTCATGTGAGTCAGTGTTTATATCAATCTGCTGAAACAATTTGGCTCAAAAGACAGACAAGAAAGAAAAAAAAATTGTGGTTGTGTTTGTTTTTTATCACCCTACTTCTTTTTCTTTCCCCTGCTGGTCTGAGTCTACGAGGAGTGTCAGCATTCAAGTAAACGGCTCGGATTGGATCGTTGGGTATAACCTGGAGTCTGTGTGGCTGTAAGCGGGGTCTCCTGGGGTTAATCAGCATATTTTTTAAGGAGATGGATCCTCGCGTCGGTGCTCAGGGTGTGATGTCATTGTTTATTATCCCACAGCCAGTATCAGTAATCGGGAACTGGCTGGAGGTTTAGCTGCTGGCGAGCTGTGTAGACGCTTTGATGCATCTGTTCCTTCTGAAGTGTCCTTGAGCAAGACGATGACTCTCTGCCAGGGACGCTGAGCGGTAATTATCTACCGGAGGAGCAGGCAGTGTGAAAGATTTAGTGGCTTCTAGCGGTGAGGTTGGAGATTGCAGCAAACTGAATACCCCTCTCCATCCAACTACACTTACAAGCGTATAGGAGAACCTAGATGGCCACAAATTTTGACAGGCCTTTTCTAGAGCCGGTGTTTGGTTTGTCCTTTCTGGGCTACTGTAGATATAAAGGGCTCATTTTAAGGTAACTAAAACATGAGTCTTATTTTCAGGTGATTATACACTAATTAAAACATACTTATGAATATTATATTGCTTTTCTGCCAAGTCTGTTCCATTAGATAACGCTAAATTATACAAACCGCACCTTTTAACTTGTGTAGTTTGTAAATGGCCCAAGACAACATTGAGATTGTGGCAACAAATGAATACAGCAACTCGTTGTGGTTACATGTTGGTATTAGGGTATACAACACTGTTTTGTTACAGAATCTGGCCGCTCACTCAGATTTGTGCTCATCTTCCTTTTTAAATGAAACAATCAAAAATAACACTCTAGGTTGAGTGCTGATGTCTTCATGGTCTCATGTACTGAAAGTTTCCAATTTAAAACGTACATTTTGTTGACTGTAGACTGTTTTGTTTAGGCAAAGTTCTTGCACAACCATAATTAACATTTGAGGACAAATATGTTCCTCAAACTTAGATATTGAAAAATCGTTTTTTTTCTGTTACTGAAACTCTGGTATCTTACTGACACAAGCACAGAACAATTTCAATTTTGGTGGAATATTGATACTAAAGAGACAAGTGTGTGTTTTGTAACGGCTGAGAGATTGAAGATTGTGGGGAGAGCAGGGTTGAAAAATGTAGCAATAAAAGACAGACAGGAGGTGGTTACATTGGACAAACTGTGTGTGTGTGCTGTGTGAAGTGGGGGGTCTATGTTTATTATGATTAAATGAGCTGAGCAACAACAATTCTGCCAAGGCAGTAATGACGAGTAGAGAAACGCTGGACAGCAGGCGTGATGGCGAGACTGAGAACGAACATTCATACATCAACACAAACTGGTTGCTTATACATATGTTTTTTTTTTTTTTTTATGCAGTTACACATCTGCTCACACATGTTCTTTTTTTTATTTTAAACAACCCCTTAATCCAGGCTAACAAACAAGAGTGATGAAGTGAGGCTCACACACACACACACACACACACACTCTGACTCTCTGGGCTCTAATTGGCTATAATAACCTTATGGACAGGCAGATATCCAGGTGCGTAAACTCTTGTTTCCCACAGTCTCACACACCACAATCACTTCCACATGTGTATGTACTACTCGGACATTGTCTGCGTGTGTGTGTGTGTGTGATTGACCATGTGTTTGTCGCTGTGTGTGCGTGCGTGTGTGTGTGTCCTTTCCACTTGTAAGCGCATCCGCAAGATAAATAAACAGGCTGATTGTCAGCGGCGGTGTGGAGGGGAGGACAGAGAGGGCGGATGGATTACATTCACCTCCAATGTTCCCAGGAGGCCCAAGCGGCAGGCGAGGTTATAATTGCGTCGTGATTAATTAACTCTTCCATCCCCTCCTCATTTTTTAAGGGTTGAGGGTGGTGTTTTGCTGAGCTTGGACCTGTTCAGTGCCAGTTTTACTGCTTTGCTAACTTCTTTTTTTTTTTTTTCCTCCCTCCCTGCTCTGTCAAACTCTTTCTCTGACTCCTCTCATGTTCTCTCCTCCCCCCCTCTCCTTCTTTTGCCTTATCAGGACTTTGAGAAGATCTCTGAGTTTTTCAAGGCAAACTACAAGCTGGAGCTGACGGAGAAAGACATGTGTGTGAAGGGCTGGAACTGGGGGACAGCCAAGTTCTCAGGTAAAAATACACACACACACACACACACACACAACCAAAATGTCCTCACTGCAAGGTTAATTTTGGCACATGGTCACTGCAGTGATGTATGCTATGCAATGAAAATAAAGCATAGGGTGAAATTAAGCTGCCACGGTGTGAAGATTAGTTGGTTCTCAATGATAGGACATGTACTTCTATCAACTCAAATGATCCGATCAGGTTCAGCAGTTCTCACTCCTCTCCTCTCCTCTCCTCTCCTCTCCTCTCTTTCACTACAGGGCCTCTGTTATCGTTTGACGTTAATGACAATACAGCGTTTGAGATCCCGCTGTCCAACGTGTCTCAGTGCGCCACAGGGAAGAATGAAGTCACTCTGGAATTTCACCAGAACGACGACACCGAGGTATCGCTCATGGAGGTCCGATTCTACGTCCCACCCAGCCAAGCTGATGAACGACAAGACCCCGTGGAGGTGAGGAAAGACGGGCTGTTTCTTTTACCGTTTCCTCCTTCCTTAAATTAGTATGTTTTGTAAAACTATGCTGGTGATGGCGCTTAATGTGTGTGTCTGCCCTCAGGCGTTTGCCCAGAACGTGCTGTCTAAGGCTGATGTGATCCAAGCAACAGGAGACGCAGTGTGTATCTTCAAAGAGCTGCAGTGTCTTACACCCAGAGGAAGGTTAGAGGATCAACACTTGGACACGATACAGATTTCCTCATTCTCGTTACATGACATCATACTCCTGAGCTAAGCATTTGGATTGATGTCTTTCTTTATGTCTTCCTCTTTCATAGATATGATATCCGTATCTACCCGACCTTCCTTCACCTCCATGGTAAGACCTTTGATTACAAGATTCCTTACACTACCGTCCTCCGTCTATTCCTGCTGCCACACAAGGACCAGAGGCAGATGTTCTTTGTGGTAAGTGGATTTTTCTGTCTGCCTTTCTTTCAGACATTTGGTTTGACATTGATATAGAGTTGAAGTTGGTACCTGTATCAGCTCATCTGTCTCACATTTTCTCACACTTGTCTTTTTCACGTCGTCTTCATAGATCAGTCTGGATCCTCCCATCAAGCAGGGACAGACGCGTTATCACTTCCTTATTTTGCTCTTTTCCAAAGAAGAGGACATCAGCCTCACTCTCAACATGAGCGAGTGAGTTTTTTGATATTTGCTAACTCATAGCAGGAACACACACTTTCTCTAATCCTGTCGAATATTGTAGAGTATGCATCCACTAGGGGGAAGCAAAGATCTGCACTGGCACCAGCAGCTTCTTTTGTTCTTTGAATTAATGCTTACATGTAGCTGAAAGTTGCCTAAGATCTTAATTTTCAGGTAGATAACGTGTCCTCTCTTCTTTGTGTCCAACAGGGAGGATGTCGAGCGCCGTTTTGAGGGCAAACTCAGTAAGAACATGTCAGGGTCTCTTTACGAGATGGTCAGCAGGGTGATGAAGGCCCTGGTCAACCGAAAGATCACTGTGCCCGGAAACTTCCAGGGGTAGGCACCTCATTCACGCATTCAAAACACATTTTCTCACTTTAACTACATTGAGTTAAAACACTTCTCACACTTCGACCCTCTGTCTCTTCCTCCTCAGCCACTCGGGGGCTCAGTGCATCACCTGCTCCTACAAAGCCTCCTCAGGTCTCCTCTACCCCTTGGAGAGGGGCTTTATCTACGTCCACAAGCCCCCTGTGCACCTGCGCTTCGAGGAGATCTCTTGCGTTAACTTTGCCAGAGGCACCACCACAACGCGTTCCTTCGACTTTGAGATCGAGACCAAGCAGGGGAACCAGTACACCTTCAGCAGCATTGAGAGGTGAGAAAGCATCGAACACAAACTGTCATTCAAGAATATCTGTAATCAGAACATCAGAACTATCCTGGTTTTGGGTTTCATCAATATTTAGATACATTACAAGGATCATTCTTATTCTTGTTTACCTGAGTCAGTATTCAGGTAATTAATCTAAATAGATTTATAAAAAAAAAAAGTGAGCAAACCTGAAAATGTAAATTTCATGTGCTGATGTATTTTAAAAATACTTCACTCATCTTTGGGAAGATATAATGTGATAATTTGTTGTAATACAGATTTTAGATCATATTTTCAAGTGAGTGAATCCAAACCAGCTAAATTAACTTGTGTCTTTCTCCTTTTTTTTTTTTTTTTAGAGAAGAATACGGCAAACTGTTTGACTTTGTTAACGCCAAGAAGCTCAACATCAAGAACAGAGGGTTCAAAGAGGTAACACACTCGCCATCAAACATTCTCCCAGTTTGTAAGATATCACACCAGTTTGTCAGACATACTCCATCCCAGATATTGATGGTTGTTGCCCTTCTCCTATGTGTCTGTCCTTGTACCCCTGTAGAAGAAGGTAGGTGTGGTCACGGGCGTCACATGTGGACTAGGAACTTGATTTTTTTTTTTATTGGTGTGGAGTGATTTCTGCTTGCATGGCGTGCTGCTGTGTGTATGTATGTGTGTGTGTTACGAAGAGTTGATTCCTATGATCTTGATTTTGTTTGGACGTTACCAATAAGATTTGTGTTGGCCTTGATGAATCTGGACTGATTTATGACTAATAATGGGACGTGGGGGTGAAGGAGTGTTTGATAACTCAGTGAGTGAGTGAGTGTGTGTGTGCGTGTTTGTGTATGAGTGTGTGTTTATTTGCATCGTGCTGACTAATTGTGTGGCCCAGGGGCTTTTTGGTGTGCTTTAACACTCAACACAGCTGTCACCATGACTGCAGCAACATAGGCAGTGCTGATTGCATTACCCATAATACTGTCTGTTTGACATATACAAGTTCAGTCTGAAAACACAGCTGAAGCACTGCCTCGGTTTCAGTGGTAACAAGGCCATCTGTTGCCATGGGGACGGGGTCAGCAGAGTAGGTCAATGAAAATGAATGGGCCCGCTCTCCCATTTCCTGTCAGTGTTTTGATTGGAGCCTCGCTGGCTTGTCATCTCTGTCCCCCGGCAGACGCAGATATTGATGGGTGCAGATCGGAAAGAAAATTGGGAGGAGAAGAAAATAGTTTGGTGTTGGTATTCAAGATGACCTTACAGTGTAGTCAGACTTTTTCTGTGTTTGGGTTTTTGTTTTATGTCTGTTTTTGTGTGTGTGTGTGTGTGATTGCTTTTTTTTTTTTTTTTTTAAGGGAGTGGCACGTCACACTAAAAATTTGCATGGTTTTGTCTTTTTTGATTCATAACAATACAACCGACGACACCGCGATTTGAAATTCTGCTCTCGCTCTTGTGAATTCGACTTCACGCCACAAATGAAGCACTTCATATTGCAGTTTGGAGATGCACATCACATATCCACTCATGAACACATATTGTTCATCTAGTTTAAATGAGAAAGTTTAAGTTAAGCAGGTTTGTTGACGGTGTTTCTACAATTTTGATAATTGTTTCATTAGTTAAGTCATTTTATTAAACAAGAATTCCACATTTGATGTTTTCAGCTTCTCAGATGTGCAGATTGGCTGATTTCTTATTGTAAATTTAAAAGTCTTTGGAGAAAAAAAAAAAAGCTATTGTAAGATGAACTTGTGGTTCTGGGAAATGGTGATGGGCATTACGTGACTGATCGACAGGGAAATTATTCGCATCCCTGATATTTTGTCAAGGCCTCCTGATGAGATTTGCCAATGAAGACTTCTTCATGAAAATGCTGCATTGTGGGTAGTGTTGTTTTGGGTTTTTAACCATGCAGTGTCCTTCCAGGGCATGAAGGGTAAGATTGACGAGTACAGCGACTCAGACGATGACCAGCATGATGCCTACCTGGAGAGGATGAAGGCCGAGGGCAAGATCAGAGAGGAGGGCAACGACAGCGACGAATCGGATAGCGGAAGCGGTGAGTGATGGTTTATGTACGAGGTCGGCGTTACATGTTGAGTTTAGATCAGAAGGTCTGATTTCGGGGTCTTTCTGTCCTCTTTCACTCTTCAGATGAGTCTTTCAACCCTGGAGAAGAAGACGACGACATCGCGGAAGAGTAAGTGACACTCTTTCTTAGAGTTGCTCTTTGTTTTTGAATCAGCTCTTCCCTTCGCTAGTACTTCATTTCCTGTTTTGTCTTTGCGTCTTCGTCAATCAGGTATGACAGCAAGGCTTCAGCGAGCAACAGCAGCGACGAAGGAGACGAAAGCGAAGACGAGAGTGCGAAGAAGAAGAAGGCCAAAAAAGCCAAAGTGGTGAAGGAGAAGAAGGAAAGGAAACCACGCAAAGAGGTGAGAGCAGTTGGGACGGGAACCAAAAATGAGAGAATTATGAAGAGACGACGAGATTATCGAACTGCTCACATTTACCTGCCGATTTCGTTCCTTTTTCCGATCTGAGCAGAAGAAGCAGAAAGACACCGGCGGCCCCAAGAGGCCAATGAGCGCCTACATGCTGTGGCTCAACTCCAGTCGCGAGCGCATCAAGTCGGAGAACCCTGGTATCTCCATCACAGAGATCTCCAAGAAGGCCGGAGAAATGTGGAGACAACTGGGCAAAGATGAGAAGGAGGTGAGGGAGAAAAAGAAGGAGTAGTAATTTACATTTCAGACACTAAGCTGACGGTTTTGTATAGTTGAGTTCATTCGTACAGATGGGTTAAAAAGATATAAAAACCAAGAAAGCAAGTTAAAGGAAATATTTATGTTTAGATTTAGAATAATGTTTTGATTCTGGCCAACCCCAAAACACCAAAATAAATGAGACACTGTGTTTTCTGTTCACCATTTTAAAAGAAAATGAACCAAGTTAACTAACATTTTTTTAACGCCGTGCCATAACTGCCAAAAATCTTGAGACTGTTTTTCACATTTGTCAGAATGGAGTCTTCTATTAAAGTGTTTTGGAAGGTATAAATGTAAACTTGTATTAACCAATCTAAATATGTTTTGTTTTAGAAAGTAATGAAAGACTGATGATATAAAAATGTTTTTAAATGCAGCATCTTGGTGAGCTGTCTGTTGTGTGTGTGTGTGTGTCCATTTCTCCCTAATCAATCCTTGCTTTTCTGCTTCTGTTTCCTTCAGGAGTGGGAAGCAAAGGCTGGAGAGGCCAAGAGGCAGTATGACAAAGCGAAGAAAGAGTACAACGAGAGCGGCGGAGGATCATCCTCTGTTTCCAAGAAGTAAGGCTCAAACACTCCCAAGTTTTCTTTTTCTTTCTCTGGCCTCCTGCAAAGCTGATCTTAAACATATATCTTTTTTTCCTTGTCACCCTTCGCTCCGTCAGGGACAGCAGGAAGTCTGGAGGTAAAAAGGAGGAGAAGAAGAGGAAATCTGCTGGAGGAGACAAGGACCGGGAGCGAGGAGGAGGCAACGAGAGCTTCAAAAGCAAAGAGTTCATCGAGACCAGCGAGGAGAGTTCATCAGACTCAGACCACAAGAGCAAGTCCAAGAGGAAGAAGGTAAAGCCAGTAATGTTGAATGTTGTTGGTTATCAGACAGGATCCATTATCATAAACACTCATGTCTTGTTTCTTTCACTTCACCACAACACTTCATCAGTTTCCTGGATATGTTTACCAATTTTTGTAATGATACACTTACCCATGTACAACATCAGACTTGACTGGCAGGTTTTCATTCACTTCTAAAAGCCACACAGAAAAAACACCCTCATAGTTTGCAGTTCTAAATTAATGTGTCGCCATTAAACTCTCTGTAAAGACAGAAACAGTTAGACTTCACTAAGAGCTCAGTTTCTCATAGAATCAGTAAAAGGAAAAAGCACAAATTAAATTTCAAATGTGTTTAATATTTGCGTACGAGTGGACATGTAAATAAACTGATGTTAGGAGGAGGAAAGAAGACTTTTGAAATATGTTAGCTGTAGTGAAGCTACAGCCTGCAGGTTTTAGGGACACATGTCTAGGAAGACAGGACAAAAACACACAGACAAAGAGATGAGGAGTCGCAGGTAAGACGGAGAGTTTGTGATTGAGTGTTTGTGTTTGTGGGGGGTGTACTGTCACTTTAGTCTGATAAATATTTGATGTTTGAGGCTGATACTGATTCCAGATACATATGTATCTATATATTCAATTCTATCCAGCTCTATTGACTAATAATATTTTTTTAATATTACATAAGCATTTTAAATTTGATACAGGGGCACAGAGACATTTTACAGATGGAAACATAAACTAGTCATCGCTCTGAAAGAAAAAAGGCAATGAGTCTGTTACCTTATTTGACAGAAATCCATTTTCTGTTATTTCTGACCGCTTGATGAGCAAACATGTCTTTTATGTTTTGAGAAATCAACAGTCTCACAAAAAGCTCCGCTAGCTGTCTCTAGACGTTTTCACATATGAACTTGAGCCAGATCTTGCAAGAGAAACGAGAAACCAAGTCTATGGAAACAAGCCCAAAAGAAGCGACCCAGACCCTTTGACATGCAGGTCTGGGTTGGAATCAAACACAGACCACTGTGGTGAAGACTCAGCCTAACGTTATGTGGGCCACGCACCGACAGATAAACCAGCGGGTCGCAGCTAAGGATTTCAATGTCAGATAGTATATGTGTGGTTCTTTAGCCACGCGGCAGTACTTGTGAGCACCAAACAATAGCAACAGGACTCATTGATGCTCTTGTCTTTAGTTCATATTACTAGAACATACTCTAACTTGATTTGTTTGTTTTATTCACCAGGAATCTGATGACGACGAAGAAGAGGCTGTATCCACACCTGCTAGCTCAGAGGAAGAGTCTGACTAAACACGCGCACTCGTACCCATCATACACAAAAACCATGGACCAAACATTTATACTCTTAATGTTGATATCTCACAAACAGACTGACAGACAAATCAACGGAGTTGTATTTTTCTTTTTTCATCTTCTACATGTTTTGCTTATTAAGAGTACATTTTCACATCCCGTCACTGACTGAACGCTTATGTGATCATTGATGTTTGAGCAGGTTTCCCTACTGAAAACTCAGTGAAGTGGTGGTATGCTGGTGTACTACATTTCCCAGGAATCTTGAAGGGTTTTCTTATTTTCATCTCTCCCATATGAATGGTGGATGTAGATGTATAGCAGTCAGGAGTGTAGGGGGTATTAGTTATTAATGTGGATGAAGCAGAAAGGAGCAAATAGGAAGCTATTCTGTTCTTACTGTGTAGAGAATCTAAAAACTGCCGGAAATGTTGTTTTTGTGTTTTGTTTTTTTTTTCATGTCATGTTTTTGGGCTGAAATAAATAAATCATTTTTAATAAATTCTCATTTCTCTGATCTCTTGTCCACAACCAAAATGCATCATGATATCATGCTGCTGCATGATATTAGATGCCATTAACTTTAAACCCATAATCAATTCAATGCCTTTATGAATAGTAGACAGATGACAGGAAATGGAGAGAGAGCTAAATGGAGAATGACATGAAACAGCGGTCACTGGCCTGAAGTGACTGTGACTAGTGTAGTTGACAGTTGATGCTCAACCTTTTAACCACCAGGGCGCTCCCCTCATTTATGTTATTAGTGAGACCTGAGTCACAATGTTTCCTCCAGAGTGGTGGCGGAGGACAATAAGTTCATATCCTCTGTATTTTTTAAGCTTTATGTAATTTTCAGTTGAAGTGTAGAAACAGCTTCCCAGAATAATGAGCATCTTGGAGTGTACTCTATTTTAAAATATAGATAATGTGTGTTAGACTCTGCTGCTTTTTGTTTTTATTTGGCTGTGATTCCTGTTTTTAAGATGTGAATGAATCAAACTTGTCTTAGACCTGATCTGCTTTGTTTGAACAGAATCTGCTCTAAGGCAAGTTTCCATTACTGCATGTATTTTTCTTTTTTAAACACATTTGCCTAAAGACATAAGAGCCAATTTCAGCCAATTGATTAGAAAGTCTGGAAATAAAATGATTAAACCACAGGCCTAAAGAATGAGCTCTCAACTTCAACTTGAAGTCCTGAAAGTGTTCAGAGAGAAAATATGACACCAACATTTCCTTCATGTGATGATTTATGATCAGAAGCTCTTGCGCAGCTACTAAATGGACCGTTGGTGAGATTGTTTTGTCAGTATCTGTTTCCGATGTCAATAATTTACTTCGAACCTCAACATTGGCCCATTTTTTAGCCATTTTTATAACGATACCGAGTCAAAATGCTTCTCATGTGTGCAGTAAAAGCTACATGCAAGATTAAAAACCTGGCAGAGTGATCACTGCTGTTCTCCATATTTGTGAAAACTTACTGTGATGTTTCACCACAAATCCACTGTAGGAATTCAATGCGGCTGCAGCTCAGGGAGATTCTGTCTACATTACCTTCCAGAAGAAGAGCAAAACCTCTTACTGTCGGTCTTACTAGGGAAATTCCCAAAGGATTCCTGGCATTGTACATCAGCCCCATTTGACCAGGCAGGGCGGTTTGGAAGTGTGTGTTATCAGTGGAAGTTAGATGACTACACTGGTGATGCTCAGAGAGACAGTGGTTTCAAACAGGAGGCCGACGCCAAATACATGGTGGTTTGTAAAAGGGCTGCTATATTAAGGTCAACGAGGTGTGGCTTTTAAAAGCTGAGCAACCCTGAATGTGTGGTTCCCTTCCACTCCCAACAGACGATAAGGTCCTCTTCCCGCAGTAACACTCTCACTGGATCACCTGTGAATGACCCTGTGTGTGTGTGTGTGTGTGTGTGTGTGTGTTGTCGTTTTTTTCTTTGGAGTCACTTAAACTTAATTCTCCATATTTGTGCCACTACAGTGACTGAGGGAGACTGTATGTTTTCCTGCTTCATGTGCTGTGTTCATGTGATGTTTGTATGCGACACGTCAGCGGTCGTGGGTTGAGTGTGAACGTGTTTACAAGTGATGGGAGAAGTATTAACACTTTTTACTTAAAGACAGAGTAAAATGGAAAATACATTTTCCCAGTTTTAATCCTGTGTCTTTGTGTTTTCTGGTTCATTTATCTCATTATATGCCAAATATGTCAAAAAAATAATTTGAGTATTTTTACATGAAAATCCCTTTTCTCAAGTGGTTTCAAATGTTTGATGTCTAATCTCTTCTGTAGTTTCCCACTGGTGGTCGATCTGCAGTCCTTCTTAAAGAAATCTTAGAGAATCCTACAGAAAAGACTAAAGACTCAGCTCTTTCATGAACACATCTGCACTTAATGGACTGAAGGAAGAGACAAATCAAAACAAAACAACATCAAAACAATAAAAAAAATCTGCTTCTATGCACTCTATGCATTGCCTCTGTGCAGCGCCTGTCGGCATCTAAGTCCCATCATCTCAAACTTAGCTTTATAGCACTTACTCGTGTTGTTCTCTCCTGACGAGATCCTCTAAGTGTCCTCTAAATTAAATTGTAAATTGTAATGTTGAACTCAGGGGCATTTACAAAAAAATCATCCAATCAAATGTCACATTGCGGAAGCGAAAAACACTAACTACTGTTTCACTGCTAGTAACAGCGAGTGGTAATACTGCATTATAAAAATACTCTAATATAAGTACAATTCCTGCATTCAAAATTTTCTTGAAGTATCAAAATTGAAAGTACTAATTATGCAAAATAGTCTCACTCAGTGTTAAATTTATTATATATGTACAGATTTCTGAAGCCTGTAAAAAGTTTTCACGATACTTGGAATCTTTCTTGTTTTTATGTTTTACAACAGTGAATCAAAAGAGGATTTAATGTAGATTTTTTGACACTGGTCAACAGAAAAATCTCAAAGTGTGAACAGATCTCTATAAATTGATCTAAATTAATTACAAATATGAAACATAAATATGTTAAATCATCCATTTACATATCAAATTTGGGTCTGAAAATAACTATAACTGATATAAATATAGTGGAGTAATAAGTACAATATTTGCCTCTGAAATGTAGTGAAGTGGAAGTATAAAGTAGCATCAAATGAAAATACTCTAGTAAAGTAAAAGTACCTCAAAGCTGTCCAGTATTTGACTAAATATACTTAGTTACATTCCACCACTGGTGTTTACATAAATCTCCTCCTGCGGCTTGAAAACGACGGTTTCCTCTTTCACCAAAATCACATCAGAGGATCCATCTGACGATCTTCAGCTCTCTGCTCGTGTATGTCTGCTTCCGCAATCTGACAAATAGTGTCTCATATTTGCAGATGTATAGGTTTCACAATATCATTTGCCATTACAGGAATCCTTACAGTGCGTCCTTGTGATAAACGTTACAGTCTCGTGCAGCATGAAGCTTGTGTACACGTGTGTGTTTATGTGTATCTTGTCCTGTATACAGTTACCATTAATTGACCACAAACATAATGGACCCACTTAAGAAATGACATAGTCCCAAGAACATACATCTACACATACACACACACACACAAACACACACACTCTGTCCTCGCATCATTACATTATCTCTTCAATGCAAGAGGCAATAATGCAGCCGGTGCTGGTGAGTGTATTGAGAAGTGGTTGTATCATATGTCGCAATTATTGTGCAGTTATCAATAATGCCATAGTTTGTAATTTATTATAATGCATTTAGACTGAAGCCTCTTATAGAGCCTGTAAGTATAGAGTCAGATTTAGTTTTTCTATACTGTTGAAATACAACAGAATGATGTTTAATACAGACCAATTGATTGGATTGGTTTTGTCTGAGAGCTTATATGGTAAGTAATTCAAATGAATTAATACTTTTCCAACAAAACATTGTTTAACTGTGTTCCTAAACTAAACTAAATATGAAAACACATTTTCTCATCCTGGATTTGAAAATGTAAAAAAATGTGATGACCCAATAAAGGCAAAGCAAGGTAAGTTTATTCATGTAGCACAATTCACACACTTTCAAAGTTCTTTACATGGAGTCATTTTGGACCCAAAAGGCCTTCTGGTTGAGATGAACAATATGGATAATAAGGCATCACAAACCATGTTATTCTGTATAATGTTTAAATTAGATTATCAGACATTACTTCCTTTTAATGAATATTCCATTCAGGTGTTTTAGTGTTTATGTTATATATGTATATATATTTTACAGTATTACACTGTAAACCTCCTATTCTACTGTTGAGTACTGTTTTAATTTTTTTGATTATATTTACAGTATTAACTGTTTGATTAAATGATGGTAATAACCATGTAACAACGCAGTCAAATACTGCTGACCACAGCTTCTGGTATTTTACTGTATTTACAGTTCCTAACTGTAGGTTACTGAAAACTACTTAAAAATTCATTACATCAAAATTTATTTTAAAAAAAAAACAAACAAAAACTACTGTGAATTGCAGACATATACATCTAAATTAAGCATTATACAGAATAACATGGTTTGTGATGCCTTAAAATGGCTTCAGTTTGTGGGTTGGATACAGATGTCTCACTGCTGAGACACAAGAGAAAGAAGGAAGGAGAAATGAAACAAACATTTCAAACATCTAACTAATCTTTATGAAGAGCCACTCAAAATCCATCAGGTTTTTAGACCACCTTGCTGTCTTTCCATGTCTGGTCTTCATTCCCCTCTCAGGGTTAATCCCAATGAAGCACCTAAATGTGAACTGCAGAATCACTTAGAGCTTTTTTCAGAGAATTTAACAGCAAGATTACAGACAGTAATAATTAAAGAACAGCATCTCTTTTATAGAATTATGTATGTAATAATGAATTCTGATGGAAGAAGATGATCATTAATGACAAGTCAAGCATTTCAATCAAGTGATATAAAAAAGCCAACAGGACAACAGTATGTACCATGAATCTGCTTGAACTGGACACAATGCTCACAAAGGACCCAGATGACCAGCAGTAATCTAACAGACTTGTATATTGTGTAACATTTGATGAGGATTTGATGAGGACTGTTTGGCTCAGTTACAGTAATGTTTGCTAATGTAAATCAGACAAATAAACCAACCCAGTAAACAGATAATTCACAAACTAAAGATGAAGTTTTAGATATGTATAACTTAAGATGTTGTGAGTGAAATGCTGGTTTGTGGGTTAGATTCCCTCTGAGTCATTCCTTAACACTGAGCGTTATTGAGACTATGGTAAATAGTGTAAATTACTTTAGATAAAAGCATCCAAGAAATGTCAGACACCCACCAGAGGGAAGTCAGAAATGTGTCTGGAGCAGATTGATGTATGGGATTGTTGTCACTGTGTGTGTGTGTTTAGTGTGTCTCCAAATATGCATCACTCGAATAAACCAGAGATGGAGGGAGAAAGGAGGCATGGGAGATGGGGATTTGTGGTGAAAAAAAGAGAATGAGGGAGGGACAGAGGAGACAGTTTTCCTCTTGCTCATTTGAGTAAAGGAAGGGGAGGTCCAGTTTGTGTCATTAACCCGTGAAACAAAAACGGCGAAGGAGAGGAGAGAGACAGTGAGGTTCAACCATCAAATATGCCATGAAGCTGATGAACACAGGCCACACCACGAGGTGAAGAACAGGACCAGTGAGAAAATAACAACCACATTTTTAAAATCACAAGTGAGCTGTTTCATCTCTTCAAAGGAGATCTTCAGATATATTAAACCTCCACACCTCTCAGGTGGCACCTGTTGAGATCAGGAAGGAGTTGAACTTTTCTCTTTCAGGACTCTCAGGAAGACTCGATCCCAATCCGAGCCCGCCCAGACTCGCACCACAAGCAGCCATGGTGTGGGGCTGCATCACTGACTTCTTCACCTACGAGACCACCAAGTCTGTGGTGGTCAAGAGCTGGTCTGTGGGCATCATCAACCGGGTGGTGCAGGTGCTCATCATCGCATATTTTGTCGGGTCAGTGTGTGTGATTTTTTTGGTAATTATTGTGATGTCTTGTTATCAGGCTGTCACAGGTTTGAATCTTTGTGAAATTATGTGGTTTGAGGAATGTGGAAAGAGATTAAATGACTTGAGATTTCACTTGTTGAGGGATCAGTTTACCCAAATCACTTACCTCTGGTGGTTTCCAGCTACGTAGATGTAGTTTTAGTTTTATTTGGTGGTCAAATATTAAGATATCCATTTCTCCTGTTGCCCCAATACAAAGGATTGGATATGTGATGTGATGAGAATATCATTAGTGTTGCTAAAACTGTGAAAAACTCAATGGCAGCTTGTATTTTTAGAATGACTCTGGATAATCTGTCACATTCAGCATGATTCAGCTTTATGATTTATTTTGTAATTTGGTTGAACTGACCCTTTTATTTTAGATTAGAGGAAACATCCCTGCACACAAACTATAATAGCAGATTATTATTTTTAGTGGATAGACCTGCAGCACAGGAGTTGAACTTGAGACTTAATCGCATGTTGTTAATTTTTAAAGTGAAACAGGATCAGATTTTCTTTAATTTGTATTTCACTATCTTTATCTTTATAGTCTTGTGGTGATCAGCTGACAATTTGTGCCTCTCATGTATTACTGTTACGTTTGAGTCACTGAGCTCAGATCCACAAAAATAGAAAAACCAAGAAGGTCGTTAAATAGTACTTACCGCTGTTGTGAGTGTTTTTTAATTGAAACAAACATGATAGCTGGCAATGACATAATATCTTCTTGTTCAATTTGTACAACATCAACCAAACTTAAATAATGTATTAATTACTTTGTCAATATTTTCTGCTATTTTATATTTTAAAACAAAGTAACATGTTAATAATGTTCTTGTGTGGATTAATGGATAGGAAATGATGTTGCAATTTAGGAAACAGCTTAAAAATCTTTTCGTAATGGACAGAATATTTTTTGTCTAGATGGTTAGAGGAGTCTCTGAGTATTACACAGTGAGTGTAAATGATGTTCTTTGTTTCTGAAAGATCACTTTGGGGGGAATCAAATGCTTAACTTTGTGAACTGAATGTAACAAACTCAGGCTACTCTATTCATGATATTATCACTAGTGTCAACCAAAAAAAGAGAGAAAAAAACCCGAAAATAAAACCCTTGTGAGGAGATGAAAGAGATTATTTCACACAGAAACACTGTCCTCCATCTGTAAGTCTGAATATTAGTGAACTAAAATAAGAAAATTAAGTGATTTTAAAGAAGAGGTTGAATCAAAACAGATACATAAATATAACAGGAAACATAGTTTTTTAATATTTATCACAGATGTACATTTGAAGCAAACAGGTTTTCTTTCTAGACAAATTTTAGATTGACTAGATAGATTTACTTGAAATATGTTTCAGACTTCCAGCTAATTATTTCTAGAAACGAGACTCTTTACGCTCTGCTGTTTATTCAGCTGCGTCATGTCCTCTGTTCTGCAGCTGGGTATTCATGCACGAGAAAGCCTACCAGGTGACCGACACTGGCATCGAGTCCTCCGTGATGACCAAAGTAAAAGGCTTCGGTTACCATCACAACCGCGTGATGGACGTGGCCGACTATGTCTTCCCCCAACAGGTGTGTGTGACCCTGATAACACACAGTCAACACAAAGACATGACCTCTGACCTTTAATGCAACCACTGCTTTCAAATGACCTTCCTCTTGCAACACCCACAAACACACGCTAAACTTTGATTAGATTAATGTGAAACGTTGAGCTTTTTATCAGATTACGCACATAATCTCCTCATGTTTGAATGGAAGGTTTGTAAATCATCAGAGTCAGTATCCGAAGTCAGTTTGAGCTTTTAATACCACTGATTTAGCAGCAGTCTGTTTTATGAAGAATACACTCTGGAGCCATGTTGACCACTGTATAGTATTACAAAAACATACGTTATACCATAAATGTTCTGCTAATGTGTTTTAAGGGTGCAGCTGTGTTCTGCATCATTACCAGACTCCTCCTCACCGAGAATCAGTTCCAAGGGAAATGTGCAGAGGTGAGGACACGTTCAAGTTATGTTTTCACCCCTCTTTATTGGTTACCAGTGGGTTACAGAGTGGAGGTTTGGCTGATTACATTTAAAGCTACTCATGGGGGCTGGATCCAAGCTACATTCTTGGATTGTTGGTCCCCTATGAGATCCTCAGGCAGGACTGTTCCTATTACTGATTCAAAACCTGGTTTTTCAGTCCTTCAGCTCCGGATCTCCCTGTCTGAGGATGTAAGGCTTGCAGTAATGTCTTTTAAACCACTTCTCTTTTTCTTTTTTTACTTTTATAGTATTATTTCTCCAGTTAATATCTTATATGTTTTATTTGTTTGTTTTATTTCATTATATTTCATCAGAAGTGATTATATTGTAGCTACAGTGAGTGTGTATGTGTGCATGTTTCAGGTATTATTCACATTGTGGGGACAAAAAACAAGTCCCCCATAACGTAAATCATTACATTTTAGGATGATTTGGTCGACTAGGAAATTAATGTAATTCAATATAATTTCCTCTGAATTGATGGAACAACTGTGTGTGTGTGTGTGTGTGTGTGTGTGTGTGTGTGTGTGTGTATGTGTGTGTTTTAGTCTATGGACATGTTTAAATGTAACACAAATGAAGACTGCAGCAAACATTATGGTGCTATCCTTTCAAATGGTGAGTTTTTTTTCTTCTTCTTGTATCGTTATTACAGACCTAATCTAATCTGAAGTCATCCAAATACAAAAGACTGCAGCTCAATAAATTTAATATGTGTCAAGTCTTTGGTTACACGCACGTAATGTAATTTCAGCCGCTAGGGGTCTCTCAATAAAAGCAATACCAATAGACGGAGTGTGATGACAGTGTGAAGTAGCAAGGGATCATGGGAGTTGTTGTCTTTGTTGTTAAACAACCAGCTTCACCGGGATACGATTACTCCGGTGTTAATCATTCAGAATGTTTTTCCTGGGAGCCGACTTACCTGCAGAGGTCTCCTCCCCTTCAAAAACAAACATGCACAGATTACATGCAGATTAAAATCATTCAAAATACTTATTAAAGCTGTTCCACCTAAAAAAAAAAAATTTCAACAATTTTCGGCAAGCACTGGATTTCCTGGGTTGGCAGTTAGCCGAGCTGCTGCTAACATTTGCCCAGTTTATTTCTCTGATAACTTAACATTGAGACGTCCAATGACTAAAAACCTTCTTCTGGCTAAAACATGCAGTTAAAAAGAGCCAAAATTTATGAGCGACGCCATTGCAGCGGACAAACACAGCGCCGCCGTATGCATCTTGTGCGTGTTTACTCTTTGGTAGGGGAAGTAGGACGCCATTGACATGTGACCAAATGAAACGGTCCGTTACTTTGAATAAAATTACAGATTTCTCTGGGTTTGAAAATTGTTGGAAACATTTGGGATAATGTAAGTACACAACTCAACAACATATATAACATAGGTCTAGTTGTTTTTACACATTTTGATGTGGAATGATTACATATTATAGCTTTCAGGTGACCTTGAACAGGAAATATCAGCCGAGGCCTGGTGGACTTTTGAAGTGTTGAAGTGATTTTGTCGCTTTAGCATCTTTCAAATTATCCTCATTATCCTCATTTATTTGCCTTTTGCTCACTGTAACATTGTATCTTCACCTCTGTAAGTATTTCAGACACATAAAAACTTGCTCACTGTTACGGCTTCCGCTGCATCTGCCCTGTATTTGTTTCTGATTCAGCATAACATCTCCTGTCTTTCTCCCTTACACACCAGGTGTAATTACAGGTGTTTGCCTTAAACCCTCCAATGACTCCGAGGGTCGGTGTGAAATTGAAGGATGGTGTCCAGCGGAGAATGAAACAAAAGAAAAGAAGTGAGATTTACACACACATACAGAGATATGCTTGTGCACCACACAACATTTCCCTCATTGAAAGCCTCAACTCTCTTCTCTTTCAACACCCTCCTCAGGGAACCGATGCTGGATGCCGAAAACTTCACAATCTTCATCAAGAACAGTATTCGCTTCCCTCTCTTTAATGTCACCAGGTAGGTCGCACACAGATACAAACTTAACCTTCAAAATGACTTGAAACACACATGTGGAAAATGTGTAATAAGGACACAGCAGAAGCTTGTCATCATAACTGCATAAAATCTTTCTCTCAGAGGAAACTTTCCATCCACAATGACAGCCGAAGAAATCAAAAATTGTATCTACCATCCGGAGAAGAAGCCCTTCTGCCCCATCTTTCGTGTGGGCGACGTGCTGAACTACACCGGGCAGGACTTGAAGAGTCTGGCAATGAAGGTCTCCTCCTTTCTCCTCTTTCCCCTCAACAATTCCTTCACTCCTCATCCTCACATGTTCACAGTGGACCACACACTCAAAATGTGACGCCAGTGTCACATTTTGAGTTTCAGGTCTACATTATACACATTAGACTAAAAACCCTTCTCACCTTTCTTCCGTTTTTTTTTTTTTTACCTTATGAAGACGCAAATAAAAAGCTGGATAAATTCTGAACACAAGACGTTATCTTCTTATTTCCCACACAATTGCAAGTATAGACCTTCAATATATGTCTTTTTTTCCTTCTCCCTTTCTTTCAGGGAGGAGAAATAGGAATTAACATCGAGTGGAAGTGTAACCTGGACAGGGACATTGAATATTGTGTACCCAGGTACTCCTTCACGCGACTGGATGCACCATTTGCCAAAAACGCAGTCTCCAGAGGCTACAACTTCAGGTAATGAGGTCCATTCTTTGCTTGTTTCTCCCATTTGCTTTGATCCTTTTCTTTCTCTTTTTCACTTTTTTGTCATTGTTTGCAGGTTTGCCAAATATTTCAAGATGAACAACGGGACTGAATTTCGGACACTCCATAAAGCATATGCAATCCGCTTTGATGTTATGGTCACTGGCAATGTGAGTTGTGTGTAAATGCAAATGGGTATTTGTGTGTGTGTGTGTTTGTGAACATAAAACCACATTTTAAAACTGTTGTGTTTCAAAATTGCACTTGAAATGTGTGAAATAATTATGAGCACTTTTCTCTCCATCCCTGTCTTTAAATGTTTAGAACATTTCCATCATTGTTGCTTAAAACCTGTGAGATTTCATCTTCTTCTCCTCTTCTTTCAGGCAGGAAAGTTTGACACAATCCCGACGCTCATCAATCTGGTAGCTGCCTTCACCTCCGTTGGACTGGTAAGGACTTTAAATCAGGCGGAGGATGATAAAAATGTATTTGTCTCATCGCTGTCTGTCGTCATCACTCTGCTTTCTGTGTTGGCAGGGTACGGTGCTCTGTGACGTCATCTTATTGAACTTCCTGAAAGGGGCCGAGCAGTACAAAGCCAAGAAATTCGAAGAGGTAATGCTTTTATACTTTTATACTGCATGCAGTTTGACTACTCATAAGTAGAAATACAACAGTAGTGCTGTGAGAAATTCTCATTTTTGTAATTTTTGTCTAACTATCTGTGTCTCTCAGGTGTCAGAAGCTCAGATAGAAGCATCTCTCGCTCAGAGCCCCGGTAGCTCACTGTCACTCAAACCAGGTATCAAGAGCTCCTATGACTCTGGAGCCATTTCCCTTGCTACTTCTGACCAACCAACCTAACAAAAACAAAGACAGCCAACCTGAAGAAATGGACAGTTTTCTTCCCCTCTCTCTGTCTCCCTCCCTTATTGCCTGACGAGATTCATTATACCTTTTTGTGGATGTCAGGATCCTGCAGTCAGTTTTAGTTTGTCAAGTTTATGGAATCAGGTAAAGATGGACAGCGTTGCTTCCAGCTTCACAATTTCACAACTTCAAGTCCAAGTCAGAAGAAAGCAATCTAACAATAACTGGCACGCTGGAGCCTCCTGGTCAGCAATAATCAAACAAAGTCGCCAATGAGTGGCCAACTCTTACTACCATTTAGATTAAAGCTTAGTTAAAACTACAGTCATTAAACTCAGTCATTTTATTGTAAGTAGTTTCATTTTACAAGATGTTTTACAGCATCGTTATTACAATAAACAGTAAACCCTATAACCTCCCAATTGTCAGCCAAGATATTACATCTGAATCCCTTCTCATTCCCTGTTAGCTTTGCTCGAACGAGCCAGAATTAGAAAAACATGTCCAATACTAAAAACAGAATAAACTATTTGCATTTTGGAGCATTTCTCTTTGTGGGTTGTGTTTACACGTACATACTGTCTGCCTATCCTCTCCTTTTTGCACAAATGGAAAGACAGAAAAGCCTCTAAATGGTGGAAATAGACAGTATGATGTGTGTTTGTGTGTGTGTGTGTTGTGGAGGTAGCGGCAGCGGGATAAATGTGTGTGTGGCTTGAGGTTTACAAATGGGCCATTATTAGTCCACTTCTGGTCGATGACACACGGAAGGAGACTGTGCAGACTAATGGACTAATGTAGTTTCTCCTTTTTGTGCTGACGGTCCACAATGACATTATCATTGTTGTGCTGTTTATTACTCTGCTTCAGTCACAGTTTCATCTCAGATGTTTATATAACTTTGTCTCTTTTTTCTTCTCTCTGCCACACATATAGTGTACATTGAAGCCCCCCACCCCCCACCTTCTTCTTCCTTCTTCCTGTGTCCCATTCGTCATTTAAAGTCTGACCAGGGCGCTAATAGATCAGCTAAAGAGCATCCTAATGGCTCTGACAGTGATTTATGAGAGATGATAAGAGAGGCCACAGAGGAATTGACAGCAGTTTAGCCACAAAGTTTAATGTATAAATTTAATAACACAAATCAATATAATGCATGTAATGGAAATGGCAGAATATGATATCGCACAGTGCCATAAAGTACTCTAAACTGTCTGAATGCCACCTTTGCCTCTCTTCAGTCTACTATACGGCATTCAAAAGCCAAACAAAGTGGATGTGTGTGTGTGGATGCACAGAGAACTGTCAAGAAATTAATATATATACAGTATATGACTATCATATAGCAGATTATGTCACTTTATGTATATATAGTTTACCTGGATAATGAGGTAGCAGGATTTTTTATAAGTTATCTAGTTCTTCATCTAGAAGGAACAATGTCGACAATATTTTCTTGTTCAGGATAACAAGATGGTTGAATGATAACTGTAAAGGAATAGTTCATTTTGGGTGACACTTTAAATTTGCATGCAGAGTTAAATGAGAAGATTACCACCACTCTCAACATGAGAGCGGTTATCGATCTTCTCATCTAACTCTCGGCAAGAAGGAGAATAAGCACATTTCCCAAAAATGTCGAACTGTTCCTTTAATGTTTGTCGAATCTTGAAGATCCACTGAGTGCTGCTACACTCACACAGAAGCATCACTGCAGCTACAGGCCCAGTCTCTAAAAATGTAAAGAGGCTGAGTGCGCTTCCCCATAAGTGTCGACTGACGAGAGCCCTGATGATGATGATCATGATAACAATAATGGCTTTCAGAGTAAAAAAAAGTACTTTCAATTAAGAAACTCAGTACTTGATGGCTCCTCTCTCATCTCCAGCAAGCAAACAGCCTCTTAACATGTTTACAGCAGCTCAGAGGCTGAGCAGCAGACGATCAAAAACCACCGACAGTCAGCCCCTGACGTCTCTTTCCTCCTATGACGTTTATTCCCAGAATGGTCAGAGAGGGAACCATTAAGAAGAGACACAGGATATGGAGAGAGTGACACTGGTTTGGTGTTTTCCAGTGTGAAATTGAGGTGGGGAGGAGGAGGAGGACAACACACTCACTGCTCTTGATAAAAGCTGTAAAAGATGCTCATTCCAAATGTTAGACTAAACACTGATTCAGCTGATGCGACACCGGCGGTATATTATCCGATCTAGACAGACAGACACAGAGGAGGACACAGACAAAAAATAATAATTTTCTCAGGGTAGAAAAAGTCCACATACATTAAAACTGACAGTTTTTTCTTAAACATCATAGTCTTTGTGTACATTCAGCCTCTGGAGTAGCTTGGAAAGTCTGACAGGGCAGTTTAATATCTTAAACAACTGTTGCTAAAGTACGTAAGCAGTGTAAAAGCTCGAAACTCTCTCAACACTTGATCAAGAGGTGGTGGTGGCCTGGAGAGTGACGAGGAGCAGACAGTCCTGCAATAGAAACCCTGTCAGCAGGGTCTGTGTGCTAATTTTTTTTAAATTATATATCTCTCAAGTGAAGTAAAAAATGTAAAAAAAAAAAAAAAAAAAAAAAAAAGAAAGAAAAAAGAAGACACTCTTGCATATGTTTCATCTCATTCTCATTTGAAGAGTCTTAAAGGATGCTTTAAACGTCTTGGCAGTTTTTACGGTCACTATCTGTGCTTCTTCCCGCTGTTCCTCCTCTTCAGAGCCAGTATCCAGGCAGGGAGAACAGGTCGGCGTGCAGGTGCCACTTCCTCCTCTATCGCTGCCTGTTCCACCTCAAACTCCTGCTCTATGACGGAGTCCTCCTCCGCCCCCAAATCCTCATCTGAGTCTGTAGCATCCATATCCAGCTCGGTCGGCGCTATGGCCATCACCTGCTCTGAAAAATGAACCCGCCGGTTCTCCTCAACTCGCCTCTGATCCAGAGAAGGTTGAAAAAGGAGAGAGGGACAGAAAAATAGTTATAAAACTTTAAAGTTGACTTTCATCATTATAAAGTAAAATATTTGGTTTATGTAAGATTAGTCATTCAATATGTCAGTAACATATAATTTTAAATGTTACAAATTTGAAAATTGAGACATTGTTCAATCAGTGCTTTTTCCATGCTTTCCGTGCTATTTTTAGTCTCCCGTATAGTCAAATTTATCAAGAGGCAAATAGTAAATTCAACAGACTGTGTAAGAAAAACAGTGTTACTAACAAATAAATAAATCATCACTGAATATTAACATGGATTTAAATGAAGTGATTCTTTCAAGAGACAATCCTATTTTTCTGATAATAAGTACCAAATTGTGAAGTTCTTTTCAGAAAACGTCTTGGAAATTGTTAGGAAACTGTTCAGGAATTACAGAGCCATAAATAAAGTGCTACCAGTATTTCAAAAACAGACAATTATATCTATAAATACATGTTATTGTGTGGACAAGCATATAAAATTGGACAGAACTTTAACTGTTTTTCCATACTAAGCTTCCTTTTAGCAGCCACTGTGAAAGACAAAATCCACTTTGTGTAAGAAATTTCATTTTGGGACAAAACTTTTAATATACATATGCATTTACGCCCACTTTAAGCTCATCCAGCTGCAACAAACCGTAAGTGACATTTTTAAATTTCAAACCACAAGGAGGCACTGTGAGACACAGTATCTTTACCCTTTTTGTCAGTGTTTCCATTGAGGACTCTGAAACCTGGGAAATGGAGTGTTTGAGGACACTTCGAGGTGCAGGACCAAAAGGAGAGGAAGAAGATGGAAAGTGAGATGGAGGAGGCATGACGTTATCATGTTGTGACTCTCCTGTTTCATCCATCATGTAGCTGCTTGGCGAAGACATGGACCCCTCTGTGTGAGAGAGAAGAGATATATTTAGTCACCTGTGATGCCTGAAATCTCCACGAATGGCGAGTATTTAGTTATTCTGATGCTTTTCCGTCACCTGTTCCCACAGCTAAGTGATGCTGTCTCTTCCTGTTGAGGTGGACTCTGCTCTTCAGCGCTGGGTTGAGCAGGATATCTGCAGGCTGCAAACAGAAACAGATTACAAGCTGATCAACACAGTGATCACAAGTTAAGTTAAAACATCATATAAAAGAGAAGAAGGGAAAGCGCTTATAGGTGCTTTTAGGTTTTCATGTTGGTATTATTGTAAATTTGGGTAAGAGGAAAATAATAAATGAAGTGATATCTAACCTCTACAAAGGAAGGAGGTCTTGGTTGCATATTTGATTGAGTAAAACCATGTTCCATTGGTTCCGATTGATCAGCCCCATTGCGAACATCCTGCACTGCAACATGTTTTCCTTCCAAACAGCCCATGCTGACCGGCAGGAAAGCATCAGGAGATATTTGTGTCATGCTGAAATTTGAAACTGGTAATGACTTTCTTCCCCTGAAGTTCCACTGGTTATTCCCAGATGATTGACCACTATCATGAGGATTTGGTGTGATTTTGAGTTGGCTTGGTGGCTCTTCGGATGGTCTCTGATTGGTTGAGGGGGCTGAGATGACAGGGTTAAGGAACTTAGCCCACTCTTGACCCTTGGCGATCTCGTCCAGTAAGCTGAATGAGCCGAGGCCAAAATCGAAGTCACTGCTAGATCTGAAATGAGAAAAACATGTCTGTAAACTCAAAGCAGTACATGCAGTCTCAAAATTAGGAAGTATAAATTGTTGGGTTTTTTTTATAATGGCCAACATCACAAATTTGCATATACAATCTTAACTACATATGACACCTTTTGCACCCTTGATATGAGGAACTTAAAGATCTATGTATCCCTTATTACCAACATGAAAAGAAAACCATGAAAAGACCAAAACCAACAATGATCCTGTGTCTGATGTGTCTTATTCCGCTGTGCCATAGAGCTCCATTGTTGTCAAAAAAGATTAAAAACACAAATGAAGCGCTGGGTGACATGTTTACCACAAATATGGGCAATGCAACATTTTACTGATGGAAATGTGTATTAATCCACAGCAGAAAATAGTCCCTAACAAAATACGAACACCATTTACCCCTGTTTAAGTGACTTTTGCCAAAAACAAGAGTGCCCAGCTGTTTTAGGAGATTAATGAGTCCATTTTAAAAATGAAACAACAATGAAACATGGACTGCTGGGGGACACAGACAGGGTAGGACAGTCAGAGAGTATTGAGAGATGGACTCAGGCGTGGTCTTAAATGGGATTGATTGACGATTAAAAAAAATGTGTGTGTGTATATATATATATATATATATATATATATATATATATATATATATATATATATGATCCTTTAACTACGAGGGAAAGAGCATGTGAGCATTCTTTCTGTTAAATGTTGGATATATTTACTTAAGTCCTGTATTTCACTACAATTGTCTTTTATGTCCATTTTATGCTTATGAGCCAGAGGCTCATTTTAGTGGGAAACATTTACTCCATTATTTGACAGTGATAGTTAGTAGTTATTTTGCAGACTATAATAAGCATTTAAAATAAGATGCAGTGTTATATAGTAAATTAAACTTGCCTGTTGATATGACCTCCATGACAACCAGCAACATTAAAATGCTTCTTGAACTTTATGAGCATCAGTAAAATAGTTATAAAACATTGACACAGGCCACTTAGCAAACATAATAAATGATTTTGATGCTTCAGTTTCTTTGCTCATAGTATGTCTGTACTTCAACTAAAGTAAGATTTTGAACTACCACTACTTTTACTTAAGTAAAGAATCTGAGTACCTGTTCCAACACTGGTCTCTTTAATGTTTCTGTGAAAACTCATGTTTTCATAATCTTATGAAACTTGTCTAAATACAAAAGTGTGACTGAAGATGGCTGCTGGCAGATGCTGTTAGTGACGGATGTGTTTATCACATCAGAGCAGAAAGAGACGCATCAGATGGAACAAATATTGCCCATCAAATATCACAGCTATGGTTTGGTTGGAGACGTCTCAGAAATACCTCACATACGTATCTTACTCGTGTCGCTTCAGGGCTCAGAGACGAATGAACAAAACCTGAGTGTGAGAAGTTTTAACTTGTGTCATGCTGATTACACTTCTAGTTTGTGTGTGTGTGTTTTTTAAATAGATTGCTGGTTGATTACCTGATATGCCCATCACTGGTGCATTCCTCTGAGTGTGCAGTGTGAGTTTCACTGGTATCACTGCTGTCCAGTGAAGGGAAGATCCTGTCTCCATCCTTTTTTGATGTATTGATCAGATTCTCCGATGTCTGAGGTGAACTCTGTGAAGCACAAAAAATATTAAATCTTCTCATGTTGCAACTTAACATCATGATGCTTTATTTTCTAATTTTGACCAATCAAATCAAAGCGTACAACTCACTTCAATTCCTTGCACTCCTTCCTCTTTTCCTCTTTTACCAAAACCCCCTGGCCTCTCCCTCCATCTCTCCTTGATCTTCTGAGTCCATCTCCTTGTTTTATTGTCAAATGATTGCTGTTTTCTTCTGGGCGAGCTGTTGGCTGTTTTTTGGCTCGTCTGGACAATCTGTGTGTCTTTACTTTGTGCTGAAGCTCCAATTCCTCCATTTCCCACATGAAACACTTTATTCTCTTGACCTCCCATGTTAAGACCTGCACCCTTCGAAGACCACAAATACACTCTAGGTGTAAATCCCCGTTCCTGATTCTGTCCTGTGGTTGTGACAGCATCTTTATTACCAGCTATGCTGCCAAAACTCAGCATTTCCCCTTGTATCTCACCATCGGTCCTCTCAAAGGAAGTGACATCAGCATCCTTAAGTGATTTGGCAGGAAACTGCTGCCCTGTTCCTGTGTGGGTGATCCCAGTCAATGTGGCCTGTCCCAACACCCTGTTCTCACCCTTGTCAGTGTTGTCTTTGTGGGAAGGGAAGGAAACAAGACCACTGTCCAGTTCACAGCCGTGACCTGGCTGTTGACTTTCCCCGTCTTTGAAGCCAAATTTACTGCCTGCAGCAGAGATCCCAAACCCTTTTGTGTGGATACCATTTACACCAAACACATTTATAGGACTGTTATTTACTTTCTGGAAGTTGGCGGCTCCTCTCTGTCCATCTTTCTCCAGTGTGGAAGCAGATGAGACGGGTACAGGTGTGTGCAGCCCTGCCTGGCTCTCTCTTCCTGGTTGCAGCTTCAGTCTCTGCAGCATGGACTGCAGCAAGGCCTGATTGTCTTTCGGATTGTGTGACTGAGACATCGAGGAACAGAAGAGCTGCGCATCAAATGAAGAAGCCGCAGAAAAGCATTACACAGTCAATGTAAAGGATAAAACATTCTGCACAATCCTGCGTGATGTGACAGCTTGAATCACGTCACCCCTTTGTCCAACTTTTGTTGCCAAGTAGACTCCTGTGATGGTTGTTTTCCTCTTTTGTCACATTCCAATCTTTTTCCATGATCTCCATAACAGTTTCTCACCTCGAATATCAAGGCAGATCCATCTTAAAGTTCACCTTCCTCAGTTAGGATAGTAATTCCAGTTTTTTCAGTATAAGTTGCTTCTCCTCATGCCACCATACTACTTCCACTCTTTCATGATCCTCAGTAGTTGCAGGAGAAATATCTCTCTCTCTCTTACTGTATCTCTGTCTTTCACCAGATCTCCGTAGTTTCTGTTCACAAAGGCTGTTTTAGTCACACCTCTTCTCCAACAGACGTTTCTATCAGCAGCGATGGGAGGAGAGACGGAGTGCAGCAGTAGCGTTCCTCATGTCTTACACACTGAAGCAGACCAACGAGAAAGACCAGTGAGGTGAGATAACTGTGTGCTGACGGTGACTCTCTCTCTCACTCTGTGTCTCTCTGCTCATCTTTCTATTTGCCCTGCCTTCTTTGCTATTTGTCTGCCTGGCTCCCTCCTTCACATATGTATGCACACACCCTCTTTCTTCCCGCTGTAACCCTTGAGTAGTAATTACAGGGTATTTTTGAGAGCAGCTGCTATTTATGTGTCTCCAGAATGAAAGAAATAGGAAGATGCCTGCGATGACCTTTGGAGTAACATGTTTTTATATTACATAAAAAAGCACTATTGTCTTTTTAGATAAATCTGTCGAAAGTTTTTACTGTTGTGGGAGGAATAAAATATGAGAGATTTTATTTTAGCTTCAGTGTGGTAAACCAACACAAAATCACCCAATATGATACAGTACTGGAAACTAATCTGTTGAACAGCATTTTTTCTTAATATATTATTTTTTATTCATATTTTTATTGATATTTGTTGATGGTAACCATGAACTAGAAGTATTATATAACCTTCCCTTGTCATGTACAATGTTCAGCATATAAAATGCGAGCAGAATCTAACTAAAAGATTTAAATATGTTAGTCAAACAGTAGAAGATCACATTAAAAATAACCATATAGACAGAGTAGAGTACAATAGAGTAGAATAGAGTACAAGATGTGCCACTAATATTTAGCTAGTGGAGCAAGTGGTATAAACTTAAGTATTTAAGTATTAAGTACTAAGTAAATGTCCTTAATTACTTTCCACCACTGGTATTAAGTATTTCAATTTATTGTAATTTATATTATTACAAATGATTAAAGATCCCCTCCAATCATGTTTTAAGATGTATATACTCATTCAAAAAGCTAAATTAACTTGTTAGAAATTCTTAAAATTACATACTGAATTTTCCATAATTCTTAATCTCCTCCCTTTCCCTCATTAAAAACCCAGAATCTATCAATATGTAAATATTTTTCATTTTAAAAGTTTTCCTGTTGGACACAAGATGTCTCCTACTTCACTGTTGAGTTCATTCTCAGTGCTTGTGCACTTAGATTTTCAATTAGCACACAGAAACTTGTCACTTTCAGCACATAAATGTGAAAACAGCCTTTAAAACTCTGCACATACATCATTCTGCACAGTGAAGCTCAACCATCCAACTGAAGGAACAGGCAGAAAAACACATTTTGAGTGGAAGGAGTCTTTAACTATAATATGAAGTAACATGTTTTTTGATATGTATTTCATCACTCTTCACTTCTTTGCACTATTTGCATCCTGTTTACAGTTCACAGAAACTGTTTCCTGTATATAGTAGTTCCTTGTCCATATTTCTGTGTGTAAGTACATTGAGGTCCACTAAACTGGAGTCAAATTCCTTGTATGCATAAACATACTTGGCCACTGAAGATGATTCTAATTCTGCTAATTAAATATCTTAGTGCTCCACAATCCAATATTCATTAAATTCAAGTGTAAAATGTTCTACATTTATATCTTTAGAATGAAGCCTATTATTAATATCTCACTCAATTTATCATCGATTGACATGCAGCTGTAAAACAAATTAAACACCTTAAACACTGCAGCCAGTTCTTTGTGAGGCTTTAACTCAGAAGCGCACTGCACATGCGTGTAGTAAGAACACGCCCCTTTAGACTTCCTGACGCTCTGATTGGTCCACAGAGCGGAAGCGGGTTATGGCGGCGTAAACACATGCGTAAACAACAACGCCAAGATCAGCGCAAGATACCGCTTAGTGGAGTCGCTATCGAAAATAAAACTTAAAAATAAAGCTACATGGGAAGGAAGCATGTTTTCGGCACGAGGAGGATTTATTCTCGGTGTGCAAACTGTTAAAACTCCCGCAGTTCACTAGTTTTTGCTAACTTTTAGCCGTTGTTTGCTAACTTAACGGAAAAGTAGCAACTGTTGGTTAGTTTTGCAGTGATGGACTGCGTCGTGACGGGAGGAAACGTAAAAGGTAGCAAACATTTCTTGTCTTTTCAACACTGTCTTTATCTAAAACATCAGTATATAGTAAGTATATATATATATATATTGTGTGTGTGTGTGTGTGTGTGTGTGTGTGTGTGTGTGTACCGTCCAGTTCTGGCCAAAGCCATCCACTCCCTGTCCAGGATCGGTGATGAGCTCTATGTGGAGCCTCAGGATGATGGGGTGAGCTTCTCTGATAATGTTTTACACACCCACCCACACTTCTTCCTGCCATACGTGCTGTCTTGTTGCTTCCTGTTTGTGCACACTATATGACTGATTTGGGTAATGTTCTCTCTCTCTCTCTCTCTCTCTCTCTCTCTCTCTCTCTCTCTCTCTCTCTCTCTCCTTCTCTCTTTCTCTAGTTGGCCCTGCGGTCTGTGAACTCCTCTCGGTCGGCATATGCTTGCTTCCTGTTCGCACCACTCTTCTTCAGCAGGTGCAGTGGTGTGATAAGAGAGTATGAGTCAGTGAACATCACATTTTTTGTCCGTCATTACTAGGATCTAACTTCCCCTCCTATTTTCTGTGCAGGTATACCATCCCCAGTGGGCATGCCTTCCGCTGCAAGATGGCAATAAGGGTGTGTTAAGAGAAACAGATGAGCAATAATCCTTCTTATGGTGTATCCAGTTTATGTCTCATTCACAACATTAACGTGAACTGCATCACTTTTTTTCTGACATATTCCAAATCCCATTAACACCACCTGTTCTTTCAAACTTTTAAGACCATTATTTACACACAAGTTGATGTTATTATAATTCAATGCAGAAAGGAATTGGGAATATTTAGTCTCTTTTCTTATATTTTCTCAGTTGGCTAAATTAAGTTTTCATTCCTGCTACCTCATGGAGAGGCTGAAGCTGTTTTAATCATTTATCCATTACTTCTCGATCTCTGTTTAGACTTCTATTACTCAATTGCAGCACCTCATATTACTTGCAAATGAATAATGTGTGATGAGAGGCGCACCGTGTGCAATGATGTTATGTAGCAGTTATGTATGTATTGTGACAATGAACATAAACAATAAAGATCAGCTCTTAATTTAACATCATTTCAAAGCTGAGGCTGATTACTAAATTAACATCAAAACTTTCTCAACTTCAAATGCTATCTTTTCCTGTCATGGTACAACCTTGTGGTTCACACAGTGCGAAATTTGCAAAACCTCAATGCTTCCTTATTTTAACAGTCATACAGGGCAGTAATTTCACAGGGTAGAGCTTGTGTCAAAAAGAGTTTTGCTGCCATATGAAAAAAAAGTAGTGCCAGTAGAAATGTATAGTTTCAGGGTTGAGAGTGTCTAAAATGCCCTCAAATGTGACTTAAAATGAGCTTCATTGGGTTGTCAGATAATTGCAGCTTATATTAAGATATTAATATTCATTTCCTTGTGTATATGTTCTTTAATTCTCTTCATATGTTCCACTGTGTGTGAGTCAGAGTGTGCAGGCGGTGTTCAGGTCTCTGGCGACTCTGGAGAAGACGGTAGAAAAGTGTCACATCGTGCTGGACGAGCAAAAAGACCGTCTAACCTTCACCCTGCACTGCAAACACGGTATCACTGCATCACTTCCTCAGCATCTGTTGACATGAATGATTTCAAGAGTTACCTCTTACTTAACATTTAACAGGTTTTTTTTTTTTAATTTATTTTTAGCATGTCAGCCATTAATTGCATTGTAATCTACGTGTCATTTGTCATGTTTTCTCTCCGCAGGCCTCCTGAAGACACATAACCTGTCTTTCCAGGACAGTGAAAGCTTACAGGCCGTGTTTGATAAAGACAGCTGTGCCAACATATTCAGAGCCCAGCCCAGGTCTGTCAAATCTTTCTATATTCTTTCCTATAAAAACTAAGAAAGTACTGACATCTTTCTTTTCCAAATTAAATTAATCAATGAACAAAATTTAGCAAATCAGGTGAAAAAAGTACAAAATGGATTTTTTCTAGCCGCTGACTCACTCACAGCTCACTTTTTTTGGTTTCCCTTCACTCTCAGGCTGCTGGTGGACACAGTTGTGCACTTCCCGCCATCTCTGGAAGAAGTGACCGTGTCAGTGAGCGATGAACGGATGTGGGTCAGGAACCATATAGAGGAAGAAGCAGGTGACTCTGCTCAGCTCTCAATGTCTGTATTTACAAATAATAAATATTACGTAAAAAAAATAAAGAAGATGAACACAAACCCTGCAGTTTCCTTGTGGTCGACGGCAGAAAAACTCGTGTGTCTTTGAAGTGATCAGTGATTGTAAAGTTAATTACAAAAAACATCTGGAACTTTTCTGTCCTCTACTGACTTTTGATTTTCATTCATTTTCTTTTCTCGTCTCTCTCTCTCAGAGCAGTCGAAGGCCATGCTGACAGAACTGTGTCTGGCTTCAGACGAGTTTGACCATTTTGCCGTCAAAGCTCACAACAGCATCACCTTCTGTCTGAAGGAGCTACGGGTGAGACAGAGAACAAGGGGGGAGGAGGATTAGTGAAGAGGTAGTAGGTTGGGGAATTGACCACAGAAGTCCTATGAGGGCAGTTAAACATGTGCTGCAGTTGATCTTTTTTTTCTTGCATTGATTTATTCATCAGGCTTGCTAAGTGATTTATTGTCATCTCTCCTGCAGGGTTTGTTAGTGTTTGCAGAGTCTACAGGTCTCCCTATTTCTATATACTTTGATGAGCCAGGCAGGTGAGCAAATTCACTTAAAGCTGATGAATATTGATCACTTGTTTCACTGCTGTGTATTGACTCATACATTTTGTGTGTATGTCAGTCCTGTGGTGCTTTCAGTAACGGACAGTGTCCTGGAGGGGAACTTTGTGCTGGCAACGCTTTCTGAAGATGCCAGCCTCTGTAAAAACACTAAAAGGTAACAAAACAAAGAAGACTGAACAGTTTGGGGAAAAATATTCTGCGTAGAAGTTATCAGTGAGTCATAGAAAACCAAATAAAACTATCCAAATGGCCTCTTCAGCTCAGTTTCAGCAGGAAATTCTCAGCATTTATCCTGTAGAGATACCGCTCCCCCTGGTGGATATGAATAACATTGAAGAGAGCTGTTCAGAAGCTGCCATGTTGGACATCTTTTGAGTAGAGAAGCAGTTGTCTGCTGTGGAGATTCTAACTATTTGTGAAACTGTTGCAGTGATGAATGAAAGTGAAAATGAAAATTCTTTTGTGGCCCTCAAAAATATATAATAGAAAGAAATCCTAGCAGCATGTGTGACAGATTGGATATTGGTGGGGCTGGATTTTCAACATTGCCAAAATATCCCACATGTCAAGAATGCATGACACTGCACATTCAAGTCTGCACTCCTACAGTCTGCAGTCAGAACTACACTTCTTTCAAACCATCCATTATCTGTGTCTGTTCACCACGTCAGCTGGGCCAATCTGGGGGAAAAAGGGACAATACTTAGAGAATTAAAACCGATTGCATCTTCATATAATAAATCAACAGGATAAATGGTGAAGATTCCTTTAAAAAGTAATTCAGATTAACAGAGTAACTTAGTATCAAACGGTTTGGGAGAGATCTTCCTCGTCCTCATTCATATAATTTTTCTGACTTCCACTCCTCAGTGTACGCACACCGCCGCCGCCCCCTCCTGATGACTTCATGAATGACGACATAGACTCCTACCTCATCGCCATGGATACCAGTATTGCGCCAGGCCCCTCTGCTTCAGGTCCACCCACACCCCCGTTAGCCACTTCCACATGTTCAAAACAGCCTGCTGCAGCCCACCGTAGGACACGGCTACACAGTGAAGAGGAGGAGGAGGAAGATGAAACATCTGATACAGACAAACCGCCTAACAAGAAGGTGTGATTAAGCTTTAGGAAGTCACATGTTACAGGGGTGGGGATTTTCTCTTAGAAACAAAGGTCAAATGATATATTTTTTTATTTTTTATACTTAGAAAGCACAAAAATTAAAAGGTTCAGGCAAAAAAAATGGAAGAAGGTAGAAGAAAAATGTGAACCTGAAAATGGGTCACTAGATAAACAACTGTCTAACTGTGTGTCATTGTGGTTATTTGGCAGACTGACAAATGGCAAAATACCAGAATTATGAAAGATTGCAACCACATAAAACAAGCATGAAACTCCCAACTGTAACTCAAACCATCAAAACAATGAATTACAAAAGTCATCATCTAATCCATGTCCTGATACACACTGTGATGCTGAGAGACAGATGAGACTGCCTTGAATTTCTGCACCAAAGAAATGTGCACAAAATACAAAATATATGTATATTATCCTCTCTGCTTGCTTTTTAGTCATGCACAATGATTCCTTAAGCCCACTGCACACATTACAAGTTATTTACTATCCATAGTTGTTTTTATATTGACATCAGGCTGCACAACTGATCTCAAAAGAGGTAGATTATTCTCCTCTCCGATTTATATCTAAGGTGCTACAACTACATGTGCATCTTGTTTTTGGCTTTAATGAAATCAACCATGTTTAAAAACTGTCACAGTGTCTGGGACAGCTCACAAAAAAAGACTCCAAAACAAACATATGTCTAAGTGATAATTAGTGGGGTGTTACTAGCAGAAACTACTTTTGTTTTACACTAAGATAAAATATTCTTTTTTTTTTTTGTTGTTGTTGTTCTCTCGTAGTTCTGTTCCTTGTTCTTCGGATCGGTGCTTCCCCCGTCTTCTCAGATGACCACTCAGCCGCTAACGACTCAGGAAGTGCTTGCCAGTGACAGTGAAGATGACTCCCCTGTAGAGTGACAGCTGACTGATGGATGACAGGAGAGAGATGGACTCACCTGAAAGTGGGTGCATGTGTGTGTGCACTTCTTAAAACTTTGACACCATACTACCTGGAGTATTTGAAAATATTGGAAACGAACACCTTAAACCCTCATTTCAAACCTCACCTACCGGCTTGTTGTACTGTGGATGTTTTTTTTTTTTTTTGTTTTTTTTTTCTTCTTTTAAACCCGGGTAAGACGGTCTACAGTACAGTACAGAACAGGATCACCACTGCTACCGTGCTCCAACTTTTTATTGGACTATAATGTGAATGTCGGGATTATGTGAAACTGGACTTGAAGCACTTCCTGTTTGTTTTTGTTCATAGTTTTCAGTTTGTGATCAAGATGCAGCAGGAAAAAAAAGGTCCTGGAAATAAAACAAACACATTTTTCAAAATGTCTAACCATCATTTATCATTTATTTACATGTCAAAATGTTCAAGTATAACAAAGATTTAGGCTGAGAGAATCCGTGCTTAGATAGGATAGATGGGTTCTGGAGGGACGAGGTCTTGAGGTGACGGTTATAATGAAAGCTTTTAATAAGGTGCAGCAACTGACACACAGTATGCCCTCATTAGTGAGAATAGCACCTCATCAAAAGCTTAAACTCTAACCATGTGCTCCAGACCTCTTCCTTCCTGCTCTATTACAAAGATGCATGTGTCAAAAGTAAGATTCAGCGTAAGAGGCAGAATGTCTAAGTGTCTGTGAGCCAGCGTTTGCAGGCTGAGGTGCATCAGCGCCGCCTTTTTCTCTTTGCACCTGGAAACTTTTCCCCCTCGTCTGCGGTTTCTTCCTCTCTTTCTCCCTCTCCTTCTCCAGCTCCTTCTCTCTCTTCTTCCTCAACCTCTCTTCCTCTTTCTCCCTCCTTTCTTGCTCCCTCCGCCTCTTCCTCCTCTCCCTGGAAGTCAGTTTCTCCCCCTCTTCTTCCCTGACCGGTTTCCCTGCCCCCTTTTGGTCACTGAAGTCCTGAATCAAGATTTTGGGGACTTGCATTTTGGTTTTCTCTGTTGACTTGGTTTTTTTGGGCTGCTCTCCTCTCAGTCTGCGGAAGAGACCGAAACGTTTCGGGGGGTCCGGCTGCCCCGGCTCCTCTTGTGCTGCAGTCGCCTCAGTCGCTTCTGTGGACAGCGGCAAGGTGACTTCTGGAGACACATCGGGGGCAGATGAGGTTGGGTTTGGAGAGTCTGTGTTTTTGACTTGGTCTGGCTGACTGGGGATAGATTGATTTGTTTTCTGCGGGGAGGTGAAGAGATCTTCAGAAAGCCTGCGTGCTAACCTGGACCCATGGGAGCTGGATGACTTGCGGATGCGAAAATCACCAGAAGAGTGGCTGCTGGTACGCCCAGAGGCTGGTGTCACACCGCTGTCACTCGGCTCAGTCTGGTCTTTTGCAAGGTGAGAATCATCTTTGTTTTGGACCTGTGGGTTGCTGTCAGTATGTGGATTGTCTGTTGCTGGAGAAGAAATGAAAACACAGTCCTCTCCTGCTGTGTCTTCTTGAAGATCTGTGCTTTTCTCCTCCTCTACAGGATCCATGGTGACTTGGCTCTTTGGTCGTTCAGATGCAGGCTGCAAAACAGCACTTATCTGGACTAAACTCTCCTTTCCATCAGGCTCATCCGTGAGGTTCAGGCCAGGCTGTATGGAAGTCTCCTCCTCCTCTGGAGGTGCTGTGGAATCTAAAGTCTCCATGTTTGTCTCTATCAGCGTTTCTTCTACTTGTGTTTGATCACAAATACTTGCATCATTGTCAACCTGTGCCTCTGATTGTACAGTCAAAATAACTTCTTCTTTATCTTGGGCAGGTTCAGATCCTGTTGCATCACTTTCTTTCTCTGAACTTTGAGCAAACGCTTCACTCGTCAATGTCACTGTCTCATCTGCAACCGGAATTTCTGCTTCAGTTTGTGTATCCGCTGCTACGTCGGTGTCTTCTCCATCATGGATGCATTCAGGTGGAGGCGGTATTATCGTTTCTGTCGCTATGTTTGTCTCACTGAGAGGAAGCGTGTCATGTTGTTCTGAATCTGTTTGTATATCAGCCTCATATTGGTCCTGCGTGTCTTCTTTCTCTTGAGTCTGTGCCACTACCACATCAATTTCTGTCTCCGTTTGGGTGTGGTGCTCTTCTTTCATTTTTGTTTCTGCTAATGACTCACTTCTGTTGCACTTAACTTCAAATGAACCTCCCTGTGAGCTTTCGTCTGCTTCTGTGTCTTGCTGTTGCTGTTGCTGTTGTGTCTCTGTCTCTAATGTTTGATCTGGGTTTGTGATAGTTTGAACTTCGACATCTTCCTCTGAGACCACCATTGTCTCTGGTATTGTGTGTAGCTCAGCTTCTACTCTTACTTCTGCGACTGTGTCCAACTGCGTCTGTTGCACATTTTCAGTTTCAGTCCTCTCCTCAGGTTTCACATCAACCTCTGTCCTCACTTCCACCTCCTCCTGCACCTCCACCTCTGTGTCTGTATCTGCATCTTTCTGTACCTTGGTCTGATTTTCCTCCACAGCAGCTGTATGTTCACTTTCTTCCACCTGTTTTTCAGTCTCTTCCTTTGTGTCTTTGCCCTCAGTTTCCAGATGCAGGACTTGTGATTGGATGTTAGAGTCCAGCACCTCCTCCTGCTCAGAGGTTTGTTCAGCTGGCTGAGGAACATTTTCAACAAACTGAGCTTCTGCTGGACTTTGGGTTGCTTCTGTATCCACGGTCTTGTCTTCTTCTGCTGAGTTTACCGTCTGTTCAGATAGCAACGTCCTTTCTATTGTCTCTCTTTGTTGGATTTCCTCCTTTTCCATTTGTTCAACCTGTGGTTTAACAGGCTCTTTTTCTGTCTCTTCCACATGTTGTGTTGGTATGTTTTGGCTTTCCTCCATCTTCTTGGGTTCCTCTAACAGTTCTTTCTGTTCAGTTTGTCCCGTCAGTTCTGGCTTGGTCTGTTTTGTATTTTCCTCTGAAATGTCGTCGTCCTCCTCCTGAACGCCCTGCACCTTCTTAAAATTTAACTCAGTCCAGCTTCCCCAGTCCTCCTTTCCTCCCATTGAAAGATGCCTCACAACTTTACCACCACCTGCCCATTCGTTACCCTTCCCGCCTTTCCTCCACTTCTGAAGGAGTGAAGGAGACAGCGAGAGGGTGGAGGCTGAGCGAGCCAGAGGGACAGACAGGTTGCCTTTCTCTCTCTCCTTCCTGTTCCGTTCTTCCTCATTTTGTCGAGCCCTCGCCCATGCCATCTGGAAACCCTGGCAGCGACCTCTGGGGTCAAAGGTGGACGAGGGTTTGTCTTTTTTCCACTGTTGTAAAGTCTTCTCTGTCTGCCTCTCTAGATCTCTGGCTGACAGCGTGACAGAACATACCTGAGACAGGAAGAAATACAAATTAAAAACACTGGTCTCATTATTTCATTATTGTTTTACTGTAATTCTCAGAATTTTAGATAAATAACAGTCTTACAATTGAACAGTATTACCTTTTATAATTGATGGAGTAGAAACATAGAAATGTAATAAATCAATAGCTCAGTATGGCACAACACAAATTAAAGTTATTTTACTTTTGTGCAATACTTTAAGACTTATTTGCACTGCTGAAAGCTCAAAAAAGGAAAAATGTGAGTTCATGCATAACAAAAACAGATAATAAACTTGAAATTTTGAAAGTGATCCATGAGATGGAGGACTGACAAATTATTTATACATTGCTAGATGTAGAAAACGGATAGTATAACTTCTTTCAGCCTTTTTTCTGTTGTTGTATGGTTTAACATTCATAAATATTCATACACCAGTTGTGTAGAGCTACATACAGACTGGCTGTTTGTGATATGGATGTCATGGTAACAGCATTGACATTCATTTTATTTTATTTAAATAAAAATTATATGATTAAAAAAAATGCAACTGTAGTCTTCATCAGCATGCTGTCTTTTTTCTTTTTTTTTTTTTTTTTTTTTTTTTTTACAGTCAGTTTCCTTGATAGTTTGTCCGTTTCCACTAACATGGTGGAATCGTGTTTGTGTTGCACAAACTCACAGTGGCGGCCTCACACTTCTTTCTCACCTCTGCTATAAAGGCGTCGTCTTCGTCTTGCACCTGCTCTCTGACGGCCCTCAGCTTCTCCAGAGTTTCCATCTGACCCTGACACTGCTTTCTCTGCTCAGCCCGGCCCAGCACCCGACGCACCAGCACCACCGCCACCTGGAGCAGCACCCGCACACCTGCAACACAAAGAGAGGAGGAAGGGGACAGAGAGAGAAAGAGAGAGAGAGAGAGGTAAGAGCTGTGGGAGACGCCTCTAAATGGTAGCTAGAAATGCGAGTTGGCACAACGGGCACCATGTCAATCACCTCATATGCTGTAGATAATTTCATTATTCTACAAATCACTAAATTACACATCACAACTGTGATGTTTTATTAGCTGATGTCAATATAATTCACAATAGAACACAAGCAATACAGAAATATTCATACTTTTGGCCACAGACAGTATCATAAATTAAATCCTGATGAGATGAAAGGAATTTATTTTGGGCCTTTTCATAACTTGACATTTATTATCTTAAGTTTTATAGCCAAATATATAAAAACAACATAAAACCAGTCTAATATACAGATAATTATATAGATATAACATGTTTTCCTGCCTCCCTTCCAGGAAGTAATCTGAAGCAGTTTATTTGTTTTTGACTGTGTGACCATCAGTTTGTGTGGAGGACATACCATAGCAGAAAAAGAGATCCCAGACACGGAGCAACGTGTTGAAGGGCAGGTGGCGAGTGAACAGACACATCAGCCAGTCAGTGGCGAACATGAGGGGCTCCACTCCGTGGTGCTGCAGGTGTTTGTGCACAGCTGGACACGTCCTTTTCAAAACCCAGGTCAGCATGGCTGCGTCAAACAGGACTCCCTCCTACATGACACATGCTCAGTTTAGGACAACAGAGATCCAATGGGTCTGTAATTTCCTTATAATTTCCTTGGACATTTCGTAGAATAAACAGTGTAATTTGGTTTTAATTATAGAAAATATGGGTTTCCTCTTGAGACAAAGGTTCAATTTAAACCCAAGCAAATATTAATTCATTATTAACTTATTGTTAGAAAATGGATTTGTTATATATGTTGAACTGCATAGTTGTCTGTAGACAAATTTAATAATTCCGTATGTTCTGCTGACCTGTTGATGTGTGGTAATTGAGCATTGTCTCTATTTTCTCTTCATCTACCAAATTACACAGTTCTCCCTTAGACAATTATGTAAATTAGAGTAGTACTGGGCTTACTACAATAATACCTGAACAAAAATCAGTCTTTAAATTCAGTTTACTGTTCTGCGTGTAAGTTATGTGTGTATGATAGGATAAATAGGTCAGAGGGAGCTGTGTTCTGTATGTGGTGTATGTTTACATGTACAGGAACCTGAGGGTCCTCACCAGTAGAGGACTGTAGTATCCAGGCAGGTACTGCTCACTGATCTGCACCAGACACCAAAAGGCCTCCTAACAAGGTCACATGAGGTGAAGGGGACCATAAGAAGACATCAGGTGAACTTCAGGTGCCACAATACATACATATATACATCATATATTTTCTCAGGGTAGCTCAGGTTTTAGTTTCTTCTGTGAACCCCAGAGTAATAAGAGTTTTGGTTTTTTTTGGGGGGGGGCAGCTTCTTTATTCAAGAGAAGGGTTAATTGTGTTATTGATTACTACCTCAGCAGGCATGTTCATCAGCAGTACTGCAGCCACTGGTCCCTGAGCCTGGCAGTACCCCTCCTCTGGTTGGTACTGAGTGTAGGCTTTCAATACCCGGAACAAACCACGCTGCCTGTGCAAACACACACCACAGTAATCAGTCACGCAAACCACAAATTTTAATTCTGTTTATTAAAAAAAACACCTGCAGAATAACTAAGAAATAACTTTTTATTGTGCAACACAATGACACAAAGGAAGCAGGTCTGTAAAGAGGCAGTGGTAGCAACCGAGGCATACTGACGACTAAAGAGACTGTAGGCCTGCTCTGTAACTGTGTTCTCAACAGAAAGACACAGGAGCAGAAATGATGCCCTACCCATGTCCGTCCTTGGAAAGGAACATCTCGTGAAAAGGGAACTGTCGGTCGAGGTCTCGCTCGATCACATCCACCCAGTTCTGCAGAGCCGGTTGTGAATCCAGAAGCTGGCACAGAGACAAAAGTTACTACAGACACTCAACTGTTTGTATTTAAAGGGTTAGTCATGAAAAAGTGCTACTTTTCATTATGTTCACTGTACAAGTAATATATAATAGTCTATATAATAGTTCATATAATGTACCATGATGGCACTAATTTTGCTTTTAATGCAACTAATGACTATTTACATTGTTGATTGAACTGCTGTAGTTGCTGTTTTTTTTTTTGTTTTTTTTTTTTGATTGATCAATCAATTATCATTTAGGCCTATAAAAAGTTAGAAAATAGTGATACCTGCCCATCACAAGTAATGTACAGACAGTCCCAAACCCAAAAGATATTCAGTTTGCAAAGATTTAAAACAAAGAATAGCAGGAAATCCTCACATCTGGAACCAGAGAATATTTGGCATTTTTGGTTGATAAATAACTTGATAATTAATTTTATGGACTAATGATTTCAGTAATAGATACATCCTTTGCAGCATGACCGTTACATTCTTACAGTAGGATTTTGATGCTGAAACAATACATTGATCAAACATATAAAGTATATACTACAGTGAGAGGAAATAGTTTTTGAACCTGGTAGAGGTTTTCATTCTGTTTCATCCTGTCACTAGCTCCACACAACAGAGGCCAGCATTTGGCTCTGAGTGAGGCCGGGATGCCCTTCTGACACTGAACTTTGACCTGTTGGCAAAAGAGACACAGCATCAGTTCACAGCAGTCATAAGAAAACTACTATGACTAGTTATGCAGCTCTATATTTTCATTGTCTTTTCCACAGCAGACATTTTGACTTGTCGTAGTAGGAAAAGCACAGGTGGCTCCAATGTATTCAAGTGTCACATGACAGTGAGCCAGAATGCACAAAACCAGGACCCTGAAACTGAGGCAGCCATCATTAATTCCATTACTCACACCTGTGATCTTCCTACTGTGTCAAAATGTCCTCTGTGAAAACAGAACTATCTCCTTTGTGTAGGAGTTGATTTCCACTACATTCATTTGCTGTTTTAATAAGACACACCTTACTGGTCTTCTTTAACAAGATGCGCTCCCATTGGCCAATGATATTGATCCACTTGGCCTCCCTCTGCCTAACCAGCTCAGGGGGTGGACCCACACTCCTGACACAAAACAGCATAAAAGCAACAGGTAAGTATAAAATACAAAAAATATTGTGCTTATAATAAAGATAACCATAAACATGTGTCGTCCGTTGACCATGTACTGTGTCAAGCTTTAAGTCAGTCTGCAGAGTTGCTGCATGCACGTTTGTGTGTTGTCATTAGACACAGCACTCCGAAAAACACGACAGGAAACAGGAAAACCACACAGTGGCGGTGTGAAGTCTCCATAGCAACAGGTCAGGATGTTATCAATGGGGAGTGTAAAGACGACAGTTTGTTTAGCTGTTCTTATCCTCAAGTTATAATACTTCATCTGCAGTCCGATCTACTGGTTTATTGTTTGTGAAAAACTAATGTAAATTTGTGGTTAAATGATGTTGAAAAAGTTTGAAAGAGTTTATTATTATTTTATGAAAGTAAAAAAAACTGATTGCAGCTGGTACTCAACCTGACATGAGTCTCACAGATTTCTGTATGTGAACATGTTCGCCTTTTCCTTTTTCAAATATATCCACAAATATTCAGTTGGGTGGAGGCGTGATGATGATGCTGATGTGGTGTTTGCTCTTTCTCAGCCTTCAAACACACCTGACACAGCTTTGTGTTTAAGGTCTGTCCTGCTTTTAAATAAATTCTTTTACACATAATATAAAGTAATCATAGCTCTGCAATATACAGTTTTGTAGATTACCCTACCAGTATTACCACTCAATCAGTATTTCTTTGTAAACAAGGTTTTCTTTCACTCTTTCAGATACATTTTGTTCTTTTTGGCCTATTTTGCACATTAACACCAAATAAAGTGTTTGGAAGCTGCAGAATTCCCATTAAGACTGTTTTCTAATTATCTTTTGACTGCATTTTACTAACTGGAGTATCGTGTTCTTTGTCCAGTTGGCTTTCTTTCTTGGATGCAGATGCTGTTCTGTCTAATAAAAATGTTGGCTTAAAATCTACGGCGTCTTTAAAACTGCCTGGTCTAATTTTGGATGAAAATAATATGCTCTGTGAAAATCTCTACATCAATATCTCCACATCTCCTTAAAAAAAAACTTTCAATCCACCTGCTGTCTGCTAATGGGATTGTTATTCAGCACAGAGAAGAAATTGGACGACAGAACCAACTGGAAAATATCTGTATTTTAAGTCTTCTGAAAGCTCTAAAAACACAAACAATAGTGACAACACCACATAGAAGACTATATTATTTACACTGCAACAACTAATATTAACTTTTAAATCATCAGATCAGAGTAGTAGCAATATACATACATATTCAAACATATAACAAAAGTCTAAAAATTATTTTTATCAGTGCTTAATGTATATTGTGTATCCAAGTAGTAAAAATATATTCATTTTTGATTAATAATGAAATCAAATATGTTTGGTTGTTGCCTTTTTGTGTTCAATTTTGAATTGCTCTATTTTTCTATATATGACCTATTTACATATTTTTAAGGATCCTGGAACACAGCTGAATAATCTCAACAACTTCAGCATACATTTCTCTTTCTACATAAAAATCCCTCCTTGAAAACGAACAAACAAAAAAGATATATGTGATTTAACTAAGCTCAAAAACAGCTGAGTAAATGTAGGACTGCTCACCCAGCTGTGGATCCATTTGTCAGAAGGAAGCCGAACCGGTCTGTCTCCAGACCGACTTCTGACTCTGCATCAGATCCAGAGCTGTCCTCTTCACTGATGTTCTTCTGGGCAGGACTTGATGGGCCCAACATTTTACTAAAAGAGAAGAGGAGGAGTAGAAATGTTATCCGGCTCTCATCATTGACAGACAGTCACGTCTGTCTTACTCAATCATCATGATTAAGATATATCAAACATGCACAATACTGTTATCTCATCTCAAAATGCTGCTCTGGTTGGAGTATGCTGAGGTTTTTGCTTTATGTATTTGTCTTGCTGATAAATGAAAATGTTTTGCTACCCTCCGTGGGCTACACATTTTGAAACCCGTTGTTCGAGCCATGGCTCTGAGATCTGCTTGCTCAGTTTTTAATGTTAGAGTGAAGTAGTTTAAAGTCAACTTCCTGCCTTAATCCAACGATAAACATAACCACATTGAGAGGATAGAAAAGAGAAAATAGGCATTCAAACTGAATTTACCTTGTACATGTCCGTCCTGTGTGATCAGTCGGTTACTGAAGAGGTGAGGTGTGATAGACTCTGCCAATGAGACAAACTTCCTCTCTCTCTCTTGCTCATTTGCTCTCTCACACACTTGCAGTGCCTCTGTCTCTCTCTGCCTCCATTTCTCTGTATTACAGATGCATGATGTGTCCTTAAATCAACTTCCCTCTGACAAATAATATGGGATGTTGTAGCAGCAAAATTGACAAAAATGGAATATAGTCTCTCTTTTTTTTTTTTTTTTTTAGCTCTCATGGAAGTAATAATCAAACATGATTCATCAAACATGACATCAGAGTTAGTAATAAATGTAAAAGTATGTCCTTTAAAGTGCTTCCCGTTGTCTGAACCATCTTTTTTGCTGATTTTATTCGTTGTAAAAAAAAAAAAAAACTATATTGAACTCAAACGAGAGTGAAAGTAATTTAACTCAAGTGAAGAATATCAGTAAATGTAGCCAACAATAATTTTGCGATTTCATAACCGAGAGTGGAGAATAACGAGGAGCAGTGAACGCAGCATGAGTATAACTGCGCAGTTCAGGGACCAGTGTTAAGTAAGTGTGAGTTACCTGTCTCTGCTCACCAGAAACTTGAGGTAAGTCTAGTAAAATATAATCATGAGGTGACCGGATTACTGTTGAGGATTGATTTGAGCTTTAAGAACGGGGAGCATGTTAAGTTAATTTAACTTGTTACTCCTATTCTGCTAAATTATCTTAAATTGCCAGTGTGACTGATGAGAGGCGTATTTATAGTATAGTATCAAGTCAAGAGATATCATTTAGTATTACGAACAGTCAACTGAATACTGTAAAGTATTTTTTTAATTAACGTGTTTCTATGGAAACGTGACTGCCGAGGAGCCAAATCTTGCTAACGGTTGTTTAATTCGTAATGACGCGTTCACGTCGTATCGTACTGATCGTAAATAAGAGTTGCTAAATATCCAATCTAGAGGAAACACCTGCAAAAGTGTGTACGAAATCACCACAGTCAGCAACATATTACGACTTTACTACAATTTAAGCCAATAAAAGTGAATTGTATGTACTACAGAGTGTTTATATGTGGTTAAACTTGTTAATCAACGCGTACAAATATCTGACGCGATTTTAAAAAATAGCTAATTTAGCCTAGTTTTGTATTAATATGGCGCAGCTGCTAGCCTAGCATTGTGTGTAGCCATCTTGCAGTAATCTGAATGCTCCCAAATCGTATAAACTGGACGTATTCCCGTTCTTCCCATCCTGTCGGCATGCCGCTGTGGCAGACCGCTGACGTAATACCCGGGATTTGGGGCGCAAGATTATAGGATGCATGTGCTCAGTCAGCTGGCAGCCTCCCTCGCTCCCTCACTCCCTCCTCCTTTTGTTTTCAGTGGAGAGCTTTTTCAGTGTTGCAACAATAACGTTTCCTGTATCTACTAGTCACATTTTAGTTCCTCTAATCAGTGTCACCTGTTAACTTTTCTAACTGCCTCACTGCTCAGATGTCTGCTGCACTGAGTCTGCGTCTCCTCCACTGCTACTCAAAGCCAGGTAGGCTACTTCCTGAATCAGGTGTCATTAAAACAGTGATATGTCATAATGTATGTACAGCATGAGGCATCACATCATGTTTGTGTGTATCTCCAGGCACCTTTGGACACGGTCCTGGCCTTGTGCGGCCTTTCAGTCTCAGTGTGCAGAGAGAGAGCTACAGTGAGTTGCTGCTACAAACCAAGAGCTATTCACACATGGCATTCTCAGTGGAGTGACCACATGTGACCGTTGTTTTGATAAACTCCTCTCTCCCTCTATTGTCTCTCTCCACAGAGTATGTAAATGCTCAGGAGCTGCCGACAGACCTGAGGTCCATCACCGACCGGGCCGCAACAACTCTTCTATGGACCGAACTCTTTAGAGGTCACACATACTGTGATTTCCATGCAGATAGTCTTTGTCATGCTCAGGATTAAAGGATAAGCCTGGTGGTATTCTGTATTTTTCTTACTGACAACAAATCTCCTGAAAAGACAAAAGCCATCACTGAGTTTATTCTACTAACAGATATTCTCTGTGTGGCCAAAGCCTGATGTATTATTAAAAACATATAGATGGGTCGCACTGGGTAATATGTTCTTTTATTTTTTTATTATCCAAACCAGTTTGAGACACTTGTTTAGCCCACCAAAAGTGTATTGATTCCCAGCTGAAAATGATCATTTATAGTTTAGTTTAGGTGACATTATGACAGTGAGGATATTAAATTACGTACGACTTCAAAATATCAAGGATGACACAATGATGCCCAAGACTTAAAGACTAATCTAGATCTAATCTAAGACTAGTATTTCCATTGAAGTGTTAGATATAAAGAGAGTAAAGATGCAGGAGTACAAGTGAATAGGTAACAACACATTACCAACAAGCTAATACAGTAAATGCCCAAACTAGCATCATTAAAATCAATACATTTTCTAAAAAGTTTAAAAAGTTCATATCTGGCTATGAACTTCTTATCACTTAAAAATAATAATAAAATGCACTATTTACACTGTTTATAAGTCCCAGAAAATATACAGTTTGTTTGCTACAAACCCCAGCACTCAACACACTCAGCACACAGATGGGCTTGTGGTTGAGTGCGTCAGACAGGATACGGAAGTCTGAAAGTGTTGAGAGACTGACTGTTTCATTGTTGGTTTTGGTCTTTTGTTGGCAATAAGAAAAATATAGAACAATGTCAGCCCTCCCTCTTTAAGTCAGTCATCATTCTTCCTCCAGGTTTGGCAATGACCATGAGTTACCTGTTCCGTGAACCGGCCACCATCAACTACCCATTTGAGAAAGGGCCTCTGTCACCCCGCTTCCGTGGAGAGCACGCTCTCCGCCGCTACCCTAACGGAGAAGAGCGCTGCATTGCTTGTAAGCTCTGTGAGGCCATCTGCCCTGCTCAGGTGAAGACAAATTCACACTCAGTTCCTGCAATAGAGATCAATATTATGTAAAGAGAGTAGTCATAATAAATCCAGGAATTTATCTGTGTTAATTCAGAATATTAAAGAACATTTATAAATCATTCTGAGTGCTCAAACAGTAAGTTGATTAATGGATCAGTTGATCCACAGAAATGATGCATGGAAAATAATCTTAAAACATTCAGACTCTTTTTTTTGGTAAAATTGGTAAAAAACAAAACACAAAGTCTTCTAGTTTTCTGCCATTCTATCATCTCTTTGTTTCTCTCTGTCTCATATAAACACAACACATACTTCTAGCATAGAAAAGGATATGGCATTTAACATTGTCTCAGACTTGTGATAACAATGATTTATCTGGTGGTGCACATAGCAACTACTTTCACACAAAACATTAAGTAGGGCCTGTGCACTAAGTGAAGATGTTTATCTACTGTAGTGTGTCGCTAAATTTATGTTGCTAACATGACTCACTATTCCCACCATACCCTTCCTCCACCATCCTGTATTCTGTTAAGGGTGTTAATACTATGATGTTAATGCTACAATACCTGCTGCTGAGGCTTATTCAGTGCTGAAATACCTGTCTGTCCTGTCTGACTTTGGTTTTGTCTCTTCTCTTTGCTCCCTCTGTCGAGGACAGGCCATTACCATTGAGGCTGAGACTCGAGCTGATGGTAGCAGGAGAACTACACGCTATGACATCGATATGACCAAGTGTATCTACTGCGGCTTCTGCCAGGAAGCGTGTCCTGTTGATGCTATTGTTGAGGTAAAAATAAACATATCAAACACTGCATCATACAGTCAATTTACCATCAAAATCTTAAAGTAGAGCAAGAAACTTCATGTCGTATGTGTGCAGTTAGACATTAGATTTTGACTTTAATTTTAATGTCAATCCTTTCCTCAATCCTTCACTCAGGGTCCAAACTTTGAGTTCTCCACGGAGACACATGAGGAGCTGTTGTACAACAAGGAGAAGCTGCTCAACAATGGAGACCGATGGGAGGCTGAGATAGCAGCCAACATACAAGCTGACTACCTGTACAGATAAACTGACCATTGTATCTGTGCACCCAAAGTGAAGATGTGTCAAACGTGAAAATGATGCATCTAATCATAGTCCTATGCATTAAAGAGATTATGTGTAGCTTTACAAATATCCATATAAGCGGTGAAGCCTTGCAACTTTATATTGTTGTCAGAAATTAGAAAAACAACAAACACGCACAATTATTTATCGCTCGTGTTGATATTGTACTTTATGATGTTGACTTTATAATCTCTAACCCATAGACTATGCACAATCTGTGATTAACTATTTTGTGCCGCACTTTAGACGCATGTTGTATCTGATTTAATAGCCAGAACATTTCTCAAACAGTATATGTATGTAATTTTGATGAAGCTATTAAAGATACTGAAATAAAGCTTGTTTTTAAACTTGAACTGTTGAACTTGTTGCACTGCAACAAGTTCTGAAACTATCAGTTGATTAATTGATGAGCCATCATGATTAAATCATGCATCAATCAAAAATTCCAAATATCACCTGATTCCAGCTTTAAATACATGAGAATTTTATCTATTTTATATGATATATTTGGGGGTGTTGGACCGTTAGTCTGTCAAAAAAAAAAAAAAAAAAAAGCTATTTGAAGACATCACCTTAGACTGAGTGATAGCAATGGTCAAATCTGGATAAATAATTGACAGATGGATTGATTCTAAAAAGAATTCTCAGAAACAATTAAAACAGGTCCTGCAATGTCAGCCATGCTTCAACCACTATTAAACATTAAGTAGATCTGAAGCAAGTAGCACTTAATAGATTAATTAATCTACACTGATTAATAATTGAATATTATTCGAATAAGAACAATCTGCTGGTTCCTGCTTTCTTTGACTAATTTAAATACAATTACGGTATGGACTGTTGGTCGGACAAAAGCTATTTGACATGTGATGAGCATTTTTTACTATATGTTTTTAAAGATATTCTCTACATCAAACTGAGAAAAAGTCAGCTGATGAATCAATAATGAAAACAGCGTTAATGCATTCCCAATGATAACACAGTTTTTGAAGGAAGTAAACATAGCAGGTCTTAAATAACACACCCAAATGCACCCTTTCTAATTTGTCACAGGAAGTGTAAAAGCATACAGTTTGGTATAATACAGTACTTTATAAGGTGTAATACAGGGTGTACAGAAGCTACGTGTCGTGTCATAATCTATAGGAGTAAATAACTGCGGACATGCTGAATCATGGTCTGGGAGGTTCACTCCTCCACTTCTAAAATCAAATGCGTTTTTTTACCATAGGTTTTTTACCGCTGCGGTGGTCACGTGATAAGGGCGGAAACTGACTCATAGTCCACGCCGAATCTCCCGCGAACGCAGCCATTTACTCTTTTTCTCTCAAAGCGGCAGCACCGGTGAGTCTTCCTCTCATTATGGGCCAACCTAACATTTTAAGTTTGTGTTTATCAGGTGAAGTATGTTAAAACAACGGGGAACTTGAAGGTGTGCGTTTGTGTTCATTTGGCGTTGTAAGTGTGACCACGTGAGGAAATAGGCCATTGATTATCTTGTGCTAACTCCTGGCTACAGTTAGCGGTTAGCATAAAAAGAATGGCCTCCATGCCTTGTGGGCTAACAGGTTAGCACGCAGAGCTCTACCTCATTGCACTGCTTTGTTCTTGAAAACCGCTTTTATTCCTCAAAGTTGGTGTATTTAAACTTGTTGCCAGCATCAACCTTGATTGCGTGTCATGTGGCCTGGTGTGTGAAACGTCGTTTTTGTTATAACTGGGCATCAACTGCAACATGGAACATATTAGTCCAATTGTTCCACTCGAACAAGAAGTGCGGTCTCGCGTCGTATGGCGCACTCAACGTTAGTCGCTCCTTAGCTAGCGAGCATCTCACAGTGTTAATATGCGGCTGTAGCAGCGAGCTTGATCGTCTTTTCAGTTAAAATTCCGGCTTCAGCCTTACATTTGTAGTTGTTTTACCTGTATTGTGCTTTTGATCACATTCAGACGTTACTGCAACTGTTCTTGCTAACGTGTTGGAACGTTAGCATGGATAGAAAATGCTAGAACTCGTAATTGCTAGGTAACGGGCTACGGAGTGACGTTATAACCGTTAGCTATATAACGTAAACCGCCCAAAGCACCAGAAAAACGTTAACTGTGCAGTTTTAAGTTAGCGACTTTGTTAAGGACCCCCCCCCCCCTAATTTCTCGAAGTGTAACGCTGAATGCGGTGATTGCTAACAGCATTAGCTTAGCGTTACTGATGACTGTCCAACTTGGCAGACAGTACGGCGGGTAACCTGCTGCTAACCGTCCCGCCTTGTTTTGTTTCACTCAGAAAAATCGCAACCACGGCGGACTCAATGGCACAGTGTGTTCCGGTGGCGGTGTTTAAGGTAAGTTTGGTTTAACATTACATATGTGTTTTATTGTATCAATCATGGAGGTGTAGAGACTTGTTCTAATTGTTAGCTGGGCTTAACCGCCCGTGTGCGGAACCAGTACCAACCAGTCTGAACTAACTGCTCTCCTGCTTGACAGCTGGTGTTAGTAGGAGATGGAGGAACAGGCAAAACAACGTTTGTGAAGCGGCACATAACGGGAGAGTTTGAGAAGAAATATGTTGGTGAGTATTTTCCCCATGTGAAGTGTGAATGACCCATTACAGAGGATGAGTTAAAGATCCCCTCCAGACATATTTTAAGATGTACATAAATGACTCTGATTTGAATAATTTTGTCTTTTTTCCACAAAAGTCCAGTCATCTTGTTAAAAATCCTTAAAACGACACCATCTCACTCATTAAAAAAACTCTAGAACCCATAAATATGCAAAAATATTTCACTTTGAAAGTTTAACTGCTGGACATAAGATGTCTCCTTCACTGTAAAGTCATTTTTTGTAGTGTTTATACACTGGAGGCTCCAAGTTTCCTAATCACTTAAGTTGAATATTGGACCAGGTTTGGCTCCCAAGCTGTTTGTGATGCCACAAATGATGCTCATAGGCTGATCCCCTAAAATTGGATATTCAGTGAGCGCAGAGCAACTTGTCACTTTCAGCACATGAATGTGAAAACAGCCTTCAAGTGTCAAACTCTGCACAAACATCATTCTGCACAGTGAAGCTCAAACATCCAACTGAAGGGATGAGAAGAAAACTTTTTTGGGTGAAGGGGGACTTTAAAGATAACATCTCTCAACTGTGATGCTCAGTCACTTGGAGTGAGGCATTATGCATCAATAAGCAGGACTGGATTAACTTGGCAATGGGCTGTGGGCCCCTGCTGAGCCCTCTGCCTGCCCAAACTTAGTTTGGGTTATAAATTGATTAAACTCACTTAGTAAAGAATATGAATTGTGTATTCATTATATTTGGAATATTAAAGGTTAAAAAGTGTATTTTGGCACAGATAGGACCTCAAGATTCGTGACAAATAAATTACCACAAGTTAATTAACTGACTGAACTAATTGTTTACTCTACATGTAACAGAACAGGCATCACAGGTTTGAAATTGTCATTCAACAATAAACTGACATGCATCTGTATCTGATGTCAGAAATAAAGATTGATGCAGAATGAGATTTGTCACAGAAACATCCTAGCCTGATCATTAATGAATCAAGATATTCTTGTTGCACTTCCTTATTCTATGAATCCTCCCCATTTGTCTTCCCTCCTAAATTATCCATATTTTCCAGCTTTCTTACACTCATGCATCTTATGTTTTCTTATCATTTTAGCCACTCTTGGAGTCGAGGTGCACCCGCTGATGTTCCACACCAACAGAGGAGCCATCAAGTACAATGTGTGGGACACAGCTGGTCAGGAGAAGTTTGGAGGCCTGAGAGATGGCTACTACATTCAAGGTGCTGTTCACAATCCCTAACATGCTACTTATACTTGCTTCATGCAGAAATCATGCCACCTTTGTCATGCATTTTCTGAAATTAATCAGTATTTAAAACTTCACTGCTACCTCCACAGCTCAGTGTGCTATCATCATGTTTGACGTCACCTCTCGAGTCACCTACAAGAACGTGCCCAACTGGCATCGTGACCTGGTCCGTGTCTGTGAGAACATTCCCATCGTCCTTTGTGGCAACAAGGTGGACATCAAAGATAGGAAAGTCAAAGCCAAAAGCATCGTGTTTCACCGCAAGAAGAACCTGCAGGTAACAACTGTGCCCTCACACATCAGTTACATTTATAAATTAAGGACAGCATTGATTTGAACTGTTCTAACTGCTTTTACCTGCTCTTTCCTCAGTACTATGACATTTCTGCCAAGAGTAACTACAACTTTGAGAAGCCCTTCCTGTGGCTAGCAAGGAAGTTGATTGGTGACCCAAACCTGGAGTTTGTGGCCATGCCTGCCCTCGCTCCCCCAGAGGTCCAGATGGACCCAACCCTTGCCGCGAAATATGAGGAGGAGCTTCAAGTGAGTATGAGGATGATGATGATAACGATACAGACACAGTGTCTGTTTAGGTGACTATATGTAATAATACCAAGGAGCTTCTTTGCCTTATTCAGGTACAGAAGAATAAACTTTATGTATTTAGCAGGACACAACATTGACTTAATTCTAATGGCTGTTTGTCATTCTCCAGGTTGCATCACAAACAGCACTCCCAGATGAAGAAGATGACCTCTAACCTGTCACCTGAATTTTCCCTCTGCCCTTCCCCCCCCTCCCACCCCGCTGTGGACAGAAAGTTTTTGGAGTTTTGCCCCCTTACTGTAAAATCCCTTTTCAGATTTTTTATTTTTGAATTTTTTTGTTTGTTTTAAAACTAAGGAAAAAAAACTTGGTGGAAAAGTTGTTCTAATTTCACTGTATAAGACACACCCACCCTAGTGTTGTTGTTGGCATGGCGACGTGCTACTCTTCATCTTCGAGCACCCTCCGCTGCACTTACCCAGCTCGCATAATGCTGTTGTACGGTGTACTGGAAGCACTAAGGGAGTAAACTTTGAATAAAAACATTCTCAATATTACATGTCCAGGTTTGTTTTTAATTCTCTGAAGTGGCAAAGTCACAGATACGCTGTTGGTTTAAAGTAAATCCAATAAAATAAATACATTGAGCTCTGGATTATCCACAGTAATGGAGATGCTCTCTGGAAAGTCGTCTTGCTGCTGAATTCTAAATCATTTTTCAATGCAGTGTTAGAGGTGGGCAATACTATTAAAAACCCATTAGATCACATGTGTAACTTTATATTTCAGTATTGATTATTTAATGTTGTGATTAATGAATTGCATAATTTAATAGATGAGCTATTAATGGTTTTAGCTAAAGCAGCAGGTGAATAAAGGTACCCCAAAGATCTATTATGGGCTTTCTTTTTACAGTAGACATTTTAACGTCCATAAAAGGGAAACGCAGAGGTGTTAATAAAATTATCTATGGTCCTTCTACTCAATTGTTCCAGTTAGCTGTGGCTGTGAGTCATGCACAATACCAGGACCCTGAAAAATGCAGCAAAATAAACCCAGTCCTTTTTATATACACTACTAATGCATAAAAATATCTTCATGGGTCTAAAAACCTATTGTCATAAAGTGGTCCTCTTTGAGCTACAACATTGGCCACAATGGGCCCAATTCAATTATCAGACATTGCACTGATAGATATCAAACAGTTAATCCTGCATGTAATGGGGTGCAATGATGTAACTCTTAGAAAAGCTTACAGTGGTGCTGTTACATCCTAAACATAAGGTCCTTTTAGACGGAATCAGATTCTTATGTAAGAGGTCTTTCCAGGGTCAACAACTTTAATAGCTCAACAGATGTAAACGGGATCTAAAATATTAAGGTAATGTTTGTCCAATCACAGTAGAGGCATTTACTACCTACCGGCCACCAGGTGTCAGTCCTGTACAGAGCACAGTGGACTGGACACCCTCTACAGCATTACGTAATAGCTTCACTCTGCGCATTCATTCTGTGTGTGACTTCTACCCGGTTTTATCCATGTTTTGTTTTTTTTTTTTTTTTTTTACACCAGGTGGTTACTACACTGATCTGGGTTAGGATGCAGTCACATGTCATAGTCTTGTGGCCGGTGTGACTATTTTTATCACCCCACACAACCACAATGCAGGTTATGTTTATCAGAAACAACACAGGTTTACGTCACATGACACCTAATCATCATCATAAGGAAGTCATCGCAGGTTACCTATCTGTTTTAGATTGAAATGAGACATAGGTTTATGATGTGTTTAGTTTGCTTAAAACAATCTTGTTATCTGACTTGTTAGCATCATCAGCCTGCTTTCCTACCTTTATGAAAACAAGTGGTTACTCTCCTCTGACTGTCTGAGTTTAAGATCCTGGTGTAGTGATTGTTATTTATTTAGTTTACAGACTAAAATGTACTAATTCGTGCCAGGATTTAATACACTGGTTTAAAAAGTACAACCTATCCTGTTGTGTTCCTGTCTCCCATATCACAGTGTGTGCTGCATTCAGGTTACACTACTAAAGCACAAAAATTATAACTACAATTCACACTTGAGCTTTTAGATAATAGTACATTAGGTGTTCAGCTTGAGGTGGAATACTTTAAGATAATGCAGTAAAATGTGGTAAAACCTGTATATTAATTAGCCTATAGACAAACTGAATGAGCTGAATAAGGAATCAACAGCCAAAAAGTACAATGGGCACAAATGAACTCAAACAACATCAGGGAACAATTTCATTTTGAATTTCTAATGTCTTACTGACATTGCTTACTGGTCTGTACTGTCATACCTTTTTAAGAACATGCTCTTCCAGGTCCACACTTTCATCCTCATAAACTGTTTTTACCCCTTTTATTGTGTGGTTGGCCATTAATAATGAGCTTTACATGATCATTTGCTCTTGTTTTGCCCCCCTGCAAAAAGCCAGAGGGGCCAGCTTCTTTTACATCACATGTTATCATTTGTGGGCTCAACAGAAGGAAGACATCAGGGGGAAACAATGGGCACTAATGTGCAGATATTTCAGTTGCTGTTAACATCCACAAATCTAAATGGGCTGGCTCCAAAAACCCTGCTTTTGTCATCAAACTGCTTTAATCTTCCTGTTTAGAGAAGTTACCAAATAGACCACATGAGATTATTTTCTCTATATGGATGTTACAATTCAATGACAACTGGGTGAATCCATGTGATTCAATCAAAAGCTCCAGTAAAACATTTTCAAAATCCAGGATATTTTAGGTTAATTTGGTTTAATTTGATCTAGAATGAATTGACTTCAATGTGCTTAGTCATGGTCAGCATGACTTGCACAATATTTGCACAGTGTTTTTGTAAGATTCTTGTCTATTGTAAATAAGGACATTTAAAAAAACATCAGTCATCATTTACTGTTGCAGCTGCTGCAGGTGGAGCTAGTTTGAACTACTTAATATACAGTTAGCTAGTTTCAGTCCAGTGGTTCCAAACCTAGGGGAGAATGGTCACCAGATAAATCTGAGGGGTTGTGAGATGACTTGTGTTTTCAGTTTTTGGACTTTTTCTCTGATCTTTGTTTTTTGGTAAAATATTTGATCATTTAACGAATTGAAACCATGTGAGAAGTTTAGAGGGAAAAATCACCATTTGGTGGAGCTGTTAACGACCCCAACTACACACTGCTTGTTGTGAGACGTGAAAAGCCAAAAAAGGTTGGAAACCACTGGTTTAATCTTTATCTTTAATCTCAATTCTAAAAGCTTGTTAAATTATCTATTGTGTCTAATCTACATCTGAAAAACTAACTGCACAACAAACTAAAGCTGTCATAAATGTAAATGTAGTGGAGTAGAAAGTACAATACTTACTATAAATAAATGTACTTATTTACTCTCCATCACTGGTTAGTTGTCTTCTGAAAGCCCCATGAATGAAATCAACGTTGTGTTGGCGTGTTATTCCTACAACACCTAAACGTATCATCGGTGCAGGTGGCTCAGGGCGTGGCCTCATCCTTGTGGACTATGGCTCGTATGCGCATGCGTGAGCCAGAAAAGTGCGTTTTAGAATGATTACTGGCCAGTGGAGAGGCAGATTAAACGGCTCCACACAACTGTTGTTTTAATCCCCGGAGCGAGGAGATTTAGCAAAGAAAAAACACTGGCTTTAAACCCAGCAGCCATATTGTATGGAAAAACGACGGCAAGACTCCTCTTTTCAGAAAAAAGTGTTTTTCTCTGCCACCTCTGCCAAGACTTTTGGGGAGTTTAATTTTCCTTCTAACTGGCGGAGGGTTTCTGTCGGACAGCTAGCTTGCCAGCTGGCTGAGGATTTCAGAGATTTGGACTAGTTTTGAAAGCAATTTCACCCAATATTGTGGTTATTTATTTGGTTTAGAAGTGTTAAATTAACCGCCTGAAAGATGAAGGACCGATTGGAGCAACTTAAAGCGGTAAGTAATGTCCAGGAAATGTGAAAAGTGTATTTTTTCCTGTAATATCTCACTGTACACTTTGATGGTCCTGTGAAAACCCGTCCTTGGGTAGAAATAAGAGGGTAAAAAACATTTTTGAAGCCTTCAACCTAAATACTTGACGCATAATTTACTAATAATTTGAAACACTGATGTCCTATGTGATGACATAACTCAATATAGATGTAGTAACACTGGCGGTTGATTTGAAACTGAGATGTTGAGTAAAAGTGTTATTCAGACATCATTTTCAGTCTCTATATATGCAGCCATCTTGTATGGTGTGAAAATTAAGTGTCAGAGTTGTAATAAATGTCATTAGTGGAGCTGTTTTCCAAGATGTTATTTTAATATACATTTAAAAGGGGTATATATTTAAGTTGTTGCAGTTATTGCTTCCAATAATATGATGTAGGTCTGTGTATATACAAATAGTGACCAGACAACAGATGAATCATTCTGTTTTCATGGTCACTGATGAATAATATCCATTAGTGATGAAACAATTAGTCATTAATTGATTATTCAATCATCTGACAGTCAATCTGGAGCAGTTTTGGTAATGGATTAATCGCTGAGATGGTTTATCAAGTGAAAATGTCAAATATTCTCTGGTTTTAGCTTCTCAAATGTGAGGATTTCTGCCTTTCTCTGTTGCCGTGAGTTTGATATGTTTGAGTTTCAGATTATTTTCCAGTTAAAAACGAGTCAAGTCAAGTATTTTATGAAATTTTATAGACAAAGTGATTAATCAACAACTGTTAAAACACATGCAATCAAAAACAGACTAATCAGCAAATCTGTCTCAGCACTAGTTGCCATTACTGCTGGAAACAAACATGGATTTGCAGACAGTTGAGGTGGATTGAACCTGCATCCAAGAACCCAAATCCTCCATATTACACTTTTCTATTCAGCCAAAACAATCAGATTAACTCGTACATATTGCAGACAGCAGCAGCAGAGTAATCATTAGCAACAGAAAACTCAATCTGATTCATATTTTTCCCATTTAAGATTGACGTAATAAACTTGATACTCATGTGGTTAAAGCCTTGATCTTACTGTAGCTTAAGTTGGGATGTGTTGCCATAGCTACCCCAAACTAGTGGCCAAATATTTGCTTGTGTATACAGTGAACTGCGGTATCCCCCTCAGGCGTTTGTTTCTCGCACAGCTGGCTTCTTTTCAGGGAAGGGAAGTACAAATAGTACAAATAGCAGGTGAAGTAGGCCTCTCGTTTGTTGGGAAGTTATCAGTTTTATTCTGTAAGAGCTGTCTGTTGTAATGGGTGTCTCCATCCTAACGGCTTTTTCCAATCTTTCCTTCCCTCTTTAGCCCCCTTCTGTACTCTCCTATCATCTTTATTTTCCTCCTCGTGTTTCCTCTCTGATGTTTTACTTACTGGCAGTAATCTAGGCTGTATATTTGTGTGTGTGTGTGTGTGTGTGTGTGTGTGTTAGCAGGTATATGTTCATGTGGATGTGGGCTCATGTGATCACCAGACATGGTTTTAGTTTTGGAGAATTTTGGGAAAAAGGAAGAAACCCAGAATAGTAGTTTCACCTGGTGAACATTAAACTAACGAAAGTTTTCTATTTTCTGCTTTCTGTTCCATTTCCCTCGTAGTATAGTCAAAGTTTCTTTCCATCAAAGCCGTATCTTTTTCACTTCTGTGTTCGGTGTTTCCCCGTAGTATACTATATGCCAGGTGGACTACCTGTGTAGCTTTACTTCACCACATGGCTCAGTTTTAACACAATGAATGGACAGAATTGTAATGAGGCTTCATCTATGTCACATGAGGGGTTTAAATCCCTTGTCAGATTTTAGCATTACATTAACACAACTGCCAATAGAGTCATTTGGTTTCTGTCACCATGCTGCCATAAATCTGATCACATGTTCCTATCCTGACACTGTGATAGCCAGTCGATCATTTTATAAATATTCTAGGGCTGTAAATAACTATTATTTTAATTTTTGATTAGTTGTTTTGTCCAGTTTATAATCAAACAAACCCAAAAGTATTCACTTTACTATCACATATGACAGCTAAAAAGTATCAAATCTTTGCACTGTTTAGCAAGAAATGATCTAAATAATTAATTAATCACTACAGTAGTTGCCAGTTAACTTTCTTTCAATTGATTAACTGTTTCAGCTCTAAGAAAGCTCTACTCTAAATATTATTTTGACTATAGTTTAGTATTTTTCCGCCCTCATCGTTCTCAGCTGTCCAGCAGGTCTGCTGGTGTTCAGTTTGAACATGTTCTGTGTTCAGAGCCGTTTTCGTCATTTATGATCCTCAGAGACAAAGTCTGACTGTTTATCACCTCCCAGTTTCTTTAAGATGACAAAGTCACGGGAAAGATAAGAGAGCTGGATGTGAATCATGGCCTAAGATTGGAGTAGAGCTTGCTGCATTGTGTGTACACAGTTACATAGATGATAATAAAGACGTGGAGGTCACTTTAGGCTCATTGTGTGTGTATGTGTGTATGCTCAATATTTCTATCATGATCACTCTTTGATCTTGATCTGACTTTCCAGAGAGCCCAGTACAAAACAGTCGTACAGTTCAGGCTCCAGTGAAACGGTGTGTGTGAAGAAAGCCCTCAAGTCATTTGAGGCCGAGGATCGTGGTCTGCTTCACTGTACAGCTTCTGTCTAGTCATCGCCTTGTTGAAGAGGATTATGCAACATGACATGTGCTGCTTTGTATGCAGAACAAGCATAATTAAGTGTTTAAAATAAGAGGGGGAAAAAAGGAGAATTCAAGCTAACGTTTCCATCGTTCCTGCCTTGATGTGCGGCGTGCGTGCCGTTTTTTAATCTTGATGTGCAGTTGTCCAAATGTCACTCACTGTTTTGATGATTACACAATATATCTAAGCACAAGATTATAGCATTTTTTTTTTTTAGATTTTGGTCCAAAATCTAATTTGCTGCATTACTGTATCTCTCTGTGTCAGACACGTTTTTTTTTTTTTTGCACAGTTGCTAAATTTAGTTTGTTCACAGTTTATATATTTGTTTTTTCAGAGATGGCTGATTGGAGGACAGGAGTTATTATCCCGCTGTCATTAGACAACATTGCAGCAAACTGATAATGCAAATCTATTATTATTAATCTATAAGTACAAACATTTGATAACTCAAACTGCTTTTTTTTTTTTTTTTTTTTTTTAAACACAACCAATCAGTAATAGTTGAACTGTGCAACTCTTAATCTCTATATAGTGGCCAGAAACAATAAGAGAGTTTTGTTTTGAGTAACATTTTGATCTAAAATGTAATGAATGTTTGTTTGGCTCAAGTTTCTGCGTCTCCAAGGTTTAGTCATAAGATGAGCAAGTGAGCTTAACAAGCAACGTTGTAAAAGTTTTAGATAAAGTCACTCCCTCTGACTCTTTCTGTCAGTATCAAACTGTTTTTCTTGCACCAAATGCTTGTGCGTGGCCTTCGGCTGTTGAAGCATTTGTTGCTCTCGTCCCCTTTCCCCCGTATTCTGCTGAATGAGACACTGGAAGGAAGTGAGCGCTCGCTCTTATCTCACTACTGCAGAAATGCTGTGTGAGTGAGCATAATGTGTGTGTGCCAGGGTGCTTTATTCAATGAATAACTCGCTGAGAAATCCAAAAGCAAGCCGTGTGGCAGAGTGTGTATGTGTGGGTGCGTCTGGGGAAACTGTTGTTAGTTACAGCAGCCTGAACCAAATAGTCATGGCCACATTTGCAATTCAAATTTTAGATGAGGGGTAGAAGGTTAAAGACTACCAACTCAACATTTGAACACAAAGAAGTAGTTAGTTCCTGCTCTCTTTTTTAAAGACAAACATTGTCGTGCCTTCTGTAAAACAATTAGAAACATAGCAGCAGCATAACTCTGCTTGAAAGTTATTGAATAGTTATTGTAGTGCAGCTTAAATGAAAGGTAATATTTAAATACTATTAGTAGAAATAAAGGTTGAGTTAAAATATTCTGGTGACAAAGACCCTGCAGAAGTCTGCTGATATCTGAGTGCAGGGAAGTCGAGGTTTGTTACTTTGACTTTGATCCAAGCGGGCGCCTGACTTTCTCCAGGAAAAAGTCAGGTGTGCAGACTTCAGACTCTCAGTCACTCATTACAAAACAGAAACACAGACGCCTACTGTAAACACATTTGTCTGTAAAATGCAGTAATTGCAGGTAATTGAAAGGGAGGGAACTAAAAGGGAGCTTAATGTCTTTTCTCACTAGTCGTCAAATTTTACAGGGAAGCCGTAACTCCACTTAAAGAGACCGGAGCTCACCTGAAAGAAACAACATTTTGAGTTTGCAGTGATCTCAAATAAATAAACATTAGCGTTTCTTTTACTGCAATGAGTGATGTAAGAAATGCATAAAATGTAATATCCCGTCATCTGTAATTTTCAAATATGTGTGTGTATGTGCGCAACTGTGCTTCATGGTCAGTGCGGCTGACTTTATCTCATGTCAACAGTGTGTATAATGTGCTTAATCTGGACACGTGCAGGATGTTTTTAATGCGATTCATCTTGTATTATTTTGTACGTCTTCGCATAAATTGTTGACGATTGTTGACGATTTTGGTCTCAGATTAGCGATTCTCAGTTCGGTCAGTGTTTGATCACACGTCAGACGCAAAAATAAGATTTTAGAGGAGAATGGATGCTAATTTTCCACACAGTGATAAATTACTTTTATAAACAGACTCAAATTTCTCACTACGTGGTGAGTTTAATGTTTATTTCTCCCTGTAACATTCAGTATTCGAGGTGGTGATAACTTCATAAAGTCTCTCACTTCCTCTCCTCCTACATCTGTCCATGTTTTTTTCCCCTCCCTGTAGGGGCTGGACAAAATATTAGGAACACTTTTCAATATAATGCAATCCAAACACCCATGATGACCTCAGTAACAAAGATAAAATAGATTTATCACCTTTCTGACAATGTCAACAAAAACTGGAAACGTATAAGCTTACACAGGTGTTCCTCCTGTTTGTATCACCACCTAAAAAAAAACTGATCTGACCATGAAGTGAAATACTTTTAACTGCCTTTTGAGCTTTAATTAAAAGCTGTTTGTCAGCTATATGCTGTAGTCTCTGTGGTTTTTGTGATAAGCCGCAATGTTATTCAAACACTGCTTCTCACTCTTTTTGTCTCCACCTAACACCGTCACAACACGACGTCATGATGTCTGTTTACTCTGTACCTTAGCTGTGGTTTCTTATAGTCAATTGAAAGCCGGTTGAGTTCCTGGAGCCAGGCCCTAGTCCTTCACCCTGTAAATATTCACCAGCGCTGTGGCCGACCTGCTGCACTTCCTCCTGTTTACTGACTGTCCCTCGTGACATATTTATGACCTCAGCAGAGGTTCTGATAAAATTTATGAGGTGTCAGGGTCAAGAAATTTTCTGGCTGGTGTATCGTGTGTGTCATTAATATGGCATTCAGTGGTTGTTCATGGTTTAATTGAGGTTAGCAACGTTTCCACCCTGATGTCAGTCAAAAATATGAGATTATAAAAGCTCAGACTTTATAATAACATAACTAAGCTGATCATTTTGAGGGTGGTTTTGTTTTTGAGATTTAGACTGAGGCTGTTTATTAACTCTTAACCCTTTTGTGATTTACAAACTGAAATGTTTCCTTAACATGAAGAAAAAAATAGTGATTGAATGTCTGATAAGATTCTTAGTTATATTTATTTAAACTTTGATAAGATACTGGTTTAAATGATCATTTTTCTATAATACGTTCTATAATAATATAATATATATAAGCAAATTTCCTGAACAAACACTTCCTGTTGAGACATAATTAAACGCTGATGCTTTTGATATTTTTTGTCAAATTTTTATAAAATCCCCAAATAGTTTTTTTTTTTTTTTTAGGGAAACATGTTTATATTCCTCAAGTTATATTTAAGTTTATATTTTTGATGTCAATACTGAAAGTCAGGTTATGTTAGTCAGCCTCATAAAGCATCAAAAGACACAAAAACCATCAAGCACAAAACAGTCTGTCATGTTTTGGCCTCAGGTCAGTTTGTTTAACAGGACGTCAGGGTCTTTATTTATTCTGCTCATTTTTCTGGGTGCAAAGCAGTAAAAGGTTTACGCTACAACTGTTGGATTGTTATCTATCCTCTAAAGGCAAGTTCAGTTTGTTTGTATAGCACCAACAAGGCAGTTCAACGTGCTTTACGTAAAGAGTTTAAAGGCATTAAAAGATATTTAAGAAACATATATGGCTTTATGAAATTACATAGATAAACAGGAATTAAGACGAGCAAAATGAAGTGGAAGATAAATGATAAATAATAGGAATCAACTGCCAAACAGGAACACAAAGGTGTTTACTTTGTTCTTAAGAGAAACATGTGTTACCCTTCAGACGTCAGCGCTGGCTTGCTGGAACCATGAGTGACACAATCTTTACCTTTTTATTCTGTTTAGACATGCGATCAAGACGACGATGACGTGGAGATCGCTGTGGACAATGCGGCCTTCATGGACGAGTTCTTCTGTCAGGTGAGAGGTGTACTCATTTTACTGCTTTGCTTGTATTTATGGTGTTGTATGTGGTTCTTTAAATTTTGTCATTTGCTTACATCTGTGTGTTTCAGATTGAAGACATCAGGAACAGTATTGATAAAATTGATGAGAACGTGGCTGAAGTCAAAAAGCTTTACTCGGTCATCCTGTCTGCTCCCACATCAGATCAGAGTGAGATATCTGCTTACCGTTCAACTTTCCTTCTTGTCTTTTTATCTTCCTGTACAACATTTGTTCTCTCTTCTATAAATGTATTCAACTATTCAAATATTAAAGATGTTTTCCTTCTTAATACCAGCTATATTCACATGGATTTTGTTATATTAATTTAATTAAAGACAAGACAATGAATCAATATGCTACATATTTTTTGTTCTTGGATGTAAAAACCGAGTTTCCTTAAAGCAAAATGATAAATATGCCAATGCATGCGGGTTTACAGGTTTGAAAAGAAAAAGGAAAAAGAAGTGATAGTTGTTGGCACATCAGTCCTTTTCAATGTTACTTAACTTGTGATCTATTTAGCTTCTAACTGTTTATTGCTACATGTCTCTTCCTTCCCAGAAACACAAGATGACTTGGAGGCAATCACCAATGACATAAAGAAGATGGCCAACAATGCGAGAAACAAACTCAAGAGTGAGTGTGCCTCCCCCTACCACACACACACACACACACACACACACACACAGCGTGCCATTCAGAATAATGGGGACGTATAACATGAAATGTAAGTGAAGAATGACAGAGTGATGTTGAAGTTGAATTATGATTCAGTCATTTATTTTGCTCCTCAGCCATCGAGAGGAATCTTGAGTCAGAGGAGCAGGAGAGGGTGTCAGCTGACATGCGGATACGGAAATCACAGGTAAATTACGTCCATCTGAAGCTCTTGGACATATCAAAAATAAATGTGTGATTGTTCATTATTCATTAAATAAACGAGTGAGCACGTTGTTCCTCTGCTCATTAAAAAAAATGTCCCTGTTATCTCCCAGCATGCAGTGCTGTCCAGGAAGTTTGTGGAGGTTATGACAAAATATAACGAAGCCCAGGTGGACTTCAGGGAGAGAAGTAAAGGACGGATTCAGAGACAGCTAGAGATCAGTGAGTGATTCTCACATACAAATCCATAAACGTCATGTGGTCATGTTACGTTACATTTTATTTCATGAACTCGCACATGAACCCTTTTCTTTCTTTTCCAGCTGGAAAAGCAACGACAGATGACGAACTGGAGGAGATGTTAGAGAGCGGCAATGCTGCTGTGTTCACTGCGGGGGTAAGTCTGTGTGTGTGTGTGTGTGTCTGCAGCACCCTAACATTGCCCTTTGCCTTCACACTGATCACCATGTGTTAAAAGTGAGAAAACCAAGCTGTCAGTCGCTCAGTAAAACTCAAAACCTTGTATCATCTGGTTAAAGATTAGCTGTGCTTGTGATTTGTTTTTTTTATGTGTGGGGCTCAAAGTCAGCTTTCTGTCTTGTGCCTTTTTGAGTCTTCCAACTTTAATCTGACATAATATCCAACAATCAGAGCAGATTATTATAAAAAGAAAAGTATGCAAAGACAAAGAAAAGAGGATCATTTGTGAACTGGACAATGAGAACAAATGGAAACGCTTTATGGAACGTCTTAAAGTTGCACAAACAATAAATGAAGTAAATGAGCACCAGAGTGTCTCAGTTGATCACACAACCACATGCAAGTTGCATTGAAGCTGGTGAGAAAACTTCTCTGTAAACACTTTTCTGAAGGTTCTTGTATCCAGAACAGCTTCCAAAGAATTTCTTGCACAAGGACACACGACTCAAGTTGACTTTACACTTTACTTACATTTGATAACAACTTATTTTTTCTCCAGTGCCTTTCAGTCTTGTCCTGACATGACCAAACCTTGTCATAAGATAATATTTTCCTCAGGTTGTGAACAGGTTTGGCAGACAGCTAGTTTTAATAATGAAAGTAACAAAAAAAAAAGCATCAGTATTACAATGAGGTTATATGTCTTGCTTTTCTGATTACAGTGCTGAATCTAAACACTAATTTAAAGGCACACTGAACATATTAAGCCAACAGCCCTTTTTAAAATCACACACTGATGACAGCGAGCTACCATGCAAGCTACTGGGCTCAGTCGCCCTCCTATATAAAACCAGTTCTTGGCCAGTGAGCTAACACTGGTTGCCAGGATTTTTTAAAATTAACTGTCATTTCCTTTTAAAGCAGTAGTGTGAATTTTCAATGGGGGGATTTTATGTTTCTCTGTATAGCAATGAGATGCAGTTAATTTCAAAATCTTCTGTTTGTATCTTTGTTAACAAGTTTCCTTTTCAGCCAAGATGCAAACTAAGTAAGGCCATGACTAATCTTAGCTGCAAAGATCAAAAAACAAGATGTTAGATAGGATCTTGTGACAAATGAGAAATCGTCATTTAGACACCGAGTCTCAGATGTGGTAAGATGTTTGTCTGTACTGAAGAGTGAACCTCTCGTTTCTACAGATTGTGGACTCTGGGATTTCCAAACAAGCCCTGAGCGAGATCGAAGCTCGACACAAAGACATCGTTCGTCTGGAAAGTAGCATCAAGGAGCTGCACGACATGTTTGTAGACATCGCCATGCTGGTGGAAAGCCAGGTACGCTCCTCTACATCCGTCTGCTCATCATTTCATCCATCAATCAGAAGTTAATAGAGCTACTTTAAAAACATTTCATTCACTTAATCAGTTTACTCTTTCCATTCCTCCTTGACTCTTTCCCTGACGGTATTCAACTCTTGTCTCCTGTTTACTTCACTTGCTGCCCATGTGGTGCTCTGACTATCAATCTGCATCTGTCTTGTGTTTCCTCTTTTCCAGCTCCATGCCTTTTTCATACCTCCTCTTCCTCTCCTCTGCCACCTCCATCTCATCACCCATCTTTGATGGATCAACATCAATGCATTTAGTAAGACGTGTAAATAAATCATCAGGGTAGATGTCACACTGGAGTCAAACACATGTTGATTAGTCATTTCTATTTATGTGCACACTTAAGTATAACCGCATATTTCTTGCTGCTTGCATCATGCTTTCTGAGGGAAAGCCTCGTTTGAGGTAAGAGCACATTCCTGCTGTTTGTGTTGTGTGATTTCCCAGGAAACTCTTTTCTTGCTATATTTTTTTTTTGAAGAGGTTTGTGCTAAAATGATTTGATGTTCAGCATTAATATAAATGCTACTGTCATTAGTGTTAACTTGAAAGAAAAACTTGTTTTGGAGTCGTTGAAGATAGAAGAAGAAGACCTTCAGACAAGATTTCTGTATCAAAATATATTTTGTATTTGAATGAGTCACATATGACTTTGTGTTGCTTGTTCTGTGTTGCACTGTCTTATTGATTTGTTGTGTGTTTTTCAGGGTGACATAGTAGACAACATAGAGCAGAATGTATCCAAGTCAGTGGACCACATAATAGCTGCTAAGGAACAGACCAAAAAAGCTGTAAGGTACCAGACCAAAGCACGCAAGGTAATGTACTTTAGCCAACTGCCACATCAGTTTGCATGTGACCTCTTCCTGTTTTCTTTTCTGCTTAATTTCAAGACACAACTTTTTTCACCACGCATTTTGCCATCAGATCACTCTCCCGACCTATACGTACACTGACAATCACACACAGCTCTTACATTCTGTGTGCTACTCTGTCTCTCTCCCTTCTGTCTTTTATTTATTTACTTTTATTGCTTTCCATCACCTCTAACAACATGCACCACGTTAGGGTGGAATGATTGACAGGATCGAGAGCAACATGGACCAATCGGTGGGTTTTGTGGAGCGAGCTGTAGCGGACACTAAGAAAGCTGCCAAGTTTCAGCAAGAGGCTCGACGTGTGAGTGACCACAGTCAAGAACAGCAGTTCGGTTTCCCAAAAGCATGGAAATAGTTTACAATAGAGTCACGGTGAATCTGAATTATGGATGTATTACATGAACTGGATACTGGACTCAAAGATGGCGTGTCTGCGTGTTCCTGCTCGGCCCATAGACTTTACATTGGGATGATGTCATGAATTTTTTAATTGTTTTTCTAGTGTCTAGGAAGGTTTTACAAATATAAAAGTCTTCATGGATTAAAAAATCATAATACAAAGAGTAATAATGGACATTATCTGCAGTTTGAGGTGTCATGTCAAGTTTTACAGACGTCTCTTTTATAATGGTGTATAGGGGAAAATGCTTTTTGGGCCGCAGGTTGTTATTTTTTTTGCTGCAATACTTTAGGAATTACCACTAGCAAAAATTGGCAGCAAGGCTGAGCAACAGCCGCATATCAGCTCTCTTAATATATCCATGCCCTGAATCAGTGGTATTCCAATTTAAATGGATTTGTTACTCCTGGATCGTATTTGATAGTCTCTCCAGTACCTGAAACAACAAACTCTCATCAACTCAGCCCCTTACAGTTTCCATTCACACTCGGAACACTCAGTTAGCACATGAAAAGTATGAACAACTGGAATTTAACACACAAAGATGCTTTTGGGAAACCTGCCTGACAACGTGAAGACCTCCCCCAGCATCAAGACCCTGATCTTCACTTGATCCTTACCTGTGGTGACCCTCAAGCCTTCTACCTCCTTTGTTCCTGAACCTTCACCCTGTGACCTGTGGATCCCTGTGCTTAGAAAAACCACTGTGACCCCCCTCACTGCCCACCACCCCAGCACCAAGAACAAGAACATAGACCACCACATCCCACCTGCTTACACAAACACACACACACTCACAGCTGCAACACTTTACTCTTTCCTCTCTCTCTCTCTCTTTCCTCTCTCTCTTTCTCTTTCTCTTTCTCTTTCTCTCTCTCTCTCTCTCTCTCTCTCTCTCTTTCCTCTCTCTCTTTCTCTTTCTCTTTCTCTCTCTCTCTCTCTCTCTCTCTCTCTCTCTCTCTTCTCTCTCTCTGTCTGTCTGTCTGTGCTGTTCAGCTTTAACCTTAACTTTGTCTTTGTTTACAGTTGGCACATGTCTTCTGCATTATTCTTTGGTTTTAGATGAGTTTGGAGATTTCGCTTGTTAGTTTCAGTCTATCACAGCATGTGTGCGGAAATGAAGTTATTATTGACATTTTTACAGAAAGAAAACAGCGTGGTAAACACTGTTGGGCCAAGAGGAAACTAGTTTATCTGACTTTAGCAAGATTGACGCAAGATTATGTGGTTACCAAGCTACAAAGAAAACTCTTGTTATTTGATATGTCTGTTGTTACCTTCATATAAAACTAATTACACATAAACATCAATTAAAACAGACATAGAGGATACACTTATTGTTGTTTCCTCACTGAGAATGGTCCTGATGGCGCTGTTTGGTTGTTCCCAACAGAAAGTGGTGATAATAGTGGTGGTTGTGCTGATCTTGCTGGCACTGCTAGCTCTCATAATCGGGTTGTCAGTGGGATTGAAGCACAGCTGATGAGCTATTTGAATAAGAGGAGAGCTAAGGGTGAGTAACTCTGGAGCAAATAACCTCTGTGGTGTCACAATGGGTGTGAGTATGAGGCCTGCGTTGAAAAAGGGTTTGCACGCTATTCTATCAAAGGCTCTGTGTGTGCGTGTGCGTCTGTGTGTGTGTATTCTCTCCCTGCAGAGGGCTTAAATGAGGTGTGTTTGTGTGTATTTGAAGTTCCTGGGTGTGTGTTTTTTCTCCTCTCCTGCAGCACTTGCCTCTGGTTAACTGCTGAGCAAACAAAGCGGTGCTAGTGGTGCGTTAGTTTCACAGTTGGAGTTGCTGTTTGGTCTGTGGGCTCATTTCAATGCTCACCTCCCCTGTCATTAACACTGTTCTCCCTTTCTCTCTGTCTCTCTCTCTGTCCCTCTCTGTAGAAGATGATCATTATTGGTGCACTCTGTGCTGTGGCTGTTGTCATCATCCTCATCATCATCCTCACCCAGACACTATAGCAGGACCTCAGTCTTGCAAGTTTATTCATCTGTACTCCGTCCTTCCCTCCATCAACCTGCAAACCAAAGCAAAGACTTGATATCGATCACTCCGCACAGATGTATTCATATTTCACCCACAGAGGTACATCTCATCGTTTAGCTAGTAGATAAACGGTGTGGAGAAAAAAAGAGGATCTAGGGGACTCTTTATAAAATCATTCCTGATCTGTGTATACCAATCCAAACCATCCTCCCTGGTCTGCGAGTCGCTGTTTGACTCCATCAGGTGGCTCGGACAGTTTGAGGATGCTCTACTGCAAATGAGGAAATGAGACTGAGGCTGACGTGAGGTACAATACCTATTGTATCTCTGAGGAAGGGAAAAGGGAATTGAAAAAATGCCATATCATAAAAATGTCCCTCAACATTTTATTGTTCAACATTCAGTGCCAAAGAAACAACCTGTATTTGTTTTAATGCCCAACCTTCACTAGAAGCACATCACCTATCTTATCTTGACTTCTTGCCTTAATGAGCCTTGACACACGTTTTGTGAAAAGCTAGCTATGTTCACTGTACTGGGATTTTGTCAGTCTTTTTGGGGAGCTCCAGCACTTTGACGTTTTAATTATGTCTTCTTCCTTGGATTAAGCTCAGATGATCATGTAAATAATAGAACTATTATTTTGTGTGTTGTCAATATCTAAGCATGATTATGGCTTGGTTCTTTAGCAGAAAAGAGGAGCTGCATGTTCGGCTATGATTCTTTAGTGCAGAGAGTGATTTTTAAATGTGAAAGATGCTGCTTATGGAAACACATTTCATGAACAGGTGGAGCTAAGTTAATCAAACAAGCCAAAAAGGGGAGATAAACATGCATACCTTTCTTGAAGACTTGTCGAACACTGAAACAACAGGAAGACAGATTTTAAAAAAAAAATCTTCTTACAATGTTAGCCATGATAATGCTTGTGTTCTGTACTGTTAAAATACTGTAAAAATAACAGTGTTTTAATACCAAAGGATATAAAGAGACACAGGTAGTAACACTAGTGACTGAACGTGTTCTCGACAAGTGCCAGAATAGACTTTGTATTTATTATACTTTTTGATCACATGTTGCTAATAAAGTCACATACAGGACGCAGTAGACACTCCGACCTACAGTAACCTGGCTGCAATTCCTTATGTATATATTTCAGGTCCCATAATTTCTCTACGGTAAACCCAGTTTACACTTTATTAAGATACACCTAGCTAAAACTAATGCAGCCCTTGCTAATAATCCTACCTTAATGATACAGTATAATGTTTAGTCTTTGTTCAAACTGTCATTTATGGTTGATTTACGGGCTGCAGTTTGTGTTGCTATTGAATTGAAAGATGTTTCTAATACTTTAACCCATTTATGTCAATAAAGCGAGACAAAATATTAGAAACACCTCTTAGTGTAGCGCAGTACACTTTTACAGCCTCCAAAACGACCATCAAATTGAATCGACATCTCTAAAACAAAATGAACATTACAACCTTCATTGCGGTTGGATTTATTGAAGGGTTGTTGCATTAAGCTGCATTAGTTTTAGCTAGATGTACCCAATAAGCTTAATTGTGAGTGGTAACTATCATTTCATTACTGTAGGTGTTTTTGTTTCTTGGAAGTGGGAATGTCTCAAGCTGAAACACACTGCACCGGTAGTCACTCAGGTTTTAATAAGGTAATTAAACCATTAAACCAGGTGATGATAACCCGTGAACAGCAGCTGAGATACTATTTCCACCAGTAATCATAAAGAAGAGCCTACATGATCCCTCATAATCTAGATTTTTGACCATATATGTGATTAGTGTCTAGAGGAGCCTTAACTGAAAAATGCACCATGTTTTATGGAGTCACCATCAATGAGAGAAGTCTTTGTTTTTTGTTCAACTGGAGCCTGAACAGTGCCTTTTAATCCTGATTGTGGAGGGAGCACTGGAAAGTGAGAGAGGCCTTTTGGCTTCTGTCCACAACTGTTCAAGTCTGATGCCAATCTGATGTCAATTTGTTTCCTTCACACCACTTTAGCCGTCAGCACAGGCTGTAACGAAAGAGAGGAGAAAACTAAAACTGTTGTAGACTGTTTTTAAGTTGATGTGCACATGATTTTAATGGAAATTAAAGATTTTATGTTTTTTTAATTTCTGCTTGTAGTGTTTTCTTGTGATTTCTTTTTTTTCTTTAAACATGTTTGATCTGCTGACCTTTTTTTAGTACCAGAAGGGAAACATGTGACATCATTTTTAGATGAGTGCATGTTATGGTGGTGAATGTCGTTTTTTGTTTTTTAATGGGACGAGAGCTGTTGTCAGCAGATGATCTTTACACTAACAAAGTCTGTTGATTGAGCATTTTAAGCGCTTTTTTTACTAGACTGTCAGAGGAGGTAAGTTATACGTTTTCACCTTTTCTTCCTCTTGAGACACACACACACACACACACACACCCCAACCTCTCTGACCCTTGGTTCTCCTTTTGCTCAACCATTTCCTCAAACCGGTGTGTTGATAAATGTGAATAATGTTATTGTGTCTGTGGCTGCTTTGTTTCAGACTCCCCTCATTCTGTTTTTATTCTCAATTAAATCCACAGAAAAAGATGATGATTACATTGTGCTGTGCCATCATCGGGATCGTTGGTTTCTCGTATCTCTACAGCTTCTTCTCATAAAAGCTTTTAGACAAGGTAAAACACCTCAATTGGCATTCAACATTATGCATTTTGTTCTTGCACCCTTAATATCAAAATAATATTTATATTTTTGGTCTTTGTGTGGTGTTTCTAGTAAAGAGGATTTCTCCAAGAAAAAAGAAGATATTCTTGAGGTGCTCCCCCTACTTCTACCCTGACTTTTATTTGAATCTATTTTAAAACTCATGAAGTAAAAAAAAAAAAGAAGAAAAAAACCTTATCTGGTCCTGTGCACTTCCCCTACTATTTATCATTTGAATTAAATTAGATTTCTTGCTGTATGAAGTGTTTGATAACGTGTAATAAATGTGTAGATCTTTCTAAGTCTGTCAGTTCACAACCAGGTGGAGCCTCATGGACTTTTAATAATTTTTTGGACCACCGTACCGCCTCCTGGTGGTACATCGAGGAGACGATCATATTTAGAGAAATTTTAAGAATCAGGAAATTATTAAACATTTAGTAACATTTTTTGTGTGTGCTGTCTTGGCTTTAAAAGTCGAGCTATGCACTTACAAACAGCTGTGCTTTGGTAATAAGAAATCTCCATATAAGTAGTATTTTCTGACTTGTTTGTTGTCACAAATGTAATAAAGTGTGTGATTTTGTTGTGTGTGATCTGTCTGTATGCGTCTGTGCTGCTGAAATGCTTGTAATGATGGTCTTTTCTGCAACAGAAACTCACTGGCTGTGTGTCAACCCAGTAAAGCTTGTTATGTAATAAATGATTTCTGTGCGTTGTACCAAGTGTTGGTGTGTGTGCTTCGCTTCTTGGACGTGGTTCAGCTTCTCACTGGATGTCTGCAACCCCTTACAATTATCGCAACTTGTGACTTTCTGAGCATAAAAACGTTATTCGTCCCTTTTCTCTCCCCATGTGTGAAAGCCGCAGCTAATGCATGGCGATGTGCAACATTAACATCCGTGTATGGAGAGCTTCACTGACCTCATTTCATCCCCCATCTTCTTCCTATCCAGAGGCAGGCCCGGCCCATAAGCACGACGAGGGCGGGGTCTACATAAGGGTGCGCTCGTTTTCATGCTTTGTGTTTGGAGGCTGAGCAGTGAAACGAAAGGATAAAACTTTATTGATGCACAGCAGGGAAATTTACCAATAACGCAGTTTTATGTTATTCCAGATCAACTGACCTAAAGTGACAGAGGATACAGTATATGTGAAAGATGTTCATGTGTAAAGTGTATTTATGCATAATAACTACATTAACACAATATGAACATGAATATCCTATTAACAAATAACATATAAAGTAATTTATACATACAGACAATTCAAATTAATGCTGCAACTAACAAGTTTATTATTATTATTATTGATTAATCTGCTGATTATTTATTTGGATAATTGTTTTGGTCTATGTAATGTGGGGAAAAAAACAAACAAACAAACAAACAAAACATCTCAGTTTCCTAGTACTCAAAACTTCTTAAAAAGTGAGGTTTTATCAGCACAATGTACTTAATTTTACTTAACATGTGTTCAAGGTAGGACTTTTAATTCTACCTATTTTATACAATGCTTAATAGTTTAATTAATAATAATAATAATGCATCATATGTAATTATTATATTTTGTGAGAAAAATCTGAATCTGCAATGTAACCAGCAACATTTATCTGTCAGGTTAATGTATTGGTACAATGTTTTCCTCAGAAGCATAGAGTTGCAATTTTTTTAAAGTGGTTTGGAGGGCTTCTGTAAGTTATTTTGGGGTGCAATGAGTTAGAATAGTGACATAATTCAATATTTTTTTTATATCTAAACATCATAATAAGTCTATAGTTGTTCAGGGCCCTTTCAGATGAGGGCCCCAAGCTGTTACCTCCTTAATCCAATGGCAAAGTCCGCCCCTTGTAAAAACCGGGTAAAACAAATCAAGCACACTTGTATATTAATATATTATAATCTGGTTTAAATAGCACATGTTGTGTCCAATCAGAGCGCCTGTATGCAAACGTCTCTGAACCGAGGCTATATCGGGGGGGCGGGTCATGAGCCCTTTTTTCTTTTTTCCAGGTTTGTGTGTATATATGTGTGTGTGTGTTTTGACCAGCTGAAAATGGCGGCTCGGAGCGTCGAGTAGCTCTAACTTTATCGCCTAATAATAATAATAATAAACATAACAATATTCACAGCCGCTGTCACATAACATGGGGAGAAACTTGACGGAAAGACCTCACACACTGTAGTTGGGAAACGTTACCTTGACGACCGCGACAGAGTAACAACGAAAGAGGTAACGATAAAGAAGCTTACAACTGCTAATGTCAGCTAGCAAGCTAGCGTCTGTTTTAGCCGACGACTTATGAAAGGGATTGTCAATTGAGCTAGTTTACGTTAGCCGATAACACCAGGTAAATAGCGTCAGTTAGTAGAAACATTTATCCAGAATATTATTCTTTAAATATACTCGCTGTGACCGGCACTTGTCTTTATATATTCACGCAAGTTCAACGTTAACATTTGTCATATTTGTACGTGTTGCTAACCTTAGCTCGATGGTTGTAACAACACGCTAGCAGGGCTAACTAACTAGCTAGATTGTTCACTGTGAGAGACGTGTGTGTGTTTTCTATGCGATTAAAATACAGTAAAACGTCGTGACACCTATGTGATATCTAACCAGTGTAATTTAACCCTGCTCACGAAACTTTACCTCTCTTTTTAGACATTATGGAGGATCCTACACGGTACAGCAAACGCTTGGTGAGTAGCTTCCCGGAACACTAGTTTTATGTTTCTAGTTGCAACTGTTTTGTGCTTTTCATCCAAGTTGTGTGTGTGCGTAAGGTGTTGTGTGTGTGTGTAAGGTTAGCCTTTAACAAACACTAAGTTGAGAAAGTGGTGTATTGGGTTGAAATGATGGACAGCTTGTGTCATGTCAGCGGTCCTTTTCTGCTAAGTGTGGCATCCTAATAACAGTAATGAACCTGTCTAAAGACGTCGGGTTCAAGAGAAGGTCAAGTTCAGTGTCTAACCGGACAGTATTTGTGCTGTGACCTTGCTTCACCTCCTAACAATGCTTTCCCCTGCTTGTAAAGTAATTAACAACAGCGGGGTGAAACTTCCCAGTGTGTACACAGTTAGGTTTCATTGATACTAGTGGTTAAGAGAATGATATTGAAAGATAGATGATACATAGATAAATGTTTGTGAGACAAAGCTTTTTGTCGCTATTGTTGATAGATTTAGGAAAGCATGTCTAGGCCTTTTTGTTGAACACATAAAAACAGCAACACACAATACAGTGCAACTTAATTGTAATTAATTAATTCCCTTTGTTTTTTTTTTTTATTGCTATACATTAAATCAGTAGTGTGGCCTTCTCTCATGATTTTTAAATTATTTTCAAACAAAATTATACCTCTCACTGCAGCCTTCAGTTATTGAAGTAAGGAGCGTCAGAGTTTAGATAATGCCACATTCGTGGTGAAGGGATGGGGGTGGGGAGATCTCAGGGCTGGGGTGTTGTGCTTGATCCATCTGTCTAGCCAAGCAGTGCTGCATAGGGTGAATGACAGGAGGGGGGGTAAAAGGAGGGGCAGTGTGTGGAAGATTAACCCCTGCTATTGTAATGCTGTATTGTTTGGTTCCCACATGAACTGATTTGGTAGTTGGCTGACTGATCAGCTTGGATTGATTTGTTGTGATTTTTTTTTTTTTTTTTTTATCCTTGCTTCGGGTGAATGCGTTAGTTTAGTCGTGGATGGCAGTTTTAGTTCCATTTTTACCAAAGACGTGTAAGGAACAGCTCCCGTGGGTGTCTTAACACCTTCATGTCTTAGCAATTAGAGCAAAGTAAGAATATTTTGGAAATATGTCAGCCAGTGTTGCAAAGGGATCGTGGATACTCCCGCAACTATGCTCATTTCAAATGTACTTAGTTGCGTTTGTGTGAGTAGCAGAGGTTTTCTTAATAAGAATAATGTGGTGAAAAAGTATTAATATGGAACCAGTTGTCCACCAAGCTGTGAGTCAGAGCACAGTTTTGTTTTTGTTTTTTTTTTTAAGGAATTGACAGGTTTCATATGTGATGTTCTTCCAAGCACACCCCTTGAATCACTTTTTTATGATGTAACTTTATAAATATGTAATCTTGACAGCAACTTGGCTGATAGATCGCTATAACCCAGCTTTGTCCTGATGCTAAAATATCTTCAATGCAGTAAGATGTGTGGCTGGGATGAGCTGTGGCAGAGACATCTGGTCTATTTTGTACACATATCTATTGCATGTTTGTCCATCCTGGAAGACGGATCTCTGTTGCTCTGAGGTTTTTGGGGGGTTGGGAGGGGGTTAGGGGTTCCTTATTTGACTCAAGGGTCTAAAGATAGAGGATATTGTATTGCAGTACAGATTGTAAGAGCTCCTTCATGCAAATGTATGATTTGCAATGTTGGCAGAAATGCACCACAAAAAACAAACTGTGTCCACGTACAAGTTAATGCTGACTTGTGTTGTCCTCTTTCTGTGTCTCACTACAAATGATATTGTTGATTCCTGTTTTAAGAGGTTGACAGAAATCTTGTTTTGTCACCAGCGTACAGGTACGCGGCGCCGCTACCAGGACGATGGGATATCAGATGATGAAATTGAAGGGAAACGGACATTCGACCTGGACGAAAAGTTGCAGTGCTGCAGGTTTGGCTCTGACTTGATCAAACACATGGAGGGCGAAGGTGAGATGTCAACTTGTTACTTGACAAATGTGCTTTTATATATAAATATATATATAAATATATATATATATTTTTTTCTGATACATATCTGATGTCATGTAAAGATCGTTAAGACTAACCCTTTGTTCTGTGTGCTGTGTTGCTTGATTTTATGCATCAATTGTAATGTTGTTATCTACCCAGTGCAAGTTTGTGGTTTTTGATAACTGTGTCATGGTGTCCGTATGTATCTTGTTTCTAGATTTCACATTTGAATACATCCAGAAGGAAGGGCTCAGGGATCCCATTATCTTTGAGAAAGCTGATGGCCTCGGCATACAGTAAGTAGCTTACCTCGTTCAGTTATAAGTTATCATATTGGCCCGAGTATAAGATGACGACCCTGATTATAAGATGATCCCCCCTTTTCCAACACCGTTTTTGTGAAGGAAAAAAAAAAGACGTTTTGGAGATAGACACTTTCAGACTCGTCCTATTGGAAACGTTTCCCGCATATACTGATAATCATGCGTTGAAGCCTTTTCTCTTGTAAAAGTCAAACACTTCTTTTAAAGTGGAACTAAATCCCACATTTACGTAGCTCATCTATCAGTTACATACTGACACTCTCTCCTATTAGGATCTTGGAAGAGGTCAAAGTTATTTTCTTTGGCAGGTAATATCTTTCGGACTGTTTGAGCTCCTCATCATCATGTTTGACAGCAGTGATTCTGGGCTACTTGAAAGTTGATTCGGACCCTGCTCTATTTCTGTAGTAAAGATGTTGGGGAGACTCTTTTGACTCATTTTCACTCAGCATGACTTTATTTCCTCTGTGGCAAAAAACACGTCACACGAGCCTTCACAAACTCTTAAAGTGAGCTAATGAAGCACATTGAGGGCTGACTAATTACCGCAACTTTTCCACATGAAATGGCCAAATCAACAGACCAGACCAGACTGATTTGGACCAATTGTTGCATTTGGTGCCATGGTAACTTGTGCCATCGCAGTTCATTCAGCGAGGATTCAGGCGGAAGATGGACAGTCTCTTCATCTCCCAACAAAAATGATGCCATAGACCAAGCAAAACGATTCCTGAATGTTCCCACATGACGTTTTGCATTCAGTGAGTCAGAAGAATACAAGTTGATGTTGTTCACGCAAAATGGGCACTTTGGGGAATTACATTATATTTTTTTATGTTAATGGCTTTATTTTAATGGCTGGTTTTTATTTTATGCTAATGTTGAAGTGAAAGTTTATTTAATAAATACTCGTGAATGAAATGTACAAAAAAGTACAATATTTTCTCTTTGAGCTCATGGTTTTCATTTAGCATTGAAATATAGTTGTTTCTGTGATATGCAGTACTCTTTTTATCCAAAGGAAGTGATTACATATTCATTGATATTAGTTTGAAAAAAAATCACATTATTTTACTTTGCTTGCAATTTTTCCTCAGTTCCTGTAATTTAACTTTGATAAGAACACATCAAGCATCACAAATTGTATCACAGTTTTTGAGAAAAGCTGCTGCAAAATCAAGCAATTTTGTTCTCCAGTAATCACAAAAACTCATGGAGGGTCTGAGTATTGAATACCCACACTTGCCTAGCAACGAACAACCCATAATGCAACACTCTACAGGAGCCGGTGTCACGACGGCACTCGGGCCATTCAAAAAGGATCTCTGAACCTGTGAACATGTAATAGTTTCGTCATTGAGTATGAGACTTTTTCAAATGTAATTCTCAAAATAAAATATTGTTTAATATTCAGGCCAATACGATTTTAACACATATGTTGTTTTAAACCATAAAGTTTGTTTCAAAGTTCACTGCTTTGACTGTGATTCTTCAGGTAAAAAATGACACATGACTATCTCTCCTTGCAGAATGCCAGACCCTGATTTCAGTGTGAGTGATGTCAAGTTGTTTGTTGGTAAGTTTCTTCTCGCACTTACAGAGTAAATGGTTTTGCTTTCTGTCCATGTAACATAGCATACAAACCGTCTGTCGCTTGGTGTTTTAATCTGAAATAATAGGTATTGCAAACATTTTTAATTCCATTTGGTTTTGAAACCCTAATACTTGCAATATAATGTCTTTATCTGCTCTGCTGCTATGCAACCAATCTCTCAGTGGCCTCAGTTATTGAACTCCTATTAATTCTGTTACAGGTAGTCGACGCATTGTAGACGTGATGGACGTAAACACTCAGAAGGGAATCGAGATGTCGATGGCTCAGTGGCGGCGCTACTATGAGACGCCACCATCAGAAAGAGAGAAACTCTACAATGTCATCAGCCTGGAGTTCAGCCACACCAGACTAGAGAATCTAGTGCAACGACCAGCTTCGGTAAGAAGACGCTTAATTTCTCAAAGCGGAGTTTTACAACATATCCAGATGTGCACATAGTTTAATGTTTATAGTAGAATTCCTTTACAGATGCATGTAAACTAGATACATTTAAATGAAGTTCACATTATTATGATTTATTGTGTGATTATGTGTCAGTGACATTATGTTGTCTCAGGATAACTTCATTTCTCTACATATAGAGAGTCTGTAGTTAGTCACAGACTGTCAGTTGGTTCAGACCATTTGAATGAATGTGTTGTACCAATTATTTCTTCTCTTTATCCAGGTGGATCTTATTGACTGGGTGGACAACATGTGGCCCCGCCATCTCAAGGAGAGACAGAGGGACTCGACTAACGCCATCATAGACATGCATTATCCCAAAGTACAAAAGTGAGTACCTTTTTTTTTAAAGTCGTCAGAAGTGTGTTTACAGTAGATGTGCTTTCATTGAAGAGCGATACTGATCGTATCTCCTACATTAGTGATACTCTTGATTCATAAATCGCTTCATGGCTTTTGTTTTCTTATTTCTACCATGTGTTTTCTCTCTTTCCTCCGCTTCTCACAGATATTGTCTAATGAGTGTGCAGGGCTGCTTCACAGATTTCCATATTGACTTTGGTGGCACATCAGTCTGGTACCACATACTGCGAGGCGGAAAGGTCAGTCTCAGTTTTACATCCCTAAAAGATTTATCACTTGTAGAGGTTGGCTACTTGTTGTGACAATCCTTGAAATTTATTAGTTTCTATTAAGTTCAGTCATGCTGACTTAACGAAAATAAAACGTGGACTCAGTCTTGCTTTTCAGCATCCTGTACGTGCATATATTTAGTGCCATGGACATTGCTTTATGTCTTTATTGACCTTTTACCTTTGACTCTTGCAGGTGTTCTGGTTGATTCCACCCACACCACAGAACCTGGAGATGTATGAGAACTGGGTTTTATCAGGAAAACAGGGAGACATCTTTTTGGGAGACAAATGTCATGACTGTCAGAGGATAGAGCTCAAGCAGGGCAACACCTTCATGATCCCGTCAGGTTTGTCACTGACACAAACACTGGCTGTTCACTTCATTATTAAAAATTAAAAAAAGCACACAATGAATCATCCTGTTTCTTGTATATTTTAGGCTGGATCCATGCTGTGTACACACCAGAGGACACGTTAGTGTTTGGGGGAAACTTCCTCCACAGCTTTAACATTCCCATGCAGCTCAACATCTACAGCATTGAGGATCGCACACGGGTGAGCAACACCTCACATCTACTGTACATGTCTCACTTCTGATACAGTATATAACTGACTTCTTGATACTACTACTACTACTACATACTGGGGAAATACTAATAATAGAAAAAACTGTAATGACAGAATCATATTGTGACTTAAATTTCAGGTTGTTGTTTTTTTTTTTTTTAACACTTACGTTTCATGCCTAAATCTGTGTAGTCGTATAATAAAGTTCAAGTAAAATATTATCACCTTTTTAAAATAGATTGTTAGTGGATGTCAATGAAATCTGATCTTAAATCTGTCTAGATGCCTGAGTGAGTGGGTTGAGGAAAGTTGCATGATGCCAACTTCCCTCAGTGTAACAACTGGGAACTCCTTTCAGATTTAATCACTAGCACAACAACAAACCGTCAACATACATCCTGAATGGAGCCACTGCAGTCGCAACATATTTTCCCCACCTCCTTTCAAGCAGAAGTACACAGTCTAGGAGAATTGGGACAGATCCTGCATGTGATTGAGAGCATTTTGTTAAAAAAGCAGAAAACAAAACAAATAAAACTTACAATAAAGCAACTGTGGGCATAGTTCATGTTTTTATTGAGTTACAATAGTCTTTGATTAAAGTGGTTCTTGAAGATCCAAAAATAACTAAGAAATATTTTCCCTGACCTGTTTCTGTCCTCGTCCTCTAGGTGCCAGCAAAGTTTCGCTACCCGTTCTACTACGAGATGTGCTGGTACGTCCTGGAGAGATACCTCTACTGTCTGACTAACATCTCCCACCTCACCCCTGAGTTCCAAAAATACTCCCTAGGCATAGGTGAGGACCGATGAACATGAGCAAACATTGCTGCACTTCTTTTCTTACATTCACACTGACTGATATGAGCTTCAACTAACCGCGTCCTCTCTGTTTTCAGGGCTGACTCAAGCTGACCTTGAAACCAATGATCAACCCAGGAACGGCGCTTCCAACGGAGTCGACAGTGATGCTGAAATCCAGGAGATCAAGTTGAAGGAGGAAGAAGAAGTCAATGTAGAAGAGGCAGCGGAAATTATCAAACCTCAGCACGCACTGACCCCCTTTGAGCTGGAGGGACTGTGGAACCTCTTGGGGAAGCTGGAGGAGCTGCCAGCACACAAAAAGTGTGTCCCTGCAGGGATCAGGAACGCTGCGGCCCTGCTGGAGGACATGAGGGTGGGTGTCAGCTGAGTTTCTTGTACAGTGGCTGGTCACCTCAGCTTGTCATTAATTCTTTTAGGCTGCCATCTCTTGGTGAAAGCCCTGATGTGATTCCTTTTTTCTTCTCCTCCACTTACGTTCAGGCTGTTTTGAAGGAGCATGCCAACGATAACCCTAAGCTGTCCTACACTGGAGAGCCAATAGTCAAGTGGCCCAAAAGGGTAAGTAAGAAACAAATGTTTACACGCTTTCGGCCACATAGTTCTCCAAAATGGTACCACAATTTCATTGTGATTCAAATCCAGCTTTCTGCTTCTTCTGTAAATGCAGCATCAGCATGTTTTGCAGACATGCACTGCTTCCTCTCCACCAAGAAACGCATAAAATAACAGTGGTGTGAAATGCTTTGATGCACCAGAACTACAAAAGAGTTAATAACACTCTTTGTCTTGAAATATAATAGTATTTGATTTTTTGTGTGTGTGAATTGATCACATATGTAGCCTTCTTTATTTAGGAGTAGTGCTTAAATGAGTTTTACACCTCTTTGGTAACTGGCTACTATTTAACTACTTCACAAATATTATTATTTCTTATTCACATTTCATTCCTACTCATCAAAACAAAGCTGGACACAACTCTTTAACTCCTTTTTTCTCTGCTGCTGTTTCTCGTACAGCCATCATGGTACCAGCCTCCCACACCTCCCGCACCCATGCTTTACCGTCCCCGCTTGGCCCCCACCCTCCACAAGCCTCTGGGTCAGAGATCCACAAAACGCTCCTCCATCTCTGCCCTGAGGCGCAGACGGGTGAGGTGCAAGCGCTGCGCTGCCTGCTGCAGAAAGGAGTGCGGCACCTGCCAGTACTGCCACGACATGAGGAAGTTTGGCGGCCCTGGACGCATGAAGAAGAGCTGCATCATGAGACAGTGTCTAGCAGTGAGTTTAAATATCCATCATTGCTCGTGTGCATGTGTGTATGTAGCAATTTGACCAGCTGGGCAGCAGCTGAGGCTGTCCATCTGTCTGCATGTGCGTACTGTACGTTCTAGGAGAAAGTAGTTACTCAAATCTGTGTTTTATGACTGATGTTATATTAATGTTGATGTTGCTTTTCTTTTACATTTCAAGAACTGTTCACTCTAAAATGATTCCTAGATACTTATCAATATAACCAAATAGGAGTAATGTCTTTGTTTTAATTTTTAAACTTTGACTTAAAAAAGGCAACATTTATACTGATTATATTGTGTATGTCTGTTTTCAGAAATGCATCACACAATAATTTGTTTGTATCAGTCTGAAAAATTCCAGTTTACCCCGAGTTGAATTATTTATTCCTCTTCTTACTTGAAAAAGTTCAGTTTCTGTTTCATTACCAGACGCTGCTAACTAGAGAACATCACCCTCTCTTTCTCTAGCCCGCATTGCCGAACACAGCGCGATGTGCCATATGTGGAGAAGGAGAATCAGAGGAGTCAAACCCGAGCACTCACACACTCATGGAGTGCTCTGTCTGTTCCCAGATTGCCCATCGTCAGTGCATTAAGGTGACTTATGCCACAGTATATACTGAATCTATTACACAGTTACTGTGTTTGGTTTTGCTGTTTACAATCCAGGTTTCCTGGTTGCTGTTTCAAACTCTCATCTGTTCTCTTTGTCAGGAACCTGGTGAGGGGAAGGTTAATAAGGATTTGCCGAGCTGCTGGGAATGTCCTAAATGTTACCAAGGCAAAGACTCGGCATCAGAGGTACCAAACATACATCCTCTCTCTAACTTAATCTCTTTCTCTCCCTCTATTTGTTCAGTCTATAGGACACTTTTTCCACTCTCAGATAAGTTTCCTTTACGGTTAACATTTCACAATGTGGTTGATGTTGAAATTGCAATGACACCGCATATCTCTTCCTGTCTGTTCCTGCCACACCAGTCTTCCAGTGACGAGGAAAGTGGCGAGTCAGAAGGCTCAACCTCCTTGCCACCGTCCAAACTTGCGTATCGGGAAGGCATCGGTGTAGGGGAAAGGGTGAGACGAGCGAGACGCGGCAGACCCCCAGCACGACCCACAGCACCACCGCCCTCTCAGAGACTGCTACTGCAGCATCAACAGAACCGCAAACGAGCAAATGCACTGGAGCTCAGACTCAAGAAGAGGGTAAGGGAGTCTTTTAACTGTTGCAACATGTATTCATTCACTCAGCAAGTATTAATAACACAGCTCTGCTGTGCCAAACAAGAACAGGAGCAACAGACGTCCCTTCATTGGGTGTCTAAACATTCAACATGATTGGCCAGAAACAATAACTGCCGCCAGCTTCGCAAACTTAATTGGATTTTGAATTTTTTAAAATTCATATTCAAATTTGCTTTCTGACTTTTCTTAATGATCAAACGCAAGTAATGACAATTGAGCTACTCTGGCAGCAAATTCCACATATCTACATGTCTTAAAGTTTTAAAGGCTTAAACATCTTTGAGATTTTAATGAAACTGAAAATTCAACCTGATCTAGAAGTGAGAAAATCAGCTCAGTAATACAGACTTTTAATCAGAGAGAATTTTTTTTTTTATTTGTCAGTTTTGTTTTAGTGATTTAAAAATACCTTGATGAATCTCGGCTTTATCTTAATGTAACTTGCAGACGACCTGAAACTTGTTTTGCAGATTCCACATATATGATGTGTCAGGAAAAGAAACTACTATATTGACAGACTATAATTATTTTCTTTATTCAATGTATACCTCATTCCTCAACCTCTTTTCCTGTCATTGCAGATAAAATTGGAGCGCAGCAAGATCTTAGCGGTAAGCAAAAATCCTTATTTCTGCAATGATTCTGTAGTGCTTAATACTACATTGGGTATGTGGTATTGTTCTAAGAGGTTGTTTTGTATAAGCAAGTTGATAAATCAAAGGTGCATTATAGCCATGATGATTACTTTTGTAAATATAAGTGATAGATGATTAATAATACTGTTAAAATGATAAACAGACTATTTATAATACCTTTTTAGAGGATGTTGTAGGACTGGATTCATTATTTGAATCCTACATTATCCTGCTCTCATTTGTCATATTGTTTATCCTCTTCCCTATCAACAGAAACAGTCGTCTCTAGATCGTTCTCCCAGGCTGCTGGGCTCCCGACTACTGTCCCGGCTACGCTCCCCAACCAGCAGATTATCTCAGGGCAGAGGCCGGAGCCCCACCTGGGCGAGCGGTTCCCCTTACCACAGCTCTCCAGGAGGGTCTGGGTCCTTCCAGCAGCAGCAGCAGTCTTCCATCGGTCTGGTACTTGAGTCGACGGGTGAGCCCCGCAGAGGGAGAGGGAGAGGGGTGAGGCTGCGAGGCGGAGGAGCAGGAAGAGGAATCACAAGCGGTAGAAGCCATGGAGAGTTGGAGGAGGAGGAGGAGGAGGAGGAGAGCGAGGACAGCAGCAGCAGCAGCACCAACAGCAGCAGCAGCGACGATGACGACGAAGAGGAGAGGGGGCAGAACAATGGGAGGGGAGGCGATAAAGAGAACCAGCCGCAATCGAGGCAAGGACGGAGAGCCAAAGAAAGAGAAGAAGAAGAGTGCGAGGCGGCCAACCAAAATGGTGCTGAGGAGGATGACGAGGAGGAGATGGAGCAGGACAGTCAAATGGGGGACAAAGATGGCTCCTATCTTAAAGTGACACTCCAAAGGCCAACAAGGGCCAAGCGGGACCCGTCAGCCATTGTTCCCAAATTAGAGGCTATCGCCCCTCAAACTGCCACTTCCACAATACACAACCAGACCAGACCCCTGGTCAGACCGCCCATCAGAAACCGTTGTCCTGATCAACACTCCAGTAGGCACACACCACCCCTCACTCGCAGTAAACACACAGACACTCGCCCCTCCCACCCAGAGAGGCTGGAGGCCTCTAAAAGAACAAGGCTGAGCCGACCAGCTAAACTGAGCAATGGCGCCTCCTCTTCATCTGCAGAGCTTCCTCATCTCCGCATCCCGCTGTCCGCCCTGCAGGAAGGCGGTAGCGAGGCGGACAGGGAGAGTGGTGGAAGTGGGCCGGGCTGTGAGAGGGAGGTGTGGGTTTCTGTCTTCCGCTACTTAAGTCGAGCAGATCTCTGCGTTTGCATGGCTGTCTGCAAGAACTGGTACAAATGGTAAGACCTCTGTTAAATGCCGTGTGTAATGTTAAAACATGTAAAGTAGTGCAAAGTGACATGCAACAAGGACTGTGTTAGCATATCTCTCTGAAAAGAGTAGATAAATGTTTCCTTCATGAGTATTTGTTGGTCTGTAGGTGCTTAGACAAGCGGCTGTGGGCGCGGATTGACCTGAGCATCAAGCGCACAATCAGTCCTCAGGCCCTGACAGGCATCATAAAGAGACAGCCAGTCACACTGGATCTCTCCTGGACCAACATCTCCAAAAAACAACTCAACTGGCTCGTTGGCCGCCTGCCTGGTAAACACACACACACACACCACTTTCTCTTTCTGTCAAATAATATCTGTGGAATACCAAAACAGCAAAGACTTGTTGAAATAATCATAATAATACATTCAGTAAAATACAGAAATCCATGTATTTAAACATATATGTATTTATATATTTCTGTGTTTATTTAGTCATTCATTTGTTTCTTTCATAATGTCTTCTATTTATATTTGAGTTTGGCAGTGAATTCATGTTTCCAACAACGTGCTGTGTGCATGCTGATCACACTATATTTCAATCTTGGGTTTTTGTTTCAGGGCTGAAGGATCTGATGCTGGCAGGTTGTTCCTGGTCATCTATTTCAGCTCTCTGCTCCTCTGGTTGCCCTCTCCTCCGTTCTCTGGATCTGCGGTATGCAGACGGGGTCAAAGATTCTCAAATCAGGGACTTGGTCACCCCACCAGGTGAGGAAAGATTAGCTTCAGTTTGAAGTGGGTGCATGATCGTAGCAGTAGTTAAGTCATCAAGTAATTGTTGTGTATCTATTCTGTCTTTCTTCTCAAACTCTTTAACAAACTCCCTGCGTTTTTCTCTTCCTTGCCCCTTTTTCCAAATGACCTCTTTGTTCCAGGCTGTGACAATCGCAGCCAGCTGCGGACGATGCAGTGTCTGCGACTAGCTGGCCTGGACATCAGTGACTCCACTCTGCGACTGGTGATCCGCCACATGCCCCACTTAACAAAACTGGATCTTTCCCACTGCAACAGCCTTACAGACCACTCCATCAACCTGCTGACTGCTGTGGGGTCGTCCACCCGAAACACACTCGCAGACCTCAACCTAGGAGGTGAGCAATGGATGGACGTACGCACACGCACACACACACACAAACATTGTATTTCTTTGTTTTCAGTAGTATTGATCTGTCTTTGTACCCATTTCTTTCCCAGGTTGCAGTAAACTGACAGATACGTGTCTCAAGTATCTCCGCCGCCTGTCTTGCATATCACTGCTCGACCTGCGAGGTTGTAAAGGAGTCTCCCGCAAGGCCTGCGAGGCCTTCATCTCTGAGCTGTCAGTCAACACTCTGTACTGCCTATCAGATGAAAAACTGATCCAGAGGATATCTTAAGCACCAGTCCCCTCTGATAGCAGAGGTGGCGGGGGAGGGGGGAGCGGATCCTAATGTGAATCTGTGTGACACAAAAGGACACAGTAAGGCAGGGAAGTTCACATGCACCTGTTTCATGTAAAAGCAGGGGTGGGGTCTTTAACTGGGGGCGCTTAACTCACTTAACTGGTGTCGGTGAAAGGGGGTTGTCACTGCTGGAACAAGGTTGCTTTTCAGTGTTACCTACATTTCTTTTTTCCGTGTACCTAAAAAGAGACTCAGGAGCTTTTTGCTTTTTTTTTTTTTTTTTTTTTTGTTTTATTGCCAGAAATGGGAGAACACGGACAGTTAATTAACTCTACTAAGCTACACATCCATTGGGTAACTGCTTAGCTGGCTTAAATTGTCCTTGGTCAAACACCAATCTTGACTCCCAACACAAACTTCCTGCCTTGAGAATGCGACTTGTAAAGACTTTTGAGTTTCATATTTGGGGGGAATAACTGTCTTCTGTTTTGCTGTTTTTTCCCCATAAATTCATATTTATCAAGTGACTCATTTGAACTTATTTTTAATTTCAGCTACATTTAGACGCTCCTTTTTAAATGTTGGATTGTCTTCTGTCACATTTGAGAGAGAAACAGTTGAATTGTTTTGTGGACTCACTGGCCGATATCTCATTTTGAAGACTTATGCTTATTAAAACTATACGTTGATCTTTTTTTTTTTTTTTTTTTTTTTGAAATGACAACTAAAGGTGATGTGTAAAGTGAGATTCTGTAACTGCCTGTTGACCAGCTGTATGCTAAGCTTGAAAAGGCATTTTGGGTGCAACTTTCCAGCGGTATGAAAGTTAAGAGTATACATGGACAAAAAAAAAAAGGACAAAGTGTGAAGTCAATCAACTGGCAACAAGACCTCACCCCAACTAGGGCAGGTTGCATTAAGTGTTGGGGGTAAAGCCAAGGATTAGGTGTCAGATAAATGGTGCATTTTCAAACAACCGTTAGACTTCAGGTGCTATTATTTCCAAACTCTTTTGCTTTGTTTTTTTGTACAGAGACGACATTTAGAGCAAAAATATTAATATTCTAGGCAAAATTGCTCCCCCACCCCTCTTTGATACACTTCTCTTTTTTTTCTTTTTTTTCATGGATGAAAATGTGAGCATCTACTTTTCACTGAATTTCATGACCTTGTCCAATTCAATGTAGAGATGTAAGATTTTTATTTTGGGGGGGAGGCGTTGCTCATTTCTTTGTTCCCTACAAGTATAGTGGTTCTGTATCAAAAGGTCTCCTCCCAGACTGCTCTCCTGGCCATATCCCTTCAAATGAATATAAATATATAAATATATACTTTTGTGTAAATGTGTTTTCCTCTTTTAGATTATCAAAACGGGAATCCTGTAGCATTGTAATTATTTTCAGAAGTGTTTTTCACTTTATGTTATTTGTGTTATTTTTCAAGAAAAATAAAAAAAATGATAAACAATGGGCAACTTCTATTCTTACAGACAGTGGGATGGATGGATGAAGTATAAAAATGTCAATTCAATTAGCAATTATTTTTACTATTGAATTGGTTGATTATATCTCGATTAATCAATAGAAATCTTAAATTGTTTTGTTTGAGCAGCAGTCCAAAATTGTAAGACATTAAGTGACACAAATGCAGCAAATCCTCATGATTAAGAACAAGCACATGGGAAACATAATAATAATTAGTCGATCATCTAATTAGCTCAGCTAATTAAATTTCTGTCAGTAGACCAATTGATTGATCAACCAATCATTGTATCTGTAGTTATTACGGCCTTATTATTGTGTTATGACTGCAGTTCATGTGCAGGACTGAAGCATCAGCTCCTCCCTGGCTCCACCCAGCATCTCTCTATAACCTGGAAATGAAGCGACGCCTACATAAATAAATAATAAACAAATAACGCTGCAGCTATAAAAAACAAAAAACAACAAAAAAACTGTCTTCATCCTCACATCTTCATCCTTTTACACACGTTACATAGGAGACTTCAACAGCAGATGCGGTTTTTTTTAATGCTCTTTACGCCAAGCAGGACTGACTGATACCAACATCGGACTCAACTGGAGTGACCTGGATGTGAAACTGGAATAATAAAGGCCGTATCTCTCTTTATTTTGAGCCCTGCGATATAAACAGGGGATGGTCGCAGCAGCAGCGGCGGCGGGGTAGCTAAGCCAACTTTACCAGCCGGCAATTTCACTCATATTTTTTCTTTCGTCGACAACATTTTCATCTTGTGTGTGTAGTGAGGGGAGAAAATGAACGGATGTACATTGTTAGCTGTGTGAAGTATTTTCCTTGCGTTGTGCAGAATGGAAAACAGGTGCCGAGAAGAGCCGGAAACAATGTTGTTATTAGCCAGTTAGCTAGCGTTAGCTCAGCTAGCTGTTACTACATCAAATTAGTGGGCTGAGTTAGCCAGACTAACTCAGCCCACTAATTTAAATAGGTACACACAACATACCAGTTTGTTCACTGCTTTACGTTAACTACTTGGATATATTTGCTTACTGGCAGGTTTTGCCGGTGAAACACTTTTCCCTCCGGCGTTTAAGTTGTCCATTTTTCTGCTGTGTTAACTGAGCTAGCTGCCAAACCAGCTGTGCAGACCAGTATTGAAGTCGCTGCTGCTGCTGCTGCTGTGGTGTCACTGCAATCTGTTGTCATATTGCAAACATACTGTAGCTTTTTTACTATTGTTTAGCTGTCAAGCGAGCGACAACCATGGCTCAAGAAGCGTTTCCTCTGCATGTCCTGGTCTGGAACAACCAGTACCTGGAACTGGACCGTGAGCTGCAGAAGAAAGAGGTGAGCAAGGGAGGTTTATTTTGCAGCTGATGGTGCTTGATGGTTTGTAATGTCGCACTGCATTGCGCTGACGCTGCTTGTGTGTGTTTGGTTCTGCAGCAGGATTTGGAGCGCCTGGATCCAAGGGGGCGCAGCCCACTGGAGCTGGCTGTGTGTCTGGGCCACCTAGAGTCAACCCGAGTGCTGCTCAGACACTCTGCAGACCCAACACACTGCAACGCACAGGGCTGGACCAGTGAGTGCTCTGCTGTGGCTTCCAGTTTCATGTTCTGAGGCTGCTGAGGATGTTTAAAAACACCTACTGTTAATCGGGAATGTATAGATAGTACAAATTAAAGGAAAAACCAGTACAGGTCTGAATGCTTGACCCCAGTGAGGGGATCTGGTGATTCTGTTATGCTGTGGGGGGCATTTTTCTGGCATGGTTTGGGTCCACTAGTATCCTTAGAGGGAAAGGTCACTAAAAATCAATACAAAATTGTTGTGAGTGATCAGCTTTATCTTGTGATGAAACATTTCTATCCTGAGGAGAGTGGTCTCTTCCAGGATGACAATGCCCCCATCCACAGGGCACGAGGGGTCACTGAAAGGTTTAATGAGTATGAAAATGATGTGAATCGTATGCTATGGCCTGCACAGTCACCAGATCCCAACCCAATTGAACATCTATGGGAGATTTTGGGCCAACGTGTCAGACAGCACTCTCTACCACCATCATCAAAACACCAAATGAGGAAATATCTTTTGGAAAAATGTTTTTTGTCCTTCCAGTAGAGTTCACAGACTTGAAGAGTCAATGCCAAGGTGCCCTGATGCTGTTATGGTGGCACGTGGCGGCCAAACGCCTTACTAAGACACTTCTGTATTTTCCAGTCTTGCAGGAGGCGGTGAGCACCGGGGACCCTGAGCTTGTGCAGTTGGTGCTTCAGTACAGAGATTTCAAGCGTGCCACTGAGAGACTGGCGGGTATCCCAGAACTGCTCAGCAAATTAAGACAGGTAACGGCCTCACAGCGGTTCACAACTCTGGGTCTGACACTCTACCTGTTGAACAGAGAAACATACCAGATGCTCAACAGCTGCTCAAAGCTTTGATAAAGATTTCTGGAAAGGTTTTTTTTCACCTGATTTTCTCGGTCTCATCCAGGCGCGGGACTTCTATGTGGAGATGAAGTGGGAGTTCACCAGTTGGGGTGAGTGTGTTTCATTCATGTGTGAGTTTTTTTTTGTTTTCTTTTTACATTGACAATGAGAGCTCAACGCCCTGCAACATAAGAAGACACATGCAAATAGACAAAACATAAGCAAATTAAGCAAACATCTTCGTCAATTGGACAACACGTGCGCAGCATCTTCAGACAACACAACACAATATAGAAATGTGCTGCAAATACAGACATCACAATGGAAGTGCTTCCAGAAAACACTTAAAAGTGATGAACATGTCTGGACTTGTTAAAATAAACTAAAAATACTTACATCTCAGCTCATTTTCCATCACTGCTGACGGATAGCCGACTTCAATAACATCGTGAGTCACAAACCATGGCAACAACAAACGTGTCCAGGCGTGTTCGGATGCACTGATCCAACTTTTTCAGTCCCGACACAGATTCCTGGGCTTTGGGTGTTGGTCGATACAGAGTACCGATACCAGTGTTTAATTAACAAGCTTTATATCTCACTGTCTGGAAGAAAATGGGATCATTCTTTTGTTTGAGGCAACATCAAGCTTGACTTAAAAGTTGCTCTCCTAACTTTGCAAAACTAAATGAAATACATAAATACATAGATATAAATTTACTGAATTGTTTTTTATTAAAATAATGGTATTTGATACCAGATCAGCCCACTGTCACGATACCTGATCCAGCTGTTTGAGTCAGTATCGGACCGATATCCGATATCAGTATCAGTGCATCTGTACTTTTAAATGTCCTCTGGAAATACTTCCATTGTGTCTGTATTTGCATCATGTTTTTTTTTTTTTTTTTTTTTAAAAGATGTGCATATGTTGTCAAATTGATAAAGATGTTTTCTTAATTTGACTTGTGCTTTCTTAAGTTGCAGTGCCTTGAGCTCTCAGGGCCACCATAGTTTTTTAACCAAGGTCAGTTTCAGCACCACAGCGGTTGAACAGCTCCCGTCACAGCAGCTGTAGCTCAGCAGGCTTTGAGGGACGTGACAGGAGGGAAAGTTTAACACAGGATGGTTAGAGAGTTATTGTCTGTCATGTATTTAATTCTACATTTATCTGTCAGCAGGAAATTACTTGATTTGACTGTTTGCAATAAATGAATATTGCTGTTCATTTATCATTTCCTATGTTTCATATCATAATAAGTTCAATACTTGGTGTTATTATTTTGGCTTTTAGTCAGAACACAAACAGGAATTTTAACTTCACTTGGGTAAATGGTGATGGGTATTTGTCTTTTTACTTTTTCATATGAATAATCATTAGTCATAGCTCTAATGTAGTGAGCGATATTTAGAAATCTTCCAGGAAAATATCTCATCTTCTCATGTGAATCTGTGTTTCCCTGTTTGATTCTGTCTTTCTGTCTTTGCCTCTTTGCTTCCTGTATCTAAAATACTTCTTCTTCAATTCCCCTCTTAGTGCCCTTGGTCTCTAAAGTGTGTCCCAGTGACGTCTACCGTGTGTGGAAAAGTGGCTCATGTCTACGTGTGGACACCACCCTCCTGGGCTTCGAACACATGACCTGGCTTAAAGGACGACGCAGCTATATCTTCAAGGGCGGAGGTTAGTATGCTCCTGGAATCACTATTATTTGTTGTCCCCATACAGAGACTGTGTAGACGTGCACCTTGACCTGTACAATATCATGCTTCTAGTCAATCCTTAGTTCAGGTTGTTGCGTCCTCTGCCATCCCAATCCGCCTGTGTGCTCCTCTTAGATGACGGGGCCGTGGTGATGGAGGTGGACCATGAGAAGCAGGTGGTGTACACAGAGCCGCTGGTGTTGTCCCCTCGTGACGCACCCTCCCTGCTGGCAGCCATGCAGCCGTCACAGGAGAACACGGCCCAGAGACTCACATCGCCCATCGTCTCCACACACCTCAACACACGCAACATTGCATTCGAACGGTAACAAACGCACACTGCAGACAAAGTCACAAAACAGAGTCATTTCACCAGCATGCGCGCTCGGTTTTGTTTGTGTTTTTGCAAGCCATGTGTGGAAATCTCATGATTCAAATACCCTTAGATGAAACTATATGCTGTCACCAAATGTTTTGCAGAGCTGCTAACTTAACCTTAAACTTTTTTCTTGGTATGTTTTCAGTTGAGTTTTTTTAACATAATTTATGGCCGTCAACCTGTTTCAAACCTGAGTCAAAAAATGAAAGCCTACAGGCATGGAAATTGCTAAACTGAAAAAATCAAAAAATTACCATAAGCCTTACTTTATCCCTTTGCTTCCTTTTTTTCATTTTTAGGAACAAGTCGGGAATCTGGGGCTGGCGCTCTGAGAAGAGTGAGGTGGTCAGCGGATATGAAGCCAAGGTAACTGACTGCTGAGCCAACCGGATTAATGATAATAATATAAATAATTCTTCATACAGGCTTTAATCTATTTCTAGTAACAAAGCATTTTGAACCACATAGCCCAGGTCATTAAACAGTCCCTGAAAATTGACAGTACATTCTTCATTGGCCACAAATTGTCTAGCAATTTTCCTTTTAAGGCACATATAGACAGTGTGATTGTTTATTGCATGTCACAGTGGTGTCTAATAAAATCTTGATCACAATTTGCTTCGGAGTTGACAATATAAATTTGTCAGATTATGCTATAAATGTGTGAATCTGTGCCACTTTTGTGTTTTCAAAATGCAGCAAAGTTCAAAATTCTGCAAATTTCATTTATGTTCCACCGAAGATGCGATTTAGACATTAACATGACAACTTACAAACAGAACAGTAACAATATGCTGTACATTCTCTCTATTTAATGTTTTCATGGTCCTTAAAACTGTTTTGAATGAAGCTTAACAGTTTGCTTTTCCTTTGTGTGTTGATGTGTGTAGGTTTACAGTGCTACCAATGTCGAGCTGGTGACTCGGTCAAGGACGGAGCATCTATCAGACCAGGATAAGTCGAGGAGCAAAGGTGAACACACAGACACACACACACACACACACATTCGTTGTGGTGGTAAAGGAGTATCATGTAGCACTTCACCTCAAAAACACTTAGTTTAGGCCTGTGTATAGTCAATGTGTGACATTGTGGCCAGTTTGTTACAGGGATAGACCCCCACGCTAAAATCATCGTTTGTGATGTAAAAACGTCAGAGAAATAAAAAAGCTTGTGTCCTGGTATTAGTTCAGTTATAAAATGCAAGCGCAGCACGTAGCGTCTCTCCTGCCGGCTGCTGACAGCGCTGTCAGCCAGAGAGTCGATTACACGCTGGTATGCGTCTGTTTTAAACAGGAGTTTAGCTGACTTTTCTGCATTTAACACCAGAGCTGAGAGTGTCACAGCTGATTCATCTTGAAAGAGCAATGGCCAATGAGGAGACTCCAACACTCAGCTGGTCGACCAATGGCTCAACGACTCACTCACAGACAGCCGCAATCATAGGGCTGGTCGGCCGGTCCAGCCAAAAATATAAATGAATTTTCTGTGCAGGTTAATAATGATCTCTCTACATTATTCCCACTCAGGCTCAAAGACTCCTCTGCAGTCATTCCTGGGAATTGCTGAGCAGCATACAGCTCACAATGGGGTAAGAATCTCCACAGTGCCTTTACATCACATCCACACACAACAACCACATCACCTGCAGCCTCCTTTGACGACCAGTGTCACATATAAGTCTGTCTCTTTCTGTCAGAGTAATGTGTCCCAGTGTGCCAGTCCTCACAACCCCACAGCCATCACCGCAGAGGAATACTTCAACGCAGAGTTCAACCTGAACGGCCGGGACATCGGACGTCCTGTTGAGCTTACCAGCAAAGTCCAGAGGTATGACTGAGCCACGGCTACGCATGGAAAGCTGCAGCACTTAATAGCTTTGGAAAGTGTAGTGAGCCAAGCTACCAGTTACTCAACATTAAATGAAGCTCCACTACATTAAAGATATTCCCTAGAGAAGTGTAGCTAGCTAAGCTACAACAACACCGCAAAAGTAGTTTGCTGTGTCGAAGCTAACAGTGTTAGATTTGAATGACAGTAAAAAACTCACATTCAGGAGCTGAGAGGAGAAGGAAAAGTGTGCATCAGTGTGGGTTATGTGTCTGTTTGTGATACTTCTGTACTACTTGATCAATAAAAGAGTTTTGCCACTGAAAAGCTATTTGATTCAGAAAACAGCCACATCACCACCACGCTACTGAAAAATGTAGTTAAACCAGTAACGTCTCTCTTTCTCCTCTCCTCTGTCCGTCTCTCTGTGTCGTCTCCAGGTTTAAAGCGACCCTGTGGTTGAGTGAATCTCACCCTCTGTCCCTGGCCGAGCAGGTGACGCCCATCATCGACCTCATGGCCATCTCCAACGCCCACTTTGCCAAGCTGCGTGACTTCATCACCTTGCGCTTGCCGCCAGGCTTCCCGGTCAAGATAGGTGAGTGTTTAACATAGGTTGAAGCCCACATGTGGTTAATTCCCCACCAGCACCAGGCCTGTTGTTAGGCTGCAGCTTTTCATTTTGACATTGTGACCAAAATAATGAGGACGTTCCTGGTTCCTGGGTCATGCTTTTTGTGGTGCCATCACATCTTAGCATACATGATTCTCCCTGTATATTTTCATCCCCACTGTTGCCACAGGGATAATCAGCCATCTGAATCTCCCAAAACAAAAAAAAACTTTTATTGTCCAGTTCTTGTGCATCCTCTTTGTTAAGACTCAAGGTATTTTTGCCACATGAAGTATAAAATACTTATTGCTACTTGACCCCGTTGCACCTTCTGACTGAATCCAACTCTCCGTCTGTCCTCCAGAGATTCCTCTGTTTCACGTGTTGAATGCCAGAGTGACCTTCAGTAACCTGTGTGGCTGTGATGAGCCAGTGAGCTCAGTGACGGTTCACAAACCAGAGGGCTCTGAAGAAACCGGTAACTATACCCTCACACATACACCATAAATAATAAAATTGATAAAACAATCTTAAATAATAAAAAAAATATCTTTCAGTTACTGGTTATAGTGATGAACAGAAATAGAATAACACAGAATAGCACAGAATAACGTCAGTTGTTTCCAGAATGAGTTTCTAAACAATTCATTTTCAGGTAAAGTAATGTTGTAAATTATCTTCACCCAGGTCAGTCTCCCTCTTCTCCCTTCAACTGTGAGGTGGACCCCTCTGTGTTCGAGCCCCCGCCAGACTACACCACCCTTGGTCCGGGTCGCAGCGAGCCAATGAGGGATGAGGACGATAACCTGCTGCAGTTTGCCATCCAGCAGAGTCTGCTGGACGCTGGAACAGAGAGTGACCAGGTCAGAGCACACAGCATGATAGTTACCAGCTCAGTCAGAGATTTAATATATATAATAAATGCTGTTTGTGCTTCTTTCTTTTCTTTTTGATCCAAAATATGCCTCAATAAATCTTTTAATAGTTAGTGATCGGTTTTGTTGAGGCAATAAAATGTCTCTTCAAGGTTCTCTTTATATCTGATGCCAGTTGTTTAACTGCATTTTCTCTACCACACATTTGTGTGTTGTTTTTTTTTTTAGGTGACCATCTGGGAGGCCCTGACCAACAGCCGCCCGGTGCCCCAGTCTCCACTGTATGAGGAAGACTCTCAGCTGGAGAGGTGAGCTAACCTTCTGTCACATTACATTTACAGGCAGGAGGTCCTAGCTTCAAAGGAAACTACTCATTTGACAGAATATCAATCATTTTCTGGCCTTGAATGCTGAAGTCAATGTCAAGCATAGAAACCAGAGAGCCACGCTAATCATTTTTTATGTTAGACTGATGTACAATCTGATAGACCAACCAAATGACAATTGATACATCTTCTAAAAAAATGTATTTTGTCATTTTCTTTGATTTTTCTTTAATTTTGTACACTGTTTATACAGAATTTTTTTAAAGAAATGGGTTATTAATTCAGTCAAAAACTTGAAAGATGTTAGTGTATTAGTTTAGCTATGCTTTGCTTAGTACAATATATCATTATAACTTTTACTCGGCCCACCCCAACCAGATTTATTCTAAATATGAGCATTTATAGTTGTTACTGTGAAACCATTGAGGTTCAATTCATATCTGCTTCCTTTTTATTCAGGAAAACCTCTGGCATGTGGTAATTTAATTAAACATCTCTGAATAGAACTCAGTGATTAGCTCTTTCTTTTGACCTTCTCATGGGAACAGTTCCTCCCAGACATCCTGTAATGAAGCCCAGCACTGAAACTTTCTAAGATACCTTCCTTTTGTTTAATAATACTTAAGTTCTTTCCTCTTTAATTGTATCTCTAACAGGGCAATCCAGGAGTCCCTGTCCATCTCACTGGCCAGCAGAGAGGGAGACGACATGTCCGATCCCAGGCAGCCCTCCTCCGTTTCCCCATTGGACCCCGCTGCCAATTCCCCGCTCTCTTTCAACACAACCACAGATCCACGGTTATCGGGACACTTCGGCGTAGCGAGCAGCTTCGACGAGCAGCTGCGTATCGCCATGGAGCTTTCGTGCCGGGAGCAGGAGGAGCTGGACAGGTGAGGGAGACATATGAGAGTGGTACTGATCTTCTCAGCAAGCAAATATGAGGACTTGCTGACGTGTGGAACTATTCCTTTAACTGGAACTAAAGGAATCGTGTCACATTTGGAAAACGTCTCAGCCACAGCTATTCTCTTCTCACTGCAAGTAAGAGAGCACGCAGTTAGTACTGCAGTCTATTCTTGCTTTTCACTCCACTTTGGCTCAGTAAGATTTGCTTTTGCAACACAGTAGGGTGTCAGAGTCTCACCCAGGGAGCTCTTCTTCTGTTTCATGTTGTTAATTGTTGGGGTGGGAACTTTCAGTTTCAGTTTTGGACAGTTTTGCCCCAGGCTCCTTTACACTGTAATTAGGGTCAAATACCAGGAATTAAGATTAAAGTATTTACATGGAATTCTTCTTAATATCTACTCCCCTTAATCTTCTCCACACCATATTAGTGCTACTACAACCCTATTGTAGCACCAAAAAAACCCACCAAACTGTACCTTGAAATACCGTAATATAACTGCATCAACCTTTCAGCTGCAGCAGTTTCCTTCATTTACTTGCCAGGCTAAAATGACAGCTGTGTGAATGAATGAAGGTTTGCAATAACTGGAGTAATGAGTGCATAAGATAGCCAACAGTTAAAGAGAGGCATTCAGGATCAGTACTGCCATGCTTCACGATTATAGCAAAACAACATGCTGAACAGATGTGACAGATTATCCTTCCTTGCCTCTGCATCCAATAATAACATCAGGTCATTCAGCACAACAAAGCTGTGGAGATGCTCCAATGTAACTCACTCAAATTTAAACTGATAAGAGGAAACACAGTGACAGTGACTTAAAATGACAGTGTTTGCTGTGTTTTCTTTAGCTAAAAACAAACCATATGAAAGGAATTAAAAATGAGGATAAAATAAATCAGTCATGCTCCTCTGAACAATTGTATCTCTTTTTGTTGTCACAGGAAGCAGAAGGAGGAAGAGGAGGAGCTGGAGAGGATCTTGCAGCTGTCACTCACCGAGAAGTAATGTCATGTCAACAGCGATGGAGGCGGATTTTCAATGGGCAACAAATCCTCTTAAATTATTCTGTTTTTATTTTTTAAATCCAGAGATGTTAAGTTATTACAGATGTTTTATTTATCTTTTTCTCACATGAAGGCTGCTAAAAGAGAGTGTATAGGACCAGAAGAAGCAATGTGAGCGTGAGTGAAACAGGAAGGAGGGGTAAGAAAAGGGGGAAACAGGTACTCTTAAAAACACTACAGTGAAGGAGACAAAAAGGGAGAGTCTTTGTTTTTCTTTTTTTATTGAATATTTTTCACAGTCTTGCTGTCTTTATTGAGTGATGAATGATCCTTACACTTTAAGCCTATAATATGATACTGATGAAAAATAAAAAAATACAATATTAATGGAATATCTTAAAGAAATATGATTATAACATTTGAAACATTTATGTTGACTTACTCCTATGTGTGAAAAATAAAGAATAATGATAATCCTGGATTACAGTATGTTTTTTCTTTAATTCTTAGGAACAAACATAAGATTCATGTGTGTCGGACGCATTTCATTTTTATAGTTTGATCATTTTTTATATCAAAAATGGACAATAGTTATGGTTTGTACAACGTTTTGCTCATTCAGTGTTGGTCTAATGTTCCATTCTGAAAAAAACAGAAAACTTCATAATATTGAAAGCTGTGAGACACAAAAAGCATGAATTGTGTAGTTGAATTGTAATCTAATCTGGATCATAAAGTACAAAGAGATAATAACTGATTTACAGTTTAACGTAGTGATATGGAAACCAGCCTTCATCAACAACAATAATAATATAATCTTGTGTGTTCTAATTGTCCAAAGCAGGGATGTCAAACTAACGGCTTGGGGGTCAGATATAACGGGTTTATGCCCCCATATGTTTAACATTCATCGTTAAATCTGTAAGTGTTTATTTCCGACAGTTTTCTTCATTTTCTTTAGATTAATCACTTGAGATTCCAGCAAGGATGCAACATATGAACATAAAACCTTTTCATAATTTTATAATCATATCATTAATATATAATGATAATAATGTATTTACAATATGTTTTATAATTTCACATTTAGCATTTAGCTAGCTGTTCATTTAGCAACCTGACCAGCACTTCAGGTAATTTGGGTTTGAGACCCCTGTTTTAAGAAATAAAAAATAGTTGTTTTCATTTTAATTTGCCCACAATGCAGAGTGGGATGTTCCAGTGGTTTGATTCTCATTCATGGTGCCTTTGTCCTTGCTGGTCACATCATAGAGGTTTTGCCGTCGAAATTGTAAAGATTCCCGAAGCTCATTTTCCACCACAGCTGGTTTAGACAAAAACATACAAATGTCACTGATTTAGACTGACTTTACTCACTCATCCATACACCTCGATGTAAATAATAACAATTCTATTTTTATGTCACTCAAACAGCACATATAAGTGCTAATGTTAAAATATTTTGTCATGTAACAGCGCTGACATCCAATCATATGCATGTGTGATTTTTGACACTAATGTACACTAATATACTCTAACTCAATTGCACCTAGCTTTAGGTTGAGGTAATCAGGGATTTCCTCATCAGGAACCACGTATTCGTCCTCCGCTGCCTTGGTTGGAGGGGGCTGAAGCTCCTCTTTGATCTGCGGACGTATCATGGGTGCTATTTGTGCCTTGGGTACAGTTTTGGCTGATGGTGGACTGATGCTGACGGACTTTGGAGCAGGTGACATCTCTGTTGAACAAACACATGTTAGGAGTGCTGCACCTGTAGGTGTCAGTAAAGCAGAGACTGTTTTTAACAGCAATGCTTTTCTCACCAATTTGAGTGTCGTAGGCCTCTGACGCCATGTAAGGGTGGAGACGGTATTCTGTCTTCTCAATGAAGTATTGAAGTACATCATTCAAGGAGGAGACGATCACCTACAGACAAACAGACACATGAATAAAAGCAAAGAGGAAGAATAGGTTTTACATGTATGAAAATTTCTATTTGCATGTAGTTTCCTTTACTGTGACCATTTAATATTGCTCTGCTTGTAATGTATTCCCCCTGAATAAACTCAATGAAATCTGTATAATCCTATAACAATAAGTCATATTCCACTGAGAAATGATTTACTTTTCCATCTTGAGGCACTAATGCCACTGGAAACATAGACTGGACTGTTTGAAGATTTACCCCACATAGTTTCACAGTTACACTTATATACAGCGCGGGTGAATTGTTAAGCCTTTCAGTTTTAACTTAACACATGCAACTTTATTACTATGCAGAGTTGAAGATAACACATTTATGAAAGCACAAAGGAGTCTGATCAATGCTTTTCTTTGCAGGATGTGAATTGTTTGTAGTCCAGTTTTAATTTTCAAACAAATTAGTATATTTTTTAGTAGCCAACATGGAACCGGAAATGAAGATGTTCCTTCATTGAATGCCATTGAATATGAAAATAGTTGAATGTAATTCTGATTAGTTAATAGCTGTGGGCAGGTGAGAGCTGTTGGACGTACTGGTGTGTCCAGTTCAATGACAAAGCCTGAGTTTGTGGACGTCAACCTGTAGTTCTTCATGACAGCACCACTGAAACACAAGGAGGAGGATTATTTACTTACAGCTGAGAGGCTTTGATAAACAACAACTTTTACCTTTTTATTGTTTTCATTCTTTGAAAAAATGTTCTGCCTCTTAGTCTTGTGAGAATTGAAATACGACTATAAACTCCTGCATTATTCTTTAGTCAGTGACACAGTTCAGCGGTTGATCTGGAGCATCAGACCTGAGTGTGAGTTGTCTGAGGGTCAGGGCATAGTTGTTGGCCAGGCTGGACGGGCGGAGGATGATACCCCCATACTCCGGGTTTGCCTCCAACATCTGCTCCGCCTCCTTACGAGTCACGTTGAAGAAACACCTGCAAGAGTGAGAGAAAATGCGAAGACTTCCTCATTGGCAATGGCATCAATAAAGGGACTGGTATGTTGCTTCAGAGGGCAAAGGGCAACACACACCCACAAAGCCTGTCTAATTAGTGTTTGCCATCATTTGTTTTGCTGTTTTTACTGTATTTGTTGTCAGAAAGATAGAAATTGCAGTAAGGGGAAGGATGTCTTGCAGTCTGTCACAAAAGAGCACTAATCAAGAGAACGAATCTGAAAAGAAACATTTGTGTAAACCAACTTACGAAGGCATCTCAGAGTCGCTGTTGTCAGGATTGTCCTCAGGGTTAGGAGGAGAGGGGGTGTGGGTGGGGTCAGGGGCAGGGGCACGGGCAGGGGCACGGGCACAGGCGGGGGTGGGCGCAGGGGCAGGGGCTGGGGTGGGAGAGGCTGGGCGAAGGAAAGATGGACGAGGTGGGAGGGGTGGACGTGCAGGGGGATTTCTCCTCTTTTCCTCAGCCAGAACATCCTCTAGCAGCAACATCTGGCCAGGCAGCAGCTGCAGCTTACTGGGAATCTCTTTCTACAGGGAAACAGAGCTCGTCAACACTGGTTTAGCTTTTACTAACATTTTACTGTTACAAGACACATCGTGGTCAAGTCTTGTAAGACTTGTTGTAATCCCTGACTTCCTCAAAGAATTTGTCAAATTTCATTCCTCTCTGACTGGAATATGAATTTCAAAATACCCTTAAGTTGTAGAAATTCTGGAAACAGAAAGAAATACTGTTGTTAACATCCAGTTTGAGTTGAGGTGTAAGATACAAGACATTAAAAACGCATACACTGAAAATAAACACTGAAATATTCTGATACATATAGTAAATATATTACTTTCAATCTTATTTTCAGTTAGTCTGAAAGAGAGTTTGTTCCTTGAAGTATCATGAGAATAATTATTGGCTTATTGTTAACCAGGAAGTACTTGTTTCCTTTTGTTTGTTATGTTTGACCATGTGTGTCAAATAGGTGACGTATTGCATACAGAAATTAGTGTTTTCAGTGTGTCACAACACAACACCAGTGTTACTTAGAGTTGAACATCTGTCCTTGGAGCAGGTTTAAGTTTATTAATGTATGTTAATGTGTGTTTGCTTACTTTGGCAATGGTCAGGATATAACCCCGCCACACCTCTCCTGTGTCAGCGTTGTCCATCTGCACAGTTACACAAACAACAGATATTTTGGTTATGTGCTGCAGAAAATAACATTGAAATGTGAAAAAGAGAGGCTGCAAAATGATATTCTCTATGTACACCATGCATAGCTCTCTCCTCTTAATCAAATCCTTGAAACTAGAGTTCAGGTATCACTGATAATTACTTTGGATGTGCATCTTTTCATGTTTGTTTCAATGAGCAAAGAAGTGTCACGTTTCACTCACCTTCAGCTCCACTTTCTTTGTGTCCAGCTTGAGGGTGAAGATGGTCGGCATCTTTTTCCGATATGGAGAATTTAATGTCATGAATTTCAGCTGCTCCAGGTCCAGTTTCTCTGTGTACTGACAAAGTAAAACAAACAAACAAACAATGTGCTTATGCAAATTAACAGTTGGTATATGCTTGATTGCGGTAAGGTTAAGGTTAATTGTAATTTCATTATATGTAAAACTGCTGTGTGTTTTTGATCTTCATTGCATCCTCTGCGTCTTTTATACCTACTTCCTTATAGTCCCTGTTGCTGAGGATCATTAAATTGTCAACATTGTACATTGATTTATGGAGAAACACATGCTGCCTTCACTGTTTAATTAATCATACTTTACATGTTAATATTTCTAATGATTGTAATTACTTGTTAGGTTAAAAGAGTGTCTGCTTACTGTATCTTGTGAGTCATCTTTGTAAAGAAACAGCATGGTTCCACGGAGCTCTGCATAGTACTTCTTGAAATCCTGAAAATCATAAATGTCATTTTGAATTTCTGCTCTTAACACAACATTCACATCAGTTAATTAAACAGAATTTACATAAACATTTTTAAAATTTTATTCTTCACACATTTATAGACTTTTTCTTTTCTCGCTTTGTACAGTCTGATACTTTTCTGTCTTTGTCCTCACCTTCTCTTTGCTTTGTTTCTTCAGCAGGTGTCCAGAATAGTAAAGAGGCAGAGCCGTGATAGTGGCTCTCCTCTGGTGGACAACTCTGGGGTGCGCAGACATCCTTCACTCGCTCACTCAGATCTGTGTACGTCTTCTCACCAGGTCTTGGTTTGCCTCAGTTCACGTCTGTTCAGTCCAGTGTCGTCTTGAATAAACAGTCCAGGGCAGTTGGATCCTGAGAGTTTTGTTCCTTGTTTCTTCCTTGTGTGGCTCTCAAAGCAATGATAGATTAAACCTGTGTCTTCAGTATCCCTGAAATGATTATTGGTCTATAAACCTGCGCTGATAAGCTACTCCCCCCCTTTTCCTTCAGTCTTTGCACTGTTACTCTGAGAATGAGGAAATGGTGTGATGATTTATAAAAAAGGAAGTAGTTAGTATAAAATATCCCAAACGGATCTTTTGTACTTTGAACCTGTGTATCACTCAGTGATGATAGTTTTACAGCACACAGTAAGAGGCAATGAAGCATGCAGGCATGAGTCCATGTGCTCACACACACACACACACACACACAAACACAAGGGCCCAGTATCACCCACATGCACTAAGCACACACAGCTCACGTTTTAAAGGAAACACTCACCGAAGTGTTTTGTTGTTGTTGTTTTTTAAAGTTTATAGCCGTATACATACCCAGTTTATAGATTAAGCTAATAGACTCACTGGTGCGGCTGATGGCTGTGAGTTCAGTAGTTGGTGAAATGTAGATTCAATTAGTTAAGATATCAAATAAATGTAGCAATTTGTTGTTATTAATAGATATAGAAATAAAATATTCAACAGCCTTAACATACAGTACCAGTCAAACCAGTCAACCAGTTTGGATACACTTTCTCATTGCATACATATCTGTTATACATCAGATAAGATGTTATGGCATAAAGAAATTCTATATGCATATGATTATGATCGTTTTAACACTCTCAACATTGAGAGACAGTTCTATTTTAAAGCCCATTGATTAATGTGAAACAATCTACTTAATCTCTATATAACATGATTTGTCTCTATAAAATAAATATTTTACTTACAGCTTTCACCTGGTGAAAATGAGCAGTGAAAAGGCAATACGCAGCATCACACGTGTAATGTAGAAGCAACAGGATGCAGGACAGAATGAGTGACAAACAGTGACACAGCAGGGACGCAGAAATGGAGATGAACCACAGCAGAACTTTGATCAACCAGAGCAACATCTGGAGGAGGTGCAGGAGCAACCAAATGGTCCAGAACAGCAGAAATCCCAACAACCACAAGGCTTTGGATGGAAGAACAACATCTGCATCCTGAGAGTCAGAGAGAGAGAGAGAGAGAGAGCGAGAGAGAGAGAGAGAGAGAGAGAGAGAGAGAGAGAGAGAGAATATCACTCTGTTTTTGTTTATTAGGAAGCTGTGAATGTGTCAAACAAGAGTGTTTGGGTTTGTGTGTGCTTACATAGTCTTGTGCATCATACTCATCCCTGCTAACAGCTCCCACTTTAGCAAGAAAAAGACAAAAACAATCATGAATATAAACATATACATTTGTGCTTTATAAGGAAATTCAGCTGTGAACATATTTTTTTCCATCATCAACATGCCAGCTCTGTCACTTACTGAAGAAAGTGAAGGTTAGGAGGAGTAGTCCACAGGTCATCAGCAGCCATTTTTGTCTTGGTTGTTTAACCTGAAGTGTTTTTTTTATACCAGAACAAAACTGAATTATGTGTTTTTTACTGTAAAGACATTTTTGTAAACATAGTTCCTACTAATCTATAATGAGCGTATCATTATCTGGAGTAGTTTACATTTAGTTAACAGCAGCAGTAGGCTTAATGTTTTTTAACTGTAGAAGAGTTAAAATGATATTAATAGTAGATACTAATAGTGCTTATTAGTGTTTCAACTGCACCAGCATGAGTATAAAACTATATTTGGTCTATAAAGAGTTGTATAAATCACTACCAGCAGTAATAACAACAGAAGCAGCAGGAAGTTTTTTGCTTCCTCTTACCTGTGAGATATCTGGACAGAAAACATCCTCTGCTGTGTGATCATACTTCCTGCAGATGCTGATGATGTGAGACAGACAGCGGTGGTGTTTAAACTTAAACTGCTGGGTGACAAAGTGGACAAAGTGGACAAAAATCCTCATCATCACTACCACTAGTGTCCCTCAGGTTGTTGAAACAGCAGTCTGGGCAGCGACTGCACATTCTTACTACTGTGACGGTCGAGTGGTGACAGAGCAGGTTTATCCTCTCCCTGCCAACAGGAACGGGAAAGTAAAACTAAAAGGAGGCTGAAAGAGTGGAGCAGTGCCTCTGATGTGGTGCTTTTATGTAAAATACTTAACAGTGCTGTATTCATTATGTCTTTGTTAAAATTTTAAAACTCTCTTGAAGCCACGACTTCAAACAGGAATAAAACTCATAAAAAGTATTAACACATACAATAAAGTAAACATTGTGCTTCTGTCTTCTTTCTTTTATAATGTTTCTCATAATATCATATTCAGCAAATTATATCTTTATGCAGGTAAAACAACAAGGAGGCGTGTTACTCTCCCTGCTTGACTTTGTGTCGAAAACATGTCAACCTGCTAATTCCCAATGAAAAAAGTTTTAAGATGTAATTTTTTCAATGCTGTGAGCAAAAAACAAACTTACATGTGTCCTATTTCTGTATTAGTGTTCTGCGAAAGGCACCTGTTGGAGGAATGACTCAGCGGGTGGAACATTTGTAATAATAGTCAAAATGATGGTGAAAGCCGGTCTGTCTGCATATCACACTGTTGCCTGTCACATTCTCTAGGCCACCCTTAAAGAAACATTTCACTTGATTTTTGCTGCTTATGCACACACACACACACACACACACACACACACACACACACACACACACACACACATACACACACACACACACACACACACACAGAGTAATATAAGTAATTTAGAGTTCAGAGTTGGTTTAATCAGTTTTTACACACCAACAGGCCTGGCTCACGTCCTGGCTCACAGAACACAAACTGAGGTTTACGGTCAGGTCCCTGCTGGTTTTGTTGTCTAGACCAAAAATAAGAGCTCCCCTCTGATTGTCTGGCTGTGCACTTGTGTGTTGCTATTCTCCAAGCAACCACAGCTTGTCTCACAATGTATGTGCACTGGAGAATTGGCTGTATGAAATGAACACCTGAAAACAAAGGATTGCAGCAGGCTGAGCACGTCCCTGTTGTTTGTAAAAGTGAATCTGGCTTGTCTTAACGAGCTGCAGCTTGAAAGTGACAGTTGTGAGCGAACTTTCTGGCCACTGAACCAGTTTACAAAGTAAAGTACTTTCTTTGTGTTACTGATGTTACAACTGGGATTTAAAGACCTTAATCACAGGAGACATTTTGACTTCTCACAGTATGAAAAACACAGGTTTCGCTTCATAAATTTATATTTTCTTTCAATTAGGTGTCAACAAGAACCATTTTCTGGAGGAACTTGAAGCAGATGCTTAATATTATCTTTATACTTTATTTAATCAATAAATCATCAGTCATGATAATTTATTTTATTCCACTTAATTGAGATTCTGTTTCTCCATGCTGTAATTCTACTCCTGCTCCTTTTATCTACTCTGTATATAAAACACTGTTTCTCTATCCTGGATGGAGAATGTTCAAAGTGTGTTTTATAATATACAGATTGTAAAGAGACTCATTTGTGAAGTAAAACTGATCTGACCTTTGAGCAAGAAGGCTCATTCCACAAAAAGTTATTTGAAGTACGCTTGGCTTGCAAGTTTTGAATTTGAAGTGAATGTCCCAACATGGTCTGCATTGTTTATTTTCATTCATGAATCTATACTGAGTCAATATTGAATGTGCATATGTGTATAGATATGTACACGTTAAATAAACACATGCCTTCCTGTCACATCCTGTCTCAAAAAGATGCAGAAAAACTAGTTCATGCATTTATTACCTCTAGGCTGGATTACTGCAGTTCCATATTATCATGCTGCCCTAACAAGTCTCTAAAGACTCTCCAGCTGGTCCAGAACTCAGCTGCACGTGTACTGACAAAAACTAGAAAAAGAGATCATATTTATCCCGTTTTAGCTTCTTTGCATTGGCTTCCTGTAACATCTAGAGTAAAATTTAAATCCCTCTCCTCACCTAAAAAGCCCTTAATGGTCAGAAACCATCATACCTTAAAGAGCTCATAGTACCCATTTACCCCGCTAGAACACTGTGCTCCCAGTATACAGGCTTACTGGTGGTTCTTAGTCTCCAAAAGTGAAATGGGAGGCAGAGCCTTCATCTATCAGGCGCCTCCCGGACTGTCTGCCCCCCGGACAGACACCCTCTCTATGTTTAAGTAGGCTTAAACTTTCCTTTTTTGATAAAGCTTATAGTTAGGGCCGGCCCAGGCTTTCTTTGGACCAGACCCTAGTTAAACCACTAAGGCCTAGACTGCTGAGGGATTTTCCATGATGCATTGAGCTCCTCACAAAAATCTGGCTTCTTTTCTGCAGTTTTTGTGCTTTTTCATCTCACAGGTTCCTATGGATCATGGTCGTGGACTGCCTGGTTATGGGCTGCAGGGGGCCCTGTGGTGTCATGGTCCTGCTTGATGCCCATGCCTGCTATTATTGTTGTTGCTGCTGTGCTTCTCTGTGTCTCTCTACCCCTCCCTCCTTCTTTCTTTCTCAACCCAGCCAGGTGGGTTGCTCACCCAGACCCCAATTCTACTCGAGGTTTCTTCTCGTTTAAAGAGTTTTTCCTTGCCGCTGTCAACAAGTGCTTGTTCCTGGAGCAATGTTAGGTTTTTTCTATATGAAAAGTGGCCTGAGATAACTTCTGTTGTGATTTGGCGCTATATAAATAAAATGGACTTGACCTTCTTCTATAGTTTGCACTTGGATGTCAGCTTTCGGCAAAGTGCACAATTTCTATGACACAACATTCCCAACCTGTTTTAGAAGTACAACATGTGTGCTTATACATGTTGGCGTGTGCATGTACCTGTATGTACACTTTAAAAACATTTGCCACCATGTGACTGTTCTCTACATGCAAACTATAGACTGATGCCCACTGCTGGCCACAGATTTTCCTTCTCAGCGGTGTTCTTTGACCCTGCTGGTCCCTCTGGCAGCTCCCATCCTCTCCTTTAATACCTCATCCTGGAGGGGAGGCCAGGGAGACACACACTAAGGAGAGAAAAAGCAGTCACTGTTCTCCATCACAGAGCCCCTAATGATGCTTCCTCTCAACCACTGACTGAGGAGGAAATGGCCACAGGGGTGACAGGGACAGAGGATAATATGGTGGACTGATGAAGCTCTATTAAGCCTCTGGGACAACAGCATGTATATATTCTTTGACATCAATTTATGTAAATAAAACATGAAAAACAAGCAACATGTCGATTTCTATTTTATTTGAACATACTTGTAATTGTGGTATACTGTAGGTTTCTATCTTGATGTCAGTTGTGTTGTAATAAATGCAATTTCAGTCAATCCATTTTTTGGCACCAAGAAGATGATATTTTTTCCTTCTGAGATCTTTTGTAGCCTCGTTCAGCTGTAATGACATGAAGACCCTAAACAAGAGCACAGATGAGAGAAAACCCTTTGAGAAACACATCAAAGCTGAACTCTTATTAGAGATAAGTGATCATATTTTGATGCACACTGACCTAACAGGTCTGGATTTTGATTAGCTGGCAGGCCGGGGTAAAAGGTCAGGTTGGAGATAGAGGTCAGACAGGAGTCAGACCGCCCCCAAGCGTTATTACAGGAACATGGCTGCTGCTGGTAGATGTTGCAGGAGACATCCCCATCTGGAAAACAAAACATTTTCTGTACAAGTTTGCTTTTATTTAAAATGTATAAAGTGCCCCTCTCTACCTCGATCCTCCCACTGCTATATTCACTTGTTCTAATTAGTAGGATGACAAAATACATACATGTGCACACACGTTTCCCAGGTGTAACTATGTTTACTTATCTCTGTGATCTCCTATTCTAATGGTTTCAGTGATGGAGGACTGGAGGTGTAAGTGGGCCTGTAATGAGAAGCCGAGGTAAGGGGAAGAAGGGAGGAGCAGATAACCTGCTGGCTGAGAGGACAGAAGCCTGGGGCTGTGAGGTGGATCTCCTGCTGCGGAGGCTGTTTCAGTCAGACTAATATTAACACAGAGCCACCAGCTCTACACATCAGTCTGCTGTACTGCAGAGGATCCAGTGTAATCTTTGTGTCTGCTCTGCAAAACATCCATCTTCAAAACAATGTTTAACCTGTGGAGTCTTACATTTTGTTTTTAAAACACAGGAATAGAAGGCGCCAATTTCTCTTTTTGCAATGAAAAACAACCTCTTTTTTAAATATGAATGTCATTTTCTTGATATAAGTGGGGTGATTTGTCTTCTGCTTTATTTTCAGATATTAATTCCTAGAAAACTGCCAAAAGCAATGACACAGAAAAACATGAGGATCAGTGATATCATCTCTAGATTGTCTGAAGTAAAGCAAAAACGCAAATTGGAAGATTTTATGACTGAGTGTGAAACTGAATTACTTTTTGAAATCAAGGAACAAACAGCACAGCTAACCTGTGAAGTCACTGTAAAGTGTCTTTAAGTACATTTCCACAAGACATTATGCTTATTCCAAGAACCTTGTGTCCCAGTTTGATAGATTACAAATTCAACCCACTAATTTGATGCACTCACACAGAATAACTGTATACAGTACGCTGACCAAATGTGTTTTTTGATTTTCACTATACGGGAAACAATTAAACCACATTGATGGAAAGATCATTTAGCGTCATCCAAACCTCAAAAACCACAAAAGGTTGAGGTCTGATTATTAATTTTACATCTTTTAATGTACTGTATCTTGCCCTGTAAGAAGATATAAAAGTTTAATATCTGGATGATTTTGGATGTCGTCAGTGTGGATATCAGGTGTCATGTCGACCGTGGTGGTTGTTGCTTGCTCAGACTGCACACCTCTGTGCCAAAATGTCTTCTCACTACTTACTTTGGGCTTCAGAAACCTATGGGTTATATTTCTGATGTTACATTCATGTTTTTTCTATAGTCTGTTGCTGAGATGGAAGGATGTATGTATGTGATTCTGTCTTACAAATATGCACACACACATACACGCTTTGAAGCTATGTTACCTTCCTTATATTTGCAGCATTTTCTGATTCCCAGGATTCCACTGATGGAATAGGTGGATTCAGAAGAATAGGCCGTTCCCATGGCAACAGATGATGCCGATGACACTGCAAAGATCAGAAGTCGATGTCATGAACCACTGGAGAGCGAGACACTGAGAGAGCAACAGAGACAAAGGCTTACCAACTTCACAAGACTCTGACTGGACGTTGCTCCTAATGATCCTGCAAAAACAGACAAGTCACTCAACTCTCTCTTTAAGTTTAAACACACACACACACACACACACACACACACACACACACACACACACACACACACACACACATGCACACACAACATAATGACACCTGTTACCTGTTGATGGAGCTGATGCTGGGCACACTGTCGTTGCCACACACTCGCTCCAGCAGGAGTCTGTCCCGGATCTCCCAGGCGAACATGGTGGGGTTTATGTGTTTCAGGTGTAGTATCATTTGCACCACCCTGGGTGTAGCCACTTTGGGTTTAGAGCCTCCAATCGCCCCTGGTCTGATGCTCCCCGTCTCATTGTACCTGAGTAAACAATGTCAATATCTGTCAGGAGAGGTTTACATTTTACCTATGAGAAGGAGGTCTGATGAATATGGATGCTGATATTCATGGTAAATAAAAGCACAGAGCACCACTAGATTGAAAGAGAAAAGTACATATTACATTTTTCAACATTACTTAAAATTGAAATACATTTCTGAATAACACATCATGGGATGACTACATGCATTTAATATATTCATGGCTAGTACAGAGTCAGATACAGTAGTAGATCATATTTCCTGTGATCAGATACATACATATTCTCACCTGAAAAGTCTTTCTATCCTTATATTCAAATACTGTATGCTACATTTCCACAGTATATGTGTGAGTCTGGTTTTCATTTGTAAACACGTGCAGGCTACAACAGATTATTTGTTGTTTAAATGTGTAGTAACGTAAAACCATTACATTATCGTCTTAATTACAAATTGGCTAATTTCATCACTCTCAATACGAATTTAAGTATTTAAATGACTTAAGTCTCTTTACCTGGCCAGTATTTTGCTGACACAGCCGTGACTGACGCGCAGGCGGCGGGAAATCTCACAAGGACGCACGCCCCGTTGCGCGAGCTCCACGATACGCTGTCTCACCGCGTGCGGTAACGGGCGCCCGTTTATGAAGACTCCGCCGAGCTGGTTCACCCCGCCGTGCCCTGAGCACCGGAACGGATCAAAGAAACATCGCCACACAAACTTTCAAGCCAATTAATTGCTAATATGCGCCACTACGTGTACGGCGGTGGCACCTCAGTTACATCACTGATACTTACTGTGCGTAACGGTGAGCGGCACCTGTCCAAAGTGTATTTCCATGTTCAAAAAAAAACGTCTACTGAAAGTGTAGTTTGGTACGAGAAGGCAACATTTCTTTGACATTCAAACAGAAAAAAAGTTTTTAAAGAGCACCGTTAAGAGGCTCTGCTGTTATTCGGGTAAGGAGCGTCAGGACGCGCTGTGTCTCTGCTGCTTTCAGCACCTGAGCGCTGGACAGCGACAGGAGCCTTTGACTGGACGCACGCGCACTGTGCACACACGCGCTCAATTATCTCCTTACTTTTAGTGGTAAAGGAGGCAGCATTTTAAAAACATATATTACATTGGGTTGTTATAGTTTTCCCAACATGAAGGTCTAAATGTTGTTTCAATGTCTTCTATCCACCACCAGGAATAACATTCTGGTGGAGAAATACTGAATAGTTATAGTAATTTTGTGTTTCTCAAAAAAGTATGTTGAGTCTAGAAATGCTGGAATAGCAACTGATATAATTTATCCACCATGTATATGCAGCGGTGGAAGAAGTATTCAGATCCTCTAATTAACTAAAAGTACCAATATAGCAATATAAAAATGCTCCATTGCAAGTAAAAGTCCTGCATGAAAAATACTAGGCTATAGTTAAAGTACAAAAGTATTAGCAGCAAAATGTAGTTAAAGTATTGCAGTAAAAGTAGTGGTTTGGTTCCTCTGACTGATATATTATTATATATGACAACATTAGATTATTAATACTGAAGCATCAATGTTAGAGCAACATGTTACTGTTGTAGCTGCTGGAGGTGGAGCTAGTTTCAACTAATTTATATACAGTTAGCTAGTTTATACAGTGGTTCCCAACCTAGGGGTCGGGCCCCTCCAAAAGGTCACCAGATAAATCTGAGGGGTTGTGAGATGATTAATGGGAGAGGACAGAAGAAACAACAAAATTCTGATACACAAATCTGTTTTCAGTTTTTGGACTTTTTATCTAAACTTTGATTTGTGGATCATTTGATATTTATTGAAATGAAACCATGTGAGAAGTTTAGAGGGGACGACCAGTATTTGGTGGAGCTATTAACAACTCATAGACGTCTGAAATGTCTATAAGTTGTGACTACACACTGCTTTTTGTAAGATGTCAAAAGTCAGAAGGGTTGGAAACCACTGGTTTCATTTAACAATGTGTTGTATTTTAGAAGCTTGTTTTGTTATTCATTGTGTCAAATGTTCATCTGAAAAGTAACTAAAGCTGTCAAATAAATGTAGTGGAGAAGATAGTACAATATTTCCCCCTGAAATGTAGAGGAGTAGAAACATAAAGTAGCATCAAATGGAAATACTTAAAGTATAAGTAAAGTACAAGTAAAGTACAAATACCTAAAATTTGTACTTCAGTACAGTACTTGAGTAAATATACTTAGTTACTTTCCACCACTGTGTCTATGTATTTCATTGTAGAAAGTAAACTCCACCAAGGTTGCTAAACCCATAATACAGAACAGATACAGAAACATAACTTGATCCAGTACTTTTTTTTAAAACTTAAAAATCACTTCATGAATCCTTCATACCCTCAGATTCAAAATTCAAGACTTTCTAAAACAAGAAAACAGTGAGATATAATCACAATTGTTCCCACAAAGAGCCGTTTAAGATTTTTTTTAGATGTTAATGTCAGTATTTTGAAATAAGTTAACAAGAATTATTAAAATGACAGCTGATTAAAACAAATTGGTTCTATGAGTGGAAGCTCTGAAATGGCAAAAGTAATCCTTTTAATTATGACATTTAGCGATGCAATTCTTAGTCAATTAAATGATTGATCTTCTGTCAATATCTGCTTCCAGCTTCTTAAATGTTAATATTTTCTAGTTTCTTTAGTCCTCTATAATAATAAACTGAATATTTCTGGGTTGTGGACTTGGTGGACTTGGTTTGTCGGGACAAAACATCCGTCTTTGGGTGAAATTTATTGACAATTTTATACCATTTTCTGACATTTTATTGACCAAATGACAAGACTACTTTCAATTTCAGGGCTTTTGATGATGGAAGATTATGAAGGGGAATTTTAAGGAAAAACATAAATACTGAAATTTAGCATCTGTTTTTTTCCCCACCACTTACACTTATAAAAAAAATGTTATACATAGTAGCAAAAGTTTTCACACTGTTTAAACCAACTTTCAGATTTGTGAAACCTTTATTTTCCCTATGAAAACAGAAAAAATGGGCGATTTCACTACGTTTCCCCCTTACAGACCACATCAGACTAGGGCTGAACGGTGAAATGATTGTGGTGTGATTTTTGTCGGGATCTGTGGCAAACAAAGATGTAGAATAAGATGTGTCTCTGCAGCCCAACAATATTTAATTTGAAATGGTAGTTTGACACATATTTCTTCTCTAACAAATATTGTGCCTCTTGTCTAAGTACAGTGGGTTTTCAATCTGGATCTGGATGCAGAAATATCAGTGAAAACGCCTTTTTTTCCCCAGGTTTCACAAACAGTATAAAGGTTTCACAAATCTGAAAGTGGGTTTGAGACTACGATGTCTAACACTGTTTCATGGGTGTAAGTGGTAGAAAAACGGAGAATCGGCCGCTAAACATCATTATTTATGTTTCTCGTAACTTTCTCTTTAACTGTAATCGGAAACTGACTTGAGCGTCGTGGTTCAGTTTTGGTTGTCCAACATTTTATTCAAACGTAAACACGCGTGGAAGCAACTGACAAGTCTGGAGGGAACATTTGTATCGTGTATTGTGTGAAATCACAGCTGAGATATACTGAGATGAAACGGTAAGCCACAGAAAAGTGTCCATAAACTTTATCTGAGTTGTGATTGCTAATTTGACAAGGCAACTACGGAGCTAGTTAGCGTTAGCATAGCGCCGGTTAGCCTAACGTCAACCCACGTGTCGAGATATGAAGACGTTTTCCACCCATCTCATACATTACATGTACGAAAGAAATCTCGCAACCAGCCAGACACTTTTATATCTGCCACAGTGCCAGTTATTAAGAAAAATGTTGTAGTAAATGAGCTAAATTAGCCACCGCTGTTTGCTAGCAGTGCTGTGAGTGCTCGTTGAGTGGTGCTGTTAAGCTGCAGTTTTCGCCAGGTAAAGGTTGTATTATGGACTTTATGAAAGAAAACGAAGATGATGATGGTGAAGAAACTGGCGGAGAAGATGAGCGCATCTTTATTGAGGGCTTCAGCTGTTCAGAAAGTGAAGAGGAGATCAAGTTCAGTCACCAAAAGCAGAACAGAAGCTGCAAACAAGCTGCTGAGCGGAGCAGGGGAAGCTCTCCTCCGCTCCTCCTGGCCTTCTCTATCACATCTGGACGGCTGCTGCAGGACAGCAGCCCCAGCTCTGACTTTCCTGAGGAGCTGGATGGGGAGGAGGAGGACAGTGACCAGCACATCGAGGACTGGATGATCCTGGGACGAGGAGAGCTGGATGGAGACTCAAGTATCCAGCTCAATCTGAGCTACAGGAACAGCATCTCTGACGATGAGTCTGAAGATGAAGGTGAGAGCTTGTGCGTGCCTCAGTCTGTCATCCTGGTTCAGAAATGTCTCTGCTAGTGCAGGAAAATAGTGTTGATAGGGGTCAAGGTAGTGGGATACAAAAGGATCTCGCTGAAGTACAAGCAGCATCTCAATTTGCCATGTAAGGTAGTAAGAAAAGTAACAAAACAAGAATCAAACAGGAAACAGTTTAATCCCAAAGTAACGTGTATTTTGGGTCAGCCACTGTATGTTAGTATTACAGTATAGAGGCTACAGCAAATCTACCAGCTACTTGTATATTTTATCAGCATTTGGCTGGTGCTAATTTTGATCCCTGTGTACATCTGGACAGGATCTTTAAATAGAAATGTGATCAAACAAGGTGCTCTTGCCACTCTGCAAACTCACTTTCTTATTTTCTTGTTCATTTCTCTCAAAAACACATTTGGTCAAACATTGATTGTTCACATAACATCCATGAGAAAGTGAATGAGTACAGTTTACAGCTGATAGCCAGAGGCAGGGAGCAATACCAAGGGTAAAAATAGTAAGAAAAATATTTGTTCAATGAAAAAGAGCTTAGAAATGCCTGCACTTTTATTTACAATACAGTTTGCTTCAAATCTGGTATATATATAATATATTGTGATTTTAGCTGAAATTATGAGAAAACACCTCTCAGTCATCCCTTAGTTTTCTGTCCCATTATCCTCACTGTCTAAATGCATATTTTCACTTAAAGATACAAGGTGATACAAGACAAAACTGTCCCAAAACAATCTCAGCAGAAAAGATGTTTTTATTAAAAACTCTGTACAACTATTTGTTTCTTTTTTTCTTATTTCCTGAAAAACAATCCTATATGACAACAAATAACTCCATGAATAGTGATATTTTATAGACTGGAGTTTTCAGCTCAGATTTACTGTGTGTAAATGTTCCAACAGGATTTATTGACAAAAAAAAAATATATATATATATGATAGAAGTTCATTTCTATGGATACATTCATGCAATAGTACAGAGAGATTTCTGTAAATCTGTGGAGTTGCAGTTTATTTTTAAACATATAGGGAACATTTGCTGAGTGTGTACTCTTGGTTTCACCTTCACATTAATGAAGATACACATATTCACACCGAGGAGCTGCCCTACATAACCACTTCATCTTGTCTTGCCAGCCAACAACTCCACTGGAGCGGAGGGAGTTGAAGTATTTCCTTACATCTCAGTGATAGTTTTTATAGGAAGGTCAAGTGTATTTCATCAATTTTTAAAGCCCTGAGAGCTACAGCTTTTTACAAGACAGAATACCTGAGAAAGACTATGTTTATTAGGCTTGTGAAAACTCCTATTTTTGTAAGGGTTTGCTTGTGCTGCAGTTCAAGAAATATCTCTGCCTGAGAACCACACGGTTAGATTTGTCATGGTGAAACACATTCATGCCTTCATAACTTTTTCTTTGTCATTCTCTCCATCATAGATCAGAATATGAAATCAATTGAAGATACCTGGGCTGTATCAGAGAAAGACAAGGTAACTTTTAATATCAACCACTGTTCAGGAATATGAAAGGGAAGCAAATATATTATAAAATTTGTGTGTTCTTTGTCTTTTTTTCACCCTCTAATTTCATTTTCCTGCAGTCTAATATTGCAGCGTAGAATGTCAAATATTGCCTTTCATGTCTTTATCCTCTCATATTATCCTCTAGTGTTTTGCTGATCAGTCTGTGCTTGGCCGCTACTTTGTACGCGGTCGTTCTCTGATGTGTCACATCTGCAACAGGACGGGACACCAGGCCAGAAGCTGCTACATCCACAAGGTAAAATAACACACTTGCATTCATAAAACTCACATACTTGCACACGGTTGTTAAGTCAATAGTAAACAGATTTTATGGTCTAAACGAATGTTTGTTTTTTTTTTGGATAAATTATAACACTGATTCTGGTTGAATTACAGCCAAGCTGTTGAGATTTCTGGGTGACAAAGATCACTTTCAGGGAGCGTTCTGGTGTTTCAGTGGTCTAAAATGTTTACCATATAAATGTGAAAACGCTGTTGTGAGTTCAACTGACGTCACCTTCTCTCTCCCCTAATGTTTCAATCTGCTCTCATCTTAAACTATCCAGTTGTGGCAAAATGTGAAAACCATCTTTTATGTTAATTAAAATGTTGAGGATAATGCTGTGCTTTTGTGAGTAATACATGTCACTGCATGTATCTGTATGATCGCCGCTCTAATTTACTTGCGTATTCAGTCTTTAAAAGTCCTTCTCCACATTTTCGATTCTCGTTCCTTCAGTTGGATGTTTGAGCTTCCCTGTGCAGAATGATGTATATGCAGAGTTTGACACTAGAAGGCTGTTTTCACCTTCATCTGCTGAAGGGGGAAAGTTTCTCTGTGCTCGTGATAAATCTGACTTTAAGATGTATACTTATGAGTGTGATTTCTGACATCACAACTCATTTGGAGCAAATTGTGATCCAGTATGCAACTCACACAAGTGTTTTATTTTTGTTTTTTTTATATAGCACTTTTTTTTTTAAAAGACACTTTTACAAAGCGCTTTACAGACACATACACATGCAAATAGAAACGGTGTAGTTGTAATTCTATGGCCACCTGTAGATTTTTTTTTTGTTAATGAAAAGATAATAACATCCATCTTAACACCCTTGTAAGAAAATCAATTTTTTGTCTCTGTGTTTGCAGAAATGTCCCACCTGTATCCTTTGTGGGATCCAGGGCCACATCCAAAAGGACTGTCCGGGCCGCCCCTGCCCCAGCTGTGGACTGCCCTCACATGGCTTCAGGCCCTGTGAAAATCCCCCAACATGGAACCAACACTGCCAGCGCTGCGGGGTGACAGGACACCTTTCTGATGTGAGTTTGTCTGTTAGCCCCCCCCCCTGTGTTTGTGAGTCTGAGTGTTTGTGTTGGGAGTGTGTGTTGTCATGTTGAAGCAGTTGTCAGTTGTATGTTGACAGATTCTTTAGCCTCAGGTGTGTGTGGGCCGTATTTACAAAGTGTTGTTTGAACTCAACAAACAGTTCTTCATCTTCAGTTGCAGTTACACAATGCTTTTTTTCCCCCATAATCTTGCTCAGAAGACTAATTTTCTCTTCTGTTTTCCTCAGGCCTGCCCTGATATATGGAGACAGTATCACATGACAGTGAGTTGAAGTTTTTAGTTTAGTACACTTTGGTACATCTTGTAGTCTTTAATAAACAAAACGTCACTGATTTAAATTTTAAATGATTTTGCTCTGAATTAAGGAATTAAAATGATCCAAACAGGTGTTACTCAGGTGTTTTTTTTATTAACCTGGTAAAATTGTGATCCTGAAAACATGAGTGTGTATTAATAAAACCTCCAAGAAATCAACTTTTTCCACATTTTAAAAATGTTCCCTTGTTTGACTTTTTTTCCAGATCCAGTTAGAGATTCCCCTCAGGCCATGGAATGTCCACTCCCTCGAACATAAGAAACGCCCTGTTCATTGTTACAACTGCTCTAGGAGGGGACATTATGGCTATGTAAGTGGCCAATGACAGGAATCCTTCACTGTCAGTCTTACTTTTACCATCTCTCTTTTTCTTCTTGACTGATCTCCATCTGCCTACACTCCTACACTCACTTTCTAAGGCTTAATAGTACTTCTGTCTCTCTTTCTTTTTTCTCTAATACTGTCTTACCCCTCTATAAACCTCTGTCCAACATGCTCTCCCCCTCTCTCTCTCTGCATCTTCTTTTGGGTCAGACTTCTCTGTACCTTCCCCGCTTTGATCATCTCGATCCTTCACTTTTTCATTACATCTACAGTACTCTCACTTCTCTCTCCCATCACTTTCTCTCTGATTATTTCTCTGCAACAGCACCGTTCTCTACCATTTTGCATCCATCTCTCACTTACCTCTCTTTGTTCGGCCGTCTCCCTTCTCCTGTGCCTGCCTCGGCATCAGGAGTGCACTAAAAGGAGGATGGTCAGTGGTTCGTCTCCCTCCCTGCCTTATGTTTGCCACTACGACACCATGGAAGACATCCTCCAACGTTGCACCAGGATGCAGAGGGCAGCTAAAGGTAACACATGTGCACACACAAATAGCAAACTAAGTCGTCAGCATTGGCATATAAGTACGTAACACTTTTAATAATGCGCAGCAGCAGAAGGAAATGGACGCGTTCCAGCCCTAGGCTTTCCTCAGCGTTTTTGAGACATATGTGGGTGTGACCTCTATTAAACAGCAGCCGGGGACCTGCTGGTGATTAACAACCAGCTGACACAAATCATGAAAAAAACATCTTCAAAAGACAAATACAAAAAATAGCAGTAAGAAAAATTAAGTCATAAGAAGAAATGTATCTCATTCTATTATTATAACAACCAGATAAGTGACCAATTAATATGTACATATGTAAACTCATCATGTGCAGAACCTCCATAGAAAATACATATACATCAATAACACTCATCTGTATTCATAAAAAACAAGACAAAAACAATTAATCATTTAAGCTGCCAGGATACTTATTCTGTAAGTAGTGTATCCATTAGGCCTCTCTTTAGAGAAGTTTCCTGTCTTTATCTTCTCCTCTTATTAGTGGCCTAACAGCTTCAATACTAATGAACTGTAGCCTATAAACTCCATGACCAGCAGAATTAAAGTGTCATCCCTATTTCTGATGCTACTCTTATGCTCAGAGATCCTAATTCTCAATTCTCCTTTCTGTCCTGCCCACATAACAGAACTCACAAGGACATCTCAATAGTTAGACTACATATGTGGTCCTACATGTGACTTTCAATGTAATTCAACCACCGACAGTTAGATTGGCAATTCTGGTGTGTTATGCGAGTAGAGGCTAATGTAGCTTTGAGCAATTAGCCTTTAAGCAGAGATCAGGAGTGGACTACTGAGGTTTGGTAACCTCACTTGTTCTTTCTAACTCAACTCCCCAGATCGTTTTCATTTTTAGACTTGTTGTCTTTAAGCTATAACTGAGACAATTTGGCAGACTATGCACAGCTGCCTCAAGAAGCACATTCAGAATGTATACATCTTTTTTCACATGCAGTAATATTCTCCAACACCCATATATTTAAAGAGTTTCCCTTTTAATATAACAGAAAATCCTGTTGTCAATGTTGTCTTTTTTCAGAGCTTGCGAGTGCTGGATCCCTTTTGCTCTCAGAGCAGCAGCCCTTGTCTGAACCAACAGGGGAGAGCGGCGAGGAGAATCAGCCAGTGCAGGGGAGGAGCAAGAGGAACCAGGAGGCGCGGAACCGTCCCGGCAGGAGGAAGACTTGGCCAGAAAGGCGCAGAGAGAGACAGGAGGTAAAGAGGCTAAGGAGAGAGGCTCAGGCCAGACGTGAAGGAGGACTATTGGTGAGGTCCCGGGGTCACTCGGATGATGAAGCCTGCATCGCAGATCCCCTCAGGTCCCCCCTTCATGGTCATGGACAGTTCACACCCCCTCCACAGAAGAAGAAGAAGAGGGATGAGGCAAGTGGCAGAAAGAGCAGGAAGAGCAGAGAGGCAGAGAGGTGGAAGAAGAGAGGAGGAATGAAACGTGGGGAATTATATCCCTATGTTGACCTTGACAGCGGTAGTAAAAACCTTGTTTCCCCAAAGCAGAGGGTACGCCACCAAAGAAGATAACATAATTCATTCATCAACAAAAAAGATTTTGTGTGTTTTTTTTCTTTTGAGTAATTCATTTTATTTAATGTCAATATAAAGACCTGTAGAATAGGAGGAGGTACAGTTGAAGGATGCTAATATTTAGAGTAACTGTATGAATGTATTTTCGTACTTTAACCTTGGTTTGTAAGTGCATCTACTGCTATGAAACTGGCTGGGCCAAATTTTAAGCATGTACAGTTTTCAGCATATTTTGGAATATGTTTTTACACACTGTGCCTGTTTTATTTGACTCATATGTATCCTGTTGTGGGGTTGGTTTGTTATCTCCTTAAATACAATGATATTTTTATGGTGCTGTAGCCTTTTCTGTCATTAAAATACTTGAAACCAGGTCACACACCTTTAATTGGCAGTTGTAAAGAGTAATATTTATATTGTAAATACAACGACAATAAACATGAATTTACAGAAAACATTATGTAGCATTTGTGTTCAAAGATAGAGGATTATTGTGCAACATTTCATACGTTGAAAACATACGAGGGCGATAATAAAACATATGGGGTAAAGGTTCATTTAGTCTTCCAGCTCAAGCGTGTGTAGAAAAGCTGTATGAAGCTGATCTCTTTCAAAGCTTATAGTATTTCTGGTATGAAGCTGCTGAATTATTAATGAGCTGAGCAGTTGCCCGCGGATTGCCAGGCAGAAGTAGTCAAACCTGATAACAAGCTGCTACTTAAACATCGACTTTGACAGCCGCTGATCAACCAAATCTTGCTTTGCTGCGTGTTGTAAGGATTTTAGCTTTATTTAACTTTTAAGTTTGTGCGATTTGCTTGCAAATACAAAGCGGATCTAGCCTGTGACAAGCTCGATGTTTCTCTGTGATCGACTGGGAGTGACTCGGCAGAGATGTGAAACTCCCATTGATTGATCTCCACTACACTCCCCGCTGACCGGAGAAAACACTCGACAGCGAATACGAGAGGGGATTTAAATTGGACAAATATTGTCCAGCTTACTTGACGGATAAGGTAGCTATCGTTTTCGCTCATGCGATATGAGCTAATCCGCTAGTAGCACTAGTTAACTAGTAGTCTAACATCGATACAGTGCGACGTTTGCTAGCTGGTAATGTCGGCACTGTTGGACTTGTTTTCCCTGCCAGATCCTGCTTCCTGTTAGCCTTGGGCTAGCTGGAAAAATCAGAAATTATGCTAATGAACGAGCAGGTATAGTTAGCCAACGCAAAGGGGTGTAACTTAACTACTTAGAGTGGGCTACCTGTTGCAGTTTATTTGTATTTTTTCCACGAACTTATGATAATAACTTTGTTTCACAGCCAGCTATCAGGGCAGCTGGTTTCTTTTAGTTTGCTAACGCTCGGTAGCTAGCCATCTTGCTTGTGTTGAGGGATTTAAGTATTTAACTTGGCCAGCTCTCTGATGCCGATATTCACCTCAGTTAGTTGCAATTTCCTGTTAATATATACGTCGGCAATGAGCTCCGTTGTTTGGGACCTAATTGCTCTCTATTAATGCTTATAAAATTACTTTATTTCACTGTGTCAAAGCCAGCTCCGCTGTGAAAAGACAAAAGAGAGCCGGAGACTGTTGTTGTGGTAACGACGTTAACCAGAGATAACGAGCTTAGAGAAAATAGTATTTCATCACAGTTTTGTTATACTACATGTTTATATAAGTAGAGTATTTTTGATTTACTTGTGGGCGTTGAAAAGTGGTGAAATAATTAAGGAGGAGGGGGGAGAAGAAGAGTGGATGGTGCTTCTGCAACATAAGCTTCTCTGAGCTGCTTCCAGGTATCTCATCTCATATTAAAACACCAGCTTTAGATGCATTAGAAAACACTCGTCCGGCCGTCATTAAAGGTAACTAGCTGGGTAGAGAGACGCGGACTGAAAAGGGAGGTTCCTGCCCGTTTCTGAGCGTCCATCTCTCCAGGCTGCCTTCATCACGTCCATCCAGCACCGCCCTCCTCCTCTCCAGCCATGGACCCCCCGAGGACTCGGTCGCGGTCTCGGTCTGGCTTCTATCATTTCGGTATGAACAGCAGCGTTGGAGGCAACAGCAGTGGTAACGCAGTCGGTAACGGGAGCATGATGAACGCCAGCGGAGGAGGGGTGAACTACCCGCAGCAGAGCAACGCCGGCTGGGCTCCGCACCACGGTGGCCGCAGCTACCCGGAGAGCCAGCAGCAGCAGCACACTCAGGGGAGCTACCTGTCCGCAGGGGCGCAGCGCCACTCTTCGCACGGAGCTCACAGACACCCCGGGGCCGGTAAGCAGGCTTCAGCAAACAGGGCCTGCAGCCCAGCTAGATGCATCATTACGCACACACACACACACACACACACACACATTCACACAGGATACACCCCCTGAGGGAGGGAGGGAGGGAGGGAGGAAGACCACTAGCAGGCTTTGAGATATTTAACTAAAAGGCTTGGTGCTTCCACTGCCAGCTGTTGCTTGTACGGCCAGCTGTGTGCTATGTCAGGTGTTGTAGTGGAGGCTCTGTTTTATAGGTTTGGATAGCATTTACTCAGGTAAATAAGGGCAACTGGGATTTGTATATCATTGCCTGGCTTTGCACTCACATCACAATGCACCTTGCAAATTATCCTGGCCCTCAGTGGGAATTTAGCACTGCAGAATTTTTCTTTTGGATTGTCTGGAAAATGTGGTGCTGAAGGCCTTCAGGTCATATTATGTTGCTCCTGCTAAAGTAAGAAAGCAACGCTGTAGGTATTTAAATTAGAATTAAAGTTATATCCAGCAATATGTAGACATACATAGAATGAAAAGGAAATAAAATTTGTCTGCTGGTTGGTTCGATGGAAATTTTGAAGACTGATTAAAAGAGCAATTTGTATCTTTGAAACAAGCTCCCTAATGTGTTTTAAATGCTGGGAAATATAAGTTCTTTTTTTGTTTGAGATTGCTCATGGCTGTGATGCAGGCTCAACAATAGCACAGTTTTCCATCTAATTTCACCATTATTGATTATATTTAAGCCATAATGCATTTTAGGTTTTTAAAGTTAGCCTTTAGCCTTTGCAAAACTGCGTACTGCCTCCACCATCCTGGAAAAAAAAACAACAAAAAAACAAAACAGACCTCTCATCTAGTGGTTTAGTGTAGAGTAGTGTTAGATAAGGTGTGAAGTAAGGTGTGGTAGTTTTAAAACAAACACAAACAAACAGAGATAAATGAACAATAGACCTGTGTTGGCATACTGGAGGACTTATTAACTCCACAATAGCATTGGTTCATGACCCAACCTAACCCAAAGTCACCCCAACCCCCCCAAAACCCTCAGGGCATAAGTGGAGAAAAATGTATGAAACCGTCTCCTTTTTATAGGTTTTTTTTTTTTTTTTTTTTTGAGCTTTAAACACTGACACCGGTCCGTGTAGCATTGGAAAGTGACAAGAGAAACCTTCTGTAATAGCAGATTGGATTGCCTCAAAGGCAAAAAAAAAGCGCAGTGAATGAATGAAAGCAGGCTGTTAATGGGCCCTGTTTTAATAGCGACACTGTTGCCAAACACCCAAAATAACCCACACAGAGGGGGGGCGCACGCGCACACACACACACACACACACACACACACACACACACACACACACACACACACACACACACACACACACAAAAATACAAACACATGTTTCCTAAATTGAGAAACAACAGAGGGGTTTGTGTGAATGACTTAAACAGTGTATCTCCCAGCTGTGTGATCTCCTCTCAGCAGCTGCATGTGCCTCTTCCTCGATGGCTGGGGTCTCTGTATGTGTGTATGTTTTTTTTTTTGTGTGTGTGTGTAACATGTGCTGTGTGTGAGAGTATTGGTCTGCGTTTGCTTGTTTTGTATTACGCCTTTTGGCGTCACAAAGAATGTGTCAAGATTGGGTTTGGGGGAGTTGTGAATGTGTTCCTCTGTCTTACCTCTGTTTTTTTTTATCTTCTTTCTCTTCCTTCTCTTTCACTCCCCCACTTTCAACCATGTTATCACCCAGTATAGCTTTTAATAGTGATTGTTTCAACCCACAACCTCCTGGCATAGCAACGTAATGGCAACCCCCCCCCCGTATTTTCTTTAATACTGTTATGTGAAATAAAATGGATTGTTTCTCTATTTTTGGTTTGTCTCTCCTAAATAATAGTTTGAGTCTTTTGTATTTCAGTGAAAGACCAGGAAGAAATTGCTACTAGGTGACAGCTGATACTCAAAGTTTACTGACTTGATTGTCAGTTGTGGAAAAAAAAATGGTGTCAGTCTTCCCTGGCAGCTATGCTCAGAGGAAACAAGGTCGTGTCTTCTCGCCAACAGAACCCGTCCAGTCCGCCTCACCATCCCCTCTCCTATGGCCCTCGGGGTGAATCAGCATTAACAGACCTAGTTCTCAACAAAACACATGGGCGGCTAAGACCCAGGACCCCATGAGGTCTAAAGAACAGGGACGGTAGATGAATAAAGATGCAAGCCAGCGTGTTGCCCCTACTGTCGGCTAGTCAGTCAACCGCCTGTCCCTCTGTTCTCCACAGCCACTAGCAGGGCGTCTTTGAGCTGTCACTATCGGCAGACTTCACATGGCTCTGGAGAGGCGTCGCAAAGACGAAAAAAGGGGTGTGTGGTGTGGGAGGGGGTGGTTGCTCTCAGATCTGTTGTTTCTGAGGAGGCAGAAGAGGCTGTTTGGATGAGGGGAAAGCATAGAGGGAGAAACAGAAAGATGAGGGGAGGAGAGGTTTTTTTTTTTTTTCTTCCCCCATCTTTTTGGTGATTAAAGGTTTTTGGGGCCCTGCTTAGAGGAAACTCTTGTCAGCTGAGTTCAAGGACATCCTTCTTAAGCTGCAGAAATGTCTATGTGCACATGCTGCATCCAGATTGCACATGTGGACTGTCAGATAAACAGCTGGGAGTGCATTGTGGTTTTCTGAGATTATGTTTATGACATTACTGCTTTATTTAGAGATGTGATTTCTCTCTCTCTCTCTTTTTTTGCATTAAACGTTTTTTTTGGACATGCCAATCTCAATCATGTAAGTAAGGGAGGAAATGCAGCTGTTATGCAGATCTCTTTCTTGTGATGTCATTCGGTCTTTGGAGAAAGATTGTGGGAGTGATTGTGTGAGACACACTACTGAGCAGTTGTTAAAGAGATGATAATGGTTCACTGCCTTGCTAAGTGGCACTTCTCAACACAGGGATTTGAACCCAGGCCTTCTGTTAATGATTAGGTCCAATTGCACAAGAGAGTTATTGACTGGATTCAAACAATCTAATGTGTTAACTTTGGAAAGCCGAGAGCAGAATGCTTTTCTTGGTAGATCAGAAGGAATGATTTTTCAGTGAGAGCCAGAGAAGACGAGTCCAGTGTGACTTCTATGAAGATGGCTTCCTTTCTTGTGCTGCTTTTTTTTTTTTTTTTTTTTTTTTTTTTTTTTTTAAAACAGGGATTTGAAAAGCCTGTTTGGAAGACACCCTAGCTGAAGACAGGGGGCTGTACCACTGTTTGGTTAGCAAGATGTCAGATGTGCGTTTTTTAAAAAAAAATTTTTATCATCACTGTTGGATTTAGTGCCGTTAAGGTGGTAGTACTGTTAAAGCAGATCAACCAAAGCTGCGCTGCATCACAATAATCACTTTTTTTGGCATCTGCTGTGTTCGTAGAATGGAAAACAAAATCAAAGGCACCCAGCTGCCTGTGTGTTGTTGTATTTCTGTTGGCTTAGCAAGCGTATGGCCATGTGTCTTGTGATGTTGATGTTTTTCTCAGCTCTATCTTATCTGATTATGTTTTTTTTTCTTTTTTTTTCCTCTCTGGCCTGCAGGAGGAGTGCTACATTTTCATCCAGATAATGTGTGCAGCGAGGATCGGGACAAAGTAAGTATGAAACATGACCCCGGCCTGTTGCCTTGATTTGCTCCTGGTTTGAATAGGATTTGTGTGTCATTGTTTTCTCTCTTTTATTCATTCTGGGGTTTTTTTTTGTGTCTGTCCTCTTTTGTTTTTTCCTGACCCACCATCCTCCTGCTTCCACCCCCCCCCCCCCTTCACCTCTGTGTGCAGATGGAAGACAGCCCAAGCCCAAAAAGGCAGCGTCTTTCCCAGCAGTCCATGTTGGATCTAAACTCGGCCCCTCCTTCAACCCCTTCCTCTCCCATTCGCCCCTGGGAACTTCCTCCTAGTCGCAGACCACACCCCCACTACATGCCGGAGAGATGTCACACGCCTGTTCGCAACCGCCGCAGGTAAGTGTGTGTATGTGAGGAAAAACGCATCATCTTCATTATTCATCTGGTAATTGTTCATCCTATAAAATGTAAAATAATCGGCCTATCTGAATTTTTATTATAAGCTCCTTTTTGCCTCTTCTTTAGTTTTCCCTTCTTTTTCTTCCACCTCAGCCCTCCAATGAGACGTCAGCGTGGCCGGAGAGACCGTCTGACCCGTCACCACCACCACGCACACAACAACCACCATCATTACAATGGCAACAACAACCACCATCACCACCCGAACGCCCACCATCACCACCACCACCACCTGCACTCCCATCACGGCCCGTCGCAAGGCCACCAGGATGAGAACTACCGTCACCCGGCTCCCCCTCAGGGCTACCCACCCTACAGCCAGCAGCCTCCCAGAGGGCCAGGGCCCGGGCCTGAAGAGCGTCCAGGTTACCATGCCCCAAACCCCTCTCCAAGGCCCCTTCATCAGTCACCAAACCTGTCTCCCAGGCTGCTGCACCCTGCGGCACATCCACAGCACCCGCACCCCCACCCCCACCCATCCCAGCAGCAGAGCAGTGTGGTGCTGGACCTCCACGAGCAGGTAAATATAAAGGATGACTCACACAAGCAGTTTTACATGTGAGATTTTGGTGAAAATTTTAAAAACATATATATGTTTAAATTGTTGCTGTGTGCTTAGAAAAGTGTGATTCTCAAAAGTCATCTTCCAGTGCAGCTCATGTGTGTGGATATGACCATTGAATCAGTTGGATGTACTTATAGGACTTATAAAATTTAAAATGTAAGCTCAGCTACTCATGGGAATATAAACTTGTTTGCAGTTGAAGATGTCGACTACAGAGAGTATGACTAATGTGTTTTTTTTCAGTGTTTCACTGAAGTCTGTTTTCATCTTGAAACAGTTTTATCAGCTGCTACGTTTCCTATAATTTATCAAGGTAAACTCATCACCGTGTAGATGAAAGATTCAGTTAACTAATGTGGGCATGTCTATTAGCATGTCTGACTTGTTTTTTTTCCAGTGGGGGATGATTCAGTTAAAATAAAATAAGTTTTTCTAATAGGCCTGGGTGGTGGAGTTTATTGGCAAAATGGAAACTTCACCCTGGAGAAATTTTGACTGGTATCATCAATCAACTCATGAAGTCAGATACAAGCAGGACTTAAATTTAATTTTAAAACTTTCATATTCATTATTTAACAAATTGTTTCTGGCTATCACTAATTCTGGTGGTAATACGTATGTTTAAGTTGAGTCTAGAAATGGAGTGAAACACATTATAGCATTAATTGGATTTGACAGGAGCGGTTCACATGAGTAGATAAACTCACGTTGGTCAGAATTGCTACGGGCGTAATCTTCATCTGGAGGTTGTTTGTGGATGAATAAGTGAGTTGAGGCGTTTGACCTCAATCAGTTTCATTTGAATTCATTTACTATTTGAATTGCTGGAGAAATCGGAGCTGTGGCCAGTGATTCAGTTGTCTGGAACCAGGCTATATTCTCTCATAAGCATCATTAAATTACAAATACAAAGAGGTCTATCAGGTATAATAAAAATCTGAATAGGTGGTTAATACCGAAGACACATCTGTTGAGTCATTGCTGATAGGAAAGGTTCCGATATGCTTTATTTGCTACCTAGAGGATGTTCATAGGTCCTCTGTGTCATAACTCCAGCTCCAGTTTTAAATCACAGTCCGACTGAATAAATCTGAAAGCTTTTGCTTTCCATATTTAGGGTTCAGCTCCAGTATCGTATCCTGTGTCTCCTCCTGGTGCTCCACCCGGCCTGCCGCCTCGCTCTGCCCCACAACAGATCCCAGCATGCTCGGTGGTCTTCAGTGGACAACACTATCCTGTCTGCAGTGTACCTCCTCCTGTAAGTGTTTGTGTAAGAAAGGAAGTCATTTTTCTAGATGGTAGTCAATTGCACTTTTTTTTTGTGTCTAACTTCATTTTCATTCGATGAGTCAGCATCATGTATTTATTTCTGTGTATTCATGCAGTTCTTCTCAGTTTGCAACGTATACTGAAATCTCCTCTCTCTTTCTGATCCCTGTTAGGTCCTTCAGACTTGTTCTGTGCAGCACTTACCCATGCCCTACCCTTTCCCATCTCTGCTGTCCAGTGACCCGGCCTTTCTGCTTCCCCCTCCTCACCTCCCCCACCCTCCCACACACCTTTCCCACCACCCACCTCACCTGCCCCAGCCTGGGCAGTTTGGACCCTACCCGACACAGCAGGCCCGATCAGTGAGTAGGAAAGCAGATGGAGAGAGAAAAAAATATCTATCTATCTATCTATCTATCTATCTATCTATCTATCTATCTATCTATCTAAATTACAGTATAATGTCATTTATTATTTGAATGTCAAAAATATTAAATGTCATCTTTTCCTTCTCCCTCATTGAAAAATCCAGAATCTACAATAATGCAAACATATTTTGTTTTAACCATTTAAAGTCCCCTTCCACTCAAAAATACGTTTTTCTTCTTGTTCCTACAGTTGAATGTTTGCGCTTCACTGTGCAGAATGATTCATGTGCAGAGTTTGTTTTCACCTTCATCCGCTGCAAGTGGAAAGTTTCTCTGCGCTCATTTAAAATCCAATTTTAAGGGGCCTAGCATGATTTGTGACATCACACATAGTGTGGAAGCCAGTTTGGGTCTAATATTCAACAAGTGTGATTTGGAAACTTGAAGCCTCCAGTGCACAAACACATCTCGACATCTTGTGTCTGGCAATTAAACCTTAGAAATTAAATATATTTAAATATGTATAGATTCTGGATTTTTTTTAAATGAGGAAAAAGGAGGAGATGCAATTTTAAGGATTTTTACAAGATAATTGAACTTTTTTTTTGTGTTAAAACCATATCAGACGCAAAATTATTATTCAAAGAAGAGTATTTTATATACATCTTAAAACATCATTGGAGGGGATCTTTAACTACTGGATACAGGATGTTTCCTACTTCACTGAAAAGTCCATTCTCAGTGTGCATGGGAGGTTTCAGGAATTTTGTAAGTTGTGATGTCATGATTCATGTGCAAAGGTGAGCACAGAGACACTTTTCTTCTTCAGCAGATGAATGTGAAAACAGTTTTTTTTCTAGTTTCAAATGAAGCTCAAACCTCCAAGTGGAAAAAGTAAAACATTTTTTTGACGGGACTTCTCCATCTCATACTTGTATTCCTCATAAAAATGTGTCTGTTTTCTAGTGTTTCAATTCCTCCTTTTGCTGTGATCTCATGAAACCACCTCGGATGGTAACGTAACGGATGGTTGCTTGTCTCCTCCATCAACCTTTGCTTTTCCACTCATCTCCTCCAGCCGTTACAGAGGATAGAGAATGACGTGGAGCTGCTTGGAGAACACCTTTCTTTGGGTGCGGGCCTCCACTATCCCCCTGCCACCCACCCGGCCCTCACCCCACACTCCACACAGCTTCACTTCCTCTCTCATGATCCCCTGCCACAGGAGTTCTTCGGAGTGGTGAGCAATAAGAATAAATTAATGAATTAATTATTCATTCCTTCCTTTGCAGAAGTTTTTATTGATGTACTATACTGAGGGTTTCTGTTTTTAAACATTTGACTGCTGGCAAAGATAAAAATCCACCTGAATGATTTGACATTAATGTGTTGTGTGTCTTAGTCTTATCCAAACTTCATTCCTCGACGTCTCCCCGGGCGACGGTACCGCTCGCAACAGCCACTGCCACCTTCGCCTTACCACCCCAGCCTCCTGCCTTACTTCCTGTAAGTAGATCATTGAAGTGACATACATAGTGAAGAAGGTTAAGAAGAAAAGGTTGTAGATAACCTGATATTTATTTTTGAAGTTTATTTTTGAGGAGTCATCTCTAGGGCTGAACAATTTTGAGAAAATTGTAGTAGGACATATTGCGATTTTGATAAAAGTTTGGTTAATTGTTCAGCTCTTGTCATCACCTATTCGACATGAATATGAATGCTATCAGAACTTCTATTTATAAACTTTTTAGAGAAAGTTAACAACTACACAGCTTAATTGCTTAATTTGCAACTTTGAGCTATTGAGCATCAGAATTTCTGTGTTAAATCTCTCCCTCTGTAGCTCAATGCTGCCAGTCCAGCCCACAGGTCCTGCGATCAGTCTAGAACTGGACGTAGATGATGGAGAAGTGGAAAATTATGAGGTTTGTCCTTTTTTAAATGTTTTTATTCTTTTATCTATATGTTTGTTTGTTGCAGACTCTGATTGTTTTGGTGTTGCTAACGTTTTGATTCACAGGCCCTCCTGAACCTCGCTGAGCGTCTGGGAGAGGCCAAACTCCGAGGATTAACCAAGGGAGACATAGAACAGCTTCCCTCCTATCGGTTCAATCCTAATAACCATCAGTCTGAACAAACACTGTAAGTGCTGCCTTTTTACAGCCACCAGGTCATCACATGTTAATAGCAGTGATTTCCCCTATAATTGTACAAGAACCTCCTCCAGGCCAAAACAACTTTTTTTTTTAATGCTAAAAATATCCATTCATTCGGAAATCATTAGCGGTTTTTGGGAGCCTCTATGCAGCGCTCTTCTTCCAAAACATGACTCAACTTCTGTGTCATTGTCTTGGAAACTCTTGGTAGCGTTGTTCCTTTTGAGGAATAGAGCAGTGCATAATGTGTGTGCGTAGTGAGTGAGTGGTAGGAATGAGTGCGAGCAGCAGAAAAGTGACGGTGAATTCGAGTGGAGCAGAAGAAAAAGTTAGCAGTAGGTTGTCAGTCTGGCAGTAAATGTACAGTACAGTCTACAGTGTCAGTAAATAAATGCTGCAACTTCTCAAGACAAAGAAAAGTAACATTTGTTTTTTCCTCAAGTGCTGAAAAAGTGAAGGGGGTTTGCCTAACCCCCACCCCAACGCTCCCACCCTACCCCCGAGGCCGGCACCACCACCCCAAAGCAGTCATCCTACGAGAAACACTGTTAATAGTGAAGGCTTTTATAATTAAATGTTTATTTGATCATCAAAATATCATTCAGTAAACAGACATGGTCTCTTTGAAATCATCTTTGCTGAATTTTCTAATCCGTAACAATTCAACCTAAATCTGCCTTAATGCCCTGTGTGTCATCTGGAAACTGTGTTAAACAAGATGTTTTTTGTGTTGCCATACTTGACATGCTAATACCTGTTGTGTTGCAGGTGTGTAGTGTGTATGAGTGATTTTGAGTCCCGCCAGTTGCTGCGAGTTTTGCCCTGCAGCCATGAGTTCCACGGGAAGTGTGTCGACAAGTGGCTGAGGGTAAGTACCCCTCCCATAGACCCTGCTGACTCACACTGAGCTTGTAACACAGATATGCAACCCATGACTTAGTCTGAGGCTTATTACACATTGTTGGGACGTGAATGTGTGTCTCAAAACAGAAGTATCACATAATAGCCCACTGATGACTCTTACAAGCTGTTTTGCTGCATTTGGAGACTCATCTGTAAATTATTTATTGTCTCTAAAAGAGAGAAAACTAACTTCACAAACACTCTCTAAGTATGTATGAACTGAGTGACACAGGCACCTCTTAATTATAGAAGTGTTATTAGAAGCAGACTACACAACCATCAGTGAAATGTATAAACCCCAGGACAGAAACATCTAAAAAAGCTGCACACATACCTCAACGCGTGATTTCCCTCTGAAAATGCTAAAGACGACACACTTGAACATCCAAGTTCTTTTCTTAATCAGAACAGTCTTGTGATTTACAAGCATGAGACATTGCCCAAAGCCTCAGTCTGAATTGGGTTATTAGGATTGGGTTAGGATTACAAATCACTAATTTGAAATCTGTAGCCATCTGTTCTTTTTACAGGGGATCATAGTATTGAGTTTAGTTAATGTTCAAATGTCCACTTTGTGATTTACAACCTGTTTAAAGATGTGAACTGCATCTAGAAACCTAACTTTTTGTTTCCCGTCTCTGTCCACAGGCCAACAGGACGTGTCCCATTTGTCGGGCTGATGCCTCCGAGGTCCAGAGAGACTCAGAGTGATCACATGATGGAGCTGGACACTCCCAATTGTCTGTCAAACACGTTCAGCACTGCCTGCTCCTGATCTAAACATACACATGCGCGTGTTTGTACACACACACACATTAACACACTGTTTCCTTACCTTTTGTGTAACACTTTCTACTCCTTTACTCTTCCTCTTTTGTGTCTGTCCTCCCTCCTTTTTGCTTCTTGAGTCATTTTCTCTCCCTTTTTCACATGCATGTAGGCTCTCACCTCCTTCAGTGAATGACCTGTCTGACCCACCATTTTGGTGTGTGTGTGTGTGTGTGTGTGTGTGTGTGTGTGTGTGTGTGTGTCACAACTGTGTAAATGTTATTTGCTGAGCCCTAAATAGGACTCGCCAAACAACGTCAGCCCTTACATGATAGTGTGTGTTTTCAGTATGTGTGTGAGTGAGAGATTTTTAGACGTCCTGGAGCATGCCTGAGTGTCTGTTGTGTATCAGGCAAGAGTAATGACATCTGAGAGTTTTTGCTCTCACGAGTGACTGACTTAACTTCCTGTTTGTACGTTTATGCACTGTCTGTCTGTATGCATACTATGTGTGTATGTATGTTATAGACTTTAAGCCTTTTCTCTAGTTTGACACTAAGGGTCCATGCTGCCACTATACTTCTCGGTTGCCTATTTGATCCGCTTGTTTCAGTAGATTATTATTATTATTATTATTATTATTATTATTATTATTATTATTATTATTATTACTCAACCATTTTAAGTGATTGTTTTCCTGCCTGGCAGTTACCTCATCATTCCGGTTTTGGTCATCATTCATTACAAGCGCTTCACAGCACTACTTTGAAATTAAGCACATTATATATATTTTCTTTTCCTTTCTTTTCTTAGCAAAAATAAGTTTGTCTGTGACTTTGCAGTGGCACATGTGAGATATATATCTATATATATCTATACATATAGATATATATAGATGTGTATCTATATATACTGTATAAATCTATGAATATCTGTATACCAAATAAAAGGCTTGATATGAACTTTTTAAACTTTGCATTTTGTGTATGTGTGTGTGTGTGTGTATATGTATATATATATATATATATATATATATATAATTTTTTTTTTTTTTTTTCTTTTTCTTTTTCTTTTTCTTAGCAGCAGATTAAGAGCTAGTGCTGGATTTCTGTGTTAGATTTGAAGTGATGGTCGACTGCAGACTGGGGCTTCATTCAGATGGTTCTGTCATTTTAGATTTTGGTCTGGTGTTGTGATGTCTTCAAGTAGCCACTAGGTGGTGTCACTGTTCTTCCTCACTACCATCACTCCACATCTGCCCAAGTTGTGGTGCTAGTGTTTTATTTCTCCTGATATATATATATATGTACATATATATATATATTTTTTGTTTTACAGGTAAATAGTATTTAGAACTATTTATACAGGATTGGTTAAACAGAAAATGCACATAACGGCCTTGATACATCAAAATACATGTTGAGATGGCCTGTTGACCTTGGGTGAAGTGAGACTAAATAGTAACCATCCTCCACAGGTATACACAGATTGTCTAACTCTGAGTTCCCATCACTCTGGGTTGTTGGTAATATGCATTCCCAACATCAGTGAATGAATAAGCCTGAATCAAGGTGTAAGAAATGAGCAACTTAAAGGGTTCACACAAACGATATTAACAGTTACAGCTCTGTAAGTGACAAATAATAAGAATATATTAGACCTAAAATATGAATCAGCCCAATAGTTTAATCATTCAAAATGTATAATGTACTACAGCTCAAACCCACAACATGAATGATTAAGGTAAACTAGATAAAGTAAATCAACAAGTACAGTAGGAAGATTATGATTGTATATGAATCTGAAAGTGAAAGAACAAAAGGAACAACAAACAAAGGAGTTGGAGCAAGCAATCAATCAAAGACCACTGTAGACAGCTTAATGAACTGAGTACATTATCAGTGAAATTCTCCTTCATCTTCGATAACAATATTAAATATTAAAACAACATTAAATGTCCACATACAGTTGGTTTACACACAGGAACTCACAGGTTGTGCCTGTTTCTTCTCCTGTCCTCGTTTGTTTCCCTGACCGCACACACCTGTTGTCTTCTGCCTTCTGTTGATTAATAGTTACAGGAGTCGAGTTAGTGTACGTACGAATACAGTATATTTAACAGGAAATCTGCAGATGAATTCTAAAAGGCAGATGTCACCTCTAGGCTCTGCGGCAGAAATGGCTGCAGTTTTCGAAGTAACTTGCTTGAGGCAAAGAGAACACAAATGTCACTGTTTTTCACTGGAGACAATTTATAGCACACATTTACAAAGCATAAAACAGAAGTTTTATTATTCATAGTGCTATTCATTTATTCTTTCTTTCTGGTAGATATAAACACACCCTTTTCTTTCTGGTGCAGTTTTTTGCTGTCTTTCAACGTGAAAGAACTTATAGTGACCTCTGGGTGAAGATGCTGGTTTTGTGCTGTCCAGTAAGATTTTGTGTCGGTTATGCATTAAATCAAAGTGTAGATATAACTGATTTTTTAAATACAGTAGCCAGTTTTCTTACTTGGAGTCCAGCCTTGGATGTAAACTGCACAACAGCAGTCAAAACATACAGAATACGGCGATGAAGGTTTGTACCATCTAAAACTTTCCAAAGTCAGAAAGTTTCAGAGAGAGAAGAGTGTATATATTTCAAGTTCATGTTTAATTAAATGAGAAGCCTCCTGGCCTAATGACTCACTGTCTTCCCTTCCTTGTGCTTCAATCTGTGCAACTGTTTGCTTCCTGTCTCCTTCTATCTTTCAATTCTTCCTTATTGCCTCTAACCTGCCATTTCTCTGCTTCTCTTCCTTTTAGCTGGTTTTACTCCTCATCCTCCTTTCACCTCCCTTCTCTGATTTTGTTTATCTTTTCTCGACCATGTCTATCCTTTCCTCCAATGACTTTGATCTTCTTCTTTCTCCTGTCTTCCTCCTGCACTTTCCCCCTTCCACTCTGTTTTCTACTTTCTCACCACTCCTCCTCTGCTGTCTTTTTACTTATGCATCCTCTCTTCTTGCCTCTGCTGTGATCACCACCCACTCCTTTAACTGCAGCTGCGCTGTCGTGCAGTGAAGTAGAAGCAATGGGGGATTTCTGCCGAAAACTGTCTGCCCCGTTACCCACCTCAGGGAGCAAACAATATTTGTCTTGTCTTGTTTTCTCTTTCCCCCTTGCCCATCTCTAATTTTATGACCAGGGTTTTATGAGGCCATTATTTGCCTAAACTTTGATGGCAGATGATCCCACACTCAATACTTCAAAATGCAGAACTGACCAGATATTAGTTTGGTTGTATACAGTAATACATGTAATAACAGCATCATATTCCCATTTATGCTCCGACTGCAGTGTAAAATCTGCATAAACTTACCAAAATAACTTTCTTCTTACAGTAACGCTGTAGCTGCCAAGAGGGGTCCCATGGGTATAAATTCTGTTTTAAATGTGTAGCTGCACTCCAATCACTCATGTTGGACTATGTGTCCTCAGGCTGCGTCTGGACTGCGAAGAAGAGGAACTTTCTTCAAGTCTGTCAGTTGCAGGTCAAACAGAGGGGAAGAAGAAGCAGAAGAACAAGAGCAAGAAAAACAAGAAGACTGACTTGAATTTCTCTATTTTTGCACAAGCAGCTTATTGTTTCTATATATAAACTTTTAGGAGACATTGGGGGACGTTGCCTAAACTGCCTCTGTATTCTTTTATGACTTTCTTGAGTCACCTTACTAAACGTAGACCACTGCTCTGCTGATATATGGCTATTTTTGTATGTTTATACAGAATATGTGGTTGAATGTGTTGAAGGCTCAATGATTTTTTAAGCAGGACAGTTTAAAGTGAAGGAGCTGCTGCTCTGGACTAGTTACAATGTGAAAATAAGAGCCATGACGTCATTGCTGACGACTGCTCAGGGCAAACCTCAGGCACTGTGTGTTTCATGTGTATCCTATGCTTTAGTCCATCTATGCTTGTGAGAACTGAATTCTGACAGTCTTAGCAGAACATTATGATTTGTGAAGTAATTTTGGTCTGTTCTCACAATGAATTGTTAGTTGTCAAGAGTATAGGGAGGAAGAAAAAGGACAGATAAAGGATTACAGTAAGGCTGAGACTCAAGATAAATGTAGTCGGTACAGTGTCTCTATTTCCTCTGTGTGCATACAGTCACAAATCAAACCTCACCAGCATCAGCAAACACCTACTGGATGAAAGTATTGAGGCCCATAACTAATGGTGCTATGTCTCTATCAAATGTACTGTCTTTGGAACAAAAACAAGCTGCTCCAACAGGGAAAAAAACTCCATAAATAATTCTGTGATGGTCATACAAAATTATATAACAATATTGCAATGATTAGGACCTACATAATTTTTTCCACAATAAAAAAATGCTTAATATATTTTATATTTAATATATTATAGCTTACATTTTTGTCTCATATATTCCTTCATTCTCTCCTCCCTCTGAACCAACAGAGGAGAAGCTTTTACACCTCGGCTGTCTCTGCTCCTCTCCTTCAGACAGCCCACATTTTTAATGTCTAAATGCAAGACTGTGTGTTTAAGTGTGTGTGTTTCTGTGTTGTGCAGACTGTCCCGAGCTGACAGGCTACATGGATTCTCCATCCTGCTTGTATATAAAAAGAAAGTGAGGGCATCAAGCTCTTCCCGCTTCACTTCTACTCACACTCATATATGGTACACACACGCTCACGCACGCATGTGCACTCTTGCACGGACTGTATCTTTTTCTTTTTCCTTACTTCTGGTATCTTTCACTCTCTACACACAAACACACTCAGCAGTGTGAGGGTTAAATGTGGTAATGTCCGCAAGGCAGGTTGTTTCCTGCCTATCTCCCAGAGTGAAGTGTGTGTGGGTGTGTGTGTGTAATATTTATTTCATAGGGATTTCCCCCTCTGCATCCTGGGTGGCTGCTGGCCATGTCATCATGTTCTGAGCTGTCAAAGGACATCACTGTCACTTGTGGGACATGAAGTGTATGTGTGAGAGAAAGACAGAATGAGGGAGAGACAAGACGGAAACAGAGAGACAGACAGAACTAGGATGTGTTGGTGTGTGTGTGTGTGTGTGTATAGGTGGAGTGGAAACAGTTCAGTACTGCGGGCTCAGTGGGAGTGGCAGCGTCAGGCAAAGGCTTTCCATTTGACACATTTAGTCGACGAGGAGAGGCGAGCTTGGAGGCAGAGTGCACCCCACGTGTTTGTGATATATACACACTGTGTGTTATACTGTATGCACTGTACATGGACAGCAGGACCCTCTGGTCTTCTTCCCAGTCTACTGGATAATTCCCTCTCCAGGGAGCTGGTATGAGCCATGTAGAGAGGAGCAAAGTTCATGAAGCCATCATTGTCAGAAGGCTTTTTTTCAGTTTACAAAGAGTTTCAGTCCAAAACAGAAAAACTATAAAATCATGTCCTACACAAAAATAAAATCTAACTTATTATTTATAATAACTTTATATTTGTTCTGAAGACAGATTTTGAAGAAGACATAAAAGAAAACTGTTGTTATGTTGCCATTTTGCCATACATATATTTCTGATTATTAAATAGTAATGTACATACTACAATAATTTAAGAGTTTCAATTTTCCATCCAATGGTTCGACAAAACCCTGAAAAATAGATAAATTTCCTCCAGTATTATACAGTATAGGTTGACTGTAGACATGATAATATTAAAATCTGATTATGAAAATTATTTAAAATGGCTTAATTCATTTTTGGACTCTTTAATGTTTGAAAATGCATTCACAGTATTCTTGTAAATGGTTCATTAATTCTTGCAGACTCATATCCCAGTTTATTTTTCTTCAAATGATTTTAACAAAATAGCACCTTCATGTTTTTCAGGTCCAAACTTAACTTTATTCTAGCCTCAAAACAAAACCTCAGTCCTGACTATGAACGTTCATCTTATGAAGATGGGCAAAAATGATTTTACTCTGATTTTACTCTAAATTAAATCAACTTGTTTCTCACATTGATGGAACTATTCAAACACGCCCATTCATGCTTTTATGAATACACACTCAAACACATAACACACAAATCAATAACTATAGACAAATAAAATATGCAATAAATGTGGCTGATGTTCTAATACAAAATCATCTTTAATGTGAATGACATCAGCTTTATTTTCCATCTCTCTCCCTCTTTCTCTATATGTATATTTATTCTCTGTATATATACACATTTCTTTATCCCTTTGGTTATCATTTTAAAGTCTTCATGCCGTGGTGTTACATCAGTTTTCTCCAGTGATTTGATATTATTTAAGAGGCTGAAAAGTACATCTGATGCCAGCTGGCTTGATAATTTGTCTGGGGGTCATTTTTTGTCCAGGGGTTTATGTCACCTCATGCCAGTATAGCAAATCAGGCCATAGAAACACAATTTATAGCTGTAAATGATGGCTCCAAGACACTGAAAATGGAGTCTCTGTCTCAAGGAGGATTGGTAAACAGGTCAAAGTTGCAAATGGGAAAATATGAACCACATAGGTTACCTCCTGACAGTGATGATGGTGACAGTTTGTGCTATGAAATTGTGTCAGATCAATTCTATTTATACAGGCCAATATCACAAATCACAAATTTGCCTCAAGGGCCTTTACAGTCTGTACCACATATGACACCATCTATCCTTGAATTAACAGAGAGCTGTGAGGTCCTGGTTGTTTTAATGGAAACCTCACACAAACATTTACACACACTTTGTTTACAGAATTTTAAAAAATCAATTGAATAAAAGGGAAAGGCAAATTTCTCCAACTAATTTCTCAAATTAATCAAAATCAATACCAAATCAAATTCTAAAATTAACTTAATAATAACTCATTGTATTTGTTGTTTGTTGTTGTTATTGTATTCAATTTTTTGGCCTCCTGGGGTTGGCACAACAAGCTGTAAAGACAACAATGGCGTATCGTTAAATTATGAAGGCAAACAAAGCAAACAGTTGCCTATATTTACATATCAATTAGACACAAATCAACATTATTATTTATTTGGAGCTGTGATTCTGTCCATCTGATGAATGTAAGTCCAATACGCACACTCATTTCAACTCTGTTTTCATTCTTAGATGTAACAAATACAATCTTGACCTTCCCTCTTTAATACACAGCTCAATTTATTAATGAAGACAAAAAGAGCATGTGCAATGTGGCCCTTGTGATCTTAAATAACTGAATAAATAATCTAAAAGCCCACACTGCTTCATTGTCACAGTTAACCTCAATAAACTGCTGTTTTCTAATACTCATATAGTCACTCAAATTTTACATTCAATCCTCTTTTATCTTATGTAAAAGCTTTGCAGAATATCAGACCGCTGCCTCTCATAGCTTTGTTCTATATGTACTATATGTACTATATATTATGACTTAACTAACTTATTATTATATCTTCAACAAGAGCTCAGTAAGTTCTGTTGAGGCTCAAATAATCCTATCTGCATTAAAAGGACAGTAGATTATTATTATTGGTTGGGGCATGTTTTTCTTTATTGATAATAGCTAGTAGAGAATTACAGAAGATGGGGGTGAAAGGGAATGACATGTAACAAAGGTCTCTGGCCGCATTCAAAACAGGGACGCTACAGTTACATCTTTTCCCTCCAGGCTACCAGGACGCCTCACAGTAAATGATTATGATAATACTCAAGATAATACATAAATATGTCATATAGGTTCTAAACAGATCAGTGCTCAGTATAAAGTGTGTGTCTATGTGCAACATGAGTGGAATATATCTCAAATGTAAATAAACACACTCATTTTACCCAGAGGATCAGAGGCAGAGCTGCTGTCTCTCTCTACAACTCACATACAGACCAAAAGTAGAGAATATATTATATACTATATGTACTCCATATCCATACGCAGTGGGTGGATGAGAAAAAAAGCTATGAAAAATATGAACATAAAGAGAAACATGGTTATCATGATGTATGTTAAAAGACGTGCCTTTGCTTAAAAGAATAGAATAATATAGAGGAAACATCTAGTGCATCTATATCGGTCAAAGGGAACAAAATTAGCCTACCAACACCTTTAAAGCTCGCTAATTAACATGTTATATTTTGTTTGTTTAATCCGTAGAAAATACTGTAAAAATAAGATGTTTACAGGCAGTATCGATCTTCTCATCTAACTTTTCTAATCTCTTGACTAAAGGAGGAAATTATAAATCACATTCCAGATTTGAGTTGTTTTGTTCAGTTCAGTTCAGAGATTCACTGACTATATAGTTCGTTCACATCACCGTCGAATACGTACATCAGTGCATCTGCTTTCTGTGTCTCCTTTCGCGTGTCTGTTAATGAATGCACCCTCACCTATGCGTGTAAGTGGTGCATCTGTTTGTATGTGTTTGTAGACACGTCATTTCAGGACGAGGCTACAGGCCACATAGCAGCCTGAGTCAGGTGTGTGGAGGTCAGACATGGACTGAGTCATGGTGACATTACACTGCATAGGGTGCAAACATCTCAGTCAGAACTTTAATGAAATACACACACAAACAAACACACACACAGTTTTGCGTTTTCCAGTTCTCTTCACTTGATGTGCATGTGTGTGTGTGTATGTGTGTGTGTGTGTGTGTGTGTGTATGAAGACTCTTTTTGGGAGTATGTTGTCTTCTTGTTGTCTGTTCACTGACCTGTGTTTGATTTGTTGGCAAATGGAGAACTAATTTGCTGTCACCTGGTGTTTCCTTCGAGGGTTAGAGCCCCATCTCGGCTTTTTTTAATCATATAAACAACACAAAGTTTGTCAGTGTTTTCGCTATATGTAATTAAACTGGTAGCTTAACTATAGAGCTTCAATGACCGTTGGTCATTGAAGTAAGAGAGAATAGCCAGCTGATATTGTATAAATGTGATCTAAATCATCAGCATTCCTCATTAAAAAAACCCAAAGCGAAGCACCAGAGGTCTGCCAGGCTGTTTTTCGGCAGTGACTTGGACTGCAGCAGCAACCTTTTCATGCTCCAACTCTGACCTATTCCATGGGGCTCATGTGTTCCACGGCACAGTGTATGTTCTGCCCCAGATAATTACTTCACATCTTGTTTTTTACGCTGTGGTGCAAGCTAGGTTCAACCTATGGGATCTCTGCTGATCTGTTTACATATGGCATGGAGAACAGGAGGTCTGAGGTTTTAATTAGGCCACTTCTGTGCTTCTAGACTTGTGCTTCATTCACCTTCTGCCCCATCAATTTGGGAAGACTGAAGAATGAAAAAATGTGCAACATGAAACCAAATTCAAACTGTTGAGGGTGATTAATTTACGACCATGTGGGTTGCTTTACTCTGCAAAAGCAAATATCAGAAACTACATTTTGAATATCAAAAAAGGTCAAAGATTTTATACTAGCAAATAATTCTGCACATAAGTGTTATTTAACTGTTTATCTAGTTTGTATTCTTTTTCATTGGAGGGCATTACCATCAACAATGTTCACCACTCATCTGAGGATCTCATTCCTTACCTGAGGCATCTCTAGTGATGACCAGCTGTTCCTGTTTTACAATCCAAGCATTGCAAATAGAAGGTGAAGATGCTGCTTTGAGCCATTTGAATCCACTCACCTTCTATTTAATTCAATTAGCCATGAGTGAGTAACCAGTCATGTAATAAATAGATCCACCCATAAGTCTAGTGTTGAAAGTAGAAGGGAGAGAGCGACAGTATGGAACACTTTATTATTCATGAGTGTTCATGTTCATGTAAGTGCACCTGGATATATGGAATTTAAAGCAACACCTGCATCTCAACCTATGAGACCAACATGCACGCAGAGTTTAGATATTCAAATTTCATGCTAAGTGAGAGCTGTATGGATTTAATGAAACACAAATGTCCTGCCCAACCACAATTCTGCACACTAACATTCCAATTTATTATTTTGTGTTATCATTTTGTGGATGATGATAATGACTGAACATTAAGCTTTTGGCAGTCACCTACTGGATGACTGTGAGAATTACATAATTGCAGTCATCAGTTAAAGACATTAATAGCTGTTTGTGTGTGTGGTGAAAAAAGTGGTAAAATGAAAACAGATCCTTAAAAAAAGCCCTGCATTGCTGTCACAAATAGGTATTTAAATTTAAATAAGCACTTTTACTTATATTTTTCCCTTCATCTTATTTTGTGATTCTTGAATCAGCGATGGTAGATCATTTTAAGTAGATGGCAATGTTGATCAGTCCACTGCTTTGATCCAAGCTGAATGTCTCAGTGACATGAACATGATGGACATGGTGAAAATGGGAAACTGCTCTCGAAGGCTATACTAACGACTATAACTATGACTATGAGGATTGGTGCTCGATTAGATGGGCTGGAGGGACGATTTGTGAAACTCTCATAAGATTTGTATACCAACCTTAACCCTGACCTTAAGCCTAACTCTAACTGCACTTGTGAGAGTTCTTCCAATCTAGAATTTACAGCTAGCAAGGACAATTCACATGACTGAATAGGGTAGCTAAGCTAGCCCTTCTGCTAGCGACTCATCTAGACTGTTTACTACTGACTGAACACTTGATGAGCCCATATGTGATCTTACAGACCACACTAATGATGGGTTTTTAATTCAAAATGTACAGCTGACACATTTAAGGAGAAATTTAGTGCTGGGTTAGTCAATATTTGACATGGCATTGGGTTGCAGAAACAACCCAAGTTGGGTTATATTCAACCCAGCATTTTTACTGTAGCACAGTTTAGAAATCTGACTATGTTCATGAAAGAACATCTTTCCATCTATAGAAGATAAATTGTAATGGCTGCTTTCCCTCATATTTATTCAGGAAGGTGCCACAATCTCTTTTTCCAGGGAGTTTCATTTGAACCTATTCCTGCTTTACCACTCAGTTATTTAGAGATGTTTATTTTTTGTGTATAAGGTATAGATATAGTAGTATTGCAAGTTATGCACAGCCAGTTGCATACATGTAATCAAAACTTGAACAATGCAATGAAAATATAGAATATGTGAATCACTGATTCTATAGTTTATTCAGTGTTAAAAACTAAGATGTTGAAACAATGTCATGATATCAATGTTGATTTACTTTTAGAAAATCAAAATCAAAATTCAACCTTAATCCATGATGTTGATTCACCCATGAATAAATGTTGAAATGCAGGCTGGGTATTATTAAAAATTACGTTTGTTGTTGACTTTGAGGGAATTCGAGGGAAAATTCTGTTTGTAGAACTAATGGAAAGTAACTTAAATATTTTTAAATTTGGTTTTTAGAATCTGATACAGAGAACCCACAGAGATGGAATTTAAATGCAAAATGCATAGGGCTTGCTCACTGTCAGTTCACTGTCCAATCATAGATTTTTCCTAAAATCAATAAACAAATAGAGGAGTTTGCTATCCAAAGATGTTCATATATATGATAAAACACCAACTTTAAAGTCATTTCAACCTCCATTATCTGGTTTCTCCTTAGTCTCTTCCTCTTCATCCCCCCTCGTTCATCTCTGAGCAGGGAGCATGTCTCTGTCATAGGAACATGCTGGATTGTGTAACACTGTCATATTTCCTCTATAGTACATGTGCACGGGGTCCAAGCCTGTCAGATTGTTGGTGCCTCTGGATTATGTGCAGTGCTGAATCTTCTTGGCCTGCAGTAAAGATGACATGAGAGGCTTTATGTGGAGGAGGGCTGCCACAGAGACAGCACAGCCATGCATGTACACACCACCCTTCACACCCTCAGCCCTATAAGACTGTTTTAAAATTTGATCGACCTACATACTTGCAGTTGTGTGATTGAAAACATTTGCTCTGATGGGAATTTTTCACATTACCAAAGGTTGCACAGTCTCTGATGCTTTTCAATAATAACACTTAGTAGTATATAAATATGTGTGTATACTGTACATTGGATTTTCTCACTTCCTAGCCTTTCCAAAGTTTTGGGGGCAAACCTGGGACATCCACCTTCCTTTTTTAAGAATACAGAAAACCAAATGAGCCAGGATGTGGCAGAGCAGCAGGGACACTCACAAGCAGTTTGGAGACACGCTCTTAAAGGCTGCAGGCTCCGTCAGAACATTTAATTGAGTTCAGCCATGATAAGATTCTTACAAATTTTCCAACATTTTCCCCCCACCCACTGGGAGCTCAGCAGGGGTTTCTATGCCTATTTAGTTTAAGACAGATAAGAGAAGAGCGACAGGGTATGCAGAGGACTCAAGAAGAAATAAGTAAGAAGAGGCGCACTGAGAGGCAGATGTGGAGATAAGAAGGGGTGAAAAAGGGAGCAGGCACATGAATGGAACAAAAGGACTAGAAGCACACCAAGAGTGCAAATAAAGGAGACAAATAGAGACCGAAGGCGAGCGACAATGGCAAGAACACATACCAGCAATAGGAAGATGAGAAACAGATAAAGATAGATGATGAGATGCACTTATCACTACACATCCGGGAGGTCCCATCATACTGATTCTACCCCACCGGAGCAGGACAATGACCAGCTGTGACAGCCTACCAGCCTGGAATTTACACAGCCCCATCTCATACTGTCAGTCCAAGACACAAATGCCCCCTAGTGACATGAATTTATGATAACATTAATGCAGTGGAGGAATCGGCCACTTCACCGGGGCACACTGTCTCCGACTATGCTGCCTGGAGGCAAACAAACACACTGTTAGATGAGAAGGAGGCTGGTGAGGAGGGTCTTTGGAGAGGAGTAAACTAAACAAACTTAATCCTCTCGAATGATATACAATATGATGATGCAGCAGTAGGAAAACAGATGCAGATGTTGTGTTTGCTGTCACTCTAAGGAGTGTGTGGAGGAGGAGAGACAAGGTGTAGAGTGTGTTTTTTTGTGTGTGGGTACACATCGACACACACAGACACACACAATATGTGCAATACCTATGGTTAATTGGATTATGATGACTGAGTGGTTTGGCTGTGGAAGATATCAGATTATCATTGCTGTAAGAAGAGAAATGCATGATGATGTAAATGTGAAACACTTCAGCACTTTGACAACCAAGCTGAACCAGAGGTATGAGATTTTCTACCAAAATGAGGATTTTTTTGTTTTATAATTCATTTTTAAAGTTTAAAGGTTAAAGGTGTTGTTTTACAATTTTTTTCACAACTTTTTATGTGAACGTTTCACCCCCCCAGGAAGCTACTATTTGCATAGACTTTCTGTATACCCACATCAGTGTTTTCACTAGCACACAATGATTGGACCTCTGGTCAGGCTGAAGTAGGGTCGAGCTCTTCTGGGACTTATGTGAGATCTCTGAACACTACTGTATGTGCTGATGCTGCCTTCATGTTGTATTGGATGGATGGTAGAGATGGGAAAGATTCCCATGTTTATGACTTGTGAGCATTCACATCTCCAGACAACTCAAAATGTTTGTATGATTTGATGATTTGGATTGGTCACATGTATTGACCATGTAGAACTACATCTATTAAATTTGAGTATATTTATCTTGAAAGTCAAACGTTTGAGGTGTCTGTATTCGTTTGTCTTTTCAGGACGTTTTGTATTTGTGAGCATAAAGTTGGATATATCAGAGCCTTCAGGAAAGTTTGAAAGAAGTACAATAACCACCATATGACAGAGGCATAATATCCAATGGCTTAGTAGGAATTATAAATTTTGAAGTTGTCCTGCTCTAATTGGTGCAACAAAACTGAGAAGGAGTGCCTCAGTAGCTGCGCAGGTCACATAACTGTCACGTCTCCAGCTCAGCCAGGAACCTTTGCATGCCATACTCACCTCTCTCCACTTGTTTCCTGTCTGCCACTTAACTATTGACCATCAAAAGAAGAAAAAAAAAAGTTGCCAATCAAGCTGAGTCTGCACACACCTACACAGTGCTGAGTTGAGGTCTAATTAGGCAAAGTAAGTGAAAACATCTGTGCGGGTGTATCGCAGATATGCAAGGTGTTTAGAAATTTGACATTTGTCACCTTTATGTTTTTAGTACAGTGTGTTATTGTTGTTTAATGCAAAAAGCAAGACAATCCACATCATTTTATTTTTCATGTGGTTCCCATGTGATTTACTCTGGTTTGTCTTATGTGTTTATTTTTTCAACAACATAATCAATGAATGAAACATTATATGGAAGTCTCTAAAACTTCCCACATGTGCTAATAATGCATACTAGGAAGAAAAATATCTTTACTTGCCACTGTGTGATTATGTAATTATAATGTAACTTTGACAAACAAAATACATTTTCACTTTAATAGATTACTTATTCCAAATAACCTTTAAGTCTCAGCGGGTGTTTCCAGTACCAGTTTACACAAATGAATTGAAAACAATGGTGAATAATCAGTCTAAACTCTTTTGTTGTCAGCACTGGTGTGAAATTGCCACACTTTGTACTTAATTGGTTAAAACATTCAAAACCACCAGTATAATTAAAAAAAATAGAATGGGAAGGTTTACTTTAGGCTAAATGTTGAAGTTGTTATAAGTACTATAATGAAACAATATGTGTATATGTGTGTGTCTGTTAATCTGTGTGTGTGCATGCATGAGGTAATGTTAATCTCCCAGTTATCAGTTATGTTATGTACAGAACAGGGGAACAAAATCTTCATAGATTTTAACCTTTATGTGTGTGTGTGTGTGTTTGTTGCTTGCCTGGTTCTTCAGAGACCCGGTCAACCTCACAGCGAGCTTTAAGTAGCTCAGATTAAATTTGGCCTCCCTCTGCTCCTCTCCATGGCTTTTAGGATGCAGAGATAATGTTCATTAAGAGAGACGGGTGGGGACTTTGGGATTCGAGATGCTTGCATGTTGCTAAATTGTGGCTGTAATGGGGAGAGATGGGAGGGTAATACAATTTGGATACATTTGGAGTTGTGACTAGGGGTTAATATAGAGTGTGTGCATGAATATATGAAACGTAAAATGCCTTGGTTGTATCGGGATAGAGTAAAGCCAAAGTTCATGTGTGTGTGAGTCCTGGTGTGCTGTAGTTTCTCTTAGCTGCACATGTCAGAGGAGTCACATGTTATTAAGCATTTGTGCAGAAATTTTGCTCAATCCTCCAACTCAGAAAAATTGTACGTCTGCAAAAGCTTCAGCAGTACAGAGCAGCTATTATTTTGATGAACACTCTCTTACTTTGGATTTACAGTAATGACTGATGTTTAAAAAGGGAATGGATGACATTTTGGGAAATACACTTATTTGCATTCTTGGCAAGAGTGAGTTAAATGAAGACTGATATCACCTTCATGACTATATGGTAAATATTAAGTTCCTGGCTGCCACCAGCTGTCTTAATTTTAGCATGAAAACTGGAAACGAGGAAACAGCAAACCTTTTATTGCCCCAATTAAGGTAACAAAATCCACCTACTAGCACCTGTAACGCTCATGAATTAACACATCACACTGTTGTTTTACAGGACATTATGTGCCGGACTATTTCTTGGTTCCCAGATCAGTAACTTTGTGGAGTCTTAACAACGTTGTGCAGACAACAAGGCTACAGAAAGTCACTGCTGAGTGATGAAACCAACAGTGAGCTTTAGGTGCCAGTGGGCAGAGACCTTTAGGCAGAGCCAGGCAAGCTGTTTCCTGTTCCTACTCCTTTAACAGTTTCCTCAACTTTTTCTCCAAACTGAATATATTCAAAAAACAACCTCCCCTTTCTCTTCTTCCCAATCTGTAATAGACAACCCATTTTTTTTAAACTCTTTATTCCCTACCCCCTTGCTTCCTCGTCCTCTTCTTGCCTCTATCCACTCTGTGAAATAAGTAGCCGGAAATCCTTTTGTGAAGCACATTTAAGGCCACGTCTTCCTCTTGCCCTTTCCTCTCCTCACATCACTGAAGGGACCTCTGGGGCAGTTATACCGCACTGAAGTGTGCAGACAAGGAAGCCTGCAGCCTTTGCACACACACACACACACACACACACACACACACACACACACACACACACACACACACACACACACACACATAAACACACAAACATGCACACAGACCCATGACCCACCAGCTGTGGCTGCCTCACCACATCAGTGTATAAGTGAAAGTATTGCCCATCATGGTCACCCTTGTTGATCTAGTGTTATACCACAAAGGCTGCAGCATGTGGTTTCTACACACTTTGACTCTCCGTAACCTGACATGATGCTCATGCGAGAGAAGAGGCTGAATCTATTTTGACTTAAACAAAAGATTTGATGGACTGATAATAACGCATGAGTTCAGCCATCGGCTTTCTTACCTCATGAAAGTTACAGGACTGTCTTTACTTCTCAGTGTCTCTGTCTGTGTTGTCCTGTAGCTGAACCTCTAACCTCCCTGTGGCAGGGAGGACAATTGCCCCACAGCGATCAATAAAATATCACATTTGCTGGATACTTTTTTATTTCAAATGGCTGCCAAGATCTAAAGGTTTTCACACGTCATGACCCTCACACCGCTCCCACACCCTGACCAGCCTCTGTGTGGGAAGGACTCCTTGCCACAACTGCAACCACAATGTGCTTAATGCAGATAAGGCCTTTACTGAAGACCTGCTTCCACACAGCTCCAGTCTTTTCAATTATTTTCTCATAATTTAACAGATTATAGAACCTAAAGAGAAAGTTTTCTTGTTTGTAGTTTTAGCCACAGCTTAAACAAAACTTTAGTTTCCTGTGGCTGCTCCCTTCTGAGCGCCTTTAAAGTGTGTTTTAATTAACTTAAAGTACATTTTCAATGAACGCATACTTTTGATTGGAGAAGATAATGTCAGTTTCAGTGGCTGATGGGTATTAAGTGCCTTCCCTGGGGGGGATTTCTAACTGTTATCGCTTCCTGTTTGTTGTCACAGATGTCAAACTCTGTCGATCAAGACGGCAGAGAATGAAACTGACGCCCGACTGGGGAGCGCGCTGGGCGGGCAGGGCAGTGTGAGGACCGGGGCGCTTAAATCTTTTATCTGAAGAATGGCCGCTTCGGCGATAACAGGATTGGCGTATCTCCACTAGCTCCTGACCCTGTATTCCGGAGGAAAACATTGTTTGTATCGCTCAAGAAAAAGAAGAAGTAGTAGTAGTAGAAGAAGAAGAAGTAAGGGCGACTGTGTTCTCTGCAGCCGGTTGCCGCTGCGCACAATCACAGCTCCAGGACCAGCGGTGGAGTCGGTGCGCTCTGGCAGAAAGCATCCTTCCTCCTCATCTCTCTCGGCTCAGACAGGAGTCAGAGCTTCTCTCCATGCCTCCAAGCCGCAGCTACCGGTCGTTGTCTGAGGAATCTCTTGCAATGAAACCGCTATAACCAACCTCTTTTTTTCTTTTTATTTCACTCTTTACTTACTTACTTCACACACAAAGCAGAAAGGAAGGAAACGCAAGAAAGACTCTTCATCTGCAAGTTTTCGTGTGTCTGTCGCACTGGAGGGGAGGAAGCGATGGCAGCCCCGGTGAAAGCAGCATTGGCTCTTCTGGTTCTCACCGTGGCAAGTAAGTAATGCTTTCAAATCCTCCCGGAACGGGACGGGACAGTGGGGCTTGTACTTTGCGTATGGAGCTTCAGCCAAACATAGGATCACATTGTTTTGAGGCGTCTGTTGTGAAATAGCACTGCCTAAATGAGCTATCCATGCCAGTTAATAGTACAGTGGAGCCTATCCTGAAATGGCATATAAGAAATTTAATGTAATATCACATGTGACATTTGTAACTCGGTGCCGCTCCTTTAGGCAGAAGCTTAATCTCCTCTGTCAGTATCTTTATTTGAATTTTGGGAAATGTTTTAGCTTAACAAGGGATACCGGAAAGCAGGCCAGTGGGGAAAAGTAGTGGCGTTGCCGTGCGTCAGATTACTTTGGCACGTGATTTTTCAGCACGCCTCAATTACTAACTTGCCTTTCTTTACACAACAAACCCACGAAATCATAAAGGGACTGGTGTGAATGCACACGGGTGTGATATTTGAGAAGTTTGCCGGTCATATAAACAACAAATTCAACAACTTTATCATTTTAAAGCATATAACACTGTGGTCTTCTCATGACTCACTGAGCTCTAAATTCTACATGCGGAAATACATGGGTGTTTAAATCTACTTGATGAAATCTCATAATGGTACCCTGTGGCCCACATCGTGCCTAATGACCTGCAGGATGTGCCAAGGCCCTCTGATGTTAATAACAGTCGGAGCTAAATGGACTGAATCCTTTCAGAGAACCTTAACTTCTATCAGACAATATATGAGCCTTTTTTCTGTTTTGTTTCCATTAATTGAAGCAGTTTAATATATGAGGAGCTGTCCGTGGTCCTGAACATAGTTCAGAATCAGTCACTGGAGGGGCATCCCACTCAGGAGCTGTCCATGGTGCTGAAAGGGGATCTCACTGTGTTAGTGCATGATCTGCTGTAGCACTCAACAGGACAAACCCTGGAGTCAATGTCACTGCGTCCTTCAGTGAAAATAAATAGATTTTAGAAAGTTTCCCCCTGCCATAGCAAATTAAGACATACAATGGAAAAGTGATCGTTAGTCATATTTAGGTTTAATGAACCTAAATAAGACTCCAGCTAGCCAGTAGACAATTGGAAAGACTAGTCTAAGACACAGTTTAGGGAAAATAAAAACCTTTGCAAAATCACCCCATAGCCCATCAGTTCAAAACAAACTCTATTTAACACTACAATTGAACACAATTTTATCAAGTTCAGTATAAATCAAAGCACTGATAATTGTATCCCCGGCAGCCTAAGCTGAACATTTTCATTAGAAATAAAGACATGTTGTGTGCAATAGAACTGTGGTTCAATATGGGAGTGATAGCTGCAGTTAGCTGCATTTCTAATAAAACTTCCAGGATAAAATGACCCAGTCAGTTCAAAAGAAAGTCACCCTTATTTTGAATTTTATTTTTTATTTTTTTTTTTTAGCTTTAACTATAAAACAAAGCTTTTGATTATTAATTAAACATATTATTATAATAGAGCAGGCATAAATACTGGGGATAGAGGGTGGTATTATGCAGATGAAGGTCAGTTTTCACTTATATTTGTTTGCCTGCAGTACAATACAATAAACTCCCAGAGACTTTTACAAAAAAAAGCACACAAAGAAAGAAAATAAACACTTTATGAGCAACTTTTAGCATATTTGCTCTCAACATCAAGTACTCCAGTATGAGTCTTTTTCCTATTGTCCCCACTACCTCCCTCCTTCATTACTACCCCTTTCCTTGACCCCTTTATGCCACTTTTTGCCTAACAGATCCAGAACAGAGGCATTGCATGACTGTAGTTCTGTCACTCCTATCAAACGTCATCCTGGCTGCTATAGTAAAAATCCAGGCAGCCACTTTGCTTGCATGTATTCTTTCAGTATCAGCTGCATGTATAAATGTGCTAATGTGCACTACAGCTATCCCAGATTAGATGTTTGCTCATTAAACACTTACACAATGCCTAGGAGTGGCAGAGGGGGTGGGGAGAGGGGGTGTCACACGCTATCTACATTTAGTATGTTGCACGAAACCCTCACACAGCCCTGACTCTGCGACTCTGTTGCCCTTGGGTGAAACTTTCTGTGTTGGTTGGCGGAAATCTGCAGCTTTAAGTGTTGTCCTGGTGTTATTCTCAGGGTACTGCTGTTTGATCTCACAAGTTTAAAACCAGCTTTCTCAGAACTGCAGATGTGTGTGTTCCGTCAAGAGAACTTGTCATCAGTGAGTCAGCCCATCATAGTAAACTATTATTCACTGCACTGGCGCACTTGATTGCATGTTGCTGCTCTTCAAGTGAGAGACAGACAGACGCAGATGAGGAGAAGAACGCAAGAGTGGGATGCATCAGGTGTACATTTACTCAGAGGAAACTGGTGCACTCTAAGTAGTTAAACATAAAAGTGGCACAGAGGGAAGCCATTTGCCATTGTTTTTCTTCTGTACTCATCCTGCACATGTTCCTGTCACTGGCGAGAAGAAAGGAGCAAAGCGGGACAGAAAGACACAAGGGAGGGGTTGTGACAGATAAAAGAATGGTTGATTTTATCCTCACAGACATAAAGATTATCTGTGAAGATAAAAAGTTTGAGCCAAACAACCAACACAAACCCCGTGAGACACCAAACAGCACAAAAACTCTCAGATTCATATCTTCTGCCTGAAAGTTTTTGTGAAAAATGCCAAATGTTTAGATGGAGCTTGACCATGTGGCTGTGAATGCATATGAACGGCACGTGGGTGTCTTTAAAACATGACTGACTTGGACAGTACACTGGCAAAAGCCAAAGACAGCTAAAGCCTAGCCCTGTTTTGGCCTCAGAAAGGACACCCCAGATGGTAAGACACTGAATAATTTACTTTGTGAACCTCACTACCCTAAAAAACAACCTACAGGATGCAGATTTGGATGCATTTTCACTCCATACTCTAGACTGATGGGACAGCCTGTCCATCCATCTGTATCACCCAAACACTGAGACTTTTTTGTTGTGGTTGTTGTTTTACACGTTCTGTATGTTGTGATGGAGACTATGTGTTGATTTCAACTAGCCAAGAAAGACTAGGAGAATAATCTTCGATTGTGTTTGAGTCTCTGTGCTTGTGAGATGATGGCATTTTTATTTTAGCGGTGATGAATTATTGAGGTGTGGAGAGTGCAGTGAGGCGGACATGAGTGTGTACGTGTGTGTGTGTGTGTGTGTGTGTATGTGTGTGTGTGTGTGTGTGTGTGTGTGTGTGTGTGTGCATACATGTGTGATGAGACCTGCTGGTAGACTCCCTAATGCTCCGTCTCTACTTACATCAACCTCATACACATCTCATTTTAGCCTCATCTACCGTTTTAGCATTTTATTTCAAACCCAGTACCTCACATCACTCTATACAGTCCATACTGTGTTTCTTCATCATCCTCGGGCCTCTCCAGTAGTCACATGAAGTCATTTGTCTTTCACAGTTTATTCATTTTTTGTGCCGGTTTTTATGCCTCCCAGTGTACATTTTTAAGGCAATATGACATCTCTTATTTCTTGTAGAGCAAACAGAGAAACGAAAAGGCTGAAGCTGCTTCATCCAATTAACTGTATATTAACTATAAATTAAATGTATATTTCAAATGTTAATTGGATTCATTCAGCCACCAAACAGCAATCAATTCATTTCATAGATTTTGCACAAAACTCTTCTTTCTGTGCATGTGTTGGAATCTTTGTCTACAACTAATCACATCTTCATTTTTAGTCTTTCAGCTAATTGCCACTAATTGTTCTATAATCCAAGAATGTTCTGAATGTTATAAAATGTTTGTTAACACAATGAGTGTTAACACTGCTCAGGGGTAGGGATAGAAAAACAAACATTTCAGTTCAGCTCAGTATGATTTGAGAACAATTATAAGAAAAATATCATTATTTGTCAAGTTTTATTGCCACCAATGTTCTGGATGGTGACATAGATTTAGCCTCAATTAAGCAGTGGTCAGTTCAGAAGCAGAATGTATTTTTCTAAGGAATATTATCATGCTGAGATCTTGGGTTGACGGTGTTGATATGTTATAATTTGAAATACTATACTGTTTAGGATTTAGTTTTTCTTAATAAAAACCAAGCAATTGAAGCCATGAGAACATTATCAGTATTTTTTTTTTATCAGAAGACATCAGATAACTGTTTTCACAGGCTGAGCAGTACTCATGAAGAATAAATAATCTTTTTATGAGAAATCAGTGGATTGCTCCTTTAATTACAGTATAATATAGTATATTTTCCCACTGATTCCTTATGAGTATATTTTCCTATTGATTCCTTATGTTTCATTTTAGCAGCACAGATAGTTCAATAACTTCTTCAACAAGTTCCTCAGAATACTGTATGTATGTTATGGCCCCTCATCTGTTTGTGACTACTCCTTGGTGCAACAGCTTTTGCTTTTTAACAAGGCCTTAATCCATTTAACCAAAGCATGACAAATGAAAAGCTGAATGGAACACAAAGGGGAAACCCAAAAGGATTTATAGAAAGTGTGGTCTCAACTCCCTGGAAGCCAAAATCTCGAAACCACACCAGTTGCTTTTAATTAGTAGAAGGATCCTGCATGCCATTATGCAGCAGTTTGCACCCTTATTGCATATAAATGACTTATTGTTGCCAGGCTGTGATCCCATGAATCACTGTGATTTCCCATGAATCACCACCGTAATACAGCATGATCCGCCTTCGTTTTATCAGATGATTATACTAATCTGGGAATTGTTCGGTCTCATACTCCTTGATGTTGCTGTTGTTTGTTTTTGTGATGTGCGTGTGCACTCTATTGTCCTCTTCACCTCTCTTGTGTCTCTGTCTCTCCTCTTGGTCTAATCCTGACAGACAGAGCTCTGTGTCTCTCAGGACATTTACCCTCAGGGCTTAGTGTCATGTCATGGTTGCTCAGATGTTGGACACTTCTCCCGTCTCCTCCTCAGATGGAGGCCTGCTGGAGGTTAATTCAGAGTGACCAAGTGTAGCACATACCTCTTGAAAGTACAGTGCCTCTTCTTTTCAGTTTGATCCTGACATATATCAGAATACATTTTTATCAGGAGTATATATTGATACTACAGATGGCACCACTGCTACAAAATAAAGTGCCAAAATAAATACTGAGACAATATTCACAGTTGTCCAAAGCTGCTAACTACACAGTTTTCATATGTCAGGACACATGTACATTGCTGATGTCAGATCAAAAGTGTTGGCAGAGCTGTATGAGTATGTTTGCCTTTGCACAAAATTCTGGGTTTGGACAGTGTCAAACTCTCCAGCTTCAAGAACTAGAGGCAGTTCAAGGATGCAGACTATTACATCCAAATATAATAACCAGCAACATCTTTTCACTGGACATTATCTGTCTGTGGGCAGATTTCTCGGAACCAGAGCACCTCCAAAATCTAATTAGGTTTTTGCTGTTTCAAAACAAATAACTAGAAGCGGACATCACCAGTTGATGAATAACAGTTTTCTCCATTGCTGAGAGGTCAGCATGAACTCTTCCTACACCAGACTAGATTATGCTCCATTCTCTGAGTCGTCACTTCACTTCAGAATCATGAATGTTTGTCTCCAGCTGGACATCTTATCACTAAAAGCAAGCTTGCAATAGATAGATGTTTGAACAAAAACTGATCAAGGTAGATCCTGATCTCTTTGGTGAGTGTATGAATATTTAGTGAATTGTCTGTAAAGATTGTCTCAATCATTCAGGTGGTTGAACGTATGGAGAAAGCTTAATCTAAAACTTCAGTAAAGAGACCTTTTAACATCGCAAAACATATTTTAAAATGGTGGCACAAATCCCTGAGGGATGATGGCGTATTTGGGTGTTTGTTATTGGTATTTAGAATAACTCAGGTAAGCAGTGTGTAGTCTCAAAGCAAAGTTAACTGGTTCTCAAAGTCAAATTTGGTATCAGACAGGCAGTAAGAACAGGCAAACATGTCTGAAGGCAAGCAGAAGTCCAAAAGGGGATGCAAGAGTAAGAAAAAAAACAAACAAGGCAGCCACAGAGCAGATAACAGGACAGTGCACTGGTCCAAAATGGCAGGTATGTACACTGTACATAGTGAAGCTGCTGACTAATTGGGTGGCATGTTGGCTCAGTGGTTAGCACTGTTGCCTCACAGCAAGAATGTCCTGGGTTTGAACCATGAAGACATGTTAGTTAGGGTTAATGCCCTTGTCTGTGCTCCTGACCAAGGCACTGGCCAAAGAACTAGAGTTGGTCCCCTGGCACTGCACTGCGGCTGCCCACTGCTCCTAGTGTATGTATATAGGATTGATCAAATGCAGAGGATGTGAGCAGATGTGGGAGCAGAGGGGGTGTGGAGCTCAGGTGATAAAAACTGGCAGGAATACACCGGAGGGTATGAAATGATAGGAAATGTTAATGACTACAAGACTGACAACACAGGAAAAAAAGAAAAAATATTAATTGGCTGCTGCAACGACAGATATTACAATGCTAAGCTCAGCCGAATGCAAAGTAAATGAGCTGCATTTATAAAGCACCTAGTCTATATACCAACATTCACTCATTCACACACACTAACACACCAATGGCAGCCTTCAGGAGCAATTTGGGGCTCAGTATCTTGCCTAAGGACACTTCAACATGTGGACTGGAGGAACTAGGGATTGAAACGCCTCCCGAGCCTCAGCCACCCCAGAAAGGGCCAGGTAAACACCTCCAGACTCAGTGTTAAAGATAAAAGCAGAACTTAAGTTATACTACTAAAGTTCAATAATATAACTTAAATAATAAAGATGGAGGCTTAGTCATTTGGTCAAGATACACATGGTGGCGACCTCTTATCTGTCTTTTCCTTACTGTTATCATCATCCTCTAGTTCATACTGTCCTGTACACTGCCACAGCCAACAGTCATGCCAAGAAAGGTTTATTTATTACAAACAAGGCTGTCACAAAATGCCTTCCAGAAACCCAGGGACATAAAAACAAATAAAACAAAATGTTACAAAAAACAGAATAGAACAGAGTAAAAGGCTTTTACATTACTGAATGTTCACCCTCTCAAAGGGACAGCAAATATTCAGTCATCCTAAAGAACCCTCTATAGAGAGCAAACATGGCTGTGAAGAGCCTTTGATGTTTAGTGTCAGTTGTCCTGTTGACTGTTTTACAATGAAAGTTTTAATTGACCAAAAGAAAGGACTTTTTTTCACAAATTTAAAATGTATAAAACTCTGGCAGAGTATTTTAAACCCGCTGTCACTGAAGCTCTGTGACCCAGTCAGACATTGTTCTGTGTTGATTAGTGAAATCAGCCCTGCAGTGGCTCTTTGTATGTGTGTGTGTGTATGTCTGCCCAAATGTGACTCATTATCATCATATGAACTGGATATCGTGTGCATTGTCAACATGCAATTTATGCATTGTATAGGAACAAACAATGTGTGTGTCTACTAGTGAGCCTGCGTTTGAAATAGGTAGGTAATACAGTATTTGTGTGTGTATTTATGTGTTGGACTGTTGCTAAGTATGCAATTACATTTGATCTGTTTATGAGCATGCATACACACACACACACGCATACTCTCATTACTCTCATTACACACTCATTACATCTGAGCATGTGCAGCATGCTACATTGCTGCAGTGCCAAATTGGTGAGACCTTACAGCACGAGATTTAAACATCGCTTCACCAACTGCTGCTCCGGGCATGTGTGTGTGCCTCTGTTGGTGTGTTTGTTTTTCCATTACAATCTCGTTCAACTATACTGATAGTCCAGAGTTGGTCTGCAGTGATCGGGAAGCTGGCAAAGGAGCCAATTGAGTCTGTTTTTGTGTTATTTCCTCTATTAATTTCTGTAAGAGCTTTGTTACTTTAGTACTACATTACTATATAGGCCACAACAGGGACATGCAGAGGATTAGTTAGAGGGGCAGCGGCCCAAATTCATAAAAGGTGATTTTTGCAAATAATTAAATAAATATATGCCTGGAATGACTACTTTTGTGACATTGTTAAAGAGATATTAAAATGTATGTGTGACAGTTAATTAATGATACATGCAAAGAAATTAAGTATATTTTCAGTAAATTATCCCCACATGTTAACTAGCCCAGTTCTTACCTACTGAAGCCCTCTGACTGACATCCTCACTTGCAGAAGCTCTACTGTTGACGAAGATACACTTCCTCTGGCTGCATTGCTGCTTCTCTCACCTCCATACATCTCTTACCACCTCTCCATAGAAGGCATAACTGCTTCAGTAATAACAGGCAATAAGAAGATGCTGATAATATATTGTTAAGATATTATTGCTATGTGCCAAAAAATTAGTTTAATATGATTCACATATCATATCATAGTACTAAGGCTTAGAAGACATCACACATTTAAGGGACAGTACTTAAAAGCAACACATAAGCTTTAGATAAGGTGTATTAGACAGTGGTTTATAAAAGATTTTAACAGTTAACATTACTTCACCCTTTGTGCGCCTCCCTCCCTCCAAAATACTGATAAAATCCTGAAAAAGTGCTTAACTATTTGCCTAAATATATAATAACATTCAGTATACAGTTTTCATTCAATATTCATATACTGTCCTTGTACACATATTCACCTGCTTGCACATTAGGGGCTAATGTCAGACATCAATAACACAAACACAATAACAACATCACTGCTGACTATAGTTAATACAGATCAATTTGATACTAGAAACTCAGATTAACTTAGCTAGAACTGAATGCACCTCATTGGCTGCTCGTTTCAGAGGAAACATGCTTGATTTTGTTATATTTCTTAAGTATATCATATCATCATTATCTTGTAGCTTGTGGAGGATAAAGATGCATACATTTCTCACTTCATGATTAACTTAATAACTTGGAGAAATGCATGCATACCTTCTTTGCATGCATGATGACAATAATAGTCCCCCTCGAATATTATTTCCACAGTACTGAGTTCCGTCAACTTCAATCATTTTGCCTTTAGGTAAACTGTTAACACTAACATATACTAATATAAATTCTATGTCAGCTACACTCAGAAACAAAATGAAGTATTGAGTATATTGTTTTGTCATACTGGATGTAGCAGAAATGTATTTATTTGTTAAAAAAACACCCCAGAAAAAGGCCCATTTGAAGCCTATCACACGCCTAGGCCACAAAGTACAATGTAATGCTCAAAATAAGGTTAATTAAGTTAAGAAGATTCTCTTGTTACACCAAACTTTAACTTCTCTTTTCATATGCAGATTAAATGCCAACATGCATCTTTTGAAATTGCACAAACTTTACAATTGTGCTTTAGTCTGCGTCACGCCTTAAGGTGTTCACTATTAAATTATGCATTCATGTTTGACATTTTTGACATGTTAACTTATTCAACTGCATTCAAACATACAGTATCTAAAATTGTAAAATTGTGATGCCTTCTTCAGCTATGATCCATCCCATCAGACTGTAAAGTTGGAAAGTTGAGCACAAGGTCACTCTTGATACACGGTTTATAAACAGCTGCTCTGACATGGACTTCTACCTACGCACATCTGTACAATCAAATTCAGTCAGTGGGAGATCTCCCTTTTCATGTGGCCCCAGGTGTTTAGTCACCATATCTAATCATTTGAGACACACATATTATGCAATGTGAGGTACCCTCAACACCCCATGTTAGTCTGATATGAGTGCAGCATCTCAATACTCACTCCACTGAGATGATGAAATTAGGGAAGTCAAGATCAGAGAGCTGGAATGTTTTTTTTTTACAGGCTGTAGTTTGACATTTTTGGTATGGCGTCCAACAGAATGAGATTACATAACAGCCAGAGGATATTTTGGCCTTATGAAATAGAATAAGTTGGAATTACTGTATGTAGATTCAATGAGGCTTTGACAGTGGAGGTGGGAGAGATATAGGATATGTTGCTGTTTGATTCTAACAAAATAGTGATTTTATGTTGGTTTCAGATTTTAACATGAAGCACAGCAATAGATGCCCATTTAGCTTAAAATGTGGACAGACAGTGTCACAAACACTTTCCAGTTTTAAGGCCTTAAGGTGAGGTGTTATTAGAACAGACGGCAACAGGAGTTTGGCTTTTTATAGCACACACAGCATCTCACCTGTGCAATGTCACATTGTGTGAATTGGACACATTTATTGCTTTAGGAAGCACTTCAGGTAGGGGAAAAAATAAGCATGTTGCCATTAGTGGAACATACTATAATGTAACATTATTATGTTAGGATGCTAATGTTAATGGGAATTAACATAGACGTAGTTAGACTCAGTATATCATGAACTTTGATGGATGAGTGAAATTTTGTCCCATGCCCCGATTTAAAAAATCCATCCATGGTCACGTTAAGATAGATGCTACATTCATATGGTGTCAGCATTTGGGATATATTAGTAATGCTTTTGTTATTGCATGCTAAGATTGCTTCCCCCATTGCTAGCCTTAAATTAAAATTAATTAAAAATTTATTAATTGTTACATATCTGTGGCGATTCATTAACAGGCTCCTAATTAGTGTCTGTCGATATGCAATAACAATATCGTTAATGTGAATCTCATTGGTCAAAAGTGTTGGAGATAGGCTGGCCAAACATTTGACATGGAGAAACAACACGTTTTCATTTCAACCTGCAGGCTCTCCATGGTACATCACATGTTGGACCAATGTACATTGTTGCAAACATACATGGTTACAAAAAAAAAGCCTAAAACTGAAATCTGTCTTGAGTATTTGCAAGAACCATATTCTCATTGTGTCTGTATTATCTCACTTGACCACACCAGGGATATAAAGTACATGTTACCGGTCCTGGTCCATTGTGCGTAGCTGGTTTCTTACTCTGTTTTGTTCTGTATGTGTGCAGCTGCCTTGTGTGCAGAGGTGGAGGAGAGGCTGGTGAGTCACCTGTTGTCATCGGAGCGCTACAACAAGCTGATCAGACCAGCTGTCAACAACAGCCAGCAGGTCACCATTTATATCCAGGTGTCTCTCGCCCAGCTCATCAATGTGGTGAGGAAACGCATACACACACAAACCCAAATCCATGTTCAGACTCAGAGGCATATTCTGCTAATTGAAGATAATTCAAGAACACAGATGGTGGAGATTATTTCTACAGACAGGAGTGAGTTCAGCTGCTGCCTAAATACTTGAGCCATCTTTTAGCCATCCACATCTTGTATGTATAAACCCTCTGTCTGTGTGTGTTTCAGAATGAGAGGGAGCAGATCATGACCACCAACTGTTGGCTCACTCAGGTTTGTGGCCCTAGTTGACCTCTTGTTCTTCTTTCAATGTCTGTTTATATGTGTGAGATCAGGCCATGTCAAAACATAACCTATTTCTAACCCATTCCAACTCAAAATAGTCATTAGAGCACACACACAAAAATATATAAAGATATACACCATCATGTATCTGTGTCTTTTTGAGGGACAGGTTGAGTGTGCAGAAGTTTTGTTGAAAATGTTGCTGGTTCACTGATCAGTTCTCCTCATGGCATGTAGAACAAATACGTGAGGAAACAGCTGTTTCAAATGAATTTTTGGCAAATAAAGGCTGACTGCTCTAATGACTGTATGTTTGTGTATGTTTCTGGTTCGTATCTATGTGTGCAATTTTGTGTGTGTTCATCATATCAGCTTTTGTGATTTTGATGCATGTTCTGCATTTTTATTTATCCTAATCAGGTATGGAATGACTACAGATTAATGTGGGACCCTGATGAGTACGAGGGAATCAAGAAAATCCGCCTTCCATCACAACACATCTGGCTGCCAGACATTGTCCTCTACAACAAGTAAGGCTTCTTATGTGAGTGTGTGTGTGGACGTATAGCTGTAAAACTAAGTGATTAAAAGAGGATCAGACAGAAGAAGAGCAACTTTATTCAAATAGTTACAAAAGCCCAATTTTTCTAAAATGTTTTTCATATCCTCTTACGCCTCCTATCCTCTTATCTCTCCTTTTTATCCCACTTGTCACCTTTTTTAGGAAATTGAATACAATAAAAAAATGTTAACACTGTTAGGATTGTCTGCAGATAGTCTCATGATGATGAGTGGACTTTTAAGGGATGAGAGATTACAGAGAAAAAGAGATGGGGAGAGACTGAAGTAATGATGAAATCTGCAGGTAAGGCAAAAGAAAGAAAGAGATGGTGATTGTAGGCACATTATGAAAAATTTGACTTTTTTAATTACTTTTTTTTTTTTTTAGAGATTTTGGTCACCTTTTACAACTGATGATTAAAATACTTATCATCTTTTGCTTGTAATGCCAGTTCATAATAAATCTGACCAAAATGAGGCTACCAGTGAACATGCATAATGCAGCTGTGATAAGATTTCTTCCATATCTGTTGGGTTTTCTTTCTCCTCACACCTTACTGAGTATTTAAGCACACAGACAGTAAAAATGTTTTAGAGTTTCTGACACACTTCAGCTGCATTTCACACTATAGAGCTGAATATGTACATTAGAATAATCCAGTCACATAATAGCCTTAACTATTGATCTTTTTAATAGAAGTCAATGCACTATAATACCCTGACTCCATGCTCAATACGAAAAGCACTGTTACACTGGACAACAGGACAACTTCCCTGTACATTATTGTGTGTTTTGCATATTGAGCACAAGTGCTCAAATCACCGATCTGAGAAGACCTTCACTTTGTGTGAACATCAAAAATCATCTTGCAGCTGTATAAAATGCCTGCAAGTGAAAATCAATACACGAGAATCCCAATGCTGTAATACGTTCATTCAAGGGGAAATTAGCCCTGCTGCCACTGGAGTGTTAGCTGACAGACATGAAGGCTTTTGGGCCTCACCTCATCTGTCACCCATATAGGTCAACACCTGGGTCTCTTTTCCATGTGCTAGTTTCTTTAAAGTGAATTGTATACAATAACTGGAGGTAATTTTGTTCCATGGGACTAATTATTACATCACCTTGGTTCATAGTTTTCAACAGTTGCAATTTTATTTACCCCTCAGTAAACATAGCAAAGACACAACAAGATCTAATAGAAAAGCAAAAACAAGATTTAGATTAAAAACTAAAATACTAAGACATTTTTTTTGTTGTGATTATGAAAAATTTAGTATTTAATTTAGTATCTGCCCCATTTTATAAACATGGTGCTTTGATTTGTCAGTTTATAATGAGGGGAAATCAATTACTCTTTACTTTACTTACTTAATATGAACAGCCTCTTTCAAAATTTAAAGATTAGAGATATCACAGCTCTGTGCAAGCAAGCAAAAAGACTTAAAAGCCTGCAGCAGCTGGACTATTAACTGGTACAAATTAAAGCAAGATCCATGTAGTAGCTTTTCTGGACTGCTAAGTCACATTACATGATCTTCATTGGCAGTCTACAAAAACACTCAAATTATCCCCAATGGCTAAACTATTTCAAGAAACTCAACTTCTCACAATTTATGATATCAGCATTTTCCAAATGTTCTAAATTCCAGATAATAACAGGTCTTATTTTGAATTTAATGGAATTTACTCAAAAAATGGGTTAAGTGAATAAGGGGAAACAGTGTTAGTTGGAAAACGGGTAAAAGGAAAAGGATGTCCGATTTCCTCAAAAACTTGATAAAAAAAAAAAACTTGATAAAAATAATATGGGGTGGCTGTTAATCAAGAAATTGGTAAAAATAGTAAGATTGGTTGTCAGTCGAAAAACAGGTAAAATGTAAACAGGTAAAGGGGGGGTGGGGGGGTGGGGGGGGTAAATGAAAAGCGTCTCGTTTTCTTGAAAACTTGATAAAATGAATATGGGCAAAAGCTGCACAACATCACTACATGAAAGTGGTGGCGTGCTTGTTAGGCCTCCAAGGTCAGCAATGAACTTTAAACCTGATTGAGATGGTTTAACAGCCACAGTTGTGCAGACCTGCGGCATTTGTGTTTTGGTCAGCAGTGTTACCCCACCGTTTATACAGAGTTTGTAGGCATTAAATTTTTACAAACACAGATTGCTGGTCAGCTAAAGACCGCTTAAAGACCTTAATGGCTTAAGAAGCAAAATGATAGGACATGATCAGCATTACTTTATGACTTCATGTCAAGGTCTCTGGCACAGTCAGAAGCAGGTGGGGCCTCTGCATTTTTAATTAGTCTGCATATTCACGCCAGTCCCAAAGCATTAGAGACTGAGTGTGATGGCTGGATTCCTGACCTACTTTATAATTGATAGGCCACTTATGTATAATGCATCACCTGCAGCTTTGGTGAGATAAAGAAAAAAGTTGGTCTCAGCAGCATTTTTCTTGGGGGGGGGGGGGGGGGGGGGGGGGGATTCCCTAGGGATGATAGACACATCCTATAACTTTCAACACATATAACTGTTGCATGTGTCACCTCTGCAGACACTCAGCATGAAAGCCAATTCCCAACATGCCATCAGTTAGACTCAAATAAATGTCTTTTGATGATAGTGCTACAAAATGGATTCAGTCCATGCTCAGTTGCACTAAGATGATGAACTAGCTCAAGATTGTAATGGATTTGACAAATTATTATATATATTTTAAGAAGTGGCATACAGTACAGAGCCTGTTGGAGTGTTTTCAGACCTGCACTGGTTAGTTCATTTGGATTGGACTCAGATGTGGACCAAAACGATTGTACCAAGACCCTTTGTGGATGTAGTCCTGGTCAAGGTGTACCAGGCATACTCTGCAAGGTTGAGCTTAAACAGATCCTGTAGCAGGGATCACTTTGTAAGCGAAATAATCAGTTGCTGGCAGCAAACCAGAGAGTGAATCAAGGTCTGACAGGGTTTGACCTGGACTAGCGATTATGTTCTTTCTCCCACCCCAGACAGATCTGACCCAAGAGAGGATTGATCGTTCTCACGTGGCTTGTAGTGATGCATTTTGATTTGCTTGGATTTGTGTGAAAAGAAACTGAACCAAGGAGAAAATGTACCAACTTGTCCAATGATTCGGACCACAACAAAGTATAGGTTTGAAAATACCCTTAGTGAGCAGTGTAATGGTTACATAGTTCAAGCAGACCCCTGAAACTGATCGGTGACAGCTGCTTCATTCATGCTCCATGATCACTGGTTCATTCTCCAGCTGCTTCACTACCAGCTGACAAGTGATGCCCAATCATATTCATGCAAGTGTACAGCAAGTATGCTACCCTGCTAATATGCCTGTGCCAGTGCTGTTTGCTACCACAGCACCCTCCGTCACCCCAGCCATTCGACATTGTTAATTTGTTCAAGTTTTCACTGTTTTCATTATTTGTGAGCTCCCTCAAAGAGAGGAACCTTTTCCACTAATTCTAACTGTATAACCATTTCTATAAATGGTCAATTCCTCAATATTCCTCAACAGTTCCTTTGACTGAACTACAAACATTTTTATTTTAACAATGTTTAAAAAAAACAAAACAAAAACAAAAAAACTTCCATCCATGGCAGCAGGCAAAATAAAGTAGGTCAGACACTCTTCTTCCCAGTCATGTCCATCAGCTACTCCTGAAAGAACCCTGAGGTGTTCCCAGGCCAGATGGGATATAGTATCCCTCCAGTGTGTTCTGGGCCTGCCCTAGGGTCTCTTCCTAGTTGGATGTGCCTGTAATATTGCTCCTCCACAGGGAAGCATTCAGGAGACATCCTAATCTGATGCCCAAACAACTTTAACTACCTACTTTCAATGTAAAGGAGTGGCAGTTTTATTCAGAGCTCCTATTAAAGAGTATAGTCTAGACCTGAGAAAGTGCCCTGAGATAACTTCTGCTGTGATTTAATGCCATATAAATAAAACTGACTTGACTTTCAGATGTTTGAGCTCCTCACCCAGTCCCTGTAGAGTTAGTGCATTTGTAATATCATGTGGAAGATGATAGAGATGTGTTTTTCCATGAGTGAGAGTTCTTTGATTTGTTCAAATCTTTACAGTAATAATTTATCTTTCTTCTTTCTTTTTGCTTTTCTCTCACCTTTTCCTGGTCTCAGTGCTGATGGGACCTATGAAGTCTCCTTCTACTCCAATGCTGTGGTCTCCAACAATGGTGAGGTGGCCTGGCTTCCACCAGCTATCTATAAGTCAGCCTGCAAAATTGAAGTCCGTGACTTTCCCTTTGACCAGCAGAACTGCACCCTCAAGTTCCGCTCCTGGACCTATGACCACACTGAAATTGATCTTATCCTGCTCAGTGATTTTGCCAGTCGTGACGACTTCAAACCCAGTGGTGAGTGGGATATTGTTTCGCTGCCTGGACGCAAGAACGAGGACCCTGATGACATCAGATACCTGGATATCACCTATGACTTCATTATCAAGAGAAAACCTCTGTTCTACACCATCAACCTGATCATTCCCTGCATCCTGATCACCTCACTGGCTATTCTGGTGTTCTACCTCCCGTCAGACTGTGGCGAGAAGATGACCCTCTGCATCTCTGTCCTCCTGGCCCTCACTGTGTTTTTACTCCTTATCTCAAAGATTGTGCCACCTACATCTTTAGCAGTGCCTCTGATTGGGAAGTACCTGATGTTTACAATGGTGCTGGTCACCTTCTCCATTGTCACCAGCGTTTGTGTGCTTAATGTGCACCATCGGTCCCCTAGTACACACACCATGCCTCCTTGGGTTAAGCGCATCTTCTTGTACCGACTCCCTTCCTACCTCTTCATGCGGAGACCTGGTAGCTCCAACATCCGTGAGAAATTTCGAAAAAAACACCAGCAGCGATCGTACTCTGACCAGAAGCTGCGTGGAGCGGATGGGGGGACTGGAGGTTCTGCAGGAATGGCTGATTCTTCCTCATCCTTCTTTGTCAACGAGGAGTCGGCCAAACGTTATGGCTGGAAGATCAGCGACATGTCAGAGAACACAGAGTTCAGGAAGAGGATGACGCTGAAGTGCAACATTGATGTGGAGGATGCAGTGGATGGTGTGCGCTACATTGCTGAGAAGATGAAGACTGAGGATGATGATGAAGGGGTAGGTTTTTGACAAAAGCGAGTGATTGTGTGCACTGATGCGTGTATGTACAGCCATAAGATTTGGTATAGACAGTAATTGTCCAAAATTTGTTTTATGACCAAATACTGGCAAATGTATGACATTACCGACAACTGTATTTTGTTTTTAGTGCATCACTCAGGAAAGCATGCTAACACGCTAAACAAAGATATGGAACTTGGTAAACAGTATACCCTCTAAATGTCAGAATGTTAGCATGGTCATTGCAAGTATGTTAGCATGTTGACTTAGCATTTAGATAAAGGACTGTTGTGCCTAATGACAGCCTCATAGAGCCGCTAGCATCTCAGTAGACTCTTGCAGTGAAATCTATACATATCTGATTGTGTACATATTGACAGTTATTAGTGTTGCAAATGTTTATTTTCCAGCCACCTATGTTGTTTGATGGGTTTGCTCCAAGAGCAAAACCTTTAATTCAGTGACTGGATTCATACTACTTAGTTTTATGTTACAGCAATGTCACAACTATTGTTTCAGCTATTGAATAAAAGTACCAAAGATGAAAATTCATATAAAAAACAACATTGAAGCTGGACTAAATTGAATTCAGTTCACTTTAGTTCATAAGTTGAACACAACAATGTTCATATTTAACATCAAACTTCTCTTTCCTTCTTCCTGCAGATCATTGAAGACTGGAAATACGTAGCCATGGTGATCGACCGTCTCTTCCTGTGGATCTTTGTGTGTGTGTGTGTGGTCGGGACAGTCGGTCTCTTCATGCAGCCTCTGTTCCAGAGTTACAACACCCCAATTATTGATGACATGGACCATAACTGAAACCCAATTCCTGAACTTTGATCTCAACATGACCCAGAAATCAACTTTGAGTCCCCCCAGAAACAGAGCTCTGATAACATTTTAACACATGAACTCACACGTCCGCCTCGCACTGCACTCTCACTGGGAAATGATAATAATGCACTTTAGCCCTCTTCCACCACCTGCTCCCCTCCTTACTTCCATTACCTGCCCTTTTCATCCTCCACTTAACCTGCCATCCTCTGTTCATCTGTTGCTCACAGAAGAACCAGGATCCATTCGCTTTTGGTGAACTTATTGAATAATTCTGGAGTATTTCAAATTTAGTAATTTTGTAATTTTGGCCATGATTCTGGTCAGTCCTAACATGGTATTCACCAAGAGATCTGGAGATGTGGCAACATTGTTGTCTCTAAACCTTCAGGTTAGCCAAACATATTATATAAGATTATTGCCAAACTATCTGTTCTAAACATCCATCACAGTTAAGGTGCAGTTCCTACAGTATTACTCTGACCTAGGTTCTTACCGTAGTTTTCCTATGCAACGAGGGATTATTATCAACATCAACTTTATTCAGAGATAAATAGATAATCTAGTTTAAATAGATAAATAAATAGTTAAATAGTTTAAATGTTGGCCGGTTGGATGTTGTTGTAGCAGTGCTGATGAGTCTCTAGAACTTAGCAAATATATGGCCAAAAATACAATACAATACAAGTCCCAATTTGCAATAAACCAGAATTATATTTCAACTCAAAATGTGAATCAAAAAGCACCATTTAGCAATCATGCTCTGTCTTGGTTATCAATATAGACCTGCAGTTCACCAAGATTAGAAATGTAGCGATTTTTAAAGAGATTTCTTTACCTGATATGGTTGAATTGAAATTGTATTGTCTCCTGTCACTGTTCACAAAAGGTTTACCCAACTAACAGCAACTCAGGACTTGATTTTTTTTTCTGTTTAGGCAAGACTCCGTTTCACGCTTTTCTACCATACTCCTATAACTCTCTGTCATAGTTGCATCTTGATGGCCCCAATAAGACATTATGGAGGCTAGCATGCATAAAACAAGGCTCTTCAACTCAAAGAGAGAAACAGCCCAAAGATGAACAAAACCACACAGAAGCAGATGAGCACATTCTGCAGATAAGGGCCTCACACTAACAGCACACCCCTGATGAAAAGATGATTCCCTTCTGTGTAGAGACATAGAAGATGATCACCTTCCTGTGTCCTTTTGCCAATAACACACATACTGTATAATTCTCTAATATATGCCTTGAACATGAGAGCGGGAGGGGACACAAAACAGCTTGTGGTCTAATTGTTATTCTGTACAAACAATGAATGAGGGGGTGTGGAAGGTTACCAGCCTGTTTTTACCCTCACACACTCTGGCCTGACTGGACTGACTGATCAAATCTACGACAAGCTGTTGTTGTGATGTTATTATACAGCTGTGTTTTGAATGAGGAAAGGATGCAGCAATATAGTGCTAAAAAATATACAAAACTTAAAACCAATGACCATATGGCTGTTGTTGCTCACAGTGCTTCTTTTAAAAAGGTACAGTATGCTGGTTTCATCAAAGCAGTGCTCATCAGCATCCCTCACCAAGAAAACCAGCAGCAATAATATTGTACAGTATTTTATACACATTGACCTGGAGGAACAGTCTGGCTCTTCACTTGCTTTATCTTCCATCATATTGTATGCTTGATTACTGCAGTCTACTCTCAGAGACATTACTTTAATCTGTGTCCAGTAATTATTTCTAGGAGGAATTATAACCCGTCACTGTCATAACACACTCATCCGTCACTGCTACCAATGTTAGCCAAGGAAAAAGTGTACTGTACTAATCCAGCTGTATTGATTTCTTTCATCTCAAATACTTTGTTTTCTTGGTGGAGAGGCGGTATGAACATGCTTTTTTGTTCTTCCCACTGGCCAGTCATGTTGCGTGACTTGTTGAGTTTTGTCTGTTTAGACAATAAACAATGCGAATTACAGGAAGGGACTATGGTGGGACCTGACCTTGTTAATTGGATCAATAAAGGGAAATGAATGCAACTAGGCAAATGGTAAATGGGCTGCATGTATATAGCACCTTTCTAGTCTTCCGACCATTCAAAGTGCTTTACACTACACGCCACCATTCACCCATTCACACACACTCACATACTGATGGCACAGCCGTCAAGAGCAATTTGGGATTCAGTATCTTGCCAAGGACACCTCGACATGCAGACTGGAGGAGCCAGGGAACAATCTGCCTGTCTTCCGATTAATGGATGACCTGCTCTACCTTCCGAGCCACAACCACCCCAACAACCAGATCTGATGAATCATATGTACATTAATTGGTCATTTTACGCTTTCATTCAACATGATAAACATTTTCTGTATTAAGCCCCCTTTTAGGCCTTTCATTGCCTCTCTCCTCTGCCTCTCTTATTTGATGTGTGTTTGAGGTGATTTGACAAACACCCTGTTCAGGAGCTGACAAAGTAAAAGCTCAAACATCCTCCAGGCTTATTTCTCTCACCTCACACATTTTTCAGCCACGTTAGATGATTCAAAACTAAGCAGTTTGTGGGCAGTTGGCATTTTGGACAGAAGTTTCTGGAGTGCATGTGTATGCGCTCTTTCTGTATGTGTGTGAACTATCCAGGGCCAAGGATAAATGTTAGTCAGCTGACTTAGGCTTCATTAGATAGTCTTGTATCCCCGGGGTTTGTAACTTCGCCTTCTGTTACTTTAAGACGGCAGTGAGGCGGTATGACTGCTAAAGGGACACAGGATGTGAACACACACATGCACATGATCATAAATCTGGAAAATCGTATGTGTTATGATGCTTCCTCACTCTTTATCAGTTGGCAGCTGCTTCCTAAAATGTGACATGGGCCTAAAAAGGAGCCAGAAGCATCACATAAAGCTGGCTATTTGTTGGTCACATGCCATTGCTGATCAAATTTCACTTGCTCTAACTTATTTTAAGTGAAAGTTTGTGGCATATTTATTATAGCATTATTAGTATTATTCTTAATCGGATTATCAGCAGTATTAGCTAAGATATTATAATGGCAAATTTCCAAATTAGATGTAATGTCAGTTTCTGTTGGTGTCTGCATGGATATTACAAGGTTGCTGATGATTTGTTTTTCCAGATCTGACAAGAAAATGACTGCTGTTTTCCAGTAGTGGTTGATACTTCCATCAGCAATACTACAGCGTCATAATTTTCCAGCAAACACAACATCATGTCAGCCACACACAAACACACAAACAAGAGAGAATCGCTTGTGACATAATCCCACAGATGTAGTGAGTACAATTATTGCTCATAGTTGTACCCCCCCCCCCTTTCTCTGTACATTTTGTATGACTCATAAATTAGATTCTTGGCATCTGCATCAATGTCCATTAGGAGAGTGACCACATGAGGATTTGGAGAGTTAGATAGGTTGTGTTTTGGTAGTGTGAAAGGTGTCAGAATGAATCACATTCTTCCGTTTTCTAAACATCACACAACTTTTATTTTGTATTGTTCTCTGATGGGTTATTCAAAATCAAAATTATCTTTTCCCTGGAAGCATACATTAATGGACATTTATCCTTTATTCCTTTCAAAATTATACTTTTTTGTATTTCCTTTTTCTTCCAAATGTTTAATGTTACTTACTTACTCCTAACTCTGACTGTTGTTCCATAGAGGGTATACACTCCCATGTATCTTTCTCAGTACCCATGAAGCCATCAGCTGCAGCCAGCAAGGAGCTTCACTTTGGACAGAAAGACTACTCATTTACACAACTTCTGTCTTCAAGAAGAATATGCACACTTTGCCTATTACTTACCAATAGGGGGGCTGCAGATTGAAGTATCTACGTCCCCAAGGAATGCAAGGACAAAGACACAAAGATACTCCTTTTCCTCTTCATCATAATGGGTTTATTTAATGTTACATTTTGGAAGTTAGCTCACATCATTGCTGGCAAACACAGTGAAAACCAAGAGATATTACCTAACTAAAGGTTTTTATAGAGTATTAAGTATAGAGTAGGAGTGAAACTGAATTTTATTGGCAGGAAAAGCAATCTGATTGATTTGGTTTTTGCAATTGTTCAACTGTTGCCAGATTCTCTCAGACAACAACTTTGTTGAGGTGTAAGAAAGATTGATTTCAGCAGCGCTAACAATGCCTACCTTTCTCTCTGGCATCATACTATAGAGTCAGCAACCAACCCAAATGCCATTTAAATACAATAAAGGTGTGTGTTACATCCTTTAATCAGTGAAGATGATTGCACCACCACGTCTACAGTTGGTGTTATGATCTCTAGGCAGATGTGATCATGGGGCTTGACAGAGGGGGTGAAACTGGATGGATGGAGAATGAGGGAGGGATGGAGAGTGGGTTACAAGTGGGGTGGGAAAGGAAGAAAAAGAGAGGTATGATAGAGGGAGACAGAGATCCTAAAGGTCGGTCATAAACAAGAGACACAGGACTTCTGCAGTCTGCTGGGCTGACAGAGGAGCCAGCATTAAAGACCTCTTCACGCTGTACTGAAAGATCAATAAGCATTTATTCTTCTCAGCAGAACAACCCCACACACAGTACATACAGACATTCAATATGCATAAATGCATACATATAGGCAACCAGCAAGGAATACTGAATATGAAATGTTTTTGAGTAACACTTAAACACTTTTTTTGTTTTTGTTTTTGATCTTAGATACCAGAATAAGAAACTTTGTCTGGAAGATAATTAATGTAAGAAATGTTTGAGAAGTTGTATTACAGGCATGCAGTACACTAGCTATTTAGAGAGAGGTATAGATGTTAAGCTGTACTGTAAAAAGCAGGTTAAAAGGCATTCACACACACACAAACTGCAACTCTCTGCCTACACTGAAACATGTCTATTCTATTCTGTTCCTCAACCTGCTGTAATCAGACTCTTGTACCTCACATGCAGCATGGTGGATGTCAGCAGTTTGATGTGTTTCCTGTAGTCGGCTGTTGCCCTCCATGCCCCATTATCCTCCATAGGACATTCCTTTAGGATTTATACCTGCCATTTAAACTCTGTGATCGATATTTATGAACTACATTACTGCATTACAGAATGCGTAGCTGCTGTGCAGTTGAGTCAGGGGGCCATCGATCCTCCCCTCTGAGCTGGTGAGTGCTGTGCTGAGGGGGACAGACACAAAGACCTGGTCCAAACGCTTTACAGGGTTTTAAACTGGGTTCAGGGCTCACTCTGTTATGTCCCTGCTGGAGCAATGAATTTCTCCTGAAGTCTGTCACCTGCTGACAGTTCAGGGTGCCTGCTGCTGCTCACTAGTGGTCATATGAGACACTGCAGAGCTCATTGCTTAGTGTCTGTACTAGTAAGAAAAACAGTCCTGTCATTATTTTACTACTACATCTTATCATATAAAATAAGCATGGGTCTACATTTAGAATTTATTTGGTATGATACTGCAGAAAATGCACACATTTTAAGTACATCCTAATAATCAGTTGTTGTGTGTGTTTAAGTAATAACACATAAGATATGTATGACTAGATCAGAGTCTAGATCAGTGATTCCCAACCAAGGTGTTGGGACCCTTACAAAGGTCACAACATACACCTGAGAGGATGTGAGATTATTAACAGATTAATACCCTTTTTCTTTCCTGCCACACAAAATTATGTTAATCTTTTTTTTACTTGATCATTTTCAGGACAATCATTAAAATAACGCAAGTAAAACTAGGGTTGTCAGACTAGTGGGGACTAGTCAGACCAATGCGCACTGATGAAGCCGCTTGGATAAGAGGCGAAACGTCTTCATAAGACAAATCTAAGTCCAGTTGCCTTGGAATCATTGTTGCCTAGAGATAAATATGACCTGGACAAATGAGAATATACACAGACAACGCAAGAAAAAAAAACTCTGTAGTTGAGCTGGTCATAACTGGTAGATCTATGCATCTGGTGAGACTTCTATGATTTAAAAGGTCACAAGCCAAAAAAACTGGGAACCACTGGTCTAGATCCTCATATAGATTGTTTGTGGCATTATGTCATTATGTCATATCATCTTGGCGAACATGCCCATAGGCACATGTCCAATCATCATTTTCTAAAATTAATCAGATTTAAATTTCAATGCCAGAGGAGAACTGTGTTGAATACAAAGGTCAAATAAACAAATATTCATCTTATTTGTATAACAGTTTGTGACATAAATGTTACTATATCTTGCTATATTATAAACAAGAGATTAAATACTCCAGTTTGACACTTGCCCCTGAGGCCACCAACTAGGATTGCTAAGGCTATTAATGAAATGTTCCTAACACATTTCAAACTGATTAAAAATCACTTGGAGCCACGATGAACACATCTGCTTTGATGGCAAAAGGAGGCCCAGACAATTGTTAAGATTTCATCTTAAGACAAACATGAGTGGACCAGATAATGAGTAAGCTTTGCGTGTCTCTGTTTGACCCCTCAGGTTGCAGCCATTTAATCGAAAATGACACCACTGGTCATTCAGAGAACAAGATGGACAGCGAAGGCAAAAACAGGAAACAGAATGGAGTTGTAAGGTTGATTGTAAACAAATTGTCATAATGTATTGTATGCGTGTTGACTGTGAGCGTATGTGAAAGAACAAGAGAGGAAGGAAGGGAGGGGTTTGTGGAGAAAAAAAAAGGAAACATGGCGCACAGAGATGGCAGTTTAATTAACAGCAAAGGGATTTAATCAGATAACTGGGATTCGAGCAATGAAGGGACTTTAATTAGTTGCTGGTGGCTGCAACAGGCCAAAGCATGACCAAGCAGACAGCATATAGTGAGAGCTGGATGAATGGAGAGTAGGAAGTGGTGTTAATGGGTCTGAGAGAGAGAAGATGGAGCAATGAGAACAAGCCTGGGAGGGTTGAAGAGGGAGGGACGGGTTTGGGGATGTGAGTGCTGGAGGGTTGAGTGGGGTCACAGAGTATAGCGTGACTGGCAGAACAGGACAGGCTGTGGGAAGAAAAAAGACGCTGAGGGCCTTTAAAACGGGTGGTGACAGTGGGGTAGTGGGATTAGAAAGCACAGAAGGAAGAAAGAGATCATGAGAAGAAGGCTAAACTATTTAGATGGGGTTAAAGGGTAAATTGGTCAGATGCAAGGAAAGAAAGATGGCGAGAGGTCAGTTATGAACTTTGAGATTAAAGTTTAGTCATCCCTATGAGAAAAAATAAAATGCCTGCCAAAAACGTTCGATATTTGACGAAAATGGTTTTTGGCAATTATAAATCCCTCCTGTTTATCTGAAACTGGGTTTCCTATAATTTTTTTAATGTTTTGGTGGGGATATCTTTTTATATGAAAAATAATGGCAAAAAGAATGGTGGATAATAATAATATTATGTCCAAGACATAATAATTTCTTAAACCTACTTGTGGACTCAAGTGGACAACTTGAATGTTAAAGGGGACATATATCATGCATGTTTTCAGGTCTATATTTTTATTCTGGTGTTACAGGTATATCGTTGCACAATTTACAGTTCAAAATATTATTTATTTATCTTATTCTGGCCCTTTATACAGCCCCTCAGTTCAGCTCCTGTCTCTTTAAGGCCCACTCTGATGAACCCACTCTGTTAGCTTCTAGAAGCTGACACTCTTCCACCAATACATAAACAAACAATAGCAGAAGAACTTCACATATTTTTCTTGGCCTTTATGTTCTTTTGTTCTTTAATACAGCCACATGTTTGAACAGAAATCTGATCTGAAATATGTGAGTGGACAACACAAACAACCTGTGGAAGAACCTTACCAACTACCAAGGCTACCAGTGGACAGCCGTTTGTGGCCATGCGTGAACAATCTCAATTTGATGGGGACATAGAGGTTACTTTGCAAACAGAGCATTTAGAGCAGGCTGAATCCCAGGCTTTTGACTTTCACACAGCATTTTAAAATACCTCATGTTTTGGAACTGACTATCTTTAACATAGTCAGACACCTGACACCATAACAGTACATAAATGACAGAAAATCACAAAAAAGCATGTTATGTCACCTTATGGGGTGAAGCTGATGCCAAATTTGACCTCTCCAATAATACAGGTTACAGATCAGACTTTTGCAACTTCAGATTGCAGGTTGTTTAAAAGCAGACATCTCATCTGTGTTAGTGACAAGTAATTAAGTGAGACAGAGACCAGCTGATAGGAAGAAGAAAATAACAAAGGATGCACTGAATTAGCAATGGAAAGATTTAACCCACTCGCACTGTATTCTCTAATGACAGTTTGAAACTGTCTTTATTTCCCCTTTCTCGTATTTCCTTCACATTCGCCTGTTATAGAATTTTTTTTCACAGCAGACATTTGAGAAGCGCAAGTGGAACTGATAACATTAAGGATCTGCAATGCAGCAATTAGTGCTGTTATTAGTAGTTACTGTTGTGTTTCACAGGTCATGTTGCTGATGTAACAAAAGGTATATTATTGAAAGTCAAACATGAAAACTTTACTTATTTCAACAGAAGAGGGATGTCTCCAAACCTTTAGTCAGGTGAAAGAAGTAAAAAAGAGAGGACAATATGATGTATGAAATAAAAGAACTAGAGGAGGATGGAAAGAGATAAAACCCTAATAGACTCAGCTAAGGAGAGAAGAAAAAGTGTGCAAGGTTGATGCGGATGAGCCAGGACAGTCTTGTCTGACACACACTGTTATAACTACACTTGCCCTTTTCCTTTCTCTCTGTTGTCTCAGTTAGGCCCTCGAGGTCCTTCTGCTTTGTCTGAGCTGTCTAACCAGATGCCTGCTGTTATTTAACAGTGTGTCCAGCTGTGTGATCACACAGAGGCAGAGACAGGACAAAGGAAGAGAAGAAGAAACAAAATGATAAAAAAGGACAACACATTGTTTTGTACTTTTTGTGTGCTCTGTTGGAGCAGTTCTGGGATGTCACCTCGGCTGGAGACTGTCCCGAAACACCAGTCGGCTGAACGATGAAGCTGTGGGCCAATAGTCTCCTCCTGTGAACCTGACTAATTCCTGCATTGCTGAAGCGGCTCTGCCCCTTTTCTCTTCTTCTTTCTCTGGATCTGAGTGTGTTTACATACTGTAGAGTCAACTCAATTTGCAATCTCAATGTAATAAACAGAGAAATAGTTTCATGCACAATGCTTCTTTTATAAGCCAAGCCTTTAACTTCACAACACAGGATTTATGGAATTATGAGTATATTTGAGTATCTTATACTACTGTTTAAATTATAGTTTTATTTTTATATAAGTGTGTTGTGTAATTTAATACACTTTGGTTTAAATACAGAGGAGAAACACATAAAGATTATATACATATATATTCTTACAAATGTAAGACTTAAATAAGCCTTAAATAATCAGCACTTAATACTGTATCATATTACAATCTTTGAGTTCTATGTGCTGTGTTAAAGTTGACTCTCAGGTTACAGCGCTTACATTTTAATATTTGTAATTTCATTAAATGGTCATGTTAAATTCTGATCCAGTGATGTTATTGTTGTTTTCTAAATCACACATGACAGTCATTGTGTGTAATGGCGCAGTATATAATGTTACAAAATACAATATATCAGTTTACACTCTGATAAGGACTGCTGATCCAGGTAAAGCTATTAGTGCTTTTTCACTTCACTAATTAGATTGAAATAAATGACGTAATAGAGATAAGAGGCAAATGAGAAATGCTTTAAATTGATATTGAGACAGTTGAGATATGCTTTGTGTGAAAAGGGGCCACAATTGAACAAGAAATAAGAAGTGAAAACAATTTTGTACATTTTGTGCACAACATCTCCTTCTGGACATGATGTCAGGAAGTCAAACATTTACATTTCCCTTTGTATAATATCCAAAAAAACAAACAAACAAAACAAAACAATCATAGATCTAAAACTGTTAATTAAATTCAGACAAATACACACCTTGGTCACGCCATCTCTTAAAACTTAGGTTAAGTAATTACGAGCAAAAATATTCAATAAATGGAAAAAGTCACATATTGATCTTTTAGCTTTAAAGCTTAATGCCATGGGAAATACCTCCAAATGTTTGTTTTTTAAATGTCAAGTATGCCTCTTTAAATGTCCATCACTATCTAGAGTGCAGTATATATCTCTCTGTATCACTAGGAATGGAAATATTGTTATTAAGGTGGCAGTGACAAAGTAAAAGGAGACAGAAAAGACTTAAGAAAGAAAAAAATATAGAATTGGTGGCAAAAAATCAGAGAAAGGGAGAAAGAAAACAACAGAGTGTGAAGGAGGATGTCCTGTTTCTCTCCAGTCTGGGCCAGTGGGTGGAGACTCTTTCTCAGCTTTTCTCTGCATCTTGCTGAATCAAAAAATAATATTCTGCAAATAGATTCACTGGCTCTGTCACGCTGAGGCACATCAAGCAGCAAGAACTGGTCCTAGTTTCCCTTCTCTTCTCTTCTCCTCTCTTCTCTTCTCTTCTCTCATATGTTTCTGTTTGACACTCCCTCAGCATACCACGTCTATTCTGGAGCTTTTAACATTTCATGGTCAGCTGACTGAAGTGTATCTCTCTCTCGCCTTCCCTGCACCTCTCTCTCCCATCAAACCTTTCTTTATATACTCTGTATTTTGCTGTCTTCCTTCTTTTCTCAGTCTTTTGTTGTTTTCAGGGCTCCTACTGGCCAATGTGAGTCACTGTGATCACTGCAACTTCCACCCTCCAAGCCTCAACAACCTTGGTTGACTTCACTCCCCAATGACAAAACTAATTGAGCTTAAAATTGAGGACTGAGCAGTTCCACTTGTCTTCAGCCTCTTGGCTTCTGACCTGCCAGCTGCAAACATGCGTGGGACTTTGTACTGATTCAAGAAAGAGCACTGTTGCAGCGCACTCAGAACCACTGGTCCATTAAACTGCTGTAAAATAGATTTTTTGTTTGATGTGGCAGGAAAATGTACAATAAACTCTGTAGAGCATAATAATAATAAAAAATAGAATCTTGACTTTATGTGAAGATTTATAAAATGGCAAGACATGTGGGGATCTAGACAATTTAATGGGCTGTTTTCCATGTATGTCAATGCATGTCCACTCAGATATGTGTGTGTGTGCATGTGTGTGCATTTATGACCTCTTCTATGACTGTGAAAAGCAGATATGTGCAAGGTAAGTGGGTTATGAGAAGTGAATATGTGGAAGAGTACATACAAACACATCTTTTGCTGCTGGATACTAAAACACATAGTACACATGCGCATACTGTATAATGATCCACATTCATATGTTCCATCACACAGTTTCATGAAATATTAAGGAACAAATCAACTGAAAACTATTTGCTCATCCTGTTTACTTCAGTATTGGACATTTATAACCCCATATAACTGCATTTTTTCTGTCTGGACTTGCATACAGAGAATAATTTTAGTTCCAATTCCATGCAGTGGTGCTATGCATTAATAACTTCCCATTATTTGAAATGGGCAGACTCTGCAGCCTTCAAGACTCTATTACAGCAGCTAATGCTTTAAGCTGCCTGAGCATTGTTATGCGTACAAAATCAATTAAGTGACTAAATAGGTCATTTACAACTCAGTAGTGAAAATATGCGATCTTATTGTGTATGTGTGTATGTGTCTCTCTCTCTCCTCTTCTCTCTCTCTCTCTCTCTCTCTCTCTCTCTGTAGGTGTGTATACTAGCATCTTCCTCTGGAGCCACAGTATATTAAGTAAATATAGTGATTGGATTAGATATATTTGTGTTAAACTTCTTAAAGAGTTAAGATCTTGATAGATAGATAGGTAGATAGATACATAGATAGATAGATAGATAGATAGATAGATAGATAGATAGATAGATAGATAGATCACAATAGTAATAACTTTCTTAAACAATTAAAACATTAAAACCTGCAATCGACCAAGCTTACAGGATTGAATATGAAAATGGATGCACATTTTTGCAAAACCCTAGAGCCATATTTGTACACCATTGCACTATTCCAAACTTATCACCTCTGAGTCACAGTGGTGAGTCAGGTCGCGAGGTTTGGCCCGTGGGTGAGTGGGTGGGCGAGTGTAACGCAGGGACGGAGGGAGGGAGGGAGAAGGCGGGACGTTCTGAAGTTATCCATGTCGGGAGAGCGCACCGCGAGTCCAACCTCTCCACGCTCGGGAGCGCACAGGAAAATGTTGCACTAATCTAATCTTGAGGCTCAACAGACGTCTGTAGTAGGTTACCGACAAGATCTGATTGCCTGTCATCCTCTTTTATCCACAGAAAGCATCGCCAAGCGCCGATGCATCGATGATTTTCCCCGGGAAACTAACAAGCGTCCTCCTGCTGGTGCTCCTGGTAGCGCAAGGTAAGACACGGCGCGCAGTGGATCGGTGATGGACTCATGAAGCAAAAAAAGTGGCATTATACTCAATATTGTATGTGTGACATCACTTTCAATTAATAGGTCATGTGAACGGTTTGTTACCTTGTTCGCTACATATGTTTTAAGTTATCTTTAATCGTGTCCAAGTGTGTTCCCAATCCATAGAATCGAAAGCTTGATAAAGGCTGTGTGGATAATTTAATCTTCTGAAAACAGGATAAACTTCACATACTCATTGTATTAACCAAGCTGGGTTATAAACGAAACCTGAACATGATGATAACAAATGTAAGCACGTTTAATTGCTGAAGCTATCATATCAGTTTGTGCAATTATTCGGCGTTGGCTACCTCTCAGAAAATTCTGTCATCGAGAGTTCAGGCGCCCACAACTTACAGAAAAACAGGAGCTGATGTTGAAAGTGAGAAGAGTCTCCTCCCACGTTGTAATTAAGGATAGTGTGCGCGTCCTTGTGCGTGCTGCTGTTACATCGACAACCTTTCCTATTTACCTCAGACTGACGGAGACAACTTTGTCGTTTCCATCATGAGTAAATCTTCTTATCTGAGAAATGCCACTTGTTCCAGTAAAATATTATGACCTAAATGCTCTCAAAACCTGTAGAGTCACTGTCATATAGCAGGGATAGCATAGCATATAGGGATAGCATATTCTCACATGCACCCTGGGTTCAGTTTTCTCTGGAGACGATGATCTGCGATCGTGACAACTCACATTATAGCCGATACCTCCGCCCCTGGAGCTGCCGTGAAGCACCCATCCATGTGAAAAACGAGCTAACACATGCATGACATAATGTATGTCTCTTCAGCTGCAGCCCATTGAGTGTCAATGCTGATTTCATCCCTGCATCTCCCAGATGTGCAGGGGATGCTGGTCCTCTCCACACCCAGAGGTCAGAGGTCATTGTTAGGTACAGGAAGGAAGAACCTGGAGCTGCTGGGATTTGTGTCATGTTCATAAGAACTTCAGCAGGGCAGATGCTTGCCAGTAGTAATTAGCAAGTAGCTCACCCTGATCTACATCAAATCAATATCACATCAACATCCAATTTTAAGTTCAAACTATAAGTAAAACTATATTATTTCCTTGGTGGTTCAATTTAATATCAGTTAAATCACATCTCTGGCACGTTCTCTGTATCTTGTTTGTCTCTCTGTGTATGATCATTTCTTTCTTTCTCTTCCCAACAGTCACCTCCATGCATATTTTCTAGTTTCTAACATCTTTTGTTCATGTAAGGCTGCCAGTCTCCTATAAGCTTTAAAACAGCAAGTTTTGAAGTGGGGTCCTTGAGTATGTCCCATGGGAGCTCAACCAGAACAAAGCATAGTTTAATGCTTTAAAGCTAAACTTTTGAGCTGCGTTCACATTTAACCAAATGCTCATTTTAATCTGGAATTTCATCTCATTCACATCCGCAAAGAGTACGCAGGGTTCTTGGGAGAGTGTCTGTACCATTGGGAGCACCAAATATAATGGGTATCTATGTAAAGGACAACATAACTCTCTTTAAGGTGGTAATATGTCTTTGGCAGCACTTTTATTTAAAGTACTAGGTTTTGCTTTTGCTTTTGTACTTTTCCAGGCTGTCCGTCAAACAGTCTGGGATGTACTGTAGTGTGTTTTTTCTGTTGTTGATGTTTGAGTTTCTATAGGTGTCCCTCTTTTCTTGGTCTATTCAGGATTGGTGGGTAATGCTGCTCATACTTAATACTCGTGTCTTTTTTAGCTTGCTCCCAAATGATGAGAAACTTTTCCTGGGAATGAACCTACCACTGCGTTCTTTGAGCAGAGAATGTAAGAGCTTTAATTAATCCGGATATAGGTTGGATCACTGCTGTCTTTTATGAGAATGTTGTGATTTTTTTTTACTTTAAAGCCCGGAGTGCAGCAGTGAGTTTGTCCCGGATGTGGTGCCCAGAGTCCCCCCCTTGGGAGCCACACTAAGTGCTTTCGTATCGTCACGCTCCAGTCGTCCTGTAAAAGACGCTGGCTTCACACATGCTGTAACCTGACGCAGACTTACAGCCAAGTGGAAGGGCTGTGTCTCCGTGTGACACGTGGGATGGACACCCTTGCTTGTCTCTTTCTCTACTGGAGAGATTTGCCACAGCTGACTGCTTTGTGGCTTTGCCCTTGAACTGGACAAATTTCAGAAGGAACAAGACAATGACAATGTCAATACTCTAGCAGAAGAACAGATTTTACTCAAGTGAAAGGAAATCCACTCTGTGTCATTACTAGTCAGAGGCTTTCACTCAGCTATTTGGGATAAAACCCAGAGAAATGAAAAGATTCTGCCCTCACGTTCCTCTTTACCCCCACTCTGTCCTCCACCTCTCCTCCCTCCTTCCCTCAATCCCTTATTGGCTGCATGATTCTAAACAGGGCTGTGTATGCAGATAAGTGTCTGAAAAACACACATTGACACACACATGCTCCCAGTGGGGGTCTGATTAGTGGGCTACAGAAGGTATTGTCTCCTGCCATCCAGAATTGGATGATTTGTCCCCATACAGAGGAAATGCTGAGCCTGCAGTCCATGGGATTGGGGTCTTTTAGTCCAAAATAGAATCTGGTTGGAGTAGCTTGGAGGTATGAAGTACAGGTCTGTACAGCATGTAAGGTTGTTATTTGGAGTTATGACACAGCCACACAGTGACAGCATTTGGGGTAGATTGTGGTAGACATCAGCATATTTCAGGACTAGACTGGTTTCTTGAGGTTTTGGATTTAGCTATTAAATTTAGTGGAATTGCACAATGCTTTTTTGCCTGCATTATCTTTAGTAGAAACAGCTAACAGAGATGTCCAGCCATGCCAGCATTATACTGATCTGAGCCGCATTATGTTTCAGGCCTGACCCTTTATCTCACTTTGCTGTGCATTTTAATAGGCTGCAGCTGCGTGTTGACAGTGTAAAGAGGATCTGCCTTTTCCGATAAGTTCTGCAGCAATGAATGCAGGCTGCCAACGAAAAAAAAGAAAATACTCAAAGGAAGGAAAAAGTCACCACAACTGATTGTCTTAAATCAATGGAGGTTGTGGTGTGTGTGTGTCTTTTCTTTCAGCAGTATTTGAAATGGTTTATATTAAGCCTCTGTTGCTTTTATCTAAGTCTGCTTGTATGTAGTTGTCTGCTTGCATCACAGCATCATCAAGAATATTTGCTACTCTGCCAGACTTAAATGCTCTTCTGAGCTTGGAACCACATAGCAGCTCTCTGGTTCCCCTCCCAGAAGCAATATAGTTGCATTAAAGTCTTGACAGGCAATCAGTGTGTATGTGTGTTAGTGTTTATGTGGCTTAAGGACTGTGTGGTGGCTTGAGGATCCTCTTAACACGATTGTCGTGTGATTATTGCAACCGAACCCCCCCCTCCCCTTTTCTTGCACACATACTGTGTAACCACCACCGACAGAGGCCTTATTCCACCCCCTATGGATTGGCTTAAATCATCATACTTCCCCCCAACACCACCACACACACACACTTTCTATCTCTTTTCACATACACACAAGACATCCTTTCCAGACAGCCCTGCGCCTGGATTCCTCTGAGACATCTTGGTCTTCAGTGCGGGCGATGAACTGAGTCACGCTTAAGTATGAAAGGAGAGAGGATGAGATGTGAGTTGAGCAAGACAACATAGGCTTCAGGTGCAGAGAGGGACATTCAAGCATTTCATCCCCTACTTTTTTCCTCTACTTATCCTTCTGACCCCTATCCACTTTCTTTTGACTGGCCTCTGTTCCTCTATTGCTTTGTTGTGTTCTACTCTGCCAAGCTCATAACACACAATGCAGGCTATTACAGGTTGCAGCCTGGCATGTTGTGGCATTAATCGTCTATTTTATTAATAAATCCTTCAAAATATGCCATAGCTTATATAGTATACTAGTCCAACGGTGAAGTAAGCCCTTTACTATTACATTTTCCATTACTTATCCATGTCTGAGTCATGGAATAACAGCACAGCTGTTTCCTTCCTTTTGATGGATCCTGAGAAAATCTCTTCAACATGCCCTGGTTCTGCCCCAAGTACTCCTCCCATTTGGTACCCCTCCTCCTCCAGAGGCACTCAGCTGTAGTGCTCTCATGCCGTGTTCACATCATATGGGACAGATGATGGAGATGGGAAAGATTCTCATGTTTACTACTTGTGGGCTTTCACGTCATCAAGAGGGTTGAATGATTACAGAGCCGGTCATGTGAAGTTTCAAATACTTTGCATTGATAAAATAACACCATATCCATTATATTGAATGTTGGTCTTTGGCTGATGTGCAGCGTCCATATTTCTTTGGTTTTTAAGCACTTCCATATTACTAAATTCCAAGTTATAATTACAACTTGGATGTTGACTTCTTACAAGTTGGAAGGTTGTAATTATGATAACTCTGATATAACCTGAGTGAATGATAGGGGTGTCATGCTGAAATCAGATTACAAATTATTTTTGTCATAGGGTCATGAATACTTGCTGTGACATGTCCAAGAGATATATTCAAGATCATTCAGATGTGTACAGATGTGCAAAGGAAAAGTGTTCTGAGCTCCAATTGGTTAACATCATGGAACATGTGGTAGAAGTTGTCACACCGGGCAAAAGAAGGCAAAAAAATTCTGACATGCTGCTCTTTTTGTCGGGGTGTTGTGAGGTGTCCCAAATGCTGCGACTAGTCTTCCACCATGACACAGATAAAATAAACTCGAGGCTCATTCTCGTAATCCCTCACGTCTGTCGGCCTGTCTGTCGTCGATATCATGCAGTCTTATTAAAGGTTAAAAATGTCTGACTGATTAAGCTTTGTTCTGAATGTTGAAAATAAACATATTATAGGGGTTTTTATATATATATATATATATATATATATATATATATATATATATATATATATATATATATATATATCTGTTTTTGGCTACTTACAACTGTTTCCCCATTAGATTACGTTTAGAGAAATGTCTTCTCTTTATAAATATGTTTATTTACATACAATATCTTATTCTGACCTCAAAGCATATACACAAGCGCAAAGCAGGGAGGCAAGAAGCTACTGAATTTCATGCGTCAGTGAAAAAATTTATACACTGTTCAGAGTGAGTCAAATCAAAGGTGAAAGGACATACTGGACATAAATAGGAACATGTGCGTATGCAGGCACACACACACACACACACACACACACACACACACACACACACACACATACACACACACACACACACAGAGTTACATGTATGGTCTTCATATAGGCAATCCCTCATACATGAAGACACACATAGGTTAAAACATGCAGCATATGCATAATGGGATGGCAGTAATCACTGTGGATCCTCTTGTGCGTCATTCAGCATGTCACAGTCAGGCCATCAAAAACCCTAGAGAGCAGAGATACACTATCTAGTTTTTCTCTGCTTGTTCTTGCTGTCACTTTCTCTCCCCTATCTCTCCTCTCACACACACTGCCAGCAGTGTATTATTGGAGGGTAATTAGTTCCTTCAGAGTGTCCACCACTCGCTCCCGGGCTCATCCTGTTAAGCACATGCCTGATCAAAGAGCTTCCCACAAGCCACAAGTCTTTCTGCTCAGCTTTAGGCTCCTGTAGCCACGAGAGATGGAAATGGACTCACTGTTTAGCTTGCTAATTCTAAATCAATGTGGCTTTTAAGGGTGAAATGCGTGACTGCTTGACTTGGTTTCATCCGTGTCAGAACAAAGACGTGTCACTTTGTTGCCACATCACAAAAACTGGGGATGGAAAGAGTCCACGTCTGTTAAAATGAAACACGACTGTCAAGCTGATTTCATTGTTATCATCAGAGATAAATGCGGTCTTGTCTACAGTGATTAACAACTTTCCGCTAAAGCTTGAGACAAGTGAGTTTGTTACATATACACAGTTATTTTTAGACATACTTTGTGGTTGAAATTTTTTTTATATGTACACCTGCTAGACCGTAAAGCTCTATATGTAAAAAATTATTTGAATGACCTGTCTATACTAACACTTTACATACTATAAATTCACTACAGCATGTTACCACGTTGTACAGTTGCTATGAAGAATGCAGATCTTCATAAAACATCTCAAATCATGAATGTTTTATCACTCACTGCTTGTTCCTCTCTCATACACACTCATAAATGCACTCCTGTACCACACAAATTAAATTCCTACATCTAAAACCCTTCGTTAAATACCAGGGAGTGTGATGAGCAGTAAAAGTATCAACTAAGGTGAAAGGGCAAAGGTTACAAATAACTTCCTTTAAGTGAAGGCTACTTAAGATCTCCAGTGGCAGAATAAAGGAAGGGAATTAAGAGAGTGGCTGTGCTGACAGAGAGAGAGAGAGAAAAAATATTGGCTTAATTTTTTTTGGCACAGTGAACAAAAGATCCAATTAATTGACTGATTATAATTGCCCTGGTTCCCCCTCACCCAATTAGAGGCTTAAAGAAGGTTGTGGGAATGCACAAGTTTTTAAAGCAGGTACCAAGAGCTGAAATTACACAGGCGTCTCGGGAGAGAGGCCTTTTCATTACGCTTTAAGACTCAGCTCGCCTCTGCCAGTGCCCTCAGAAAACTTCATGAGAGTTTTGGAATTGCTCTATAATACAACTTCTTACTCATGTAGCATTAAAACTAGAGCTGATGTTTTAATCTTTTTTTTTAGTTAATCATCTTCTTACAATACTTGTTAAAATTAAGCAAAGAAGTTCACTGAGAAAATATAAGCTTGCCTGAACTTTCTTCCTTATATCTACTAGTCCAAATGTTTTGGCTACACTGCATTCATCCTGGTGGTGATCCTGATCAGTGTGGCGAGTCTGATGACAGCAGTACAGCTGAAAAATGTTTTGAAGAACAAAGATAATAGTGAAAAAGCTGAAAAAGCCTGACTTTCATTTATCTCAGTGGACCTGCTGTGTGTGCTCCATCTGAGGTTGAATTTTATAGCAAGGTGCATGTGAGGCGTCTGAGTTGCAGTTCACTAAAATTTAGTGGAGGGAGGGATAAAGATTTGAATTCAGATGTTTGTGTTTTGATATATATGGATGAATTAAGTCATTGTATATTCTCCCTTCTGCTGCAACATTCTGTTCATTTTTGTGGTGTTAATATTGTCTGGGGTCACATATGTGAGCGGTTTGGTCATTGTTTTATGAGCAGCAGATGTTGTGATTATGTAAGTGTTAAGAGGTTTTTTTTTTAGCTCAGTAAGGTGAGGTTACCAACCCTGAGCTGTATTAGTTCCCTGTGATGTTAATTTAAAATAGTTGTTAAAATCTCTAAAAGGCTGGAGAAGTGTTTTAATTGTGTTTATCATTTTTAGACTCTAAAATTACTTGACATGCTTCAGATTCACGTAGCCCTCAGCCAGTCAGATACCCCTTCAAATAAACTAATAAGGGATGAGTTTCAGTTACCTTGTTATTTCCCTGGCCTTTTGTGAACATGAGCAAATGAGCAGGTCTCCTGAAATGAGAAACCAGACAGACTGTAATCTGGGCGGTCGGCATGACAGCAATATAAGTGAACTCCCAATGGCAATAAATGGAAGAACTGCTTTATGACTTTACGGACAGTGCATATGAAATATTTGTTCCAGCATATAGATACTTAAAAAAAGACATTTTATGAAAGTAGCATCCCTATTTAAAGTTCACTTTCAATGTCAATGTGTTTGGTATTGTGTCTTATGGCAGTGTAAAACATACACTTTACTTATACGAAAGTAGAGTACATATCAAAAAATAAAAATATAGATAGATATAGATAGATAATATAGATAAGGTCCTATGGGCAAATAAATTCATTAGTTAATCCCGTCTCTTCACACTTTTGAGTCCACAAAAACAACAACCACTTCCTAATTAACTGAGCCTACATCCTTGCTTGCATAGTCCAACTAGTTCAGCAACCTACCATCAATCATTACAGTTTATATTTCTAATTCATATTTATCAATTTTTCAACTGTTACTGTAGAAAAATTCTCACCAAGACACAATTTTGGGTACAAAATTATGAACATAACCTACACAGTACTTCAATTGTTCCTCCTTGTAAAAGTTTCAGTATTAAGACATGACATACACATTTTTAAGATATGATAATGATGATGACGAATAAATTGACAGTGGAAAAAATGTTGGTTTGAGGTTGTCAATCAGTTGTAAATGCTACTGGTTTGGAGAGAGTTAACTGACTTGCCCTGATAGAAAGTGTCCCATTAAAGGACCATGTTTTATTTAGTTGTTGTCAAGGAAACAAACCTTTTTAGCGAAAGCAAGCATGGCTATTTGTGTATATATGGGTTGTGCCCCATTTGCCCTTTTGGTGAAGTACATTCTCCTCCATTTATCTAATGGTTCATACAGCTTGGTAAGTGCAAGTTTGATGGTTTGGGACTAGTGCTGAATACTGTAAGCCTCCTGAAAGCTATAATGGGAGTGGTTGATGTCTAATTTTAAAATAATAGTTTTAATTATTGCTTATTACCCTCCATATTTGTACTGTATCAAAACTGAGCAGTTAGTGTTAAAAACAGATGAGCTGACTATAAATGTTTCCAGGCCTGACTGGACCAAACTTTGTGTCTATTGCATATAGTTAAGCAGATGACAGAGGTGACAGGAAATGGAGGAAATCTATATTATGAAAGGAAAATAGAAAAAAGACAGACACAATGAAGGAAATATGGGATGAAGATACTGTGACGTAGATACTGAAGGAGGCAGATAAAGAGAGATTATGTGTGTTTTTATGTTCTTTAGTGGTGTATAAATAGTAGAGAGGATTTGCAGTTTTCTTTAGCCACCAGCATTTCTGAGGTTGTATTGGTGGTTTGAGTGTGTACTGTCCCAAGTGAGGCAACATTTTCTGCTTGGACAGGCGTGGTGGGGGGTCTATGTGCCATCCGAGGCACCAGTGTTACTAGTGGCAGTTTTCCACAATATGACCTTCAGTGCAGTCATACAAAGTACAGATACACTGCACACGCACACACACACACACACACACACACACACGCACACACACACACACACACACATCTGCAGACACACTGAGGCCAAAGGCGTAGTATTCTTTTTTTCTCAAAGCATCTTGTGTTTACAGATTTCTTAAAAGCTTTGCCTTCACTGTGTAAACATGCAAGTGAAATGCCTTTTATCACTCAATTCAGTCTCTCACAGCCCTCACTCCACCCAGAGCAAATAATAATAATAATAATAAATTAGATTTGTATAGCGCCTTTCAGAACACCCAAGGATGCTTACAGAGACAAAAAACAAACAACAGAGAAAGAGTTCATTTTGGTAACTGTGGACCAAAAGCCTGAGTAAACAGGTGCGTTGTGAGGGTGGATTTGAAGGAGTCTAAGGTGGGAGCATTTCGAATTCTGAGGGGAGAGAGTTCCAGAGGGTGGGGGCTGCCACGCTGAAAGCTCTGTCCCCAAAAGTGCGTCGGAAAGTGTGGGGGACAGACAGCAGGCCAGAATCAGATGAATGCAAGGTCCGGGAAGGTGTGGGTCGGTGGAGGAAGTCGGAGAGGTACTGAGGTGCTATGGAGTGGAGGGATTTGTAGGTGAGGAGGAGGAGTTTATAGGAGATTTAGTGTTTTACAGGCAGCCAGTGTAAGTGAATGAGAGTTGGGGTGATGTGCTGCCAGGGTTTGTACATATTGGAGCCTGTCCAGGGTTTTGCTTGCGGTTTGAGATGAAGCTATGGATGAGGGTCTCTGCAACAGTGTGGGAGAGTGATGGCCAGAGTCGGGAGATGTTTCGGAGGTGGAAAAAGGCAGATTTAGTGAGGGATTTGATGTGAGACAGAAAAGAGAGTGTAGAGTCCAGAATGACTCCAAGGTTGCGGACTTCGGGGGATGCGGAGATGGAGCAGCCGTCAACCTTCAGGAGAATATCCCCTGTTTTGTGTAGGATTGCTTTTGGTGCAACAACCAGGAGCTCCGATTTTTTGCTGTTGAGTTGGAGTAGGTTTGATGTCATCCATGATTTTATTTCCTGTAGGCACATGGTGTGGTGCTGAGATAGAGCTGAGTGTCATTGGCATAACAATGAAAATTGCTATGCCGATGACAAAGACAAAGACAAAGAGACATTGATTAAACAGTAAAAGGGTAATTTCACCTAAGTCAAACTGAAACTGCCTCTTACCCTTAGTAGCATCAAGTGATGCAGATTGGTTTGGCATTATTGACCTAGGATATGAGCTATCTCTCAATGGAAGTGAAAGAAATGTAGTTTTAGTTAGTGTTCAAAGTAAATAGGATGGCGTTAGGTGTGAAATTTTCCATCATATATATATTTTTTAATGATTTACAATAAACACCATAAACAGAATTTAAAGCTGAAGTGCTGGACTTTTGTCCCCCCCCCCTTCTGGCAGTGAGAGTAATTACAAAAACACTGTCAACACATCATAGACTCCGCCGTAGCCTACTCAGTTGCTACTGTTGTGGCTATAAAACAGCGGATAAATTGTTCTGAGCTTCACACAGCCCCTGCAAAATTATTCATTTCACTATCAGAATTTGATCCATTCACTCATTTGGAAAGTCTAGAAGAGCTGCATGATTAAATTATTTCATACCCATTCAAGTTAGCAGAGAGCTAACCAGAAATTAGCTGGCTATGCCGACGGAAGTCTCTAGTGCACATATCCTGCCGATAGAGTACAGTATGCATTCATGTGGCCAGCGTGGGAATGTTAAACCAGACCAAAATATCTGTATACTGTGAAATACAGAGAGATTTATCTGGCGGTGATAGGCTTAATCAGCATTGTGTGAACTTGTTTGACAAGGGCTTGAATGTAACAGATGTTCATTATGTAAAAGTTCCACACTGCAGGTTTAATTCAACTCCATTATAACAGGAATAGTTGCTTGTGTTAAAAAAAACACTGGCTTTGTAGAGCAAAATTGGGACTTTTCTAATGTAATTCAATATGGGTGATGAAGAAACTACATCTTTAGTCACGTATGACAATATTTACCTTTCTCTCAATGTTTTTTGCCCATTTCTCTGTCTCTTGTCTTTCATTAGGCTGTTTTTCATCTAAGGCAGAGGACAGATTATTTCGGAGGTTGTTCCGCAGGTACAACCAATTCATCCGACCAGTGGAGAATGTATCTGATCCAGTCACAGTGGAGTTTGAGGTGTCCATATCTCAACTCGTCAAAGTGGTAAGAGTTTAGAGAATAATGTATGTATTATGTTTTTAGAGGCATGTAATTCATCCTCAAATTCCTAATCTCTTGCCAGCTAATTTGCCTTGTCTGTCTTCACAGGATGAGGTGAATCAAATTATGGAAACCAATCTCTGGCTAAGACATGTAAGTGATGTTCATGTCTCATCCTTCATGAGTTGTTTTCAGATTATTTGTTTCAGTGAATTAAGTAAAGACTTTGTTTCTATCTGTCTTTCAGGTGTGGAATGACTACAAACTAAGATGGATCCCTGTTGAGTATGATGGCATTGAGTTCATACGAGTTCCATCTAATAAGATTTGGAGGCCAGACATTGTTTTGTACAACAAGTAAGTTTAAGTACACAAATGTTAAGAGGTGAAAAGCTCTGACAATATATCATGTAGTTCAGTCCAACCTATGCGTTAATACAGGACATGAAACTAATGCAACTCCACCATTTACCTGAGCTTTTGAAAGCAGAAAAATGTCATCAAATAACACACCTAATCTAAAGAAATGTGTGCAAACTGCTATGAAGGTTTTGAGACTCAGCCATAGCAACAGCATCAACGTTGTTGAAATGAATGTCACTGAAATCAACTATGTCGTATGTTCACCCAGTGTGTAGCTTTTCTGTGAAAAGCTAGATGATGTGTGCCATGTGTGTCATTTCTGTTCCACTTTTTGGCATTGAGGCTGTTGCAGCTGAATTTAAATAATATAATACATCAGCCATCATTAGACACCCACTTGGCACCCACTTGGTTGTGATAGCCATCAGTTGGTTCTGACAAATAGCTGGGCAGTAGAAACTTCAATAACTTTTTTCTCTTAGTCCAGGTTTATTTATACTTCTTCTGAAATGCTAATGATATTTCAGTTATTTATGCTCGCCATCTTCTGACCTTTACAGTTAAATGTTGTAATGGCCTTTAAGTGAAATGGCATTTACATTCCCTTGAAAATGCTCTCTCATAGTGCTGTAGGTGATTTCTTAGTGGAAGACAAAACCAAGGCTCTGCTGAAGTTTGATGGCACCATCACCTGGGTTCCTCCAGCTATTTTCAAATCCTCCTGCCCGATGGACATCACCTACTTCCCCTTTGACTACCAAAACTGCTCCATGAAGTTTGGCTCCTGGACCTATGACAAGGCCAAGATCGACCTGGTGCTCATTGGCTCAAAGGTCAGAGGAAAAGTCAGAGGGCAATTTTATTCTGGATGACACATTTGCAACACAGGAACATTTCAGTACTGAGCCACAAATACCTTTTTATGTTATCACATCCTCTAAAGGGATCATTTCAAACTATTTGTTTTGTCACTTTAAACTGACTTGATTTTAATTTTCATACACAGAAACTGTAGGTAAGAACATTTTCCTACAGATATCTTTTATTCACTTCACATTTACATTTTACCAGGTGAACCTGAAAGACTTCTGGGAAAGTGGAGAGTGGGAGATCATTGATGCACCAGGTTATAAGCATGACATCAAGTACAACTGCTGCGAGGAGATCTACCCGGACATCACTTACTCCTTCTACATCCGCCGGCTGCCACTCTTCTACACCATCAACCTCATTATCCCCTGCCTCCTCATCTCCTTCCTCACAGTGCTGGTCTTCTACCTCCCGTCTGACTGTGGGGAGAAGGTCACCCTGTGTATCTCTGTTCTTCTCTCCCTCACTGTGTTCCTGCTGGTCATCACTGAGACCATCCCTTCAACGTCACTTGTTATCCCTCTGATCGGCGAGTACCTCCTCTTCACCATGATTTTTGTCACGCTCAGTATTGTCATCACTGTCTTTGTGCTGAATGTCCACTACCGCACCCCCATGACTCACACGATGCCAGAGTGGGTGAGGGCGGTGTTCCTCGGGGTGCTGCCCAGGGTGATGCTGATGAGGCGGCCTATCGACCAAGGCTGCTCTTCTTCTGCCAGTATCACAGGAGGCACAGGAGGAGCAGGAGGAGGGAGCAGTGGAGGGAACAAGAAGAGAAAGAACAGCCTCGGAGGAGGAAGTGGATCGGGAAGTGTAAGTGTTGGAGGTATCACTGGGGGTGTAGCGTGTCCACCGCTGGATGGTGGCGCAGGTGGAGGAGGGGCCTCCTCAGCTGGCGGCTCCATGAACTGTGTGGAGTATGGTGAAATGAACCGTGACATGAACCGGGATATGAACAGAAGGTGCCCTTACAGAGGCAAGGAGGTACCGACTCCTGTCCCTCCCCCAATGGTGCCCCCTCCTCCTCAGGCACCCCAGACCCAGGGGCCTCAGGAGTCAGAGCTGCCCAAAGTACCAAGGCCATTGAATGCCCCATCACCGGTGAATGCCGTGGTTGCCTTCTCAGTGGTGTCGCCAGAAATCAAGCAGGCCATCGAGAGCGTGAAGTACATCGCCGAGAATATGAGGACTCGCAACAAAGCCAAAGAGGTACAATAATTATATTAACGCACGATTATTTAAAAAAAAAAACATTCACAATGAATATGAGATTGAATGTTGTGTTAAAGTGATAATAATTGATATTGTTATATTTATCTGTCTGGCACTCTATTCTGTAAGTCAATGGTGCTATTGCCCTCTAACGTCATTAGTTAATCACTAATAATAATAGTTATGTTCATATTTTAATTTAATACTTAGAACATGTGAATCAACTTCACAAAGTGATACTAGTGTGTTTTGTGAATGTTGCAGTATTTTTAAGGTATTGTTTTCTATTTTAGGTTGGAATTTTCAAATTATCTAGGTTGGAAATTTCTAATTTGCCAATGATACTAAAACATATTCTGCCTACCAGGACTTAAAAAGAGGTAAACAAACATAAATAGTTAGCCTTGTGGAGACCAGGTTTTTATCCCCAGATTGAACGTGAGTCCCCATATGTGATGATTTGAACATAGTGCCCCCACTATGTACACAGCACTCATGAAACACACACATAGGTGCACACACACACACACACACACACACACACACACACACACACACACACACACACACACATACACATACACATACACACACACACACACACACGTGCACATACACAAGCTAGAGTATACTGTATGTGTGTTATCTCTGCTAGTTTATACCTAGTTTGGTAAATGGTGCTGAAACCATTTACACGGGGCTATAAAGGGAGTGTAAAGCTGCTTGTTTGTTGCAGATGGAAGGCTTTGTGTACGCCTTCCTCACACTCTGGATGGTCCTGATATGTTTGTTGCTTCATCTCCATCTCTTCTTAGCAAAGTGTTGCTCTTTCTGCAGAATAGCCATACTGCCTCTTCTATAGGCACACAATGGCATTACGACCGCTGCAGCTATGATCCATTTGTCCACAGTTGACTGATCAAGGAATACTTATAAACAGTATACGATACACATACACTGTCCATACAAATGAACCCAATAACCACATAGATACATGGTAGTAAAGATGGGGGATTCTCTCTGCCTATTTTACACAGAAATACATTTCATAGCTATTAAGATCTGGTGTTGACACAGTGACAGTGAATGTGAGCATTTGTGTAATTGTTCGAAATTTTGAAATTACCATCGAGAAAAGGTCACTGGGAATCTTTTAGGGAGGAGAGAGAGGAAAGTGCTATTGCATATAAATTTGTGTACCCTGGATATTTTTAGATACTCCCTCTCACATTGACATTTCAGAGAAAGTTCTAAATTGTCTACTTTCCTCTCCTTAGGTGGAAGATGACTGGAAGTACGTCGCCATGGTCATAGATAGGATCTTCCTTTGGGTTTTTGTGACAGTGTGTGTGCTGGGAACTCTGGGACTCTTCCTTCAGCCACTCATCAGCTTCTTAAAATGAGACACTTTGGTCTTTGTCATCTGTCTCTTTCTCTTTTTGTCTATCTCATCCTGTCTCTGTAACCCACTTGAATTACTGTGGGAATTATCCTTCCTACAGCTCTCTTACATCAAACACTGGACTCTCTTTATTTCTCCTTTTCTGTCTTTTTTGTCTCCCCTCTCTCACTATCTTGTTCTTCTGCGGGACTCTATCTATCATCAGCCATCACTTCTTAGCCCTCAGCTGTCTGGATCCTTACATGACCTACCCAGATTACCCCAATTATCCTTTGCCTTAGCCCATCAACGTACATGCAAGACTGTTATCCAATTTCCTCCTCTCCATCACAATTTTTTTCAGACATCTCATCAGACATCACCTTTCCTTTCTCTGTTTTTCTCCTCTCCTGTGCCATGCTGTGACCTTCCACTGCCTACAGCTTATCTCTTTCCATCACTCTTATCTTCATCTCACCCACTGTGTCCATTCTACTCTCACTCTGTGCTTTACTGAAAGTATCCACTAAGCCAATATTATTGTACAGTCTGTACATTTTTATTGTAATTACTATATAAGGCCCTCTCAAAAAAACAAAACAAAAAAACAATGAGAAAGAGGAATATATACATTGAGAGTTTTGCAGTAGCACTTTGTCATTGTAAGTCAGTGCAGTAAAGACAATATGCTTTGGAGAAATGTGGTACTGTATGTCCTTCTATAATTTCTAAGTTAAAGATAAATATTTTTTTTCAATACTTGCAATCACCTTTCTTGTTTCTTTGAACAAATCTCTGTAAAATACAAGTGAGTAATGCATGGCCTCTGAGAAACACACTGGTTATTGCTGTACACACATGATGCCGTGTTTGCCACATGTGGTCACAATAAGTATAAGTATGCATCGCGCATGAATTCACAACAGTGCAAATGTACAATATATAGAGACACTTTGAATTGCACAATGTAGATTAAACTTGTAAAAAAGACTTAAAATGGCCAAACTGTCTCAAGTAATTTCTAATAATAAAGAAGGTCTCAGACTCAAACAGTTTGGAATTAGCGTGTTCTCCCCATGTTTGTGTTGGTTTTATCTAGCACTCTGTTTCCTTCAAGCAGTCCTAAAACATGCAGGTTAGGTGAAATAGAGACTACATGCTGGGATTACCCCCATGAACCTTATCAGGATAAAAGGATGTAGAAAGGGGATGGATGAATGAATGGATGTTAAAAAAGTGGACAAAAATGCCATATCAAAAAGGCCAGAATCACATATGACAGATCAGTTTCACATTGAATACTTATTAAAGCAAGATCGCATGTATGTTAATGTCTGTCTACATGTTGCAGTCCTGCTTGAAAACGGAGATCCCTCTGACCTCATGTGTAATTGCATTATAGCGTGTGTGTACAGAAAATGGTAGAGGGATAGATGATGCAGAGGGAAGAGAGGAATGAGAGAGGGAAAATAGAGAGAAAATATATGAAACCATAGTGTAGTTATAGTTACCAGAATAAGTCAGTGAAAAGGATCGCTGGTAGCTTATGGGCAAAATGAAACTGTTGAATCTTTCACATTGTGGCATAATGGCCTACTGGACAATATGTTCCATGTTATTTTCTTTTTGAGGCAAAAATGTCCAGCACAGGTTTTGGATAACTGGCATGTTGGTCAACATCATTAACTGCTGTGAACATATAAACATAATAATTATCCAGTTTCCAGTAGATCACTTGCTGCAGTGCTCCTTTTTTTCATTTGCATTAACTATGTCGAGTCACAGCAGGCAACTTGCAACAACTAAATAAGAGTGCTGACGTTTTAGCAACCAAATCTGAAGGGTTGATTTGCCAAGGATATGCTTCAATTTTTTAAACTCCAGAGTGTCAGATTATATTAGCATTTCCATATTTATTACAAGAGAGAGAAGAAACAATTGTCTGAAATGAAAAAAATGAAAAAAACTGTTAAGAGTATCGCAGCTGATTAAAGGATGACAGGCATTTTCCATTCTGCACCACAACACACAAGCAATAAGATGAGCAATGCAAATGCATCTGACCAAGTTTAGTTCAATGTATGAGTCACTGACTGATACTGCTGTAATTAGCCAAAAAATTACTGGAGGTGTTTTGAGATCCTCGAAAACATTTCCAAATGGAGTTTTGATTAAATCATTGGCCATTTATTTAGCATTTACTGCAGCTATTTGCAAATGTTACAAAAGTAGAATATCAATTTGAATAGTTACAGATTTATATTCCATGTCTTTCACTTTTATCAAGCTGCACTAGAGCCAATGATCATCAGTGATTCTGCATTTTTAAATTGTCAAAATTTCCCAAAGACCTGTAGCATAGCCTGTATTATTAGTATGTCCATTTAACAAAGAAACCAGTGGAACTAACAGTGATGAACTTGTGACTGGAAACTCCCTTGAGAAATATGTATGAGAAAGTTCATGGATATTGCTCAGTCACTCACACATAATGCATCTTTGAGCATCATCTTCTGCAGCTGGGTTTCATAATAACAGGACAGTGAGACCAAAAAGCTGCATATTGAGAGGAGGGCACAGATTTGGAGGATTTGACAAATGAGGCAGAAAACACCAAGAGGGAGGAGTGATAATAGGAAGGGGTCAGGCTGGCAAGGAAATCCAAAGGTCCTTGCTCTCTCTGCTGGGGTCCTAATTTCTATCATTGCAAACTAGCATGTAGTGAACAGAACTTACAAGTACTCATGTGTTTGTGTTAAGTTCAGGTTATTTTATTCTATTTAACATCAGTAAAATTGTCATTTTACTTACTTTACTCATTATTTGGTTCATGGTTGTGGCTTATTCCTGATTTATTTAATGGTTTTCTAATTGTAGTTTTGGACATTATAACTGCATATAGTTGGATTTGTTCAGCAACTGTTATTTAAGTGGAAAGCGTCAATTCAGGGCAGTGTCAATGTGGAGACACATAGACACACATATAGATGCACACTGGGTGAAGCGCCAAGTGGCCCAAACCCATCTCCAAAGCAAAAAGCACAGCAAAGCATTTTTCTTTGAAGCTTCCCTCTTTTTCTGACTTATCCCTCTTGCCTTCCCTCTATCAAAGGTCACGGGTGAGTCTGAATGTGCCTGTCAGCACTGACACACACACACACACACACACACACACACACACACACTGAAATTTCAGGGTGGTGGAGGCACATCATGCAACTCCCCTTTCTCCCCTGAAGTCAGATTGGAGTCTGACTCCATCTTTGAATTGGCCTACCCTGTGGCTCCCTGCAACTCAACCACTCACACTTAATCCCTGCTTGTGTGCACTGAATAAGCGTGTGCACATTTCGTGTGTGTGGGGAAGAGGGGAAGATTACACATGTCACCTGGGGAAGTGAAAGCGAGAGTCTAAGACAGTCTCAGTGTGTGTTTATGTGGGTCCATATGTGCAGCATGGATCTTCCTACTTGCAGATTATGGAGTGGATTGAGTCTAGTTATAAATATGGAGATGCAGCAGCAGCAGCAGCAGCAGCTGTACTACAGTTATACATAGTATCCCATCAGTCTCAGTCTACTGGCTGACAGGGTCAAATCAGCGCCTGGCTGCCACAGAATGAAGAGATCAACCAGAGAACCAACTATTCCAGCTATATCTGGACAGTATTTGTATGATGCATGCAATTTTCGTAACTGGCTCTCTCCCAACTTTCTGAGATAGTCTGACAATGTTATTATTAATATTTTAAAAAAAAAATCTGTGTGAGAATAAACCACCTGTCCCTCCTGATATTTTTGGATGTCATAATATTTTCAGAAAGACGCAGAGGTTGGGCTGGGAGCTGACTTTGAAAGCTGCATTTGAATTTGTAATGGTGTAAGTTTCATCTTTGACCGCTGTGCATCTTTCTTGAATGATTGGACTTGGTGGCAGTCTGAGCAAAGTGGAGCACAGCAAAGCTCTGGGTGCTAAATTGAAGGATAATACATTATTAAGCCAGCCACATGGATAAATATTTTACATGATTCTTCGCTGTTGACGCCAACTGTTAGCATCCAGCTCCTGGATAGCAGGACTCCAAGATGATGGACTTTTCACAATGTGTGTGTGTGTGTGTGTGTGTGTGTGTGTGTGTGTGTATGTGTGTATGTGTGTGTATATGTGTTTAGGATTTGATTTCATGTTTTTCAAGTTTGCTTTTTATGATTAAGCTTTTGGGGAAAAATGGATAAGTTTACATACTTCACTTCTTTTACATCTTTCATGCACTTTCTGAAACATCTTGTGTATGAAATAAAATGGTATTTTTGCCCCTTTTGTGTCTCTTCCTTTGTATTTCCCTTTCAGTCTTTCTACAGTAGTTTGGGGGATTGAAGATGTGTTGCCGAGACATCTGCAGTGAACTAGAGCATGCTGGGAAAAGTTGGGGTGGGGTTGGAGGGTGAGATGGGGGCATACTGCAGAAGGGTAGATGGTGAATTAGGGTAGTCTCTTGTGTCATCATGAGCAGAAGGGTATGTGCCTGTGGCCAGTCGACCATGGATAAGTAAAGGAGACTCTCCTCTAAATAATTCATTCCAATGGGAGCCTTCTGAACACACACACACATACACACATATAGAGGGTCCTCTCCTACACATAAATAGTTGCTTCTTGAAGTAGAATATTGTGTGCACACACTCACCAAACACACACTCACACATGCTCAGAAAGAGCAGGCTTCTAATTTTACTCTCTGATGAATATTTATAGATGGATGAAGAAACATTGTCTTAGAATTTAAAAGAGCATTTCGGTTGAACAAGAGAAAATGCTTCTGGCACTGTGTTGGGTTTGAGAGCAAACATCACAGAAATTTAAAGTTATTATTAATAGTAATGCATATTGTACTTTGATTAAGTGGCAAGTCTGCATGTCTCTGTTGCATGTTATTTTCTTTTTCACATTAGAGAAACCATTTTTTTTGCCTTGACCTGTGCTGAACAAGAAGGGTTTTAGGGCATATTATTTTTTCCCTTAAATCTGTTGATAAAATAATAATACTGGATGCATTGCAGCTCATTATCACCCTCAAATAACTCAGAATTTATTCTGTTTGTGTTACTGATGTATGTATTCAGCGCTTTTTTTTTTCAAATGCATATGAGGTTATGACAACAATAGAGGTAGAAAATATGAAGAAATGCAACCTACACTAACCTTCCTTTGACGACTGTTACATCGTCAAAAGAGCATGCTAATTCATGCAGAGGTGGGGCCCTCGTGTTTGTAAGTACCTGCTGAGAACTGAGGCAATGAAAGATAAATAAGCAAATATACAGACACCTGTGGGCCAAAACATTTGACAAATAGAAAAATAGAATGAGGAATGACGAAAGACCCCTTCATTGTTGAAATGCTGTGTCGTTTATTTTGTGTGTGTGACAGCCTTGAGAACTACCCAAACCACCAAGGACATATGATCCATGTGGTGCTCTATAGGCAGAGGATCAGCACCTTGGACAGCGAGAGAGGCGATCAGCCCTGCAGATGCCATTTCAGCACCATGGACAGCAAATGGAACACAGAACAGAGCAAAACCCTGAAATCCCACATCACCTGGGAGCGCTGTGACATATCTTTAGTCAATCAACTTTATAATCCATTATTTGGATTATGAAGGAAGCAGTGAGGCAGTCAAAAAAGTCTCCAATTCATACCATTTTGCTGTATCAACAGAGAGACTTATATTAATACAACAACCCTGTGTGTTTTTGGCACAGAGTCCTTCTTTGTGTGTGTGAGTGAATGTTGTCCCTGTGGCAATATACCATAACATAATATCTTTATATAGTCTCTCACATCTGCTCAAACAGGATTCCTGAAATGATACTCTATTTTCACAGAGCTGTAAAAAATGCTTCTAGTTTTGAAAGACAGTTTGTGTAGGCTGATATCCTCCACCCAAAATGGCTGAAATTGTGGGTGGTGCACCATTGGAAATATATCAAATACTTGAAAGGTAGATGTAAAAGGTTTGCAGGTTCCGTCTTCACAGAGAAGTTGACTGCGGGTCTGCTGAAGTCATGTCAGTTAAAGTGAATCCCAAATGTGTAACAGTTGCCAAAAACAAAAAACAAACAAAAAAAAACATCAGCAATGGGTCCAAAGAAACTTCCCTCTCATGTTAAATAATCTGCTTCTCGTCTTCCAATTCCTTCCCTCAGTATGTTGCAAACACTCAGTTTTATAAAAATGTAGCTAAATATGCTACTTCTAGTGGCTTTGAGAAAAACAAAGCCTGAACCGGAAGAGCTTCCATAGTTTAGAGTTAACACGTACTAAATGTACAATATCATATAATAATAATATATATTCAACATACATATCTGATCTGGATCGGTTGGAGGAAAAAGCAATTGTACATTTCTAAATCCAACATTTTTGGGTTAGGAAGCAAGTACAGAGTTGGTAGAAATGGGTGGAGATGTCATTGTCCTGTCTACAATAAACAGCATTTAGACTGATTTTTGGGGCTGCAACAATTGTTCTTGTTACATTATTTGCTAATGTGGTCAGCATTTTACACATTCAACTATCCATTTGTATGTTAGGAATCAGGGTGAGGATGTAAAAACAATGTGAAGTCTTTTGCCAAGAGCTCCAACGAGTCAAGAATTTTCTGATGCCATCGCTACGGCTTCATGTGAATGTGACACATTGCATATGTGGGTGCATGACAGAAGGTGCCTCATTATCTGTCTTGTCTTGTCCAGAGGCAGTTGAAGGTTACACAACATTTCTGTGACTCTAGATGAGAAATGGAGACTAATTTCTCCCGGGACAGCAGGCACTATGAACTCTTCATGGGCACTGACACACAGTGACAGACAGAGAGAAAAGAAACACACACCCAGCCCGTTCCTCACTGCTGACATCCTGGGGTGCAAAGCCCTGAGGAGCAACCACAGCACAAGAACACACATATTGTACATACACATATACATACAGTTGTATAGCCACACACAGACAAACACAAAAAAGACACAGCATGCACAGGCAGAAGAAGAAACATACATAGAATTATGCAAATACAGATTTACATACATACATATTGGCACACATACCAACACAGGTGGACACACACACACACACACACACACACACACACACACACACACACACACACACACACACACACACACGTGTGATATGCATTTGTGCATATCACACGTGCACAAATACATACACATGCAGTACATAGAGACACTCATGCATATATGCACAAATACAGATGAGACACACAAAGCACAGCTGACTCACATCTGATGTCACATCTGACAGCATCTTTGGTGTGCCAGAGTTTATTCAATCTCTGCCAGCTGGCTCAGGACTGAGGTGTTCTGACAGACACACACATGCACACGCAGACATACACACACACTGGGGGTGCACAATACAATATTTCAGGATGTGTTGAAATACAATAATATGAGTTTAATTGTGGAAAAATGGATGGTATAGGGTTATTGATTTTGCCTCAGTTTTTTATTCCTCAGTTTAGTTTCACATGAGGATCCACTTGTGAAAAAACAGCTGATATATTTTTCATTTAAGAGATTATGTGTTTTGTGTTTTGTACTGAAATCTTAGATTTTCTTAGATTTTCTTAATTACAAAAATTAAGAAACTAAATTTGAATAAGCCATATTTGCACATTTTATGCCTAATAAATAATTGCTGCCATCATTTAGGGCATAGGAGGACATTACACTGGCTTACATTTACCACCTGATCCCAACCCTTACCCATGACTTTAACCTAAAAGTGTTACGTTATGTCCTCACAATGTGACTGTGTGAAAAGATTTATATCCACACAACATGAGTAAGACCTAGACACAGACATCCCAATATCATTTTACCTTGTTGTTGCACATGATTGTTGCTCCTCAGCCATTACTAAGTTATCTGAAGGAGACAGTATTGTAACACTGCCTGCCAGGCTTGAGTTTCAAACCATCAGCCACCTTTTCTTCTTATCTCGTCAGTCAGGTGAAAACAAAAGGAAAATCAGTGTGAGCCATTTAGGTTGAAGTATCATGTTAGAGGTTGATAAATATTTTGTGTGTGTGTGTCTGCTGAGTGAATAAGCTCATTTTGTTACTAACTTTCTCTCCCCTCAGTGGTGATTGATGTTGTTATAATTGCCATTTGACCCTAAAAGTCCTCCATCCAATACTTTCCTGTCCCTGCTGTAACTTTTGACAAAATTTCCAGTAACTTTTTTCCTCTTAGATCTGGTCAGAATCTTTCCATCAAACTTTTGCCACGGATTTTTTGGCACTTTAGATGATTGAAATATCAAATAACTTGCATATTATCGATGAGTGGGGATTTTCCCCCCCAATCAGATCACTTTAAAGTTTGACTGATTTTGAAATAAAGGCATCCTCTATAAACTACTTTGAATTCCATTCATAAAAAAAGCTTTCAAGTTTATCAGGTTATCATTTAAAGTGCTGGTGGTGGCATTAGAGGGTAATAGTATTAGCATGTGTGAGACCACAGACTTTGTGTTTTCCTTTGAAGCTTGTGTGAGATTTGACTTCCTTTGCCGTATCCCCATCCTGCTTTTATCACCAGTTATTTAAAATCCTTAAAACAACAAACAGATTAAGATTAAACCCGTGGGCCTTAGGAGACAGGGCTGTTCCTCTTATTTATTAAATATTTCTGCACCAAGTCCAATTATGCAGACTTTAATTATGAGCTCAACAACAGCTAGCAGAGGAAACAAAAACAACAGCAACACCACAGCGCACACACATACACACAAACGAGCTCTAACATTTTGGTAAACACACGGAGATGCAGAAAATGTATTCTCTCACTTTCAGTCTTCTCTCTCTCACTCACACATTAACTAACACAGACAAATGCACACACACTGTACAGCTGCCCACAGTCGTCTGGGAAGGGACCGGCAGGTTTCCAGCCCGTGAGAATTTATGTTTCCAAATGATTAGAGGCGAGGCGGACGGGACGATCTCGGAGGCAGCAGCTGCCCGCCCCACGGCTCCAAGTGGAGCAGAAAATCAGGATAATTTCATTGTGATAATCAGCCTCCCGTTATCCCCGTCACTTCAACCCATGGACGAGAGAAAAAGACGAGCACAGGGGAGAGGGAGTGTGTGACAGAAAGAGAGAAAACAGAGAGAGAGAGAGAGAGAGAGAGAGAGAGAGAGAGAGAGAGAGAGAGAGAGCGAGAGTAAAAATACAAAAGAGAAAATGTGTGCTTCATGCCTGGTTAGCTACAGAATACATACATGTGAGTGTGTGTTGGAGTCTGCTTCTCTATATTTCTATATTTGTATGCCGCATGGTTCTCATAGGGTACTTACATTCATTCCCATATTCCTCATTCTATTTCTTTGAGAGGGTTAGTTGCTGTATTTAGCTAGAATTTAGTATTGGTTTTACCTGCAGTAGTTTTGAGATATTGGCCTTTGACCATGATGACACCAATGTCTATTTTATAGACCATATGCTATTCAGCTCAAAGATGGCAGGTTTTCATTCCAACAGACGTCAACATCTTATACTATAAAACTCATATACTTATAAAACTCATCAACAGCGTGTTTTTCACATCAACTAAACATTTTCCACACTCTCTTAGAAGTGAATTGGTTGCACATTACACATTTCTCAGCACACATCTCTTTATCAAATGTGTTGTTTTTCTCAGCTGTTATTTATAAAACCACCCCTACCATCACCATCAGTGTTTGTTTGTGTGGATGTTAATGAGTTTATGTTTCCCTCTGATGATTTTGTCCTTGCCACAATCTATGTCTCTTGCTCGCCCTCATTCTTTTTTAATTTCTCTTTCTCTTTATTTGGCCTTTATACAGGTGGCTGACTGCGGTGTCAATCATAAACATCTGTTTGGTTTGTGTCCTCCTAAAATACATAGTGTGATCAAAGCATTACATAATTGATTAATTATGTAAGCTAATATCATAATTAATCTTTCCTCCTTCTCACTGTCAGCACCAGTGACACAACATTTGGTCATTCAATCTGCTGCACTGAATCCAATACCTTGCACACGCATGCACACACTGATCTCTGGTGATGTTCCCACGAGTCTGAGTGAGTATTTTCAAACTTGTTCTGTCAATTGGTGCATTATTGTAGATGAACACATAGAAAGACAATGCCTTTCTGGCTGTCACAAGATCGAGAGTGTGCTGTCTGAGTATCCAGAAGTCCATTCAGAGTCAGAAACTTATAGCAGCTGATTCACTGACAGGACACAACAGACTTCACAGCGTGGGAAACATACACAGACTGTTTGTGTGTGTTTCATCCTTGCGAGGGCATGTGCAAGGTGAATGCTTTTTTATATTTAAGTGTATGACCCAGCCTCCACCTTCCCCATCTATGTGCGTACAAGCTTTCAAAGGGGCGGCAGTATTTATGCTTTGACTGATGTTAGGTTTTGAAGGTCATGTTGTACTAAAGCAGGTGGCTACATATGTTTCCTTCCAGAATTTCATATCTATTAGTTTTTTCTCATTTGCATCATGGAGAAAATACCTCCAAAGGAGCATTTTGACACTGTAAAATTGAAAAGAATAAATATTTTCATGTGTAAGGTGCATAGAAAATAAACTTTCATTATTGGTTTTATTGTTGTATGTAACAGGTAGAGAACAGCACCTACCTGTGAGGATAAGTAACAGCAGATTAATCCAAGATCAGTTTCAGGAATTCTATACTAAATTCTAATGCAGCATGAAGTCTGTAATGTTGAAATTGAAACACATTGAAATCGTAACCTGCGACCATTATCTATTTGACTATTCGTTTCCTGTTAACTTTCTAGAAAAATAGTCTCATATGATATCACCTCTGATATCACTGATGTGACGACCTGGATTGTTCCTATTAGCGCGCTCCAGTGGACACGCGACGCCAGTGACATGAACATCAATCACTGATTTTGATGTCACTACATCTGCCAGTTAGACTGTGGCCTATTACTCTATTGCTGGTGGCAATACAACCCTCTACAGGGAATAAAATACTTTCTATGTCGCATGATCATCGAGCCTTAAGCCACACGCCACAACAATTACACCTGCACGCCACTACAATTACTATTCAATATTTCTAAAAGGAAACATTACTTTTTTACGCATGATTCTATAGGACTATTGTAAAACAGGCGTATAAAATTTAAACCACACTAACGTAAATGTTTCATCCAAGTCCAGATCATGAATAAAATAGACTGTAATAACAGCGTTTTATACACTTTATGAAGTGAAATAAATACAATGTATGTGCTACACAGCAACACTACAGAGATAAAGAAAAAAAAGATGCTTTATGGTTGACAGCGGCTTTTAAACGCTACCCGTGCTCCTCCTCCTCTCCTCCTCCTCCTCCTCCTCCTCCTCCAGAGAGCCGCCCCCCGTCCCGCTGACCGCCGCCCCCCTTGACGCCCCAACCGGAGACACAACATACGGACACCGACCACATGCGCCCTCACACCGGGTCGCTGCCCTCTGAAAAACGACAGCAGAGGTCTTGTTTTCCACATGGTGTCGAGTACCTGCTACTGATGAGAAACCTCGATGTCTTTTCCATCTCGGTGTGTGTGTAGTTCTCTCCAACAAGAACAGCCGTTAGTAACGTGAGGCTGCACCAGCTGAGCTCAGTCGGACCAGGACATCATCATGAAGTTGGCGGTCCTCCTCCTCCTCCTCCTCCTCTTGTCGGTGTCCTGCCCGCTGTCTCTCGCCAACATCGCCGGTAAGCAAACTTTCACAAAAATACAGGTTTTTGAGTATTTTTGAGTCGACAAGATCATAACCGACAAACCATGTGGTGCAACACTCTGATAATGTCTTATAAAGATTTAAATCAACTCCGCATAACCTTTGATGACCTTATCACACACAACCTACTCTCATTAAATACTTAGAGCAGGTTATTGCTACTTTGCAGCATTTTCTTACTTTGTTACTTTTACCACATCACTTTTTTATGTTAGTATTCTTCATTTTGCGCCATAAAATCAAAGAGAGTAGGCTGGTTGTACTTGGAGAGAACATTTCTCTTTCCTGTAGAAACAATATAAGGATAGAAATCGAAATTGTTCACTATACTGTTCAACTTTTGTCTGATAGATAGAGGGGGTGCTAACAAAGTCATACTGTTTCTGCATGTTTAATTGTAGGCCATGGGAATGATGGATTTGTTTTGTTACTCAAATTACTAATACTGACCAGGAGTTATCCATGCTCCAGTGCACTCCTGCATCAATCCTATGAGCTTTTAAGCAGTATATCAGCTCCACAATAATGTGTTAGGACCCAGCTCTGTCTCTGTCCTTTGATCTGTCATCAGACCAACGGAAACAGGTGTCAGATATCAGTGTCCAGCACTCAGCAGCCCTCACTGAGTCCTTGAAGCCAGAGACAGAGGTGATCCAATGGGGGTGAAAAAACCTTCAGTCATTGGTTTTATGTTCATATGGTGGATACTTTACATTTATTCACCCATGAATCCAGCCAGATGATGTCAGCCAGACAGAGGTGAAACCAGCAGCTCTCGTCTACCACCACTCTTCCTCCCTCACCACATACTTGCACTTGACGTCCCCTGTGTCTGACATTATAGCTGTCGCTTGTGAATGTTACTTTGTCCCCCCGGAGACATCATATTGCCTGAGGCTGACTGATGTGCTGACTGCTCAGCTTCTGGACGCAGTTATCTCTGTCTCCTCCCCCTCCGTTTGTAACTCTATATAGAGCTGTATCATTCACTCCTCATCCTCTTTTGTAGTCTTATGTATCTACAATACCTGCCTGTATACATGGTTGGAGGACTGATGTTCTGACTGCTGTGATATGACAGGGGAGAGGGCATACTGTATGTCGTTTAATGGATGAAGATTACCTGGATTTGGAGTGAAACAACTGGTTTTTACAATTTTGTTTGCTCCTTTTCTTCTGTTGACTGACAGGGTTTTACAAATGAAGGTTTACAAACGAGGTTAATTTGTTCAATTTGTTCAAGCAAATTTCCACTAAGCATAACACTGTCTACAAAAATGACAATGATAAATTAGATGAAACTCTTTTGTAGAACTGCAAATCTTTTCCTCAGCTGTCTCTCCTGTTCCCAGTTAATACATGTCCAACAAGACTTGTCCTCAGTGAGAGGACTGTAAATGTTTAAACCAATTACAAATGTGTTTGTGCTGTTGGGATAAACTTTTGATTAGGGGCCAATCATGAGCGCAGCCACGGACATGGGTGAAAAGAATACAAATAGAAATGTTGTTTGTTGACTTGACTTAAAATTATTACAAGATCAACAAGAGCATTACTGAAGAACAAATACCAATAAAAAAACAACTCTCCAGACTACACTAAACTACATAGTTTTTACTACACAAAATTGGCATATGTAAAGGCCAATAAACACTATGAATCAATACCTACCCAATTAACTGGTATTGTCCAAAGTTGTAACCATCATCAGCACAGACAGAGATATTCAAGGAGAGAGATATTCAAGGTGAACTATTTATTGTTGTCTTTACTGAATAATCTGTTGATTATTTTCAATCAATCGTTTGGTCTAAAAATGTTTCTAAAGTAGTTGATACAGAACTTCTCAATTGGCAGAAGCGTTACTGATTTTTTGATGTTTCTAGAAAATTATAAAAATGATGCTCAAATGCGGCATCTACCAGCAAGCATTTAGTTAATTGTGATTGTCTGTTTTCACTCCTGTCACTGAAATAGAAGTAGGATAGTGATGGTGGAGGACAGTAATAACAGCATTGTAATAATGAGCAGTTGTTAATCCACATCACTCCTCTTTGTTGAAGCTCCAAGTGAGTTTGTATCCTTGGCAGAGATGGAGGACGCCCTGCTGAAGAATCTTTTCCAAGGCTACCAGCGCTGGGTCAGGCCTATACAACGTGCCAATGACACTGTTAAAGTACGCTTTGGACTCAAGATCTCCCAGCTGGTTGATGTGGTGAGGATGAACGCACATCCACACACAAACACATACCCATGCTCTTCTGTGAGGATATTTAGTGCTTCATGCATTCCCACCCCCTTACTTTATTAGCACATACACAACTGAGACTTAACCCTTACCTTTAGGTAAACCAAATCCTAACAATGTCTCTTAAACTAATGGCCCTACCAGTGGATCCATCATCATTAATATATGTTGCACACGTGAATCTTCCACCGAACCCTCAAACTTCACAAATTGAAATAGTATTTAAGATCCTAAGGTAGATCTCTGGACTTATTAATGAGGCCAGTCATATAAAAATGTGTGTCAAAGTACTTAATGTCATTGTGATTGAATTTTTTGTTGAATGTAAGCATTTTATATCCTCAGTGACAAGATGCAGAACATGACATACAGCATGGAAAGTTATTTTTTCTAGTTTTGAAGCTACCTAAATAGAAATGTAGTTGGAGATTAATAGGTTAAACCCAACTTCTAACCCTAACAAACAAGAACCTGTCTCAAACCTAATCATGGCTCAGATCTTAAAGGGTAAGTCTGGTGATACTATATTTTTTGTGTTGTCTGCGGATTATTTGTATATATCAAAACCAACAATGAATTGAGCTTATTATTATTATCTCAATTATAGCTTATTCCTCTGTGCCACAGACCTTCAAACTACTAAATCAAAAATTGCATAGTTTATTCTGAGTTACTCCCACATACTCCTGCTACTGTAATTACTGCTATCTCAACAAATCTGTGGCTGTGCACCTTTTATTTCTGTTTGGCTTAACTTCGCTAAAGTGCCCAGCTGCTTTTGAAAATCACTTAGCCTTTTAAAAAATTACAATGTGTACTTGTAACATGTTTTTAAATATTTAAATCTTCAATAAGAAAAAATGGGCTTGGGGCTGAGAGTCGCAGATTGGGTGATGAAGTACTGAGAGGCGGACTAACACATTGCTGATTTTGGTCTTTCCATGGGATTTGTTGACAAAAGAGACAAGGTCTGAAAAAATACACAAAAGAAGAGAAAAGGATATCCACTGAAAAGCATAAAATTGTAAAAATTATTAAAATTTTTCTTTATAACTGAGAACAAAGGTTAGGTATGGTAGTTTCCCACTTGATTCTAATGTTTGAGCAGTGTTACTGTCCATAGTGCTGAAACCAAACAGACCATTGGCAGCGTCACCCTGTGGAGCTTTCCGTGGTCCTGAAATAGATCTGGAACATTCTTCACATCTACAACCACGCAGTCTCTCTCTGGAGTGTTCCTTTAATATTTCAAAGGCTGGCTCTGATAGGTTGAGATGGTTTAGGTGTTCAAGAGGAGAAAATGGAAGATGCTAATGGAGGAACCACGCTTCTCAGCTTGAAATATTCATCTCAACCAGTTTAGATTTAACTCTTCATCCATCCACCTCACACATATGCTGGGCAAAGAGAACCAATGATGAATTAAACAAAGCTCATTCATGGCAAGAAAGATTTAGGTTGATGATTTGCTGGCTCTTAGTAAAAAGAGAGGGACAGAGAGCTAACTGCTAACAGCTACAGTAGGGGACACTTTGTACTGCATTGTCAGTCTCCCAGGGCTGCTGCATGGCTCTATATTAGATTATTGTTCACCTCTGCTCTATGTGATCACCAAAACATCCAACTCAGTCTGACAGCTGAAGCCTGGTCTGGATACACTGAGCTGCTAAACCACTCCCTGCCTCTCTGTTCACCTATGTCTTTGTATATCTTTGTATCACCTTTGTGAGGTTTATTTCTCTCCAAGTCTCCCCGATGTCTCAAACTTGCCTCCAGTGATGTGGAAACAAGCCCATGTTCGCTTCTCTCCATCTCTCTTTCCCCGTCTTTCTCTATTTACCTTTCACTGTCCTTATATTTTTTCAGCTTGGTCCACTGCACCCACCTCTGGTTTTATGTTTCTTTTTCTTGTTTGCTAAGGAAGTGGCATAAACAGGTAAATTAAATTCTGTCTGATTTCATGGAAATGGAAAAAAAGATGATTTAGTTATTTTCAACCAAGCTTCTGATCTAGTCCACTAATCAAATCAGATGGCCCATGCTTTGTGCTGTAAGCAAGTTCCATACATATAATTCATATCCATATATTCCATATAATCCAATCATATATATAATATAACATACATATAATTCATCTGAGCATCATTGATATACAGTTTATTACTACCAATATAATAATATCGGAATTTTTTGAGCTAAAGTGGGAGATATCAGAGCCTTAAAAAACAAACTTGTCTACTTGTAATCTAGCAGCTGACATTAACAGTCTTTTTCACTTTTACATTGACATTTACAAATATTACTCAGATTTCAGTGTTTGTCTTGTGTTAAAAGACTTGTTTGGAGAACTTGAGAGTGATAGCAGGTTTCAATCCTGTGCCTTTTTGATCATGAAATGAGCCATTGACGTTTTCTGCTTTTTAAATATCCTTCTTTTGTCTGTTGTCTTTACCACTTTTAGGATGAGAAGAACCAGCTAATGACAACTAATGTTTGGCTGTGTCAGGTAAGCAAGTTAAACTGAGTCTACATAGTTGAACAACAAGTCAGTAAAATGACACATGCAAATATATGTCCAGCAGAGCAAGAAAATGTTGTTTTTGCCTTTATGATCTAGTTGCATTATTATTATTATCAAACTATATCAGGTCTTATATAGGCCAATATAAAGAGAATAACAATGTGCTAACAGAATTTTGCAATTCAAACTGTACCGGTGTTGTTTACAGAAATACAAAATTAATAAAAATACTCAATTCAGTTGAACACCTATCATTTCATCTGATAAATGTTAAAACTATTATTTGTACTAATTTTCATATCATAATCTGACTAAAAGCAATTTTCTTTGTTTGAAAAAACCAATGCAATAATACATACTTCTATACAGGAGACAGATAAGGGAGACGCATGACTCTCTGGTGGTTGTGATCCAAATGTTAGTTCTTATACATTAAAAATAACATTGGTAATGTTTAGTGTTGTGTATTGGCCTAATAATATAGCACCTTGTGTCCTGTCTTTATGTTGAGCAGGAGTGGATTGATTATAAGCTGCGATGGAATCCAGACAAGTATGGAGGAATCACTTCCATCAGAGTTCCTTCTGAAAATATCTGGCTCCCAGACATCGTCCTCTATGAGAAGTAAGACACACTAAACAAGGTCATGTGATATTGAGTTGTGGCAAAAGTGCCACACTCATTCCATCCATTAATACCAATAATATCAACATTGTAAGAAAAATAAATGTATATCACAATAAATTTAAATAAAATTACAAAGGATGCATACATTAATATAACCAATATCCAAACTCCCCAAATACAGAGACAGTGTTTTGGTGATTATGATTCTAAAGAGAAAAACAGAATTTTTTCTTACTTTTGTTTTATTTTGTCAGTGCTGATGGGCGATTTGAAGGCTCCCTGATGACCAAAGCCATTGTCAAGTTCAACGGTGCCATCACCTGGACGCCACCTGCCAGTTACAAGTCTGCCTGCACTATGGACGTCACCTTCTTCCCCTTTGACCGCCAGAACTGCTCTATGAAGTTTGGCTCTTGGACGTATGATGGCAATATGGTGGACTTGGTACTGATGGACAACCAGGTAGATCGTAAGGACTTCTTCGATAATGGGGAGTGGGAAATCCTCAGTGCCACTGGTGCAAGAGGGAATAGGAAGGATGGCTTGTATTCCTACCCCTTCATCACATATTCCTTCATCCTGAAGAGGTTGCCTTTGTTCTACACACTCTTCCTCATCATCCCTTGTTTGGGTTTATCTTTTCTGACTGTCCTGGTGTTTTACCTTCCCTCAGATGAAGGGGAGAAGCTGTCACTCTCTACCTCCGTCTTAGTGTCACTCACTGTGTTCCTCTTGGTCATAGAAGAGATCATACCCTCCTCTTCAAAAGTTATTCCACTTATTGGGGAGTATCTGCTGTTCATCATGATCTTTGTCACGCTCTCAATCATCGTCACTGTCTTTGTCATCAACGTGCACCACCGATCCTCAGCCACCTACCACCCCATGTCGCCGTGGGTTCGTAATCTCTTCCTTCAGAAACTGCCGAGGTTGCTGTGCATGCGAGGTCACACCGACCGCTACCACTACCCAGAACTGGCTCCTGAAAGTCCTGAAGTGAAGGCACGATCTGGAGGTCGGAAAGGAGGCCAAAGAGTGAACAGTGGAGCCCATGGACAGACGACTCCTGAGGGGAAAGAGGAAGAGGCCTGGGCGACTATGTTAGAGAAGGCCATCTACTCAGTGCGCTACATCAGCAGACACATCCGCAAGGAGCACTTCATTCGAGAGGTGTGTTTAGCCACATTGTATTAAAATAAAATGTGTGTATATGTATGATTAAATCAGAAATAAATACATAAATGACATAATTTAGGAAAGGCAAGTTTATTTGTACAGCACATGTCACAACAAAACAATTTAAAGTGCTTTACATAAAACATGAAAGGCATCAAGGCAGAATGAAAAAGCAACACAAGGCAATATAAAAAGACATTTAAATACAATAAAAAAAATACAATTAAAAAGCTAAAATAGAATAAAGCAGATAATAAAAATTACAGTACATAATCAAAAGCCTCAAATTTGATTTAAGCAAAAGCAGCAGCAAACAACCTTGATTTAAAAGAACTGAGAGTTGTAGCAGACCTGCAGTTTCTGGGAGTTTGTTCCAGATATGTGGACCATAACAACTGAATGCTGCCTCTCCATGTTTAGTTTTGATTCTGGGGACAGAAAGCAGACCTGCCCCAGATGAAATGAGAGGTCTGGATCATAACATAGCAGAAAATGATTCAGTGCTTTATAAACTAACAGCAGTATTTTAAAATCAGTTCTTTGACAGACAGGAAGCCAGTGTAAAGATCTGAGAACTGGAGTGATGTGATCCACTTTCTCAGTCTTAGTGAGGACTTGAGCAGCAACTGCAACTGTCTGCAGTTTACAATTTAAATGCAGATTGCAAGTGCATATAACCATATGTTGCTGTTATATGTCTCTATTATTTTTTCTTTTTCCAAGGTGGTACAAGACTGGAAGTTTGTGGCCCAGGTGTTAGACAGAATCTTCCTGTGGGCTTTCCTTACTGTCGCAGTCCTGGGCACCATCCTCATCTTCACTCCAGCTCTGCAGAAATTTCTCAAAATCCCTCCTCCAACTGCAAGTGAGGATCCACCTTCAAACTAACAGCTATAACACGTCTCATTCACAGGCAACTCATGATCCACTTTCAAGATATGTCTTGAAAATCATTTGTAAGAACCAAGCAAGAGGAAGCAACCACAGGTGCTTATTGAAGAACTTGGACTGTTAGAATTTCTGTTGGTTGGGTTTTGTCTCCAAATCCACTGTGTAAAATGTGCTGTATGTCATTAAGTTTCAGTTAAAGATGCTATGTGTAGAACCTTTATGGATATTTTATCATATTTTAAATTATTATGATGCATAATACTCTGTTGTGATAGAAAATTAAGACAATCCCAGTGAAGATTGATTCATTCAGTCCATTCATTTTCAAATTTTACACATAGTTTCAGCAATAAGAACACTTTGGTTTAGATTACACATGCTGCCAATGCAAGTAAATGATTTAAGATTAAATTAAATGAACATTTAAAAAGTGTAGTAAAAACATTAGCTTCAATCAAAATTACATAAAACTGCTAAACTGCACTACAGATTCTACTGTTGACTTGATCACTGACTTCTTTATTAACGTCTGTCACAAATTTTGAGGTATTTCATCAATTTCTTCACGTCATAGATTCATCAGATTCTTCATAAATAACTATTCTGGCACTGCTCAAGTTATCATATATCTGAAGCACAACATACTGCTTACGGGTAACCGCTGTACTTTGTAATAATGTATATATTTTAAGAAGAATAGATTATTTAATATCTCAAAATACAAATGAGATTTAAACCAACTTCACTGGAGATGTAACTTTTACATGCAAATGTTTTGAAGAATCTAGCATTAAGGCTGCAACTAGCAATTATTTTCATTATTGATGAATCCATTGATGAGTGTCTAGAATTATCAAACACATTAGGTCTATAAACTTTCAGAATGAAAAATGGCCATCATGATATCCTAAAGGGTGCAGTGATGTCTTCAGATTGCTTCAAAGATATAACTCCTGATTTACTTTGTGTCAGTCAAAAATGTCAACTTTACTATTTTCTGTCAAATTCTCTCAACTCAGTCAATTCACTCATAAAGTGTGATGAATAAATTAATACAATTGTTCTTTAAATTACACGATTCTCAATTGTACTGCATTTCTATTGTTCAGATGTTCTTTATCTCACTAATAAAGTTGTTTTGAATATGTATTGCCTTATTTCTCATAACTAACATCATGTTTATGTCTGTTTATATAAAAATTATATTTTTTATAATATTAGCTAGTGCTCAGTTAGATTTACTTCACAAACAAGTCACGGACAGTTTATCAGCAAACTGGGCACACTTCAGGAGAATCAGAGCTTTATAAAAATAAGATTTCTCAAAAAAGGAAAGTAGTAAATGAAGGATGAAATGTATGAAGTAAGGGAATATCTGCAGTCAGGAGCACCACCCAGTGGTGACACATACAAACACACAATACAAACACATATTTTATCTCCAAATAACTTTCTTAAATTAAATGTTCTGTCTGTAAAGCAAATACTCATCTCAGAACAAAGCAGTTTCTGTCTTTTCTCCTATCAAAACAAAGCCAAGGCTCAAAATACCAAAAGCAACACATGCAAGATCTGTTAAGAATGGACATGAAATGCAAAACTTTCAATTGTCTGTTTAAAAAGCATAGTTTTATTTCATCTATCACATTTTATTGAAGATAATATTTGATTGCAGGAATCGCTGTTCTAAAGGAATCAATACTTTTATAAAAAAAAACAACAACAACTAATTTACATATAATATACATATATAAAAAACAGATTTAGCTGTAAACTGCACCATCTAACTAGCAAAAAACAATTCGAAAATTTTATGACTTTTACTAATTTTCACTGATATTTGTCACACTGTTGGGTTTTTGTCCTGTTGGCATGTTTTGTTTTGTCACTTCCTGTCTTATTTTGAAAAGTAACTCTCCTCTACTTTCAGGTCACTTGCCCTTCCTCATGTGTCTCAGTCTGATTGCCCTAAGTGTTTCCTCCCTTACCCTGTGTTTAAATAGCCTGCTTCTCCCTTTGTCTTGTGTCAGTGTGTTTTGTCTCTGTTCGTTCACCCCAGCCTTTTGCCACAGCCCTTTACCACAGTCTTTGCCACTGTCTGGATTTTTGTTTTTCTTCCTCCAAGTGAGAGTTTTGTGTTGTAAGTTTTATATCTCAGTTGAGTTTCATAGTTAGTGTTTTCATAGCCTTTCTGTTTCTGTTTCCTTGATTTTTTTTGTTGACTTAACTTTTATAGATTAAAGCCTCTGGTTTTCTGTTGTTTTTTGCCTTCTTATTTCTAGCTCCTTTTTCATCCATAGCTGGAGTGATTTTCATTTACAGGTATTGTCTCGACCTTGGAGTTCCTTGGAAGCTGCATCTGTGTCCTGAGTCTTTGCCTGGTTGTGACAATATTATTGGTTGTTATAGAATAAAATGAACAATGGAAGAGGAGAATATGAGAATTCTTGATGGTTTAACTATTTTAATAACTCATTTGCACTTAAAACTACCACATATCATATTTAATGACAAAACTTATACATTCTCTTATAAAAGCATGTGGTTAAAGCTCAGAATACGTTAAAATGTATTTCCTGTTCATTCTATAAATCAAATTAGTATAAGCACTACATTATTTTTGTCTGCAGTGTGATGTCTCATCTCAGTTTTTCTCTTCTTGTTTTTCTATTTGCGTTGTCCCATCTGGCTGTCCAGGTGAGCTCGAGCGTTGCGCAGCATCTCCATATACATCCTGTTGTTTTCACTGCAACATACATGGATAACCAAAATTTTAAAAAAAAGAACATATACATTAAGTAAATGTGATTAAAGATGTCACTGGAACAGCATGTTAAAAAGTTTTAGCACTTATTCTTACACTATACTATCTTACACTATTTAAAGCACTGGGTAATTTGGGAATATTAGCAACTCTAAATGGTAATAGAGGTAACTGTTTAGTTCTTGGTGAACAAAATTAAAACCAGAGCTATTCAATAATGAACTTCAGAGGATGGACATTTAGTAAAATAGTCAGAATATGGCACTAAAACTGTATTTACCCATACAAAACAAAACTACACTACAAAACTCTACTGTAAGGACAATTGGATAAAAAATGGCACATGCTATGCTACTACTATTGTCTCACTCACTCAGCCACAGAGTGGTCAAACATCAGGTGACCCATGTCCATGTAATACTGGGCATCTGTTCGAATGGCTGTCCAGTACTCATTAGCCTGAGGAAGAAAGACACTCTGTCATATAAAGCCTCTTTCATGGCAAGTCTTTACTTTGCATTTACTGGCTATGAATGGTGTTCAGACCGGTGTTTGAACATAATTCACACCACAGTACTATGTCTGTCACCTGTTCTTGAATGGTGTAACCCCATTGGTTCTGAGAGTGGTTTGGATCCCAATATCCTGACTGTCTCTTCAGCCTGATAAATCGCTTTGCCTGCTCTTCCTTCATGAATGGGGCGGCAAAAACCCCTGGACACAATATTAAAAGCGAGACAAGGAAGAAAATACCCCAAACACAAGGATATCTTCACGGTCAAAGACTAATAAATTATCCTTGTAATGAAGGTTTGATTTAAAAAAGCAAAACAAAAAACAAAAACATCAACTCATTCTTTGGCATTTAAAATAACAATAAATCATTTAAAATGTATGTAGACAACAGATTAGAGGATCACAATAAAAGACATTATGGAAAGAAATGCCACATTTTCCCAGAAGAAAATGTGTTTTTAGAAAATGTTTTGCACATCTTAAATGGCTGAATGATAATAGACAATGTAAAGGATTAATGCAAATTTATCGGAGTAATCAAGTCACATTTCTCTGTCTGATTACTAAATTGAATTATATTGCTGCTTAGAGCATGATATTATCATAGACCTAAATGTAAAACAACATGCACACACATCAATTAAACACATAGACTAAAACTTATAATTCATTAAATTGTCTGACTTACCACTCAGAAGAGCAAACAGAATCACAAACTTCATGTCTGCAAAATGCAAAACAAATGTTGTAAAGTGAAAGTACTCATTAAAAGTAATAAATAATAAAACACAGAAACACACACACAACAAATCCGTGCAGCTATTTTGATTAAAATGAACAACTGCTTCATTCTATCTTTTCTTCCTTCATTCTTTCTGTGGTGTAAAACTCAGATATACAACTAGATCAATAGATAAGTGATTTGAATAATAATGGAAAAATATTAAGTTACCCAAGAAGAGAGATGAGATTTACCTGCAGAGTGACCAGTGAGCTGAATGTGCAAGTCTCTCCAGAGTTCAGAATCTAACAGATGAATGTAAAAGTGAACAAGAGTTTCTTTCACAGGTTTGACCAGCAACTAGAGGAATGAATGAAGTCAAGCATCAGGCAGCCTGTCAAGGTAACCACTTATATGCATGCCAGAGCTCTAACTGACCATCCAAACACGACACAACACACACACACACACACACAACACACACAAACACACACACACACCACACACACACACACACCACACACACACACACACACACACACACACACACACACACACACACACACACACACACACATACAGTGGTGCTTCCCCTGCAGGAACAAGTCAGGCTCTGAGATTCAACATAAAGACAACTCTGTATGAACCACCAGTGTAAACAAATTATTGCAAAGGTCTTGATTTGAGCAAACACAATTCTCTGTTTTTTTCCACTTGACATTTTTGTTCTCGTCTTTAGAAGAAATATGTTTTTTCAATAATAATAATACTAATAATAATAATAAAATCAAAAAGAGCTGTCTGAAATGAATAAGGTTTAGTGTACAAAATATGCAAACAAATATAAATTTTACATTTAAAGAATATTATTATATCAGCTTATTTTCAGAAAGGCATTCCAAATGTAAAGATATTGTTATATATTGTTTTGCCTTGTTATATGTTGCGAAACCTTTCTCACATTATATTTTAAATGATTCAGTTCTATAGTTTACAATTTATACTTTGACCCACTGAAACTGTACTCTTGAATTACTCAGACACTATTTACTGTTCAGACACAGAAACGTGTAGCATTTAAATAAACATAATTAAGATTGCTTGAGATTAATTTATCGTTATGTATAAATTATAATATATAATTTGTGCTTTTACAGTAACATAGTTTTGTGTACAACAACATTTCTTCCACTGGGTGGAGTGCTTACCACATTCATGGCTGGTAGACGCCTCTCTGTTTGAGCACCAGGCATTTAAACAATGTGTAAAATAAATGGAAAACACTAAATTGTTTATGTGTTGTTGGATTCAAATATCAGGAGATGGATTTTTAAAAAACAATTATTTAAATGTAGACTTTTACAAAACAATATGTAAGCAAAGTGCAGTGCAGACAGTTGTGGACATAAATTCATGAAAAACTGAAAAACCTAATTAAGGAAATTAATTAAACATGCCCAATTTGAAAACACAGGAAAATACTGTAAAAACAATATGCACACTGACGCGTCACAGTACCTAATGGAAGGAAATTCAAAGCCTGTTTTTGAGTGAAGAAAGGCTTGCTAAGACCTTCAAAATTTCAAAGCATTTCCCTCAGGTATTAATTTGGGTCTCTACTCTTTAAGGTGCTGCATGAAATCTCTCATCCTTTAATATATGTGCAGGAATGTTCCTGTGAATTTCTTTGTGTGATGTAATATTTACACTCCTGCTTGAATACTGACGCATCGCACCCACTTATACACAAATGACCACCTAAAAGCTGAAGTGAGAATAAGAGTTGCAGTAATTCACCAAGACAACGACTTAAAGTCCAACAGAACAAAACTACATGAATAATTCAAACTACTTCTATTTATGAACCTACGCATCTCTAAGTATGTGTATATAACATGTGTGTGGTGTGTGTGACCATCTTTTTTTTGCATGCACTGTATAAGGCCTTTGTTGAAGAAGTAAAGTTCTCTTTGATCCCACATCATTGTTGTACACCCACACAATGCGCTCTGTATCTCTTTTTGTTGTGTTTGGTTGGTGTTTTTCAGACTTTGTGACTCTCCCTCACCATTGTGTGCACCACTGACCTTTTCCAAAGTGAACTCCTAAGTGTGTGTGAGAGGTCTGACCTTTCTTTGACATCCCAATAATAAACTGAGTAGTCACCTGCACAGCGTAACAGAGACAAATGGCTGGTTGGCGGCAGGGCAACAGAGAAGGAGTTGTTTCAGAAGGACCAAGATGCACTTCATCATGTGGGCGGATATTTATTCAAGCTTCCTTGTTGAGTTCCTTGTTGCTCATTCAATCATTTCCCCCAAAATAATTGGCTCAAAACATGCGACATGTGCACAAATGAGGGAATGTATGCACAACTGCAGACATAGACATAGAACACTTAGACACATACACACAAATGCATATCCAGATTAAAAACACACACACACATATGCATGCACATAAACACACACACACCTTGGGTAGCTCTGGGACCTGTGTGCTCTCTGCCACAGCAAAAGCTTTGCGTCTTCCACACATCAAAGGTAGCGACTCAGACAAAAACTAAAACTCATCTGACCCCATTCTATCACACACACACACACACATATGCTCATATATGCACCCTGCTGGGACCGGAATATTTCACATATTTAATTTAGAAACTGTGAAGGAACGTGAGAAGGATATTTAACAACGTATACTAAAAAATTTCATTCACGCTTTTGTCATTTTAAGAGCGTTGACATAAGACGTAAGACATAAGACATAAGAAGACTGTATGTGGCCGTTTTGATTTAAGTAGAAGAAGACAAAAAGAGCGAGTTGACAAGGAGACACATGGAGAGAGAGAGGACGAAAGGATGGAATGGTAACTCCACAACATTTAAGTCCATTAGCAGAACAGTCCTCATTTATAAAAGATAGAGAATTACTGTAACAGCCCCCTCGGGTCTTTGCACCATTCTCTGCGATTAGTCCTGCCTCTCTGCAATTGTTCACCTCATGTACAGTAAGTAGATCAGATGCATTTAAAAACGCCAAATCATGATGCAGATTCCATCACCGTCCTTAATCAGAGAAAGTTGGAGAGACACAGGCTCCAACTCAGTATTGAGAGGTTTGAAATCAGCAAAGCTCAACAGCTCAGTGTGTTCAGATTCACAAGAACAGGAGGATTTATCATATTCTCTCTTGGTATTTGATATTTAAACAACACACAGATTGGCTGGCACCTGCACAGGTCCTCTGTGTCTCAAACATCTATGCTACTGCTGAGACATCTTCTTGCTCTGTTGTTTTACCTGATAATTGTCATATGTTTCAAAAAGAATGAGGGGCTTAGTTTTAAATTAATTAGATTTGATTCAGTATCTCAGCAGAGATACTGAAGGAGGAGGGATGAGGGGAGGGATGGGGTTTTGTTGTGTGCGTGTGTGTGTGTGTGTATACAGTGTGTGTGTTGTGCGCTTTTTCTTTAGCATGTTAGTGTTTGCAATCACTCCCCCCAAAGGGCAAAATAATGTAGAGAATGTAGGAGGAGGCAAGACATAGGGAGAAAAAATATATTGACGATGCACCAGATTTATAAACTTACTACATAAATATTCACACAAAATGTGTTTGCAAATGCATACCAAAATATTAATATTGATAGAGAAGTTTCAAATCATTCTCTCTAATGTAATACAATATGCCTACAAATGAGATCCATCTGCAGACAATGACAGCAGCTCTTTATATTTCATGCTGTCAGACAAGTACTTGTAGCTTTTGTACTTCAAAGCCTTTTCGTCAGTTTTGAAACTGATTAACATTGTTTGTCTTCTCTGTATTCTTATTATACATGTCATTTTGTGTCATGCCAAAACAAATGACACTTCTCACTATGAGCTCCTAAATCAGATGGGTCAAAGTAGAGAAGTAGAGAAGTAGAGAAGTGATGTCAGTCTGACAAGAGTAAGTAGAAGTTTGCCTTGTACAGATTTTTGATTTCCACATCAATTTAAAACTTTTGCACATCGTATGTTGGGTATGTAATATGAATTTCTCATGTTGGACAAAATAAATCACGTTTGTCATTTTCCTTGTATAATTTCTTTGATACCTGTTGACATCTTTGTATTAACGCTGCTTTCAGCACAACGGACAGCTCAGTAATAATTAGTTGATATTACAGTCACTTTCAGCTTTTAGTTCACAGTTTGCTCAATATAGTAACCAGAATGAGGTCTATAATGAGGATTGGTTTAATGCCACTGCCTTTTCTCAGACTGGAAGTGAAAACAAGTACAAGGATGAAGGTGGTGATTAGAGGTTTTACTGTGCCCACTGTTGCTGTTGGCCCACCTACAGCACAGACAGATATTGGATGCTGTACTAAATCACATCTAACTGATCTCTATGAGACGGAGATATGTGGGGTATGAAAAATAGTAGGAATGGTCTAATACAACTGGCACAGGACTGCTTCTTAGATGATACGCCCCTGTTCCATAGAGAGGAGGAGAGAGAGAGATGGAGAAAGAAAGAGAGCCATGCAGTGAGAACATTTGGAGAAATGTGCAGTGTTCCCCCTCATCGCCTGTCGGATCCCATTTCCGACTGAAATTATTTATGGACTGGGATAAATAGGTCATTTGATTATGAGCCAGTCTGGCACAAAAAGGAGACAAATATGACAAAAATGCAGTTGATGAACCTCTTTGTATCACCGGGAAGTGGGAAATTGTGGTGTGACACACATCACATCCATAAAAGATAGTCTACAGCTGTGGGAGAAGGAGGGTTGTGTGGTGATCTGCCTGCTGTATGGGTCTGTGTTTCAGGCCTAGTCCTGTTCAGCACTAAGACAAACAAATAATTCAATATTCAATATTCATTGACTTTTGGTCACTTGGGAAAAGGTGTTTGCATGTGTTAGGATTAGGTTACAACAAGCTATAAACACAACATTGACATATTATCAATTTATGAAGTTTATATGGCAAAGGTGTTGGCCAGCAGTTTATTGTCTACACTTCCAGCAGACACAAAGCAATATTAGCATTCATTTTCATTGTCGCTTCCTCCACATGATGATCTGATTTTTTTCATGCGCTAGTCTCTAACTTTGTTAGTCTGTCATTTGGTGCTGGGCTGGGCAGGTAATATAAATTTAGTTTATCACAGCTTTTTTTTTGCTGCAAACAGCTCCTACTGTGATTGGAAACAAGGTTGATGAGTGCGGGAGACTGAACCAAAACAGAAAAGATGTGGGCTGTAAAAACAAGAAAGAAAAAAAAAGACCTAAAAGATGCTGAAACACTCTAGAGCTGAGGGGAAGTGCAGAGATTTTCTGTGGGTTTGTCACTACAAGCAACACGGTTTGTATTATGCATAGTAATTTGAGCCATTGCTTTAAACATATTCATTAGAGCAGCTTTAAGAAATAAGCTTACAGTGATTTTAAAATGCTAGAAGTATTGTATCAGTCACATATGGTGGAAAACTGCTGCATTTCACTGTTTGGCTTGAAACTTACAAGCTGTGACTTCTGGCCACAATATGTGATGTCACAATTGCTGTTTTCTATGAGTCGTCCTCCATACATGCTTAAGATGCATAAAGCTACTATGCTTTGACTAATAATTTGTGTCTGATAAGTTTTTTTCCCGGAAATAAATTACAGTTAAAAATCTCTTGAAAAAAGAAAGTAAAAATACCCAAGTGAAGCAAAAAAACAAACAACACAATTTAAATCTTGTGACATAATTTACTGGGGCACAAACCCCACATGCCAAAATATTAACAAAATATTGTATAATGCTAACAATAAAAATGTATTTTATATGATAAATTCACTGCCAATAAAATGTTAGGTGTAGTTTGTTAACAGCCAAACGAAGTCAGTTGGCGCAGCATTATGACACACCCTCCCTGTTTACGTCACACGGTAACCCTGCTGCGTGCCTCCAACTTAAATACAGGTGAGTTGTTACACTTTTAAATAGTCTAAATATCTATAAATCTTTTTGAACCATAGTGAACTAAACATAAACACTGACAAAAACATCGACCGTAGAATATTATATGAACTTTATTGTAATCATTATTATGGCTTGGGGTGAATTGTGAAATATTCGTTCTGTTCTGGCCAACTCCAGCTCGGACGCGCGCTCCCGTGAAGCGCTTTGTGTTTGTATGTGTGTGTGGGAATGTGATTCTGAAGCAGCGTGAACGCGCCAATCTGAACTCCACACTCATTCAGGTCTGTCAGTCTTTTTTAGTATCTCACACACTCTGTCTCCCTCCAGCTTCATGTTCATACCACCGCCAAGCCGAAGCAGATTCCCTGTCTAGTCGACACTGAGAGCTCGCTGCCGGTGGCGCCGGCGGAGTCTGAGCGGTGCCAGGATGCGTTGCCACAAGTTTTGGGGACCATCTTCGTTTGGATTTTATATTTGGACAGCCATCCTTTTCAGAGGTATGTTGAGGACAAAGTCGCTCTGGAGGTCCGCGTATACTTAAGTTTTCTCCTTTTTTTCTTTTTAGGCACTTTCTTAATGAACTAATGTCCGTGTACGGGTTTAGATGTAATTTGGATAATCAGGACTGAACTGGCCTTCCTTTGCTGTGTAGTAGCATTCATATTCGTACTAATTCGCACTAATAACCCATGATGTGTTTTTTAGAAATCATTTCTCTAGGATTAAAAACTATTAAAAATGAAATGGTTTAATTTGAAAGATTTAAACCTAAATTGTTTTGGTGGCAAATTCATTCAGCTTTGTTTTTGTCATATCATAATTAACAAAATAGTCTTTCATGGTTTTCATGGTGGGATGCTCACATTTTAATATTTAATTGTAAGAATGAAGCCCACATAATAACAGCCTAAGGTCTGAATCATTTTAAGTTAAGTCTCAAATATTCCATTTGAATAACAACTGACACTGTGAATTAGTTTTTCCCGTTTCTCTCTGCACCGTAAGTGTTTTCTGCACTTTTCAACAGTTTGGTCAGTGCACACTTTTATATCATTTGTGAATTTCTCAGGAGGTATTTTTAACGCTGCACAGGTGTGTGTGCACTTATGTGTATGTGTGTATGATAAGAGTGTGCGCATTATTGTTTGTTCATTTGTGTGCAATGAGATGTACATACATAACTATAATTCTCTCCTAAGCCCCATCCCATCATCATCATCATCAGCAGCAGCAGCATCATCATCAGCATCATCATCTGCAACATCTGGGCTGTTTACTTACCAGTTTATGACACAGCGGCTTTGCTTAAGATATGCCCTCAAATTGTGTGTGTGTGTGTGTGTGTGTGTGTGTGTGTGCCTACAGTGTTTAAGTATGTCCACTGAGTGCAAACCGACCACCTTTCACTGTCCTCACCTCTCCATACTGATCCAGTCATTGGTCTTCTCGTGGGGACAGAGGGGGGGAGGAGAAATGGCTTTAATGACTGAAACAAAGACTGAAGGGAGAGATAAAGAGGATGGATTACATGCTAAACCATGACAGGAGGCCTCTTATGACTTTCATGGACAGTGGCGTCTCATGATGGGATAACATTGCTGTCTTGTCTACTGTCGAAGTTGTGAGGCCACTGAAGTACTGACATAAAGTACTGTATATAAATCTCAATAAACCATGTAAGTTAGCACTGAGAAAACTGACAGATTTTTTTTTCATATACTGATAAAAATCTGCCAGCAAGGTGGATATGTGTCAGTATTTGGAAATTAACCATTTAAAAGAATGCAATTTTTTTAAATCTTGAAGCTGAAATTTATTGATACATATGTGAAAATGACTGGAAACATTAGCAATAGACAGAGAGACAGATAGATAGATATATAGATAGATACCCCCTACAGTTTGTTTTCCCAACATATGGAAGAATAGATGAATTATGGATCCTGTCATTATTCAGTGTCATGTTGTGTCACGTTTGACTATTTGAAGGAGAATAGGCATGCTCATGAGGCTTGGGGCATGGGGATTAAAGAACCAGCTAGCCGCTTGTAGTCCTATGTGAATATTCATTCTGCCATTGATAAGTTGATAAGCAGCTTAAGGGGAAACACAAGAGAGAAACACAGTAGAGACAGGACAATTTAGCTTCCTTGAAATGGAAACATGATTTTGTGACAAGTTGTGCTTCACACAGCAAGACATAGTGTGTAGAAAGATGACGGGGTGAGTTAGTCTACTAAATCCTTAACATCTGCAATTGTAGATTTAAAGATTAAACAACCTCTTGTTCAGGCATACTGACTAAAAATACAGTATGATGCCCCTTACATGATTTTTTTCCCCTGACCCTCATTCAGGATCAGATACTGGTATGAGTGAAGTTGCCTAGCATAGATGCTGTACTAACATGTGCTTCATTTCAATTCAATGTCTCATCTCTCCCCTCGTGTCTTCCACTATCTCTTTCACTCTGTGTCTTCATCTCTTGCCGACTCTTTCTCAGTCCGTCTGCCTCTTTTTTTCCGTGGTCAGCAAGACTTAACACGTTTGTCGACTCCATGCTCTTTAATCATGGAGTTAATGTAAATTAGACTTTTTATGCCTCATTCAGAATTTCAATCATGTGTTAAATTGGTAAGTGCTGTGGTTCATTCACTGACGACACAAAAATTAAGTTTGTGCTGCCTTCACGTAACCTCAAAACTAAAAAACTATGGAACTATATAGACACCCTAAACTAACATATATAAAAGTTTTGAAACCTTTGCTTTGTTATATTTTGGTGCAGACTCCTTAAAAATGTTCATCTTTTCATAACAGAGTCTACCAGATGTAATGCCATCATTTCAAACATACAGGAGCTTTCTTTAAGCAGTTTTAGTTGTAAAAATATATGCAGGACTTTGCATGGTTGTAGCCACGCACTCAGTGTTGCAGAGGTCTTAGCCCCTGGATTAGGATTAAACATCCAGTGGTTTTAGGGCTTGCTTTGAGCCATTGACCATAGATTATAAATCTCTCCTATATGAATCCATCCGTCCAAAACTCCATTAACACACAACACCATACGCTCTGATCCCTGCTTGCCACTGTAGCCTGTCACATGTTGCTGGAGATGATGTGTTAATGGTTGAGGCCATGGCTCGTCAGTTGCTTTAAGCATCAGTGTTGCCACACACACACAGGCACACACACACACATATGAAATGGTAATGAGTAAATGTACATCCACATGGAAACCCATATACTTAGACACACAGAGACTCACAAAGAAGTGATGAACATTACGAGTCAGGTATAGGAAGTGTAAAGGGTAGCGTTGCTTTTGAAGTCCCTCATGTAAAATTGATCATTTCCAGCGTTAGTTCATTCCTGTCTCTCAACTGTCTCTGTTTCAGTCTCCCTCTTCTCTCCTTGACACCCCCAGTTACCCTCATTATTATCGATTTTATACATTACTTCTTTGTAATTGGCATGCTGCCCTTCTTTTGCCTTTTTGTCTATTTTAGTTTCTGCAAGTTTAGGTTGCCCTTATATGAACCCTTACAACTTTTGTTTTATAAAGTGAAATTGTATGGAAGATATAGCATCACAGCATGAATACAGCAAATGAAAAATAAATAAATAAATAAAGGGTACAGAATAATTGTATATTTAAAGACACAGTTCTCAGTGTATCTGATAGATGAATCCTGTGTAAAAACTGACACTACAGCCAGTCTCATTTTCATTTAATGAACATACAACAGATCACAGCACTTGTTTTTCCTTCATGATCCTTCTTCAAGGAAATCTCACAGGATGTAAAACTTCTGTTTGTACTGTTGCATTAGAAGTAAGCATTATTACAAACATGTATAACATGATGAAACATAATATATGTAGTTTTAAGGACCCTTGGACAACCTGGGTTTTCTCACATTGCTGCCCTCCATTTTCATCTTAATCTGATACAAATATTCTTTTTTTTCCTATCTGTCCTCTTTTTACTTTTCTTCTGTCTCCCTTGTTTTTGTGCCTCCTGTTATCAACCTGTATCTCTGTCTTTGTTTTTAAACAGGTTAGGTAAGAGGCTAGCCACCTGGGTATAGGTTTAAAGCTGCTCAACAGCTGGGATGCTTCACTGCTGACCTCCCCTGACTCACTTATTCTCCTACCAAATGATTGATAGTGAAATAATGAGGTGCTACACCATTGCCAAAATAGATCAATGCACACTTGGTGAGTTTTAGAGGAAAACAGTGTGTAGGCTTAACACACATGATTGCAATACAGATCCAAACATAACAACAGAGGAGCCAATACAAGTATCCTCTTTACGTCTCCTGTCTTTTGAAGGACATGTGTTCCTCTCAAGCATAAATACAAGACAAAGCACACAGACATAGACACACACTTTGTTGCAGCCCACCAGACATTATAGCGTCAGGGTCTCATTACTTCTTCACCTTGGGGGCTTTTCTTACAGACAGTTAAATGACAGTTGTCAAGGTCTTGATCATAATCTAAAGGAGAGATAGATGGCCCCTGTTATGGCTGGCATCCATTTACAGGTTTGAGAAGTGAAATTGTCAGAGTACACATTTGGCAGGGTCTTGATGGCACATTACCTTGCAAGGCAGCTGGACTCACAAGATCACAACATCACACAAGAATCAATTTTGTCAGGCTTCAAGTTATGCGGTTGTGTCTGAACCACCAGTGGTTTGGACCAATCAGCATGAATTGAGCTGCCTCGCAAGGTAAGACTGTGATAGCATTCAGCTTAAATGTTAGCTGTAAAAGGAGCCCGAATTGGAAATGATTGCATGTCTTTGTGTGTAATTTCTCTGCTTATTTTTACAAACTGAACTTACCATATCAGCTGTGAAAAGTGTCATGCCAGCCTGTTATGTAGTGGAGTTTACTATACAGTTGTGCTATCTCTACATGATGTCAGCCCTTATATTCATGTATTTCATCTTAGCATACACAACATAATGGGTTTCAGCTTATGCTATAAACTACTTTTTCCTCTCTGTTAGCTAAAATAATCATTTGACATGCTGAAATCTAATGTTTTTAATTAGCTAGAGGCATTTTATCTGTGTTTCAGCCCTTTGTTGCATATTATGGTGCTGATTGTTTTCCCCTCTGGTGGGCGTGGTTTTCAGAGTATGACAAATTGCACTTTGTCTCTATAGATGGTGATGGACAGATGGTTCATCCAATCACCTGCCAAGTATTTTTGAAAATACCTGCCCTTTCCAAACAGTTAACAAGGACGACTCAGATGGTTATGTGTAACAAACCATCTGGTGTGTCAGGTTAGATGGTTTGTTACACTCATGTGAGGTTGTCCACTCTCTTCCAGTGAAAGTCCAATTCACGGTGCTTGCTTGATATTTGTAAGACTAATTGCAAATTTCAGCAGTGTCTGTCCTTAGTATGTGATGTACCTGAGTGGTTCTCTTGCTATTTTTAATTTAGTAAGAAAGACCAATTAAATGATAGTCATTTCTTTCAGTTTCAGTTAGTATTGTTGTCTCATGCACCCACTCTTTTGTCTCACTGTTGAAACAAAAGTGCATCATGGGTACTTACAAACAAACTGCATAATGTGCTTCATCTAGCCCTTAACTCCCTTAACTATCCCAGCATGTTTATTTTTATGACCTCAGGATGTAAGTTACATTTTGCCAAATGAAACATATAAGACAAAAATGGACTTGTTGGGGCTTGGCCTCAGTCATATCAGTCTTTCAATGTCACTATTAGATTGTGTATGTGTAGTACTACTTATTTCTGTGTCTCCACACACTTACACGTAAACTAACACACAATATTTGTATCAGAATGGGTGTAGATGTGTAGCATTTGTCATGATGTCAACTCTGTGGGCCCTCAGGGAGTGGCAGGCTGTCAGCAGTTTCTTTGTGCAACCCTCTTATCCGTCCAGATTCATAACTGGTTCCACTGTCCCAGAGCATTCTGGGATCAGAGCCCTGTTATGTTCTAGACCAAATAATAGATTTGGCTTTTGACAAGTATGGCATCATTCTTTGAGGTTTAGAAGGCATGTTTATCACATGAAATGAGATTACACTAATTGAGGAGTGGATTTGTCTCAATAGTCACTCACTGTCAGCATGTAAATTAATGTTAAGCCAAACTGAAATGAAATTAATTAAATGATGTGTCTTTTTCTTCAAGCCACTTAACTTGCTGATCTTTTTTCTCACCACATTCATCAGGATTCATATTACATTAGTGTGAACCTCAGAGCTAGAGGCCCCATGTTAAACCCACCTACAGGGTCACAGTGGCTAAAGACAATTCAGCTGCAGCAAAACATGGATGTAGCATCTGTGATGCTGCCTGTAGATTTCTGAAGGTATGTTTAGAAAGTTGGAGTAACATGCCACCAAATAATAGTAATAGGATGAGACACCTGTCAATCAAGAAAACATTTTTAGCTACAACTACGGCAGTGCATTGCTGCCACCATGGCATAAAATATTTGCTCAGTTTCACTTTGTTATTAAATTATATTATTAGTAGTAGATACCAGATGATTCTGTCTATTCTTTTAATAACATCAGTTTATCTTGTTATAAAACTTTCTTGATGTTTTACAAAATGAATGTATCTCATTAAAAAGAACTTCAGTTTCTTGAGCTGGTTAGAAACTTCTATATGTTGTTAAAACAAGAAAAAGATCCAGCCAATGCCATTGTCTTCATTAAATTATAATTATGTTTCCTTTCTAAGGTGCAATGGAGGGATAGTAACACAAAGATGGAATCTCATAATAAAAGACCTTAGAAGATATGCACTTGATCTGTCTAACTGAAACTGCTGAAGCCTCATATTAGCTTTGGTTAAATTTGAAAGGATTGTTCAATCAGTTATTTCAGAAGTTTGTTGACATTTTTTCCCCCAAAATCATCATACTTAATTTACCTTGGCAGAAAGAGACTGAGAAACAAAGCCATGATCATTCCTCTGCATATGTGTTGGACAGCAGCTCAGTCTGGATGGATTTAGTCTCATCAGGGGCACTAAAACACCCTGATGTAAGAGGTGGTCATTTAGTGCTCTTCCTAAAATAGCATTCCTGTTTGTTTCTGTGTTTGGGTGTGTGTTTATGAGATGGTGTGTGTGAGAGAAAGAGAGAGGGAGAATGGGTCCCTCAGGCCGTCTGTGTTTGGATAGCCTGTGTCTGATGAGTGTGTTTGGAGGCCTCATCCGAACACATTGACCCAGTAAAAAATATTCAGATGGGACAGATTCACCTAGCTGCCATTCCCAGTATATGTTAATGTGTATGTGAGAGAGTGTGACAGAGAGAGAGAGAGAGAGAGAGAGAGAGAGAGAGAGAATAATAAAGTGCTTGTGTGCACAGTTCTTCTACTTTCAGATGCATCCCCAAATAAAGACCTATATTTTTGACGTTACAGATCACAATGTGGCACACTATTCACCTTCTACAGCTATATTTGGCCACAACTGTCCTCTACCTGAAGTGACACTGTTAAATTCCCTCCATTCATTTGTAGATAACCCCAACCAGTTGGAGACTGTACTGATCATGTTTTTCTGGCTTTTTGTTTATTTCCTCACAAACTAATCTAGAGCACATTCGAATCTGCTCTTGACTGAAAGACTGAAAGGGAGGACTAGAGGTAACAAGAGATAGGTATATATAGAGAGAGGGAGATCAAAAGAGGGGATATCACAAGATTTGGAAAGGCTTGTAAAGGGATAAGGCATTCATAGATGAAGAGAGGCACATACAGAATAGAGAGGAATAGAAAAGGTGCAGCAGGATGGGGGGTTTGCAAAAATTGGAGCTTTTATACAGATGGTGTGAGGAATTGAGATTAGGGCTGCTATAAAATGAACAAACAAATCCAAAGTGATGACTCATTTGTGAGTTCAATACGTATTGGGTCTGCACTGGTTCGTACTGCCTCCGGGAAGTAGCCATATACTCATATACAAAAGCCCTCCCTTTCTCCCACATACTTACTTTATATACTGCTTTATATGTCACCAGACTAGCTGTCAGCGATAAAAATGGAAGCATTACAACCTTAAATTGTGTTATAAACTTACTTGAGTACTGTGTGACAATGTTTAGCTTGCTTTAAGCAATGCAAGTGGTGACTGACTGACATGTTTTGTCCCTCGGGTATTACTGTAGCTGTATGCGCTCACCTCACTGCTGTGCTGAGACCACTCAGTACTAAAAACCTCCAAACTCAACTCAACTCGACTGTTGTGCTGAGACTGTTCAATACTAAAAACTTGTGAACTAGACTCAACTTAACTGCTAATACTGATACCAGCTCTCATACGGACTCACTGTCCTCAACACATCCTGTATGTGCTGATCTACTGCCTGTATACTAAAGAATACCAAACACCACCCAAGGCTCATCACATTCGTTCATGTACCAGAGCTAGACAGTTAGACAGCTAGACATGAAGACAGTAGACTCAGGCCCTGTTTACACCTGGCATTAAAATATGTCTCCACATCTGTCTCAAGTGACCACTTGTGATCGGATCTCACTTCTCTGCCATATATGGAAATAAATGCCTACGTCATTTCCCATTTCCGTTTGCAAAGACCAAATGTGTTGTTGTTTTTAACTGGCAGGAGGCAGCAATGCACCTCCTGTACCTAGGTTGCCAGAAATTTAAAAAAGAAGTCTGTAAAGACTTTAGTGTGCAGGACAAATCAAAACTCTTTGGCCCAAATAGAAATCAGCCAGAACCCATTCTGTCTGTTGTTGAGGCTTCTTCTTGTTTTATACTTTAATACATCTTCTTATTTTAAAACTTCCCATGCATACATCAGTTGAATAGGTGGTGTGGTCAATGTGGTTCAGGACACTTTTGCATACACACTGCTAAAAGGATGTGGCTATATGATGCCCAGACCACCTCTGAATTTGGTCTGCGCAATCGGATCTCAGTGTGTCCTCAATGTGTTTTGGTACCTGTACTTAGAGCTGACTACTTGTGATTGGATCACTCAAGATGCATTTTAATGCCAGGTGTGAACAGGGCCACAGTGTTTGTGGATACTTTACTGCTTGCAGACTTTGGAGATACTCTCTACTGCAGTTTGGTTGATACAATAGTTAGACTATTTTAGTGGCTGTTAATAATTGATTTCATTTTGATTGAAATGTCTTTATTTTCTCTAGGTCATTTCACATGTAGCATCAACACACTTTTCAATTCAATTCAATTCAATTCAATTCAATTCAATTCAATTCTGTATTTAAGAGTACTGAAACAACTCAAACATTCAAACTTCCCAGCACTAATTGAGATGAGAGCTGGAAAGGTTGAGAGAGAAAAATGCCCTCCTGATTTTCCCATTTATGTTTGCATATTTTAAAACTGCATCTGTCCAATTACAGTATGCTACTGAATTGTGTATGTGTTAATATACACAACCCTACATAAATTATCTAACAGTCAAACATCTCTTGGCTGTAAAATTTACATTTACAATCTCAAATGATTAAGAATTCCCCCAGAATTGAACAATTTTTGACACGAGACCTTGGCAAGAGGGATGCAAGACCAGTAAATGAGCAACATATTCTATCTTTATTGATTAAAACCTCAACTTTATAAGTAACTCTAACAGAATTACAAAATGTTATAAGCATTGAATTATACATAATTGTAAGTCCGGTATCAAATATTAAACGTAAAAAAGCCCTTATGTTTACAAACATTAACATTTGGGTCAGTGCTTGTAAATTCTGTTTTGCAAGTTTGTACATCAAGGCCTCTCTGTCTCTTCGGGTTCACTCTCGCCTGCAGCATACAGAAAGTTAAGGATACTTAACTTGGGGATACACATTGGGTTGAGTTGAAATAGTTGCCTCAGAGCATGTAAAGTTAAACATCCAAACACAGAACTAGATGTATGAACTTGCAAACTCTGCAAAGTTAAGTTTGAATGACCCACATGTCTATCATGGCAAAATGGAAGTTTCAAGTAACAGAGTAAATGTAGAAACTTGAAAAATTAAACTAGCAGACTGAGTTAAAAAATTCCAAACTAAGTTTACAATCATGAGTTTAAGTCTAAAAAATAAATAAGTATAAACAAGTAAGTATAGATAAAACAAATTATCTTTTGTAGAGTCGTGGCTTCAACAGTCCTGTCCTGACTCAGAGTTTCAAAGTGGGAGAGGCCATGGTTCTGGAAATGTTTTTTACCTATTTTCCCATTTGAAATAGTTAAGCATTTTTGCTCAACATAGAAATACAATACTCTGCCAGATAATATAACAATCATATAGGTTTACGTCATGACCAGCAGAACTAATTATTTCATCTTCATTTCTGGGAAATCATATTATTATGTCATTTCAGCATGGCAGTGGGGTCAAAATACTAGAAGCCAGTCAGAGATGTGAATCAGAGCGTTAGCATTAGTGAATTAAACACTTTGTCACACTGAGCAGAGCATTTGAGGACAAAGTTGCTGAATTAACCCAAAATTGACACAAAATCTACAAGTAAATTGATTGAAGCTGCAAACTGTATTGCCTGTTTTCTCTATCACATAACCTTTAGCTTCTGTCCACCATTAGCAGTGTTTGTCACAGAATTTCAAGCTCAGTGATTGGATGTTTTTTTCTGAATTGTACCATGGGACTCATAATTCTTCTTCCCCAAAGTTTTCATATTCACAAGCTTGTACATTAGACAATAATAATCAGAACTTGCTGTTCCTCTCTTGCACTGATGATTAAACTCTGTTTTAATGTCAATCCAAGTCACAGAAGTTCTCCAACTGTGATACGTAATATTTTCTATGGGGAAAATGAAACCTGAAATATCTCCTTCCACTTTGCAATATAATTTATGTTGTGGGTGTTGTTTTAATATTTGGACATTTTTAAAACTCAATATCAGGGGCTGGAACAGCTCCCAGATTGATTGAAAGGCAAGGTGACACATTCTTGGACAGGTTATCACACAACCACAGTGTATAAAGCATAGTGCATAAAGATATACAGACCAAATTTACATCTCTACATGTCTCACATTTTCATTTCCTCTTGATTCCCTTTCAATAATCTGCAAGAAAGCTCTCAGGTCCAATATCCTTCTATTAAATGTTGATGTCGAGGAAATGTGTGCACAAAGAAAATTGGCTTGGTCTCAGAGGAGACCTTGTGAATATGTGAAACACATTAATATTTTGCAGGGTGCTACTGAGCTGAAATAAAAGCTCCCCCTGGGCATTGATACCCTTGGGGTCTTGAGGTGCCCAGAAGCAGTTTGGTTCTGCTTATTAAACTTGAACTAATTCTATACCCAGACATGCTAGAGCTCAGGGGCAACCTCATTGTGCTGGATATCATGCACACATCAGTGTACATAGGCTTTGAACACACACACACACACACACACACACACACACACACACTGTAATTGTGTAACCATTTGCTATATATAATCAATCCCTTGATGTTACTGTCTTTGATTGAAGTAAGACAGACTTGACCATTTCGCTGTATTGGCAAGCTCGTAATCGGGACAGAGCGACTAAGCATTTTTTGCAGCAACTCCATAATCCACAGTTACAAAAATAAGTTACACTTATCTGCTGTTTAGGATTGGACTATGGGTTGTGTTCAAAGGGCGGATTTGTTCTTAGACGACATTCTCTAGCCCCCAGGCTAGAGTTTGTTGCCCTGAACTAAGATGAATGTTTCCTCTTCATTCCAATGACAATACATATAAATGTTTGACCTTTACATATTGAGATATTTATAAATAATGGACATATTTGTCTGTTGTATGTTTTACTGATAATTGATCATGTAGATAATTCCACTAATGAGTGACCTTCTCATAGACCTGAACAGGACACACTGGTGACCCCTGACATTTCCTGTAATGACCCACATGGTGTTAGAGTGATGGAGTATTGATCTACTTTAGTTGCTTATCGTTAGCATGTCTGAGTTCACCACACACACACACACACACACACACACACACACACACGCACACACTTCCAAACACACTTCTAAACGCAGATATACTAATGATGACACACTCATTTTATTCTCTTTGGCAGGGAAGTAAGGTTAATAATACAGGTCATGTGTGTTTGTATGCGTGTATAACAGACATTAAAGGTCAGCTGTCTGGCTGTATCCCACTAGTAATAACTGATGTGGGACAAGATAAGGGCACAAGATGGACTACAATCCTACATTTCTATCCAGTCAATTTATATAAACACATAGGTGGTATCAGTATGTGGAGTGTGGAAGTGTGGAAGAGGGTAATAAAGAGGATTGTACAGAGATAATTAGTAATAGTGCTTACATTAGTTGCATTTGCTCTATAACAGTTGTTTATCTTCTCATCAACATTTTATGTCACATATGTTTTGGTACTTAAACAAGGAAGCATGAAAAGAATTACGCCACTGTGCTACAGTATGTTATTGACCTAAATCTGTATAAAACAAAAGACATATTTGATTAAAAGATAACAAAAATAAAGGAGGCTGTCAAGAAGGCTTTTAACAGTCTTCTTGACAAGTTACTTTCTTTCATCCCCATTGAGGAACACTCTCTAGAGGGTTTTCCGTCATGCTCTTTAAACAAAATGGCAAAGGTGGAGAACAGGGAGATAAACAGAGAGGGTGCTGAACTAGCGACAAATCGTCCTGCTCCCCTTTTCTCATTCTGCTGGAGTTTGTTTGATGAGGCTTCTCGCTGCGTTTGGAAAATGATGTCTTCTTTCCAGCTTCTCATATCAGCTTCATTAGTGAGATGATTAAAAAAAAAGAAAGGCGTGGATCTATCCTTTCATCCCTGGTGTGCACTGCACACTGTTTGTGAATTAAAGTTGGCACAGTGGCTTATTTTATTTGATTATTTAATTCCTTCCGAACATGATTTTATGAGGCAAACTGCAACAGAGAATTCAATTCTTCTTCACTGACTTTATTAGCTTAGTTATGTTTGTTTGGACCTCACTGTGATGTGTGAACATAAACCACAAACACATAGGATGGAATGAAAGGTAAAGCAGGTATAGTGTAGGTTGCGTTCAAATCTGTGTATATGTTAAATTTACTGTGAATAGATGAACAGAATTATGACTTCTCTGTGCTGTGTATTGATTTATTGAGGTTGTGTTTGTGTTGTCTGTTTAGGACCCATTAGACCACTTGTCTGGGTGTCAAACTTCCACATGAGGAAGTAGGACCTGGATAATTGGCTCCAAGGAATGGAATGAATAAAGTCTGATCATGTATTAATCAAGGTTGGGGTGACTCCTTAGGAGCAGTGAAAGGGATTCTGCTGTGCTGAGCAGCTTCTTGTAGCTCCTCTCTCTCTGACCTCAGGCACAGTCCTGCCATAACTCTCCTCATTACAGCCTTAATGGGCCAATCAGCACCATGCTGGGCCAAAGGCACACTCCACTCCCCCTCACAGCTTTACAGGGCTGTACAGCTCTTTCCCTACTTCTCTGTAATCCCCTCTCCTTATTTCTCATCCACCCTGCATCTTATTTCTCTCTCTTTCTGTTTTCATATTCCACTTTTGCCCTTTGCTTTCTCACACCGTGTCCAAGTGAACTTGTACTGTATGTCTGCATATCAATGACAAGTTGTGCTCATCCAATAGGTTAGAGAGTGAATTATTGTATGTGTATGTTTTTTATGTGTGTGCCTGTTATCAGCTACATTTCTTTTTGTTGTTTTTGTTGTTTATCATGTATCTCTGTGTGTGGAGAATATGAGTGTTCTTCCAAATCTATATGCTGTTTGTGAGGGTGTGTGTAGACGATGTTTTGAACAATGTTTTGAAGTTCTCCAATCTGGGCCACCAGACCACACTGTCACATATTGTCTAATGTCATGGATCCAGGAAGTCAAAGCTGGATATCCTGAGACTCTTTGCTCTGACATTGCAGCCACATTCACCTGAGCTCCCAGGTGACAAAAAAAAAACAGATGTGTCACATATGAAGGGAAAATTCAGATTTGTTTGAATGTGGCAAATTCCTGTTGTAGCTCCAATGAAGCCAAGATCATTACATGAATTTTATTCTTTGAAAGAATATGTTCTTTTTTGCTTCACAGAAATAAATAAAGTCTTTGTCATTAGTGCTGGAAAACAAAATGGTAGAACATATTTTAATATGTAATTTAATTGCTATTGTGTATAATGCAGTCTTATTTTAAGATACTGACACCATTTTCTTGAATATGTTTGGAAAAGTTGAAAAAGGGGAAAAGGAAACTGCACCAGAAAAAATGCACTTGGGTCTGAGAGAGAGAGTGTTTCCCCCCAAAAATGTCTTGAAGGCTGAATATGAGACTAAATAACTACCAAGAGAGAAACTTTTCCTTTGCGCATTTCTTTTATTTTCACAAGTGTTTTTTTGTGTGTGTATCTCCCTTTATTTTGGGAAAAGTGGAAAGTACTTGATGTCTATGGAAGAGGTGGAGAGGATCAATAATGGTGATGAGAGTCAGGCCAACAAACACATCATCCTAATCACCCTGCACCATAGACCACACAAGCTCACTTCTGCCACTCTGCATTTGTGTGTGTGTGTGTGTGTGTGTGTGTGTGTGTGTGTGTGCGCATGCTGCAGTCTATGGATGTGTGAAGATTTCAGCTCATGTGTCAAAATCACCTCTGCAACTGACTGACTTCCCTCTTTTGCATTGTTCACCAAATGTTTGTTTAAAGAATTTAATGTAGAAATCAGGCACATCTTGGTACAATTAGAGCAAATATACTGCAAAAGGTGCCACCACAAGCTAAATTATAATCTGGCTGCAGACTGGTGCAAGCAAAGCAAGGTTACAAGGTCAAGTGGACTATTAAAGCTACTTTCTGGATTAGATTTCAGCCTCGGTCCACAAGATATGTGCCAAGGTACAATTTGCAAAAAAAAACAAAAAAGTCTAAGCCAAAACACTTAAATCATTAAAAAAAACCTCTGCTACTGAACATAATTATTTCAGCACCAGATTTAGTTTAAAAATGGAAAGAAAAGACTATGCAGATCTTTGAAATATGTGGTGACTGCTGGTGCTGGTTATATGTGACAAAATAATCTATAGTCCAAATCCACTTACTAGCTTTATATGTGCATTCAAACTCTTCACACAGTATAAGTCATCAAATGGAGCTGAATCAGGTGTTATCATAAGTCAGAAGTTCCACACCAAAGCTCATTGCAAATCAACCAGGAGTCAATGGACAAAGATCAAAGCGGACATTCACAGGGATTCCAAAAACGATCCTGAGACAAGTTTACAACTACTTGTTATTATGTTGCCAAAGATCCACACCTCCATGTTCACATGTTGGAGGTTATTTTAGAACAACTTTTATTAAATATGGTGCTTTTCATTCCAAATAATTATTACACAAACCACTTTTCCTCTTGTTCCTTTTGTTCCTCCAGGGTCCCTGCAAGGGGAACACCAGAGGAGGCTTTACAAAGAGCTTCTGGCTAATTACAACCGACTGGAGAGACCTGTCGTCAATGACTCAGCCGCCATCCTGGTGGAGCTGGGCCTCACTCTGCTGCAGATAATAGATGTGGTGAGGACAACAGCATTTGTTGGTATTATTGTGTGTGTGTGTGTGCATCTGTGTATGACTTTTAGGGACATACACCAGACTTAAGAGCAGTTGACTGGGGACGGCTTGGGCAATTGGGACAAAAGCTGCGCCCCCAATTGGTAAAATGCTGATTTTTGGGTCAGTGGTTAAGTCTAGGTTAGGGTTAGGTTTAAGCAAGTAGTAGTTGTGGTTAAGGTAAGTTTATGGAAATAACCCAAAAGTGACTTAAGTGAACCTGTGTGTGTGTGTGTGTGTGTGTGTGTGTGTGTGTGTGTGTGTGTGTGTGTGTGTGTGTGTGTGTGTGTGTAGGTCTGTCATAGGCTACTTTTGGGGACACGTTTCTGACACACAGATTATTAAGTAATTAACACAGTTAATTGGGGACGGCATGTCCAACTGGGGAAAAAAGTCATGCCCGCAATTGGTAAAACACTTATTTTTGGGTCAGTGGTTATGGTTGGGATTAGGTCAGGATTAGGTTTAGTAGGTGGTTATGGTTAGGGTTAGGGTAAGTATCCAGGAAATTAATGTAAGTCTATGTAATGTCCCCATAAGTGACCTAGTGTGTGTGACAGAGTATTGGACGGTGGAAAGTGTACATAGGTGGTAGGTTATGTGGTTTGCGTTATGGTGGGCACGTATTGTTTAATGGAAACCTGAAGTGTGCTGCTGACTATTGCATAATTTACATTTTAGTTATTTAGCTGATGGACTCTATAGGATGGCAACAGAAAAAAACACAATCATCGCAAGTAAGGGTCAGCATCACAGTAATGCATTAGATCGATGAAAAAAACATTCTGTTGTCACTGAATGATGATGTATGGTGGACAACTCTTTAGTAAGAAAGTCCCAGAAAAAGAAATGTTTAAAAATTAAAAACTACAAAAAAATAAGTAAATGTTCTTAGAAAAAAATGACATTGTTATATCCAAAAAGTTGTTAGGTGACAAACTAATGTAATAATAGTTTCTGTGTGTGTGTTATTCTGATATGTTTATGTTTGAAGCTGTGGGCATCCATGGAATAAGTGACACATTCAGTGGACAGTCTGTGCTTATGAAACAGTAACATTTTGGCGGAAATAATGCACTTCTGCTGTCTGACTTCTATTACATAAAGACCCTCTGGACTGGGACACATGATAATTTTTGCCACACACACGCACACTGGGGACCTTGAGGTCTTCATACACTGTTTAACTTTACCACTTTAATGCTCTGATGCAGACTAAAGTCTTAACTAAACCGAAATCTTGTATGTCTGATTTCTCTATTAACACTTTTAAATCTGTGTTAATCTAGGGAAGTCTGGCTGAGAATGGTTGCTTTTCTGAGTCTTCTTCTACCTCTTCCGAAACATTTAGGGCTTAAGTATCTTGTTCCACAAGAGTTGTTGCTGAGGGAGGGGTTAGCACTGATTATTTACTGTTGCCATTCACATTTTCACATGTTCTTTAAACTGTAGTTCAGAGATGTCAACCTCTGTTCCTCACTGTCCTGACAGTGCATGTGTCTACCTGAGTTTGGCACCCTGACACATTCCCAATTTATGAAAATTACCATCCCTTCTTCCGTCCTTCAACCCATGACCTAGAAATCAATTCAGGTCAGAGGCCAGCAAGTCCTTCAACTGGTTGGTGTGTTTTTTTCACTGACACTTTCCGTCACACCAGCCATTCAGATGTTTATATTAGATATAAACTGTTTCTGTAACATGACAAGGTAAAAATCACAAGGTTTTAGTTTCCTTTTTTATGGCTGGAATCTACTCAGGATAGCTGTGGTCCTCTGGTTGCCCATTTCCATATGCTTTGGTGCTTATTTTCAGTTTTTCCTGTTCCTGTTTCTTTCCCATGATTACCTATTAAATAAGTGTTCCTGGAAATGTGGATGAACACTCATGCCTAATAGGAAAAAAGTGAATATGAGTATATAAGAGTTATAAGCTTGGCCTTTTGATAGGAGAGTAATGGACAATAAATATTTTACTTCAAGTGGATTAAAGAAAGTGAAGTCTGTGTCAGTGTGTATATTGTGTGTATGTTCATATGTTCACCATCAGCAGAATGCTTCAGGCATTCTGGCATTCTGACCTTGAATAGTGAGGTAAAGTTAATATTTTCAAGTAATAAATTTTACACGACCCACAGTACTATTTTTGTCATTTCAAAAAATTGCAAACACACACACACACACACACACGCAAACCACTGGGGGATTTGAAATCCTTGAGGAGACACGCATTCCAATCATTACCTTCAGCTGTGACTTTTGCTCCATCATCTGGGTCATCTGCTTTCAGAAAAGACATTATTAAAGTGGTTGCTATATGTGCCACATTTACAACTCCAAACTCTGAAAAAGGACTAAAAGAAGAGAAACACAAGATGGATGTACAGCGGATAAACCTATGCAATGTGTTGAAAAAGGGAACCTTTTCATGCAGCCTTTCTGTTTCTCTTAAGAATCCACGCAGGTATTCCTCTTCCCACTTTTTTTTACTCTGCACTGGGAGCTAAAATTCTGATGCTTGCAAAAATGCTAATTTAACCTTGCAGCTTTAAGAAAATGAGCAACATACTGTAATTTCCCAAATCTTATATAAAGAATTTCATCCATTTTGAAACCATTCCTATTGATCTTACTTTGGTAAGGACACAACAGAAGATTTTAGTCTTGTTATCGATGCCTATATTAGACAAGAATAAGTTACTGACAATTAATAATAATGAAATAGTCTTGACTTTTTAAAACTCATTTGTTTACATGGAATCTGGTCGCTTTTGATGTTTTTAATGCTCTGGATTACTCCTCATTTTTGGATAATTAAGCTCTGTATGTGATCATTAGGCTGTGGAAGTGCTCCTAAAATGATAAAGTGATGACAGCATTCACTAAATTTCCAGACTGTGTTTAAGTTATAACATGCACTTACATCTGTGGGTTTAGAAAAGAAAAAGACAGCATTATTTTTGTAATATTGTTTTTGTCTGTGAATATGATTTTATTTATCTAATGGCTGACACCATGACATTTTAAAGTTGATCACCACAGTGTAAACTCACTAGGACCATAGTGTTTTAATTGCCTTAAAAGGGCTGTGTAATTTGTAAGATGGAACTGTGGAACTGTTCAACAGAGCTACACTTGGTTACATAAACTGTTTTTACAAAGTTTTAAATAACTTGGTTTGTTCTTTTTTGGATATGCAAAACAACTGCACTGACTTGCTGATGACAAAGCCCTTTCCACTATATTAAACTATATTAAATATGGATTGGCCTGGTTGTCCTCTCTTCTATAAAAGAAAAAGTTATTCTCTTTTTTCCTCCTCTGTTTCTCATCTTTTTTTGTCCTCAGGATGAGAAGAACCAAGTGCTCATGACCAACGCCTGGCTGCAGCTGGTGAGTGGCATGCAAAATTTGAGAACAGCTCATTATCACCAATTTAATGTTTTTAAATTATATTTATTGATTTCATTACCCAATGAAATGTTAACAAAATATGTCCAGGGACACTATTTATTTCTTGGATTAATGATTTAATTATTTGTACTTGCTCACAGTCTAAAAGCAATATCCATCCATCCATGTGCATTTATGTGTGAGAGAAATAGAGAGAGAATGCATGTCAAGCAGCAGGAGAGGAGAATAATGAAGAGGGCGGGAGAAACAGTGCAGCACATTTAAGCAGCATATTTAAGTGGAAGTCAACTTGATTGTTAATGCCAATGGGCCAAAACTTCTACAGATGGATTCATAGCCTCAAGCCAAAATAGTCTGTGCATCAGTTATAGGTTTTTCAAATAGGACACAATTTGCACAGTGCTTACTGTTAAGTGCAACTGAAATCTCAGCTTGATGCTTTGAGAAGTCAGAGTAGCTAGAATAAGTAGACTCCAAGAAGCGGAGAGAAGAACCATCTCTAGTTAGTTATATTGGTGGTTATTGGTTATATACAATACTGCTACTGTCCAGAGTTCAAAAGAAAACTATACATGTGACTCTGTTAGTCAAAACAGATCTAAAAGTAGAGTATGTATGCATGAGATCCACAGTAGCTATTTAGTATTGAGTGTAGCTGGTTTTGTAACTGCAGAAGTGAAATGGTCAGACTGCTACATTTTAAGCCTTGTGGTATACTTGTCATGGTTAGAAACATGTTTTCGAAGAATAAGCTTTTCTTTCCTTCCTTGATCACTTACTTCATTTTCGTTTCCAAGATATGACCGTTCTCATTTCATCTGCCATTTCCTTCCCTAAAATTTAATTAGCTTAGTTCAAGAAGCCGACAAAAATTTGTCAGAGTTGAAGAGTTTAAGAGTTATTGCATCCATGTAAAAAAAGTAACATCATCTCAAAGTCTTTTGTGAAAATCTCTCTCTGTCTCAGTATTGGACAGACATCTACCTGAGCTGGAATCCAGAAAAATACCCTGGTGTCCAGAACCTTCGATTCCCTTCAGACCAGATCTGGACCCCTGACATCCTCCTTTACAACAGGTCAGAGCTGCCTGCTGCTACTCATCACCACTTTCCTTAAGTTGGAAAAGTGTTGAGCTTTTTCTTTCCTTTTTAAATATTGTCCTATATATGTTTTTTAATTTTTTTTTTGGGTGGGTGGGGGGGGGGGGGTGGGGGTAATCAAGTGTAATAAAACAGGTGTAATCCGACATTGTCACTCCTCTATAGCAGATAAACACACCTGTCAGAGTGTGTGTTTTCTTACTGTTTTTTATTTTTGAGGAAGTGTGTTCTAATCCTTCTTCCATGCCACTATTTTATTAAATTCCGTCTTTAATCTCTACAAATCACACCCAAACACAAAAGCCAGTGACACAGGCAGCAGGAGGAGAGACTGCATTTTAAGAACTTAAACAGAGATTTCCCTGCATTTATGCAGCTGATGGATTTTCCCACTGATAGAAAATTGCCATGATAAATACTTCATTCACTCTTTCTGTCAGTGACTAAATCTCAGCTGTCTCAGCTCAACCTGTTGATGTAGTAGCTGATAAAATATGTCAATCTCTTCAGGAATAGCCTCGCCTGTTACCAGTAAAGATACTAATGTCATAAATAAAAGTAGGTCATTTTTCTTCATATTAAAGCAAAAAGTCGCTGTTTATTAAGGAGGCATTAGGTCAATGTATTTTATTTTTATAAATGAGGCTGAGTGAGCTCATTGCATTTAGTGATTCGGGTCATGCTGCTGCTGTTTGCTTATCCACTGTTCTTCATGCTTCTGAGTGTGGCGTTCTCAAGTCAATTAAAAATGTAGGCCAATTGTTTTTCTACAAAACAACTTATTGCATTGGGTTTGTGTGCTTGAGTGAGAGACTGATGATTGGGTCTCAAACAGAGGGGAGATGGATAGATTCAGTCACAAAGAGAATGACAATGACACAGATATAGTGTGTATAGAGCCCTCTATGGAAATAATATTGTAAAACAAGGGAGATAGACAGCTTTGCAGTTGACCTTCACTGACTTTGAGGATGGATGGATGGATGGATGGATGGATGGATGGATGGATGGATGGATGGATGGATGGAAGGATGGATGGATGGATGGATGGATAGATAAAGGAACCTTATATGTTTCTCTTCATGCATGTATTTCCCACACAAACACGCACACTTGCATCATTACAGGGAACACGAGGACAAAACAAAGGGTTGGGCGTATTAACCCAAATTTTAAAAGCTCAGCTTTTAGACCTGCCAGGATTACCCATCCTAATCTCTCTGCTCTCACCCCTCTCTTTCCCCATCTCTGCCTTTTACCCTCTGCCTCCCTCCCTCCCTCTCTCCCCTCATCATCCATCCTGCCTTACCATCTCTCCTCTCCTCTTCTCTCATTCCATTTGTGGCTCCCTCCGTCTCTCTTTCATAACTCACTGTCTCACCATAATTCACTCTATTCAATCAACTCTTTCCCTTCATATTTTATCGTTCCCAGCCTTCAGCACTCCTCTCTATAAATCATCCCATCTACCTGTCTCTGTCTGTCAAGGTGTCAGCATGTTACTCTCTTTTTATGTCTCGCTAGTTTCCTGACTCTCCTCTCTGTGTGTTACTCTGCTGCCTGCTCAAAATCTGTTCACACATGAAAACAAAAACTCTGTCTTCTAAAAATGCCTTAAGATATTACTAATTTGCTTTGCTAAATTTTTTTTTTCATTAAACATGATCGCTGCTTGGATTATGTTCACTGGAAATATGTAATTTTTTGTTATTCAGGAAAGTGTACGAAGCATAGAACTTTGTTGTTTAGGTTTAGGTTTCTAAAGCTAAGGCTAAGTTAAGGTAAGGATAATTTTGGTTAAATATTGTATATGTTTAGACTGAAAATGCCAGTGCAGGGGTCTGCAATGGGGAAAGCCCAGTTGCGTGACGTCATGCTGTGAACTTAAATCCCAAACCCACTTTCCTCCATTTCCCTACCTGCAAACCCAAACAAATGGACACAAATGGAGTCTAGCCTGTACTTAGGCACAACAATGCTTTGAGCATTGACAATGCTAATGAATCATGCTGATGTTTAGCAGGTACAGCATTTATGTCTTGAAGGTCATAAACCTGGACAGGAAAAATCTAAATTTTGACCTGAGGATGGTGCTAGATTTTACAGTTATTACATCATCCTGTGGGGAACCAATTAATCTAGTAGATGTTGAGATATTTCATTTTAGAGGTGAAAACTTTGATCTGTTGCCAAATTTCCCGATAATCCATCCAATAGTTGTTGAGATATCAATTTAATAGCATTATGTTTTGTATTTGCTAAGGCAAATAAGTTGTATTTATTTTTTAGGAGACAAGATTGAAAACCAAAAAATACATTCATAACAACTTGATGAGATCAGCCATTTCTATTTCAGTATGGTTAATTGAAAAAAGGGGAAAAAAATGTGTTGATGTTGCTAGTTTTCTCCCTCAGGCTCTTGGTAACCTTGTTGAAGTTGGCGGATATTAACAATAATGTGAAACTGGAAGGGAAGAATCAGTTTACAGTCCAGTCAGAAGGTTTACATGCACCCTGAGGAGAGATGAAAATTTACAGCAATTCCAGCAATAATATGGATCGCTGCTGGAAACACACAGACACACAGACAGACACACACACACACACACACCTAATTAATGACACCACTCACCTCACATTAAGCTCTCTTCTCCACCATATCCACTAGTGCACAGTAAATATCTATATACACATATGCACACAAGTTTAGTTTGAGATGCAATCTGGCACAGGGATGCACAAAAATACATGTGTGCTGGCAGTACACACTTCACCAGCACACCGCACACACACACACACACACACATATACTCTGTCACACAATTACAGGCAATAATGGCACAACACACATCATTACTCAGTGGGCCACCAGTGTGCAGCCAATAACACGGTACTACACTCTTACTGTGTTGAACAGCGGATGCATTCAGACTTATTACAATGCTGCTCAGGTGAGAGCTTGCCATAAATCCATTCATAGGTTTCTATTGTTTTAATATGAAGTTAATGATGTTTAGGAAGTCAGATCCCATCTCAACATGGAGTGTGTTCAATGAAAAGAAAGGAAAAAATCTGATATTGTCTGTGATGAGTCATTCAACTAGTATTATCCCAGTGTGAAATCTCTCATATCACTCTCATATTGCTTTTCCTATTTTCAGATCATCGCACTCTCACTGAGTCAAAATGATGTTTCATGCATGGATAATACATATTGTGAGTCATGGATTTACCATCCAGGCCGTATCCGTTCATACTGCCTGAGGAGAATATTTCCTTATTCACCATATTTGCAACGGTTTTATACTGTGATTGACAGCAGCCATCTTCCAATTCAAATTAAAAGGTTTTTAACTGTATATCAAGGTGTTCTTGACTCATAAAAAGTAAACTCTCTGGTGATATGAGATTATCCTACTATTCCAGTCTTCTGGCGATCACCCCCTTTGTTAATTAATTTATTGCAAACATGGGGAATAACACATAAGAAAATCCAAAGAATTGAATACTTCAAGATTCAAAATGTTGTTTTTTAAAGGACAAATGCACTTTGCCTCTACTGAAACCGACAGTAAACCGACAGTATAAACCATGTTTATACTGAAACTGCTCCACTTTCATGAAAACTACAAACTCTTATGTTGGTTGTTTGGCTCCATCTCATTTGTCATAACAGCTGATCAGCTACGAGGGTTTGTGCATGCAAATGTTCGCATGACTGTTTTGTTCATGCTTGTTCTTGTGCATGAAGTGGTGCATTGTGTTTGCATAAAGAACACAGATAAAAAACAGCTATATAAGCCATTGACTTGCCCTCTCTCATTAGAGGTAAAAGTCAATGGTCTCACTTGACTGAGGATCGATGAGGCACATGAAGGACGTCCAACTCAGGTAAACCACAGACAGAATCCTAATTCTGGCAGCAAGGAAGGCGGATGTACAACACAGACAGAGCATTGTGACAGGCCATAAAGATGAAAGGGGAAATAATCGAATAAATGGGTAGTTTGAGGGATTTTATTTTGTATTTAGATGGCTGGATGGTTGAATGACTGGACAGATGGACTGATTCGATGACTTTTCTGTAATTACTTAAATGAACAAATACTAAAAGAAAAGAAAATATGGAGCAGAAGCATAATTCAAAGCACATTTTGTATTTATTCAAAGCACATTTTGGTTTGGAATATGTTTTATAAAAGAGCCAGTGAACATGAATGTGACAGTAAAAACATTTTTTCTGTAAATTCCTACAGTAAATTATGTAATACCTCAGGGTTTTTTTTAAATATAAAACTAGCTGAGCCAGTCACTATTTGCATGTCTGTCTGCATGTATACAAAGATTTACAAGAGTACAGTTTGAGGGTATTAAGTCCAATACTGTCCTGTTAATATCACTCTAACTTGAGAAGGTGAGCACCCAGGAGCCTAATTAAGTAAGTAAAGTAGAACTGCAATGATTAGTCAATTAACTGATTAGCCAATGTCTTTTGTCCTCTATAATAATCAACTGTCTTTTGGTTGTTGGCTATTGGTCAAGACAAGCAAGACATTTTAGGTTGCATCTTGATCAAAACAGTGATTGTCATTTTTCACCATTTTCTGAAGTTTTACAGACCAAACGACTAATTGAGTGATTGAGAAAATAAAAGCATTAAAAAACATGATAATAACAAGATTTATTTTTACAAAATAGAAAATGAAGAGGCATATAGAGTGCCTGTTCATGATTATTATTCTTCTTATCAACAATAAGGGAGTTTTTTTAGAAATTTATCAACATCAGGTTCAAACTCAAGCGTAATTATTGATGTTACAATTTGCCTACTTTCTGGAGTTTCTCACAACATTAAAAAAAAAAAAAGAATTTACACTTACAACAATTATGTAACATATCATTATCCTAACAAAATCATTCCAGTCTTCCTGTTCCATCTTTCCTTACTTACTTACTGATTTGAAGATGAAGATGTTTTAAGTAATCCATTCCGCATGGCTCATTATGTGTATTTGCGCTCTGCCTGTATTTCCTTGTTATAAATATATCCCACTGTAAAATGGAAATATACTGTACTTCTTGCCTGCAGCTTCCTTGCCCATCTAGTTAACCACAGAGCCTTAAGGCTGTCAAACAGAATGTCTGATGTCAAGACCCCCTGAGGCTGTTTAGTTGAATGCTTCATTCCTGGGATATGACATAACACACATGGATGGATAGGTAAGGAGGCACTGACCTGTGTGGCTTTAACTGTGAGTCGCTAACAGCTTCAGGGAAGGTGTTAGCTTTCTCCCCATGAGCGATAAGCCTTATGTTCTCGTTTAGCAGAGGAGTGCTATTTTCTTCTCATCTGTCTTGATGTGGGAAAGTTAAAATAAATGTTTACAAAGAAATTATATCATAGCTAAGGGCAAAAATGTACTCTGTACTCTTTGTTGCTCTTACAGCCTGAGAAGCCTAAACTATAAAAATCAAAACACAACATTTAAGGCACATAATGTTATTATATTATGTATTCTTGCTTAAAGACCACAGATCTTTAAATTTTTAAAGATTAGTGCATTTAACATATTTTAATTGTACATGATAATTTATGCCACCCTGCATGGCTTTCTCTCTATCTCAGATACACTTCTTCACATTGTGACTTCCTTCTTTTTGTCATTAGTAAGTCTTTGTGAATCTGTGTCTGTGTGAGGACATCAGCAGGTGTTGAGTGAGTGAGACGAAAGCTTGGTGACTCATGTCCCATGGTGCAGGAACCTGTCACTGCCACTATTGTTATTGCTTGTTGGTCTCTCCCTTACCCGGCTCTCACATGTCCATAGTATTCTTTCTTTTGTGTGTGTATGAGGGTACATTGTGGAAATACGACCATTTTCTGTTCTCCCAGGGCTATCGATTGTCACACAACACATACAACACATACAACACGTATTTTTGATCATTAAAATGTGTATGTTGCAAAAAAGACCATCATTTCAAAGTATTTTATCTCAAAATATTACTTGCTTTCAGTCCATCCCTATCTTGAAGAAAGCTAAATAAAGTAGAGTTATTTAAATTTATGACTGGAAAAGAACTCATCTCACTCCTTCTGGCACACTTCACATATTAAAACAGAGAACACGTCCCACTGTCTTTGTGTGCATGACCAAAGGAAAAAAGTTATGTGGCACTGCACATCTGTACTTACTATTCTGCACATGTGCATATATTGTACAGTATGTACTCAAAATTCAACACACACACACACACACACAAACACACACACACACACGCACACACACACACACACACACACTGTGCTTTGATGTGTGTAAGCGCTGATTGCAGGAAAGTGCACACCTTCAGATAAAGTAAGGCCCAAGCTTGAATAATTCATTGCATGACTCCGCCTTGGCAAACCCACACACCCCTTCCCCCGGTACCCAGAGCCACAGCTGATAACAACACACACAGAAGAAATAAATTACAACACTTAACCCCACTGAGAAGGTAAATCACTTAATCTCAGTGAAGGCAGGGACAAATAAAATTGGTCCACCTACAAATTCTCTTAAGATGCAGGGTTCTTTTCTCAAGGCTTTGAAAAAGGCTTTAGGATGTTTCTGACAAACTGTTGTTATCTCTTTTAGTGGTGACTGGATTGAGTGTGTTGATTTTTGAGTGCATATATAGGTGTATTGTGTGCACCTTTAGACTGTATGTATGTACAGCTGACCATGTGTGTCCAAGTTGGTGTGGATAGTGAAGTTCGAGGTTGGTGTGGATGGTGAAAAGCACTTCACTGGGCTTTTGTACGGTCTTTAATGACAAACGCTGCACTTGGCTGATAAGAATGTGTAGGAGTGTGCATTTTAGGGGCATTGCATGTATAAAATCTCCACGCTACTGTACTACTAATATTCATTATTCTTTCCCACTACTAAAAACTGATAGGAGCCTGTAGAGGAGGGATTTTGTCCTCACTCAGTCATTTCCCTGCCAGATTATTGAGTTTTCTACAATATCAACTTCCTTTTTTCTTGATACAGTGTTGTGTGGGGTTGCATTTCAGCAACATTCCTTACTGTTTCTGCCTCTGCACTCAATTATTTTCTGATGAAAAGCTACTATTTTTTCTCAATCAGAACATACTTTAAGAATACATTTATTGCCTACAGCAACCCAGAGGTGGATATTACTTAACCTAACTGCTACTAAAATGTGATCATACTGGATCAAATTACAAGTATAAATCCATGAATGTGTTGTTGTCATTTTTAATTTTATGTGAGTTACAGCATCCGAAATAATTATGTCTCTTAGCCCTAAACTAAACCATGTTGTGCAGGTTTTTCAGTGTTTAAGTTTTTCCTATTTTTACTTTCTAGACCAAAATGTTGCTGCACATTTTTCAAAATGCACAACTTGGCTTTAGCTGATTAAATCTACTTCAGAAAACTGAAATTAGTGGAGGCATTAAAAATTTGTCCAGATAAATTTTAGAGATTTTAAAAATGCTCCTGTTCTCTAAATGTTGCATGATTATATACGATTGTCCTGTGGAGGTTTTTATTCAGTTACCTCCATGCACACTGTCAACAAGTGAAAAAACATACTATCACTCCTGGGAGAAAACTGTCTCCTTAGGAAAACAACTGACAAAGTGTTGCGCTTGTTGTCTGGCTGATGAAAATAGATTTAAAACAAGTGTTATGTAACTGTAAGTGGGGGCATGTAAATCCAGATAAATTTTGACATTCAATTAAATAACATTAGTTTCTCTGTGAGGGGAAAAAGGTTAATCCAAAACACATATAGCAAAACAATAAATTGTATTTTCTATATTTTGCTGAAGTTTCAAAATAATCACTGGTTAATGTTGAATATAAATCACCTCTTCTCTTCGGCTTCCTGCATGATGTCCCTAAGGGAGCAACAATAGGGAAGAAATAAAAACTAGTGATAAAGAAAAGGAGAGAGTTAGTTGCTACAGTGGACAAATCTATGAGATTGTTGGTCATATTCTGTACACAGAAACAAAACAGAAGGTACTGCCTAAATTTTCTCAAAGTTCAAACATTGCCTCTGGCACTTTATTTAAGAGTTCACATTCTCACCAACACCAGAGGAGCTACTCTTTAATACTTAATTAGAGTTCAGCTGGAGTGCCAGTGCTGAAGTAGATCTAGGGTTAGGTGTCTTGAGCATTTCTTTTTAACTGTAAGAGTTCTGTCTGTCCCCAGAATTTCAGTACATACAGTTTCTACTATATTCAACAAATTCTTTAAGTTACTTATTGATCTTTTAGGTCAGAAGAATGAAGATGAATGTTGGAGAATTTTAAATGTAATTTTAATCTTAGTCACTTACTGAAGTAAGTAGTACTGTAGTTTGTTTAAAGTCACATTTAAGTCATTTTTGGTTTTGTTTTAGTAAGGATTTAGTCAGTGGAGCGCAGTTTTACTTCTAATTTTAGGTAATGTTTTAGTCATAATTTTCTCAGACAGTTTCATGATACTACAATGGATTTTGCTGAAGGATATTTCCCCTGGCTGTAAAAATTAAATTGGGTAAGCATACCTCAAACTACTGTATGTGTTCTTTTATATAAAAAACGAATGCCTAAAGAATAATGTAAAGTTTGTTAGAAAAAGTGCAATACAGTCATATTTCCCTAATGTCATATTTTTTCATATATGGAAGGAGACAAGTATATATATATATATATATATATATATATATATATATATATATATATATATATATATACACAAAACATAGCTACTTGTACTCTCCCCATTTAATTTTTTATTAGGGCATCAAAACACCCATCAAATTTAACTGTGTGCCCATTTTAATTAAATTTTTGTTATTAGGGCATCAAAACACCCATTAAACAAACATTTAACTGTGTGCAAAATCTGTTTGTTTTCACAATTTACAATAATCCTACTTCATAAATAGAAAGTACATAAAACAGTATAAAAAAGACTAACTAAGACTAATTAAAGTTAAATTACTCCTTCCCGTCTTTCGTTAAGCAGTTGATTATGTGGATGGGCGGGTTGCATAAATTAATAAGAAAATGCATAAATTAATAAGATGTTTAGCATGTTGTGTGTATGTGTGTGTGTGTGTGTGAGAGAGAGAGAGAGAGAGTGTAAATGCATGTGTCGGTTATACGCTGAAGTGTGTGTGTATGTGTGTGCATGCATGTGTCAGCGTTGCAAGTGTCGGTTATATATGGGGGGATGCCAATGTGAAACTATGGCGGGGTAAATAAATGAAGGAAAACAACAAATGCTTTGAGATGGCTGCTGTAATCTAGGCTGTCCGCCAGCTATTTCATCTCATCGTTACTTGTCAGGGCATAATGAACAGCGATTTCGCTGTAACTTTTGTTGTCAATATTTTTTAATTTATGCTGTTCTTACAATTTAGTCATAAAAATAAATATAAATACTCATCAAATTTGCATTGGCAAAATAAACACTGTTTGAGAATCTGGCAAGTCAAGTCAATTGCATCTCAAACTTTGAATATTTGAAACTTTGCAAAAACAAAGCCGTTCCATGGCAGCAGGTTGTGAACTGAAGAACCTTGATGAGGGCATCTGTGACTTTCTCATGTCACTGATTTGGTTCCTGTCACTCCGTATTTGGCATAGCAATAGAAGTAAATATTTCATTTTCCTTAACCATGGATTTCACTTGGGTTTTAAATATCTGTATGTGGGTTACAGAACTAAAGCAGCAGGCTGGTTAATCCACAGGTGGCAGGATAGATACATCAAGTGTCTGCTCACTGCTGTGGCAGGTTAGGTTGTAACAGCAAATGTAAACATAAATATATGATATGCACTAAAAACCAAATATATACTTTTCTTAATACTTAATTTGTCTTTACCAAATGTGCAGACTATTGTTGATTGGAGCAAACAAGAAACAATTCGTCCATCACAGTCTACATTCAAACAAATTGACAAAACCCATTTTGAAGTAACACTACTCTTTATTACTCTCTCCAGTGCGGATGAGCGTTTTGACGCCACCTTCCACACCAACGTACTGGTGAATGCATCAGGTTACTGCCAGTACATCCCCCCCGGCATCTTGAAGAGCACCTGCTACATCGATGTGCGCTGGTTCCCCTTTGACGTGCAGAAGTGTGACTTGAAGTTTGGCTCATGGACACATAACGGCTGGCTGCTGGACCTCCAGATGCTGGATGTGGACACATCCACCTATATATCGAATGGCGAGTGGGACCTTGTCGGTAAGTGGTTTTTCACAAGAGCAAAAACACAAAAATTTATCTCGTCATCTCCTGAGAGTCCTTCTACTTGAATGCTGAGGTGAAACCAACAAGGAATATAACAATACACAACAATTGCTGCTGTATTCAGTCACTTGTCTCCTTACAGCATTTGTGATGGTTTTTAAATATTTGACAAAGCTCAAATATTCAGGCACAACTGACTGAGAACATCTTTTCAAGGCTTCACAAATAAATTTAGCCAAAATTAAAGAAGTACTGTTATATAAATTTCAGTTTTCATTGTGGGACATTGTTTCAATGGTTGTAGCTGGATGAACTGGAAAGGGGTAAATTTTGGAAGACCTCCCAAGTGGGGTGTTTCCAGCTGGGACAGAGTAGCAGCAGATCCAAGTGCCTGGACCCCCGAGGGTGTTGGTTAGCTGGAAATGGGTGTCAGACATGAGCAGATGGCATGCAATAGCAATATTTGACACATTGGCAGGCATGTAGCCAGACCATATGTGAGAGCAGCACACTACATCCCCAGGGTTGGAGTTCAAGGTGAGTTCTACTATGACGTATCAAAATTTATTTATTTATTTTTTACCTCTTGTTGGACTTTTTACTCTTAGTATGAAGTTAAAGTATGTCAAAATAAAGACGAAACAAAATTCCAAGTCTATTGTGATTCAGATCCACTCCAGTAGATCATGTCATTGGTGCATTTCTGATGTTGTCCATGAATTGTTTCACCCATCTTTCCATTCATCCTATTTTTCACATGGAAAGATGGAATCATTACATTTGGTAATTACAGGAATTGGTGTATTGGTGTATGTGTGCACTCGTCCCTCAGGTGTCCCAGCCAAGCGTAATGAGCTGTACTATGACTGTTGCAAGGAGCCCTACCCTGATGTGACGTTCACGGTCACAATGCGACGCAGAACCCTGTATTATGGACTCAACCTGCTCATACCCTGTGTTCTGATCTCTGGCTTGGCCCTGCTGGTCTTCCTGCTCCCTGCTGACTCTGGGGAAAAGATCTCTCTGGGTGAGGGGACGCAGGACACATATTCTTTGGATGAAGGAAGATTGTTTAAAGTAGGCCTACAGTGCATTTGGAAAGTAAAAAACAAAAACAAAACTTGGACTAATGAGGTTTTCATAGACCTGGAGCAATATATAAAAATGTTTTAAGGATTTCAAGCCCATACAAATACTCTTAGAGCTGTAAACCAATACATAAACACAGTGAAGTGCACTCACATGCATTTTTGTCTGCAAACATGTCTTTGTGAATCATATAGCAAACCATGAATAAATGCATGTCAATGGAATAAGTGAATTTGAATTTTAAAATAAGAGGCTTGCTACTAAATTTATTTTGGTATTCTATCAGTGCCTGTGTTTTGATGAATAGCCATCTGTAGGTGAGCAGTCACAAGTTACAAAGTGTTTGAGAGATTTCTGGAACTCTAACCTATCATGGACATGTCAAAGCTGACAAATGGCTGTAGTCATAAGAACATAACTGATTATATACTTAAGTAATTACAAGAATAATTTCACACACCAGTGACCCTGATCAGATCATTTTGTATAAGCTTATGCTCTCTCTCATTCTGTCTTTCTTGATCTCTATCTAAAGGCATCACTGTGCTGCTTTCGCTGACTGTCTTCATGCTTCTAGTAGCAGAGATCATGCCGGCAACGTCCGACTCTGTTCCTCTCATTGGTGGGTTATAATTTTGTGTGTATCTGTCAACATGTAGCATATTGTAATGTATGAATGTAAAACCACCATGTATGAAGCAACAATTATACTTTTCCAGGCTGCACGTAGGCAAACGTACACCGGGGTCACTCTGAGATGTTTACATTACTGTTTCTTTTATACTTGCGTGTAGTATGTTTATTTTTGTTTTTGTCACAGTTTTGGACCTGCCTCCCAGCAGAAATTGAATCTGCGTGATGTGTGTGTGTGTGTGGGGGGGGGGCTCCTCTGCTTGTTTATGGGACCTACAATTATTCATAACACCATACTCTGTGAAGGTTCACAGAGACTCTTAAGTGAATCTTTAGAGAAGCATAATTCCAGCATAAGAAGGGAAGTAATTTTCCAGACAGGTGTTCATTTTTGAACAGGAGCTAACCAGAGCTATATTTGGCACTGTATTACTGCTCAAGTATGATTACTTCTTGTGAAAGGCTTTACCGATTGATGGAAAAGGGTTCCTTAGAAAACAGCCAGACTAAAGTGACTATAATATTGATTCAGTCTATCAACACACAGACATTACTGGCCAGTTCACAGTAACAACTTGGCTATCCCTCAGAGTATTTCTTGTAGTTCCTGTAAACACCAGTAATATAAAACATGCATTATCGTTGAGTGTTTCCAATGTTTCCAGTTGCCTTACAGTATATGTTCACGTGAAAAATAATGATTTAAAACCCATTTTATGGTTTAAGCTGGGGTTTGGTTTGAGTAGCCTGAGGGCATCTGTACATCATTCACACTGCCCCTGGACAGTGGCTGGAGTAATCTGGCTGGCCAGAACTAAAGCTGTCAGCACCATTAATAGGCTGTGAAACATCTGATTCTCTACTGGGGAGGAAAGAAAGGGGAAAAAGGAGGAGGAAGAAATAAAGGATGAAAGGGAAGAAGTGGCAAAGACACAGATAGGAGGGAATGAATAACCTTTGGGGCTAAAGTTGTCAGAGGATCAAAGGATTTGTGGAGAAAGTGAAGAGGCAGGAATGTTTAAACTCCAAGCACACAACACATACTTTGAATTATAACTGCAGTTTTACAAAATGTCACACATCATACATAGTATTAGTATACAGTACAAGTGTTTTGATCTAAGTAGTGTTTAGCTAAGTGCCCTCACTGAGCAAAGCTTGATAGATGCTTCATCAACAGAGTGATTATTATTATCTTTATTTCCTACACACAAGGCCAACTGTGACACTTTTAGTGGGCTTGTTAAAATGACTCATGCCCCTTTACAACACAGCAGCTGAATGTGGATGTGAGTTATCGTGGCTGCTTGAACTCAACTGTAAATATATGAAACACTGCTGCCTGAATGAGAACGTATGTCTTTTATCATCAGCCCTTAATCACCATATAAGCTAAGTGTGTTCAACTCATTGTGATTAATTTTGTTAGACCTATCTAATCTGTTTCAAGACCATTTTGCTTAGTTAATTTAAATTCTGTTTAATCCTAATTTTTAATTTAGTCAGTCAGCCATGAACAACAATGTGGTTTGTGACTGAATGTCTCACAATTATATTTTGGATTATTTCATATCATATCTTTAGTCTTCTTTTGACACTCCTCCCAAACAAAGTGATTAGTGATTTATTGTTAATCTTTTTCCACCTCTTGTAAACACATCCTTCAACACCATTTTCAGTGTTATGGTTCTTATTTCTTCACTCATCTCTCCTCCCATCTCATTGTTTTATTATTTTCTGCTCCACCTCTCTTTTGATCTTCTCCTTCTGCTTAAGTCCCCCTCCCTTTCTCCTCCCATCTTTCTTTCCATGACCAAACAAATAAGGTTTGTTGTGTGTGTGTGTGTGTGTGTGTGTGTGTGTGTGTGTGTGTGTGTGCTGGGAGAGAATAAAGTGTTCAGTTCAGCACTCTCTCACTGTTCCCTTAAGTGGGTGAAAACATCCCTCCAGAACCAGCACTAATCTCTCTGTCTCCTACTCTTTTTTGGTTTGTTTACCCCTATTCTCTGTTTTGTCAGAATTTTTGCATAGATTTGTTTCCCTGTTTTTTAGTCTAAGTGTGCATCTTTGCCCCTTGGCGATGTAACTTATTGCATAGATTGATCACATTTGCTTTCCTTTCATGTTAGTGTGAAATCAACCTATTTTTTGGAATTAATTCAAGCTTAATGTTTTACCTGTTAGTACATGTTAATTTAATTACCATGGGGTATTTCAAGAGGGGCTAAAAAGTAAAAAAAAAAAAAAAACACACGACCTTGCATGTTGAGGTTGATGTTTTCTGTGTACTTGGCAGCTCAGTACTTTGCCAGCACCATGATGATTGTGGGAATGTCCGTGGTGGTGACTGTCATAGTCCTACAGTTTCACCATCATGACCCTCAGGGAGGCAAGATGCCCAAGTGGGTAAGTGAGTGAAACTGATTTTATCAGATTATCATTACTATTGTCATTTAGTAAAAATGCCCAAGTTTGCAAGATTGTGTTACATTGCCATTCCCTCTCTCTTCTCAGGTTCGAGTGGTTCTGTTGAACTGGTGTGCCTGGTTTCTGCGTATGAAACAACCCGGGGATGAACGTAAGCGCCCTGGTTACAAGTACCGTCATGCCTCCCAGCACCACTCCAGCACCAGCTCCATCGAGATGGGTGCTCTTCCAAGCCTTACCGTGCCGCTCTCCCAGACTTCCTGCCCACCTTGCCCCACAGGCACATCCAACGGTTCCATGAGCCTCTACTTTGGCAGCTACCACCCCATAGATAGTCCACACTGCCCACCTTCTAGCGACTCAGGAGTAGCGCTAGGGGGACGTGCCCATGGCTCCATCAGTGAGGAGGCTGGGCCACCTGGAGGAGTTGGCAGTGGTGTTGGAGGCCTGGGGATGGGTATTGGAGGTGGGATGGGAGTCGGTATCCCCCCACCAGAGATCCAGCGAATCTTGGAGGAGGTGACCTACATAGCCCAGCGGTTCCGGGACCAGGATGAGGCTGAGGCCATCTGCAGTGAGTGGAAGTTTGCAGCAGCGGTGGTAGACCGGCTGTGCTTGGTGGCCTTTTCTCTCTTCTCCATAATTTGCACCTTCACCATCCTCATGTCAGCACCCAACTTCATAGAGGCTGTTTCCAAGGACTTCACATAGCTGGATGCAGCAGCAGAAGAGAAGTAAAGAAGAAGGGGCAAAATGATAAGTGATAAAGAAGTGAGAAAGTGGAAAGGGGAAGGAAAAAATGTAAAGAACAGTAGGAGAGTGGTTCTCAACCTACAGTCTATATGAAAGGAAGTGGTGGGTTACACAGATTTTTATGAAAAGAATGATAATATCTCTGAAAACTAGATGCAAAAAAGTAAATAGAGTCTTGGGGTTCTGCCAAGCTGCTGAATCATATAGTAAATTACACCAGTCAGGAGACAATATCACAACAATTGATGAACAAGTAATTTCAAAGACACATCATTATTTAACATGATCACATTCTAAATTAATTGAAAACACACAGATTCATAGTCCCACTTTGTCTCAATGTCAGTGACAAATTATTCATATCTAGAAGACGAAAAGAAGGCAGAAGGCTGGGAATCACAGAAGCAGTCGAGAAGGGCACAGTTTGAATTTTCTTTTTCACATTTGGTAAGATATCAATAAGGCAAAGGTAATGTTGCTTACTGCCTTATTGTGTAAATATTATATTATCTGCACTATTCATTTAAAAACTCTGTTCATACATTTCACATTACAATGACACAAAGGCCCACTTCACTGCATCTTCTCTGGTTGATTTCAGTCATCTTAATTATTGTTGAGCTGTATGTGCAAATCCACATGCGTATGTACAAATACTGCCTCTGTCACACACACTCCAAATGTTCACTCTCTGAACTCTCGATAAAGAAGCTTTTTCTGATGATGTACGATCTCTGTAATAATGTTAGCTTAGTTACTAAAATGAGATGTTTCACTGTGAACTTTGTTGTTTTTTGTTTTTTTTGCTTTCACTTTGACCACTAGACACAACTTTATTGCTTTTGGAGCCATTTTCTTTACTTATCAGGTATATCAGAGTAGGAGTGCTTATTTGGGATCACTTTTCACTTCATCTTGTCTGTTTTATTTTAAACTATCAAATATGTAATGTAATAAGAATAGATTGGAAAAGTGTATGTTGAGAATATTGTATGCTATAAAAAATGTAGTGTTGACTGGAAGGAAACGGTGGTGACCAGTTAAACAAGATGCACAGGTGTCAAACACAGTATGTTGTACATCTTTTAACCATCTGGTCTGACACTATACATGCAACATAATTAAATTTTCTGCAGAAACATTGTCAAGTATTGCAAAATTGTGGAGAAAAGTTGTTAAATTGCTGTAAAAAATACCCATATTCACACTGCTTACAAAGATGAGAAGGAACATTGTACTTCTTGGAATTCACTGTACATAAACGATCACTGAAGATGAAGAGCGATGTGACTTTTGAACCTCTGACAACACAGACCATATTTAAAGGCTTGACAGGAAGAGGAATACTTCACAACTCAAACTTCCAAACTTTCATGAACTTCCATCACTGGAGAATATACTGTAGATTTATAAAAGGCCCCTGTGTCAGTAACAGTTTTGTCTGTGTTTTGTAGAGGGAGCCGAGCACACAACAAAGTTGTTAATGTATTTAGTTTTCACCTCCACCTCCCAACCATCTCTTTGTTGTAGGTACAGTCATTGGTCTCTTTTTCTCTTTCTCTGTCTTTCCAAGTGTGAGTTTTTGGCTTTCTATGTTAATAAAAGTCTATTTATTCTCTGTATAACAGACTCTGTATAGATCTATGGAGGGAGGGAGATTGTTTGGAGGAGCACATTGAGAGAGTAACCATATCATATCATCATAGTACTATAATAGCCCAGCTTATGTGGTGGAATTTACAGCATTATCCCAAAAAGCAAATAAAACCTGAATTCTCTCCTTAGATTTATACAGCTGCAGGGTTAAACAAACTGTCCACACATCTGCATAAATCAAAGGTGAAAACATAAGCCAACTTAATTTCAAGCTTGTTAAAGTCTATCCACAAAGTACAAGCTCAATCAGAACGCCAACTTGGAAGAAAACAGATCATCTTGATGTGTGCAGTGCGAAATGTAAAGGCTCTGTTAATGAGGAGAGTCAATTAAAATAAGTAATTTAATTGGTTGTGATGAAGTTGAGTAATAGCACACAAATTACATATTTAAAGATGAGCACATCAACAAACAGAATGTCAACATCAGTGTCCCCAGTGATAATTAGGGAGATGAGTGAGCCATTAATATGTGTAGTGTTTTTGTCTCCAGCCTTCATCTCTTTGAAATACTCAGTATTCCATCATTTTTGATAGACCAAATCATGCTAAACTTGATAGAAAGGCAAAAACATAAATAGTTAGCCTTAGCTGTGAGTCTTTGCTGTGATCCTCAAGGCAAATGTAATGTCTGCCAATTAACAAGAGAAAGTGAAATTTAATTGTCTTTGGTCTGATGTAACAAAAAGAAGTAAAATATTGAGCAGGAGAGGAAATCGAATAGAAATCTTAACTGAAATAGGCCAAAAAAGCATGGAAGATGAAGAATGTGGGGCATGTTTTCCTTTTGTGATCTAGGAAATGTGCTCTGATTTCTTTTTTGTGTGGCCAACAAAGCCTTCCTCTCAACTTCAAATTGTTTGATGTTTTGTGGATGAACTCCAATCTATAAGACTGGGCCCACGTTTCAGGCAGAATGGTGTAATTAAGAATCCTTAAAGAGATCAAGTTTTATTTTAGAATGTCTGTAGACTGGAGGGATATCAAAAATCCCTGACTGAGTAAAGAGAGACGACAATGCCCTCTATCAGTCATTGCACAATATGTCCATCAACTGAACTCCATTGTGAAAAGATCTTAAAATTGTATTTGAAGCTACAACTAGAAACTAATCACTTTGACATCACCTTGAGTTCCTTAGCTGCAGCATTTTACTAAATTAAATTTGTTGACTTGGCCACCAGACTGAGCAACGTTTTACTTTTTACTTTACAGAGCCGCAATTTATTAATCTTGTAAAATGCTAGAAACATTTTGGCTAAAAGGCTAAGACTGAAAGATAGCTAACCTGGCTGACATCAGTCAGTGCTTCTTTATGGAAAATGCACTCAAGCATGATGTTGTGATCCTGGTTATTCCAGGACTGCAGTAACTTCACGTCCAGCAACAGTTGATGCCATACATCCAAAGACCATGGTGATGTAGCACTGTCATCAAACTGTATTTGGGTACAAAGAAAGCAAAATATACAATATAATACATACAATTTGCAACACCATGCTCACTTATTGACATTGAAATATAATAGTCATACAAGAGCCATATATTCTCTAAATAAGGTTTTATAGATTATTGCAAAATCTGCCCATGGAATGAAAAGGTTCAGCTATATGTTATATGTCTGATCTGACTGTTGTCACTTGTTTCATGAAACCTGGAAATAAGTGAATCTTCACCTGAAACAATGAAAAATGTGTATTTTTATTTTAAAAACAACTTAATTTAAAAATATTTTAGGCCGAAATATGAGATTGAACTGTTCAGATAACCATATTTAAGAAATGCACAGAAGAAAAACAGGTGTACTCAACTTATACTTAAAAGGAGAATTAGTTGCTTTGCTGTGGTAGGAAGACTCCCCACTGAGGACTATACACGTACACTTTAAAATGTAAATGTGATGTCTAAAAATGTGTATACACACTATGTTGTGTCATGTGTTTCTATGTGTGTGTGTGTATGTTGGTGGGTGTGTATACGTGTAACACACGGGGACATTAAAGTGCTGAGCTATGCCTCCTGCACTGTCAGTAGTCTAATCATTTATTAAAGGGGCATGGGAATAAAAATTAGTGAAACAGTCCATGATGGAGGCAGATGAAAGTACTGCAGCTCATGGGCAGATGGATACATAGCCCTTTGAATTGGCCTTTTTAAAAAGAGCGTTAGTAGAAAATTCTCTCTATCATATTGTATGATCAGACATTGCTTAATTGTTATAACAGTTGTCATCCGAGGGACCAATCATACTGCAAATAGTGAAGCAGCTGTATTTCCTATGCAATAGCGTGCTGATACAATTGCACCATTAAACTTGGATGCAACTTTAAATTTAAAAGCAGATAAAAAGGATGCGCTAACCTTCTGTGATTTTCATGACCCAACGATATGTGATCTATCCACGCTGTATAAGCGCTGCAATGTCTGGCCCAGTTCTACAATTTTAAATATGGGGTAAGGTAAAGTCACATTTATGGTGGAGTAGACAGTAAGACAGTAGAGTAATTGGGTGCAATATGGATGAATTCAGTGTGGTAGAGAATGAGAAGTCTAACAAGAAATTTCAAGAGAGTAACATAACCCCAAAAAGCAGAGAGGTTAAAACGAAAACCAGATATGCTGTCATGATTCCCTTACATTCTGGTTTAAATGGATGGTTAAAAAGACAGAGCACGGGAGAGATTGAACTGAAGGGAAGCAGCCAGTCAGAAGCCAAACATAAAAAATATTACATAACAGAGGATAATCAGGGAATCCCTGCTACAAGGCTAGATTATAGGTTAAGTATATGAATGGTGAGGTTACGATGAAGAGTGAACTCTGGCAGTCCATATGTTCATGTATTTGTGTATGTGTGTGCTATGGTCGTTGTATTTTAGGAACAAAAGTCTGTCTCAAGCTGTCCCATATGGGGACTATTTTGAGAGAAAAATTTAGTGCTACAATGTTAAGATTTAACACTTATTTTATTGCAAGGAACCCTGTTGGTGGGGGTGTGTTGCTTCAGGTAATGATGAACCATTTAACAAAATCCAAGATATTCAGCTGGAGTGACAGATCCATGATAAGGCTGAAGGCTTAATAGACACTGTTTGACCACAGCAGAAGACAAAAAACTGCTTGTGATTAACCACTGAAACTCCCTCGCTTACACTCACCTTTCCAAGGACTGAATTTAGCAGGCCGTATATAACCATATATGTAGCTTTCCGAAACAGACAATCTGACATTCACACCCACTTTAAACCATGACTGGCCAAATTTGGAGAGGGGTTTGAACTTCTCTCTATATATTTTTTCCACTCTTAACACATGAATCTCTGTCACTTTTCATGTGTACAACTGAGTGAAGCACTATGAATGCTTTCGAGGAGACACTGCATGCTGTTATCCCCCATCTCTATGAGAATGGGTTTCAACCAGCTAAAAACACTTTTGATTGATTTGATTGGACAACATTGTCTTATGTTCTAGTTTTGTTCAGATCTCCAGAAATTTTGGCTCAAAGACAAACAGCCTTTTTTACTATACTGTGTTAAATGTTAATCCTCCTCCTCCTCTACTCTGCAAGACAGTCCCCTTATGTTCTGCGTGCCTTTGTTATATTCTGGATCAAGTGTGTGTGAGAATATAAGGGTCTGTAAATATTTTGTAATGTACTGTAGCCTTTGCAAAATAGATACAGTACACGTAGAAAGTAAGTAGAGAGGGTGTGCCCCAAGTTAGGCTGCAGAATCCTCCAAATTTGTTATTTTAGCAATGAAAAATGTTTAATTATAGATCAGGATCTATATCAAACTACATGCAGTGATAAAATCTGCATGAATAAACAAACTCAGGATTTTGTATAAGAATGAAATGTACAAAATTTAAAGTTTCAAGTTCAAATTTCAAGAGCTATGGTAGAATATAGGCAGAATGCCATCTATATGGTCCATATCACTATGGATAGATACATTCTTGATGTATTTTACCTAATTTTAAAAATTTGACTGTTTTTACTAATTGACAGACAGAAAACACAAGCACCTTGGTGTAGATAATGCACATTTTTAAAACACAAAATGTACATTTGGCAGAGGCCATTAACTCCAACATGGTTACCATCCTCATTACTGTCTTCATAGGAACAAAACCTGGCACAGAGACATCAGTAGAATCTTGGTGCACATAAACAACGACCATCACTGGAGGCAGGCACAGTCAAGGACACCCAAACTACCCAACTGCAGCCACAACCTGAAATGAGAAGTAAACACACCCAAACAAACCACAGACAAATTAAACTCCTGCTGGCATAAACCTGAACTAGTCAGTAACCTAAACCTGACACTGCCAGTAAATCCACAAGGCTCAGTCTGACCAAATTGTAAGAACAACAAGGTATTTTGGCTATTTATTCCAAAGACAGCAGGTACAGTAAGAAAAATCTCTGCTATATACAGTTTTGTTTTTGTTCACTTGTTGTTGTTTTTTTTTTTTTGACTGATCAAAGAGCTTGTGACACTTTATAGGCCTAAAAGGCATGAGCAAGTACATGCAGGTTATATTCTATGTCAAGCACGGATGATTTTGGAACCAAAGGCAGCATCCTGAATGTAAAATATACTGATGACTTTATCTGTGATCATGTACATTTTATGGGTGAAAATATATATATTGTCTCTGTGGTGTCTGTGTGCACCTGCAAATCATCAGTTTCTCTCATTATCATTTTTTATCTTTGCATACCTCAGCTCTCTGTGGATTCCAACAGTTCGAGAGAGGAGCCTCTGCACCATGAATGCACCGTGGGCCATTACTGCTTCATAATACAGAACACCAACAACTCAATGCAATGTAGGAAAAAAATAGAAAATGACAAAAACCAAGACAGTTTTATTTGAGAAAGGCAAAAACAGAAAACTTTGATTCAAATTCACTGTAGGATGAGGAGAGCATGCACCTCTTTGATTTTGTGTGACTGTAGCAAAGCTTAACACAAGGATGTTTGTCATGAGGGAAAAATATGATCTTCCAAATTAGGTTTACCCTTGTAATTATTCTGGAATTTTGGGAATACATGTTGTAGCAGCGACTCAACACAGTATATACTGTTTAATTAGAAATCTATTTGTTCTCATATCCCTCTGAGCGGTATGTGAGAATTTCACACATCAGGGATCAGAAATAAAACAGATTTTTATTTAGGTATTTTACTTATGCTGCTCTTAAATGGTGCGAATTTTTTCTTTTTTTTGCATTAAAACCCTCCTCATTAATTGTCTTAAGTTTTGCCTCTCCTCAGTCACTTCCTTTGCCTGATATGGCTTGGATTACATGCATAACTTACATTATGAAAATTAGATAACAGTGTTAGGGAAAACAAACCCTTGGAACAGATGCTCTTACCCTAATGTCATCAACACTGCCTGGTACACATAGCAAACCCCCAGTGAGGAAGAGCATCTCAGCTGCTCTTCTTCAAATGCTTGAAATATTGTGCCAGACCTCCACAGTCAAGGGATTTCTGAGATGACAACATGTCAACATATGTTGTTGTCGTTGTGTCTGTTGTGCTTGTTGCTCTTGTTGTTGTTTTTATGTCAGGTCCAGCAACAGGAAGCTCTGAAGTGAGATTTCAATGATGTAAAGCAAAGGTGGTAAAGTGGCACCTGGATGCCTCACATACTCACGTGTAGAAATTTGCAGGCACCACTTCCAGACACACTCACACCCACACATAAACACAAACATGCTTGTACACGATAAATATGATTTGCACACACTGTGCACAGCAGGGGCCTGAGTGAGACCAGATTGCATGTTCAGAGAGTGTCAAACGGTCAAATTGCTGAGCTCAGCGTGGAGCTGATGTATACTTCACAGGGTATCAAAAACTTATGAACCAAACAGATGCTTTCCTTTTTTTTCTGGGAATACAGATTAAAATCTAATCTGTGATGGTTAATAATGCAACTACAATAGATGGCATACCGTAGTTGAGTTATTTTGAAATCCAAACCATAAACAGGTCAAGGGAGCTATGGGGCAAAGTAAGGAAAGGGCAGGAAAGTAATGAAATCCATAAAAAAGTTATGGGTTGAAGCTCAATCTTATTACCGTCCAATATGGCACCGATGTCTGCCTGCTGAACTGCTGGCCCAGCATTATTAGTTAAAAGAAAAATGAAGCTCTTGCTGTGTGTGTGTGTGGTCTGTCATAGGCTGCTTTTTGGGACAAATTTCAGATGTAAGACCAGTTACCTGGGGACAGCTTGTCAAAAAGCTGACTGACCAAAAAGTCAGCTTTTGGGTCAGTGTTTAAGGTTAGGGTTGGGTGAAGGTTAGGGTTATGGTTAGGCTAGTAACGGTTAGGGTAAGTCTCCAGGAAATTAAAGTATGTCTATGAGGCCCATACAATATTTCACCCACCTGCCACACACACACACACACACACACACACACACACACACAGACACTTCTCGCCTTTACCTCCTCACTTGCTCCCTCTTCACGTTTTCTCATTCCCGTCCCAATCAGTCTACCACTCCCACAATCCCCTGGGGGTTGGAGTTGAGAAACAACCCTGCTGGATGCTGCTGCCACACCAGATGATCGTCTCTCCCCTTCTCGCCCTGCATGTTGCCAGGCCACCTGTTCGGTCCTCAGGTTATATCAGTCTCTGACACTCATACACTAACCCAGTCTAATCAGTGCCTTGTTTAGAGAATCCTTTTGTTCTAATTTCATTTGTTTTTGTTGCTGCTCACTTGTTTGCATCACTTATATCTTAACTTTTACTGGTTGAATTGGCACAAAATTTTGTACATACATTCATAATTCCCAGATGATGAGTCCTGGCTTTTCCTCTAGCACCATCATGAAGTTCACATTTGTAGTTTTGAATGAAATATTTGAATAACCACTGGATTGATTGCCATGTAATTTGGTACACACATTCATATCCCCCTCTGGATGTATTGCAATAACACTTTGGATCCCTCTACTTTTCCTCTAGCGCCACCATCAGGTCAAAAATTTTACTTGCGCAATACTTGGTTTATGACAAAGTACCTGCAAAACTGATAACATTCCCACTAGCCTCAATTGTTCTGTGTTAAGTGGAAATCAGCAATGTTAATATAAACTTCCTAAGTTAAGATAGGCTACTGAACATGGTAAAAATTTTTAACGGCTACACATCAGCAGGTTAACATTGCCACTGTGAGCATGTTAGCATATTCACGTTAACATTTAGCTCAAAGTCCTGCTATCCCTGAGTACAGCCTCAAAGCCTCTGCATCACAATAGACTTTTAGTGTTGTTATCTTTTCTCTTCTGGTTTGTTTGGTTCAGTTCTGTTCTCTATATCCTGTTTTTGTCTGTTTGATCATTTTGGTTTTTTCCTGTGCTCTCTTCTCTTCTCTTATTGTGTTCAGTTTTTTTATGTTCTCTGGTGTGCTATTCCGTTTCAGTAATTAATTAAGGCATTATTTAATTAATTCTGTCGTGACACTTTCATTACTGTAATAAGCTGTGATTCATTTCAGTGGGTGGGATAAAGGGACAGCATGAATGCTAATGTGACGCATCCCAAAATGAGAGAACGGCACTGAGGCTGGCTGGAAGGGGAGTGTTGTCCTCCATCAGTGTCAACTCCTTTCACTTTCCTTTGGGTTTCCTGACAAAGCAGAGCCCTTCCTCCTTTCTGTGGGCCAGAGGTCTGGATAGCTGTTTACTTGGCTCTGTCTGCATGTTGGAACCAAAAAAAAGTTTTATATGTGAGACGTGTAAATCCCCCTGAAGAGATACAGCGGCAATTAAATGAGTCAAATGATATTCATATTCATGGCACACACCAACAAATGAGCACAGCCTTTGCAAATATGTACAATAAAGTCTGCCAAGAGATGATCTTGCCAATTTTCAAGGACAACCAGAGAGAAAGCTGACCTCTGAAATGATTATTAAGAATTACAACCTAGATTCAACCAAAATCTGAAATCTACATGCATTGAATGTTTTAAATAGGGAATGATGACAAAACCAAACACATTACAGCAATTAAACAATTTTTCATCTACTATTGAAGCTATTAGTTTCAGCGTGCTCAGGAGCTGGGAGAATAGGCTGCAGGTCAAATCTTATTAATTAAAAATTTGAAAGAAAGAAAGCATCAAGGAACATGATCAGCATACATGCAAGTGCACACAGACAGCCACAAATGAAAAAAGCACATACACACTATGATACACAAATACCTGCAAGAAAACAAGCGGGCATACACAAACATAAAAACAGTACAAGCATTCATGAATCGCTCCCTTTCAGCAGCAAATATGAGATAATCCACAGGCATGAAGTAATCTGAGTGAATGTGCATTTGGATTATCAGTCTGGAACAGTCTAATCTGAAACACTTCTCAAACTGGTTGACTGAGAGGTCATGAAAGAGCTTCAGCCATGTGGAGATGCAGCATGTCGGTATTCGCAGCAGTCAGGATGATTAGTAGCATTCAGTCCCAACTAGCTGTTGCAGCCCAGTTTTACTCTACAGCTTTAGGTCCAAAACATTCATTTTTGGCTGCAAACAAAAAAAGACTGAAGATACACATTTGTTACTATGGTACAAACTTAGTGAGAAATACAAAGTGTTGTGACTGTTTAAATTAGCTTGGTTGGTAACTGAGGTTCTGAGTTTACTCCTACTATTGGCATTAAGCATGCAACTTGTTCCTGTTTAGGTATTCATTAGCTGCTATTTCAAGTTCTTCTGACTGCTGGTACATATTACCGCCAATGTGACTTTCATCATCATGATGCATTATGTGACAGCTGCTATGCGAGATCTACAAGCTCCCTGATCAGGTTTCCAATTTGTGATAATTTACTTTTCCGTTGTACCACCCTCGTTCTGGCTCATCACTACACTACTAAATTTATTCATGTCTTACATCTTACATCTTACATTTTCTTTTCAAAATCAGCATTCAACTAGGGATGAGTGATATGTACAAAATCAAATAAAACAATATTTTTGACCAAATGCTTCAGTATGGCCATTGCAACAATATTGCTCGGATGACTGTTGGTGTTTTCACAAAATATTTAAACAATGAGATTTTTGATAAATAATCATCAGTAACATGAATATAATGACCAAATGGGTAAAGGAAGAAATCAGATAGAATAGTCTGTTAAGTTCAGAAAATTACATCACTTTACTGTAATACAGTCTTTAAAAACAGAAAAAGACAACACTTATGCCATATCATCTTTGGCATCTATAGTGGTATACTGATTTAAATCTGTAGGACAAATATTAAATATAAAGAGCTTTGATGTGTAATTAGCAACCCAGGAATAGGATTTAGTCACACAACAAATTAAAGTCCCTCTCCAGTCAAAAATGTGTTTTTCTTTTCCTTACTTAGTTGGATATTTGGGCTTCATCGTACAGAATGATATATGTGCAGAGTTTGACACTAGAAGACTGTTTTCACCTTCACCTGCTAAAGGGGGAAAGTGTGTTCTGTGCTCGCTGAAAATCAGATTTTAAGTCATTTACTTATGAGCATGATTTGTGACATCACAAGTAATCTGGAACCAATCATGGTCCAGTGTATAACTTACACAAATGTAATGTATGAATGTAATGTAACATGAAACCTCCAGTGCGCAAACACTGAGAATTGACTTTACACTGAAAGAGGAGACATCTTGTGTCCAGCAGTCCAACTTTTGAAATAAAAATATTTGCATAAATTCTGGATTTTCACTAAGTTAATTGAACTTTCCTTGTAGAAAAACCACAACGGACACAAATTCGTTTTCAAAGCAAAGTATGTTTATCTCTTAAAACATGGCCGAAGGGGAAATTTATACCACTTATGGTTTAGAATTAATGCTTTGTGGAGTCTTCATAGCTGTGAACTTCTTTTACTCACTACATGAGAGAACAAAAGGGAGTTTTTCCATGAAAAGTGAGACTCATCGCCCTCTTTCAAAACTCATTTCTTAGCAACATTGCATTCTGGTATATCAGGCTATCAGTGAAAACAAATGTCAGCTGTAGACAGAATCTCTGTCGTCAAAATCTGACATTCATCAATGATGATTTTTGGGATTCTTTTGACTGTACAGCAGTGATAAGATGACACATCCCCATGCATGTACTCCAAACATTGTTCCACTATTTTACCATAACAACCTATTTTCAAAGAAAGATGTGCCATTTTGCAGCTCATCCTCTCTGTGTCGCAGCTGTGTGAGTGCATCTCAGTGTGTGTTGCAGTCTGTAGGGATTTAGACTCCCAGATAAGTGACAAGTAGCCACTCTGTTACACGGGAAATTCAGTCAAGCCAAACTAATGCAGATGACCCCAGCTGCAAAATGCTCATAATATTCTTATTCAGCACAGGCGCATACACTTTACTGTGTACACACATTAACACAACTGCATGTGCATATGCAGACTTGCACACATGCATGCACGCATACACATATTCTTAACAGGAACTGACACATTCTTTACACAGACGATAATGGTCTCATCCTCGTGTCTGTCCATTTGCTAATGTCCCATATGCACTTGTTTGGTTAGAATTCAGCCCTTCTGCCTGTCTGCATTCTCTTCAATGAGTCACAAAGTACAAGTGCATCCCTTGTGTGTAAATAGAGCATGCATCTCAGTAAAAAGACCATGCTAAAATAGTCTCTCTGATATAATCAGTTCGTGACAGTCAGTATGTTTTATTATTTCCTATTTACTTTGTAATCAACAGCAATGTCCTTTTTTATGCTTTGCCAAATTTTACTTAACTCTGTGATTTTATTTCCCTTAATTAGTTTTTAACAAAGCCTGTGGGCATTTCCCTCAGTAATGATGATTTAAATAAATTGGTTTTGAATGTGCTTATACAGAAATTGAAGGTAGGCAGCCAAAAATTGCCAAACACTGGATCATGAATTGAATCATAGTTGCACCAATTAATCAAAACATATTTCTTTACTGTGTATTGAGGCTGCTGTGGTTGAGAAAATTTAAAGTGTTGCCTGGTTCACAGTAAATTTTCTGTGTTTGCTGACCACTGTTCCATAGAAACTTGTGTCCTTACATTCAAAGAACTGTGTTCATTTGTCAGATATGTGATTTATTTAATCAATTTTAGCTGCACTGGTAATATACATGACATCACATCATCTATGTTTTGCAAGAGCTTTGAACACTACATAATAAAAAAAACTGAACACACAATTTAGGGCAGAACATTCTTCAAACTTTTTCATTCAATTAATTTTTTTTCACTTTATGTTCTTGAACCACGTCCTTCTCCTCACCTCTGCAAGTGTGAAAGAATGGAGGAGTTGTTTGACAGCACTCAAAGTTTAAGTGGACAGGTTTCTCTGAACACTCAGCAGAGGCATAAAATATGAGAAGCTCTTCTTTCAAACCCCCCTCCCCCCAAAAAAACATCTTATCTCTACGAGCTACGTGGGCTGACTCCTACTGTAGGAACTCTGGAGGCTGTGCAGACACAAAGAAATGGAAGATTTAAAACAAAAAAATATTTAAAACAAAAGTTACAGGAATTAAGCCAATTTTCTTTCAGTTTAATGTCTAATTTAAGTATCTGAAGGTTACATTCTGTCAGTTTATATTTATTTGAAAGAAAAATGGAACAATATCTCAGAGTCCCAGATGATTGATGTGTTTTACAACCAGCAGATAAAAATTTTCCCACAGGAAAACCATTGGCTACAATGCCAACCATAATCAATACAAAAAATTCAGACCATAGTCCAGTCTTGTTCTTTTAAACAGCAGCAACAATCACTTGAGCTTCATCTTAAATCAAATATTTATTTACCATAGTCATCATAAACTTTTTATTGTAGTGATTTTGTTTAAGGATCAATTTTATGTGGTAGTTTAAAGTAGTGCTTCTTCCATGTTGTTACATATGTATGATATTGCTGCAGACCCCAACCATGGAGGCCTACTTAGATGAAAGATGTTGCTACCGTGATTTAATATCCACACATAAGTTAAACATCATAAATGATGTGCAGTTCACCAATCGTTTCTTTCACTTGACCCACGACTTCATTGTTCCTTCTGCCTGTTCTGCAACTAACTCTCCTCTCTATCAAGCCCCATTTCACGTGTGTGTATCATGGCAGGTTTAATCTGCCTCATGAGAATAAAGACACAGTGCCAAGCCTCCCCAGACTCCCATTGTAGTCTGCAACAAGGATAAAATCTTATTGATTTATCCATCAACGTTTCAGCAGACGACAATAAGAAACAGATGAATGCCGCCACCTGAAAGCAGCTTAACTTGTTTTCGCCACAAACAGTAAACTAGAAAATTACTGTATTCTATTCTACTCTATTCTATTCTATTCCAATCTTGTTGAGTGAAAAACAGGGCAGCTGCAGACCATAAATTAGCCTGGTCTGGAGCCTGTTGTCTCCTTTTAATACTAAAAGGAGACATGGAGGTCAGAAGGGTTGATGCTTAATAAGGAACTGTAATAGTACATGAGCAGTTCCTGAGACATATGACACTTTATCAGGGTGAGAAGGACGGAACAGGAGAGGCCCAGGGAGGAAACTGTAAATGAAATGACCGTTAACGTCAATGGATATCCATTCACATAGTTTCAAGCTCAACAATGTGTCTCAAGCTCTGTCAGAGGAATTCAATGTGAGGACTCCCCTTCCACAGAAGCAAATATCCAGTATGTATGGCTTTCTGAGTCTGAATGACTTTCTGTTCATCACTCAACATGTTAAAACTGATACATGCGCTGATACGTGATTCTTTGAAGTGAGATCAGTTATTTGCAAGAGGTCTGTTCATATGACAAATTTTCTCTGGTGTGAATGTTTCCTGAGTAATTCATCTTAAATCAAATGAAGAAGGTGGTTTTTGACGGACACACACACAAACAAGCATTGAGAACAGTGGTGCGCTCATTGCAACCCAGTCTATATAATTTGGTAACATCAGTCAGACTTGCACACCAAAATTAGTCATCTGGTGATGCCTGGAGTCATATTTGACTCGTATCACTTTAGATATCAGACAGCACAGAGACGTCAGCTTTAAAAGTAGGCTGTCAGAAGACAGCGATCTGTGTGGGTTAGTCTCTCCAATGTGCAGCTCTTGTTTGATACATGTCTCATCTCATAAATCTTTAACCTGAAGTAGCAGTGTAAATTTAGATCATTTCAACATGTACATGGATGTGGTGCCACCTGGAGTTGACTAACAGTACTTCACTAAAATGACTATCCAGCCAGCAGTGGACATGGTACTGTGGAGAAGCTGATTTAGTGAAAAAAAACTATTATTGACTATTATTATTATTTTGTGGAAGCAAGATGGTTATATCAGAAATGTGTGTCGAATAGTAGTATTAAGAGAAATGTAGTTTATTGAGAAGACAAACTCAAGTACACAAACTTACATTATTGTGAAAAATGTCAGTGACTTATTTATACTGCAGAGACACTACGATTAAGCCACATGACGAAACAAAGAGCTGAACAAGAAAGTAAAGAGCTGTCTTTAGATTCTGAGTTTTAGGTAATTGTTTTTCACAGACCTTAATATTCCTCTATAAGAAATTACAATGACTTTGTTTAATGTAATGGACAATAGCTGGAAAACAATAAAGTGAAAGTGTCAAATAAACAAACACAACCACCTAAAATTCAAAATGTCAAGGTAAACAAAACAGACATAATGACTAAGTTTTAGACATGATATCAATCAGTTTATGTTATGTCACCAATAAAAATGTCTGCCCCCAAAACAAAACGAAAACAGAACAGAACAACATCAACAACATCATATAAGAAGGGGCTTATCTCACAATCACAGATCTGAATCAACACAATTTCCAAAGTCCAAACACATTCTCATGTAAGTTTCAACATGTAAGGATTATGAAGAAAACTTGGGGAGCTTCAAAAAACATAATGTTTCTGGAGCTATGTTTAAACGGGAGGCCTTTTATTTCAAAGACTTTCTGTAATTTTTCTCATGCTGGGCATTTTGGATACAGTGTGAGACTTTTGCCTCATCTCCTAAAATATCAAGTCAGCTAAGTGCTAAGTCACACCTACTTTGAGATTCTCTGGGACATTTCGCCACTCATCCACAAGTCTTCTTCAGTTCTAACTGACTGGTGGGTAGTCACAAGCAAGATAAAAAAAATCCTTTTAGATGAGAGGCAAAACATCTTTAAGATTCTGAAAAAAGTCCCGCTTCCTCTGATTTAACACTTAGATTTACTATGACTTGACTTCACGGACAATAAGATCACCTATTCTGTTAGTCTCTTGTTGTATTCCATGCCAACACTGGCTCAGTCAAGCTACCACAGTGTTCAATTATGACCTCAGGACGCACTGACAAATTCCAGTATGAACTTTCAGATTTACTTGCCTTCAGGTTGCACACCTGTAGATCTGATATTGCACTTCATTTCATCACAAATTAGAAAACATCTGATTGTTCACACATGACAGAGAGATGAAAATATAAAACAGGACAGAGGCACTTTTACCTGTCTGTAACACTACTCCCTTTTCACGCTTCTCCTGCCTTGTCCTTGCCCTTGTCCCATGGTATGCGGCCCATATTAAAAAATTCTAGGTTTGGCCTCATGTCAGTGAGGTGGGCGAGTCGGTTGGACATGGCAAAAAAAGCAGCGATGGCAGCGATGTCCCAGGCGTCTTCACGGTCAAAGCCCACTTCTTCCAAGGACTCAAAGTGCTGCTCTGTGATGGTGTCACTGCGACACACAGCCAACGCAAAGTCCAGCATGGCACGCTCCCGAGGTCCCAGCTCTGCATTCTCATAGTTAACAATAACCTGAGTGAAAGTAGTGATGGAGGGAATTAGGCACCAGGATATTTTTATGTGGCTTAACATTTATAACTTTGGGAATCACAAAAAAATAATTGTCTCTCTAATTGTTTTACAGTAATTCTGAAAGGAACAAAAATCAACATAAACATATGCGAAATAAAATCTGCATCTGTTGCCAGTAAGCTGCTCTTTAACATAAAAGATTAGATCCCTGTCTACAATAGCTTAACTAACTACTATATTACTAACTGTGCATTACAATAAGAAGAGCAGAGGAAGACAGTGAAAGACAGTTAAAGATGATACCTGGTCAGAAAGAGTGGGTTTCTTAGAATAGATGCGGTGTAATGCACTGTGGGATACCACACAGTAAAGACACTTATTGTGGATACTGGTAGCCACTACGATCAGCTCACGATCTGCCTTGCTTAATCTGCCTGAAAGACAAAAAGAAATGTATAATGAGATTGTGTGACAAACATTTTGATTTAATTGTATTAAAAAACATTAAGATAAAAAGTGTAAATACTCAGAGGTGGACTGGATGACCACTATGTGGCAAAACATTTATCAATACAAAACCAGATTGTGGTTATCTAGTAACACACACACAGAGAGAGAGAGAGAGAGAGAGAGAGAGAGAGAGAGAGAGACTGAATGGTCAGTTTTGGCTTAGTTTGCTTTTACAAAGTCAAACTATGCCTAAACTAAACTACTACGCTAACTAAATTTACAAATAGTAGAGAGGAGATTAGCTCCTGTTCCACTCTCTTCTCATTAAGGTTTTTTTTTTTTAAAATCATTCATCTCTGAAAAGCTCGACACATGATAATGAGGTGCTCTGTCCGTATTCCAAGACCCTGGTTCTCAATTGGTCTAGCCTCAGGGTCCATATTTCTCCTTAGTTATTAAGTTACAGTTTCATATGGGCCGAATAAATACCCATTTCATTTTTCCCCCCACAAAACAAAACAACAAAAGTGAAACTGAAGTTTATAACTTGATAAAATAAAAGGCAACAAAACAAGAAGGATACCTGATACCTTAAAGCCATCTTTTACCAATGTCTATTTCAAACTTGCAGTAAGTAATTTCTAAAACCTCTTTAACGACTTTATTTAAAACTAAAACTTTTACATATAACAAGTAACTTTGTGAAAAAAACAATGGGCCTCATGCAGGAAGCAATATAGATCAAATGTCCTCTTATTTTTGTTTGTATGCACTATTTGTTTTTATTTTGTTAGTACTAATTGATTTCTGGGTTCACCAGTGTTTCTGCTTTTTGCTCTTCTTTTAGATAAGAGAACATTTTAGGAGTGGTCAGAACACGCTTACTAAGATAAGAAAAAAACATCTTGTTTTCAAAGTCCACAAATTATTTATCTAATGCAAAGAAACATACATTTTAAATTTGAGGATCATAAAAAAAAAAAACGCATGAATATCATATAATAAAATTTAGATTATTATATGTTTTAGATTCAACCACAGGGTTTAATTAACAGGGTTGCAGACATAAAAAACACATAACAATTTACAATGAAAATAAAGAATAAATTACAGAATCATAAAATATTAAAGATACCACATGGGTTTGTTTTCCACTGCACTTAAATTCAGCACACAAAACAACAGCTTGTGGCAATCTGACTGAAAGCTTATTTTTGTTTCTCTATCTGATATTAACCTGTTTTTACTACGACTTACTAGCTACAGCTCATCTGCAACGGGAGCTGTCACCACAGTTTTGGGCATAGACTACCTGCCACTGTTTGATAATCAGCTGAAACAGGTTCAGCATCACACCTGCCACCTCATGCACCACCTGCACCACAAAAGGGGATTACATTGAGCCCCTGAAACATGTTGTGTATTAGGATATAACTATGAAACAGTTTCAGGGGCCCAAGTGCAGTATTCAGTGTGCCCTGAACTTCTAACATTGCCTCTGACACTTGGTGCCACAACTAATACATAAAGAAACATAACAAACACACACCTGTCTCCTTGTTCATTAGTTCATTGTAGTAAGCGAAGAAAGCTCTGAACTCTGTCGGTCTATGAGAGAGGACCTTGAAGACATTAGGCAAAAAGCCTCCCTGCAAAGAAACAGTGTAAAATCAGACTAGGCTACATCAGGGCAATGTTTGCACAGTATTAAGTTAAATGCCCGATCGTAACTTTCTCTTTTTATTACCTTTGACTCCACTTCTTCCATGAGCTCCACTATATCATAAGGCAGGTCTTTCTTGTAGGGTACTGGATAACGACTGATTTTCTCAGGAGGGGGATCGCTGGAGAAATGTCTGGTCCCTGCCGCCGCCGCCGCTGCTGCTGCTGGCTTCCCCTTGAACACGCAGCCCAACCGGAGAGACGCCTGGGCGGAGGACGGGAGAGTTACATGAGACAGTCATACAGAAACAAAGCTAAAGAAAGTGCAAAGTAGAGAAGGATTCAACAACTTACAAGCTGTGTGAACACAGGAGGACGAAACAACTTCGAGACAAGGCTACTCGCCATAGCAGCCAGCTAAAAAGATATCTGGTTTGAGTTTATTTCTCTCGCTCTCCTGGTTGGAAAGTGCCGTGGAGCAGCCACAGGGAGTGCCGAAATCTGTAGTCAGCTGTTTCAAGGAAGTCACACAAAAATGTGCGAAATAGATACAGATAGCGTTACTGTTTATGATGAAGTGAAGATAAAATAAATAATCTATCTAGTTTATCTTTCCAACTTTCCCTCAGTTTTGGGTTATATAAGCAAACTTTGTATGAGTCTATATTGTGACATTCTATTTATCTCCTGATCGTTAAACGATAATGATATGTTAACATTCGGTCACACAAACCAATCACAGTACAGGATGGAGTCACGCCTTGTCGTCTGTCCACCGCCGCCGCCGCACTTCCCCTCCTCACCACAAGGGGTCAGGCTGCGTGTTGACTCACATTGTGCCTGGGCGTTTATACCTTTATGTTAAGATAAATACTAAAAAGCATCGCAAGTGAATGGTTTAACCTAGCTGTGGAATTATTAGACTTAATGCATGTTTGCGTCTCCCAGTTTTAGCGATGACAACTTTGTTTCCTGAGAGACAAACGCGGGCCAAAAAGTCCCTCCTTCGATCTCGTGACCCGGAAATGCTTTTGTTGCGAATCAGCGACAGGTTTTCGTTGTTTTCATTCATTAAGTGGAAAAACGTATAGGTAGTTGTTCAAAACAAATATATTAATCAAAGGCGGATTGAACTTTACCAAACAGAAATGTTTTACCATGTAAGTACGTATATTATTGTCTGTGTATGAGCTGGATAATAGGAGTGTGTGTGAGGTTTTTTTTTAAAATAATTGTTTGCCTAGCGTGATCGCTGGCTGGTTAGCATCGCTAATGCAGCTAAACAAAACTTGTGCATTTTCAAATCCTCATCATCAGTGTTTCCCTGCAAAAACACCAACAGTGTTGTCTTCTAGCTTTAATGTGGCGTGGTTCTCGTGTTCACAGATTTCTTTGGAGCATGAAATATTGCTACACCCGAGGTATTTTGGTCCTAACCTGCTGAACACCGTGAAGCAGAAGCTCTTCACAGAAGTTGAGGGTACCTGCACTGGCAAGTGAGTGGAGTGGATGCAAGGCTCAATTATGTTCACAGCAACACAGAAATGTAGAGTTTTGTTCATTCTGTGCTTCCTGAATAAGCGGAACAGATGTTTGTAATTTGACTGGAAGTTTTAACCTGTAATTTTACTGACATAGTGTGTGTATTAATTTAGATTTGATGTTAAAAGGGCAACTTTTTTTTATGTCAAGGATACTTAAACTGACACAAATTAGATCACGGATAAGCTTTTTGCTTTTAGATGTTTTATTACAGAAATTGTATGAAACCCATGACCAAAATAGTCACACATTCTGTCATTGTGTTACTTATGGATGGAATTACGAAAATAAATTATTCTCTTTTTTGCTGGGGACCCCCTGGAAGGCCCTTAAGGACCCCTTGGGGTCCTTGGACCCCACTTTGAGAATTTCTGCTTTAAGTCATCATGACAGTGTAAAGCCACAATAACAAAATTCTTAGTCTTGCATTCAATATCCTGTTTAGAAAAGCTTGATATATGCAAGCAATTAATTTTTTCTGCCTCTCGTACAGGTATGGTTTTGTCATTGCAGTTACCACCATTGACAACATCGGGGCAGGTGTAATCCAGCCAGGCAGAGGGTTTGTCCTGTATCCAGTCAAATACAAGGCTATTGTGTTCCGCCCATTTAAAGGTGAAGTGGTGGACGCTGTGGTGACCCAGGTTAACAAGGTGAGAGGGGCAGTGCAACGTTAATGGTCACGATGCAAATATTCAAGATAAAACATAAAAACAATAAGAAATCTGACAGATTCATTTTCACTGCAAACTAAAGCTCATCACTGACACCAACTCCCTGTTGTTGTCTGGATTATATACTATAATATAGGGCTGTAGTCAATCAAAGAAATCTTGGTCGACTAAAATTGTACATAATTCTCATTGATGATTGTAGGACAAACACTGATTCAGTAAACGTTCAGTATGTTTTGTAAATGCTCAGTAATCATTGGTTACAGTTTAGACCCAGAAGTCTCTGTTAGTTTGGGCAAGTCAAAGTTGTGAAAACAACAGGGGTGTTTTGAATACACAAATTCACACATTCATATACACATTCACAGGTAATTTGTTAGTCTATCCCTCCCGCTGCAGGAAATAATGGATTAATCCTGGAAAGTTGCTGATGTAGTACTTTTCTCCTTATGAAAGTAACACAGAGATTATTCGACCAATGAGAATTCGACAAACTAATCGTACCAGTCGACCAGCAGACTATAGCCCTACTATAATACATAATGCACCCTAGCACTGCACTCCATGATACCCTTTTTTAAATATCATAAATGCACAATATGTGTAATGTGTCTACAGTATTTTATTTTAACTAGTTATTGTAATGGCCAAAACTCATCTTTCCATATGTTTTCGGATAAATCAAGTAGTTGAAAGGTAAAAGGAAAGTTTTGTGATATAAAGATATGTTGTGTATCTTGATTTCATCCAAAGTAATTGTAATACGCATACCCGCATTTTATATTGGCACATTCCAAACTATATACTTAAATGTTTTAGAAGAGTAAATGTGAAAAGTCCAGTGAAGAGTTAATTGAGGATGAAGATGAGTAATTGAGAATGGATAATTTTCTTTTACATGTAATTGATATTTTTCGGATTCTTACAGGTTGGATTATTCACAGAAATTGGCCCCATGTCTTGCTTCATCTCTCGCCATGTGAGTAAGCTTAACATCTATAGTTTTTGACTGAATTGGTTGCCTTTGATACACTCTTAAAATTATATTATCATAATTTAACCACACACTTTCTTTTTGCAGTCCATCCCCTCAGAAATGGAGTTTGACCCCAACTCTAATCCTCCTTGTTATAAGACAGTTGATGAGGTAAAAACATTTATATTATTACCATCCACTGGTTAGAAATGTGTTTAACAAAATACCTGCCATTCACCAGATCATTTTTTCTATTAGACTTGCAGACGGGTACAAGTTAAAGGAAAAACTGGTACAGGTCTGAATGCTGGATCCAGTGGTTCTGTTATGCTGTGGGGGGTGTTTTGCTGGTATGGTTTGAGTCCACTTGTCCCCTTGGAGGGAAGCGTCACTGCAAATCAATACAAAGTTGTTCTGAGTGATCAGCTTTATTCTGTGATGAAACATTTCTATTCTGATGGGAGTGGTCTCTTCCAGAATGACAATGCCCCTATTCACAGGGCACAAGGGTTCACCTATGAGTATGAAAATGATGTGAATCATATGCTATGGCCTTCACAGATCTCGTCACCAGATCTCAACCCAATTGAATACCTATAGGGTTTTTTTTGCTGTCGTGTTAGACAGCGTTCTCTACCACCGTCATCAAAACAACAAATGAAGGAATATCTTTTTGAAGAATAGTGTTCATCCCTCCAGAAGCATTTCAGAGACTTTTAGAATCAATGCCAAGGCACATTGAAAATTGTTAACCTAGGGCACACCAAGGTATTGATCGTTATCTTGATTACTCACTGTGCTCCCCAGAGGGAGGAGAAGTGCAGTAAAGGGTTTGTTGTTGCCAATCTTGATGCCAAGAAGCTCTAAGCAGGTTGATGGCTCAGCACGTGTGTGTTTCTTAATATATACACCCACATAAACCTCTCAAAAATCTCACAGAGCCTTTTATTCATGTTTTTCATGTTATTCACGTCTTTCTTACTTTCATTCTACATTCATCAACCAGCTGATCACAGGAAAATAACTGTTTTATTCAGATTATGACATTAATGCCAGTGTGGCAGAATAAATATTAATGTGTGATTCTTACCAGTTCTGTCATCCACAACAGCCTGTGTCTTATACTGATGGTATTTCCTTTACTTTGGTGACTGTCATTCAAGCCATCTGATGGTGGCAGGTATTTTTTGTGCAATCTCTAATTGGACCAAATATCCACACTGTCAGGCCACGATTAAGAATGGCAGATCCACTGGTTAGATGTTGCACAACCAGCACCAGAAATCTCAGTGCTTATGTGCTTCTCAAAATTTGGTTATTGGTTATAATTAACTATACTGTGTGGTTTCTACTGCAGTGTAAATCAACAAGTGTGCTGGAGAATGACACATTGAAAATAGTCCTATGAAAAAGCTTAGGGCAATAAAAACCCTCTGTTCCTGCCAATCCCTCTCAAAGTGTCTCCACCCAATAGCACAGAGGAATTGGTAAAAACTGCCAGTCAAATCTAATTGAATTCAACTTTTAAAAAATATTTCAGAAACCAAAAAAACATGCAAAATTCTAGACCAGATTTTTTATTTGATTATATGAATTTAATTATATGAATTGCACTGTTGCTGAGTCTTGCATTTAAGGATGTTTTCCTCTAATTTTTAAGGACATTGTAATCCAGCAAGATGATGAGATCCGGCTAAAGATTGTGGGAACAAGAGTGGACAAGAATGACATTGTAAGTGGGTTTTTTTTCTACCTTTTTTAAAAAAGAAAAAAGGACCATGTAATTCCAGATTGCCACTGGCAAAAATAACAAGGAGAGGTGTGTCACTTTATCTCAGATGTTATACAGTAGTTCATAGGAATCACAAACAGCATGTTGATTTAAAATAAGTTTAAAAACAAGCTTTTCATTTGTTTTTCAGTTTGCCATTGGCTCTCTCATGGATGATTATTTGGGTGAGTATTACACCACAGAACATTGTCATATGAGTGGTAGATCTGCTTGTCAGATGGCATGAATTGGAAAAAAATGGCTTGCATAGATTTATTTTACATCAAATTATTCTGTGAATAAGTGAAGCAGCAGTGAAGCACTCTAAACAGGCTTGTTAATGCTTCAATTTGGAGTGTGGAACACTTTTATCTGTAATGTGTATGACTTCACTTATACTTAAAATCTGTTTTGTGATTGATTGTTAGACTTGCCTTCTGCGCTTCATTTTTCAGGTCTTGTGAGCTGATTTACCCCAGAGGAAGCACATATCACATGGGACAGTTTTTGTAGTAGCCTAGCGGCTTATTTGTTAAAACAAAACAATATTTTTCTACACTGATATGGTATGGACACAGAAGGTGAATCCCTGTAGCTACTTAATTTTATTACGATGATGAATCGTCTACATCTGATTGGTTTTATTGGAACAGCTGTGAAATTCAAAGAAAATGTCAACAAAAGCATGTTTGCTAAATTGATAGCAAGATGGTTTACAATACAAAAAGTAGCCAGTGTAATTAACAGTTTCTTTCATATTGAATTCCATTTCAATTGTGTATTGTTTGTTTTTGTTTGTGGGCCATAATAAACTATTTTATTTGTTCTTATATTTTGGTACTCATTTCACAAAAAAAGTATCACAGTATAATCTTTTTTTATTTTTATTTGTGCATAGTTATTATAACGTTTGAATTACTTTTCATTATCTTTAAAAGAGTCGGCTGAAATGTGCTGCTGGGTGACAAAGCATCACCTGGTTAGTACATAACATGAGGCGGAATGCGTGAACGCGGAAATTTCAAGGACGCGCACGTGTTGCGGGCGTAAATACGTCAGTGGAGCGCGCCCTCGTTCTTTCTTTCTCTCGTCCTGAAGATGGCGGCAGGGGTGAGTAAGATGGAGAGATAGCTTGAAACTGAGCTTTCTTTATACTTTCGTGGAGCAATCCGTTTAAAATCTGGCCCATCCTCGCTGTTATCGAGCACCTTTGTATGTGACTTATCCTCTATGTCTGTTACGGTGCTGTTCTTCTGTGTATTTACCGATAATTTCATTCAGTGTTCATTGTAACAGCCGTTAGCTTTTGCTATACTGACGTTGCATTCAAGCTAAATGACGCCCCTCTCCTGGGCCAGGCTCATGCCACGTTACCTTAGCTAGTTTCATTGTGGGAAAACTTAGTGGAACATAAATGGACATTTTCGCTCACAGTTAGTGCCTATGTTCAGTTTGTGTCGTCCTAATGAAGACCTTTTGTTTGAGTTGATGTCTAAAGCTATGTAATGGAAGTCTGTTATATTTCCGGCAATGATGGCTAGTTAGCATTTTAAGCATGCTAACAGACGCGTGAATATAGCGGTTAATTCTTTCACTTGTACTTGGTTAATTGCAGTACATGTGATCGTGGTAACTAGAAGAGATCTTCTATTATTTTCTCTAGCTTCACCTCATTCCCCTTCCTGTCCAGTCCATTTAAATGGCTGAACATGTAGCTTTGGATGGCATCATTCATTTAGTGTCAAGAATAGTACTTTCCCGGATGCTACAAAGTGTATTTTAAAGTAGAACTGTATTGTAAGGCCAGAGTACATGATTTGTTGTACACTAGCAATATATTGATATGAGAGCATCTTTAGGGCGCTAGTAATGTATGTAGATTTGTTCAGTGCATTTGATTGTCCAATAATTGCAGTGTTTCTTTTTCTTTTTTTTTTTAGACTCTGTACACATACCCAGAGAACTGGCGGGCCTTCAAGGCTCAGATTGCAGCCCAGTACAGTGGTGCTCGCCTCAAAGTGGCCAGCAGCTCCCCTGCCTTCACCTTCGGGCAGACGAACCGTACTCCTGCCTTCCTCAACAACTTCCCTCTGGGCAAGGTTGGTGCAACTGATTTTTGTTGGTTGGACAGGAGTGCTTGTTTTACAGTAACTTTTGTTTCAGTGTCTGCAATGTAGTTGAATGAATTGGTCCAGTTATATTAACTAATTGTCAAATGTAATAAAGATGAAAGGCTTTAACTGGTTTGACCACAACACTGTTGTGTAACTGAACGTTCTCATGCACTTAACTGCTTGTCTGTACTAAAACATGCTAAATGATTAAAATTATACTTAAATTCTGCTATATTTTGTAGGTACCTGCCTACCAGGGAGATGACGGCTTCTGTCTGTTTGAGAGTAATGCTATTGCTCACTACTGTAAGTCTCACATTTACTAATAATACTTTGTGTCTTATGCACTCTCAACTTAGGTGTATTTATCGGTTTCCTTAAAGTCTTAAAAGAATGTGCTAATAGGTTTCATGGAAAGGTACATTTCAAATGTGCAATCAGACTTTTTGTCTAGTTGTCACTTTTAAATGCATTTCTACACTTTTTTTTTTTTTTTTTTTTTTTTTTTTTTTTGGAAGGCTTGTCTTGTAATATGTAGAATGGGTATGAAATAATGCAACCAAATTCGTACAGTCAAATTAATGAGGTTGAGTTGCACTGTTGGTAATGTAAGTGCCAGGTTTTGACAAGGAAGAAGAATATAAGGAATAAAAGATGGCATGAGTCTTAGTGTTGTAGGAGTGCAATACTACATTGGAGTACTCTTTAATAAGAATTGTTTTGTCCCTTTCAACTGCAGTGAGCAATGATGCCCTGCGTGGTGCCACTCCCCAGGCCGCAGCCCAGGTGCTGCAGTGGGTGAACTTCGCTGACTCAGAGATCATCCCTCCAGCCAGCGCATGGGTCTTCCCCACTCTGGGAATCATGCAGTTCAACAAGCAGGTGTGTAGTTCAGCATTTTCTGCTCAAGCTTTCAGACTTAAGTGCTTTGGTAACTGTGGTTTGTGGCCCTTTCAGCTTTCTGTAGTGCAACACCCTGTTATAAGGACTTGGCATGATTGACTGTAGTTGTGTAATCCTACATTGTCATTCTGTCTGGGTTTGTCCAGGCCACAGAGCAGGCCAAGGAGGACGTGAAGAGGGCCCTTACAGTGCTGAACCAGCACCTGAACACCCGCACCTTCCTGGTGGGAGAGAGGGTCAGCCTTGCTGACATCACTTTGGCTTGCTCCATGCTCTGGCTCTACAAACAGGTTTGATATGAACACAGCAGTTGCATAGCCAGCCACACATTGCTGATTATGATGTCTTAGAGTAACACTTCTAATGATATTTGAGTCACAGTGCCAGAAAGCCCTTCTACCTTGAGTATTCTCATGCCCCTCTCTCCCTGATAGGTCCTTGAGCCTTCTTTCCGTCAGCCTTACTCCAATGTGACCCGTTGGTTTGTCACCTGTATCAACCAGCCCCAGTTCAAGGCTGTCCTTGGGGAGGTCAAGCTGTGTGAAAAGATGGCCCAGTTTGATGGTGAGTCACCAGCAATGAGATGAATAGGCACACACTTGGCACAACACTGGCTCCTTAAGCATATAATTTAATTGTAACTGAAATTAGAGACATGGCCTCTGTGTCACTGACTTAAACCAGTTTTTAAGGTTTAGTGGCATCTAGTGGTGAGGTTGGAATTTGCAACCAACTGAATACCCCCCCCCCAAGCATGTAGGAGAATCTACGGTGGCTGTGATACTCATGGAAAATGCAAATTCTGGGCTACTGTAGAAACTTGGCAGTGCAACATGGCAGGCTCCATGGATGAGGACCCACTCCCTATGTAGATATAAAGGGCTCATTCTAAGGTAATGAAAACACGAAGATACTTATTTTCATGGGATTATACACAAATTCAAACATTCATATGAATATCATATTGCATTTCTGCCACTTCATTCCACTAGATGCCACTAAATTTCTACACAATGGACCATTAATTGGTTCTGCTGAAGTCTCCCAAGATGTGTATCAAATTAAATAGGTTTATTTCTGCATTTATTTTTTTAATGTGTTCAGTTCTTTTTAAAACATGCAAAGTGTCTTCTGCAAACCCCAAATTGTTGAAATGAAAGGGTGTCCTTTTTAAAAGGTCTTTTGCTTTACTTGTAATTTAAGATATTTTGATTTGGCACAAGAATTGCACTAAAATTTACATGTCTGTAACTGGGTGCACACAATAGTTTAGTGTTCATTGAATAATTTTAAGGAACCAAAAAATTAATTTAAACAGATGTCATTGCTGTAATTGCTTGAACTATTTCACAATTCAGCTCCAAAGTCCTGGCTGAGTGCAGAAAGTGTCAGTTAACTGGAATGTGTTACACAGAAAACATGTTTTTCATTGTTTTGTTCTGTTCCGTTCTTCCAGCCAAGAAGTTTGCTGAGATGCAGCCCAAGAAAGAGACCCCCATGAAGAAAGAAAAGGGAGGCAAGGAGGCAGCCAAGCCCCAGGAGAAGAAGGAAAAGAAAAAGGAAGAGAAGAAGCCTGCTCCAGAAGAGGAGATGGATGACTGCGATGCTGTTTTGGCCGCTGAGCCCAAAGCCAAGGACCCCTTTGCACACCTGCCAAAGAGGTAGAGAGATCTGCAGCCTTTCCTTGTCTATAGTATGTTCATTTTTGTCATTTTAGAATTTCAAATTCATAGCTGACATTTTCTAGATGGTGGTCTGCATCACCAGTGGCCATTTGAGCCAATTTGCGGATTTGTATCCCAGCTGATCATCTTGGTAGATTGTTTTCCTGAATACTTAACTCTCCGCTTGGAGTGCAAATCAGTGGGTGGAAACTGTTGGCAGAAATTTCACTCTTACAGGAAAATGTATTGTCCCCTGTCATTGGGCAAGGCAGTGTCCAATCATGGCACCAAGTCTTAATCTGACAGGGGAAGAGAAACTTGAGACCATATTCATCCCAGTCATCTCTGTTTCAGTGAGTAAAAAGGCTGGTTCATGCTATGGGCACATTGCATTAAATTGCACCTTTTTTTTAAATCTAGTATTGACCTTTTTAGAATATTGGAACTGTGAGAAAAACAAACTAATTCAGTTAACAGTGAGCATCTAGATAACATTTTATGTAGCTGACTTTTCAGTAATGTCCCTTTACAACACACTGTTTCTCCCATCTTGTCATTCTCTCCACCTTACATGTGCAGACAGCAAATGTGTATATAACCTGGTTTTTCTCCTTTCTTTTCCCTTTAGCGCATTTGTCATGGATGAGTTCAAGAGGAAGTACTCCAATGAGGACACCCTAACAGTAGCTGTTCCCCACTTCTGGGAGCACTTTGACACTGAGGGATACTCCATCTGGTACAGCCAGTACAAATACCCAGAAGAGCTTACACTTACCTTCAAGAGCTGCAACCTTATCACAGGTGAGACTTAACAGCAGCCACTTTACCCAACAATTGGTGTATTGAAGCCATTTTTGTTGTGAAGGTTAATGTTTTTTTTTTTTGTTTTTTTTTTTTTTTATCAGTGCTACTTGGGTGTGTTAGTAGATTCTTATGTTGGTGTGGGTTTTGTTGGTTTGTTTCCATTGTCAAAGACAATGCAAGTCCATTTTGGAGGTGGTTCTGCTCATTTATTTGAATGTGACCACAAGTATTTGTAGGTTGCTTTGACAACTTTGAAGTAGATTAGAGGAGGATAGACTTTATGGAGGAGTCAAAATCATTACATCAGACAGATCTGTTTTTTAAATAGTTGTGGATATCTCATCCATGTTAAGTTGACTCCATGGGAATCACCTGGTAGCTTAGTGAATAGACTCTACTAAACATGTAGCAACCTGTTCCTCTTTCAGTTAGTGATTTTGGCCCAGACTTCAATGTAGCACAGCTTTTCCGGGAAGTTGATAAGGATCATGTTCAGAGAACAAGAGGATATAAGATCTTGTTAGTAAATGCCCAGAATGTCAACATGTTCTTGAAGTTGTTGAAGAATACAGAGCTCAGTATACCACGTGTAGTCTGCATTCAAATGCAGACCATGTAGGTGGTAGAAAGAAGAGACATGTACTTTAATCAGGATTCACTATTATCTTTGGAAAAATTGAGTCCCCTGTCATTGGGCAAGGCGGTGTCCATTCATGGCACTAAGTCTTAATCTGATGGGGGAAGAGAGAACTGAGACCATATTCATCCCAGTCATCTCTGTTTCAGTGAGTAAAAAGGCTGGTTCATGCTATGGGCACATTAAATGAGTCCGTTCCATATTTCAAGACAGGTGTGAAATTGGTGTGGAGCATCCAGATAAACTTTTGGTCGTGTGTGTTTTTTTTTTTTTTTTTTTTTTTTTTTTTTTTTCTCCTCTCCCTTCCCCCTACTCTATTAATTGAATTAAAAACCCCTCCATGTTCTTAACAGGCATGTTCCAGCGTCTGGACAAACTGAGAAAGAACGCTTTTGCCAGTGTCATTTTGTTTGGCACCAACAACGACAGCAGCATCTCTGGTATCTGGATCTTCAGGGGCCAGGAGCTGGCTTTCACTGTAAGTATTACCAGAAATGTGTCCACACTTTCCACAATGTCCTGATCTGATTACATCCCCACCCTCAAGTATCTACTGGCTGTTTTTCTTGACACTGATTTTTGTCATTCATGTGTAGTGTCACTATGAAGTACTTTGACTTTTGCTCAACAAACAGAAGTCGTCTGAGCAAGACAATGATTGATTGGATGATAGTCTTATAAGCAAACATTGCAAAATTGAACAAGATCATATTAAAGCATACATGAGCACAAGTGTACTGACACAAATGAGGAAGTCTTTTGGGTGCCAAGTAGACATCCCCTGTCATTGGGCAAGGCAGTGTCCATTCATGGCACTAAGTCTTAATCTGATGGGGGAAGAGAGAACTGAAACCATATTCATCCCAGTCATCTCTGTTTCAGTGAGTAAAAAGGCTGGTTCATGCTATGGGCACATTAAACAAAATCAAACCAAGATCTTAAATGGAGATGAGATATTGGATGGAGTAGGTTGAGTAGGTAATCTGCACTGCTTTAGTTTGTTTGGGTCTTTGTTATTGGCTTAATTTGATAGCATCTTAAATGTTAAACATAGCATTGAGTACAGGAAAGTCTTGTCGGTAAATATTTATAAGTTTGACATTGTTCAGATTATTAAAACAAACACTGAACATTCATGATCTGCCTCCTGAATGCACACCATGTGATGCTGAAAGTATTCCCTGTTGAGTGTTGTATAATCTATAAAAGCTGAAGCTAATTCACTCACACTGAAATGGTTTTTATTCTGTGTCCCAGCTGTCTGAAGACTGGCAGATCGACTACGAGTCATACGACTGGCGCAAGCTGGATCCAAACAGTGAGGAGTGCAAGACCATGGTAAAAGAATACTTTGCCTGGGAAGGTGACTTCAAGCACGTGGGTAAAGCCTTCAACCAGGGCAAGGTCTTCAAGTGAGAGGACACTGGGACAGTCTGAACAAAAGCACTCTACGCCTCTGCTCTCCAACACTTAAAACCTATGGACTTTCAACCACCACGTGCTTACTAAACTGCAACATTGACTTGGAATGACAGTGTTTGAAGACAAGTGTGAATTTTGTCTCAATGGCCCCAAACTGGCTTTCTGTTTGAGCTGCGAAATAAAGCATTTTCCACAATGCCCTTCATGGAATTTGATTTGTGATCTGTAACTTGAGTCAAATGTATTAAGTTTTGGGGGTTGTTTGTTTTGATTGGTAATCAATTTACATATGCGTTCAACTCATGAATCCTGTCCAGTCAGAATTAATTGTTTAATGGTGCCTAGACTGTTAATGGTGAGAACAAACCATTTGGTGCACTGTGAATAAAATGGCAGTTCAAATGCATTTTTTTTCCTGACTTACAGTGGTGGAGTTCTTGCATTGCTAAACTTTTGTATTCAATATAACCTGACATCAATGAATGTGGCTATAGATGCAACAGTGTGCATTTGACCACACCCAACTAATTGTCAGTGTGGTATGAGCTGAATCGGATACAAATGATCAACCAGACCAGGTTGTTGAAACAATGCTTTTTAACTTTGTATTAAATGACAGTGACTCACTGAAATTTTTCAAAGTAGACACAAGCATTTATTTTGAAAATGGGTAAACTTGTACAAGCACCACAACTAGAAAACAAACTTAATGTAATTGAAGCAGCTGTTCTGAGTGGGTTCTAAGTTTTGCTTTTGCTGCGGTTTTCACTCACCCCTGCAGAGGGCAGGCAAAGACTTACCATTGGAAAGCTGTAGGGCCTGTGTTGAATAGAGAACATCCACTAGGGAGGGAAATGACCAGGTTGAGCTCTGTGGTCTGCACAAAAAGATGAGAATGGTGTCTGTCTTAAACCATGGGTTCTTGTTTTGATAATACATGTTACCCCCGGGAGAGGAAGCCTGGCACAAAACTTTCTAAATAAAAAAAACATCCACTTGGCGAGGCACAAGGGTCATCGATGTAAGATTTTTCCTTTTTCCTTGAGAGTTTCCCTCAGTGAGTGAGATACCAGATCTTTGTTATATTACAGAGAAACTTAAGTTAAATCCACATAAATGTTGATTTTACAAATACATATATATACATATAGTGTATTGCAAATCTTTCATATTTGAAAATATGAGAGAACAGGCAGATATAAAGATATGTTTTATCTGTTGACCACGCCCCATTCAAACACTGAAATGCAGCTCCTGCTTCTGCAACCTGATAACATTTGAACGTGGAAGAAAAGAGTTCCTGTAATGGGATAATCCATGTTTATCTGCCTTTTTCTGTACAAATATTGATTCAATTATTATTTTCACATGACTGATGACTTCAATCAGAATTCTCTCCTCAATTACTCCTTTTGCTGGGATTGAAGTAAATGTTTCTGAAGCTTAACATGAATTTTGTCTGTGCCTGGTAGATTCCATGTTGTACTGTGAAGACAAAGGGTTTGATTTAATTGGACACACCCAACCATATGAAAGTTTGTATAACTGCCTTCCCCACACCTGCACTTTGGCTTATTCACCACTGTCTCATCTGAATTCTTTGTTCAGTGCGTCATCACAGAGTGTTTGTAGCTGCTGCTTAAATAGGGCTCCTGGACCAACCCATATCATGATTTCCGTATTATTTTATTATTTTCATATCATAAATTCCCATCATCTTTGTGTCACTTTTGAAATGTTCAGCAATATATTATGCAAAGGAGAAAAAACAAACAAAATATTAAAGTATCCAAATTTAATCAATGAATGTTTTGTAAACTTAGAAGATCATGGGTGGATCTGTTTCCCCCTGACAAATACTCACACTCATATGAGAGATGCACAAGAGAGGAATCTCATCCTGGAGTGAGTCAGATGTGTCATTTTTTCCACCTCACTAAGTGTGATTCAAGATCATTTTGGCGCAACCATCTTCCACCATAGTGTTGAATCAGGGAGGCCATTTTAGTTTGTTCTGTGGTCTCATGGAAATCAGAAAATGGAAATGTTCCCACAACAGTGAAGCGCCCAAGTCCTTGAACACATGACTCACCCATCCTGTGGATCGTGGTGGAAGAGGGCTGTAACTTGAGCAAATAACTTTGACTTCACTCACAGCATTGCAGCAGTTACAACACTGCTGATGGCTAACCCTTCGATTGCTGAGGGAGTGGTGTTACAAAAGCCTTTTCATTATGCAAGCAAATATGAGATTAATGTCAGTTTGGAGGTGCTTATGGCACATTTCCTGCACAACAGCAACAAAATCAAGTCCATACGATATCCTGATCCTTATTTGTGTTTAGTAACTTCAGAGTTAAAAAGCGAAACCAAAGCAAGCCACAAGAACAATACGCAGTCTCATGCCAACAGCAACATTCTCTCTTCCAACCTTGCCAGCCTTCCTCCCCCTGGTCTTTATTTCTCTCTTGGCCACACACTCACTATTTCTTTTTCCTTCCTCTCTCCTTGCTCTCTGGACATTTTCTATGTCTGTGCATGAAGGGGGGAGTTTTCTTAAAGGCAGCGAGGAGTACTGGCAAGGGAGGAACACAGAGAGAGGCAGTATTGTTTCGCTACACAAGGTCCCTGTGTGGCTGTCAGCCCCCTGTAGGAGCTTTAGGCATGGTCTGCATGTGCTGAGCATCTGGTGGTGCAAGACACACATCTGGAAAAGAGTGAGGCAGTCGGTGGAGGGCTCGGGACAGCGAGGTGAAGTGCTAACATTGGGGAGTCTAGAGGCTGAAATCCAACACAGTTTTCACAAAGAACCTCAATATATTGTAGGTGTTGTAGGTATAAAAGTTCCTCATGTTTGGCTTTAGCTTAGTACCACTCCAGTATGAGAGAGTTATAATTAGACAGCAGAATGTGCAGTTTTTTTGTTGTTTTTTTTTAGGTTGAAGCTGTGACCGCAGAATCCTTAAATAAGATTTTTCTTCCCCTTTGGACATGTTTACAGATCTGCAACACGGTCTGGGCTTAATAGCCAATACAAGCGTGTGTCAGTGTTAATCGGTCGTAGGGATGTCTCCAGGCGGATAGAAACAACACTCAGCCACCACACATGCACAGTCCCACCCTCTGACTTTTATAGAGTTTTCCTTAGCCTCTAGTCTGGGGTTGGGCTTCGGATCCCACTCACACACAGAAAACACTCTAAATTTGAGCAAAAGGAGAGAGGGCAGGAAAATGGATCCTTAGTCAGCACTTGAAGGTTACTTCACCCAGAATGTCCCCTTTTTCCCATTGAGGAAGAGCCAAGGGCATTTCAATGTTAAACTAGAATTCATAAAAAGGCAAATAAAGTATCATAGTTAACATAGTGTAACATAGTTTGCAAGCTTTTTATATAGTGATGGAAATGTATATATCTATATACATCCTTGCATCTTGTATCTACGCAAGAGAGTGACCTTCAGATTGTAACCTCTGTTCTGGAGTAAGAGGCGTTTCTTTCCATTCGTGCACTAAAAGGGGTGTGAGCCGCAAATTTCTCTGTGGCACTAAAACAGTAGTAATTCAGTACTAGAATGGAATGAGGGAGGTCAAAGGTGAGTCTGCTGAGGGGAAATAGCTGAAGTAGGCAGGGAAAGACAAGATGATATGGCATACTAGTAACCAAGCAGGCGTGGCTACATAACAACGCCTGCAAATTAACATCCTTAAGTTGAAGTGGGAAAGGCAAGTGATTATTAATTAGTTATTTCTTGGGGAGTTTGTGTTACCCTGCAACCAGGCTTGCCAGTATGATTACGGAGAGGAAAGTGCGTGACACGAGGGAGGAGAGGAGAGGTACTGCGGAGGGAAAACAGACAGCCCCTGCTTTTCTGGACATGAAACCCCAGAGTTGCCTCTGGCTCATATTACCAGAATCTGGAGGTGGGGCAGGAGGAGTGATGTTGTCAAACTAAAACAAAACTAATACGCACTTACATGAAGTGCAGAAATATTGATCTGTCCCCAGGAAAATGAGGTAAAAAAAAGTTAGGTAAAAAAAAGACAAGAAAATAATAATAATTAGTTCTTGTTCATTGTTTTTCCTGTTGGTGTGCTATTTATCAAAGATGAAGTATACAACATTGTTTATTAGTAAATATTACATTCAAATTAGACATAATAGCTTTGCAATCACTTTGGGTTTGGGTGTGGACTGAATCTGCCATTTTCAAATATGCTCCAGGCTATCAATTATCTTCTAATGGGATAGAAGTGCAATTGTCCCTTTTTGCAAATAAGTGTTTTGAATCAGCACAATAAATAGTAGACCTATATTGTTTCAATTCTTTTAAAGACCTTTTGTAGACTTCCTCTTGCAATATTCAGTTAGGTAACAGGCAGTTTAGACCCGGAGGAGCTCTCTGAACCAACCAGTAGGTACCCCAAACCTGCTTGTGAAAGGATTGATTGCACTTTTCATGTATTGACTTGTCGGTGGTTTACATCCCACCCAGAGAAAGAGCTGGAGTGTTGGAACATTTACAGCTATGACTGGAATGTGTAGCTCGGAAAGGTATCTACTTGTGTTGAAGCACAACAGATGGGAGGTGTGTCACAGGAAGGAGAAACTCTTGCACTCTCTATCGCTCTCCCTCCCCAGATCAATGGTCCAAATAGTGAACAGTGAGTAATTGTAAGTCACTGTAAGGAAATGGATTACATAGTGGAAACACAGTTGTGTTATCTATTGCTCAATGAATGTGTCATATCTACAGACTTACTTCATGTTTTGGGGGTTGATATGTTTAAACCATTGGGTAACACACACAAGTTTTACATAATTACTCTGTACAATGTGACGGCAGTAGCAAGACTCAACCTGTGAAAGGTGTTCCCAGCATTGGTCAGTTCAGGTGAGTTTTGTGCAGACACAAAAAGACTGTTTAGGCTGCATTGGAAAACAGGAAGAGAGGGGAGGGGGAGACATCTTGTCTAAAAAAAACAATCACAAACTTTATGTAACAAAGTGGAGTAGAGTTCCCTACTACACTACAAACTGCTTTATGGCATGTGATATTTATCCATACACACACAGGGCATTGCTATGGAAACATGCCTGCAAGTACCTGCCCCCATTGCTTATTATGTTGCCATAGCAGCCATCCCAGAATAGTCTTCTCCCTCGTGTTCGTGACTCACAACTTGCAGTGGAAACCACAATTCAATCTGTCTCTCATTCCCCTTTTTCCCCTTACATTCTTTTCTGTACCAAAGGAGCAGCTCGCCTTTCTGAATCATCTGTGTGCGTTTGTGTGTGTATGTGTGTGTGAGGGAGCACGCGCTGTGGGGAATTCCAAAAAGATTACCAATGATGAGTTACTATGGTGATGGCAAATATAAGGCGGGGTGACCTGCGTGTTGCAAGATAGTGTATCTTGAGTAGTGCATGCTGTCATTAGCTGACTGTGATTTCTTTGTAGTTGTAATCTCTCCATGGATACACTCTGCTCTCAAATGTGACTTTAAATCCACCTTCTTTTGAGAAGTCCCAGCTTGTGGTTTGCTTATTCACTGCACAAAATGACACACATGGAAATACATACAATGCAATCAATGTAACAAATGATGCAGTGGAGTGAAGGGTAAACTTTTTGTTTGTGCATTATCGCTCTGGTTTGGTTTTGGTTACATGGTCTAACTAATTTGCCAAGAAGATGAAGAAAATCAAATTAGTGGTGCTAATTAAATAAAGTTAAATCAAATTATTGACATAAATTAAAACAGGCTGCACATAGAGGATAAGGCCAGTTCTTAACTTTCACAGCAATTATACAAGTCAGGAATTTTCCAATTATGTTTAAAGCCTAACTGGCCTTTTGAGAAAACCGAAAGTAGAAGGAAAAGTCAACGAATCAGTTTCAAACAAAGAAGTTGACTGTTTAACATTTTAAATTTAGTTCAGATCCATTATGAAGAATAAAAATACACAAGACCTTATTAAATGGTACATGGACTTTAACAGCAGCTGTTTTGTATTCTTTTCTTATCTTCCTATTTTATTGCATTTAATGGCATTAAATTAAAATTCTGCTCACAATTCTACATACATTGTGATACAATACAATTCAAGGGGCTTATAACAACAACCTGTGGAGTTAATTTGATAGCTCAGCAATGCTGACAAAAATGATATACAGTATACAGAATTCAAATAATGTATGTAAGTCTATGTTTTTATGTTAACCATAAGGAAATATAAGAAATACATGATAAAACTATCACAAGAATAAGTTGTTTTTCGTCACCTACTGAGCTCTCTGTCATCATTCTGTGTCTGGGAGCTTGTGACCAAGAACGTGCATTCATCTGTATCTTTATACTGGAGTAAAGGTGATTTTTTAATTTATCCCCCTTACAGCCTGAAAATGGCCAATCTGTGATTTTTTTTGTCTTGTTTGTGTTATACTTTTATATATTGTTGTGTGCATGTCTATCACAATTAGGCCATCAGTTTGAATAAAGGATCTTACAATGAAGAATTACAGTTCTATTTTAATACACAGTAAGATCTATCGAAAATATCTTTAAAAAAAAAAAAAAAGGTAGAAGAGACTTCATTTTGTATTAGTAAACTGGAAACAGTAGTAGGGACCTATGCCATGCTGCTTAATTTTGCAGCTGTTTTGACTCATTTTCAACAATGGTGCATTCATTCATTTATGAGGAACACAGACTCAATCTGTAGTAGATTTCTTTTGACATTCTTCAAAACTGACAATGCCTCTTTGACAATGTTTATCTGTCTGTATCTTCAGTATTGGCTGGTGAAACACTTGTCACAATATTGACAATGTTGCATTGTGTTAAAAATCTAATGAAGTCAGTATACAAAGAGTGGTTCTATGTGCACACAATCTGGTTTGTGCAGTGAGTGTCAGTTTTTAACAATGACCTCTTGGGATGCAAACTGGGCTCTTTAAAAGACTTTTAATTTTATTGACATTTTCAAATAACCTCAAAAGCAGCAAACAAGATCAGTTTCAGTGAAAGCAGATGCTTTGAATAGTTTGGCTGTTTATGTAAATCCAAATTTTGCTTGGGATTATTGCCAATGAAAGTCATGCTTTGACTTTACATAATTGAGGAGAAAAATATATCACATAGACAACAGTAATTTAAAAATGTGACACATGCAATTACAGAATTAATTATTGGTTACCCCTTACTTTCAAAGTACAATTTAGAGGTTGTCTCCTGTGATTATAGTACTAAAAATGTTAAGATAAGAAAAAGAATAAAAGCACAGCAAACACTGAGTTATATTCTTGTAAATGTTTTGGAAAAAATCCTTTTGTATCTCATGTTCTAGCAAATTGTCTTGATGACTCATAGAGTGTGCCAAGCACACTACTTGCTTTGTCTGAATTGAGGGAAGAATTTCTGTTGATAATTGTGACATTTGGCAAATATAATACAAGCGTTGATCACACCCAAACCAGCTTTTGGGATAAAAACTACTGAAATGTGTTAAGACAGTCCATTGTGTCTGATTAAACCTGTGTTATGCAATCAAATGTGCAACTCCCACCCATCTGGCTTACTGCTAAAATGGGCAGAGCCAAACAGTTGTTCAAGTATATGTTAAAGAACTTAAATTATCATTAAATCCAGGTGTGGTGTCACTTTTTTGTAATCGTATCACCAGCACACACAGTATTACTCATGCCAGTGCCATGTGACGTTCCTTATCCTGTGGGAGATATTAATCATATACACACACACACACACTCAACAAACAAACACAAACAGGCACATGCAGGCACACACACAAACACACACCCACACCCACACACAATTCAACCATCCATCCCCATCTAATCCTCTGATTTTCCTCTTCTCTACAGTCTGAGCTACCCTGTTTTTTCATTGTAGTTATGGGCTGTGACTCATCGTGCGTCTGAGCCAAGCTATTTGCACTGGTTCACACTGGCTGACACACCTAGGGCCAGGAAACACACCCATTCCCACATATCCTTGTATTCAACTACGGTGACCTGCCACAAAACAGTAACGGGTAGAGATGATTCAGTTTGTAAAAACAGGCTCTGAATGTGCAAAATAGCCATCTCTTATATTGATGTGATATCTCTATTGCGCAATCCACATTTCAGTTGTTTCGAAGCTCATTGTCTAACTCATTCGCTTATCATTATCAGCTTATCTAGTTCTCTACTAAATGCTGTCGATTGATTTAGCTTTAATAAGGGTTAATCAGTAGGTGATGAAGGCTCTTATCTGGACTCACCTTATTAATGTAAGAATAAGTTCTTGAGTAACAGTGAAAGTGCCTACGCATGGCCACTTAGCAGTAGGTAATGAGCATGTAACAGGGTAAGTGTTTATTGAGGGGTTGTTATGTGACCATAAACATCTAAAACCTGCAGAAAAGTTGTTGAGCAGCACACAGTTCAGACAGGCATCCTGCTGTTTACATATGCACACATCATAAGAGTTGTCTGTCCGGAAGCAGCAATCGCTCTGAACTGAAATTGTTCATCAAAGGCAACAGCCACACCTCAGCAGCAAAAAGTCAAATACGCAAAGAGCTGAGCAAACAGGTGCAATAGCAAGACGCTTTGAGTGAGGAGGACAGTGATCCTTTTCACCGGTGCAGCAACACAATTCTAATCTCGTAGCTGTGTACACAGAAAAGCAGCGAAAGGTTAAATGTGGTCAATGATCTCTGCAGTAGATAAAATGATGTGATACATGTTGCTCACCCACTCATTCACAGAATAAGTTATCAGGACTTTTTAAGTCCTATAGCAATGTGTGAGGGGCCTTTTTACCGTTCTTTAGTATTGTTTATTTAAAAGACTATTGCAGTCCAAACAGTAAAGCAATAACACCCTTTATACAGAGATCTTTAGGGTCCTTACTTATCTTACACATGCTTGGGATTACTGCTTCACTTTTATCTTAGCATGCACACAAATAGAGATTGTTAAAGAGCTGCACCCTGTTTTTTTAAAAAACAAAACAAAGCAAAACAACAAAAAGCAGAGCTTTCTTGACTCATGGTGGTGTCCTGTGGTAATATTAAAGTATATGTGTGTGCATATGTGTGTGTGTATGCGTGCCACTCCCTGTTCACTCCTTACAAAGACATGCAGCAACTTTGCCTATGTTTGCTCTACTCCATGCATGTTGTTTGTTATTTCACCTCACTGAACACATGTGATATGTGGAAAAGGGGTGTTTCAAGGACACTGAATATTGGTGTGTGAGGTGGAACAGCGCACAGACACACACAACAGGCTACATAGTCATGCATACACACACGTACACTTCCATGCATGTCTCTTAGGACATCTCAAACTTGGATGCACTCATATATCTTCAGTCATTGTTATTGTTTTAATTACTGGACTCATGTCTATCAGGCACTTTAATCTATAAACCTGTAAAATCTCATTTGTTGACCCAGTATTACCCATAATCCCAGACATCATTGTATGTACAGTATAGCTCATGATTGTTGAGTTGTGTCTTCAAACAAGATTGAAATGTGATCAACAACAGTATTGTGAGAGAAAAACTGACACATCATTACTGTACATGATGGCTGTAAAGCAGTATTAAGTGAAATAACAGTCTGTTGTAAGAGGAACAGAACTTGCAACAATAAGAGTGATTTTGGAGTTTCATTCTAAAATGTTGCACCAGATGAACAAAAATCATGTGAAACTGGCTATTTAAAAATGATTGTGGGGAAGAGAATATGGTCTTCCTACTGACAATTACTGAGATCACTATTTCTACTGCTTATGAAATCATGGAGGAAGAGGAAGATGAAAGGAGTCTCAAAATATTGAATATATTTCAAAATCCAAACCAGAAATAAAGTTATTTAATGAAACACACAACTATTGCAGTTTAGTAAGATCTGGTACAGGGTCATTGTTACACAAAACTTTGTAGAAACCTATTTTGTAAATACACACTTTGCCTTCTTATGTAAGTAAAGGTCTCACTCCTGAGTCATTTTGGTAATGATAACTTTGTGTAAGTTTGTGTGCAGTAATTTAAATGCGGTAATAATATGTTTATGTCATTGTCTATCATATGATACCCATTCTGTGGTTTGCTTGCATGTGTACTTCGTTTTTCTTTTGAAATGTGAAACAAAAATGAGGCAGATGGAAAAACAATTTTGTTTAAATTGATGATAAAATGACATACAAGTTCCTATAAAAGATTCAACAGATTTTTCTGATCTGTTTTGCTGATCACCATTGTGTGAGTAAGTTAAGGGCCACCCCTTTTGTAAGGGTGTTAGTTGGGTATAATGAAGTGCGTCATGTACCATGCTTTATCCTAAAACTGGCACACTGAGTCAAACTGATGACTTTCAGGGTTTTTTCATTACTGTTATCGGCTAAGATGAAGCTAAAATGTCCTATGTCATCAAAACATACATATTTTTGCTTGAATCAAAAAATAAAATGAAAAAAAAATCCTCTCAGTCACTTCAACAGTGTGTGACAAAAAGTAGTGTTGTAAGCACTCACTGTTGATTGAATTTTGGTGATTAATGCAGGTATTTTAGTGTAGGTATTTTACAGTGAATTTATATTTCTTTTAACTTTTTAAGCAGAAGTCACTTTTCCTGTTGCCTGTCATTGGAGCCCTCCATATGAAGCAGTGGGTGGTCCCGTGGTTGTTGAAGGCCAGTCCCTCGCACCGGTCCCCTCCCCTCCATTCTCCTCCCTCTGCAAACCAGGAGCCCTACCCAGCTCCCTGTCCAAGCACTCTGCTCAGCCCAGAGGAGCAGCCACACAGAAAAAAATAAGTTAAAATCAACTTAGAGCTGAGGAGGGAGGGAGAGAGGGGTGAGAAAACGCCCTGGAAACTCGGTTGATCGAGAAATAGGAAAAGAGTGACAGAATCTCTTCAGACTGCAAAGTTGAGACTGGAAGAAGTGCTTTTCTTGGGCTGGGGAGAAGGGGAGAGGACACGTTTTCAAGGATGCTCAAGCTGGTGTGAGGCTTCTTGGGCGCAAAGACTGCGCACAGGTAAAGATGCACTTTCTTTCTTTTCCTAGATTGAAGTGCATGTTTTTTTTTTAAATTGTTTCTGAACTTTGTTTCCAGCTGTGCTTTGCTTCATTTTAGTTGTACTGCAAAATAGAAATGAACTCATAATAATTTGGTGAAAGTTCAAACAATGAGGCTATAAAAGTGATAAAGTTATCAGCCCAACTGGCAATTGTACTGAGTGTGTATCAGTGGTAAGATTACAGTGACTTTGTCTTACTTCATGACATACCTCCTGTGGTATCCTATGGTTTTTCATAAAGGAGAAGCTTTACTGTGGCATTAGATTGTATTAGGAGAAAAAATGTGTAATATTGGTTCAAGTTTTGTTTCTGTAAATGTGCAAAGTGGCAGTGATTTTGTGATTATCATCAAAAGTTGTAAATGTTGATTTTAGATAGAGTATAGGTCATAGTGGGTGTGTACGCACAGCTACCACACAAATGCAGAGGCTTGACTGTAGTTGCGCACTTCATTTTTCCTTTAACTGCAGTACAAAGGTAGTTATCCAAGGTGTATATAAATGCTAAACCCACCCTTTTAATGAGAATATACTGTATCTTCATACTGTATCTTCATATGGTATCTTTCATATGGTAGATTGCCTTTTTAGAAATAAAGAGATTTGATTATGGCGCAATTTGATTTTTTTTTTTTACACGTAATCCCAAGTATTTGGGATAGAAAACTCTTTTACAGCACTGGATTATCTCACAAATTAGAGGAAAGCTGAATTAAAGAAGCACTGAAAAGATATAATGTTATCTTGGCTGTTATCAGGTTTTTCCTTTATATATCCAACTAATTTTTTGGTGACTTGCAAGTTTAAAAAGTAAAGGTTCTTCCCTATAGCCTGCAGCGACAAGCTTGGGTGTGGATGCCTCTCCTTCACCTCACTCCACACCCCTCCTTTTTTCTCCCTCTCTTCTTGCCTTGCTGTCTCCTCACTGAGGCACACCCTTAACGCCCAAAAAAAAAAAGAAAGAAAAAGAGAGAGAGAGAGAGAGGAAAATCTCCATACATGAGGCATGTCAGTAGGGTTCGCTAAGTACTGTGTTGTACTGCGCCATATAATTAAATATACTTATAGAGAGCAATGAAAATCTCATATTGCTGTCTTTTTCATGTAGTCTGGTTTTGATGAATGAGGTTGACTTGTCTGAATGTCCTTGGTATGATATAAGTCAGTGTTTGAGCAAGGCATACCACCTCTCCAGCTATGCACTAGTGTTGCGCAGGAGATCGTTTAAAAACTATCATTGCTGCTTTGTACTGAGGCATGTATGTTTTTTTATGACTGGCTTTTTAAAATTTTCAGCATAGAGAGATTTCTCCTTTTTCTTTCTTTTACCTTAGCTCTCTCAACCTGGGCTTTTGGCCAGGGTGTGCAGGGGAGGAGAGACGTGGGGAGAGGAGAAGGAGGGAACAAGACGGGGAAAGAGAGTCAGGGAGTGAGTTAGTGAGGGGGGATGGGCGGGGCGGGGGCGAGGAGGGGAGTAATGGAATGTAGTGGTTTGGAAAGACAAGCTAATTGAAACCAGGTTTGAGGCATACAGGGGGAGCTAAGACTTCGCACATTTGGGGAAAGAGAGAAATGCATTTTATCTGCCCAAAAGTTGAGGGATGTAACATTTTCTGCTTGACTTAAGCACATATTTAAACATAAACAGCCTCTTTCCAGGTGTGGTTCCAACTTAAATAATTACATAGTGATAAACTGTATTTGTTCAAGTTGAGGAAAAAGCAGATAATAATCAAGACCAGACATAATCCCTTGTTGAATCATGGTTGAAAGTAAAATTTCAACTGTGTATATAGTTGCCGGGCCTCCACAGCCCTCTCCTGCCACACCCAAAAGTCATTTCAGTGGAGTGTTCGAGGGAAAGCTGCTTTCTGCTTCGCTCTGCACAGTTGTACAATACGCAGTTAACTCATATTGAACACACCACAGCTGTAAATGTCTGGCATTTCTCAAATTGCTCTTGTCAAGGTGATTGATTGTGATACAGACTGCTTGAAGAGCAATATGGTGACACAGGGCAAAAAGGTCTTTAGGAAGTAGGTTGTCATTTAAGCTATAGTATGTTTAGTGTTTTTAAATTTTTAAAAATTCATGTTTTACCTGGTGATAATATGTTGTGAAGTATTGTTTTCCACGTTTTACGATAGGTGTAGAGTTTTGCTCTAAGTAAAGGCAAGGGCTTATACAAACAGGTAATATATATGGAACATATATTTCAAGCGCTGACACTTTGAGAACTGGTTCTTCTTCTGCCTACAGCTAAAATGCTTGTCAGTCTGGGCTTGGGCCGGATACAATTTGTTTAAATACTGGAACTGTCCAGCAATGCAGCAGCACAGAGGCTACATTATGTTGTCACCTGAAGTAATATAAGACTTGGAATTCTAAAAACCACGCTGTGAAATTCTAAAGCGGCTTTATTTATCAAATCTTGCTTGATAATTGTGGCTAATTTTTACAGTACACCATGCCACTTGCTGATTTTGTTGCACTTTCCATCCATGTGACAAACAGCATCTTTACTAGCCTGACATGCCTTATGACTGTCTTAGCTCGTATATGTCAAGGTATTTATCACAGCACTCCACCAAAAGAATACACTATGTTTCTGTTGACTGGCACGACAGATGAGAGGAGTGGTGTTACTCAGTCGTGCCAGTGTGAAACGGAAAGAAACTGGTCTATAGCACACTTCCTCTGCCATTTCCTCATGGGTTTGTTGAGTGGGTGGTTGGAAGTAGGGACAGCGTGGGGGAGGCAAAGAAAGCGAGGTGGATATAGTGAATAAACTGAGAGAAGGGATGGTGATTACAATCAAACTATAGCTTATTTTTTTCACACCTGGAATTCATTTAGAAGCTAAGTTGGGCTCATGGACATCCTGAAGCTCCAACTAAGTCCCATCATAGAGATTAGTTAAATAAAACAATAGCGAATTTACAGATACACAATTGTTCCAGTCAGAGAAATTTAGTTTTTCTCCAGCTGCAAGTAAATATCCAACTGTAGTGTGTGATTTTCGAAAGTCTTTCTAGGTAATCCACCCAGCAGCCACTCCCTTCTCATCCACCCAGTGCTGGTTTGGAATGTTTCAGCATGCCCTCAGTATGCTCTGCACAGCATCTATGATTAGCATTGCTTCTCTTGTTGAGAAATGGTGATTTGAGAGATATGATGAGACAGTCATCACTGTCATGTAATACCCCTGATAGTCACACCCTGTTTCAGATTGTATATTATAACTTGCTTAGAATTTAATAAAGATGTGAGTCTTTTTCATGATAAGGCATCATCTTTGATATGAAATTGCCAAAAAAAAACCCCACCATCACCAACAACAACAACAACAAAAAAAACGTGTGTAACTTGCTGCATTGCACAGTCTACCTGTCCTCCACTACTGTCTGACCTATACCCCAACCCCCACAAATGCTGTTCAGTTTCTGTGAATAAGGAATGACATGCAGCATCTGTTACAAAAACTATTTGGAATGAGGTGCGCAAAATGTCCGAGCAGCAGGGCTTGGAATGTAAATTTAGAAATACATTCAGCTTTGTTTAGGTTTTCTCTATCTGGCACAAGATACCCAAGGATGGCACTCCTCACAATCCAACACTCTCTCTTGCTCTAAACAACTCTGCACTCTTCTGGTGTGGTCTACATACTTAGTATACCTGCAGAGTACATATCCCAATGCTGTGCTTATGCCTTATGTTCTACAGCTATGGAAGTCTTATTTCTATATATACATCCTACTGCTATGGTTGCAATCTAGCCCTCCTCTTAAACTTCTTGCCTCCTGCTCCATGAATGGACTTGCATTTGTTCTTGTTCAAACAGCAGCTGTTGAGGACAGAAACAAATCCTGACTAAATTGCCAAACTAAATTGAGTTGGGCAGTAACATAGTATGGCCTAGATAAAGTTGCTATAGTTGTCTGTAAGCTTCACATATGTTATATTTGTAGCATATCTGTTTAGACTTGTCTTTCTCATTCTGTCTTTGTCGTGTAACTAGTTATGCCAGCTCAAACATTTGCATCTTTGGCTTGGTTGATCTGTACATCTCTTTGCAGAAGAATCGCAACTCTGCTTCTCTACATCCAATGTCTTTTACTTTTTTACTATTATTTGCTCATTATTTTTGGTTCTGAAACTGCCCTAAAGTACCAGCCCAGGATCACTTCTCATTTCAGTCCTTTCAGAACTTCAGACAACCAAAATGTTTTGTTTCTTTTTTGCAAAAATGATACTGTTTTTTTTCTTGTATAGCCCAACATATGTAATATATGTTGTCTCAGGGGGCTTTAGAGTAGGCTTTAGAGACCAACAATAGAAACTATTCCTGACACAGCAAAAGTTCTCTAAGAAGAAAAGGAAAAACTCCCCTAAAAACTAAGCGTGTAAGGAAAAAACGGAAGAAACCTCCACAGCGGAAATTTGAAGAGAGATCCTTCCACCCTGGATGTCTAGAGGTGCAATAGAAAATAATGAGACATAATAGTGGCCATGAGTTATCTGTAACTTAGCACCTCATACTGTATATAAACTTTCCTTGACTGAACATGAGGCTTAAAATGAGATTTACATGGAAATCAAGCCATAGTGGAAGTTCACTTTTAATGCAACCCCTGCTCTTGTTTGTGATCTCGTAAAAACAAGAGAAGAAAATTTTAAGAGTTTTCTTCAGTTTTTCCATTTTGTGTACGACTCCTGCCAAAGTCACAATGGTTTAATCAGCACCAGGCCAAGTTGGCGTCAGTGGGCAGGCTTTGGTCTTGTGCAGGACTTGTGGTTTGGTTTAGGGCTATGTGGACTATGGAGTGCAGAAAAGAACCATTTATTTTGACGCACATTCCTTTTATATGTGTCACACATGCATGTCCTATCTGCATTTTTTGAGGGAAGAGTGAACCTAAACTGGGGCCTGCTGTGTCTCTCGGTATCCTTCCTTTTGTGTTTGTTGTACTTGTTGCCTCAATCTACAATGGAGTGAGAGGAACAGGGAGTCTACTCTGTTTTGACAACAAGACTGATTTGGTCACTGCTCCTCTCTCCCTCTTTCCTTATCTGCACTGAGGCCTTTTTATTTGCTCATAATCAAATCTTATCACTCACCAGCACCACTGTATTTTATTCCCACACGGCTGAGCTTTAATCATTGTCACACTGCTCCTGTTTTCCGTTTACCAAATTGATTGGATTTGGCAATCAACCTGATGGATTGACTGAAGCCTCTTTGATCAGTTTCCAGAGTGCTGTAACCTACTTAAGCACAAACTATAACCGTCAGACAGTCCAGGTATGTGCCCTCAAGGCATGAAAGAAGAGATAAAGTCTGGAGATGGGTGAAAATGAATGACAGAGAGCTGTAAAGTGCTGTTTGGTGCATCAACCAGGTGCATGGGTGGAACTCAAAGGATGATCATAATGATAGTGAAAAGGGGATCCATTCAGCCAACCTAGTGTTGCTTCTCAGTAATCATTTGAGAGTGTGTTACAGTGTGCCAGTAAAATGTGCATATCTGGCTGAGTGTGGTGTTCTTGTTTATTTGAGCAGAACCTGGAGGTTGGGGGTGTGGTGGACTGACTGCAGGGGGGTTGGGCACTCAGGCTGAGTGCAGGGTGGGCGACATAGAATGAAGTTAGAGTCAGAGTCAGAGAGAAAAAGGACATTTCTTTGGAGTTAGTCACCGTGGGGAGAGGCTGGGCTCCCTTCCAGCTGGCCCAACGGCTCTTTGAAGGAATGTGTGTGACTGGAGGCCTGGGTGGGGCTGCATGCTAAGCTGCTCCTATTGCAAGTAGTGCACAGAGGGAAAACGATGTGATCCACCTCGTGGACTATGGTGTGGTGTTTCTACTCCTCAACACACTTTGTGTTTTTATTTGCTTTTCTCACTGTTGGTAACCACACTTCACCTTACTGTGCATGCCTTGCTGTGTGTTTATGAGTGTGTGTGTGGTCTCACCAAGGTATTAAGAACAGAACAGAAGGTGGAGCACCCTATTCCTTATCTTTTGAGTTTGTGTACTCATATACGGGCATTGTTAAAAAAAAAAAAAGATATTTCTTTTTTATTGTACATATCTGGAAGCCATAGCAAGTCCCATTCATCAACTAATCTCACACAAACAAGTAAGCATGTACCTGCACCAGCGATCTAGGCCAGACTGCTACCTTTATCTTTGTCTTTCATTCAGCCCTTCACATGAATTACCGCCAACATGGTGGTCTGATTAATACATCTGTGTAACGAGAGTATGGGCTTGAAAGTGTACACAGCTGCCGAGCTGCAAGTGTCTCTACACAAACATAATGACAATTGCATATTGACTGGCATTTATCTTGGCTATGTGCCATGATATGAGCTCTCCTTCAAAAAGACAGTAAACAACAATGCATGTCTTAGGCAAAACTTTAAAGAGTTTTACAAGCCTTGCACCAATGTCATTGGTGTTAAGGAGCATGTTTACTCACTTTCTCTCTATTGAATTTACTGTTTAGCATAGGTATTTGAAGCTCAACTGTTAAGAAATGGTTTCAGAGTCTCACAAACACAGTTATTTAGTATAATTTTCACTAAAGTAATGAGCAGTTTAGTTTATTGAACATGGGCAATTGGGTAGGGGGAGGTTAATGATGGGCTTTGAAAGCCTGTCTCAGAAGAATTTTTCTGAGGGACATGTTCCTGCTGGTAGATGCCTGTCTGTACACATCAAGTCTAGTTATGTTTGTACTAGGACTAACAAAGAGAGGGCTTTGTTTCACAATATGTCAGTAGGTTGATGCAATAATACTTGTAAGTCCCATAAGATTTTTGGCTAGCTGCAGCCAGTAAAAGTAAAATTTACTTTTGGCATGCAAAATAATACTTAAAATCCAATTTATACTGACTTATACGTCTGTCAATTTCTGGATCATCCATCGTCAAAGACTGGGCTGTTGATGATGATGCCAGTCCAAGATTCCTCTACAACTGGATTTATTTCTTTTCAACTCTCAGTTTCAAATTCCATCAAACTGAACTGGATTCAGTAGGTGGCATGTACATCACACTGCACGCATTAATGCAGCAATAACAAGAATGAGAGGAATATGTTTCACTATCTGTTATGCAGGCTATGCATATGAAACATTGCATATTATTGCATAAGATGATTCATTAAACCTAACCCACTATTCTTGTAATCTAAGTAATTTTTAATCATATTAAGTAAATTCTAACCCTGTTTTTGTTTTTCTGTCAACAGAAGTCAAGAATCGAAAAACCAAAGCATCAGACTGAAGCCCTTGGCTTTGCTTGAGCAATCCGAGGTAAGTGTCCTTTGACAAAATGCATAAAAAGATCCACATAACACATATGTCACTGGTTATACAAGGGAAAGACAACTGAATTTCTTATCATCCATCACTCCACTCCAAGGCCATCTTGTCAGTGTCACCACAGTGTTTTATTATGCGGCCAGACACCAAACCTTTGTTGGAATGTTTGTTGCAAAGCCTCCTTTGAACCTGGAAGGTCATGCCACTGCAATTCTGCTGTGAAAGGCCTGCCTTGTGGAAACCTGACACTTGGTTGCTTCTGCTCCCTGTGCCTTCTCTTTGCACGCCTCTTTCCTCCTCCAGCGACCACCTGTTCTGCTCGAACCCCTTTCCCCTTCTTATGAAACAACCTTGTCAAAAGCCCGCCAAGCTCATGCTGTTTTAACTGTTTGTAGCCGGCAGCTGTAGACGAGTTATTCCTTTTGAATGGAGGGAAACCAAACTGTATGCAGCCCCTGACAGCCATTGACAGACCATAAGATAGACGTACACCGAAATGCTCTGTGGTTGCACTCTAGCTAACAGGCTTTTGTCTGGCTGGCTGCCCCACACCCCCCTTGCTCAACACACATACCAGGCCATAATAAAACATAGTAGATAGACTAGCTTGTCTGCCTCCCTTTACCCTCATTTTCTCTCTTTCTCCCTCAAAGCTTTTTGGAGAAATCTAATTTTGTGTGGTCTTCAAATATGCTTTTGATGACATCACTAATCAAATTTAAGAACATGTGACACCAGGAATGTCACTCTGAGGCATGTCAAATAGGGAAATGAAAGGGAAAGAATAGAGGACTGCTTGATTGTCATGTTGCCTGATAGCTTTGAGTCACAGACTGCCTGCCTGTCTTATGATCCCAAGAACAGAGGCTTACTTATGAAGCATCTGTTTACAACGCAATCCATATCTAATCATATGATGCTTTTGGATCATAGTAATTGTTCAACGGATCCCATTTTCCAGTTAGGGCATATTCTAAACTTACCCCAAAACGGGAGATTCTGTAAATATTCAGGATGTACTATGCACAGTGTGGTGCTGGAAGCTTCTGAGAATATTCCTTGGTGATAGCCCTGTATTTTCATTTCTACTTGGCTGTTTTCTTTCCCCCTCTGCTCTGTTAACTCATAGACTAACATTCCACAGAGCAGTTTCACAACCATTCCTTTCCCTTTCTCACTCACTTTCTTTTTTTTTTTTTACCATTTCCTCTTCTCTCCATCTCAACCACCCCCTCACCCCCACTCCCTCCCTCTTTCTAAGTTCCTTCCTTCCCTTCTGTATTGCTGTGAGCCTCAGCTCCTCCCTTCAGTTTGCTGCCAGAAATATGTCAAAGCTGTGAGAACAGGGACAGCCCAAATAGTTCACTCTGGACCATGGAAAGCCTCGGAGCGAGGATGAAATGTGGGAGGAGGAAAAGAAGTTTAAATATGAAAATTAATTACATATGAAAATAGATGGATAGAGAGAGAAAGTAATAGAGCTGTATCCAGAGGTTAGCCTTATTGAGTGATGGATGGAGAAATGAATAAAAATATTATTTTCGCTTTCTTGCTCTTGGGGAATTTTTTGTGAACACGTGAATGTTGCCTTCTCCTTCCCTTTGTGAGCCTTTTTTGTAAATACTTAATCCAGCAAATGATAATATATGCCTTGTTTGAGAGTTAAAATGCTTCATCTTCACAGTCCGTAAAAAAATACCTCAGTGAGCAAAACCAAGATCATGTGAAAAGTTTGTCAGCTATTTTTGTTTGTTTTCATTGACTGCATGAAGTGAAGAGGTTGATGTGTAAAATGAGCCACATTGTGACTCATGGGGAAAACACAAATTCCTTTGGCAGAGTCGAAACGCTCTCAGGCTGGGATCAGAAGGGCCTGGTTAAGATACTATAACTGGCAGTGTCAGTTGACCTGAGTAGAATTTGATCTGCACAAGTTAATTGGATGAAGCTGGGTTCTTTGGCACTGCAAACTGTCTTGTTTGTCACCTCCATACTCACACATTTCAGCTGTGTTTGATGCATATGTGGCATATGTGCATATGTACTGTAAGGCTTGAGATCTTAATGGATTCATGTTACAAGCCTCAGTCAAGTAACACTGACAGACACAAAGAGATAGAAAGAGATAGTAGGCGAGGAAGAGCGAGAGAGAGGGAAGAATATCAGTTTGTAGATGCCTGCAGGTGGTTGGTGTCATCTTTGGCACAAACACCATTCCTATCCCTGGTATTATCACTCTCAGTGGCCCTGGCCCTTGTTATTCAGTCCTGAGAGTCTGCAAACTGCTATTTTAGAAACAGGGGTTAATATTACCTCAAAGCATTGCATACATTTTACAGTATTCCCAGTGATGCAAGACCAGTCTATTTGTTGACTTGTGTTAAATGGTGTATTGCTTGTTATGTGCCCTTGTACTGGGTCCAGCAAACTAGGGAAGAAGTGTACAAGTCACTTGGCATTGCAAACTTTCTCACACACACTAAGTTTCGCAACTTTCAGCTCTTTAATTTTAGTTTCATGATCTTAATCTGCATAGAAATCTTCATTTGTTCTGTTTTCTGTGTTTTTTCAGTAATTTGGATATTGTGCAGTGTAATGGTTTGATGTCCAGATTTTGAGTCTGTGTCTAATGTAAAGTCATTGTAGCAAATCCAACTATTGTTACTGTGTGCATGGAACAAAACTAGCAACATGGTAGTCTATCTGATACACAACCTAAACATTTTTTAAACATAGCCTACAATTTATATGGTTATGATACCATGATGTTAAAAGACAAACAAGTCTCTTTCTTTCACATGCACACACCCACGCATACACTAAGAACAACATGCACCACCTAGATTGTCTGACACCCCACCTAACTAGCCAAAACATCAGCGTTGTTCTTCTAACCTTCTCATTTGTTTGAAATACTTTATATTGGCAGGGGGCGAGAGTGGCAGATGGCCGTTGAGGGAGTGATGCATATTACCGACCCTTTGGAAACAGTTGTCTCTTTATCTTTGCCTCAGGTTCCTCTTGTTCCCAGCAGCTTGTTATCTTACAGAACAGTGTGGCAGCTTCAGCAAACGGGGAATTTATAGCTTACTGGTTTAGTTATGTTATTTACAGTGATGATAAATAATTTGTGCAAAGGAAAACATTTGTATGTGTGGTTTTAGTAATTATATCTCAGATTGACAATATTCTAATATCTGAATATTTCTTCTCTGTCATAGTTTCTTCTTAAAAGAGAAAATCTTGATTCAGACCCTAAAAGTTCTGGCAACAAGATCAAGTAACTATTTAAATGTTTCCATCAACATGTTAGAGGGTAGTTAAGTCAGTTTCTTACATGTATACATGTGTTATCTTGTTATATATTCAAGTGTGAATTAAATGATCTCCCATAGCATGTCATGCGTCACAGTATCTGAAAATCTGACTACTTAATGTCACGTTAAATAATTGTCTTGGAGGAGGCCTACTTATCTTGGGGTAAATTTTGAGCCAGTGAATGGATATATATGACACAAACAAAGAACATCACTCATGAACCGCACAGCACATTGAATGACTAGGATTTTTTGAGGAAACTATTTACAACAGCTATCTGTGTACAGCTTTTCTAATGAATTTTCACAGATTATTATTTAGATTCTCTGTAGTCAGTATGTCCTCTGAACACTGAATTGTTGGTTTGTGCATTGAATCATTAAATTGCTGGGTGGCTACAGTTCAGGTGGTTGAGAGCATAGTCTGTTAATGTTAAGCTTAGTGGCTTGTACCATGTGTCTTCATGTCTATGCGAAGAGTCTTTAAGCAATCTGAGTCTTTAGCATCGAACCCTTTATGTGTGTGTATGTAGGGAGAAAATGTAATTCACTTTGGATACAAGTGTCTGCCAAATGAATATAATGTAGAAACATGCAAACCATTGCTGGCTTGGTAGAGACACATGGCTCAGGCGGCCTTGTGTAATTAAAATGTTGGTTTGTGGAGAGTTTGGTATCAATTAAACAATTGATTGTCTGTTTCAAAGAGGAAAGTAGGTAGGACTAGTTGCCATGCTTGAAAAGGCAGGTCTGAGGGTGATGTAAACAAACCATATAATTGTGATGACTGCAACTGTGTTTACTTCAGTGCACAAAAAGACAGTAATAGAAAAGTTGAAGGACCAGTGTTTAGGATTCAGTGGCATCTAGTGGTGAGGTTGCAGATTGCAACCAACTGAACACCCCTCCACTCCCCTTAACCCCTCCCTTCCAAGCATGTAGTGGCCATGAAACTTTTGAAAAACTCAAAAGTCCCTGTCTAGAGCCAGAGTTTGCTTTGTCCATTCTGGGCTACTGTAGAAACATGGTGGTGCAACATGGTGGGCTCCATGGATGAGGACCCACTCCCTATTTAGATATAAAGGGCTCATTCTAATGTAACGAAAACACAACAATTCTTATTTTCAGGTGATTATACACTAATTAAAACATATGAATATTATATTCCATTTCTACCAATAGATCCCCCTAAATCTTACACACTCGTCCTTTAAGCATGCTTGTTAATTGGCTTGATATGAGCTGATAGAAGTATGGTGAATTATTGCGTCATTGTTTGCTTACTCAAATGGATGTTTGCTTATTAAAAAGATCCACCATTGTGCCCAGCAATATCTAGTAAAATCTAATGACCACACCCAATAAGTAATATATGTGCTTTTGTAATGCTGAGTACACTTCAAAGATGAAAAAGGTGGATGGTGTGCACATTGAACCCGAGGTGCAGGTACAGGTGCAGAACAGAAACAACAACAAGGAAAAGGAGAGAATGACTGCACACTGAATTTACAAGCTCCCAATTATTTATTTGCTTGATGAAGATGTTGCAATAAATACTTGGGGGCTTGCAAATTTATATATTATTACTATATTATTTATTATGTAGCTGTCACTCATAAACAGATTAAGAGGTTTGATGGGCATTGTGTGCATGAGTAAATACAAATATTTACCTGATTTAGTATTAGACTACCTTGTAAATTTGGGTTGTGTTTGTGTTAAAGAGAGCGGGTGTGCGCTCACATGTTGGTCTATGTGTTTCTGTGTGTGTTTTCATAAAGCAAGCCAGCTTTAACCATCATTGTTCTCTCTATTGACATTGGAGCTGGGGTGTAGGCACAGGATTGGGCTGCTTTCCTCACTGCAGGGTGTGGTCTGACTAAACCCAATTTCCAAAACACAGAACACACAGGAGGGAGGGAACTGATGGTTTGGTGCTTCGGGGAGATAGACTGTGTTATCTGAAATGGTTTTAGCACCATCTAGTGTTCATCATTGGGCCCTACAAGTCAGACCTGTTACAGAGCAGGGTTAGTAAATATTAAACTCAGGCAAATATTCAAATTATGTTAAGGGTGAAAAAAGAACATTTTGTCTGGAACAAAATACTTTGTGGAAGTCACAAGATATAGACATGCAGTGTTTGTCAAGATTTTGTCTTAATGATTATTACTATCTTGTCTTTATGCAGGAAAACCAAGGTAGAGTTTCCATCACACCAAGGCTTGAATAGAAGAACACAAAACAAGGTAATTTATAAAGTTAAAGACACACTAAATCCATTAATAGGTGGAAATACATATAACTAAAGTTATATCTCCTACCTTGTGTTTTTCCCTTGAACCCTTTATTTGTATGGGCATATTTGCAGATGGCTGAAGAGGAGGAAACTAGGGAGGTGCTTTTTCCAGACTGGGAGGGTCCAGACAAAACTGGCTTGACCATTGAGCAGACAAGGGAAGGAGAGATATTTGTCAAGGAAGTGAAAGGAGAGTCACCTGCAGCACGGTCTGGAAAAGTATATGAAGGTAACACTTTTTTTTTTTTATCAAATCAGTGCTTTCTATCAAGTTTTCAAGGAAAATTTGTCTCACCTATATGCCAACTAATGTCTAGCATTCTTAAAAGACCTTTTGCTGCTGTCTTCATTTAATTCATAGGTGACCAGATTGTGGGTGCTACTATCTACTTTGATAACATGAGCTCAGAAGAAACAGCTGAGCTATTAAAGACATTGAACCGTCACAAGGTTGGACTGAAACTACAAAACAAAGGAGACAAATCCCCGTGCTGCTCGCCCCTGAGCACACCATGTCGTTCGCCAATGGGCACCCTGACATGGGAAGGGAAGACCCGATTTGGAGGTTCCAGTCCAGACATCATCCTTGTAAGTTTGATAAATCTCTGAATAATCTCTAATCTCTTACTTGTTTGTGGGAAAGCTACTAAATAAAATACTTGCCTTCCTTTCTTTTTCTATCAACAGAGTGGGGATGATGAGGACTATAAGAGAATATACACAAAAAAGATTAAACCGAGGCTGAAGTCTGAAGATCTTGCAGAGGGAGTAGATGTGCGCACAGAGCGGCATAGCAGCACAAGCAGCGATGGCAGCACAATCACCACCATCACCCGCCGCATCACTACCTACACTGTGGATATGCCGAGTGGCATAAGTGAGCAACTTGAACTTTCAAGCCCAGAGTTCAAGGGGCTAAGACATGAATCTGGGGATGGATGCCCTCGTATCAGAATCTCACACGGCAGCCCTTCAGGTAAAGTGGTAACAGAAGAGGGAGTTTTTGAGTCAAGCAATGTCTCTTATACAGGGCCACAACTTAGCTCCACAGAGACACACTTGGGCACTGGGGGAGTTCAGACCACAACAATTACAAGAGAGGTAGAAAGAGAAAGAGGTACAGGTCTTAGATTTAAAGGGCCTAACTTTGGAATAACAGGGGGCAAAGGCCAGGGAGGCTTTGAGATCTCAAGAGGGAGTGGAGAGCATGGAGATGGGAGCATTCAGCTGTCAGAAACAAGCATGACACTAAGAGACAGTACAAACACTGGTAGTAGGCATATTACAAAAGGAGAGTTGGGAGGTGCAGAGGCAATCTCAACTGATGAGAACGGAGGGTCAATTAGTCTGTCTTTACCAGGAAAAGGCATGCAGATTTCAACTACATCAGTGGACAAAACACAAGAGGGAAGTGTTGACACCAGTTTAGGTGAGAGGACAAAGGTGAAGGTATCTGAAATTACCATCAGTCACCCGCAGGCAAAGGAATCAGGCAGCATTCATATTCCAAATGTCACACATGATGGAGGTTCTATGGATATTGATAATGAATTGAGAGGCAGCAGGATAGGAGGATCAGTACCAACATTAGGCTATGTTACCCCAGGATATTCCTCAGGGCCAGGCAAGGTTTCAGTGGTGGGTGTGGATGTGAACCTTACAGGTTCAAAGTTGAAAAGTGAGGTTGATGTCAACCTGCCAAGCTCAAAGGGGGGGATAAAAGCAACAGGAATAGACACTGAAACTGTGGGCACTGTAGAAATGTCAAAAATCAAGATGCCTGCATTTGGAATGAAAGGAATCAAGAAAGAGGGAACTAGTGTTGAAGTTAAACTTGGTGGTGATGCAGATATGTCAGTACCGGTGACACATGAAGAGGTACAAAAACCTGAAATAGAAATCAAAGGCACACATATGCTAATCAAAGGTCCTAGTGCTAACATTGAAGGACCAGCTACTAAAGCTCCTAAGGTTGACCTTAAAATGCCAGAAGCTGTTGTTGAGAGCACTGATGTGAAAATAAAAGGACCCAAATTCAATTTGCCATCCATATCAGGATCAAAGATGTCAGATTTGGAAATAGGTCAAGTCAAAGGAGATATGCATGTATCAGTTCCACAGATTAGGGGAAACACATCAAAATCTAATGTTGAGATGAAAGGTCCTGAAGTTGATGCAAATGTGTCAGCTCCAAAGATTCAAGGAGATATAAAGGCTCCAACAGTGGATATTGAAGGACCAGATGTTGATATTAAGTGTCCTAGTAGTAACATCAAAGGATCAAAATTTAAAGTCCCATCAAAAATCTCCATGTCAGGTGTGGATTTAGGTGTCAAAGGTCAAAAACTCAAGGGTGATATGGATATCTCAGGTCCAAAGATAGAGGGAGACATAAAAACACCTGATGTTGACATCAAAGGTGCAGAAGTCAATATTGAAGGACCAAAGGGTGGATTTGATATGCCTAAAATTAAAATGCCATCATTTAACATTAAAGGTCCAAAGGTGGAAGGTGCAGGTGTTGATATAAACCTTCCCAAAGCTAACATTGATGTGAAAGCACCTGCTGTTGACATGGAAGTTCCAGAGGTTGATGTTAAAGAACCTAATGTGAAACTTAAAGGGCCTAATTTCTCTATGCCAACTGTTTCAGGAATGGAAGTCCCCATGCCAGGTGTGGATGTCAATCTGAAAGGTCCCAAACTCAAAGGTGATATGGATTTGTCAGCTTCAAAGATAGAGGGAGACATAAAAACACCTGATGTTGACATCAAAGGTCCAGAAGTAAATATTGAAGGGCCAAAGGGAGGATTTGAAATGCCAAAAATCAAAATGCCCTCATTTAACATTAAAGGTCCAAAAGAAGGTTCAGATTTAAATCTTAACCTTTCCAAAACTGGAGTTGATATAAAGACCCCCAAAGGTGACATTAAAACTCCAGAGATTGACATTGAGGGATCTGATGCAAAAATCAAAGGACCCAAACTGAAGATGCCCTCCATAACTGGACCAAAGATGCCAGATTTTGACATCAAAGTAAAAGGTCCCAAGGTCGAAGGAGATGTGAATGTTTCAGTTCCTAAAATTGAAGGAGACATAAAAGCACCAGAGTTGGATTTGGAAGGACCAGATGTTGACATTGAGGGCAATAAAGGTGGATTTAAAATGCCTAAATTCAAAATTCCATCATTTGGCTTGAAAGGTTCAAAAGTAGAAGGACCAGAAGTTGATGTAAACCTTCCCAAAGCAAACATTGATGTGAAAGCACCTGACGTTGATGTGAAAGTACCAGAAGTTGATATTGAAGGACCTGATGCAAAACTCAGAGTCAACATGCCAACCATTTCGGGACCAAAGCTTTCCATGCCAGATGTGGATTTCAATCTGAAAGGGCCCAAACTCAAAGGTGATGTGGATGTATCAGTGCCAAAGATTGAGGGAGACATAAAAACACCTGATGTTGACATCAAAGGGCCAAAGGTTGATATTGAAGGGCCAAAGGGTGGATTTGAAATGCCAAAGATCAAAATGCCATCATTTGGCTTGAAAGGTCCAAAAGTGGAAGGACCAGAAGTTGATGTGAACCTTCCCAAAGGTAATATTGACGTGAAAGCACCTGACATTGATGTAAAAATACCAGAAGTTGACATGGAAGGCCCAAATGCAAAATTGAAAGGACCCAAATTCAACATGCCAACCATTTCAGGACCGAAACTTTCCATGCCAGATGTGGATTTCAATCTGAAAGGGCCCAAACTCAAAGGTGATGTGGATGTGGCAGCTCCAAAGATTGAGGGAGACATAAAAACACCTGATGTTGACATCAAAGGGCCAAAGGTTGATATTGAAGGGCCAAAGGGAGGATTTGAAATGCCAAAGATCAAAATGCCATCATTTGGCTTGAAAGGTCCAAAAGTGGAGGGTCCAGATGTTGATGTAAACCTTCCCAAAGGTAACATTGATGTGAAAGCACCTGGCGTTGATGTAAAAGTACCAGAAGTTGACATCAAAGGACCTGACGCAAAACTCAAAGGACCCAAATTCAACATGCCAACCATATCAGGACCGAAACTTTCCATGCCGGATGTGGACTTCAATCTGAAAGGGCCCAAACTCAAAGGTGATATGGATGTATCAGCTCCAAAGATTGAAGGAGACATAAAAACACCTGATGTTGACATCAAAGGGCCAAAGGTTGAAATTGAAGGGCCAAAGGGTGGATTTGAAATGCCAAAGATCAAAATGCCATCCTTTGGCTTGAAAGGAAAACAGGTGGAGGGTCCAGAAGTTGATGTAAACCTTCCCAAAGGTAACATTGATGTGAAAGCACCTGACGTCGATGTGAAAGTACCAGAAGTTGACATCAAAGGACCTGATGCAAACCTCAAAGGACCCAAATTCAACATGCCAACCATATCAGGACCGAAACTTTCCATGCCAGATGTGGATTTCAATCTGAAAGGGCCCAAACTCAAAGGTGATGTGAATGTATCAGCTCCAAAGATTGAAGGAGACATAAAAACACCTGATGTTGACATCAAAGGGCCAAAGGTTGAAATTGAAGGACCAAAGGGTGGATTTGAAATGCCAAAGATCAAAATGCCATCATTTGGCTTGAAAGGCCCAAAGGTGGAGGGTCCAGATGTTGATTTAAACCTTCCCAAAGGTAACATTGATGTGAAAGCACCTGGCATTGACATTAAAGCTCCAGAAATTGACATTGAAGGCCCTGATGCAGAAATCAAAGGACCCAAGCTCAAGATGCCATCCATAAAAGGACCAAAAATGCCTGATTTTGACATCAAACTAAAAGGTCCTAAAGTTGAGGGAGATGTGGATGTTTCAGTTCCAAAAGTTGAAAGAGACATAAAAGCTCCAGGAGTCGATATTGAAGGAGTGGATGTGGACATTGAGGGCCATAAAGGTGGATTTAAAATGCCAAAGATCAAAATGCCATCATTTGGCTTGAAAGGTCCAAAAGTGGAAGGACCAGAAGTTGATGTGAACCTTCCCAAAGCTAACATTGATGTCAAAACATCTGACATTGACATTAAAGGGCCAGAGGCTGACATGGAAGGACCAAATGCAAAACTCAAAGGACCCAAATTCAACATGCCAACTATTTCAGGACCGAAACTTTCCATGCCAGATGTGGATTTCAATCTGAAAGGGCCCAAACTCAAAGGTGATGTGGATGTGTCAGCTCCAAAGATTGAGGGAGACATAAAAACACCCGATTTTGACATCAAAGGCCCAAAGGTTGAAATTGAAGGGCCAAAAGGTGGGTTTGAAATGCCAAAGATCAAAATGCCATCATTTGGCTTGAAAGGAAAACAAGTAGAGGGCCCAGATGTTGATTTAAACCTTCCCAAAGGTAATATTGACAGGAAAGCACCTGACGTTGACATTGAAGCTCCAGAAATTGACATTGAAGGCCCTGATGCAGAAATCAAAGGACCCAAACTCAAGATACCATCCATAAAAGGACCAAAGATGCCTGATTTTGACATCAAACTAAAGGGTCCCAAAGTCGAGGGAGATATGGATGTTTCAGTTCCAAAGATTGAAGGAGACATGAAAGCTCCAGAAGTTGATATTGAAGGAGTGGATGTGGACATTGAGGGCCATAAAGGTGGATTTAAAATGCCTAAATTCAAAATGCCATCATTTGGCTTGAAAGGTCCAAAAGTGGAAGGACCAGAAGTTGATGTAAACCTTCCCAAAGGTAACATTGATGTGAAAGCACCTGACACTGATGTGAAAGTACCTGAAGTTGACATGGAAGGACCTGACGCAAAACTCAAAGGACCTAAATTCAACATGCCAACCATTTCAGGACCCAAACTTTCCATGCCAGATGTGGATTTCAATCTGAAAGGGCCCAAACTCAAAGGTGATGTGGGTGTATCAGCTCCAAAGATTGAGGGAGACATAAAAACACCTGATATTGACATCAAAGGGCCAAAGGTTGAAATTGAAGGGCCAAAGGGAGGATTTGAAATGCCAAAGATCAAAATGCCATCATTTGGCTTGAAGGGAAAACAAGTGGAGGGTCCAGATATTGATTTAAACCTCCCCAAAGGTAACATTGACGTGAAAGCACCAGATGTTGACATTAAGGCTCCAGAAATTGACATTGAAGGCCCTGATGCAGAAATCAAAGGACCCAAACTCAAGATGCCATCCATAAAAGGACCAAAAATGCCTGATTTTGATATCAAAATAAAAGGTCCCAAAGTTGAGGGAGATGTGGATGTTTCAGCTCCAAAGATTGAAGGAGACATGAAAGCTCCAGAAGTCGATATTGAAGGAGTGGATGTGGACATTGAGGGCCATAAAGGTGGATTTAAAATGCCTAAATTCAAAATGCCATCCTTTGGCTTGAAAGGTCCAAAAGTGGAAGGACCAGAAGTTGATGTGAACCTTCCCAAAGCTAACATTGATGTCAAAACACCTGACATTGACATTAAAGGGCCAGAGGCTGACATGGAAGGACCAAATGCAAAACTCAAAGGACCTAAATTCAACATGCCAACTATTTCAGGACCGAAACTTTCCATGCCAGATGTGGATTTCAATCTGAAAGGGCCCAAACTCAAAGGTGATGTGGATGTGTCAGCTCCAAAGATTGAGGGAGACATAAAAACACCTGATGTTGACATCAAAGGGCCAAAGGTTGATATTGAAGGGCCAAAGGGTGGGTTTGAAATACCAAAAATCAAAATGCCATCATTTAACATTAAAGGTCCAAAAGTGGAGGGCCCAGAAGTTGATGTAAACCTTCCCAAAGGTAACATTGATGTTAAAACACCTGACATTGACATTAAAGGTCCAGAGTTTGACATGGAAGGACCAAATCCAAAACTCAAAGGACCCAAATTCAACATGCCTACCATTTCAGGACCGAAACTTTCCATGCCAGATGTGGATTTCAATCTGAAAGGGCCCAAACTCAAAGGTGATATGGATGTATCAGCTCCAAAGATTGAGGGAGACATAAAAACACCCGATCTTGACATCAAAGGGCCAAAGGTTGATGTTGAAGGGCCAAAGGGTGGATTTGAAATGCCAAAGATCAAAATGCCATCATTTGGCTTGAAAGGTCCAAAGGTGGAGGGCCCAGAAGTTGATGTAAACCTTCCCAAAGGTAACATTGATGTGAAAGCACCTGGCGTTGATGTAAAAGTACCAGAAGTTGACATCAAAGGACCTGACGCAAAACTCAAAGGACCCAAATTCAACATGCCAACCATTTCAGGACCGAAACTTTCCATGCCAGATGTTGATTTCAATCTGAAAGGGCCCAAACTCAAAGGTGATATGGATGTGTCAGCTCCAAAGATTGAGGGAGAAATAAAAACACCTGATATTGATATCAAAGGCCCAAAACTTGATGTTGAAGGGCCAAAGGGTGGATTTGAAATGCCAAAGATCAAAATGCCATCCTTTGGCTTGAAAGGTCCAAAAGTTGAAGGACCAGAAGTTGATGTGAAACTTCCCAAAGGTAACATTGATATCAAAACACCAGACATTGACGTTAAAGGGCCAGAGGTTGATATTGAAGGACCAAATGCAAAACTCAAAGGACCCAAATTCAACATGCCAACCATTTCAGGACCAAAACTTTCCATGCCAGATGTGGATTTCAATCTGAAAGGTCCCAAACTCAAAGGTGATATGGATGTATCAGCTCCAAAGATTGAGGGAGACATAAAAACACCTGATGTTGACATCAAAGGGCCAAAGGTTGAAATTGAAGGGCCAAAGGGTGGATTTGAAATGCCAAAGATCAAAATGCCATCATTTGGCTTGAAAGGTCCAAAGATGGAGGGCCCAGAAGTTGATGTAAACCTTCCAAAAGCTAACATTGATGTGAAAGCACCTGACATTGACATTAAAGGGCCGGAGGTTGACATTGAAGGACCAAATGCAAAACTTAAAGGACCCAAGTTCAACATGCCAACCATTTCAGGACCAAAACTTTCCATGCCAGGTGTGGATTTCAATCTGAAAGGTCCCAAACTCAAAGGTGATGTGGATGTGTCAGCTCCAAAGATTGAAGGAGACATAAAAACACCTGATCTTGACATAAAGGGTCCTAATGTTGATTTAAAATCTCCAGAGGGACATTTTGTTGGGCCAAAAATGAAGTTACCAAAAATTTCTGGACCCAAAATATCACTGCCAGATGTTGACATCAATCTGAAGGGGCCAAAATTAAAGGGTGATATAGAAGGGGACGTTCAATTGCCAAAAGCTGAACTTGAGGGACCCAATGTGACTGTTGATGTTCCAGACATTGGCACAAAGAAATCAAAATTTAAAATGCCAAAGTTTGGATTCAAGGGTCCAAAGGCAAAGACCCCAGAAACTGATGTAAAATTGGGACAAGGAGACATCAGCATCAAAGGGAAGACTGGCAGTTCTGAGGGTCTTGATGTTGATGTGAGTTTGACTGGTCCAAAAGCTAAAGGATCCAAATTCAAGATGCCAAAATTTGGTTTCAAAGGACCAAAGGTTGAAATACCGGACACTGATATTAATCTTCCCAAAGCTGGAGGTGAAATCAAAATTCCAGATGTTGAAATTGAAGGACCAGATGTTGACATTGACAGTCCTAGTGGAAAGATCAAGGGAACAAAATTCAAGATGCCACATATCTCAGGACCGAAAATCTCCATGCCAGATGTGGATTTCAATCTGAAAGGCCCCAAACTCAAAGGAGATGTGGATGTGTCAGTTCCAAAAGTTGAGGGAGACCTAAATGCACCAGAAGTTGACATCAAGGGTCCTCAGTTTGATATTGAAGGGCCAAAGGGTGGATTCGAAATTCCTAAAATAAAAATGCCCTCTTTTGGTATTAAGAGTCCGAACATGGAAGGTCCTGATGTTGCGATTGATCTTCCAAAAGCTGATATGAAAATCAAACCATCGGAAATTGACATTAAAGCCCCAGATGTTGATATTGAAGGTCCTGATGCAAAATTGAAAGGACCCAAATTAAAGATGCCATCCATATCAGCACCCAAGATGCCAGAATGGGATATCAATCTGAAAGGACCCAAGGTAAAGGGAGATGTGAATGTGACAGGTCCAAAGATTGAAGGTGATATAGAAGGTCCTAAAATAGACATTGAAGCACCAGATGTTGACATTGACAGTCCTAGTGGAAAGATCAAAGGACCAAAATTCAAGATGCCACATATCTCAGGACCGAAAATCTCCATGCCAGTTGTGGATTTCAATCTGAAAGGTCCCAAACTCAAAGGTGATATGGATGTGTCAGTTCCAAAGGTTGAAGGAGACCTAACAACACCAGATGTTGACATCAAAGGACCAAAGGTTGAAATTGAAGGACCAAAGGGTGGATTTGAGATGCCCAAAATCAAAATGCCATCTTTTGACATCAAGGGTCCAAAAGTGGAGGGTCCAGATGTTGATCTTAACCTTCCTGAAGGTAATATCGATGTTAAGGCACCTGAATTCAATGTTAAAGGGCCAAAGGTTGATGTTGAAGTCCCTGACGCAAAACTCAAAGGACCTAAATTCAAACTGCCATCAATATCAGGACCCACAATGCCGGACTGGGATATTAATCTGAAAGGGCCCAAGGTAAAAGGAGATGTGGATGTGTCAGTTCCAAAGATAGAAGGAGACATAGAGGCTCCTGAAGTGGATATTGAGGGACCAGATGTTAATATTGAGGGCCACAAGGGAGGATTTAAAATGCCGAAATTTAAAATGCCATCCTTTGGCTTGAAAGGTCCCAATGTGGAAGGCCCAGAAGTTGATGTCAATCTTCCAAAAGGTGACATTGATATAAAAGGTCCTGAATTGGACATCAAAGGACCAGATGTTGACATTGACAGTCCTAGTGGAAAGATCAAAGGACCAAAATTCAAGATGCCCCATATCTCAGGACCGAAAATCTCCATGCCAGATGTGGATTTCAATCTGAAGGGTCCCAAACTCAAAGGTGATGTAGATATGTCAGTTCCAAAAGTTGAAGGAGAGCTAAAAGCACCAGATGTTGACATTAAGGGTCCTCAGGTTGATATTGAGGGACCAAAGGGAGGATTTGAGATGCCCAAAATAAAAATGCCATCATTTGACATCAGGGGTCCAAAACTGGAGGGTCCAGATGTTGATATTAACCTTCCTGAAGCTAACATTGATGTTAAGGCACCTGAATTTGATGTTAAAGGGCCAAAGGTTGATGTTGAAGTCCCTGATGCAAAACTCAAAGGACCTAAATTCAAACTGCCATCAATATCAGGACCCACAATGCCAGACTGGGATATTAATCTGAAAGGGCCGAAGGTAAAGGGAGATGTGGATGTGTCAGGTCCGAAGATCGAGGGAGCTATACAGGCTCCTGAAGTGGATATTGAAGGACCAGATGTTAATATCGAGGGCCACAAAGGAGGGTTTAAAATGCCAAAATTTAAAATGCCATCCTTTGGCTTGAAAGGTCCAAATGTGGAAGGCCCAGACGTTGATGTCAATCTTCCAAAAGGTGAAATTGATATTAAGGGCCCTGAATTGGACATCAAAGGACCAGATGTTGACATTGACAGTCCTAGTGGAAAGATTAAAGGACCAAAATTCAAGATGCCACATATCTCAGGACCGAAAATCTCCATGCCAGATGTGGATTTCAATCTGAAAGGTCCCAAACTCAAAGGTGATGTGGATGTGTCAGTTCCAAAGGCTGAAGGAGAGCTAAAAGCACCAGATGTTGACATCAAGGGTCCTCAGGTTGATATTGAAGGACCAAAGGGAGGATTTGAGATGCCGAAAATAAAAATGCCATCATTTGACATCAAAGGTCCAAAAGTGGAGGGTCCAGATGTTGATATTAACCTTCCAAAAGCTAACATTGATGTTAAGGCGCCTGAATTTGATGTTAAAGGGCCAAAGGTTGATGTTGAAGTCCCTGATGCGAAACTCAAAGGACCTAAATTCAAACTGCCGTCAATATCAGGACCCACAATGCCAGACTGGGATATCAATTTGAAAGGGCCGAAGGTAAAGGGAGATATGGATGTGTCAGTTCCGAAGATCGAGGGAGATCTACAGGCTCCTAAAATAGATATTGAGGGACCAGATGTGAATATCGAGGGCCACAAAGGAGGGTTTAAAATGTCGAAATTTAAAATGCCATCCTTTGGCTTGAAAAGTCCCAATGTGGAAGGCCCAGACGTTGATGTCAATCTTCCAAAAGGTGACATTGATATTAAAGGCCCTGAATTGGACATCAAAGGACCAGATGTTGACATTGACAGTCCTAGTGGAAAGATCAAAGGACCAAAATTCAAGATGCCCCATATCTCAGGACCGAAAATCTCCATGCCAGATGTGGATTTCAATCTGAAAGGTCCCAAACTCAAAGGTGATGTGGATGTGTCAGTTCCAAAGGCTGAAGGAGAGCTAAAAGCACCAGATGTTGACATTAAGGGTCCTCAGGTTGATATTGAAGGACCAAAGGGAGGATTTGAGATGCCGAAAATAAAAATGCCATCATTTGACATCAAAGGTCCAAAAGTGGAGGGTCCAGATGTTGATATTAACCTTCCAAAAGCTAACATTGATGTTAAGGCGCCTGAATTTGATGTTAAAGGGCCAAAGGTTGATGTTGAAGTCCCTGATGCGAAACTCAAAGGACCTAAATTCAAACTGCCGTCAATATCAGGACCCACAATGCCAGACTGGGATATCAATTTGAAAGGGCCGAAGGTAAAGGGAGATATGGATGTGTCAGTTCCGAAGATCGAGGGAGATCTACAGGCTCCTAAAATAGATATTGAGGGACCAGATGTGAATATCGAGGGCCACAAAGGAGGGTTTAAAATGCCGAAATTTAAAATGCCATCCTTTGGCTTGAAAAGTCCCAATGTGGAAGGCCCAGACGTTGATGTCAATCTTCCAAAAGGTGACATTGATATTAAAGGCCCTGAATTGGACATCAAAGGACCAGATGTTGACATTGACAGTCCTAGTGGAAAGATCAAAGGACCAAAATTCAAGATGCCCCATATCTCAGGACCAAAAATCTCCATGCCAGATGTGGATTTCAATCTGAAAGGTCCCAAACTCAAAGGTGATGTGGATGTGTCAGTTCCAAAAGTTGAAGGAGAGTTAAAAGCACCAGATGTTGACATTAAGGGTCCTCAGGTTGATATTGAAGGACCAAAGGGAGGATTTGAGATGCCCAAAATCAAAATGCCATCATTTGACATCAAAGGTCCAAAAGTGGAGGGTCCAGATGTTGACATTAACCTTCCCAAAGCTAATGTCAATGTTAAGGCACCTGAATTTGATGTTAAAGGGCCAAAGATTGATGTTGAAGTCCCTGATGCGAAACTCAAAGGACCTAAATTCAAACTGCCATCAATATCAGGACCTACAATGCCAGACTGGGATATTAATCTGAAAGGGCCCAAGGTAAAGGGAGATGTGGATGTGTCAGTTCCGAAGATCGAGGGAGACATACAGGCTCCTGAAGTGGATATTGAGGGACCAGATGTTAATATCGAGGGCCACAAAGGAGGATTTAAAATGCCGAAATTTAAAATGCCATCCTTTGGCTTGAAAGGTCCAAATGTTGAAGGCCCAGAAGTTGATGTCAGTCTTCCAAAAGGTGACATTGATATTAAAGGCCCTGAATTGGACATCGAAGGACCAGATGTTGACATTGACAGTCCTAGTGGAAAGATCAAAGGACCAAAATTCAAGAGGCCACATATCTCAGGACCGAAAATCTCCATGCCAGATGTGGATTTCAATCTGAAAGGTCCCAAACTCAAAGGTGATGTGGATGTGTCAGTTCCAAAGGTTGAAGGAGGACTAAAAGCACCAGATGTTGATATTAAGGGTCCTCAAGTTGATATTGAAGGTCCAAAGGGAGGATTTGAGATGCCCAAAATAAAAATGCCATCATTTGACATCAAGGGTCCAAAGGTGGAGGGTCCAGATGTTGATATTAGCCTTCCAAAAGCTAACATTGATGTTAAGGCACCTGAATTTGATGTTAAAGGGCCAAAGATTGATGTTGAAGTCCCTGATGCAAAACTCAAAGGACCTAAATTCAAACTGCCATCAATATCAGGACCCACAATGCCAGACTGGGATATGAATCTGAAAGGGCCGAAGGTAAAAGGAGATGTGGATGTGTCAACTCCGAAGATAGAGGGAGACATACAGGTTCCTGAAGTGGATATTGAGGGACCAGATGTTAATATCGAGGGCCACAAGGGAGGATTTAAAATGCCGAAATTTAAAATGCCATCCTTTGGCTTGAAAGGTCCAAATGTTGAAGGCCCAGACGTTGATGTTAATCTTCCAAAAGGTGACATTGATATTAAAGGCCCTGAACTGGACATCAAAGGACCAGATGTTGACATTGACAGTCCTAGTGGAAAGATCAAAGGACCAAAATTCAAGATGCCACATATCTCAGGACCGAAAATCTCCATGCCAGATGTGGATTTCAATCTGAAAGGTCCCAAACTCAAAGGTGATATGGATGTGTCAGCTCCAAAGATTGAAGGAGACCTAACAGCACCAGATGTTAATATCAAGGGTCCTCAGGTTGATATTGAAGGACCAAAGGGTGGATTTGAGATGCCCAAAATCAAAATGCCATCATTTGACATCAAGGGTCCAAAAGTGGAGGGTCCAGATGTTGATCTTAACCTTCCTGAAGGTAATATCGATGTTAAGGCACCTGAATTCAATGTTAAAGGGCCAAAGGTTGATGTTGAAGTCCCTGATGCAAAACTCAAAGGACCTAAATTCAAACTGCCATCAATATCAGGACCCACAATGCCAGACTGGGATATTAATCTGAAAGGACCTAAGGTGAAGGGAGATGTGGATGTGTCAGGTCCGAAGATCGAGGGAGACATACAGGTTCCTGGAGTTGATATTGAGGGACCAGATGTTAATATCGAGGGCCACAAGGGAGGATTTAAAATGCCGAAATTTAAAATGCCATCCTTTGGCTTGAAAGGTCCCAATGTGGAAGGCCCAGAAGTTGATGTCAATCTTCCAAAAGGTGACATTGATATAAAAGGCCCTGAACTGGACATCAAAGGACCAGATGTTGACACTGACAGTCCTAGTGGAAAGATCAAAGGACCAAAATTCAAGATGCCACATATCTCAGGACCGAAAATCTCCATGCCAGATGTGGATTTCAATCTGAAGGGTCCCAAACTCAAAGGTGATGTGGATGTGTCAGTTCCAAAAGTTGAAGGAGAGCTAAAAGCACCAAATGTTGACATTAAGGGTCCTCAGGTTGATATTGAAGGACCAAAGGGAGGATTTGATATGCCCAAAATAAAAATGCCATCAATTGACATCAAAAGTCCAAAAGTGGAGGGTCCAGATGTTGATATTAGCCTTCCAAAAGCTAACATTGATGTTAAGGCACCTGAATTTGATGTTAAAGGGCCAAAGGTTGATGTTGAAATCCCTGATGCAAAACTCAAAGGACCTAAATTCAAACTGCCGTCAATATCAGGACCCACAATGCCAGACTGGGACATTAGTCTGAAAGGGCCGAAGGTGAAGGGAGACGTGGATGTGTCAGTTCCAAAGATAGAGGGAGACATACAGGCTCCTGGAGTGGATATTGAGGGACCAGATGTTAATATCGAGGGCCACAAGGGAGGATTTAAAATGCCGAAATTTAAAATGCCATCCTTTGGCTTGAAAGGTCCAAATGTGGAAGGCCCAGAAGTTGATGTGAATCTTCCAAAAGGTGACATTGATATTAAAGGCCCTGAATTGGACATCAAAGGACCAGATGTTGACATTGACAGTCCTAGTGGAAAGATCAAAGGACCAAAATTCAAGATGCCACATATCTCAGGACCAAAACTCTCTATGCCGGATTTAGATTTCAATCTGAAAGGTCCCAAACTCAAAGGTGAAGTGGATGTGTCAGTTCCAAAAGTTGAAGGAGAGCTAAAAGCACCAGATGTTGACATCAAGGGTCCTCAGGTTGATATTGAAGGACCAAAGGGTGGATTTGAGATGCCCAAAATCAAAATGCCATCATTTGACATCAAAGGTCCAAAAGTGGAGGGTCCAGATGTTGACATTAACCTTCCAAAAGCTAATGTCAATGTTAAGGCACCTGAATTTGATGTTAAAGGGCCAAAGGTTGATGTTGAAGTCCCTGATGTGAAACTCAAAGGACCTAAATTCAAACTGCCATCAATATCAGGACCCACAATGCCAGACTGGGATATTAATCTGAAAGGGCCCAAGGTAAAGGGAGATGTGGATGTGTCAGTTCCGAAGATCGAGGGAGACATACAGGCTCCTGGAGTGGATATTGAGGGACCAGATGTTAATATTGAGGGCCACAAGGGAGGATTTAAAATGCCGAAATTTAAAATGCCATCCTTTGGCTTGAAAGGTCCCAATGTGGAAGGCCCAGAAGTTGATGTCAATCTTCCAAAAGGTGACATTGATATAAAAGGCCCAGAACTGGACATCAAAGGACCAGATGTTGACATTGACAGTCCTAGTGGAAAGATCAAAGGACCAAAATTCAAGATGCCACATATCTCAGGCCCGAAAATCTCCATGCCAGATGTGGATTTCAATCTGAAAGGTCCCAAACTCAAAGGTGATATGGATGTGTCAGTGCCAAAGGTTGAAGGAGATCTAACAGCACCAGATGTTGACATCAAGGGTCCTAATGTCGATATTGAAGGACCAAAGGGAGGATTTGAGATCCCCAAAATGAAAATGCCATCATTTGACATCAAGGGTCCAAAAGGGGAGGGTCCAGATGTTGATATTAACCTTCCAAAAGCCAATATTGATGTTAAGGCACCTGGATTTGATGTTAAAGGGCCAAAGCTTGACGTTGAAGTCCCTGATGCAAAACTCAAAGGACCTAAATTCAAATTGCCATCAATATCAGGACCCACAATGCCAGACTGGGATATCAATTTGAAAGGGCCTAAGGTAAAGGGAGATATGGATGTGTCAGTTCCAAAGATCGAGGGAGATCTACAGTCTCCTAAAATGGATATTGAGGGACCAGATGTGAATATTGAGGGCCACAAAGGAGGATTTAAAATGCCGAAATTTAAAATGCCATCCTTTGGCTTGAAAGGTTCAAATGTTGAAGGTCCAGACGTTGATGTCAATCTTCCAAAAGGTAACATTGATATTAAAGGCCCTGAATTGGACATCAAAGGACCAGATGTTGACTTTGACAGTCCTAGTGGAAAGATCAAAGGACCAAAATTCAAGATGCCACATATCTCAGGACCGAAGATCTCCATGCCAGATGTGGATTTTAATCTGAAAGGTCCCAAACTTAAAGGTGATGTGGATGTGTCAGTTCCAAAAGTTGAAGGAGAGCTAAAAGCACCAGATGTTGACATTAAGGGTCCTCAGGTTGATATTGAAGGACCAAAGGGAGGATTTGAGATGCCCAAAATCAAAATGCCATCATTTGACATCAAAGGTCCAAAGGTTGAGGGTCCAGATGCTGATATTAACCTTCCAAAAGCTAACATTGATGTTAAGGCACCTGAATTTGATGTTAAAGGGCCAAAGGTTGATGTTGAAGTCCCTGATGCAAAACTCAAAGGACCTAAATTCAAACTGCCATCAATATCAGGACCCACAATGCCAGACTGGGATATTAATCTGAAAGGACCCAAGGTAAAGGGAGATATGGATGTGTCAATTCCGAAGATCGAAGGAGACATAGAGGCTCCTGAAGTTGACATTGAGGGACCAGATGTTAACATCGAAGGCCACAAAGGAGGATTTAAAATGCCGAAATTTAAAATGCCATCCTTTGGCTTGAAAGGTCCAAATGTTGAAGGTCCAGACGTTGATGTCAATCTTCCAAAAGGTGACATTGATATTAAAGGCCCTGAATTGGACATCAAAGGACCAGATGTTGACTTTGACAGTCCTAGTGGAAAGATCAAAGGACCAAAATTCAAGATGCCACATATCTCAGGACCGAAAATCTCCATGCCAGATGTGGATTTCAATCTGAAAGGTCCCAAACTCAAAGGTGACATGGATGTGTCAGTTCCAAAGATTGAAGGAGACCTCACAGCACCAGATGTTAATATCAAGGGTCCTCAGGTTGATATTGAAGGATCAAAGGGAGGATTTGATATGCCCAAAATAAAAATGCCTTCATTTGATATCAAGGGTCCAAAAGTGCAGTGTCCAGATGTTGATATTAACCTTCCAAAAGCTAATATTGATGTTAAGGCACCTGAATTTGATGTTAAGGGACCAAAGGTTGATGTTGAAGTACCTGATGCAAAACTCAAAGGACCTAAATTCAAACTGCCATCAATATCAGGACCCACAATGCCAGACTGGGATATTAATCTGAAAGGGCCGAAGGTAAAGGGAGATGTAGATGTGTCAGCTCCAAAGATTGAGGGAGACATACAGGTTCCTGATGTTGACATCGAGGGACCAGATGTTAATATCGAGGGCCATAAAGGAGGATTTAAAATGCCGAAATTTAAAATGCCATCCTTTGGCTTGAAAGGTCCAAATGTTGAAGGTCCAGACGTTGATGTCAGTCTTCCAAAAGGTGACATTGATATTAAAGGTCCTGAATTGGACATCAAAGGACCAGATGTTGACATTGACAGTCCTAGTGGAAAGATCAAAGGACCAAAATTCAAGATGCCACATATCTCAGGACCGAAAATCTCCATGCCAGATGTGGATTTCAATCTGAAAGGTCCCAAACTCAAAGGTGATGTGGATGTGTCAGTTCCAAAGGTTGAAGGAGGACTAAAAGCACCAGATGTTGACATTAAGGGTCCTCAGGTTGATATTGAAGGACCAAAGGGAGGATTTGATATGCCCAAAATAAAAATGCCATCATTTGACATTAAAGGTCCCAAAGTGGAGGGTCCAGATGTTGATATTAACCTTCCTAAAGGTAATATTGATGTTAAGGCACCTGAATTCGATGTTAAAGGGCCAAAGGTTGATGTTGAAGTCCATGATGCAAAACTCAAAGGACCTAAATTCAAACTGCCATCAATATCAGGACCCACAATGCCAGACTGGGATATTAATCTGAAAGGGCCCAGGGTGAAGGGAGATGTGGATGTGTCAGTTCCGAAGATCGAAGGAGACATTGAGGCTCCTGAAGTTGACATTGATGGACCAGATGTTAATATCGAGGGCCACAAAGGAGGATTTAAAATGCCGAAATTTAAAATGCCATCCTTTGGCTTGAAAGGTCCAAATGTTGAAGGCCCAGACGTTGATGTTAATCTTCAAAAAGGTGATATTGATATTAAAGGCCCTGAATTAGACATCAAAGGTCCAGATGTTGACATTGACAGTCCTAGTGGAAAGATTAAAGGACCAAAATTCAAGATGCCACATATCTCAGGACCGAAAATCTCAATGCCAGATGTGGATTTCAATCTGAAAGGTCCTAAAGTCAAAGGTGATGTTGATGTGTCAGTTCCAAAGGTCGAAGGAGAGCTAACAGCGCCAGATGTGGACATCAAAGGTCCCCGGATAAAAGGAGATGTGGATGTGTCAGTTCCAAATATTGAGGGAGATATAAAACTTCACAAAGCCAATATTGATGTAAATGTATCTGATGTTGACCTCAAGAAGCCAGGCCTTGATATTCATGGGCCTGATGCTAAAATCACAGGGACCAAATTTAAATTGCCATCCATTTCAGGACCCCACATTTCCATGCCAGATGTAGATTTCAATGTTAAAGGTCCGAAACTCAAATCTGATGTGGATGTGTCAGCTCCAAAGATTGAAGGAGACATAACAACATCTGGTGTTGAAATCAAAGCTCCAGAGGTTGATATTAAAGGGCCTAAGGGTGGCTTTGACATACCTAAAATCAAAATGCCATCCTTCGGTTTCAAAGGTCCAAACATGCAGGGTCCTGATGTTAACATAAATCTTCCAAAATCTAACACTGACTTTGAAGTGCCCGATATCAACCTGAAAGGTCCCAAAGTGAAAGGAGAGTTTGATGCATCAGTGCCCAAAGTGGAAGGCGATATCAATGGCCCAAATGCTAACATTACAGTGCCCTCCATCAATATGGAAGGTGCGTCTATGGATCTTGAAAAAACAGGCGTTACATTTCCCAAATTCAAAGGTCCTAAGTTTGGAAGGAAATCCCCAGAAATGGAGGGGCCTGAATCAATGGCTAAGACACCCACGTTCAGTGTGGGAGTAAAAGGCTCCAAAACAGACGTCAGTCTTCCTGGTGCTGAGGCAAATCTTGATGCCCCCGATATTGATATCAATGTAAAGGGGAAGAAGGGTAAATTTAAACTTCCTAAAGTAAAAGGAAAGGTAAAGAAATCTGATGTTGACATAGAAACACCAGCAGTAGAACTGGATGTAGACACACCCAATATCCATGGCAAAGAAACAAAGGTAAAGAAGCCTCTTTTTGGTAAGCTTCATTTTCCTGATGTGGAATTTGATATCAAGTCACCAAAATTGAAAGGCGATGGATCGTTATCATCTGCTAGCTTGAACACCGCAATTGAGGGTGCTGGTATTGACAGTCCCAATGTTAGTTTGGAAGGGCCAGATGTGAAATTAAAGACACCTAATATTAAAATGTCAAATGTGAAAGTGTCTACTCCTGATGTTGATACAAATCTAAACAGACAAGGGGGGGCAACCGTATCTGCAGGTTTTAAAGGCCAACAAATGAATGTAAAAGGTGGTGCTGAGATTGATGCAAGTGTTTCAGGGGGCAGTGCAACTACTAGCCTTCAATACCCAGAGGGTACAGTAACATTTCCCAAAATCAAGGTACCAAAGTTTGGTATTGCTCTGCCCCAGTTGGAAGGCCAGAAGGGTGGAGGAAATGTTGAATCAGAACTTGTGGCTAGTGGTGGCATAAACATACAGTCTCCATCTATTAGTGGCCAAGTCAGTTCACAAAACATTGAGGTTCCAAGTCCAGAATTGAGGCACAGGGAAGGCAAAGTGAAGGTCAAAATGCCAAAATTGTTTGGCAAATCAAAAGCAAAAGGCAGTAGTGCAGGTGACCTACGGGGGCCAGAGGTAGAACTGAGTACCAGTGGAAAAGGCAGTAAGGTCTCTAAAGACTTAAGTGTACATAGTGGGGAATTGATGGGTGGAAAAATTGAATTAGAGGATGATCCTGGTCTCAATGTTTCATCCAAAGGCAAATCAGCCTCACTGGATCTATTTAAGAAATCAAGACATCGATCTTCTTCTCTGAGTGATGAGGGGGGGCTTGCAGTTAGTTCCCCTTCAGCTCATTTAGAATCAGAGGGTGGTGACATTTCATTAGACCTAGGAGGAGCCAAGGCAAAAGGAAAGAAAGGCAAGTTGAAGTTTGGCACTTTTGGAGGTTTTGGTTCAAAGTCAAAAGGCTCATATGAAGTGACACTTGGTGAGGACAGTGAAGCAGGAGTCGAGGGAAGCGCAGGTGTTTCTCTACCCTCTAAAAAATCAAGATTGTCTTCATCTTCCAGTAGTGACAGTGGGTCAAGAGGTGGTTTCAGGTTCCCAAGAGTTGAACTAACTGTTTCACCAAAAAAATGATTAATTATGAGGCAAATTAAACTTTCTCATGTACACCCAAATAACTTCTCCCAATAAGGCAAATCATTCAAACTTCAGCTCTTTAAAGCCAGCGAGAAAGTACACAGTCATCTCATTGTTGTAATCTAAGAGTATTTTTCATTAATTAGACAAGAGTGCATGAGATTGTTTAAAGTCCCTTTAAACTGTAAATAAGATTAATTTGTATTGTAATAAATATTGTTTTTTTGTACATAGTCCAGATTTATTAAACATATACCATCTCACCAAATTTTCACTAATATTTTATTACAGGGTTTGTCATTTTGGCATATTTCATTCTATTAAATGAAAGTTGTTAATGAATGGGTGTGGTATATTTGTATCCAAGGGTCTATTGCACAGAACTGATATTCACAATAGCTTTTCTGAAGGAAAATGTTGTTTATACATTCAAAAACAAATATAAACAGTTACCATTTTTTATGTATGAAATGATTTTATTTTCAAGCTTTGATATTATATAATCAGTGCAGAAGCATATTTACGCAACATAGAGCTGGCCCTGTATAACATATTCTGAAGAGTGATAGTGTTGTATAGAACATAATTGCAAAGACAATCACTGTTTGGAAACTATCAACTCTCTAAAGTGCTGTCAGTGCCTTCCCATTCTTTTTTGAAAAGTAAATTTATTCACCTTTAAATTCTGTGCCATTTACCAAAAGTATGCATTTGCTTCCTTTGTTTTTAATGTGTTGCAACCTTTACTGTGCCATTTTCTGTCTTACCTGTTTTATGATTCTCTGTATTTTTTTCTTTGTCACTCTCTATGTACACACACTTCATGATTATGTGAAACATGTCACAAATAAACAGTCACTTTTTGATGTCATTTGTTTGCTAACAAAATCTGTGTTTCATGAGAGTTGCATAGTTTTGATCAGACATGACAGAGATATAGAGAATGATATTTTGGGTCTTTTCTTTTGTGTGCATTCTGCCAAATAAACTAAATTAAAAAAGTTATTCTGTTTATGAAATTTCTTAATCAGTAATTGTCAATGCCTTAATCACGCCCAACATATTATTTGTTTGATATGGTATGATCTTATATATGACATGATATGGTTATATTTTATTGGGATTGTTTATATTTTGTTCCACACAGTTTATCCAAGTTCAGTAAAAATATTATTCATAGTGAAGCAGGCATTTGGATTGTTACTTTTTTTTAAAATTAGGAATTATCAGCAATTTATGCAACTTTAATTGTCAGTTGTACTTGTGAGACTTGTCATTATTCACTGTTCATCACCGATACAGAGACAACAGACAGTATTATACTATACTTGACATGCAGGGATACATTAAATCTAGTGAAGAGTTAATTACATGAAACACACAACTGGACCACTCCATTCATACAGAACATATACTGTAGATTTTCTATAACAATGTACATAAATTCATACAACATGGAAAATAATAATTATTAGTAGCATCAGGTCTATTTCTAGATGTTGAGAACAGCTCTATATTGCTGTTGGTCCCCCATTTTCATACTGTTTTTAAATATGAAATTGAACTGAATATCATATAAAATAACAGAAATAATGCAGTGACCAATACATTTTTTCATTTATGTATGTATTTCATTACCTGAACTAATGAAAGGAGAAGTAAATTTGGGTACCACTTTCTGATAAGTCAATAAGGATTTATGAGTATTTATTAATAGCTTATGGATAATTTTACTTTATAAGCCATTGAAAACAAATAAAGAAAAACTGACATTAAAATGTCAGTAAAATGGATAGGCTATATCATCTGTGCCTACATGATATGTGTACCATTTAACTTGTTATTATCAGGCCACCGAATTATCTCCATCTTCTACTTTGATTTGTACTCACACATTCTATGGAATGAAATTTCAAGAACAAGGTCACTGCAGATAGCCAAATCACAATAAGTAACATCCTTTGTAATTGGGTGTTGTACTTAAGTAGGGGTACTGCTGTTTAGCCGCTACTGCTACCAAAGGTGAAGGAGGCTCTTGTGAAGGACATATTTCATAAGCACAACTCTGATTGTCAGCCATTCCTAATATCAACTGTGGCCCAAAAACATACACTGGCGGAAGGTGGCGCACCCCTGGCCAGCGACTCAGGGTTACTTCACTGAGATGGGGAATGATTCATTTCATAGGCAATTTCATGGTATTTATGACTGCTAGTTTCTGTGTCATCTATATGAAGTACTGGCATACCCAGTAAGTCTTTTGTTACACATAATAGGTAACTAATATTTGTAACATTCACATTTTCTTCACATAATATATTTAGTTAAGCATCAAGGTGGAGTGATAAGAATGGGTTTATGTGTAAGCTTGATTTATTATTCTTATTGTTCTTCATATTACTGACATCTAAATTGCGGAGGTCATGTTCTTCAGTGTATGTTACTGTTTCTTTAGCCGCACTCATTGAAAATCTAAGTTCATATCTATGTACTGATGGTCACTTGCGCATAGCACTACATTTATTAAGAAAACAATGTCTGTTTGAATTTGTGATTATAATATGCACAAATAAGTTTTATCTGCTTCATAGGTAAGATATCTGAAACTTCTGCTGAGCTATGGTTAAAAGGTTGTAGACTAAATGTGAACCACAGTTATTGATGTTGAAGTTTTTACACACTGTACGTAACACCAACCCCCCGATGTCCTCCCTCACAGGTTTTATGGTGGTATAGCAATGACATGTTTTTTTTCTATCTTTGCTTCTTAGAGAGGACAATTAATATTTACATGACTGCAAGTAGTGGTTTATCGGCATTCAGTATACTGTAAATAAAAGCTATGTGATGCATAACTGACTGGAAGACAGACAGTACAGTTAATTGTACAATTATGTTACACAAAAATGTATATTATAATTCTAGTTAAATTATATTGTACTGCCCAGAAAAAAGATTCCTTATTATCAATGTAAGACATAGTTACCTATGTTGGGACACGCATAGGAGTGCGTTTGGTTATTAGCAATAATTCATAATTGTCATAGACAGTTATGAATTCTAAAAAGAAAAGATTGTTAATGTTGAACAATAACTCTGGCGTCAACTGTTAAAGCACCTCACCGGGGGTGAGAAGCACAGTTAATTAAGGCAATAATTAGTAATTATCAAAGATAATCAATTAATTATTAAAAATTGAGAGAATTATTAATATTAATTAACAAATACGGGGCACCACCCGGAAACCGGGACCAATAACCAAACAGGGTAGTCTCATTAAGAGTTCATCTGGAACATCAATATCTTAAGGATATCAATGTTCACCGATAAACAAAGAAGGGTGAAGTCGAGCTCTGACTCCTTCAATCAGCCACCTTTTAACAATATGTTGCACAATGATCACAGAAGGACTTCTCTTTAAAGACAAAGCAGTATTTATTAAACTTAGCAAAATCAACAAAGTCAATGTGGATGGCGACTTGGCCTGACGTGATGACGTCAGCGGTCTGCGAAGGGGACGTGACTATGGGAGGAAGTCACATCACGCCACGCGAGAACCGGATGGCGGAAAAATTGCGGTGTTTTGGTCAACACTAGCAAGATGGTGCCGTCTGATTGTCGGCGTCTTGCAGTCACCAAATTCCGTGAAAATACACGTGTCTGATGGAAGGAAGGACATAAGGAAGGACAAGTCGTGCTTGTTCGACGTTATCTGACCATCAGATGTGCCAACGAGGTGTCGGTGCGTGTATCTATGTGTGCGTGTTAGTCGTGAGAGAGGAGGGAAAAAGAGAAAGCGATCGTGAGGAGCAAGAAGCAGTTCCTTTGTCCACAGAGAGCGTGTGTATGGACGACTGTCTGATACACACGTTGTCTGGTTCTGACCGACAAAGCAACTTCCTCTCACTCACGGTGGCACAAACACAGAAAGTAGTCCCGAGCGGGACAAACACAAAACAACTGTCTAGTGTGATGAACACTACTAAACAGGCAGCAAACTTAACATACTCGTCAGAGTAGGCACGACAAAAGGACACGGTCCGTTATGTCACTAGAATTATAGCTATAAAGCTGGAAAGCTCTATGCTACACGACAGCATTGTTGCTGTCGAACACACACAATTAACACTGCCTCTGCCCAGACTTATGCCTCTTGCGTGGTCGCTGCGGAGAGCGAGCAGGGTGTGTGTGGTCCGTCTGTCGGTCCAGCTTGGTTCCTCAGCGCCGTCAGCATCGGCGCTGTGGGCGATTCTCTCGGCGGGCTGATCCTCGACGGCGTGGCGGGGGAAGCAGCAAAGTCGACTCAGTCGGTAACGTTAAACCGCGGGGCAGAGAAGTCCGCGTCTTCTTACTCCTGCAGGACGTGCTGAGCGGTTGCTGTGTTGCAGCACAGGCGACTCTCACGGATCCGGAGTGTGTTTGGGTGAACACGGCGAAGTCTCGGCTCGTCCGGCGAGGGGAGTCTTCGGAAAGGGGAAACTCACATGCACGTAGGTGCCTCCGTTAGTCTGGCTGACTCACCGAAGGAACGCGTACGTTCCTGTGCTCGAACCATGACATGAAGATGCAGGATGTAAGTCAACCAGGGTTTTTAAAAGGGGCAGTGACGTCATAGCTGCATCTGCAGGACCCTCCGCTGTGAAGGAGCGTCTCTGCCAGTGAGCAGCGATCCCCTGCTGAGGTGTGAAAACTGTGAAGCTTGCTGGGAAATGTAGTCTGAAGTGGACTCCCATTGTTTTGAACAGCATTTGGCGCTTTTCCTTTGTCTCAAGGAGACAAAGGAACATGCGGTCAGGCTTTTCACGTTACATGTAGGCCCTTTCTGTATGACCATATGGTACAGGCCCCAACACCTATTACTGTTAGTAACTATTACTTTCCATACACTGATGTTATTGGATTAATTCAGCCCTAGTTACTAGCACAAAATATCAGCACACTGTTCATATTATCTATAATATACCTCACAATGAGTTTGAATGTTGGAATGTAGATGGAAAACTGCATATCTTTTGAAAATAAAAATATTTTATAGCTCACTACCCTTGACATGCCTGTCACTGAACCCAAAGTTGTGCTCATTAACCTCTGTGATGAATGGGAGAAAAAAAAGAAAAAAGAAAATCCTCTGTGATGAAGACATTAAGATGAGTGCACTGATGAGAAAATGTTAAATACACCACCCAGTGGTTGAACTGTAATACATTGCCACCGCTACAAGAATTTGATGAATACAGTTTGAGACTTTGGTTGATGTTTTTGCACATAATGAAATATCAAAATGGACTAGTTACAGCAACTTTCAGTAGTAACTGTATCATGGTAACATTATAACTTATAAATACGAGTGCAAGTACAGAAACAGAAACAAAGCAGTGTTTTGCCTCAAACACAGGATGTGATCCCTGTGCTCCTGGTTGCTTGAATGCAATTGTTGATGTAGTTCAGAGGAAGGGACTTATCAAGAGTTTCCTTTGAAAGAGGAAAGTGCCCCCTTCCTTTCTAGAGAGGCAAACATTTTTGTGCTGAAAGAGGGACACAGGAGAAGAAAAAGTTGGAACAGTCTTGCACAGTTGTGATACGTAAATTTAGGATTACATGTAGGTCGTCTCTGTTGGCTTTTCATTTTGGTGGATAACTTTCTAGTGTGAATGCAAAGGAGTCCCACTTAGAATCCATTTATCAGGTAAGAGCAAAGATTACGGATTGTCATAATTTTTTTCCCCACAAATTTTCGAAGACATTTGTTGTTAATGAGAATTTCTTATACAGTATCATTGATTAGTATATTGCCAGAAAAACATGTTATTTTAACCAGTTTGTTTAAATTAGGTCAGTTCCTCAGTAACAAATCCCTATCAGTGTTGGATCATGCATTCTAGATACATTGTGTCCTTTGTCACGTTCAAATGTGTCCTAAACAGTGTATGATGTTGACTCAGGAGGCACTGTAACCTCATCTGAAGGTTCAGCCATAAATGGAACATTAAATGTTATTTTCTCATAAATGTTCAACTTGTCCCGTTTCACCTCCATAGTGAGTGAAAGGCTGCATCTAATTTCTGCACCATAGTCATGGACATATAAGGTCAGGGATTTTACAACGAAGAATTAGAAACGTGTATATTTGAAGGTAGTATTTTATATTGCTCTGAATTTCAAATCACCATTTGTGTGTACACCTTTTGTTGAGATAAGAGTGCTGATGAGAATGTGACTTTATGTTTGTGTGTGTGGTTGTGTTTGTCATTGCATTTTGTTTGAAATATCAATGCCCAACACAGCTGAAAATTTGACATGCAAAGCATTTTTTTCATCTGTTCAAGCTGCATTCAGTTTGTGTTCATGCTAAGATCTTATAATTGTAACTGGGGATGGAGGGGCTTTCCACTCATGCGTGTATCTCATATTATCCAGAATACTTCACAGTGTAACCCTTTGACTACAATGTAAAAAATAGAAAATATAATGTCTCTCAAATAGTTATATGGTAGATTACATTAGCAGATTTCTGACAAAGCACATAGGTATTTTCACTGGGGAGGCAGATGTTAATGTGGATGATAATAATGTGGTTTACCACACTAGTCTGACATCTGACATCTTATGTGTCATGCGGAGTGCAGCCAGATGGTGTCCTTGACTCCTGCAAGAATAAAAGAGGTTACCCAGTGTGATGGCTTGTTACTATACATTAGATTATATTTCACTCTAATTGGGCTGTATTATTATGATGTACCTAGGCATTCAAGTCAAAATGCCTTATTAATTTTAGAAAACCATAAAAGGAGTGCTTTTATTTATTGTTGCCCACCCACAGGGTTACATGTGATGTGGAATCCATTTAATGTACAGATAGATATGCATTAAAGCTAATAAGAATTTGGAGAAAAAAAATTGACATTTTTTTTACTGGTAATGAGAGATTTCATGGAAATTGTGTTTTTTGCTCTCTTTGATTTTTAAATATAAATGTGTTTGAGTACAATACAGAAAACATAGCCTACAGCTTGATGGCAAGATAGAATTGGCAAAGCTGCTTCCATAATATGTTGGATTTTGAAAGGTATCAAGTTCAAAGCAGTGTCATATGCTTCATGGACATGGGACAAGACAAGCATTTCTGTCTGATAAAAAAAAACCAAAACAAACAAACAAACAACAACAAAACAAAGGGGATATTAAAGTTTCACTGAGTTCCATTTTTCATTCAATTGATGCATACATCTAATACTACCTGGGGTTTTTAATATGAAATGTAGTAATTACTTTGCCAAAAGATCTGCTGTTGAGGGTTAATTTCAGTGGAAGGGCACACGTTCAAAGATAATAAATAAACAGCATCAACAACAACTAAATCCCTGCATAATTAGGTTGTTTGGTAACAAAGTTAACCTCAACGATTTTGCTCAGGTATACCAAAAAGTTAGTAGTCAAGTGTGTCCTATTCTGGTTGTAGAACAGCAGAATGAGGTTCACATCACCACAATTACATGTACATTTAAACACAATGTTTTGTATGTTATTACGGCACTTAATGAGAGTGTTTATGGCATTATGTAGTGCACAACCTATCACTTACACTACAGTATGTACAAATACATCTATTTGCTGCTTTTAATGAATGGTAATTTTTGACTTAATTATTACATTATAGATGTTCACTATCCCTGCCATGAAACAGTTAATGTCAGAAGGTGAAGGTCTAAAGCATAGAGGTCTACTAGCAAACCAAGATGGCTTCCTTTTCAGACAAAGAGAACCCTAGAGGAACTGAAACAATGCTGTGGTGGATAAACAAATTCAAAGCATATGTATAAACCCTTTCAATTATCAGTTGCCAGTGGGGACCAATCCTTGCATGCTGGCCCTTTTGGCCCCTAAAATAACATAATATAAAGTAAAATATTTTTTATATGCAGAGAGGGCTCTTATTAATAATTCAGTGTTTTGCCTCTTCACTGTGAAAACAATGTTTGAAGCTCATCCATTCTTATTGTATCATTAGCATAAACACTTGGATATAAACAAAGGATGATCCACACTCTTCATGCAGTCCTTGAGCCTGCTGTAGATTCTACCATAAAGCTGCTTTGAATAATGCATTGACCTTTACATTTTATAACATGTATTTCTTGATCTTATTTGTCTTTGTAGTAATCATAATCTCCGTCTCTACTGTAATATTTTTCTGTGTGTATAAAGCAAAGTCTTTAAGTAAAATCAATATTCTCAGCCAATTTTAGTGGGAACAATTAACTCGCATATGCTTCTGTGCACAAGTCACAAGTATTTGAGTGGAAAGAAAATGTGTGCATTTCATCCTCAGCTTTAAACATGTTATTTATAATCAGCAGATGGATGCAATACGCAGTTTGTAAGCAAAAGATATTCCAACATCTTTTATTGGTCAGATCAATTTCTGTGTAATTACCCCATAAATTACTTGGGCAAGTATGGCTTAGGTAGTGGACACAAGCTGGTTACAAATAACCTCATGTTAACAGTAACTGTCCTCTCTTCCACATCTGCAGTGAGAGGTGGTGGAGGCGGATGAGAGCTTTTACAGTACTGAAATCAATCAGTTTGAGTGCATAGTTCCCTTTTCACCTTTGTCATGGAAGTGGAAATTTGGAATGAACATAGGAAGACGTCGTTGCATTTTCATTTTCAACCATTTTTCAGGAATTAAAATTCAGCTCACTGGAGTTCTATTAAGTCTATGTAATGTTACTGTGATAAAAACACAGTGTTACATAACATGGAGCTCAGGTGTAGAAAAACCAACACTGATTGAATTATTCCAATTTGGAAATCCATAAACCCTTACCAGATGCTATGCAGTATCAAGCAGGTAGGATAAGACTGGTTGTGTTTCACATTCTTTCTTAGTTCACAATTAATTTCTAAATCCAATTACTTCACTTGTCCCATGGGCATATACAGTTTCCTTTGACAACTGACTCATAATAAAGTATTTAAAACACAATAGTTCAGATGCCTGTGATACTGTCAGCATTGATTGAGTGTCCCCAAATTACCTTTGTTCACTGTCCCTTTGGTTTTGAAGCAGGAGTTTAGATATTGCATATCAGTTACCTACAATGGTGCACCATTAAGCTTATGCAGAAGCAGGATTTATTTTTGAAATGTTTTCTGAAGCCCTGACAGGGGAATAGGTAGCTTACTGACCTTGAAGGTTCATCAGTATGTAGTTTTTCACTTGTAATCGCAGGGGGCTTTCAAGACAGTGACTGAAGGAGAATATTTTTTCTGCATGGCTACCTACACTGAGCCCATGGGATTCTGTATGATGTGAGAATAGCAGACTACACAGATGTGTGTTACTGTGAGATACATTTTGCTTGCCTTTAACAGTGTGAGTTGATGTGTATTGGTTATTTATGAGAGAGTTAACACTGTATCTCCACATTTCTGTTAATGGATGTGCATGTGTGTGTATACACAAACATTCATGTATAACAAGCTCTTACTAATACTCCTGATAGTACAATGTAGTTAATCTTCCTCTTTTCCTCCCTCACCAAAAGATGATTTACTTTGTTAAGGTGTGACCTCATCATCCTGGCTCCATGATACCCCACCTCCCCCTCACAGCAAGAGCAGGCAGCCCTGTTATCTCTCTCTCTCTCTCTCTCTCTCTCTCTCTCTCTCTCTCTCTCTCTCTCTCTCTCTCTCTCTATCTCTATCTCAAACACACACACACACACACAAACATTCACAGACTCACAGCAGCGGAGGGGACTGGGCAGGGCTTGGGAGATTTTTTTCATTTTATTTCCAGAGTATATATGTCTATCTCTGAGTGTGTGTGTTTGTGTGTGTGTGTGCACAGGAGAGACAAGCAGAGAGAGAGAGAGAGAAAGCGAAACATGGGAGGCGAAGGGGAGGGAGTGTGGATCATGCATGTGCATTAACTCAGCTCCAGCTCCAGCGGCACAGCAGCAGCAGCAGCAGCACCAAACAGAAACAGCAGCAGCACAGGAGGGAAAGAGAGAGAGAAAGACAGAGAGGGAGAGTTGGAGGGAGGGTAGTAGTCTCAGGCACAGAAACAAAAGCTGCAGAGGACTGCTTTCCATCTCCACTAAAAGAACAACGGAGGAGTAATAGGAGGAGGAGGGGGTAGTCATGATAGTGATGAGACAATAACGGAAGAGGAGGCACATTGTAGTCAGTGAGGACTGAAACCAAGGCTCTTCTCTTCTCTGCTCTCCATGTTTTTGGGGACTCAACGTACCATTGCCTTCGTCTCCAAACCCAGAGGAGGATGTCTGTGTCGGGGAAGAAGGAATTTGATGTAAAGCAGATCCTCAGGCTCCGCTGGCGCTGGTTCAGCCATTCATCCCAAGGTTCGGCTGGAGGCGGGGGTGGTGGCGTTGGTGGGGTGGGAGGCTATATCCAGCAGGATGGCCTGGACCACAGAGGGACCCCTGTCCAGGGCCGGCTGAAGAGTCACTCACGGGAAAGAGGTGTAGGAGGACTACGGAAGACTAACAGCCCGGCCCACAGTATCTTAGCACCGACACCGGGGCCCACGCCTGTCTATGTCAGAGGGGGTCATCAATCATGGCACCATCAGCAGAACACCATCCAGGGTCTCCAGGTCAATGAGGAATCTTCAAAGAGCAGTTCATCGCCCAGTACCACAAGGAAAGTGGAAGCCAACACTAGCCAAGAAGATGTGAAGAGCAGCACAGAGGAACCCGCAGAGGTGGAGGCCAGAGAGAGGTATGAGTGTTATGAGGTGATAGAGACACAGATTGATTATGTGGTGCCACATCAGTCATGCTGCATATCATATGTTCAGTTACCGGAAACCAGATTATGGGATGCTATTTTGGGAACACGCGTTTCCCTCAGATTTCATAGCGAAAGCATGGATGCTAAATAAAATCTTCAGCTAATGAAGAAAGTCTGGTGCCTGAGGCAGCATCCCAGCGTTAAAAAGTAAGAATGTTTTGTTGTGGAGAGGAAAGATGAGCACAACCATGCTTTAAACGGCAAATGTTGCTTACGTAGCACATATCAGTTGTATTCAAAACATGTTTTCAACATGAGACTGAATGTATGAAGAATATATGAAGACTTCAGCTACCGCCACTTTTCATTCCACATTTACAGTGAAAATCTGCTTTAGACCCTTTAATAAGGCAAATATTAAATTATCTGCACAGCTATCTTTTTCCAATTTACTCAGGCTAGGCAGCTGTCACCATGGCTCACCTGGGGACAGCTCACTCTTGTTGTCCACAGCGTGTTAGCCAAGATAAACCAATAAAGCATCCTTTTAACTATTCAGTGGACCAAAAGCCAAGGCTTTTTCTGCTCCTTTGTATGTGTTGTGGTCCAGATTACATGCAAAGTATGTCTTTGCCTGAGTCCTCAGAGTATTTAGCTTTTACACAGAACACTAATGCAATCTTCCATAGAGTTAAAAGTGTATGGCGGGAAAGAGCCATTACATCATGTAACACGCATAGGCCCTATAAAAAAGGAAGCCATGCAATCACATGAATTATTCAGACTGCCACTACAACCATTTCATAAGCCAAAAGCTATCATAGCTACTGGTTGGCACAGGGTATTTTATAATTATTATTATTTATTTTTTTTACCCAAATCATTATACAAACCCTGATGTGAAACTGTCATGGTCATAGATGTTTTTTTCCGGCTATAAATCCCACCCCCTGCCTTTCCAGGTTGTATTTTTTCCCCTTGTCTTCCTTGTGATCCTACATCTTCCTCTAGGAAGTAAACAGGTTTGGAGATGTGTGCGAGTGTTTGTGTGTGTATGTGTATGGGCTGTCTGGCTGAACACTAAAAGCACCTCACATCAAGGATGAAAAGACTGTGTCTCCTTTTATCCTGTCTGTGACATTCTAAGGTGATTGGTAAGCTTTGCTGATTTCTGCACGCTTTTGTTCACCTGGTGATGAAGTGAACAATGAAAGTGAACCTGTCCCTTTGTTTCACGAAGAGCTCACTGTGATTAAACAGATAATTCTAAATACATACTCTCTACCTACAGCCAAAAATGTGTCAGTGTGGATAAAATGACTGCTAGGGGCAGTGGACGGTCGGGTTCCCTGAACAGAACATGAATTATTCTGAGTTAAGATACAGTTTTGGAATCAGCACAACATTCTGCTCTTCGTGTTGGCATAATTGGCAGATGTTCATGTTTTGGGGGTCCCTATGTGTGAAGAGTGCATGCATAAGAGATGTGCCTCACAGTAAAAATGTGTAACTCTCCAGCTCTCAGGGGGACCCTGAGTTCATGCTGGCCATGTAAAAATACAGTGCAACCATCATATTTTGACAATGATACTGAAATATTAAAATGGTTCTGCTCTGTTGGATCATAAAATATATACGTGGTTTAACTGTACTTGATTGTAGTGATATCCATGCATTTGATAATTAGCAAAAGAATCTGCTTTGATTCCTATTTTCTCCTAAATCTTCCATTCTAAATGGCAGTGTCAATCATTGAGAACACTGACAGACAGTACCATCCTTTCTTTCACACAAATAAATTGATCACCCTGTCAGCATCTATTTCACATAATTATTAAATCAAGGGATTAACATTCACTGAGTATTCAATGGTTTGAATGACAAGCAAGTTAGTAAAAAACACTTTAATGAGAACAATAATCAGGGACATACATTGTCATGTGCTTGATGCTACTTCTCAAACAAGATTGTTTAATGGAAATGCAGTCACTCGATGACTGTGAAGGACTAGTTGCTGGAAATGTTTGGACAAGCACTGCATCTGTAGATGTATAAAGTTGCCAGTGACTGTGTGACACATCATGGCTTGCATGTTCATTGCCGGCTAAGCAGATGTGTGGATGTCACTGAGATATGCACATTCATTTACTCCACCAGCTGGGTGGCCTTATTACGTCTCACATCATAAATCCTTGACACATAATTTGTCACAATCCCTCTGGCTGAATCTAGAAATGAGTTCTGCTGGATGTGAAAAATACAAAAGTTTTAGCCGTCCTTCTGTAGTTGGAAAATGTCATTTTGTGGTTCATGCCCGTTAGTGATTACTTTCATTCACACGATGTCTACAAGAAATCCATTCCATTGTTTTCTTCCATTTCTCCATTGATTTTTTGTTTTGTTTTATGTATTGTTGTCAAATGGATCCAACTGACAATGTCAGTGAAAACAGCTCATCCTAACTTGTGGGTGCACCTTCTTAGAATAACTTATGTGATAAACCATCCATTTAGGATTCTGTTTGACTTTAAAATTTGTTATAATATATTAATATACTTAATAAGAATAAATCATAAATTGAAATCATTAATTTTATGAGTTCACAATAATTCACTGGTATTTGTGTGTTAGAGAAGTTCTTGGAAACCTCAACATCAAGCTAACAAAACAGATTATTCTCTTTTTATTTCATGTTTATTTATTTATTTATTTTTATTTCAAGTTTTTGTAGCATATTCTAAAAATCTGTGTGGGTGTCATGAGTATTAAAGATAACTCATAAAAACAGTGACTCATTTATGTCATGGTCTGTGCCACGAGTATAATTATCCTTGCTCTATTAGCTTTGCACTGAATTTGGTGAATTTAGTGAACTTTTCTCATCTAAATGACTAATGCATACAAAGAGTTGTTTAATCAAATAATATCAAAAGATAATACCTTGTTGTTTCCCACTCTTGCTTCTAATGCCCCAATATATCTATATACTGTATTTGTTCTGTCCTCATGACTTTCATCCAAATAACCCTCTCCCTATCGTTGACAGAGAATATATGACAGAAGTTAACCTGAATGGAATGGAAACCCTGACCTCTCCCATATAAACACTAACGGAGGCTTGAGTCAGCGGGCTGTTAGTTTGAATGATATCTCAATTCCCTCTCCATCGCCTTGGAAAAGAAATAGCACCACCTCTCCCCCATGTCAACAGCAGTAATTCAGATATTTGTTGGATGCCTCATAACACTGTAAGGCTTACAGGGCCTCGGTCTGTGTGTGACACATCCAGCGGAGGCATCCAAGATGCTGTAAATTACCAAACAAAATACATCTATTGTAATCTCGAAATGATCTTCATGGATAAAGAGATTTTGTGATCATGTAATTGATTCTGAATGTTTCATTTTATCATCACCAAATCAGCATTCTTTATACAACAAAGCCATCTTACATGGAAGCTGAAGATCAAGCCAGAGTTTTTAGTAGCCCCTTTTACTGCATTTGCAAAAGGCTTTGAACAGTAGTGAGAAGAGATACAGAAACATTATATACTGGACACATTCCCTCATTTCCGTTCAATCAGTCATTTTTTCCCCCCAGATGGCCTTAATTCAAAGAAAATCATCCCTGACACAGCTTTTCATGAATTTTACATGGGTACTATTAGTAGAGGCCATGACTTAGTTCAACAGTGTCCTGAGGCACTCACATTCAGTAATTTGCATTGAAAATTAAACAAAGGAGCATGGATAACTGTGATCAAGCTGAAAATGTGGTTCAACTAAATCATATCAGACTGGGAGGAAGGTGTTTTAGAAAATATTCAGTAATTTTTTCCATAGTATTTAGAATTTATAATAAAATATAAGATCCGTGAAATGGTTTGGGGAAAATGTAAAGAGGACCATACAATATAGCGTATTAATACACCATGTTTACAGTCTGCAGACAGGATGATTTTTTATTGTGTTTATAATATGTGTTTGATTTTAGAAATCATTAACCTAGTTTTAGGGTCTTGTCAACAACAGGCAAACATATTTAGCCTTCTAACTCTTAAGTATATCTATTTAGATAAGTATCTATAAATCTCTAATATATACAGAAAACCACATGGGACACAGGACACACTGCTGTAATAATGCAGATTCAATTGTTTACCCACTCACATATGATGTAAGTAAATTATGGACAATCCAACAAGGATGACAGTCTCATACACTATAACTTGCCATCAGCAAACCAGGGAGGAGCTTTCTGCTAAGATCTGCACATTTTTCACTTACAGGAAGCTCCCAGCCCCCAACGCACACACACACACACACACACACACACACACACACTTTACACTAAATTCCTCTTCCATTAGATTGTAGAGCAATGCAATAATAATTAATCTATGAACAAGGACAGAAAATTATTTACAATACCATAAAAATGTATCAGTTCCACTGTTAACAACAGAAAAAGTGAAATCTCTATTTTGAAATATATTAATTTTATGGGACCCTATTCCTCAGTGGCCTCAAACAGATATTTCATATATGTATGCAAGTCAATTATGGAGAATTTCATTACTAAACTAACAGATATTTCATCTTGATTTTACATTTTTGCCATGCAAAATTGAACCCCTGTTCATGTAGTTTCTTAATATTCAAAACAGGAATCAGTATCCCACCTGAGATGTTCATTATCTGTTCACAGGCATTATGCTGACATGACTTCCTCACAATGCTTCTTCTTGACAACGTGTGCGGTTTTGGTAAAAGCTGAGGGGAAAAGCAATAAGAAGGCAATATTTCATTTCTGTTAATAGCTGTGGCAATTTTCCACTGCACTTTCTTACATAAAGGGCCCGCTGGCCACTTTTAGAGCAGATTTCAAAAAACACAGTTCCTGTATGCAGCTACATTTCCTCCATCATTATCAATATTAAGCATGTATGTCCGGTATAACAATGGCATCAGATGAAGAATGTCAGGGTTGAGCCTCGGTGAGATAGGAAAAGTGCAGGGAGGAAAATCTATTTCTCTGCAGAGTTATCTCAGTCTCACTGCTGGGCTCAAGTTATTACAGTCAGTGTATATATTTCTCTCTACACAAAGCCGAATGCCAGTGTACTGACTGTCAAAGTACAGGCGCATAAAGATCTCATGGAATATACTGTATAGACCTGGCACATGCTGCGTGAGGCTTTGTAGGAGTTGCTAGATTCTCAACCCAACCAAGCTACTGAGCAGCCTTCATGGGCAAATGGCTGTTATAATCCATTTTGAAAGAGACTTTTCCCATTTGGCCTAGGCAGACACGGCTTTCCCTCTTGTAGAGGGATGGAGTTGACACTAGTTCGAATAAGACTGAGATCCTCAGTAGCACGTCCGACTCATAACCTTTACTGCTAGGGGCTAATCTGGGCTGACAAAAGCACATCTTGAATTGTCCAGCCATTCATCTTGGAGGGCAGTTTCGGCACAGTGTGAAGTCAGACTGATTACAGCAGACAGAACTGAGGAGAGAGCATAAAATGTGATAATTTATATAACTCCTTTGTATTTAATGTGTGTCGTATATAACCTGTACCTTGTGCTAAAGAATAGCATATGGAGTTTCCATAACACAGGCTCTTCCAGTCATATCAACATAAGGAAAAACCTCATTGTTTCTGGTTCACCTGTAAAGCAGAGTTTTTTGAATATGCAGTGTCTTTTCTCAGATCCAATTAGTCACACTGTGGTGCGATATTTTTGGATAGGTGTGAAGAGCAAGAAGCATGATGAAACTTCAGGTCACTGAAAGAAACCTGATGCATACAGTTGGATTTGTTTGGATGGGAAATAAAAACCCCTTCTGTTCTTTGGTATTCTATCCCATAAGACTAATCTAAGAATGCAAGTTTGCATATTTAAAACTGTAGTATGCAGAGCACAAAAGAAATCTGTAGGCCCTGTTAGACTGTGTGACTCTCTGTGAATTGCTTAGTAATGTGATGTACAGCACTGTCCCTACAGCAGTTTCTCCAGAGTAAGGTGTTCTGGGGCTTTAGTGCCTCAATAAAATTGGGCTATACCTCTGATGATCGAACTCACTACTGAAAGCGAAATATACACCTCCGAGAAATTTACTGCCCCCCAGAATGTGATACCAAAGCAATTAGTGTCGAAGAGATTGGTAGGCGTGAGAAATCCCTATAGCATGCCTTGGAGCCAATACAAAGGCAATGCATCTCAGTTTTACGGCCCCATTGCTTATTCAGTCTTGTTTGGTGTTTCTCTCCAAGACACCAGAGTCAGTGGGGAATTATAGCGACAAGGCAATAAATTACTCTTGCATTTAGCAAAAAGTCTCCCAATAAAGATTATAGGATACTGCTGTGACCAGAGTGCAATGTAAACAATTCCCAGAGCGAAAATGTTATTGCTTTTGGTAATCAAAGAGGAGAAAGTCACACACTTGGCTAAAAACTTTATAATAGTGCGTTAATCAGGGCATCAATAAGAGCCACCACCCCCTACATCATCCCTGCATTATCAATCAATACATTGTGTTGCCAAGCATTACAGAGTTTTCAGTTCATTTGTATTGACGAATCTGTAAATGTACACATTTATGCAGCTCTCATATCATCACGAGTGGTAATGAGTGAGGATATAAAGTGTTACTTTAAATAGCAGTGACATTTTTTCTTGAGCACTATCAGTCTTTACACAGCAGAAGGACCATGAGATGACAGTAAATTCCCTAAGAAAAACAGTTTTGGTCTGTTTATGTCGCATAACAAACAACCCTAAATGTCAATGAGTAGACTTGTTCTGTGAAGGACACCAAAGTGACTGGGCTGCATTATTTGCCATGCGTCTGAGGGATTACTTGGAAGCCTGTAAAACAGCATGTAATCTAGCAGCCTGTGGGGACAGGGACTCAGCCTCACCACAATGCTATGAGGAACAGGCTTGTTCATTGTTATGTCCCTGTCTTTGGGAAACACACGTGCACACACAGATATGCAGACACAGACAAAGGCATGCACACATACAAACACTGGCAGATTCTGTATGGAAGGCTGTTGCGCAGATTGTGGCACCGCTCTTCCCATTGCATTGCAGTGCTTAGTTATCCACTTATGTACGGAGTTTAGTCCAGAACAGTTTTAATTTCAGCTCAGAGTGGCAAGAAAGATGCAGATACACTACAGGGAGTAGAGGATTCAGGGGTGTCATGTGTCTAAAAAAGCCCCATTGTGTCTTCAATAATTTGTTGCTTATCTTACTGTGTACAGCTTTTTAATTTTATTTTTTTTATTTCATACTTGTGATAATGGACATAGAGGGGAAACAGTGAGTGAAATTAATTAATTTGTTTTGTTAATTTGTCTCCCTAAATTAAATTTCCTTGTTTATTTCACCTTTCTTATGTTTTTTGTGTCATGTTCTATAAAGTCTCTATGAACTGAAGTCACTGCTTACAGCTTATTATTTCATACATGTCTATCTCCAAAATAAATAGCATGGGACAAATCTAATGCAAAACAATTTTATGTAGCTTTGTGATCTATTCAATTAGAAGAGACTACACCACCTTTACCAACTAATCGTTCCTGGTGCAATGCCCAAATGTTCAGAAAATAGAAAAGTGAAATTTCAATGAAAGGAAAACAGAGAAAGCACAGAGAGCAAATATGCTATACTTATTCAGATGGGGTTCATTGCTTTAGTCCATGTTTTTGGTCACATCACATCTCTCTTCTCTTTCTCCCTTCTCGTTTGTCTTCCTCAGGTTGGCTCTGAGCACTTTCTCCAGAATGAACACCAACTCCTCCGATGAGTTTTTCCAGGCGACAAATCATGCAGAACAGACTTTCCGTAAAATGGAGACCTACCTCCAGCACAAGCAGCTGTGTGATGTCCTCCTGATAGCAGGGGATCATAAGATACCAGCTCACAGGTTGGTGTTTGTGCCTCTGTCTGCTTTCATTGAATTTATTACACCTGCATCTGCTTTAGTTAAAAGATACAGCAGCTTATCTGGATTCACTTCATTAAGTTGTCAATGCGGGCATTTTAAGGCTTTGGTCTCAACCACAGTTTGCATACTGAGACATATCATCAAATATATGATCAAAATCTCTCAAATTCAAAGCAAGATTCGCCAGATTTTCAGGTGACAGTTGACAGGAAATATAAGCAAGCCTATGAAACTATGGTTTGCATCTAAATAATGCACACTGCTGTGATCTAATTACACTTCTGCCCTTCCTCATCTCCACATTACATTTGAGGCATTCAAGAACGCTATGATCCACCACATAGAGGTGTCAATATTTGGGCATCCATCTCTCAGTTGAATGGCTGAATTGAACAGATCACATGACATGCCCTGAATGTTGCAAAACCCTGTGTTCACTAAGAGCATGTGCTTCTATGTCTATCCACTGGAATATTTTGTTAGTTCATTCAGACAGAGTCATGAAGCAGAAACCAGAATACTCCACAGAGAAAAAAAAAGTCAGTCGCTGACCTAGTTGGGTGAAATGAACAGCGCTGCAACTGTCTGTTTCAATTTGGTTTTATTTGCTCAAAGGACATATCCACCAAAAGTGGGGGTGGGAGGTGTATAGATATAGTTGTATAGACAACACAATATAATAAATATAAATATTAGTAACTTAATTAGTAACAGATTATGGAAATATGGATGTGGAAAATTTTTATATCACTTTACTCAATGTCATTTCCTTGTAATGCCACTTGATCTGTCCTTTCCTTCATGAATCAGCTGATGTGTTATGTGAGCTAGACAAATGACTTAACATAATTAGAAGTCTGACCTCTGTAGCTATTAGCAACATGAAGCATGTGGGATAATTTCATTCATCATACACTGACAAAGTGTATAATACAGAATGTGGGAGGAACGTAAATTACACAGTCTCTCAGTGACCTAGCATGGTTTAAAAACACAGATACATCATTTAATCACTGTGAGAAACAGTAATGTATGAAATTACAGTTCAATGTGATACAGAAAATATGCCTTTTCTTGTGAAGCAAAGCTACATTTGAGGACATGAAACATAATAATTCAGAACATAGATCTCCCACAGAAATGTAAACTAATGTACAAGAGCATAAATTCATTGCATTTTTTTTCTTTTTTAAATCGCAGATTAGTCCTTAGTGCTGTATCAGACTACTTTGCTGCTATGTTCACCAGCGATGTGAGAGAGGCAAAACAAGAGGAGATCAAGATGGAAGGAGTTGATCCGGAAGCCCTAAGATCTCTGGTTCATTTCGCCTACACTGGTGAGTGCTCATAAAGACATTCACCAGCTCTTGTAAGTAGTTATGAGATTTCTGAAATCCAACCATGATTAAAATGGATCAATAAGGCAATATATCACTTGGCTGACTGACTGGGCATCACTTCAACATAACAGCCAATTCCCCTTTGATAAATCTCCCACCATGTGTGGTAAATGGTAAAACATCATAATGCTGATTATCCAGCATATTTTGCTGCATGTTTGCTTATAGGACCAGTGTATAAAATTTAGTGGCAGCTACTAGAACAGAATTGACAGAAATTGAATATAATATTCATAAGTATGTCTTAATTATTGTATAATCCCATAAAAATAAAAATCATTGTATTTTTGTGACCTTAGATTGAGCCCTTCATATCTACATAGTGAATGGGCTACCTTACAAAGAGGCTTCCATGTTGCATCACCATGTTTCTACAGTAGCCCAGCATGTTTGCAAAAATTTGTGAAAGACTGTAGGTTCTCCTACACATCTGAAAGGGGCGGGTGAGGGGAGGTGTATTCATTTGATTGCAATGTATAACCTCACTGCTAAATGCCACTGAATCTTACACACTCGTCCTTTAAGTAATGCATATTAGTAAAATCAAAAAAATATATGCAAATTTAACAGTGAAAAGGAACTATGCAAATACCTGCTCCTTTAACACATCAGTCCAATATTTGTTTACATTACTTGAAATTTTGAATGAAATACTTCTTCTACCAGCTGTTTTTGTCATTGCAGCTGCATTCAGTTGTCATATAAAATGTATTATGCTTGTCCTGACATTGCAGGTGTCCTTGAGCTGAAAGAGGAGACCATTGAGAGCTTATTGGCGGCAGCTTGTCTCCTCCAGCTTTCACAAGTCATCCAGGTCTGCTGTAACTTCCTGATGAAGCAGCTTCATCCCTCCAATTGCCTGGGAATACGCTCCTTTGCAGATGCCCAGGGCTGTGTAGACCTTCTCAATGTGGCTCATAACTACACTATGGTAGGAAGGAAAATAGAGTCAGACTACATTTATATGGCTGGATTGGCTAAATTATTTATTTTGTGATAAGGGATTGTGAGTCTTTGCTTGAATACACAAGGGCAGCTGTAATAATGAAAGCTATAAAGTTAACAGAGGTATTTAAAATTTTAGTTTAATTACCACTGTGTAATTTCACATTAATGGATCAAATCAACTCTACCCCACATAATCTAAAGTACAGTACTCACAAGATTTACACATATTTCTTAAGAATTAAGAATTTTCTCACATAACCTTGTATCCTGTAAAATACTCTTCAGTTCAATCAGATCAGTTCAACTTTAAAATAAAAAATTTATTTGTTTTGTGAATTCAGTCAGTAAATACATTATGTGGCCTATAGATAGGGTCATGGCTGAATATACTGTATGTAAAACATTTGATTATTTACGACCATCCTCTGCTTTGAGGCTAGTTAATTCAAATAACCTGTCATAACCTGTAAAGGAATAAACTGTTGGAGTCTTGGTTATTTATATCATCTAATTTTAGCAGAGAAATAGGTAACATGCACATTTGAATAGAAATTGAATAGTTTCATGCTTTCAATTTATCTAATTTGGTTATGTGGCTGTCAGTAAGAGATACCACGTAGCTGCACACTGATTAGTGCACTGCCTGACTTGTGAAATTGAGATTTCTATATATTTCTGGGAGAGATATTTGCATTGGATTAAGATTCATGCACATATTTGTCAGATAATGTCTTGCTGGCCAGACAGAAGTGACAGCGCGAGGCAAGCGTTATCTCTTAAAGGACATCTGCTCAGCCTGTTTACACAGTCCCCATCCAGGACCAGGAGGTTAATCTAATCATCAAACTGCACAAGAGGGCCAACTTCCTGTTCAATCACTTCAGTAATGAGCAGCAAGAGCTGTGGGCTTCCTGGAAGTCTATCCTCTGGGTTCTGAGTGGAGCAAGTTGTGTTTTGATAAGCTTGTGTTTCCTGGTTGAGCATGGCAGCCACAGTCCGCCTCTGACATCCTTTTCCTTTATGAAAGAGTTACTTGTTTTTATGTTGCAGTAGATAAAAGTGGAATTTATTGTTTGGGATAACAGTATTTCTTTCCAGTTGCAAAAAAATTATAACTCACATATCTCAATAAATATTTCATTGTTCAGACTTGCTTAATGAATCCCAGTTTCAAATATAACAAAATATAGTGTTAGTCTCTGTAAATAACATGGTAACAAAAAAAGCTGTTGAATGTTAATCCTCCCAGCCGCTCCCTGATTAAACATCAGTGTCCCTCCTTGTCAGAAAACACTGTTATTACACAATTGTTCTTTTGCTGTGGTTAAATCAATTAGTGTCCTTCCCGCTGATCTTGTTTTCCAGGCAGTTTACCCACCAATGAGTTTGCCAGCATCTCAAAACACATCCTTTTAAATGGTTATGAAACAAACTGGTCTGTGCTTTCAATTTTGTTGTCAGACTGGTAATTACAAGTAATTGGTCTAAAGCAATGTCAGAGTTGGATGGAATTTCTCCCTCACTATTACTACAATGGATCAATGGATGTCCCTCATTTCATTAAGGCTTTCTGTGTTAAGCTCTTAAAACCTGCTCTCATAATAAATTAGAGAAAGACACTGTAATTTGTTAAGAGTTGATGATCAATAGCACGCTTGTTTTTCATAATTGTTGAGCATCCAATTTACAGTGAGCTCTGGATTTTTCAAAGTTATTCAGCAAGGGTGCATCTAGGATCAGACCTTTAGGGGGCCTCAGTGCCTAATAAGAATATGACTTGCAAAAGTGTTCAACACCCTTGCTAAATCATTAATTTCACTGGATATTAATATTTCTCTATATATTATATCTTACAACAGTTATGCTTTTAATGAATTACTAGTAAACAACATGAGTTTTACACCACAAAATATTTTTTGAAGAATGAAAATGAAAAATGGAATATGCTGTTTGCAAAGGTATTGATCCCCCTTCACTTTGGTACACCTCAGTTCAATTAAGTGCACAATGTTACCTTTACAAGCAACTTCAGACAGAATTAGTTGGTTGGTGTATTGCAGTGTATAATAATAATGGTTCACAATGAACAATCATAGATTTCAATATAATAGACCTGTTTAAGAGAGGATCCTCAGTCAATTAATGAAACCTGAGTCAAAGACTCAATTATCATGACCAGAACTTTCCGAAGTAAGTAAAAGATCAAGTTATAGCACAGCAGATATGAGGAGAAATGTACAAAACATTGTTCAGTCTCTGAACCACATGGGCACAGTCCACTATATCATCAAGCAATGAACAATGCATCATACAATACAGAAATTGTCAAATCAGGCCAACACTTCAATCTGCGCAACTGGGCAAGAAGCAAACTGGTAAGAGATAACAACCTGAGACCAAAAACAACTTTGGAAAAGGTCAGTGGCTGCAATAAAAAAGAGAGTACATGAGTCACATTTTCTGAATGCTGTATAAGCATAGTCTATATGGCATAATGGCAAGAAAGAAGTCATTACTTTTTCTAAAAAATGGGGGGAAACTCATCAAAGATCCAAGTGGCAAATGGCCTGAGGTACAGTGGTCTGAAAAAATTACATTCAAGTTTTTGACTTCAAACAAACCCTCACTTTATTGTGCAGACTCAACGCAGGGCATCACCCATGAACCCCAATTCCAAAAGTGAAGAATAGGTTTATAGACTATTGCTTCAATCTTGGAATGGCAGTGATCAGTTAAAGCCATGTTTTGAATGTTATGACCAGTCTATGCTGAGACTTAGAAAATGCTATCTACAAGTGAAGTCCATGCAACTAGAGCAACTAGAGCTCAAACTGAATTGCAAATGTGCACACAACTGCATGTGTGTGAGTGGTACTGTAATTAAGAGCTGTCAGTTTGTTCAGCTACTCTCTGCTGACCATTTTAGACCTGTTAATAAAAACATTTCCTCTTAGTGATAAACTATTCAAGAACCATTTTTAAGGGCCTTAAAAATGGTTCTGGCTCCCTCTTTGTCTCTCCCGCTCTGCGCCTACTCTATCCTCCTCTCTCTCTCTCTCTCTTCCTATTTGTCAAATAGAGAGCTAACATGAGGTAATAATCTCTGAGCTAGCTAGTTAGCGAGCTTGTGAGCCCACGAATAAAATTAGCATTTGAAACTACTGGCAGTCACATTATGGCTTGTTCTGAAATGTTGGTGTCTGATAACTTCTTCACCTCTAAGCCTTACGTTAAAATGACATTGATACAGTGCCAAATACATCAAATCAGCTACACAGCTATAACAACCAATTTGACCCAATGTTCTTTGTCAGAACACTCAGCAGTTTTATTTGCTAGCGTTTCAATTTTTCTGTTTTTCTGCACCATCAAATCTTAAATTCACTACATAACTACATCTTGCATGCTCAGTTTGAAACTAGGGGTGCGTAGCAAATTTAGAATGGCACTGATTTTCAATTTAAAACAATTTAAGCCTCTTAAATCTATAATAATATAACAATAATAATAATAATAATAATAATAATAATAATATATAATATATATATATATATATATATATATATATATATATATATATATATATATATATATATATATATATATATATATATATATATATATATAAAAACATAAGTAAGTAATATTTAATAATAATGCTCAGTTTCTTATGTCAGAAAGGAAACATGGCACCATTATGGCTGAGGCCTGCTATGTATGTGTTTCATGTGTTTTAATGTTGGACATAACACACTGTAAAGGTGTAAAGCAGGAAGGGTGTTTTATATAGCATAATCTCTAATGGAAGTATCCAGAGACATGTCCTTGAGAGGTAGCCATGCAGTGCTGTAATATTGCCTGGGCTTGTGGCCAGTAAATGGAAGATCAATCTTTAGGAAGGCAATAGAGAACAGCTCCCACAAAATTTAGAGCTGGACACTGCATTGGTGTGATGTTAATGTTGGTGTGCTGTGCCCCTCTGTTTCTCATGAATAAGTTTATAAAGGCTTCATGGTGTCATGTTTGAGCAGCAGCAAAAATGCTTTATAAGATGATGAGTTTTTTTTAGAGATGTTTTATGCCAGATTGATTTGTAGCCTGCTGTTGTGTGGATCATTTTATTTAATGAGCTTAACAGATGACAGTTTCATCTGTTCTTTCAAAAATCTTTAGAAGTAGGGAGTACGTCACTGTTGTTATTAGTGATGTAGGGGTCTAGGAGATATAGATAGAGATCTCTAAACTGGCATTGTGCATGCATTCATTTCTCTTCACCTTTCTGTGTGCCATTTGGTCCTCATAAGTATAGAAATAGTCACACACACACACAATTCAATGCACCATGCGTACTCCTTGGCTAATGACTGATGATTATCTGCCTCCTCCACGTCTCCTTTATGTTCCAGGAACACTTCCTGGAGGTCATTCAGAACCAGGAGTTCCTGCTGCTCCCCACGGCTGAGATTGTTAAGCTGCTCTCCAGCGATGACATCAACGTTCCAGATGAGGAAACCATCTTCCAGGCTTTGATGATGTGGGTGAGGTATGATGTCCAGCATCGACAACAGGACCTCGGGGTGCTTCTCGCCTATATTCGTCTGCCTCTTCTTCCCCCACAGGTGAGACAGCAAATGAAGGCATGCATTTGCTTTTGCTTGAGTATGTAGCTGAGAACAATTCCTCCTTTGTCCAACAATAGCTGTCAAGGGTGCAAACTGCTGGATTTATAAAGCCATTTTTTTCACAATTATGTCTCTTCATATTTATAGAGGATTTCACTCATTTTGTCTATAAAATATCAGGAAAAGGCAAAAAAAAAACACTATTATACTAGGCTAGCATGATGTAGCATAACAAATGTCTTATTTTGTCTGGCTGTGTCTGAACAGCAGTCTGAAATCTAGAGATATTAATTTTTACCATCAAATAAGACAAAGGAAAGCAAATCTTTACAGTTACAACTAGTTGCTTCAGCTCTAAGCCACATACATTTACTGCAGGAGAATTGCCCAGTATAACCTCAGCCTTTTTACTGACCACTGAAAAGCCTTGAACCACTGCATTGGTAATAATGACTTTATTTATGTTGGTTGCTGAAGTAAAATAATTCTCCTCTCGTAATGATAAATCAAACTGGCAGCATGACAACTAGACGTGAGTTTTTATTTGTATGAGGCAATTAATAGCTTGGATGTTTGAATTGTTGTTGTTTTAAACACTGCAACTCATGTTTTATGAATGCCATATTTCTGAGAGGGAGAATTGTTTTACAGTTGTGTCATCCTAATTCACATAACATCAAACACAAATAAGCCATTTTTTGGAAGATCTGAAATATGAAAATATTGAAAATATTTCCTTTTTTTACATTAACAATGCTTAATGGATTACTTTCCAAAACTTATTTTGCACATGTCAGTTTTATAATTCACTTTATATTGGGTGACAAGGGTGGCAGGAAATAATAACTTGCAGTATTGTTGTTTGAAAACAACAATGAAGACAATGTTATGAATGGAAAAAAAAAGTGGAAAATATGATCTAAAGTTATCTCATCCGTCAGCTTGGGAGATACTGCTCACTGTGAGGCAAATAAACAACAGAAATGAACCACAGCTTTCATCAAAACCAGAACTTTATTTTTTACAAACTTAAAAGATGAGTGTTGCTGACATTACTTGCAGGCATAACAACATCAATACATTTATACAAAACATTCATTCATGAAAATGAAATGTGTAGGTATTCAATAAAAACACAATATCTTACTAAGATGTGCATGTCCTGAGAAGTATGCCTTCAAATCTATGTAAGGTTTAACAGTGTGAATGGCTTTATGACTAATTTGCTTAGTTGTTTTATCTCAGGCTGATGTTTGCACATGTTTCAATTTATTGTGTTTTAATTGTAATGTCTTGTTTGATGCAGCAGTTCCAAGACAGTTTTCTCCTGTGGGAGACAATAAAGCAGCTGCATTAGTTTCCAGTGTAGGCTCAATGATATACGGACATAAGACATTTAAGTCTTTGAGTTTAGATACTTCCCAAACAGATGCAAAATGTGACTATAAATTGTCATAAATATTTTGCATTTAACTTAAACCATTATAAATAATAATATGTTACAAGGGCCTTAAAAATGTACAAGGGTCTTAAAAATGCCACTTGACTCTGATCATAGATTAATCATTCACGCAGATATAGAGGTTTGTTTTTTTTTTTTTTTAATCCAGCTTCTCGCAGATCTGGAAAACAACAAGATGTTCTCTGATGATCTGGAATGCCAAAAACTCCTGATGGAGGCCATGAAGTACCATCTTCTGCCTGAGCGACGTCCCATGTTTCAGAGCCCAAGAACCAAACCTAGAAAGTCCACTGTGGGTGCACTTTATGCAGTAGGAGGGATGGATGCCACCAAAGGTACGGCCCATATACAGCACATATCTATATAAAGCTGTGTGTGGATACATTATTTAAATAGCAAAACCTGCTGTGTCTGTGGTTTCAGGCTCCACCACCATAGAGAAGTACGACCTGCGGACCAACACTTGGGTCCAGGTTGGAGTTATGAATGGACGTCGGCTGCAGTTTGGCGTAGCAGTGATAGACAACAAGCTGTATGTGGTCGGAGGAAGAGATGGACTCAAGACGTCCAACATGGTGGAGTGCTATAATCCAATCAACAAGGTGTGGTCTACCATGCCCCCCATGTCAACGCACAGACATGGACTTGGTGAGTGTTCACAATGTCTGCCAGACAACTCCACTTATTGCATTAACAAGAAAGTAACACACTGATAAATAATCTAATGATGGAAACATAATGACATAGTTTTGTTTAGATTAGTTACTTAGTAGATTAAAACTGATAATAAAACAAGGATACCCTGTGGAGCAGCAAATCTGCTACAAAGAAAATCAGTTGTTACTATTCTTAAAGATCCGAATATGACATGAAGTGTGTTCGCAATAAAACACAATTCTTTCAACTATTTCAAGGTTTGGGTTTTTTATTGGTCAGCCTACCTAGTGTCATAACACCAAAAATTGCAGGATGCCTGCTCAGAGGTGTCACCGCTGGCATGCTGTTAAAAAATCACACTTTTCTTTTGAGATAGACCTCTGATATTTTCCCATTCCCCTATCAAAGATTGGCAGGCTGTGCTGGCGCTGCTCTTCCTTACCCTTCCCTGCCCAATAAATCTCATATCAGAAGGCGTTTTGATTCACAGTTGAAACAGGTCTGGGTAACAGAACAGGGAGATCTTGTCAAAGCATTCAGCTCACTCACCCAGTGTGGTCGGAGGTATCGGAGCGCCCAGGAGATTACACCGTACAGATTACCTGTGTTGTCTTTGATGTTTCCTTTAGCAAATATCTCTTGCTGCTTTGCTTGTGGTGTGCATATTTTGAGTATGAATATATTTGAGCTTAGTGTCCACCAGCGTCCCTGCTTGGCTGTTACCTGCTGGGTGCATTATGAGTAACGACAAGAAAAGAAATTTCTTGAAGAAGAGAAAAAGTATTTCTTTTTATTCCAAAACCACCATTCAGTAATAAAAGAGAGCTCTACTTCAAGAATTGCTTCTGTCTGACGGTGTTTATGTCATTCATGAGTTCTCTGAATGTGGTCTTGCTCTTATGTTCCCTCGAAATAATTGAACTCTCACCAAAGGAAATAAGGATAAGGGTGGCAATATAAAAAGCCATTGTGTTAAAACATCCTCAGCATTGTTGCTGGTGAAAATCGCTTTCCTCTGTGACTTGGGAATGAGGAGTAACAATGCTGTTTTATAGTCTTCCTGTCTGAATACATTTGGTCAGCTGCATGACTCACTTTGTTCCATGCTCAGCTCTAAGATGAAAAATGTACCTCTGCCTCAGCTCTTTCCAAGAACTGTTGAAAGAGGGAGTTCAATTTTAAAATGTCATTTAATCTCCTTTCACTGATTTGCTAGCATGTGGTTTACATTACATTGTGCTGGTATTATACTTTGTGATGAGAATTTGAAAAAGAAACTGATCTTTGTTTCATAAGCCTCAAGGAAGTTTTGTAGCTTTAGTCACTCTTTTGGTGTAAATCGTTTAGCAGTATAAAAACAACATTGGAGGTTACAGATGTTACAGCATCTACTGTGTGCTTGTACTACTAATTGTAAATACACAATTTACTCATGCACTCATTCATTCAAGTGTTTATAGTGCTAATAATGACTTCAAATACACTGTCCTTTTATGTTTACATAGATAAATACACATAGAAATACACAAATATGAACTAATGATAAAATATATTAATCATTCAATGTTTTCTTTCTATCTTACAAAATCATCCAACAAAACAGCATGTTATTTTGGGTAACATGTACCTCTTGCATCAATTTGTGTAGGTATTGCTGTGCTGGAGGGCCCCATGTATGCTGTAGGAGGCCATGACGGCTGGAGCTATCTCAACACAGTGGAACGCTGGGACCCGCAGGCCAGACAGTGGAACTATGTGGCCAGTATGTCGACACCACGGAGCACCATGGGAGTCACAGCGCTCAATGGAAAGTAAGTTGTGTTGTCTATATTCAACTCACAGATCATCATAACATGGCCTAATTATAAAATTACAATATAAGTTAAAGTATATAGTTCTACTTCTGCTACTTTGTTTCCATCCCGAGGCTGAGGTCAGTGGCAACAGACACTGAGGGGGCAGACAACTACAGGCAATGTACAGTAAAAAAGGGATGCTAGGATTAGTGCAGAATTTCTATTTAAATGTTGGAGTTGCATATTCCATTGTGAAAATCACCAATACCAGTGTTCTTGTGTATTCTGTGCATGTTTTAGCTTTGTATTTAGACTTGACCTAGATTTTATCATCATGTCCGCTTTTATTTTTTGCTAAAGATAAGTTATCTCTCCTTATGTCACTTTAGCAAAAAATAAATAAAAGCGGATACTGTATGATGTTAATACACAATATTCAATAATTTGCAAGTTCATTTGCATAATGTACAGAGATAAATGAAAATGGAGAAATATGAAAGAATCTAAAACACTATTGCATGCTTTGCTTTGGAAAGTGGTCAGCACTCAGCAGTAATGTAATACGTAACCTGGAATAGAACGTACAATAACATTGGCATGGTTGTATAAATTACAGTGTGCTGGTCCAGGAAAAGCAGAAGTGCTGTATTCAGCAGCTCAGAGCAGAGGCTGGTCTGATTAGTTTGATAATTTATACTGTGTAATCTAGACTCCATAAAAGAAAAACACTTCATGTATTTGTATGTATTAAATTCCTAACTGCACTATTTGAAAGTAAATTAAGCAAGAAACAGACCAGCTCAGCCTAATTTAAATATGTTTCTGTGCTGAAGGAGAAAAGACGCTGCTGCTGCTTGGCTACATCCAGAATTCAGTGTTAAAGTCAACACTGAGTTATTTCTGCATCTAGGTCAAAAATAGACAAGAAGGAAACTGTTTCCCTAGCCTCTACTTTCTTGCTGTCGGGCCTTTGAGCTACAAGCACTTAAAACACTGATGTGATATTTCTGAGAGGGAACACTCTCAAGGAAAGAGCCTTTGAAAGATGCTCTCCACTGCTTACTGCTGTACCTTATAAAATGTGTCACATTATCACTCGTCTGTCATTATTTGACAACTGATATGAGTTATTCCTGCCAGAGATGGAGAGGTATTGTATTACAGTATATATAAATATTTTCTCAGATTGTTTGCAGTAGGCGGTCGAGACGGCAGCTCATGTCTGAGGTCCATGGAGTGCTTCGATCCGCATACCAACAAGTGGAGCATGTGTGCTCCCATGGCCAAGAGGCGAGGAGGAGTGGGTGTGGCGACATACAACAACTTCCTGTATGCTGTAGGCGGACACGATGCTCCCGCCTCCAACCACTGTTCCAGACTCTCCGATTGTGTAGAGAGGTCAGTACATGCTTCTCCTCTGGAGAAAAGACACAAACAAGAAAAATATTGTGCAAGCAGTTGATGGAATTCAGTCAAAGGTGGGGCCGAGGTTGTTGACTTTCTCATAAGAACAATAGAGAATTAAAATCATCTTGATCCCCACCCTGTTCCTACATTTTGAGACATGTCTGCATTATACTATGTGATACTCCACTGAAGAAATCATAGTGTCCACTGATTCTTTCATTTTATAGCATCTGGCACCATCTTGTGGCCACAGTATCTTCCTGTATCTGAACCTAATGTTATGCAGGTTAGAATGATACCTTCAGTTATAATTCACTGCTAAGAAAAGCATCTGAAATTAACATAAATGTTGAAATTAACATAAAATACTAATTGATGCCTTTATTTTGAGAGTGGTACTGATAGAAACTTATTCAGTTACTATAGATTGAAAAATCTTTTTAGGTGGGCACATCACACACACACACACACACACACACACACAGGTGTGTGTATTACCTTACTGTATGCTGTTTAATTCATAAACCAATTCTGACATTCTGATACATATTTTCTCTGTCTAATCAGTTTGTAGGAAGTTCAGTGATTTTCAAAAACATTTTCAACATTTGTTTTGACCTACTTATACTTAATTAGAGGTGGACAAACTGTAAACTTTTAATTTTTGAAATGTCTGATGGATCAAATGTTTGCACTGAATGTTTTAGGCACTTTAACCAGTTTGTAAAATCAAATAATGAGTAACTTAGTGCCTACCAAGTCATATTTTTGTTTGATTACAGTAATTCTGTTTTACTTTTTGTATTTGTTGTCTATGTGCATAAAATTGTGCAGATTGCTTTCTGCCACATCTTTATTTTTATTAATTTAACTTACTGATTTAAAGCTGCATAAGGCAACTTCAAACTTTGGTAGCCTTGAGTGTCAGTAAGACATCAATGAATTTCAGAACATTCGAGTGATTTCACTACACAGAAATTATAGAAAGTAAATCATTTTCACCATCACTTTACTCATCTTAGTGGTCCACATGGTAAAGAAAAAAAATACTTTATGCAGCAACTTCTTCCCCCACTGATTAGTCTAGCTCTCTCTGGACCCAGCATCCACCAGATGTTGTTCAAGAGACAGTTTTGCATTTTTGCTTTTTTTTCAATTTGATTCTCTGTCTGTGCTGAAAGAAGTTCCCATTAGTGACCATGCAGACATCTGTGATTAAAGAGGGTGAACATAAGGATGTCTCAATTGGTGGGGATGGAGGGCTGTTTTCCACTGAAGATTTAAGGCTTTTCACCCTTCATCCTTTCAATAATATACCATACAGTACCATAATGCAAAAACAGTCTTTGACCAAATGTTGTAATTTCAGATACGACCCAAAGACAGACACGTGGACCACTGTGTCCTCCCTCAGTGTTCCCCGGGACGCAGTGGGTGTTTGCCTGCTGGGTGACAGGCTGTATGCTGTGGGTGGATATGATGGCCAGTCATATCTGAACACTGTTGAGTCCTACGATGCACAGAACAATGAATGGACTGAGGTAATTACATCAACCAACAAAAACATTTAGTATTTCTCCATCACAATACAAAACACAGTACACATAATATACTCTTAGATATTAGTAAAAATATTCCAATGCTAATTCCGTTTTAGGGAAACTTTGGTTACATTTTTAAGGAACTGTTTCTTTTGTCCTTGTTACTTTGAATTCACTGAATCCTATCAAATGTGTTACATCTTGCTTTTCTTTTTAGCAACATGTTTTTTCCAATTTTGCCGCTGCAACCCTCTTATCTGCATGAAGTCAAATGGGATTTTTTGAAGACAACCTCAGATGAGAAGCTGCATGTTAACCTCTCTGTCTTCCTGTAGGAGGTCCCTCTCAACATTGGCAGGGCAGGTGCCTGTGTGGTGGTGGTGAAATTGCCTTGAGCGTTTTGTCTCACGACAGCATGGGAAAGAAATGAGAAGAAGTTGTGAAGAAGAGTGGACAAACAATACAACAGATCAAGGACACATCCTTTGAGAGTCATGAGTTATTTTTTTTTTCTTCCTCCACATTTTTCTGAGGAAAACACAAACAGAGCCTTGCCCACAAACCATTGTTTCTATCATTAGTGCACACATCTGCCCACTGGGGAGGACTTGCTTAGAAACTGGAATGCAAGGCGCATTCTCTACATTCTCAACCGATCAAGAATTTTCACAGACTTGGCTAAGCTGTAGCAATCAGTGCCAAGTCTTTGTTGTACTGGTTTGTTATATTAGATTTATGAAAAGTTCTGTGTACGTCTGTAAGATATAGATTTACGAGTTTTGATCAAGTAAGCCTAACTACAGGTTGGATTACATTTATACCATTTATAACATTTCTTATCAGTGCCATCACAAACAGTATATTTTTGGGTTTATATTTCCCTTTACAGCCACTCAAATAAAAATGTTATAATACATAGATGTAACTATGTATCAGTGTCTTTCTTGAGTGAGTGGTCTGAACATACTCTTTAGCAAAAAGGACCACTGTGAACACTGAAGGTGTTGAGTTTGTCCAGGCTGAATTGCAGAACAGAAAGGAAATCAATTTTTTTCGCTGAATAATGTGTTTCGACATGTTTTTATTTCTTTTTTTATTGAAACTGTAGCTACAGAACACCAAAGTCATTTGCTTGTCTAGAAGTCTTGTTATGCATTAAATAAAAGTTTACAAAATTGTGAATTACAGAAATATATCATATTGATATTTCACATGGCTGTACAGATTTTTGTGAACTTTCTGAAACTACATTTGTGTTGATAGAACCATGCCTAAACCAGTGTACTCTGGTGACAACACTTATTATTCTTCTGTCTTTATTTCTGGGTGTGCTAGCTGAACAAATGTTTTATTTGATTTATACAATAGTAAATATCACTGTCTGTTCAGTATTTTTAAGTATATAATGCCTTCTGGGTCATGTAGATGATCTTCACTGACACAACACACTACATACAAACCAATTATCCAAGACTATGAGAGAATTTCAAGTACCGTTTTACATTTTTATGTGAAGCACTCAAAAACCTGATTTCCACAGCACTTCACTGATGTAACTTTGATTAGAATTTCTAGATTTGTAGTTGGTTGTTCTGCTCTTAAAAGTAAAAGATAACTAACTTGTTCATGATGAGAACAATTTGTAACTGTAATTACAACATATTTGGGGGCCAAATGTTACTTTTTATGTTTTTACGCTAATTTTGTACAGCATGCAAACCTATAAATAAAATTACTTCAGTCTTCTCTGCATGTTCAAATCCATGTTTCAAACTGAATGTGACCCCTCAGTGGGCATATTTTTATTTCTCTTGTTGTTCTGCTTTAAGTAAACTAAACTGATTCTTTGACTAAACAGACTTGGATACTACTTTGATGCCAGCATTAACCTCAGTTTTGTTCTCATTTCAGCACCCACTTTTTAAATCAAGCAAGCATGTTTGTTGATTTTGCTGTGTTTTTTTTCACTCTCATCAACAGACTGAGGACCAACTGCTACTGCTTTTCTTTGCTTTTTTTCATTGTTTACCCTCCGAATAGTTTTCAAATTCCCTCCTCTACACCCTCCTATAGCTCGTTTGGTTCGATTGTAATGGTTTTTGCTTACAAAATATCAGCTTATGTGTCCACATGTACAGTTTTAACACAGAAACTTGTAGATCTTTGGAGAATACACAAAATGTTAGACACACATTAGAGCAAAACCTCCTTTGCACAATCCATATCTCAGTTGATTTGAAAATTAATCTCCTTCTCCAACCTTCTATTTCTGTTTATCTACATCTCCTCCTGTCAGATCATATAAAGGAAATCAATTAAGGACAATAGCTTTTCCCCGAATTCACCTCGTCAGAGTATAAGATTACTGTCAACATGTAGAACATTTATCTTAATATATCTCTGTCCAATTAATTGGGGAAACATAGTGTAATGGCTGTAGGAACATGAGATCATAATGATGAAAATAGCTTCATCCAGTTTCCCCTGCATTGGATTGTTGCAAATGTGGAAGATCTACTCGACTTCATCCTGCTCGGTTATATTCTGCTGTTGGTTTTAGCTTAATGTTGCTCAATCTTCTGTTCCACATCTGTCAGACAAAACTGCTTTGTGTGTCTACTTGCCACCCATACAGTAGGTTAGCAACCACAGCTAAACACACCCAACGATCTTAACAATGATGCAATACACTATCTAAAAGTCATCAGGTTTCCAAATCTGATTCAAGGGCTCAGGGAAACATGTGCTATATGACATAATTACATTATAGAACAGAGCTGGAAGAACCAACAAAACATGAAGATGACAAAGGACACTCTAACAATAATAATAATAATAACAATAATAATTCAACTGCATTTTAAGTTAGAATTTTTAGGTTATAAAAATTTACTGAAGTAATTTAGAGATAAGGAGGTGCATTACTGACAAACTTATTATTATCCTATTGCAATCCTAACATGGCTGTTTAACATGATTGAAATCACTCGAAATAAAACCTGATCTTACTTTTAAAGAAATTTCTCATTTCCTCTTGAACTTAAAACTAAGTTAATCTGAACATCTTTCCTGATATTGTAGATTCGAGTCATCATCAATTCCATATTGAAATAATAAGTGCACTAATTAAAATCCACAAATACACACCAAACTATTCATATTTATACCATAAAACATAGCTATTCCTAAAATAATAAAGAATAGTAATAGAGGGAATAATTGGGATGTTATGTTCTGGGTCATTATGACAAACAAATTGAATATAAAACATACACTTAGAAGGAACATTTGCTTTTTCAAGATTTCAACACTGAATGAATTTCTTTCATGTTTCCAGTGCTGAATGAATTAGAATAAAACCCACTGTGCCTTACTGATTTCCCTTTTGAAACCCAGAAACATTATAAAGGAGGAGATGGAGGAAAGAGAGGAACAGACATATTGCAGAATTCGTTTTAAGCTTTGAGACAAATGAGTAATGGATTTTGTTCATTCAGTGTAGAACAAAATAAAAAGGAAGTAGAAACGGGATGGTTTTTTTGAGTGCAGAAGTCCCTGCAGTAATGTATGTTGTCAAATTCTAATTCAGGCCGTTTAATGAAAGAATTAAGTCAAATTATTCTAAATATGCATCCATCTATTTTGATTTTGTTAGTTAGTAATCGGCTTGGTTAATTTTAACAGTTTTGGTTTTAGTATATTTCCACCACCAACACACTCATTCAGTCTGCTCTTTCATGGTGATGTAATCATATCATAAATTATCCAGAGAGGGTGCTGTTGCACTGCAGAGGACGTACCACACCACACTTACCACCGCAAAAGGCAAATCAAAGATCTCCAGTACCATTACTGTTCATAATAAATGTCAACTAGCATTAAGAATGCCAAGGACAAATACTTGAGCTAATAACCCTGCATAATTATTGAGACATGATGATGAAATGTTGGGAAATTGGATGTTAAGTCGTCTCCTTCTCTTACTTACAAATGAGCATCTTGCTGAGTTTTAAGGAGAAGCCTACGAGCAAGATGAATTTTGACTTGAGAGATGATTTGTCAGGTTTTAAAAGGATTTTGGTATCACAAAAGTTTGAACAATATCTTATAATTGTGTGACAAATGTAGACAGACTGTTCTATTTTTGAGCTGTGCTCCTAGCCTTTTTTATCTTATTTTTTTTAGGAGTGAGGGAGCAGCTCTCCCTCCTATTTTATTCTTTTTTTGTGACACTGAACAGAGATGGAAAGTGATGAGAGAAAGATGCAACAGCACAGCATGAGTTGCAGACATTGTACAATATTGATTGGTGGTGAAGACATACAGTACGTGCACTAGATTGCTTTCTTATGTAATATATATATTTTTGGATTTAGGAGACATGAAAGCTTTCATAAATTACAAATCATTGCAATACAAAGATAACATGTTACAATCATAGAGTTTTGATTACACCAAACATTTTCTTTTTTCTGCAAAATAAACGATAACAGGGCATAATTGTTTGCTGTCAACAGTCTCAGAACTTCAGAGAAGATCTGTTGGCCTAATGCTCACTGAGGAATGCCTGAAAAAAAAGGATTTGGATGGTTTATTTGTCAAAACACAGTGTTCTAAGAAAGACTGATAATAATAATAATAATAATAATAATAATAATAATAATAATAATAATAATAATAATAATGATGATGATAATAATAATAATAATAATAATAATAATAATAATAATAATAATAAGAAGAAGAAGAAGAAGAAGAAGAAGAAGAAGAAGAAAAATAGCATATGAGGGATCATCTCCAACACAGGGACAAAAGAGAAGATGGATCCCTCTAGAAGTGCCACCACAAACTGTCAACTTAGAATAAGACTGTCTCGTCAAGCCTGTTTAAATAAGCCTGTTAACATGGCACTTTTGACATCTTGCAATGTAGTGCCATGTCAGGCAAAATGTTGTGTCTTCTCTTCCCAGGTGATGGCAAATTGATTTTACACTGCAACATTTTTTTTGTCAAGCAGCTGAGATTTTACATTGCACAGGCAGTTGGACAATATTTAACCGCGGAAATGTTCATTCTTGTTCAGCTAACAATCCAACCTGAAAAATTACCTGCTTACCTGAGGAACTACGATGCAAACTACAGCCCTTAAGTGACATCGGCAGTGATGAAGTACTTAGCTGAGCTTTCATAAGTCCACCACAGATACAAAGAATGACAGTTGCTTTTCTCATCTGATCAAAGGCAGCAGACAAGTGCTGTAGAATGTTTCTCCCTCCATCCTCCCCCCAAACCCTGTCTCTGTCTAATGATAGTTGAATACATTGTCATCTCATTATCTTTGAAGAGGGGAAAGATCCCTCCCGTATGAGTGGGCACTGTGTCTCTTGCCATCAGATGGGCCCTGAGATTGGTGAAGCGCATTCTCGTCTCATTATGTTGAGTGAGAGATATCAGACACATCCCATCTGCCTAACGCCTTCCACACACATACCGCCATGCTTCAGCCATACACGCTGCTACAGAAATACTGAATCCGTAGTTCTAAATCTCAGCTAGAAGACTCATATAAGAAGCAAGCTGGGACACTGCTATTAACTAAATCACTGCATGGCTAAATATGAGCCAGTGAGGGAATACTAACTTTGGAATCGGATGAGTACAAGCGGGGCTGGTTACTAACAAAGAGCCCTTGACATGCATCTATTCTGCATTTCATATCATCATTAATGTTGCAGCCTATGATGCAGTTTGTTTCTTAATGGTTTTAAACTGGAACGCAGAACTCATTTACCCCCAGGGCAACTGGCTGCAAGGCTTTTTTCTGGTTCCTTTTGACAAATGAAAAGAGAACAAAATTTCATTTCTACAGTCCCTCCCTATTTTCCAATTTGCAATCCTTCTCCAGGGTAAATAAACAGAACAGAAAGGAAGAAAACTGAACATATCACAGAATCACACAGTCTGATGCAATGACACCACAAACTACAGCCTCAAAAATAAACACACACATATAGTACATTATACTTCTTAATTAACTTTTAAAATTTTCAGTTTAGACACTAATTTTGGTGCTTGTGTGACTATTTTAATGTGAATGAAAAGTACCCAAAGACAAAAGCCAACAATAACTTGTGACAAAAGTGCCAAATTGATCCCAGTTTCTCTTGACTGGCTCTAAAAGATGTCATGGGCCGATTGCCAAAACATCTTATCGTGGACACAGTACAGTGAAACCACTACACTGATATACATGATGGATGTCAGATCAAAATGAATCCAGCCATGTTTTTACCAGCTTTGAATTCATGCATGGGAAAACCTGTCAGGGGCGAGAGATGATGTGGACACTCACTGTTCTCACTGTTTGTCAAGATTTTACATCCCTCCCCCTCACTACTCGTTTGAAGCTAGTCATCTGCTGTCTAGCAGCTTGCTGCCAATACGCCTGAGAATCTAGATTCAACATTTGTAGACTTCTCACAGGAATGAATGCAATTAGACTGTTTTGTGGGTGTAAAACATCCCTTTGCATACACCATGCAATCTATCATTTTAATGGGCCTCAACTTTCCCAAGAAACATGCTTTAATTTGGTAACTACACTCGTCTATTTCTTATTTTGTGTGTCTAATTCAGTCAGGAAACCAGTGACCCATCAATGGCACATTTTTTCACAGCAGTTTTACTTCTTTGGAAGGCTGTGTGGAATAAAAGAAACACAGAGCTAAAAGCACACTTTTAAAAGTTGAGCATCAAATGATGTTTTGACATCAAATGGAATAATGAGGAAACATCAAAACCTGAAAAAAAAATCACATACGCAAACAGCCCAATTCTTTAAATGAGACGGGTTGTTTGTTTTCTGACTGATACAGCTGTGACAACAAAGTTGCTCTTGTCCAACTCACTTTCTAAGCCTTTACAGCATTCAGAGAACATCATGTCCACTTCAATAATAAATTCTCTCTCTTTGAAGGACGCACACAATATACATTTTAATGCCTCTTTTTTTCAGATGAATCTTTGCAGTGGGAGGGAGAAAAATCATCTAGAGTTGCTTGTGTGCCACTATTGTGTCAGCAACGCTTCTTACCCCATATGATCTTTCTCTTGGCACATTACTGCTGCCCCAGCAAGGCCCACTTACGAATTGCCTCCAGAACTAAATCACTTCCTTTGTCAGACATGACTGCTTTTCTTTCCCAGACCCATTGCTTACTGCTATTGTTAGCGAAGATGAACAGCCCACGACAATTAAAGGTGTGGACCATTACTTCTGTTGTAAGGAAGGTTAGGCCTCATGCTTTACAGCTTGTGGGAGAACATTGCTGTATCTACATCTGTCATCTAGGGTCATAATGGAAGGTCTTGGAGTGGATGAAGAGCCAACAAATGTCCACTGCTCTGAATGCACCAGGTCAAGTTTATATAACCATGGTCTGAGGGATGCATGGCAAGAAGATTACTGAAACTCACTGAAAGTTCAAGAAATGTACTGCAAATACAGAAAACACAAGCATCAGAAAAACTGTAAGACCAAAACAACTACGGGACTTAAACCGATTAATATGTTGACTACTGGGCAACGGTGATTAAAAAAATTTTATTTTACTTTTAACACTCTGATAAGGTGATTTCTATATAATATTAATTTTAATATGTATTAATTACCTGCATGTTTATCAGTTTTAATTATTTGTTGTTATTTGTGTTGTGACTAGTATTGGGCACCTACAGTAATATGGCAGAAAGGATTACATTTTTAAATTTAGTAATTACATTACAATAAGGCTCCATTACTTTAACAATTTGGGGTTTACTTGATTTCTGACTTTCTAGGGGTTTGGTGGCAGGAAATAAATTAAATAAATGCTTTCTCTGTGTGATCAGACTGATTCAGATCTGTTAGCTTAGTGCAGAGGTGTAGAGAAGCAGCTAACTTCTACAAAAGAGGAGAAATATGTTATTTTAATTAATGTTCCATGTCATCAGTAAATACCTCTAAACTGTAGGGTGGCTGCTTGTTAAACCAGATAAAGTTTTGTAGTTGTTTAAAGGCACCTTTGACTAGAGTTGGGCTGAATAATGAAAGTAAAGTAACAAGTAATTTAACTAATTAATTATGCTGAGTGCTTAAGTAATTAGTAGTAATTGTTTTTTTTACATTGATTACAGTTTTCAGGTAACTTATCCAGTGCTGGTTGTAACTAGTTTTGTTGTTATATACAACTTACAGTATTGCTTAATTTTCTTGTGTTCTCTATTTGCACATCTCCTAATGTTGTATATGTGTTGTCAGACTGGTAAATGTGTTTCTTGTTTCTTGTTATGTGTTTTCTTCAGTTGCAGAGCATCAAGCTCTCTTGGCCGCCATAAAAACTAATAAAAATAATGTGAAAAAAGAGGAATATGCAAATGTTAATAGATATTTCTTTTTTATAGTACATAACACTCTATATCTAGATTGTATTATTCAAACTAAAATTCAAACTGAGATAACTGCCTTGAATACTGCTTTATTGGTTTGTTCTATGTATTGCTTTCTACTTGTTTATTCTGTTTGTATGCAGTTGCAATTTCATGAAGTTATGATAATAACTAAGTTCAGGAACAAGACCACGCCCCGCTCGTCCTCACCAATTCACAACACCCGTGCCTCGTTAACCATAACCAATCGTACCTCCAGCACACACACCTGCGCGCACATATAAGCACACCTATCCTTCATCTCTCCCGTTCGTCTCAGTTCTCGAAAACCCCACCACCCCAAACCCCTTTCTCCTCTCAGCGGGCGACACGGTGGCTCAGTGGTTAGCACTGTAGCCTCACAGCAAGAAGGTCCCGGGCTACAAACCCAAGCAGGCCCAGGGCCTTTCTGTGGTGAGTTTGCATGTTCTCTCCGTGTTCGCGTGGGTTTTCACCAGGCACTCCGGTTTCCTCCCACCATAAAGACATGCACAGTAGGGCCTATCTTTTCTCGTCAGTAATCCTACTCTCTTCCTCAATCATAGGAACCACCAGGGATGATGAAGCAAACGTAATTGCTCAAAGACGTGTCCCCACCCTGAGTCTCCATTTCCATTTGCTATCCAACGATAGCAAACTGAAAAGCAAATGTTAATATAATGTGCAAATTATAACTAATATCAGAGAAACAAGCAATGCTCCATAGAAGAAAGCAACATTTTGTAAAACTGATGTAAAAGTTTTAGCTCAGTCAAAGTGAGTGTCAATTCATATACTGTAATATGGTGACACAGTTGTTTGACTCATTGTCAAACTGACTAACTTGTTGGTTGTTTTGCTTCTAATAAACACATCTTGTGCCAAATAATCTTTGACACAGTAAAAGTTAGTAGTAAAAGAACTCTTAAGTCATAAACCTTACTACACTTCAGTTTCTATTTTTCTGGCACCATCTTTGGTGGCAGCCTGTTGTGTTTTTGTACAGCACTTTCCTTTTTTTGATGAAGAGTGGTGTAATGACTGCTGTTGCGATTTTATTTTTTCAGCCATGGTGCTTTGTGCTAATCTATCCTCTTCTGCCTCCGTTTACAACAAAGACAAAATCTATAAAAGTAAAATGTATTCCTTCTTGTGCACTAACTTTTTTTCCAAGGAAAGTCCTGCCAAACATGAGCGATTAGGGTAAAAAAGGGGATTCCTTTCTGTAAAAATACTTTATTATGGATTACTTTCATCTTTAAATCACTTTAAAACCTTCAAATATATCTTACAGGAAAATGTGCTTTTTTGAAAACTGTATAGAGACATAAAGGTTTTGGTCAAATCATCTCACATCTTTGAGTAACCTCTCCCTAGATAATACAGATGTGACACATATACATATACATGCAGAGGGATGAAATGACATTTATGTGAACGTGACAAGAAAATGAAAGTTCTAAAGTAAAGTGCAAGTATGATGGCATGATATTGCAAAACTGAACACTTCTGCTACAACGTTCCAGCTGTAGGCGATCTGGTCTATAACTACCTACAGATGGGATCTGAACACAGACACACCAGGGTGATTTAATCAATTTTTAGAACATTTTGTTTCTTGCTTAACCCCAGGCAATCAGCATCACACAGGCAAAACCCACACGGCAGCCATATTGCCAGGAGGATTGCCCACGGTGGACAAAAGCTGAACCTCTCTTATCCTCCTATAGCCTTGCGTCTGCATCTGAGAGCGTATGCATGTAGATAACAACTTCAAAAGATTAATTCTCTTCTTACTACACATTTTTTGCAAGAAAATCTCTTGTACTCAAAGTAGCCTGATTCTTGTGTTACATAGCCTTTAGCTTGGTAAAGAGCTTTCCCTTCAAATTCATCCTGAGGCAGGCTCATGCCTGATACCCCTGTTTGACGTGCAGAGGTGTTGAATTATTTAGGGTGAATCTGTATTTTGTTATAGAATGGAGTTGGGAGAAAGAATACTAAAACATATCAAGTTACAGGGTATGAAGGCTGCTTTGGGTGAATTAAGCACAAGATATTGACCTTGTAAATACTGGGTTTGTACACCTGATCATTACATGACTTAATGTTTCCCCTGCTACCCCTAAGCGCCTCACATTTTAACAAGTGAAAGTGTTCTCAAGAAAAAATTCTCAGGGGAGTAGTGCTTGTGAGCTGGCTTTTAATGACTATAATCTCTACAATCAATACATGTGACAAATAGTCAGTAAAATAGTACAGCAGGCCTAAGCTAACAGGTCAGTGTTTTAAAATAAAATAAAACAAAAACCAAGCCAAGACAAACAGTGAGTGCCACCATTTTACTGTGTTCAAGCTGCCACTTCTCTTGCTCTTGCTCTGTGCTGTATACCTTATGTCCTTCACAGTGCAGGAAGCCATGCATAAAGACCAGGCTTCCCAGCATGCCTCAGGCTTTCCAACATACTTGCCAGCAGGATGCAACACTGCGAAAGGTGCTGCCTCTTTAAGTCTCCTGTGTGGCATGTTAAGCAATGGTAATCTGCCGCAGTGCAGACAATAAATTCCACTGCATAACTAAGCGTCACCATGGCATCGTACCTGGATGGAATATCATATGGGCAGATGGAGGGATAGATGGATGGAGGCCATGCCCCTTGCAGAATAAATATGTGTCACTAATGTTGACACAAAAGGGACAAAATCTGACAACTACTTGCAGTGCTGTCTCTTGTACATGCGTTGTATTAGAGGAGAAAAAAATAGGACTGTACATTAATTATTTCCCCTAGCTTAGTGGCGGTTTGGTCAGCATGCGATTCATCTGTTCAGTGCAACAATGGAGCACAATGCTATGACAAATCTGAAGGCCTGGGCTGTCTTCCCAGTTCCCAAAAGCTTAATGGTGTGCCATGTGGAATGATGTAATGCTTAAAACACTGCAAAACTTGAGTGCTCACCAGCTTTAGTGAGGGCAGGGGAAAGAGGGAGAGACAGACCGGAGAGAGGGAAAAAGAGAAAGAGAGACAGAGGGAGACTCAAAGGGCCTGATTACTGCATATCATCTAGAATACAACTTGTACCACACAAATCTCCAGTGAGATCCCCATACTGTTTGAGTATGATAACAGAAATGAAAAGCTAGTTTGTGTTGAGGCTCTCTCTTCATAGCTGCCTCGCAGTGCTGAAGAAAGTGATCTTTCGAATGTTCACTGCATGACTTAGACAGCAACTCTGCAGTTATTTGACAAACTGAAAGCCATTTCAGGCTGTCACAAGCAAAATTATTTGGAACACCCTGTAGCAAGGACCTATAATCCCCAACAAAGAAATGTTATTATTCACAACAGTGTGAACAGAGACACACCAAAGCTGCCCTGCACTAAGTGTGGCTTTTGCTACAGGTTTTGATCATTTTTTCTCATTTTTTTCATGAAAGATATTAGACTGACTTTTTATTCTTGTCCCTTATTTCAAGTAAAGGATGGTACTCTATAGCAAGCACAGTAAAACTTGATAAAACAGCTCTACATACCGTAGATGTTACGTCTTACATAAAGGAAACCAGTGACAGCATGCTTTCAAATGTAATGACAAATGCTAAATCAAATGCAATGGAATTATTAATGACATTATTACCAAATTGCTCTAATCCATTCATATGATCTCTTCTGTAAATGTGTTTGCCTCAATATGCAATACTAATTATTCAAATGATTTAGAGGTAAATTAATACAACATTGCCTAAAATCAGCATTTCTTTCAGCAGACATTAAATTTGGGATATTATACTATAATGAGTGACTAATAATAAAAATGTGCCCTTACTTTCAACTTCAACAATTTAAGCTACATTTTGTTGGCAAAACATCCATGTCAGATTAATGATTTTATATAATCACTAAAACTACAAAAGTAACATTATATTCCAAGAAGTTCATCCAAACCACATCACCATAGTATTTAAATGACTTGAAATAAAAATCTAATATTATTATTATTATCCATTTATTTATTTAATTTTTTTTTAAATCTCTAACTGCAGTCGGTGGGCATATTTCAGCATCTCATACTGTGCAAACATGTACAAGGAATACGTATCAGATCTCAATCAGAGACTTCCAGAGTATAATTGTTTTCAAGCCTCAGATTTTACTATGTTACCACCAAATTTACATTATGTCATTGGGCAACATAATTGCAATTGCATTTGTACTTTAAAAATGATATACAGGAAAAAAAATATTAGATCCAAGGTGTAATGAGGTCTGATTCTTAAAAGGTCTCATGAGTGTCTTTATCGTAAGTCTTTATTATTGCATGACACAGAAATCAATTACAGTTTTATAGAGAATCTTGATCCCTTATGGGGAATTCAGCAAGGAACACTTTGCATTTTTACAGGTCTGCCAGATTTAGACAGTAATGAAAAGCGTTCACTGGTGACATGTCTTTGGTGTTTTGAAGTCATATGCATGTTAAGACAAGCCGTCTCCTCCTTCTAATAATAATAATTAACTTGGTGGAAAACAACAGAATAATACCACTATCCACTACAACTCTATCCAGAAGCACCTAACTGAAATACTTTACTGTGGCTATTGGTGGCTGTATGACAAACTTGGTATCCAGCATTCATTGGCGATTTTCTATTTCAATTCAGATCCCAGACCAATTTGTTGCAGCCCGTGGAAACACGCTCTTTACTATGCATGGCGTTCTAATACCCTTGGCCCTTTTGGACAAAAGGAAGAGCAGAGAGCCAGGGGCATTTCATTTCATGCTCTGCCTCCTCAACCCCAGATGTTCACCTCGAAAACATCTCCACTGATACAGGTAGGAGCTTAATGGCCGGCAAATTGCCCCAAGCTCAGGTAAATGAAATGCAACCTCTGTATAATTTTAATTGAGAACTCTGGATGGAAATCAAATGATAATGAGCTCCATGCATGGAAAGTTTTCAAGTAACAGTGAAATTTGTGTCTGGTGTGTAAATGCAGTTCGGGCTAAGGTAAATGGCTTTTTCCTTGTGAGCTTCTCTTCATTTTAATTGTGGATTGCACAGTGTAATAAACGGGTTGGTCATCACTTAGCATCTGGTAAATGAAGCAGAGGATGTACACACCTCTGAATGCACAATGGTGCTCCATATTTACAATTCAATCCGACAGGGTGCCTATTAGAAGCCATAAAGCTGCTCAACTGTTAGATAAGATACCCTCAATAACCCCACACCTCCCCCTTCTCACCCCACAAAGACACGCATACTCAGTTCCTCTGCTTAACATTGTTCAGTTGATATGTCTTCATTTATTTTACATGTTTTCTCTGCAAGTATTTGCTTTGCTTCATTAGTATCAACACAGCGAAGTGCCCTCATACATCATCTGTCATTCTTGTTTTTGGGTGAGGAACAAAAAGACAGGGTTGTAGATCATGGTAGTCCAAATTGCTGATAATTGTAAATGAAAGCAGAAGGCAGAGGCTCGAGTGTCCTAAAAGTGTTGCCCCAAAGTGTTGATATCACAGCTTCTACAAAAGTGGGTGTACAAAATCCATTATAGCAAGCTAACATTAGCTACTGTTATCAGCTCAGTCAATCAGCCAGTGAGATCATCTTTATTTTGGTCTGTTCTCAATCTACTCCTCCTAAGTTCTTGCTGAGTTTGATTTAGACATTTTGGATGATACTGAAATGGAAAACAAACTGGAGAGGGAGGAAGCTTTTGAGAGATAAGCCACACTGTCAACAATTAATACAACCAAAGAGTGTCCTGTATTAGTGCTAATTAGTAGAATGTTGGAGGAATATTTGAAAAATTGAACTGTTAATTAAACCTGCATTTTTTGACCACTTGGGGCTAATGCAACAAGCAGTAAACCATGGATGTGTTACAAGAGCTCCTGTTGCAGCCAAGATAGCATTTTCCACATTCCACCATTATAAAAAGGAAGGTGAGCCAATGGAACAAACATTAATGTGCTGTAGCACAACACAGAAGCAAAAATGTTTTTTGCGCTTGCTGAGCAGTTTTAATTCAGGTGCCATTTTGTAGTCTGGTATCCAGTTGTAATCATACATCCATGCTGAAAACACAACCATGACACATTACCACCTTATACAGTTGATATGGTGAGTGTGTTAGCATATAGTATAAGAGCATTGTGAGTGAGTCAAAATCAGTAATGTTTGGCTGTAAAACCAAAACAATGAGCTGAAAGATGCTAAAGTCATTTGTAGAGCTGAAGGGAACTGCAGAGTCTGTTGATGATTCTTTGTGGATTTGTCACCACAAATGATCTTTCACAATACACAATGTAATTTGATCCATTTTAAATAGAAAAAATATTGATTATTGCAGATTTATCATTATCATCATCATTTATTCACAAAAAGCATCATCCCTCTCTAAACTGTAGATATATATACCATGGTTGTTGGCTGAAAGCAGGTCAGTCAACAGGTGTCGGTGATGCGGTGACATTGTGGGTGCACTGCACTGTGGGACACGCTTGAAAAACTCAAGGCAAACCAGATGTTGTCAATCTGTCAAATGAACTTGTGCCATTGCGACAAATATAGTATTTGAACCAAAACTTGAGTGACAATGACATGATTAAAAAAAAAAAAGATGGGGATGTTGAGATACAGCTCAAGTGTTTGAAATACTACCGAGAGCCAGGCTTGTGAACAGTTTACCAAAAAGCAATTTATATACAGCAAATTATATATCTTCTTGGCTGTGTCATTTGACATGTGGTGCAGAAGTGCAAACTAACTGAAGTGCTGGAATCATCTCCAGACACTACTTCTTATTTGTCACCTGTCTCATCTCTCCCAGATGTTCACAAGGGTCCAAATGATGTGCTCTTTCTCTCCTTCTCTCTCAAATCTTCTCCAGGAAGAACATCCATGCTCTGTCTGAAGTTGACTCTCAAGTATGTTGCACATGTACACAAGCACACAAATACGCACACATAGATACATACACTTAGGGCATGGATGGACCATATTCGAAAGCCTTCTGACAGGGAGCAGGTGATGGCGCCAAGGCCAGCTGCTCCTGCCCTACCTCTGCTCAGCTGTCCGAGCCCAGAACAGCCTTTGAACAGCCTATTACCCCAACACAGCACCAGGGGAAAGCAATCAGCTCCAGAGGTACACTGCTCTCACACCAGATGGTGTGGGAGATGAATCGAGCCATTATATTAGGGCTGGATAATTCCTCAGATGAAGCTAATTAAAAAGAAAAATAAGTGCTATCCTCCCTCTTCTTACCTCCTTTGCAATCTGAATAGAAACTCTGCTGACAGCCTTACACTTCATGGAAAAATAGTCTTTTCTTGAGATTCCTCAGATTAACTTTCACTCAAACATCAATAAATAAAAAGTTTCTTTATAAAATGAGATAGCTCTGTTTGAAAAAACTGACACCTGATCTTACCAAAAATGACTGACAGCAGATCTGAGTCTTCTTTTTCAGACAAAGAATGCCGCTGACAAAGGAGATACACTTTGCAGGCAGGTACCTGTGTGTTTTAATTAAACTGAATAAAATCATAATCTGATGAGATCATTGGCTCAATATCACTTTACCCCAATATGTTTATAATGCTTTGGGAATTAACACCTCAGCTGCAGAAGCAGTTAGATTATATAGACATGCTTTTATGAAGATTTTAGGCACATCACATCACATTAGGAAACATAAAATTCTTTTGAAAAAGAAAAAAAAAATTTCAACAGTTTCAGCAAAGATTTAAAAATAACCCTTTTTTGTTCACAGTTAATGTCACTGGTAGTCATTAAAGCAACACACAGCAGGCACAGCATCTTCCTTAATTTAGGAATTCTGGGTGGAAGTTTACATGGGCAGCTGTGTGAAATTAACTTTGTCCCTGCTATTGTTTGTCGTCACACCTGAAAAATACAGCCGAAAAAGTATGTCAAAGAGCTCTGTAAATATGGTACCTGCATTGGCTTAAGCTCAAGCAGACAGAGACGAGCGACACCAGAATGTGAATCTCACTTAGCTTTAAAGGATTTAGGTAAACTCTGAAACAGTGCTTATTGCTCTCTTATCCACTTTTGTGTTAATGAAAAGCATGTCCTGAATCTGTCAAGGGAGATTAGGTGAATATCATTCCTATTGTCCTTTTGCCAATGTAGATTCACTGTATCCACAGGGATTATAGTCCAACCCATTCCACGTGTATTACCTCTCTCCGCCAAGGAAACTTAAGGAAAGGTTGAGCTGATGATAAGGACCAGAAATCATATGTCACAGGAAACTCAGACTACATGAAATTCCATCAAAGGTGGATGCTATTTTGATTACACAGATCTAATACAGCATCCCTAAATGAAGGTAGTAAACTTAGGATGGAAAATTTCTGATGAAATTGAAAAAAATGTGTAATGTCTTCAAATCAACCTGTCCTCAGAAGAAAAACAACAGTATAGTTCCAAACTTCGGCCAGCGAAAATGACCTATGAAATGACCTTTTGAGAAGTGACGCAGTTCAGGTGACATCAATGTAAGGTGAAAAATTTCCATTATTGGTGGTTGATGGCTATATAGATAGATGGCAAAAAGTGGACTTAGACACAGGAAACCGTTTCTTCACAAGCATGAGTCGGGACAGTGTTTTAAAGAACGTAACTACAACTTTAACCCACATCACGTTTCAAGTGATAATTTTAACCCAAACCATGATCTTTCTCTAACCCTAACCAAGTGTCTTTGGGGCCTAAACCTAACCAGACCTTAACCACAGTGTTGTCACAACATAAAACATTATTGTTCTTTAAAAGTGATTTGTAACAGTTTTGGAAAGCAATGATAGAGGTGGCATATTGAAATACGTCCATGGGTCATTCTGGAGTGCATAATACAATTGACCCATGTGGTCATTTAATTATGAGGATGTGTTTCTCTAAATGCACCACATGAACATATACAAAGATTTTTCATTATTTGAAAAAAATAGGTCAGTGATTCAAAGACATTTAACATGTATAATACACAAGGAATATACAGTAAAAGGAAGAGGTCAACAGTGTCTGTTATATAGGAGTGATTCAGTCAGGTCTACAATAAGTAGAAAAGAAGACACATTTATAAAAGAAATATCTATATTATAATAGTCATTGAAGTCAATGGTTTAGTCATCTGGTTACAAATACCTTATCATACCATAAAATATTGGTTTCTTACCTCTCATAGTGGCAGACATTTGATATAATGTGTGCTCAGCCAGCTTTTGTTCATCTTAGTAAAAAAAAGTATTCTTTGGCAGCTCCAAAAATAAACTCTTCAGCTCTTCTGGAAGTTTTTCTCTAGCTCTCAGTGGCCCAACACCACAAAACAGACTTTCTATGTTGATGTTTCCTTTATATGCCAAAATCTATATCAAGGTAAAGTCATTCATATTCAGAAGTGTGCTGTGCTGGAGCTTAACTCTCAAATTGGGCACAACATCAGAAATATTTAAATCACTCATCTCAAGCTCCTGCCCCATGGCTTTGGAAATCAGGGGCAAAAAGCTCTTGGCCTTAATTCCAAGAAAACGGACAGGTTCACCTGCCAATGCCTGGAGACACCTTGAGGGCTTTATCATGAAAAATTGCATCAACCGAATTATATTTTTAAATTAGCTAGTTAAATTAACACTTTACATTTACATAGAATTTCTTGAGATGAAGCCGTATCTACCCCAGACATTTAATACATTTGCAGCTTAATGATTTGCTGATTTTTTGTCTTTTACCACAGCTAAAAAACGTTTTATCAATAAAAAGTTGATAATGTCGTACCATTTTCAATTAGCTAACTGCAAAAATAAACTTTATTTTAAAATTCATGATTATAGCACACTTAAAGATTTACATTATGATTAAAGCAATCAAACATCTAATTTCGAGAGTACTTCATTCACAGCAGCAGTAAATTATGGCACATGTCACTTAGAGGACTGAATCTCAGTTATCAAAGGTCATACTGCTTTGTTGAACACTTCTGCTACAGCCAATGCAACGTTTAGAGTTGAGAGCAATGTTCTCCGCACATGTTCAGCATTTTAAAAAAACTCTGCAAAAAATCCAGCTGAGGATGTCAGCTCGAAATAGAAAAAAAAATGAACACAGACAGAAAATGCAAAGCAGCCAATTATGTAGTCTGTGTAAGTTGGTGTTAGTCGAAAATACATCACAGGCATGGCAGTTGCTGTCTGTGAACTCTTAAACATAAACGCTATTTTAATGCACATGTGCAATGGTCAGCAATGGAAAGGAAACAACAGAAGAACTTCTTCTCCATTATTAAAATGCTACCCATACCTGCAATTTATTGCTGCTCATTTCTCATTTAACTAAAATGGAACAATGTGAAACTAAATCAAGCTCTTTGTGTCACCATTTTTTCCTTGCTGACAGATGAGCTATGCCTTTTTTACAGATCCATCACCAAGACGAAAGTGTGAACACACACAGCACAAAGCTGAGGGAATTTAAAGAGAGAATATACAATCATAACATATATGTATACAAGTTCCTATCCATAGAATGCAATTTGTTTTAGCCAGTAATGTAGTCAAGAAGGTGTTTAATCATTTCCATGGGTGTTGAACATTATAATGCTGATATTATAGAGCACACGAGGATCACCTGCCTGTGCTTGTCTAGAGAAATTTGGTACTTTAAACTTAAAGTAGTTCAGAGCTTTGAAGAGGACTGAAGGCACAAATGAGATTGTCAGTGCCACAGGTTACAGTCTATCCCTGAAGCCAAGATGAGCTTAAAAATTCATAGAGTATCGATCCCTACTCTTGAGCAAAGTAAAATACCACATATAAAGGCAATATTGATGTATGCAGTACCTGTAGTACAATGTTTAAGATACAGGTTCAGTGGACCACATATTGTAGGTCCAAAAGGAGGTCGGGTCTGATCTCAGTGATGTACAGGTCCTCTAAACTTGGAAAATTTGTAGGGCAAGACTTTTTTAATTTACACAGGAAAAGAACAAGGGGAAAGATGAGGGGTTAGGGCTGTGTGTACATGTGTTGTGTTTTGCTTACACAGCAGCAAAAGAATAGTTTCAGGAATATTGAAGTGGATATATAGATTGTAAAAAGTTTAGAAAAGCTTTTCTAAATAGGCACAGATTAGCTGTTTACAGAAATACAAGCCACGTTAATCAGATTTTTTAGGTGTTAAAAAAGTCAATCAACTTCATCACCACTTTTGTGTCTTTCTTTGGAGACAGCCTGTGCCCACACAAAATAGATATTTACACACATAAGCACACACACATTGATGCAAAACCAACACAAGGATACACTTAAAAATACATACTGTAGACGAACATCACAAAATTTCCATACAGCTATTGTTAATAGCAATTCCATCATGCAGAAGCTGTCGGACTTTATGAGTGATATACAATCAGTGGCAAAAGTAATCCATAAAATAGCCGTGCACTTGTGCAAGGTGTAATTTCCATTTCAAGATGTGATTGCATGCAGTTGTTGAGTGAAGTGAATTGGAATACTGTTTATATTTCTTTTCTTGATTGATTTTCTTATCACCAGCTGGATACTGCATGATTTGGAATTTTTTTCTTGTATCTTACCACACAAGATGCCCAGTTATGGACTTTTTCTCTATCTGATATTCAAGACGGTGTTTGTTTGTTTCACAGACTCTAAACTGATCGCCATTTAATGACCAAGTAATTTCATGTCCAAAATTTCAACACCTTGCCTTTGGAAAGAGACTAATTCAAACTCTGAGCGACAATATAACTGTAAATAGTATATGCAAAATAGATATGAACATAGTGTAAATGCAACCTTGAAATGCTAATATTTTGCAAGTTTCAAGAGTTTCCCTGACAGATACTCATAAGAATAGTTTGATGTTTATGTAAATCATATCATGCTGACAGATGTAATGCTGTCCTTGGAAGCACAAACAAAGAAAAATGGGGAAGGGGAAAGTAAGCACTGAAGAGCATGTCTATTGTTTCGACAGCTTGTGTCCCCAGCATCTGGCATCAAGCAGGAACAGCATGTCAAGATTAATGAAATGTTACTTTTATTGATCTACAGCTTGCAGTATATAAATATATACTTCTTTAGAAACTGCAGACACTCATATCGTACACAGCAGCAAGTACAAGCTCAGTTTGTCAATTTCTGAAGTTTTAGGACTGCAAACTCAAAAGGATTCAGCCATACTGTACCACAATTTATAAACAAATGTTCAGCGCACGGTTTAGGGAATAGATAATCTTAATGTCTTCCTTGCTATATTCCGGGGCTTTAAATTCCAATCAATGAAGTGAAATTAAAGACCATGTGAATGACTTTCAGCGTGAGTCGACTGAGCGGACTTGTTAGTGGGAGCAGGGGCACGGTGACAAGAGCGTGGCAGAGACTGCTCCCTCACTCTCCTCTCCCCATTTAATTTTCCAATCCACTTCCTCCACATAGTTAGGAGAAGTGAGTTTTGTTCTGGTTTGATACACCATCTAATGAGAGCTACTAAGAGCCTGTTGAAATCATTCCCTAATAACACATTCTGAAGGCTGCGAATGAGGAATATTTTCCCTCTATCTCTCCATTCAGAGTTTAATACATTCTTTCACTCACCTCTGTTACATTTCCTTTCCTCCACTGTATTTCTCCACTTTCATGAGCTGTATTTCAGGAAAGAAAAAAAGAGATTTTCAGCAATCATTGTGCTTTGATTATATATGATATTAACAAGCGATGCATCTTGCTATTACAGCATGTGGTCACTGGCTGTTGATGTAGTAAAAGACTCTAGAAAGAAGCCTTTGAAACAGCACAAGACCAAGAAATGAGCAGCAAAGGATTTGAAATTTTCTATGCAGAGATTCGCCGATATGAGTGTTGATGTAAGCATAACTCCTTATCTCAATACGGCCATAGGCTTTACCAGGTAACCTTGATTTGATCCAAAATTGGTCACACATCCACCATGAAAATATCTTAAGATCCTGTTTATCAGCCAATACTACATGAGCATGAGATGCTTTCTAAAAATAATTAATTAATCAACACTATGCATAAACAAAAAAAAAATCATTGCCCTGTTGAACTGAATTGTACATGACAGCACAACTTGTCCACCCTTAATCCATTCTACTTGCTTGACACACTGGAGCTGTAACAAGAACAAGTGACCCGACCTGTGTTGCTATGCTGTCTGCTTAAAACTCCTCTGTGGTATAAATGTTATCTATTTCAAAGACAGAGCACCCTCCCCTCCACTTCCTTGGGCAGTGGGTATTAGTTACAGCTGAAACACTGGTTGGTATTCCGCTTTGAATCCTGGAATTGTGTCGGCACCTTGACGTTTGATTGGATCTGTGCAAATACATGTATATGCAAATTTGCCAGATATCAGTTCTTACTCGGGGTAAAATGGGAAACAGTGGTTGCATTCTGACGAGCATGCTGCATGGACTTTCCCTTTCATTTTCCATAGAGAGCAGCATGTGGTGATCTATAAATTCCCAGTAAATCTCAGAGCCAGGGTGCCTTCCCTGACATTTCCACGCTCCCACATAGCATATTTTTAAGCAGGTAAAATCCATAATCTGTGTCAATGGTATCACATGGAGTATTCGCAGGGGGCCCTGTACACACTAAACTGGCCAAGAATGCGGTGCAGAGGCTCAGAGGAGGTAAAAATGTTTGTTCTTACCTCTGTTGTCATACCTGTGCCTCAGGGCCTACACCAGAGTTACTCATACCTCAGCAGAGACAATCCAATATTCTGCTTACTGTTCTGCAAAGCTGTACATCCTACAGGACTAAATGCATCTGTATTTATAGAAAATACGCAAATATTAATATAATGAATAGAAACAGTGCAGTATTAATGCTGAAAACCAATAACATAAAGGTAAATCCACATGTGATATAGATGTAGTTAATTATACATTAATATTTTAATATATCAGGACACTAAATGTACAAAACATCCTTGTTGAGTTGCAGGCACTTTTGCCCAATCCACATCATAATTCCAAATCTCTTCCTTTGTGTGTTTTAATCAAGATTGTTGTTACATTTAATCCATTTCAAAAACATGATTGTGCAGAGAGTTTATGAAATGTTTCTATATGCAGGGTAAAACTATTTAATATGTAATTATGTAATTTTCACTTAAATATATTATACTAACGTGCAATTTCTTTCTTTTTCTTTTTTTTTTTTTTTTACCAATATCTTTCCAAAAATACTGTATGTACCAAAAGATGATGCATTACATCAGCCACTTAACAAATGAATTTAAAAGAACCCAGAAATATGTCGTCTTTTTCTGTAATGATGGATCAAAGTCTGCACATTCTAATCATTTGTGGTATTTGGATTTAGCTGTGTTACTACGTTGACATTCATTCTTGTAGAGAAGAACAGATAATTGTACATGATACCCACTAAAAAGTGGTTATACTGCTGTGTCTGCGCATCTATGCATTCTGACAGTGGTAATCATTAGTCTTTCAGCGATCTTTGCAATTAATCTATCTTGACATGATAATTTGCGTCTGTTCTATTTGAGGTGTTTTTGTGAACCTTTGCTCAGCAGGGTGGCACGGTGGTGTGCGTCTGTAGAAGAAACAAGAGGCAGATGCATTCAGTGTTCCAGTCTGTCAATACCACACAGGCTGTTAGCTGCAGAGATCAGAACAAAACAGGCCTTCCAGGTTTTGTTCATTGTGTCACCAAATTACACATGACAAGTGGAGGGAAAATTGCTTGATTGATGAACAAAGTAATTCTCTACATGTAATTAATACACTACTAATGGCTCCCCATTTGTCTTCCATACTGCGAAGTAAAAAGAAGGTGGGGCAACATATTGTGATGAAGGCTCAAAACTGACCACCCTGTGATGTGAAAGATTGTGTTTCCTTCACAAGATTTTGTTACCTAATGGCTTGTCCGGAAGCCGTAGGGACAATGTAATGGACCATGTAATGGATAAAGGATGGTATTGATGGGCATGTGTTGACTTAACAATATTGATCTGGGGAATTTATATTGATAAATGCAAAAACATTTTTCACTAAAACACTAATGCAGTTTTTGTGATTCATACAATGAATAGCTCAAAGCTTTTGTCTCAACATAAAGTAATAATGTGTGACATTTTCATAAAAACAAATGTGTGTTTTGCTACTCTTTATCACTACATTATATTAGATATTGTGAAAGCCTTTACATGTTCTACACTAAACATCACAAAGTGCTTCTACAAAAAATAAAAATAAATCCTCTGGTGCAGAGTAGGTGATGCTTTGCATTCCCATCAGCAGAAAAAAAAGAAAAACTGAACACAAGAACAAAGTTGCCATAATGAGCTGTGATGCCGACTAAGGTTGAGCAGACAATGAAAACATCACTACATGCAGACACTCAAATGTTATAGATGGAAAATTAAAATAGAAAGATGCAACTGAAATAAATAGTATTTGATTGAGAAGACATCTCCAGGGAGTTTAATTCAGCAACACCACAGCAATGTGCACTTAGTACCAAAGCCAGAGGCAAAGTAAATCAACAAAAACTGTTGTTAGCAAAGTCTTTAATTGAAACTTTAAAAGAATTGGGATTACTGCGTCAATTATAGATGAGAAGGACAGTTTGACAGATAAACAGATAGATGACAGAGCACCTAATCAAACAATGTGAGCACGGTATAGACAGAGAGAGAAAGGAAAGAGAGGAGAGAGATTGTGATGGATGACACAACATCCAGCATAGTATCATATCTCTGTGGATTAAATGCTTTGGGAAGCTGGCCCCGGAGTGTGCTTGTGCATATCATTAAGCCCCATGAAGAGGAGTAGGAGGGCACGTTGGAGCTGCTGCCCAGCGAAGTGCATGGATAGGCCACGTCTCACAGCTGGCTTTCTCTAGACTCCAAAGGCAACCGTTTCTAAGAGGGATTGGGTTTTATAACTTGTATATTTTTTTACAAAGTATTTGAGATGATAAACATTTCATCTGGACAGAGGCAGAAAAATCAAAGTAGCCCTGCAGGACTCAGTGATTGTTTGTGTGTATCTGAGTGTGGTGTGTGAGATAGAATGTGTGCATGTGGGTTGTTTTGCACATATGTGCACATCCTTGTATACCGTTCAGCTTGTGTGCCATCCAAAATGTATTTACCTGTGTGCACTGGTGTGTGTGTGTGTACTGTGTGTGTCATTCTTCCGGAAGGGAGTTTTAAAAACACACTATATCAGATATTGGATGACTACTGTATAATTTGACGGGTCTGTGCACAGAGGCCGGCTGTGGTATGAGTCATTGATTACACATCAGCTTAGTATGCTGCAGTGCAGACCCCTACATTGGTGGAGAGGCAACCTGAAGCCCCCAATCAATAGCTGCAGGCCTGTGAAGCTTTCCATCAGGTCCGGAGTGAAGGACTCCCTACCTTTCCTCTGGGCCCAGGCCTAACCTTTTCCAAAGAGAGGTGATGAAGAAGCTCATCATTTCTAATGAGGAATTAGTGATCGGGCCAGAAGAAATGACTGTCAGCACCACATGGAGGAGTCCAAAAGGTCTCAGAGACTGGGGAGTGCCAAACAGTATTCATTAGGGACTTGGAGATTTTCTTAATTTCCTTTGAGTGGCAGACAGCAGGCTTTAACTGCAGGGCTGGGAAGCCCAGTGATTAAATATATGTGTGTTCCTATCATTACATTTTTTTATGTTGTGAATTGGGGGAGAATGAACATTGCTTTAAGAGAATCCAGTTGTCTCCCCTTGTGGTTACTTGTGAGGAGAGAACAAAGCAATATCAAGAATTATTACAGTTTTTTTCAGAGAGCTATATTTTAATAGCAGAACTTTTAACCCAGAAGACATGCACTTGTTCTAAAATCAGAGCTAACACACTCTTTCTGAAATCACGTGAATCATTTCATGTTCAAGAGATGAATCACTCAATTGACAGAAACATATTCACAGCTAATTAAAAACGTAATTGCGTGCACTTTAGCCATTTAGAGCAAGATGAATGTGAAATCATTAGGCATCCTCTGAAAACCAGATGTTCATTAAATTATGTCTATACAAATGCCATTGTACAATAGATTGGCAGAATATATGCTTACAGTAAAATGCTGGGTAATTCATCCCTTAAATCTCTTTAATTGATTTAAGCCTGCAAAAATAACCCATCACTGCATAACATTAAAAAACCCAGATCTGGCATGACAGTTAACTGTTATTTTCACCCTTTCTTGCTGTTGTTCTATAACTCATCTATAATTAAGGTCCATTTTAGAATCTGAAATGAAAAGTGAACGAATAAGAAGTCTGATTAATCTTAAGAGAGTGATCCAGTTGCCAAGCGATGTTTCTTTTTAATAAATAATATTGGTAACCTAGTAATACTTATGAGTGTAATCTTTTTCTGACGCATGGTAATCACAGCAGAGATAAGGCGACATTCCCCTTTGCCTGGCCTCAGACAAAACCATCTCTTGAGAATGCAACAATCATGCTTCAGTTTCTCTCTCTCAATTAGCCCCCGCTGTGCAATTTATTGGGTTTGCTGTAACAGTCCCTTAACAATACTTACCAAGACTAGTCATTACTCATTTCTACAAGATAGGGACAGCCATCTGCATATTTGGGAGACAGTCTGATACAACTGATCCAAATTCGATGGCTCTTGATGATGAATAAGGAATACATAATTGTCCAAATTCATCTAAACTAACTGAGAACAGTTTTGGTTTTCTGTTAAAACCACCTACATATTATTCATTTCTTTTAGTTCTTGTCAAGTTGAGCTCAAATGTTGGCCATAGAACACAAAATCTCTATTTGCACTGCCAAGTGGCAATGACAGTCTGGAGACAAAAATCCGCACAATGTCTCACTCGCGTTTCTTTGGCTTTTTGATTTTCTGGCTTTTGCGGATGCATAAAAAAGTTGCAGTAACTATCCCAGTTTGTACAAATTGTATATGTATTTTCTGTTCTCTGTATTTTCTGAGGCTCTGCTTCATTGGTAACAGTTGTTTTACTGGTAGAGAAAAAGGGTCTCTGACCTTTCTGATATTATTCCTCTATCTTGCTTCTGTACATTTCCTTCTTTCATATACCCAGCGGATCCCTTCTTTTTGTGTTTTGACAATTATTATGAGTCTCTGTCAGACACCAGGAAGCCAACTCACTGTGGTTTATGTACCTAATAAAAGCTATGCTGAATAATTTCAGTTTCTCTGAAGGCTTAACAACAGCCACTGCCTATGCTTTTTACATTAGACAATCCACTGACTGTGGATTGGACAAATGGAAAGTGTACTTTTTCTTGGAAGAATGGGCAGAAGAAGAGAGATTCAAACGGAGAAGAGGAGAGAGTTAGATGGTGAGGATAACAGATGAGTGGATTACTGTGATATTGGATAAAATACTGGGCAGCATCCTGTTTATTACATACAGCGTTCTGCATCTTTTGCTTACATTTTGATTAGTCTTAAGAGGTTGCAAATGACAGACAAATATTACAACTTATTCAGAAATCTCTCTTGTTTAGTTATTTTAAAATATCTCAAATGTCAAAGCAACCAATTGAAACATGTTTGGATTCCTTACCAACAATTCATTCTCTGTGACTGCTGGCAGGAACCTAATGTACTGCCATCAAAAGCATCTCTGGCAGACAAGCTGAGACACCTTGCTCAAAGCAGCTGCATCTATCTTTCTAGAAACCAGATGGGGATCATTCAAGTTGATTCACTAGGTGGCAGTCTGGTAACACAAAACATGTTGGCTGACATAAGCCTGCAAGCATACATCAAGACACAGAGAGATGAGTCAATAATATGGATTAACGAGATTTGTCTGTTTTACATCTGCATCAAAATATAACAGTTATGTTGCATTTGGAAATAAAACTTTAAAAAACGAAGTTCCATACATACAGGATGCTGCTGACTCTGGTAAACACTTTTTTCCTCTCCTTTCAATAGATCACTGTGTTTGTCGATGCAGGTGTAGAGGATGGAGACTGGGGTGGTGGTGCGGGGTGAGGTGGTCCTTTTACTTTAAGGATCTGTAAATTGTCCAAGCCTTGTTTTTTCCTCTGATACCTAACCACCTGAAACTGCTGTTCCTACACTTCACTGAAGCAATTATAGAGAAGGACTTTGGCAGATCAATGAAATCCCCTTTAGATCAGAGAGCTGTACGGGCGTTTTGATCAATTCCAGATCAATTTCACTGTTTTGCCCAAACCATAGCCAAATAAAAGTGGGACTTCTGGTCGAGAAGTACTCACCAGTAATGATAACAGCGTCTCTGTCAATGGCTGCCTGTATCTGTTTTCTGGCTTGTGTCTGGCTACAGTATATTGTCTACAATGCTAGGCTTAGCACACACCTGCTGGTCTTTCTCTCTCTGTATGTCTCCCTGTCTTCCCTCTTTCAAATATGGAAAAGTGACAGGTGCTTGAATGCAATCTGAGTTGGCAACTCACATCAAAGCTCTCAGTAAATTCTAAAGAGGAGCTGAAAGTCGTCATTAAAGAGACTCTACATGGATAAATCTGAAAAGACTAAGTACTGAGTGTAATTGAGAGAGGGCAGGAGATTGAGTAATAGAATAGCTGCAATTTCTTCCAAAATTTGCTGTCATTGTGTACTATGTTCATTATCAAAAATACTGTCAGTATAATCTTTATGGATTTCCATGATGATTGGTCTTGATTTATGATCACACAGTTCCATTTTAAGAGTAAATGTCACACCCTGTAACTGTGTTTAAGTGGCTCCAAATTGTAGCTAGACATAACTGTTTGAAAATTACAACTTAATTTGCAGAAATCTGTAAGGTGATATTAGTAAACAGTATGTTACCATTATACCATTATAAAAGAAAAAAAAAATACAGCAAATGGGACAAAAAGATCTACTGCTTGTAAGCTTTCCCTGGACAGAGGCCTGGTTGCTGAAAGATATTCATAACAACATCAGAATTTCATCTGGGCAAATATAGGCCAAATCAATGTTTTTTCAATTAGCGAGGATAGGACTGTCTTCTCTTACAGCCTCACTTTGTGATGAAGCTGATAAAATGGGTGTCTTTTTACATTAAAAAAATGCCTTATGCAGCTTAAAAAATATCGACAACTACCACAGTACATTTGTTGCCATCTGAAAACTGGTTTGCTAACTGACAAAAAGCATTAATTGAATCATTATTTTCCTACCTTTGTTGGATGAATATTTTTCTCCCATTCTCATGTATTTTAACCCTCTAGTCACGTGGAGCTTTGTGCACTCAAAAGAGTTAACATAACAAGTGCAAATGATGATTTCATACACTTGAAATATAAACTCTGCTCTGATCACCACACAGACACACAAGCTGCGCCTCTTCTCCTGTATATGTAGCGAGCACAGGCAATATTTGTAGAGTCAAGCATACTCATCCTGTACTTTGCACCAGAGCAAGTCAGGAGCTGTTAATACATTTCTGTGCTGCTCCAGCTCTCACCAGCTTCACGATAATATATTTCCATCAGCTGAAAACAAGAAAAACACATCTGAGGCCTTTAATAATGTAGACAAGAGCCACTTTGCCCCACCTGCACAATGCATCCAAAAATTAGTGTCAAATGCATGCATCTTCTGAAATAGCTTGGCCGCCAAAGCAGACTGAAAAATAAATATGTCAAATGTATTGGCATTCTGTATGAATAATGGATATTCTAATACATCAGTGTGTTGTATTGTATTGCAAAAGAGCCATATGAAATATACATCATCTAATTAGACAATGTTCGCGGACGTGGCACAGTCTGTTTTTGATCAATATGTAATAAGATCTAGTATCAATTAGTGATGGTTGGGGGTAGAGATTTAGCAGCAGAAAAATGGCAACTCTAAAGGTAAATAAAACAGCAGAAAAATCACTGCCGTAGGAATAAGCAAATGACACAATAAAGATTTAAAAGTACCATTTTGAAAGCAGAATATTGAAATCTTTAGATTCACTGCATCATTATGCTGTGGCTCAGCTATAATAACTCTATTGATCAAAGAAATTATGTCTTTCTGGTTTTCTATTCACAAGACTTCTATCTGTAAGACGATAATTACTGAAAAGGTGACACAAAAGTAAAAAAAATGATTCATGGCAAAGCAATTATCCTTGTAATTAAAATTTGTTGCATTTATTCTCAGTCACAAGACCTTTGCATGAAAAACATCAATATATATATATAATTCATATAGGATTTCCAAATACTAAAATTATATATATTTTTTCATTAACAAAAAAAATTCACAGTGTAACTGGGTGAGAAAACAACTAATTTTCCTGAGATTAACTTTTCATGTAGAGTTGGACTGACACTAAATTAATACTATTATTGAACAGGCTCTATATACAATCCATATACTGAAGTCAGTACTCTGCTTTGCTACACAAACTAGATTAACTAGATTCCTGAGTGTGCACATCTATCAATCCACTCATACCTACAAGTCAGGCCTGCACAAGGATCTCAAACAGGGATGGATTGTAAAGGAAGATTGTGATCTGACCTGTTCTGCCGCTGGTGGTGGTGGCAGGCAGCCTATCTGTAACACAGGGGCAGTGTGCATCCGTATGTGCCTGTGTGTGTGTGGCTGTGTGTTGAGGGAAGTCACTGAAGCAAAGACAGAGCGTGCACTTGAATGATTGAGGTTACCCGTGTGACCTCATAAACCAAAAACCGTGGCAGTCTCCCAAGGTGAACTCTGAATTATGCCGTCATTAAAGGACAGGCCCAGTTGCCAAGGTTAGTATGTAAAGTATAATCATCTTCCTCCCCCTTCTTCCAGTCACTCATTAGTCCCTCTCATGGGCCAACAGAGATTATACCTTGAACTTGCTTGACTATCACTATCTGCCCACTGGGAATGGCTCCGCTATGGGCCATTTATATCCCCTCCCACTATCGCCAGCTAGCTAGGTCTAGAATTCTGCAGGTGTTGAGTCTGTATGTGCCTGTGTCTGAATGCACTTGTGTGTGTGTCTTCTAGCCCACACTCGGCACACAGATCATCAAGTTTGTCCCATAAAAATGAGGGGTGCTTTGACTTACCACCACATTATGTCCCAATTTATAAAAGAACCACTGGGAAGAAGCCCAGTGGCGTTGCAACAATTTGTTAGAATTAGGACCATTTGTTTTGTTTCCCAGGGCACTCTGTGCTGATTCAAATCCTTTGCTTTCAAATAGTATCAGCTCCATTTTAAGTGGAGCAATACTACCAAACATCACATAAATATGTGTCAAACATAACTTCAATCTTCAACTGTAAAGGACTATCTGCTGAAAGTAATGGCAATCAAAACACATATTGCAATCAAGGATGGACACTTTGGGGTACTTCATCATATTAGTATGCAAACAGGGCAGCCAAGTTTAATCAAACCATGGAGAGGAACCAAAGGTTTTGTTTTTAGAGGAAATCATGTGCTGCTCAGAATCAACCTGACCATTCATCACATTAATTTTCCTTTGTTTACCTGACAATGACCACTCTGAAACAAGTGTCATTTAAAGTCACAGCAATTCCTAAAACTGACACTGATTTAAATTATTAAGTGTTGTTTTTTTAGTGGTGCCTCTTTGGACTAAGGTATTACTATGAAATGAATTGTAATCTTGGTAAATATCGTAGCAGTAATCTAGACAGACTGTTTATGTTTGCATAAAGTAATAGAAAATGTTTATCCACTTTCCCATTTATTCTAGCCAATTGCCTGCTAATGTTGGTATCAGACGCTAAGAGAGGGTATTCATTTCGAAATTGGCAACCACACTAAGCACACTTCAAGCTACGGGTACTTCTAGTTGGATGTACAGCTGCTAAACAGTAACACATTGTGACTCAATTGATGTGTCTCCTTTGAGTTAGTCATACATCGCCATTCCATTTAGTGAGTATCACTTTCGCTGCTTTTTGTGAATGGTTCTACAACAATACATCAGGTAACCATTATATTGTAGGCTTATAACATCAGAGAGACAGCACATCTCAACCCCCTTAGGAGAATAAAGCACTGCTTTGTTCCTGTAAAGTTGGGAAAAAGAGAATATGATCAAGATAACTGAGATTTTTGCTGGACAGTGATAGAAAACCAAAGGAAGAGAGGGAAGAGTGTGCCACACACTCAAAGTATACAAAGCTTCATTATCATAAATTAGACTTTGTCTTGGCAACTAAAGCTTTCTACTTGTCTTTTTGAAAATACAGTCTTGTGATGTACTATTCTTTCAAATGGATTAAAGCCAACCGACATGTGCTGTAAGGCAAAGACTGGCTTTTTCATGGTTCCAGCAGACTTTTATGTAACAGTGTAATGTATTGCACAATAGTGGGTGCTATATACAGCACTACAGTTTGTGGTATTGATGAGCGACCCTTTAAATGCAAAAGATATTTTATTCTTTATCAGATTTCCCACTTTTATATAATGATAGAAGCAATTCAATGATCACTTGCTGAGCCCTCTCCTCATAACAAGGCAGCAGCTACACAACCCGTCATTCACTAAGTCTCCAGGACTGGAGGGCTCTGCTTGCAAAGTTAATGTCGAAGCAAGCTAGCAACCTACACACTGACCATGTATGTGCAGTTTGTGCCTCTCTGTGGAGACTGTCCTCCCAAGAAAAACAGAAAACAGCCATTTCAGCAAGTTCCCCTAAACAACATATGTTTCATTAAAATGAAAAAGCCCTAGTGTCCTAAAATGTATGTTCAATTGCACACCTTTCAAACTACAGTCTTTCTTTGGCTGGCTTTGGCTTCTTATGGGACCTTACTTGTTTAAGGGGCTAAGATCATTCATACATAGCCTGCTGCATTGATAATATATTAATAATATTATATATAATATATTAGTAATATTATCTACATTTCAGGCTTAAGAAAAAGGAGGATCATGCCCTGGATTAGCAGCACCACATTTTAAAAAGCTTTTAAAACCCACTTGTATAGACTATATTTTTATAATCTTTTTATGATTTTGACTTTTATGTTGTCCTTTGTAATATCTTGTTTTAGGTCTCCACATATGTTTGGCCACACCCTGAAATTATTGATTTGTTTTGTGGTACAATATTTTCTGTGCAGCTGTGAAGCACTTTTAAATTTTGAAAGGTACCACAGAAATAGTCACCAATAGTACAAGGATTTAAATCTTAAATTAAATCTATATTGCTATTCCTAAGGGGGCTGTCCAATGCCACACAGTGCATCAAATCCTGACTTGACACAGTGCAACAGGTCAGCCTGTAATGATCTGCCACATCTATCCTAGCCTAAGCAGAAGCTAGCCAAGAACAAGGTGGCCCTTGTGCTGAACATAGAAGGTCTACTGCACTGGCTGTGAGCTATGAATAATAGTATTGTAAGTCTGGCAAGTCACAAAATGTTCACACTAAATGTCTGAGTAAAATGTTCAATGACGACAGAATTTATTTTCACCAAAATATCCGATCTTGTGGAAGGTTACTATATCAGGTTTTACTGATGACAGCATTATTAAACTTTTTATGGTTACATTTAGGCAATGGCAGCACTTGGTTCGGGTTAGGGAAAAGTCTTGGTCTTGGTTTAATACAGAAAAAGGTCTGCAGTGACTTGAAACACAACACATGACATATTGAAACTATAATCTTTCACTACCCTTAACCAAAGTGTTAACCATGCATGGGACTCAGAATGCAAACCTCAGTCTCTGGTGTCAATGTTATGTGTTTTGTGTGCCCGCCTTCCACCCTGACCATGTCTCTTGTTTTCAGTGCGATAAATTAATGTAGCGTACATTCATTCAAAAATATTGCCTGTAAACATAATCCAGACAGCAATCACATTGGTCAGTGCAAAGTAATTGGGAAAACAATTTAGTAGTATATAAAATTAATTTCTAGGAGACAGGCTTGGTCTCACAAAACAAATGTTTTATGCACATCCTTTAATGCCACGCACAGCTGTGAAGACCTATATATATCCAGCAGGTAAAGCTGATAAATGGAGAGAGGAATCAACCACAAATCTCCTCCTCACAGGTTGCACTGAACAAGTCGCAATGCCTGAACACTTCTTGAGGAATGCACACGAACAGCTGTAGGAGGATCTCATTTTGATATGTCATCTTCCCAGGACGAATTATGCAACCTCTCTGTCACTGTCCCTGTCATCCTTACCGGTGGGAGGACTGAGTGCATTGAGTTGTTGCACCAGAGCTAAATGTTCTTAGGCATGAGGGATGGATTCTGTTTGAGGCACCACTCAGATCTACTCTTTTAAACATGCAGCTCAGGTTTACAGAAAGTTATACAAATCACTCACTCTCTTTGTTGAGGTCAAAGCAAGGAGTAACACCATCTTAATTTCCAGTGACTTCAGAAAATTTTCAAATGTATTTAACGGGCTTAAAGGGCTCCTTCGAAAAGGACCTTCAGAACCAAAGGCAATTCCCACTAAGGAACAGAGAAACTGATAACTGTATGATTCTTCTCAATACCCGGTATGAAATGCCTCTAGACAGAATTGTTAAAATCTGTCCTATCTGCAAACCTCTCACGCCAACAGACAATCGCTGATGCATATAGTTTTACAGTAGAATGCACCAGTCATCCTTCCAGCAGATGCTACATAAGTCATAAGACAGCACAGAACCAGTACAGCAACACAATGGGTCTCATGGAAGAACATTTTTGGATTCTTATCATAAAATCTCTTTTGCTTTTCTTTCAAGCTTACTCATATGAGTGTTCCAAGTCAGATTCACCAAACTCTCCTCTCAACTGTCCTAAATTGCTCATTTCAACCGAATGAATACCACCTGTCCATGAGCAAGTGTGTATTCATGAGATTTCATCATTATTATAATCGATGCCTCTAAAATTGCCTTGTAATGTGATGTGTTTTGCTGCGTTTGTGTTTTTTTCACAAGAATTTTGCACTGTGGAGTTTCAAGTTAACAGGAAAAAACATAACTAATTTAGCAGTGCCAACAATGGTATTAGTGTACCAAAAACAATTACAAAATATTAATAGTACAGCTGTCAATAACAGTCCATCAGAGCAGTGATGTCATGTAACAGAAATAAAGAGTGAATGGTTTGATTAAATGTACATAACTATGCTGCTGCCTTTAGATGATTGTGGGGAGTCAGCTGAAAAGGATTACTGCCATAATCTGATAAAATGTATATTTTTTTCTGTTTAACTAGACAGGTTATTCTGTTGACAGGCTGCACACCTCCGACTCCTCAACAACCCGTTGTGTGGACTACTACTTGCAGCATGAAATCAGATCATAGTTGTAATTATTTTTGACAGACTTATTTATTAAAACAGTATGAGTCTGTTTTGGTTGTGCTGTAAACATATACACAGTTGACTGCTCTTCTCTATTTCTGACAGTAGCTCTTCAATGAGTTTTTGCTGTTACCCGAGGAGCTTTGCCAGTATGGCACCAGTGGTAAACAGCCTTGAATAGCAAGAAAGTTTTGTTTTGTTTCCAAAATTGTCTTTTATTTGGCGATTTTGATTTTTTTCACTGCCACAAATAACAAAATGACCTTTACTAATAAGAAGGGAGGAAGTGCTGCTTCCCCAGGGTGCAAAAAGTCCCTGCCAGTCATGGTTCAGTACAGCTTGGTGTGGATTTTCTTCAGAAAAAGCCCTGGTAGTTGGGCCAAACCCAGTAGCCTGCTCTTTTCTGCTCAGCAGCTTAACCATAAGAGCAACGGGAATAGGTTTACTGAGAAAGGTCACTGTACCGTAGTCCGATGGAGAGAAAGCTCAGAAGGGCAGTTAGCCCACTGCTCACGTTTGGACACAAGAAACAGAGAAAGATGTGCTACATTCTAAGGGTTACTGCAGCTGCAACACTGAAAGTGTTTGAGTGTTTCCAGCAATCTCATTGTCCACTATAAACAGCAGTCAGTGTGCTGCCATAGCTCAGCTTGTGCTATGCTCTTTTTTTTGAGGCATTGGAAGTTCAACTGATAAGGAAAAGTGGATAAAGAGCAATATAACTACTGTCCATTTACGGGGAGCAGTCCCCATAGGCCCCTCCTGACTGGCTCAGCATACATAAAAATTTAGAGAGAAAAATTTAGAGATGAGTGTATAAGCCTACAAAGCATTGTTAGAGGGTGAAATCAAGATCACAGTTTATCATTAATTAGGCAGCCATTACCATTCACCAAAGTTCTTTAAGTAATTTCTTTTTAGTCAGCATATGATCCGCTAGAAGAACTGCTTCTGAAGAACCCACTTTTGAGGCATAAGTGTTGAAGATTCATGATTATCATATTGAAAATTGTATTATTATTATTATTGTTATTATTATTATTATTATTAGTATTGTTATTATTATTATTATTATTATTTATAATATGTTTAGTTAATAAAAACACAACACAACTGCACATTTACATATATGTGTGGAGTTCTTCATGTGATGTAATGGATGAAAACATTTGCTGTTTAGCCCATTTAGATAGATTTACTATTCTTTTTTTCTGATTCATTCACCAACAGTGTCCAATGCATGTACTGTACCATTACCTCTCAACTCTCAGGGATAAGAGTGTCATAAGCTGTCTCTCTCTGTGAGACAGTGACTCATCTAAAAATCTAATGGCAATGTTTATTGATATACATGTTTATTAACATTAATACATATTAATATGCACAATTAATTTAGATGCAAATGTTATTAGATTAATTCTTATGAGCAGTAATACTTGATTAATTCAAATTGCGAGGTATTTGTGTGCTTGTGATTATTAAAGTACAGTACTTCAGAATTGTTTATTTAATGTAATATATTTCTAAATCTTGTATCAATGTGTTTATCATGATAATTGAACTGACAATTCTGTCTCTCCTCTCTCTCTCTCTCTCTCTCTCTCTCTCTCTCTCTCTCTCCATTCTGCTGTGTCTGAGAGTTCAAGTATTGACCACAAAAGGTTTTAGAATTCAACATTTCGCGTTGACTGTTAGCTGACTGATGGCATTATTTTATTAATGATTTAGCACTGAACTTTGCATTGTGCTGACACCAGAGATGGGGTAGCTAAGCTGTGAATTAAGCCCCAAATCCTTTCGATTCCCCCTGGCTGGCAGTCTGCTCATCATCATTACTTATTCACCAGAAATAAAAAAGGGGACTTCCAGTGTGGTAGCGACCCTCTACATACACTATATCCTCCAAGTCCTACCTACCTGTTATAATCCTGCATAATGGAAAAGTGGAATGTCACCTTGTGTGAGAGGCAGCTGATATCTCTCAGCGAGCAAAAGAAAAAAAAAAGTCATTTAGCACAAGTGCAGATCACATTTAATTAGACGAGAGGATTTAAATTGCCATGCATCAAACACTGCGGATGACCAAAACGGAAAGAACTTGGGCCATGGGCCAGATTCCATGAGCTCTTCCATAACCCATCAAAATCCCTTGAGCTACGGGGGTCAATAAGTCAGAACACAGCCGCCTTAATTAACAATGACCATAGCTGGGAGGTGCCCAGAATTTCAATGCCTGCCACCTTGATTCCAATGAAAAACTGAGGAAATTTATAAATTAACAACTTTAGTCACAAAATTGCCATTGTTGTTTTATTCATTTTGAATCTCTGTCATGGAATGTGTCATAAAAAATCCTGCACAGGCAAGATCATCAGAGGATTATACAGCAGTAACTCATTACATGTATAAGCAGAACAGGCTCACCCCAGGCCTCAGGCCTCCAGGGGCCTCACGAGACATGAGCTGAAAAAACCCCAAAACAAAACAGTTAACACGGTGTAGGAGAGTAAGTTACCTGTGATGAGGAGTGAATCCTCTTGTGGTGTTTCAACACTCTTTGTAAAAACATGATTTACGTCATCTTTGAATGTGGTGGCACAGTGCAGCAGCAAAAGTTTTCATCCAACTAAATGGCTAGCTGCTCTTGCTTGTCAAAGTAAAGACATCGAAAAAGACAACAAAAACATCCCTTGGACTTGGAGGAGGACTTTGTGGCAGAAGTGATTCAATTTCGGGAGTTTTTGCGCATTGAGATGAAAATATTAGCAATTGAACTGAGTAGTGTCCTTGTGAATTCCTCTGTAATTTTACTTTAATTACAAGTTTAATAAATATTTGTCAGATTATTTTTGTCTGAGTTTGTAAATTAAACTGTGTTGCCAACAAGAAGAATTCTCCTTTCTTAAAGTTAGTTTGAGTGTGTTTCATGAAGGATTTGACATTACTGTCAGTAGAAAATGTGGTCCAACCACCAACCTGCTTTGATTATGGATGTAATATATGATCTTATTATACATACATGGCTTGGATACTTTAGAATTTCATGTTGTGGGAGCTGTTCACAGATTACATGGCCGGTGTAAAAAACATTTAGGCTACTTATTCACTATGGAGTATCAGTCAGCCCATATTTAATACACAATTTGTCAATCTGCATTATTGTGTTATTTATACAATTTTTACATGTTGTTACATTTTTTATACTTTTATATGCTACATTAAAGCAACATCACTTATTTTTTTCTGTGCAACCACCACACAGTTTGTACACAATATACGTTCCTGCACAGTGTGTCCACAATGACAGAGAAGATTAAGTTTAATACGAATACAGATCACTTTTCTGACTGAAAATAATGGTATAAAATCTGCTGCACTGCTAAGCTATACATATTGTTTCCCACATTAAAAATAACAAGAGGTGAAAGCTTCTTCTCTTCTTACAGCACACAATTGTGGGCTGAGTAGGAAGCATAAATCGTCAACTAAGAAAAACACAGAGTGTATGTAAAATCTCTTTAAAGAAAAATTAAGGTGTTCATGAGGACACTACATGTTTTCTTGGCGTAGCAATCACGATACAATTGGCTGAGTCGCTAGTTAACAGGGTCACTAGTTGACGTATTGTATTATTTGTGAGTTTCATATTCTTTTTAGTGATTTGGAGGGCACTTAATTTACTATTTGTCACTGTCCATTGATGCAGCATGCTGAATTAATGTTGCCTTGGAATATTGTGAAGGGAGGCATGCACTGGGAACAGGGGGTGGAGGGCAGGTTCCAAAACATTCATAGCAGCGGGACTTACAGCAATGTTAAGGTGCCCCTGTGTACAAGATAGATATCTTCACAAAACGTCTCAAGATTAAATGAGTTTGATGTTTCTGGTTCACTAACGACTCTGGTCTGTGTATGGAGAGGTAATTTTTTGATACATGTTAACCTGTCAGAGTGGGCGAATATTTTCACCATTTAACTGACACCTATTGTTGAGGAGTGATTTCACTTTCATTATGCTTCGCAGAGATATCAATAATGGCCACGCAGCTGTCAGAGTCCATTAAGACACATCTACATAAGGATGGGAGCATATATTCATAGGCATATCAGTTTTCTGGAAACTGCCGGGTGAGATGGATTGGAATGACACAAAGATGAACTCCCTTTTGAATCCATTGTGAGACAGGAACTGCCACATTGGCTCAAGGTAAAATTTCACCCACACATGAACACACATATTGAGCGGTACACACACACATATGCACACACATTGCAACTCACGCATAGAAATTTATTTATATATTTCTCAGTCATGTGGCAGTTTGGTTCTATAAAGGTGTTATTGTCTGACAGCTTTCTTTCCAATGTCTCATTGCAGAGAAACTATGGAGGCTGGACGAGATCACAAGAGAATCCATCTTGTCAGGCCACCAGTGGTTCAGACCAATCAGTATCCTACTGGAAGCTATAGGTATTTTTTGCAAGTGCCTGCCCTTTTCCAGTTCCTAAGGACTTATGTGTAACAAATCATATGGCATGTCAGGTTAGGCTGGACAAGGAGTCATTGATTCTGATTCTGAGATATTTGTTAGCTGTTTTAACATACTTATCTAGGCAATACTTAAATACAAATACATTAACATTTTGCTGGTGCATTACACATATACAGAACTCCAAGTTGCCCAATATTAAATAAATATGAATAAATACAATAACATAAATACCTGAACAAATAAGTTAACTTAATAAAACTTATTAAAGTAAAAACTACTATTAGTTTTTCTTATTCTTGTTTCCTCAAATGATTTTTACTTTCTTTTCTTTTTCATTACAACAACTGAAAATGCCTTTTTTGAAAAATTGTTCTTTCATAACAGATTTATGGAGACACTTTTGTGTCTTTTATTTCTATTTTATTTTATTTATGACAGTGTCACCATTCCCTACCTCCTGATCCTTCAACTATGGGCTCTTACAGTATCAGACTCAGCTGACCAATCCAATCAGCTGGGCTCAGACTACAGGAGTTTTAAAATCTTTGAAATCAATTTGCATCATGCACATAAAGACAAAAAATTTTCATTTACAGCAACATTTAGATGTTTATTCACAGCTTATTATCTATTCAAACAGCTAGTTGGCTACATAATTTATTTGACGTTGTTCTTGCTCTAGTTAATATGAGGTAGTTAACCAGACTTTGTGGAATTTTAAAGTGTATATATTCCAAAACTGTTACTGGGAAAAATACCAATACAAGTCTGTATAAAACAAAATTTTGAAAAAAATATATAAAAATAATTTTGCAAAATAAATAAATAAATAAAATGGTCTACAGTAATACGGTGCATGGGCAAAATATACAAATAAGCCCACTAACTCTCATGCAATTGCACCTCAAACAAAGCAATGTTTTTTTCATTAGGAGCATATGCTTTGTACAATTAACTAGAATTTGCCTCATTGTTCTTGATTCACATCTGTAACATACAGAGCAAAACGGCCATCACATGGAAACTGAGTTAGCATGCATTGACATTATTGCCTTGATAGCTCCATAGCCCTCAGCAGTCTCTGCATAATGAGAACAATGTACTTGATGGTCTCATGATTACTGCATATTGTTTTGCATACACAAGGCCTCAATTCCATCACATAAGCCTATGTGTAGGTTTCCATGCATTGTACTTACATTAATATTAAAAGGCCTATTGACTGCATTGTCTGAGCTCAGCAAAAATAAGAAGAAGAAAAAGAAAAGAAAATGCTCCAGTATTACACTGGATCAAATCCCAAATGGAGCAATGACTGACTATCCCAGCCCACATCCAGGTGTCCCTGGAAGCACCAGTATTGACCATCACAACAGTGCCGGAGTGAGAACAAGCTTCCCTGTGGGGGCCAGATGAGTAAGGAGCTGTCAGACTTGGTGCCCTTAAGCGTTAATAGACCCCCTGCAACTATCTCCAGGTCTGCATCTAGCCTCTAACTATGTTCTCCAAAGCTTTAGCTGTAGAACCCTGGTACTATATTCACCTCCATCTCATTCTGTCTCATAGATGAAGAAATGGATAAAACGCACAGAGCTAATGCTGAAGTTGCAGCTGCAACAAGAACATGATATTTGATAATAAATTATTAGAATAGCAACAGACATCGAGTTTGTGTGCCAATTACAAATTTGAAAATATTACTATATTACAATATATGATGTTTGTCCTTTTTCTTACAAATTTTAATGTAGCATATGTTAACATTGGTAATACATATGTTAATGATTTAGCTCGTCCGTGTTACTCTACTCTATATAGTATGTCCACATTTGCGGCTCTGATCTGATTTATACACTATGCAATGTCTCACATGGTATACTCACTTGACGTCAACTTTATTGAACTCTTGGAGATGCACTTCATGTTTTATTTCAGAATTACATAATACAGCATTTTTGTTGAAGCAGAGTGAAAAGTTGGAAGATACAAAAGCTGAATACAAACTTGCCACATTAACCACAAACCCATGGTTACACATAAACCTTTCTTCTGCTTTAAACCTATAATCTTGCTTTGTTCAAAACAAATTTTCTGTCTAGCAATACATGCAGGCAAGGTTACAAAAAAATAAGTATTCAATTTTATTTCAATACTGTACTGGGAATAAAAGTTTTGAACAAGCATGAGTTATGAAAAAAGTATTAGATAAACAAAGCAAGTATTTAGCTGAAGATTTCTGTTCTGACTTTTTATTGAACAGATAGTAGAATAAATACTGTAACCAGATCTATTGTGTAGCTATTGGACTCGAACAACATGCTCATCTGCATAAGACAGAAAGAAATACCCAACCAGAAACCTCTGTTTTAAGTGTCAAACTCCCCTGTGGGCTTGAAAGATGGCTTTGAAAGTTCGCTCCTCTGTGTACCTGTGGTCAGCTTGAATATAACAGTGTTACAGTGGAATCAAACAACACTTAAACTGTCCATAGAAACCTTTAAAGCCATTCCTGCAGCATGACCCATTTCTCCACTGTTCAGCTTTGTGCTCAGTATGGTCCAAATAGTCATATATTGATGTTAACGGTTTATGTTAATGCCATGCTTTGCAAATGTAAATGCAACAAACACCAATTATGCTACTGTCAAATGGAAGCTGTATATTTTGGCATACATGAATTTTGGTAACATACTGAGAGTGCAGTGGATTGAAAAGTGTCTATGGAAGTTTGATGGCTGTGCCAACAGAGTATGAATGTGTATGAATGCTTAGTTTCCTCTGATGGGCAGGTTGGGACCTACCTTGCATGGTAGCCCCTGTACCCATTCAGCGTATGAATGTGTGTGAATGGGTGAATGTGATTTGTAATGTAAAAAGTGCCTTGAGTAGTCAGAAGACTAGAAAAGCGCTATACAAGTACAGTCCATTTACCATTTACCAATTCTGTCACCAGTCCATTGTAACCACCTGTCTCTTTTGCAGAGACCATGTATATATTGGCATAGTTGAGAACCAAAGAGTCCCTCAAAAATGTCCCTTTGTCTTGCTCTGAGAAAGTTGCTATGGTGATACCTCTTTTACCGCTAAGTATGGAATACATATAGCGAGTCTTTTTGGGTCTACAAAATTGATGGTCTTGTACTGTTTACAGGCTCTATGGCCCTGTTCATACTCACACATAAGAATGTGTCTTGAGTGACCACTTGTGTTGCAATTTCACTTCCCTGCTCTATATGTAAATAAACATGTACATTGTTTCCATTTGCAAGACAAAATGCATTGTTGTTTTTAACTGGCAGGTGGCAGTAATGCACTTCCTGTGCCTAGTCTTCCGAATATTAAAAGAAGAAGTTTGCAAAGACTTTGTCGTGCAGGCAAAATCAAAATTCTTTGGCCCAAATGTAAATGGACAGTGTGTTTCATGTGTACTCCATCCATAAGAATCCATTTTGCCTTCTGCTGTGGCTTCTTCTTGTTGTTTCACACTAATATGACGCCGTTGGCACACGTATGAGTACATATTTCTGTTTATGCAGAGGATGTCAGTCAAATAGGTGGTTCTTCAGTGTGGCCCAGGACACATTTGCATACACACTGCTAAAAGAATGTGGCCATATGCGGCCCAGACCACCTCCGAATGTGGCCTGAGCGATCGGATCTCAGTGCATACTCAATGAATCTGAATCTGTACTTATAGCTGTCCACTTGAGATTGGATCACCTAAGATGCATTTTAATGCCAAATGTGAACAGGGCTTATGTCTTTTAGTTATATTAACTCTACACATTCCAGTTTGAAGTCCACCTACTTTTCTTTGTCTTTAAGAGATTGCATTTTTGACAACAGTGTTGTTGCTACAGAGGTGCCAACACCACAGCAGCAGTAATTTTCTTGAGGGAAATTTGTGAGAAGTGTAACCCTGGTTAGTTGAACCCCCAGGTTGTTACTGCCCCTTTAATTCAGGTGGCGGTAATGTGTTGGGTTTGGTGTGACAAAACCTGACCCGAGTGACCATCTCAACTTCAATTTACCATTCTCTGTATGGCCCCCCGACTGATGCAGCGTGGTGTTATGTGGATGAAAAAAAGAAGAAAAAGAAACATGTGGATTAATGAATAGAATACAAAGAAAATATAAGACGGAGTTGAACATAGAAGAAGACGAGAGGAATGACGAGCTGTGACTCCATATGAGATGACGCTGAACTGTTTAGACCTGTAAACAATCGATCTCCCGGTGAGTGACGATGATTAGCTACATTAGCATGCTAACTCGCTAGCAACATGTTAAATGATGCAAAAAAACATGAAGGTTAGCTTTGTAGTCTTACTAAAACCAGTCGGGATGAACTTGGAACAGGGTTGAATAAATTTATACATGTCTGAAGTCTATTTAACATGTTATTGAATCTTATATTGCTAATTACTGTATGTGAATGTGAATGCTTGAATCTGTTATTTGGAAGTTCATGAGATTTCAACAGATATTTCATGTAGCTATAAGCTATCTGAGTAAGTGGTTAGGTGTAAGAGTGGAGTTTTACTTTATTATGAACAGTGAAATTAATGCAAATAATTTACAATAGGAAGAGGTTATTTTTGAAATGTGTCAATTTATGTTCTATGTATCTTGAAATATGATAGTTATCAAGAGGTTATTGAAAAGAGTAACATTTGACACTGTAAACAGTAACTTTGTTTAAATATTGAAATGGACTTTGATGAAGTGCTAGATGAGTAATTATTTTCCATGGCTGTGTAGGCTGTTTTTTTAGTTGGAGTCCCTCCTTGTGTCCTCGGGTGGCCTACCATCTTCTGCTGTCATCGGCCGATACCCCCATCCTGTTGTCATTTACCTTCAGAGAGAGAGGATCATCCACGTCCCCATATCAATATCCCCACCCCCCATTCCCCTCCTGCATCAAAATACCCACTTTGGACATTCACTGCGAAAAGACAGCGGTAGGACTCTCCGAGTGCACTCAATTTTATTTTATTCTTTGAATTCATTGGACTTTGGGACTATATTTTTTATTTCATACCTGAGATCTCAGAGGTTTCATTTTGTTTATTTATTTATTTTTGTTTAAAGCAAAAGTAACGTGTGGTGAAAAAGTAATTGTTGAATATTGTGAATACAATCGGCATAGGTACTGCAGTATTTAAATCCAGTACTCATTTTGTGTTGCCTTAATCTAATATTTTTTGTTTAATTATTTTAAAGAAATTTTGAGATACTGCACTGTAAAAAATTATTTTTTGGGTCCAATATACTTTCCAAAAAGAATTCAGTTGTTGTGTGTATGGTGTTTGGGGTGGATGTCATCTACAACAATAAGGTAGATACTAGCAGTCTCCTCATTGAGCCTAGATTAGAAATAACCCCACATATTTGACTATCTTAAAGGGACAGAAGCAGAAAGGGGTTACAGAAGCAAAATAGTTAAACACTTAAACAATTTAACAATTACTATTAAGAAAAAAAGTTTTAAAAAATGGAATAATGACTGTCAGCTGGTGTCACTGGTGTAAGAGGTAGTGTGTTATTGAAGACCTTGTCACAGAAATGCACAGAAACAACGATTCAGACATTCATCTGTTCAACTTAATTGCTTTCATCAAATCTACTGAAAGAGTTTTAAAAGTAAAGGCAGAGGTTAGCTGCAGGGGAGATATATGGAACTACTCTGACCGAGTTGCTTTGTTAAACATAGGAACACATTGTACAATATGGTTGATGTCCAGGTGAAGGTAAGGTTTTTTAGTAATTAAGTTAGTTCTAAGAATCTGGGTTTCTTATCCACAGACTCCAATTTCTTATTCTCAGACATCCTCCATTATTTAATTCTCGACCTTAACTTTAGCCAAATTCTTTTCCTGTCATACCTTCATTAAAGTTATCTTATTTTCCTTTTCTCTCACCTAAATCCTGATTCTAATTCAAACTAGGGGTTGTAGCTCTAATTGGGAGAACAGTGATTGTGGCTTCAAAACTATGTAAATCTTACAATTCTATTGCATATATTTCAGCAAACTAATTTGGCATTCACATCCATACTGATCCATGCCCAAAGACTTCAGAAAAACTTTTCAAGTTTTTACAGCAAATGTAGGAATATCACTGGAGATCTCCTCTTCTGTCCAGCCATTTTATGGTCTACCAGCCAATCAGAACTCTCTCTGACTTTCTAGGTTATTTATTGTCTTCACCAGTGTATTGTTTTCTTGGACTGTTATACTATTATAGCATACAGCAAGGTTTGTTTGAGCTTGAGAGCTGGGTGGATGCCCATTTTTTAAAATATAAAATGACAAGCAATAGCTTCTAAGCTGTTATAGATTGTATGCCACAGTTGGGGTGTTGATTCACAGTTGAAGCTCTTTCACATTTCTATGAGTCATTTAATTCAGTGTTCATTGATAATAATAAAAAAAAATACTTAATACAGCTTTTGGGCAAAACACAATGATAGGCTGACATTATGAATGAGATGTCACAATCCTCTTGCTTATGATTTTGTACATTTAGGACTATTTTTCATGTCATTGTTTCACTTTTCTGTCAAATCAGATTCTATTAAGTTGGTTGTTTTAGATTTTTGTTCTATCTAGGTAATGATTTCTCAAACTAGTAAATTAACTCCATCCTATCAGTGTGAGATACCACCGCTTATTACTACAGTATACGCAAAATGTGCAATTGTTGTTAGATTTAACCACTCAGCTATTTAGTATTGCTGTGGCCATATTGACTTTGCTGATTTTGTGGCTACTCATATATATCTTCAGTGTGTGACACTTTTTATTGCATTTACATCTAGATGGCGCTACCTGTAAAGGTGAAAATATCTCACTTATTCTTTCTTGTAAAGATGCACACAAATGGATATACACATGTACACACATACTTCCAAAACGTACAATTACCCTGATGGCCAATTTTTAACAAAAAGATGAGTCACTCAGTAATCAACAAAAAAAGCTCCACTGAATGGGCCAAATGATACCCTTCCCTGTTGTAGCCTTTGTGATTGAGAGTTATGTCACCTCTATGTTACATTCAGAGACACTGTTGTTTAACAGCTAAAAAAAAAACATAGATACAAATGCATTCATACATAGATGCACAGATTGATTTGCATATAGATGTTTCTTAACATGATTGCAACCATGATGATCAAGGTGATCAATTTTATGGTCAAGTTATTCATGACAACATGTAACCCTTCCAACATTTCTGTTTTCCATCTAAATGTACATTCTTTACCACTTTTCCACTGAATGTATCTTTAAATGAAGGTTTAATTCCCTGAACCAAGGTCCTACGACACCTTACATGATGTATGTCTTTGAGTTCATCCACTCCCATTATAACCCTGTTGTAAGTGTCTCATGGCAAATACCATCAAAACTCTGCCTCATTGAGATGGACAAGCACAAAAAACACAAGTGACAATAGGAAATGTAAAGGGTAAAAAGTTTCCATGGCAACAAAAAGAAAGGCTTTGATACCTCTGGGCATGAAATGATGAAGACAGAGAAAGACTGCATGGATTTGCATCTGAGTCCTGCACCATGTGAATAGGCATGCCATTAGAATACTTGCCATCCGTGATCAAACCTTCAAACATTTTGAATATAAACTTAAACATTCTTTTTTTTCATCTGTGCAGTTATGCCCATGTTTATACAAGAGAATGGAGCGACACTGAGATATAATCACATTTTTAGAAGATTTGTGAGGCCTTCACCACCTGCTTTATCCATCTTTATCTATCCACAAAGTCTTTGTAGTATTACAAATTATCATGAATAATTCAAATATTTCTTTCTATGTGAGATGACTTAAGTGTGAGGCAACATTTATTCACCTTTCTATATTTTTTTACCAAAAATTAATAACTTTGCTATTTGATTTAGAATGTCATCTCTAACTGATGTTATCCAAAGTTATGTCAGTTGGTAACTTGTTTCTTTCTTGAAAAAACACGATATACCATACTGAGATGTAAGAGTGTCTGCTCCGTTTTATAGCCCGTCTGTCAGAGTACATTATTACAAGCCTTATTGGTTCCCTGATTTTCATTTAATCTGCCACCAAGATGCATTATTGCTCACCCTTTATGATCTCATATTATTTTATTGAACATGCATTGTGCTTCTCTGGTAGTACTTTCTTTTACAGCAGTGCAGTAAATTCCACTCTTTTAAGATGAAATCTTGAATTGCTTTAAAAAGTTGGTGCTGAGCAGCAGGGAGGTCAGGCTAAATTTGGAAGATGCGTTGTGGTGAGTTGTGGTTTAATGATGGGTTCACAGAATGTTAAGGGCCAACTCTGGTGGAGTGGGATTTATTTAACTGATATCTGCTGCATAGCAAGCCAGTTGAATTTCACAATATCAATGTACTTTCCAAAAGCTGTCACCATGGCAGCTTGATAATAACACTGATAAAAGGTTAGCACTCATTGGTTGTCTTGCTCTGGCTGAAAACATCTTGTAGTGCGCACATATAAAAGAGGAATGTGATGTGCTTTAGAATTTAAATGACTGACATTGCTGATGACATTTCACATGACGTCATAATTCGACACAATCCAAATTCCGATGATGCCAGTTTACTGAAGAATGGCAGGAGCAAAGGGGCATTCTTAACAATCACTACGTGTTTGTATTGACTACACCTAAAGCTTACAGCATCCTATAATTAAGCATTTTGCTGTACATTAGACACCAAACTGAGAGGATTTACAGAAGCGCATGATCAAAACAGAAAGGTTACCACCTCCTTGATCCCTTCAAGGCTCAGTAAATAAGAGTGTAGCAACCTGACTTTATATTAATTATTAACAGAAAAATATATATTTGACTTAAAGTTTAAACTCTGAATTTCTGGTTGAATATCCTGCGGTTCCAACAACAGGTATTATAGAAATGATATTCCACTTATTATTATTATTATTATTATTATTGTTATTGTTATTGTTGTTGTTGTTATAACAATAAATAAAGTTCATGGCTGTTAATACTTAACAGAAAAATATTTTCCAGTGAGTAAATTACTGTTGATTACTGTTGAAATCACACAAAGCAAAATTACTGATATTTAGCTAGCCTCTATTTTTTTATTTTGTTGCATTCTGGTGTCTTATTACATAGTCGTTGCATCTCATTGTCTCTGTATGTGTCAGCCATTCACTGTGCATTCACAATTTATGTTATTATGTGTAGACCTACAAAATAACAATTGCCTGTTAGCTCCAGATACCATATTTAACAAGAGAGCTGCTTAATAATAGGGTAATTAATTCCTCAACTTTGCACTGGGCCCATCAACACCTATGACAATTTATACTATAGCCTGCTGTCTTACAGTCATTACTGCTTTACTTTTAAAAATGTCTGTGTATCTATGCACAATCCTAACACATTACAGAAAAGTTGTTGAGCTTATTTAACTACTGCTGATTGTTGGTCCAAATTCCTTTCTTAATTTTTTTAACTAATAGATAGCAAAATTAAAGACAGTCATGAACTTGCATGTTTCCTATTAAATGTGTAGTCATTATTACACGACAAGGTGTTATATGTGTACTAGACAAGACTAATGCAGCTGGGGTTGGAGTTCCTGTGCATTTTATTTAATCTGAATTTATTATTGAATCCACCTTCAAAATAATATTAAAAAGGACTAGGTATTTCGACAATTTGAGAATGTATCTGAAATGAAAATGGCAATCAGAACCCAACCCTATATCCATAGGCAACACCACAGTGGTTATAATTCCAGCAAGGCTGTCCTTCTCCGGAAATACAAACACAATAGCGACTGACTAGTCTTCAGTAACTAGTTGTATGACTTTAATACAATGGTTCTAAACACCTGTTCCAAGTGTAAAAAGGAGAGCACAATTATATTACTAACAAGCTCCCTACTTTCCACAAAAATTGGCTTGGCAACCAATAAAGCATGGCTTGTTGTGCTTTATGGGAATTATCGGTTCAGTTGGAGTGCATCTTTGACCAAATTGCTTGGCTGAAACTACACATTATATAACAGTATGTTAACCACAAACTGTGAGTCAGCAGAATTTGTGATGCATTAATATCTCATTTTATTATTATTATATCAGTGGTGAAAGGTATTGCTTTATTTAACTGAATGTGCAGTGAGATGTGTATGCAGTAGATGCTTTGGTGCATTCAGGCACAAGGGATATCTACCAGATTTTGGGGAGTAAAACTTGGATTCATGTAATCTAAAACATCCTGGAGTGCATTCACAGTACACCTACAACCAGTGTGTGGTTCTGAAATGAATTCATTGGTAGCACTGTGTACTATTATGGTGCTATACTGGAATCTTCTGACGACCTTGAGATACCCTCTCTAAATGCATAAAGCTAAATAATAAGCATATGTTTCCATTTCAGAGCACCCAAAATACCATATTTTTTTCTCAGAATAAAATCATCCATATATTAATCACTAAAGTCTGGGAGAACTACTGAGGTGATGCCATTTACATCTGTTTTGCAGACACTTCCTGATGATATTTACTAGACATCAGTAAGACATATTCATTGCAACTATTTTTCATGTTTAGGATCTCTAGTCCCAGTGCTGCGCATAGGGGAAGTCTTCACAGTGAGCAGAATCATATGGATGTATAAATCAAAAAGTGCCTTCTCAACTGATAAAGAGGAAGATAAATAGGTTCAATCCAATAGTGTCTCTGGAAGGAGCTGTGGGCTTGAGGCATTCAAAAGCAGCCCACCCTCTTCAATAAGCCATGAGCAGATGAATGGACTGTTCTCCCATTCCAGGCTGATTGGTGCTGACAAACTATAGATCACCTGTGAGGGAGCAGCACCCTATTTCACCAGGACTTGTCTCACTCTATTCCTCAGCCACTGAAATCACTCTACCTAAGACAAAACGACAGCTTTTTTGTGTGACTTTGTGATTTTTTTTCACAGCCAGTTCACCTCTAACAGAAACCCCTTTTTTGCTTACAACACATCTATTGCGATCATGAGTTGGAAAATCTTTGCCCTTATAGTTAATTTCGAAGCATGCACTTTTCTCCGAAGAAACAATTGCTGTTGTTTTCTTTTGTGTCCTCTTTTAAAAATCCTGCTTTGTCCTTGCAAAGGACAAAGCACACACACAAACACACACATACACACACACACACACACACACTTATGTGTATATATGTATATATATATATATATATATATATATATATATATATGTATAGCAGACCACAAGCAGTAAGGTTTGACAATTCACTGTCACCCACCATTTTACTGGTGCACCAGAAGGGTGCATACTCATGGCTGATTTTTGGTAGGTCACTCAACATTTGTGATGTGTTGCTTGGCAGAAATGACACCTGTAGAATTTTAGTAAGTTGTAGACACTGCCATATTTTGTCGTGCAATGTGATTGGGTAATGGTACATGGAGATTGTAGTTTTCACTGAACTACCTCATTGATATTTTGGTCTGTTACTTTAGATAACTTGTAGCATCGGGCATAAATTGAAAGTGTCGTGCAAATTCTTTCTTTAATTTCTGTTGAGCGACACTTATCAAAAGTGTCAAGTGACCTACCATAAATCAGCCATTCCTCTGCACCTGCTATACAAATGGCTGCCAAAGTCCATCCACCATTACCCTCTACTTCAAATATGTTGATAAGCAAATCTGGATTGTTTCTTTGTTGATGCTTCTGTGTTGATATGAATGTGTGCTAATTGGAGAAAAGATTTGTTAAACACGTTAGAACTTCACCACTCAGCTGGTTTATGTCTGACATTACTCCTTGTCCATGTGGGTGATGAAAGCCCTCAGATTAAAAAATCACATGCAGAGATTGTCACCAAATTACTGGTATACAGTATATACGAATTCAGCTCATATCATACAGTTGAGAGCATTCTGTATGACAAATGATGTAATGAGCCCACACCCATGGAGACTTTTACTTTGAGAAACAGCTCATTAGAGACAGAGAAAAGTGTGTGTTTCTAGCCATGGCAAAGAATAGTTGGTTTAGTAGTTATCGGAGCAGTTTTATTTGTGAATGATGAAAATAGCCTGTGAACTACAGGCACTGCTGAACTTATCAATTGAATAAATTGCAAGATTTTTATCCTGTTAATATATCCTTCAAATTCATTTTTAATACATCTTTTATCGCCCATGGCAAAACTCTGTTTCTTTGATCCTCTGCAAGTCTGTGCATAAAGGATCATAAGGATTTGTACCATTAGGATTAGGGGAACAGCTTCTTTTATCAATTATATCAAAGTTTCAGCTGGTGCCCATTAAATACACGCTCACACAGACACACAAACATACAAATCCACATGCACACCATTTAATTCTCTGGACATCCAAAAGATTGTTGGTAAAAATAAGGAGCACATTTTTGTACTCGTCTTGACTCAGTGTCTGCATAGTAATCAGCTTGTAAATTTGGGTTGAATCACAAGTCAATCCTCAAAGCATCATGCTTGTTAGATCCATAGGCTTGAGGCTAGGAGCTTGGAAGAAAGCCAGGGGCATTTAAAAACAGTCTTCTATCCAAAGAAGGGATGAAAGCTTACTTTTAACTCCTACTATGCTGCCAGTGTTGAAAGTGCACTGCTGACACTGTTACTGTGTTCTGTGCAAACATGCTGAACTGTACACCAACCACAGATGACATTAATGATAATAAGCAGCAGGGAATATTTTGTTATTTTCTTATTAGAAACTGAAAATGCAGCTACTGTTTATTGTATGAAAAAAACTCAACATGGATTTGATCAAGACAGAAAATATATTTGCAGTCATTATTGGAAAGCAGTTAAATTAACACAGTTGTAGGAAGTAAAATGCACAACCTCTACAATGCCTTTGTGAGATGGTAAATTTTATGATGGAGCCCCCTGTGTTGGGCATTCATTGAATAGAATCCCTCATGACTTGTTATATGGCAGCTAAAAGGAGATGGATCACCCGCTCAAAGCAGATGTTGCCAGCACACACAGGACCCTCTGAAAACAATGTGATCCTCCAGGACCAAGTAAGTACACACAGAGGCAGACAAACAAAACACACACTGATCTTAATATATTACATGGACAGGCCCCTTCCTTGTAGGCTAAGCAGACACATACATGAATAAAGTTCTTTATATACTTTTACAGTGAACAGACACAGATATACAATGGGATTTTGCTGGCACATAAAATGCACATCACCCAAGCTGTGTTTGTTTGCATTTTATTCTCAGAGCTGCAGAGAGGACATCACACAGTGAAGAGCTGTCGATAAAACCTGCTCAGTGTGCCCTGTAGTGTTTATTCTAGTATGAAAGGTAAGGTCACACCATGTTGCAGACAGCAAGTTCCTATGGAGCAAATACATCCTGAATGCTGATATCATATCCTCCTGTAATCCTATAGGATATATTCTGAAATCCTATTCCATAATGTGTAAAAGATGTGTTGCAAACAATTTGTGTTTGTTAGTTGTTGGCTGTCAAGTTAAGTAAACCAGACAGAACTAGGTATTTGAAATCATGCATGCTCTAAAAACTTGGTAAATCGACAAGCTGCTTCCTAATGAAGAAGCAGCACACAAGGGACCGTTTTTCATTCCTTTTTAATACCCCCTGTTCCTTTCGAAATTTAGATGCTTGCATGTCACCATTGTCATGGGAGTAGAAATGGAGCACACACAGAGCTAAATGTCAACCTGCCTCCTTTGGGTAAATGACTCATATGGTGTTTGGAGTAGAAAGGTGTGTAATAGACCCAAGGTGAACCAAAGTTAAAAGTTGGTGGTAGATGGCCTATGTGTTATTTTTGTATAAACTGCATGAAAAACACACGTCGAAGACAGATGACAAACATGGTGTAAGCCAAAAGACAACTTCATTTTTGCAATTTTAGGTGAAAGTCCATCTCTCCTCAGCAGGAAGGACAATGCTACAGGCTCTGTGTGCAAACTTCCATCATTGTCTCCATTGTGTGATCTGTAAATGAGAGACAATTTGCATTATGTGGCATTGGTAAAGGGATTAGGAGACATGATTTATGCTCGAAAGACATTTATCGTTCAAAGCAAATGAGTTTCTTTTCTCAGTGGAACAATGGAGGACTGCCTGACTCCTCCCTTAATCTTTGCGAACAAAAAGGGCTCACTAAACTGGAACCGAGGGTCCATGTAATTCAGACCCTGATTAAGCTACTTCTCCTAATTTTTACATTAGCCTGGCCTTCTATTTCCCCTGGTTATGGGCATTAATCACAGTTACACAAGCAAATCAGAGGTGAAAACAATCTGATGGGTTGCTTTTTTATTGGTTATTGTTTAGACAGAGAACCAAAGGTTTAAATCAAAAGTCTTCTTCATCTTTGAAATGGTTAGAAAATTGAAGGAAGCGAAAGTAAAAAGAAAAATGGTTTTGTTTCTTTTGTTCTTTCTTTTTCTCTTTGTCCAGAGAGACATTTGTAGACCATGAGGTGAAGGTGCCCCTTTCGTTTCTCTGAAATAGGCAGTTGGGGGGGAAAAAAACTCTACTGTTTACTACTGTCCCTTTTGAAAATGATTTGTTGGAATTGGTCCCTGACACAGCTGCAGGATATTTTGTCGTTAACATCCCAGATCTGAAAATGTTTTTGACCTCCTTCAATCCCTTTTCCAGCATAGCACACCTGCACCACAGATCTGAAAATGCACACTGTTTGAACCTCCGTCCAGAAATACCAGGCTGACAGTGTTGAATGGAGTGTTATGCATTATGGGTTTTCTCGAGTCATCAGAGGTTTGTCCATAATCATGTGGAACCCAAGGGGACGTCAGAGTCAAAGGAGTCAATATGATTGGCATGACTTTCAACCTTGGTGGTGGGGGTGCAGGGTCTTGGCTGTTAACACATGGCATACTACTCAGCCAGGGAGATTAATGGTTCTGACTGAATCAGCCCAGTGACTGGGGATCAGAGGATGTAATTGGGTTGAGCCCAAATATGGGCATTCTAGACAGCTGCTCATAGCAGGAGCCAATCACACGCCTCTATCCCTGCCACATTTCCAGTTGTTTGCCACCTCAGGTAAAGATACTTGAATCTCTCTTATGCACTGGAGAAGCTGCTTTGAGATTTAGTTCTTGATTACTTTTCTTATGTTTCTTATGAGTTTCTTTCCAAAATCAAACACTTATTAATCCAGAAAAATGCTCAGGAAAAAATAATCAATGGTGGGATTATTATATCTCTAAAGAAACACTTTCAAAATTATATTTTAGAGGACCATTGTATTACCTGAAATCCTGTTTGTAACATTCATTGACATTTTGACTTAATTTCAAACACAACTACACATATTATACAGTAACACAACCACTAAATATCCATTGCACAGACTCTTTAACACAAAAAATGTATTTTATAAAATGTACTTAAGCCTGGCAATATAACTGCAGGTTCCCAGTTTGTGTCCAGCTAGCCACCTTTTTTGTACATCATCTCTTCCTCATTCTCCCTGTGTTTCCTGCCTAAAATTAAAGAGAAATGCCACAAAAAACTGATATGTAAAGATATATTAGCAAAACTTTTAGTCAATGGTATTCTTATGTGTGCACTGGTTAAAGATGTTTTATGTGTACAAATTATACCAAACTATATATATATATCTATATATCTCTCTATATAAATATATATATTAAGTAATAATCTTAACTTCAAAACTGGCCAACTTGAAACGAGCTGGTCCTGCTCTTTTGACATTGTCACACTCCCCTAATTCCAGCAAAGTCCCTGCTCTGATCCCAGCTGTAGCAGGAAAGAAATCATGTAAATTTATTGGTGACATTGAGATGGTTCTTTGCTATTCAAATGAGGCATGCCTCGTCAGACGCTAAACGGTACTGCGTATTGGCTGCTAGCGGTAACCTCCCCACAAACAGCTGTGACCCCATGCAGGAAGTCAGACATCCCACTTCCTGTGGCAAGCTGTGCCGCTGGCTCTCTTGGCCGAGGATGGCTTTCTAATTGGTGTCCTCTCACCCCTTTACTCTGAGATGCTCCTGCCTGACAGGTCTTGGCAGCAGGAGGAGATGTCCTTGGGGGGGAAAAAAAGTCAGATCTGAGAAAATGCCAGAGTACAACATTTTAGAAAACGTCCCTCAAAGTCTTTTCAGAAAGTAAACTGAGAGGGAGTTTTATTAGACATAAAGAACAGTGAAGAAAAGAATCCATGTGAGCATGTCATGGATGGCTTGATATTGATGCAAGTGAGATGCTCTGAAAGTAAAGAGAACTTCTGCATTGTACCAGCCGAGTGCCTGGCATTTAGTCAATTGAATTTTATCTTTGTATGAGAGAGGCTGAATAGCTAGGAATGTAATGTGAATTGCTGACTGATGAAAATAATTCAAGGTTTTAGCAAGGTGTACTGCATATTTAAGATAATTCAGTGATTTAGGTGGGATTTTTTTGTTTTCTTTCCTTTTGTCTGAAAGTGGTATATCCAGAAGTAAGTAAATATAGTATTCTTTGAAAGTTAAATGAAGAAATAATGTGCAACTGTGTGGAAAAGGGTGTTTTATAATTCCCTACACGGTACACAGTGTAAAAATACAGGATATAACCACTTGTAGATGTTGTTTGATCTGTGATTTATAAATCTGCTATACTGATTTCCATTACTGTAACTTGGAAATTAAAAAAAAAAAACTGGCAAAGTAGTTGGGCCTGGTGCATAAGTTCAGGGATGTTTTCCATGTTATGTGAGTAATACAATATAATGACCTACAATATGCTGAAAAAAGTCTTTGCACTGTAATTGGCTGTTTTTTTTAATGCATCTAACTATGTTGATCAAAGAAATAAAGAAATAAATACTATCCACTTTAATACACGGGGTCACTTTTTGTCATAACTCACTAGCTGCATTTTTGACTTCAGGTTCAGTTCTAGATCATGCACCCTCCAGCAGTTCTTTGATGATTTCATTATAGTGGGTGTCTGGTGGAGTAAGGAGAACCACCTGCAACTAAATGTCAGTAAGATCAAGGGGCTAGTGGTGGATTTCCGACAGCGCGAGAAGCTACTGACACCTGTCATCATTCAGGGTGAAGAGGTGGAGATGGTGCAGACCCACGAGTACCTGTGTGTAAATCAACAAACTGGGACTGATCTGATAAAAAAAGAGATTCTGTAAAAGAGAGGGCAGCACTGACCGATCCTCTAAATGAGACTTAACTCTGTACAACATACTATTCATGCTAAACTCAAGGCACTGTGATTTGTGGCTATAAATTAAGGAGTTAGGGTCAAAGGTTTAAATGTAGTCTATTAAAAATATGTGAAAAAGGCTATCAATCCTATACAACACCTTCTTCTTCACTTCGTTGTGTTGCAACTACTGCTGATACTTTGCTCTTTTTACTGTACTTTATATATTGTGGGACATTAATTCTTACAATTCATACACACCAAAGTATAGCTTAACCTTCTCTAGAGCCAAAACAGTCTGTTTTGTATCTTTGTGTGTCTTTATACAACCCTTTTTTGCTATGTTTGTATTTTTATTAATGTTCTTCTCTGATGTACCCTGTTTCTTTTTTCTCTGTAATGGTGTCCCATGGCGATTATTAAATTTCCATCTTATCTTATCTTCTTATTGACAGAACACAATATTTCCAACTCAAATGTTTGCAACCTATATAAAATCCAATTGTATGGTTAGAGATACTGCAGTAAGAGTTAATAGAATAGAGGAATCCAGTGTGTGGAACATACAGCATCCCTGATATCCATGGTTTTGATATTGAGTGCACTAGCTGTGCTTTCAGACTTTATCTGATGATGTGCAGAGGAAAGGAGCACTATCTATATTGTTAAAGCCAAAGCCTGTGGGCATCAAACATCGAAATGTCAGGGTTGGGCTAAATTCAAAGGATAAATTATTCATATGGCCCCAGTAAAGGCTGTGCATGAGGTCACCAGCAGGCCTCACAAGCAAAGGAGAACTTGACAGGGAGCAGCACACAAGTAGTCTTCCAACCCCTGTTAGGAAGGGGGGGTCATCACTGAAGCAGCTGTTCAAGCAAGCAGGGGAAGTGACCTGCTCAGTAAACCATAAACAAGTGTGAAGAATATGCAAAAAAGGCTTCTATACTGTATATTGAGTTGGATTTGGCATGATAGCGTGCTCACCTTGGGGAGGTGATGAATTGAGATGAGAGAGGCACGGCAAGTCAAACACACTTATGTCACTACAGATTTAAAAAAGCGTTTGATCCTGTTGATGTCGCTAACATCTTGACAGGAATCTTTGCCACTGCCTATCAGATGACAAGAAGACAATCTTGGGTCAAATGAAACACAATGTTGTTGATTGGGTTGTGCTGTGGGTACAAAGGTGTAAAAGAAAATGTCAAATTTAGTTCTTTTCTCTCAATTTAATTTAGATAGCAAGAAAGCTGAGAGGATTGCAGGCACATTGGGACAAAAGACTTAGACAGGTAACAAACGTTTGATCTTACAGTAAGTCTACTGGGGTGTAACTCGAGATAGATGGCTTATGAAAGATTATTTAAACATAGAGGCTCATCCTAAGGGGAGAGAGTTTCAGCTGTTATGCTTCGTTGCTGGAGCAGTTCAGTCTATATTAGAGAACTTTAGATTCCTGTCATAGCCAGAGATAAGACAGAACAGTTTGTCTGCACTCAATCTGAGATGTCGCAGAGCCTGATTTGTTTTGTTTAAAACTGATGGCAATGAGCTCACTTAGACCAGAAATGGTCGTGTCTCTGCATTTGTTTGATTTCACACATTAGTTGAGATGCCTTTCTATTAGTTTAGGGAAAAGTTTAAGGAAGTAGTAACTTTAACCCACACCACATTTCAAGAGATCCTTTTAACCCAAATGAACCCTAACCAAGTGGTTTTTGTGGCTAAACATAATTGTTTTTAACTGTGATTTTACAAATGATGTCCTGCCGATTATTTTTGATAGAGGCGTCTCATTAGAAAATGCTCCTATGTGTCATTCTGAAGTGAATGGTCAAATGACATTTGTGGTTGTTTCATTTGGGAAACTTGTAATAATACTGCTTAGTGTCATACATCAAACTTAAAATCTGAGTGGTGTTTTTCTTTAATACAGCAAATGAATTCATACAGTTTTTGCACACATCTAGCACACACTGAAAATAGTGTTGCTCTAAAGAGAAAAGTTTTATCGAACCAATTAATCCCTAAAGATAAAAGCAATTTCTTCCCATCTTGCAAGACCTTTTTCTTTCAAAAACACAGAGCTGCTATATTTCTACTGTGCATCTCTGTGGCAGTGACAAGGAAACCAATGCTGACCTTCATTTAGACTATGGAATGACAATACCAGAGGGGAATAAAAAAGGAGGGGGGGGGGGGGAAGGGAAAATCAATAGCTCATTTTCTGCTTTTTTGTATAGGGATTCAGATGTTTGCTGAGATAAAGGTCGACAAGCCTGAGAGATCTCTTGCACCATCTCAACTTCAACAACCCTCAAATTGCTATTGTGTCCATGGCAATTTAAAAGTGAGAAATCTGATTTTGCCCAATACCCTTTAATGTGTCTTATGGAAATGAGAATGGAATTATTTATGTGCATTGTCTTATTTTTTCTTTGTAAAAAACACAAGATAAAGTATTCCGCAAGTTTATTTTGTTCACATGTAAGAGAACTGAAAAACAGTTCAAGACATCGGTGTATATATATAACACAAATGATGTAAATGGAATTGTACTTCAAATTGCGAGTAATTATAGCAATTGGAAGATAATGTAATGTGTTAACACATTCCAGTTGTAGTTAACAACATATGGATCACAGCTGGTAAGGTGTGCCTAAGCTACATATTGCACATTAGATACATGTTAAAAGATACTTGAAGCAAATCATCAAAAACACTGAAAACAGCTTGGATGGGAGGACCACCAGATGTTGAATTCTGATAATAAGAATTATGACTGATGAAGGGATGTCCAAGAAGTGAGGAGAAAAAAAAAAAATCAGATCTTTGATTAAACAACATGAATGGAAAACAAAGATTAGCATATAACAAGACTATAGTTACTGGTCATCTCATTAAAAAAATCAACTGAACAGAATATGCTAAAATTATAAATAAAGAAAGACGATGAAAGATTTATCCTTTTTCACAAATGACCATGCTTCTTCACCTTGTTCATCAGAGGATAATATGGATAATGCTCCTAATGTCAAAATGAATTCCTGCTTTCCATTTTAGCAGAGCTGTCCATCCTTTACCAGATGCTCCCTGTTGTGTGTTCTCACAATAATTTTTTGGTTCTGAGGATGGTGTGATTATGTCCACAGGAGACTTCCACATCCATCCTCACTTCCATCATTTCCGCCCATTCAAAGGGGACAGGTTCACAGCCTCAGGTAATTATGATGTCTTTTCTCAGCTGGAAGGACAGGTCGAGAAGGGTCAGAAACTTCCAACTCAACCTGCTTTTGGGCTACTTTAAAGGGAAAAGAAAAGTGGACAGTGTCTTTCAAAGGATGACATAGGAGCCAATAAACATTCAACAGACAGAAAAAAATAATAATTCTGACATCTTCGTTTTGACTGCTCTGTGACTAAACAGTCCTCTATATATAGTAGACATAGGCATACTGAATGCCATTGAATCAATAAACCTACGTGTGCATAATAGAAAATGAGGGGCAATTAAACATTAAATAAATAACAACATAAACTGCTCTGTTAACTACTGTGGATATTTTAGCATAGATGTGTTTGTTTACACGGGTTGTACCATGCAGAATTAAACATTACATCATCTATGTATTGAATTATACTGTGTAATGAATTTTATATTCCATATTACAACTTTGTTGAGACTGTGACGAGGAGGTGTTGATGTATTTTTTTTTAATCATGCAGTGTACTGTAGTTGAATAAACAACATATATATTGACTATTACAAGCTTCATAAAGGTAGTTTTGCTGAGTTATTATATTGGATTGCATTAAATTATAGGGATGTTCATATTAGTGACCAACCCTAACATTAACATGTAACATTAACAAAACATGCAGGTACTTGAATATATCTTCATTGTCCCTGCAGACATGGCCTATAGCATTTAGTCATTTGTGGAGATGTCACCTTTAAAAGACATGGGAGGTGTTCTATCTTTCTCTGTTTTTCTTATTGGCAACAATCCTGTGAAAATTCTAATCAAGTTAATTTTATACGTATAGCCCAATATCACAAATCACATATTTGCAAGCAAAGCGAAGACTGAAACTAACAGTGTTAGTCTGTCTCTCAATATTATGTCTGTCTCACTCAGCTGCAAACCAATTCATTCACACTGAATATAAAAAAAATTGTAAAACAGGCCACAAATATTTTGCTTACCCAAACAGGAGTAAATAGTGCATTTGTTGGTTGACTATTTGCAGCCATGGATTAATATGCTCTAGTGAGTATTCATAGCAGCAAGATTGTGTATGTGGGACAGTGTATGACTCAAAGTAAACTACAGCACCCATGTTCATATAATCGTAGATGAAAGATCATGACACACACTGCAACAGAATGGCTGATTGATGTGTTTTAAATAGTTTTTGGAGAACATAGTTTTTGTGGCACCCATGAATAAGCTGTATCAGGCAGACAGTCAGATATATTTACTAGTAGAATCGGTTGATTAAAGCTTTGGTTTGGGGCTTTTTATGAGATTTGTTGATTAAAAAAAAAACAAAAAACAAAAAACATCACCAGCCTTATTTAAAGTTCATACCATTTTCATAACATGTTGTGCTATTTACTATTTTTGAGGTGTTAGATGACTAAGACATGATTAACTGTCATATTCTCCATCCTCATTTGTTTGTAAACCTGATGAAGATTCTTTGGTCAAAACTTTGTGTTGTTTGTGCTTCTAAGTTGTCAGTTTTCCAAATTCCTTGCTTTTAAATCAGGTACACTATAATTTTAGCTCCAAACTGTGCATATAAATGCATCTTATTCTCAATAATCTAAAAAATTATATCAATGTTTTGTACAAATAGTGCAGAGTAACACAAGATAATGCAGAGTGCTGGATCCTAAAGTACCTGTAGCTGTAAAACCACCTGTTGTAGTGATTATTTGTGACATTGATGGCATAAGGACTGGAACCAGATAACAGATGCTTCCATCTAACCAGTCTGCTGGGCTACTAATGAATCACGAAGCCCTTGAATGCTAAGTGGCATTTGAGAAGCCCAGGGTATGCTTGGTGTTTTTCTTTTTTTTGTCAGAGTGGTTTTCCCAGTGCACTTGCACTATGACTGCTAGATGCTTATTTTCCAGTGTTGAGTCCAGTGTCATATGGACATCCTACAGAGTGTGTGGTGAGGAATTTTTGCCCTAATGGGTGGTCAATGGATCAAGTTATAGAAATATACTGTTTGTATGGTCATATTTTACCAAAATATAAGTACATTTCCTTAGAAGAAACATCCTGCCAGCTTGATTTCCTGTCGATCATGATGCCAACCTATCAATGAAAGTGACTGGGTGGATGTTAGAGATCTTTTATCTGAATAAGCAGCATCCTTTTGCCCCCTACAATTGACTTGCACACATCAGCTGTTGTCTGCTGTGATCAATTACCTCAGATGAAAGTGACAAGGCTACTGCACCTTTACAGTGTAGCATTTCCTGTGCGAGCCTCAGCCCAAGGAGTGATGGGATGTCTCTGTCAGCAAATCTATCTCTTGAAATTCAGGCCTCTCAGCTGTGACACATGCTCAAACAGCAACAGAGATGTGACTACGGTATGGAAGAGAGGTGTCAGTTATTGAATGACCCGCTCGTATATTGGTGGAAAAGAATGAGGTGTCAGAACAAAAGTGGTAATAGACTGGAATACATTAAATGATGTGAAGTGTCCACCGGACTGGAACCAATTCTACCCATTTCTTTAAAGCTCAGTTGGTCGAGAATCAGCGACAGAGAGTGTGTAACCATGTGTGGGTAGCGGATTATGAGGAGGGGGGGTGAAATGTAAACAAAGCTTTCTGTGCTCAGAGTCATCTTTGATTTTATCTGCATTTGGGTGTTACAAGGGAAAAAGTTTGAATGAAATACCTTTTGTTAATCAACAAAGAATAACAGAGGATGTCTGGAATTCTATATTTATTCAGCACTCAGAATCTAGAAAAATGTAAAATAATAATTGTCATGATTACATAATACATTCTTTTATAAGCAAATAATTGTAAACAACACTAAGTGAAATCCTATATGTAAAAAACAAATTCACATGGTTATTTACCTTTTGAACTTCGATTTAAAATATGAGAATTGTGCAAGTGTGTTAGTAATAGGCAAAAACTGATAAACTTGACACTTCAAAGTGAACGTGGTAAGGGGAAAGAAGAAAAGAAGAAAAATAAAGGCTTTAATCCATTTTCTAAGCCTTTTAAAAGAAAATAAAAATGTCACTGCTTTATAGTTACACATTTGCATGTTGACGCTACACTTAAGCTTCACCGCATCATCATTATGGAAACATAATGCCTCTTGTGACTCCTATTTGTCTGGCATTTCAAAAGATTTCAAAGTACATCTATGCCCCTCCCCACCACACACAAATACACACGCACACACCCTCTCTCTCTCTCTAGTCTAGTAAATCTCATAGCATCGCCTGTGAAAGCTGCTGGGATCTGCTATTTTGTTCTCTTTGGGATTGCTGCCTCTTCCCACTTGATCCAAACAGTCAGCTTAGGGAGCTTGTGGCACACAGGCGTACAAGTTGCCAAGGAGCTGTCACAGAGATGTCCGCACAAAGGATTTCTGCTGCAGACTAGTGGAGTTTGATATACAGAACAGCACTTTCCCTCGGTATTTGAATGTACATATAGCAGGGGGTGATCCTATTGCAGCCCCGGGAAACGCTGGATTTTATACCACAAACCTAGTTTAGTAACAAAATGACAGCTTGAGAAATAAATTGGTGTCGGTGAAGTACAAGATGCAGCTTGACAACGCTGTCAACGGGATTTATTTAGCAGAAACAGTCGATATCTGATGCCATACAAATGAAAGTCAGGCAAAATTGGGAGGAGTCAGTTGGGAATGATAACATGGTTATCATGTAGCTATTTTTTAGCTAAGATATAGTTATCTGTATCTGTATATAGAAGGCCAGAAGTAGGTGTGGTTTATAGCAGAAGTCACATTAAATCAGGCAAATGTTGCATTTTCTAACTTAATTTACTGAACTAAGTTTGGATAGGCTGTAAACCATCTGAACCCCACCACCAACTCCCCTAAACTAGCTAGGGGATGTTGAACAGTCAGTTTGAACTACTAAAATCAAGCTGCATAAATCAAAGCAGTCTTTTAAACATTTTCTCACCAAGTTATTTTTGTAAGGCAATACCTCCCTAACATGGTTCAATGAATAAGAAAAACAACTTTACAAATCAAAATATTGTTTTGCATTGGAAATTAAAGATAGTTACAGTAGGCTACATTAACTTTTTTTTGTCTATTCTATTTTTTCTTTCTTTCAAAGACCGTTCAGACTTTTTATTTTTAACTATAACCTTCCTTTGATAATAAAATAAATGACAAATTGAAAGAGCACCCATCTTAATGTGTGAGTACAAATAGTAGCCTACCCATCTTTGTGAAGTTACTCAAATGTTCCCAACTTGTATTTGTTGAAAACCAGCTGCTGCACATGAGTTGGGAGCAGTCTGGAGTAATGGGGAGACACAACATCCCCTGCTGCGCTAAACTAACTAGCAGTTTCAATTAATACACATTATTGAAAAGTGATTGCTATATTCTGTAGTCGGCCCCACCAAGTCAGGTGTGGGAGCTAGTGAGACAAAAGCCTGGTGTGGCAGCTGGATTTCAAAATTAAGCTTAGAAGCTGTAGTTTTTAGCTGTATGTGTTAATTTCTTCCATCAAAGATGTCATATTATGAAAAACTCACTTTTTCAGTGCTTCTATGCATTTCAGTCTCTGATGTGTTCACTAACACACAAACTGTGAAATAAGATCACCCAGTCAGTTTGGTGTGGGCTGGCTTGCTCTATGTATGTGATTCAACAAGCCATTAAGATTTGATGCCCTTTCTTACGTCACATGGAGCAAAACTAGGCTAATGTTAGGCTAAACTAAGGGCAAAAAATGTGCATGTAATGTGGGCTGGACCTGTGTTACTGCTGTTGTTTCATTTTCTGTAGGACATGTTACACCCCTGAAATGGGGAGAAATAATCACGAGAGTGATAGGGTAATATTTCCTCAGTGACTTGAATGAATAATTGAACATATACACAATTTACAAATAAGCATAGGCTACATAAGAGATTGGTTACAGCAGTGTACATACCCTATTTGAATTACAACAATATACAGTATTTCTTTGAGACATAATTCCCATTTTCTCTACTGTTACTGGTAAATAACATACTGCTTTAACTCAGTGAATTCTTACAAAACTTATAAAAGTTACCAAGTAATCAATATACAAACCTGCATAACATATGTTAACATACGTGCACAATTTGATCCACAAAATGGCGGAAGTGCTTAGCATAGTTACGGGTTGAACTCAGCTAACAAGCGGGAGCTAGCTTAAACACATACTTTACCATGCTCAGCAAACTTTACTTAAACTCACTTGAAATGTTACACATACATTCACTTGACACTCGAAACATATTATAAAATTATTACAATCACCTTAATAGTGTAAAATACCAACAACATACCTGAAATGGGGAGAAATAATCACGAGAGTGATAGCGTAATGTTTCCTCAGTGAGAGTGTTTACTCGAATGAGGAAAACATCGCAAGTTCCTCTGGATATGTGGGTGGAGCCAAAAGCAATCATTCTCAAGCTAGCTGATTAAGACTACTTTGCAGATCACTGATACTCTTATAGCTGAAATCTTACCAATACACAATTAAATAAACAATGAATGAATTAAAGACCTCTTTAGCATTTTAACCTCTTTTAACATAATGAGTTTCTACTTTTCCTTTTAACCATTTTAAACACATCTTATAACTTGTTTCTCATGCCTGTATGATTGTTTTAACCTTACCAGAGCATTTTAAATGTGCTGTCTTTTTAAGCATGTATAGACCATTAGTGTATTTTTTAACTTGTCAGAGACACACCCAATTCTGCTCTGATCCAAGCAGTTTACTGGCAGGCAGAGTTTGTTTTTCAAACTTTTGGGATTAAGTAGATTTATCTTCAATCTTGCCTCTCAGCCTAGGCCAAGCACACACTACCTCATCAATAATGAACATCTTACATACCAGTGAGTTTATATAATTTTAAAGTTACACAGTATGTAGATATCTATGTGTATAAAAGTAATGTTGTTGCCATATTTGTGCCTTTAGATGATGTTATTTTGACCATGGATCGAGCAGCTACAACGTTAGCATAGCTCTGATCAATCTGAACTACATCCAGAAGACAGGCATTTTAAAAGTTTTCTAAATGTATTTACACTCGAACTGGCCGTTCTTTACAGGTCTGTCTAGACAGGATGAGAAGGCTGCTGTGACACTTGAACCTTGTGGTATTTTGACCAAAGCATGTCACATTTTATTACAAATCCAGGAAACTGTTTAAATTTGTGGATAAGGGGTATAACAAAAAAAAGTGTCAAAAGTCATTCATTTACTACACATTTTTAAAACTGATTGCCCACTGTGTCAAAGCACAGCAGGTAGCGGGCTAAGAGCTGACTGTTCCTGGCTATCACTCAGGGGAACTCACATTGAGGAGGAAGAGGTGTCGTGTGTGGGAGCTACTGAGACAAAAGCCTGGTGTGGCAGCTGGATTTCTTCTAAATCCCTGAAGCTTAGAACCTGCTGCTTTATTTTTCTGAATAATAAAAAGCAACTTTGAGTAGGAGAAATATCTGTTTCCCAAATGGCGTATTTGTATTTGGGTACGTTCCTATGTGAATGCTCAGGGATTCAGGATGTTGTTGTGAATCTTGCAATAAAACCAAATCTATACTATTACTATTATTATCACAATTCAAATTCTTCAGATTATTAAAAAAGACATATTATGCTTTTATGTGATTTTCTGTTATTTATATACTATTATGATTTCAGCTATCTGTGTTAAACATAGTCGAAGTTCCAAATCCCTGAATACTCTGTGTGAAACATTTATTTCTACCTCACCAATGAGCTGAAGTTAACTCATCATACACCCATATATGGCCTTCCTATCTGTAGCCTTTTTTGCAAAGGTTTTTCCATGTGTTGTTTGTGTTGTCCACTCTTGGATTTCAGCTTTATTTGAGAAGTTAACATTTTGAGTAAAAAAAGGAGAAAAAGTAATAGTAGTAGAAAAAATAGTGAGATCTTACAATTATAGTTTGTTGCATGGTTTGTTGATGTAGCCTTCAGAGCCAGAGAGAGGCGGACGACAGCTTCCGAGAATTGGTCAATCAGAACAGAGTAGAATCCCTGGAAGAGGGGTCTTAAAGAGACTGGGCTAATACAGGCTGTTTGAGAGAGAAGCTGAGCTGAGGGGCTATGCAATGGGTCAGAGTTTTTTTGAAATGTTAATCATGCAAAGATATTCCACTAGAGAACCCAGATTAAAAACATAGACCAAAAAATTTGCATGATTTGTCCCCTTTAATGATAACACCTCCCTGATGATTGTTGTTGATGTTGTTCCCATCAGTATGCCCCGATGATTACTGGCACACCAGTGTCATTTAGTTTGGACAGGTTTGGTTCAAGTGTTGAAAAAAACCAGTGAATCTTCAGCTGCTGTCCGTCTAATGGCATCAGAGACTCCAGAGAGCCCCTGACCACCGACAGCACTCAATCAGTCTGAGCCTTCAAACTGACCTTGCTCTGCAATCATCTGGCTATAGGGGATTAAGCAATCACTCAAACCACCTGGAAAGGACTGTTTGTTCACATCCTACAGCCTCCATCATATCACAGATGTATACGTCAAAGCCCTTTTTTTTCCTTTTAAGCCCCAGGATTCATCAATAACTTTCTGATCAGGGAACAACCCCAGTGTTTCATCCAAACAAATTTACAGTGTCAATTGTTCATTTATCCCTTTCATTTTTGACTAGTCCGCAACAGCCCTATAACCACGAATGTCTGTCACTGACTGAGTGAGTCACTGACTGAATGATGAAGTTACATCATTGGTCAGCCAAGGCTGGCTGTAGGCCGCTGAAACTAAGTATCCCATAATGCATTTTGCACCAACTGACAGCACTGGCAGAGATTAAGCTGTTATCATTTTGTGGGATTAATATGCCACTTTATTTTATTTATGTTATTTTTGATATTTTTTCAAGCAAGAAAGTAACAATATAAATTCCCAATATGTGGTCAGTGAATCCAAATAACGCCTATTTTGAAATTTGCTTCAACGTTTTCCGAGAAGTGTAGAACTGCTGGCTGGGTGCCAGCTGGTCATTTCAGCTGCTAGCAGCCTATGGTGAGTTGATAGTGCCATGATTACGTACTGAAGGAGACTGTTGTATGACATTAACCTAAGAAGAAAGGATCTGTGCACCATTGCCAGTGTGCATCTAGCTTCTTTCAATATACAGCACTTCATGGTAAATATAATAAAAGCAATATAACAAATACATTTGCGAATGCAAACTTCATACAAAAACACACTGTATTAGGGTCATTTACTCTTAGTATTAATGATTAACTTAATAGTTACTGCATTTAAGTTATTTTTGGGTTGTGGGTAAGTGAAATTATATATGAAACATATAAAAATTGTGTAAATCTTAACCCAACCCCACTGAGTTCTAAGTATTTCAAATATTTTTCTTATGTGTACAGCACCTTGAATTACAACCACTGTATGAAAAATTAATAAACTTAAAATATATAATAAACATCTTTAAAATGCTGACAATGTCCATGCCTGATGGTAACCAGGCAACATACAAATTAAAAGCCCTTTAGTGTTTCAGACACTCCAGCCATATGCTAGGTTTCGACCTAGTCTTGTTTAAATAGTGATATGCCCATGCACTCCTAATTGGACATTGTGGCTTGATTATATCTATTATACAATCAGGTAATGAGGAATCTCATAAGAGACAGTCGGGCTCGCCTGCTTTTAGCAATAATACATACAGAATATCAAGTTTGCTCATTACTGTACATCCTTTTTTTCTTAGTTTCTTGTAATTGTTTGCTACAGTCTTCAAAAGCAGTCATGCTTTTTGACACTTATTCTCACCAGAGCAAGGGTGTCATGGAAGTGTCCCTCCCTCCTCCGCCTGACAGAATCATCAGGTCGCTTTGTGATTATTCCCCCTTACTCCCAGTGGCTTTCATACTATACAGTTTGTTCTTTAATTGCAAATTACAATCAGAGACAAATCACAACTGAACATCACACCAATGTTGTTCTGTCTTTAAGTCTTTATGGTTGGATTGGTGTCATTTTGGGCCTTATTCTAATAACAGAATGTAGTTAACACAGACAGTACAGTGGATACAGAATTATACCAATGTCCAACAAATTTACTCCCCTTGAAATATTTCAAAAACATCAATGCTAGCTTTTCTACTTTACAAATGTAAGTGTTAATTGGAGAGTGAAACAACATTCATTTTGATCACACTATGTATCAGAATGGACATGTGCCTTTCAGTAGAAGCACTTAAATGAAAAACATAGCTCTGCTTTTAATTCATTCCCTTCATTAAACACTTGCTCACTTTCTCACTTTATGCAGCATGCAGCTAAATAGTTGAATGGAACCATATGAGGGCTGAGCGCATAGCAACACAGATAGTGAAGAGGCATCTAGAACAACTGACATGTTTTAGCACTGTGGTACAGGAATTAACTCTGTTGAAGATCAGAAATGTTTTTGAATTGTCAGATTTTACTTTCTTGCGCTCAACTGTCTCTTGTCTAGAAAAGCCATTGCACTGGCACTCAGTGTCCTTCAGAAGGTAAAGTGAACTTGTAGTTCCAGTCAAACGACTCAATGACAAATGTCAGTGCATGATATCCGTTATGCATATTAATTAACATCTGATGCCAGCTGTTTGAAAGGAGCACTTAGAGCATCTATTCAAAGTCAAGCCTTTGCGGAAATGCTGGCATTCATCTCTTTATGTGGTTCAACTAGTTAAATTTCAAAATGTAATGACATGGCTGTTCTAATCTATGGTACAGTGTCTGATATAAACCTGCTGCCCTAACTCAGTAACACTTGACCAAACAGTGAAAGGAAAATGATTATTGCATGAAGCATGGGAGCCATCTCAGGAGTGACGTTTCAACTCAAGACACCAAACATCGACTCCACTCATCCCTGGACTCACTGATAGATGTCGATGTGTTACTACAAATGAGAAGGATTTGCTAGCGGTCATTTTCAATCACAGCACAGCATCTCTTTCACCATCTCCGTAGTGTTCCTTATAATAAAGCCTTGTTTCAGGAGAAAAAACCTCTATCCTGCTCTTGCTTTACGTGATACTTCCTGCATCCAATTACAGACCACATTAGGGTAATTTTCTCCCAGCACTGCATTTGCATTCTGTATGAGACAAGCGACAGGGATGTCAGTCATTAATCATGGCCCAATGAGGGCTGTCAGAGCATTGTCATGCTTGTCAAATGTCTGCTCTCTAAACTCCCTCCAGTTATCAAATCCAGATCTATGACCCACCTGCAAAGCTTGACAGAGCTAGAGGTGACCTCTTTGGAGCAGGTAAAAGCATGGGGGGTGGGGTGTGTGTGTGTGTATGCATTTATCTGTCTCCCTGTCCTTCTTCTTCTGGCACTTGCCCCATGTCACTCTGTGTGTGTGTGTGTGTGTGTGTGTGTGTGTGTGTGTGTGTGTGTGAGTGAGTGTTTGTAGTAGTCTAAGATCTCAATTAGTTAATCACTGTGCTGTTTGGTACCTCTGTTTTCAGGGTTTTGGTGACCGATAAAAACATAATAGCTTACAGAGATTTAACAGAGGCAGCTGATTGTGTGCAAACATAAAGAAGAATCCAATGATTAGATACCGCTAAACAATGCTAATTCAGCTGTGGAGAGGCAGGAAAACAACACAAAAACAGAACTCTGTGGGTTTTCTAGAGCCTGGTGACACTAAATCCATGCCAGAAACGCCAGATGTGAGACAATGAAATGATTGCACTATTTGAATTGGCTATATGTCACCTCTTCTTTTTGGTCACTCCAAATAACACCTTGATGTCCATTATCTGCACACATAATTGCTATATTGATTTTCCCTGTTGCTTCTTTCTTTTCATCCCACCATGCTTTTGCTTGCCATTGTTCACTAGATGTTCTTGAAAGTAAAGGTTGATTGGCTAGAATAATACTGTTCTGAAAAGAGATTAAAGGACCATAACAGTGTTTTTGCATATTTGGGCCTAAAATCTGTAATTCACACATATTTTGCATTGCAATTGATAATTTTCTAAACAATATTTCATTTTTGATTTTTAATATGTCTTTATTTCCAGGTAACCATTGGAAACCATTAATTTTATTATATGAAAACTAAACTTGCTAGATAGATAAGCCAACACAATCAACATGATGTCTGCAGTTTATGGAAATAAACACAACACAATGCAAGCCTGGTAGGTAGGGAATACAAACAAAAAAATCAAAACACAGAGTAAAAAGGCTAAAATGTATAAAAACACTAGTACGGTCCTTTAATGAGGATAGATAGAGCACACATATCAAAGTCAACATACAGTGCAGTGGGGTCTACCACATTTGTTATCCATTTAGTAATCTAGCAACAATAAAACAACAAATAAAAACCTCTAACCATGGAAATTGATTATATATTTAAACCACAAACACAACACACTCTGCATCAACAGTGTTGTTTTGTTTGATCCTCCGGATTTCAAAGAGGAGGGAGAGGCGTCCTACCATCGGAGAGACTCTGACAATAAACTCCATGGAGGAAGAGCTTCAGGGACTTGCTGCCTTAACTGCAGGAAAGCTGCGTGTGTGCTGAACGTGAACAGGCTTGTCAGGCACTGCGGCTGCCCTGTGATACTGTCTTTAGATTCACACAAAGAACACGCAGTAAAAGCAGTTTCTCTGATGTACTTCCTTACTGCGAAAGGGGCATGATGTGAACTTAGTTTCTCTTTATTATCTATCAGGCAGTCTAATGCTATAAATGTATCTACTTTTTTACTTAGGCAGGAAAACCCTGGGAGGTAGTTGTTATTAATTAAATTAAAGTAACAAATTTTACTTTTTGATAATGATGTTTTGCCATTATATGCTGCAGATCGATACAAGACACTAATGATTCCACCTGTACCTAGGTCACGAAAGTATATTTGCTTTGTGGTGCCCAATGTCTCATTCCCAGCAGGAAAAATCCTCAGTCTCACAGGAAGTGTTGTGTTTTTCTTTAAAAAAAGGTTTTGTAAAGTAAAGCTTGTGTAAAGTAAACCAAGGAAAAAATTAGTACGACGGCCACTATGGCTGAACAGACAAAGAAAACTTACTTACAAAGTTGAACACCAATTAAAGAGAGAAAAGACAAGGCCAAGGAAAAATACAGCACAGTACTGCACTACTTTGTGACCACTTTTTTTTAACAATATCACTAGACTGAAAAAGAAAAAAACAGCTTGTCAGTTTAATGTTTGAAGTAAATAATGAACATATGAGATGCATAGTCATTTATATATCACAAATCTTCTCACATCAGATTTTCAGAAATGTGGATTACACATTTTGAAATAAAGATGCACACAGCTACTGTATGTATATATATATATATATATATATATATATATATATATATATATATATATATATATATATATATAATATTATATATTCTTATTATTATTATTATTCTTATTATTATTATTTACAGTGTATGGTGTCCCCTCAGTAATTGCTCTCTAATGGCAGGGGGAAGATTTTCTGGCATGGCTTTAGTCCTCTAATGTCTAAGAGGACAAGGTCAATGTTAATTACTACCAATTACCCCAAATTTTGACTAATCATTTGGATTCTCTATGATGGCAGTGAAGAGCACTGTATCTGACCCTGTTTCAAAACCTCCCATACTCAACTGAGATCATACTGAATGAGGTTATTCAGAGGGCCTGGCCATATGGTTAATGTCATTGTCATGGCGCTCAGTCGATTGGGTGACTGCTTGTGCCTTAGTGATATGGACACTGTCAGGGTGGAAGAAACCAGTCCTGTAAAAAAAACAAAAACATAAAACAATTCTGTCTCTTGTATTCCTCAAGCTTTACAGTATGCAGCAGTGATTGTACAACATGTCCCAGATTTGTCATTCACTCAGGTTCATCTGTTGTCATCCATGTTGGAGGCTAGTTTTCCTGTTGTTCATGTATTTATGTCTCACAGAGATGTGGAGAACGGATTTCTGCAAGTTCCCAGGAGTAATTTCTACAGCATGTCCCTAAAGGTTGAACAGAGATGGGAAAGAAACTCTTCAGGACCTCTGCCCTTTCTGTGCAGAATACCCCATAGAAAGATTTAAAGCATGAGGGAGTAGATGCTGTCAGTGACGTTGAAACTTACCACAGGAGGATGGATGTCTTAAAATTTGTTTACTAATTTAAGTGTCACCACTGCTTCCTTTCTCTTTCAGTATCTCCCTTTGTCTTTACATCTCATGTCCTCTCTTTTATGAGTCTATGCATTTCTTCCAGTTAATATTATCTATCTTGTGTTTTCCTATTATCTCAGTGGGATATAAAATAAAAATAAACTAATAATGGGCATTATTTTTCTCTACTGTAGGTTATTATTTTTAGTATTATTATAATTATCATACACGCTATAAAATCTAACTTGAAATAAAATATGGCTTATTCAAAATCATGATAGTATAGAACCGTCTTATTTGACATCTTATTTGTAGCATTGTAGAGTCAGTAGAGTTGGGTCCACTCTAAAGAAGTGTCAACTTGCACAGCAGGATAATATTGGTACTTTAGCCACCCTGAGACAGACAATCGTCTCCCTCCAAAATCCTATACATTTTCTTTACATGAGTCAGTCTATTTTCTGGTTGGCAACATTCCTCTTTGTGTTGGAAAAAAATTTTATTTTGTCTCTCACAGTGTATCGCAACATCTCATATTCTCACACACAAAAAAGCTACAGTTTCATCCATCTGCTGACCTCATTTTCATGGCCAGGCTCAAATCTTTGAGTGGAATTTTCTGGGTGTGTACACTCAGCCGTCCCTTGGATGTCGTTGGCATGTCTCCGAAGCAATTTTCTCAACTATGAATAATTCACCAGATATTATTCCAAAGGTCATCTTATAGTAATTAGTATCCTGCTGTTGACTAAACAGCCTCAAGGTACCTGATGGCCAGTTTAATTACAATTTGAAATTAGTGTACTGTTTGACAATCTCTATATGTTCTCCTGACACTTCAACAGATGACACCTTGAGAACTAAGTAGGCTTACAATAAGTTAGCTTGTTAGCAGATGGGGATGGAGGGTGTAGGGGTGAGAAAAGAAACAAGCAGTGAGTGCGCTGACAAAGTCCTTTCTGTTCAAATATGCAGTAATTACTGGAAATGCAGATTGCTGTAGTTGGATATGCATGTGTTTTGACACTACAGACATCCTTGGCACTGTCACTGTCTCATTATTAGCCAATTACCATGGAAAACTAATGGGGCAGGTCACAGCCGGCTCTCTTAAGGAGATTGGGGAGTGAACATATGCTGAAGATGCGGCAAGATGACACAGTCCAGCAAGCCTTTGGCGTGTTACGAGGTACATGACATGGCTCTTTGTGTCGCGTAAGTTAGGAGACAGTGCCGACAGATCCTGTCATGTCCTGTTGTCGTGAACATCAACCCCTGCACTATACTGTATGCTTGAGGTTTCCTCTCCGAGGACTTGTATATATTCATAAGAGAACAGTGGATAAAGCATTAAGTCAAAAGGGCCTCAGGTGGATCTATAGCCCAGGGGAATTGTCAAAGCTGTTGCAGAGTTTGCCTTTGAGGCATCAAAGCTGCCATGGATGGATGAATGGATACATGGATTGATGAATGGATGGATGGGTACATGGATGGATGGGTGAATGAATAGATATTAAAAGAACTTGAGCAATGACCAAAAAAAGATTTAAAAAATGCCATGTACAATTTAGTTTTTTTCTGTATCTTTACTGTTTACAAGCACAAATGGCCACAGGTAGAGTGGACAGCCTTGGGGTATCAGTGAAGATGCTTCACAGAGAGTCATGAACAGACACACCACATGAATGATTAGATACTTTCTCTACTCACAGCTTAAACTTACATTTACATCTTGGCCCTAGAACTAAAATTAAGGTTTATTGTGTCCTATTGATTTTCTTCTGAAATTTATAGGCTACAGTACTTCCTAGAGTCTATGGTCTATGCTGATATAATAGTGGCTGTGCAGTCTAATGAGTAAAGGAGCAAACTTTTGACGAAAAGCTCATTGACCTGAATTGTTGGATCAAATCAAAAATGAAGGAACTAATCGATGAGTGCACTGCCTTTCCTAAAATAATCCATCAAAGTGCCCTTTAGACTCCAAAGGTGCCATGAGCTACATTTAAAGGCCCAACCATTCATTTTTTTGACCACATAATGTAAGGTCTATTGATATAAATAAAGGTGAATGGAATATCCGCAGTTCAAGTATTTTTTCCAAATTCAAAATTCAAAACTACTACAATGCCATATTATTTAAAACATTACTGTGTGGAACATTCATTACTTCTGTGGAACCCCTTAAAAATCCAGGACATATTTAGTGTGCTCTTTAAATAATGGATGTTGTAGAATACCTGTTCTGCAATTTATGCAATACAGTTATGGATAGATTCATATCGTGTTCATATCACATGGACAGTAGTAATGGAAATAATTCCAATAGTTACAACTTTCAATGTTGAATTAAATTAAATTCAAAGTGGCAACAGTCAACATATTCCTTGTATGTGAAAGATGTTGCTTGCAGCGATGAATCCACGGGAAATGTTTACCTGACTTTGCAGTTTTCACTGGCTCAGGGAGCTTTATAGCATCTTCAGCTCATTGTTTTGGTTTTCCAGCCCACAACTTAAAGGTTTTGTTATTTTCAATGCTCTAATACCCCACTGCACTGTCGGGCAGCAAATGGAAGACAAAGGTAGTGACTAGCTGGTGAACGTAGTGGAGCATTTAGCAGCTAAAGAGCCTAATATTTCCCTCTGAGACCAAAAACAGAGTTAGTTGAAAGCACTCCTAATGAATGCTAATGTTGCTCCCAAGCGGTAAATACTATGGCTTGAGGCTGAAGCCAATGCAGAAGTAGCTTAAAGTGCAAAGCCACCAGCAGTCACGAGATGCTGGATCCAAAAAATCCCTGGCTCCAAATGACTCCCATTCAAAAAACATCAACTTCTCTCTTTATGGTCTCTAATGAGTCTATATGGTCTGACTCGCTAAATCTGGGCCCTCTATTAAATGTGCTCATTTTGGAAATTATTGCTCTGTTGATCTGAAGACTTATAGTAGGTGGTGCTGTGTGGGTGTTGATTGACAGCTGTGATTGAGAGTTTGCTCACCTGTTGCTCTCCTTATCTCCAGGACTCACATTGAGTCAGACAAGTGTTACAGTATTTTGGTACATTTAGTGTTACTTGATGATAGCCTACTTTCCCTGTTAGCAAAATTTAGCTATTGTTAACCCAAGTGTGCACTGCTTTGTGTTCCCAGTAAGCTAGCATCTGCCTTTGTCCAAGGTAGCTGGGTGTATTTTCAGTGTGACACCCTGATGATGTGAATGCGTATCCACAGCCACCAACAATGAACTGCAGTTTTTGAAGTCTGTCTTAGGGGTGTGTGTGTGTGAGTGTGTTTTTCTCTATTCCCATAAATATATTCATTTACTGTATGTCATAGGTTGAATTGTTACCCCAGCGGTATTCATTTCCAGAAATGATGAAGGTGAGATTTCATGTCTAATTTGTCTTATATCATTAGTTAGAAATTGCTATAATTGGAATACAGTGACAATATGCTCTCACGACACATCTATCACTGATATGACAATGCTCTCAGGCAAAACCTAATCAAACAACAATATAAAGTGAAGGACAAGCATGATCCGTGCATACTTTGAGGACTCAATATTTAATGGCTCAAGTAAAATTCAATGACAAGAAAAATCATTTCACCATATGGAAGGTCATTTTTTCATAGATTTAAATGGGATATCTTACAAAGGCATGACAACACAGACTGTATAGCTTTAACGGACCAATACAGATTCGCTGGCAAGCATTGAAGCCTTCTCTCAAAGGAAACTCATTCTGACTCACTGATGACTAATTTACAAGCATATACTTAAGTCTTATATCATATTTTGATATAGTTTTTCTACAAGATACATTTTGTGTACATAAAATATTCTGGCAATGTGCATGCCAGTATATACATAGTGCACACATACACACACACGCGCATACATGCAAGGACACATTCTGCCTCACACACATACAAGATCACCTATAAACACATTCAAACACACTCTCATTAATATTATGCATATGTAACCATTTACATTACAACAGAGATTGTCATCTCATCTTTTCTTATGTTTTCCCTTTTTTTCAACATTGTGAATTCCAGGATTTAGCCTGTAGCCTTTAGTCCTTACTGTATGCGGCTTTCCAGTTTGTAACCATTGTTATTAGTTCTTAGGGGTACTGCTATGTACAGTGTAAAATCCATTTTACCTGACAGAATAGATATTTGTGTGTATTTAGAGGCATAAGTGGTACACACACTTCACAAAGTTTGAATGTGTACACTGTGTAACATTTGTTTTGTTCCATAAGACAGACAAACAGGTAGAGCAGTAAACATCAATACTGAGATGAATCTTGTCATGGATGCATGAGCTACATAGTAAAGTGTCAAAACGTCTTGTGGAAGTCCAAACGGTTCATGCAAATTATGACACAGGTGGACATGATAATCATGACACACTTTTTGAGTTGAAAATGTCTGAAAATAAAATTCAATGGTCAGTTCTTTGTATACTATCTTCGTTATTCATATTATTAGGAGAGATGGAAAACAGGAAAGTGAGAGCAGAATCATGCAAAGTGAAAAACTGTCATCACTCATGACATTTTTTCCATTTGCCTGTGTTTTGTGAAATATGAAAACCACTACTTACTCAGAGGAGCCTCATTCCCCCATTCCCACCCCCATCCCCTCCAAAAACCAAAAACCAAAAGAAAAAAAAATAAGCAAACAAAACAAATTCACATTCATGGGTATGCTCTTTGTTTAAAAAAATAAGCACATCAAACATTGCCAGTTTTACCTCTAGAGGTGCACATGATAAAATGGGACAGTACACAACAAACTCATATTAGTATCCAAAGCAATATCCTACTGATGTACAGAATCATTCATGCAGTTAGAGTTTCTCAAGTTGTCTTTCAATGAATGTAGCTGCTGCAACATTACAGTACATAGGAGTTATGTAAGCAGAGTAAGTTAAAACACAGTGAGGATTACAGATAGGTAATATTGTGCATACTGTACACATGTGATTGGATAAATTATTTCAAACAAGGACATTTTTGTTGCAGTGTGATAGTGTATTATCCCATACATATTTCATGGATATTCTCTCCCTCCATGATATGAGGAAGGGCACAATTCACAATTTCCTGTATCATTTTTATAAGCACTCCAACAGTGATGCATGGCAAAGAATGCAAACGTTTCTTAAAAACCTAATTGTTTTATTTTTTTATTTATTTTTATGTTTATTTTTTTATTTTTTTATTTTTTAATAATCCAAGCCAAGAATGTATCTATCCTCCTTTTTCACATAATTGTAAAGAGAGACTGAAAAGACTTTTTGATTTTTTTTTGTGTCTGACTTTTGGATCATTTGTCAAAGTGATTCCAGTTTTCAGTGACATTATGATGCATGTTCCCTTTGATATGTGCTCCTTTTGATTAAATATGTATTGTTTATACCATTTGGTGATACATGTCTGTCCTATAACAATGAAATGAGATTAAAAGTGATAAAAGAAAAAAATGAAAGTACTGGTAAATGAGCTGAAATTGGATTCCGGAACAGGGACATTTTCATCAATTGATGTTTATAGAAGGATTTATTTAAGTTGCATGTTTTGAATTAAATTCATTTTCGTAATTGACTGAGGTGAAATTGAATTGCCCCTTCCCTTGTCCTTGACACACTGTTCCTTTAAGTGATCATTTCACTGAGTCTCAAATAAATCCTCTTTATAATGATAAGAGTCCTGACCCGAAGTATCAGAGAGAATAGGTGTGGTAGCTAAGAGCATGCAAACACAATTTGCGTTGCACCTTCCCTCGAGAATGCCACGTTGCATTATAGATTTAGGCATGTTCCCAATTTGCAAGATGGTACAAGAAAATGAATTGCATGAATCATATACCTGATGATGTAGACACCTGGCTTGGATGTTCCTAGAAAGAAAAATGAATATCAGCAAAGTCACTTATTGCTGTAGCAATAGATTATACTGCACCCAATCTGTTACAGTAGCAAGTTAGTCTGGAGTAGTTATCATCATCAGTGCAATTTACACACCCAGGCAGTGATGCAGTGTGTGTGTATGCTGAAACCATGGTGAGGGGAAGCCTGAAGGGAGGTCCTTTCAAATAGTGCCAATGTGTACTCTTATGATAACTGCAAAAATAACATTTACATCAATAATTCAGATAGACTCAGGGCCCTAAAGAAATTCTTGCACTCTGGTCTATTATTCCAGTGTCAACACATAGTAAAAACTGATAACAGAAACTTTCCTGCCAAACTAAGATGTATGAAAACACACAAAAGTAATAAATTGCAAGAACATAGGTGTTGTTAATGCTATGATGTGAAGAGTGGGAGCGAATAAAGCTGCTATTTTTGAGGGCTCATCACCTTGTCATTGCCTCTGCACATGCAGAGCATGTTTCAAGCTAGCCAAGAGAACAATTCCAGACCTCCTAACTACAATGAGGGTTGCTACTGAGATCACACATCTAAGTAATTAGACTGAGAATTTCATAATTGGCTCCATAGCTGTTATTATGCGAATGTTTCTGAGCAGTAAAATGTGAGAAATAAAAACAAAGGGAAGGAAACAAAGGGTGTGTTTCCAAAGCGCATTTGTCTGCACTTTTTAAGGCTAAGCTATTGAGATAATGCTAGTTGTGAACAGTTTCTTAATGGAGTTGGCAGAGATGGAGCAACACCATATGGAAAACATCTTGGGTATGTGTGTGTGCATGTATAATATTTTGTGTACTAGTCCATGGTGAAAAGAATTCAAAAGATTACCGGTGCTGTCTACTATTGGCCTAGTTATGCTTTGTGGACTTTTTTTAAAATCCTTCTGCAGTCCCCTGACCAAAATAAACTTCTGAAACACGTTCAGGCAAGACAAGGGAAACATTTTCCACCACCAAAGGAGTTTGTGCTGCATGTTATACAGAGCAATACTTCACTAGAACTTGAACAGGAACACCATCCACCCAGAGCTCATAATTAACATTTAGCCCAATTTAGCTCACTCAACACAAAGTAGTGTATTTGCATTTGTTTCTGCGCGAGGAAAGGTCTTTTAGGACACAGTTCCACAGTAAGCTGGGTCCAAGGAGCTTAAAGCGTACATTGCCCTTTCTTATCACTAAGCAAACATCACTGAACTGAAAGCAAAAGCATTTTGATTTTTTTTCCTCTGATGGAACTACTTTGGTATAGAACTACCTGTTATTTATTATACATGGGTCAGCTATGTTGTTCCTTTCAGATACTTAAGCGGTCAGACTGATCCCATATGAATTTGTCTGAAAAGCATCATCATGATCAAATCCATTCTTAGATGTCTTCATTAGTAAAATTGAGCTGGAGCTGGCCAAAGTTATTCAAATGATGCATAACTCCACGCATACGCATACACACTGATCATTAAGTCACTGACAAAAAGCCATCTATGGATGGGGTTAAATGTATGTCAGGCCAATGAAGATCTGTCTTTTACAACTGGTGCTCATGTAAGAAGGAGCTGCTGCCCCCGCCAGTGGGTGTCTGCTGCCCAGGAGAGGAGAAGCTCGCCAGAGGGATGACCTTGACGGGATCCTCCTTCTTACTACTGCAGTGTCTGTCCAGGGTGTTGTAGAACTGTGGCCGGTTGATCCCTTTGTCCAGTTCATCTCTTTTAGGCACAGACCTGCCCAAGGTATGGCGACCATCCATGACCCCCATGCAGCCCATGTTAGCTTTGGCTCCACGGGCACAGCTCTGCTGGAAGCCAAAGGAGGGGAGTGTACCAGAGATGGCAGTGGTGGTAGGGGTGGAGGTGGGGCTGTTGCTGCCAGGACCCTGGAACTGGGCCAGGGCTGGGGGCATCCAACAGCTGTCAGAGTGGCCCAGTATCAGACACTCCTGGGTACAGGTCTCAGAGGCCTCAGCCAAAGCTTTCTGCAGGTTCACCTCGATAGCTGTAAAAAGGAGACAAAGAGGAAAGAAGAAAACAACATAGGTCAGGTCAATGAGTGAACTCATGAATCATAATGTAAATAGAAGAAAGTTGTCGTCTTATCAGCGGTTGACCCACAAAATGCCAGCCTTTTAGCGAAATGAAAGTCAGTGATAAATGTTTCATTTTATCTTGTAATGAGAAAAACACCAGCAGAGCATTTAATTTCCATTGGTACTCCCATGACTCTGTCTGTTTACCTACAATATGCAATGAATTCCCTGTAGCTTAATTAGAGTTAGAAAAAAATGTCTTGCTGTTTGTGTCTCGGATTGGCTTTACTGTATTAAATATTTAATGAACATCTTAGCAAAGCATTGTTTATTAAAATCACTGTCAATGTGGCACACCTTAAACATATGTGATCTTTAAGAATCCAAAATAAATCTGGTCAAATAAGAAAAAAAAAAGGGGGGGGGGGTAAGCATTTTGAGCATCTTTAGCACTTTCAGGTACCATAATATACATGCCTAATTGTGACAATATTGAGACTCCACTCATGGAAGAAAAAAACTAAAAACTGAATAAGGATGCGACTGGGAAAGGCTAAGCACTCAAACTATCTTATCTCATTATCCTTGCACTGACATCACATGTAGAATGAGTCTGGAATGAGGTCTCAACATTGAGCCTCAGCAATAAAGCCTGTCAAGCCAGATAATTAGAATGTAAAACAGTATGCACCAAGGCAACCAGGAGCCTGCAGTGTTATGTTTCCTAGGACATGCAAAGGAAAGAGGGGTCCTCATTCAAACATCACATCGCTCCTCTAGGCTTCAGCTTCAAGCTGTCATGTAGAAATTATTTAGTATATTTGCATAAGTAAGAATGCTATCAATAATTAAACGGCCTTAGACCGAAGTACACTGGGACGACTATTTCCTTTATGCACAAAAGTTGCTCACACATGCACGCATGCTCTGTGCCATTCACATTGCACAGACACTGGAAAATCTTCTTGCCAATTTGTTTATAGTTTTATACTGAAATACAGCGTTATACACGACTAAAAATTAATATTCTGATTACTGTATCCTGGTGATACCAGTCCGGCCTCATAAAAATTTCTAGATTGTCGCATAACGGCCAAGTGCCCTCACTTTTCTGTATTTCTGTGCTACTGCAGATTGAATAGCACAGCGTCAACTTTAATTATGAGAACAGTGTCTGAAAATGAATCGCCTAGTATAAATTGTGAGGATATATTTGGAGTGCCCACATGGAGTCAAATCTGTCCTCTCCATATTGAACTGGAGCCTTGGAGCAGGAGTGTATAAATCCCTTGGGCGGTAAATGTGTCACCTTTCAGAGGGTCACTAACTTCATTAAGGCAAAAATGGATGCTGCTTTCTCATTCTCTGAGCTAGCACAATAGGGCCGAGCCAAGTCTCGGCCGTGCCCTGACTCAATTTCTCTCCAAGTGTTTTTTTGGTGATGCCTTTTCAGGGTACTGCCTTTTTTGATGAGGTAATGCTATTAGCATGAACTTATTTCTTATTCCACAAGCATACACCTAGACACACAAATAAATGTCCCTAGGTCCTAACACAACATACACAGTAGAAAGTGCATTTTGTCAGATTTTTTCCCCTGTCCTCAACTTTAGCTGATCAGTACAGACAAAAGGTGAAGCTGTTTTTTTAACATAGAATACTTTACAAATGAAAAGTATTTCTGTGGCTCTGTGACACACAGCTTGAACTCACAGCAGTTGTGTCAACAGCCTTCAGTGCTTCAGAATTTTGTATGCAATATTTCATCAATATTTCGAAGTAATATTTCCAGCTTCTCCAAAAGACATAGGCCTGTGCTATTTTCCATTCCAGAGGGATAGTTTGGATAGGCGGTGGCGGATTTGGGAGGGTGGGAGCATGGTGTGAGTGATGTTGCTGACAGCTCTGGCTGCTTTCGTCAGCTAGAGGTATGCCGCAGCCTGCTTGTGATGCCGCTGTCTTTTGTATTCAGGGGAAACAACTGTACCCCGCGGAGCTTTCGGGAGGAATCACACATCACTGACGCCATGAATCCCCTGATGCTGTGAACATTCTTTTCCACATTCCTTTCAAGGAAATTTGAATGGCAGACAAGTGGGGATAATGGCAAACAATGGGGTGTAATAGACAGCGCGACTGAGATCAGACTTACTGTTCTCATTTGAGATGATTCATCTTCACCGAGCAGTGGTGATATGGTTGAAACAGAACTGTGATACCTGTTTGTTACTCTGTGGAGTCAACTGAACCTCTAATACAAGCTCACCTGTAAACACCTTAAATAATTGCTAGTTGACTCCAGAAATTAAGTGGTATTCAATTCATGTTCTGATTCAAAGCAGCCTGCGGGCTAATTTGACTGCTCTGCCATAATGTAATCTATTATCCATGATCTTATTGTGTATTTCTAGACACCCCACGGTGCGACAGTTCTAGGCATCTAGTTGATCTTATGGTCATACACAAGGTCATTACCAGTGGTAGCCTACAGCAATTTTGTTCTGCAACATCAACACATCCTTTGGCTAGCCACAGATCGAAAACCACTGCATCCACCTTCAGCTGACCTTCCATTCGTGTGTTCAAACTGAATAGCTTGTATAATCGCTGGACACGTGTAAAAGCCAGGTATGAGAATGCTGCGTGACATGCATATGATTCCCAAAAATATTTTCCGTACTAAATGAAAATATCAGAGAAATTACAGCTGACAATTCAACTGGACACAAGGCAGAGTCCTGCCTTTTCTATAATGCAAGTACTTGTAATCTTTTGATTTAGAAATCAAAGTTTGGTTTTAACTTTGGCTAGGACATTTTTTATCGGTAAAAAAATAAATGTGTATGTGTATTTGCTCTCTATCATTCTTTCTTCTTTCATAGGCACGTGTGCGTGCGTGCGCGCACACACACACACACACACACACACACACACATAAAGAGCCTGACTCTGCAAAATGTTTACTTTACTGAATATGAATTTGATGACTTGCCTGAAACTGGACTTGTATCATGATTCTTTCTGTGATTTTAATATTTTACTTATTGATAGACTCCCTAACTGTATTTTGGAGACCAATATTAATATTCAAAAATATTATTTCATATACTGTCACAATGAATGTTACAATAAAATGAATGTATAGATACCTGTAGGTAATGTGCTGCTCTGTAATTGGCTGCTGTAAGGTTTTCAAACCTCACTTGAGATTCTGTCCTTCTTTCAGTTTGTGGATTTGGGTGACACGACTCAAGAGTTTCATGACAATACCACAGTGATACTCAAACCTATCTATAAATAATCTCAAAATCTTCTATTTGTATTATTTGTCATTCAGCACTTGAACCTATGGCTAGATCTTTCACTATGACATCAGAGCTCACCTGCTGCAGGTTTTCAATTCTGTGACATTTGGAACGTTTAAACTATAAATACTAATCCATCCTAATACTTCAAATTCTCCACCTCACCGACTCCACTACTACTGCTGCTGCCAGGTTGTTGCTAGTCAACAATGCATATAGCAGTTGAGCATAGAAGTTGAGGGTTGCCAGATTATTACATGAGACCAGTAAAAATATTGGTAGGGACAATTCTGCAACAGCTTGATATTGGTAGGGACATGTCCTTACTATCCATACCCAAATCTAGTTTATAAATATACAAGGGTTGGACATGATAACTTCAACACCTGCAATATTTTCCAATCTAATGCAATCAACTCCAATAATCCTACAAAACTTTTAAAGGCTCATATTATATTTTTTCAGTCATCTTAACATTTTAAGGCTGTAGTTGGTGCTGTTGCCAGTATGTAGAAAGGAAAAAAAAAGACATCAACAATTTACAATAAAATAAATAAAGTATCTTTCAATCTTATGTAGTCTAGTATAGCACCATGCACTTGAACCCACTAAAAATTGAATAAAAACCTTTCTAATTAGTTATTTTTCAGCACCAAGGTAATTTTGTAATGATTTGAAAACAGAGCATGGCTCATTCCCATGAGGTTGTTTAAGTGCCACCTTACCAACGAGACATCTGGAATGTTGACAGTTGTTTGTTTCAGTATTATATTTTGCCTTTTTTATTATACTACACTATTATACTGTTATGTATTCAATCAGCTTCATTTTTTTCTCTGATGGCTGTGAAATTCACTAATGCAAATAAAAGATCTGACAGGCAGAAACAAACACACAGATAGGGTGCATATTAGCCGCCTGATCAGGGCTTTTCAGTACAATAGTATGAGATATTTAACATGACAGTTGATGATATTTACTGACAGAGCTAGTTACATCTTGATGAGCTTCGCATTAAGGCCTGCACACATATCACGATTCAACTCATTATTTCAGCATGCACAAACTCATTATTGCTAATTAAAAGGATAATTGCATGCATCTAGGACATTAAATTCCTCAAACAGCCATCAGGAAGGTGGACTAGGCCCCTGACTCATGCTACAGTGTTAACTAATGCAGTATTTTCATTGTTTTAGATTGAAACATATACGCATCAAGTTCATGTATTTTCAAATGAAAGCTGAATCACTTCCAGTAGACTGACTCCATGGAAGCACGCATGTCCATATTTCAATTATATTTGTTTACTGTATTTGTCACATGTATGCTGTATTAGAATTTAAAATAATTACAGTATGGTCCCCAAAATAAAATCTTTTCAATTCAGAAATTTTCTTTTACAATGTGACCTTTTTTTTGTCTTTTAAAGGCTTTGATACATGGACTGCCACTATGCAACCCTTGCTTTCTTCACTGCAAAGCCTTCAAAGCTCAATGAAGTTAATTTCTTTCTAGTCACACAACATTCACAAAAGTTCAAAAGTTCATACATATTCCAGAAGGTAACTTTGTCAAGAAAATACACCTTTCACCACCCGACGCATTACCAGCATCACCCCTCTCAGTGTCAGTTAGTTTGGGATCATCATGTTTAATCGTGCTAAAATAATAAAATAAAAATGCAAAAGAGGCTTATATTTAGCTGCTTGAGATGTTAAAAATGGGACTTCGTCTTTTATCAAGAGTTATAGAAGCATCCTGAAGTACTACAAGTACTACAGCGAACATGAGTGCCAAATATGATCATTATCATATTATGTGTTCTCATGTGATAGGAGATGAGATGAGACTGAGAGTGAGAGTGAGAGTGAGAGAAAAAAGAGATACAGAGGGTGAACAAGCAAATGTCTCTGTGTCTGGGGGGAGACCAAAAGACAGAAACAGAAGAATATGGAAGATTCTTTCAACAAATAGAATCTCAGTAGAAATAATTGGGTTTGTAATTGCCAAGACTTTATCACTGCGCTCGTCCTTATACCCACTCCAAACGTACGATCTGGATAAGCAAATGGATGGTCATTAATAATAATAGCGCTATTAAAACCCCTTGGTGTTGCACTGAAAAGAGAAGATGCCATTACTTTCATCACAGATCTGGCAATCACCATTTGAAGGAGAGACAAATGTCTCACTTTCACAGAATTACAAATACAAGACAGCCCACTTACATGCTTTATGCATTTCACCATCCTCCCTGTTTTCTTAGGGTCCATATTTATAATGCACACTTGTGACTGATTCATAATTTTGATGATATGTATTTATATATGAATTCACATTCTATTCAAGATATTGCAAATCTCATGAGAGGCTGAAGGCTTTTGAAGGAATGAAAACTATACCATACTAATATAAGTCCTGCATATACAGGACTTAAACAATGAAATAAGAATATGTTGGCTTGGCGACAAGGTCTGTGACTTCCCTAGAATAAGCCTGTCTCTATGGCAATGAGTCTGAAAATTAACTTTTCTCTGCACGTCAGACTCAAATGCTATTTGGTTTTCTTTACTTTTATCAGGAGGAGGTACAGTATAATCCCTGGTGAAGGCAATAAGAGCTGTCATTGTCACTGCTGACAAGGGCGAGGAGAAAGAAGTAAATATTCCATTGTTGCAATAAAAAGCTCGGCATGCTCTTTAGAAGGCAAGGATCAACTATGCTACAGAGGTCAGCAGTGCCATGTAGGAGGCTGACATGTATTAAGATCTATAAGAAGTCATGCTGGGGCTGACAGCTTCTCAAGGCCTCCTGAAGAATTTTATTAACACCATTTTATTATAGAATGTGAAATGAAACAATATAAATATCCCCATACAGGCTTAATCTACAGGCCATCATCATCGGTGATCATATGATGTAAAAGCTGCATACCAGTGAATAGTAATGAGTTACCTATGATAATGGCGCAGTGGACTTCTCCACTGAAACATACATTTCAGTGTAATCCTGTGTAGCAGTGATACGAAGTGAGATTTAAGAAATGGCAAAGCCATTGCTTCTCTTTTTCACTTTTTAAAACAAATAGTGCCAGATGTAATGAATGGCCTTTTGTAAAGGAGACAATGTGACGCAGATAAGAGGGGAGTGAGGATGTATTCTAGACTAATTACTTTTGATGCATTTACTGAGACGCCGCTGACGACGGTGAGTCTCTGAGCCACATACGTATTTATCAGCACTTGTGGGACCTATACAGTTCCTCACCTGTAATCCATCTAGCCTTGTCTTCTCTCGACCCTTTTTGCTTTCCTAGTGTTTGACCCATTGTAACTGAAAGTAATTGCAGGCAGAAAACAACATCTAATGATTACTTTATCTGGGAGTCTGAGAGAGAGTGAAAAGTCACAGACAGGTACTTTCAACAAAAGGAGGAGGTCTTTTTGTTCCCGACACACAATTTCAGACAACAAAGAATATTATTGACTTGGCTGAGATTAGAACACCAAAACAAATAACAAAGCACAGGGAAAGGACAAAGTGCACAAAGAGAGAAAGGATCCCTTGAACAACCCAGTGCCAAGCACTTGCTTCTTTCTTTTTGTTGCCATTGATTAAAAGTATGTAGTAGGTTGAAGCACCCATTTCTCCACTGAGCATATACAAGACCAACACAATGTACAGACCAAATTTCATGTAAATTCTTTTATCTTGAAGTCACACTTGTTGTCCAAGGGAAAGAGAAAAAAAAATCATATTGCCTCAAGAATGTTTACAAAAAAGCAAATCCCACATCAACAACCACAATTTTGTGATTTCCATCAACAGAGAGCACACAGTTAGGAAGGTAGAACACAGAAACAGTTTTCTTCTTGACACTTGACATTTTGTGTGTGACATTGGTTGATTACATCTCCTTCATTATGTCTGGACTACTATTGGGCCTCGCCACCCGCGAACAAGATGCCGGTGTCACCATCAACACAATCAGGCCTGGCCAAATACCCAGCATGGGCTAGATAGATGAGAGGTGCAAACACCATAACAATCTGCAATCAGCACTCATCACTACAATGACACACAGAGGAGGAGTCACAGAGTTTCTATGGGGGGTAGAAACACAGACATGTTCATGTAGATGCACAAGGGCACACACAAAACCAGTACACACATAAACTAACACTTTCTGAGTTTAAAATCTCATACAAGGACAGTCATTCATTTCTCGCCTTTTTGAATCTGCACTTGTGCAGGCGCTGGACAGTACTGTAGATATACTGTAGGTGTGCTGTCACTGAAAAGGAAGCAATACATAAATGCATATTTATAAGATTAAAAAAGGTGAATCCACCTTAAAATTCATTGCACATGGATGAATGTCTAAAAAATTTCCATATTGTGTAGATAATGTACGGTCTGAAAAATGAAAATAAAGACTGAGGTATGGAAAGGAAGAGAAAATATTTTAGATGGATTTAAAAAAGGAAGGAAAATAGGCTGATTAAGTGGGACCTGACAAAGCTGTCTGATATTTGCAAGAAGATTGGATTGTTCCCGCAAGAATACTATCTAAACAATCAGGATTTTTTTTTAGGAAATGACTTTTATCTAAAAATGTAAATGTCACTTATTGCACTCTTAGCTTTCCTTTTAAAATCAAATTAGAAGTTGATTCGAAGTGTAAGTAGGTCCTAAAAGAGTAAAACCTGTTGCATTAGGAGCCAGTATAACAACTGGAAAATAGCTAATAAAAATGAAGCCCCTGTTCACATGATGGTGGAGAGACAAGAGAGACTATACAGCAGCCAATACTGCGCTACATCCTGTGTCATGTAACAAGCAAATTCATCACATTGACCCATTGCCCCCAATTATTATGGAAAACAAGAATGAATCAAATTAACATTGAAGAAGCTCTCAGATCTGGCTGCCTGTCTGTATAGTCGATGGATTCAGCAGGAGTAGAAGAGGGTAATAAACAAGGTGCCACTGCATATGCTATATATCTTGCAGTCATTGATGATTAGCTCTGTTTTCCCTTAGCCATACATTACTGTTATTGCCTCCATGGCCAGGCAGATAGGACAGGGATACAAAGGCATCATGAAGCCCATCTTTCAACAGATAACTGGCGGGCTGAAAACCACTCAGCACCAGCGGCAGCATGGACTCAGTGCATGAGTGATCTGGGCATGGTGAAAATTGTAATCTCTTATATGACAGAGCTGAGTGTAGGAGTTTTTCGCTGTGTTTTTCATAGACGTGTGTTTATGTACACATTGAGGTGTTTCTGAGTGAAATCATTCAGTGTCGTCACAAAAAAGAAGTCTCCCTTCAAATGTCAACAGCTGAAGTCCTAGTGTTTTGTCCTACACCAGGAAATCCAGAAAATGTGTAATCTATATGAGGTGTCAGTGTCAGGACCAGACATTCATGCCATATCTTCCTTCTCTCTTCGCTTTTTCTTTCTCCATCTTCAAAATACAGGACAGCTTAGACATGAATACTGACTAAATATGGTATTAGTCTCAGGCATTAGTGCTGAGAAAACGTATATTTGCAATATCAGTGTGTAGTGTAGCATGTTAAAGGTTTTAATATGAGGGGCAAACTCTCCCCCGATCCCCCTGTGCATGTACACTTTAAAGGTTTTCCTTTTCCGAAGCGCCACAGACCCTCCTCCGGGGACAACTATTAATTTTTCACTGAAACCTCCCCTGAATAATGAATTTTGTCCTATTTATACACTGTGATAAGTCCACTGAATGTCTAAAAAGGGGTTATCATAAAAAGGGTAAGGCTTTCAGAGAAAGACCTGTTCCTGCTTAACATGTTTAATTCATCCGCATCGCCATGTTCTTGAAAGCAGAAGAAAAGTCATATAATGTATCACTAGCAAACATGAAGGCAGACACAAGCGGCACATTCGATAAATCACAGCTTTACTTTTACTGTTTTGATGTTGACTGTCACAATCCTCCACCCAAACAGCAGCCACGGAAAGTTCAGATATATGCTTTTACTCCTCTAGGCCCTGGCTGACAGATATGCTCTCACTAAAATCACAGAGGTACTCAGTGGCTTGTGTTAATGTTTCTGTCACCACGCACTTTATTTGGGATGTACTGAGTGCAGGCATTGTCAACTAACAGTCACAACAGAGAGAGCGACAGATATAGGCAGACACACAGAGGGAGAGAGTGTGTGTAAAATGGAAGCTACTAAATTGCAAGCAGAAAATGGAATATAGTTCAGCTCATAAATAATGAAGTACATCCTCTGGAATTGATAAACATATTCGATACATGATCTTTAAAATAACTGCAACTTTTACTTACTTCAGGAGAACAAAATCCTAATTTTGCTGCTATTGTATCAGTAGCAAACCATTCAGACACACTCAGACCAAATAACCATGAAACTGTCTAATCATAAAAACAGTTACCCTTACACAAACACAATTAATTTATGTTACAGCTGGTATTACCAGTATCACACAGTGCTATTGACACAGATTAAATGTAGCACATAACTCGGGTGCATGGTGATCTAATTCAATATTATAACTGAAGCATATTTAAATCATCACAATATAAGCATAAATGCAATTATAACTGAATGTAATTAAGATTTAGTTCATATTCAGTTTGATTCTGCTGACATACTGAGAAATTTCATTCATATTTGATATCAAATTACTGATTATAATAAAGAATTGGCTATACTTAATTCCTGAAAATAATTCATTTTAGTCTTGTAAATTATACATTTGTCTTTGTTTTAGATTTAAACTAAATATATTGAATATTGTCATCAAACCATTTGTACTTGAAAACCTGTTTCTGTCTTCCGTACTGCTTTCAGTTCTTTGGCGGCAGCTCCTCTTTCAGCTACTAAACAGAGGTGAAAAAAAGAAAAAAGAAATAAAAGATATAATAAAATAAAAGGGCAAAAGCAGAAAGTAGGTTCGCTGATTGTGTTCTGCCTGTGATGATGAAGAGAATGCTCCAGTGGATACAACAGTCCACAGAGGGAGAGACAGTCAGTGAAAATAGCCGTACAACTACTTTGCTCCAGAGACTGCCAGCAACCCATTGACCCTGATGTCTTGTATGCTGTTTAGCCTAGAGCGCTAACTATCAGATATTAACACCCCACATCTTTGATTTTGTGGCCTGTCAGGCCCCAGGGACACTCGTATATAGTGTTTGTCCCAGGGTGACATCCTCTTTATGTCAGCTGTTTTGTCCTCCTCTAACACGACAATCACCCACAAAGGGTATGTCACATTTCTTCTGTCTGGCATCTAGTATAGACTCTAATGTTGACATGTCTGAGCAGATTCTGGACATGGCGTGGAGAGACAGGAAGTTTGCAAAAAAAAAGTCGCCCTGAATGTCACTAACATGTCCAAGTGTTTGTGAAATTGTGGGAGAAAATTGGCAGCGCTTCCTGGCTGATCGCCACCACCACTACTACGATGACATCACTATAGCCAATTTTATCCTGCAGTTTATTTCAAGCTGCTTTATTTCTGTGTGCTCACGTGCACGCCTGTGTGCATGTATGTGAGTGAATGTGTGACAGAGAGACAAACAGACTTTCTCTCTATGTAATTCAGTGTGTGAAGGCACCAATACCCATCTCTATGATAATTTCCTATTCACTATGAGCAAAGACAGCAACACTGATACAATTCATTTCCCCTTTATTAACTGATGCGGAAATGTTGCGCCCAGCAGAAGTGACTTCTGAAGTCTTTCAGGGCTGAGGGTGGCTGAGTTTGTTTTATGGGTGGGCGGAGAAAGCTAAGAGAACAGGGTAGATGATTTTGGGAGCCATGCGTCCATAATAGTGTATTTGCCAGATACAAGAGGCTTGGTTTCCATGAGCATTTAGTGGCCTGTTGAGTGTCTTATTTAGCATGAGACCCTGGATCAAAGCCAATCACTTCCAACAATACATTTACCTTGTCTAAGATAGTAAAAACTACCTGTCAGCCCTGTAAAATTTTGGCAAAATTTTATTGTCATATGTCTTGTTTGCATTACTTGTTTGAGTTTCATGTGTGACATGCAGAGTCGAGTCCAGTCAATCATAGTGACATTCAATTCACTTGAACTGATGACTTGCCACCAGTCTGCCACTTTTATCTCTGGCTGATGTCCTTTTTATTTTCCTTCATTCCAACTCTTCCTCTCTTCACTCTGATATAGCTAATTATTTCAAACTATCAGGTAGACAGTTTCAATTTCAATTAAATCCTGTCTTCTGCACTGACCTTGAGGTTGCTCTGTTAGCCCCGAACAGGTCCTCTGGCAGTTATAGGTGCCATTTAAGAAGAAATTTAAACTCAATTTGAGCCCAACTTAAGTGAATACACACTGAGTTCACCCTCGTTGAGACAGAAGTGCGTCCAGTATATGTATTCCAGTAACACACTTAATGTGATAATTGAAAGGGTCCCAATTAAAGTTTCAAGGCATAACTGGCTACTCTGATGGACCCTAGGGTTGCTGTGAAGGACAGATTTACAGCCTTATGCAACTAATCTAGCTGTCTAGTATGGGTCATGAATCTTAATGCACTGATTATGACATATTGGGTGATGTAAGATTATAAACACAATATGTTTGTTCACAGCATCAACAAGAGGGTAAATGTAGCCATAAAATATCACTCAATTAAATAAGAGGAGTGGGTCATCACATTAATGTCAATATGGTTGCTATAGGAGCACCAAACACTCTGTGTGTGTACCTAAAACTAAGAGAAAAGAAAAAGATAAACTTCCACAAGTAGCTGCACCATGCCATTCAGGCAAATGTAATATTAGACCCTGCTGCAAAAAAAGACAGAGGGCACCATGTATGTAAGAAAAACAATTACGTGATATTGACAGCTAGTGCAATCAAAGGCTCCCCTGCCAGACTCAATGAGGTGCCAATCAACTGAGTATCTCTGCTTCACATTGCTGCTGCTGCTGCCGCTGCTGCCTTTCATTTTAGAGTCAGAGGAGATTCTGCCGTGGTGAATCATCAGTCAATAGCTCTGAGCTGATGGTTAATGCTGATTGATGACATTCACCAAACCCCCACTCCCCCACATCATACCATCATACCCCCAGCCCCAACCCCCTCAGCAATACCTATCATCTGCAATGAACAGTCAGGGTGCAAGATAAAAATCAGCCGATTAAATCAAGAAGAAATAAACAAGCTATCTCTGTATTTAAAAGTATTATTATTATTATTATTATTATTATTATTATTATTATTATTGTAGTAGTAGTTGTAGTATAGTAACAGTAGCAGTTACTAGTAGAAGCAGACATATTGTTTTGATTACCATTGTTCCAAACTAGTTTCAAATCCTCTGTCACCATGTTTTGAAGGCTTTATTGTTTCTCTTGGCAAGAAACTGGTTGCTGATCGAATGTTACTAAAGGTTGTCCATGATTGATTGAAGCTATAATTAAAATAATGATTAAAATAAATGATAAAGCACCAGATGCTTTCTCTTCATTGTCCCATGACATGTGAATTAGAATGTCATTCAAAGCATGGCATTAGCCAACACAATGTACAGGCATTGATGAACAACTTACTGCACGCATGCAATTAAAGTGATTCTATCAAATGTGACATTTCTATCACCACAACATTCTGCCTTGCTCTTCCTTTTCCTTCACCTGCGGTGGCTTGCTCATGATCAGAATAATAGCACAAGATCACACTTCAGAAGAGAAAAGATCATTCTGGTGGAAAATATCTTAATGTGAATTTATGTGAAACATGGCAATGGTGAGCTGTAATAGGCACTTTGTAACCCAGAAATGTCAAGCAGGAGGAGGAACACTGCAACAAAACATAGGTATGATATTGAATTGGCTAGAAGTGTCACCCCTAGAAAAACATAAAATTATCTTCCCTCCCTCGTTCTGTCTTTGCCAATATTCACTGTCTAGCTCTTCTTTCTTTTGTTATTCTCTCTCTTTACAGTTTATTCTTGCTTGCTGTTTGTCTGTTTATTTTTCCAGATTTATTTTTCATCTTGTGAAGACAATTTTAAGCACTCTGCTTTATTAAAGTGTTTGTTGGATCCAGTAACTTCCTCTGAAGGCCACCCATACAACAAGGAAAAGGAAATAGGAGGCTATAGGGTCTTAAGAAACAGATATTATGTTGGACATCATTCGGTGATGGTTTCCTACAGCTGGAACTGTAGCATTTCTTCATTATCTCTCCTCTACTCTTCACTCACACATCCACTCTTATTTACAGTGGCTCTCAGGGAGCCAACATATTGAAGTCAGATATAAAGGTATACTATGCAGGATTTTCCTAAAAAAACAAAAAAAACAATGTATAGACTCATAAAAGTAATCTTTCTCAATCATCACTTATGACTCACTAGAAGTGTGTGGTGGTGTATTTTTCTGCAGAGATCCTGCCCTCTGCCTGTATTTTCTTGCTTATTATTTTGCTGTGTTCGGGACATTTCTGGGTGTCAACCTTTAGGCAGTGGGTGTGTAGCCCCCAGCCAATAACAGCATGCAGGGTGTGAGGTCAGGAGTCTGTGTCTGTTTGACCGAGGGAGGGACTGAGCTACACACACGCAGAGCAAAGAGGCCACAGTCTGCATTCACACCATATCCAGTAATACGGCACCTTGCTGCAGGTTGTGCAGAGGTGTGGGCATGTTTGTTTGTGCTTTAGAATGTAAAGCCATGAAACAATCAGAAAATAACATTTTACTTCTCTGATTCACTTTGTTTGTTATCACTACCGTTTCTCCCTCTCCTCATTCACTCTCTAGCTCGCTAGACCTCCACTGCTCTCTCTCTCCCTCTCTGTCACTCACTCACTCTTTCTCTCTCTCTCTCTCTCTCTCTCTCTCTCATGCTCTTTCTCACTCTGGTGTCGCTGAGCTGGGTAGGAGAGGCCAACTTTGAATGTTATGTTTACAAACAGCTACTGACAAATTCTCCTTAGTATGCCTTTAAAGAAGGCTGGGTGTTAACCATCCATCTCTTTGACAAGTAGAATAAACTAATTTACTAATTTGCCAGCATGTGACCCCAGTCATTTCCATTCATAATTCATTATGGAAATATAATCAGACATCATACCTCACCTTAAGACAACATTGAGATCTTGAAAAAAAACAACACTGTGCACTACAGTATTGTACGAGAGATGTTAAAACAAACTGTGGTGCTGAAACAGTTTCAACAGTGTGCTTGGTCTTAGAGACTGTGAGGGACGTTTCTCCTATCCCTTTCATTTCAATTGCTCTTTGATTCATATAGGTCTTTAAAGAGCAAGGTGGGACAATTACCATTTAAAGTGGTTAACATGCCCCAGCTGGTATTCCTTTCCATTTTTATCTGAAATATTATTCATTGTCATTATTAAACATGTTGAGAGCACTTCTCGGGGCTATATTGTACATCTTGGCCACAAATTGTGATAAACATACTGAAAGCTCCCAAACCCAAGTGGCAAGGGGGGAAAAATCATTAAGAGACATCGTCCTGGAGACACAGTCAAAAACAATTATCAAGAAGTGAAATGCTATAAGGAACACATCACAATGATATTCCATATACGACACTTAACTCCCCTTCTATTTCTTGTTCAATCCGCACTTCACAGAGTGCACAACAAAGAATTGTAAACTCTACTGGCAGAGGAAGAAAAGGTATTAATTTTCCAACCTGGAAACTGTAAACTGAAAATACCTGTGAAGTGGATAATTCTGTCTGGGGGAGACATGTATTTTCCCCATTCCTTGTGTCAACACAACTTCTTTTGAGGTGTGCAGCGATGTCTGTATGGACCTGATAAGTCTCTTATTCTCAGCAAAGAGTAATTTGCAAAATGAAGACGGCTGTACACAGACTCTCCACATTGTTAATTAAATCATTCTGCCTTTGATGTTTTCTAAGGTTTTAATGGGAAAATAACAAAATTAAATAGGATGCTGTCTTCCCTCCTTGTGAAAAGAATGATCCATGGATGGTGCATCAATTATTGAAACTTTAATACTGTAAATAAATTAAATTAACCATAAATAAAACTGCATGACTTCCTACTGAAAGCAAGCATTGTTTTTCTTTAAAGCTGTCAAGGCACTGGCATGTGAAAGCAGACATATATTATTCACAGTTATTTGCACTTTATACCTGTTGCCAAATGAACATGGACCATATGGTCAGGCAACAATTGTAGGTGCGTCTGATAAAATTAAATATTGTCTTCCCTTATAACCTCATTATTTGAAGTCGTGGAGGACATTAGTAATAATAACAGGGACATTTTGACAGACGTTGTATATTTTGAATGTAATCCATATCTCTCCTGAGACCATTTTAGTTTCTATTCTCACTCAAATTCTGCATGAGTTTCTCTCCATAATGAAATTCACACTCAATCACAAGTTTGTCCATGGTCACCATGAAAGGTCAGGCAATAAAAGGAGATTTTGTTTGAGGAAAAAAAAGAGACTGCCTAATTAGTTTATACTGCTCAACATAGGGCTGCTACTAAACAACACACTTGCTGAAAAGTGTGATGCCATCCATCCATTTTGTTTTGTCAATAACTTCCAGGGCCACAAATGTGGTGAGAGTATTACATGATGACCTTTGCACCAATCAATCCACTGACACTGTGTCTAAAGAGTAAAGTCTGCAAATCAGGTGTGGAGAGTGTGTTTTCCAAGTAGAGTCAAGCTGATAACAGAATATAGCCCCTAAGGTGTTAATGGCAGACTGATTATCTGAATGGTTAGTGTTTTTTTTACGCCGACCTCTAATTACTTCCATGGCTAGTCTTTGAAAAAGCAATTATGAGCTGGGCCAAACTGTACATCTCACTTTAACGGTTCAGTACCTTTATTATTCATTTGTTCTAATTTGCAAAATATCAACAACAAATAGATAAAAATAGATTTAAATAAAAAAATTCTCACTTTCTCCATATCCTGTACAATGAGCCTACATCACTACATTTCATTCAGCACCAAATGCCTGTTATAATCCTCTTACCAGCATAATTAATCTGAATATAGAAATGCACTTATCACTTAACACATTTACTCCTGTAATCACCCCTCTAAATAAAAACGTCTTGTAAAATGTAGCAAAAAGTATTGCACACAAAAGGTACATAACTTCACTCACTGTATTTACTTGATCTGCTACATTAGTGTCATATAAGAAATAGTAAATGATTAGTATCAAGCACATTTTATCAAGTGAGTGTTTAAGGAAGTCTCATCCAAACTCTGAATTCTTTGCTTTTATCTACCAGCAGAGGGCATGTAGTCTCCCTCAGTGTCTCTTTTCAATGTCTTGCTGTATTGAAAAGTTACTAAGACCTCACTAATACTACAGCTAAGCCGCTTGATGTCTGAGGTACCTCTATAAGGCTCCCTGCTGCAGTGTGTTACCAGCAATGCATCCACCCTACAGCATACAGTATGTGGCAATGCACAAGGGGGAGCAACAGACATACATAAACCCACTATAAAGAAATGTGCAATGGCTTCCTTTAGTGCTCACTTGACAGAATGTGGATTTTTTTTCTCATAGTCCCTCTTGAACAGTCAAGTTCTCACAAAAAGGGGGAACAAAATCAGGCTATATATTATGTGAGTTAGTTGCTTTTCTTCTTCTTACAATACATGTACTACATTTATCAACTTCACACTGACAAAGCAGTTCAATGACATTTAATTAACACACTTAGAGGTGACATAATAAGAGCTGCAGGTGAGGACAGATTATTTTAAACTATCTTGTATGATTGTGAAGGTGTGAAGAGACTGCTTAAATAGTGTGTCCTGCTTCTGTCTTGCCACAGATGTCCAAAAGCAACTTGACAGCATGGCCCCATAGACTGGACCAAGACTAATGATTTGTGACAGCTTCAACGAGCCAGGATATGAACAGTCATCCTGCAGCCATTAGTACCATGAGTAGAAACAGCCATTGTTTCAGCAGAGGCTTTGATTTCTTACTGTACCCGCTCCTTATAGCAGCGTGGTAGGAGAAGAGACCTCCCGTCACATACAAATAGGCTGAGCAATATTGTGGAGGCAGCAGGTTTTGTAGAGTGGAAGCGGGTGGCTGCAGCACCATTGCAATTTCAATAAAGCTGGATAAAGTAACTTATGATTGTCCATTCTTTCTTGTAGCTCTCAAATATTGAGATATCAATAAAAACAACAAACTGTATCTCTGTAGTTTATATTGATGGCTTTGGAGGCTTCTGCCAATGCCTGTTGTGTAATTATAACAGCCTAAATTATGTTTGGCGGTAATTCTCCAGCACAGACTATGTTGTGATTAGCATGGGCATGAATGGAGCTAGATTAAACACAGTTGGAGAATATAGTGAGGGAACTGCAATTAGATACAACATTATTCCTTTTCTGTTTGATTTTGAGAACATTGCCTTGTTCTGCCACAATAGGATTTAGATAGTCCTATTGTGATGAAAGCCTATTTTGAAACCTGGTGAATGTACAGAACATGACAAACCACTTTGTTTCAACAGGACAAAAGACTGACTTGGCATGTGTTTTCTGACAATACCTTTGCTTGCTATTTCTAAGTCTTTTCTTTTTGGATCACCCCAAGAGCCATACAGGAGGGCTTTGAATAGATGAAAATAGTCAAGAGATTGCTTTGTGTTGATGGAACAAATGCCAGTTTGAATCCTTTTGACCATCTAATTTAGTTTGTTACATCATCACTCATGTATTATGAATTTTTATACAATTATTGCGATTCAGAAAAAATACCACTTTTCAAAATTTTCAGTGAATAAATATATAATTTAATGCTTAACAGGTACAATTTGTCACAATGTTGCAACAAAATGACAATAAATTAATTTCTGCTCAATTCTAAATGTTCTGTTGGTACAGTATGCTGTACTGCACCACCAAAACAAACTACATATTTTCCAGGAAAGCTACCCAGACACAATCTGAAAACAATTAATTCTTCTCTATTCACCTTTTGTACAATTCTACATCAGGCTTGTGAGAATGTCAGTGACTGTGTTTGCATGTCTGCATGCACTGTCCTTGCTTAGGATTCAGCAGATGGAACCATGGGATGGAGGTTATCAGCCATCCCATTCCCCTCTGGACTGTAATTCGTTGTCGACAATGTGCTATGGACCCTAAAGGCCTGCCATCTGCTTACTTTCGCTCCTTCCAAAGGTGAGAAATTTCAAACCACCACCTGGTTGATGTTTTAGCCACGTGTGCCATCTAGTCACTAGTGCTCTGGTACATACTGTATAAAAATAGAATATTTACATGCAGTGAAATCACAGTGATTATAAATAGTGTAAATAGCTATTAAGTGTTGGATATTCTAAGTTGTTATAGTGTAATCTCAAATAATCTGGCATTTAGGTTTATAACAAATGATTTAGATTTTTTTGCTTTTTTGTTCTTGTGTTCATGTGTCTAAATGTAAAAATAAAATAAAAACAATAATTTAACATGGTGACTCAAATGTGAAATAACATTGTTTAGAAACACTCGCTAGAAGTTACTACACCACCCATATTAACACTGAAACCTCAACCTCATTTATGGATTTTGGCAATGATCAGAAAATTGCAATACTAGCATGAGGTAAAATTTTGCTCAAAACAGATGTTGCAAGTGCACTGCCAGTAAGCAAGTTCTCACTCATACTCCGACTGCTCATTCATAATGTGCCCAGTCATTCATGCTCCATTCTTCCTCTGTGGTCGCATACTTGCTTCCGAAGGGAAAGAATTTTCAGGCCTTTGAATGGATGTCTTGTTGCTTGTGGATGATCACTGCATTTAGAGATTGCGTTTTGACAAGCAAGCCATCCTTAATCCTCGGTCACACTGAGTTGCCAAGTAAATGTGGCCAAATGCCTTTTTGTTGTGTTTCCCATCCCCACATATGAATGTGCACATGCGGGTAGGGTTTTGACAAAATCTAATTATCCGATCTAAGATGCTGGATTTTTTATGTTATGTTTATATTTCTTAGGGTGTAGTCCATTTATTGATGAAGATCATGGTCACCAGTCACACTAGTATGCAAAAGCAATATTAAAAACATATTAGGAATATGTGAATACAATATGGATATCACTGGAATGCAAAGGTATCCCTGCAATCTCTGAGATAATTTCAATAATTCTGAATTTACTGGCTAGAGTTTTAAATCAAGCAACAAGCACCTGTGCAGCACAAGTCCGCTCATTTCTTCTGAGGTAACTTTTGAACTTCAGCAAATGATTCAATTTACTAATATTGAATACAGCTCTTAATTAACTGCAAATATATGAGATATATGAAAATGCAAAGGGTAAGGACTAAGCTGTGTGCTACACAGTGTACTACACACAACACTGCCACACAACACATGCCACTGTCATCCTTTTTGCTGATTTGGCACATCTGAAATGTGTAGAAAACAGAGAGGTGACTTAACAGATACACCAGGTCCCATGTGACTCTTTATACTTACAGTAGATATTGAGCTCTTATCCCAAGCTTCCTGCTGAACCCTCTATACATCATCAAATTGATCTAGTGAGGAAGATTTAAGCCTGAGCTTGAAGACAGAAATCTCGTTCCAAGGTCAGATAGTGGGAGGCAAAGGTCATGGGTCACCTGTCTCTTCGCACCTGCCCTTGATGTATCCCCCACTAACTCCCTGAGGACCCAAGAGATTCCTATTCTGCTGATGAGTTAAACCTGCTTGAGCCATAGAATCCACAGGATCTCTATTGGCCTTGTCTGCTGCTGTGTAGGACAGTAATCGTAGCACTCAGCTACATCAATCAATATCCACGCAACATGGACACAGCATGTAGCTGCTGATGTAGCCAATGCATTACGCCCAAAGTTTGTCCAGCGAACCAAAGTTCATCTTGGAAAAACTAGAGGTAATTCATCATGAGATGGATTATTCCACGAAACTTCACTCTGCATGTGCACATGGATTCCTCAGGAGGCATATTCTCATTATACTAAATCACTCATTCCCTTGATGCATAGATAGGGAGTGTGTTGAACTGTGTTGCCATACAGTAAGATTCAGGGTTGCTAAGTATAGTGCATGCAGCTGATAGAGACTGTGGACAGAAGGTATCCTCTGGGCGCTCAGAGAAACGCAACGTATTAAATGGAGCGGCAAACTTTCTCTTTTTTGAAATGGGGCATTATGTATGCATGTGGGGATGTTTGTTAAAAACCCTTGTCTGCTGTCAGGCTTCACCTCCTTTCCCTTAAACTCAGAAGGAAACGTAAGCTGTTTACAAATACAGCATGACAGGTTGGATACTGCTAACTTAAGTTTTCATGTCAAAACCTGTCAGTGGCATTTAACAAGAAGAAAAAACATGTCAGATGCTTCCAGAAAAAAAGTCCCAACCAGCTGACATGTGGATGAAAATAGCACTTAACCTGGGATGCACTAAATCACATTTGTTCAAAACTCCCAGTGCTTAATTGTATACAATATATTATGATCTTATATGTATTTATACTTGTTTCATGTGGTACTGTAATCTTATAATTATTCGTTTGAGAAGCGAATCACTTCATGGCATACTATTCCTTTTATGAACAACAGCATTTTCTTTGTGTGTAGGTGGATTGAGTACATTATACTGTAGGCGTTTAACTGTAATTCAGTGTCACAAATACTACTGTTTCTTTTCGTTTATGTTTTTGTCCACCTATAGGAGAATGTATACAGGAGAAAATATCAAGTTTGGTGAGAAAGGCTTCGGGCTGTTTTGAGTTCAACTGGGAATAAATTTTTTTTTCAAGGGCAGTGTGCAATCATGGAGCTGTGTTATTCCCTATGATTGCCAGACCACTGGCAAAATACACACACACACACAGACACAAACATCACACACACACGTGGCATGGCTGTGTGAAAATGTGACTTCACAACATCAACAAAATATTCAGAGTGAAGATCAGAGTGAAGAGACATCAGACACCCCAGTCCAGGTGATATTACAATTTTTGTGTATCAATCTGCCCTTTTTCTTTGGCCCAGCAGTTGTGCCCCTTACACTATGGATTAGCCAAGTCTGTTGTCAAGGCAACATGATGGGATGTATATAAAAAAGAGGCTTTTACAGTTATAAGAAGATCTCAAAATCTCAAACAGGTCACTGCAAAACAAAAACAAAGAGCAACTGGGAGTGTGGACAAAATAATGCAGCAGTGCATTTTCAAAATGAACTAGGTTGACTAGGTTGAATTATAATAATAATTTGAAAGAATGATGATGACCCTAGCCATAAATAGACAACACAAAATGTTGATTAGGAGGTGACTATTTGGATACTGTGAAATTGGTCAGATTAAACAAATTGAGTCATCTGCATAATTTTTTTGGTGCCTAGTCAGAGTTTTGCAATTGCCTACAAAGCGAAAAAAGTCTGTATTGTGAGAAACATAATAATAATAAACATAATATTGGCTACTGTTATTTGTATATATAATATAATTCATTGTTTATTTAGTGTACTGTATATGGTAATGTTTTGTCTTAATATATAAGTGCAGAACATAAAATAGCTACCTTTGTTAATTCTAAAAGACATTGCATTAAATTTCAATAATAATTCACAATTTCTACTGGAAAACATGACAGTCCATTTTCATTTGTTTTATCTTATGAACTCACTACATGCATATTGCTCAGTTGTGGTTGTCAGATTAATTCCTTTTATTAAGTTAGCATTTTTTTTTAATTTTCCCAACTTTGTGATTTGTGTGTGTATATATTTTGCTTGCCTGCAGTGCTTTGGGGGCTTTAGTAATGAAAGGGAAACAACTTCAAAGAGATTAACTCATCAGCTTCGGATAATAATGAAACAGTGAGATAGCACATCATTTTTCTCCTCCTGTTCCAGCCACTGTATTAGAAATCAGGAAAGAATATGTTGTGTAATTTGATTGTATTTTCTCCCTACGTCTGCCTCCCTCTCTCTTTATTTATTATTTTTTAGTTTGCTTTTATTAGAAAGAAGAGTTTGTGATAAGGACAGTATAATGGCCAACAGCCAATGAACTGAACATTGTTTTCTTAGGAAAACCCATCATAACTGAATCTAGGTTCAGAGGCTATTGTTCTCCCATCCAGCAATGAGAAGTCAGGGAGTAAGTTAAGGCAGATCATGAACCCAATTGCAGGGAGAAATGTTTGTTTTCCACCATAACTTATAGTAGCTGCCAAGTTTGTTACTCAAGAACTCAGTGAGCAGCTTATCAGGGCAAAGAATATTAGAGAAAGACACAAATGTGAAGCCTGGACTGTGGGTGTAGTATGGCTTCAAACTTGTTAAAAGGGCCTGGTCAAGTTATGTCGGATTTTAACAGCCATTCGCACAGATTGGCCTCTCCGGCATTCTGAAGGCCCATAAAGCCTGATTCATCACCCCACTTGCTTGCAGAGGGCACGCAGAAGGCAGGGAAAGAGCAGCGCTCAGGTATGCTAAAGTCATCCATGATGGAATCTGTCAACTCCGCAAATGGCTCCCTTTCGCCCTGCTGCCTTGTGCGTTTTATCAGCTGAAGGAGTCAATGACAGAAAGTCTATTGAACTCTGACTGCCTCTCCATACAAATTATTTCTTTCCGTTGAACAACATTTGTGTTAGAGCAGAACTTGATTATCAGTCAGATTTGGGTCTGGCTGGCTTGACATTAGGAGTAAGAACTAAGGCGATGATACATGTCAGTAGGGCTCAGCCCCCTTGTTTGCTGGTAGCATCCCTGTTTACCTCATATCAGCTCTGCTTTTTCACCTTCCCTCCAGTAATCATAATTATATTGGGAAATTCTATTTGTTGCGATGCTGCTGACAACTATTGAGAATGAAAAATACAATCTAATAATTTGCTGCTGCCGACACATCTTCAAGCACAGCAGGATTTGGGGGCAGAAAACGACGGGTGGGCTTTAGCAACATTATGAATGCTATTGGATCATTTTTTGAGCGACAGATAAAAGCTCAAAGGCCCAATGAAATGGCCCCTGTTGGGTATACAATGCTTTATTTTAGCAGGTCTGATTATTCTTGTCATTAAAAACATTATCTCCTTGGTGTAAATGTGGAAATATGATTGATTGACAGATTGACACAGATATTCATTATCAATAGATTTTCAAAACACTTTAGTCATTGGCTTTGGTTAATCAATCAGAACTTTGCATACATTTCATTTTCAAATATGAATTAAATATGAATCATTCATTCCATTTCTTAAGAGCCATTGTGTTTTCATCCCAGATATTCCCTGCTAATGCTCTGATGTGTATTGCAAGTAGCTGTTGATATCAAGGAAAACCCTCAGTAGGTAGAGCAGCCTAAGGTTTTTTTTCTTTTTTTTCTGAAAATCGATGCATGCGTCATTGCAGTAGAAAATGGAGTGTTAGATTTAGGTATACTGAGTGCTAAAATGCCTCCTTACATTTTGTTTCTCTCCACTAGTCCAATTTCATATTGATGAGCTCTGCAGCAATTCAAATTGCATGTCTTCTTTAAACATTTAACTAGCAAAGAGAGCAGTCACACTCTTTACTCAAATCCTGCCTCTGTTGAAAAATGCAAATGCTATGGCTGTGAAAAGAAAATCAGAAAGTGGTACCTGAAGTAAAGTTCAGATTTCCCAGTTAATAAGAACAGGCTTTATCTTACATGTATGACCTGGGCCACAGCAGGATGAAAATGCAAACGCTCCACATGATGGATCCTTTGTAGTTTAGTTTCCACTGAGGATCAATAGTAATACTGCATTGTAATTTCACCATCAGTTTCAATATAAAATTGGAACTTGCTCTCAAGGATTTGCCATGCTGCATATATGTGTATCAGTCAATGGATGCCAGCTGCATAAAACAATAAAGTGGAGTGCCTCTCTAATATTTGCCATGAAGTCTATGGAGAGATCATTGTGCCCCCCAAAAAAAGAAAAAAGAAAAAGAAAAAGAAAAAAGTCTTCCCTGTACTCCTCATGAGTTTAGTTCTGGATCTGGGTTTATATGAATTCTTTTAAGAAAATGAAAACGTACTTCTTTGCATCAACAATGTGTGTGATATTGCTATGTTATTCCCTCATCATTATAAAACGAATCAAAAACAAAGGATGCTCTATGTATTATTCTGATAACAGCTCTTGCTCAGTCCTTATGAAATACATAGATACAACAAATATGTGCCAAAGCAGAATGTGTCAGATGGGGAAAAAAGAATATGTCTGAGTTAGTTGGCACAACACAGTGAAGCTCACAATGTGTTTTGTTTTTTGGGTCAAATGAGCCAGAACTTGCTTGGATGAGGATGAGCAGTAAATTTTGCATCATCACAAGAAAGAAAGTAAATTGGTGAAATAACTATATTGGTAAGGTCTATTTTTTTTTCAACAGCAGCTTTTATAATGCTCATTCTGGATGCTCCCAAGGAAGCTGCTTAAAAATGATAATCCGGGAGAGGAAGGGAGAATCTCCACAGACCTGCCTCAAGCTTGCTTTCAACCCTATTAAGAAATATTATGCAGCTTTCCAAAGAAACCTAAACTCCAGCCTTAAACTCTGTTTCCTGCATTCCTTCCCCTGGCCTTATTGTCTCTGTCTGAGCAACTATCAAAAAAAAAAAAAATCTCTGGGCATGTCTCAAATAACCAATTGATAATGAAAGATGATTTTTCATACAATATAAAGTACACTATCAAATGTTATAGATTCCCAGTTTTTCTATATTAAATATGTTGTAACTGATATTATTTCCTCTACAGTCCAAGCAAATTAAACACAGGTTGCACAGCAAAGCAACAGTCAGGCACCTAAATACCTCATTTAACCCAGAGTCGACCAGGTAACATTAGCTTCTTTTATAGAGTTTTTACAATTTTACAGAGCGACAAGATCAGCAAAATGCCTAGTTGTACTGTTCCTGGTTACACCTCAAACAAGGTGAAAAATACAGGTCTTAGGTTTCTTATATTACTAAGCCAAATCCCAAAACAGTGCTGCAAGAGTGCTGTGCCTGGCTTCCAGCTATATACGTGAGGCTGCCCCAGGCAAACTGTGGGACTCGGATTCATTACATGTAGCAAATGCTTCACATGGGGTCAGAATGCATTGCAGATGTGTACTTTACTGTTTGGTGTTTTTTGTTTAAAAAAGCAAAGCTATGTATCTTTTCTCTAATTTTATAAGTAAGCTCAGTTCAGAAGTTAACCGTCCTCCAAGGTGTTCTTAACATGATGAAATGGCAGTGGCTAAGTTAGCTTTCTCTGTTTGGTTATAAATTAAGGAGTCCGCTGTTTCGCTTATTATGCTTGAAAATTACATCTGATGCATCAACACTTAATTGTACTTTCAGCCGCTAGGGGTCTCTCAATCAAAACATTAACAAAAGACAGATTATGAAGACGGTGTGAAGTAGCAAGGGATCATAGGAGTTGCTGTCTTCGTTGTTAAATAACCAGCTTCACTGAGATACGATTACTCCGGTGTTAATCGCTCAGGATGTTTTTACTGGGAGCTGAATTACCCGCAGAGGTCTCTTCCTCTCCAGAACAAACGGGCCTGGTGATTACAGGTAAAAATACTGAACAGAGCTGTTTCACTGAAAAGATCAGTGTTTTTCCGACAATATACAGTGACCCACGGACATCAGATACAGGCTGCTGCTAACACTTTTTCAGTTATACTTAAAATACTTTAGATCCAGACGTTTGTTCAGTTTCTCCCGGGAGCCAAATCATCCGCAGAGGTCTCATCCTTTCCAAAATGCATGCAGATTAAAATTAAATTAAAAATTAAAACAGTTTTACCTAAAAGAATCAGTGTTTCTCCGACAAAGTTTGGTGATGGCCAGACATCCGATACGGACTGTTAGCCGAGCTGCTGCCAACACTTGTTTGGTTTATTTCTATGATAACTTCCAGATAAGATCCAGACATCGAATGATTAAAACCCTTCTTCCGGCTAAAAGATACAGTAAAAAACAACCTAAATTTATCATGAAAATGTGGCTTAAAACTGAATAAAAATCAATTTATAACAGGTTGTGTGGAACAACCACAATGCCAATGTAATATCTTGTGTGTGTAAGCTACTCTTTGGTACACCATTGTAGCGGACAAACACAGTGCTCTGGTAGAGGAGGTATGACATTATTGACATGCGGCTTTTATTAAATCACAGATTTTTCTGGATTTGATAATTGTTGGAAACATCTGAGATAATGTTAGTACATAGCTCAACAACATATATAACATAGGTCTAGTTGTTTTTACACATTTTAAGGAGGAATAATTACATATTATACCTTTAACTCTAGCTAAAAGCTGTCTCTACTGCTGTTGTTCACTACTTTTACTATTTAGCTACAGTATCTCATAATAGCTGTCAGTGATATGAATGAGAAATGATGTAGACATTGAATCAAGCATGAATGGGTGTTACAATATAATATCAAAATTGCCCATTAGGGGACCTTGTTTACCCAGCATGCATCTCTCTAGCAGGGTGAAGGCAGTCAGCAAGGGCTCAACTCTCAGATATACATGCTTCTGAGGGCTCATTATGTAGATTCTAAAACATGGATTAAATTTATTAAAATTGATCTATATTTTGATTTATTTGAAGTTACACTTCATGGGCATGGATGATGAGTCCCCTCAAACAGAGCTCCATATTGTCAGTGATATTTTGTAAAATTACTGGATCAGTATAGGCTTTTGGTTTAAATCCTTATAGCACATACAGTGCTCAATGACTCCTTTAAAGACGGTCTCTCCTGTGGCATATATGTCAATTTGTCTGGGGATTTATTTGTTGGCTAACTGAGCTGGTATCACCTAACTCATTCAGGTAGATGGAGTGTGTGTGTATGTGTTCGTGTGAGTCATAGTGAGAGAGAGAGAGAGAGAGAAAGAGAGGGAGAGATAGACTATGCAATGCAATCATACTTGGCCAGCATCCACTCACACTGTAATGGGGAAAGTAGCGTGCAAGCATAACTCTCATGAGAAAACAGGGAAAGATGAGAAAATAAGTGGGTCAAGCACTAGGCGTGAGGGGCAGGACTGGCAAAGAGGACCCCACTGAAATCAATGCACTTTTCGTGGCTTGCTTTGGTGGAATATTGAACACCAGAGAAGTGTAATATGGTGGTAAATGACAAGCTAAAAGCAGGAGGTACCCTATCTGAGTTTGATTATCATTCCCAAGGCATTGTTTATCATCAGATCTTGTGAAATAGGTATCAAATGCAAGCTGGCCTTCACAGCAACTATCAGAAAGATTGAAGTAATAGTTGCCACCAAAAAGCACACACAAAAACCAATATATTTTAAATTTTTTAGTCTGGCCTCCATTCATGGTAAATTTTACATTCTGATTACTTTTATTTTTTAAGAGGTTAATGTTTTGTTGTTGGTTAAAATCTGATGAATTTGTAAATAGATTTGGTCATGGCTAAGAGTCGACCAGGAAAGCATATTTACTTGCAGAATTACAAGTTACTATAATAACAACAATTTCCATCATCAATTTCACAACCCAGTAAAAATAAGCCAATTTAGAAAATAAAACCACTTATCTACGTGAAATGAATAGAACTGAGGGACTCAAAATATACCACAAAACAGCTGGACACCGATAAAGGATATAGTAATATATTAGTTGGTCCTCTCACTCAAGTAATTTAATTTCTGTTGCCACTGATTAGTCCCCTGGTAAAGTAGGAGGAAACTGACAAGAATTCTAATTTCTTAGTCTTGAGCAACTGATCAGGTAAGTGATTTAGGCCAAATATTATTCTCACTCCAGACTTCTGCTAGCTGCTTAATAAGTATACTGCTGGAGGCAGTTTGTTGGACTTTTGACACTGTTCAATATGTAAATATCTTCTTTTAACTCTCAAAATTTAAATTTTCTCGCTTTTTAGTGGTGGTGTAGGGAGGGAACTGTGTAGGCCTTTGGCATCATTGGCCTAACTGTGGCATTCTGATGGCACACCTGGTACTTATTAAGTCTTTTTTCCCGACACCAAACTGCTCCTGATGATAGTTTTGAAGCTTGAGAGTGGAACAATAATACCTCTGTCTCCTTTCTGGACTAACCTTACTTTTACATCATGTACATACCGTATATATAAAGATTAAATTGTGCCATAAGTAACAATAACAAATGACCATCTGTTTGTGAGAGCATAGCAAGAATGTCAGTTTTTCTTGAATTAAAATATCTCTGAATCACATCAAACCTCCAGATGTATACAGATGACATTGTTAAACATCTTTTAAAGAATTAAATCTACGAATTAATGAACTATTCATGAATAAATTAAACAGGTTTCAGAGATTCTTTACAAACTATCATTTCTGTGCTGCATATATCTCATTGCCCTTTATTCTCCATATTACTGTGAAGTTCTGATAATTGTTTTAAATTTTCCAATACTGCAGTCATCTATGTATGTTTATGTAACCTGGCTGCTAAGAGTCTAAGTGACATGGTGAAACCTTTTTGGGCTTTTGGCTCAATTACCTGGGGCGCTGCTGTGGGAAATGGCAAAGTGCTCTGTCACAAGACCTTCTTAGACAGACAGCTTTTTCTCTCTTTAAAGGGGATCAACATATGGAATCCCTTACGCACACAACACAAAATTGACCATAATTGGCACCACTTTAAATACAAAATGGAACACTTACTGAACAGCAACCAGCCATGAGGGAATCATGAGTGACCTCCACTCTGTCTCTGTCTGCTGTCTCTCCGCCTCTTCTCTTTCCCTTTTTCCAACTCCACTGCACTCTGCACAGTTTCTAGATATCTGTTTTCTAAAAGACAATCCATTTTTCTGACTCGCTATATAAATTTTACATTAAATATATATTATACATAAAATATTTATTATGATTTAAATATATGTGAACTAAGTTTATGTGATACTCCTGAGTGCTTCAGTTACTGCCAACCATTCAGCAGACTTAAATAACTTTCTGCCACCAGGCAGAAAATGTAGGCATCACACGGCGCCATGTGGCATTTGTACACTTCAGTTTCTACAAAATTGAAGTAAATGATAAAACAAGAGAAACATAATAGAACTTTTCCATAGCCCTTGGGGGAGAATCCAACATTCCAATGTCATATCTTCTTTATATAGTATATCAATATGATTTCAGTAAGCGCTTTAATATGATATATATCGCCGTGGGTCTGGATCAGGGAGAAAAAAAAAATCCCATTTACAAATTGTGTCCTCGTTTGTTAGTGGCACAGCACCTCAATTACCCAGTGAGCAGGTTTTTATTCATTCATGCAGACAAAGTCACGTATTCATGAGGATTAACCCAAAACTCGCTCATAGACTGGCAGGCACAGATTGCATATTTTACCATATGAGGAATAGCTGACGCGTTTACCCTCAGAAGATGGAGAGAAAGCAAGATGAGAGAAGGAATGCCTGAATGAGCTTTTGCATCACTACATGGTCAGTTTCACTAACTTTATTCTGATTTCTGTTTTCAAAAATATATAAGAGGGTATTATGAATAATATGTGTGCAGTGGAGAGTGCTCATACTTGTGAAGTGAGAGAGCATATGGCATCATAACAGAAAACAGGAAATAGTGTAATACTTTATATTTGAAATCCAGCTTTATGATTTTCCCTGGGGAATTTGGGTTTTGTATCTGACACTGCAGGAACTATTTGAAAGGAAATATTGCCTGAACAAATCCAAATGCAACATCTACATTCACATTCACAAACAAGCTTGGAAACAAATCAGACAGTATATCCATCAATTCCTGTAACTAAAAAAGTCATACAGTGTTACACTGAATGCCAGCAAAATACATTCCCTTCAGATGTACTCTCTCAGGAAAATATCAAATCATTCTAATAGCCAAACTTCTCTTCAGAAATTGTTAGGGAAATCCTCTGTCCCCTGTTATATTACCCACATTTATCAGGATGCAGCATAGCCATTACGTCTGGGGGTTTATCAAATTATCTGCTTGCAGAATGGCCGAAAAGGGACACATTACAACCAGCCGACTTTGTCTGAGCTGCTGCACAGCAATATTCCGGGATGCTGCAGCAACCAAAAGCAAATTATGGTGAACATAACATAGAGTTCAGTGGAGCGTTAACAGAATGGATGGCCCTATCCCGATTTTCTATCTGTTGGGACAGATGTCCCTATGTCCCTGTGACTCGTGAGGTGGACGGCCCTGTAAGCGATGGCAGATGCTCCAAAGGTAAGACAGATGGATTTTGCCGAGGTTCAGTGAAAGTATGCACATTTTTCTTTTTGAAAAAAAAAAGATTATATTAATCATTTACAATACACAAATGGTAACTGCAGTGTTAGCTGGAAATGATAAAAGAAGAACAAAAACGTAAGGTCCTACATGTGAGATGTTATGTGATGATAAACAGCACACTGTAGACCTCTACAGAAGATAATATTACAGGTCTAAGATATAAAACACATTTACAAGTCTTTTCAAAGAATCACAAATCTTTAGAATAACGAGAGGCAAGAACTTCTTTACCTTCTCAGCCTTGAAGGAAAAACATATTATTCAACACAGAGGACCGTCCAGAAAACTGCAGGATGGAAAGACTAGTTGGTAACATCTAGCTTCTTTTGTCATGAACCATGTAGAGGCAGTACAATAAAAGCAACAGTCTTCAGCTGTGTGCAATCAATAAAACTACATAAGAGAAGAAAAAACATCCATTCCTGGTTTATGATGTGTGTAATTTTCTTGATGTCTGCATTATATGTAAATTAAACTAAATGAGATTTTGCTTAACAAACATGCAGGTGAGTGTCTCCTGCACATATTAATATGAACAGTATGTATTTATGCTTGTTATATTCAAATCCTGACAGCTGCAGACATGTAGCCCAAACCCTGTATTTCATAAACACCAAGCCTCCTAATACGCTGTGATATCGAGCTCTCATTGTTGGGTAATTGCCACTGATGGAGAAAAAACAATATTTCATTCAACACAATCTGTGGTAAACTGAAATCAATGAGGCTGAATAGTGTGATTAAAATTTGATCGGATCACTGACGACCAACAATGACAACAAACATGGAACAGAGCTCCTTTTTTGAACAGACAAAGCCGCTCAGTGGTTTAAATGTTGTTCAGTGTGGCCAGGATAATGGCAGCCTATTGATCCTGTCAGAATTTATTCTGAAACCTTAACTTTTTTAGTGCTTCACATTACTTTTGAAAAGAAGCAGTGACACTGTGCAGGACCTGGTTATTGAGAAACACAAGGAGACTTTTTGAGTTTTGAAATGTTTGGCCGCTGCGTTTCAGTTTGATCTTTTACAGCAGAGAATCACACTGAATCAGTGAGTAGAGGCTTTCAAAGACCCTTAGGTTGTCAATGGTAGTGTTTTGTGCCCATGATTTCTGTTCTTAACTGTAGTTGTATGACGTGGGAGGTTTGTTCAGCTAGATGCAGATCAAGGTGTATCTGTATGTGTGTACAGTGTGTGAAGTTTCTGCATGCACTGTGCATCTGTGAGAATAATGGTGATTAATCAAGTAACCAAATACAAAATAGGATTTTATTTTTTTTATAGAACAAGAGCAAATACACAGAATAGAGGAGAAAAATAGGTCAGGTTTAAGCTTAAAGTACTGTGTTGTTGATTTATTGCAACTTCTTTTCCTTTATCTCTATAGATTCATTAAAATGAACAATTAAGAGGCAATTAGTGTCTCTATTTACAGAACACAAATACTGTACACATGTGCATCCCTAACTTCTGATCTACAAATTAATGTCTACACTGAACAGCATTTTCTTTTGGTTTATATAAAATACTTCCAAATTGACATTTTCTGGAATTTTTAGCAACTGCCCTTGTTTTTGATCTTTATCTTTACTTTCCATCAGCAAGCAACATATATTGTTTTGCTTCTAAAATGTATGCTTAGACAGGGATAGTAACAAAGAAAGGTGTAACAAAGGAAACAAAAAATTGAAAGAGAGCTTTTCATGATCTAAGGGAGGATTTCAGCCATACATTCAACAAGTATGAGAACTTACGATTCAAGAAAAGATTTTCTACAGTGTGTACCGGTATTTCCTCAATCATCCTTTATACCACATGAAATAAAAGCCAGCATGAGACCCCATGGCACCTCTGTCCACACCACCATGTGTTGCATTAAGGGTGTATTATGTCATGGACCAGTGACTCACAGATGTGACAGCAGGGCTGATCATCAATTATTATACCTCAGTGGATCAAAATGAGCATATCTGCTCATTCCAGCATCCAGCATCCCCAGTGTTGGCCTGTGGCGGCTGAGCGGCGGCTTAGTGCACCTCCAACTCGCCTCCCCCCATCCACCATCCTCTCTGCACCTATAAGCTCTGCGACACCAGCCGGAGCCCTTGCAGAGGCAGTGGGACATGCCTCAAGACAACATCTGCCTCCCTTTGGTGACCTGCCGAGTTAAGCCAACTGCAGAATCAAGGGCATGCTCACAGAGGTCCCTGATTTTATCATAACAAAGACCTCTCCTGCCTGTAACTGGCTTCAGGAGACGTTCCAGTCTATTTTCTGCTAACACTGTGAACTCACTCTGTCTAACACTGTTTTTTTCACACTTTATTCTTCTTTCTCTCTGTTTCCACTCCATCTAAAATGAACACCAAGGGATACATCCAAAGAATCCAGATGTCTGTGAAGACGTCATCCACAACTGTTACAGAAAAAAATGATATAAAAAAAACATATTTTAGACTCTTTGAGTGGAGTTTGGGTTGATATTTTAAATGTCTCAGTGATAAAAGACAGAATCAAATGCAAGTTTATTTTTGTTTTTACCACACTACACTGTTACGTTATGAAAAAATCATTTCCCCACAAACAAAAATAAAAAATATGTAATTTTCTTTTGTATTTTCAATTCCTAATGCAGTCAGTCAGTTCTATGAGGATTTATCTCTTATGAGTGGGGTGCATTAGTTTGTACTAGGGGGCCTCTGTATGACAGATATTTGATGCTTGAAATCCAGTGGGACCCCTGGCTGAATGGAATCAGGACAATCAATGCAATCAAGCAGGTGTCTGGGGGAAATGGGGACAAAGGAATACAGTCTGTCTGCCTACACGCCAGAGCTTCTGGCAAGGCTTGAGCACCAGTTCTGCTTCTGTATGCATGGAATGGCAGACAGCTGACCGACCTCACGAGTGCTACATTGCCTTGAGGTCCCCACAGATGCCTCACAAAAAGCCTGGGCAGAAGTACCTCGCGAACTTGACCACGGTGAATGTGATGAATGCCTCAGCTTGCTTGCTGAGGAGGGTACACAACAACCAGGTTTATGTGTTCAGTCAAGCCCCTCAAAAGCCCCCTGTCATTTTCTGTTGGGTCAAACATGTCCTGCAGGGCCTACCTCAAAATCTACTCCCTCAGCATGTCCCATCTCTTCCTTCTCTCTTTCTTCCGGTGCTCATTCAGTTCCCTACACTCCTTGCCACAATCTCACTCCATTTGTCAGCGTTACCAGCCTGTGAGTGGTTTCTGAAGTGATCCATTTGTGCGCGAATACCAATTTATCAACTAGTCAGTGCATACATTGATCGGTTGGGGATAAGGTCCCATACAGTGCAGTGGGAAGTAATCCCGTTCATGCGTGTGCATTCAACACCTGGATTAAATCACAGCAGTAACTCAGGATGCAGATTAAAAACATACTGTAACCTGCATGCTTTATTATATTCCAACCAATTGAATTAACTGCTAGTAACTTCATCAGAATTCGAGAGTGTGTGTGTATCTGTGTGTGTGTGAACTGTTATGCATGAGATTTATTGCAATTTTATGCCTGTGCTTGTGAAATTAATGATTTCACAGTAAAATATTGCATTTCTTGTGAATGACACATTTTAGATGAAATATGCTAATAGGTGAAATACAGACAGATGGCATCATCGTTGTAGCCGTCTGTCATCATATCACTGATGTCATTGCAGCAATACTGCAGCTATTGAATCTCATCAAAACTGCGGTTTATCTCGTTGTGATTTCTTATTGAAAAATAAGATGGAGAAAAGCGACAATATAATTTTACATTGGTCACAGCATGCCGTTCTCAAAGTGAATTCTTCTTGTTTTGTACTTCTTTCTCATCCGTCAGCGTACGTTTTACATTCATTTTGGCCTGATACACCAATAAACGTGGTCTTTTTAGGACAACGAAGCTTTAAGAAGGCTTTGCTGTATGAATCTAGTATGCCATGGTGTTCTGCTGCATGTCAGGACAATCCAGGTCAATAACATTAAAGGCTGAGAGAATTGGTGAAAATACAGCCCCTGTGATGCCATGGTCTGCTCAGCCTTCAGGAGACATATTGATGCACAGTTATTTTGGTCAATAAGTCCTTCTGAGCACAGGCCATACTTATCCTTGAGACCGACCACATGTGAAAAATGAGAAAGGGATGAGACCATGCATTTTAATCTGTCCATGGTGCTGTATCTTAAAGGGGAGAAGAAGGGGGAGAGAGAGGGAGAGACAATGAGAGAGAGAGAGAGAGAGAGAGAGATGCACTTCCTCTAACCCTGTCTCAGCTTCACTAATGCAGTTGTTAACAATAAACCATACCACTGGTTACACTGAAATACAACACGTACAAGCCAGAGCATAATGGCTTTATTGAAATATGAAGCAAGCTGACCTCTGACCTTGTGACAGAATTTATAGGCAAACATAAAATCTCCAATGAGGAGATTTTGTATTCACACATTTTGATATGCGCAGATGGTTACCATTTCTGCCTGTTTGAAAGCTCCCATTTCAAAGATCTCAATTTACTGTTTCTAAGACACTGAACATAAAATAGGGCATATCGATAATGACTTGGTTTCATGTATACTGTCTATACAATATATGTACTGTATGTGTGTTAGACTACATGCTGTGTGTAAATGCTAACATAAGCTCTCAAACTAAAAATGAAAAGGAGTGAGATTTTGTAAAAACCTATCTATAACAAATGGCCTTGAATAAAACATGAACACATGTATATTTTATAGCGTCCTATGTTTTCCTTCTGCTTTGGAAGGAGTGAAAGTTTCTGCTCTTTCAGGCAGGTATAACCTCAGATCACCACACTGGAAAGACAGTGGTGTGGTGAGATTTCTTAAAAGTTTAGAAGTTCAAGTAAGTTATCATTTGAGGAGCTCTGACTTAGAGATGTAATGAAGTGTTTACTAGCGGCATCTTTTCAACTGGATCAAATTAAATGAGGATTAAAAAAATATTTGCTACCTTGCCTTTTGCACCACACGCCAAAGACACCATTCGCATCCAAAAAATTGCTTGCCCGGTTTTTGATTTCAGGTGTGTTGTTGTTTTTAATGATTCATGTTTGGTTTTACTGATATCATATCAGCTAGATGGGATCAAGGACCAAAACTGTTCACCTCTCTCCAACCTAACATTTCACAGCTTTAATATGCAGTCTGAGCCATATTCCAGTTTAGGAATCACAGAGTCAGTGAAATGGAACAAAGTGAATTGCTGGCTGGGGCCTTTGAGTCTCTATCCTTGTTTGAAGTCTCTCTCTATCCCTGCAGAGTTCAGAATACATTGTCCAGAGACATGATCAAACTTGGCAGCTATTGATCCCTTCCCAAACCAGGCACAAGACTTACTGAACATGTTAACAACTTTGGAATGAGTATTTTAATTGTACAGGTCTTTGAAAGGCCCACTCAAGTCACAGTACTGCTGAGTGAATTTGAAGTAACAACTTTTGGACAGTCAAACATGATGTATCCAGCCAACTTTCTTGTTTTTCTCTGAAAAATCTTTCTGAACTCTCTGAGTATTCGCATCTTACAGGGGCACACTAGAGAATAAAGAAGTGTTGAAGTAAAAGTATTAAAGGGTTCATTAATGGAAAAAAATCTCATTTGAAAAGTTATTTAACTACATAGAACAGTTGAGAAAAAAATTGCCACTCTTAGTGTGCTAGTGACTGAAGCAGCAGTTGATTTTATCTTTGCATTCTAAACACTGCTTGTTAGTTTGTAAGTTAGCTATCAGCACAGTGATAGTGTGTTCAGCTTGCCGATATTTGTATTATGAAGCACTTCCAATGGCATGAAAACTGTTAATGCAACACACTGATAATTCAAAAATCTTTAAATATCTTTTCCACCTTGTCCTGTTGAGATCCGGATGATTGCACCATAAATCTCCTGTCTCAACTTCACAGAAGACTTTGGCAAGACAACAAAGAAGGAGCCTAATACTCTAGAAAAGGAGGTTTCTAACATGACACTTTTCAGTCGTTTGAAGGAAGGTGGAGAGAGATTTCTGCGAGCTGAGTTGACTCCTCCGAATCAATAGCTCGTCTCTCTCTCTCCGAGACAACTGGTGTGGCATTTGAACCAGATAAAACAAGGGTTCCCCTCCACCTCACCTCTGAGCACTGAGCACTTCCGCCAAATCCCAATCGGTTGAGAAGGATACAGATGAGTCCATCTAAATCTCCTTCTGACTCAGCTCTAGACCCCCGGCGGTCAAAAAAAGGAGAGAGGGGAATAAAAAATCTAAAATCATCTTAAAAGAAATGGTCCAATCTATGTAGGTTAATACTCACTGTTGCTTCATTTAGCTCTGTTGCAGGCCCACTGGGGCAACTGTAAAAAGTTCTGGGAGCCAGAAGGCACAAAGGCTTTTATTTATTTATATGAGGGAGAATATACAGCGGGAAGCAAACTGGTGCAAATGATGTGAAAAAGAAAGTAGTTTGAAGACGTTATCTTGTAGATTGTGGGATAACTGCAAGAAAAGTAATATGCTACATTACCATTTAATGTGCAGCATGAATTAAATATACACACCGCAGCCAGAATATCTCTGATAACATGACAATATGTGAGGTCATGATGTGAAATGAATGAGGAATACTTCCTCCCATCTTTCAACAACCACACCAGCAATATACCCTTAAGCAAGGGACTTCATTTCTAATTACTTCAGCGAAGCTGCTCATTTGTCAGGAATAGATGACGAGATGCGTTGGCAGAAGTAAAAGGTTGCACTGGCAGCTCCTAAGTGTGTAAATGTGGAGAAGGGCATTGTTTTGCCATATGTATGTAAAGGGCATTTTAGTGACTCCTAGTGGTTGTTTTAAAGATCACTGTCAGCTAATTGTACCTGTTCTCTATTGGTTACTTTTAATCACATGGGTGAGGTCATAGTTCGAGATCGGCCATTTTGATTGATCTTTTGTGCAGCAAGGCACTCCAGAACCCTCTCTGTTAATCTTTTGCATCCACCTGTGTTGAACCTAGGAGAAGCTTTGTTTGTAAGTCTCTATTACATGATTTATCTTTACAGATAAGTATTCATGTATATTTGTTGTTTTATTTCACATTTTTGGGAGATGATATAGATGATTACCTAAATCATTCTTTTGACAACATATAATGTAAACATTGATTTAATTCTGTAATATTAAGCGAGTATTCGTATTTCTACACTCCTTTTGCTTACATTAAGAATATTTTCTTGTGTATTTATTTTCAGTTTCACAGAGTTTCTGGAAAAGCACTGTAAGAAAGCATGTTGATGAAGATATACAAGTAAACAGACCTCAACTTTACTTCCACGTCTGATTCATCATTTAAACCTTCCGGTGCCTAGTACATCTGTTTAGCTATCTGTCACTTCATGTACAGCTACGCATGCAGGGGGCAGAATAGTGAAAAAACAGCATCACGGCGAGGTCAACACAGCAATTCATGCAAACAGAGACAGCTCCTCTTCACGAAGTGTTTTTGCTTCATCTGAATTGCCACCTTCATACGAAATAAGAGGTTTACGGCATATACAAGATGGATAACGAGGCAAAGACAGAAGATGAGCAGAAGGCTCAAGCACAAAATGCATCCGTTAAGTCATATGTGACCAGATCAGTTGCTAACTCTTCCAGCAGCTCTAGCAAATCTTCAGCAAGCCTAGCAGCAGCAAAAGCACGTGCCAGAGCTGAGGCAGTACGTGCTCGCTCCACCTTTGTTAAAAGAGAAACTGAGCTCATGGTTGAAAAAGCCCAGTTGAGAGTAGAGGAGGCACGCATGGACGCTGCTCTGACCACATTGAAACAAGAGAAAGAGGTTGCAGCTGCCTTAGCTGAGGCAGAAGTCCTGGAATCAGCTGCAGCAGAACTGGAATCTAAAGCAGACTCTAGGGAAATGGACATCGCAGCAATTCCTCATGACTCCAGAGAGAAAAGAACGAGTGAATATGTTGAATGTCATTCTAAAATGAACTCTAGTCAGCAGTCATTACCCCATCTTGAGTCTCATCTTGTGCCCAGTCAGCCACCTGATGTTCCCCACGTTCTGCCACACCAAGACAGCGAACAGGATACCATGCACACAGCTAAGGTTGGACAGAATACCACCCCAACTTATGTCAAGCATGATGCTGGCTACTTAAGAGCGCATAGTATGAATCAGCCAACTACTGAATATTATTCTGGGATTGATCCATACAATTTCTCATCCATGAAGGGACCTCAGCCCCACGCAGCCCGTACTAGCATGCACCCCCCACAGTCATCTGCTCCCGCCCATGCAGGCATAAATGACTTTGCTATTTACATGGCTCGTCGTGAGCTTGTCACCTCTGGAATGATCAAGTTTGATGACCATCCGGAAAATTATTGGAGTTGGAAATCCACCTTCATGAATGTCATAAATGGACTGAAACTCACCTACAATGAAGAGCTGGACCTTCTAACTAGGTGGTTAGGCCCTCAGTCATCCGAACAGGTTAGGAGAATCAGAGCTTTTCATGTCAGTGACCCTGCTGCTGGGCTCAGGATGGCATGGAGGCGTCTTGAGGAGTGCTACGGGTCACCTGAAACAATCGAGAAGGCTCTTTTGGATAAACTCGAGAGGTTCCCCAAGATTAGCAATAAAGATCCCCTCAAATTGAGAGAGCTTGGTGATCTGTTAACGGAGTTGGAGTCTGCAAAACGAGAGGGTTATTTGCCAGGGCTCGCTTACTTGGATACATCTCGAGGTGTTAATCCAATAGTGGAGAAACTGCCATATGGGCTTCAGGAGAGATGGATGACACAAGGCAGTTCGTACAAGCTGCAAAACCAAGTCCAGTTTCCGCCGTTTTCATTCTTCACCGACTTCGTCTGCAGAGAGGCTTATACTCGTAATGATCCAAGTTTTGCTCTCAGCTCATCTGGCATGGCAGCAGTAAAGGCCGATTACCCAGCAAAAAGGTTTACGCACCCTAAAGGCCAAATCACATCTCATAAAACAGATGTCACACCAACACCCCTCACCAAGTCAGTGGAGACTGCCAGCAGTAACTTTGACATCGAAAGGCAGTGCCCAATCCACAAAAAGCCGCATCCCCTCAAGCGATGCAGAGGGTTCCGGGCAAAGACATTGGAGGAACGTAAAGCATTTCTCAAGGAGAGTGGGATTTGTTTTAGATGCTGCTCCTCAAGTGATCATTTGGCAAAAGAATGCAAAATTACTATTCAGTGTAAAGAATGTGACAGTAACAGGCATGTTACAGCTCTTCATCCAGGACCAGCTCCATGGACTGCTAAAGACCCTGACTCAGAGCATGGCGGGGAGGGAAAGGAGGAGGCTTCTTCTGACATAATCTCCAAGTGTACAGAAGTGTGTGGTGAGGCCAACAGCTCCCGCTCCTGCTCTAAAATCTGCCTCATAAAGGTTCATCCTAAAGGACAGCCAGAGAGATCGATGAAAGTCTATGCTGTACTCGACGACCAGAGTAATAGGTCTCTCGCTCGGTCAGAGTTCTTTGACTTGTTCGACCTTAAGGGCGCAAATTCTCCCTACACTCTGCGCACATGTGCTGGAGTCACAGAGATGTCAGGAAGAAGAGGAACTGGCTTCATTGCTCAGGCCCTAGATGGACATCTCAGCGTGCTTCTTCCCACTCTCATAGAGTGCAACCATATGCCGGACGATAGATCGGAAATACCTACTCCTGAGGCTGCTAAACATCACTCCCACTTAAAGCCTATCGCTCACCTCATTCCTGAGCTTGATCCTGAAGCACAGATTCTCCTTCTCCTTGGCAGAGATGTCTTAAGAGTCCACAAAGTGAGAGACCAGCGTAATGGCCCAAACAATGCTCCTTATGCTCAAAGACTCGACCTTGGTTGGGTTATAGTTGGAGAGGTCTGCCTGGGTGCAGCTCACAGGCCTAAAGGTGTCAGCACATACCGGACTAATGTTTTGGAAAATGGCCGCCACTCTTACTTCAGCCCATGTCCCAACCACCTCGTTTTGAAAGAGAAGCTCATGGTTAGGACAACTACAAAGCCTCTCAGTGCTCAAAGCCTGCAGCATTCTCATTTCTCTGACAGCTTAGTTCACAACGCTGGTGATTGTTCACTGGGAAGTAGGATCTTTGAAAAAACAAAGGAGGACAACAAGGTTGCCCTGTCCATCGAGGACAAACAGTTCATTCAGCTGATGGATAAGGAGATGTTCATAGATGATGCTAACAGTTGGGTGGCTCCCCTTCCTTTTCGCACACCAAGGCCACGGCTCCCCAACAACAGGGAACAAGCTCTGACCCGCTTCACCAGTCTCTGCCGTACGCTCGAAAGAAAGCCTGAGATGAAGAGCCATTTTCTGGCTTTCATGCGGAAAATCCTTGACCAGGATCATGCTGAGTTGGCTCCACCATTACAGGATGGAGAAGAGTGCTGGTACCTTCCCAGTTTCGGCGTGTACCACCCACGCAAACCTGGTCAAATCCGAGTCGTTTTTGACTCCAGCGCTTCACACCTTGGCATCTCACTGAATGATGTGCTGTTGACAGGACCAGACTTGAACAACAGTTTGCTGGGTGTACTGATGCGGTTCAGGCATGAACAAGTGGCCGTCATGGCAGATATTGAGCAAATGTTCCACAGCTTCGTTGTTAGGGACGACCACAGGAACTTCCTCAGATTCCTGTGGTTCAAAGACAATGACACCACCAAGGAAGTTGTGGAATATAGGATGAAAGTCCATGTATTTGGCAATCGCCCCTCTCCAGCGGTTGCTACCTATGGGCTACGCCGAGCAGCTCTACATGGAGAAGATGAGTTTGGAGGAGATGCGAAGCAGTTCATACACAGGGACTTCTATGTTGATGATGGACTCAAGTCACTGCCATCAGCAACTGCAGCCATCACTCTACTGAAAGCAGCCCAAGGTATGCTTGCCATCTCCAACTTAAGACTCCACAAAGTAGCATCCAACTGCCCAGTCGTCATGCAGGCATTCCCATCAACGGACCATGCAAAGGACTTGAAAGACCTTGACCTAGACATCGACTCACCTCCTTTACAGCGCAGTCTTGGCTTAAGCTGGAACCTTGTGAATGACACTTTCACATTCCGTGTTGCCAACAGTGAGAAACCATTCACTCGAAGAGGAGTGCTTGCAACCATTAACAGCCTATTTGACCCACTTGGTCTTGTGGCTCCTATTACCATCCAAGGGAAGACCTTATTACGACAGCTCACCAGTGACACCAGTGATTGGGATGCCCCCCTCCCAGCTGATAAGGAGGCAGAATGGATTGCTTGGAGAGATTCACTGCAAGATCTAGAACAGTTTGAAATCCCGAGAGCTTACACCACAGCTTCCCTCTCCACTGCTCAGCACACAGAAATCCACATCTTTTCAGATGCCTCCATAAAGGCTATCGCAGCAGTGGCATACCTAAAGGTGATGGATGTTGACAGAAAATGCCATGTCGGCTTCATCATGGGGAAGGCCAAGCTGGCCCCCATTTCGGTCCATACTGTTCCCAGGCTTGAGTTGGGTGCTGCTGTCCTGGCAGTGGAGATTGCTGAGCTTGTTGTGAGTGAGCTGGACATTAAACCTGACAACCTGAAGTTCTACACTGACAGCAAGGTGGTGCTGGGATACATCTATAATGAAACCAGGAGGTTTTATGTGTATGTCAGCAACAGGGTGGAACGAATAAGGAAATCCACGCAGCCTGAACAGTGGTGTTATGTTCACACCAGTCAGAACCCTGCAGATGTCGCTACCAGGGCAGTGCCTGCAGCTCGACTCTTGGACACCAACTGGCTCACCGGTCCAGAGTTCTTGTCACACTCTGTGGAGGCAGACACAACTGGAGAAACATCTTATGACCTCATCGATCCAGAGTCTGACATGGAGGTTCGCTGCCATACCACTACAGCCAAAGACTTCCACAGAGGCATTGGTTTACATCGCTTTGACAGGTTCTCCACATGGCGACCTCTTGTTAGAGCTATGGCCTCCCTCATCCACATCGCTCAGTCCTTCGGATCTGAGAAGGATAGCAACAAACAAGATTGCTACGGTTGGCATCGATGTGTGAAGTCTCGCATAACTGATACGCAGTCACAAGCAAAGGCTATTATCATCGGATGTGTGCAAAGGGAAACATATCAAGCTGAGTTGTCTTGTCTGGAGAAAGGCAGAGACATTCCTAAGAACAGTCCCTTGAAGAAGCTCAACCCGATCCTTGATGGCAATGGACTTATGAGAATAGGGGGTCGACTCCAGCATGCTCCATTTGAGATAGAAGAGAGACATCCTCTCATCATTCCCGGGCGCAGTCATATTGCTACTCTACTCATAAATCACTATCATGAGAGAGTTAAACACCAAGGGAGAATCTTCACCGAGGGAGCTATCCGTACAGATGGCATCTGGATTGTTGGGGCGAAGAAATGCATTTCCAACATTCTGCATAATTGTGTTACATGTAACAGACTTCGCGGCAGGACGGCAGAACAGAAGATGGCAGATCTTCCATCTGATCGTCTCAGCACTGAACCCCCGTTTACAAACGTAGGCCTGGATGTGTTCGGCCCCTGGAACATCTCCACTCGTCGTACCCGAGGAGGTGCAGCAAACAGTAAGAGGTGGGCAGTACTCTTCACATGCCTCAGTGTGCGTGCTGTGCATATTGAGCTCCTAGAAGCAATGGACACATCAAGCTTTATAAATGCTCTACGGCGTTTCTTTGCTGTGCGGGGCCCTGTAAAAGTGATCCGTTCTGACTGTGGCACAAACTTTAAGGGGGCCTGCAAAGAGCTGCAAATCCTCCTACAAGATGAAACTAACGTCTCAAAGTATCTCAGCGAGGAAGGATGTACATGGCTGTTTAACCCACCCCACTCTTCCCACATGGGGGGAGTGTGGGAAAGAATGATCGGGGTTTCAAGGCGGATCCTTGACTCTATGCTTTCTCAAATCAGCCCCTCGCACCTCACTCATGAAGTACTTTCAACCCTTATGGCCGAGGTTAGTGCAATAATCAATGCAAGACCCCTCACTCCCATCTCAGCTGATGCAGACTCACCCTTTCTACTGACTCCAGCGATGATTCTGACGCAGAAAGTCTGCACCCCTATTTCCCCGCCAGGATCCTTTGAGAATGCAGATATGTATCGACAGCAGTGGAAACGGGTCCAGCACTTGGCAAATGCCTTTTGGGAGAGATGGAGGAGAGAATATCTCTCTACTCTTCAAAGCCGAAGTAAGTGGCAAGATAGTCAGCCCAATGTCAAGGAAGGAGACTTGGTGCTGCTCAGAGATGCTCAAGTGAAGAGAAATCAGTGGCCCATGGCTCTTGTCACCAAGGCTCACCTTGGCAGTGATGGGAAAGTCAGGAAGCTTGAGCTCAAAGTCACCAAAGGAGGAACTGTTAAGACTTTCCTCAGGCCAGTAACTGAAGTAGTGGTGCTTATGTCTCCCTAAGCACCCACCATGGACAATTCTTTGCCTTATTTTCTTCAGCCTTTGAGACTTTTCCAAAAATTGATAGTGGTATCGTGTTCAATACCAGGCGGGGAGTGTTTTGCCATATGTATGTAAAGGGCATTTTAGTGACTCCTAGTGGTTGTTTTAAAGATCACTGTCAGCTAATTGTACCTGTTCTCTATTGGTTACTTTTAATCACATGGGTGAGGTCATAGTTCGAGATCGGCCATTTTGATTGATCTTTTGTGCAGCAAGGCACTCCAGAACCCTCTCTGTTAATCTTTTGCATCCACCTGTGTTGAACCTAGGAGAAGCTTTGTTTGTAAGTCTCTATTACATGATTTATCTTTACAGATAAGTATTCATGTATATTTGTTGTTTTATTTCACATTTTTGGGAGATGATATAGATGATTACCTAAATCATTCTTTTGACAACATATAATGTAAACATTGATTTAATTCTGTAATATTAAGCGAGTATTCGTATTTCTACACTCCTTTTGCTTACATTAAGAATATTTTCTTGTGTATTTATTTTCAGTTTCACAGAGTTTCTGGAAAAGCACTGTAAGAAAGCATGTTGATGAAGATATACAAGTAAACAGACCTCAACTTTACTTCCACGTCTGATTCATCATTTAAACCTTCCGGTGCCTAGTACATCTGTTTAGCTATCTGTCACTTCATGTACAGCTACGCATGCAGGGGGCAGAATAGGCATCACTATCAAAGAGAATGCCTGATCAGCCAACTTTACATGAGTAAAAGTAAAAAAAAAAAAAATTAAAAAAAAAAAAAATCAAGCCCAACAGTCTTACAGCAGTTCATCATCTTTCTAACCTGTGGTCAGCCAATTATCTGGATCTTGCTACATTGTTGGACTTTTAACTCTCTGAACAAGGGTCCTCTTCTCCCTTGCATGTCAGCTTAGTCTTTCCCCCTGGTCGCTGATGACATTGTAACACTAATTACAGCTAATTGTTCTATGCTGAATGGATTTAGTCACATTGCAAATGATATGCCATTGGTCAGTGTCACAATGTTTCCACAGAAAAATTCAATGGGGAACGGAAATTTGCACAAATGAATGTAATTAAGAACCACATTCATTACTTCTAATTGCATATGAGAACCCTCAAAGTGAAACTGAGATTGGACTCATATGAATAATTAATGCAGCTAACTGTACTGAACACTATGGCGTTGTTTCTGTCACATAATGATGTACTAAAGTATTGGTATGAATGACAGAATGTGGTGCTACAGTTCTGTACTGAGGCTGGTGCCGTCGTAGAGTCTCAACGTTTTTTTTTAATGCTTCTTCATGAAATCCCTTTATTCATGGGCAGATTGTGTCTAGACAGTTGAATTCCAATCTTAGGGCAAACTTGGCATCGGCGGCTAGACTTACTTACTGGGTGGAGTTGGAGGTTTGAGAAGTATTACAAAAGCAAGTGGTACCAATGTATTTGGCACACTAGATCAAGTCAAGTGACCTTTTCCACAGACAAGAAAAAGGGTAAATGTAAATCAGTCAACTGGAAACTCAGTCTGAGAGCTATTATGAAAATTTCAGACCTACAGAAATCAAAGAGTTTAGAATTTTGCCCTGACAAAGTATGAACTCAGCAAGCCTTTAATCAGATTATTTGTCTACTGGCATCAGGAATTTTATAATGTGCTACAGAAGCCTTAGACTCAAAATTGCACAAAGTGAAAAATAATTTAAATATGTAATAAAAAACATTGATTGAAATCAGTTATTTGATGAAGTAAATCCCTTTTCTAAAATGTCTGTAGTTTTATAATACACTGTGCAGCATGTTTAAAACTATAATCTTATTATAGTTGCAGTGTTTAAAAAGGATTGGCTTATTTTAATAGCAGATTTAGATCTTAGACAGACAAGGTGTAAGCTGGTCATTTGAAAGCCATATGCCACAGATTAAGATACGGCACTATACTGCGCAGCTTTTTTATGTTTCTTCTACTGACTAATGCGCTACTTCAAAACTGCCTTTAGTGAGCTGCTTGTAAGAAGGCAAAAACACAAGCCCTTAAATCCCTCAACTTCAACAACAGGAGAAAGACATAAGTATATTACAAAATGTCCTCCAGAGAACAAAATTGTGTATTATGTGAAAAATATGAAGGATTCTCAGGCATTTGCTCCCACTTTGCTGCACTTTTTCTCAGGGCTTACAGCTTGATTCCACTGTGTGGACCTGCGTCATGTTACGGCTGCAATGTAGCCACTATAGTCAATGCTTGCGATTCCACCAGATGCACCATAGCATGTTTCAGAAGCGTCCCAGAAACAGCTCTCCACTTTGCTCTGCTAAAAATATGCACCTAGTCTATTTTTGAAGGAAGCCACGTCAAAGCTACACAGAGCAGATATAGCTGGGCAGGAAGTCAAGACACCGGAACAGCATAGAGCATTTTCATAGAGCATCAATTTTCAAAATAAAACATTCTGTGCCAACTCCCAATCATATATCAGCAATAAACACAGACAAACAGTCAAATAAAGAAATAATTTAACTATGTAGCATACTTACCCATGGTAGAAGCATAAAAATCAAGGAAAATGCAAATCAACAGCAAGTCACCATCAGGCTGGCAACATAACCTTTTGTTTGTTTGTTATTACACAGATTTTTGCAGCTGCCTCACAAGGTACAGAAAAAAATCGCTCTGCTTCTGAAAGTCAAGACTGATATTTTCTAGTCAAGAATGACATTTTCATCAAGTAGATGCTTTTAGTATTCCAGCGAAAACAATGGTGCTCTTAGTGATTCCAGGAAAAGTCAGTCACTTTTGATGTCTAGAACTTGAACCTCCTTAAAATGATGTGCTAAAAACGAAGGATGCCAATGCGCTGAGTCACTGTATGAAAGAATGTCAACAGAAACATCAGTGCATCCTTCTTATTTGAGATGCATCTAATATCATTATGCATTCCTGTTCTTGATGTTTTGATGAAGTGTTGCAATTTGGCCAAAAGGGACAGGTACGATTCATCACTCCTAATTGTTCTGGATGTGTAGTTCTGGAAAAGCCAGCTGTCAGATGTATGGGGGTTGGACCTAAAACTACACATGCTAATGATGTTAATTTTCAGCTTTTATCTATTTGTCAAGACAAAAGCGGCAATATCAAAACCTTTGGAACAATGTGTGACAAAAGAGGCGACAGCACAAGAATGATGGCGGGTGGTGAAGTAAGCCTGGAGGGGGAAGCAAGAGCCCATAAAATGAACAGCCGCCTAACTCATAAATAATAAAAAACATAAAATGTCATATGAACTTTATTTCAAGAGTGGGAGGTCTAATAAGAGTTGAGAAATTCATTGTCATAAGAAGGCCACATGGCTTCCCTTTGGCACAGACAATTACTCAATGGAAGTTGACATTCAGGTCCGAGCTGAAGCACCTTTTTACGAAACAATACTGCTTTTGACTCCTGAAATTCTCTGGCTCTACCCTCGCTTGAGTCCTTCAGTCTCTCAGCTCTATTTCTCCCTCTTCACTTGGAGTCATTCCATCTCCTTTCCCCCCTTTCCACTTTTCCTTGTTCTTTCTGCTTTACAAATTGAGACGACATGATAAGAGATTGCCACCGCCATGCCAGCCTGGTGCTCATTGATAAAACCATATCTAATCCATCTTAGGCCCCCCTCTGTCACCAGCGCACTCATCTCAGAGACGGTCAACATACAGAGGATCCATCTCTCTTTTTGAACTGAGTAGTACAGAGTCAGAGTTTATCTTTAAACTTCTAGAAGGAGAAAATGGAGCCGGAGGAGTCAGGCGACTTTCACTCTGCCTTCAAATGAGCTGAGAGTGTGTGTGTGAGTGTGTTAAATCAACAACATCTGAAAGCAAATGAAAGAACTTCCTTGAATTTAGGTGAGAAAATATGGTCTTTTAAAGATGTATTAATCAAAATTATACAAATATAACATATTGGGTTCCTGTATTTTCCTGAAGCCTAGAGGGTATAAATATCTAAAAGCTGCAAGTTCCACATATATTTCATAATGAATTATATATATGTACATATAATTAATCAAATCATGTCTCATACTCTCATAGTGTTCCGTCTGCTTTAACCCTTTTTTAAACAGTAAAATCAGTTAGAATTAGACCGACTTTAATAACATTTGGTGTGATAAGGTTACGGTAGTTTTAAAAGGGACTTTGTGGTCAAATAACTAAAATGTCTTTTCTAATATATACCTACTAATATTAGACTCTGCTATTACACTTCTAGTTATTCTGTTAACACTTTCCCTCTGTTGAGATTTTTAATGCAAGTACACATGCATTTACAACATTAGCCTTCTATCTAAAACTAATGCACTTCAGCAAATATTACCTCACAGTGGGTAATAAGTGCAGTGTTTGAGTAAGTTTATGAAGTATGAGATGTTTATGTCACTGAATATTAATGAGATGATGAGTAATTGCCTCTGTATATGAATAAATCACATATATGAATCCCTGCTGTCACCATGGTGAATATATTAAAGAGAACAGCAGGGAACGAGAGGTTTGATCATTAAATGTACAAGTTTGTGTGCGCGGTCATGCACACGCCAGGTTTACAGATGCACGTGTGTGAGGGAATATGGAGGTCAGCTGGTCCTAAAAAAACCTTATCATGTGAGAAAGATTTCTTGCCATAACTTGCAACATTCTCTTATCAAAAATAGAAAAATCACAAATGGGACGGACCCTTGCATGTAAATGAACAGGAAGCTATCGGCAAGATGTCACCCATCTTGTCTAATGTCTAACAAATGTATTCACAATCACACTCACACTGACACCCAAGCCCCGGACCTGTCAGTGGAGCTGCTGGGGAGGCAGATGCGCCAAGGACTGTTGTCTCACTTACAGCTATGACACAATGGCTGTACTGCATGTAGGTGTATGCAAAGCAATCTATTTATACCTGTCCTGTAGATTTTCTCAGCTAAATAAAAAAAACACACACACACACACACAAAAAGTATTGTATTTTGACAGGTAACTCTGGGCAATGGCTAAAGCATGCCTGGCAATAATTCACTCGGCCCATAAGAGGAGTGAAGGTCTTCACCGATCTAAGACTCGATCCAGTGTGCATTATATGATGCAGGGTTCCCTCCAGAAAATAAAATTCGATTCACCAGGACTAGAATATCCAGCTTGAAGTGTTTGTGTGTTTGTATGTTTGTGTGTTTGTGTGTGTGTGTGTGTGTGTGTGTGTGTGTGTGTATGTTAGTATGTAACAAGGACACATTGATAAGGGACTCAGAATAGCCTTGTTCATGATGGAGCAAAATCATTTCAGCAGTATCTTTGGCATGCTGCTGGTGCACAGCAGCATGCCATACATCCAAGGTGTCTTTGGATGTATACTACTACTGGTGGAAAAACTCAGGGTTCTCTGTGGTGTATCTTGGGCACTCTCTTTTTCCCTTCAGCCAGTTATTTAAGCAATGTTTCTTAAAAAATTCTGTTGTATATGTATGAGGAAGGAATTGCACATCCCTGCGTTCAATGGACCTTTTTATGGGGAACATCAGTGGGCAGTAAGCCATGCAGTGACAGCTGTCTTCTGAATCATCTGATTAAATTCAGTAACAGAGTTCCAACTTCAGAGGTATAATTCCCCTTACATTGTACAATTAATTGTCCAAAATAAATGCACCATTTTGAAAGTCATACGCTTAATCTTACCCTGCACACCTGTGAAAATTAATTCACTGCTTGTTTTTATCAAAATTCAGTTCAAACCCAATTTATCTGCATATCCAATACAACTGAAACATTTTTTTAAAAAGGTTTAAGAGAAAACTTTACAATACAGCAGACGGAACTGACTTTATTTATATTATAATATATTTAATTGTCAGCAACTCAACCCTTTTTTATGGCCTCTTGGGTAAGGAGTGACCTCACAAAAACAATATGTGTAAAAAAATGTATATGTGACTAGTTTGTTACAAATTACATTATGGAGAGTCAGTTTCGAAGATCACAAAAAAAGTCAAATTCAGTACTCACTGGATTCTGGGTCTGAGTTTCCATCTCCCTCGGTGCGGCTGTTAGGTGATGTTTGCTCATAGAACTCCTCCTGGGGGAAGCTGAGTGGAAGAGGCTGGGCAGTGCTGGCCGTGCTGCTAGGCTCTGGATCTCCCAGCCCGCTGTCACTGCAACTCTCCTGGGAACCGTCTGGGAGGTGGAACGTCACACGGCGCTGGGTCTGGAACACATCAACAAACATGTATAAACAGGTATAAATTAAAAACTCTGCCATTCTGTCAAAAAAAAACATGAAAAAGCAAGAAATGACAATTAAGTATTGATGAATGTACTGGATCAGGGGCTTAAAAAGGCCCAAATTCAGAAATTTGTGGTGCTCACATCATTGAAAAATTACATTTAGAAAATTCAACAGCATTTTTTCTTTCCAGAAACTGTGTCTCTATTACTATAATCCACATCACAGATTTATAGGTACTATTTATCAGAGGAAGAAAGTATGAAAAGTAAGCAAAGATAGTGAGCTCTGTCGAGAGTAACAAGGACATTCCTTCTGCTGGGACACATTGTTGATTTTTTTAAAATGTAATTTTTCAAAGCTTTGAGCAACACAATCAAAATTCCTTTCACCTTCATTGCAATGAGGTGAAGACAGAAATCCGGATGTCTCAAAACCTGGGGACACAAAACTGAAACTATCTTTGTTGCTACATTACTACAGGTAAGTCAGTAAAAGTTTTTTGTTGTTTTGACATCTTCATCTACATCATCAGCCTTAGTGAGTCATCAGACTCATGTAATCTTCAGTTCAAAGTCTGACCTTGACCTCAGATACTGCTAGATTGTCATTTTTTAGTTATCTTTATCAAAGCACCAGAAAAAAAGAACATTTTACATAATGTTCTAAAAAAAATCTGTCATCGCAGGGATGGATGCATTTTTTATTAAATGACATACTCTTTATAGATGGTTCTCTCTGCTTCTAGAAAGAGTCTTGGCAGTCCACTACGGACAAACAGATTATTAATGCTATCATGAGTGGTAACAACAATTTTATGGGTGAATGAATACTATGAGACAGCATTTACAAGGAAAATCCTTGCCTAATTGTTTCAAGTGTTGTTGTTACATGCCCAGCACTGCATCCATCATCTTTACCTGCCTTTAGTAGGAAAATATAACAAAATTGCACCCTGTCACCAGAGGGACTAATTGAAACAGTGACCTCATAACCCAAAAATAATTTCTGGTCTGTTGAGTCTAGTGAATTACTTTTTCAGATAATAAACTGATTTATAATTGAGACTTCCCGTCCTGATAATAGATGGGATGTGTATTAGCAGGTTGAACTATGTCCTAGTTTTCCCTTTCACCCAATTTAGACACAAAAGAAGTGGAAATGTGTGTGGAGGCTGAGACTTTGATTTGTAAAGTCTTGGGGATCACAGGAGTGTGGGCATTTTCTTCTGAAAGGTGCAGGCTGCTTTGATTTCTCTGGAGGTTTACAGGAGTTCATGTTGCGACCTTTCTTTGGAGCTAAAAAAGAAAACACATTCTGTATGTAACGGTGTCTGCAAACATGTTAGCTGTTCCTCCAAGAAAACAAACCATAGTAACACTCGTTCATATTGTGAGACACACTGGGGAATCTGTAGACACCACTGAGTTCATTTTTACTTTCTGTATTTTATATCTTTTCCTTGGAGTTTAACAAAGATAAAAATGAGGAGTGAGGAGATCAGACTTGCATGGCTTTGAGGTAATACTGGTAAAAGCAAGCACTGTCACAGTGATATACAGTATACTGCAGCTTGAATTCTTCATGTCTTCACGTGATTCCCTGATTAACATTATACCACATCACACTGTATAGGGGCATAAAACACATAAAATATAATTACGCCCTCAGCTTCAGTTATTGCGGTGAATTTTATTCATCCCATTATTCAAACTGATAAGAGATTTTTTTTTTCATGAGCAAATACAACTGGAGAGCAAATGACTATCTTGATTTTCTTCATTGCTATAGCAACAAAAGCAATATGCAAGTCTTGAATTAAAAACATCATTAACACATGCTCCTTTAAGCTCAGGGGGAGGTGATGTCTCTGTGCAAACATATTTTTCCTTAGACACTATGGTGCATAGATAAAGCACTTATTGTTCTTTGATAAGACTAAATAAGGCTAGGAAAATAGAGTAGAGAGAGGGAGAGCGAAATAAAGTCTGGCACTAATGAAGGACAAACTGCCAAAAACGAAGTGCACAAAAAGCTTAATTTAAAAACTATCAGAGAGGGTTGACTAACCTAAATCCACACAATTAGCACCCTGAAAGCACAACTGAGTGGTTTTCAATGCTGTGATGTTGAAACAGCTAACTAAATATTCTATTTACTTGATTCATCTAGATCCTGAGGCCACAAATCATTGAGTGTGTGTGTGTGTGTGTGTATGTGTTTGCTAGTAAGGAAAAGACAGATGAGAAATAAGGCACGAGAGAGAGAAAAAAGGGCATAGCAGTCAAAGAAACAAACAGAAAAGAACACACAACCTTCAACTCTTGTGTGAGATATGAATTCAAAAACAAAAGCTTTTCATTGCTGTTTTTTCTATTGGAAAAAATAAGACAGAAAGGAGATATCTGTGCACACACACTGCACTGATTTCTGAACCACATGAAAAGAAATGATGCAGGACTCCTTGAAATTAATCTTGTTTTTGCTGGATGTGGCGTGTGACATGTTCTGCCGCCAAATGATGAGGTATATTTCCAAAGTTCTGTAGAGATGTTTTTTCTCACACCACTCATGGATTTATTCATTTTCTAAGACAGAAAGAAAACGAATACCTTGTTGGCAAAATCGTATAGTTCTGTTTGCCATGTTTGCCCACGCTTTTAAGAAGTCTAAATATCTACTTGTTCTCAAACAGCTTTGGCAGCTGTTTCTCAAATTACTGGAGGATGCACGCAACAGCAAAGTCCAGGTTCCAGCAAAAGAAAGAGCCCACTTACGAAAGGTTGGCAGCTCTACAAAAAGCACAGTTTCTTCTCCACATGATTCTAATTATTGGAAACTTGCTCCAACAATGGCATCCAGAATCTATTAGAACAAACAGCTGTCCATGACAATTAGGACATGATCATTTTGCATAAGGGAGTGTCTTCATTTTTAGACCACTGTTTCTTCAAGCCCATTCAAGTTGGTGCCAGATGTTTAAAAAAAGCCTAATTTAATTTCACATTGCACTCAGTGCTAAGTCGTTTGGATCCACAATATTAATTACAATTAAATGTCATTAATTGGTCTTAAATAAATAAAAGTTTTACTCTCAGTGATAATGACTCACGTGAATAAAACATTAATGCTAAAAGACAAACATTACAAACAAAAACAAACACTGAACCGAGGAGTCAAGGTGAGTGTTTTGCTAAGCATTATCACTTATTTAAAGAAGCTGCCAGAAATCCATAAAGCAAAGACAAGCTGCGGTAAGAGATATCAAGACCAAACAAAGCCTGTTCAGCCAGATAAAACACTGCCTTGAGAAGTATGTACACAGAGATAAAATGAACAAGAGAGATGCATGCCAAGTTCTACCATATAACAAGCCAGCCAATCCAAAACCTTCCCTCTGGTAACCACCCAGACAATAGGCAGATGGGGCTGGATTCACGGGTTACCGGATTAGAAGTCCATTATATTTAGATATAGAGGAGGGGAGGCCAAGTGGCTGCCACCTTGTCCTTCGGTAGGCCACAGCTCTTTGAATTTTATTATTATATAAATTTTTTTCCTGCTACAACTCTCTAGAAATAGCAAAGAAGTCAGTGCTGCACTGAGAAGGACTTGGCTGACAACAACCTCACTTTGAGTGATAAACAGGGACCACTTAGGAGTGAATCAGGGGAGACTGGCTCTGCCATTTTAGATAAGGATCAGCTTGCGGGCACACCTAGACCTGCATAAATCTGTTCAGAGAAGATGGTGATTTGTCACGTTGCACATGTCTTATGTGGAGGGAAAAAACAAAAACAAAAACAACAGCAGTGATGGCAAGGTATTTATGCAAAAATGCTGTCCCACATGTCCCACATCTGCTTGATGTCAAGATTGTGCAACATCCACAACAAACTGTTGAACTGTTGTTTTACTTTGTGGGTGTTTCCTTTCTTTTTTGCATATGCTGTTCCAGCACAGCCTATTATGTGTGAGGTGATATGTCACTGTGTGTGAAAATGGTGAGTTAGCGGGAACATGCAAGAAGGAGGTGATTCTAGGAAGTGGGTTGAGAGATTATTGGGTGATTTTTGACAAATCAAATTAATCTTTATCAATTCCATTTGAGTCTCTTACTATGATTATCTTCTTTGTGGAACATGAACTTCACCATTAGCATCAGTAACATCTTTCAGTCCTTGCAAGGAAGCATTTCACACTTCACTGTCATCAAAATTTTTTGAGCACAAAAAACTATTATTGTGTCATCAGATGTTGCCAATGTAATAACTTATATATAAACAAGCAACATATATATTAGTTTTATTGTAAATTCACATCAAATAATATTAGAAATATTAGAATGCTCTTCCAAAGCTAATACTTTAAAGGGTCAGTTCACCCCAAAATCAAAAATACATATTTTTCCACTTACCTGTAGTGTAAACTAGATCATTTTGTTGTGAGTTGCCAAGTTTTGGAGATGTCTTCCCAAAAAATATGTAATTTTGACTTTGGGATGAACTGTCACTTTAAGCTAAAAAAAATGCTAATTAGATGCCACAACATAATTTAACCACTTTTCAAAGAGTTGCAACATTGCAATCAAACTGTATTTCTTTAGGTTTTATGTAACAACAATATTTATTATGTCTAGCAACACACACTATGGCATGACATGCAAATTTATTGCTGCTGTAACTTGTGTGAAATAATGTAATAAACCAACAACCCAGCACAATATCATGCTCTATTGATTCTTATAGTCGAGCACATGCAAGAAAGAGTGGAGAACAGAGTATATATGACTTACATTCACAGAGGTTATCTTGCCAAGTTGACAGGCCTCCTGCAAGGACAGAAGAACAGTAATTCCATCACTGTCTGAATGTAATTCTACAGAGGATTTACTATGGAAATGAATATTTAGATCCAACAAAAGAAACTGCACTGGGAACTTTCCAGTCTTCTTGAAGTCAGCCTGAGTTCACAATTGACAACCTCATAGATTTGGGGCTTTAAAGGCTTTTTTAAGTTGGAATTGAGATTTAGGATACATATTGATTTCTTACTCAGACACAGAGTTTGTACAGCACATTCCTGTGCTCAGTTGGCACACCAACAAACCGGTCTGCAGAGTACACACCCTCTCCGCAGAAATGTAAAGAGTAGGGCAAACCTGACACCCTGACAACACAAGCTATACAACTGACACTTTGATAAAGATGTTTTCTCTTCATGTCAGGGAGGAAAGTGAACAGAATATCAAATGAAGCATCAAAAATTAACAATACACAGCGACAAGCTTCTAAATTGGGAACAAAAGACACCCGCAAGCCTGCAAAATACTAGCATCCTCTCTCTGGGGACTGAGATAACTCACAGAGAGATAAGAGTATTTAATTTTTAATCACCAATTTTGTTTTCTTTGTACTGTGTATAATAATCTGAGTACATGACTTGATTTACAAAGAAAATAGAAGAAATCTGGCAGTGAAAGCCACTTAGACAGGGGAGAATCAGAGAGGACGGCTGGGGTGGAACGGTAAAACAGTGAACAGGAAACAAGTTTGTGTCAACAGATTATCCCACCATAATTGTTCACCAAGGGATTCTGTTAGTGACTGAGCAATAGAGCAGTACACTTAAAGCTATTCATCAAAAACAAAATGGAGCTTCACAATGGACAACTAAACTTAATTTATCAAAGTACAGTTTCCAAACTTCTGACAAGTAACTGCCTGGAACAGTGAAGAGTATAGTATTTGTTAATTTCTTTGGCAGACATGTTTTAGACAGTTATGCAGGTAACCATTAGTTAAACTCATTGCTATTAAGTATTTAGGTGCTCAAACTAAACTCATGCATACTATATACAGTATACTGTTATACACTACAATGGTAATGATTATGTGCGTAATATTAACAATATGCCATGAACAGTTTGTCTCTTATTTAAAAGTTTTAACAGCCTTCAGTCTGTCAGACATTGTGTGACTGCTCTGCTGTATGCCAGATTTCACATCTTCACTTGTAGCAACAGAGATACAATTAATTATCATCTGACTCTGAACTTCCCCTTAGATCTACTGGGCCTTTTAGCATTCTTCAGCTTATTGTTTTTGTTTTATGGCCTGCTGTCTTGGTTCAATATCATCATGTTCATTCCAGCAGCAGCAGACTGTTGTTTGCAGTGAAAAAGCTTTGATAAACCCATTGTGTGTTACCTAACCTGCACCAAATGGCAGATAGACAAGGTTAGCAGCTAGAGGTGTTGAAAATAGTGCAACATTTAAGAGTTAAAGAACCAGATATTTCTTTCAGGTGTTGGTGGAGTACAAATCACAGCTGAAAGGAGAGTGGAGACTGGACTTAGAAAGATGGAGATGATGTAGTTTAGATGATAAAGCAATAAGGAATGAGGTAGGTCAGTTCTGAAAATGTTTTGTGGCAGACTTTTTGTTGTTATCTGAACTCTACTGCTAAAAGGCTCCTGCACATTTGGTAGTCCAACCATACAACAAATACTAATGGAGTTACAAATAATTATATTCTCAAAGGTCTTTCATCATACTCAGTAAGCATAATACTTGGGGAAAATTAAAAGCAATTCTTACAAATTAAAAGAAACAAAATAGATCAAATGATTTATATAGATGCGGTCTAGATTATTTTCATTTAACATAGATGCATATGTAAGCTATGTAAAAATTGTATATAGACTCAATCTACCACTTAGCTGATCTGCATATTGGAGACATATGCAGGATATGTCTAAATCAATCTTGTCATAAGCTGGTAATACTGTACCTATCACTACACCAGACAGATATCATGGCTTGAACTGCACCAACCCATTTTAATTAACTGATGAGGACAGGGGATGTAGAATACACTTTTTTTTCAAATAAATGTTGTTGAAAAAGAAACTTTTTTATGCATATCTGAGCACACCAGCATTTGTCAGGTCTGTTTGAGGAGTTACTCATTTGCATCAACTGACTGGTCATTTAAAGCTGGATTTTACTTGAGGCTGCCATCAGACAGTTGTTTCTTCTCCAAGTAATGTTTTATTCAACATCTCATGACACATACTTCAAGTTAGAGACCTTACCAACCAATTAAATATATGATAATGTACATGAGGGATCTGAGAAGGTGACCTATGGTTGTCTCATATTTAGATGACATACAAAATAGTAGTGGAACATCTGATTGCTGGAGACCATGTGTGTGTGTAGTCTTTTTTTTCTTCAGTATGGATTGGTCAGTGACCTTCTCTCTGCATGTACGCCTCTCCAACTAGCGGTTTCAAAGCACCCACATGCAAGCCTGGGAGAGAGTTATGCTTAAGATAAGTGCATTTGTTGGTGAACCACATCAAAGTACAGAGGGATGTCTTAGCGAGCAAAGGCAGTGGAGCTCGAACCAAGCCTTTGATCACCCCAGGCACTCTGATCATTAAAATATTGGATAAATAATTGATTAAAAACACCAGACCTTATTGTGCTCTGTTTCTATATCCAAATGAACCCCAATTTTGAGACACAGTGATTGTACAATGAATAAATAGCAAATATACAGTAGGTAAGAAAGAGAGGCATATACTGTATAGTTCATGTAGAACTGTATGGGATGCTTTGAAATAATTGATTAAAATAATTATATTTAATATTTTTGTAATGTGTAAGCCGAAAATATACTGACTATAGTACAGTCTGTGAATCCCCCAGCTCTGAGTTCCAGTGTGAGTTGGAGACAGGCTACAGTGCTGCAACAGATCCAACTTCCCCTGTGAGGGTTTGAGCTATGGGATGTCAGGTTGGCACAGAGGTAGAGGGACTGGGTAATAATCAAAAGGCACAGACAGCAGGCAGGTGAGAGTGAATTCCAGCTGTGCGTATAGGGGAATGGAGAGTAGATAATGCAGTGAAAACCAAAACCTGGAGTGTGCAAGAGAAGAACAATGTGCCCACTGTGTGCATATCAGGGATATTAAAAAGACACATTTCCATCACCTTTTGTACGTAGGAGATTGATGTACAATCTTCCTCAGCACATATATATTTATATATGTATATATGTATGAAGATCAATTTAATCAAGATCCTGTTTCAGCTTAGAACACTAGGACAGTGTTCTTTGTTTATTATTGTATATGTCTCACAGCATAAAATCTTATTATTTACTTATTTGTGTCCTTTTAGTTATTTCATTACAGTCATATATAATATACAATCAATATAAAGCAACAACATTTATGATATTTTCTGTAGGTGAAGAACAAACAGCAAAGCTTGACATGTAATGTTCCCCTGAATGGAAAACAACCAGAGGAGCTGTTTCTGGAGGCAGACATTTTAAACACATAGCCAATCCAACCTCTAGATTTTCAACGTCTTGTTATTTCAATTTCTTTGATGAGATTTTCTCCTGATCTCTGCAGGCTTGATGTCATAGAGGTTTGTCTACATGAGATTACTAAGGAATAACAATCAGCTTCATTTTCCTTGTTCTCATTTTCAACAATTACTACAGTTGGTTTCAAAATGATCCATTGGCTTCACAAGGACTGAATAATCATACAGAAAATTAAACCTAGTATTCAATTTTTTTTTTCTTTTTATATATTCAAGTGGAATTGGCTGACCTCTGCAAACATTCAGCAAAAGGACATACCTCAATACAAAGATTTACTCAATTCCATATAGCAATAAGTTCAAAATAAAACAAAATGGTGCATCAATCAGCCTCGCTGCAGTTTGTGAAAATAATTTAAAATGTGTATGATGTGATAACTTCAAGCTACACTGAAAGCCTTAAAACCCCTCCTCCCTGGGGTTCTCATGCTCCTAATAGTTTAACACTAATGAGATCTGGTGCTCCCGTCTCTACAGCCTCCCACATAACAGTTTATTTCGTAGTGTAAATACCTTTGAAGGTGGGGAGAAGCAGAGAGCGAGGCAAAGAGACAGAAAGTACGCTATAGCCACAGTCTCTAGCTGCCAAAGCTTGCCCTTGCGTATTTCACATTTGCTGTGACTTTGACTCAGAGTTCATTGGTGAGGCTCACTATAGTGCGCTGCTGTTCAATTCAACTAGTCTCCCTGCATGAAGTCTGTGAAAATAATGGTCAAGCAGGACTTGTCAGGACTGCTCAGCATTCCAGAAATGTCAAGCCAGTGCCACAGTCTACGACTTACACTGTTTGGAGAGGGTGAGAGAAAGGCATGTGGCCTGCTATCAAGTGCTTATCCCCCACGGATGAGATGGATGTGGCTGAATTTATCAATAGGAAGAAAATGACAGCTTTGTCAGGTGGCTGTGTCACAACCACACACATGCAGACATATGCACACATAATACAAATATTCACAGAGGAAAACTTGGGACGTGCATGCCATCTGCTCATATGTGCAGGCACAAGAGACGCAAATGTCTCAGCCAAGAAACAGTGAACAGAGTTCAAGTTTACATCCTTTATATTTCTGGCAGACGCAGCATGTCTTAGACAGTGTGATAAAACTGTTGCAAACAAAACACCTCCTCATCAAAAGGGGCTAATAAAGTCTTCAATATACTTAAGTGTAGCCTTAGATAAATAGAATCCCCATTTCCCTGTGCATTGGTGTTCAGTTGTCCAAAGTGTATTGATGTACTTATTGACATTCAATAAAGGGAAACCCTCTCAGCAAACCACAGAGTAGTATAAATCCTGTACACTTCTAGAGTGTGCACAAGGAGCAACTTTCCTTTAACACGATTACTAGACAGCAATAATGTCACAGTGTGTTTGAACCAATTTTGATTTACAAGTGGACAACATGTTGCCTTTTCATCAGCTTATTATTATTAAGTGGTCTGTATATATGTGTTTCCCTGGACAATCCTCCCTCTTGCTTCACTCTTAGTGAGGTATTGATCCTCCCAGTGTACCAGCCCCTCCTGATTTCATTAGGCTAGCTGCTGTTAATTACTCCACACTCTAACCTTTTGCTGTTTCATTTGGACCGACAAATTGGGTGAATTAAAAAAGGGGAGGTAGAAAGAAGTGAAGAAAAAAAAGGGAAAAAAGCTCCCTAGCAGCTGTGGCATTGGGCCCCCTCCCTCTCTGTGGCGCTTGTGTCAGAATCCCAAGTGGTGTAATAATTAAAAAAGTTCATCAATGTTCTCTTTGCTCATCAAATTATGCAGAAGGAGGCTACTCCAGTAATTGTTGCAGAGGATTCATTTATGAAAACCATACCGGCTAGATCTAGTATAGTTGTCTGGGGAATTGGAGAATGATGCCTTTTTCACTTTATGTATCTGTAAAAGGTTCTCAACTTCAAGCAGGCTTATCATTAAAAGACATTTTATTCATTTATGCATGTTTATTTACAAGGATCATGTGACAGACATAACTGACTTCTAAATTTTGTTTTACACCGATTCAAAATGCAGCATCCCTTTTCACTGACACACCAATTTGTCTTCTTAGTGAAGGTATTAAAAGAGTATGATATGACACATAGCTGCAAAGTTATAATTAGACTTACTTTAATACCTTATGTCATGAGATTACATGTGCAGTGCATGGCATCTAAAGCATACTTTAATCGCACGGGATGTAATTGATTAACCATATGAGACTGGGAACAAGATGACGAGGATGATGCTCTAAATCCATGTTCACCAATACAGCCACTTCCTACACATCAAGGGATTATTGACAGAAATTACTACCAGCTGTAATTGCTGACTTACAATCATCAGATAATTTCTGGCTTGGTGTATCGTGTTTATGCGTATAAGTGAGTTAAAAACATTCTCACTGCTATGACTGCTTTAAGTAATCACCTGCTTTAAAGTGGGACAATGTTTCAACATGGATACATTACCATCTGAGCAAGAGACATTTATAGGATCTTCTAGATCCTTAATAGGAGAGATGCCCTTTCCTCAAGGTTGAGTACATTCTAGTTGAAAATATTCTACTGTACATGATTCAGAAGAAGCCATTCAGAGTACTCCCTTTGGCTGAGATAATAACTTCATCATAATTAGCTCGTGGTGCTCAGGAGTGTTGAATTGTCGGTTGCAGTGGGATCTGGGCTGATTTATTGCTTGATTTAATTACGTATCAAAATTCAATTAGACATGCTTTCAACCAAATTCAAAGTGAGTTTTGTCAAGCTGTCCCTTGAAATCAGATGCAGCTTGAAGGACATCCTTCATAATGTGGTGACATCTAACTTAATAATTATCGCTTACCAAAAATCATTCATGTGTTAAGAGATGAAGATAGAAAAAAAACAACAAAAAAATGCTATTTCACTTTAAGAGAAGATCTGCTTTTTTTTACCCTTCCATCTCTTGTTTCACATCTCAACTGACATCAAACAGCATCAAATAGTGTGAAACAGACCTTGATTCAGTACTGATGTGAAGAGGGTTGCAGGTACTTTACCAAGTGAAGATACATGACAAAATGCTCTTTGAGGTTGACTACGGCTGAGGAAGTGTCTGGCTTTCTTTACCCACATCACTCACTGCCTGCTCACCCCCTTTTGCTCCAGACTACACTAGGGAAAAAAGGGGAGCTGTTTTGAATAAGTGTCACACCAGCCTCCAAGAGCTACATTGATCTTTACTACTATGCAAATTCAGGATGTCATGGTGTCTATGCTAAGAAGCCAAGGAAGGGAAGGAATATTTCAGCCGGAGGTCTCTGACTCAAGTGTAGTTCTTTACCAGTATTGTAAATACACTCATTGACAATTTTATTAGGTACACCTTGGTAATACTGTGCAGGGCCCATTTCGACCCTCAGAACTGCCTAGAATTTTTTGAGGCATTGATTCAACAAGGTGGTGGCAATGTTCCGTAGAGACTTTGATTTGACAGGAGAGTTTTTGCTGTGACACAAATGCTGTGAACATCCCACTTCACTTCATCCCAAAAGTTTTATTAGGCTGTGATCTGGGGACTGTGCAGACCATTGGATGAAATAAAGTAATTTCCTGGAACCTTCTTGAGACAATGACAGATTAAATAGCTTGAAAAATCCAACTGACAAAACCGTATGCTGTCAATATGAAGAGTTGCATGTGGTCAGCAACAATGTTTGCTGTATTTATACAAGCAAAATTATTTTAAATACACCGTGTGCTGGCAGACAAAAGGCTTTTTTCTGCATTCAGTCAAGCTCCTATTTGTTTCCTACTATATCCAATATTCATTGCATTGCAAAGATGCATACTTTGCCTTTCATCACTATCAACACACTAACCCCAGTTATGGTCACCTTGGCTAATGTTTCAGTATGCTTGCCTCTTACTTTTTGCTTTGTGCTTGTCTTACAAATGTGCACCAATATTGTACAGTTGTAACAGGATCAACTGTGCAGAATATGCATTTTTGTGCCCACCCACCCCCATAAATGATGTCTGCCTTTAACTCTCCCTTTTTGTTGACATACTTCATGGGAGAGGTAAGTGATGTTGTGCTGTCCTTTATTGCAGTTTGTTTATCAGTTTGGACTGACTGGACAGTATGGTAACACAATTCTGTAATTTAATTTGTGTAGGAGCTTGAGTTATCATCACAATTGACCGAAGGATATTTTCTTTTCATTTACTTCTGTCAGGTACGTTTTCTGTGTTTTTATTGCGTTTGCTGCAACATTGCTGCTCCCCTTTTGTTCTCATACTTCATGGAAGAGGATCCTGAGTTAGCGTGAGTTAGCACGCTAACTCAGGATTGACCGGAGGATATTTTATTTTCATTTACTTCTGTCAGTTGCCGGAATAAACGGTGGCCTCCAGCTCGTCTGAGCCGGTTACACTGTTACAATACACAACAACTAAAGCGTTACTTTTGTGCTACTAAGGTTAGCTGAAACAAAAAAGAAACAATTAGCTCTGCTATGTAGCTATTGCTAACAGTCACATTTATCAGATTCTGGCATCACATCATACTTAAACTATAGTCAACTTGTATCTATTAACAGTGACATTTCAAGCCCCATTTTTGGTGTGGATAACATGGACATGCAACGTGCGTCAAATACGATAAAAAAAAAAATAGATTTGTGTTTATCCATTGGTGGACAGAGAAATCAAGTGAAAAGACACCAAAAACAATTCCTCATATTCACTTTGCTATTCTATATTATGCTACATACAGTTAGATGTTGCTGCGAGTAAGATAAACCAAAAGGACGGATGAGAACAACAGGCAGTATTTACCATGTCCTTTTAACAAATACAACTATATCAGTTACAACTATATGTTACTGCCTTGTTGACAAGTACCCTTAACTCTTCCTACAACCTTTTCCCACAAGATTGACCACCAGTGGCAGAGCAGAGAATTGTAGTTATTAATATCCTCTAAACTTTGTCACTTAAAAGATTTTTTTTAATTATGCTATATATTGATCACTACGATTGAAAAACACTTGAGAAATCTATAAAGTATGCTGTGGCCTTAGGAATATTTTGTATTTATGGGCCTAATTGTGCCAACAAAACATTTCCTACCACATTACCCCATTAACATCAACACACTCTATAATGCTGATACCAGGCAGAATGGATCAATGGATTCATGCAGTTTAATCTAATTTTTATCATCTGCATTTTGCAACAGAAATATAGATTTCTTAGAGGAGGAACATTTTTTTAACACTTCAGTTATTTAGTTTTAATATTCATGTGCCTAATGAAGCTTATACAGTCTTGGTCATTTCAAAGTTTTTTTTTGTTTTTTTTTTTTGGTCTAGACAGATTTTCACACCAATCCAACACTACAGCAGCTGCTGTCACTGATTAGTCCTCCTTACATCAGAATCAGTGAAAAAAAAAGTGGCGTAGCATTCGACTAGAATGAAATTAGACATACTTTGGATGTTGGTGACTAGTCTGTCCTCACAAGAAAAACAACACTATAGCTCTAAAATTCAGGCCAGTAAAAACAACCTATAGTAACATTTGAGTGACAGACACCATTAAGTAGCTGTTAAGTATACCTGAATAAGTGATGCAGTACAGATGATGTCAATACAAGGTGACTTCCTCATTAGGAAGAGATGTGTTGGGTGGATGGCTATGTAGTTAAATAGCAAAAAGTCGGTTTACCCGCAAGAGACAACTGTTAGACCGCTTTTCTCCCTACCATTTCCTGTAAGTTGGGACATTTTTTTGTAAAAAAATGTAACAATGTTAGTGTGTTGCAAATTTTAAGTACTAACTACATTTCAAGTGATAATTTTAACCCTAATCATGATCTTTCACCCTAACTAAATGGTTTTTGTGCCTAAACCTTTACAACAGCGTTGACACACCATAAAACATCATTATTTTTTAACAGTGATTTATAATGGTTTTGGATAGTGGCATTTTAAGCACTTATTTTGGAAAGTGGCATTTTATACTACTGTGTCATTCTGGAGTGCAGGTACAATCAACCTATGCAGTCGTTTAATTATGAGGATGTGTTGTGGTGACACATGCTTGAAGTCTACAGGTTTAGTTGGACAATAAGTGAACCTCTCAACCCAGTCTGCATGGTCTTGTCTGCCTACATGGTGAGTCACAATGTTCTTGACTCACTGTCTGGAGGAGTGAGCTGCATTAATGGGAGGTGTGTGTAATAATGTGGCCACTAAGTGTACTGTCAAATAGGAAACATGGTGGAGAAGAGAATGGGAAGGCCCCTTGATATGTCAAGTTTATCAAGATTTCCTTGTAAAGTGAATTGTTCATCCGTTTGATCTACTTCCCTCCCTCTTGAAATGTCTGACAGTTTTCTTCATTGAGACTGGCAGAGGCATTGTCCATAGATTGCCATGTGCAATGGCATACTGTATCACAAGCTTGTGTTTGAAAAAGCCAGAATCATCGTCATTCACTGACAAATATGAAGCACAATGATGATACTGATTAATGATTCACAGAACATTTATGGAAATGATCTCCTGAAAACTGGGATTGATAGCCAAATGGTTGGCTGTAATGTCATTTAGCTAATTTCATCTGGGTTTGAAAAAATGTACTTGCTGCTATTCTTCACATATCGCCACAAGCGTAAAGATTTCACAAAGAAGTTTGTGAAATATTAACAATCCAAATGGCCATGGCCTTGTTATAAATTTCAATGAAACCCCAGAACATGAAGTGATAATACTTTATTAATGTCTCTAAGAAAAATAGCCTTTTCTCTGCTGAAGTGTTGATGGGTGTCACTTCAGAAAGACAGTATTGGATTCTGTTACAGTTATATGTAATCTGATCACTAGACAGAGATACATGTTTATCTTTAGAGATCAAATTCATTAGAGATAATTGTGCATTTGTGTGTGTAAGGAATGTGTGTACAGCTACTGCCAATCAAAAAATACTATCATTGCTGTTACCTATAGAGTGGATCAGAACCCTAACTTCTGAGAATGTTACTTTATCTGCAAAACAAATAAATCCTCTTTTAAGTGGATAAATAAATCCTTTTATATAGTTTTCTATGTTATTCTATATACTGCAATCATAATAGGGGTCACCAAAACAGCTTACAGGTTAAATATAACTGAAAGTACAATAGCTAGACTGATTATCACTGTTTCAATATTAGCATCAGCAATACATTCCTCTTTGTATTTTTCACACCTCATAAGTAAATTTGTAAGTGTTGAATGATCCTGTCAAGTGAATAAGACCACAGTTGTCAGTAGGGTTTTAATATTGTTAATTAGGTATTCCTTATGCGGTATCTTCATTTTTTTAATCATTTGCTCTCTACAATGGACAAAGTAAGTAGGAATAGTGCAGGTCATAAAAGCAATGAGACACAGGCAAGGTCATGTGTTTACTTCTCCCAATGAAACGACAATAAAAGTAAAAGAACAGATAGTAAAAGTGGCCAATAGAGATAAGGAAGGAGGAAGAAAAAAACATAGGTTGCTGCTTAATTACAACAACATTAGATGTACCCTGAACACAAGACGTATTTTGACCATTGCTGCTACCGATAAAATATTAACAGTCAACATACTCAATATTCAGGAAGACACACTACTTCTTCCACCATCTCCGGTGAGACCAATGCCAACTTCATGAATATTTTCTCAGGTAATCCATATGAATGTGAAAGCCAAGCGAGATGATTACTTACCATCTTCGGTTACAGAAAATCCTTGTCTACATAAACTCTCTATATACACTAGCAACCAGGGGTGTCATGCATTCAATTCTTTTTGTTGGGGCACAGTTTCTCAATGCATATCTTAATGTTCACACCAAACCAAGTTGTTACCAATAATCATCTGTTGTGTGTATATGTCTGGCCTTTGCACTGAAGTTCTCTGAGAAGTTTAGTATGAAGTCAAGAAGTTGTGATATGTAGCACAACAGGCTAGTGAAGCTCTGTAAATGGAATTGTGTTCCCATATGATCTTTGGACCAATTTACAAACAAGCTATGGTAACCACTCAACTTCCAAAGATGAAGTAACTTGTCACCCAGTGCAACAATATGACTCATTCATGTATTTTTAATAGTTTCAGTCAACAGCTGAGGTCTGTGGCACAGAGGAATACTATATAGCAAGCTTTGGATACTCACACAAAACTTATTAGTAGGATGAATTCATTGTTGGTTTGGTTCTGCCCATGAGATGTATTGACAAGAAGAAAAATATAGAAAATTGACAGCTTTATCCTTTAAGGATTTCTAAACATACAAAAAAGCCAGTGAAGCTAAATACCGGGTCAGGCCATTTTTCTATAATGTTCACAAATGGTAACTTCTATGTACAGAATACATTTTATTAAATATTTTCTTCGACTTACAACTTGTTACCAAGTAACTGTCAACTCTTGAGAAGAAAGAGACAATCCTTCTTGCAAAGGCAGTGGCATAGCCTTGATAAAACATTGATAAAGCACAGAGACAAGGCTCACATTGATATCCCCATTTGCTCCATGCATATCTTTGCTTAAATATGTTGATGTCAGTTTTTCTGGCAGAGCAGTCAGTTAAAAGTGTCAAAAGCCACTGAGCACAGAGCTGTCTCTCTTCCCCAGACTGCCTCACCCTTTTGGGGTCCATCACCATCACCAAAACAAACTTCTCCTCACTGCCAGGGTAATTTTTCCTCCTCTTCCACCACTGAGCAGTAGTCATATTAATATCTTTGTAAAAGGCAAATGTGTGCTCCAGGAGGCCAGTCCCATGTGCTTTTTTTCCAAACCTCTTGCTGTTTCTCTGGCCACAGCCAAGTGCATTAACATATGTTCTCACAGTGCACAGTGCTACTCTGCAATGGTAAATGCCTTATTACAGGAAGACCCGCTCTATGCTCTTCCATTGAATATCCATAAGTAGTAAAACACAGCCATATCTGCCCACTCAGAACAGTGGGGATGTGTCTCACATGACAGGGGGGGCTCCTTAACATTTAGTCAGAGGCCCTCTTTGTCAAATTGATATTCCTCCCACTCACAGTAATGGCGGGTGGTAATAGTGAAAAGTAAAGGCAATATTGCTACTGCATGGTACACACTGAGCGTAATAAGGTCATCTGCTGGTTATGTTTTTTTTTACCTCCCATATTTATGCCTTTTTAGCATGCAGAGTCAAATTCTCTCAGTATGACTTACATCTCCAAAGACTACACCAGTGTGAAATATGCAAAGGCAGAGGGTGAGAAAAATATCCTGAGCAATGTAGCATGTTCTTGCCTTGCGAGCTTACATGCTTGTAATCATTTCCAAACTGCAATTTCCTCTTATTATTCCATTTGGGTTTTTTTTTTATATTTCCTTTCTGTCTGAAGTATTACAAAGTATTTCAGGATCATGAAATCTATGTCATGGAATACAAATACTTGTGCAAAATTGGAAGATGACACTCACTTTTGTCTAAATAGTCTTTTGGCGATTATGCACAAACTACAGTACACTCAAGAAAGCAAACTAGAGGGAAGAAAAATAACGAGGCACATTGAAACACCTCTCATAGTATGGCGGGCAATTCTTGACAAGACGTGTTTGCAGTTGTTTTAATTCATGAGTATGAACTGTGTTTAAAATTTAAATAACATCATCTGTTCATAACAAAGAGGTGATGACATCCAAGAAAATACTTGACATATTAACATGAGCATATACAGGGAAAGTGTTGCTTGTATGATAACTATAAATTGTGAAACTGGAGAACAGATGACACACCCACTGTGTCTGCCAAAGCAGCTTGCTGATGAGCATGTTGATTGCTGCTAAAATACTACAGCTTTGGACAGAATGTGTTTTTGGATAGCAACTGGCCACTGAGGTCATTTGAGTTAGTATGCTTGTGGCAGTTTTTACAAGATTTATTTTTCATTTCTAATTTGGGCAATCTTTGTTCTGTCTGCTAGAGAGACAGCTGTGCTGTGTTGATCTGAAGACAAATTCTAAAAGAATGTGTATCAAACACTACAGAGAACTTGTCTTATTCTTGCACAAAGAACTGAGGGCTGGCATCCATGTCATCCCACAGCACTGCACTGATTTATAATGGTAGGGAGAAAAAATAAGAGGCCAGGATACATCACTGAAACATGAAGGCATTGAATAATACTTTGCTCATGAATAAAATCATTAAAAGAAGCTCTTTCATAACTTAGACCATAACCATGAATCTTGAGTGTTTTATGATTAATGTTTCATCTATAAATCTATAAATTAAAGGTTTTATATTTTGATGGTTTTTATTTATATATTTATTTATGTTTTTAGTAATGTATTATTTTATTCTGCATTTGACAGGCCAGATCACCTGAGGACACAACTGCTGTTTGCTCAAACTTTTTAGATCTATTTCTTAGGTAATCTAGTTTGGGCTGCACCACTGTGCAAACTAATGAAGCCTCAAAGGCTTTATTTAAATCATTAAACATGGAAATCTAACTTCATTTTTTTTTTGTTTGTTTGTTTTTTGTTTTTTTTTTCTAATGGCAACCAATTATATGGCAACAACCTGGCCAGCAAAATCAATGTCTGTGAAACAGAAGGCAGTTGCATTGTTTATGTTTCTACCAGGGGAATTTCATGCCTGTCCAAGTATTATAAGTTCTTGACAAGAAAAAAGGAACAAACAAACTAACAAACAAACAAAAACATCTGTAATCCTCTAGCTATAGCTATTTATTCATTTGGAGGAAAATATATCTCACTATAAAAAATATTTTGAAAAATTCAAACCTGGCGATGGGCACAAGCTGTCAGTTTCTACCACCTACCATTAGTCTTGGCACATATCCTCAAAATCACTTATTTAATTAGAAGTAATTTGGGTCTAAATTAAACAGCTCACTATTCTTTGTTTAATTTAAATTTCTTACATTACAGATCAAAACTGTGACTGGTCAAAATATTCTCAAATTCATGCACCAAATAATTAAAATGCCACTATCATCCAGCTGTCACAAGCCACATGTTTTGATCTCACTAATCTTTAAGAGATTTTTAAAAACTTTTCTGTTAAAATATGTGATGTGGCCAGACCTGAGTGGCTGTTTAGTAGGAGGCAGACACAGGAAACCTTGTCCAGGTATCACAAAGTGTTTTATTTACATCAGTGGAGTCCATGTTGCACATGTAACAAAATCAAAAAAAAATGTACAAAACAAAAAAAACTCAAAATAATTAACTTGGCCAAACTGATCAAACTCAACTCATGTAACTCAACTTATAACTTACATCATGTGCACACAGCTACACACTGATGTACTAACCCCCTGACAGTCAAAAAGCAACTGCTTAAATAGGCCCTTCCATCAAGGTCTAGAGGAACTCTGGACTGTACCATTACTGCAGGTAAATCCTATCTCTTTACTACTCACAGGTATAATATAATAAAGTTATTAAATCTCACCAATCACAAAGGTAAGCCCTTTTCTATAGCTTCCTAACAACCCACTTGCAACATATGTACACAAATCAAAATCACAGTAAACAAATGACTTAAGCTAATTCACCATCACCCCTCCCCACATGATCCAACCTAGTGACATCACCAATGATGTCACTCAGTGCATAAATACAGGTCATCATTGGGTGCCTCCTCCTTTTGTCTGTGGAGCACATGGTGAGTATGGTGAGTAACACAAAGAGTGATTGAATAATGAAACAGAACTAAGTCAATAAATAACTAAACTTAATACTTGTCAGTGTTTTACTTTAACCCAAAATGTTGTTGAATGTGAACTGTAACCAAACATAATACAAACTACAAACAAACCCGGGATAGTAAGAGTCTGCAAATGAAAAGTTACTGAACATATGGTTAAACAACAGTGAACAAGCATGGTTAAATATGTAAGCTATGATAGTATGATGGTAAAAGTAGGGACAAGTGGTGTACCCTCACCCACTTTGTCACACACCCCCCCCCCCCCCCCCCCCCCCTTAAGACCGTTACTCCTCAGAGTCACGGGACAGGAAGTCAGCGATGACATTCTTGTGTCCTGGTCTATACTGGACCTGAAAACGATAAGGTTGGAGAGATAAATACCATCTGGTGATTCTAGCATTAGTGTCTTTCATCTTATGGATCCACTGCAACGCACGATGGTCAGTCTCCAGAACAAACTCTTTACCAATGAGGTAATATCTCAAAGTGTCTAAAGCCCACTTAATAGCCAGAGCTTCCTTTTCAATCGTCGAATACCTCATTTCCCGTGCGAAGAGTTTCCGACTGATGTACTGCACAGGCAACTGGGTTCCCTCTCCTCCTTGCAGTAACACAGCTCCAAGCCCTACTCCAGAAGCATCTGTCTGAACAGTAAAAGGAAGAGTGAAATCTGGACATTGCAGCACAGGTTCTTGACACAGACAGTTTTTCAAGTCTTTGAAAGCATTTTCACTTTCCTGAGTCCACTTAAGCTTTACTGGGCTGGATTTACAAGTCATCTCAGTTAGTAAAGCAGATCTTGATGCAAAGTTGGGGATGAGTCGGCGATACCAGCCTACTAACCCCAAGAATGACCGTAGCCTCCTCTTGGTGTTAGGTAGCGGTGCAGCTGCAATTGCCTCAACTTTTCCTACCTGAGGTCGAATACCTCCACCTCCAATCACATAGCCAAGGTACTGAACCTCAGACTTAGCAATGTGACACTTCCTGGCATTGATCACCAAACCAGCATTTTGGATGCGTTGGAAGACATCACCCAGATGTTGCACATGCTCCTCCCACGTCCGACTGTAGATAACAATGTCATCAATGTAGGCTGCTGCATAATCCTCTGCTCCTCTCAACACTTCATCCACAAGCCTCTGAAATGTTGCTGGTGCTCCATGCAAACCAAAGGGCATCATTCTGAATCTATACAGGCCACTTGGTACTCTGAATGTGGTGAAGTCCTTTGAAGCCTCTGTTAAGGGCACTTGCCAATACCCTTTGCAGAGGTCAAGGGTCGTCAGAAAGTTAGCATTTCCCAAACGCTCAATAAGTTCATCAACCCTTGGCATTGGATAGGAATCGAAGGCAGAAACCGCATTCAACTTAGAAAAGTTCACACAAAACCTCAGTTTAGGATCATCTTTCTTTGGCACTAGCACCACAGGGCTACACCACTCACTATGAGAAGGCTCAATGATTCCTGTAGCCAGCATCTCCTCCACTTCTTGTTTGAGTTCAGGAACGAGCCTGGCTGGAATGCGACAGGTGGTGTCCCTAATCAGCTGCTGCTCTGGTGAACGCAAACGGATTTCATGTTCAATGAGGTGTGTACAACCTGGCTTTTGACTGAAAAGCTCTTTTGCCATGTGGGCTTGCAGCTCCTGGCGTTTGTCTGCCGCCAGATGACTCAAATCTGGTAACACTGGAATTTCTGTTGTAGTTGGAAAATACTGCTCCTGCAGCTCTTCCTCATCCACGACTGTGCGTGCCCAGAAGGCTCTAGACTGCTCTTGTTCAACCCACTCTTTCAGCAGGTTCACATGGAAGACTTGATGCTTTTTCCGGCGGTCTGGCAAAAAGAGTTCATAGGTAACTGGGCCTGTCTTTTTTGTGACCTTGTATGGTCCCTGCCACTTGGCCAGGAGGCCACTGTCTGATGTTGGCAGCAGTAGGAGAACTTTCTGGCCCTCCTGGAGAACTCTCCATCTTGATGCTGTGTCATACCTCTGCTTCTGTCGCTGTTGTGCCTGGCCCAGATTGTCATTTGCAAGTTCTTGAAATTGCCCCAGTTTGTCTCTCATCTTCAGAACATATGACAGCTCACTGCACTGCTGTTGTGGCATAGGGCCCTCCCAGGCCTCCTTCAAGACGTCCATTGGACCTCTCACTGAGTGTCCATACAGCAGCTGGAAAGGTGAAAACCCAGTTGATGATTGTGGGACCTCTCTATAAGCAAACAGCAAGAATGGAAGCCACTGGTCCCAGTCTGACCCTGACTCACTAACAAATTTCCTCAGCATGGACTTGAGGGTCTTATTAAAGCGTTCAACGAGGCCATCTGTCTGAGGATGGTAGGGACTGGTCCTCACACCTTGAATTCCCAGCAGCCTGTAAACCTCCTTCAACATGCTTGAAGTGAAATTGGTGCCTTGGTCAGTGATGATCTCCTTTGGGATTCCAACTCTTGAGAACAGTTGAATGAGGCAGTTGACAATCTGGCGGGCCTTAATCTTCCTCAGAGGAAAAGCTTCAGGGTATCTTGTAGCATAATCACAGATGACCAATATGTACTTGTGGCCTGCACCACTCCTTTCTAGGGGGCCTACAATGTCCATGGCAATGCGTGAAAAGGGCGTGTCAATGATGGGCATACTTATCAGGGGAGCCCTATCTCCTTTCCTACCTGGTGCTGTCAACTGACACTGTGGACAAGACTGACAATATTTTACTGTGTCAGCATACTGCTGGGGCCAGTAAAAACGGGGGACCATCCTAGAGAATGTTTTTGTCTGTCCTAAGTGTCCTGCCCAAGGGATAGAATGGCTCAGGTTAAGGACTGTGGGCCTCAAACTCTGGGGGATGACTAGCTGATCACCAATCTGACTGCGTCGATACAATATACCTCCTTTGACCACAAATACTTCCTTTTCTTTCCCTGTCACTTGGGTTGACTCAGGCTTGCATCTAGAGAACAAAGTTGTGAGAGTGGGGTCCTGTCTCTGCAGCTTAGCAACGTCACTTGGAATGAAAAAAGGGTCAGGCTCTAAAGGCTTAGATCCCTGCTCAGCTACCTTTGTCCCCCTGACTCTGTCCTGTCTCCTCTGGCTCCTGCTTTTTCTCTCCTTAAACTGTTTGATATGCTCCACCTCAGGCACTTCCTCCCCTGAAAATGGTAACTCCTCCCATGCTACTGCAGCACTAGCCTGTTCCAGCTTACCTTTGGACCTTGTGACTGCTAGCAAGCTTTCACTGGTACAACCAGCCCTAGCCTCACGAGACTGCTTAGCTATCAACTCAGCAAGGATGGGAAGATCGTAGCCTAACACAACCTGATAGGGCAGTTGCTCCAATACCCCTACTGATAGCAAGTAAAGTTGGCCTTCAACGTGGATAGCTACCTCAGCTATGGGGTAACCTACTTTGTCACCATGGACACAGAACACATCCACTGTCCCTCCACAATAAACAACATCCCTAGGGAGACTATCCTGTCTGACTAGGGTGCGGTTACTTCCTGAATCTAGAAGGGCTACACAGGGTCTGTCTTCAATTAACACACCTATTGTAAGTTCCTCACCTTGACAATCTGTGACTTCTTCCCTCTCCAGCTCGCTTACCACTAACTTGGGAGCAAAACACATGTAGTTCTTACTAACATGGCCCCTAGGACAGTCTGCCTTAAAATGACCTGTCTGACCACAAGAGTGACACACTAAGGGGGCTCTATTTCTAGGTTCAAATTTAGCTGAATTTGAGGGGAAGGAACTATGTCTTGTGTTTCTGGCTTTAAAGTCACTGCCACTGATAGGCTTACCCGAAGGGGTGGGTGGGCGGGACTTGGCTGGAAGATACTCTTTTGATGGACGGCGGGCAGCCAGGAAAGCTTCAGCCAATTCTGCGGCCTCTTTGGAAGTTTTTGGGTTCCGCTCTTTAATCCATGTGCGAAGCTCAGGATTCAGGACTCTGAGGAACTGCTCCATGATGATGGTATCTCCAATCTGTTCCTTTGTCTTTTCCTTGGGCGCCATCCACTTGTCATACAAGTCTTTAAGGCGGACCTGAAGCTCTTTAGGTGTTTCCTCTTCTGCTGGCACACTCGAACGGAATCTCACTCAGTAGGTCTCTGCACTGATTTCGAACTTCTTCAAGACCGCACACTTTACTTTTGCATAATCCATGGTGTCATCAATGTCCATAGCTACATAAGCAGAACGGGCTCGACCAGTGAGCAATGGCGCCAGGTGAAGAGCCCACTCTTCCTGCGGCCACTGACAGGCATGAGCAATTCTTTCAAAGGTGATTAAATAATGTTCAATGTCCTCACCATCACTGTATGGCTGCATTTTGGGGCTTTTCCAGTTTGAGGGCCTCACCAGGCTGGAACGCTGACCTCCATTAGCCAACTGTGATGAGTCAACCTCCGGCCTGCCTTGGATTGCTGAGATTTGAGGAGGCTCCGCTGTCAGCTCAACAGAGGGGGTGGGTGTGGGTGTGGTTGCTGAATCTCCCATCAGCTGCTGACGATCCTGGCGGTCCTGTTGCACCTCATGTTGGAGCTGGGAAAATTGGTGCTGGATTCGCTTCCACCTCTCCTCCTGTCGTTTGCGCTCCTGCTCTATCCTGGCATCACCATCAGCCTGCTGTTGCACCAGACGTCTTAGAAGACTTGCCAGATCAGCTATACTCTCTTGCTCCTGGGCTTGACCACCTGCTGCCCCCTGCTGGTGACAGACATCTTGAGGCACCTCTGGAGGACACTCAGTTGCTTGAGGTTTCTTTTGCCTGGTTGACATTTTCTTCACTGCCTCCTACTGGCCTGGATCCCACCACTGCCACCAAATGTGATGTGGCCAGACCTGAGTGGCTGTTTAGTAGGAGGCAGACACAGGAAACCTTGTCCAGGTATCACAAAGTGTTTTATTTACATCAGTGGAGTCCATGTTGCACATGTAACAAAATCAAAAAAAAATGTACAAAACAAAAAAAACTCAAAATAATTAACTTGGCCAAACTGATCAAACTCAACTCATGTAACTCAACTTATAACTTACATCATGTGCACACAGCTACACACTGATGTACTAACCCCCTGACAGTCAAAAAGCAACTGCTTAAATAGGCCCTTCCATCAAGGTCTAGAGGAACTCTGGACTGTACCATTACTGCAGGTAAATCCTATCTCTTTACTACTCACAGGTATAATATAATAAAGTTATTAAATCTCACCAATCACAAAGGTAAGCCCTTTTCTATAGCTTCCTAACAACCCACTTGCAACATATGTACACAAATCAAAATCACAGTAAACAAATGACTTAAGCTAATTCACCATCACCCCTCCCCACATGATCCAACCTAGTGACATCACCAATGATGTCACTCAGTGCATAAATACAGGTCATCATTGGGTGCCTCCTCCTTTTGTCTGTGGAGCACATGGTGAGTATGGTGAGTAACACAAAGAGTGATTGAATAATGAAACAGAACTAAGTCAATAAATAACTAAACTTAATACTTGTCAGTGTTTTACTTTAACCCAAAATGTTGTTGAATGTGAACTGTAACCAAACATAATACAAACTACAAACAAACCCGGGATAGTAAGAGTCTGCAAATGAAAAGTTACTGAACATATGGTTAAACAACAGTGAACAAGCATGGTTAAATATGTAAGCTATGATAGTATGATGGTAAAAGTAGGGACAAGTGGTGTACCCTCACCCACTTTGTCACAAAATACAACTATGTTTTCTTGTTTTTCTTTTAACCAAATCAGCACAATGTTATTGTCTTCTCGCTGGCTGTGGCTTTTCAACCCATCAAGAAAATGCCAAATCTTTTGGATCACTTCCAACTGGCCATCATTGTCTTGATGGAAGTCACTTTTCATCTTCATTCAGTAAATAAAGACGATGTTAAAGTTACAGAAAACCTGACATAAAATTACATTTTAGTATTACCCATAGAAAATACTATAGAGTAATACTCCTACTAAATCCCCACACCCTGAGCTTTCAGTCAAAACCCCCACTTTTAAATTTGATGTAGATGAAGGAAATATGGGAGGCACATGTATCATGTCCAGACTTAAAAAAAAATCCTCTTGGAGCCATACCTTAACACCAACAGGAAGTCAGCCATTTTGAATTTACTTTGCAATTTTTGCTCAGTTTTTTTTTTTTTTTTTTTTAACTTTTTTTGACTCGTCTTAGATAATTTATCAGAGTGACTTCAAAAGTGGTCGGTGTCATTTAAAGATCTTTGCAATGAAAAGTTATTAAAGTCTTGAGTTTTGTGGCATGCCAGTCAGTTTGCATGTTTTGCTATGACACAGGCAGTTGTTGTTACTCCACTGGTGTGGTCTACACATGATATACAGCAACACTCTCTAGCACTACATAGTGGACACTAAGTGATGTTTAATGTCTTCATGCAACATTCAATGCACAAAGGAAACTTCATGAGAATATCAGAAAACATTTCTTTGTGGACACACAATCATGTGATTAGTCTTTCAGCTAGTTATCTGTAAATCTGTAATTTTGTTGAATATGCATTAAGTCCCAGCCCACTTCTGGTGTATTCACTTTTGAGGTCATGAAAACAAAAGACAGTATGTTCACCAGCTGAGGTGATAGTTCAGGGGTTAAGCTGTTGTCTATGATACAAAGTTATGAGGTTTGAATCCTCAGATGAGTAAGTTCTACGTGCCAACAATGTAGCAATTCAAATGCTTATTGAAATAGAAGGGTGCCTACTGTGAACCCATGAAAATTTTCTTTTATCATTATTTTTCTCTGCTAAAAGTGTGCAGCAAAAAACAGAAATTGGCAGATGGGTTGCAAATTCTACCCACTACCCATACATATAATGACACTCATTGACCTCACGGTGAAGCTGTAATGATCAAGTTTACGTTTTCACAAATTATCTTGAAAATGACTTGGCCTAGAGTCAAAATTCTTTCATCATTGTAATCTCTCAAATCATCTGCTCTAAAAATGTACATTTTTGTGATTTTGCAACTGCTTGGATCCTGGTCATTGCTGCTTGCAGCTATCTTTTCCCAAATTATGTTCAGTAGGTACTATGCAAATCACAATTTAATAACATATTAAATTGTTAAAAAAATGAACATAGTTTAGAAAGTTTTCAGTCAAGACAAAAAAGCCACATAGGATGTCATCAACATGCTGTAAACACATAAACCCACAGCAGTTGCGTGTTATGTAGCGTAAGTTGCTAATGGATAACATTACACTGACTCAGTGACTAATGCCAGGTAAGCCTTAACATTGTAATATGTCTCACTAATGTTGCAATCCACATTACCTTCACACACTGCCAAAAATACAGTCTGATGGATTTTAGTATGCATCTGCTTAACATAGCAGAGAGGCTGTTATATAAATGAAAACAGTTAGGAAGCATCTGGCAATGAAGGCAGAAACTATTAGTGCTAATTGTGATAAAATAAATTCAGCGATGAGAGATAGTTTAGTTCTTTTTAGTGTAGGCATAGTGACACTAACTCTACTGTTACCATACTTTATAGCGGTCAACCTCTTAATGTTAGAATATTGAATAGCAGAAACAAACAGTGATAATAGAAAAATGAAGCTAATCTCAACACAAAACACCACTTCAACATGTTACTGGTGGAGTAAAGCAGACAACATCTCAGAGTCATCTGTCAATTCACTTCTTTCCATTTTATTATTGTTGGATCACGACGGATTACTTTTGTCTGACTCCACTTTCTTTTTTGAACTGCTGCCCTCCGGCTAATCTTGTGTTTTTCTTGTTGCTTTTAATGCTCAACGCTCTGGTTGGTGGTAGCTGTTGAATTCCCCCCAACATGTTTGTTACGATCACCATCCTTCACGTCATCTGACTGCTTCAGAAAACGTAGGATTTAACAGCCAAAACGAAAGCATGGTTGGGTTTGATAATTATTTTTATTGCATAGAAATCTAACGTAAGTTGTTTTTTTTATATATATATATATATAAGAAAGAATTTAATTTTTGTACATTTAAAAGTTATATAGATTTACTACTTCAGTGCAAGCAACATATACATTTTTTCAATAATAATTATTTATTAATTGTTCCTCAGAATTAATTGTATGAAAATTTTATGTTAAAATCTTAGGGTAAAAGCTTGACTTAAGTATAATCAATATAATCTTCTCAAGACACATATGGCCTAAAACTGTGATTGATCACGTGGATTCTTTTTAATTGTTTTGAATCTTTCTTCTCATGGTGCATGGTGCAAGTTCATTATCATTTACATTCTCTTCATTCATGTTACATCTGTCATTTTTATTTAATATCTCCCCTTGCTTGATATGGTGATTCTATTTTAATGAATGACTGTTTATTCAGATCTATGCAAGTGGCATTTTGTAAGTTATCATTTGAAAAGAGTAATTTATATAATTCTGTTATTCTTTAATTTCACTGTAGTCTTAACAAACATTGTATGTCTTGAGTTCTGCATTGTGATTTTATCAGGATGCATTATGTTCATTGTTGACAAGAGAAAACATGGTGATGGTGATGCGATGTGAACACCTTGTGCACTCACATGACAAATATCTGCTGTTTTCTGTTGGTTATTACTGGGTCCTCCGCTCCAGTGGATTGACTCATGTACAAAGGTATATTTTGTTGCAGCAAGTCAAATGTGATAATGCTGAATTTCAAAAATGCACCCTGAGTACACCTCCTGCAGCCTTTGTGCAATCCATATGAACACCTCAAGTAGGATCTGTGAAAGTCACATTTTGCCTGCTTTAAAAATAGTCCAAATCGTTATGGTAGACTCTGGGACTTGGTATTATCCACTGGTCAGGCTAAGATGCTTATACATTAGCAATCTCGGGGATCAGGCACCTGGACTGCAGTCCTAGAGCACACAATGACTTCCCATTAATAGGTTGGGGAGCATCAGGAGAGCCCACCCTGAGCAGAGATTTCCACGTGGATATGGCCTATGGCACAGGGGTACCTGCCCCCAGCCATCTGCACTGATTTGACAAATGATTCTATATCAAAGGCCTCTGCACTGATTTGGGTGGTAATTGATTGGAAGTGAGGCCCTCAAATCCCTGATTGGTTTAGCTGGATGTAGGGGGGAGATATGCTGTGGCAAGTGAGAGGAAAGGACAAGCAGGAGAAAGAGAGAGAGAGAAAGAGAGTACAGTGCAGAGATCTGGGAAATACACTACTGAACTCTGCCTCATTTGCACTTTGAGAGAGTTCAGAATGAACTTTTGTGAGATACGCAATTTCTACACACAATATGCGAGGTGTATTTTTACAGAATCAACCATGTTGTGTTTCTGTTTATTTTTCTAATGCAACTGACAGGATATCCAATTTGTTAGTGTGTCCGTGAAGATTGGATTTCGCCATTCAAAAAGAGGAATTTGGTTAGAAATGGAATATTATTGATTTGTTCCACATGGAGGTGTGGTCTGATTCAGATATATGAGCATGGCAAGTTGGCTGAGAAGGAAGCATGGATTAAATATGTCTTCATCAATTTCCCCTGAATTTTTGATGCCATGAAACCTTGTTGTGGAACGCGTGTGTCAAGGGAGATAACATCAAACATGGAGGCTAGTCATTGTTAGTGATTCCCCTGAGGATTACAGAACCTCAACCTCATAAACCATTATAGGCAGAGCACTGTGTGAGAGTGGACGCTGGCATGAATGAATGTTTCTATGTCTATAAAATGTAATATATTACCTATCTTTATGTAAGGGGTAAATATGAAGTCCTGCTGAAGCAGTTAAAACTTACTATTTAATGTTACTGTATCAAATATGGACTGTCAAATAATCACTATCATATCAAGCAGCAGTCCACATGATGCATTAAAAAAGTGAAAGCATTTAAAGCCCTTTCAGTTATCCAACCAGTCAACTGTACAATATGGCATGTTGGATGTTTATGCATATAGGCCAGGAAACTACAGAGCTCTGTTAATGCAACTGTAAGATTGATGCTACATATATATAGAGCTACAGCCTTTACACAGCAGGCTGGCTGCACTGCATACCTTTTGCCATTTGACACAGACATGTGGTGCTTGCTAGTGACAGATGCTGCACAGGACTGGTCCCAGAGGTCACAAATGACCTTTTGGATTGTCTTTTTTTCAGTCACAAAACATTATTTGTTTGACGATGGCCACCAATGCAACCCCAGGCATCCTCATGGATCCGTGGGTTGTTGCTGCTTGTCTTCTGAGATCACATTTACCTCAAATGAATTGTGTGTGTGTGTGTGTGTGTGTGTGTGTGTGTGTGTGTGTGTGTGTGAAAGGGGCTGAGCACATGAATGTATTTGTGCATGTGGACGTACATGTTCAGGAAGATGCCTTACTAACCACCCATAGTCTGCTTGATGCCTTTAAATAAGCTCAATTGCTGCATGACTAGCCTCTTGTTTGGATGCCAGAGGGATTTTCTTTTATTATACAGAATGAATCATCATTAGGATGTGCTTATTCAGTGGCCTTTCCTTGGCTTAAAAAAATGCTGCTGCACACAGGATCTTTTAAGCATTTTATCTGTGGCAATCAGTGTGTTTACATTTGCATACTAGTCGAACTTCATGGGATAAAGTGTGCTTCAAGAAGCGGGGTGCCTGTCTACCATGTTCATCACTCAATTTTTTACATTGTTAGTTGACATTTCACAGGAGAGGTTCTCATTTTGATGTAAAAATAAAACTGTGAAATGATGTCCTGGTGTTGTACGGCTTTAGTTTACCTTAGCAATTTCAAAGCTGGCAGGAACAGGGTGCAGTGCAGGCCTCATATTGTCAGAGGTGCTTGATCCCCACCCCCATCCCCTGCCCTCTCCATCTGTCACCTAACTAGATTGCACTGTTCACAGAGACACATACATGCACTTATGCATGCATGCATACACATTCTTACACACAGTATAGACACAAATACAATTTTATTGGCCAACTGCACACCGTAGCAAAGGTATCAAAATCAACTATTTACTAGGCTATATATAACATTTTGTTGAATGAAGAAAAAACACGTGGTTAATAGTGATATGGCAGGAGTTTCTGTTTACCACATGCTACAAATGTTTTTCTATAGTTTATATGGTGTATGCATGCTCACATCCCTGTTCACATTTCATACTGGCCCTGTTTTGCCATAATGAGAAACAGTTATTCAAGCTGTACTTTCAGATGAAATCCTTGTGAAAAACTGACACAATTTTCTACCGCCTGAAGCCTCGTGTCAGAAATATGATCTTGCCCTCACCTCTTACCCTGACTGCTGTACTGTAATGATGCTCTGAGGTGAGCCCACTCATCAATTATTCACAGAATGCAAGATTTTTGCTCTTTATCTTCTCGCCAGCTAGAGGAGACCATTTAAGAAAAATAGAGGAGAAAATAAAGGAAAGAGAGAAAAAAAGCAAGAGCAGCAAGCCGCTTTGTGGATGAATAAGAGAGTTTGCGGTGGACAGACAATGCTCTCCATGTGAGTTATAATTGTAGTTTAACAATGTGCAGGCCTCTGGGATTTTCAGTATGCAATATATGGCCTTTAGACTAGGATCGCTATGGAAACCAAAGGCCCTGAACGACCTGCAGTGCCCACCCACTCGGACAGCCGTTAATCATCTTCGCTCAGATCCTGGCACTGCGGAATTTGGCCAATGTGTCAAGAAGCAATTATATATACTTAGTGCTTGGGCACCCGATCTCCTCCCTCCCCTGTTTTTCCTCGCTCTCTCACTCTCACACTCTTAATATAATCACAGAGCAGTCAGTTTAAAAGCCCTCTGTTCATTTCACTATCTATCTAGGGGGATGCACACAATGCAGATGAAGAGAAGTGTAAAAAGACAGAGGATATTCTATTCTGAGAGCCATTATAATCAGAATATTCTTTTCATATAAATCATATCCAGCCATTTACTCATTTTACCAGCCTCCTGAGCTGACTGACATACTAAATTACCCCAGCTGGCCCATTGCATTCACTGCACATATTGGGTTGGTGCGGATCATGGAGACTAATGTGAGCTGACTAGAGGGAGATTATGTTCCGCTGCTAACAGCTAAAACGTGAATAACACCATCCGCAAACCCACGGTGTTCCCCCATTACATCAGCCCTGATCAGCTGTGTAAAAATGGAAAGAGAGCAAGCCAAAGAAAGAGAGAATGAAACGTAAATGTTGAGCCCGTAAATAACAAGAGACATACATCCTCTGTGTCTCTCTTGAGAAAGAGATGTGTTCCTGTACGAAAACTTCAGCAGGTCGACTGGACTATGTTAGGCTGTAATTTCTCATCAAGTGCAAGCTAAAGATCCTTATGTGGAGGACATGCAGTGTCATTTTGTTGATTGCTTTCCCCATAATTTCCCTATGACAGAGTTTAGGGGAGTGGTATCGTGTTGTATTATTATTTACTATCCTACCACCGTCTGTAGCTTTCAGTACCGCTAAAGTTATTTTAGACAGCTAGCTGCATTAGCGATGCAGAGCGGTGTTATGCTTTGAACAGTTGATGACAGGCTGTCAGACAGCAGCCCTCCATTGGGCTCCTTTTACCAAGGTCCACTCTTGCAATAAGCCACTCTTCACCAACCGGCCCTTCATCCAGAAAAGGACACAGGCAATTTTGACACGTTTGGTGCTAAGTGAACTGAAATTGTGTGAATTTCACTACATAGCACATTATCACATTTGCAAAAGGCATGCACCAGGAGCAGGAGTTGAAGAGGAAAGTTACTTCAGTCAGAGTGTTGAGATGACTTGAAACCATCAGAGTGAAGTGATGACTTTGGCTGTGCATGCATAGGACTAATTAGCATTGAATAAATCTGCCCTTCTTGCCACATGTCAAATGAATGTATGAATCACGCTAGAATGCATACAAATGGAAATGGCAGGAACAGAAAAGAGATGCTTTCAAGAAACTGTTGTTTTTGACTTGATTTCTTTTTTTAGAATCACTGATAAACCAATTAATTTTTACGTTTCAGTAAAAAAAAAAGAAAAGAAAAGCATATGCTGAATGAAATATTTTATATGTGAAAAGCTGAGTAGGATTTTGAAATTTTATAGAGCTAATTTACAAATCTGATATGTAAACAGACACACAAACAACAACTAATAAGAACATTAAATGCTTCTGAGATATCTGCAATTATTCAACAAAATGTTGTTTGTCCCTTGCCTGAAAGCAAGTTGGATCTTACCTTATGAGGACAAATGGGGGGCGGTGAGTTAAAAGACTTCTCCGGTGTCTGGCTCAGGTTCTACAAGAAAAACACATTATCAGGGACATGTTTTCTGTGGAGGGCATCTCAGCAAATCTTCAGTGACAGAAGTTGCAGCTTATTTCCTGGTCTTTGCCATTAGCATTTTTGCAATATATTTAGTGGGGTTAAGCGATTCTCAATCAACAAGCAAGTCTTTGCTGTCCACTAATCCAAGACCACAGCTTTTGTTGACAGTCATATTTTAAATCTTTATCTTGACAATATCATCTTATCATAACGTCATGTGAGTGGGTATGGTGATGTATTTTGTGTTGTTTTCCAGTTTCCCTTTATTTCTATCTCTCCACAAAGATTATAAATCCTTCTTTGTCAGAAGATTTCACTGAACATATGTTCAGACTTTTGCATACACGCCTGGATGCATTTTTTGAGGTTAAATGATTATCACATTGTTAATACACCAATACATCACTCAGATACAAGAAAACACCATTAAAAGCAGACGCAAGGTAAGTCAACAAGCCAACAACAGATGGTCCCGCTGCTTGTGATTATGCAAAGATCCAAAGTATTTGCATACTCACAATGCCATCATGAAAAAAGAAAACAAGAAGCCATCTTGAGCTGACCTCAGTGAGAAATGAAAAGAGCAATGGGTGAGGCAAACCCAGCAGGGAAGTAGATTTGCTCTGCAAACTTCTTTTGGAATCTACCAAGGGGCTGCCTCCTGGGAAGGCCCTGTTGATTTCCAAGCAGGTGCTTTCAGTTATGTCCTCATATCCAATTATGTGCCTGTGGTATGTCTGATGCTCCCTGACACTATTAATGGCTGCCTTATGGTATCACCAGGACAGATGAGACACTCAACTCTCCAGACTCTTAACATCTATATTTTATTGCAACGTAGAAGGAGAACACCTCACTGGCCAAGTCAACTGAGAGAGAGGGAAAAAACAGCCAGGCTTTCACTGCAGCATAAACACCAAATTCATGAAATATAAATGAATAAATGGGCCTTGCTGGGACGATGGAATTAGTAGACAAAATTTTCCCTACGGATTGAGTCAGCTATATAACCATGATATCTTAATTGATGTGACAAATAAACATGAGTGATTTTCTTTGGGGATAGGACCAAGAAATGGAATTTACTTCAGTCTGTGCTTTATGCATGCATGTAGATGACATGATTTCCTGTGGGGTAAACTACATGTTGATTCCAAGCAATGGCTCAAGATTGGACCTTATATATGTTATATTACTAATAAAACTGAAGGGGATGAAAAACTGAAGATAATCCAAATAACTATGATATGTACCACAACTACTAAAATTTGTAAATGATTCCACCCTGGGCCACCACTGACAGTAAATCACTGATTAATACTCAATACTGAAAATGGAGAGCTGAAGATACCATACCATATTTTCAATGCAAACTAATGTTAAGTTTACAACTGTCACTCTAAAACAGTTTGAGCTGCTACTAAAAAAAAAAAAAAAAAAAAGGTTACAATCTTCTGTGTAATCAGAGTGCAAAATCAGTGAAAAATATGCTAAAAATTTACCAAGCAGAAAAATGTGATGTTTTTGATTTATTTAAAGTCAGTTTAAGATGGCAAGTAAACAATAAAAGTGTGTATTCCATCTTCAACAACTATTTTTCATTTGAAAGCACAAACAATGTGGAAGAGGCAATATTTACAAATGCAAGTGTGTTCCTAAAAACTCTCCTTGGATTACTACTACTTTAGTTCTTATAAATATAGGGGCCTGTTCAAGCTTGATACCAACCATAGATAATCTAAATCCCTTTCCCTTTCTTGGACACACCCACTCATAAACACACAAGCACACACACAGCAAGCTCTCCACAGGCTATAATCACTGTTTGTTTGTTAGATTTTTTTTTTTTTGCTGTTTTTTCCCCATTACAATCACATTTTATTCTTTGAGCAGAACAAAACATCACCTTTCATTTACGCTGTGCTCCTTTGTCACACTGCTGGAATGTAACTTACACATGTAAAAGGCAATTATTAATCACTAATTTTTCATCAGTGCAGAAACCATGCAGCTTTGTGACTCATACTCTATGTTTTTACAGCATGATCATGTATTCAGTTGAGAAATCATAAATAGAAAAACACGGAAACACAATAACAACTGTCATTTTTCAACTCACCTTTGCTCTGGGACATTCTGAATCTGATATGGAAACACTATTGACAAGACTTGCAACAGAGGGCCTTGGATTACACCACATATTGATGTTTTTGTCTTTTCAGAGTGCTCGGGCAGGTTATTGTAATTTGATGAGGCCCAGGGAGCAGAATGGAATGATATATACCAAAAATTATTTTCTGAGCAAACAGAAAGATAACCGAAGCATTATGTTTTTTTGTCCGATTTCTTGGAGACATGCTGATTTAGCATCGATCATTTCAGCTGTGCCTTAGGTTGGTTTTCTTTCATTGTCACTCTTTCCACAACATTATAACTTACAAATTGTCCACATGTTTAGGCCATTTAAATGTAACTCAAGACATCTTGCTTGAAAGAAATATTACAATTAAACCTGTGCATCACCCTGTTGCTATTTGCCAGATGTAGTACAGTTTATAGTAGTCTGGTCACATTCAACAAGCAAACGTCCCCAACAACCCCCATGAAAAAAACAAGAACACTATTCAGTGCTGAGTGGACAGGGACTTGTGGCACATTTGTGCTTCTAGCCCCATCAGCTCTGCCTCCATTCTCCACACACAAGGAGGCTTTATACTGTCATCTTCCCAGGCTCTCTCAAAAGTGAACATTTAGTTACATTTAGTAAACTGCATTTCCAACAGCTAGTTACTGTTTCTCCAGCTCTGCCACTCCAGCATTGCCCCCCCCCCCCCCCCCCCTTTCACCCCCCAATAAAATATAGTTCTCTCACTAGGATTAAAGGAGCAATGTAGTTCAAGGATTATCAAATGCCTTTGATCATGTGACTACCATGTTTTTGATCTGCAGCACATAGCACCAAATATATTCTCTTTTTCTTGCCTTCTGTCTCTATTCCTCTCCATGGATTTCCCATTGCTTGATGGTTCTCTGCAGTGTGAGAAGAGCTCTTGACAGGCAGTGAAAAAAGACAGTGTAAAACACATATATTTGTAATATAGCAATGAAGGAGATGATGCCCACATTGCCTATCAGAGGTAATCCACACAAACAAGTGTATGTGAGTTTTCCTCAGTGCATGCTGAAATACACATACACCTGATCCCCCAACTCCCCCCCACCCCCCTTCAGGAAATGACACTGTTTTGACTGTAAGGTACAACATTCTGAGCCACAGAGAGCTTCTATGGATTATTTGCCTTTGAAAGAGGAAGTGAGTTTGCAGATGCCTCAACCCCCCACTGCACCCCCAACTGCACCCTGCTGCTGTTCATTAGCAATTTCTGAGCCTTGGGCTATTTTGCAGTGTTTCAATCCCTGCATTATTATTATTTAGCTTCTGACTTGGACATGCAATCAAAGGGACACGCAATATGTGCAACACTTGTATCGCAAAGCAATGCCTTTTCCATGATGCCCAGACTAAAACCCTATAATTGTGAGCCAGGGGATCCATGGCTCAAATTTAGTCAACATACCTCAAAAACTGTTCTTTATCCTCATTGTACGATCACCCCCTATAAATGTCATTGCCAAGACAAAAACGGGACATATCAAAACAATTATTTTGATGTGGCTTCAAGCAACGTAACATTTCAATGTGAATGGCACTCGAACCTGAATCATTATGAGGCGTGGTTTCAGGGCAAAAAAAAAAGCCCATCAAAAAATGATTGAATATCATTTTAATGGGTAAAAACCTACAAGGCTTTCATACTGTCTACCTGCCATGTTATTAGATAGACCATGTCAGTCAAACTGAAGAACACAGAAACAGCATACAGACAGGCTGACAAGACGTAAGCATGCTGCCTTCCATCTTCCTCCCAGCTTGGCATGTTTATCTAGTCTTCCATGTGAGCTTAGTGAAGCACTGTGCATATGCATACAGAATGATGAAGGTTCAGAAACTAGTGCCTGAAGGAAGCTGCACATATAGCACAAGCTCTTTGAAATTGTGCCAGGGTGGGCCTCATTTGCAAAGCAATTTGACAACAAAAGTAAAATACTCTACAACTTCAAACCAAATTCTAGTGATGCCAACTGGTACGGCTCTGCAGTTTGCTGAGAGAGGGAATTCAAGAGGGGAACAGCCGATGTCTTGTGTGTGTGCCTCTGACATGGCTTATTTGCAGACCTAGCATTGCACCAGTGCAATGTCATGATTGCTTTGGCAAGGCAAGAGGGCCTAATTTACATGAGAGGGAGTCCTAGAGGCACACAGGAGCTTGCCTTTGACCAAGGTGCCAACAAGCCCGCAGAAAAACAATGTAATTACAACCTACAAAGCTGTTGTGTTCAGAACAAACTTGTATTTAATACAGCAAGACCACATACTAGCAAATCAGTCTGTCTTCCAAATGGGCATGACTGAAACATGCTAAAATATTTAGTATAATTGTTGGATTGGATTGTTGTTACACACCCAAATCAAATTTAAACAGTGGAGTCCATTTTGGATGTGTTCATATTCAGTGTTTTATGTTTGAATATATTTTATGCAAAATGTCCAGTAAATTATAACATTTTATTCTCCTCAGGTAGACTGGAATCTAATGCATCTCCAACACTAGCTGTAAGATCAACAGACTTCATTCGGTGGAGATTTAGCGTTTCCTTTTTTCCTTTCACTGTAATTCTCAACAGTCTCTGCTACCATGGATTGTTTTGACAAGTGCAATATTGCTGTGGATTAACACGAACAGAATTTCCTACATGTGGGTTTTACGATAATCTAAAATATGTTGAGGAAGCTTAATATTGTTTTTACTGTCTATATAACTGCTATGCCTTTGCATTAGGAGATTTTGTTTTCAGAAACCTGATAAATAAAGAAAACGGACACAAGGCTGATGCTGTTTCAAACTGAGCAATAGAGCTGTTGTGTATAACAATACATGCATAGCATATTTAGTGGCTCAACAAAGATTTAAGTTTTAATTCTATACCTGCAGTGTTGTTGTTGTTTTGTTTGTTTTTTAAAGCAGGTCAGTGTTTCTTTTAGTTTCAAGCTTTTCTGTTTCAACCAGATGCTTCCAGCTAGAGTGCATGGCCTTCAGGTGAGAAAGGGTGCGACTTGATTTATTTTTCATGTTTGACCTCTGATAAAAGCCACATGTCTACACCTTGTATGCACTCTTCTTCAACCTCCATCTCAATACCAAACAAACAGAACAACATTAATTAGACATAGTATCTATTTCCTTGGATGATTCATTTGAAATTGTAAACAGATATCATTATTTGCAGGCTGAAATCACAGATGGTGTGTAGGGGGAGGGATGGGGAATGGAAATGATTGGTTTGTTGAAATAGTGAATTAAGTAATATATTTTGAATCAATAATTCATCACTTAGAATCATATTAACATGATATAATAAAAAAAAACATTACTCTTTGCTGATTATTCTTGTAATTATCTTAAATATGTGATGCAAATATCCTGATTTATAAGGAGAGAGGTCTCCTTGGATTAGGTTGGACATAAATAGATTGTGTTTAGAAAATTACAAGTATCACTATGGTTTTAGTGTTTAACACAAGCTAATAGGCAAACATTACGGAATTATTGTCGCTGAGACAGTTTGAAGAGGGGAGGCAGTTTGATACAAATTGAGGCCACGAGACGGGAGACTGTGTGCTGAAAAGCTCTCTAATCCAGTAATATTTTGGGTGACTTTCTAAGATAAATACTTTGGCATTGTCTTGATGAGAGAGCCTTGCCTCATTTAAGTGTCTTTGGGATCTGGATCAATCCGCATGGCGGGAGTCAGACTTGTACACTTGACCATATAATGTGGCATGCTTGTCACAACTCAGAATGCATTTCTCTCTTCAAAGTATATTTCTTGGCCTGCTCTCGTCACTCACTCCCTCTAACCAATTTGTCATTCTAAGCCTAGCCTCACTGCTGCCAGCGCCTGGATGATAGCAGTGGGCCTCTCTGATCCAGGCAGTGGCTAGGGAGCAGGCCAAGTGTTACGCGAGCCACCCTGGGACACCAAGCAGGCGCTTCTGCCGGCTGATGCACGCCTCCACGGCCGAGAGGAACTGGCTTTGCAGATGCTTTCAATTCGACACAGAATGGAGCTCATCTACTTTGAGAGGACATTTGCTTTGTGTTTGTGTACTGCATTTGTGTTTGTTTTGTTTATTTTGTGCTCATGTGTCATGAGCATGCACGTGTGTGTGTCGGAAAGATTAAGAGAGGTCTGTCTGTGTGTATGCATTCATATGCAAGGTTTTGGGTCTAATATGTGTGTGCATGCATGAAAGTGTGTGAAGTGTTTTTTTTTATATAAAGACACAATTATCCAGAAATGATGATTTTTTTCTTTTCTTTTTGGGGGAGTTTGTATTCACAAAGTTCTGATGACCTAGTATTTCTCTGCTGATGTCCTTTAGAAGTCAGTCAAGTCACAATTCTCCTCCATTGGCAGACATTCCTCTTAAGAGCAAGAGGCAAAACAACAGTGTCGTTGTCACTTCATTATTCCTGTTTTAAACAACCATTAATGCCCTCATTCAAATTCTTGGATGCTGCTTTGCTGTTAAGCTTATCAGCAACAGTCAACCAATTTACTACTGCAGTTCTCTCTCTAGTCGGCTGAGCAGAGCATTAAGTATTTTCAAATTACATTAGCTGCGCATTGTTATTGACTACTTCTCACGGTCAGGCAAAACTTTATTTTGCTAAATGAAAATAAATAACATCTTATCAAGTCAAATTACCTTGCGCATGTGCTATGCATTAGCAAATCCTTTTCATTTTACTGCCTTTGGGGTCAGAAATGACAAATATTTCAGCTTTGATTTAGGTGATACAAAACATTACATTTGAGAAACAAAAGAGCATAACAGTATTCAGAAATAAAATTCACAAATGTGTGCTAATCATCTTCTGTTTGCCAAATTACATAGAAGCTCCTGCGTTTTGATGAGCAGTCTACTCTCCTCTCAGCAGAGGCGCTCCAAATCGACCTTTCAGACCCTGTTTTTTATGTAGCAGCCTTTTGCAGCCGTGTTTAGGATTAAACTATGCATAGCTAATGCATTTTCACAGGAGTACATGTATTTATCTTTAGCACATAGACTGTCAACCACCATTCTGCACCCAACAATCAGCCCGCGGAAAATAGACTCCTTCATTTGTCTGAGAATTCAGACTTGAAGTAACTCGTAGAATGCCTATCCCTAGCTTTCTCGTTTGACATTGATACCCATCTCACAAAGCAACACCAGCCTTTTATCTGTCTGAGCGTGATTCAGTGTTTGATTGGGAATGAAACTGGAAGGCTCCAATCAGTTTCCCTTGTATGAGCACAGTTAACATGTGTGTGACTGCTCCTTGAGCTCTGATGGCAGAGACATGGGCGATTAAGGCCAGAGCCCAATCAAACCAGCTGTGTGCCATTCCCCCCATGGTACTGGTTGTGCCAGGCATGTGTTCCACACCACTAGCAGGCAGAGAGGCCTCAACCAAACCCCCAGTCTGGGGAGTTACGGCCACACATGAACCAGGACATGTAGGCAGATTGGGGGTTTAGCTATACAAACATTTTTCAGGGACAGAGCTGCTATGCAAGCAGAAATAATCTCATTGGTTGCGTTAAACCTCAGTGGAGAATTTTTCTGGCCAAGCAGCAGTAGGCTGCTGAAGCCCAATGCAAAATGCAGGGGGTAAGACAGCAAGTAACTAATATTATAAATCCCAATGCTCGTCCTGAGTAAAAGAATGCAATTAAGCCGTGCTGAAGACATATTATCTGGGTTATACTCATATCTTGCTGTTCTTCAAAGACTACATTTGCCATGATCATGATTTGCTGAAGGTTATTGCCATTTATATTTTTATACACTGTATATATTGCATTCAGAGTGTTCCAGTTAGCAATAGCTTTTGGACTGAAGAAAAAGATGATAAACCCCAAGACCAGCAGTGGTAATAAGACACAATGTAGTTTAATTTACCAATTTAACATCTAAATTATTGTCATATCTAAATAAAACAAATTTAAAAAATAAACATAACAACAAATAGTAATATTAGCCTGTAGGTCTTTTGTATTCTAGAGTGGTTAACCAGTAGATTCACTCATTTGGTGATATCAAAATTTTTCAGCTGAATACTTTCTCTATATGATTACACTATGTTTGTTGTCAAGATAGAAGAAAACAAAAATAAAAACACAAACAAACAAACAAACAAAAAGAAACCCAAAACATCATCAAACATGCCACTAAATAGACAACAGTGGCACACTGGCCAATATTTCTATTTAAACTTGACAGTTTTTCAATAACAGGCATTGCTACAGCTTTCTGTCACAATGTCTTTTTTGATAAAACCAAGGGGGTGCCAAAGTCACAAATTCCCTAATTGTAAAAAAAAAATGTGTTTTTTATCTAAGGGATTATTCAGTAGATTAAATTAAAAACAAACATAAAACTAACAAAACAAACAAAAAGGGTCATTTTGGATGTGGATTCAATAAAGCTAAGTGATTTTCCTTTATTTTTATTTTATTTTATTTCATTTTATTTTATTTATGTCAGCATCTTTACAATCTTTCTAACATGTCTTTATATAACACTTATAGGGTCAGGTCAAAATTTTAATAGAGAAGCAAACTCAGGAGTGTAGAAATGGTTATACACTTGTAAGAAAGTGATTGCTGCAGTCATTTAGAATGAAATACTGTCTTAAAGACATGATCAATAACTTGTTTTGAACAAAGATCAATCTGTACCCAGTAGCTCTTCAAGCTGCCCTGTCAATCCCCACATGTGCCTCTAACATAATGACTGACTTGTGATGACCACAGATTATTACAGATCTATTTTTTTCTGTTTCAAGTGAACATACATACATTATGCAAATCTATGCTGTTGCAAATTTAAAAGAGATTGGTTTTGAATAGATGTTGTTCTGTGGGAGTACCCACAGTCCTGATCTACTCAGCAGACCTCACTAAAATTGTGGTCTGGCTTCTGCCCCATCCCTTCAACATAAACCGTTTTCTCTGAATGACATGCCAAACCATCAGCAGGCTATCAAACGGACGCACATACAAGGCCCTCTAAACACCTATTAGAGCTATTGATGGCAGAGGCAGAGGTTATGACCATGGAATGGGAAGGATATTTGTGTCTCTCACTCCGCATTACCAGCATCTTTGGAAAAAGCTTTATAGATTTGGACAGAGGCGAAGGAAGGCTTTATCAGCACCAACACAGAGAAACACATTAAGGGATCAGAACCCCAAAGGTCAATTGTGGCTGTGGGCAGTGCTTTGTTATGGTGTCCTCTCTGTTTATGTTGAACTGAAGCCAAGTGACACATCTGAAAACAGGAAATGATACCAATTTTGTGTATGTTTTTCTAAAATCAAAGGTGTATAAAGTCCTCACAAACTAATTATTGTTCTTTATCCTTAATCTACAGTGTGTTGATATTTATATGTCAGTCCTCTTTCTTTTCTTCAACAGACAGGGCAGTGCTTGGTATGTGTGCCCTTCATCATGTCTATCAATGGGATACCAGTTACTGATGAAATAAAAAATGATGATAGAGGAAACTGAATGCCAGAAAGCTTTTGGGTAACCAGTTTCAAACTCCCTAAATGCATTCATTTGTCATCATCTGTTACCCCTGACAGATGAATACATGTGAATGTGACACAGATTGTACAAGAAAGGTTCAAGTGTATAAAAATGAAGCCTAAATGCAGCTTTGCAATTTCAATTGCATCTTCTTCAGGAAACTGTGGCTGAACTCTGCTGCCAAACATCCTTCTGACACCCATTTTTTTCATATCGCAACTCTATGACATGCTGTCATTAAAACAGCCCATTGCCCTTGTTCAGAGGATGTAAAACTCTCCTTTTCAGGATTTAATATCTGGTTTTTGTATATTTTCAGGATCTGAACAATAGACTCGGTGGCACTGTGTCGTGATTTACTTTTTGCAGGGCAACACTCACTGGTTGAGACAAATCCTTAATCCCTCACTAGATAATAATAACAATAATAATGTAATCCTTATTCCCAGATGGAACCATTTTCTAAAAAGACCATTTTTGTCCCCGCAGAGGTTCTGTTCAAGAAGAAGAGCAATGGGAAGTTATTTAAAATACGCAGCAATTAAAATAAGACACACTGCCCAATCCTTCCCACTATGTTAATCCTCTCTGATACAGATGTAGCTGTTGTAGCGCAAAAAAGTTTCTCATTTTACTGTCTATTGTGTATCAGTACAATAAGGTCACACTTGTACTACCTCCCCAATAGTATTTCTTTGGAAAATAAAAAAATATATATTTTCAGATGCCAGTAGGTGCAACTAGTGATCTGACTACCTGCCAGTGAAGAAGCACAATATTTTAGTTTCAAAATACCAAGTTTACAGCACTTTAGGGGGGGAAATATGGCTGCAACAGCTGCTGCACTGCAACTGTAGAATAAATGCAGCACACATGAAAGATAATGAGTGCCTTTTTACTCCTGGACTTCACAAGAGTCTGAGAAAACACACATGCGCAGGCGTTCATACAGAGAAACAGATCCACAAATGCAAAATGCGGGCAAACATACGACTGAAGACATACTGCTTAATGTTTTTCCTTTCTAATGCAAAAGACAGTCAGTAAGTCGAGAAACAGATGGAATCATTCCTAACCTTGAAAATTGTTCATGACTACAGTTAATGATGGTGAATAATCCTAATGAATGCTACACCATGTTCATGATTGCCATCTTGCTATCTGCATACACGCCTTTGAAAAAAATTAATTCATTGTTATGCTAATCTTTCAATCTGCCACAAAATATTGATGTGGAAAAGCATCATGTATTGCATCATTTTGTCTTTCTTTTTGATTTTTCTTTTTTTCTCTTTTCTTTTTGTCTTTCATTCTGTCTTTTTTTTTCTTTTTGAAAAGCAGTCTCTCTAAATCCAATACAGTTTCTCTCAGCGTGAGGCAGCTTCAAAGCCCTGCTCTGTGGTCAGGCCTGTCGATCCTCTCACCCACCTCCTGGTTGTTTAAGAGAGCAAAAGCACAGCAGTGCAGTTTCTTAAACACACAGATCCACCCAAGCACCAACAGAGAGACGGCTGTTTGGCAAAAGAGCTCTCTCTCTCTCTCTCTCTCTCTCTCTCTCTCTCTCTCTCTCTCTCCGTCTTTCTCTCTCTCTCAGTCTCTCTCGCACTCACTCTCTCTTTCACAGTCTTTCCTCACCTTGGACTCTCACCCCTCTCATTACCCACCCTCCTCCATAGACCTCATTAGACCCCAATCCTCCCCCCACTCTATCTTTCTCCACCCATCTCTCTCCCATCTAACTGTGCAACTCCCTCATTGTACAATTTATCTTTCGTTCCTTCTCTCGCTCTCACTCCATCTGTCAGTTATCTCACCCTCTCCATCCTTCTACCATCATTTAGCTTTTTCCATCCCCAGCTACTTCAACTGTCCTCGCTCTTCACCCGCCACTACATACCGGTGTCCCGTGCCTCTCCTCTATCTTTGCTGCAACTCAATCCCTAACACCGCCTCTGCCTTTTCACCTCACTCTTGATGTTAAGTGATTGATGCCAGACTTGGGCTCTGGGCCATCCCTCCCACCACACACACAGGGACAAGATGCTGAATCCAAAGGGGATACCTTTACCTCAGAAAGGGAGTTGAAGTGGAGGGTGGCTATGGAAGGTTTTGTGAACAAGCCATGCCCACCTATGTCTAAGGGGAGGCAGGCTTGGGGGGCCCCTTGGTGGGGAGCACGGATTGGTACGCTGGAGTGCTCATTATGGCTCTGTAGGGATTGTCCTGCGGGGCATCCACTGTGTGGCTGTGGAGCTCATTACGCCAGGCAGCCACGGAGCTCGAGGCACCTAGAGGCAGCAGGGCTCATTGCAGAGATAAGAAAGGGGAGGGCTGCCCAGATTACCCTTAATCAGAGGCACCTGTAGACAGTCAGCGCCTCCCTCCTCATTGCCTTCCGTTAAGCCCCCACCCTCCCCAACATGCACGCACACTCTTTCTTGCTGCTGTAATTATTGCAATTGCTTCACTTGACTTTCATTCCTGAGCACGGAGTTGCACAGCTTGCCTTCTAATGAGAAACCCAAGCTATGATCCGGAGGTGTTATTTATTTATTTAATTATTTATTCAACACAGCATGTATAATGTCAATTATTTAAATTAGTGTGATTTTAGCTCACCGTGCTTTGCAAAGCTCTCCCTACTGTGCGTTATCGTCATTCGGCTCACATCACACTCCTCATAATGGCGGATGGAGAGTTAATTAAGTTTTAATGTGACATGTGCACCAAACTGAGTGGATATGAATCAATCAGCTAGTATTGAAATAGGAAGTGACACATATAGTTAAATTACATATAAAATCACCTTTGCAGTCTCTTATGAAAAGAAAAGGTAAATGGTTCAGATAGTACCCAAAACAGTAGTGTATCTAAACAAATATGAATTGTTTAGAATGACTTGGTTCAATATCATTCAGATGCAATCACACTTTAGTTGTTTTACATTGGAGTGTCTCAGCAGTTAAAACTGACACAACTACTTTCAGTTACAGCATTTCAGTTTTTAGCAAGAACTGAAAATTAGAGGACAAATTTTGGAATTGATAATCTAATTCACCTGCTACATCATTTTTTCTCCACCTGTAACCTGATGTGAAACCAGCAATACCCTACTCTGAGAACAATGCAAACTTCTACCAGCCTATTTGCATAATAAGAAATGTTACTGTCAGTTGTTTGGGCAAATGTCTATTTCTAAAGACGACACAACAAACAAGTGCTGACTTTGATGTGAGTTACAAGGTGCGAGCTAAAGTCTGTTTTAAGTGCTGCAGAGATGTACAGTAGGGATTAATAAAAACAAGTACGATGTGATGTGCATGACTGAACCACTTTTGTGATTCTTTCCTTCCTTGCACACCACCCTTCAGGTGCTGAGGCGTTCTTTGAAACCAACTGTCAAGCTGTTGTCTGTGCAGGCAGCATACAAAGAGTTCATCCAGAACCTGCACTTTATTTTTTATTTTGAAGCGCTTCAGTGGATATGTGGCTTGGCTTTTCATATCACATTGTTTGTGATATATTTGAGACTACACTAACCAACATTCATCAGTGCTGTGCTAATATTCAACTGCTTAAAATGAAGCATGATGCTGCATGGCATGGTGTAACAACGTATTGTAAATCACATAATCACCATGGGGGGGGGGGGGGGGGGGGGGGCCTTGTTATTGGAATACTTAAATTATTGTCAAATTACATTATTTCATGTTACTTAATGGGTATTAGGAATTATAAAACCGAAAAGCATAAACATTTAAACTCATAATCAGCTAAACCTCCCCACCCACATCCCTCTATCATGGCACACACCAGATTCTGCTTCAATTAAATTAATACACCCACTTATAAACTGGTAAACTGGACGTTTTTAGTGATTTTGTTTTAATTATTTCTAATTCATGATTTTTAGCCCCTTTTATCCTGAAAAGATACAATTTTGGAAAATTACAGTTTTGTGGTGAAAGATGCTATTGAATACTATGTGGATTCTAAATGTAAATAATACAAAGAAATTATAACAGGAACTTTGGTGAAATAATCACAAGAACTAACCATTTTACAAAACAAACAGTTTATCATCGCATAAATGTATAAAGAGTTTTGCCACTAATCATGAAACATGGCCTCATTATTTCAGCTTGATGAGCTGCCACACCTGACAGAAATATGACATGAACAACAAAAACAAAAGATTTGTGTTGAGAAGCTGATCAGCTCATTCCCTTGGTGCCCATTGAGAAGACTTACTTCATGGGCTAAACAGTAGCTGCATCATGGGAGGAAAAAATCAAGTTCAAAGAAGTTGTCTTCTCACAAACTGGAATAAAGTGGTGAAACATTCACAAAATATCCAGTTTTATACGTGTTTTATCTCTGAGTTTAGTTGATGAAATGGAAGCGCCACACATTTTGTTTTGCCTGCAGTGGAGAGGCAAAAGGTGAAATAAAGAAACAACAGAAAAAAAGGTACTTTCAACGTAGAAAGACAATGTGTTTTCAATCTCTGTCATGGTCACATATCAAAATCCCCCAAGTTTTATGAAACATGCTGCCCCACGAGCCTACATTTGTACTTCTTTATTCTGTTTGTACTTATGCAACTCTGAAAACTAAAAGCTAAGGGCTTATGACAGTGTTACTGAAACTAAATTGTCATAAATTTCCGCTGCTTACAAGATGATGGATTACATTCATCAGTGCAAGACCTCTAATCTAATCTGGAGCTGTGCTCATCAAACTCCTCTCAGAGGAGGTGTGCTGATCCAAGATCACTAAATATGCCCTTGCTTTTCTTCCATTTCCAGGGTGATCTAAAGCTAAAACTGATGTTAGATCAGCATGAGCACTCTGGAAATAATAGTCCTGATCTCTTCTGTGCTCTGACGAAAGAGCCACAAAAGACACATCACAACATGACATCCATAATTTTGATGCTGTAAAAAAATAAGAAATCCGCAGTTCAGATAGATAGATATATAGATATATAGATATATATATAGATATATATATAGATAGATAGATAGATAGATAGATAGATAGATAGATAGATAGATAGATAGATAGATAGATAGATAGATAGATATTATAATTGCATTGAACATATTTGCTTTTCCTTGCACACTAATAATTGTAATAAATTCATGCTGTAGTGGAGTTACATGTCTGAAATGACTGCCGTCTGGTTTTTGACTTTCAGCAGAAGTCTGCTTTTAGGACACTTTGGTTTTCCCTCTCCCTGCCTACACATAAGGACACACTTGAGTTGTTAAGCCTGCCGTTCTGCATAGACCAGGGCCGCAGTCCTCATACCAAATGACACGGGAATGTGAACTGTGGTGTAGTGTATTTCTTTTCTTCAGGCTGCCAGTACATTTGTTTTCATTAGATAGGATTGGTCAGCAGTCTAAGCCCTTGTGTCCAGTAATGGAGTGTACGATTGCAGGCCCATTATAGACTCCCACTGAAATAAATGATATATTGATCTTAAATATTCCATGCTCTTGTGTCTCTCTGAACAGCTGTTACTGCTGCCATACAAAAATCTCGTTACACATCTTCTTTAGGGAATATTCAATGTACCTCATGTATTTCACTCATTGGGTATAACTCTAGCAAATATAATTCTACAGGTAATGTGGTATACTTTACACAACACGTCTTAAGATATTAAGACCTTGAACAATAAGACTCGGTAAAGCAATCACAGCTAATGTAAAGCTGTAATGAAAACAAACTATACGCAAAGGTGCAACACTGAGCATTAATGAAATTACAGAGCTGGAACTCAGTAGACTCCTCTCTGTGTTGTGCAATGAAACAGAACAGGACAGGAAAGCAACTGATGCATGCAAGTCACAGTCACAATTACTATTTCATTAAGAAGCTGCTACCATTGGCAGACATTCTCTGGCATTGTTGTGGGGAGGCTGGCACAGCACCGGAAGGGGGTTGGGGAATGCGAGTTTGGGGGAGGTGGTAGAGGGGATCTGAGGAGGAGGAAGGGGGGGCGCTATGGGCGGGGAGGAAACATGCTTTAATTTGGGTCATCTCCCAGTCTGCACTGGGTCGGGTGACAGAGCTTCCTCTGCATCTAATCTAAAACACATATGTTGTACTGGGTATCCACCTGAATTAATTATTCCTGATACAAGAGGGGGGGGGGGCTTAAAGTCTGAAAAACTTTCTTTTTTTTTTAATGGTATGGCATGTTAGCCCTACACAGACTTATTGCTGTGGCATGCATGCATTTAGAGAGATGGAGGCTACCTGTCAAAATGACAAGTTAGTTCTTAATTGCTTTAAAAGGGAGGACATGCATATGCTGAAGAGTGGAGTGTGGTTGTTGGGGGAGGGAGGGTCATCTCAGCAACCACAGACACACGCATACACACCCTGAAGCAGACAGGCGCCATGACTCAAGATGTTGCTTTGGAGGCCACATTGCACAGTGCTAAACATATATCTGTCTCTCATGGCTCCTTTTCATCATGAGCCAAAAGGATGAACAACAGCTTTTCCACAAAAAACAACAAAAAAGTTAAGAAAGTCAACTGTAGCTAGACACAGAGTAAGAGGTGAAAAAATAAAATGAACTTTTGCTGCTGGGACACATTTTGACTGACATTGTAAAAATGTTATCTTCTGTATTAAATCGAAGAAATGGTCACGACGGGATCTGTCTGAGGCCAGGGATCATGAAGGGCTCGAGGGTGTTAAAAATTGATATACAAATACACTGCAATGGTAAAATAGAACTGCTAGTAAAATACCAGTAGAAAGACAACACAAGAGTAAGCAGCAACTCACTCACAAATAGCTCGAATTATAGTTCATTACTGTTTATTTCTAAATTGCCTTCTGTTAGCCTGACCACTTCAACCATCACAAAACCATGGCTGATGGTGGCTAATTTTTGCAGGTGTCATACTGCACTTTATTCATCTCACTTTATGTGTAGCTGGTTATGTTAATAGGATTTCAACTCAATTTATTCAAGTGCTGATCAATGGCATGCAATCTCGGCACTTCATGCATTATGTATTTTAATGGAACTCACTTGCTTTATAGCTGAATGGCTAAAGGTTAACAGTCCCAATAGGTGGGACTCCCCGAAGACTAATCTGAACTTCAAACACAGCTTTTTTTTCACTTCACAAGGCAAAAGCGCACAACAACAGAAAAGTTGTTTTTATCACCACTTCTTATGGCTCATTGGGAGAAAGAAAGCAATTTATTACCCCACATTCTTTGCTCATATTAATGTGACTATAAATGCCCATAGACATTTTACTCTCTGTAGGAAGTGAGGCAGAAAAAAGGAGGAGTTAGAGGTTGGGGAATTAGTAAAGAAGGGTACTGGTGCAAGGGAGGAGGCAGGGGGAAAGAGGCAGAGTGGAGGAGAAACAGAGGAATGTGTAGGTGGGTAAAAGTGAAATGGGAGTGTGATTGCAAAAGTGGGATAAAATCTCAGACCAACAACAGACATAGCCAAGTCACAGTTTCCATAATTATGCTACTTTAACTGATATTTTGATATTGAAAATGAAAGTCATTTCAGCAGTGAGATCTTAAGCCTCTCTGTCTCTGCAGTTTAATATGGAAAACATCCAGACGTCTCTGAGGGCCCTTGTCTCTCTCCACTGCCACTCCCTGCTCAATAAAACTGGCATGCAATTCCCAAGATGAGAGTCCCACTGGACTATGTGAGGACTGTGAGGTAAAAGCCCCTCCAGTCCCTACTAAATCTAGAAGTGGAAGACAGAAGGTGCTAGAGACATATTCTATAAGGGTCACTTGGCAGTTTTCACCTTATTGTCTTCTCAGTCATCAAGATTTGCTTGTGGCTTTTGGAAAATTATGTTGAGCCGCCTATGAGATGACTTTTTTTATTTCTATGGAAACTGTACACTTAAAGTGGGTTTTTTGTCACTTTGGCAAAGATGTACCATGTGGAGATTTCTGTCTGTTATGCAGAAAATGTTGGCAGTGTAATGGATTGTTGAAGATATGTAAGGTTTTGATCAGTGGTTATTTAGAGGCAATCAAATGATGAAAGACTAAAAATGAAATCTGGCTTTTTCAATGCTTAAATTGAGTGCTGCAGCAAGCCTAGCAGCTGGCCTGTTTGAATATGGATTGCACTGCTGGGACATTTTACACTATTGCTAGGTAAACAAACATGAATGCATGAATCAATTCAGAACAAGTTAATGAGAATGAATCTACTTGTGCAATCAGAATTTGCCGGCATTAGCTGCCATTATCATTCTGTCATTGTTTTAGTGTCACATGGGTGAAAGTGGATTAATGGTAAGATGGACGATTGCTTAGGGGGTAGGGGTATTTGGTAAGGCGAGTGGAGGCTTAAAGCTGTCAGAAAATCACTTAGTCAACAAAAGATTCCAGTCAGAAACATGACGTATAACCTGTAAAGAAGCACTTGCCTTCAACACAGCCTGAACTGGGGCCAGTCGTTTTAACTGGCGCCATCAGTCTCCTCCAGGTAATGCAATTAGATGCCACTAATATCTTGGGATGCTCTTCAAACTGCAAATGCACTTTTGCTAAATAGCACGCACTGTAATAACTAGTGACAGCACTCAAGGAGCCAGATTGAAAAAGCTTTTGCATGTGATTGGTTCAAGTAATTGCACATACAGAATGCTCCCACTGATAGAATTCATGAACTGAAAACAGATGTTATCTAAATCTATGCCGGCTTGTTTGCTTTGTTGCCAGGCAACGCAGCTCACCTTGGGTTAAAATGTGAATAGTAAATGTGAGAGACAGGTTTGGGCAGTCCTAAGGTGCAATTACACTTCTGTAGTCAGTTTATTGGAATTCTGCATATGGATCAAGTCACCAGTTTCACTACCCAGACCACAGAAAATGAATCCACTCACAATTTGGAGGTCACTATTTGGCTCTGGTGTGAAACCAAAATTAGGGCTCCATACCATCTAAATGGGGATTCAGGCATCTTGGAACATTTTTTTCTTGCATTTGCCTTTGTTTTTTTTTTGTTTTTGTTTTTACTTCAAGCAACATTAAGGAAAATCAAGCTCTATGTCCATGCTTTGTCGTTCATGTTTAGAATGCGAACTGCCTACAGTAGCTCCCTAGTAGCTTGAGGGAAGCTATGGGGGCTGTCAGACCATCGATGGCAATGCTCTCGCTATCTTGTAACCGTCAAAGTCGCCCACACGAGAGATGAAGACAGCCACCTTACTTGAAACACACAAACACACACATACATACAAATGCTCATAAAGTGCATCAAGAAATGCCTCAGGGCTACAGATGTGAGTAGTGTATCATCAAAAGTTCATTGAATCACTGTAATCTTGGGGTAAATCTCTTCACTTGACGGATTAACTGGAATATCAAAGAACACAATGCAATATAACTAAACAGGGCTGATCAGGAGCTGTGATAGTGACTATGTATCCATAGAAAGAGCGATAGAGAGACAGAGAGAGAGGGAATGAGATCTGCTTCTTGCTCCCACTATTCCCCTCAAGGCGACATCAGGATAAATCTTCTAAGGGATTATCCCGGCAACACAATGTTCTCTGTTCTGCCCATTGTATGCCTCTTTAAGCACAATTGATAAATTAGTTATTTATATTGTGGATGGATAAAAGTCAAACACTGGATTTTCTTTTGATTCTGCTGGTTTGGGAAGCATTGTGGACAATAGCCTGTGTGTGTTATTCCCATGTCAGATTCCACTGTGAAGACATTCATAAATCTGTATAAGATTACAAATTAGAGTGAGGAAATTTTAGCATGCCAGAAGTTTGGCTCTTTTTTTATTACCTAATGGAACCTTGTGGATATGGTTTTCAAGTACAGAAACATCAGCTGTTTCCAAACTAAAGAAAGGGCACTGAGCCAGTAGGAGTTAGACAATACTATGTAGTTGAGACGCTCTGCTACCCTAATTTCAGTTCGCCTGCCAGCTCAATAGGGGCCCAAATCAGTCTTAAATGAGTTACACATGGGATCAGATATCTCTGTGGGAACCTGTCTGCTTTTAATTTAAGGTAAACTAATAACTTCATTTATTTGTAATTAGAAAAAAAATCCTGTTATAAAACAGTATCATGCTCTCCACTTTCTACTCGCAGCTCACTCTTCAATAGTTCATGAATTTTAATTCATTTCGGTGGTTAGGCCAATCCCCCAGTTGTATGAAGTGACAGAGAGTTTTAGTCAAATTGAATTACCCTTTCTGTGTTTCACTGGTCTCACCCCCTACTGTCCTCATTTTCTTCATTCTCCTCCTCCTCCTTCTCCTCCTCCTCCCCTCCTTTTTCTTTCCTTTCATTTTACTCGTCCTCTGTTGCCTTATTTTACCAATGCCTTACAACTTCCTTATTTTCCTCATAGACCGCCTCTAGACAGCAGTAAGTTGTACTGTATGTCTGTGTTTTAACTCTGGTTGCCCCTAGCACATATAAATGACTTTGGCACTTGATGTTTGAAGAGAAAAGATGAGGAAAAAATCCCTAAGTGCAAAATCAAACAGATAAGAGGCAGAAATCTTCACTTTGCTGGGGAATGTGTGTCTTGACATGCATTGCCTTTCATGTTTTCCTTTTAAAGTAGTCAAGGACAGTTAGTTTTGGAGGCATTCTAATCCTGAATGTTAAGGATACATGTATGGGTTTCCATTTTTGTAACATGAAGTCTTGTTTTGTGAGAAGCCTTACAGAGGGATAACAGACATTGCTCTCACTTCCATACTAAACCAACCTGATGTATACAGGTAGGCTCCTGTGTTATCACCCAATCCCATATGTGTGGCCCTGCACTGGAAGTAGTCTACAGAGTGATCATCCATACATAAGCAACCAGCCACAGTCATATAATAAATACCTGCTAGAGAGGAAATATTTCACACGCCAGGAAGTTGGTTGCTCAGTGAGTTTGAGGCTATACGACCACATGACCCACATTACACCAAGTCATTCAAATGACCTCTGAGGTGTCATCTCCAAAAGGCAAACATGGCAGCATTACTGCCCCTTCCTCCTTGCCAAGGATGCCAGAAAATATCTGACTTTGCAAAGATCCAGTCTCGCTGCATCTGCAAATCCATATTTTCAAGGTCAGATGTTGTATTGAGAATATAGGATATAATGGTGTTACAATAAATTACGAGAATACATCTCCAGCTGAAGAAATTGATGGGTTGAACAGTCTTCAGTGATAAAGTTAGGGACAGCATGGCATATCCTATGGTAGGGACAGCAGAAACCTTGACCAGATTTAAAAAGAACGTCTGGAACAAAGGGGATAGGATTTGGTAGGAGTTCAGGTTAAAGGTAGTGAAAATAAGATTAACATTTAGTCTCCGGAACCTAGAGGGTCGAGGGGTTAGGGTCTGCCTTGTGATCCCTTTTAAGAATTTGCTCTTAACTTTCTGTTGTGGGGCACTTTGTCCTTCTCTGACCTGGATCATCAGCAGTAAACCCATTAGAAAGAGAACACCAGATGACAAATACCCCAGGATCATGCTGAGTATTCATATGCCACATTTGTCTGAGTGACAAAGCATTTCCTACTGGCAGGAAGGGTCATCTTACAGGGTTTTGATGCATGTGGCCAACATGCATTGAAACCATACATAACTCTAAATCGACATTCTCATTCTCATTGAGGATGTCCATCATGTATAAGGGTGGAGAGAATGACCATCCATGGACACATCCATCTACTGAATTCCACAGAGGCTTAATTGACATTGTCTGGAGGGAGACACGTGGCTTCCATTTCTTGCTAGCGTGTGTCTAAACTCTGAGACAAGTGGTTGTACACTGACAAGTGGATAAAACTCCATAACTTAACCAGAGAGACTGGACACCCCTGGCAATGTCTTTGTTGTGTCTAAAAATAGTGGGTCCCAATGGTCTCTCTTGGAAAAGCAGAGGCACACTTCATTATTTCATTATATCCCCCCACTCTGATTTACATGCACACCAGAGGAAGAGTAATTTTTATCTGAGCGTCATGGCGGTGGTAGGGAGCTGTGTACTCATCCCTAACAGAATAGCAAGACACAAAAACAAGCCAGAGATCCACTCAATGCATCCCACCCTCAAGAGGCAGACATGATCTCATGTTATCCATGTTTCCCCCAAAGCATTAAAGCATGCATGCATCATGTCAATGAGACCTGGACTAGGGAACTCAGCCTTTTCAGTCACCATGTTAAATAATGCATCAAGGCGCAGAATGGAGTTTAATTTGAGACAAATCCAGGATTCAATATTGCATCTCTTCTGATGCACTCACAGTTTCATTCACTTGCTTTATGTCCCCCATATGTGATGCATACTTAAGCACTTTGGTGTATTTGCATTCTAAGATACTATGCATAATTCTTTATTCATCTTATTGCATTGACTCACTGACATTGCACTGCATTACGGTGCACATCCATTGATACTAGCCATTGCACTATTTGTGACCTCAGTGACTCTCCCTTTGTGTAGTCAGCACCCATAGCGAGTGCATAGCAATATTGGTCATATGAGTAGCAGCCTGCTGAGCTGTGCATTGATTTCACTGTATATCATAACGTTGTCTAGTCTAAAACAAATGAGGCCAACTGAGGCATAAAAATATTAGTTTTCTGGCACAATTCTGCAAAAACTGGTTGCATTCATAAGTTGATGTGTAGGAAGAAATACACTTGACTATTTGTGAAGTTGAACTTTGATTGGTTGCAATCAGTAATCTAAAGACCTTATGTCATATAAAGAGAGGACAACATGTTTTCTTCCACCTCCCAGGACAATAAGGTACTAAAAAAATCAGGTTCTCATAGGTGTATTTAATCATCCTGACACTCTTCCAAAAGATGTTATCAATGGCCAATGTTTGCATTGAGGAGGAATCCCACAAAAGACTCCCAAAGGATTTGCAGACATCGATGTCGATGTGAGTCACCGGGGGGGTCAAACAAATGTGGTGTGTCTGGGTGACCTTAATCACTTCCAGGTTCATCCAGGCTCGGATTTCACTTGTGTGCCTTATTTCAGGTCACTGCCTCAAAGTCAAAGTAGGGCGCAGTCATTATCTGAGGGAGCACAACACAATCATCCACACAATACAATAAGGTTGGCACAATTCACTGAAGTGCTGCCCATTACCTCTGGGCTTGAACACATGTGTGCTCCATCACAAGCAGCACCTATCTATATGTGTGGAACATAGGTAATATATGTAGTGAATTTGTCTGTAATACATGTGCAGTTCTTCTGGATGTGTGGCTCGGTCTCTTGCTGAAAAAAAGAGAATGTAACCTCAATCATTGCGAAATAGAGGCAGAGAAAAAAATGGATAAAGTGTCTGGAAATACCAGAGTATAGTTTGTAGGCATGGGTTTTTATACACAGATTGAGGTAAAACAAAGTAGAAAACAAAGTGATTAGAGGAAGATTGGATTGAGATGTCCAGATCCAACTATTTCGATCATATTGCATTGGCCACAAATAACACAGTATTTAGTGAAAAGGAGGGCATTAAACCAGACAGCAGTGAAAGCAGTTGGATTCTTGTCTCACTGTAAAATGTAAATGAATTTTTTTTTAAGTTAATATTATAGCCTAGTCATAACTGCAAAGGGGTTTTAAAAAGGGGGCATCTCAAGGGATGTGTGAAAAGCACCAATTTCCCTCAGAATTCACAGCGCAGCATGACGTGAAGCCATATCACTTCGTAATGACTATCTGACCAGTCAAGCAACACAAACCTCTGCAACAAAAACTGTCAGAATGACACATAATAATCTGTCCGACTGATCTTGGGAATGAGTTGCTGCTCCTTTTGAAGACTGCATGCACATAAATTCTTTATTACCATCAGTGAATATCACACGCATTATTTAAGAAGACTCTGCAAAATATCCCTTATTCTATTATCCTTTCATGTTTCAAGCTCTAGCTATCCTTCCACTTTATTGTGGAATATGATCCCAGATACAGTAGATCCATATTTTACATTACTACCAACTGTATAGTAAAAGCAACATCTTATTCAGCTAAAGGCATTAAAGAAAGCAGAGCTGCTTCTGATGAAGAAAAGCAATTATGTCAAAACCTTGTTAAAGGCTTAGAGATGTTTGCTTGTGTTTGCTATGCAAGTTAATGTCAGTTAAAGCCATGGTTTCAACTCAAAGATCCCACAGTGTCCTAACACAGGTACAGGTAAAAATCTAAGCCATTAGAATGAACTCTACAATGTGTGTTACCACTGACAGGCATTAGCTTTTTGTGGTTCACCATCTATTATTCTCTGCTAATGGCTCAATGCATACTTCCTTGCTGATATGCAACCAATTTTCATACACATTTTAAGCACATGGCATGCAGTACATTTCTGTTATGAAGACACTTAAATAGCACAGGCTGATGACAGAAAAACATGTAATTACTGAATTGATCATAGCAAGTATGACACACAGATATCAAGCTGTGGATATAGTTGCAATTATAATGTATAATGTTATTGGGTCTCATACAAACTGCTTTAAATGTATTCAGATTTTCCTGTTTCTCTCAAATTCTTATATCAGTTTTTTTCCATGCAGTCACTTTGAACATTTTCGCTTGATACTGGATGAAGTGAGAACACACAAAGAAAATAAGCATGTTATTGTGTATGTGTGGATTAACTTTGTACTGTGTACATGTCTGAGCAGGATGCATTTGGGGTCTCTGCTTGTCTTTTGTGTTTCTATCCCAGATTGAGCCTGACAGCTATGTGCAATATCCTGTTATAGAACACAACTGCACAGACAAAGAAAGAAGGAAAAGCATCAAATGCTTTGGTTAAACAGTCCTTCAGTACGTGAAAACCTTTCCACAGTCATCCCATTTATGCCATGTGAAGCTCTAATTAGTCAATGGGCTGATCTCATTAGACAAATGCTTTTGTTGCAGGTGTCCAGTCCAAGCTGAGAAGATTGCCAGAGGCATAAGGTTAGAGAGGCGGGCTTAGGAAAACCAATATAAACGACTTAATGGCTTATATGCAGTCATGCTTAGAGGTATTGCGTTGCCACAGTCACTAAAAAAAGATGATACTGCATCTTGCAGTATGATATGCATAACAAATGAGACTGTCTTGACATCTATTGTGTTTTCCAATATGGCTGATGCCATGTGCAACTGAAATAAAATTAATTATTCTTCTGCTTCTTTTTTCTTTCTTTACTTTAAAGCACAGAAGAGGAGGGTATTGCCTCTGTCTCTAGTCAGAAGAGGTCAGCTCATTCACTGTTCAGTCGGTGTTACAAGTGTTATTAACCCTGGAGTAAATTTCTGGGTTCATAGTGTGTGTGTCATCACATTGAGGAACAGGCAGCTTCAAATGCAAGTATTTATAGAGATATCACTCATGGGATGTGTTCTCACTGCTGGATATGGTATGTCCACTGCGCCAGAACAGGGGGTGTTTGAAATGCAGCGATTAGTGCAGTGTCCAGTTAATTTTAACAGGGTTTGCAATGGGACTAATCAGGAATTAAGAGTCGGCATCTACTTTAAATCGCCTTCTTTACGCATTCGTGGGGGGATACTGTCAGGATGGAAAAAGGCAATTGTCTGCAGTCTCCCGATTATCCCCTGCAAAAGCCTATAATCTGGCTGAAAGTACTTAAAGAGTCAAGCAGCAAAATAAACAACATTGATTATCATCCCACTGTTCTTTTTTTTTTCAAAGTGGACCATGCAGAGAGGGAGGGGGTTGCAGGCTAAGGTTGCGTCTTCCCCCGTCAGCTCCATCTGCTTGGGCAAATGTTAAGGCAGGCTAAATACCCCCTGAGTCCTCTGTTCAAACCAGATTATCAGCTATTCTAAGGAGGCGGACGAGCATCTTATCATCTCCCAATCTCTTTTACAAAAGCAAATCAAGAATTCTGTACGAGGATTACCAGGATTAAGGAGGACACAGACATGGCCCTCCTTGGACAATGTCTTAAGTTGTTGCCTTTCAGTCTGGCAACCTTCAGCTTGCAAACATGCAAAGACTGCATCCTGGCATGACAATGTTATTAACACTGTTAATTCTCATGCGTTAAAACATCACTCCAAGGAATGTTGTTTTTTGCAATATAGGTATGAGGTTAACATGTTGACACATAATACATCTAACATAGCACTCCAGTGGTCAAATGCATTCATTTTTGACTGTTGGAAACTGAACTCATTTAGTCATACAGCTCGGTTACACCTCAGAAAAGTGCCTCTGCTTTACACAGCATTGACAACATCACATAGTGTTGAACAATGACCCACAGTGGGACGTGGCTGGGTTTGAAAACCGCATGTATTAGCTCCAACAGCATGATAGATTGCTGGACAGGTTTTCCACTGTATGCTTCAAAGAGGGTAAAATGAGGGACGAATTTCAATGCAAACAACCTCTGTAGGGCTGTAGCTTAACTGTCCACAGAATACAGATGCACCATCAGTGACCTGGTATCTAAGATAAGTTTTAAAAAAACAACAAAAAAAAAAACATTCACACACAAAAAACCTTGGTAAATTAATTTCCGCCTTCTCTTTACTGTATTTGTCTTTGTGTTCAGGGGGGATTAGTATTAAATCTACATGGGCAAAACTAAGGTTGAAACCATGAGATTACTTCAAAAAGGGTGGGGTGATAGAAATAGGAATTAGGGGGTCTCAAAAAGAATGCTTGTAAAGCTCACTCATCCCTACTGTAACAACTGAAATTCAACAAAACAATCAAGCACTGACAAAGCCATGCCGAAGCACCAGCAAATAAATCATGCAATATTCTGTGTGATTGCTAATCATGAAAATATTATTAATCCTACAGTATATGAGTTATCATGGTGAATTTCTCTACCTGGGAAATTTTAGGCAAGATAGAGACACACTAACTGTCTTGCAGGCACACTATCAAACCATATGCTCCTTGCACACTATCAGCAAGTACTGTTTTAGATCACACTTTTAACAAGGAACAAACAATTGCAAGCAATCGATGTTCCTCAGATCCCCGCTCCACAGTCACACCTCATTTAATCAACAGAATTGTTTTCAATGAAAACAATCTCCGGGCTGTAGAGCTACTCAGTGTCTCAGAAAGAACCACTCGGCGGGCTTCCACACTGATTTGATTGTTGCACACACAAAGGTAGCTAGACCACCGCAGCTATGGGGGATGATTGAATTATTCAGTTTGGCAGAGATTTGGCAGCAATTGTGTGGAGTGTTGCCTTGAGTGGAGTGCAACAGAAAGACAGCATCTTCTTGTTTCCTGCACCACTGCACAGCACATGCATAAATAGCCCCTGCTTAGATAGTCAGTTTTGCTTCAGGACAACTTCACATCATACCCGGAACACGCTTGCTGCTTGGCTAATTGACCTATACCTTGACATAGACATCTTTAGCAATAAAAAAACTTACATTTAACACATTTATAATTACATTTGAACATCTAAAAGAGAGGCATGATATTTTTTGTGGAAGTTCAATCACAAAATACAAGTTCCATATCTTAGGCACCTTTATGCATCTGAAATCACCATTTGAATTGTATGAGGGTGTGAATGACCAGAATTACCATAGTCAAATTTGCAACTTATAATGACGGAGAAACAAATCCATACAGGCTTTCAATCACTGATTTCATAGTTTAGAGAATTAGTTTATAGAATTGGGTATTAAAATACCCCAAGATTACTCACATTGCTTTTTTGAAAAGTTAGTTGAGACAGCAACAGCAGCAGTCATTTAATTCAAACAAGATGTAAAGCTTGAATTGTCATTTTATACTGTCTGCAGCCGATGACTGTGATCTCAGTGGAGAATGTAATCAATGTTATGTGAAGGAAAAAAATCTTGATAGCTTCGTTGCAATGTTATCCACATGAATAACAAATGTGTGCTAGTTTTATGTTACACTTATCACAGGGGAAGAATTGATAACAGGGTGAGGTACTGATTGCACTGATTGCATCCTCAAGGTTGTGGAAAGTCATGTCCATCCATGTGGGCTCTGTCTAGTATGATAAACTTTTTATGCACATTTTGGTTAATATTACAGCATTTTATTCTTAAGAGATTATAAGCATGTGTGATCAATAATTACAGTGCATCTAATGGTTTGGAATTACAGGAAACTGCTGCATATACAGTAAAAAGCTTTACTGAAGAACCCTATAGCCATACTGTGAGCAAAAAAAAAAAATGCATCGGAAAAAAGAAAGAAAAAATACAATTAATGAAGACCATATGGGTAGCCTCACCACCACAGCACAATGAATTACTATGTGTGTCTGTGTAGGCTATCATGTGTGGGTCTGTATATGTTGCTCAGTTTGCAGACATATCATTGCATTATATGTAATCAAACTTACTATATATGACTGGCTTCCTGGGCTATTAGATGAAATTGAATACTGTGTCCTCATAAATCATGAATCAATATGTCAGCAAAAAAACATCCCTCGGTGACATACTGTAATACAGCCATGGGACAACATTTAAATGTCACTTTATAGATGATAAAATCACCGGAAATGCACTTAATGTGAGCTGACCAAAATCACAAGCATATGCTGAGTGAGACCTGTAACAACTGCACATTTCTGTGGGAACTGAGGAGCAACGATGAAATGGGCCAGAGACAAACCAAAGACATTTTCTGTTATACCGGCAACTTCTGCTTGCACTAAATCTTTATCCTTTCCACCCATCCCTCCTTTCTCATCCTTGACTTTGCATTCCGAAGCAGAAGAAAAATCCATTTATCGCCTACTCTATCTTCATGCGCAAATGTTAAGACTCATTAATACTGTGGCTTTGTTGGACTTTTTTTTATTTATTTATGGCTCATTTGAAATCATTTCATTAACTAATTATGCATAACATGAAAAATCAAGTCATAATTTATCTAGCTCAAAGAGATACAGCTATGATCTACCCAAGATCCCTTTTTTTAAGTAAGAACGAAGCATTTAGCAGGTTTATATTTATCTATTAATAGAAAGCTGACATTTATGCACTCACTATACAGTATGAGAATGCTCTACTTGAGTGTGCACCATTTTTTCAAATCACCAAGGACACATTCCCCAAGGGAACTGATTAGCTCTCTCTCAGTTTTAAAATATGAAGTAACTTTGATAAGCAATTAAACATTGTCTGTTGTCTGTTCTCTGGCTTTGCTTTATGCCTTTCAAGTCTATATTTTTGGATCAGATCTGCATAAACACTGCATAACAGCAGCGGTTATTGTACTCTACCTTCTAATATCAATTTCCCTCTCAGATGTGTTAAACTCAGTGTGTGTACACAACTGTACATCACAATCAAAGGGTTATCATTATCAAATGATCATTATCAGTTCTCATGGAAGAGAAACAAAAAAAGAAAAAAAGTTGTGTTGTTCCAAAAAAAGCTATTGTTCTGCTGTTTTCTGTCTGTGCACTTCAAAGGATGTTTCTTCCACAAAATTTCCATAACTTTTTATCTGTAATCTGTTCCTAATGAGCGATGTATATCTAAACCATTTCTTTGTTTCTTTCTCCTAGTTAAGTGCTATATTGTTGCAATATGTAGAAGAAAAGGAGGAATGGGCAGTTTTTATGACTGAAATCATCCAATTAATGGTGTCCAACCGACACAGACACACATACTTCTACAAGCCACAGTCTGTTTGACCTATACTATATGCTACTGTCTAACTGTATATGAGAAAAACAAATGATTATTCCACAATCCACAACATGGGCTTTGCCTCATTTTAGTTTTACTGTTCTCACCAAGCAGATACAGTTGATAGTGTGCAGAAAACTGAGCTGATTGAGGGACACATAGTGATATTAAATGCTCAAAACAATGAATAAGAGGAGTCGTCAAAATATGCAATACAATGCAAAAGACTTTAATAAATTTCAGAAGCGCACACATACATAAACAAAACATTTACAGTTTTCTCCACACTGGCAAATCAAAGTCAATTACAAAGATCATGTAAGGTGCATATTGTACTTCACATTGAATAAAAGTGAGGTTGTCTGTCTCCCTTACAACGACAAAAGCTCTCCCCATGTATGAGTTTTTTTTTCTTTTCCCCATAGATCAGGCAAATCTAATCATTACACAGTGCTAGGATGCTATGTATATTTCATACTGTGGCTCCTACGCAGTAGTGAATACATTTGATACCATAATTACATGAATATACCTCCTTCAATAATAACAACCTGCCTCACAAGAAGGCAACACACATAAAATTAAAAGCTTTAAAATAGACATAGTCTGTAGAGTCATGACATATTAAGACTGGAACAAAATCAAAAGGGCTACTGGTCCATACAGTAATTTCATTTAACTATATATAGTCTCCCAGACAAGGCAAACAGCCTCTGGTCCAGTCCATCTGTGCACATCCAATTGACTAAACTGACTATGTCTATTTTAATGAGTCTAATTCTATGGTTATATGTATATGCCTTATCTATCAAAGCAGTCTTTAGCTTATCAATGAACAGGACTATTGAACAACAATGCTGCTAACCCATCAAGCCAGTTACTGGTGTATACTGTAGAAATTATTCTAGTCAAGACATACTGTACCATAATGATCCTATAGGTGTATAGAAACAGTAGAGGCAAATGATGCTCTGAACAAGAGACCAAAGAAGTAGTAAGTGCACCGTTGTGGATTTTCTGTCAAATGTTAACTTATTGCTGTTTTTAAACTGAAGCCTGGATTACCTTTTCATTTTTGTGTTCAATATTTTTATCGTTAAAAAAAAAAATTGTCATTGTAAATAAGTGCACAAAGTCAAGTGATTTTTGCTTGTCTACCAACTCATATTAAAGACTGCCTGAGGATTATCATTATTCTTTGTTTACCATCCGGGGTCATTTTAATATGGATCTCACAGGTTAAATCACTTCCGACTTAGGAATTGAAAGCGACGCACAAAAGGTTAGGCTTAGTGCTCTTCAAATCTGCCCTACATAAACAGCTTTTGATCATAACCCCAGCAGTTAGTCTCTTGTGATTGTGGCTTAGCCCAAAGTATTAAACTTGTCCTACCATTCCCTCTAGTGTAATAACAGCATGGCGTTGAGTAGCACAGTTGTAAAGAACTACAGATGTGGTCATATTGTGGGGCCATGCATGTTTCTGTTAACATTAGCCACACTCTTCACTAACAGTGGCATCAAAAGTGGGACAGAAACAGGTAAAAATTGACAGAAAAGGTACACTGTGATGTGGGCTCAATACTAATGTAAGCCTACAGGTAGTAGACTTTGCAGCATAAATACAGTCAATAAAGTCATTAGTTCCATGAGCAAGCCCAGATAGAGCAATGTCAAATGATACAAAAGTCGGAAAGTAAGAAAATAAAATGGCCACCAGGCAGTTTTGAAAACAAGGCAAAGAAATAGAATCAATAAATATAAACACCATCAACTCTGTGATAGATATACATACATACATATAAACATACTTTACAGATCTACTGACTGTATTTGACACCTATTTTACAGAGTGGGTGCTGGAGTGGGACATTTTTCGAGGAGGGTTCAGGGCAAACGGTATCATCCTCACTGACACAGTTAAGTAATAGCATAGGACTCAATAAAGCATTTCAAACTTCCAACAGATTCACAGGAGGAGCTTTGTCAAGTTTCAGGCAGGCAACATGAAGCGTCACTCTTTTTCTGAGATTTTTTCCCCCCTCCAAGTTCATCTTTTCTGTCGATTGTATGAAGAGGTGGGGTTTGAGGCTGTAGAGATAGTAAAGTACTTGTTTCACCTCTTCAGTTCTCGCCTTCCTTCTTTCCTCCCTCTGCCCCCTCTCTTTCTTTTCTCTCTTTTTCTCTCTTTAGGTAGTGGGAGCTAGAGATTGATTTTAATCCTGTGGGAGCGAGTTGTACCTGTGCCACAGAGTGTGCCATAGTGTGGTGGTTTCAGTGCCGTCTCCTGAAATATAGAGAGACAGACAGATATAGGGAGATTGTAGTTACAATATCATAGAGCTCTGAGCAGCCTAAGCTGTAGCCTTATCAGTGTGAGGCTACACTGAACACTGAATAAAAAATCTCTGAAGAGAGTATAGAAGATAAAAAAAGCATTCTTCAAGGCACCGCTGGCAATCAAGTCATTATCTTGTCAGGTTTCCTTGAAGAATGCTACAGGTGTCACAAGTTTGTACATTTTTCCTGTACTTATCAGAGCATGCAATCTTATCCAATTATCACTCCCAATTTGTGTTTTTTGTCTCCCACCACACTAGTGCAGCACTCTTCATTTCCCTTCAAAAAAGCCATTTGGATCAATTTAGGCCCACTCTTTCGGACCCTTGTCAGTGGGTCCTCTGATATGTACAGAATATAACATTTTGCTATTCCTCAGAGAGTTAGCAACACATCTGCCAATATCTGAATAAGATAGAATCTTAGCTGATAGTGCTTACATTAGCAAGGCACAGTGATTACAGATGTAATGACTCAACAGAAAACAACAACAAATAATGATAATAAAATAAAATAAATGCCATAATAAGTCGCAAGGATTTAATACTGGCATTAGATTTGATTAACAAGCCTATTAGCCTTTTAAAACCATGGCTTCCACCACTGGCTAGCACCCTCTATGAGTCAGCACAAGTGCTTTGTCATCAGACCATGGGTGGCTTGTGTGACAGACTCATACCTTCACCCACACAAATAATTTAGTCCACTGCTGCCCTCGTTAACCAATACTTTAACATTTTATTTATTTTTAATATAAAGATAATAGCATGAATTGCATTATAAATAGGGCATAATTACAACACTCTGGTGTGAGGAGTACTTAATCCTACTGTATCGTATGTGTATGTGATACTACAAAAACACTATATTGAGTCATAGTAGATCAGTTTCCTCAAGCAGGGGTCATATGTGCTCTGTGGCCCCAGAATTATGGGCCAAACTAAAGAATGCCTTTTTATTCTCTGCATATTCATGGTGATGTCTGAGATCACTCAAGCAGGGTGGTACTCATTTGATCTGCCTCCGCTAAGCACATACTCTCACAAGCGCTCCTCATCACTGGAGGCAGATTGACCTCTAATATCATGGGGTAGGGGTTAAAAGAAAATGATGAGATGCGTAAAAACTGAGAAGGGAGGGGAGGGAGGAGGCTTGCATTTGCAAATATGGCTCTCACTGTATAATGAAGCCATATGGTGGCACAAATCTGTAGCCTCTGAAGTATTTTTACAAGCTTTACTCTTTATTATCTATAAAGTCCCTGAAAACATTTTGGTGACCTTCAACCATAAGCATCTCCCCGTGTGCCCTCTCGATTGTTACTCCATGGGTGGGCTTTTTGTCTTTGCTTTATTTTCAGCTGTTTTGGGTGATTGATTGATGGGCAGTGATTTGAGAGATCACTGTAAAGGCACTAAAGCACCATCTGTCACTTTGATGAACAAAAAGGAAAACAAGACAACCTGCCTATGATCTTTACTTTTGGACCTCTGGTATTAGGTTTAGGCTCAAGAGAGAATAAGTAGTTGGCAGTGGCAGACCAAATGCTGCTTTTGTCATACTTGAATTGATCTCCACAAATTCTCTAATATTCTCTTTTTTTTTCTTCAGATAAAAGCAACAACCACATTTTCCGAAGAAGTGCTGCTTTTAAAGGGGACCTTTTATGCTCACAGTTCTATGTTTTTATTCTGGGACTCCACTAGAGTAATTTTGCATGATTCACAGTTCAAAAAAGTTCCTCATTCCTCATATATCTTATACCAGCCCTTTATGTAGCCCCTCAATTTAGCCCCTCTCTTTTTCTGATGAGCCCACACTGTTTTGATTGGCCAGCTTTCTGATTCTGATACGGCCTTCCAAGGGGCAACCATATCAGTGATGTTAAGTTACCACTGATGCAAACCCAATATTTCCTGCTTTACTGCTTCAAATTATTTATTTAAATTACTGAATAATAGGAGACGGTTATTGTGAAGAATTTACAGGAAATGAAATGCATTTCTCACCAAATTAGCAGAGCTTTGTTAGTGGCACTAGAAACTGGTCAACGCAACAACATACAGATAAGATATTTCAAACTATTTGTTCAGTGGATCAGTTATAAATAATACACGGAGGAATAGTACAAGCAGAAACAGCCACAGTGAAATGTTTGATGAAGAGCTGCAGATGACCACGCCTCTGACAGGTAAAAAACGTATTTTACTTGACCATGCTGTGTAATGGAAAAAAACCCACAGCACACCAGCTCGACTCAAGTTATGGCTCGGTATAACTACCCTCAAAACAATGGAAAAATGCAATGTGTTAGCAGAGCAGTGGACTCGCACACTGTGCGTGGAGCAGATGACCATATAAAGGAACCCATCAAGAGCCAATGTCGGCTTGGACTTAAAGCAGAAAAAAACATTGGAAACTGAGCGTTCAGAGCAGTCTGAAGCCTGTGCTTTTTAGTCACAGGGATTACTTCTACATACGTTTACCTCATTATTTGACACTTTGGCGATGTTCATTATGAACATTCAACATTGTAACATCAAAATGTCCCACATAACTGAAAATAAGAAAAAGCATAATAGGCCCCTTATAATTATTCCTTAGTCTTTGAAAATAGATTTAGTTCAAAGAACCACAAAGATGAAATGAAGGAAATATATTACAAGAAACGAGACTGCTGGTCATCTATTGTCACATCACTTCGGGTCCTGAGAATGTGACTCACCCAAAGATGGTACGTGGCATCTCTGATAATCTTTAAGGACGACTGTCTTTTTCCTTCTTTCTTATCAGCCTAATTCGAAACCTAATTACAGTGATTTTAATCATACTGTATTACGAGTGATTAACCCTTTAGTGCATTTAATTAACCTTTGCAGCCACTGATTCTCATCAGGCAAAGCTTCATGCTATTTTTTTCCATGACACAGGCTTTAAATAAGCACACTTAAAACTAGTGGGAAATCTAATGTCTAAAGTGGGAGGCATCGCTTGTCAGTTGCTCAAGGGACAGAAAAATGTAGATGTATTATCAGCTTAACATCATTGAAGATATGGTTTCTTGATAATATTCAAATACTGAGAGCATATATGACATCAAAATATGTGGATATCATATGCATTACACCTAACTTCCCTTAGAAATTTAAATAAATATACCTGGGAAATAATCAGATGCAAACATAGGCTGATGTAGCAAATCTTGTGATTTGGGAGGATGTTTACTAATCATATATTCATTAATTTTAAATTATTCCTACAAAAATACTCCACTCTGATTGGCAACATAAGTGAAAATCAATTTAAATCCATGATGCCTAAAATTCATGTTGGATAATAATCCAGAATTGTAGAACACAGCCTGAATATGTATGCATATTTCAGGGCAATCACTACCAGCAAGAGGGGAAAATCCTTCTGACAACTCGTCAGTGTGTCATATAAACACATTATGAATTGAATCTTTGGTACCAAGGGCATGTAGTAGGCTTATGTATAATGTACCATGGCAGAGCATAGCTTTTAACCAGGGTTTTAAATAAAAGGTGGATGAAGGGAATGACTATCAACTCTGTGTGGGTGTCATCGTAAATTATCCTAAGCACAATACTTCATGGGATCAACAGTCATTTACAAAAACTATGCCATGAGGAATTTTAATGCTTGCTAGAGGTATACTGGGAGCAAAAATGAACGAAGGATCTGAAAACTGGGTGCAATATGAGGCTAGGCACAAACAAAAGCAAAAACACCTCATCAAACAAAATCAATTATTGATGCAATATCATGAAATGTACCCAAAATTGGATGAATGGCAGATGTGATAATTATGATCAAAACAGTAACAGAAATGAAAGCCAATGCAACCAAGCAACAACCAAACCCTAAAAAATCTTAAAAGAAACAAAATGAAAAAAAAATGGTTGAAAAAGCTGTCAAAAGCAACTGGATGTTTGACACTATGGCAACACACAATATGAATACAGTCAATTGCTATCCTGAGCATAAACTAGTCAGCCTTGATTAATTCCATGGTGCAGGTCAAATATCAGCATGTACATACTCATACATCATGATGATAGCGTTCTTTAAAGTCCTCTCTAACAAAAACTATATCACATCACAGCAAACCCTGTCGTGATGTCATTGCATCAATGTGAGCCAATTTAAACAATGTACAGAATGTGTATCTACATATGCCGTTTATAACAATAATTGGGGTCATTAAAGTAGTACATTTATGGGCTAAATGCAACAGTGGCCTGGCAGGCTTTTTATGGACTACTGCTCCCTTGGTGTTTAAGTATATTGGTCTCAAGGCTCTGCGTCACCTTGACCCCCTCCCTCGCCCCAAGCAGTACTCAGTCTTCCCCACAGCGCTCTGCTCTGGCTGTCAGCACTGAGCAAGGCCACCTCTCCTTACCTCTGATTTACATTTATTTCCCTCACCAGCTTTTATTTATTGGGGCACTTCGCATTTGGCACATACAGTATCTCTTAGGGAATCATAAGCCCTTTGCTGTACCTTGGCATTCAAATGAGCTTCTCTCCCACAAAGCCTCACCGACACAGTTAAGACAGCACTTAATATTTTGAGGATGGAAGCCACAAAAAGTGGGATTATTTATCAAGTTGTTTTAGCACTTTTTGTGTGTGTGCGCGCTGTTACCTTCAGACTTTTTGCCTAAATGAATTGTGTCACTCTGGCTGCCACATTTTTTTTTGTTTGGTTTGTTTAAACACATCAGTCAAATATATTAGCACACAGCTTCATTTGCCCTTGACCTCAAATACATCAATAAAGTTCAATCATTGCCACCTATCCCAGGCTCTTCTAAATCAGGCTACATTGCCATCAACCACTCACACTTAAGTTTAAAATAGCTAACCATCATAATTGCACTGCTGCCATTAATCAAGCATTTGGATACGAAATAAACCTGCACATGTATTTTTTGGAAATGACTATGTAATTATTGTTGCTTATGCAGGAGGGTGAATACAGGAGGTACAGTGGAAGGTTTGCTGGATTAATTGTTGAAAATTATGTTTTATTCTTTCATTTTGTTGCAATTCTTGAGAATACTTATTTTCAAGAGCAAATGACATTCATGTAGACATGGTCATGGTCTGTGTGGGAAAATTCCCTGGCTCCATGCTGCCACCCTCCCCCTTTCACATCACCTACCATGGGACAGCAAGGGGAGTGTGACTGGGGACTAGTGTGGGTGGGTTTAAAAAGGAAGTCATGAATTACCTGTCGGGTGGTGATTTGCCCCGCAGTCTTGAATCCCCCCTGACAGCTGCACTCTGAGACACTGTATGGGTCGGAGCTAGTCGATGAGCACTTGGAGAGTGAGTCACAGCCCACCACGAATGTGTTGTCCAAGGGGAGTTCCTGGATCACATGGTGTTTCTTTGGGGCCACTGGAGTCTCCGGTTTGATTTGAAATGTAGGCTGAGGGGATGCGGACTTGTAATGCTTAGCTAAATCAGGGCTGTCGGGTTTGAAGGTGGTGGGCGTGGTGGCCCAGTTGTACTTCCCCATGGTTTGCTCCTCTAGCTCCACAGGGAGATCCAGTGTACCATTAACATGCTCATGGGTGGGGTCATCAGGCTTGGATTCATCTATGGTCACAAAGTTCAGGAGGAGGTTCTTGGGCGATCGCTTCTTTCTCTTCTTCTTCTTCTTGATCTGACGGTTCTCTTGGTTGGGTGACACCCACTCACCACTCTGCTTGCCCTTCTGCACCACTTTGTGTCTGGGTGTCTGCCGGCAGCGCACTAAGGCAGTCACAAATATCACCAAGATGACAGTCATGGTCCCTGCTATGATAGCTATGACAACAATCACATATCCGTTGGCTTGAGGTGTTACCTCACTGTCCCCTATGTTACGGTCCAAGGGTGTCTCCATACTTTTTCGCAGCTGCTCTTGGATGAAGGTAGCATTTGACACAGTGTCATTGACAAACAAGTGAATAAGTGCAATAGCATGTAATGACTCAGGCTGGCCTAGATCTTTGACCTTTACGACCAGTCTATGCAGCCCCTGATCAGCCGCTACAATTTTCTCCTGCAGTGTTATGTTACCCGTTGTTTTGTCGATGGTGAAGAGACCTCGAGGTGAGACCCTAGATGTTATGATGATGCTGCTGATAATGCTATACTGCAGCTCAGCATTCATACCCGTGTCATTGTCAATGGCAAACACTCTTGTGACCACAGCTCCAGGGGTGGTGGTGGTCCGCACTAGGTCATATGAGTAATTGGAGGATGGGATGACGAACACAGGGCGATTGTCGTTCACATCGACTACATTTATAGTGACCTTGGCATAAGAGGAGCTTGGAGGCTGCCCTCCATCAACTGCCTTGACCATAAATGTGTAGGAGCTTTGCTGCTCCCTATCAAAGGTGATATTGGGTTTGATCACACCAGTTTGGGGATCAATGATGAAATTATCTTTCCCGTTCAAAATGGACAAGGTTATAACAGCATTATCTCCTGCATCTGCATCCGTTACTGTGATTAAGCCCACAGTTCCATAGAGAGGCAGGTTCTCAGGCACATAGAAGTTGTACTCAGGGTGTGTGAAAGCTGGGCTGTTGTCATTAAGGTCCTGGACGATTAGCCTGACAGTGACATTGCTCTGCAGGGATGTGGAACCATTATCCCTTGCTATGACAGTGAATGAGTACCTCTCCTGCTTCTCTCTGTCCAGTCGTTTGCCAACAGAGAGGATTCCTGACCGTCTGTCTATGTTAAACCCATCAGGCGCATCAGGGCCAAGAGTATAAATGATCTCAGCATTATGTCCACTGTCTGCATCAGTAGCGCTGATTTTTATTAACTGTGTAGAAGGGTCATTGTTCTCCGGTATGGAAAGTTGGATTTCCGGCTGGGGGAAGATGGGTGCATTGTCGTTCTCATCCTTGATTTTAATTAAAACCATAGCTGAAGTGTTCAAAGGAGGCGTCCCCCTATCCGAGGCCACTATCTTAATTGCATATTCTCGAGTCGTCTCATAATCTAGGGGGGCAGCTGTCTCTAGTAAGAATTGATCATTAAAGACGGGCTTCAACCGAAAAGGAACATCATGGTCAGTGTAGCAAGCTACTTTGCCGTAAAGATCTGCATCCTTGTCAGTAACAGTAATTAGGGCTATTTTGGTGTTGAGAGGCGCATTCTCAGACAGCAGAACAGTCCCATTAACCAAGTTGATAATGTAGCGAGTGTCTATGGAGGGAACATTGTCATTAATATCTGTTACATTAACAATCACTGTTGCTCTGGAGGGAGTGGAGCTGCCATCGCTGGCCAGAACGATGAGTTTGTGAACAGGTGTTAGTTCCCTGTCCAGTGGCTGCTTCACAGTGATCAGTCCTGTAGAACTGTCAATGGCAAAGTGACGTTTTGTTGAGGCAGAGATCTGGTTGCTGAAGGCGAAGTGGATCTGTGCGTTGGAACCAAGGTCTGCGTCTGTGGCATGAAGCTGAACAACTGATGTTCCCATAGGAGCATTCTCTGGTACTGTGACCTCCACCTCACTGTCCTTGAAGATGGGACGATTGTCATTGACATCAGAGATGGTGACTTGGAGAATGGCAGTGCTGGACTTGGGAGGGTTACCACCATCCTCCACCTTTATCTTCATGACAAAGGTGTCCTTCTGCTCACGATCCAGGTTCTGCTGAACGATTAACTGTGGCCACTTGTCACCCTCAGGAGTCTCAATGATGTCTAAGCCAAACTCGCTGACACTCTGCAAAGACAAGACAAAATTTTGAGTTGCTTTTGCTCAATAGTAACCAAAAACCTTTTTGAAAGGACTAACTATGAAACTATGAAAGATACATCCTCTTTTTCTCACAGTCATCCTTTTTACAGAATTTATCTTGCTCCTTTTATATTTTTTGTTTGTTTGTTTATTCTCTTTATTTAGTGCACATGTGTAAGGGTGTAATATGTTGGGCAAGTTCTGACGTCCGCTTGCAAACTTGACTGACTTATTAATACCATGATGAATAAGAATATCAGACTTTCATTTGGGTAATAAGAATGTTACAGTACAAATTGCTAGAGTATATATAGTACTTAATTCTGAGATGTACTTGATCTTGTTTTTAAGAGTGTAGATTTTTCCATTGTCTTAGAAAGCTAGAACAGGTTGTTGAGGTATTTCCTTAGGTTATTCAAGTTCATTTTTAGCCCTTCTTTGGATCAGGCTTTTAGGGAGTGATGAATGTCAAGAGCAAATTAAACAGCCTGGGACATTCTTAAACAAGGCAGCTGGTTCTTGGCTCTGCTCTGCTCATCTCAGTTAGGTACCTGTAAATCAAAAGCATTTTCAAACATGCTAATCATCAGCTCATTTCAAAGTTTTATTCATTTCTCTTATATGCTATACAATACATACTCCAGAAACAGAAAATGTCATTTAATTAATCCTTTTAAAAATGTGACCAATCATTGTAGTAAATCAAGTCCCAACATCTTTCCTTACGACTATTACTTGAAAGGATCTTTTTACCTCCTCATCATATTTATTCTCTCTTCACTAAAATTTCATTTCATTCTACTTTCCTTTCTTGTGTCAAGTTAGAATAGAGCAGGCAGTCTTGCAAAATTTCAGTCTCATAATAGAAGAGAAAGACAGCTAAAAACCAACCAATAACCTCCAAATTTAAATACACTGCAAGACTAGATCACCATAGATTAAGAAAAGAGGAGTGAGAAATTCTGCATATTAGGAAGGGTTTTTGCTCAAGAAGGGCTAAATCAAGGCAAGAGTAAAGCCAGAGGAAAATGAAAACAAATGCATAAGTAATCCCCATGAAAAACTGAAGGAACTGACACTGGCTGTTAAGAGTAACTGCCTTCCACCCAAAAAATGAGCACTAATATTTACAGTTTCAAATGGGGTACGGTATGGATCCATACACTGTTCAAAATTAGAATAGAGAGGAAGGATAGGGAGGAAGAGAAAAGGAGAGACAGAGAGAAAAGTGACAGAATAAGAGAGGAAGAGAGAGGAGTAGCGGGGAGGAAATAAGAAGATCAAGCCCATGAATGAGCTGCATGCACATTATGAAACAAAGAAGCCCTTTGAAGCTCTTTCAGTCAGTAGCAGTTTCATGGTAAAACAAGAAAAAGCATCCTCTTTAAAGAGATAAGCTTCATGCTGCACATAATGTTGGAAGAGATTACTCTGTCTAGGCACAGCTATCAAATGAGATTAAGATATATACATTCTCCTTGTTCAAGGAAAGAACATTTCAACCAAATTGTGAGCACAAGTAGGTTTTAAAATCTAGAACCGTCCTTGTGCCAACATAGCGTTGTAGCTGACACAAGGAAACATGCAGCTGCAGCATGTAAATTATTGTGTACTCTGAAAATTGCTTGCTGAGGGAATGTTGTCAACATATCAGTGATTGACAGAACTACTTAAAACAGCCAACACTGCAGCAATGATCTTTCAGACCTTATTTTGTGATCCTTCTGGCAATCACAAGTCATACAGGGATAAGTAGACATGACATATAAAACTATGTGTGGAAATGTAGAGAAACTTCCTTATGGATCAACTGTGCTGATTCTTTATGCACATTGCAGAACTATTTCTGGCATAACTGAAAGGTCCAAGACAGCATTCTAAGGGCTCTATTGCTAAGCACTACTCCATCCACACAGAGCTCCTCAATCCTCAGTTGTTTGAATAGTTCACAGATACAGCACAGTAGCTGAGTATCTGCACACTGATATTTGGCAAAGCCTGATGTTAATAGTAGGATGTTGAGTTAGGATGTGTCAAAGGGAATGCTGCATAATGATTTATGAGCCAGCATTTCCTCTATGCTTTTGTCTTGGTTTCACACAATTTTACAACTGACAAGACAGCACTCAGCGCATTTCAATAAGTTGAAGAGAGCTATCTCTCAGGCTGTGCATCCTCCTGAATGCAAAATTAGTCTGGTGGATTGTGATAAGATCTAGGGCAGGCTAAGAAAAGGCCAAATACTAGCATGAATCACTCACTGGAAATCCTAAGGCTGAGCAAGAAGGACAAAGCTTTCTAAACAGCTAAGTGTGCATGTTATACTATGCCTCGCTCTTTCACCTCACATATACTGTACCTGTACCTGTTTTCTTGAACTTTGATGACTTGTCAGTCATTCCACATTACAGGGCCACATGTCTCTACAGTGATAAGAGAGGAATCAGGACACTGTATACTGTATGTGGGATGTGTGCAGAACACAATGTAATCAGTGTTGACTAATTTAAATTAAAATGATTGAGAGACACTGACAGAAGCAGACGTGGGTGATGATGGGGGAAGGATGACTCTGAACCCCATTCTGCAGACAGTGCCTCAGATTATCAGTGGATGCATCTTTCAGTCAAGTTGATGACCTTATTAAAACTCAGAGGAGACTGAGATTGGGCTGTGAATATATCAGGAGGACTCTAGTCACGGTGATGGCCATGGATGGGGCTAACTGGGGAGGGCTATTCATCATGAGCTATAGCAGCTCTTTATAATGCTGATAGAAACTCACTCTCTCTATGTCTACCTCTCTCATTCCTCCCTCATTCTTTCTCTCCATCCCTCATCCACATTTTCCCCTGGCCATGATCTCATGCATATAATTAAGACAAAAGAAGCTGGGAAATGTTTGTCTCTTTTTGTCAACCCCTAGAAGAAGATAATGTGTCAAAATAAGATGCTAATGAAAACTGGAAATTCTTGACAGAGAGCTCTCTGCCCAAAACTCCTTTTCACTGCCTATAGGCAGCATGCAATGCATTAATCAAAATTTTCTTGCTACTTGGGAATGGAGCTTGAATAAATTTTGCATCTTCAAATGCAAAGCTATATTCAGTTTGCGAATGAAATTATTCAAGCTCAGACTTGGAGTACCAGCAAAAATATCACTTCATCCACTTAAATATCTTAGGTATATTTCAGATAGATATGTAGCAACCAAGTGGATAGCAAAATACCCCAGGAAAAACCTAGATAGGTGGCAAAAGGTAAAGTCCAAGAGCCCTCCAGATTGCCCAACCAAAATACAGAGATCCACTTCATCATCCTGTTTATCAGTGAGGCATAGCCTAGCGGCACATTGATCTACACGGAATGACTTGAACAAGACGCCCACTTTAAATGTGTCTGAAGATGTTGACACAGATGCAACTTGGATTAATGTAGTGTGTGATGCTGCAAAATCATACATGACTGGGATAACTAACGAGACGAAGGAGAAGAGATGTGTGTGAACAGCCAAAATTCCAAGCAAAACCAACAGCAAATCTCCTTTAGTCTTAAGTATGTTTCTGTGTGGGCTTTGAGTTATCCTGTGAATATGTAAAGTGATAGAATCTGCTTTCATGGGGGATCCTCCTCCATCCATGCATGTGATTGCTTTTTCTGACCTTGACCATTTCTTAGGACGCCTTTTCTGCAGTTCAGGTGACGTAACACACCACTGCACTATACTGACGACAGAGTTTCATTCAAAGCGTGATTACCAACCATTATGTGTGATGCTGGAGCACTGTGTAGAATGAAATTACCCATTGTCCCTTTTGAAAAGGACAAAGTTATACAAAAAGAGGCTACCATGTTCCTTTCATTTGTGTTGACAACTAGACAATTCAGGCATGCTACATGTACAGTGGCAGACCATTGAGTGTGGCTCACTGTGCTACACAATGGTTGCAATTTCAGCATCGTGCCCTGCACAACACAAGAAAACTGGGCAAACTATCATTCTGGGGGAGCTTCTGAGACAAATCTCACAGGACCATACAAAGATAGTCCAAGGGTGGCTTAACGGCTAAGAGCTATTCTAGGAAATGCTTGCACATTCCTTCCCCACTAAATCCTTGGCTTTCTCCTGTACCCCTGAAATAAAAAAAATACCAAAGGTTGAAAATGTCTCTGGCTCCTTTAATGCTTCTCCCTGAGTTTTACTCATATCAAACCTGGAACACAAGAAAATTAATCTCGAGTACAATGAGAATATAATGAGAAGAACTAAATCAGGGACGCAGTGCCAAGGATGCTGTAAGAAGAATTTTCTGCAAAAGATAATACAACTGCAGCCTAGGCAAGGGTTTTAGAAAGCTTTATATTGTGAAAAGGGCAAAGAAAATGATTGCAGATGATCATTATAATGAGCAGAACATTTGCTTGGTGATTTTCCAGGCATGAACAATTCAGGACATTGCGCTGGAGAGGCCTTGGCAGTGGGGAGACTCTTTAAAAATGCAAATTGGTATTCAAGGCAGACACGGACAGCAACGATTCTGTTCATTCCAACCCAGTGTTAACTTCATCTAAGACTCCAGGATGGACTTGTCATTTCTGTCTCGCAATGTGCTCTCAAATCCAGTAACCTTTCTTTATTTATAATGTTTAGGCTTTTCTCCAGAGTGCTTGCATCTCCCTCTTTAATTACATTTCATTTGTAAGAGCTCATGTCATCTCCAATATTCATCTATCCACAAAGCATAGAGTGTTGTCTAGACTATAAATGAAGAATGCATGATATTATCCTACTTTTCTGGATTTAGGGCTGACTCCATTAAGCAATAGAGAATATTTCACTGCAGTTTAATAGCGCATCAATTAGATGATGAAGAAAGGCTTTGCCTAGTTCTGCATGAGACACCTATTAGCATAATACAGTATATTCCTTCTCACTTACTTTACTATGTTCAGCACATGTAACCTGTTGCAGGAAATTGAACATGCTGTATATGCTGTGTCTGCAATTTCTACTGCATGTTCTCTGATATTACTATACATGGTGAGAACCTCCCTTTCTTCACAGCCTTTGCTCTTAATGAAATAAAGCACCGGGAAGTATTAATGGTTGGTATAAAACATTGTAGGCTTCATGACATATTCCACTTTATGAAAAAGTAGGTCATAATTTCAGCGTAGAGTCAAAATTAATTTCCTATATGGAAATACACCACAGCCCTATAGCACTATACTGTAGCAGGTTTACAGAGGTGGGTGTTAGTGCGGAAATCTAAATCATATTGCATGAAGACCACATGGGATGAAAAACAGAGAGAGAAAAATAATGTAAAGATTCATTGATTCAAAAAGTGTCTAATAAGACCCAATGCATCAAAGATAGCAACCCCCATCCAGACAGGTGGCATGCTGCAGGCCTATCAGTGAGTCAGAGCTTCATCAATAATGTGTTTGCTGACTAATATACTGCCTGCACTGGAGACAGTCCACCATTGAGTTATTTGAAAAGAAAATTCATTACTCCCTAATACTTACCATTTCATCTCAATGTAATTGTTTCTCCAAGACAGACTGTTACAATGGTCTTTAGTTTATCTAATGTATTGTAATTGTTCTTTGCTTAGATTTTCAAAAGAACAATTTATTCTACTAAAAGTTATTTATTCTATTAAATCGACCAGAAAAACCAGTAACTTCTAGACTGTTCCAGTATTATGAGTCTTTGGGCCCATATCTTTCACTATCAATATTTTTCACTCATTCACCATTGAACTAAATTAATTTGTACAAGATTACTTTTAGTTTAGACATGAGATTGTCGACATATGGTAATACTCTACATCAACTTCGATTTTAGAGGAGTGACTCTCTAAGTATTTTTACTTAGGAATTCAGCTTTGGTACTTGGGTGCTTTTAATTATCATTTAACTAATTTATACAGACAAAAATAAGGCAAATTTATCAAACAGAACAGGAGTATATATCAAATTAAGATATACAGGACACTTGATTGGCATGTACTCAGAAACTATAGCAGGCCTGTGTTAGAAAAAGCAAATGGACTACCTCCCATGGTGATATTTTAAATGTAGTCACATAAGTCACATTCACAAAATAAACAAGGTTCCAACCACAAACCTTTATAATGGTTATTGTAAATGACCACACACACACACACACACACCGAATAATGCATCTTCTATAAAAAACTGAGGCAACCCTAAACATAAAATAAAAATATATTCATTTTGTATGTGTGATAAATAAAATAGGAGTTATCCTCACCTTGACTAGTTCATAATGTTGGATCCCATTGATCCCTACATCAGGGTCAAATGCTGAGGGCACCGGGTACCGGGTGTTGATGGCTGTGTTCTCTGGGATGGAGATGTTTATTACGGTAGACTGGAAAAGGGGCGCGTTGTCATTCACATCCTCTATCAGGAAACGGATCTTGACCAATCGGAATATCTCATCGGGCAGCACGGCCACCTCAATCTCATAGTAGCAGCGTTTCTCAGCGAAGACACCTGAGCACAGCTTCTCCCGGTCAATTCTGTGATTGGTGGTAAAGATCTCCCCCGTGTTGGCCTCCACCCTCACCAAAGGCACGTCACCTGTCTTGTACACAGGCTTGAACTGCAGCGGCGAGGATAACCTAATGTTGGGGTCTAGGTTGAGGTCCACATCCTTGCGCAGGTTCCCAATGCGGACGTTCTCTGGCTGCTCCTCTTTCACTGTGTAGTCCTTCTCCTGGGCCAGGCATATCAAGACCACACAGGTGAGCAAGACCACCAGCACATGGGCCTTACTTGCTAAGTCCATACTCAAGAGTGGATGGAGCTTCACCTCTACAGCAGCAATTCTATCACAAGAAAGGGAGACAGGGGAAAAAAAGGAAAAGAGAAAGACAGAATACACAATGTCAATTCACAAAATTACAAGGCATCCAAGTTCTGCTGTAATTAGTACTATTTTCCCTCATGGAGAGTTTTCAACTTGACCTATTCATCCTAACTAGTTATGAGCCTACATCCTTCCCATGTCTTTGAGAGCAAATTAATCGCAGTTTTACACAATTAACCTTTGATGACTTCCACTGAGCAAGCGGACACGTAAAGGTTAGTAGTTCACGTATTCCATCAATCCATTTCATCGCTATAATGAACCATTTCACATTTGTATTGAGAAATATGAAATCAGTTGACTTCACTGTTGCGATAAAACAGTTTGCTTTGAAAGCTTGTTCATAAACTACTGTGCATGATGCAGAGGAAAACTTAATTTCATATCTTAGTCAATGTGAGACAATATGGTGCAGTGGTATCTTCATAAACTGCACCTCACATCCAGACTTCAGCTGATTGGGAAGCAGAACTGATCCTTACACGTTGGTGTTTGCATGCATGAACACACACATACTTGCAGTTGTACTGCTTGACAGCAGTTTTTAATAGAGAGCCTCATTTGCTCTGAATGTAAACTATTGAGCTCTCAAATATTTCATGAACGCCCATGTGTGTAAACATACACAGTATGATAAGAGCACTGTTTAGAGTAACTGTGGTGGAAGGAGACAACAATGCAAAATAATTTAATGTGGGAGCTGCCATCAGTCAAATTAGAGAAATTTAATCATATGTCATTACATCCTGATGGATGTGTGTTCTCCAACATAAAATTTAAACAGCATGCAGTTTACTGTTTGCACTGAATGATACCTATGATAAAACCTTTTAAGTGAAATGGGTTTATAATCACTGAGCATTATTCATTGTTAGGTTTTCTTGAGTTGGGTGCAGATTCATTTGACGCTGCAATTGCACAAAATTTTTAACTGTTCAGAAACTTGCCAAAGGGCTAGAACTCCATTTGCCAAAACTGAAGTAGGTCATTGGAAGTCATACTCTGCAAAGACTTCCCTGTCAGTTTAAGCTAGCATGAAATATTGACTGCACTACGCCCGTTAGTTAGTAGGTTTCCTCACCAGTTATTCGAGTAGTTATTTCATGTACTTTTGCTAGCATATTTTGACTAAAACATTAATTATGAATCCACTCTCAGAAATCCTTTAAAGCTAACAGCTAATTCCATCACTTCTACCAAAATGGTACTGGTCTCCATACATGCTTGGATGATGAGGTTTTTCGACATTATGGTAGTGGTAATTATTACTGTATATCTGTGCTCTGTTGATTTTATTGAAACAGCAAGAAAATTACATTACTGGTCTTGAAATTGTTCTCAGCATGCAATGACATATCACAGTAAAGCCACCAATGCACAGCTGTTTACTTCTTATGATAATAACTGGCCCCCATGTGTATTCCAGTGCAACATATTTAATAACTAATATAATTTCATTTCATAGTCCACTGTGTGTTTAGGTCAACCAACCCCGTGAGTGTTTATTAACCTCGTAAGATTTTCCTCAAGATATTGGTTTGTATTCATAAGGCAGCTGCTTTGAAATCAAACATCCATTTCCTTCAAATGTGGCAAAAGTGTATGACAGCCATCGCACAAACGATGTACAGCTGGTGCTGAAAAGGAATACATACCTGCAGTAACAAGGGACCACAAATAGCTCTTTGGGAACTGCAATATTCCCTGCTTTATGAAATTTCCATCCATTTACATGAGTCAAACAATATCCTGTAGAAAAGGTATGACTACCTAAACTGCACTACAGGGGTCCTCTAAATTGGCAAGGAAACAGTGTTCAAGCCATTGAAGCTCTCGGCCTACTGACAAAGGGGAATTGATTAAAAATAAGAATTTAATTAAGCTAGTTTTGAATCAGCAACAATTGCACGGCATTCATGCAGCCTGTAAAGACAGATTTCTTTTCACACATTTCATAAAGCAGTCACATGAGACTCATTAAAGAACAGTTGGACAGAAATAACATGGCTGACACGGATCATTGTGAGGGTTATTCATTCTACACATATAGCACAGATAGTGTTGTACTGTCATGTCAAAATATTGATGAGATATATCCCATTAGGGTCTGTGACACACTTTACTTTGAAGTGTGCATCTTTCTGAGAGTGAGCAGCGATTGCTTTACTGTGATAATCGCCAAGCAGTCCAAGGCTGAGCTCGCTCAACGCATAATGAAGTTTAAATTACATCCTTAAATGGGATGTGATTCACTGAAGTGAAAAAAACAGAAAAGATCAAAGCATGATCTAGATTTTGTCTCTCTTGTAAGTGACAATAATGTTCTGAAGGGGTGTAGTATATTTTTGACTTAGAGTGCACACAAGAGTACAAATGTAGTAACAGAAAGGACACACTGGCGATGCTAATATGATGTTAGTAAGCTACATTTTACTAGTGCATATGTGCTTGATATTATATATATATATATGTATGTATATATATGTGTGTGTGTGTGTGTGTGTGATATTATGTACGACTTGTTTATTCTTTCAACTCTAACTAATGCATGCTCCTTCCTCTTAACTGTGATTTTCCAACATTTACGTGGCTTTTCACTTGTCACAACTCTTTATAAACCTGTCCATGAGGGATAGGCTAGGTGAGAGAAGGAATTGTGCTGGAGGGAAAAAAGTAAGAGGGAGGGAGAAAGAAATCCTAGGTGTCAGTCAGAGTGTCTCCTTTGCTTACATTTCACTAGTCTCCTGAAATGCTATTTTGAGCCCCAGACAGCAGGTTGAATCCAGTAGGCAAACTCAAGCCTCCCTCTTGGGAGACACAGAGTGAAGAGGAGCAGGCCTGCCCTGGATCACTTTACACGACAGTGTGATGGACAGGCCTTCCTAGTGTTTGTATCCGCTGAAGGTAGCAGTGAGAGGGGAGACATACAGCTACTGTCACCCCCTACATTCACCCCTAAAGATACCCTCAACTATAAACTTTTAGTGTGGTTAGTCTGAGGCTGGGGCCCAAGACATTTGGAGTCCTTTAACTGTCAAAGACAGGGTTTCACCAGTGTCTATCAATATTGCCTGTGGATCCAAAGAGATTTTCAGAAGAGGGCATTAAGTAATACTTTTGATTGTCTTGGGCTTTTTCTCTTTTAAGAGTTTTAAGGATCGCTGACAGACCAGGTTTCTGTCAAGATCAATCAGTTCTTTTTCAGTCCACACAGCCAGAACAATTCTCCTTACATGGTGAAGGAATAAAAGTTGTTTTCTCTTGGGAAACGTCAACAATGACTACATTACCTTAAGTCGCGCTGGAAAGCAAGAAAGTGCGAGAAAGCGATGTTTGACATAAGTGGCCACATTGACAATGTTAATAATAGATTTAATACTGACAAAGGATGTATATTTAAGTTCAAATATCAGTGGGATTTGCACATTACACTCTATTTTATGAATGAAAAAAGAAATAGAAGACACATAATTTGTTGCACAATGTTTGCATACAGTCTGGCAGTGCTGTTTGGCTGAATATCCCTGTGGCTCTTCACAATTTAATCAGTTTTTTGATTTCTTAGATGTACTTAGATTATGAAGAGCTGTACTTGGGTAATTAAATGGTTGCTGGGTAGTATTCCTTATCCTTTGCATTAACAAAATGACTAACTAATTCACAATGTTGTAATCATGGACCTCAAGAGGGCAGTCTATACATGCAAAGGTAATCGTAATGCTAAATGTAAGTGTGGTCATTTCGCTGTGGCTTTACGTCATTGTCAATGTTAACCTGGAGTTTTAAATCCAACATTCATCAAATGAAAATGTGGGATAAAACCCTGAATTATGGACAAGTGAATTAATTGTCAGAAACTATTAAAAAAATCTAAATCAAAGTCAGAACATTTTAAACTGTAGTCCGGAACCACTAATATTAAGAATAATTGCTAAATTAGATTTTTATGTTTTCTTAATAGTTGAAAAACTATGTCACAACAATTAGACATTTTGCATATGTCACAGTGACTATATTTCAAAATAAAATAGTTCTGTAGACATGATCGTGGATTCTGAAATAGTGATATTCAATATATTTCCCTTTGTGGGAAGTTAAAAGGACTATTCAAATACATCAATATTTTGAATATCAGAAAACTATGACAGAGAAAATCTAAAATATTTAGCGTAAGTGATGGACAAATTCTTCATTGACCAGAGTCACAACATACTATGTGATAGCTAAAAAATACATTTTAAAAGGTATTGAATGTGCTTCAGTGGAGCAACCAAACATGATGTAGGATGAACTCGAAAAGCAAAACAAAACAACAGCATCTTTGACACCTAGAAGGCATCTCTGAGGCTACAGGTTAGTTTTGTCCGAGACCCATAGTTTCCTTACAAGTTCATGACTTCCAAAATCTGTAGTCAATATTTAGTTGAATTTGTGAAAAGCCTAAGAAGTAACAGGAGATATACTGTTGCAACAAACAGTATTGCAGAGTATCACCGATTGCTCTGTACCTACGGATTTATTTGAAATGTGGATGCACATTTATATAATGTTTTACTGCTATTTTCAAATTAAATACAAAACTTGGGCTGCTTCGATTTACTCACTGACTCTTAATATAAATGCATCCACCTACATTCAAAATATGCTGCTCACCTTGGGAAGGTTCACATTACCATTTGATTTAATTCTCCAGCAAATATTGAGTTCAGTAGGCCTTGTGGGGTCTTTTAAAAACTGGCCCAATAATAATAATCTATTGCATATTGAATAGGTATAACATATTGGGTACCCAAACAACCAACTGTGGCAGTTAATCTCCAGGCCAACGGGGAATTATATCGTGCCGAACTGTTATTCTTAAAAGCAAACGTTATATATTTATTTATTTTTTCCTAGAGTCTGAGCGTGAACAGACTGATGGCCCCCGAGGTTATGGTCTGTGACAGCTGAACCGCTTGACCACGAGCGCGCTGTTGCCGCGCACCCACGCACCGAGTTTAGCGGCCAAGCTGCTGGGAAACACAGCACAGAAAAGTCCCCGCCGTTGGATGCTGTTAGAAGTAGGCCTATCTATTTAGCGATCAGTACTGAACAAGACTAAATAACGCCCGAAGTCGTGACCAACCGCACATTCATAATGCGACAACTCAGCTTACATTATCCACGATGTGCCGTGTCCATGGACAATATCTATTTACATAAGGGGCACGGGGACGCCTGTTATATCTTTAGAACAGCTCTAGGAAAACCCACGGAACATCAACATGTCCCACTATCGCAACACAGCGATTTATCCAAGTGCCTCGTAGACTATTACTAAATTTTCACCCGGCTTATGTTGCTCTCAGTGACTGTAAATACAGCGAAGGTCCTCGCCGGTGCCGGGACATCAATTTGATTTTTACGGACCACATAAATTGGGCTGATGGGCGCTCTCCAGTGTTTCTGAATGCGCTCAGGAGATAGACCAGTCATGTGCACGCATATGCACATAGACCACTAAAGTAAAACACAATTCTTATCATAACAGTAAAGTCAATGTAAAGAGCAAAGCTTACCCTTTCCACTCGATTAGGATGAAAAATCAACCGCGAGTACCGTCGCGTGAAGACATCACTGATTTACAAAAAAAAAAGAAAAAAAAAAAAAAAGAAAAAAAAAAGTGCCATGAATTAAACTGAAGTGGGGGAAAGGGGCAGAAAGGATCCTCATCAGAAGCGGCAACAAAATGCAATGCAAATAGAAAAATGTTATCCACTACAAAAACTTATCCATGCGCTAAAACAACTGTGGTCCTCATGTGCAAGAGAAAAAACAAAAAACAAAAAACACGCACACGTCAACTTTGTTTGAAAAGGACGCTGTAATTCCTCTTCGGATGTCTTGGGTTCGCAATCCCACAGGCGGAGATACGCATTGATCCAAGCTTGTTTTACATAAACTTTGTATCTCTAGCCTACGTTTGCCTTGGAATTCCTACTTTATTCTACCAGCTGTGAAATCGCTGGTACCAAACGGACACGTGTGCGTTAAAACGCTTCTTGACCCGCGCGTAAAACTTCAATCCAAGGACGCAAAAATGGACTTCTGATGGTAAACTCAAAGCGTACGCCCAATTAATTTTATAACCACTTGTTTAGACTGATTAGAGGTTGTGTACGCTCCCTAAAAACTCTAAAAGGAGGGATGCAGAAATCGCCTCGCCCCCCCAAATGGAGTTGGATCAAAGTGTGCCTCAGTGCAGCATCACTTACAGGAGCCCTGATAGGCGGTTCACCGTATCTGTCTGCTAAGCTGTAGATGTCTCAGTAGTATTGTATGAACTCAGTTCCTCAATACTGCCCACCTCTCTCCCCCTCGCTCTCCCTCCGACTGACATCATGGAGGAAGGAGGAGCCAGTCGCAGATTTAAGAGCCCCAGTCCTCTTAAAGCCGCACTGCGTTGGAGAGATGCTTGCACTGAGATGTAGGTGGATGACGGGGTATGTGTGGACCACAGATGCCTCTGCTGTTTGCAGTAGCCACACTGATCTAGAAAATCCGCCTGAAAGCAAGAGGGGGGCACTGTTCACTTTTATACTGAGCCTTGTTTCGGCTTTTCATTTCTAATGGAGGTCTACTGTATCATCAACACCTCTGAATAATGATGAGGTTCAAATTCTTTTCAGACATTCCCGAGAGTGTCAACAGGCCATGGCAGAGCTCTTATCAGGGATGAGAAGAGAAATTAGCCTGATAATGGGTTTGTTCACAGTTTCCATAGTTCCCCTGTATAAAATGGTATCAGCTAATTTCTGTGGTGTAGGAACCTATCACAGTTCAGCATATTACCATCAGCACATCGAACACTTTAAATGATAGAAATGATAAAATAGCAACAAGGGTTTACATGAAAATTGAAGGAAATTTTAATTGTATTAAAATTGACAAGGCAACTCAAATACCTCATTAATATGAAACTGAACTGTGAATCAGGAAGTTAGTATCAGCAAAGTGCTAACAACTGTAAAACAGTATTGGGCAATAAACCCTATTTAATTCAATCTTCAACAGATCTCATTGCAGCTACAGGGCACAAGTCAAACAGATGCCAATCAAACATATTGATCTGCTCAAATATTGCAGATCACTAAGACACTTTCTGGCTGTGGTAAATTGAATGGGTGTTCAGTCAAATACCATAAAGTAGATTGTTACAGGTCCAGGGGGGCATCAAAGGTCATCATCATCACCACCAGGTTACAGCTGATTACCCTTGTCCCTCTGACATCACTGCATATGACAAATGGCTATAACTTTGCATTTTAACAAGTTCAGCCCCCCGGCAAAGGTTCATAAACAGCAGTCTTCACCTGTTCATCATTTCCCTCCAAATTATTTCATGTATCACTAATCATCCCTGAGGACAATGAGGTGAGGATTGGGCCAGATTATATTTTCTGTTTTTTCCAAATAATTTGTCTTTAGTCTGAATTCTACTAATAAAAAATCACAGGGCCACTAGAAAAACACTTATCTCACCTCATCTATGAGGATTTCTTGAAGACCTATATAAGCAATGCAAATTAAAAGCCATAAAGCAATATTATGAGGTATGCACATCATTCTTCATGCATGATGTGCATACCTATGTGATATATATATATATATATATATATATATATAGTTTAAAAATGAACAAGGTAAATGGTCAATGATCTAATGGTCTAATTATCAGGGGAAACTTTTGGTATGTCTACTAAAATGTGTGAATTGCCAAAAGATCTAATACCTCCACTGAGTTGAATTTCATATAATTAATAGAGAGTAATAATTCAGCACCTTGAAATATAGTTATTTACGTGTGTAAAACTTGCCTGGTGCTTGTTTACACTTGACTGATTATTCATAGAAAATCAACGATCCTGAGTTATAATGATGCAGCAGTTTAACCAAAGTATGAGACTAGTTTAAAGGTCAGCACAGTTCAGAGGTGAGTTTCAATACATCAATGCTAAGATGGGAAATTTGGGGATTCAGATGCATTGTTTTATAGCATTACAAGGATTAAGATGAAATAAATAACTTTTGTCTGAGTCATTTGTTGCAACACAAATCAAAATAGTTCTCTGGAATCAATTGGAAATATGTAGAACAGCAAGGCTTGCTTTTGTTTTTTTAAAGAAATGATAAAACAGACCTTTCCCTCAACATTGCCTTTAATCGTGCTTGCTGTTGGCCTCCCACTGAATCCATGACTTGTTATGCACACATGTAAAAGAAATAATTGGAGGAAAGAGTACACACACTAATATATCTTATCAGTCAGGCACAGCTGGGCAAGGGGATGGGTAAAAGAAGAGGGTACAGAACTAAATTGCAAGGTCACCGTGCATTAACATTCAGAGGTTTTGTGAAAAGACTTATTATTTGCATACTATGCTTGATTCAGTGCCTTTCTGTGGTTTTGTATTATCCTTTCAGCTTAAACAGCATAACTTGTCCAAAGAGAGCACAGGGCAGTTGTTGCTGCACCACCGCCTTGGATTATTACTCTTTTTGCCATAATTTTTTTCTTAAAATACATTTGGGCCTAAATTGTTGATATTGGATCTTTCCAACAGAAAAAAGAACAACATTCCCCACAGATTGTCGCTCAGCTCACTAACAAAGACTCATACCTTTTGTATGATATAAAAATAGTTTATTTGGTTTGGCAAGAGGATTTGGGGGTTGGATGGAGTTGTGTACGATGGGACAATTGGAGATTGAGCAGAGGGATGAGAGAGGTTGAGTGCAAGGGATGAATGGGGGTTGTGAAGCATCTGGAACATTAGAGAACCCAGGGAGCAAGACTTAGGTTAACTTCAAATGACGAGGCAAGAGCAGGCTTTTTGAATGCCAATGGGGCGACTGTGGATGTAGCTGTGGTGAGCTTGAGATGACCATCTGCTGAGAATTGTGAGAGTGTGGTCTGAGATTCCTTGTCTGAACACTTTGGATGGGTTTGAAAGGACTCGAATATGAATTTAGGTGGAAGAGAAATATGGGGTGAAAGAGGCTGAGCTGATCGGTCTTGCTTTGTGTGAGATTAAATGTGGGGGTGTCTGAGGAGCAGTTTTATGAAGAAGTTAACACCGTTGATGTACACCTGGATGGAGGATGTTCTCATTTGAGAACTGAATGGACCTAAGTGATAAGACTAATTAGCGAAACATTGTCAATTGAATGGTAGGCTGTGTGAGGTAGGAAAGCTTAGAGCTGCCCCACCCTGGGTAGTGCAATGGTTGTTTCAAGAGCAACACTATTTATCACTATTTTATGACGGCTTCTTGTGATGCAGTGGTCAGGTGGAGGAGTTGAAGTTTCAAATGAAGGTGGTGGCTGAAAACTGAGGGACCAGTGTCAGATGGAAATCTGAGCCTGGTAAAGAGGATTTAAATTTCTGAAATGAGAGATGGGAGAGGATCATGTAGCCAAAATGTGGCGAGTAGAGGAAATGGTGGAGTATAAGAATGAAATGCCACTGGTAGGGTTAAGGATGGGGAGAGCCAGAGGACAGGCAGCAGGAGGTGCTCTAGGGAAGGAAGCTGCAGTAGGGTGTCTGGGGAAGGATAGGAACCAAGACAGGCCAGTAGGAAATGGAGTGTGTCGAAAGAAGGAAGCTCCATGGCTTGCTGATGGTATTAACTAGTGATGGGGGAAACAAAGCTGACTGAATCACTGAATCGATGTGAAGCAATTGCATTGAAAATGTTTCACTGTTTCAAAGCATTTCATATAGTCAAAATCGCAATGTCTGCTGGTCATGTATTCGTATTGCACTTGTATGGCTGAATTAAGTCTGAGGTATTTTGGCATGGTAAAGTGAGGCATCAAAACATCTTGCCACAATACTTTGCATTGAAAGGTTGATACAGTGTCGAGCAGTCTGCTTCAAGTGTGACATCATTTGTGTGAATGATGGCATTCATAGTGCTTACTGAGAAAAAGAGGCTGAAGAAGCAGACAGAGTTGAGGAAGCTATATTAGCTGTGGCTGGAGGAGGCAAAGAAAAAGGGATGCTAGGATGGAGGGATGCGTCTGTGGAGTGCAGCCTATGGACACAGGAATGAAAGAAATTAAGAAGATGCACAGGACAAATCAGATAGAGAGGGAACAGGCACAGGTGAGTGATGGGGGAAGGAGGGGAACAGAGATAGACCAGTAGGAAATTGAGAAGGTTTGGTGGAGAGAGCACTGTGGCCCATTGTGGCTGAGACTGCATGAACAGCAGCGTTAGTATTGTTTGCTGCAAGAGAGGAGGAAGAAGGAGTTGTAGAGGCAGGCGGAACCAAAGGAACTTTGTTAGCCGTTAAGGAAGAGAAAAAGAAAGGACGCTGGGTGGAGGGATAGAATGTGCAGGCCATGGACACAGGGATGAAAGAAATGAGAAATGGAAAAAAAAAAGACGAAACAAATCAGATAGAGAGGAAGCAGGCATTTGGGAAAATACAGTCTGGCCCTCAGCCATGGCTGAAGAGGTCTGGGCTCCATTGTAGTGGACGTTATTGGCGTGTGGCATCAGGGTGGCATTGGGTAGTGAGGATTCAAGCAGCTGGCCAGAGAAGTGGTGAAAGTAGAGTTTCTGTTGGAAAAGTTTGGCTTTATAATCGCTTTGGAGGAACGGGGAGTCCCTCTCCCCAAGAGCATGCTGGAGGTGAGCGAGCATCCTGTTGGAGATGTTAATTGTGTGAGAAGGAGCTGCATTCAGGACCTGTGAATCAGTTATTGAGTGGATGCATGTGGAGTGTCTGGTTCCCAGCTGACCAGAAGTGTGGCGTCTGGAGAAGTGGCTTTCCTTCAAGGAGCGACAATGATAACAGCCTGTGTGTGGATGTGGAGGTGAAGGAGGTATCTCGTTGGCTATTCTGGACTGATAGTTATGGACAGTACTTAGATCACTGAGCACAGGCAGGATGGCTAAGTGGCTGGCTTCAAGGATCAGGAGGCAAAAACAGATTGATCATCAAACTATCTGAACAGTTGAGAACCACTTTGTTGTATATGGTTAAGATAAGCAAAAAATAAGAGAAAATTGCAACTAGACAGTGGTAAGTCTGAATGTGAGAACTGACACTAACAGGAAAGAACAGGGTTAAACACACCTACGTGGGTATGCACAGGTTATTAAATTAGTGAGAGAGTTGTTCTTGAACCTTGGTCATGATAACGTAATAAACACAGCAGTACAAATGTGTCCAACTAATATTCTGTAGCAATATAACTGGCATTTTTGAAGAGTTAGAGACATACTGACAAAACATTTTTTTATCCATACAGGCTGGGTCTGTATCCATGGCAACTTTGAAGAACCACTGAGATTTACCACAATGAGTTGAAACTATCTCTATTGCCTCATGTCTTTCTGTCTGTTTCTTTCTCTCCCACTTTCTCAAGGATCTCTGGAGAAAGGAAAAGATTTGAAAAAGATGGAGTGAACAGAGTGAGGACAATTCAATATTTGCTTTTCACTTATTGGCAACAGAGGTAGAATTTCAGAGAAATGGCATAGGAACCTAAAACAGACAAAAGATAGCCTGAATGAAATAATATTTGAACTTTTCCATACAGTATGAATATTCAGCATGTGTGGCTGGCTTATTGTCTGTCCTGTCTAGGGTGAAATGGTTAGACAGAGAAATAAATCAAAAGGCATCAGAAGGTCAACCATATCTGACTATTGCTATGAGGTTTCTGAACACTTCATTTCTGAAGGTCTCTACATAGGAAAAGAACATCACTAGTATTGTTTTGATATATTTGATTGTTTTGAAATTGGTTAATTTATCAAACACTTTGTATTTACTTTATAATTATTTATACTTTATCTATACTACACAGTATTGGACTGCATATCACATCCTAGTGGTGAAGTTACTATTAAGTGGAATTTCTCTAGATTTAAACGTTTGACAATGCTATTACAGCACTTTTTTTCCCAGAAACTGCATTGTAGAGGTTTTGCCAATTAAAGTAAAAAGACACCTAGAGTAACTACTGTGTCATTCCAATGGGAGAAGTTACAGTAAACACCTTGGTCTGTCATGTCATACCTGACCCTGCCCACTAAAATCTGAATGAAAAAAAAAAAAAATTTCAAGTACGGGAGGGTGAAAATTTAGTGATAGTCTATGTGGTACTTGGATAAATCACTGTGTTGCAATAGTAGGACATGTTGATGTTCTGTGGGTTTTCCTAGAGCTGTTCCAAAGATATAACAGGGGAGGATGTTGATGCCTTTCTAAATTAAATTATCAGCAAATTACTGCTTATGACCTTGCAAGGCTTTCAGCAGTTTAATTTTTTTTTATGAAACACATTCTTGTATTTGGTCTCTATCAAATAGTCAGCATCAAGTTGACATGAAATTATAATTCTGAAAAGACCATGGTCGTTAATATCTTGTCACATGAAGTTTAAGCACAGTTAAAGCAAGATGAGGGAGACTTCATCACAAGGCACAGAACTCTTAAGGCTAATGAAGGGTCTAACATTGTATTTGCAACACACCAATTAGAGTACATCCAAAACTGCAAACCACCATTATTGTCATTTGACATATGCTCACCTAATGTTCCATTGTCAAATTAATATGTGTGTGTGTGAGAGAGGAATACAGGTTATTGTTACATGAGAGATGATTAAATGTGTGTTAATGCCTTGCAGAAAACTACTAATTGCATATACAAGCAATGTACAGATTTGGTTGACTTCTCTGTGGTTTTGTCATGTCATGTATATCCACGACAGGTATTGGACTGCTAATTGTTTTGGCAAACTAGTAAGTAAGGCTAATCGTATCAGAATGCATTGTGAATGTGTTTTGATAGTACAAATACCCAAAAAAACTTTTAATTTTAGGGTTAAATGCAAATTGTGGTTATGACAGATTTGGCAAAAAAAAGTAACAAATATGTTAAGAATTACTTTCGAGGCTTTCTTTTTTCTTAATAAATTCTGCTTTTAAAAAATTGTGCTTTACGTGTGAAATCAGCAATGCCAAATCATAATTTATGAATTACCTATTTACAACTGACATAATACAGTCTGTGTGCTAAGAGCTGACCAATGTTGTGTTATAAACAATGTAAGCTTAAAGCGATTATTGTATGATAAAGCACGGAGTGGAAAAGTTTCCGTTAATGACACATACATAATTATACAGTAGGAGCGTGTTGCTGTTCTGCTCTGTTTCATGTACATCACACGTCTTCTTTCTGTAACAGTACAGTGCAAGATTAATATGCAGCGCAATAGAACAAATGTTTCACCTACTCACTTTTACTTACTCTGTCACTTTTTGCTCAAAATAAACACAAAATATTACAAATGTTCAAAATTATATACAGAATATCAACAGATATCAACTTCGCAATGTGCCCTTTTTAGGGTAGATGATTAAACTATATCAATTCTGCTTTCTTAGAAAGCTCTCTCATTCTCAGTAAGTAACTGACTGTTAAAAACAGCCTTCGTGTGTAGCTTGATGAAGGCGATTGTACATGCTGTAGTGATGTTTCCTTCCATCTGTCTACTGTGAAATAGAGCCTGGGGCAACACTGTCAGACGAGAATGATTTGCTTGGCTGTATACTGTACATTCAGTTGAATAAAGTTCCACCCTGTATTCAAGTGTATTTGTGCATTCATTAATTCTACTGTTCACACAATAGTAGGGGAAAAACATTAAAAATCATAAAAATTGCAATTTGGACTGTGTTGATTTTAACACATATTATATTTCAATCTAAATTGTATTTTACAAAGTCAAGTCAAATTTATTTATAGCACATTTCATGTGACAGGCATAAACTCAATGTGCTTACAGGTGACTATGTTGCTACAAAGGTTACTACATGTCCTTAAAAGTGAAAAACTGAACACAATGAAGTTTTAACCTCTTGAATATCACTTGCAGAGGACTGATTTATAAAGATATGCAACACTTGTTTAATACAGTGCCTCAAATCCGATGGGCTTGACAATGTGTTTGCCTTTGCATGCTGAAGGTCACTGAATTGATTTCAAATAAAATTTTATGTGGTGAAGATTGCAATCTAAATGACGATCCTTTGTGAGGTCAGAAACTAGACTGGCCCTTGTGGCAACAAAAGCAAGTAGAAAATACATTTTACGGTTATGAGTTAAAGAGGGAGGGAAGGATTTTAAATCAATCACTGTCTCTGAATTGACAGGTTTTGTTTCTTGGTGTTTAAAATTTCATGCCACATGATTTATGATTCTCCTTTCCACACAAGAAAGGAGAATCTGACCAATGTCATAGGAGCACATGGTAAGATCAATGCTCACAAGTGTTTCCCCTTCATTTTTGGGGTGTGACAGGAGTGAAAAAGAATAGTGCTTCCATAATCACTAAGGACTCATTGGCACTCTTCCTCCCCAGATGGCCAAATGCTTGATGTTCTTGTCACGTTGTGTCGCATTTTCCCTGCCTTGAATGGGCTGTGTACACAACCATTGTTTGATGAGTAAAATTGAAGGCAAGCCTTGTAAACTGTGGATACCCCCTTGCCAAAGACATGGCACTGCAAAGACAATGTGTGCAGACATCTCTTTTGTACTCTTTGAGACTTCATGCTCCTTAGCTTGAGGCTTGAGAGAGGAAGCAGACTGTATTATGATGAAAAAAAATGTATATGCCATGAAGCTTGAAAACATTTATACTGTAAATGAAGAAAGATAACCGTTTACAACAACAATTTTATGTAGCACTACCACGATAAGCCACAATTTAGGTAGCACTGTAGTTTAGCTCTAACTCTTTGTAGTGCACAAATTATCTTCTCGGTTGACAGTGGACAGATTTGCTAATCTCCCATGGCTACATCTGTGCCACTACCAGAAAGAGAAAAGCTTAACATTTCCTTTTATTTATTTTTATTTGATTTATTTCTTTTTTACATTCTTACTGAGATAAGTGATTTTATGAGTACCAGATAAACATTGGACATAGCCACCATCAGTCAACTTTCATCTACTGAATTTATCAATTCATTCATCCATCCATCCGTCTATGCATTCATGCATCCATTTTGTTGTCTCTGGCAGGGTCTCAGTAGCAACACAGCAAGCAGTGCAGTCCAGACATCTGTTTCATTGCCCTTTAGAAGCAGACATTGGGTTTGATTTCAGTGGGAACAGTGTATATCTACATTTTGGTCTGGTTCTCTTTCATTGTTCAAACTAGGCACGTTAGTTCCAGTTAAGGGGAGTTTTGATCTGATCATACATTAATTATTTAGTGTGTATCCAACGTGGCAACAGTTTGGGTAATGCCCTGTTTCAACATGTCAGTGCCTCATGTGCACAAAGGGAAGTCCAGTGAGAACCCAAATGGTCTGCTCACAGCCCTGACCTCAACTGCATTGAATACCTGTGGTATGAACTGGAACACCAGTTGTGAGCCAGGCCTCATTGCCCAAGATCAGTGCCCTGACTTTACTAATGCTCTTCTGATTGAATGGAATCAACCTCCTGCTGCCAGGTTCCAACATCTTAAGGAAAATGTAAAACAGTGGAGGCTACAGCATGTCAATGGTGTACTACTTATTTATTTAACTAAAAAAACAGTAGTTTTTGAATTAGTTGCTCAACCAACACATATGGGTATAATGTTCTGGCATTTACATAATTTGTTTGGGGTCCATAAGCCTTTGTCCACGTAGTGTACTTTGGTTCTGATGCTCATTCATACTCAGCATCAGACTGCTCCAATGCAAATTTCAGTGAAGCTAGAAAAAACATCATCATCTGCAAAAAGCAAGCATATTGATCCAAATGCTACCAAGATACAGACTATCTAGAGCTCAGCTGTACTTTAATATTCCATCCATGAATATACCACATTGGAGTAGCGAAAGGATTCTTGTCAGAGTCCAACTGCTAAAGAATATCTGGGCAAACTGCAACTTTAAATGCACAGCTCCAACACAGAGAAAGTAAACACAAAGTAAATATAGTGCAGTTTATTTGTAAAAAAAAGAGGACTATATCTTTGTGTTTCCAAAGCTGTTATGTATTAATTTGGTGTGCCATAATGTAATATTGTAAAAACTGTACATTATGTATGATTTAGTTGATTTTGACTTCCTTCTGTAGTTACAGCTCATTAAATGCTTGGATTTGATATGCATACAATACAATAATTTACAGTTACTGATAACAATGCAGAACTGCTGAAATGTGTTTTTATTTTCTCTACGCTTTCACACCAGTTTAGGTAATGCTCCCTGTAGAGCTAGTAGCTAGCTCTCTAATTCCACAAGATGTTTCCCTGAAAATCCTGTCTGCATGAGTAATTCTGTATGTGTTTGTAGAGACCCATCTGATCTTATGTTTAAATGTTACTGATGCAAAGCACAGGTGATAATGGGTCCAAAATTAATTAACTGGTTTCTGCTCCCCTTCTGACTATCAAACAATGATGTTAAATTATTGCTATGTACAGGTGCTATTATCTCATTGAAGGAATCAACCTGCTATGTCTGAGAGAGTTCACACAGACCAGACAGGGTATACAGAACTTTCCCAAAGGGGAACTGGTGGAGCAGAAAGTCTAAGTGACAACAATGCAGGGTTGAAGAAGTGTAGGTTGACAAGCAGAGTGGTTTAGAGGGAATAATCATGTTTAATCATTAGCCATACACACTTTTAACATTTCTGTTAAAAGTGTGCATTTTGGTGAGAGGAGGGGTGCCTTTTACTCAGGGCAGTGTTTACCTTAACTGAGACTTTTTGATTGTTTAAAGAAGAAGAAGAACAGATAAAATACAAGGAAAGGATACACCAAATTCATGTTACAGGATATGTACATAATTTTTCAAGTCTGTCCTAAAACAATAGACAGGTGCCCAAATGAACACTGACATATTTTTCTTGCTGTAATTATTCCTCTTGTTCATACTGGCCATTAAGTGATCCCTGCATAAGTGATGGGGAACAAAATCCACGGCCCTCACTCTGTGCAAAAATGTATTTAGAATTATATTTGCTAATAATATAATGGCCTAATATGATCAAATGAATTCAATATCTTTCAAAGTTAGTGTCTTTTAGGTGCCAAATTCCCTCTTTTTGTAACTATCCATCCATTATCTTCTGGGAATTTTTACTAGAAAGACTTTGGAACTGTGGAAGATATACACTTTATTCGACAAACTCAGGTTGCTGAAGCCTCATATTACCGTTAAAAGATAAACTTTTAAATACATTTTTGCTCAAAATGAGGACTGTAGAAATAATTTGTCCTTTCCTCTGGGAACTCCCTTTGACATAAGTGAGTCACTGGCAAACTCCACACTAATACAGAAAAGCACTATTTACATGTTTTTAATTACTAATTGAAGCCCTATCCACACTATGTGGATATACAATACAGATTAAAAAAGATAAAGATTAAAAAAATCTTTCTCTTCCAGCTCTCATGCAGCTGGCATACATGGAAGTGGTGCAATACCACCACTTTTTGGAAAAGAATGTGGTTGAGATGACGTGTGACAAGAGTTATATACTTGTAACACTAGTTCAATAACCACAGACTGAGACCACACTTGAACTTGCATGTACCTCAGGGTATGCCTGACCCTTTCATATAACCCTAACCCTATACTAAATATTGGTTGGTGTGTGTGCTCATACATCTAGTAACAATAAGTAACCTTAATTGTATTTTACCCAAGCTTCCCTCTCTAACAAGCTCAGTAAACTCTGGGAGACTGACATCTCCAACTGTCAACAGTCTGTTGAGAGCAAGTCTGATTGACACATGTATGGGGAAAGCCATTGGCCTTGACAAATCAAAGACAGACCTAGGGAGATACCCAACGTTAGCGTTTCATGGAAAATACCATTCCACAATGGTGAACAACTTCCACACTTGAACAATCCACCTAATAAAAGAGCAGATGGTAGCATTTTACTCTCCTTGTCTAATGCAGCACCTTTGTTGACCTGTGCTGGCATTACCATAATGTAAAACACTGGCAATATTTTATTGGCATCGAACAAGCATAGGTCCCATATGTGTCTTTGTACACTGTCAAATCTTCAGCTGTAGTTGTTCCAGTTGTTAATTGGAGGGTGCTTAAATTTTACCAGCCAATACACTAAATACCAATTTAGTTTGGAATAATTAAATTATTGAAAATCAAAAGACACAGAAGTCACTGAAACTCAGGGACAAAGAAACACTGACCAGATACACAGATGACTCGACAGAAACTGAGCTGAGAACAGGACTTAAATATACAGGGTCTGATTATAAACTGAACACAGGTAAGTGAAACATGACACAGGTGAAACACATGAGGCAATCAACAAAGGCGGGAAACACAGGAACTAAAGGTATTAAGGAGGAGAAAATGCCTCATACATAAATGCGCACAGCATCTGTCTTAATGGGGAAATGCAGTTACTGTTTCTGCTGCAGGATGCGGGGGTGATCACTGCAGATATTTAATAATCCTTCCACTGTAGCCCAACCGGAAACACTGTCAATCAACATGAATTAATATTAGATCCTGACCAGTCCTGCTGGTGTGTCTGAAGGTTTGAATAATCAATGAAGTGAATTTGGCACTAAAACAACTGAAATGTTGCTTGATTTTATTAAATACTTACAGGGATCACCTGCATTAAGAGAGACGCTGTGCACCAAGCACAGCAGCCTAACTTTATAATTCAAATCACCAGACACACCATTTCTTCCCACAAAAAATGACAACAAAGTAATGCGTTGAATATTTGTTTATCCTAGGGGAAACAGATCCACAGTCTGTATCAACCATAACAACTTTAAAGCACATTCAAGTTAATATTTCAAGGTGTTTGAGTTGTGTGTGTGTGGTGATTCTTAAGCTATTATATGCATTATAGGTTAATAACAGATCATAATCAGCATATTAACCATTACACAGAAGAAGTCTGTCTTTGAAGGGAAAGAGATATGAGACGTTTTTAATCAGATGATGTTTTTAATTCATCATGTTTGAACTTAAAGGTCCAGTGTGTAATATATGGGGTATTTAGCGGCCTCTAATGGTGAAGTTCTAGATTGAAGCACTCCGCGGCTCCCCCCTCCCCTCCCTAAGACTATGGTGGCCTTCACGGACAAGAGGCTATTTGCTGAAGAGGACAGCTCCGAGCATTTCTAACAAGTCAAGGGAAGCTGTGAAGATGTATTTAGTTATTTAGTCTATAATACTAGAGGATATAGGTCGTAAGTAAGATAGCAATTATGAGTGCTTTACAAGCTAACATTAGCTACGTAATGCTACACAAAACTTACAGTTATTTTATTCTAATGTTAGGCATATTGATAGATAACGTTAGCATTGGCAGGATAACGTTGCAAATTGTGTTATCCGTTTGCAGAGTAAAGTACTGGAGAATAGAGAGAGAGAGCGAGAGAGAGGAAGAGGGCAAGCTAACTGTGCTGCTTAGCGGTGCTGCTGCAGGCAGGGTTAGGCTAGAGAGGAGAGCAAACACCGGGACTACGACAGCAATGGAAGAAGCTGGAAACCCTCCGACGGGAAACGACTGAGGTTTGTGACGTTATTGATACAATTATTTTATTAAATTACTATTCGTTCTACACGATATTATATTCAAAATACCAACACAGTGGTATTTACATAGCAGCTTTCTGCTTTACATTACTGTAGTCTGTATAGTGTGATGTGTTATAGCAGTGTAATGTGAGTCAGTAGCCTCTTTTACAGCCCGTTCAAAGCGGGAATACTGTGCCTGTAATCCGCCTCGCTGTTCTGTTTAGTCCGTATTCAGACCAAATCAGGCGGTGCAGGGTTAGGAGGCGTATGGGTGTGTTTGTGCTTTAGAAGCTAACAGCTATAAAACAATTAGAAAATAATGTTTATTGATCTGATTCACGGCTTCTTCACTAACAACTCAGCCTCTAGCTCACTCAGATGTTCTCTCGTCTTTTTATTATGAGTCAGCAATAAAGTCTAACTTCACTTTTTACGTTATCAAACAAAGAGAAATGTCCTCCCCTCGGATTTACAGCTATAATGCGTGTTCTCTGTATAAAAGAGGCTACTGAAAACATTAGCAACACTAACTGAATGAGTAACGTTATATTAAATAAGATATAGTTCACTAATGAGCAGCACTATTTTGACTTTTTTTTTTTTTAAATCATGTTGTTGTAGACTTGTTTGGGAACACTGGACAGACTACAATCCATATTCTGCACTACCATCACCATATTTCCAACATATCACGAAACTTATAACTTACTAAGCCTTATCTGTGTTTTTCCTGTTTTCATTTTTTCAGACTTCTTGAAGAGATGATCTTGGAGGAGAGCAGCAGCTCACCAGTGAACTGCTTCAGAGGCAGCCAGGGTTCATTTGTTCAATTTAAATGTGCAAGTTTACCAAATAAAAGATATTAATCAGATGTGCTGTGATAATTGCTTTGATATACAATGACAGTACTTCCCTGCAATGTCAGTATATTGTCATTACCACTTCCACTATTGATTTATATTTTCGTTATTTATATATTATTAAGCAACATGAAACAGTAGTGAAGTTTGAATACCACTGATCCTCAGAACATAGTGTAGGATAATGTTCCTGCATGTTTTGAAGGCAGACAGCACATGTCTCAAACAACAAAACCAGACCATCTTTAACAACCTCCTGCAAACAAAAGGGTCAGATAAGGAACCCCCATCCAGACCAGACTTCTGACCCAAACCATCTTTGATCTTTCAAGCTACAAGAGCCAGAAAGATAGTAAGACCAATTCACACCCCATTGTGAGTCGAAAGCACCGTCTGGACAAATTACCCCCACCTGAGAACCCGTCACCCACAGAGACGAACTGGCATGAACCCCTGCCATTCACAGTCAGATTGTGGAGAACAAGGGACTGTGAAACCCATGGACTGACTTTGCTCCCCCAGAACTCTGCAACCCCTGGGATTGGCCAGGAGGCACCTTCTGGGCGGGCAGACTGAAACTTTAAAAACAGGGTCTCATCTGAGATTCTGGGCGTTCTGTGCCGCTGCGTTCTGTGCCACGGCATTCTGTGCCGCTGCGTTGTGTGCGTTCTGTTTGATGCTGCTTGCTGGTTCTTCTTGCTTCCCACCATGCCAGTGGGAAGCTTGCAGCTTGCTGGTCTGAAGATGTGACTCCAGATTAACTCCAGATTCAAGAGCATCTCTTGAATCTGGAGTCATGAGTTGAGCGTCCAGCATAGGAGAGCATAAGAGCAGGAACCAGGAGCTCTCTCCCAATGGGAACTTTTCAAGCACGGACCGGCCGACTCACTCATCACCACCAGATCCAGACTCCAGCTCCTCACCCCAGCAACGGACTCCATTCTCAACAAGAAGCCACCCCGGGGAAAAAGCAAGTATACGTACAAAACCTCTGTCAACTTGCTTAAACCCTGGTGCTTTCATGATTGGTAATTTCAACTAGCAATTTGGAACTAAGCTGTGGTACCGTTGATTTGACTTGCTGCTTCTCAGGTAACAGTCATCTCATCTGTTTATCAGGTTTCCCATTCCAACTACACAATAGATAACTCAGCATCATGCATTCTGAACTTTCACCAGCCATAGCCTTATGTATCAGTTCCCCTTTTCCTTTTGTGTCTTGTTTGTAGACTGTTGTAATGTTTAGTACTTGTAGCTATATTATTAGTAATAAATGTGTGTTTAACTAAGGTGAACTTGTTTGTGTTTTATTGTGCTTGCATTTCAGTCACTTAACCTTAAAAGACCTATACCCTTGCAAAATCATAATTGCGATTAATAACAATCATAATTCTAATAGACCTCTCTTGTGTGCCCAGCAAGGAGGGCTATTTCCCTATTATTACACATACTCTAATATGTGTTATGTCACTGGACAAATAATTTCATGTTGGAGTTGTGCACAATAATAATTCATAATTCCCCATAATACCATAAAGATATTTGAGTGCACAAATTCCTACAATAGCACTGTAGAACATGTTATGGATTCATTTTCATCACTTCAGGTTATGTAAACTGCAATTTACTAGTTTGAACAACAAAATAAAAATATGAAAAACAACACTAAGAATATCATTTATGATATAAATATCTTTTATTAAACAAACATTTTTGGACATCTTTTTCAATCTTTTACTGTTCAAACAAACATTTTTACAGTTTATTCTGTTTTCTTCAGAGTTGACTGATAAAGACAGAATAAGCTGTCAAATCATTAGTCTGTTCAGCTAAAAGCAGTCAATTTGCTGCACATATAATAGCAGACAAGGGTCAGACCAAAACCACACCAAAGGTGTTCAGTTTACTGCTCTGGATGAAGATGCTCTCATAGCAGGAACGACACCCATCATTCAGGGACTGCTGCAGGGACACATAGAGTCTATTTACTATTTCATACATTTTATACAGTTGAACGTGAAAATAATGCTATTTAACCAAAAGTAGGATTTACAGGTAAGTTAATATGCTACATAGGAAAACAGATGTGTATCACTTACCCAGACTTCTCCTGATTTGGTCTGCAATACTTCTGATATGATGGGTGTGAATGTCACAGACATGGTGAATAATGCCGAACCATAGTGCCTGAGAAAAATGAAAAAAAAAAAAAAAAAAAAGCACATGAATGAACTTTTTATTATAATGTTCTAATGTGTTTATCAGAAACTGCTGATTTTCATCCCAACAACAGACTAGATCAGATTATTTCATTAACACACTTTCAGTCAGAGACAAGTAGCTATTCAGTGAAATCAACTTCTGTTGTCTTTGGTTGTAATGAAAACCTCTGTATTTGCAGACATTAATGGCACATGGTGAAATACTCCTAACATATTATGAAGATAAAGGCAACACTGTGTATCGATGCTGCAGGAGCTCTTTCATAGCTGCAGAAACAGCAGCAACGTCAAGAAAATAGTAACGTGACACAGTCACATAACCTGTAATACATTATGCTACGTCCTAAAATACTTCTGACTGATAAATGTAAAATTAAAGCTGTGGTAGCAATTAACGTTACATGTTCTCCAACATTGAAACGGGAAAAACTTACTTGTGTTGGACTATAAGCTAACTTTACACCGTGTGTACACTCCTCAGTTTATCTTTCACATTAGCTCATTACTCTGACTTACTGTCCTTAGCTCATCACCAGCGCTAAATACCTTAGTTATCAGTCCGTTGTCTTAACTGCCACAGAAAATGAATAAATCTTTAGGTTATTAGCACCACTTCGCCTCCCTGTTGTCTCTTATTAGACCAGCAGCTCTGAGAGAGGCTCAAACTGAAGCTACAATCTGCTAATATGGCTAATATGTCACGCTACGTAGCGTTAGCGGTGTTTCTATCCACTGAAACGTATCTACTGCTAATACATATTGTACATCATCTAAGTTATAAAACATTAGCAACTGAGAGAAATAAATCTACATTACACTCTTACCTGTCCAGCAGAAAACAGGAAACTTCAGCATCAGTCTGCAAACATTTCTCTCATCACGGATTTCCATCGGGGTTTATCCTCTTTATGTAGTTGCTAGTCCGTTAAGCTTCTTCTGTTTTCGTTTCAGTGACAATTTTCTAAATAAGTATCATCCTTCATTTATCAGGTTTTGGTTCCAAATCTTCTCATGATACAAAATGTTTGGTCTGTTCTTCTTTTTTCCCGTTTCGTTCCAAAGCTGGTGCATTTCCGGTAGTCCCACTGAATCTAAAACGCGTTTGTGTTAGTTTTTTCCGTTCAGCGCTACTGTAGAGACTAACATGTCAGCTCCCACGGAGGGCGACCCGCTCCTATGTAAATATAAATGACTTATTTCTAAGGTAACAAAAGCGTCACAATTATTATTTTCAGATGATTAGACACTAATTTAAATGTACTTTTAAATGATCTATTCAATTTTTACCAAGTCTGTTCTTTTAGATGTTCCTAAATATTACACACTGGACCTTTAAGAATGATATGCACAGTAGTAATATGTTCTGCCTATCTTTCATACAAGTATATATAAGTTCAACCCTGTCTCCTCAAAATTACGTTCTCACACAACTAAATTTCATTCTCAATTACGTCTCTATGAAAACGTATTTTGTCCGCGATTACGTTTGTAACATATCACGAATAGGTTTCTAATCAACATATCTTTGCTTTCCTACAATGCTATTAGCTATTTTAATTTGAACAACCTTTCTCTACTTTAACATACATATATTGGTTACAGGCTTATGCATTTTTCTTAACAAACCTGGATTTGTCCTTTTTCAACGTGACGGTACTCATTTTAATTAATGGATTGATTTATAATTGCTGTGTATCTTGTATCTCCACTGACATCTGATGAGTTGCGCATTATGACCGCTTATTAAGTAACCGCCTGCTGTTGCTGTGAAGAATAAAATGAGAGAAAGAATTGTCGAACTCAAATTTTCTGGCCATTGTTGTCTAACCTCATAAGAAGGGACTGAAAAAAGAAAGAAATCCTAAATGTGTCAAAGGGAATTCCCGGTGACGTCATGCATAGTAAGGTCTATGAGTAAGGTCCTACAAAATGGACCCCGCCCTCTACGACACCCCCTTTTTTTCCGCTTTACTTCGTCTTCTTCGTCACTCTTTTGACAGACAGTGGATGGCTCAACGAACCAGGCAGACTAGCGACCCCATGTGTGTCTACATTGAAATGACATCTTCATTCTTGAAAACTCGAGGTTGCGGAGTTGGCGGGTTTTCAGTCCGCCAAAAGAGTAATTCGTAAATTGTTGGCGCGCGCGCAAACACCCATCCCTCCCCAACACACACACACGCACACACACACACACACACATATATATATATGTCTAAAATAAAGCAACATCTTTATGTGTTCTGAACATAGATCATCTAGCAGTGTAATTACTAGTCTGGTTGTTGTAGATATTTGATATATTCAGTAGTTATGGTGTTTTATGAACCTATTTTACAACCCTACTTTACAAAACAGAAGAACTGCCATCCCAAAAACGCCGTTTAAGAAACACTCACTAAAATATCTTAACCAAACCAACATCTTAACTTTTTGTTAACATAGATCATTTAGATGCAGTGTGATTATTAGTTCAGGTGTATTAAATGTTTGATATATTCAACAGATAGATCTTTTCACGACCCTATCTTACTGCCCTACTCTACAACCAGAAGAACTACAACTGTGGTGCTTATTTGTATCAAGAAGCATGGTGTAAAGTAGAGAAAGGTTCGAATTAAAATAGCTAATAGCATTGTAGGAAAGCAAAGATATGTTGATTAGAAACTTATTCGTGATACTTTACAAACAAACGTAATTGCGGAGAAAATACGTTTTCAAGAAACGTAATTGAGAATGCAATTTAGTTGCATGGGAACGTAATTTTGAGGAGACAGGGTTGGTAAGTTTTATTTTCATACAATAACTGAGATTCGAGAGGGTGAGCAAGCATTCTCAATGTGATAATTTTGTCTCTGTTTTGTGGCTGGTAGCCTATATTCCTTTTTTAAATTCAATTCTGACCTTATTAATGAAGTGATATTTTTCACCGTGTTGTGCACGTCGTAAGAACGACCAGGGCAAAGTATGTAAGATGTGCTTTTTGTAGTCCATCTACAGAATATTGTAGTTTCACCACAGCAGACCCACATCAGTAACATCTGGTGTCACATAATTGCATAACTCAGTGTAAATGGAGTTCTCCTTCATTTCTTTCCTTGACCTTGTGACATTTTCCATTGAGGTCAAGGAAAAGTGGTTAGGAAAAGACAATAGGAGGGACTTTTCAACCGCAGCCTGGGAGCTGATAGACTGGGAAAGACACACAGGAGCAGGGCAGGTCTAAAAAGGGTAGTGCAGGGCAGGTGAGAGGAGGAGCACATAAACACAGGAGGAGTGAAGGAACACACAAGGGAAACACAGAAAAAAAAACAAATCCCAGAACACACAACACAATCCAACTGAAAATTCAAGAAAGTCCCCCAAAGTCAAATAACATAAACAAGCTCAACCAAATGACTAGGCAATATAAGTGTAATACAGAAAACCCAAAAGATCAAAAACCCAATAGAAAGTCTTGGTGTGACAGAACACAAGTGACAGGTACACTCTGGATTGTCCACAAAATAAAGGAGACAAGAGACAAACACATATTTACCTGTCTGTCAAGTGTCATACCATGGGCGGATCCCTTAGACATAGCATCTTTCCTATTACATAACTGAGACCTGAGAAAATGCCAGACAGAACTTGGGAGTTATGGAAGTAGAGCTATGTACATATCATTCAAGACATACAGTAGGATTTATTTTGTAAAGCTTCTTGACATCATATCATAAATTGATTTATACATAAATTGAGTAAATAGTTGCAGAAGACCAGTGTATGAAATATAAGTAATAGCTGTGAGACAAACCCATTCTAGTTACATATAGAGAAGCAAGATAGGGTTGCTGAACAGGAAGCCCAAATAGGATTGTGTGATTGAGTGAACAGTGAAGATACTCATCATTTGTACTCACGGGAAAACTTTCCCAGGATGAGAGAGACAGAGACAGATTAAGTTGCCAAACAAAGTTGAAGCTTATTAAAGAATGGGACATACACTGTCTGGGTCAGTTTTTCTTCTGACTACTTGATGGCTGCAAATGCGTGGAGATGTCTGTGTTGCCACAAAGCTGTGGAACCAAGTTGCATCCCTTTGTGAAACAGCCAGTGGGGTGTCACTCTGCAGTCCAGAGTTTCTCCTAGGGATAATGTTTGATTCACATCGGTACCTTGACTGGAAGAATGTTTCTGAAGAAGACATTTCCAACAAAATGACTAAGGCCCTGTTTACACCTTGCATTAACATCCATCTTGGATCCATCCAATCACAAGAGGACAGCTCTAAGTACAGGTGTGAATGCCCCAAAGATGGATTGAGATCCGATCACTCAGACCACATACAGAGGTGGTCTGGGCCGCACGTGGCCACATTCATTTAGTGGTGTAAACATAATATGTCCTCGGCCACATTGAAGGACCGTCTACTCAACTGACTTCCAGCTGACCTTTTAGAAGAACATGGAACATTAATTAACATTAGATCCTGACTGATCCTATTGGTGTGTCGGAGATTTAAAGGTATAATATGTAATTATTACACATTAAAATGTCTTAAAACAACTAGACCTATGTTATATATGTTGTTGAGTTGTGTACTTACATTATCCCAAATGTTTCCAACAATTTTCAAACCCAGAGAAAAGTGCATTAAAGTAACGGACCGTTTCAGATAAACAAATGTTAGCAACAGCTCTGCCCCTCCAGTAAACAAACAACTGCAGAAATATTGATTTTTTAGGTGAAACAGCTTTTAGTAGTATTTTTTAACTATTTTAATCTGTACGTTTGATTTTGGAGAAGAGGAGACTTCTGTGGATAATTCGGCTCCCAGCAGAAACCGGACAAACATCTGGAACTTATGTTATATGAGAAAAAGCCATAGGAAAAAGCCGAACAAGTGGTGGTCACCAAACATTGTTGGATAAACACTGGTTTTTAAGGTTAAACAGCTTTAATTAATATTTGAATGATTTTATTCTGCGTGTACGTTTGTTTTTGGAGAAGAGGAGTTATAAGAGGTATAAACTGCTAAAGTGTTAGCAGCAGCTCAGCTAACAGCCCGTATCTGACGTCCGGCCGTCACCAAACTTTGTGGAAGAAACACTGATTTGTTGGGTAAAACAGTTTTAATTAGTATTTTAATGATTTTAAACTGTGTGTACGTTTGTTTTTGGAGAAGAGGATACTTTTGCGGATAATTCGGCTGCCAGGAGAAACCAGACGAACGTCTGAATGAAAAATTATAAGAGATATAAACCGCTAAAGTGTTAGCAACAGCTCAGCTAACAGCCTGTATCTGACGTCCGTGGGTCGCCATACATCGTCGGAGAAACACCGATCTCTTAGATGAAACTGCTTTATTCAGTGTTTTGACCTGTAATCAGCGGGTCCGTTTGTTCTGGAGAGGAGGAGACCTCTGCCGATAATTCGGCTCCTGGTAAAAACACCCTGAACCATGAATTTCAGAGTAATCGTATCCCGGTGAAGCTGATTATTTAACAACGAAGACAACAACTCCCATGATCCCTTGCTACTTCACACCGTCATCACACGCCGTCTTTTGTTATTGTTTTGATTGAGAGACCCCTAGCGGCTGAAATTACATATTGTGCGTTTAAATAATCAATGAAGTTAGGCTGCTGTGCCATGTGCGTAAATGCGCACAGCGTCTCTCTGTATTATAAATCTATCTATCTAGTAACAGTATTAGAGCAAATCAATGTTATCAAACAAGATGAACACAGCTTTGGACGGAGGGTACATGGACCCCAGCCCTCCTGCTAGTGAAAAACAATGAATTTGGTTTTTGCAAATGGAAATGATGTACATGTTTATTTGCATATAGAGGAGGGAAATGAGATCTGATCACAATTGGTCACTCAAGATATATGTGGAGACGTATGTTAATACTAGGAGTAAACAGGGCCTAAGTTCACCTCCCTCTGCTGTGGCTGATGGTAACATAGAATGGGGAGAGGAACAGCTCACACTAGACTAAATGCCCATTGCTACCTGGTAGGGTTGCAAAATAGCTAGTTACAGGCAGACAATAACAACTCCAGATGTGAATGGAAAAACCTGTAGACTCCCAGCTGCAAGAACAAAAATTCTACCAAAGTGGAGGCTTGTCTGGCGGAGGAAGGGAAAACACTCTTCTTCCTTCACCCAGGTATTCTATCTCTGATGATGGCTGAAGTGTGAGCTGGACTATGAAGTACAATGAAGTTTTAAGTATGAGGATCCTTCCATGGGTTGCATCACCCTACGTGGAATCCTTGAGGTGAGGTAAGAAACTAAGGCACCTTACCATTCTAAAAAGTCCTGACACCAGTAGCAGCTGAGCTCTCAGGTAGATGTAGTGGGCCAGATGGGGATCATCTGCCAGTATGAGGCCTGGGCAAGAGGGGCAGCTTCAAATAGCATAAAGGTGAGACAAGTTCATCCTTGACTGGAAGTAAGTCATATGAAGGTGGTGTATATCAGTTGCTAAATAAAAGATAATGTCAATTTGGTTTATATTACTCTTCATATGAAGGTGAGAGAAGACCATGAAAAAAAGAGTAGCTAGTCTTGATTAGCCAGCTCAGCACTAATAGATTTTTGTACACTGCTTCATCTAGGCCATAGACAGCAAAACCTGTATGAAACAGAATGTTTGTGATTGCTTTTTTGAGTGTTTCAATGCACTGCCATTGGGAAAGTCAAAAGTGGCAAATGTAACACCATCTTTGACATGTGAAATATGTGTCCTCTCAAATATCTATGTTTTCCTTGATGTATCTGTCTGATTCTGTTACAATATAACTGCAAGTCTGAAATAAGAAATTAATGGGTTTGCTAGCTACTAACCAAAGCAAACAGTAATTCCTGGATTCCTATGTTGGGACCTTAGATGAAATCTGTAATGCTGGCTTAGTCCAGAGCCAAGGCCAAAACATTGGGAAAAAAGACATGTCAAAACTGCCCACATTAGTGTGACATGGTCTAATAGCAGGAGGATGACAGAAGAGAAGTGGGAGAGGAATGGAAAGAGGACAGCAGGCTGGATGCCACTGAGGACAGTGATGACCAAATGAATAAAATGCATCCGCACCAAAGACATTTGCAGATTGCTGGTTGGTAGACAACAACTCAGGGCCAATACTGCCATCTGTGTTGCTTCCTGTCATAGGAATTATATATATATATATATATATATATATACAAATGAATGGTGCTGGTATTAAAACACTGTGATGTCTACAAGACATACATTTAATTTGTATGAACAGTTACTGTGACTTTTATTATGTTAAGACTTTTATTTTGAAGTGAATTTCTTTAGTTAGATAGCCACAATGTCCTGTCAGACAGATCAGGAAATGCAAGGAAGCCACATGGCAGCTAACCTCATCCATCCAGTCACATCTACAGAAAAGGACTGATAAATCAATGTCGTAAGTTGTTTCATTTGATTATGTATATGTTTAAGTTAATATATTAAGGACTATTTGATTAAAAAATGGATAATAAGTTAAGATTAAAAATTACTTTTTGAAGGTCAACTATTTACAAGAGGAGAGTTAGTTCATGGCTTTGTATACAGTATTATAAGTTTGTAAAAGGATGATTCAAGATTTGTTTTTGTATTTTATTTATTTTATTACAGTTTTCACTCCATGTCACTGTGAAGGAGTCAACAGTAAAAGAATCTTAAATTACAACGACGGCTCATCACTTCATTTGAGTGGAGTTTAGCTTGGTGTTTAGTCTGCGGCTCTTACGCTCTGATGAGAACACTATAAACACATATGACAAGTTATTAATATGAACATCCAAAAACAAGCCCACTGGCCTGAACCATAAGACTGCTACTTTGTGTTGTTTACATATTTTGCAAACTTGTATATCTTTAATAAAACAATACAAAAACCATCTAAAGCCAATGTCTATGTACTGACTGTGGCTAATTTAATTTATAATTTACTAAAATAATGTCACTATGCGATGAGTCACTATGAGGGATCCAGAAGACATGCTTTTATGCCAACTCATAATTAAACAACAGTATAGGTCTAAAATTCAGCCAGCAAATAATGACCTATAGCTACATTTACACCATCTAGGGTCTGTAGGTATGCACTCCAGCATGACCCCTAGGATCATAATGTACTGCTTTCACTTTTAAAAATATGTTTTATGGTTTGACAACAATGTGGTTGGTGTCTGGTTAGGTTTAGGCACAAAAAAACACTTGGTTAGGGTTATTATACCTCCTTAAAGTTATGCAACCTTCATCATCCTGGCAATAGTAAACAACATGACATTACCATTTTTTGAAAAAAATGTTGGAAACATGACACTAAGTTGGAGGAGGCATGAGGCAAACGGTGGTGTCGTGTAGCAAGGTCCACATTTTGGCATCTAACTATTTAGCCATCAACCAAATCTGCCTCCTCCTAATAAGGCAAAACCATCTTATCAAGTCACCTTATACATCACTTCTAACCCAAGTACAGAGGCAAGTGGTTGTGTGTGTAAGTAGCAGTTATTATTTAATTCTGTGGTGAGGTTTTATCTCACATCATATCAGCTGCAAAATACAGTATAAAAATTATTCACATTTTGTAACCAAACATCATTTGAAAATGTTTCTGCCTGCAGCAAACACAAGTTATTAATATTATGAAACTGAACAGTGAATCATATTAATTTGAAGTACAAAGTATTATCAAGCCTATGCCTTAGCTTTCAAGAGTGAAAATGAAAAAATGAAATTTTCTACGACAGCATGAGGATAAATAAATTTATTTCAATTATGCAAATGTATCCTCGGTTTTATAGGTAGTATGCTGATCTCCATTTATGTGACTGCGGTGACTCCCAACTGGTGACCATGCAACCGGCAGATGTGACATCAGGGTGTGAATTACCTATGGATTAAATCCTAATCAGTGGGTTAAACTGATGAAGCCTGTCTGATGAATAATGAAATGTCTTCAGAATTACAAAAAAAAACTGTCCAGTTGCTTTTGACCTACTATTAAATATTCTATGACCTAGGTTAAGGAGGATCTTTACAAAAATCAGCATTTTGTCATTTAAAGGTCCAGTGTGTAATATTTAGGAACATCTAAAAGAACAGACTTGGTAAAAATTGAATAGATCATTTAAAAGTACATTTAAATTAGTGTCTAATCATCTGAAAATAATAATTGTGACGCTTTTGTTACCTTAGAAATAAGTCATTTATATTTACATAGGAGCGGGTCGCCCTCCGTGGGAGCTGACATGTTAGTCTCTACAGTAGCGCTGAACGGAAAAAACTAACACAAACGCGTTTTAGATTCAGTGGGACTACCGGCAATGCACCGGCTTTGGAACGAAACAGGAAAAAAGAAGAACAGACCAAACATTTTGTATCATGAGAAGATTTGGAACCAAAACCTGATAAATGAAGGATGATACTTATTTAGAAAATTGTCATCGTCACTGAAACGAAAACAGAAGAAGCTAAACGGACTAGCAACTACATAAAGAGGATAAACCCCGATGGAAATCCGTGATGAGAGAAATGTTTGCAGACTGATGCTGAAGTTTCCTGTTTTCTGCTGGACAGGTAAGAGTGTAATGTAGATTTATTTCTCTCAGTTGCTAATGTTTTATAACTTAGATGATGTACAATATGTATTAGCAGTAGATACGTTTCAGTGGATAGAAACACCGCTAATGCTACGTAGCGTGACATATTAGCCATATTAGCAGATTGTAGCTTCAGTTTGAGCCTCTCTCAGAGCTGCTGGTCTAATAAGAGACAACAGGGAGGCGAAGTGGTGCTAATAACCTAAAGATTTATTCATTTTCTGTGGCAGTAAAGACAACGGACTGATAACTAAGGTATTTAGCGCTGGTGATGAGCTAAGGACAGTAAGTCAGAGTAATGAGCTAATGTGAAAGATAAACTGAGGAGTGTACACACGGTGTAAAGTTAGCTTATAGTCCAACACAAGTAAGTTTTTCCTGTTTCAATGTTGGAGAACATGTAACGTTAATTGCTACCACAGCTTTAATTTTACATTTATCAGTCAGAAGTATTTTAGGACGTAGCATAATATATTACAGGTTATGTGACTGTATCACGTTACTATTTTCTTGACGTTGCTGCTGTTTCTGCAGCTATGAAAGAGCTCCTGCAGCATCGATATACAATGTTGCCTTTATCTTCATAATATGTCAGGAGTATTTCACCATGTGCCATTAATGGCTGCAAATACGCAGGTTTTCATTACAACCAAAGACAACAGAAGTTGATTTCACTGAATAGCTACTTGTCTCTGACTGAAAGTGTGTTAATGAAATAATCTGATCTAGTCTGTTGGGATGAAAATCAGCAGTTTCTGATAAACACATTAGATAGATTATTATTATCATTATTATTATTATTATTATTAGATTATAATAGTAAGTTCATTCATGTGCTTTTTTTTTTTTTCATTTTTCTCAGGCACTATGGTTCGGCGTTATTTACCATGTCTGTGACATTCACACCCATCATATCAGAAGTATTGCAGACCAAATCAGGAGAAGTCTGGGTAAGTGATACACATCTGTTTTCCTATGTAGCATATTAACTTACCTGTAAATCCTACTTTTGGTTAAATAGCATTATTTTCACGTTCAACTGTATAAAATGTATGAAATAGTAAATAGACTCTATGTGTCCCTGCAGCTGCTGCTCTACACAGCTCCTGGAGCAGATGAGGAACAGCAGTGTCAGTGAATGATGGGTGTCGTTCCTGCTATGAGAGCATCTTCATCCACAGCAGTAAACGGAATACCTTTGGTGTGGTTTTGGTTTGACCCTTGTCTGCTATTATATGTGCAGCAAATTGACTGCTTTTAGCTGAACAGACTAATGATTTGACAGCTTATTCTGTCTTTATCAGTCAACTCTGAAGAAAACAGAATAAACTGTAAAAATGTTTGTTTGAACAGTAAAAGATTGAAAAAGATGTCCAAAAATGTTTGTTTAATAAAAGATATTTATATCATAAATGTTATTCTTAGTGTTGTTTTTCATATTTTTATTTTGTTGTTCAAACTAGTAAATTGCAGTTTACATAACCTGAAGTGATGAAAATGAATCCATAACATGTTCTACAGTGCCCTGTTCTGAGGATCAGTGGTATTCAAACTTCACTACTGTTTCATGTTGCTTAATAATATATAAATAACGAAAATATAAATCAGTAGTGGAAGTGATAATGACAATATACTGACATTGCAGGGAAGTACTGTCATTGTATATCAAAGCAATTATCACAGCACATCTGATTAATATCTTTTATTTGGTAAACTTGCACATTTAAATTGAACAAATGAACCCTGGCTGCCTCTGAAGCAGTTCACTGGTGAGCTGCTATCATCTCTTCAAGAAGTCTGAAAAAATAAAAACAGGAAAAACACAGATAAGGCTTAGTAAGTTATAAGTTTCATGATATGTTGGAAATATGGTGATGGTAGTGCAGAATATGGATTGTAGGCTGTCCAGTGTTCCCAAACAAGTCTACAACAACATGATTTAAAAAAAAAAAAAAAGTCAAAATAGTGCTGCTCATTAGTGAACTAAATCTTATTTACATAACGTTACTAACTAGTGTTGCTGATGTTTTCAGTAGCCTCTTTTATACAGAGAACACGCATTATAGCTGTAAATCCGAGGGGAGGGCATTTCTCTTTGTTTGATAATGTAAAAAGTGAAGTTAGACTTTATTGCTGACTCATAATAAAAAAGACGAGAGAACAGCTGAGTGAGCTAGAGGCTGAGCTGTTAGTGAAGAAGCCGTGAATCAGATCAATAAACGTTATTTTCTAATTGTTTTACAGCTGTTAGCTTCTAAAGCACAAACACACCCACACGCCTCCTAACCCTGCACCACCTGACTTGGTCTGAATACGGACTAAACAGAACAGCGAGGCGGATTACAGGCGCAGTATTCCCGCTTTGAACGGGCTGCAAAAGAGGCTACTGACTCACATTACACTGCTATAACACATCACAATATACAGACTACAGCAATGTAAAGCAGAAAGCTGCTATGTAAATACCACTGTGTTGGTATTTTGAATATAATGTCGTGTAGAACGAATAGTAATTTAATAAAATAATTGTATCAATAACGTCACAAACCTCAGTCGTTTCCCTTCGGAGGGTTTCCAGCTTCTTCCATTGCTGTCGTAGTCCCGGTGTTTGCTCTCCTCTCTAGCCTAACCCTGCCTGCAGCAGCACCGCTAAGCAGCACAGTTAGCTCGCCCTCTTCCTCTCTCTCGCTCTCTCTCTCTATTCTCCGGTACTTTACTCTGCAAACGGATAACACAATTTGCAACGTTATCCTGCCAATGCTAACGTTATCTATCAATATGCCTAACATTAGAATAAAATAACTGTAAGTTTTGTGTAGCATTACGTAGCTAATGTTAGCTTGTAAAGCACTCATAATTGCTATCTTACTTACGACCTATATCCTCTAGTATTATAGACTAAATAACTAAATACATCTTCACAGCTTCCCTTGACTTGTTAGAAATGCTCGGAGCTGTCCTCTTCAGCAAATAGCCTCTTGTCCGTGAAGGCCACCATAGTCTTAGGGAGGGGAGGGGGGAGCCGCGGAGTGCTTCAATCTAGAACTTCACCATTAGAGGCCGCTAAATACCCCATATATTACACACTGGACCTTTAAATCAGATACAAAATGTTTAATCCTGGAATATTTTGTCTCCAAAAACCTGTTCTAGGAATAGTGTCATCCCTAGTTGCCTCATTTTTAGATAACCTTTATAACTAGAAAATTCCTGCAGCAGAAATTTTGAGTGACCCGGGCCGGTGCCGGTGGGTCATGTGTGAGGGAGCCCCAGCAGCTGATGGAGAACACTTATCAGGGAGGAACTGATGGTATTTGTGTCATTGATGCTCTGTTATGATTTCAGGCAGCAATATGGCCGTTAATTATAAGTGCTGATCAATAATTACACTTAGTGTGTTTTTCTGTATCATGTATACCCAAAACATAAAAATATATAAACATATATATAATTAGTGACACAGGGTATTGCTCCATAGCTATGCAATAGCAATGGAGCGTAGTGACTCGAGCAAAGAGAAAACCCATGCGACTTATACATCAAAACGTGCGGCTCGTTCGGGAATGGTGTGCTATGACTTGGTGAAGATATTGAAATTTTTCGCGACGTAAGTCTGGAAAAATTTGCTCAGATTTCTGATAGGACTTACAATTCCTTCACAAAAATGCCTTTTTTGACAGGCTCACGGAGCTAACATTTTTAGCTACTTTGACAAATTTACACACCAACACACGCACGCACGCGTACGAGGAAGCACACATGCATGGGTTGCCATGGGGAGCAGAGTACATCTCTTGTGTATGTGTGTGGGGTTGCATGTGGGCGTGCCTGTGGGCGTGCGTGAGTGTCCCGGTGTGTGCGAAGCTATGTGCACGGAGCTAAGTGCGCTAGCTAATCTGCCTGAATCAGAGGGCGCTGCACCAACCACAAAGTCAACAGTCATCTGATTGAGGTAAGTGAATATTTTTCTCTTCAACTTTGTTATATTTGTAGCATTAGCCTACATTATTCTTGAATCTAGACATTATTCTCTCATATTTTTGGGAATAAATTATTAATATGTACAAAAAGTATACAGTTGGTGCTGAGCAAGAACACTATACATATAGCTAAACTGTGACTCAGTGTGCTGTCAACGTCCATTAAAGTGCTGAGTTTGCTTCTGTCACTTTCGGAGTGATGTGAAAAGTGTTTGAGGACATCATTAATATGATTTGTATCGAGATAGACAGTCTCTGTTTAAAAGTAAGGTCCGTTTTGTTTACGTTAACCGGAAATAGCCGCGCTATATAGCAGCGCCAGACTCCTTTGAAAAAAAACACACATTTAAGATGGTAAGGTAACGGGAGGTGCTGCTGTAGCGCAGCTAGCTGCTTAGTCTGTGTGTGTGACTGGGTGAGTTTCAGCGGTTGAAGAAGTTATCAGATCCCTTCGTGAAGCAAAGTACCTCACATTAAGCTATGGAGCGTAGTGACTCGTGCGATACCCTGTGTCACTAATAATGCAACAGCAGGGTATCAGAAGACGTCAGGGCATGGGTTGAGACATGTGGTTTTAATAGCTCTGCAATACAGGCTGAGACTAAGCCATTCAGTACTTTGTAAACCATTAAAAGAATTTTAAAATCAGTTCTAAAAGTAACAGAGAGCCAGTATGTAGAAGCTAAAATCGGTGTAATGTGCCCACTCACCCTGGTTCTGTTAAGAGCCTGATGGCTGAGTTCTGAATGAGTTGTAGTTTTACTGATTTTTTGAAGAGTCTAGTAAAAAGTGTATTGCAGTAGTCTGTTCAACTAGAGATGAGGGCATGAAGTTTTTCTGCATGTTTTCTTGTTAAGAATGCTCAGACGCTCACAATATTCCTGAGGTGAAAAAAGACTGTTTTTGTCATAGAATTTATGTAGGAGTTAGAATTTGATTCAGAGTCTAACATCATACCCAGACTGGTAGCTTTTGATTTAGTTATATGTCTGTTTTGTCCTCATTTAGTTTTAAGATTTTTCTTTTTTGCATTAACTGGTTGATTGATTGATGCCAGTATCTGAAAGATCCATGGACATGTACAATTGCATATCATCAGTGTAGCTATTAAAGTTTATCTTATGTTGTTTCTTGGGCTAGCCCACAAGTTAGGTTGTGCCACCCTGACTGGTTCTCTTGCACATTGATACAGATTTTTCTGTATATAGGAGCAAACCACTATAGGAAAGCATTTGAGGTGGTCAATTAAGATACAGTGATTAACTATGTAAGGTCTTGAGTCATTCATTATTTTTGTGAGGGCAGTTTTGGTGCTATAACTAAAACGAGATTTGAATTTTTCCAGTATGTCGTTTTCAGTTAAAATCACATTTTTCAAGCAGGTTAGTCATGTAAGGCAAGCTAGATATAGGCCTGTAGTCACTCAAAGCTCCACTACCTAGGATTTACCACAGTTTTAAATACATATAGGAAAACATCTGTCTGAGGGGAAATATTTAATATTTTCACCAACGGATCTGCCATATACTGTAGTCAAAATCCAGGGGGCCGTTAACTGATTATATAATCTCTTCATTACCTTCTTCCTTTAACTGTTGGTTGACAACTATTTCTGAGAACGATCACATTTATTTAAAAAAAAAAAACCCCACAATACTCATATCAATACATTCACAAAACCCTCAGCTAATTGCTAAATGTATCACTGATGAAAACATCTGAAATTGTGTGGAAGTCATTGTCTGCAAGCAACTTAAAGACATGATTGTGGCCTTGTTCCACACCACCAGATACTGTGTTGTGCTGCTAATGAATGCCTCAAACAGTAGATTTTACTCCGCAATTCATATTCCTCAATGGAGATAAATATTTGTATTGTCACAAGCTGCAGTTACTTCATTGTTGGACTCATTACCAAATAGATAAAGCTAAAAATTGTTGGAACATTTTGTGATTCAAGTCTTTTGTTTTCATGTTCCAGTCTATTAAACACGAGCAATGGTAAAAATCAAATTACACTGTTGGACAAGTTGTCAGATTTTAAATCAAATCATCTGTCATGGCATGGTGTGGACCTTTGAAAAGGAAGTAACAGAAAGCACAAAAGCAAAGAGCATTTAACAGTTGGAGACAACAGCTCAGACTAGTCCAAATACACTCCCTTGCTGTCAGCAAGAGACTGTCACAATAGATCACACAGTAACTTCCTGTAGAGCTGTCTGTGTCAGTCTATCAGTCACATTAGCAATCTAAGTGGGGCTCAATCAAATGCAGTCTTGGTAAGGGGAATCTGTCTGTCCTCAGTATGTGTCCATCAGAAAGAAAATTTTGAGTATTGATTTCATGCCTGGAGAGCCTACAGACTGCAGCTGGAAGTGACAGTGACTCAGCTCTGTTCTGGTGACAAGCCGAAAAGCTGAAAGAAAAACAGCTTTGAAGGTGCACAGAGAAACTATCAAGCAGATGTTTATTGTAAAGACATAAAATAATTTCAATTTTCAGTCACACAAGCACTGGGTGCCAACTAGTTAACGTAGCATCACTGAACTCATAACTATCTTCTAGCTCATTTTTGATAAGAAGAATGACAGTATTATGCCAAGTTTATGGCAGTCTGCCAATTCTGGATGCCAAGACAACAGCTCTGTATAAATTCACATTACCCTTCTTGCCAAGAAATAACAACAACAGCAACAACAAAAAAAACTAAAAATAATGAAAATGATGTTATCAGTTTTGTCCTGTTTTCACGTTTGGTATGCTGCCATTGTTGTTGCTTACTGACTGTTGATGTTTACTTTTTATTGTTTTCTATGTGTTGGCAGGTCAGACATTTATAACAAGAGCAAATAGAGAGGTCAGAGCTTATAAAAACCTGCCAAGTTTGTGTTCCAGATGGGTAAAATGCTAAATATTGGCTGCGAACAAAAGATGTGATAAATGAAGCTTACATTAAAGTGAGGAATCAATTTGTGAATTATCTTGTGATTTCTGTTTGTTACATGATAAATATATTGCATTTTTTAAAAATAAAATCATAGCATACTGTACATCCTACATTTAAAAAGGCACACAATCATTTTTATAGAAAAAGTTCAGTTTACATATCATGAAGAGTACTACTCAACATGTGAAACAATTGTATGATTGTACAACTTTTTTGGCTCTGGAAAGGGCTTGCCAAGCTTTGAAAAAAATATCCTGATGATATCATCTTCAGGGATTCTAATAAAAGATGCTATCTAGTTGCATTATGAAACATAAAATCTAGTATTTTTGGAGCTTGATCCATACAAAAAATTAAGTCTTGTATAATGTATTTCTGTTGTCAGTATCCCAACCTTATGGAAGTGCAATACTAAATCACTGAAGTACACTTACAAAGTGAACATTCCCTCTTTTCACACATATAGAGTATGTTGGTGAAAGAAAAAGTAACATATGATATCTTTCCGTCAGGCGAAGTACAGAGTTGTTGACTAACTTTATCAACTGTGAAAAGTTTCTTCCCTGAAGAGCTGCATGGATGAGACAGACACATTCCCTTGTTGTCTTGTCTTTGGATTGTTTTCTTTATCATCAAGAAGCAATTCCTAGAGACAACAATTTATTTCACACTCACCCACTGAGAAAGATTCTGTTTGGGGATATCAAAGAGCCAAAAACAAAAATAAAGAATAGTATAAAAGCACATGATAAAACTTGCCTCACTCCCCAACTCTTCAAACAGTTGAATGGGTGAAAAATAACTCAAACAGTTTATTATATTACATATTTTATTCAGGAAAAAGTGGTTGGTCAATGTTTATTAACGAGCTCTTGAAATCCCTCTGTCGACTTCGCCAATGCCACAATACAATCCCCCTTCAATCTTGTTATTTGCAGAGTTAAACTATTCTGTTTGAAGTGTCTCTATTTTTGTTTTTTTAAGGATGCGGATTTGGATTGTAACCATGGCTTCACATTTTTGTGCCACAAGATTTACATAAAAAGCCCGCAGTCTGGAAAGTTTTGAACAGATTCTGGCAAAAAGTAGACTAAGGATGAGCGACAAAATGAAAGCCTCAAGGACCGGCGGGTGGGTGTCTGTGCGTGTGTGTGTGCGTGTTTGTTGGGGGGGGGTGTGGCGAGGGCAGAGGGAGGGACACTGGAGGGGGTTGCTGGGTAGCTGAGCTTTAGCCTGGTTGCGTATGTGAGCAGCAAATCCGACTTGGTTGGTAAACAGAGGCTCCAGGGACACTTCTTTTGCATGCAGGCTGCTGTGGACTAGAAGGAAGCCCTCTGTGATTCTAATAGAGTAAGCTCATAGAAATCACCGTAGAAAATGCCAATAAGGCTGTCAGCCACCACTACAGCAGAACAGACTCAAACATACACACACCAGCACTGGAAATTATACAACGCATAGACACGCACAAGCATACAAATATGCACTCATTTGTGAGCTCTCCAGCTCACAAATAAACTGGCTATAGACATCCCTCTCTTAAGCAGTAACTTGTTCTCAGCTTTAAGTATCATAAGGGCGTCATCTCTCTTTGACTTAACCCCCCTTCAACTGGGCTAGTTTAAAAGAAGCGTAGTACTTTTTAGCTGTACACAACAGCTAATAAATTCATTTTATGATTGTGATTTTAGAAATTCCCAACCTGCATGCTAGTCTTCTACCTTTGGACAGTTAAATCAAAAGCTGACTTTTTTTTAATGTGAGGTTTTTACACCCAAATGGGGTTTACATTCTGCTTCATAGAGCTAGAATTTTAATTTCATTTTGGTGTGAACTTAGTATGGCTACACATAGTAAGGGCTCACAAATGAGCAGCCCCCTGAATTTACACCCCAGTGACATCACAAATTCAAAAGTTCTGTCTCTGATGTCTTGCTTTATGAAAGATTGATGCATGTTCACAGACATTGACCAAAATGTCCTGAGATACCAAAATAATCTATGAATACTCAAGACGTCTGACATTACCCTTTTAAGAAGCCATTTTCTGATATACTCTTTTAACACACCACTAATGCTATGTGTACAGTATAGACAGTCTTCTCTGAATGCATAAGAGGATGAGACAGACCTCCCCTGAGATCCGTTTCTAATGCCTTCCCTTTCCTTTCGTTTCCTTTCCTTTAGAGGGAAGTACCTGTAATTTGTCTTCATCAACCATTATGGACATCCTCAGGAACAAAAACCGGACCCCAAAAGTATCAAATCAACAGCACATTTTTCAGAAAATGGCAGATCCAATTTTATACATGTCCCTGAGGCTTCCCTCTAACTGTTGGTGTGCTGACCCTTCACTCATTTGACGCTGCTACTCGCAGCCTAGGAGGAGCTTTTCAAGATTGTTTCTGTCTCTTGCACCTGTGATATGGGCCTCGATTGGAGGAATGCTAACAAGATGTCCCAATGATGTTCAATATAGTGCCTTGAAGACCTGCAAACGTGCATGGCCAAATTGCAAATAATCTACATGAGACAGAAGAGATGGAGTATCGTCTCATTTTGACATCTGGCGAGATAGCGTTGTCTTGTTTGTCACTTAAAGTGATGTGAAGTGGAAGAGAATTGAATGTTGATTTGAATCTCAAAACAACTTGGTACATTCCCTGTACAGCTTATATTTACTTGCTCCTGTTAACAGTGTCTAAAAGGAGGAACACTGAGCTTAGATCAGAGCTTGCCCTGCAGATGATTTAGGAGGATCACATAATACACCATGATATACCTGACTTACTGACACTAAATCAGTACATTTAATGTGAAATACAATTTCATTTTGGCATTTTCACTCTGCTCAACCACTGCAGCTTTTCTTCTGCTGCAGATCTTCCTACTGTGCCCCATGAAATATATAATTCAAAGACCCATTTTAGTCCTTCAGATATCAAACTGACAGTCTTCTTGACATTCTGCAATCAATCTTGCCACATGTGTATGTCTTTTTGCAGTACTGCATCCCTTTAACTGATAACTTTGATAACTGTTGATGATCTGTGAACAAATTTATTGTCTAAAATTCTCCACTATTGTGTGGGCCTTATTGATGTTTTTGATGATATACTATAGGTTGGTGGACAGAAACCATTGTGTCAGTGAGAGCATTTGGATTTTGGGTTATAAATTATGAAACCAAAATAACACTAACAGTATGTGTACGCCTAAGATACTATTGATAGAAATGTGACAAGAAGTAATGATGGATTGTGTCGTGGCACTTTACAAATATTACTATACACTATTACTATACTGCACTTTATAAACCCTATAAACTAATGCCAAATTATATAAACTACAAAAGCTGTTAATGCCAAATTTCGATGAAGATTACTACACTCAAAGTAAATCCACATAGACTGGATGAAAAATCATCCAGTCTCTACATTAATAATGTTATCATATTATCTGTGTGGGCTACTGTACACATTTTTCATGTTAGTAGAAATTGATTAGCACTCGGTAAATATCCTCTGACATTGATATTCTGGATGGATTATGTGGAAATCTCACAGGTGCATAAACAAATGAGTTTTTTTTCCTCTGACAGTAAAATCACAGCATCTCCAGCAACTTTGATTGGAATACTTTATGGGTACAAGCCAATAGTGGTATCAAACAATATGGATTAGGCCCACTCAACATACTGCAAACTGTCAAGTTCAAATGATAAAACCAGACTGAAATTGGCCTGTGTGCAAAGGATTGCTGAGGGCAAGGATTATAAAGGTTTTTCACCCACCACCTTGCCCCCATATTGATTTAAGTATAACTAGGAGATTTATCAACACACAATGTTTGACAGGGACTTCAGAATTAAGTTGCAACTACCAGGGAGGAATAAAAATGCCACCGCAGCAGAGATTTAGAAAAGGACAGTTGGGTCATGTGTCCTTTGCCCACTCTATACATATTGTACATAAATACGTAGAGAAGACTGTTGCAACCTGATTTAGATCAAATTAAATCTCTAAAGCAGTGGATCACAGCCTAGAATCTAACTCTGGATACGGCTATGGAACAATTAAAACAAAAATCCTGCTTACAATAACACATTAATCTACAAAGGACAAGGACAACTATGACCTAATGTGCACATTTGGATATTGCTGAACAGGAAAACCATACATAACATTCACTGCAAGAGATGTGACTCACCCCAGACCTTAAAGCCGGGGTAGACATTTTCTGGAAAAGATTTATAAAAAAAAATAAAATTAAAAAAACCCACCAGAATTTTAATCTTCACCCAGGAGCCCCCATCCTAAGCCCCTCCCACCAGATGAGCACAGGTAACAGTGTTTATTGCTACACTCACTCACACACACAACTTCCTCTCAAGGCATCAATGTTTAGTAAACAGTAAATGGTAAACAGGACCGCCTCTTACCTGTTTGAAGTCTGCCACAAAAGTAATGAGTGCACCGTCTCCCAGCTTGAATGTAAGTGATCCTGCATGTATTTCACTGTCCGCCTCTAAAACCTCCTCAGTCACCAGTCTGTCACAGAGCTGGACCCGGAGCACCTAACCGGGTCCCAGAGCAATGAGCAGCACCAGTATCCAACCTAGAGCCATAGTGATGCATACAATTGTTGCTTTCCGTTGATATTCTTGCCTTTTTCTCTTATTTTGCAACTCATGCAGTCCCATCACTTCCTATCCATTGGTATCCCACTACTTGCCTGGCCTCCAAACTTTCTGTTTTGTCTGCCTAGCCTTATGGAAGACTTCAGTCATGTGCAATGAGTGCACAGGCAGAGTGTGTGCTGGTAGGCAGGTAGGTAGGTAGACAGGCAGGTCAGCAGTCCAATCACTTCATGCAGGCTGACTGAAATGATCATAGGGACTTAATACAGGCCTGTGACAGCCACAGATACCATGTTTTTTAAATGTATTTATTTTATTTCAGAGCATTGATTTACCGATTACTAACAGGAAGCAAAGAGAATTTCAACAAATACAACAAAAAATGCTATTAAAATAAATTGCCTACCTTAGCGTTATCTGTTATGTCAAACTGATGTGCAGCTCTGCAGATACATTGGTAAAACATCATGAATTATACACACTGAAAATAGTCACATAAAGTATGTCTTACATGCATTGTGAACCTGTCCAATACCCCAACTGCACTCCAGATTTCATATTTTTGTTGAAAATTCAAGATACTATGTATAATCTTTTCTATCTCTTGGTGTATCTAAGCCAATACTTATCATTGAAAGAACATTTATGCCCCATCTGTTTAACTCTGCAATGTTATCTTTATGGAAAGCAGGCAGTGAGCCTCGCGTTGCCTGGAAGCACATGTGGGATGAGATAGGAGACGGATACAAGAAGATGGGAGGCAACACAGTGCACGGAGCATTGAAGCAAAAAAGCAGCAAGGGAATATGTCAAGAAATCAAAGCCTAGACAAGTTGAAGGGGAGAGGATTCAGATGCACAAACATACACTGTGTTTTGCTCAGACCTGGAGGTGGAAGAGCGCAGCTCAAATCAAATTCCACTTAGCTATTTTCAAACTTTGGTCTGCTTTCAATGTAAAATAGATTTTCACAACACCTTGTTCTGCCTCAAAGTGGGACGGCAAAGCCTGTAACTGACCCACTTGTATAAACCTGTGATATTAACTCTGAAGTCCCTCCAGAGAAGAAGAAGAACATAAAAAACATCATAACCTCAATAATTTTAAACACAAACCAAACATTAAGATGCTTTTTCAAATACCCATGTCATTTGAAAATTTGAGTGTGCAACATTTTAGGATCTCAGCTTTGGTGTGCCACAGGAAAAGGGCAAATATTTTGTGAGGTAACATTTTTTTTCAAATCCATTCAAATTCACAAAAACATTTTTCAGTTTAATGATGTGTTTGTCATCTCTATCATAACTGCTGTATTTTAAAATTTAAAATATGATTCAAATTATACTTTGTTTTCCGGTTTGGACAGGATATGACAGTTTGATGATTATCATTAGATATGTTTCTCCAAATTAATAGTTTTTGGAATAGCTGTGATGGATCTGGAAGATATAGTTATTTTTGAGCTATTTCCTCAAAGATAGCAATAATAAAGCACTTAGTGTACACTCAAGTAAAACTTTGCTATCTCACTGGGTCTCCACCACGTCACATTACAGGCAATACTAGTAGAATATTTTTTTGAAGGTTAGTTTAATTACCACCAAACCTTTTGGCTGTACCACCTACTAAAAGACCATCACATACATCAAATGTCTTGGTTGCATCTCCTGAGCTTACCTGAGTAAGGAAGCTTGACTAGCTTTCCATGAATGTTAATTTAGGTTGAAAAATAGACTCAGACAGAAAATGAACCAAAATACACCAGATATGAGGTTGAACATTAATTGTTCATCATGGTGTCAGCAATTTAACAAAATAGTTAGCAAATAAAAAATGCAAACAATAAGAAAAACTAGAGAAGATGATTTCAAAAACCAGGGACCTTTAGCTTAAATTGAGGTCAAATAAACAAACAGCAACACATAACTAGAAAATTCCTGCAGCAGAAATTTTGAGAGTGACATGGGCCGGTGCCGGTGGGTCATGTGTGAGGGAGCCCCAGCAGCTGATGGGGAACACTTATCAGGGAGGAGCTGATGGTATTTGTGTCATTGATGCTCTGTTATGATTTCAGTGGTATGGCCGTTAATTATTAGTACTGATCAATAATTACACTTAGTGTGTTTGAAACATGAAAATATATATAAACATATATAAAATTCTAATAATACTATATATTATATTGACTTTTAAGTCATGATGTGGAGTTACAACATGTACATAATAAATATAATTTATGGGTTTTCTACATCATCAGGAGCACACCTGTACATTATGAATACATTTCTTAATATATTTCAAATATTGAAACAGAACACACCTTAGACCAACAGTTGTTTTTCATGTGTTTATTTATATGACAATCTGCCCTTTCACCCTCAAATGTGATTAGAGAAACTGCCCCATAAAAACCTTTTTACATGGACAAAATGAAAGAAACTTTAGGAGGAGCAGCAGAAGTGGGATGTCTCTTATGGGACAGACAGAGGAGGGAAATGTGGCTGCAGGGTGATCGTCTTGCATGTTCTCTGAAAATACACAAAAACAAAGAAATCAGTAAGACAGACAACATTATGGTAGCATGAATTAACTCAAATTAAACTCATCCTCATGGATACATTTATAAATGCTCCTTACTTGTCTATATATAAAAATATACACACACATATATATATATATATACATATATATATATTCAACCAGCAAGTTTTTTCTTGATGTGAAATGACACAGGCATCTATCAGAAGATAATAAGAGGATGTAAAAGAGGCATCTTGTGGAAATAAATATTTCTCAGCTTTTATTTTCCAGTCAAAATAATATGCTTGAATAAAAGTAACTTTAAGACAAAATTTGCTGCAAAGGGTATGAATCATTTCAGGCTTCACTGTATGTATATAGTCCAATAGATAGTATAATATAGATATTTTATCTCACCGAAAAGGAATTCTCATAGCGGACTTTTATTTGTAATAAAATAATCTGAATACTTCTTCAACCAACAGCATTACGTTACTACACTAACAGTATTTACAGCACGACGGTCAGTTTTAATCTGTGATATCATCTATCTGTTTGGCCAGTGAGCCTCACTGCCGTTCAAATACACCAGACTCCTTTGACAGAAAGACTAAATTTACTTAGCAGAGCACAGATCTACCACACAGTCTCTTTTTTGGCTTTAATGTGAGGTACTTTGCTTCACGAAGGGATCTGATAACTTCTTCAACCGCTGAAACTCACCCAGTCACACACACAGACTAAGCAGCTAGCTGCGCTACAGCAGCACCTCCCGTTACCTTACCATCTTAAATGTGGGTTTTTTTCAAAGGAGTCTGGCGCTGCTATATAGCGCGGCTATTTTCGCTTAACGTAAACAAAACGGACCTTACTTTTCAACAGAGACGGTCTATCTCAATACAAATCATATTAATGATGTCCTCAAACACTTTTCACATCACTCTGAAAGTGACAGAAGCAAACTCAGCACTTTAATGGACGTTGACAGCACACTGAGTCACAGTTTAGCTATATGTATAGTGTTCTTGCTCAGCACCGACTGTATATTTTTTGTACATATTAATAATTTATTCCCCAAAATATGAGAGAATAATGTCTAGATTCAAAAATAACGTAATGCTACTAAGATTACAAAGTTGAAGAGAAAAATATTCACTTACCTCAATAAGATGACTGTTGTCTTTGTGGTTGATGCAGCGCCCTCTGATTCAGGCAGATTAGCTAGCACACAGCTCCGTGCACATAGCTTCGCACACACCGGGACACTCACACGCACGCCCACACGCAACCCCACACACATACATGGAGATTTACTCTGCTCCCCATGGCAACCCGTGCATGTGTGCGTCCTCGTACGCGTGCGTGTGTGTGTTGGTGTGTAAATTTGTCAAAGTAGCTAAAAATGTTAGCTCCGTGAGCCTGTCAAAAAAGGCATTTTTGTGAAGGAACCGTAAATCCTATCAGAAATCTGAGCAGACCAGGACCACCACAAGATCTTTCGGCACAATATTGGTGACCTTCAAGTCCCTAGACCCAAAAATGTTGACAGGAGAGCGAGAGAAAAAAGGGTGTCGGTTCAACTCTCCTCCTGAAATCTCCTCCTTAATTAATATGGGAGTCTATGGGACAGTTGGCCGGTAAAGCCTTCACAAAAGGGCTGACAGTTCAAATTCTGTTTGTGTCTGAGCTACGGTTGGTGATTTAAATGACAGAGCACAAGTGTGCCTACTACTGTGGAAAAATTTATTTGTGTAGACCAAAATATGTGGCTGAAAGGACGATTTATCCAGAAATTTTTCAGAAAAATTTAAACAGCTTCTTCCACTCTAAGTGATGACATCACGCACTCTAGCTCTGAACATTCCAGCAATACACACTAATGTTAAACTCAAAATTTATCTAAAATTGCACATGAAACTTTAAAAGTCACAGATCAAAAAGTATAAAGAATACTCAAAAAGTTGAATACAAGTTTAATAGCTGACAACTTTGTGAACATTTTAAAGTTTGAATGAAGTCTGTAGCTCAAAGTATGGCGAAGTAGTTGAAGCTTGAAATTGCCCCTAAAATGTGGACATTTTTTGACCCCTCCCCATTCATTTCCTATGGGAAATTTCTCGCAGTTTTTCGCGACTTACGTCGCGAAAAATTTCAATATCTTCACCAAAAGTCATAGCACACCATTCCCGAACGAGCCGCACGTTTTGATGTATGTAGGAGAACCAGTTGACTACGTTTTCCCCTAACATCATTCTGAGAGGTTTGTGGCCGAACCAACAATAACCTCTGACCTCAAAGGTATGGATGTGTATTCTATGCCATCTGAGAAGGCTCTCAGATGAACTGAAGACCCCTTTTAATCACCTTAAAGTGTCAGTTGACTCTCAGCAGAAACTGTCCTCTTCCTGAACTGCAGGGGGGAGGACAACGGTGCACTCTCCCCAACAATTTACACATTGACACTAATTGTCAAACCACATTTCATGAACACAGGATCAAAAGGACCCTTCTCTGGAGACCTGTAGAAAGACTGTTTATCATGGTGAATCCCCTCAGCCTGTTTCTCTTCTGTTACCTCAATGTTTTTCTTTTCACATTCTTTAACAAGATTCCCCTGTTTCTCACCCTGATGTTACCCCAAGATAACATAACCAGACCCATCGTAAATTCAGCTGAGCTTGGTTGAATTTCTGTGCTCCCACAAATTCAAGAGTTTTTGATTCACAGGTTTCTGAATGTTTATTCATCTTGCAATCTGTATATTACTACTTAATATTGAATGCTGATTAAAACCATCCAACTCAGGTTTTCCTGCGACACAGTAAAGCCGAATTAGAAATGTCCAGATTTAATTGAATTCATATTGAGGTAACCACAGTGCCACCCAATGGACAACTTTATTCAGGTTAAATGTTCTGCGAATCACAATCAAATATTACATTTCCATTATACTCTATATAGACTAGAAATTAGATTTGACACGTATGAAGTATTACCATGGTAGATAAAAGAATAGTCTTAGTAGTTATATTATGCATCCCAGCTAATAGTAAAGATAAAGTTTGTAACTACAATGTGTGTGAATAAGTCTCATTTAATGATTGCAACAATAACATCAAGTCATATGTAAGATACTCTATCTGGTCAATTTATCAAGTGCTTCAACGTCAGTTGCTGTATATGTGGTTATAGAAGATTCATGCACTCTTAACATGCATCTAATGTCTTATATGTGTGTAATTAATATTGAAACTTATGGTCATGGTGGAATGCTTATCTAAAAGCCGGAGATCATATATCTCATTTGCGCGCGAGAAATAGTTTCAACCTCCTAGGAACGCCCTCACGCTAGCCTCGTATAAATCAAGCGTACCGGCTGCGTTTCACTTGCTCTTGCCCTTTTCATCGGCTCTTGCCCTTTTTGTTCTCTCTTACTCTCTCTCTTACTTTACTCTCTTACTTTTTCATTCTTTTGATTTTTGTATTCGTACTATCAGGCCTTTCGCGCGCGCTCTTTTTCTTTTGTTCTTCCAACTTAGTCTTTTTCCCGTTCTTTGCTACAACTCTTGTTAGCAGTCTAACTTTGAGTGAATCTACGTAAGTTTACATTTAATTTAGATATTCTGCCAGGAAACGCCATCCTGGACACTTGCAATTTAATTTACTTTGAAATCCAGTTCTGTCCGACCGGCGAAATTATTATTGAACATTATTGAACTATTGAATGTTTATTTGGCAAGAAAGTCAGTAAGCCAGAGACTTCAATTAAACGATTACCGCTCTCTCGACGGATCAAGACATCATCACCAAATTCAACTTCATCCTAAGTTACGGCAAACTCTGTGATGGTTATAGCAACCATCTGAAGAAACCGTAACAAAAGACTTTGTTCCTGACTCGCCGGGTGACCCTTCCTCGGTACCCGCTGCAGGCCAGTTGGCCCAAAAGGCTCCCGACTCGCCGGGTAACCCATCCTCGGTACCCGCTGCAGGACCGTCTGCCCAGCTGACGCCCAGTGACGCAAAACAGCTGCCGGAATCACCGCTGAGTCATCCCGGACCCCAGCTGAATCACCACTGAGTCATACAAACAACGCTGCACGAAGTAAGCTGAAACCACATCACTGCTGCTACACCTCGTGGTTAAGAGTCGGTGTCGTTTAACTGAACCCTCTAGTAAAATTTCATTAGAGAAGCTACCCAAATTCCAACCAAAATCAATTCTTACAGTAAACATTTCACCATCACCTATTCTATAATTTATACTCATTTTAATTTCATCTTGGTTACATGTTCATTTATCCATTTGTATTAATGTCGCATTTTATTATTTGTTTATTATTATTTAGTTAATAAATATATTTTTGTAGTAAGTCGTTGTCTGTGAATTCAATTTTAGCAGAGAATTAAGATCACTGAATCGGAGCGAGCACCTCAGATTTGAGATTGATAGAAGTTGCTTCTGTGTTTCTTCCCGACACAATTAAAACAAGCTTAATGGGAAGTGGTGCCCCCTTCATAAACGAGGATCTTATAATAATAACTGATGTTCCTACATGTATAATTCGCATGGGTTTTCTCAAAGCTGCGGGACAAGTTACGCGCCGAAATTTTGTACGGAAGAGGAATAATAAGAAGTGGAAGAAACATGACGAATAACAATAGTGGAGCGTAATAAATAGAACACATAAATGGCACAAAGGAAGGGTTTATATGGACAAAGGCTAGCCTACACAATGTGGGCAGGAATGACAGTTAACTCTATAAAAAATTAACACAAATAAAGATTCAAATCAAGAAAGTATTTACAACAAATTATTTAAAAAAACAAAAGCAAAACTTAAAGATAACCCAACACAATGTAATTTAACTGAATACCAAAAGGAGACTCCCCCCTGGCTCACCCAGTAGGCCTCTTCCACTTCCTGCATTTGATAGTATAAGAGCCATTTAGCTGGTGCTAAGGGGAGGACTCAACACAGACCCATGTAAAAGAACAAAGGTAGAACATTAATGTCAGTATGTTAATTGAAATATGTGCACTGAAATTAGCAATGGCACTGTCAAGTGCATGCTGTATGAAAACAAAGGGCTATGTGTCATGTCATTACTTGAAATGTTTGTATGTTAAGTGAGCTAGAAAGAACAACACAGTTTGGTGTCGGCCAGTTTGACTCTCACAGAGAAGGGTATTTGAACTACTTTACCTGTTACAGTACATCTCTTTTGCTGTCATGCTTTGAATGTTGTCTGGTGAATGCACACCAAAAACTAGGTGCTGCTTGTGGTAATGGCATACAGTATATGAATTAAATAATTTATAACCAATATTTCTCAATATATATATAGATATAAATTTAAATTTTAATTAGAATACATCAACATTTAATTCCATGTATATTTTTGAGCCCAACAACCGCACCTTAAAGATATCTCTAAAATGTTGAGATGTCCAAATAACCCATTTTAAAGAGGGCAATCTAAAAGTAAGAGCTACATGGAAATTGATATGACATATTATCTATACAGCAAGTATTTAGGCAAAAACATATGTATTGTTAGGGGCCCAAGCTATAGGCTACAACTAAATATAGACACATAACGTAATAAAAACAATACTAAAATATAATTTTAATAAAAGGAAAAGCCTAACACTATCTATACATATACACTCTAAAAAATAATAATGCACAGTACTTAATTCAATTCAATCAATGCAACATTTTTACACGCTCTCCTGCTCTCTCCTGCTCAGTGTGCCTCATGTTCAGTTACTCCTCTGCCTCCTTTAACGATAATGGGAGATGTAATAAATGTAGTTTATTTGCAGTGCTGGAGGCAAGGCTAAGTGAATTGGAGGCGCGGCTCCGCACCGTGGAAACAAGCAAACAATCAGTAGCTATTGTAGTTAGCAAGCCCCCTGTAGTCGGTGCGGACCAACTTAGCGTAGCCCCTACTCCCCCGGTAGTTCCTGAGCAGCCGGGAAAACAGGGTTCTGGCTATGTGACTGTTCGAAGGAAGAATAGCCCTAAGCAGAAGCCAGCGGTTCACCATCAACCCGTTCACGTTTCAAACAGATTTTCCCCGCTCAGCGACACACTGAGAAACAGACTCTGGTTATTGGCAGCTCCATAGTCAGAAACGTGAAGTTAACGACACGAGCAACCATAGTCAAATGTATTCCTGGGGCCAGAGCGGGCGACATAGAGTCAAACTTAAAACTGCTGGCTAGGAGTAAACGTAGATATGGTAATATCGTTATTCATGTCGGCGGTAATGACTCCCGGTTACGCCAATCGGAGGTCACAAAAATTAATGTGGAGTCGGTGTGTACGTTTGCAAAGACAATGTCAGACTCCGTAGTTTTCTCTGGACCCCTGCCCAATCTGACCAGTGATGACATGTATAGCCGCATGTCACAGTTTAACCGCTGGCTGTCGAGGTGCTGTCCAGCAAACAACGTGGGCTTCATTGATAATTGGCAGACTTTCTGGGGAAAACCTGGTCTGATTAGGAGAGACGGCATACATCCCACTTTGGATGGAGCTGCTCTCATATCGAAAAATATGGCTGAATTCATAAGAAAACCTAAACCATGACAACCCAGAGTCGAGACCAGGAGGCAGAGTTGTAGTCTTACACACTTCTCTGTGCTTCCATTAGATCAGTTACCCGCCCTAAACCACATAGAGACTGTGTCTGTCCCCCGACCATTTAAATCAATTAAATCGAAAACTAATTGCAGAAGTATCAATCATAAAAATCTAAAACATATTAACATTAAGTCTGGAATTGCTCAGCAAAATAAAACAATTAAATGCGGTCTCTTAAACATTAGATCATTATCTTCTAAAGCTTTATTAGTAAATGAGCTAATCTCAGACCAGCATATTGATTTATTTTGTCTTACAGAAACCTGGCTATGTCATGAAGAATATGTTAGCCTTAATGAATCCACTCCTCCCAGTCATATTAATACTCACATTCCTCGAGACACTGGCCGAGGAGGTGGAGTTGCAGCCATTTCTTACTGATAGTGCTGTAGCTAAATTTAAGGAAACAGTTCCATTAGCGCTGAATTCAATTCCCTCTATCAATACTGCAGAGGACTCTTATGATAATTTTAGTCCTTCCCAATTTGATAATTTTGTTGACACTGCTGCAGGTACTCTACAGCAAACGCTCAATTCCATCGCTCCTTTAAAAAGAAAGATAATAAAGCATAAGAGATTAGCTCCATGGTATAATTCTGAAACCCGTAAATTAAAGCAACTTTCTCGTAAATCTGAAAGGATTTGGCGTTCCACTAAATTAGAGGAATCTCGCATAGTCTGGCTTGAAAACCTTAAAACTTATAAGAAGGCCCTCTGTAATGCCAGAGCTGCCTATTACTCCGCATTAATAGACGAAAATAAAAACAGCCCTAGGTTTCTTTTCAGCACCTTGGCCAGGCTGACAAAGAGTCATAATTCTGTTGATCCGAGTATTCCGAGGGCTCTCAGTAGTAACGATTTCATGAGCTTTTTTGATGATAAAATTCTAACAATTAGAGATAAAATTCAACAGTCTCTCATCTCAACAGGCACAGATTTATCAAGCTCCCTAGAAACAGCCACAAAACCTGATTTAAACTTGGACTGTTTCTCTCAGATAGACCTTCCTGAGCTAACTTCTATAATTTCGTCATCAAAACCTTCGAATTGTCTTTTAGATCCCATCCCAACTAAACTCTTTAAGGATGTCGTACCCTTAATTAGCACCTCCTTACTAAATATAATCAATGTCTTTGATAACTGGATATGTACCGCAGTCCTTTAAAGTAGCTGTAATTAAACCCCTCCTTAAGAAGCCTACTCTCGATTCAGACGTCTTAGCCAATTATAGACCCATATCTAACCTTCCTTTTTTGTCTAAGATTCTCGAGAAAGCAGTCGCTAATCAGTTATGTGATTTTCTAGATAACAATAACTTATTTGAGACTTTTCAGTCTGGATTTAGAGCGCATCATAGCACAGAGACAGCGCTGGTTAAAGTCACAAACGACCTCCTGACTGCATCAGACAAAGGCCTTGTCTCTGTACTTGTCTTGTTAGACCTTAGTGCCGCATTTGACACTGTTGACCATCAAATCCTGTTGCAGAGACTGGAACATTTCATTGGAATTAAAGGTACTGCATTATGCTGGTTTAAATCTTATTTATCGGATCGATTTCAGTTTGTTCATGTTAATGATGAATCGTCCATAAAAGCAAAAGTTAGACACGGAGTTCCTCAAGGTTCTGTTCTGGGACCTTTATTATTCACTTTATACATGCTTCCTTTAGGGAATATTATTCGAAATCACTCCATAAATTTCCATTGTTATGCAGATGATACCCAAATATATTTATCAATGAAGCCAGATGAACCCAATCAGTTATCTAGACTCAAAGTGTGCCTTAAAGATATAAAGACCTGGATGACCTGCAATTTTCTGCTGCTAAACTCAGAAAAAACTGAAGTTATTGTGCTTGGCCCTAAACACCTTAGAAACACATTATCTAATGATTTAACTAATCTAGATGGCATTACCCTGGCCCCCAGCACTACTGTAAGGAATCTGGGAGTTATCTTTGATCAGGACATGTCCTTTAATTCCCACATAAAACAAATATCAAGGACTGCCTTTTTTCACTTACGTAATATCTCTAAAATCAGACATATCCTTTCACAACAAGATGCAGAAAAAATAATCCACGCATTTGTTACTTCTAGGCTGGATTACTGTAATTCAATATTATCAGGCTGCCCTAATAGGTCTATAAAGACTCTGCAGCTGGTCCAGAATGCAGCTGCTCGTGTTCTGACTAAAACTAGAAAACGAGATCATATTTCCCCCATCTTAGCTTCGCTGCATTGGCTTCCTGTAAAATCCAGAATAGAATTCAAAATCCTTCTTCTCACGTACAAAGCTCTTAACGGTCAGGCACCATCTTATGTAAAAGAACTCTTGGTACCATATAATCCCACTAGAGCGCTGCGCTCCCAGAATGCAGGTCTACTGGTGGTTCCTACAGTATTTAAAAGTAGAACGGGAGGCAGAGCCTTCAGCTATCAGGCTCCTCTCTTGTGGAACCATCTCCCAGTTTCGGTCCGAGGGGCAGACACCCTCTCTATGTTTAAGAGTAGGCTTAAAACTTTCCTTTTCGATGAAGCTTATAGTTAGGTCTGATCTGACTCGCCTTGGATCAGCCCTTAGTTATGCTGCTATAGGCCTAGACTGCCGGGGGACTTCCATTGATGCACTGAGCTCCTCTCTCTTCCATCTCTATGTATTCTATTACTATTAATGCATGTTACTAATTTCACTTCTTCCCCGGAGTTCTTTGTGCTTTCTGATCCACAGGAAGCTTCATAAACCATAGACCATGCTGATGTGCTGACGTCCTTCTTCTGCCCTCGGCCAGCTGTTCCTGCTATTGCTGCTGCTTGCTGCTGCTTACTGACTATTGTTGTTGTTGTTGCTGCTCTTTCACTGTGTACAACCCCCCCCCTCTCTCTTTCTCTCTCTCTCTCTCTCAACCCAACCGGTCAAGGCAGATGGCCGCCCACCCAGAGCCGGGGTCTGCCTTAGGTTCCTTCCCGTTAAAGGGGAGTTTTTCCTTTCCGCTGTCGCCAAGTGCTTGCTCATGGGGGGAACTGTTGGGTTTCTCTTTCTGTAAATTAAAGAGCGTGGTCTAGACCTGCTCCATGTAAAAGTGCCCTGAGATGACTTTGTGTTGTGATTTGGCGCTATATAAATAAAATTGAATTGAATTGAATTGAACTTAAAAATATTGAGTTGATATGAAAGCCCTCAAATCTGTTAAAACAAGACATGAATAATGAGTAAATCTAAGTAATATTTTCAATTACATCTAAATGAACTGACTTGGTACAAATACTATATCAATTGAGTAAATGTAACTAAAATACTATGTAAACCATATAGAAAACCTGAGTAGAAAGCACTAAAAAAACTGAGTAAATATAACTGAAAACATTTGTAGGAGATAATTGCAAATTTACTAATGACTTACTGAAAAAGAATTGTTGTACTCACTGATTTTTTAAAACTTGATTAATTTCATATTTAATGAGGATATTCAGTAATATACACACACCGATATGACCAAGATCTCACAAACCATTTTATTTTACAATGGCACATTTAGATTGACAATAGATTGGTCAACTCTTAATGTTTTGTTTTTTTTTAAACACACATTTCAAACTATAGGTACTCCAGACTGAAAATACCTTTAAGTGCATTTAGGCACCTGCAAAACTGCCTCGAAACTATAAACTTTATGCCTCATAGGAATGATAAAAATAAAAAATAAAAAAAAAAATGTTTAAATTGCATATTGATGCAAAGTGCAAAGAGCACAGATGACACTCATAACCAGTTGACCCATGCATGTAAGGCAAAACAGACTATCCTCAGTAATCAGTGAGGCTCCTCTGGACAAACTTTGACAATCTGACTTCATTTCGTCAAACCACCTCCAAGTGTTGTCTGACTCTACAGACAACTATATCATGACATTGTTTTTTAGTCTTTGGACCTTTGTCGAGAGGTTTCCAGTGTCCACTTCAACGAGCATCTTTTGAAAGTCTTCAAAGATGTATTTCAGAGTTTTGGGGTATTTGAGGTCCAAGGCATAAGTTAGTCCAAGCAAGTAGCAGCAGGCTCTGCTGAGATCCCCAAGATGGTTGAGTACGATGGACCCCTCGATGACAATCCCCACATCTCTGACTTGCCCATCTTCATTTCGCACAAGGTGCAGAGCCATCGTCTCTGTTGCCAGCTCTTCTTCCACACTGATGGCTGAATCACCAACATTCTGTAGACATTGTAAAGGAAACTGGTTATAGCAGGCAGGATGTCACCAGAATAACATTGGCAAACTGACTACATAAGTCAGCAAACATACATGTTATAAGCTGTATTATTTGAACTACCAATTATGACAGATTTGACAGATAATATTTGGTGTATTAGGTCTGCAACAGACACTTTCCAATAGACACAAAAAGTCACTCTGTTAAAGAGATTAAGAAATAAAGTCACTCTCTGCACATATTGACCTTTTTACTTTAATTATAACTAATTATTGACTACTGACAGAGGAGATTGAGAAACACTGGTGTATTAAAGGCTGCACGATGCATATGATCTTGAGTTGAAAGCAAGAAAGTCAGTTATTAGAGAGGTAAATTAGGTTGAGAAGAAAAAAGAATGGTGACAAGACAGGTGAGAGAAAGAGGCGTCTCAACAGAAGAGTAAACTGAAATACCTGGAGTAGAATATTCATTTCTGTACGATGTCTCTCTCCAGCAGCACCTCTCTTGGCTTGGAAGATGGCAAGCAGTTTAGGGGTGTAGTGGTCCAACATGAACATGAATTTAGCCTCAAGATTTGTGGTGGTGATTCGATGGAACTCAGCATTGACCTGAGAAAAAAAAGGACAGGGTGACAGGGTGGGGTGTAGTGATGGACCCAGATGCAGGCTCAGGCATCAGGACACAATGACTAATGACACAACAAAGACTGAATGGAAAAACAAGGGTTAAATACAAACACAAATGAGGGAAACAAGGAACAGGTGAAGAGAGGGAGGAGAAGATCAGGTCAGGGAAGTGGGGAGAACACTGGGTGGTCAATTTTCAAACTTAGATTTAAACAATTTTTACAATCACATCAGTCTTCAAGTCATCACGAGTAGGATTGGTGCTTTTGACTTCTGTAAGTAGCATAAGTGCCATATATATTTGTTTTGAACTCACAACCATCAAACACACACACTATTGTTTCTAGTCTTTTCAGATGAGAGTTAATGTGTTGAAAATAATCTTTTGTATTTGGAAAACACGAGTCACAAATTTTACATTTAAAAGCTATTGCATCTCGTTGATTTTCAGTTTCCTCTGATTTGTGAGCTCTATACAAGTGTGAACGCAAGCTACCCCAAGTTTTAAAGGAACACGGACAGTTCAAATGAATACAAGGCAGTAAATGTCCACAACCCAAATGTCCATGTTTCAGATGATAGTGTTTAAGAAGTCCACCCTTAGATGAATTCACAAATTTGCAGAGTTAACACTGCCATTCCATACACTTTTGCCTTACTGTGGGGTGCACCAGTGGCTCACAGGACAGAGATTATGCAGTGAGGCTCTCTTATTCCCTTGGTGATCTGGGTTCAAGTGTGGCCTGCTGTCCTTTGCTGCTCGTCCTTCTCCTTCACACCATTCTGTGTCTTCCACATGCAATCTGTAACATAAGGACAACACTTTCAATGCAAGGGCACAATAAAAACCTCTTTGGCACAGCAAGTTAAGAAATTATAGTCAATATTCCCACAATAAATTTGGAATAAATATAGGGTATGCTTTGCGAATATTAAACAGAAACAATTTACCTCCCCTCTTTTCGTGATCAGTTGTTTCCCATGCTGAAAAACAAATTTTCATATATATTCAATAACAAATTGAATGCATGATAAAACCGTCAAGTCGCTATGAATTGCATGCTTTTATATCTCGCTGAATACAAACCAGACTTGGCTTGAATAATTAATTCTTTAGTTGATATGCAAAAGTTGGTATACTAGAGTCCGGCAGTTTGGTTCCCGGGAGAGGACTTGGTCGACACTTAGCGCCAAAAGGCAGCCGGCCCGTGCTGAGCCGAGCCAGTCTGAATCCACTGAAATGATAACGTGTCCTCCCGACATATTCTGTTAAGTTTTAACGCGGTCTCAATCTCAACGGGCCTGCAAATTAAAACCCGAGCCCATAGAGTCGGGTCCGACTCACAGCATTCACTCACAGCCGGCACTCGGTCAAAGACAGAACGACGCAGTGTTAAAGTGCCTGCGAGATTTTATGTACATCCGCCATTTTCACTCACACGGCACGCAACTACAAGCTGCCAAGCCCACGGCTCCCGGTCTGAAACCTGTTTGATACACTTATAAATGGGTGCTACGACTAACTTGGCGGAGCGAAAGGTTTTAGGTTGTATTCCCAAACCTGCCTCCACCTTAAAATGTGCAACAAAATGTTGTAGTTATACACATTAAAGTTCGCATCAGGGACGTAGTGCTAGCTGTATAACGTTAGCTGTATAACGGTGTATATGTATGTATTAAAGTCGAATGGCATCGTCGCGATAGTAATGTTTGTTAACTGACATTTCAAGCTCACGTCTGGCTTTTGTAACTAATGAGTCTTGGGGTAATTATAAATTTATTCAAACTTACCGTTGACGTCGAGTCAGGTTGAAGCTCAACTGCCCATGCCCGCTGTGCCCGCCAAGCCTGCCAACCGTCGCAGAATGACGTCACTTAATCAGTTCAGCTCTGTTTACTTGATTTTTTTAAGTTAAGTTACGTCTTAAATAAAATTGAGTTGAATTCTCTAATAATTGCACTTTTTAAAACTAATTGATGTTCGTAGTGTATTCTCAAAAATGTTGTTGAAGCATACAGTGATTATTATAGATATTTAAACCTTATAATCTGTCAGTCAAATATTAAATTATTTCAAACAAATAAACTGAATTTACATGTGTATATTTCACACAAAGATTCCCGTTGAAGCTCTACTAATGAATTTTGATGTAGTCAAATCAAATACTCATTATAATGATATTCAGTAGTTTTATTAAGCATGCATACCTATATATTACTGTTACATTTACTGGGTCCTTGAATTATTTTTTAGAGTGTATGTTTTACGAACACTTAAGTAGCCCTTTCTTAGTATATCAAATGTTAACTTATAATATAGTGAGAATTCTTATTAAGTGAATGCTGCTTTACCACACCCTCACCCCTGCCATCAGTGTCGAGCCTTAATCCGTGGCTCCCCAGAGGAGATCTTTGCATGATTTCATCTACCATACTGATGCCAAAAATCTTTTGTTTAGTTGTTTTCTTGTACCTGAAAGCATATTCTCTTATGACTTCTCATCTTTGTTTGAATATTTGTAGTTATTTCTACAAGTTAGTTATTTGTTTTCCCACTGCTGATGGAGGTCTTACAGCGGGATATTTATTGGATGACAGAGTGCCAGTACATATGTGAACCAATGATACTGCTCTGTCCTGGGGTCACAAGAACCTACAATTCCTAAGACTTGTGTGCTTAAGGGCAACAATGTCCACTTTGAACATTGGACAAGTAGTTTGAACTAAATTCACTTCCCACTAAATACATTATTTATGCATGTATAAAATGCAGCAAGCTGGAAGCTCTTGTCTGTGCATCAGTCTATATTTTCATAATGTGCTCATTGTATAGAATGCTAATATTGCTTTTTAATTTATATTTTTGATTTAATGCCTTTAATCAGTATACTATGGCTTAGAAATTTTAATTTTTCATACTTAAAATTGAGTTAGTTAACTTTTTCAGCACTGTAGACAGTCATCAGTCTTTCATTTAGGTGCTGTTTTGAAAACTTGGAAAAACAATGCTAACTACTAATAAAATAAACTCAGCTTAAAAATAAATTGTTTTTGGAAACAGCATTTGAGTCTCAGGATGTGATTGTCTTTTTAAAAATAAGACAAGCATATCTGTTGTTAGATAAGACATGTTCCAGCTAATTAGCACATGTGGGAAGAGGTGAATTGTTCACTTCACCAGTGCGTCTTGCAAATCAGCCAAGAACGTGTTCTTGTTGTCTTATGTTTATTGAAAGTAATTAGATCCCATGAATCAATCATTTATCACCACTCCAACGGATATGTCAAACATAATTTTGATGGTTTCACTGATAAACAGTAGGGGATACAAAGGTCAGTGGCATTCTAGAGAAAACATCTACAATTAAGAACCACAGACAAGTATAAGAGCTTTCTTAAATGAAAGTTATCTTTGCAATTACTCTGCACTTGCTTATCTCTGATGATATTGGCACATGGCAGCACAGAATAATGATGAGACAGAATGACATTTGGCTATCCTTGTTTTGTCCTTTCTCCACTTCAATAAAGATGTAAACAATGTTTACAGTTTGTCCTTAAAGGCCAAAAACTCCTGACTCAACAGTATTAAAATTTGAATGGATGGGCAGTAGGGGACAGCATGCCACATTTGATTTTTTTTTTAATTGTTAGGGGAAAAAATAAAAGACATATTGTAAGAACAAAAATGCCCATAATAATGATAAAATAAAATGCAATTGTTACATGACTAATATCTGGCCTTCTGGCATGTTAGTGACAATCAGTTTAGTGATAATCAAAAATTTTCTCCCTTTAAATACTACATTTCAACCCTTTTTAACGCTTGAAGTGTATTCCAAACTGAATGTAAAGCTCCACAGCGATGCACCAAAAGATACCACTCTGAATGTTGAACAGCAAATGACAGTCTATCATGGGAATGCAGAGCACCTGCTTGGACCCAGATGTGCGCTGGCACTTTTTTACAGGGTGGCTGGTGGAGTGCTCCCTTAGGGAGTCAGCCTGCAGCTGTGACAGTGGCTTCTTTTCTGGTTTACATACAGAGGTGCAAAAGCCATTCTGGAGCACACATGCATGCTTTTGCCTCAGTTTTATTAATATAGTATACATGTTGGAGAAAGAAAATCTGAAGAGCGTGGCTATGAGTGAGAGCATGTCATCCACACTGCAAGTATAAAGCACAGTGTCAGAGGCTGAGTTGCAGCTGGCTGCTGATAGATTCTCCAGCTACAGCAGGCTATATACAGCTACAGCAGTGTAGATATGAATGAGATGACTGATCTCATACTTCACTTTACTGCTACTCATCAACCACTACTCAGCTGCTGATGACTCAGTTTTTCTGACCTGTATATCGATTTAAAACAGAAACATGACCAGCTCATCTTTTTGAAATGTGAAAAATAAAGTAAAATCCTAAAATTAATTTATTGCAAGAGCACAGCAATTTGTTTACACAATGTAAGCAAGGACTGAGCCTTTGTTAGCCTATTTATCCTATATGTTTTTATATAATTACAGTCAATTATCACAAAGCACATATGTTGCAAATACTACCATGCTACAGGATGTTGTTTATCCTATTTATTGCAGACAGGATGGGTGTAAGTGAGTCACTGGAGGCGAGGTATTTGCAGAACCTTTGCCAGGTCATAAAATCTAGTGTTTGTCCCCAGAAAGACAGAAGCGTAGGAGCAGAAAGAGTTTCTCTAAGGAACAATGCATCACTTATTCCATTTTTTGCTGGTGGATGGTTACTGTTGCTGCCTACAGTGTCCCATTTAAGAGCTTCTATTGGCTTTCAGTTGAGTTTTCAAGCATTTGGCTGTTTGTGCATCCTTTGTGGTTATTCATGGCACCATATGTGTTGTGTTTATGTTGTGCTGGATTTTGTAATGTTTGAAGAACTGATATAAGATATGACTGAAATATGTGATTTAATGTTGTATCTGATGGTCTTACACAGGCATCTGCTTCACTCGTTGTTCAACTGGTGATTAAAAAGCCATCCTCAAGGGGATATATTTGTCATAGACAAATTGATTGTTCCTCTGGTGAAGCAGAATCATAGTACAAAATTCTTTACCAGGTGGAATGTATAAGTTCCATGTTTGATATCTTCATTTGATCAGCACAGAAATGCCATCCTTGTAGGTTGAAGTGCTTTACTACAGACTATGACCCATAGTGTTAAAGTATTGAAAATTTCTTATAAGGCAGCCCGGTATTTAAATCTTATACCGCTTGTTGACCTGTGGTTAACCTGAAGGAAAAGCAAAAGCAGCTCAAAAGTGCCAAGTTGAAACAGATCTGCCAGAGTGCAATTTCATCCCGCACTGATTGTAGTCCCCAAAAAGCTTATAGCCAGTCAATTCCTCAGAATGTACAGAAGGATACACAAGCTGTCACATGAAGGCAAATGGCGCCAAAGCCTTCGAAACAACCAACCAAGTGCTGTCATTTGTCGAGTATCGCCAGCAGCGACCTAGAGGCTCAGCCTGTGTAAAACAGACATTTGCCCAGAGGCCTTTTGCTTCTTCTTTTTTTTCTTTTTTTTTGAGATTTCCCTTGCATTTTATGTTCTGGAATTTACCTTCATACCTGCTATCTTGCTGCAGATTCTTTTGGTAGAAACCAGGGCAAGATGAGGACAATGAAAGATGACCTCAAACTCTATCTACGTCTAGGAAAAGTTTTCATGGCCTTGTGCATTTTGCAAAGTAGTTGCAATGTTTAAAAAAAGAATAAAAAGTGCAGAAAAACACATTCAAGCACATAATAAATACAGTATAAAATGGTCTGCATGTACAAAACAAATCAGACTCCAAAAATGTTCTGACTATGAGGCCTGTCACATCTTTGCTGGTGTCCTACTTAAAGAAAGAAGGTAGCCAGTGCCCTTACAATTAGTGTTCATAAGGCAAACAATAATAAATCTGCAAGCCATACTGTACATTGTGGGCAAAATTACACTTTGAGAACTGTTTCACCACCACAACCTATGCAGCATCACATAACATTCAGTAGAGTCTTTCATATAAGTCCTGTAGCATGAATTATCAAAATTATGGCAAGAATAGAAAAAAAAAAACAGAGTAAATCAGAAGTATTTTTTCAAGTGTATCTGGACTGTCTCTTGTCCTTATAAACAAGTGACCCTTCAGGAAAGCATCACTTTTTAGTTTTCTAAATTTATGGACCATAAATGATAGATTATGTGCTCTGAGTATAAAAGACAGGCAGCCCTCAAGAAAAAGATTTTCAGATTTAAGGGGGGTACTCGCTTGCAATCTGCAACCTCACTGCTAGATGCTACTAAATCCTATACACTGGTCCCTTTATGCAGTCCCTCAGTATAGGCTTTGTCTCTTAACAGGCAGCTTTCTGGAAGGGGCAGGCATATCGGAGTCATGTTACGTTGTCATGCAAATCCCATACTTTCTGCTTTACTGCTTAAAATTAAAAGCTTTTAAACAATTGAATAAGAGACTTTTATTGTGAAGAATTTACAGGAAATGAAACATGTCCCTCACCAAATGAGTTTTGTTAGAGGCACTAAAAACCGGTTGAAAATAACAACATATGGCGATATTTGGAGCTATTTGTTCAACAGATAAGTTAGAAATAATGCAGGGAGGTGTAGGAACATCACTTATTATTATAAAATCCTCGTTTAGAAAGGGGCACCACTTCCCATTAAGCTTAATGTAATTGTGTCGGGAAGAAACACAGAAAACAGCTTTATCAATCTCAAATCTGAGGTGCTAGCTCTAACAAAGATATATTTATTAACTAAACAGCAAACAGGGAATAAAATGCAACATCATTGTAAATGAATGAATGAATAAGGTTGGAATTTAAATGAAGCATTGAAGTTGGAATAGGCGATGGTGAAATGCTTATGATGGGGAATTAATTTTGGTGAGAATTTGAATAACTTCTCTAAGAAAAATTTAACTAGAGGGATCAATTTAAATGACACCATTTCTTAACCATGAGGCAAATGGCAGCAGTGATGTGGATTTGAGCTTACTTCGTGCAGCGTGGTCCCTGAATGACTCAGCGGAAAGTCAGCTGTGGCCCGAGAGATGACTCTGCGAAGATTCAGCTGTTGCCTTGCGTCGCTGGGCGTCAAGCCAGGGTCAGCTTTTCTGCAGCGGTTCCCGAGGAGGAGGTTACCCGGCGGGGTCTGGAGCAAAGTCCTTTAGTTACGGTTTCTTCAGATGGTTCTTTCACCCATCACAGGGTTTGCCGTAACAAAGAATGATTTTGAGTCTGGTGAGGATGTCTGGTCCACAATGATGTCTTGATCTGTTGAGAGATTGGTGGTCATTTTAATTGAAGTCTCTGACTGACTGACTTTCTTGCCAAATAACGCGATAATAATCTCGCACAGCCGGACGGAATTATATTTTGAGATAAAAGAACTTGAAAGTATTCCAAAATAAATTTTCTTTGATTGGCACTATAGCAGTGTACTTGACTTAAAGAAATAGTTAATCTTGATCAAAATCACAAATTGAAACTGCAAAAAATAGTAGCAGCAAGAAACTGAAGAAGACTAAGTTAAGAAAAACAAAAGTGAGCGTGCAAATACATGAAAGGCTTGATACAGATGAGTGTAAAATCAAAAAGATGTCAGACACATGTGGAAAGATGCACTACTATCATATAATTACAGACATAGTAGTTGAGTTGTAGCATTTGATTGATTAAACATAATGTGATATTTTTGGTATTCATCAACACATTAACAATCATAAAATGTAGTTTACTTAAACACACTATAGTTATTTAACAAGCTTTCTCTTTCTGTTGGCTAACGTACATTATAACTTCTAAGGCTACTTCTATTACAGTAATCCTTTATACATATCAAATCTATCTTCTAAGTTATATAGAGTATAATGGAAATGTAATATTTGATTGTGATTCACAAAGCATTTAACCTGAATAACGTTGTCCATTGGGTGGCACTGTGGTTACATCAATATGAATTCAATTAAATCTGGATATTTCTAATTCGGCTTTACTTTGTCGTAGAAAGACCAGAATTGGATTGATTTAACAGACATTATTTGATAAGTGATGATATGCAGATTATAAGATGGTTATACATTCAAAAACCTCTGAATCAAAACTCCTGAGTTTTTGGGAACACAGAAATTCAACTAGGCTTAGCTGAATTTACGATGGGTCTGGCTATGTTATCTTGGAGTCACATCAGGGTGAGAGAAACAGGGAGGACCTGGTTAAGGAATGTGGCCATATGTGCATGTATGATATTGGAGATGAAGGGAGGACAGAAATATCTGTAAAATTGTCCATATTCAAAAGTGGAGAGATTTCATCATGATAAACAGTCCCTCTACATGTTTCTGAAAAAAGGGTCCTTTTGATCCAGTATTTCTGAAATGTGGTTTGATAAGGAGTGTCAATGAATGTTAGGTGTAAATTGTTGGGTGTAAATTGCACCAGGGGTGTCCTGCAAAGAGTCACTACTGACACTTGAATGTGAAGAAAGGGTCCTCAGTTTATCTGAGAGCCTTCTCAGACGAAGTAGAATGCACGTCCATACCTTTGAGGTCAGAGGTTATTGCTGATTCAGCCACAAACCTCTCAGAAATGATGTTAGGGGAAAACACAGAGTCAATTGGTTCTCCTACAGAGGAATAGTACAAACAGAAACAGCCACAGTGATGATGATGTTTGATGAAGAGCTGCAGACAACCAGCACACCTCCAACAGGTATACAACTTATTTTACTTTGCCCTGATGTGTAATGGAGTCATGGCTCCATATTATAACTCCCAAAACAATGGAAAAATGCCAAAATGTTAGAGTTTTTAAAGTCCCACTTAAAGTAAGTAAATTTGACTGGTAATACCTCTATACTTAAGTAGGATTTTAAATATAGGATTTTTACTTGTAATGGAGTATTTTTACATTATGGTATTAATACTTTTACTTAAGTAGAGGATTTCAGTACTTCTTCTAACACTGCACCAAATAGGTCACCAAATACAGTGTAACACCAGCAGTCACTGAACTCTATCTCAAGTATGGACTGCGGAACCGGGGAGGCCAGGGGGGGCCATGGCCCCGGTAACTTTTGTACTGACAAAATCTCTTATATGAGTAAAATTTGCTGTAAAAAGTTGTGCCTGTGTTATTGTGAGACAAGTCACCACATAACTTCACTCACTCTCATCAACTGCTGCCGATAAAAAAACTGCCACTCACTGCTGCATTTTGATTGGAAATTAGTGTGCCTTTCAAGTGCATTGTTTACCAGTACGTCATGTATGAGCGTTGCGAGCATTGTCAAACCCGCTAGCTGCATAAAAATGAATAGACAAAAACTGATATCAGACTTTTTTTCAAATAAACAGAAAAAACTAAATGATCCGACCCCAGCTTCCACTGTGGCACTGGCCTCAACAACAGACCCGGAGTGTCCGTCTTCATCTTGCCCTAACTTAAGTCCAATTCTGAGGTAAGAACAATTTGTCAAAATGAAATAAGAAGGACACTCATGCTTCTTTAACTGCCTTTTGAAAACTCTTTATTAGTGACATGGGGTATTGCACGAGTCACTACACTCCATAGCTATGCAATAGCAATGGAGCGTAGTGACAAAGCCCGAGTCACTATTGTTATTCGTCATGTTTCTTCCACTTCTTATTATTCCTCTTCCGTACAAAATTTCGGCGCGTAACTTGTCCTGCAGCTTTGAGAAAACCCATGCGAATTATACATCAAAACGTGCGGCTCGTTCGGGAATGGTATGCTATGACTTTTGGTGAAGATATTGAAAGAAATTTCCCATAGGAAATGAATGGGGAGGGGTCAAAAAATGTCCACATTTTAGGGGCAATTTCAAGCGTCAACTATTTTGCCATACTTTGAGCTACAGACTTCATTCAAACTTTAAAATGTTCACAAAGTTGTCAGCTATTGAACTTGTATTCAACTTTTTAAGTATCTTTTATACTTCTTGATCTGTGACTTTTAAAGTTTCATGCGCAATTTTAGATACATTTTGAGTTTAACATTAGTGTGTATTGCTGGAATGTTCAGTGCTAGAGTGCGTGATGTCATCGCTTAGAGTGGAAGAAGCTATTTAAATTTTTCTGAAAAATTTCTGGATAAATCGTCCTTTCAGCCACATATTTTGGTCTACACAAATAATTTTTTCCACAGTAGTAGGCACACTTGTGCTCTGTCATTTAAATCACCAACCGTAGCTCAGACACAAACAGAATTTGAACTGTCAGCCCTTTTGTGAAGGCTTTACCGGCCAACTGTCCCATAGACTCCCATATTAATTAAGGAGGAGATTTCAGGAGGAGAGTTGAACCGACACCCTTTTTTCTGTCGCTCTCCTGTCAACATTTTTGAGTCTAGGGACTTGAAGATCACCAGTATTGTGCAGAAAGATCTTGCGGTGGTCCTGGTCTGCTCAGATTTCTGATAGGATTTACGGTTCCTTCACAAAAATGCCTTTTTTGACAGGCTCACGGAGCTAACATTTTTAGCTACTTTGACAAATTTACACACCAACATACACACGCACGCATACAAGGACGCACACATGCACGGGTTGCCATGGGGAGCAGAGTAAATCTCCATGTATGTGTGTGGGGCTGCGTGTGGGCGTGCCTGCGGGCGTGCGTGTGAGTGTAACGGTGTGTGCGAAGCTATGTGCACGGAGCTATGTGCGCTAGCTAATCTGCCTGAATCAGAGGGCGCTGCTACCAACCACAAAGTCAACAGTCATCTGATTGAGGTAAGTGAATATTTTTCTCTTCAACTTTGTTATCTTAGTAGCATTAGCCTACATTATTCTTGAATCTAGACATTATTCTCTCATATTTTTGGGAATAAATTATTAATATGTACAAAAAATATACAGTTGGTGCTGAGCAAGAACAATATACATATAGCTAAACTATGACTCAGTGTGCTGTCAACGTCCATTAAAGTGCTGAGTTTGCTTCTGTCACTTTCAGAGTGATGTGAAAAGTGTTTGAGGACATCATTAATATGATTTGTATCGAGATAGACAGTCTCTGTTGAAAAGTAAGGTCCGTTTTGTTTACGTTAAGCGAAAATAGCCGCGCTATATAGCAGCGCCAGACTCCTATGAAAAAAATACACATTTAAGATGGTAAGGTAATGGGAGGTGCTGCTGTAGCGCAGCTAGCTGCTTAGTCTGTGTGTGTGACTGGGTGAGTTTCAGCGGTTGAAGAAGTTATCAGATCCCTTCGTGAAGCAAAGTACCTCACATTAACGCCAAAAAGAGACTGTGTGGTAGATCTGTGCTCTGCTAAGTAAATTTAGTCTTTCTGTCAAAGGAGTCTGGTGTATTTGAACGGCAGTGAGGCTCACTGGCCAAACAGGTAGATGATATCACAGATTAAAACTGACCGTGCTGTAAATACTGTTAGTGTAGTAACGTAATGCTGTTGGTTGAAGAAGTATTCAGATTATTTTATTACAAATAAAAGTCCGCTATGAGAAAAAAAACCTTCTTTTACTGTTCATATAAACACCCGACTTAAAATTACACACCCGGAGAACTACGTATATATTGCTTCATATCTATATTCTACTATCTATTGGACTATATACGTACAGTCAAGCCTGAAATGATTCATACCCCTTGCGCGAACTTTGTCTTAAAGTTACTTTTATTCAAGCATATTATTTTGACTGGAAAATAAAAGCTGGGAAATATTTATTTCCACACCATGCCTTTTTTACATCCTCTTATTATCTTCTGATAGATGCCTGTGTCATTTCACATCAAGAAAAAACTTGCTGGTTGAATATATACATATATATATATATATATATATATATATATATATATATATATATATATATATATATATATATATATATAGACAAGTAAGGAGCATTTATAAATGTATCCATGAGGATGAGTTTAATTTGACTTAATTCATGCTACCATAATGTTGTCTGTCTTACTGATTTCTTTGTTTTTGTGTATTTTCAGAGAACATGCAAGACGATCACCTTGCAGCCAAATTTCCCTCTGTCTATCTCTGTCTGTCCCATAAGAGACATCTCACTTCTGCTGCTCCTCCTAAAGTTTCTTTCATTTTGTCCATGTAAAAGGTTTTTATGGGGCAGTTTCTCTAATCACATTTGAGGGTGAAAGGGCAGATTGTCATATAAATAAACACATGAAAAACAACTGTTGGTCTAAGGTGTGTTCTGTTTCAATATTTGAAATGTATTAAGAAATGTATTCATAATGTACAGGTGTGCTCCTGATGAAACCCATAAATTATATTTATTATGTACATGTTGTAACTCCACATCATGACTTAAAAGTCAATGTAATATATAGTATTGTTAGAATTATATATATGTTTATATATATTTTCATGTTTCAAACACACTAAGTGTAATTATTGATCAGTACTAATAATTAACGGCCATACCACTGAAATCATAACAGAGCATTAATGACACAAATACCATCAGCTCCTCCCTGATAAGTGTTCCCCATCAGCTGCTGGGGCTCCCTCACACATGACCCACCGGCACCGGCCCGTGTCACTCTCAAAATTTCTGCTGCAGGAATTTTCTAGTTGCATCTAAAAATTTCCAGATCCCTCTAAATGTGAAACATCTCAAATATGTTATCAGGACACATAAAAGCTAAAGGTTAGGTTGAAACCACTTTTTCTAAAACTTTTGACAAAAATGGAAGTTTAGAAATTAGGCTAAATTTATAAGAACAGAAGGATCAAGGTTATGTATCTTTAAAAGAGGTTGGGCCACAGCATGTTTAAAAAGAAATGGAAAAATGCTTTTAACACCTAAAATACTGGGATCAATAACATCTTTAAGAAAATTGGTGACAATAATATCAAGGCTGTGTGTGGCTGATTTCATGTGGGATATGATTTCAGATAAGAAGGACAGCGATACCTTTCAAAATTGCTAAAATAACTATGAATGTCCCTACTAGCATGTAAAACTGGTCTGGGGGAAATTTGTTTCCTTTAAATCCTTAACTCTATTCATAGAAAATAATCAAAAACTTCTCACACATATTTTATGAGGCATTGATAAAATGATGGGGAGATATGCTGATGACCAAATCTATTACTTTGAATAAAATTCTTGGGTTAGAATGATTTGCTGAAATTGAATTAGAGAAGAAGGATGCTCTTGCTTTTCTCTCTTGCAGTCTTTTGATAATTAGGGCCTGAGCACTTAAGGCGCTATTGTTCCTGTCCTGTTTGTTTGTTTTTTTCTTCTTTCTTATTATTCCGCCACTTCAACCCTCAATTTGACTGCCTAAACATGGTCAAAAACTCACCAAATTTGGCACGCACACCAGGTCTGGCGAACAATTTCATAATATCTAAAAATTATCCCTCCAAAGTGTGAAAAAGTGCTCCATAGCACCACCTAGGTATCTAAAACGGGCCGTGGCTGCCCGTAGGAATGTCAAAGAGAGATGGAACCAAAACTCAATTGTTTGTCTCCTTCATATTATGGATATTTTCATAACTAAAGGGTCAAGTTGTACCTCCTATTTTCTCAAACAGAAGATAATGCATGCATTGTTTTGATGAACAGGAGTCTCACAGGTGAACCAAGGCCAGAAATTGTTGTGGATATTTTGAGTGATGGTCAGCATCTTCAGTGGAGAAAAGTGCATGCAAGACTTTGATGTCTTAAAGCTGAAAGTGTTTATTGAAAGCACTTGGCCAAGTGGAGAACCAAAACAGCAAACACCAGAGTGTTCTGCTCTGGTGCTGTCTCTTTCCAATTCTGAGCCCTGAAAGCCCAAGCCTAGCCCTTAACTCTAAGCAGAGATATTAATCTAATTGGTTCATCGTTTGCCTGTGAGGCTTCTGTTTATCAAAACAACGCATGCACTATCTTCTGTTTGAGAAAATAGGAGGTACAACTTGACCCTTTAGTTATGGAAATATCCATAACACTTCAGACCTACAAATCATACGCTGACACCCCACACCTACATCCAACACGAAATCTTCAGATTTTCATACATGACTCACAAGACTGTGCTGAACAAAAGTTATTAAAAACTTTGTAATAACTTGTATGGTTTAGATTTTATGAGCCCATAAAGTTGCTGTGTGACATTTCAACTAACAATGCAAACCAAATGGGAGAGGCATTCTCTGAGCATGGACTTTGTCTCATAATGACTGTCTGCCGTCTAAACTATAAGTTCTAACCTGTATCAATGGATTTGTGACAAAAATTCCTACTAAAATGTGATATTTTCAGTCTGATTTGACCAAAGGCATGGGCCCTATGTAATTTTTTCCACAAGAAAACTCGTCTTCACTCCTGTTCTCCACCTGACAAATGGGGGATGGGTTTGACAGTTCACTGCAGCTCAGAGGGGGAGACATGGAGTGAGGGTGACTGTTTAGGAATAAAGTGCTGTAGATAAATAGTCATAACTACATTTTGAAGCTCTGCACTGCAGTTTTTCCTTTATTAGATCGCGGGAACTTAGCACTTTGCTCACTCTCCATTCAAATATATGAGTATTCCTCTGTGTCCACCTGCAGTTTCTTATTGTCTTGACACAAAAAATTCTTGCTTCATTCAACCTCTCCATTCAAATACACGACTATTTCTATGTGTCTGGCTGCAGTTCTCATTGTCCCTGCACACTATATAGTACACATTTCAATAAAACTTTGATCAGGTCATGTGGGTTAAAAGTCTTTACGTTTCTAAAAATTGACTTGATGTTAATTAGGATATTAATTTATTTTAAACACAAACTGTATGTATGTAACTGTAAATGTATTAATTTGGATTACAGTACAGGGGCCCAATACTTGCATAGTTTTGATGACAGTGGTGTGAGCCAAAAACTGTCATCCTCACACCGTTGACATTTGATGTTTTGCTGTGACAGGGGAAGTTGCTATAACTTTAATTTACATGTTCCTATCTGCACTGCACTTCACATGGCTGCTGAGTCACACCCGTCAGCCTAGGTCTGGAAATTTCTCTGCAAGTGTGACAAATGCCCTCAGACGGCCCCACTGTTGAAGGCCTTTGAGGCCTGAGCCTCAAAGGGGTGAAGACCCTATTGTAACTATTGTGTTTGTGTCACAACAGGGCGGACGCAGGACCCAGGCGCAGAGGTGAAAGGTTAAAGAAAAAAGTCCTTTATTTTGAACGGCAAAAAAACAGGCCAGACGATGGCTGTGACACAAACAAGACTATGACTGTGACTGTGACAAGACAAGAAACCAAATCAAAATGAACCGACAAGACAGAACTGAAAACCAGGGCTTAAATACACAGACAGAACTGACGAGGGCATGGGGAACAGGCGAAGGGTACAGGTGGAAACACTTGGGGTAATCAGACAGACACATGAGGAAGGACAAGTGACCAGAAACAAGGAGGAATAATTTTCAAAATAAAAAGAAGTGACAAGATGAAACAGGACAGGAGACAGGACAAAAACCCCAACTAAATTTCACCACGACATGACAGAACCCCCCCCCCCTCAAGGGGCGAATCCCAGGCGTCCCTAGATACATCTAACACTTAAGGTGGGGGGAGACAAGACAGAACAAGATTGGGCAGGAGGTCGGCGGCAGAGGCGGAACCCCTCCGGAGGCCGGGCAGGGGGCCGGCGGCGGAGGCAGAAACTCTCCGGCGGCAGAGGCAGAAAGCCTCTGGGGGCCGGGCAGGGGGCCGGCGGTGGAGGTGGAGCACCTCTGGAGGCCGGATGCATGGCCTGGGGACAGGCATGGGGTCCGGCTTGAGCTGTGGCATGGGGTCCGCCTTGGGCTGTGGCTGTGGCATGGGGTCCGACTGTGGCTCTCGCTCTGGCATGGGGTCTGGCTCTGGCGCTGGCGCTGGCTGTGGCATGGGATCCGGCAGTGGCTCTGGCTGTGGCTGTGACATGGGGTCCGGCTCTGGCTCTGGCTGTGGCTGTGGCATGGGGTCCGGCTGTGGCTGTGGCATGGGGTCCGGCTCTGGCTCAGGCAATGGCTCATGCTCTGGCTGTGGCTGTGGCATGGGCTCAGACAATGGCTGTGGCTGTGGCTGTGGCCTGAGCTGAGGCAATGGCTGTGGCTGTGGTGGCGGCAGTGGCAGGAACATAGAATGGTGCCGAGGAGCTTGGGGGCCGGGCAGGAGGCCAGCGGCGAGGGGGGAAACCCAACTAAATTTCACCACAACGTGACAGTTTGTTTGTTTGTTTCTTCTTTCTTCTTTATTATTCCGCCACCACGACCCTGAATTTGACCCCCTACACATGCTCAAAAACTTACCAAATTTGACACCCACATCAGGTCCGGTGAAAAATTTGATAAAATTTAAAAATCATCCCCCAAAGTGCCAAAATGTGCTCGATAGTGCAACATACGTATCTAGTCTGGCCGCCACGGCCTGTAGGAATGTTATAGAGAGATCGAACTAAAACTCAATTATTTGTCTCATCAAGACCTACAAATCATACACTGACATCCCTGACCTAAATCCAACAGGAAGTCGGCAATACACCCATCAAAGTCCAACTTTGTGCCAATTTTGGACCCCGAACAAACATTATCTCCTCTGAGGGCATTAATGCTATCGTCTTCAAACTGGAATACATGATTTATCACACTGTGCTGAACAAAAGTTATGAAAAACTGAAATTTATAGAGTGACATTGCGCCTTAATCAATGGGGAAGCAATCTATGGGCATGGACTTTGTGCCAATCTGAGGTGTCTGACATCTAAACTAGAAGTCAGACCACTTTCAAACCTGTATCAATGCTTTTGTGATGAAAATTCCTACAAAAATGTGATTTTTAATGTAAGGTTTGGCCAACGTCATGGGACTTATGCAAATATTTCCACAAAACCAGTACTCTAAAATCCTCTTCTCCAACTGAGAGGGAACAGGAGAGAAGAAAGCGAGGGGATGGATAGAGTCAGACCTGTCAGTCACATCCATACATGTTTGTGACAGAAGCCCTTCGACTGCACCACACCCCGTCTTACGCAAGGGTGTGAAGGCCTGTCCAACATTGCTTGCAGCTTTAATTATTACACCACTTAAAACCTAAATTTGACCCTCTAAACATGCTCAAAAACTCGCCAAACTTGGCACACACATCAGGTCTGGTGAAAAATTTGATAAAACGTAAATATTAACCCCTAAAGGGCCAAAATGTACTCACTAGTGCCACCTATGTAACTAAAATGGCCACCACAGCCCATAGGAATGTCATAGAGAAATCAAACCAAAACTCAATTATTCATCTCATCAAGACCTACAATCCCTGACCTAAATCCAACAGGAAGTCCACAGTCAGACTTTCCAAATTAGTCTTTGCTCCAATTTTGGACCCCGAACAAACTCTGTCTCTTCTGAGGATATTAATGGTATCAGCTTCAAACTTTAGTACATGACTTATGAAACTATGCTGAAGAAAAGTTCTTAAAAACTTTGTAAAAACTTTAACAGTTTGGATTTTATAAGCTCTGAAAGTCAAATCACTTTTACAATATAAAGCAATGGGGAGGCAATCTATGGGCATGAACTTGAAAAATGAAACAAAGGCTTCTGACATCTTAACTATAAGTCTGACCACTTTCAAACCTGTATCAATTGATTCAGAACAAATTTTCCCACTTAAATATGATTTTTCATGTTAGATTTGGCCAAAGTAATTGAATGATTTATGAGGATATTTCACAAAAAGTGTACTCTGAAGTCATGCTCTCCATCCGCTCCGCGTGACATCCGCATGATGTCACTCCCTCAGTGCTTTGTAACATTCCGCAATACATGCTCATTATAAAATCACAGGAGGAGCAAGAAAAGACTTTAAAACTCACACTGTAATATCTAAAAAACAGATAAAGATAGGAAAAAACTTGTAAATTCAAGATTTGTAGGTCAAAGTCTCATGACTCATTTAAAGTTTAAATGAAGTCTGTATCTAAAACTATGTGGAAGCAGTACATTTTCAAAAAGGTGTGGGTTTGCTCATACTCTCCATTCAAATATATGAGTATTTTCTGTGTCCAGCTGCAGTTACTTATTGTCTCTACACACCTGACAGTACATATTTCAATCAAACCTTGACTGGGTCATGCAGGTTAAAAGTCTCTCCTTTTCTAAAAAAATAGATTTGATGAAAATTAGGAAATTAATTTGTTTTACACACAAACTCATCAAGAGTTTTCAATTTACTAAAGGAAATTATATGAAATGAACCCAAAACTTGATTTCACTTGCATGATTTTGATGACACAGGTGTGCAGAAAATTCTCACCCTGTCTATCAAACTCCCTCATTTTTAAAAAGAAAAATGATCTGATCTCGACCAGCCAGAGTATGAGGTCCTGACTGACACTGCTTGCAGCTTTAATTCATTGAATCTTTCCAGATCCCTGTGAATGTGTGGGTTTTTGTATTACCTGAGTCAGGTTAAAAGATTCCAAAGTACCAATAAAATTGATGAAAAAAGTCTGAGAAGGGCAGCAGACATTTATGTTAAAATCACCTAAAATAAGAATTTTGTCATACTTTGATAAAAAAAAAAAAATGGGATAATAACTCTTGGATAAAAGCATTGTTTGGCCTGAGCGGTCTGTAAATTAAAATGATCAATAAATCTTTAGAATTTACCATAAAACCAAGATGTTCAAATTATGTAATACTTCCATGTAGAATGGGAGTGCATTTAAAATACTTTCTGTAAATAACAGCAACCCTCCGTCCCCTGCTTGACAGCTGGGGTTGATGAAGCTGTGTAAAATCAAGGGTGGGGGATGGAAAGGGATTGCTTCAATAAGAGAACTGCAGTGTCACTGAGATAACTATGTCTCTGTGATGATAAAATAGTCTAAATTATTAAAAGTAATAAAATCATGACATAAAAAAGATTCATTATTTAGGGATCTGATATTTAAAAGACTAAAATTTACAGGATTACAATTAAGAGCAGAGGGTAACAGAGGTTGCTGATGGGCATGAATTATAGTGTTATGATTAGAAGCAGAGTGGTGTGATGTTGAGCATGCTACAGTGGATCTATGATAGGGAATGATGGTGGTTATTAAAGAGGGCATACCAGTCCTGATTAGCAGAGGTGAGTGGGGTGCAGAAGTAGTGGTGGTGACATGTTCTCAGACCATATCTGGAATCCCCTCATGTTTGGGTGGAGGCCATTGTGCTTCATCCTCACACTTTTCAAGGTAATTGTGTCTTATGGGTTTGGGAAAACAGAATACATTATTATTATTATTATTATTATTATTATTATTATTATTATTATTATTATTATTACACACATACATACTTATTGTATCCCGATTTTAATTATCTTCAGGAACAAGTTATGTTTTAGAACTATTCAAGTGAAAGTGCATTAAAACATGTGCTGCAAGTCCAAGCTTAATGTTTAACAACACAGGCCCAATTACCCTTGAGCATAATTGCGAGTAGTTTTAATTGGATTATCAAACAAAGGTTTGGGGATTATCCATTTTTTATCAGAGCATCTGAACTTCATTTAATTTGTCCACTGCCACTTTTTTGTACTTCTGAAAAACCACAATCTGCCATACTTAAAAACAAAATGCTGTTGTTTTTCAGTGCATTCCAAAATGAACTATATACGTTTTATTGATCTGCTGCCCTTATCAGCAGGACCTATCAGCACAATTCTCAATTATGACAAATTATTTGATTCAGGTTAGTCAAAGACTTAAATGTTGGTATATGAACTACTTCTCGCTTTTCTTCCTGACATAAATATTAGTCATTTAAGCTGTTTGACAAACAACCAGTGTTCCCCCCCTTTTTTTTTTTCCTGAGAGGACATTCTACAGGTGTTTTACTTAACTTAAAGTGACTGTCACAATGTTTGAGTAATCATATTTATAAATATGCCCTTTACCTCACTGTTATTTCACCACTTATTTCTGCCCTTGTGACACATTATCTGGCTGAATGGGTGCATGTGCTCACATAAGCAATAATAACAGCTATAAGGGTGCCTTGGTTTCTGTGACTGGTGTTAATTACGTGTTGCCTTATACTACAGAGGAGCCAGGCAGAGCTCAAGTGTTACTGGAGGATAATCTATTTACTTATGATTTATTTTCAAGACCTCACATTCATAGTGTGGCTGCAGCATTTCTTCTTGTAACAAAGACACAAGTACCTTAGCCTCATTTGTGACTATATGCGTGGGCATCATGCATCATCATCAGCACTGTGTTGTATCAGACTCATATGTACGTCACTTTGGATAAAAGCGTCTGCTAAATAAAAAATGTAAATAATCAACAATACTAACTAACCAGCTAATGTTACCCATGAGTTTAAAGCCTTTTTGCTAACATTTTCCTGTTCAATATTGCAATATTGAACAGTACTTTATTTAAGTGTGTGTATGTTATATGTAGTATATTTTCTTTTTCTACAAACACAAAAAAGCCCATTTGAGTAGAGTAGAAAGATAACTTACTGAGCAACAAATGGAAAAATATACAAACAAGTACACAAGGAATACATTAATATTATCAAATTCTAACACAATTTGCAGGGGGTTATACATACTATATACAGTATGAGTATACAGTTGCAATACTTTGGATCTGGGAAACATTTGGCTAAACATTGTTCACATTTATCTAAAAGAAATCTTAACTCCTTTAGGAAACACTAAAGATTTCCCATAATGTTCCATATGTTGCTTCATTTCTTTTACAGGCTCATTCCTATTCAAGGTCTAGCTAGTGAAAGGGTAGAGAAGGTAAGGATGCATCTCTGACATATACTGAACAGGTTGCCAGTCCATTACAGGGCTTATAGATCAACAGACACATATAGACAATTTAAACTAGGGGGTGCATCTGACCTGCATGGAAAATAAGCCACATACTTGACATGAAAATTAAACACAAAACTGAAATTTAAACTTAATTATCTCAGCTCTGTTCAGCTGATCTATCCTCATCAGTTCAGAAAGAAAAAATAATTCCTCTCATTTCTCAACTATTTTATTAGCACTTCTCTATTTTACATGATAATTTCAGTTTTAGACAGATATTTTGTTTTATCAAAGTGGTTTGTTTCTGTCTCTAGCAGTAATTGCTACTTGTAATGTTGATGAGCTATTCTCCTATTGTACCCTTACCAGTAAATAAAATAAAACTGTTTTACAGAACTGTGCTACTTGTTCAAATATCCATGGTGACATGTGTACAGTACTTCAAATCTGTGACCCAAATGGCAGGCCTAGAGATATGTGTACATCATTTTTGTACCTTGCTCTTGAATGCTCATCATCATCATTGTAGTGATGTCTGTTATAATATAGAGTAACAAGTAAGACTTTGTCAGTTTCTGTCTCTTAGGGGAAAAAAAGAGAATTGTATACTTTTTTCCCAGTTACATGTTAGCAAACATAATTACTGCCTGGATTATGTTCACATACAATGTTTTTTTGAATGAATGAAGTATTATATTTATATACCACACTGAAGTTGGGGAGGTGGTTGGGATGGATGGCAGATGGCATCCATCAAACTTACATTATATTTGACATGATTGAAGTCAATAGGACAAGACAGGCCTACACAAATGATCTGCATCTAAAACCTACACAATGTATATAATTGATTTTTTTTTTCTTGCCAGACATATTTTACCTGCACTAGCATTTGTTCAGACCATGCCCAATTACCACTCATCCTAATCTTTCTGTTTCCATCTTGAATGCCACTACTACATATATTGTAACTGCTGTTCAAAAACCACAAAATGCATGGAGTTGATTGGCAAAGATTATGATTCCCAGCATCTGTATAAAAATGAACAATAATAGAATAGACTAGAATAGAATAGTTCTGAAGAGCTGAATATGTTTTATTATTTTTCAGTATTTTATAATGCTTGTTTTAAATGCATGATGTAGGATTCCTTTCCTCTTACTAATTGGACTTTCAGTGAAGCAGTGACTGTAGAATCAGGTTTAGAGGGGAGTTGTCAAAATCTTTGATAGGATGGCTCAAAGTCAGCTAACCATACAGCTGAAGTGTGCTTTAATAAGGTCTCCTTGAAAAGTATTACAAGAGAGAAAAAAAATGTTTATTTTTCCTCTCTGTGTTTGAAATGACACACTTGCTGTTGCTTTCTTAACACTGTCAGTATATAACTAACAATAAGGCAAAAATATGTTGTAAATTAGTATTATATTGAGACACTGTGTCATTGGACTACATGACTCAAAACAATATTGTATTAAGTGTCAAAAAAGTTTAGGCATGCTTCAAATAAAACATGGAAACAATACGGACACCGAAGTAACACTGACATGAAAGGTGTATCATTACAAGCCATGGATGATATTTTATCAAATGAATATGTCAAACATAGAGTGGGCAGACATCCTTAATTGTATCAGTTTTACCTATATCGTCATCATAACCTTATCTAGTTTAATCACAAAATAACAATAGTGTTTTTTTATGTATAAATAACATGAGAAAATAAACTTTTAAAGGAAATAAATAAATAATGTTGTAAAACTGCAACACTTTCATCCATCCAGCATTGCATATAAAAGGCCTAGCATTCCTCCCATTATACACAAGCAAAAATTCTTCAAATGGATAGAGAAGCTCAAAAACTATGGTTCTTGCTACCATTTTAATGGCAAATTTACTAGCAACTTTACCAACAACCACAGAGAAAAAAAAGAACATAAAAGTGAAAGCTGTTTTGTTTCACAGGCTGCTGCTCTCGTGGGTTTACCGAGACATACGGTTACTGCTTTTTTTATCTGCTGGAATCTTTTGTGTGGGCCTCCATCATTATAGCTGACATGTGATATAAAACAAGCAAAATGATTTGTACTAGTTCTTGTTTAGTGTGTAGAGAATGAAAGATAAAAACCATATTCAGACACGGCTGATGGCAGGGACCCCATGTTTGTAATTGCTGTTTGCTCTAAGTGGTCTGTGTGACTACATGCAACTGTGTACTGGAGATCAGAACATACCATGTCATCATATCAGACAGACTCTCTTGTGAAATCTTATATCCACAGTCTGAGTCGGGTGCTCACCCTGCTAAATGTTTTGCAGTCAATATTTCACAGCTGGAAAGAAGGACATAGCTAGTGAGTGAATAATGCTGCCAGATAAAACAATGAATATTTTCTTTTAATCAAATGCATTATCACTTGCTTCAGAATAAACCTTAGTGCCACACCTGACCTTAAGACTAACTTTTCACTTACAAATTAAATTGAAATCTATCAGACAGTAGCATCAGAAACCTTGGAAAATATGATCACTGGATCCAGTTATTCTTATAATGCTCAGGATAAAATGTCAATGGGCATTAGCTAATTTCATCAGTGATGCTTTTTATTAAATTCTTTTAAAAGCCATTCCAGTTTCCTTGCCAAAGATGTCATATTAATTTAAGGCTGGAGACCTTGAAAGAAGGATAACCCAATTTGTACATTAACATGGTAGGTCTATGGTACATTTTGTGGAAATTAAAAGCACACACAGCAAAACATTGCCTCTGATACAGACTCAATGCTCAATTGCAGGGTAAAGTCACAATTATCAGGAGACTTACTTATTTGATGTTTGAGCATTTATTTATGTAGAAAGGTATCTAAATGGTATAGAATAAAATACAATGTTTCTCTTTGTTAAGTAATAAAATAATGTGTTGCCTTAGTAAACAGGCTGTTAGGCTACACTGGGTTGCAGAACAAGAGTAAGTAATTATGTTCTTGTAACTCTGTAGATGCTACGACTTCATAATTAGTACCTTGTTGTTGTTAGTATTGGGATTGTCAGTTTTAGATGTTAGGTCAAAATTAACATGCCAATTGAGTAGACATGGCTCACCAACGCTGTGCAGAAGAAACAGCATCAGTCAAATATACTATTTGCCTGGGTCCAGTCTTTTTGAATCCACCCACTCATTCGAGTTGACTGACTCTGTTGGTCCAATGAGTGCCTTGGGGGGACTAATGATTAGCTAATCAGTGCCATGCCATGGGTGGGACTAATGCCATTGTCAAGCAGTTGTAAAGTCAAGGAACCAAGGAAGAGTAAAACTAGGCATCATGGGCAGCCATGTTGAAAATGGACATTAAAAACGGATGAGCCAAAACCCAGCACCGCCCAACTAGCATTACATCACCCACCACGTCACCACCTGCCAGAGTGTTTGGTGGTGATTGAATCAAACCTCCCTCCCCCATGGAAATGAGAGTGGAGGCAATGTCAGACTGAAGAGGGAAACAGAGTGTAATGAGTTGACAGTCTAATATCAGGCAAATGTACCATAACTTTGAGAAGCATCTTATGGTTTGGTATGTGCACAAGAAAGATGAGATTGAAAAAAAAAGCCTTTCTTGTTCCCACTCACATCCTGCGTTTCTGTTTGCATTGTCTCCATGGTAACAAGTGTACTGCTTTGCTCGTCCTGATTATATTGCCTGAATGTATGCACCAAACAACTAAAGAAAATTTCAAAGAATTGTTAAGTTCTGTAATTCAAAACAGTTTACTGTTTGATTAGGCAGTTTTATTGTTATAACATCTTCCAGCAAACAACTAAACCTCATACACAGGCAACTTGTAACATTTTTAACACCAACAAATATATGTGTTCCAGTAAAATATGGCATAACCAACCAGTCTGGCTTTTTAATAGTTCACATATAATATAACTGGGTGGTGGTTTGACTGCAAAGGCTGGAACTAAACATTTGGAATGATTATAACTAAATTAATATATCTGCATTGTTCTTTGATTAGACTCCCTACTTGGATCAATAATATACCTGTAGAGTTCCAAAATACACAAAAAACAGTGAACTAAACTGAGATAACATTTAAGTCACATTTATTATCATCATAAGTTTGACCATTAAAGTACAGTGATGTTAGGACTTCCCCATGAGCCTTTCATGATGTCCTGCTGTGAAACACCAGTCATGTCACTGTCATGTCAGTATACTCTAGGTCACACTGTGTGGATGAATGGGCCTTAAAGGGCATGAGCAGATCACTGACAAAACTTGTGATCTCTAACCTAAACTGAAGTCAAAGAGGGTTGTGTTAGACAGTGCAGTATAATATTACAGAAAGCCAGTTGGTAGTAGTGTGACACTGAAAAACTGCATTGGAAAGTGGAGGCACTGTGTGCACACAGTGGACACAAACACAGGAACCAGTTTGTGCCTGGGTATGTGTGAGGATATATGTGATCCACCAAATTCTGACTACAGTCTAATTAATGCAAAGTGATATTGGCAGACAATTGCCATTAAATCGCACAGAGTACCAACAGGGATGAGAGTGCATCTTCACTTAAAATAGTTGATGACTTTATTGCCAAAAGGCAGAAACAATTGCTTGACAGACAGATTGTGACTTTTAATTTAAAAGAACTGCCAGTAAACAGAGAAGGCTGCATGATACACCAGTGAAATTATGGACCTTACGTCTGCTGGAGGGTATGAAGACAGTGACAAAAAGAACAGACAAGGGAGGAGACAGAAAAAACCCTTTACTCTTCATTTCCTTGGGTTGAGAAATTAAACAAGGAGGGCAATAAAGAAGCTGGTTTCAACAGAAAGTCTCCAAAGATTTTTTAAAATGCCTCCAAGCAACTCACAAGTGTGACTGGTAATATGACTGCTCCTTTATATTTTTAGCTGCTTTGTATTGTCTGAAGCTATAAAAAAAGAAGCATATTATATTAAAATACAGGGCCCAGCAGGTATCAGTGGTAAACCTTTTGATAATTTGTACGTAGGTGATAATGTGTACCCTCAAATTGCTTAATTTGCTTCCTTGAATTAATCATTTGTGTGAATCACTTTACAGAAATAAGCTGTTACCCCCTAAATGTATTTGAGGGATGTTGAAAGGTAGAACAACAATGTGTTCAAAGCAACTACAAGGAGTTCTTAACGGGTTATGAAACAATTCAATTTAATAATGATGCCTCTATATGACCTAAGCAAACAAGACCATCAGAAAGAAGACTACATCTAAGGCCACATCTATACAGTTATTCTAAATGTCTGCCAACAGGTCAGATTTCTCTGCAAAATCAGATGAAACGATTTGCAGCGCATAGAGTAGAAGAGCCTATCTTTACATTACATGTAGCATTGTAGCAAGATAGAATACAAAGACATTACTAGCATGAGGGGAGGACATTTCTCTTCATTTCATAACATTAAAAGTAAAGTTAAACTTGTTGTCAGCTTCCCGATTCATTTTTTAAAAGACAAGAGAATAAAAGAGAGTGAGAGCAGCGGTGATTGAAAGAGCTAGAAAGTGAACGAAGAGAGGAAGCGGTGGTAGCCAGAACAAAGCAGTGAATCTTATAAATAAAACATTATTTTCTGATTGTTTCATGTTGGTTATGTTCTAAAGCACAAATAAGCATGCCAACACCTCTGCACACCTCTTCATAATCCTGTGGTAAGGTGCTGCATTGCCAGATTTGGTGTGAATGCAGTCTCACATGTAACCTGGCTGTATGAAAGGTACTAAAGCAAAGTTTGATTCATCATCGCCATATTACAATCATTAGTCTTAGATAGCAACAAATAGATACATTATATCTAAATGATAAAATATGTTCCTTATAGTAACTTTAATAGACAAAATCTGAAAAAAAAGTAAAAAATCTCCAAAACCATAATAAAATCTATCTCAATTTACCATTCGGAGTAGCTAATTCAAGCTGTCAATGAACTGACCAACAGCTGGCCAGCAAAGGGTGAACAAATGTTATAACAACATCCTGTAACAGTATAATAAAAGAGCACTTAATGCTATGTATTTGAGGGCACCTCTACACTAAAGCAGCTCAGTACTGGTTGCTGGCAAAGGCAGTTTAGGCAAAGCTTAATGGTGCTATGGTTGGGGTGCATAATGACAAAAAGAGTGATAAGAAATAATAATAAATAAAACTAGAAAATTTCTGCAGCAGAAATTTTGAAAGTGACACGGGCCGGTGCCGGTGGGTCATGTGTGAGGGAGCCCCAGCAGCTGATGGGGAACACTTATCCAGGAGTCGATGGTATTCGTGTCATTGATTGCTCTGTGATGATTTCAGGCATTTGTGTGTTTTTCTGTATAATGTATACGCAAAACGTGAAAATATATAAACATATATATAATTCTAATAATACTATATATTACATTGACTTTTAAGTCATGATGTGGAGTCACAACATAATAAATATAATTTCCAGGTTTTCTATATCACCAGGAGCACATCTGTACATTATGAATACAGTTCTTAATACATTTCAAATATTGAAAGAACACCTTAGACGAACAGTTGTTTTTCATGTGTTTATTTATATGACAATCTCTGCCCTTTCACCCTCAAATGTGTTAAGAGAAAGAGCATGAATTAACTCAAATTAAACTCATCAACATGGATACATTTGTAAATGTTCCTTACTTGTCTTCTGCTGGGTTGCTGTCTTCAGCTGTGGTCCTCTGGAGGTCTTCTTCCTGGATCTGTTGTCATCCTTCCTACAATAACAAAGAAATCATTCAGTTACAGTTTTCAAAGTAATATATGTATGTATGTGTGTGTGTGTGTACACACACACATATATATATATGTGTGTGTATAGGGGTATGAATCATTTCAGACTTGACTGTATGTATATAGTCTAATAAAAAGTATAATATAGATATGAAACAATATATACGTAGTTCTCCAAGTGTGTAACTTAAAGTCGGGTGTTTATATGAACAGTAAAAGGTTGTTTTGTTTTTTATTTCACTCAAATAGGATTTCTCATAGAGGACTTTTACTTGTAAGAAAATAATCGGAATATTTCTTCAACCAACAGCATTACGTTACTACACTAACAGTATTTACAGCATGAAGGTCAGTTTTAATCTGTGATATCATCTACCTGTTTGGCCAGTGAGCCTCACTGCCTTTCAAATACACCAGACTCCTTTGACAGAAAAACTAAATTTACTTAGCAGGGCACAGATCTACCACACAGTCTCTTTTTTGGAGTCACTGTGAGGTACTTAGCTTTACGAAAGGATCTGATTACTTCTTCAACCGCCGAAACTTACCCTGTCACACACACAGACTTAGCAGCTAGTTGCGCTACAGCAGCACCTCCCGTCACGTTACCTCTTAAATGTGTGTTTTTTTCAATGGAGTCTGGTGTTGCTATATAGCGCGGCTATTTCTGGTTAACATAAACAAAAGGGACCTTACTTTTCAACAGAGACGGTCTATCTCGATACAAATCATATTTATGACGTCCTCAAACACTTTTAACATCACTCTGAACATGACAGAAGCAAACACAGCACTTTAATGGATGTTGACAACTGTACCGTTTAATTACACTGAATCACAGTTTAGAGCCATATGTATACTGTTCTTGCTCAGCACCGACTGTATATTTTTTGTCCATATGAATCATTTATTCCCAAAAATATGAGAGAATAATGTCTAGATTCAAGAATAATGTAGGCTAATGCTACTAAGAAAACGAAGTTGAAGAGAAAAATATTCACTTACCTCAATCAGATGACTGATGACTTTGTGGTTGGTGCAGCGCCCTCTGATTCAGGCAGATTAGCTAGCGCACTTAGCTCCATGCACATAGCTTTGCACACACCGGGACACTCACACGCACGCCTGCAGGTGCCCACACGCAATTCCACACACATACACAGAGATTTACTCTGCTCCCCATGGCAACCTGTGCGTCAGCGCGCGAGTGTACGCGTGCATGTGTTGGTGTGTAAATTTGTCAAAGCAGAGTGAAAATGTGAGCTCCGTGAGCCTGTCAAAAAAGGCATTTTTGTGAAAGAACCGTAAGTCCTATCAGAAATCTGAGCAGACCAGAATCACCGCAAGATCTTTCTGCACAATACTGGTGATCTTCAAGTCCCTAGACCCAAAAATGTGGACGGGAGAACGAGAGAAAAAAGGGTGTCGGTTCAGCTCTCCCCTTGAAATCTCCTCCTTGATTAATATAGTAGTCTATGGGACAGTTGGTCCGTAACCCCTTCACAAAAGGGCTGACAGTTCAAATTCTGTTTGTGTCTGAGCTACGGTTGGTGATTTAAATGACAGAGCACAAGTGTGCCTACTACTGTGGAAAAAAATATTTGTGTAGACCAAAATATGTGGCTGAAAGGACGATTTATCCAGAAATTTTTCAGAAAAATTTAAACAGCCTCCTCCACTCTAAGCGATGACATCACGCACTCTAGCTCTGAACATTCCAGCAATACACACTAATGGTAAACTCAAAATTTGTCCAAAATTGGGCATGAAACTTTAAAACTCACAGATCAAAAAGTATAAAAAATATTACAAAGTTGAATACATGTTTAATAGCTGACAACTTTGTGAACATTTTAAAGTTTGAATGACGTCTGTAGTTCAAAGTATGGCAAAGTAGTTGAAGCTTGAAATTGCCCCTAAAATGTGGACATTTTTTGACATTTTTTTACGCTCCATAGCTATGCAATAGCTATGGAGCGTAAATCTTTGCCCGTAGTGACTCATGCAGTGCCCATGTCACTAATAAGTGAACATAGAAACAACAGCGATAAATGCAAACAGCGGTGTGTGCTGGTAATACCTGGGGGAATGCCTCTACCTAGCTTTTGCTAGCAAAGATTAGCTAGCAAAGTAGATGCTCTTGCAAAAAAAAAAAAAAAAAAAAAGATTTGATTATGATTTGATACAAGACAGTTAATATACTTAGATGTGTCAAGAAGGGTTCTAACAGTTCTAACCATGTTGTTTGTGTCAGCTGTGAGTCATGGGCAACACAATACAGATACAGCAGTTGCAAGTACACTGAGAAATCATTTTGATGTACCCAATCAGAGCTCATGATGGCTAGGATGAGTCTGCCATGACTAGCAATCACATGTGGCAAGGGGAAGCTTTCAGCAAAATTAAGATTGCTTATTTTGTCATGGGTATTTTTTCAACATTGAACAGTACACATATCAAATGAAAAATGCTGACATGCAGTGTAAATGTTAACTGTGTGATGAAGAATAAGAATATATATATATATATATATATATATATATATATATATATATATATATATACTTTACTGTATATATACTTGTGAATATATATATATATATATATATAAATCAAATTACATATATATCATATCTTTGACTTTAACTTTTGCATGTTCACAGACTTCAAGATGCTCCTTCTAGGACTGTGATGGATCCTGCCTACACACACCTGGATATTGCTTGATAAGTCACATCAAGCATGCTTAATGACCTTGTTAGCTGAAGGGAGATGAAGGTGCTCTTAGCCTGCCACATTTTCCTAATTGTTTTTTAATTACACCTCAGACTGTATCATCTTCAGCAAGTTGAGACAGCAGGTCAGTTTCCTGATAGTGATAAAAAACATTAATGCAAAATTAGGCGTAGTTCTTTAAAGGCATCTAATTCAGTCCACTCTAAGTTGTTTGTGTAAATTAATACTTTTTTAAAAGTCTGAAAACCAAGCAAACAACAGTGTCACTTTTCTTATTTATTTAGGTATGGGAAAAGCATTCAATGGAACCAGAAGTTTGAGGCAGCCACAGCCTGACTATTTCACAAAAGCTTCACCATCAAACTGCAGGGTGTTTCATGAAAATTCATCATCTCTGGCAGAGGAAAGATTTTTAGGCTAGGCATAATGGTGACGAAACTGAGCTCCCTGCTTCTGTACAAGCTGTGCTAGCTGGCTACATCCAGCTGTGTCTCCAGTCATCTTTAGAAGACAATGACCTTGGAGAAGTGGATAGCTAGGCACTCTTCTGCTCCTATACTACCGAAGATTTAGGTGAGTCTCCCCCACTGTACCTTTCAAAAGACTTACCAGCTAATATCTCAGCAAGAGAAGAAGGGATTCGCCTCCCCATGCTGCCATACAAATCTTTGCCCAAGCTCGGCCCTGTGTTTCTGGGTACAAACAAACCAATAAATGTTGGTATTTCATGCTCCTTCCATTGGCAAGTTTTGGCAGTTGGTCATGTCAGACTGGCAAAAGCCCCTGCAGCAAAAGCCCCATGTTCCAATTTGTGTGGTTTCAATAGACTGTCAGGCAAATCTGAGAAATCCCACTCTGGTGCTGATTCTTCAGATGAAGACATGGTGGTGTTGTTCTTAAAATACAGCTAGCTGGTCAGACAGTAAGTGTTTTATTTTATCACAGTGTGATGAAGAGATGGTAGAAAATCTTGATTTACCTCCTCATCACAATGGTCAGCAGCAGCATGACCCAGCTTGATGGAGCTATATCAGCTCTGTCTGCAGGTAAGCAGGCAAGGCTTTTCTCAGCGAAGATATCCTTTTTTTTTTTTTGTGGCCAGCTGAACTTGCTCGATGCATTGCAGGAGTAGGGGTTGGGTGTTTCAAAGACACATGTGGTTGACAGAACTGTACAATCTTATTGATCTAATATCATAAAAATGTTGTCCCTGACCTCCTTGATCATCAACATGATTGGTGACCACTGCTGGCCATCCTTACAGTACACCAGACCAAGATAGTCGTGTGTCTAGGTTCCCCTTGGTGAACTATGTATCTGGTAGCCTGTCTTTATTTTTACAGATACCATGGGAGATGTAGTCCCTAACGTAGTAAGAGGTGGTGGTTCTTGTTAGGTGACTTTACTTTGATGTACTGTACTGATGAACTGACTGAAGTCCAGCAGATGAATATCAGTTCAAACAAAGAAAAGTCTTGTGAGTTTTACTCACTACAAACATAACAAGACATGAATATCTCATATTTTGGCTAACATTTACAGCAATTTCATAAACTCTGAGTCGCTGCTTCTACAGTCTTCACTGTAGAAGTGCTCCTTGTAAACTCCAGGTGTATTATAGTTTTACTCACAGTCTGTATTTTTGACGGTATTGAAAATCATCATTCCACCCTGATATACCGTATTACCATAATACAACACACGCCTAATTTTAACTTCATTTCAGCAAGAACAAAACTAAGGGCTGTCAGTCCTTGATGTGATGATATTGTGGATACTGGTTTGGGGTTACCATGGCCATTTACACAACCAGCAAGTACAATATTAGCACATTACTCCACAGGAGTAGAATGGACTGTTTTACAGAGTATGCTAGAAGATTAAATCAATAATAAGATTAGAATTAATGTCAAAATTAAAAACATAATTACAATGATAGTGGGCTTTTATAAAACAACAGTTAATGGCAAAAAAAATCTGATGTTTGAAAGTCCACAAAAAGCATGTATGCTTTTCTCCTAGTTTTCTCTTCCCCACTGTGCTTTCATTATATGTCAATCTGGACCAACTCCACTGAAGTGGAAGCAGTCAATATCACCCTGTTCTGTACCATGCGAAGGGTGAACTCTAATCGTAGGCTGCATTGGGTGCATTGGTCCTCTAAGGGATGGCTCATCTTCCAAATAAAATGTACTGAAGCAGAAAGAACAAGAACCCTAACTGCTTATAAAGTACTTGTGAATCTCTCCTTAAATAAAGAATGTTTAGATTTGGGAAAGCTTGGGACAATTCTTTATCAGTGATTTCAGTTTTGCTTATGATTCTGCCATGCAAAGTCAAGTCATAAACCACACATAATATTTAGGATAAGATTTTTACTCTAAACTAATAAGGTCAATAAGTCTCTATAATAATCTTTAAAACTTGTAGACCCTACAGTAACTGTATTCTACTGAAGAGTGTTGACTAATTATGTTTACTCACAAGCTGAGTGCAGTTACAAGTTGAGAGTTCCATTAGTACACTATTTCGATGATACAGAACTTCATTTACAATTCAGTCTTTTAATGCCATGTCATTTAAATGTATTTGATATAATTAATTAACTTAGCATTCAGTATGGGAGAAACAGAGTCGTCAGCAGTTGTCTACCCCAATGAGGCAGCATACTGCAGCACAGCTACAATGGCGTACCATTAGACTACATTGTTGAATGTAATAACCAAATGATGGTTGCTGCTGGTGGTAATAGTGCCTTAAGGTTATAGCTGTCAGTGATCATCTCTAGCAATGAGCATTACAGGCTAAGCCCTCCCCACACCCATCCTCCAGGACTCATAAAGGCCACCCTGCGCTTTTGTTCAGGCAATCAAGATATGCATGGACATTAGTTTCGAAAGCCAAATGGTGCAATTCAACCCTGACCTGCCTTCAGCGTAAAATGAATTGAGACTGAATTATTCTCCCCCAGTTACTTTCCTATGCAGCACCATCATAAAGAGCAGTCGCTCTAATTTCCTTTGACAAATCGTTAAAGAGCCCCGGCACTAATGTGTCAATTCATCTCCACTCCGGCTATTTTAGCAGAGTACCCTCCTACCCTCCAACACACACACACACACACACACACACTATTTAAATGTGAACTGTAGCACAATATGCTGTTTTGTTTACACAATATCTAATCAATACACTACTTCAGTATATATTTTAATTTAGCTTCTTTCGAGCCCTCAGTCATTTACACACTTGTTTGCTGTAGTACATTATTATGTGAAATCCCTATAGAATAACACTATCCAAAACTAATGTGTTGCTTTAGTCACAATATAACAAAATACAGTAAACTGTCTTACAAAATAGTGTAAGTGTGTCCCTCAATTTTACTCTGGGATTGATGCTGGGAGTTGACCTGGAGTGATTTGTTCCATCGTCTGTATGTGTAGTCAGAATTATCTACAATTTACTGTGAACAGTTCTCACCCCTTCATGTTTTCCTCTGTTGTACTGCTGGCTTACATTATAAAGAGCAGCACCTGTGAATTTGTATTGATCAAATGAAGAGACAGAAGGGGCTACAGCCAGCTGAAAGCTGACAGAGAAAACCTTAATTTTCCAGGGTTGCACAGATAGGCACAGTAGAATGGCAGACCTTGTGGAGCAGTTAAATAAGGACATGATACTATCCTTTTGAAGTATCCCCTAGTTAATTGCTTGACTAAACAGGTGTACCTCTTAAACCTTTTTAAGGAAAAAAACATTCCATTGACAACCCTTAAATGAATTTTAAAATGAAAGCTTGTTTATATTGTGTGTGTGCCCCCAACATTTTAGAGTAGTTGGATAGATGTAGCGTTCCTAGGATTAATAGAACTAAGGTGCATTCAGACTGACATTAACTCTGCAAAAACAGAGCCCTCTCATTCATTTAAATGGGAACAGTGCATTGACCAATCACATTATGATATCAAAATTAATGTGTTACAACTGAACAGCCAGTTTTGTGAAAACACTGTTTCTGTATGTATGTTGTACTTGCTTGATTCCATAACAGTGTCAACCACTGATAACTGTGATGAATACAGTTGTACCTCATGTACCCACACTGCAGTGAATACGGTCTACATGAACACATCTTTTAAAAGGATTACATCATCAGCAGAACTGTTAGAAATAATATCCTCCATCTGGCCAGATAAACTCTCTGCACTCTCTGTGTTTTCATAGATCTACTTTGTCTGTTATTCCAGTCAATCAAGTTGAGGCAAATTGGATCAATTTGTAGATTTTAATACATTGCTTGCAATCTGAAATTTAAAGAAAGTTAGTTCAAAAAGAATAATTTTGTTTAAAGTGTATGGCAAAGGGAGATCTGAAACATGTTGTAAAATATCTTCATATATTCCCCAATCAATCAAATCCTCTTGTCCCTTCGACTGCTAATAAGTGGGCAGGGCTATGATACGATACAATATAGAGTTACAAAGGACTGTTGGCTCCACGCACACTTCCCTCACATGTTGTTAGATCAAGATGAGGACGAAGGAGAGATGAATGAATTAGAACTCAGCCACATTGTTTTAGAAATGAAAAGTTCAGTCTCACACAGGCTCCGCCCTCTACTGGACTCTACAGGTAATAATCTCCTCCAATTACATGCCTGCAATCGCAAACTAAATTTGGATGTACGTAGCTGGCCAATCAGGAAGCATCTACTGAATACGTGTATATCACACAGCATATAAGGCAGTGCACTGCTGCTCTCATCCTTATCACTTCAGCGACAGCAAATCTGCTCACAGACTTTACCTCTCAACGGATGGAGTCATCGCTCCAGCAAGCTTATTCCTGCCTGTCATGCCCCGGCTTCATCGCTGCCGCCATTGCTTACAGAACCGCACAGAGAGTGGCATTATGCAGCCACCACTGTTTGGGTGTGCAGTGGGCCCAGCAGCTAACAACGTGGAAGTGTTGGGTGTGGCTGCAGCTAACACACTACTAGATGCACCTCCCACAGCGGAACAGGTCAACTTTCTCGGCTGCATCATCATCCAGATGAATAACCTGACTCTGGGAGTTGTCACTGCTGCAGGGTGTATGTATGTGCCTGCTTGCCATAGTGCGCTCACATCACGTGTGGCTGGGACTCCCTAGAGCCAAAGAAAGGACAGAGAAAACCTCCTGGGAGCTCCCATAGCTTCAGTTGAGCTTTTCGGGTCAATTTCCTCTGTTACTCAGTGCTTTAAGTGGCTGGAAGAGGGGAAGACACAGCTGAGCCATCATCTGCCGCTCACCCCTTCTTTTAGTCGGAGAGGAGTTGGGGTGCATTGATGCAACACCACAGCAAGGAGGAGAGTGCACAGACAGGACAGAGCACAGTCAGCCCCCACTGCATCAGCCACCTCTGACACCCCCTTGTGGGAAACACTGCAGCAGGAGTTCACCGCCCCTCCCAACACTGTTCATGTTAATGTTCATATGTTCTACAGTGTTGAAAATGTTTTAATAAAACAAATAACATTTTTGCAGAAGAGCAGAGCACTCAATTTGCTGGCACCTCTGCCTCTTTTCCTGTGGGTCAGGGATAGCTGCTGGCCTCATTCAGCTACATGCTATGCTAGCCAGAAAAAGTTAAGTGCTTAGCCATTTTTGAGTGCTATTTTTGGTGCGATGTTGTGAGGAAGCATTGTGAGACAGAAAAGCAGATCTGTCTCTTGCTGTGCTCGCTGGTGCCATTATCTGTCGGACCGGCTAGTACAGCTCGTCTCTCTGGCTACGTTGATGCAGCTAGCAGTGTTATCTCCTCACTGAGGAATAACGCTTCACACCCACACATTGGACAAGGAGAGGACACGATATGTCTGCTTAGTGTCAACACTGTCTCCCACTGTTCTTGCTGCTATGCTTCACAGAACTGGTAAACACAGCTTATCTCTCTTCTCAACTTATAGGTTAATGATGGCACAGCCAGCGGTACTATCTTCTTAAGGAGTAATGCCCAAGGCCTGTACATGAACCAAGACAAGGAGACATCATGTCTGTTCTACTCCCCTCCGGTTATTTCTGTGGGAAATACAGAGGGGATGAATGCGTCAACACAACAATGCCGTGATGAGGCAGCTGATGGTGATGAGTTCATGGACTACACCGTCAGCTCAGCCTTTTAGATTTCAGTCCCCCATGGGCCAATCTTCCATTTATGGAAGGTTTGGTGCCGGAGAAGGTTGACTTGGAGTACAACAGCTTTCTAAGCTGCCAGCCCGAAGCTGACCCTCTGACTCCGTTTTATTAGGAATGTTGTCAAAATTGTACATTGATGGAGTGGATGGACAGACCACAGAGATTGGGTTATTCACGCCAGTTCTGCTGTGTTCCTCCTTGGTTATTGGTCATCAGGGAGATAAATCTATCCTCACAGGAGGAGATAGAGTTTCTCTCTGAGGAGATCAAGGACCTGTTGCTAAAAAAATTGTCTCAATTGTTCCCACTCACAACAGACAGCAGGGGTTTTACTCCACGTATTTCCTGGTTCCCAAGAAGACAGGAGGTTTCAGACCCATTTTAGATCTCTGCATCCTGAACCAGTATATTGCCTGAAAGACGTTTGTATGCTAACCATCAGTAGACTGCTAGAACTGGTTAAACCAGGCACCACAATTGACCTGAAAGATACATATTTTTATGTACCAATGAAGTTCCTGCATTTTTTCTTTCAGGGTATAGCCTACGAGTACAACAGGCTACCATTTTGCTACTCCCTGGCCCCGCACACCCAGCAAGTATGTGGACGCAGTGCTGTAACTGCTGTGACCAGAGTATGAGGGGCTTATTCGAAATTGTCATGGCCACGTCCATGGAATGTGCCATTTTCCACACTGCCAAGTTGGGGCTGCACCTAACAAAGTTAGGTTTTTGAAACATCAACCTCCTCAAACTTCAGATGATGTTCTTGCTTCTCCAATACTTCTTGATCCAAGTTCAAGGGAGACGTGTTGGTAGGAACAGACAACCACACCACAGTTGCTACATCAACAGGCAGGGTGGAGTCCAATCTGTAGCCCTGTTGAAGATTGCAGAAAACCTGCTCTCTGGGTCTCAAACACCTCCTGTCTCCAAGAGTCTTTCACATTCCAGATTGGGAAAACAGGGCCTTGTAGAACCTTAAAAACAAATAACAGTATCTTGAATTCAATCCTATACTTTACTGGTAGCCAGTGCAGGGAGGCCAGTATGGGAGTGATGCTGTCTCTTTTCCTAGGCGGACGGCAGCGTTCTGTACCAGTTGCAGGTGTGACAGGGATGGTTGGCTGATGCCCAGATAAAGGGCATTACAGTAGTCCAAATGGGAGGAAATCAGAGCAGTTGTGACAGTCTTCAGTTTGTTGAGTGAGAGGAGGGGTTTCAGTTTAGCAATGTTACGTAGGTGGAAAAAACAGCCTTGAACAACAGAATTAATGTGTTTATCAAATTTGAGAGCAGAGTCAAAAACAACACCAAGATTCCTGACATAAGAATGGAGGTAAGGAGCCAGGGGCCCTAATAGATTAGTAATGTCCTTGGTGGAGTCAGGCGGACCAAATAAAACCAGCTCTGTTTTCCTGGGATTCAACTGCAGATAGTTTAGTGCCATCCAGTTTTGAATATCCTGCACGCAGTCAAGAAGGACTGCGTTATCAGTCCAGTGGGATGTGTAGTTGTGTATCATCTGCGTAGCAGTGATAGGAGATATTGTGCTTATTGAAGATGGAGCCAAGAGGGAGCATGTATAATGTGAATAGGATGGGCCCTAAGATAGAGCCTTCAGGGACTCCGAAGGTGATGGGGGCCAAAGAGGAGATGTGGTTACCGGTTTTAACAGAAAAAGACCTGTCTGCTAGGTAGGAGGCAAACCATTTGAGGGCGTTGTCCCAGATCCCGACCTGGTGCTCAAGACAGTGCAGCAGAATGGTATGGTCAACGGTGTCAAATGCTGAGCTAAGGTCCAGAAGAATCAGGATGGCACATTTTCCAGAATCCAGAGATAAAAGCAGGTCGTTAGTGACTTTCAACAGGGCTGACTCAGTGCTGTGATGTGCCCCGACACCAGATTTAAATTTATCTATGATATTATTATTATCTAAAAAGGACAGGAGCTGTGAATAAACATTTTTTTCCAAGACTTTAGATAGAAATGGCAGTTTAGAAATAGGCCGGAAATTATCTAGAATGGTTTCATCGAGGTTGGGCTTCTTGATAACGGGATGAACTATTGCATGTTTTAGGCTGGATGGAACCGAGCCAGTTGCTAGACTTCTATTGAGGATGTGTAAAATTGTCGGACCAACAGCGTCAAACACTTCTTTTAGGAGGCGTGGTGGGAGAATATCCAGATGACAAGAAGTTGGCTTAGTGTGTGAAACAATGTCTATGATATGTGCAAGAGACACAGGCTCAAAGTTGCTGAGGACAGCAGAACAACCAGGGAGGGCAGGTGCATTGTAGGCAGGAGGTGAAATAGCAGAGCGGATGTTATTAATTTTACTTACGAAGAAGTTAAGAAATTCGTCACAGTTAACTGCTGTTGGCACAAGGCCAGTATCGCGGTTTAGGATAGAGTTAATTGTGTCGAAGAGAACTTTGGGGGAGTGTGAATTCCTTGAGATGATGTCAGCAAAGTACTTTGCCCTTGCATCTTTTACAGTTCGTTGATAGGTGGCAAGTGAGGTTCTCATAAGGTCGTAAGAGACTTGAAGCCTGTCTTTTTTCTTGTCTGCATAGTTGCCCGATGGCACGGGTATTGTCGTTCAGCCATGGCTGAGTTTTAGTTTTTGGTTTTGTGTTATTGAAAGGGGCAACAGAATCCAAGATATCTGTACAAGTGGAGCTGAACTGGGTGATTAGCTCCTCTGTACTCATGGAGGAAGAGCAGAACTTGGTGCCACATGACAGGGAAGAGGCCATATAGACATTGGATAATTTCTTAGCAGTTGAAGAGTTGATTTTGCGGGCATACAAGGCTGGTAGTTGAGGTTTGGGAATAGTATGCAACATGATGGAAAACTTGATGCACAAATGGTCTGAGTTCCCACAGCCAGTGAGGGAATGGTTAAACCAAGTGTAAAAACTAAATCTAAGGTGTGACCACGGTTATGGGTTGCGCTGGAGACAAACTGAGCAAAGTTAAACGAGTCCATAATGTCCAGAAATTCAATGGTTCTGACCTTTGATGAGAGGTCGACATGAAAGTTTAAGTCACCACAAATTAAAATTTTGTCATAATTCATAGCAATAGAGGATAAGAACTCAGAGAACTCTGAGAGGAAGATGGCATCCAGCCTGGGAGGGCGGTACACAACTGCACACAGTACTGGGCATGAACCAGTTTTGAACAACAGAGCTTCAAAGGTAGCATAATTGTTAATAAGAATGGGAGTGCAATTAAGGTAATTTGTGAAAATAACCGCTAAGCCTCCCCCACGGCCTGTGGGCCTTGGGAACTGTAAAAATCATAGTTGGGGGGACAAACTTCCAAAAGTTGGATATGCTCAGAAAGTTTCAGCCAGGTTTCCGTTAGAAATAGGAAGTCTAGTTGAGAGGATGAGATAAGATCATAAAGAATGAAAGACTTATTTGTGAGAGACCTTACATTCAAAAGAGCCATTTTACATGGGGTGGGAGAAGAAATAGTCGGGGCAGTGTGTTTTAAGTGAGAAAGGTTATCTTTGTTTGCAGCTTTGTACCTGCAATGAGAGTGAAGAAGTCTGTCTATGACAATAGTTTGGATCGGGCAACCAACAGCTGCAGAGGGTAATGACAGGTGGGGCCAGCAGGGGGAGCACGCATGGGAGATAGTACTCTGAGATGGTACCATAGAGGTAGAGTGCGGTGCCAGATGTGAGTGGTGTGTCAACAGTTAGTCACGTGTGAATGCCTGCACGCATGAGCAAGCAAGCAAGCATGAGGTTACCTTGCTTGTTCGGATGTATTCCGTCTGATTTAAAATAGGAAGCACGCTCTCAGAATAAGTTAAAATTGTCTATATAGCCGACATTGAGAGCCTTGCAGGCAGACTGTAGCCAAGTGTGAAGACTGAAGACTTTTGCCACAGCTGTTTAAAAAGTGTAAGAGTTTGTTGAACTCATTTTTCGTCAGCTCAGACTGTTGGAGCATTGTGTCAATACATCCTACATGGACTATTATTCTTTGTACAGAGGTAGGCAAATCGCGCAAAAACGTTATTCAGCAAAGAACAAATAGTGTGTTTTTTACAAACATTCATTCCATACAAATATTTTAAAAATGGTTTGTTTTCAGGAAGTAAAAAAAGTCATATACCAGTACACAGTTACATCACTATCTCAGTCTGTCTCCACTGTTATGTCTATCAGCAGGTCTCAACAAGGGGAGTTACATCCATCTGCTGTGTGACGCACATTTCTTTGTCTGAACAGCACTTCCAGAGTTGGGGGTGTTCCCCAGAGATAAAGCTGAGCTACTGACGCAAGTGAATTGCTTTCAAGGGACTCTCCATAACCTGTTGTTCCCCTTCTCCTTCCCACAAAGTTAAGTTGTGAAAAATAGACAATAAATGAAAAGCAAGAATCCCCTTTGAAGTTCCTCTCTACACATTGCATGCTGTGCTGTCTCTGTGTTATCAGTGTATAAATAGGTATAGGGAGACCTGGCATAGGGACTTCCTTCATAAGGTAGTTTATTTATAAACACCTCAACACTTAAATATTCTCAAATTTTCATAATATTAGTTTTGATGTCTCACTGTAGGATGCATGCCACGCTGCAGACCTCAGAAGTATTAATCTCATTACTGATTAGCTGGTGAACACGTTCATCTGCACCAGGTAGTGCCACATACTTTAAATACCTGCTGCGGATGACACAGTCTCATTTAAACACCTCTTCTCATTCGGAGCATATCTCGCGTCAGGAGCTAGCTAGTTTAAGGCCCTAACTAGCTTCGAATTTTCTTCTTCCCAATCACACCAGATAGGATTTGGTGTTTTCTGCACAGTCCAGGTAGCCTGCACACGTCACCTCCTCGTCCTCTCATTCCTCCCACTACATTGATCATCGGTGACTCCATAACCAGGGACATCCGTTTCATTAATGCTATCACTCACTGTTTCCCTGGTGCAACAGTCCCCGTGATCCTGGACAAATTTCTGAACTTGCTACCCTCACTCCCAGCCTCCCAGGAGTCTGAATGCACCAAAAGTGACTTTAATCTCCTCTTAAATGTTTTAAAGGACACTGGAAAGTCTGTTTTTATCAGCGGGCCCATTCCCACCTCTAGTCACGGAGCTGAGCGTTTCAGTCGCATTCTCAGCCTGAACACCTGGCTCCGCTCCACATGCAGCACTCAAGACTTGGTTTTTATTGACAATTTTAACCTGTTCTGGAATCGTGCACCGCTCTTAAAAAAAGATGGCATTCATCCTAACAGGCAGGGTTGTCAAATGCTGTCTGCCAATATTCAGTACATAATCCAATCGGCTCCACGTGCATGACTAGGTTCACAACACACCTCCAACCAGCCACCTACTACGAAACCCAGCTATTCCTCTTCCGTCTCTCCCCATAACACCGCCTTGTGCGCCAGCACCCCCTATCGTCCTCCACCGGAAACTCTATCTCTCGCCCATTTCCCCTCTTCTGATCCTGGCTCACTGATTCCAACCATCACAAACTTCAGGCCGAAGAAAGGTTTCCCTGTTCACAAACCTTCTGTTAATGGAAACAACCTCATTCGGATCACCTGCAAACGTAAATCTCCTCCACAATCCATTCCAATTAAAATGGCTTTAATCAATGCCAGGTCAGTGTGCAATAAAACTTTCATCTTAAGGGACTTTTTTAAATCACATGACCTGGACTTTTTATTTATTACTGAGACCTGGATGAAAAGTGGTGATAACATGGCCTTCAGCGAATTGTGTCCCAGTGACTGTGACTTTCTTAATGCACCCAGGATGTCTGGTCGAGGAGGTGGACTAGCTGCTGTCTTTTCCAAACAGTTTACCTGCCGCTCAGTAGACATTAGCAAGTTCAGCCATTTTGAGGCATGTATGCTCAGGATTGGTCTGACTAATCCTTTTTACTGTGTGTTGTTTTATCGCCCACCTGGCCCAAATAATGGCTTTCTAACTGAATTTGCTGAGTTTTTATCTTCCTTGATTGTTAAACTTGACAAAATAATGTTAGTTGGTGACTTCAATATTCATGTTGATGAAGCATCTGATAAATTTGCTACTGATTTTTTAAACATAACTCAGTCCTTTAATCTAACACAACATGTTTCAGGCCCAACCCACAATCACGGTCACACTCTTGATTTGGTTTTTATTCTGGGTCTGAATCTGAGCTCCATATGTATTGTTGACTTTTTTGTGTCTGACCACAAATGCATTACTTTTGATATTACCTTCAATGCTGACACCCAACCCATCAAACGCTCAACCCAATCCCGCACTCTCAACAGCCATTCTGCAGACAAATTTGCCTCTGTCTTTGCAGATCTCAGTAACAATATAGCTTCACCTGCTCAGACTAATGACTTAGTCTGTCTCTTTAACAACCTCTGTTTGCAAACACTTGATATTGTTGCCCCAATTAAAAACAAGACTATTCGAGTTAATTCATCCCCTTGGTGGAATGATGACATACGCTCTCTTAAAAGAGAGTGCAGAAAGGTTGAGCGGAGGTGGAAAAACACCAAACTTGAGGTCCACTTTTTATACATGAAAGAACTACTTTCATCTTTTAATAAGAGAGTGAAGGAGGCAAGAACAGCCTATTTTTCCAATCTCATTGAGAGCAACAAAAACAATCCCAGAGTTTTATTTAACACTATCGATAGATTAGTGAACCCCGCCCCTCCACTTGTACCTGTCTCTTCAAATACTGATTGTGAAATGTTCTTATCCTTTTTTGTTGATAAAATCTCTGGCATTAGGTCTAAAATTGTGCCCACCCAAACCACAGGGGTTGAATGTCAAGCTCGTGCTTCATTACTGAGCCAGTTTACCCCAATAACATTAGAAGACCTCTCTGCCATCGTCTCCAAAATGCGCCCCTCTTCTTGCTCTCTTGATATTGTTCCAACCTCTCTTTTTAAAGATGTTTTTAGTTTTTTAGGACCCTTTTTACTTTCAATTTTAAACAGCTCTCTTAACTCTGGCTGTGTACCTGATTATTTTAAGCATGCAATTGTTCAGCCACTTTTAAAAAAGCCAAGCCTTGACCCATTACTGCCCAATAACTACAGACCGATATCCAAGCTCCCATTCATATCCAAGGTATTGGAGAAAGTTGTGTATAGACAACTTACACAGGTCTTGGACAGTAATGAGATCTTTGATAAGTTTCAGTCTGGTTTTCGTGTGGGGCACAGTACTGAAACTGCTTTGCTTAGGGTTTCTAACAATGTTTTAATGCGTGCTGATGCTGGTGAATGTTCAGTGTTATTATTTCTTGACCTGAGTGCAGCTTTTGACATGGTTGACCACTCTATTCTCCTGAACAGACTCCAACGTTGGGCAGGTATAACTGGAACTGCCCTTGACTGGTTTGCCTCCTACTTATCAGACAGGAGTTTTTCTGTGGCTGTTGATCATTTCATGTCCTCCTCTGCTCCTCTGTCATGTGGTGTACCCCAAGGTTCAATTCTTGGTCCTTCTCCCTGTATATGCTCCCTCTTGGCTGCCTTATTAGTCAGTTTGAATGCATGTCTTATCACTGTTATGCGGACGATACACAACTGTACATCTCTGTCAATTCAAATGACCTGAACAAACTATCCACCTTACACGACTGCTTAACAGCCATCAAGATCTGGATGTCAGACAACTTCCTCCAGCTCAACCCAGACAAAACGGAGGTCCTGATTATTGGCTCTGACAGCATTTCAGAAACTGTACAGCAGTGTATCGGTCCTTTGCAAACATATGTCAAACAAGCCGCACAAAACCTGGGAGTCCTCTTTGACCATCACATGAACTTTGAAAATCACGTTAAGAAAGTCACCCAATCCTGCTTCTTCCACCTCAGAAACATCGCCAAGCTCAAAGCCATAATAACCCATCAGGATCTGGAAAAACTTATTCATGCCTTTGTGTCCTCCCGTCTGGATTACTGCAATTCTCTATTCACCACCCTGTCCCGTTCCTCTGTGTCTCGCCTCCAGTTGGTCCAAAATGCAGCAGCCAGACTGCTAACCAACACACCGCGTAGAGCACACATCACCCCAGTTCTTGCCAACCTTCACTGGCTACCAATAGCTTCTAGGATCGATTTTAAAATCCTTTTAATTACTTTTAAGGCACTTCACGGGCTGGCTCCAACCTACCTTTCTGATCTACTATGTCCTCTGACTATGGTGAGATCACTGAGGTCCTCTGATCAGCGTCTTCTGGCTGTACCCAAAACAAGGCTTAAGACAAAGGGTGACTGTGCTTTCGCGGCTGTGGCCCCCACCCTCTGGAACCGTCTTCCTTTAATTATTAAAAATGCAGAGTCGGTGGAAAGTTTTAAAAAGCTCTTAAAAACTCATCTTTTTCAAAAGCACTTTATTGAATGATTTCCAATTTAGCCTGCATTGTTCTTACTATTTTTACTGTTTTATCTGCTCTTATTCCTTTTGTTGTGTGATGTTATTCATTTTATTTTTATTTTACCGTCATTTTACCTTTTTATTGTATTTTATTTCTCACTTGTTTTATTTGCATTGTACAGCACCTTGTAACTACTTGGTTTTGAAAGGCGCTTTATAAATAAAGTTTACTTACTTACTTACTTTTCCTCATCCTCCACATGGTCATCATTTCTCAGCTCCTCACCATGGTAGCTTGAGCTTTGTTGAGTTTTAGCATTCCAGCTAATACCTCAACTTCTTCACAGTTAGCAAACCATCTAACTGCCTTGACTCTGTGCCAGCACACGAGCTCATGAGGGATGATCATCATCATCACTCCAGCCCAGGTTGCACAGCCTGGGACCTCAACCACCTTTTCGGGATGTCATGAGAGCGGCACACTAGCTTCTCTTCACCCCAGCTCAGACATGCTCAACATGTACAGATGTGTTGCAGACTGACTGGCCATCCTGAGCCCTGCTGTCATAACGGAGACCACCAGATCCCACTACAAGGGTAAGAAATTGCCCTAGGCTAAGAGTGTGACAAAACAACTTCTCCCCATCTTCCCAGAGTTGCTAGATGATGCTGTATGTTTATGGAAGGACTGCCTTTACAGCAGCAGGAGCCCGATTTCCATTGCCTTGTCCCTTGATTGTGAAGAGATGGAGAGCCAGGGTCTGATCCGTATGCTTCCATACGTATGCACAGACACAGGACCCAGCTACGTGGGAGGAGAGACCAGCAATGACGACTTGTGTTTCCGTGTCCAACGCTGCACGGTTCAGGCCACAGGAAGAGCAATGAGAACAACGGTCCTTCCGGAATAAGCACAGTGGCTAAACCTCACCAACCTGTCGGACAGAAGAAAGAAGAAAGACATTATCCTGGACATACCCATTGTCCTAGAGGGTATGTTTGGCTGTGTGCTAGCTTCTATGCAATGGCAGTGTGAAGCCAAGAGGAAGGAAGACGAAGCTCTCCAGCTTTGCCTCCCTCAGAAGGCTCTGGTTCCCTCTCTACCTGTGCAGCATATAAACTTTGCACAGGCCACTTCCCAGGTTCCGCAGTTTAAGAACCCAAAATGGCTGAAACCTCAGCCAGCCCCACCTCTCTCACCCAAACAGGAGACCGACGCTAGCTGGCCAAGAAAAGCCCCGGCTCCAGCTGCAGCTCCGCTAGCTGCTGGTGGGTCTGTGAGCGCACTCTACTTGTTACTTGGCTGCATCCTGGGCCTTATTTAGGGGTGTTTCTGTTCAGAATATTTGTGCTGTGGCAAGTTGGTCTTCGCCTCTCACTTTTGTCCGTTTCTATATGATGGATGTCTCCGCCCTGTGTGTAGCACACACAGTCCTGGAGTCCCAGCTGGAACAGAGTGGCTCTCCCTGTGAGTTGGTGGATGCTACATAAGCCTGTCTGGCAATATGGGAGCTACAACATCCCATAGTGAGACATTGAAATGAATATTATGAAAGAGAACTTTAGGTTATTTACATAACCTTGGTTCTCTGAGTAATATGAGTGAGATGTCTCATCAGACAACCCATCTTGCTTGGGTGAGTGATAAGAGGTGCTTATCTTGAATGAGACTGTGTCATCCGCAGCAGCTATTTAAGGTAGGTGGCACTACCTGGTGCGGACGAACACGCTCACCAGCCAATCAGGATTGGCATAATGAGATTAATGGTTCTGAGGTCTGCTGCGAGGCATACATCCCATAGTGACATCTCACTCTATTACTCAGAGAACCAGGGTTATGTAAATAACCTGAAGATTTTTTACATGTAGTTCCACTTTTATTCAAATACAAATATAAATATTTTTGCTGCCCTAACAAATATAGATACAAATACAAATACTGGGCTCTCTGCACATCCCTAGTAGAGATATTCCAAGCGAATGAACAAATATCTGCAGTGATTAATACACAGTATTATGCATTTTGTGAAAGCACTCGTTGGATCTGAACTTAACATTGTTAGTACTGTAGGTGATAAAATTGAGTTATCTGTATCTGTCTGACAAGTTCACGGAAACTGTTGCTCCATCTTTTTCAGCTGGCTCCACTATAATAATTTTGTCATTTTAAAATTTAGACTAGTGCACCTTGTATTTATGTCTTTTATTGAAAGTATGTGAATCATCTTTCTACAAGGTGACAGTAAGTCTCTAGTGAGCATTTCTGTTTTTCAAAGGAACAAAGGGTGGTTTACCTCAAAATTCAGTGATCAGGCTCTTGCATTCCAAGGAGGGACCACGGGAGTCATCCAATGTCACTGTTTTACTGTAGCTCTTGCTGGGAAGAAGAAAAGGACGAATCTTTACTTAAAGACAGAAAGTATACTTAAAGAAAGTGTCTTCTAGGCAGATAACATTCAGGGCCAGATGTAAATCATCAAATGTACTACATCTCTGTGCCGCTGTGATCTGATGGACTCCTTTTCATTAATGTTTATTGCCTCTAATGCATTAATCATTAGATGCTAAAGATTGTAATATCATAATTAATATTTGCGTAATATCAAAGTTTTTCCTCAGGTGGAGATGAACATGGCCAAAGCAAATGTTTAATTTCCTGAGCTTAGTGAGCTCATAGAAATCCTATTGCTGAACTGTATTTATGAACTCTCCTTCACTTGCAGAATGCACTTGTAGTGCAGTATCAGGCACAATCCAAAAGCCGACCGCATAATGAGCTGCTGTTTCACTATCCCAGACCCACAAACTCAATGAAACTGGAGAGCACATTTGCACAACACTATTTTTCTGTTTCTTGCACTAGATTGTATCATGTGTTTGTGTCCATTTCTCTTTCCCTTTCTCCATTTCCTTCCTTCACCTTCACATTTCCTTCCCAAACCATGATCTTTCCCAATCTAACCAAGTCGTTTTTTGTAACTTAATCTAAGAAAACCTTGAACATATGCTTTTTTGATCTTATGATATCAAAAAACTACTTGTGTAGCGTCAGATCAGAAGTAACTCCTATATGTTGTTCTGGAGTGCATGAACCAATGATGTTTTTTGAAGTTTAACTGGGACCTTTTGGTATTTGCATAGGTTTTCACACAAAACAAGTGATGAAAAATCACCAAGAAGACATATATTGCTGGCATAAATAATTTGTTTCATGATTAATATTTATAATAATCCCCCATTGGTTTAGACAAGAAGCTGGTGGTAATTCAACCAAGTGTATAATTGGATACATGGTACAGGTATAACAGCAGAATAGAGTAACATCAGTAACATCTCTTTCATAGGAAACATGTTCAAATTATCCTGGTGTGAAGTTCTTCTGTTCAGTAAAACAGGCACATTCAGCACCCCTCACCTGTTGTAAACATGAAGTGGATTTGTGGCATGCCCCTAATCTTTTTTTAATTGTGGGGGTGGGAAGAGTGATCTTCCTTTTGTGGCTGTTCTCAGTCTAATGCTGCTAAGACTATTAGGATCGAACCATGGCAAAGGCTTTGGGGGAGTCTTTTGTTAAGTAGATGTTGGTGCATAAACGATAACAAGATTGAGTTGCTTTCATGTTCAACAACAAAGTTTTGGATAATCCACTGACAGAGTAGCTGTAATTTGGTGTGGCTTCAGGAAGGGCTCCAAATTCATCTTACAGTTTGGCTCAGCTGATTCCAAAATAAAAATCTTACCCCAGACTTAACTTAAACTTAGGGAACAAAATGTAGGTAGGCACAGACGACTCAGTTACCTTTAGTCCCTTGGTGAAAATGCTCTTCCCTTTCAGGAATTCTGCATAATGTAAATACATACAGCCTTCCTCAAAGAGATCCACCCTAAGATGAGAAGATCTCAGATATCAGCTTTATCACAATACTGCATGAATGAAAGTGTGGTACCTGTTCCATGCAGTTTTCAGTTCTGTGTCTGTTCAGTGTTGAATTAGGAAAGAAGATGAATGAGGAATGGTATTTACATTGTGATGTCAAATCCTTTTTTGATTGTACTGGTTATAGCTAAAAGTGATCTAAATGAGGACAATGCTCCTGAGAAAAATACCCAAACCTGACATATCAAGAAGTACTGTATGTTGAATATCCAGATAAAAGCAAGTATTTTAAAGGTTTCAATAGTTACACATTGTGTACAGTGATACTTGGAAAACTAATATACCATACTACAGTTGTTATGTTTAATTCCTTCATCTGCTGGCGGTGTGCACTGAATTGCCACTCTAACATGATTCTGACAGCAGCAGCTAGGACTGCCACTCAGAACTCCTTCTCCTAGATGACCCATGTAGAATTCTATTTTCAGAACAAAGTATTTTAGACAGAATATTTCTACAAAAAATGTGGCATACACTATAACATGGGTTTAGGAATGCTATGGTGTAGTCTGCAAGTATTTGGACAGTAGCGAATGCTATATACAGTATTTATGCTAAGAATGTCTGCAGTCTCTACAATGATGGAGTACAATTTTATGGTTCCTTATAGGCTGGGGTTAGGGTTAGTTTATATTTATGGCCAAAACAGTCACCCAGGTTGTAAAAATAATTTTCCTTTAAAAACAGCTAAAGCTGAGAAGACCTACAGTAGAACAAATGTCAATAATTTACTGTGCTTTGTAAGTGCTTGTTTTAATGTGTATACTGTTATAACTTAAAACTACAGTATCAAAACCTTTGACGCAAGGCAGCATAAGTAGTATTGTTAGGTCTGCCTTTCACCCCTCAGTTGGTCAGCAGTTGTCATTCATCATCTAGCCGGAGCCCGGGATAAGTTGCTCTTGGAAAGCCATGGGAGGCTCTGAAGAATCAGAAGAAAAACCTGGTATTTTGCTTAAAAAACAGTAAAAAAAAATTTCACCTGTGGCTTTGAATAGGAGCATTTTGTATGCTATTTTTGTCATTTACTGCTTCCTACTACTGTTGCTGTGCCACTGCCTTCTGTGTCATCTCACCATGGTCATTTTTCACTGTTTTTCTAAAGACTAATGAAACTAGCAACAGGTGATGTGGACCTAAGTGCGCACACTGACAAAGATTAGTTTAAAGGCAATTAACTTAGTCCATGTTTTGGTTCACAGTCAGCACCAAGCAGGCAGGAATTTTGCAAACAAATCAGAAAAATAGCAGGAAGGTGGGGCAGCAGCAACAGGTTATCAGAATAGGAGAGCAGGTGACTGGCTACAGGACAACAGGAATAGCTTGAACACTAAAGCAGCGTGCTAATGTTTAGTCTAGCAAATGCCACAAAAAAATGGCTCTACATAGACACACAGGTACTAATTGAAGATTGAGAGCACCTAGCAGGATAGGCTGCAGATTAGTGTTCATAAGGATGGGCAACAGTTGTGAAGGACAGAAGAAAACACATACGGTTCATGGTGGACAGCTGAGGAATAGCCAAGCCAGAAAAAAGAACACACATACACATCAGAAATGGCGTGGAAAGAGTAGTGAGAGAAGAGAATGGATGGTGAAAATAGAACAGCTGTGGCCATGATTGCTTTTTATTTGGTTTTGTAGAAATGGTTCCTAAAGAAAACTGTCAGCAACATGTTTTATGGATTATTCTGGGTAACTAGGAGATTGTTTCCAGAAAGGCAAAAGATATGTACCTCGACATTATAAATAGAGAAGAACTAGGAACATGACTAGATAACCAAGGTGAGAGTAGAGTAATATGCATTTTTATGTGTGCATATGTTTTGGTTTAACAAACCCTTTAAGTCTTGTGCTGAGCAGTTTGGTGGGAATATAACTTTTTTATATTTGTATTATGTCCTTGAGTCTTTAACATGTGCAATCTCTGTTTAACAAGGTATAGCCCACCAACACTAAAAAGCTGTTGCCCTAGGGTATTGAATAATTTCAGACCAGTTGCCTTCACTTCTTTGTAAAGATTACTATTTGAAAAACTATGAGGGCATTGCCTTTTAAAGAGAACCAAGCATGCTCTTAACCCTATGTGGTTTGATTACAGATCAAACAGAGGAGTTGATCATTTCACCTTTTACCCTGCTTCATCTCTAAAAGTCTGATTAAGGTACACATTATAGCCATGAGATTCCTGGGATATTTTACAGTGAATCTTACTTTTTTAAGTGGCTTGCTGCATATTGCTGCAGCAAATGCAAAAAATATGTTTGTACTTAATTTTGACAGATCAGCCATCTTCAAGGATTGAGCTAAGTCATTGTACAATAATTAAAGACTTTGTTCAGTGTAATTGATCTGTTCTGCAACTAAATGTTTAAAAGATAGTCAAATTCTTTAGGTCTCACACTGTGAGTTCACCCTGTGAGAAAATTAAATTGGGTCGTACATTAAATCTTCTACCTGTGTCATTCTTTCATTTTTCTCATAATAAAATAAGGACCAAATAAATAGTTCAGTTTTGCTTTCTTGCTTCCATGTTTTCTGCACTCTAACTTTTGTCTTTGTTCTCACCACCAGCAAGCTGCATGAATGTTTTACCCTATATCCTTAACTCATCTCCCAGTGTGACCAGTGTTGCAATCTGATGAAATATGCAAGGTAAAGGTCTTCAAAGGGGTCACAAAAATTGGAGATGTTAGACTTCAGCTGAAACACAACTGGTAAAGTTACCACCCTTAGGAAAATCTTCAAGATAGGTGATATGTTTCAAATCAACTGCACGGAATTCCATAAAGTGACTGTATAATTTCTCAGGAAAAAGTTTAATAACAGATCAACTTGATATATTTTGATACCTACTGTAAGTGATGCTCCTCCTTGATCTGCTACTGTGAAGAAATTTGTTGTATTTTCCTCTCTTTTCACTAACCGAGAACCCAATAACGCATACACAGCACATCCTGCCCAACAAGCCTTGGAAAGTTGTCAAAACATTAAGTTTAGTAAAGTAATGTTGCATTCAGTCCATGTACACTGGACCAAGGGAAATCTGATTTGGTCCACTGGTAAGATTGATCTGGAGCCTGAGTTTGCTCTCCTGTAGACAACACTGAAATTCTCCCCCAGGTTGTAGACCAGGGCCAAGTCTAGAATCACTTCTCCAAGCACTGGAATCTTCTGTATCCCCAAAGCAATGCCTCAGTCCTAATTGGCTTTTGTGATTGGCTTGTTAGATAGCCAGAGTCCTATCCTGAAATTCCCACTCAAGTGTGGGGGCCATTCATTTTCACTGTGAGCCACTGAGCCTTAACAAGATGTCCGGTCCTCCAGGCAGGCCGCTATGATCCTCTTGAGGGCAATCAGTAGACTCTCTCACCTCCTGTGTCTTAGAGAGGGACTCCCTCAGGTGATGACCGGGGCAAGGGATCAAGGAGTGTGTCACTATAACACACTTAGTCTTAAACACAAGTTCATTCCTCACCTCCAGTCCATCCAACTAATTAAACTTGATGCTCAGGAAGAAACCTAACTTCAGCAGTTATATAAACCTCAGTGATAATCATGGCCAATATAGAGCCACCACACAGAGTGGAGAGAACCATGTTCACCTGAGTTTTAGTGGGGATTTTTTTTTTTTGTTTGTTTTTTTAAGCTTCAGAATACTAGTTTAGCCTTCAATATATTTAACAATGCATCTGTGGGGACACAGCTGACATTGCTATCAGTGATATTGACAGAATGGCATCTTATCTTTCTTAATATCCTGTTTAAAACATCTTCTCCTTATTGATTGTGTAATTGACTTTTAAAATGCAATATTAGGAGGCATTTCACAGTAACAAGCAGAGTGACTTTTAATGACACAAAATTGATTTACCAAGATGCCATACGGCTCTTAACAGATATTACTCAAGAACTTAATCAAAGTAATAAATTCACCAGACACATGGTCTGCTGGTTGTGAAACTGAGGATTTAGTAATTTGTATTGTGATAGTAGTACAACAGAGGTGAGGTAAACCTAGAACCTTTCTACTCTCAAGGCCTCCCCTTGTACAGCACAGTTACCATGAAAAATGTTTACAGAAGACATATTTCTAATTAACTTCATCTCAATAACACAAATTGCCTTCAGTGCACAATAGTAATTTCCTTGCAATCCAGACAGCTGAATATGTGAATAGTGGTTGTTCAGTGTGCATATTTCTAAATGGTGTTTTTCTCAAAGTTTGGAATGAATTAATCCTGCTACATAAGGATTGTCAGTGGCCCAAGACTATACATGGGCTTTCTGTTTATGCATCAAATGTTTTGGAAAATTGGGCCTTGCTCATAACAATGGCAATTCACTTTGTTTTTGTATTGGAAAACACTTTTGTCCTCCGGGGTAATTGCCTCAAATAGCAGGTTGTTCCAGACAAGAGAGAGATGACTAAACATAAGTGATTTGTGGTGAAGCTGAGGTCAATTAAGATCAGAAGGCTGGGCTGCTGCTAAATTTCAATTTCTAATTTGTGGATTTGAATTTTATTCACAATACACATGGAACAGAATGAAAGAAAATTAGTTATTGAATCTGATTAAAAATAAGTTAAATTAGAATTTATATTATAGGGCAACTGGAACTGTTAAAATTCTGTAGCCTCATTCTCATAATTCCTGTTCTTTAAAAAAACATGCAGAGGGAGACTCAGCATACTGTGAGAAGATAGACATAAAGTTAATAATTTTGTAGATTAGAACAAGACAGACTTTTTTCTTATACAATTCCCTCATCACTTTCCACTCCAGCTGCATGTTTTAGGAGGGACTGTTGATCATTAGCACTTCCCCCACATTGTGCAGTCTCTGGCATCACTCCCTGCTCTGTCATTGGCACACTCTCCCATCTTGTGTTTTAAATTGTAGGAGGCAAAGAATGGAGCTGTGTGGGGCTTGTTTGTTAACGACACAACACCCTCATGAGTTTGTACTGGCAGTGAGCCTAGCCACCAGAACTGTGGCGCACTACACTAGAAAACTGGAAGTGAACCCACTCTCGTTCTTAAACGGGCATATTTATTTAGTAATTTACCCAGCAGTCATTAGGGCTATGTGTGCAGCTTTTTCCTGTGATCTACTCAGACTAATTATATCAAACTTGCTCTTTGGGTTTTAATTTGTTTACAATAGACGATATAAATGAGGCCTTTCCTCCGATGGCTTCATAGATGATTGAAGTGTGGTGCTGAAATGCAGCTGCACTGGGTTTACAGCTCAACCAGGGTGTCCCACACCACCACCTCAGTTATTGTCCTTTGATTGGACTTAAGCTGCAGCTTTACAAACACCAGCATATACCTTCCAAATCAGTTGATGTGTTGTGTGATGGCCAATATAAATTACGCTAACAGATAAGCCAATGTATCATACAACTGTGCAGAGCCCCTGCTATCCAACACACCCATGCATACACAACATCTAAATGGATAATAATGAACATTCACTTCATGATGCGCAACTACCAGAAAAAGGAGGAAAAGGGGAGTATTCTCTAAAACCATATAGCCTATAGATTTCACTTTTGAGATTGACTTTCTTTTGCTTTTAATAAAACATTCCTATTTCTACCTTCAATTGACCTAAAATGGAAGTACATTTTCACATACTGTCTCTTTCTCAGTTTTCACAGCACTCAGACATAAAAGATGCACAGATTTCAGCTGGCTGTTGCTGGGGACTTCTGGCAAGTCTATTATAAACTTAGTTCAATATTTCACATCCAAGGGGCATCAGATGGGCACCATACAATTGTGTGGAGTGAAGTTGATAGGCTTGGCTTTATATTGCTTGCTGGTACTGCTTAAATAATCCATGAAAGCTCTTAAAGTGGCCACAGACAACTGTAACAGACTTATAAAGTTTTAATAATAAGCACAATGATAGTGTATTACTCTGATGGGGTGCTGGAATTATACATTAATTATTAGGTTTTATTCCTGTTCTGAAACCATTTCCAGCTAGCTGGGTGTGAGGCTTTCAGGGAAGAAAGTTCTACCTTCAGAACATTCAAAATGAATATTGAACTAGCTTATCATGAAAATACTACTTGACTTCATGGTGCATTGACAGAAACAACATATTCATCATTCAAAACCTTGATTCATCTATTCATTACGACTGTAAATATGAAGTGTGAGTGAATGTTTTCACTCTCATAAAGATGGATCAAGCCATAGACAAAATGCATCAAATTATCAAGATTCTGCCAAGGGTATTCATATTTGTCCAAGGTTTAGCAGTGGGGTGGAAGACAGTTGTAGGTTCTCAGAAACCTTTGAGGATTAATAAATATGATGAAGGTCCTTATGTGATTGCTGGCTTGGAAACCATATCACTGAAAATAGACAGGAGCTTGGCAGGGAGGAAGAGAACTCCCACACCTTTCACAGAGGGAGAATGACAGGTATTTTCTACAGGGCATTTGAATGGTGTGTCTCTGCATTTTGCATCTCTGTGCACTTGAATGATATTTTGATCCACTGAAGAGCTACAAACACACTTTTATACACACTTAAACTGGGAGAGCTAAACCGAAAGAAGTGCTGTGGATTAAAAAACATGTAAAGAAGGTTCCAGTTGGACTACTGCTTACATCTTAAGTGTGAGCTCATTGTTGCTTTTGTTATTACATAGCTACCTTTACACAAGCAGAGATTCAGTTCTTAACCCAGTTACTCAAGTAAGCTGGTTTTGGTCATAACTCAGAATGGAAGCTGGTTGTACATATATCCCTGATAAACTGCATACTGTGACATGAACAATATTTTATCCTTCCACTTTTTATCTGTCTGATTTTGCACAGCATTATGGGTAGAGTTGAATGTCAACAAAAACATTTCAGCAGCAATTCTTCCCTTTACTACTAGGATTATAAATGTAATACAAGAACTAAGCTCCTGCTTAAAGAGTCTAGCTTTCAGCTGTGCTTTTTTGATACTTCTCTGTTGAACTACACTATTCTATCCATGTAGAGAGCACCATCAGGTAGAAATGACTTCTCTGTTAATTGGTTTATTCATAGCAATTGTGCACTCTATTACCGGATATCAAAAGTACATGTGTGTAATGAAACCTGAATAAGATTCTAAAGCGTGGACAATAGCCAGCTCTGCACATATATCCCCTGGTGATGTGAATTTTATAATTTAGTAATCACTATAGACAGTAATCATTAAATTGACAAGGATAAAACAGCAACCCCACTGCATGGATGTGCTAGACTGTTAGGTACACTGGCAAACATCGAAAGGCACAAACTGAATAGACATCTTTATTTTCATGCAGGCGAGGCACTAAGATTGTTATTACTGCTTAGTATCAATAATTTTCAGGACTATAATCACTCAACAGATAGCAGTTTTTTCTTACAAACAACGCTAATGCAAGTTAGTACAGTACCATTGACTGTACATAAAGATGGACGATGCATCTCCACTTCCTGCTGCTATGTAAATTGAAGCCAAAATATCCAATTTCTGGGAGTTGCCATCTCACGTAATTTGCAACAAGAGTCTGTGCAGTCTCACATAATCAATTAAAAACAAAAATAAGAGGAAAATGAGCACTTGGACAAACATTAGCGTGATAAGAACTACCTAAAATGTCAGAAACCCTCTTTGGGAAGAACTTGTTTAATGTACATTTTGACTTTTTTAGTTTGGCCCATGTCCCTTCCGCTTACATGGAGGGGGAGGGACTTATGACCTATATTGCAGCCAACCACTAGGGGGCGATCAAGATTTTTTGGCTTTCCTTTTGGGGAGCTGTCATGTCATCCATCTTTAAATACAGTGTATGGTTAGTACCTGTTGAGATAATGGCTGAAAAATGCTAGTGGGGGCATTTTTCTGGAGAAACAAATATGCCATATTTCTAAAGTATGTTCATGCAGAGTTGACTTAACGTGGAGCTCCCCATTGATTCATTTTCCCTACAGCTCTTTCACACTCTAATCAGACTAACAAAACAACGGGACAGGTGCTCCTTGAAGATACTGGCAGCACCATTAAGTATTTAACAACAATGGTGCACCGCAGAGGATGTATTCCTATTCTAGGGTAACCTACTTATCACCACAGTATGAATGCAAATGCTGATGTTTATTACAGTGTGCCTGCATGTTTAAAACATTAGTTGAAATTCACACGTCTGTTCCCAGCACATATGCCTCTGTTAGGGAGGGGCCTGATGGGGAAAAAAAAGAAATAGAAAAATAAAATAAAAAGATTACATTTCAATTTTTAACAACAAGGTGTGTATGCCTACCACTATCTGGGGTATATCATGTGGTAATTGTAAGTCTTATGGTTTTCTTCTTCTGTGTCCACATCAGCAGCATATACTATTTACCCTGTGCAATACAAACATCATAAGATACATATTTGTGCATGTGTATTTCATGGAGAGACAGTTTCAGATCCAGAGATCATTCCATTCCCATGCACCACAAAAGATGAAAGTTGTCTTTAAACTGAGAGCCAGAGTGTGCTCTTGTCGCATTGTTCAAAGTGTAACCTTGCTTTCTGTGGAACAAGCTCTATCACCTTTTTTGGTCGACCACAATACCTCAGGGTAAGAGTTTGGTCTGGCCCAGTTGACTGTCAATGATGCAGTTTAGCTTTTTTGTCTCTCCCGAGCCTAAGGAGGAAGTATAATTGAGAAATCAGCAGGGCCCTCTCCTCCTCCTCAAAGTCATTTGCTTACATACTGTGTTCCCACACCAATCATCAGCTTAGCGGCTTAGCTGTATTTGTACTTGAAGATTGTATGGTTGTTGCCGTCAGCTGTCTTATCCTGGCAGTGACTGTGAAGGAGAGTAGAAACTTTTGCTTTGACGTGCACATAACATTTTGTCATGAAATTCAGTGATTAAAATCACTTGCAACAGAGAAAACATCTGTAAGCAAATGGCCTCAAACATACACACAAAGACAAAATAGTCCATTAGTATGGAGGAACTAAACTGCCAAAATCAAAAATAAATAAATGAATACATTACTCAATAAATAAATAATATGCCATTAAATGCACCAGAAATATTATTAAAAAATATATGTATACATTAATTAATTTTTAAAAATGTGACATAAATTGATATTTCTTCATTTTTCTTGTAACATTTTTTTTATGCATGTCTGCCTCATTACGTAAATGAGGGGGCTACCATTCAAAGTGTGTCATGGGGTCAACTTTGCCCCTATTGGTGCAGAGTGCTCTGGTGGTTACACCAGTACGAAGTAGTGTTGAAAAGGAGCAAGTAGAGAGCTGTAATGATGGTGTCAGCTAGATGCTCAGTGTCAGAGCTGTTGAGAAAAGAGGCTAATAGTCTAGAGGAGTTATACCATAACATTCAGCATGAGAACCAGCTTAGAACTGGGCAGATGCGCTCATAGTGTTAGATGGCGCATTGGGATTGGGATTCCATGCGTCCCACAGGACCAAATACAAATCTTGTAGGAGGGGGCGGTTTTGATTTTACTGTGAGTGGGAAATATACTACAAGTCCCAGGATATAGCCAGCACTGTAGGCCAACTCTCACAGAACTGGGCTGAATGCTCAGTCAGTACACCATGTGGTGCCCTCTCACACGTCTACCTACCGCCATTCCTACTCACACACATACACACAGCCATGAGTGCATGCCACCGGCTGTTGTATGAACAAAAAAAGGAAACAAATTGTATGAACAAAGAAAGGACACCACAAACAATGCATGCATATTCTGATACTGCGGGTTATTACTACTTTTGTTATTACCGGAGGAACTGAACCAGCTATCAGTCTCACATGGTCCTTAACATCACATCCTGAACTTCATCATATCACAAATAACATAACTTTCCTGTCTAAAATGAGTCTGCACACAATCGTGTTTTTCTGTTACAGAAGCTGCAGTGAAGTCCGTCTCTTCACCTGCACGAAGACTAGCTGCTGCTTTTTCTTTTTTTTGGAAGCGGACTTCATGTGGAAGCAAGGCATATATAGTCGATCTTTGCACTCTAACATTGATCAACCAATAGGCTAAAAGTTAACATTTGCATAGGAAAAAGGGAAATAATAAATACATACATTTAAAAAAATAATACATTAATAAATAAAATGGAAAATAAAATGGGAAAGTAAATAAATAGGGCAATTAACACAAAGATAAATAGATGCAGAGGCAAGTTAAAACAGATGTATCAACTTATGTCACATTTTATAAATGAATTAATGCATTTAATGCATGCATTAATACATTTATTTTGAATATTTTTGGTGCATTTAATTATATATTAATTTATTTATTGAGTCATTTATTTATTTGATTTTGATTTTGGCAGTTTCAGTCCTCCATACAGTAGAAGATACACTGAATGAAAATGCTGTCTCCTGAATAAATTCATTCTGAATCACAAAAAAATAAATAAAAATAAAATAAAAAATCAACATCCAATAGTCATTTGACCCTTAGAAAGATGGATTTAGGAGGGATAAAGCACTGCTAATCATCTGTCAGAGAACAGTCCTCTTCACCTGCCCTAAGGCCTAAGAGACAGCTGGAATACATAATTTGATGATAAATAGATGGTAAACATTATTATCAGCATATTGAGTGGACATTTAAAGTGCTGGGCAAGTAAGTACTTCATGCTATTGGAAAGCTTTACCATCCTTTTCACATACTGTAGTATCAAAGTTGTCATCTCAAAAGATCATAAAGCAGAAAAGAAAACCAAAATATTTGATTAATTCTTAACAGCTTAGATGCAAAGGTGTGGTATTACATCACAAGAGGTCATTTTTCCCTTTTTTCTCATATCTTTAACCGTCCCTCCCTGCTGTATTGTCACACTGTGAAAGGCTACCATCAAATTCAAGTTGCTCTGATAAAAATGCTGAGATGTGGGATATTCCATAGATTCCTGTGTCATCAGTTTTGGGGGTTACGGTGTGGAGTCAAGCCCTTGGAGATGTGATCATTCTCCTCTTTTTAAGGTGAGCAAATTGTCTTCTGAAGAGGCAAGGCCTTGCCTGGCTGCATCTGGGAGTGAATAAATTCCAAAATTGTTGTACATTATTCCTTAAGCAACCTCCGAGCCAAAGAATACATCCCCAAAAGATAATACACCTTACAGCTTCTGAAAAATAATGGCTGCAAAAATACATACAATATACGACAAAAACCAGTGTTCTCAAACTTTTTCACATCAAGGACCCCTAAACTGACACAAATTAGACCAAGTACCCCCATTTGATAAGATTTTGTCCCAGGATCCCCCATCTGTTAAAATATTTGCTTTTAGAAAAAGCAAAAATCTAATGAAAGTGTATGAACCCCATGACCAAAATAGTCATACATCATGTCATTGTGCTATTTATTGATGGAATTATAGTGAAAATAAATTTTTCCCCATTTTGCTGTGGACCCCCTGGAATTCTCTCAAGGACCTCTTGGGGTCCCTGGGCCCCACTTTGAAAACCACTGGCCAAAACATCACTGTATATTTTTCCCTTATATGAAAACCACACTGTCTTTTGAATCAAATAAAATCTCTTCCTTTTACATTCCAAATGCTGAATTAACATTACTTACATATGCTTGGTAATATGAATGATATCCCTTTAACTACCATCTGACTGACTTCCAACTGAAACATGACTCCCCTGTCAAGATTTCGTATGCTGATATTAGAGGAACCTATGTGAATTAATAAAAGAGACATAATATCAGAGCAGCTTATGCTAAGAGAGATGACTAATTAAAATTGGCAAAGGGAATTAATGTTTCATGTCAGCAGCTGATGAATAAGTATCAAAGACTGGCATGTCTAATTGTATCTATATATCTCACCAATTATGCAAACTTGCACCAGTGCAGCAGATATTTCCAGTATGAAGTACAGTAGAGCTCAACCATCCTCCCTGACCTCTTTCCTAAAAGGTTTTATAGTTTTTACCATGTGTGACTACTTCTACCTAAGATACTTAAAAAAGATTAGCCATTATTAACACAGCTACTTGGGATTACTTGTCTGAAGAATGTGAACATCAGTCTTTATAAGCATTTGAACAAACGACCAGTTCTGTTGCTTTTTCAGTGAAAGTCAATTTCCAAAATTATCTTAATTAAAACTAACTTTTAGATGAGACATTGCACCTCTGTTATGCCCTACCATAATAATCATATTAAGCTAAACTATTTATGCTAATTAAGTTGTTGATCAAGCTAATTATGGCATTAATTACAAATAATCTGTCAACACTGTTGTTCTTACATAACACACAGGCAGTATGTTGTTTGGAAGGCCACCATGGCAACATAGTGTACCATGAATTTGACTCATGATAAAATTAATCTAATTTATTTGTATTTAGCTAAATTTAATTTATTGATTTTCCATCAAATGTGAAAATAAAGTGAAATGATTTATAGGGACATGCACAATATGTTTTGCAAATGCCCTTGGATCCATTGGACTCAATAAATAAACTCTTAAACTGCATCTGTCTCACTGGAAGATTGTTTTTACAAAGGAATTTTGAATTTTGAATATTTAACAAGTGTTAAATACTGAATTGCAGAGGAAGATGTACTGCATAATATTATATGGAAAACAGCTAGGTTTATACATTTATAATTTTTTAGCGATTAAACATATATACATGTAATTATAAATATGTATAAGGATAACATTGCTTTAAAGAAGAATAAATGAATAAAGAAAATACATGCAGTGTTGACATACATTGTGGAAACAGTATTTTATCTAGTCTTAACAAAGGTTTTTAATAATAATGAAGATTATAGCATACCTGGCCTGTACATAGCTTTGATCATTTTAAAGCAAACCATTGCCTTTACTGATAAAACAATACAGTGTCCTCCCTGTGCCTCCATAAATCTCTTGTTATGTAGATTTTTGTTGAGGGGAATCATGGTATGCAGGTAAAAGGCTGTAGACAGAGAACTGCTGATGGAGCACTGACTGTAATCTGCAGGCGTTAACACACTAATCTTCCCATCTGAAAGGTTTGAAACATGGCAGTAGTGTTTCCTGAAGTTAAAACACAGTAGCTTAAGGGACTGAACAACCAAGGTGGCTGAACATAAAAAAGGTAACAGTAAAGGTACTTTGCTTTACAGATTCATGAGGTGGATGATATAAGTATCTGAGGTAGCCTAAGGGTTTGGTGCATGGCTGTAAAGCCTTAGTTTGACTTTATCCACCTGTCAGTCTAAGCTCTGTCATGTTTGTATATATATATATATATATATATATATATATATATATATATATATATATATATATATATGTATGTATGTATATATATATATGTATGTATGTATTATGTATGTATGATTATTGTCTTCAGTGCCTCAGGTGGATTTTGCCTTTTGCCTGCACCTCAAGCAGCTCTTCATGACAATTGCTGGGACAGGAATTTGACTAAATGAAGGTAGTGAGGGCAGAAATAAGATACATTTTACTGTCTCAGGACACAAATTTGTGACTCACTTATATTCCATTTGATTAGTTTATAGTGCATAAACAATATGTTCACAAACTGAACAATTGACCTCATGATCAAACAGTAGCATGGTTCGAACCAAGGTCTATGTTTTTGTTATATTGTAGACATTTAATCCTGTCAGTTTTGGATCCACATTGCAATTATGCAAGCACACTAAATAACTTTACATGTCATACCTATGTCTTGTCGTCATCACCTACCCCTTTGTGGCTGCATTTCCCTATACTCGTCATTGATTTGTTAGTAGACGGGCATCCATCTGTCATAGGCATGTTGTCAATACAGCGTGTAGCCTTCTATCACTATTCAAATTAATGGAGAAAAATGAATGAACAGATTAATTTTGTTGCCACTACAATATTATTATTATGGCCAACCCAGTTGAATCTGGAGAGACTCAACCACCTTAATAGGTAAGCTTGTTGAGTGATTCCTGTGAATGCTATCCAGGTTATGACAAAAAGGAAATATGCCCTTCTCACTGGTTGAGGCATTGCTTTTTCTAATGGCATTGTGTGCTATTGCCAGTTTCTTCATATTCAAGTGGCATTGCTCTCCCGTCCTCTTGTATCCTCTCTCCTTCATCCTCTCTGAAAATACCTGGAACGTGTCAGCATTTTATTTAGATTTTCAAGTTGACTTTTTATAATGTTGTCAGATCATATTTCAATTAAAATCTCACACTAGAAACAAATCGAACCATGGTTCAATTTGATCTGGACTGAGACCACTGCTTTTCATTAGACAAAAGTTTGGCTGTTTGGTCTGGACCATGGTCCTGGAAAAGTTTCATGCTTGTAATTTTGGTTGGGATCAAACTGAAAAGTGTGATTATTTGGACCAAAGGGCCCCATATCAACCTGTGTCAACCATTCATTGTACAATTTTGTGCATGTTGTTCTAGATTGGATCAGCTGATTCAGTATGTATCTAGCTTTATTGATCACATGGTGGGAGAATTGTGTATGTGCTGTGCCTGCTACTCGTCAGTTGCCATGGAGAATCCACATCAACCAGAAGCAACATTACTTCAACATCTATGAAAAACTAAAAGCTCACACTAACCCAGATTCAGTCATAAAGACCTAAAAAGCCTACAGTTTGCTCTATAAATATTTTGTCAGTAATACGTTGTTTGACATTTCACTTAACCATTTTTTTTCTGATGATAAATAGGGGTTGATGGGCAAACTGTCATCTTCATTAAAAAAAAGCTATTAATTCTAAATCAAATAATATGAATTCAAACACTGAATGAAAACACTGCAGCCCCTTCCTCTTCAATTGTTATAGCATCAACAAACTCATAATGTATTTCAGTGTATCCAAATTCATCTGACTTCACTTGTTTCTTAATTACTCTGGGAGGATGCAGAAATTTTTTCAGTCCAGCTGTGAATCATCATGTCTGCAGCAGCGTTTCAAGATTAGAAAACACTGCAAAGCAGCAGCTGGTCTCTGGTCTCCTTTCCTATGGACTCAATGGGGACAAAACAACAAAATATCTGTTTGCCAAAATGTTCAGAGGCTAGTGGGAGCTTGTCATTTAAAGATGCAGGAAAAAGCCATATCCTTGATGTGTGTAACTCACCCATTTTCATTTGAAAAATCAAAAGTGCAGAGCTATTTGCACACCGACTTACATTACATTTACAATTTCTGTGCATAAACTTGTTCTCTGCTACACTGAAAATGCATACCAAAATCTGCTTCAATCAGAGGCTCTTCAGTGATTCTTTGATCCTTTCATGCTTTTAAAATATTGTCTGTCAATAGTGGTAGTACAAAAAAGGCTCACTTCCTGCACCAATTGAGCTACTGATGGTCGGTATTTTTGTCCCTTGCGACAGTTTATTTCCAACACAAAACTCAGTTAAGCTTTCTTAACACTTTCTGGGGGAAAAAACCCAACAGTTTTTTTTTTTTATATATAAGAGAGTATCTGTATACAGCTTTCTACACTTCTGTTAACTGTGGACCAAGCATGAACCTTGTGGAGAAACTCAGAAGAATATTAAATAACCCTCAAATTATCCCAAACTCTATTAGAAACAAAACAACACAAAACACCAAGCACACACAAACACAATTCTCCAGTCATTCAACCACTGACTGAGAAATAATAGAAAAAATAGTTAGACAAAACAGAATATATAGAAGGAATAAACTTTTGCCATGTATTTTTTACTACGGGTTCACCTTGGCAGCTTGCTGTACGAGATTAAAAGAATAATTTCAAAGCTGTAAATAATCTGTGCAGGCACATATCACATCCTCTGAAGGGCAGTGAATTATTTATTGTAATCTGGCAATGCAAGGTTGTTTATCACATATTAATGTGATACATCAGGGGAGTAATTCTCCTCTGGCACACCAGAAGCACTTTCACTCACTCGGCGTCAGGGTACATACTCTATCTGTGAGGATTCATGAGGCTGTAATCTGAGTGGGAGCTAATCTACACCTGCAGCATCTTGTCAGGGACTGATGTTGATTAAATGCAAAGACTTGTGTGACTATGTACAGATAAATTGCTCAGGTGATGATATTCCCAATACAGATTTTCAAGCTAAGTTGTACAGAAAAGAAATGTTTCCTTAGTGTATTGTTCTTGTTTTTGTAAGCAGTAATGAGGGAGTATTGCCTATACCAAAACAATGAGAAACAGGACAGAGCAGCATTAAGCCATTTTGATTTGAGAATTTCATTCAGAGTGTGACATTATGGAGTTATCCTACTCATGTATGAAAACAAAATTATGTTGGCTTTAAGAGGCTATGCACCTATATATTTTCTGTCTCAGTATGCTTAGATGGGCTGTTACACACTGTGTATAAATCAACACATCATTAACTTTTCTCCATTGTAAGTGTTTACTCTGCAAAAACCCTGGAACTGTTTGCAGAATTGTGTCTAACACCAGAAAATAGCAATGTGACTAACAGCCAAACTGCATATATAAACCTAATGCAAAAATAATCAACTGAAGTGTTTCCAAATTCTTAAATAAATGTTAAAAATTCCCCAGATGGCTAGTTTAATTTGAATTAATTTGAATAAATCCTCACTGCATGTACTTGGAATCAGTTATCGGTTGTCCACCCAACCTCTTGCTGTGCTTCAGTAATACTCAAGAAAAATGTGGGCAAACTGGGAGTGACAACGAACTTCATTTTTCTGGTGGCTGGTCCTCACTCTGTGGGCAGACAATATGTCACCAGTTGCACAAGAGACATGGCTATAAGTTGGAGAATGAGAGATTACCTTAAGGCTCATTAGGAACAACAGCTGGTTGGGTAATGAAGAGGAAACAGCGTGTCAAGAGGTTCCCTAAACTAAGAGATGCATTTTCAGAGTATGCGATTGGAGAGAAGGATTAATGTTGATGCATCATCACTTTATTGCACTTAAATGACTCTGAGAGTAGACCAGTTTCTGTTACGGAATGTTATCATAACAAAAAGTACAGAACATATTGTTGAGATAATACAGCTGCAGTGTATATACTATTTCATTCAATAATGATATTATTATTGTATTGGTTTGGATATCTGTGTCAAACATCCAGGGCCCTATTTTGACGATCTAAAGTGCAGCGTCTAAAGCGCATAGCGCAATTGCATTTAGGGTGTGTCCAAACCTACTATTGCTATTTTAACGGCGGAAAAATGGTCGATTCAAAGGGGTTGTCCTTCGTCTCCTCATTAATCATGGGTGTGTTTTTGGCATAACATGAAATAAACCAATCACAGTGTCATCTCCCATTCCCTTTAAGAGCCAGGTGCGCTTGGTCTTAGGCGGATTGCTATTATGACGGCGCATTTGCCAAAAGGGAGCGCTTCTCTGCTCGTGCCCAACAGGAAAGCGCACGATCCATAACGCACACACTGGCCCCTGCTGCCCTGAGACCCTCCCGTGGTCAGCCACAGACCACCAGTCAAGATAGCAATGTGCACCTTACTTTTAAATCAACACGCCCATGAGTGCACTGATAGCAAGTTCCATTGCTATTTTAACAACGTGGGCACTGGGTGTGAAAATGACAAATGCACCGGTCTTAAAATAGCAATGCGACTTGCGCTGCGCTTAGCGACATACTGCGCAGGGTGAAAGATAGGGCCCCCAGTGTCCAGTGTCAACATCAAAGGAGTAGTTCAACATTTTGGTATTCACTTTCTTGCTGAAAGCTAGATGAGATTGATGCTACTACCTTAGCTATGCATAAAGACTGGAAACAGGGGGAAACAGCTAGCCTAGCTCTGTCCAATGATAACAAAATCTGCCTAGCAGCACCTCTTCAGTTACTTATTAATACATTTTATGCTGTTTGTTTGTTCCATGCAAAAACCCAGGTGTAAAGGCAACAGTTTTATGTTTTATATGGGACCAGTAACTTCCTCAGTTTCTGCAGTGTTCCTGCAACTGGATTATTTATGCAAAGCTAAGATAACCACCTGCTGGCAATAGCTTCATATTAAACATAAACACATTGGACTGATACTGATCTTCTCATCTAACTCTCAGCAAGAAAGTAATAAGCACATTTCCCAAAATATTCAATTATTTATTTCATGTCTGTCATGAATGATGGCTGTGTACCTGATTATTTTAAGCATGCAATTGTTCAGCCACTTTTAAAAAAGCCAAGCCTTGATCCATTACTGCCCAATAACTACAGACCGATATCCAAGCTCCCATTCATATCCAAGGTATTGGAGAAAGTTGTGTATAGACAACTTACACAGGTCTTGGACAGTAATGAGATCTTTGATAAGTTTCAGTCTGGTTTTCGTGTGGGGCACAGTACTGAAACTGCTTTGCTTAGGGTTTCTAACGATGTTTTAATGCGTGCTGATGCTGGTGAATGTTCAGTGTTATTATTTCTTGACCTGAGTGCAGCTTTTGACACGGTTGACCACTCTATTCTCCTGAACAGACTCCAACGTTGGGCAGGTATAACTGGAACTGCCCTTGACTGGTTTGCCTCCTACTTATCAGACAGGAGTTTCTCTGTGGCTGTTGATCATTTCATGTCCTCCTCTGCTCGTCTGTCATGTGGTGTACCCCAAGGTTCAATTCTTGGTCCAATCCTCTTCTCCCTGTATATGCTCCCTCTTGGCTGCCTTGTTAGTCAGTTTGAATGCATGTCTTATCACTGTTATGCGGACGATACACAACTGTACATCTCTGTCAATTCAAATGACCTGAACAAACTATCCACCTTACACGACTGCTTAACAGCCATCAAGATCTGGATGTCAGACAACTTCCTCCAGCTCGACCCAGACAAAACGGAGGTCCTGATTATTGGCTCTGACCGCATTTCAGAAACTGTACAGCAGTGTATCGGTCCTTTGCAAACATATGTCAAACAAGCCGCACAAAACCTGGGAGTCCTCTTTGACCATCACATGAACTTTGAAAATCACGTTAAGAAAGTCACCCAATCCTGCTTCTTCCACCTCAGAAACATCGCCAAGCTCAAAGCCATAATAACCCATCAGGATCTGGAAAAACTTATTCATGCCTTTGTGTCCTCCCGTCTGGATTACTGCAATTCTCTATTCACCACCCTGTCCCGTTCCTCTGTGTCTCGCCTCCAGTTGGTCCAAAATGCAGCAGCCAGACTGCTAACCAACACACGGCGTAGAGCACACATCACGCCAGTTCTTGCCAACCTTCACTGGCTACCAATAGCTTCTAGGATCGATTTTAAAATCCTTTTAATTACTTTTAAGGCACTTCACGGGCTGGCTCCAACCTACCTTTCTGATCTACTATGTCCTCTGACTATGGTGAGATCACTGAGGTCCTCTGATCAGCGTCTTCTGGCTGTACCCAAAACCCCTCTGGAACCGTCTTCCTTTAATTATTAAAAATGCAGAGTCGGTGGAAAGTTTTAAAAAGCTCTTAAAAACTCATCTTTTTCAAAAGCACTTTATTGAATGATTTCCAATTTAGCCTGCATTGTTCTTACTATTTTTACTGTTTTATCTGCTCTTATTCCTTTTGTTGTGTGATGTTATTCATTTTATTTTTATTTTACCGTCATTTTACCTTTTTATTGTATTTTATTTCTCACTTGTTTTATTTGCATTGTACAGCACCTTGTAACTACTTGGTTTTGAAAGGCGCTTTATAAATAAAGTTTACTTACTTACTTACTATATCAAGATGTGAAGATTACACACTTGTACAGTAAAAAGCCTAACAAAAATATACATGTAAAACATTGCACATTCTGTATTTATTTTTCATTTGCTTCACTTTTCTACTTTTATTATGTAAGACATATTTCCACCACTTGATTCATAACTGGTACAAACACTTGAAGAAGATGTTAATAATTTTCCTATCGTGTCCTCTTCACAGTGTCAGCTTGTTAGGCAATAACCTACACATCTTGTTAGAAGGGTTTTACGGAGATGCTAGCCAATGTTGACTTCAGTGCTTCCCACAGTAGCATCAAGTTGACTGGAAGTAGATCTGTGCTCCAAATGTTCAATCTCATCCCTCAGATGCTCAATTGGATTGAAATCTTGTGACTGGGCAGTCTATTGCAGTACGCTGAATTTACTGTCATGTTCATGGAGCCGTTGCTGGACAATTCTGCTCATGTACCATGGGGGTATTACCCTGCTGAAAAAATCCTTCCACAGTAGTGCTTCCATGCTGTTAAGGATGCACCTGATTGGCAATAGAACTCTCAATCCAGTGGCATTGAACCATTGGGTCTCTTTTATCAAGGGTCCAAATATGTGCCACAGAAAAAAAGACCACACATCAGCATGCCACGGCCTGATGTGTGGCATGATTGATGCATTTGCTCATGTGGATTTTTCTCCATACTCTAGTCTTTTCATCAGTTTGGAACAGCAGGAACCTGGATTCATCTGTATTTCCACTTGTCTACTGGAGTGTTTTTGTTCTTCAGTCCAGAGAGAAAGAAGTACAACTTCTTCCCTGAAAGAAGTATAACTCTGCAAGGTCACTAGCGAAACTGGGTATCGTTATCCTTTGTTTATTGGTTCATATTTCACTGTAGCACAAAAGACAATCAAAGGCATATTACTATTGTAGATATGTTGTTTACAGTCAATAACTCCTCTCCTTAAATATCCATGCAAATATGAAGTCTTTGGTTTACGAGATATAAGGTAAAACTTTAACACGCATTTACAAGGGACCGCTTGTAATCTGTGTTCACTTGACACTATTTATGTCACACAAATCCAAAATGAATTATATTATTCTTGCCGCTGTCTTTGATTCATGTGCCAGTCGGAATTTGCTGCCAAAATATCAAAATTATTGCCTGAATGGTAAACCATACCACACTGCAACAAAGATGGAGCACTGTTGCATGGATGACTTATGGCTACGGGCTGACAAGGATATCTATCAGCGGGATATTTGATAAATCTGAATACAATCTTACAGTGTCAGAGACTGCAGGCAAAAGAAACCAGCTCACTTGTATTTGCTTGAAAAAAGTGAATCATAAGAAGAGAAATAACGAAGACTGACAGAATAACCCAGTGTCATCCTTTAAGGTGATTAAAGTGAAATGGTTGATTGATGACATGCTTATTCATTGTTGGAAAATATTTTTGGCTAATCTTTTTTTTTTTTCCATTTATCCTCTCTTCCTTTTAAGCAAAAGCAAGCGAAGTGGTCCCCAGTTGTAAGTGTTCAGGCTGACTTCCTCCTACCAGTAAGATAGCATTAAGTGGTTCATTCCATGTTTCCACTTTAATAGACAGAAAGGGTTAATTCCCTTACAAATATTGTTAAATCATTAATTTTAAAATATTGAAGGCAAAAATTCATCAGAAACAGCTACAGTGTAGCATTTGTGTGTAGTTTTTAAAGAAGACATGCACAAGCTGTCATGCCTCCTTTTGTCCCATCAGCCTCACTTTAGACAAGCGAAAGGGTTGTGAAGGTTGAGATGTCTGATGTGATGGGATTTTAGTAACATTCAGGCACCCCTGGAGTTTATGTGTCAGGATGTGTCACATATATTTAACAGATAAGCATGAAATACTTTCAAAGAAAATGTTTACTGATGGACTTGCTGTATGTTGATCATTGCACAGTTCAGAGGGAGGCTCCAGGGCAAATGAAGGGCAGATCTATGTACATCACAGTGGGGACTTGTCATGTTTTCCTTATGTTGACTGATGTGCTGCCGCTTCTACATTGTCCCATAATGCAGGGCTAAATCGCTCCACGATTACATCATTTTCACTTTGGAAATTTAAGCTCTGTAAAGTATGCACTGTGCTGACAAGCCTACTCAGTCTTACATTCAACACAACCACAGCATATCTGCTACTTCATGCTGCACAAATTACTTAGGTGTCTATTTTCATGTCACATGCTCCTGGAATTATGTACAGTGTATGGATCAGAATTTTCAAATTGTGACATTGTCAAGTATTAAATGGCATAAAAGTACATGTGTTAATGGGTTCTCTGTCAGGAATAAATTATGTGTTCACGTATGGGCTGCCTGGCAGGTACAAATGTCTATACTAACCTTTCTCAGTGGCTGTGGCCGTTGGGTCCGCTATTGAATTTATAATTAACTTGTGCGGAAATGTGGGCATTTTTCTATTAAAAGAGACATCTTGTCAATTACAATCCTTGCAGAGATATTCACTGAACTTCCTGTTGGAAGAAAGGTCAATAGCTGTGTGTAATGAGTAATTGACTCAAGGCAGAGAGCAGCTCAGGCTCAGACTGTGGTTCTGATCAAGTAGCGAAATGTGATTTATTTCCATATCATTTTCTCTCCCATTTTCTAACGTGTTATAGAAAATCAGGCCTGATTGAAGTGCCACTGTTGGGGCCAATTCATCACCAAAAAATGACTTGGGAAAATGGAGCTTAAATGGGCTGAATGATGAAAAGAACATGGGTTTTTGAATATGAACAATGACACAGACAGGGACTAATGACCTGCTAGGCTGAGTATCAGACTTAAACAATGGGCTAATGTTTGTGGTCCACTGATGACAGAGCACAGACCTAACAAGCAAACATGAGTGAATAGCATTCCAAAGGTTGACATATTGTGGAAGGTATTTATAAGCCAAGTTAAATGACACATGTGCATTTTGTTTCTTTCTTTGTTTCTATGAAGAGTTAGCTATAGATCTAGGAGAAAATATGTAAATACTGAGGTTCCCTTAAAAGTCCCAAATTCATTTCCTTACTGTGGTATACCTGATACAATCAGACATCCCAAAATCAAATGTCATGTTTCTTCAATTTATGTGCAGTCTTTTGCAAGTCAAATATTAAAAGCAGAGCATTGTTTCTCGTGTCCCAGTGAACGAAACACCTCCTTGTATACATCAGAAAGTTCATGTGAACTTTCTAAGCAGCATCCACATTCAAAAGCACACAACTTGAATTTATGACTGAATAAATAAGCTGAAGCATGTTTTAGATTTCGCTTTTATTTACCAAGGTTTATATATTCAGGAAGGTAAAATATGAAATAAGGAGGCACGATACTTGAACAAGAAAAATAATTCATAAGAGGGCATGGAAATAAATAATGTAACGGGTGGTGAGATTGTTTTTTGGAAACTTGGCGTTCAGCTGCTAGTCAAGCTGATTGAATATTTATAGAAATGTATGACTAATGACAGAGACAATACAGCACATACAAAGAGTTTGATGATGGCTTTTGGGCATATGAGGCCTAAGAGAGTTGTGTTTGTAGGGGACACATGCACACACAATCACAGCAACAAACATACAGAAAAGCATGCACAATAAACACACACTCACACTGACAGTTACAGTCATTTATGGGTTTTAAACTTGAGTATATAAATTAACCTGTCCAAAGTGAAATTATTACCTGGTGAAAAGTTTCAAACTTCCAAGATGTTGCCTTGAGGCAAGATCATTCACTTTGGCCACAAGTCCCCTAGATAACATGAAAAGAGTGAGAAGAAAATTCAAGCCCATGCATTTCTAGAGGAAAATGAAAGACTTGGCAGTTTTTCATCAACAGGAGTTCCCACGATGCACAGTAATATCACACAGACATCACAAAGTCACACACTGAGACCTTAGCTTAGATGTTCCTCTCTTCGCCGAAGGCAAGATGTGTAAACATATTTGGCAGTGTTAATCTTGACAACTGTTTAACATGGATGTATTAGGCCTGTATGATGTTGAGCCTACACTGTTGAAAACCCCATGTATAATTCTCTGTGAAGTGTAAAAGCGAAAACTCTAAATGCTTCTGACAGATCCCAGCAGGTAAAAGTTTGGAGAGCTTTGGGATATGGATTTTAGCTGCTTTATTGAAGGTGGTGGCACATCACCAGACTGTATCACAATGCAGATATTTCCATCTCAATCAAAGCCCTCCACATACAGAACTAGCACAGATATTTTAAAACCATCATTAATGAAGTGCATGATCCTGGGATTTTTATCCATGGAGACCAGTCTTCATTATTAAGATTTGTGCAAATTTTGTGGATTTTGAATTTAATATATGTTTAATATAGGTTTTAAACATTTATGACTTATCATATAATCCATGATATACTTGCAAAATATTATTAATGGTAATATCAATCACATGGCACATACAGCATTAATATTCTATGCACCATTTGAGTTTTTAATTGCAATGACCTACAAATGTGTTTGTAAATAAATGTATGTGATTAGTTTGATCTATTACACTTAAGCTATAAGAAAACACTTATTATCATGAATTTCTAAGATGAAAATAAATGAAAAATATGGTTTGTTATATTAAATACAAACCATTGTTTCCTCAGGTCTCGCATGTGTCACTTTTGCATATTTTTCTGCTCAGATGAGTTTTAGCAGCAAGATTTTTATGAAGAATGACCATTATAAAACAGAAGCTGAATTTCAATGGGTTTCAGGGTGTGGGAGTATTGAAATTGAGAAAATATGAGTGTGTGTAGGATGTGAAGGTAACCCGTGAGTGGCTTAGGGGTCCAGGTCTTCCAATTTCAAATGAATATGAATTTTGAGGGGCATAAGGATGATTTTGTCAGTGACCATTTTGATTATTTGCAAGCTGTTTTGATGAGATTGGTCCTTTGAAAGCAACTGCTGTCTTGGTCATGTCCATAATGCAGTTGCACCGTATTGCAATTGAAAATTTTAAAGCAAACACCACATCTAGAGCAAAATTACATTTTGCTTTAGATGACATCTTTCCTGTCAAACAATATAAAGCAGAGAACCTAAAGCCCTCTTGTATTTAAACTAAAGGGTCCCTGGGTCACACACAGTCAGGAGTTCAGCACAGAGACATTCCAATTCTCAAATGGATTTGATGAAAAGCAACTGAATAGAAAAATGAAATCTCAAAGTCAATCAAAAAAGAGGGAAGAGTGGTGGAGAATACATTACTTTTGTAGCGGACTGCCTGACTGCCCACTTAACTTTTTCATCAAGAAGTGTTTTCTTCAGCCACTATTCATTTGTACTGTGAGTCAGCGACCTCACAATCCTCCTCACAGATTTAACACTTGTCAGAAGCAAATGTCATGACAGTCCACCTGACCTGAGATGTCAAAGCACTGACTTCCACAAATACTTTAAAATGCCATCACATGATCAAATGAACTGACCCTAACATGGACAAGTGGAGGTATTTTCATAAATTATGATACTCTACCTGAAAGACTTTTATGTGAAAGCCTATATCATGCAGCCAAGATAACGCTAACACTGACTATGAATGCACTAAAAGCAACCAGCAGTTAGAAAACATGAAAATCACTTCAGCAAGAATCCTTCCTCTACTCTAACATAATAATTCAAAATAACTTTTCATGGTATGTAATGCTGCTCTGTAAGTGTCTATGATCACTGAAATGACTACAAAATCAATACTTTCATGTGCATTAAGAGCCCAAAAGGCAGACACAGCCTGCACTTTCCCTCTTGAACATGCAAATACACTATGAGTCCCTTACACGTGCAAGGCACAAGGTGATTTTTCATGGAGTTTCTGCACTTTGCTGCCACTGGCTTCTGCTGTGCAATTCAATGAAAATACTAAATGACCCTAATGATGGTACACAAGAATGTGGAGGTAGATGTTTGACATTCCTCCAGAAGCGCCCGTCTCCTCTGCAGAGCCATCAGCGCCGTGTCAGTAAAGCCTCATTAGAGCCGGAATCCGACTGTAGAAAGGGGATTTTTGCAACATTAACTTTAACATTGCCAATCCAGTAAATAATATTCTAGTTATGGCCCTGATCACTTGCTAGAGAGAGTGAGGGAGAAATAGAGAGAGAGAAAGAGAGAGAGGCAGGAGTGGGGTACTGAAAAGGGAACCGACATATGTGTTTTGCTCAAAGCTTGTTTTTTGTTGAATTGAGAGGCAATTTAAGAGAAGTTTACATCAAAGTGCAATGATACTAAAATTGCCTTTTAGGTTCAATCGTGTACCATTTTTGTCTGTTAGAGAAAATTGTGATATATAAAAGGTCTGCACCCTAGAATACTATATCTCATTGCAATGGATGAATAATTTTGGCAATATTTTGTTTTAGAACATAGTCTCTCAAATTTTCTAACCAATCAGTAATAATTCATAACTTTTTTCTTTTTCTTTTTTTTTTTTTTTTTTGATAAATACACATTTCACTTCTTATTATATTGGAGTAATGAAAAACAGGAGTAATTCAGCTTCAATTCAAGCTGTTACATTTGCTGTCCTGAACACCCAGTTTCAAGTTGATCTCTCTTGGAAGAAATGCACTACCATATAAGTACTGAAGCTTTCTAAATTTATGATTGCAGCAACACCAGATTGTTAAGAACAAATAACAATGTTATATGTTAATGGGTGATGTTTGAGGTCAAATTAAAGTGGAAATACTGCCTTTCATAATTGGAAAACAACAAAGCATTGCAAGTGCAGATGTGACTCTTAGCTGTAATCAATATAACTTTATCATTGTTGTTAGTTTATATCCCTAGTTGCAACAGTAGTATTGTATAAATCCAATATTAATGTCAAGCAGTTGTTGTCTTTTGTGAATGTAAAATTACAATTGATTTTTGCTTACAGTTATTATCTAAAACAAATGTGTTGATGGTGCAAATAAACACATATCAAATTAAATAAGACACTTGCAATGTATCCATATATTGTAGATAAATGTCTCTATAGACATGGTAGTTGATGGGCACCAGCTGCTTTTCTTATATCTAGTGTTAGTACAACAGCCCATAGTTGTTTGTTTGGCAGTGGAGCTGCTCAGTCTAGCAACATCAAAGTCACAACATCAAAGTGGTTTGGTCTGTAGTTCCCTGAGGTTACCTGGAAGTACAGTACAGTGCAATATCCAATAATGTTTTTAAGTATTTCTCACTATCAATCACTATTTTCACTAATTTTCTCTTCTTTGAATTATTATAGATTTATATGCAACTATTTGCCTTCACTATGATACATTAAAAAAACTTGTATTGCACTTACATTATGTTTTTATCTAACATATTACATGTTCACAGGGCAAAACATTCACTGGAAATATGTTTCATTTGGTTGTTCCTACAGTATTTGGTATTTGTGACTGACAATGTCAAAGGGCAAGACAACTAAACCACTTGGTTAAGGTTAGGCAATGACCAAGGTCATGGACAATTAAGAAAAATGTCAGTGCAGACTAATCGTATAACACTAAGCTAGGATGCAGGTGTGGAAGGCAAATACTTGTACATCAAATCCAGGATCCACACCTTTACTTTCAGCTGCACTGTATGACCTTCACACAAATCAAGTCAACAACTCGGCAATAGTTCCCAAAAAATGAATTATGTTTGTGGAGAATAATAGCATATGGATGTTAATAAGTAGGGGAAGTTTGATGCCATGCATTAAAACATATCTCCTCTACAGGACATTGTGGATATCGACAGGTCCTGGACTGGTCCTTGATGCCTGGTGTCAGTTGATATCAATAGGTCACTCAGGGTGATCTGTGATTTGACAAATCTTTTGGTCAAATGTCACTGTGCCTTCACAACTCCTGAAATACTTCCACTACTACAGTACTACTGCTGCTGCTATTACTATAACTCAGCACAGGAATTTATTTTACTCAAAAAGGTGACATTGCTGTAAAGTTATTATAGGGACAAGGTCAATAGGATTTCTAATGAGTTTTTAATTTCAGGAGTCAACAATTCTCAATATACATGCTGTGCTCTTATTTTATCCTTGTCTGAATCAATATTGTGGAGAGGCAATTATAGATATTATTTCAAGACATCCTGCAACCAGACAGCAAATCCATTGGTCAGTTGCCAAAATACGGAATAAGGAATTACTTCCTGGGACAAGTAGAGGTGTAAGAGTAATCCATGGCTGCAGTGAGCATGCCTGGTCCCAAAAAGCTTAAAATAAAGCTAGAAGTTATTTATTTTATCTTCCAAAAGGTGCCCTCTCATCTCTCTCTTCCTCTCACTGTTTGTCTCTCTCTCTTTTTTCCATTCGATCTATCCTTCGATCTATGTGCTGAGTTGGCTAAAGTGGAGTTAACGAGGATAAGTGGACCACACATGGGCGAAATAGTTCAATAAAGAAAGCTAGAGCAGATGTTAATGATTATGGATTTACAAGGATGGGATAGAATACACAATCACTCTTCACCTGGATCTACAGCTTCACTATGTACTTTTACTTCAACAGAAAAAAGTTTGAAAAGGAGAGGGAAAAAACAATTGAATTCACAGTTTTAAAGTATTTTCAGGAAACAAACACTGAATAGCATTAAACATTTTAAGAGTTAAGAGTTTTTCTTATTGCGAGCTTCATAGCAGCTTCTGTCGTGCTATAAGAAAATGTTCCAACAATCCACAAACTTTCATCACTTTATATTTGGTGACATTTTTTTTTCTCCAATCTCGGCGCCAACACATTATAGAATACTATCAGTTCCACTACCTTGCCTCATATTAATTTTTCCCCTGGTTGGTTTTATATCCTTTCTCTCACCCCTAACTCTTAACTCTCCCACATTAAAGCTGCATACCAATCATTCCAGTTTTAATACCCCGCTGAGATTAGCAGGTACAATATTATGGAAGACATCCACAGTGCTGTAGTACAATGGCCAGCAGAGTATCCAAACTTGCATATAGTAGTTTACAGTAAAGAAAACAATTATAAGAATATACCTTTTAACTTGAGGAATGGTATAATCATGTAACCTTTGAGTGCAGTTTTGTGTACCTCCATGTCTGAATATGCAGATACTGAAAAAAAGAAAACACATAAATAATGGAACTATATTTCTGATTACACAGGGTAAGGTTTGAGGGGTGGGGTTCAAGAATCAGAGAGGTTCAACCTTTCCACAGTTGAGTTACTCATTAAGTAACAAAACAGGTCATTGATTTTACAGCTTTGTCCAGGGATTTTATGGGACATAAGTGACTCTCATAAGATTTCACTATGCATCATTAAATCAGAGATGTAGATGATCCCCCAAACATTTTCCCCTCAGTAATGACAGTGAGCCAAAGTCCTTAACTTTCCCCTCAAATAGGTAAAGAGTATAACAAAGAACTCAGAGGATGACTCAAGGTCACTTTGGTGTTTTCTATTCCTGTGCTCATTGTGTGTCAAGTTTGAAAAAAGCTCAACTTTGATTCTGACTTACTTGATGATGGTATAATAATAATTATTTCTGTTTCAGTGTAAAACAGCTAAATGTAGCACCACCAGTCTGGTGAATACCCCCTTTTTTAAAATTAATTTCATAATACATGAAAAGGCTTTTAGAGCCTTGCATAACTTAATGGATGACCTTCTTATGAGACAGTTGCAGTGAAGTGCAAAATTGTTGCTTGATCCCTAAGAGTGCTGGTAGGCATGCAAATGGTGCCATCTGTCCACTTTGGAATTAATATCCTAATATGGGAACAAAATTAGACTTCATAATATTGATGAGGTGCCCTATTTCTACCATCATGATTTCAGTATTTTATACTACATACGATTGGACTCATTTAGCTTATTACGTCACTTGACAGTATTATGTTAAAAACATCCTCTACAATGCAATTGGATTAAAAAAAAGAAAGATTTTTTTAAAAATGTATTTTACTTCACCTTGATAAAGTGTTAATAATGAATACATATGTATGTATATATATGATGACTGCCTAGCAGAGGTATTACTAATTTTAATAATTTTAATAATTCTTGTAAAGCCATCATCCTGCCAGTCAGATTGGCAATGGCTTAAGTGATAGCAATGTGGAAAAAGGAGTAAACCTGCCCTGAGAATGTTTTACATTTTTCATCCTCCAAATACTTTAATTAGAGAACTAATATTTGATTCAAACAAATTGTTCTTAAAATATGCAAGAACCTTAGCAAAAGTAATTGAATAAAAATAATAATAATATATTTTTTATATAGCACCTTTCAAAACAGAGTTACAAAGCACTTCACAAATAACACAAAATAATACACCTCCCCACCCATTCAAAGAATGATTTAAATGATCTGATTTTTGAAACCATTCAAAGTTGATAAAAGCAGGACTAAGCTACCTTATTGACATGATGATCAAAGATGACTCCTAAATTTCTGGCATTGGGCTTAACGGAAGGCATTAGGTTAGCAAATGTGGCATTGAAATCTGAAGTGTCCAATGAATAAAATTATTTCAGATTTTTCTTCATTGAGTTGGAAGAAGCTGTTAGACGTCCAGCATTTCACATCCTTTAGATAGGTCAGGAAAGAAGTCAGACTGCTGGGAGATCCTGGTTTAATAGACACATAAAATTGTGTGTCATTGGCATAGCAATGAAAAAAGATCTTATGATTGTTTATAAAATCTGCCAAGTGGTAACATGTGCATAGATACAGAATAAAAGAGGACCTAGGATAGAGCCTTGAGGTACTCCATAGTTCATAGCTGCAGTTAATGATTTGACGTTACCAACAGTGACTATAAACTGTCTGTTTGAAAGATATGATTACATTGAAAGAGATGAATCACTCAAGAATGTTGTCTGCAGCTCCTATAATGTCTTTTAGATGGCAAATTAAGTTACTGTGATCTACTGTGTCAAAAGCAGAGGTCACCCTATGGTCACCCTACAAAGAGCAGTCTCAGTGCTAAGTTTTTGTTTTTTCCCTTGAAAACCAGATTGGAACTTTTCAAAAATATGTGGGTTCATGTGTGCAGTTAATTGTTTGTATACAATCTTTTCTAACATTAGACAGAAGTGGGAGTTTGAAGATTGATTTACTCTTTGAAGTCTGGATGGGATTGCATCTAGATGACATAAAGACCAGTTAAGTTGACAGACATTCTCCAGCAGCATCTGGAGAGAGATCAGTTCAAAAGAGGGGAATGAGACTGTAGGTGGGTAGGTAATAGTGAAGTTACAAATGTGTCGTATAATCTGACTCCTGAGTTTTTCAGTTTTAGCTACAAAGAATGTAAAACGTTTGTACATGCTTCTGATGAATGATCAGGGAATGAATGAATCTTTACGACGACTGACAACATGTTCAGTAGTTCTGACCAATATTCAGGGATTATAGTGGCTTTCAGAAATAATACTGGAAAAATATTTTTTTCCTGCAGTTTTGACAGCACAGTTGTGATTTGACATTAGATTTTTTTTTAACTGAGCAAGATCGAACTCAAGTCTGCTGTGTTTTCACTTATGTTCCATTGCCCTGCATTCCCTCTTTATCTTGCATATCTTGTATAATCATTCAGCCAGGGAGTACCAATTGGACCAATTTCACTTTCGTTTTTGAAAGGAGCAATTTTGTTAAGAATGCCCACATAGAATAAATTAAACTGATCTACTAAACTCTCAGGGGAAGTATCTGCCATGAAGTTTTTGCATGATTGGCCAAATTCCCTAATAAACAAGTGAGTGGGGTACTGGAGAGACTGCAGACAGAAAGGTTGGAAGTAATGGTGAGATGATAAAAAAAAGAGCTTTTTAGTTGATAGACTGTCTACGGTAAGTTCATAAGATAAGACAAGGTCAAGAGTATGGCCCCAGCGAGTAGGGCCAAAAAACAGCTGAATTTGAATGCTTTGGTTCATTTCACCTGCCCCTCTCTCTCACATTGATTTTAGAACATCAAGTGATACTTTTCAAACTGGGGCAGATGAGGCAACTGTATCACATGAGCATGAGGGAAATATATCAAACTTACTGTACCAGTGCGTGCAGAGAGACAGATATGGGTTGATTGCCAGAGTTGTTAGAGGACATTTACTGTAATGAGGTGAAACATTGCATGAAAGCCACACTGCAGGCAGAGAAACAAGTGAGACACCTCCACCCCTATGATCTCTACACTTGCTGACAGTGGAAACTTGAATATCTCTGTCAAGGTTACTTTCTTTTCTGTCATCTTTCTCTCATTCTGAGCAAAGCTGCAACCTTCAGGGTGTCATTCAAGTGCCAGTATCATTTTGCATGCATGTACTGTAAAACATTTAGGCATGAAAACTGAGTAGCAAACAAACAAACAGACAGAGGATCCTAATGAAATATATAGATTAAAAATACTGTTGATTATTGAAATGTACTATTTTAGTGATATTTAGCTGTTTTTCAAAGTGTAATTAATGCAATTAATCACACAAAACAGTTTGATTGTGAGAAGCGTTTTGTCCACCCTTTGATTACATTATGAGATTGTTTGGTCATTTTTATTAATGACAGGCAAATATTGTAAAATATACAATCTAAATATTATGAGGTGTCTAGTAAATAATGGTGATGATATTTTGAGAAATGGTTGAGCAAAATCTAGCTTTAATTGTGGCTTCTGATTTAAGACAGGTGCCAGAGTGACTTCACTCACTGTTCACTGAGTTTTTGACATTATTGGTGCTTTAGAGTAATGTCTAGATGAGTGAGTAGAGCAACTTTTAACCATATCTTTATCATCCTTTAATTGCTACAAGTCAATATTACTGCAATAGAAATTTCAAAAACATTAACAGTGAATATTTTGCAGAAGTTTTGGAAATAATATTTTGATATAAATATATATTTTTAGATACACTTACTTATATACTAATGGGAGAGAAGAAAAGGTTGGGTTATTTACAGCCCATTGACCTAGAGTTGGCTCATGCTTCTTTTACTTATACTGTATTGCCTGGTGTGCACTTGATGTACACACGGTATTTTTTGTATGAAGAGGGAATGAGAATAGGCTGATCTATTCAAGAGAATACAACATGGTATTTCTAAGCACTATGTATTGTAAAAAGTATTAAACATGAATGTATAATGTAACTACACAGACCCAAACCTTTAGAGAGGTGTCAAAAAGAATTTGAGAGTTTCAAGGAGCAAATGGCACTCCAATTACTGAACCACCAGGTTGCTGTGATGATTAGAGTTTTTTTACAATAAGTCAATTTTGCAGGTTGAGATGGACATAAAATATGCAAATCTATTGTGAAATTGCAGGAAATTGGTTTTAAATGGCTAAAATGTCTCTAGGGTAGGACACCCAGAATCCCCTTTTAAGGCTATGCAGTTTTTGACCTCATTAAAATTTTGGTTCAGCCTTGGGAGGGCTAACACGGGCAGACATGAAAATGGATATGAAAACACGATCAAGCAAGCAATGTAGAATTATTTTTGCGGCGGCTGGGATAAAATTGCATCTGTAAATAGACTCTGTGTGTGATGAAGTCTTTGCCCAGATACAGAGTGTGACCCAGAGGGGACATAAACGAGATGGGGAAATATTGTTTGGCTTACTGTGCCTTACAACTGCTTGATACAATAAGGGTAACAAGCAGACTGAAAGTAAAGAGAGCAATAGTAAAGTCATATTAGTCTGACAGACATACTTCATCATTTATATTTATAAAGACAACAGTTTTTGGAAAAGATAAGAATGGAGATCACTGACATGAAAATACAGGATGGAATATGTATTTTTATTGAAACCCACATATAACTGTTCATATTGATAAAACATATATCTTTCCTGGCAAATATGAATGAATAAACACATTTAGTTCCCAAATCACTGCTCTCATTGTTGAGTTGGACAGCACAGTGCATGCAGCTAAAGCCTTTATTCTGAAAAAAGTGCTTGGTTATCCACTTGTGGTCTATTCATTATTTCCCTGCTTTTGTCAATTACTTTGATTTGGGCCTGTGCTTGATGAGGTGCTCTCTTGTCCAAAGGGATTACACGTCTGGCTGGTGTTGCCAGTGGCTACACTGGTGTGGTAGGAGTGGCAGCGCAGTTATTCACTATAACTGGGAGATAGCATCTAAATGTTTGTCAAATCCATTGCCTACTGTTTAGAGCTGCCATTACTTTTATTCTGTCAGGATTGTCACTTCAGATGGGGAACTGCATCAGCTCACTGTTGTCCCCTGAAGCAGAATGAGTACAGGAAGCTGTGTTCTCCACAAAGATACAGCTTTCCACTTCTAAGGCAGCCAGGCCTTCAGCTTGGGACTCTGGGTAATGTATCTCAGGGCTGAATTTGTTTAGAATTATAGGTCTTATGCGATAGTAAAAGATTTATGATTTGTGACATTAAATGCTTAAGATGAGTTTGTGGCTTCTCTGCTTTACTGGGCAGCACACACTGATGTATTGCAGAAGAAGAAGAAGAAGAAAAACACCTTCAGTAAGTTGTTGCCTTGATTAAAATTAATGTAAATGCTATTCATATGAATTAACATTATGTTTCTGTACATACTGCCAAGTAATGTGTCTCAGCCAGCTGATCAACCTGTGTTCTCAATTAACAAAGCAGATAACGTGTTGGTATGCCAACGCTTGCTCCTTTGGTTTCTGGAACTGAAAGTTCAAGTCAATTATATTTGTTTATCTGGCTGTCAGACTTCAGCGTGTACTGAAATAAATGTATATATTTTAGATCTCCACTCAATGTGAAAAATATGCCACAGGGATTCATCAAGGACAAATGTCCTCCCACACTGATGGCAATCAATCCGCTGCCTCTTTATGAAATGCAGACAGGTGTCAGGCACTACATGATACAATGAAGCTAATAGTTAATTTAAATGACTTACATACATCGTTCCAACATACACCCTCTTCCAATTGGCTTTCTTGATTTAATGCCTATCCTGCTAGATCCTATAGCTAATGCAATGCTAATCATGTTTACACTTAATTCACTCATATATTTTGTATAAGCATTCAGAACTGTATTGTTTAATATTGAGAAAGTATACATTTAAGTCAGGTGAAACATCATGAAAAACTGAATATTTATACATATATCCATTAGGTCAAAGATGAGTTACAATGTGATCTCTTACAGAAAACAGCAATATGAAAGGGCAAGACCCAACAGTACTGGGGTCTCATTTATAACTGTTGCGTATGCACAAAACAGGGCCTGAAAGAAGCGTACACCACTTCCCACGCAAAAGTTGTGATCTATAAAAACAAACTTGACGGGAGAATGTGCGCAGCTGTAAGTAAACTCTGACCCATGCGTACGAACATTTTGGAATCGGGAAATTGATGACTCAGATGGTGAGTTGAAGCCAGACTGTATAATAATCTTGTCAGACATTTAATTTCACTTAATATCCAACATTATAGATCCACGTTATTATAAACATTCAAACCAGCAGTGTTATCTGTACTGGGGTTTATTGTGAGTCATAATTATTCTATAAGCATCTTTCAATGTGAAAATATATGAGCCAAGTCAAATCTTAACGTCCGCTCAACATTTAATCAGCACTGTTTAACCCGGCGCGCAAAGGAGAGGGTCAGTTATGGAGCAGCAGCTGCTGAAATGAATGATATAAGGATGCAGACAGGTAGCAGGATTCTGTAAAGTCTAGCTTGTCCTTCTCCGATATTTGCAAAATGCGAGTATTATGATTCATTTTCACCTCCGCCACGTTAACTGACTGATGAAATCATCATCGGTTGTAGAAATCCAAGATGACGTCAAATAACTTAAATAAAACATATTTGGAGGACGGAGCGTTTGAAGATTTTTAAATATTTTGTTATACTGTGCGTATATACAGGTACGAGTTAAGTTTCATGCTGATTAACTGGGAACTGACGTGCTGCAGGGTGTGGCAAACATTAAACTATCACATTTTACAATCCACAGGAATGTTTACTGGAGTTGTTTATGGTTGTTTTGAGTTACACACATAACTTCAAGATGTCTGAAAACGGGGAAATAAAACTGAAAAAGTCTGTCCACGCTGTTGCTTTCATTCACCTGCTCGAGTGCAAGTGACAAGCGAGAGGGTCAATATACTGACTCTCAACACTGATTGGCTAGGCATCTACAGACAGAGAGACTGGTTGGTGCGGCGAAAGAAACACATGTTCATCAATATTCATTCATGCTTTTGCATCGACCATTTATGGTGGAATGTGGGCGTGTAGAGGGTGGGGTATGAGGCTGATCCATGCGCGCACATTTCAAGGTGGATTGTGATCTATAAAGGGAAGTAAACGTGCATTCGTGCGTACGCATGGTTTTATAAATCTGATTATTTTTTGGCGCACGCCATTTTTGTCCTTTGTGTGCACGTACACTTTTAGTATGGATCCTACGCACTGTTTTATAAATGAGACCCCTGCTCTGTACTAAATGAACAAACTGTAGTCACAATGGGCCCCGTATATGAAATCATGAAACATATTTTTGCTTTTGTAAAGTTAGGAAGTTTAGAAACACATTCTAGAAAAATTAATTAAATAAAATTTAAAAAATATATATTTACTGGTAAATGCAAATAATACTTGATATAATATACATATAAATAACAAAAAGCCCCTAGTTTTGGTCGAGTTTACTGACAGGATTTCCAGCAAAGATGTGTAGAACTTTAACACAACCTTGGTGCATGACATCTGGAGTAAAGTGGTCTTCAGTGCTTGTACTGTAGCTCTCTGGGCAGTAGTACCTTCTTATGACTACATGAAGGGATAATGTCTCTTCGGAGTTTGGATTCACTCAATGATCTGAATTATTTACTGATTAGATTAGATGTTCTTTTGATTTTGATGTAGGCTTTTCTTATTTTACTCATTCATCCTTTATGAAAACAAAACAAAACAAAACACGTCCTGAGCAGGCTTCATCCATTTATACAGCTGCCTCAGGCCATTTGTAGCCTGTCCACACAAGAAAAATTCAGGCTGGCAAAAATGACCTATATTTACGTTTATGCTATCTAGCAGCCATTCTATGAAGGCAGGAAGTGCCGCAGTTCAGAAGATGTCAATATAAGGTGACTTCATAAGTGTCAAGGAGAGTAGCAGGAATGGACACAGATGCAGAGTAGACAAAAAAAACTTTAATCCTCTGATAGATAGGGCAAAACAGAACCATACTGACAAAACCAGATGAGAACAACAACAAATGATCCAACAAAGATACAACTCAAAACCAGAGGGGTATTTCATGAAAGTAGCTAAAGAAAGCTGCGCTTACATGATATAGCCTGGTTTGAATTAACGTCAACTTTCACTTGAGGCTCAAACCGTTCCACTAACGGAGTTTAGCTGCTTCTAGTCAACGCTAAGTCTAGCCATAAGGAATAAGCTTGAAGTGCGCGCGTGCATGGAGGACATCAGCAGCCACGAACAGACGATTGTAGAAAAGCTGATACTATGTTGCAAAAAGGAGAGAAAACTAGAGCGTTGTTCATCTCAGCAGCAAAACAAACCTGCTGATGAAATTATATGGAGAATATAAAGGAGTTTTCACCAAAAAGGTGCAAAATGACTGCAATTAACAAGGTGAAGGAGATGACTTGGCACAAAACTGATGATAGATTACTTGTTTACTTATAGACAAGTAGTGACAGCCTAAAGGTTAGAGAAGTGAGTTTGTAACCAGATGGATGAGGGTTCAATCCCTGCATCCAACTTGATGAGTCTGCAGGTTGAAAGTGAAGAGCAGCACTTGTTCCTGTTCATGGTTTTATCTTTATTTGCTAATAAACGAGCATTCAGATCATGACTGGTTATATTATCATTAGGCAAGATAATATCAGATGTATATTTAAAATTATGGTGTAAGCAATTAAAGAGAACTTTCCAACATTATCATCCTCTCTGATGTCCATTTACAATCATCAGTGAAAGTTTAACATTAACTGGAAACTGGAGAAGGATATAAGTACAGTGGAAGCAGCTTATAATGATCACGTCTGTCCGGGTTAAATATCATTATAAGCAGATGATTATTAGAACATTTTCTTTATTTGTCATGCAAGTACAGCTGTTTCAAATTCAGCGTGCACATTTATGAAGCGGTGAAATTTACTTAAATCTTCCATTGTCATACGTTTCGGGGAGAATACGTTTGTCATCGAGAGAAAACGACTCTGTCTCCGTCATGATTTCAGTAAGTCTCAGGAGTAAAGTACAAAGAGATTTATGTGGTTTAAAATGTTTTTCCCATATGTTGTGATGTATGAAGAGAATGAATGAATATGTATGCATATGTATGCAATATGTAATGTAGGCAGACAGCTTGTTTCCTATACGTGACTTATTTAAACAGCATAAATGTTGTATATGAATGATTTTGTCTCAGAGCTTTTTGATAAACAGCTGATCACTGTAACTGTAATCACTATAAACAGCTGATCACTGTAACTGTAATCACTATAAGCAGTTACCATTGTGTACATTTAAACACAGCAGAAGGACGTAGTTTGGACTTAATTTAATTTTCTTTTTGTCTTCACAGTTTGAACAAAATCAGTGAATGAATAAATAAATCATTTCAAAATAATGCTGGCACACTTTTATTTCTTAAATCATAAATGCTACGCTTTTAAATTAAAGGGTTGCAAGTGTGAAAAGACATGATGGAACCGTCTTTTGAAATCGTGTTTCTGTCCGTCAGACATTCTTTGGACTCGCAGTTGAGCTAAGCTTGACCATTAGCCTGCCACGTAGCAGGCTAGTTCTGCTGACTAAGTTACCATGGTTACTGAGCTGCAACTCATATAAGCCACTTTGATGGAACGGAACTCTCACTTAAATTAGCGAGGCTTATCGAAATAAGCCAGGCTATCCCGTTAGCCAGCTTCATGGAATACCCCCCAGACCTTAAATACACAGACTAAACTAATCAGAGAATGGGGAACAGGTGACAAGACAAGGGTAGGCTGAGAGTGATTGGCTGAAGAACACAGGGAGCAGGGCAGGGCTGACAAGACTAAATGGAGGGCAGGTGTGGAGGAGGACATGAACACACAAGGGAACAGAGCAACAGAAAACCAAAACCCAGAAAACACATCTCTCACCAAAACACCAAAAGCACAGAAAGTCCCGGTGGAGACCTTTCTCCAGCCCTCATGGGAAAGCTAGAAAGACAGGGACCTGGGAGCCAGAGGAAACAGCCGCACAAGAACCCAATGACCAGAGACTCCATGACCTCAGGCAGACAGAGACATGGTGGCTGCAGCTCAGGATCGGGGGACTGGTGTAGCTCAAGATCAGGGGACTGGCGCAGCACAGGAACAAGGGATTGCTGTGACGGTCCGGCAGGAACAAGGGAGTGCTGCGACAGTCCAGCAGGGACAAGGGAATGCTGCGACGGTCCAGCAGGAACAAGGGAGTGCTGCGCCTGGGGCATGGGCTGAGGAATGGGCTGGGGCTTGGCCTAGTAGTGAGGGGCCTGGGGCATGGGCGCCCCATGGGCTGGGGCTTAGCCTGGTAGCGAGGTGCCTTTTTTTTTTTAAACTGTAGCATTATAGTATTTTATGTTGCCATGACAACAAAGGTTGCATATAACACTACTATGGATTGTTCTGTCTGGTCCTCATCCTCATCTGTCCTATAGAGGGTGCTAAAAATACTCATCTATGTAATTTTGGGAGTCATTGGAAATAGACTTTTCCTGTCATTTCGGTATGAGAATGTGTTGAGTGTATGCACATGCATGGCTACTAGAAATGAACTTACTCTCCTTGGTTGTCATCAAGAGTTTGTTAGGAACCTCCTAATAAAAGTGATTTATCTGAGAGCCAACATAAAAAAAATCATAGCAGTAAACTAATAATAATATTGATCATTGTTTGAAAGAAAAAGTAGGGGAGATGGGGAGAGAGTGAGATGAAACTTGAACAATACTCTGGGAAAATAAAGTAATTTCAGTGGCAAAAGACAGGAAGGTAAAACAGAGCACTATAATGTATGGCTGAAATGTCAACGTTTCAAAAAGGTGTCTGAGTGAGAAATACAGAAAGGCATTCCTGATGTATAAATATATTAGCATTTTCTAAAGCTAAATGAAGATGTCACCTATCAATATCCTATTTAAATTTTCATTAGTAAACACGTGAGTTGTATATACTGCATAAAACATATATTGTATGTGTTGTATATGTATGCTTTAATGCAATCTTAGGGAATTATTAACTTTTGATCAAGCCACAGTGGCTGTTTAAATCCATTTAGTCTACTGGGCCAGCAGCTCACTTCCTGTTTAATACAAATAAAAACAGAAATCTTGTCATTGCTGTATATCAACAATCGTGTTTATTTTTTTTCCTGTAGTTGTGAAAGACTATGAATCATATTAATTTTCATGGCATGTATGTTTCCCAGGCTGGACATTACAGTACAGACAGTACAGCTAGTTAACATAATGAGCTATGAGCTACACAACTTTAAGAGGTGTTGACCATAAATTGCAGGCACTAGAAGTATCAAATCACTCCTCAATTTCAACCTTTGTACCACAGAAAAATCATACAACTTCAAAAATCAAACCAAACACCAGAATAAAACATTGGCATTGTACATTTCTGCAAACTACCGATACATTGAATCTCTTCATTTTCATCTACAATGTTGATTGTATTTTAAGCTCGTCATTTAATGCTGCATTTAATGGTTGTTATCAGTTGAATAATTGTGTTTTGTGTTGTGACAATGCTGTGGTTAGGTTTAGGCACAAAAATAACTTGGTTAGGGTTCAAAAAAGCATGCTTTAGGTTAAAATACTCAGAAAAATGGCTGCAAATGTCCCAAAGTCTTGCTAAAAAATACCCAGTTTTGTTGGTTGAAATGGGAAGCTAGAAGTGGTCTCGAACAGTGGTCTCTGCTGCTTTGATGCTTTTGCATCCTTCTGCCATGTATTCAACTTTCTAGCCAACCACCCAAAACATCTGTCTGTCATTTTATGTAATTGTTGGTGTCTGGAAGGCTGAGGTTGTCGTTTGTGTCATTGTACTGTTAAGACATTCGTGGTGCAGCTACAGAGTCCAAGACAAATTTCCCTGAGTGGGACAATAAAGTTCATCGTATCGTGTATCTCCTTCTAACCCTTCTATGTATTGTAGAAATGTTGATATCACATGTATTAAACATATTGAAACATTTTATTCTAGCAACTGGGCTGCAAAAATCAAACCAGAAGTGAAATGAAACTCATATTTACTAAACCTCTCTGAATGTTTGGAAAAAACAAGGTCTACTGCTGAAGTCTAGTGAGCCAACTGAAATGTATTGTTTAAATCTCCTTTATGTCCGATTTTAAACACAAGATATATATCATGGTACTTAAAAGGATAAATGGCAAGGATTTAATGGATTTTAGTGGGTACACTGTCCAATAGGTTTGACAGATTCACCAGCCCTTCACAGTTATGAAACCTAAGTTCTATTTCACACATTCTCACCCTCAACTGCACTGAATCATAATATACTGTAGAGCAAATGCCTCAACAACCGACAGACTGCTTCACAGTGTAAATAAAGACATAGGAAGAGGCAAAAGGGCTCCACATTTTTCAACCTGCAGTTTGAAGACTGTGACATCACACCACTACAGCTCTAATCTACTGGCGCCATAGTGGTGCATCTAGGCTGGTAGAGAGATACATAATGCCTGATAGCTGCCCTCTGTAACCCATAGTTTTTTCACTATGAGGTGTGGAAAGTTAGTGGGGCACCAAACATGCACAGATCATACAGATAATATGAGAAAGAGACAAGGTTGTTCTTGCCTGCAGGTAAATGTGTCAATGTATGTTGTATTACTCTTTCGAGTCCTAGAAGAAAGGTGCAGGCAGGGTGAGGTTGTGACCATCCTCAGGACAAGACTGATCCTTATTGACTGTGTAGAGTACATAGAGTCAGTGAAAAAACAAAGCAAAGGAGAGGGGTCAAGAGTACAGAGGACAGAACCTGCATCACACAACTGTATCTTCTGTGTTCAGGAAAGAAAACTGAAATCAAAGTCTTGATCACAAGCATTTCAGCCCAACATCTGCATCCATCTCGTACTGTGTTGTGATGAGAGATCTACTTTAGTGAGGATTGCCAACAGCAAATGAGAGCCCAGATTAGAATGAAGTGACCCAAAAATGTTAAGTCACAATTCTAATCATTGATCATATTAAATGGGAGATACATTTGAAAATTCTTTTCCTGACTACTATCTTAGCTGCAGCACTTTTACCTTAATTTCTACTACTACTTCTACTGGAAAGTGCTCATTTGATTGTGTCTCCTTAGCTTTGCCTAAATTCCCTTTCTCAATTTATTTTGAAGTGCATACTGATATGTGCTTATTCATGCTGGATCAACCCTGTTTGGGCTAGATCAAAAGTCACAGCAGGACCATTGGTGGCACAGAGAGCAGAAACACCTCATTTTCTGGTGCAAGCCTATTTAAGACAAAAACAAAACTCAGTGATTTTCTGTAAAATCTATTATCATGTGTGATGCAATGCATTTCAAAACTGATTAAGTTTTAGAAGTCTTGTGGTTTACCTCTGGTCTTAGGTGAGTCATATGATTTTTAAATGCAGATTATCTCTATGTGAACAAAAGAAACACAGTACGCATGTGCACAGCAAGGCTGTGGACGGGTTCTCTCTGCGCCCTCCTTGCTCCACTGAGCTGAGTCCAATTTGCCCTTCTTTGAATGTTTGCTGTGGGAATTCTGCTGCTGCTGGTGGTGGTCTCCCCTCGCATATATGAAGAGGTGAGTACACCTTTGATTGGCAGAAGCGATGCCTGAACTGCGACTAAAATCCCCCACCCTTAGATCCCACCTGCTGGCACGGCTTTCCTGATTGCCCGGTGGTAATTGACACATCCCTGTGTTAATTATCAAGGTGATGTGACACATGTACTCATAGAGATCAGTGAATCTGCATTGCAGACACATTCCCTGCTCAGCGTGTCAGCAAGGTGTCCTTTGGAAGCCAGCCTCTGTCTCAGGTGATTAAAGATCCTGTCATGTTACATCTTCCAGAGCCAATAATTAAAACAGAAACATAAAGCAGGGTCTAATGAACTGCAGCCTGATGATTATTTCATCAATAAATACATAGCATTCATGTCTATTTTTGTCCCAGAGTAAATGCCTTGCTTGCACTTTAGGGATATGTCAATTATTGTATGGGGCAAATAAGTCATCAAGAACAAGCATCTTAATTGTATTGGAGACCTGCAAATGTGTGTACTTGTAATCAGTCATATTATCATATGAGTTTACACTGTGTAAATAGGATGCATAGGAAAACACTGATAACTCTCATTTTAATTGAGAGCTCAAATTTGTTTTTGTCTACGTGGTTGGTAAATTCACTTTCACCTCAATCAAATCAGCATAAATTTGAGAGCTTAATTTTTGCCATTGAAGGTTTTGCAATTTGAAGTAAGTGAATTATAAGGTTTAATTAACCCCAACCCTGGTGGCTGTTATGTTCAGGGTTCAGTTTATTCATCCATAAAAACATGGAATTTGCAGTGCTCGCATCCTTCTCGTCCACCACTGATTAGAATATAAAAGAAGCATAACAATTATGAAGACGATGCCAATGCAAATATTTTCTTGTTAACCTTTTGTTATATAACCTTGAAAATACTGTCATTGTGGGGTTTAGTACAAATGAACTTTAAATTTCTAAGGTCCTCCATGTGTGAATGCAACAAAATAATAAAGTTTACAAAACAATCCCATTGTTATACCTTTGAAGGTTTGCTCAGCAGCTTGTGGCACATTATTACAATGAAAAACTTTGTGGCTCACCTTTTCCACAGGCTTTTAATGCCTTGCTTGTGTGTCAAACATCAAAACGGCATTATATTAATTTGAAAGTCAAGGCCCTTAACAATAATGACAATGTCAAATTGATGTCAGAGTGGCAGCCCTTCCCGTCTCAAAATAGATTTTCATGTTTTGGTGAGTGAGAAATGTTAATGATGTGGCCTTGGACAAATAAATGCAATTTTATGCTCAACATTTCATTCAGTGAGGGAGTGCATTATACCTCATAATTTTCAGTTCCATATTTCAGCATGAATACAATGTTACCAACCACTCCATACAGCATTGTCTCTCATTCTGCATTTAAAGTTAGGCTGACATGTTTAATTCAATGGAAGTCATTATGTGACAATAAGGTGCTGGAGAGCGGACTGGTAGACTGGTGAGTTGGCTGGTGTCAGACAGAATGACTTCCTTTCCTAATTAAGATAATTTTGTTCCCATGTTCCGTCATATTGTTCTGGAGTATTAACGCTTCTGTATAAGAAGGTCACAGCCTGCTCTACACACACTGTGGCTCATATTTTAGGGCATCATCAAGCCTCAGGCACAAAGCTAAACGCCAACCTGGATGAGCATGTCCGTTCCACTAATGATGGCAAGTCACATGGATTTTCATCCAAGGCCTCATATCTCCCTGCATTTCCTTTTAAAGGGTCAGTCTGTGCACTTCATGTAAACAAATGTGCATCCTGCAACAAATATAATGACATTAATCACACATTTTCAGCGACAGATTCAGTGGTTGACAATATTTGTTAGCTAAGAGGGTTCTGATGCTTTAATTACATACTAAAATATGGCATATGAAACATGCTTTATGGTGATGCAAGAGCAGTGACAAGCTTATATTCTAGTTAAAGCTCTTAGGGATATCAGAATAGTGGCTTAGACACAGTCAGAACAATGTATTTATTCATGAGTGACTGATTAGAGAATTAAATTTACAAATTTTATTGTAAATTTGGAAGGGATTAATGGTAATAGAGAGGGACAAGTTACTAAGTTCTGCAATATCCTTCCTTGTATTCATGGTGATATATTCACCAATTCAAAACTCTGTATTCTATCTGCAGTGCAGAAAGGACACCAAATGGAGCAAAAAAAAAAAAAAAAAAAAGGAAAGCAGGACTCTGTATAGTTGGCTCCGGTGTGTATGCTCTAAGGCTAACATGGTGGCGTGGTAAGGAGAAAAAAGATAAGGGCTGTGGTGTTTTCACACGGTTGAGGGCTGTGAGAAGGCTCAGGAGTGATATGTGGTGACAGCACAGTGCCATGCTGTTGACACAGTCTGCATCTCCTGGGTACTGAGGGCGGGATGGCCCGGGGCTTGATTATTTACAGGCCTGCGTGCCTTCAAAATGTTCTATGAGGACACCCTAAGAAACCCTCCTTTGCAAGGCCTTTTAATTGGATCAGAGCTATCATTTATTAATGGGACTGACTATATGCAAGTCTAGTTTTTTCATCCCCATGATTATTAATGGCTGCTGGATCAAAAGACTGATATGACCTGTACGATACTCTATGTCAGCTTGAAAGAGGAATACATTTCCATCACCAAATTGCAGGGGGTAGAAGGGAGAATCTGCTGTTCACACAGGCAGGGAAAGCTCGGGATTTTTGGAGTATGTTGACCCTGTAAGACATGCATGGTAATTTCTGTGAAATCCCGTAAAATATTGACTTGCACTGACTTGCATCATACAGTGAGTTTGAATGGAGGGTTAGACGGATGTTCATCTACTATTGAAAGCTCAATACAGTCAGTCTACCCCCCAAAATCTTTGGGAAATGGATTGTTTCAAAGAATTATGGGTGGAATTGTACTGCGAAAATTCACAGTGAAAGACAACTGTATATACATGTCATTTAAATCTGATATGCTTTTTATTGCACGTCAACAATTTCAAGAACTTCAACCTCGTAGGAGGTTTTGCATTTTCAGCTGATTATGTTTTTGTCATGTGAGGCCAGATGGTGTTTTAGAGAAAAGCATCAAAACAGAATGAAGAATATTAATTTTACCTACTATATGTGTTTTTTGACACTAAACTTATAACAGCTGTAGTGTTTTGGACTGCACTCAATAAATGACACATACCGTGTATCCTCCTGTATCCAATCTCCCGTAAAGTCCTAATAGGTTATTTTAAAATTCTCTGTGGCATATTCATTCATACTCATTGATTTAGAAGCTCGAGAAGTGAGAGTGCACTTGAAACATTTAACATTTAACGCTTAATGTGAGCTGAGAGAATTACCAAAATAAAATCCCTCCTTTGAACATCATTTCTTTTATAGAGATTCACTAAACACATCTGTGTCACTGTGAAACAGGATATCTATAAGAGCCTTCCTTTAAGCTGCATGTTTCAGTCTCGTCAACGTCATTCAGCGCAACAAAATGAGATGTGACATTCTCTTGACTGCTTACTTCTTCAAATTAATTATTTATAACCTGAATGGAAAAGTGTGTCAGAGTGGAATTTAATTGTTAAAGTCTCATTACGCTAAAGGTCATTTTCTTGTCACTCACTGACACTAAATTGTATGGGCATCCTCCTTAGAATCATCATCGATATGAGAATATTTCATTTTGCAAAAAATATGAGGATGGTTTTCTGTAATTGTGCAATGGTAAACTGTGATTTTGTGCTACACGTATAACATGCAATACACCACAGAGTGCGTTATCTCAAAGTGAATCAAAAGGGTATTGCAGCCATATGCACAGTATACAGTATATACTGAGGCTGGCTATGGACCAAGCATTTTCAGTTGGGATGGAAATGCATCAGTGTCAAACAGGGACCAACAAGGCGACAGCTTCCAGCCATGTGCTGTCGCTATTAGTTAAAAATGAAGAGTGCATTGAGACTGCCACTAGCCCTCTTTAGAATGCCACTGAGGATGATAACACCATACGTCAATCACTTTATGAAAGATGCATTAGGGTGACAGTCGCAACTTAAAAAGGAAAATGCAAGCGCTCATCTTTGAAAAGCAAACCCTTTTTTAAACCTGTGCTGTGTCAAGGTATTATTGTATCACAGCAGCTATGCAGCAGTATTTTTGCACTTCTGTCCCAGAGCTAACCCTTTGACACCGAATACAAGATTGGCATGGACATGTGTTTATATGTCCCTTACTATTCTGTACCCTTTTTTTGTAGCAAAGCTTGAAAGATTTTTTGCACCCTAAAGTTCAACATGATTGTTTGATGTGACAGATGTGAGAATAGAAGTGGGCGGACTTGACTGATGTTGAGATCTCAGCACTGTGCTATGATTGAGACTGGAATTACAGCTGTTGTGAAGAAAGAACCTTTGCTGACGTTTGACTGATGTGCTTTGTGTGTGTATGTGCATGTGTGTTTGTCTGGGCATGAGCACCTCTTAATGCATGTATGCAAATGTGTGTTTATACTACTAAATGACCTAAATGTAGTGAAGTTGTTGTCTAGATTACCTGTATTTTATGCAAATAAATATCTGATCACATGTATCAATAAATAACAACCTTTTTAAAAATGTGTTAACATTGTATTTTCATTTTCCCATGAGGGTGCTGTGTTGAGTGACGAGTTGAAAGAGTCAAGAGTACAACATTAATACACAATGACTGAGGGTCCTCCATGTAGTGAGGCCTTAATGTGCTAATGAGTTCAAACATGCAGTTTAACACAAGACTGTCAATCAAGCCTTTGGCATTTTGGCATCTGACAGTTGGGTCATGTGTTCCTCTGAGGGACATGAGCACTTTGCCCACATTACACTTGGCTTTCTCGCAGATTGCTGCGTTTAGTGCCAGAAGGAAAGCTTGTATTTTACACTAAAATTAACAACCATTGAAACATGTGTTAATGTCAATTACGGCTAATCAATTTGTTTTCAGTGTTTTTTGTGTTTTGTTTTTTTTTTTGCTTTGTTTTGTTTTGTTTTTTGTAATCTACTTGCCACCACGTATCATTGATATATCCAGTTCAATTGTGTTCAGCCATTCTCACCACTACGTGAAGTGATGTGTTTTTCTAGCTCTAATTTGCAATAATTGCCTTGACTCCCACCAGTTGATGTGTGCAATGAACATAATCTTTTAGTACCTTCAGAAATGAAATGAGCAGAGTTTAATTTCCAAAATATATTAAATTACCTTTTTTACAGCATTTAGACACTTTAAATTAATGAATAAACTTTTCACAGGTGTAAATATTTAAAATACATCAAACAACTATTATTTATATTCAGGCATTTCACCGGGATTGTTGGAGTATATTCTAATGATATCATATTTCACTGTCTGCTGAAGGGGAGCTACAGAGGTGTGAGATGAAGAGCTTCTTGGAAATAAGTCTGAGAATTTATAAGCCCAGTTCACCCACTTACTTCTCTTAACAGACTACAAGCCAAAACACATGGTGAGGCAGCCACGTGATTCATCAAATTTACAAGCATTTGAAGCATTTACATTGTGCTAGACTTTCAGGTTTGGCTATTGTAACAACACTGTATGAGAATACAACAATGTATATGATGATGATGATGTCAATGAGCCCAGGTATAGTTCCTCTTCTATGCATAAAGTGTTGTAAGAGATGATGCCGGGCTGTTTTGATCCATGTTGTGCCTGTTTTTGTTATCTAAATATTCTGATGTTGTCAACTCATCAAAAGATCAGCAATTGAATGAGTTATTGAGAAATTATTGGCAACAGTATATATAATGGTCTATTTAAAAAAAAAAAAAAAAAAAAAAAAAAAAAAAAAAAATATATATATATATATATATATTTCACTGGACTGGAGCTGCTGATGTGAAACATGAAAAGTCAGGAAAAATAAGTGAGAGGGACCTGAGGGAAACAGAAAGTTAAAGTTATGTGAAAAACAACAGATTGTTACATTCCTGCCCTTTTGTCCTGTTGCTGAGCAGAGAGCTCCGCTAAAGTAACTTGTCATGCATCTTTTAAACTGTATCTCTCTCACTATTTCTCTCTACTATATTCTCTCTCCCTCATTTTGTGTCTGCTAAAACAGTGCAGCAAATTTTACACCTGCTCTCCCAGACGTTACATTCCACACGCAATTTCCTCTGCAGCAGTGGTCAGTCTGCAGTGATAAATAAGATACAATGGCTATTTGTATGAATTTTTATTCCCTCCTCCCATATTTTGCATCTCTAAACAGGAATGCCTTGAAATACATATTGCATAATACATATACATATAACACATATAGCTTTTCTTCCATTTTACCCAAGCGGCAACCTCTGGGGCTGTACAATGAAGCCAATGCAGAAGTGCCAAAAACTGCAGTTCCTCGAACGGCTACTTGAGGCTGGCTACAAAAGCGAGTCATTTCCCATAGACCTCCATGTTAAAATGCCCAACTTAACAGCAGAAATAAACATGTTTACAGCCTGGTACAAAAAACAGTTTTGGTCTCTAAAGCTAATATACCCTTTCATTACGTGGGATGAATTTTTTTATAAGTCATACCGCCTCTTTGCCTGTTTTTGATTGGCTGGGAGTTAGGTAGCGTCATGCACTGCCAAGATGGCAATGGCTGGAATGGCTAATTTTGAGCTTCAAAACCTCTCTTTAGAAATGGGTGACGTCACGGTAACTATGTCCATATTTTTATACAGTCTATGATTTTACCAGTGCAAAACCTCAGTGCATTCTTCTAGTAAGTGAAGAGAGAGCAATTTGGGTATTACACATTTTAAAAGGTTCCACAAATCCTTAGTCAATATCACCCAATTTAAATATTAAGGACCATTTGGATGGGACATTTTTTGCCCATTTTTGTTGGTACCTTTGTTTGTTATTTCTATTTGGGATCAGCGTGTTCTGAGTTTTGGCACTGCACTTCCTGTCATGCTATGGGTGATATTAACGGTGAGTTAGCTGTAAGCTTTATCTTAGACCCCATTTTTTGTAGCTTGTATTTCTTTAGCTTGTTTTTCTTCCAGTCAGGCTTCATCTGTTTCACCTTCAGCTGCTAGCAGTTCCTGTTTGCTCTGTGACCATGAATGTACAGACAACAATTGCCTGGATTACTTTTGATACTGAAGAAAATGTTTGTAAACATGATGATTACAAGGCAAGATCTGACATTATGGAGCATATTTTTTATGATTTATAAGCGGGTTTATCAGATTTTATCCTCTATAAGGATCTGCCATAGCTATGTCTGGAAACACTGAGTTTTGCTGATTCCAGATATGATATACAAGATATAGGTATTCTTCAGATATGCTTGTGTAATGGATATGGGAATAAGAGGTGTGAGTTTTTGAAACAAATTGCATCAATCCACTTCAAAGTCTTTTTCCAAAAGTATTTTCCAGAGTGACCTTAAGAAGAGAACCCTAAAAACGCTTTTTTTGTTTGTTTTTTATGAAAGGAAGGTTCAAGTTTCTTCAGCAGTACAATGGGGTATTATTCATAAACTATAAGTGTGTTGTTACCACTGACAATTTTACCTCCAATTTTGTAATTGCATTCAAACAAGACAAAAGCTTTAGGAATGCAAAATAATGAACACATTGTCAGCTGGGAAGCTTCATCCACATATAAAATGCATGCACTTTTTCATAATTCATTCATACTATACTGACAATAGGATTCCAGTCCACTGAGTCATTTTCCAACAATTGGCATTACTTTATCTCTGTCATTTTCCTCAGTTGAGGTGAAAAATGAGAAGACTTCAAAAGAATATTGGTCAGAAGGCAAGTTATTCTGAGCCTATGGAAACAAAAAGAAGGAACGCAACGGCACCTCAATACTTTGCCTTGTCACAAGGGTCTTGAGAAAATGACTGAAATTTTATTTTTGGAGTCACTAACTTTTGACTTGTCAGATTCTTGCAACCTGTCATCATTTCAAATGTGTCTGTGGGCCTCCACTGCTACTGTACCTTAAAACTCTGACTCGAGTCCTGTATAATTTCCCCATCTTCCCAGCTCCCTCTGTGCTAAATTGCATTGGAAGATGGATTTTTGGCATCTGAGGCTGTCAGGTCTCAGCCATGGAAGACTTTATGCACTAGTACACCCGCTATGAAAGCGAATTCTCAAGGGATGGAGGGGTATGAGTGGTGAGTCAAGTACTGCCACTCCAGCAGGTCTTTGGGCATTTTTCTGGCTGTGATTGTATGTATTTAACAATAATTTTGATGTTGTAGATATCCGTTTTCCCCTTCTTGTCTTTCCTTTCTCTTCTAAATCTATTTCTCTTGCATTCCCTCAATCTCTCTGTGTAGCAGGTTTCATAATGATGATAGGATCTGGTCCAGCAGCAATATGAAGACCATCCTCATTCCAGATTGGACTATTATCTTCATTTTCATTACAGTTATTGCAGTGTGCATATGCATGAATTGTAAAACGTATTGTACATTATAACATGGCCTGGGTGAACACACTATTCTGATTGGCTGAAGGGTGTTCATTCATTTTCGATAACAGGACCCCTCCAAAACAACATAGCTATCACCATGGAAGGAAATTTTACTGGTCTGCTGGAAAAACAAACAAACAAAAAAAACACATCATGTCTGGCAAGTAGAGTTTATGTCTATGTCTGTACTTGGAAGTAAAGATTTTCATTGTCTTCTCAGTGTCACAGGCACAGCACTGACACAGCTGTGATAACAATGTGCAAATCCAAAGACACTGTGTTTTTTTTTTTTTTTTTTTGCCTAATCCTCCTACTTCTTCACCCTCTCCCTCCTCCTCTATGTTATTTGTGCAAATAAGGTTCTTCCCTTCTCTGCATGTTCAAATCTTAAATTTTTTTTCTCCCCCTCAGCCTCATCTGGTAAACACACCTATTCGAAAAGGGGTGGGCGAGCGCCACAGAAAGAACAAGCAAGCAAGAGGGTACGTATCAGAACGACCAAGCTGCCAATACTTGCTGACAGTTTCTTGGCAATATTAGCCCACCACTGTTTGAGAGAAAAAGCCTGCTGTTCATGCTAATGAAGCAGTGAGACAACCAAGTGGTCTCTGCGAGGTCAGAGAGCTTTTATGCTTTATTAAAAGGTTACATGCAATGCATCCATTTAGTGGTAATCACTAATTAGGCTAACCAAGATGTGGCTCATCTAATGAAATTTTAAAAATACAATACTGCAAGACACAGAATTCTGATTATTTAGGAAAAACATGATATTTTAACCTTACAATAACAAGTCTCTTCATTTCAAGCATTGATCTCAGGGAGTTTTTGATGAATTTGATTGATACTATGTTGATAAGCTGATTTTATAAATGTGGAAGATTAACTGCGTGCATAACTTGGAAAGGTAATATAATCTTATATTCTGGCAGGTAACTTATAATATCTCAGGCTGCAGTATATATCACCAAAAAAGACTTATAAACTGTTTTCTGAATGCAAGAAAATGACAAGTCATTGTATACATAGGTCATTTGGTCCCATTACCAGTAAGCACCAGTGCATAAACTACACAATTAAAAACTCCAATGAATACACAATGGAAATAAGTATTCATCTCTCATTGTGTCAAACAAACTAAACTAAACAAATACTCACATACACATCTTTTTTTTTTAGTTACAGAAACATAAAACTAACAAGCTCTTTTTTTCCCTTTTTTTGATGGGAAAAGTATACATTTAGTTTTAGCTGCTTTAAGTGGCTCATTGCCTGAAGTGGAAGTTCAGAATAGAGAAAGATGCTAGTTGGGGCTATACATATAAAATGTAGCTGTGAAGGGTTTTGTTTCAGATGTTGTTGTCTACATTACATTCGATTAATAATTGCCACAGATGCAAACTCTTCTGCACTACAAATTCTTCATCTTTGGTTGAAAACTTACTTTTGCATAAAGTAATGCTCTTAATTTGTTCACCTATACATAGAATATGTAATTTAGGAAATACACTCAAAGGCCCCTGCTCCCCACTCTAGTTTGGTCTCCCTCTGAGGGATTTTTCTCTCCATGACACACACTAACAATGATTGATGGGTAACAAAGCTTGCTGGAAAATGTCACTTTCTACTCCTCTCATGTGTGTAAAAGTGTTTGTAGGGGGAGGGAATAGTGAAGGGGTGAGGTCAGTGAGGTCAAATGGGATGTAATACGTGTTTTATGGAAATGTAGGACAAGATATACACATATAGTCATTTTTTTTCCCTGTGTGATCATTGGTCATAGAATTCATGTGAATGCATGTGAGAATACAATACATTGTGTGCCATTAAACATAGGTAGTCTTTGGCAACAGTCGGAAAGCCAGAGGTAATGGAAAATGCTTAAGTGTGGAAGGATCAGTGGCAACAGCTGTGAAATGCAAGTGAAACTACTTTCATGCCTTTTCATGCATCAACCATTTACTGCCTGCTTACCCCAAACTGACCAAAGTATACCTGCAGGGTGTTAATAGGGTTGTCGATCAATACCAATGACTCAATGATTACAGCAAGTGTTGGGATTTATTGAGAACTCCCTCTACAACCTGTGCTCTGTTTTGAAACTTAAACTCCCTGATTGCTTTGTTTATGTAGCTATGTGTGAATTGGCAAAACAATACAATATATACACTATGGCATAGTATGCCTGAATACAAATACAAACGTTTTTAAAATGATCTGTTTTTGGAGAGAAATAAAAAAAATATGCCAAATACCAGCATGCAGGTCACTTACATCGCTAGCAGATATTCTCTCCCCTGCTCCACTTTTATGTCTATCAGCAGGTCTCAACAAGAGGAGTCACATCCACCAGCTACATGACACACATTTCCTAATTTGGACATCACTCCCGGAGTTGGGGGTGTTCCCCAGAGATAAATCTGAGTAACTGAAACACGCAAAGTGCTCCCAAGGGACTCAGGATAACATGTTGTTTTCCTCCTTTCCACAATGTTAAGTTGTAAAACATAAGCAATAAAATAAAAGTGCAAAGCAATAATTGCCTTTGAAGTTCTTCTTTACATGTTACATGGTGTGCTGGCTCTATAAATAGGTCTGTCTTTATTGAGGCAATGTGTAAAGTTTTAGCTCAGTAGTCAGGGCAGTCATCTATGATCTGGGAGACTGCAGTTTGAGATCTGGTGTGGGGACCTCCTTCATAAGGTAGTTTATTCATGGACACATTTCCTAAAATTATAAGAGTAATAAAAACAAAAACTTTTAAAATTTTTAAAGCCTCTTTCAACTTTTATTCAAATACAAATACAAATAATTTTGCTGCCTCAACAAATACAGATATAAATACAAATACTGGGCCCTTTGCACATCCCTACTAATTATATTAAAGGTAGTAAGGTAATAATAGTGCATCTAAGGCTAATGAGTTGGATAACTTTTTTTTAAGAAAACATCCAGCTACATGTGCAACTTAAATCCATAGGAATAATATAACTATTTTTTTTCCCCGCTGATCCAATAACTTGGATGTTTGATGAGTCACTTTTTTCATAAATCATATAGTAAAAAACAAGACTGAAACCATGCAGGCATGTGATGCATTGGGACCAGCTTAATTCAAACAACATACAGTAAAAAACTTTTTTTTTTCCCAAGAACTGACCAGTCCAGCTCATGCTACAACAGTCTGCCTGACCAAACCAAAACTATTTTTTCTGATTACAGATGAAGAATTCTTACAGCTCTCAATCCCTTGGCACAACTTTGCTCAGGGTATTCTGGCTGCAACTGATTCATTTAGAATTAAAGTTCACGTGTTTTTTTCCCCTGAATTAATAATCTGTGCCTTTATATTACTTAATTTATTCCCTCAAATTATTAGAGTTAAATTAATACATTCCATTCATCAGTTCTTAGTCTCTGTCTTGAACAGTTTTGATAACTCTGTGAAGGTCAGAGTGGGCTGTCATTTAGGTAAGTCATCAGGTCACTGACAATCACAGGAGGCCACTTGGGTAGATATTTTGAGTTTTGCTACCAAACACAGCAGATTCTCACAGCTCTCACAAATGATGAAACATTTTGTCCTGATACCTGCAAGATTCCATAAGTGGACATCGCTGGCTGAAAAGATTTAAGTTATAGACCTTAAACACACTGGGCACACCCCACCCATTAGTGCTGATTTTCTACACAGTAAATTTAGAAGTCAATTAGTCACCCACTAATGGGCAAGGACAAGGTTTCCCTGTTACCTTAACAACTTTACTCCTGCAGTATCATCAAAGTGCATTTCAGTACATTGGGGAATATAAATACGTGGCTGCCATTCATTGTGTTCCAGTACATTTGAGCTGCACTTTACAAACATGACATGAACACACCCTTACATAACTATAATCTAACCTTATTCCTTCCCATAAAAGGCAGGCAGAATACCCCTCCCAACTCTCTTTCTCACCTTATGTTTATGTTTCATAGCAGCAAGAAAGATTAGGTTATGATATTACACAATTAGGCACATTTAAATTGATATTACAGACATTCATTCAACAGGAAATGAAGCAGTATTGCTTACTTAGACACAGAACTTCAAACCAGGATTTCTTTATAAGTGTTTTCAGTCAAACCTCAGTGTGAACCTGTGATTATTGCAATAATTAATTTCTTAATATGCATATACATATTATATGCATCATTGTTGCAATTTGTCAGGCATATTATGAAATCATAATATGCTGTCAGGACTGTGTTTTTCATTAAAAAAGGGACTGGAGGCACACTGACATTTTGTCCCTTATCAGCCTAGTGGAGGACTGGCATCGCTGGAACAAATATCAACAAAACAGCTTTCGAATTTATTAAATTTAGGTCCCAAACAACATTGTGCATGTTCACAACTGTCACACTTAAGCACTGGGGTCTGTTTTATGATATTTCTTCTTTGAAGTTAGAAAAAGTTGGGGGATTTAAAACAAGAACAATTCATGGAGTCTTTTCACCTCATCCCTAAATCACTAATTTGCATAAGAAAATATCACTTTTTGATGCTGATGCCGGCTATACCTTTAGCCACATTCAATCTACAGTCATTGCTCCCTGTGCACCCAGGAGCTGGGCATGCCATTGTGCCTTCAGTATGCCCATCTATGTGTGCAGTAAACACAGAAAATCATTAAATGATCAGGAAAAATCTGAATACTCTATATAAAGAGCAGATGTCTAGGGTTATTGTACCTTATAAGGGCAGCACAGTGGCTCAGTGGTTTGCACTGTTGCTTCTTCTTCTTCTTGTTCATCTTCTTCTATTCTATCCATATAGACAGATTTGAGGTCTAACATTTTGTGCTGTATATTTGCATCACAAGCATGGAGGTTTTATAGTGTTGTGAAAAGGGAAAAAAAAGTGTTCCAATGACAATGAGAAAAATCTACAGTGCTGAGCTGCAAAACACATATTACTGGTGACAATTGGGGCCATTAGACTGCCATTGGCCCAATGCAGTTTTAATCCAACCACTGCATTCAGTTAGTTGGTAGTTAGTTTATTAAAGAAAAGAACAAATGAAAAAAAAACTGTTGTATTCTCTAGATCTCTAAGGGTCATCAGTGCTCTGTACATTTACTACATTCACTATACCAAATGCTAAATACTAAATCACTCTGAAAAGTGAATGTAGCATTTCCAGGAATTCTATGGCAGATTTACAGTCAGTATCGTTGATGTGGATAGTAAAATCACCCAGGAGGAGGATAGCAGGTGAAATGGCACATAGCTGGGTCAGAAACTTAGAAAGGTCAGAGAGAAAGGAGGGGTTTGGCTAGGGGGGAGTGGTGACTCCCACTCCTTTGGTCACGGCAGTGACCAAAGGAGTGAGACCAGAGAGTTTGAAGGCAAGAAATGGTGGTTGTTTCAATGTCCTTCCTGTAAACAACAGCAACACCACCTCACTGCCCTTCAAGCCACAGTTTATCAATGTATGTGAATCTTGTGGTTGTGATCTGGTTTAGTGAGAAATAATTCAGGGGTTTATGTCAGGTTGTGTTGAGGAAAATCAGTCTCAGGTGATATTGCTTTGTGATTGGATGTGAGGACTGAGGAAAGGGACAGAGATTGAACAGATTTACATGTTTGTTGTGGCGATGTAGTGAGGAAGTCAGGGCATGACAGGGCCACAGGGATGGGATGGAGTTTATGGATGTGAACTTCTAAGAAAACATACAGGCTCAGGAGGTAGAGTGGGTCAGCTGTTCCATCAGTGTGTGAATGATTAGATTCCTCTGATGGGCAGGTTGGGATCTTGCATGGTAGCCCTTGTACCCATTCAGTGTATGAATGTGTGTGAATGGGTGAATGTGTCTCATAGTGTAAAAAGTGCTCTGAGTGGTTGAAAGACTAGAAAAGCACTATACAAGTACATTTACCATTTACAGGCAGAGCCTATGTGTAGAGGATGACAGCTGTGAAGTATTGCGGCTTCTTTGAGAATGTCCATTCAGATGCAGATGATTATTGAGGTTGTGAAAATCTAAGGTGGAGCACAACAGCAGCATGGTCTGGTTAGAGAGTTTTAGCATAAAACTAGCATTAGTCTGTGACCAAGAGCTGGATTTCCAAGGAAGGAGAGGCAATGTGCACCCTAGGAGAATCCACAAGATAATCCACATCATAACAAGAGTAGGACACCATCAGGGCTATGAGGAGGAGAAGAAACCTGGAGAGGCTACCAGCCTGATTGGCCTTATGATCCTGCTTGGAGTGTGGAGGTCAACCTGTTGCAGTAGTGACTAGCAGAGAGGAACAAAGCTGATAAAACTGATTTTTCTTAAAAGTTTGAATCCTGCATTTTAGGTTAACTAGCTTGCAATCTTCTCCTTTGCTGCTTGTTTGGCATAATACCACCATTATAGATCAGCTGAATAGTGTTGTTGGAATGTGTATCACATTACCATCGTGTGCATCCTCAAGTTTAACAAAAGGGTGACCCATTTATAAAAAATTGCTCCATAGCGCTACTTGAGGACAAAAACTCAACAGGGTACCTTTAACTGGTCAGCTTTACTACAGATATGCACAGTCTATCCCCAGTTCACTGAGAACAGTGAGGCTTGGCTGTATTCACTCTGTCTGTCAGCTCTTAAATCAAGAGACTCCCCAGTATTGGTAGTCTTACAGGGCCACCAGGGTGATTTCAAAAGCATCGGTCTCCACAATGGTTATCTTGAACCAGTGAAGCAGAGAAAGAGAGAAAGGTTTCAATTCTATCTCTTCTCACCTAGAACTCCAAAGAATGAGGCAATTTTAGTTCCCCATGGAAATATGCTGATGACGTACTATCTGGCTTTGCTGTATATATATTTGTAGCTGACACTGATTTATTTCCTCTAATAAAAGCCTTTTGTGAATTTATGTTACAAATGTGTTATTCTGACAAAATCTTTGAGGTATATTTTCAATTACAATTGCATCTGGAAAAAGAAAACTTAACTGTGCTCAGAAGTAGCAAAATTGAGCTTTTAGATGATAGCAACTTTAATTATTTAAATACTCAGGCCATTACTTTATTTGTTATGAATGATGCACTTCACACTCTGTACAACTACCTGCAAGAACTACCCATCAAATTTATATCAGGCAACTCAGCTGTGTTCATGCAGTATTTATTGTCTAATTCATGTGAATCTGTTAGATCGGCAATATTTGCTTGGCCTCTGGCCTTGCCTGCTGCAATGTTCTGTGCTCAATAGAAAATGCACCAGGAGCTAAGGATATTTGCCTAGTAGCATGCCCATGGCATATAACTGCATAAGCCTCTGCCAAACCAAAACAATATGCAGACATTTTGTTTTCCTGGGGAAAAAAAAGTTTATTACCTTTTCAGAGAGCTGAGTTTTGAGCCTCCAAGAGATGTGTTTGATACATGCAAAGACATTTTATGTCTGCACATTAAATTGTGAATAAAGTAATTTAAAGGGATATTATTAAAATAGGTATTAAATAAGAGTTTCACTGAAATTACCTGGAATAGAATGAGAACTCATAACTGACACTCAAAAGTTGAGCTTTATCTGCTGAATGTGGATTTCTCCTTCAACACCCTGTCCCTAGAAAAACTCCAGATGTAAGGTGCAGTTACTATATTAGTCAGAATTTGTTCGACTTCTGCCAGGTTTTAAGCAAAATCCCAATGGGATTGGCTTAGCTTTCATGACATGATTTTGCCTCACTTTCTCTCTTATGTTTCAAAGAGGATTACATGCCATAGACATTAATGCCATAAAATACTTTTTTTTAGTATAAAGGTGACTTCTACCAAAGTTAGTCTTTTTGTGAATTCAGCTTTTACAATTAAATTGCTAAAGATGAGCATGCCACTATGACACATCATCAATATATCAAATTAAAAAGAATGTGTAAATGTAGACTAAAGAATTTGGAGTGTGGTGTGAAACCTTTGTTATTGTGGATTACCATAAATTTCCAACTCAAACCCACATTGTCACTGACTCTAACAAAGCTCTAACTCTGGGGAATATTTTAGGGCTATAGATGTCAATAATTCACTTTACCGTGTTCATACTTGATATTTATGTGAGAAGACTTTTAGGTGTTATAAGACCCAACAAATCAGTCAAATAATAAATCACTGACACCTGTTATTTTGCAATGAAGCTATTACTTAAACAAGAAAAAAAAATGTAAATTAGTTATTCACAGAAATGAATGGCACATTATGGTGGATGGCTTCAATAATAGGCAATTTGGATTGAAACAACTATGAATCTAATACTTCACCTTGATCGTCACCCTGTTGACCACTGTTTTTTTTTTTAGCCTATTTAATGTCTTTAATTTGTAATATTTAAAGTTTCTGTCTTGATCTTTGAATGTAAAAGTGTGCTTGTTGTGTATATTACACAATTATGCAGGGGTCTTATTTACAGAATTGTAGAAAAATAAGTCAGAGTGTGCATGCCATCTTTATGGTCATCAATAAATCTCATTAGAGTATAAGTGCAATGAGAGACACTGTCTCTTTCAAGAAACCTGAAAATGACCTGAAATATACCCAGATTTTAATGAATACTCTGATTGGTCAACAATACATACAGTTAAAGAGGTGTCCTGCATTGCACAGTGGAGGAAAGAGTGGGGAAGAATGATTGCCTTGGTGACTGGCAACAGCAAGGTATTCTGGGGTAAGATGACAATGATGTGTTTTTTTGCCACTTCGCTCTTGTCTCTTGATCTCAAACATGCAAATTATTCTTTCACACTATTAAAGTTAAGTGGGTAAGATGAGCAAAAAGCGAGGGATTTGGTCTGTCATGGTTGAGCGAGTGAGCGAGCAAGGCAGACGCTGAGACAGAGGTTGGGAATACAAACTAGATGCTTATGCTTCGCACATGATGGCCAACAAGAAATGGGTGTTAGTACGCATGTCGGCCAGGGCCACACTGCCTCAACCTAATGAAAACTGGCTGAGCATAGAGAAACAGTGACAAATTAAATGGGCCATCAAAAGCATTGCTCGCATTAGAAAGACAGAGCAAGCATTTCCTGATGGAATTAAAATCATTGCACTTAATCTTTAACTGCCACCTAAACAGCATTTCTTGTTGGACAACAGCACTCTAACATGTAACAGGGCTGAAATGAGGAGGTAGAATTAAACCTGCAGTGCGGAACTTTTACATATAAATGACCATCAGTTACATTCAAGCCCTTGCCAAATGAGTTCCCACAATGCTGATTAAGCCTATCACCACCAAATGAATCTCTCTTTATTTCACAGTATACAGAGTTTTTAAATCTCATGTTGGGAGGGACATTCTCATGCTGGCTGTCTGAATGCGCACCTAGAGACTTCCACCGGACGAGCCGACTAACTTCCTATTAGCTCTCTGCTAATTTGAATGTGGATAAAATAATTGACTTGTGCATCTCTTCTAGACTTTCCAAATGTTATCAGACCAAATGGATCAAATTTTGATGGTGAAATGAATCATTTCACAGGGGTGGTGTGACACTCAAAACAATTTATCCACCGTTTTACAGCCACAACAGTAGGCTACAGCATGGCCAATGACATAAGCATGTGTTTACAGTGTTTTTGTAATTACTGTAAGTCCCACATTCAAGCTTTAAATAAAAGCGATATTGGTAGATAGATAGATAGATAGATAGATAGATAGATAGATAGATAGATAGATAGATAGATACTTTGTTGCCACCCTGTTTTACCTATTTCATATCACACAATGACTTGGATTGACTTAAAATGGGATCAGATAATACAGGACCACATAATCCCCACTTTAACAGCTATCTCTGTCGTCACACACTATAAATTTTCCATTTTAACAGAGTAACAGATGGTCAACATGTCGTTGTCAGATGCCTTTCTCTTTTTTTCCTTTTTTGCACATGACATACACTGTATGGCTGAACGGATGGATGGATGAGATAGATTGGTGGGTGGACTGGTGGGTGTGCAGTTAGGTTAGAGGAACACACTTGACTGGTGACATTTACTTTGCTATTCTGCAGAGTGACGTGGTGAGAAATAAGTGGGCAGTGTAAAAAGAAAGTGACAGCATCAAATGACCAATCCTCTCCTCCTATCCCAATATATGTGTTTCTGAGTGATGAGTGAAACTAGAGTAGAGAGCTGCTGACACCCAAGAAATGATCTCTCAAATAACATTCAAGAATGATGGTATTAGGTGTGCAAGAGGCAAGGCTAAGGCTATCCTGAGATACACATTTACACTTTGGTTTAAAAAATAAATTATTGATTCACCACACAGACGCTGGACATGTTCACAGAAAATAAAATAACATATGATTTTTAATAGGAAATAGAGCAATGCCCTGCACAGGATCAGCCAGTGGAGGTTTCAATGGAAATATATATGACAAAAGCTGTTGAAAGGGCTTCATCTGAAGATGTTTGGGGCTGTTGTCCACTGACAGTAGCTTTTAGCTTAATCAGACAACATAAGCACCATAAAAAGGGGGGGGGGGGGCTTCATTTATCACTGTGGACTTTATTTGTGTACAACATTAGTTAGTAGTGAGGAATTCAAATGGAACATAAAACACATGCAGTCTGGTAAAAAAAAGAAACAAAAAACAAACATGCCATATGTTTTTTGTCTGCCTCTTAAATAGATGTTGAACATTTTCTGCAGTTATGAAAGTTTTTTTTTCTTTCTTATTGAATTACTCTTAACAATAAAACATATTTAGACAGTCTTGTGAAGGATTCCAATCAAGTGTTGCTGACTCCACTTCAGTACTAATTGTTAACATTAAAACATAATTAAAAAGTGACGATCAAGCAGAGACGCAAACAAGCTCTGCTTCGCTAATTTCAAAGTTAAACAATAATGTAATCCCTGAAGTATCACAGTTTGTATATGACTGTTTTAGGGCAAAATTGCTAATGAGCAGAATGACAGTACACTTGTTTTGCTTTGTATTCATATATGGTTATACCGTAGAATAGTAATTAAGAGCTAGCTAAAGGTGGAGGAAATACATAAGATAAAAAAGGACAATGTGTCAGACTGCCAATGAAAATGAAACAGAAAATTGCTATTATGTCTAAAGTTTAAACATTTGCATAAATCGTTAAGTGATTTTTTGCATTTAATTTCCCACATTACAGAAGAAAAGATATTCTTATATTCTTTTCCCAAGGGAAGATGTCTCCTGTACATTAGCATGTGAGGTGCCTGGCCCTTGTTGCGTACCATCTTCACTCTATCAATACATATTCATCAGCATCAGAGAGCCATTCATTTGCCAGATTGGAAAATGGGCAGTGAAGAGAGCTTGACATTCACTTTGTGCTGAATTGTTCTCACTTGACACCTAACTTGCTGATTGATGAGAAATATTATGGCCTGGAGGAAAAGCAAAGTGAAAGATGAATGACTCTAATGCTGGAGCTCTCGTCACATCTAAGAACCACAACTTTTTATTAATATTTTGTTTGGGCCTGAACCTATCCATCCCTGTTTATGTTACACAAGTAGGATTGGATCTGTCATATCAGGTATTTACCTGCATTTGTCTCGTGGCTCTCCAGTGTGTTTGTGTGTGCTGTGTGTGTGAGTCTGTGGGGATGCATGTGTGTGTGCCTGCACTGAACCAATGTATTTAAATTGGTCTTGTGTCCTCATATTAACTGGTTGGAGGTTATAATGTCAGCTAAGTATTATTCTACAAGTGTGCTACAGGAGATTCAGATGATTCACTAGGAACACGTGTCGTTAGGGACATGTTCTACACTGCACTGTGAAAAATACAGAGGAAGCTAACAAAGTGCTCATACAGTAGAGGTTGCCTTTCAATGTAATATAAAGCAACCATGAGGCTGAATGGCTTTAAAATTACTTTGATTCTACACATGGTCTAAAACGTGGTCAAATGCACTTTCAAGGTCAGGAGGACTGAAAAAAATACAGGAAATAAGCATTAGTAACTCACATGATAAATATCAGTAAATAACCATTTTGAACTGTAAAAAAACAAAAACAAGACTAAGGTGGATATTTATTAAGCCTGTCACAAATTACTGTGAGTGGCACAAACTTTTGTGCAACTATACTTTTTTAATTTAGCAGGGTATTTACTAAAACTACACATGTAAATGAACACATCTGCTATCCATCTGATATGCATAAAGTACCACTAACTAAGAGCTGATGTCAGGCTGTCGGGTGTTGCGCACATCTGGAAAGCAGTGGAGTGCACACAGAAGTTTTTTTTTTCTGCTCTTGAACTTGGAATATTGGCTGAGGTGTATGTGAGACATTTTGACCTGATGATGGCGTAAATAGTAATGGATCGCCAAAGTGATCGCCATTCATCCTGAGGGGGACATGAATGTGTGTACCAAATTTCATGGCGATCCATTCAATAGTTGTTAAGATATTTCACTCAATTATGAAATTTCAATCTCAAGGAGGCACTAGAGGGAAAGTCACAAGATTGCTGAAAGTCAGTAGGATTCCTTTGGGTACCATGGAAATATGTACCAAATTTCATAGCAATCTATCCATTTTTTTGGTCAGGACATTTCAGTAAACACAGAAAATGTCAACCCTGCAGATGGTCCCAGTTTTGTCCTCCTGGGACCATGAATGTCAATGATAGGCAATCTATGGTATAGTTTTTGAGATATTTTAGTCTGGAGCAAAGTTATGGATCAACAGACTGACATTGCCATCCCTAGAGCCATAACCGTGCAATGGCTAAAAATCACACTGATTGTGCAAGTGTTGGTGGACAGAACAGCACTAAGAACTGCACTTACAAGCATCTAGAGGTCTTTAAACAATGATTGACAAATTCACGTAAATATTTTAAACATGTCAGTATCCTATTCCTCTGTCTTCTGTAATACCTTCTTTGTCATTTCAAGGAGGACATCTGCTTAACTTTTTTTTATCACATGATTATGATGTAATTAAACTGTACTGAGTAAATATCTGTCAATGGATTCATCAAATAAACTATACCTGCAATGGCTGGATGCGTCTCCTCACATAGAATCACAATAGAATATGCTGTAAAAACTAGAATACTAAAAGCCCGTAGAATAGATCTGACTGTGGTGAAGATGATAGTTTCTGTGTGTGGGTAAAAATTTAAGTGCTGAGAATGATGGACCGGTTTGCCTGACTAGTGATAGTAAATCATTGCTATTCTTCTCAAGGCTTTATATCAATTTAGGGTGGCTTTCTTTTTCCCTCCCATGCTGATCTGCTTTGACTACCCTGTGTTCACACCATTTTGATCTGTTTCAGGGGTATTTTTCTGTGGACTATGAAATACAATGCCTGAACACAATTTTAGGGGAACTGTACTCATACGAAGTTACTGCCCCTTCTGCACAATCATATCAATAGTTGGAAATCCTAAAAGTCTTTATATAATGTGTCTCCTTTTCCTAGTCTCTATTCTCTCCTTTGAGATGGGTGTAGATTTAAAAAGGAGAATCAATAAGAGGCTGTTACCTGGATTCACCTCACTAGAGTACTTTGCATGAAGTAAATCTAGTAAATGTGTTATAAATTCATTTTTTTATTTGCATTGCACATTGCTAATTAAAAACTCAATTTGCCACCTCTAGGATTTGATTTAAATCACAATATACCATCACATCAACTGTAAAAATCGAACATTTGCTGCAGGCTGTGTGTGTGCTCAGTTGTTTTTTCTGATCAAAAACAGCTCCATTATTCTTGCCCAAGATGCACTGGAGAGAATCACGTTGTATAGGTTGCTACAAATCACCACAAACGACCCAGTCGGCACATTCACATGTGAATATTTGACAGCTCAATGAATATAATGTGAAAGGGATGGAGTACAAAAGAGGGTATGCATTACTATATCAGGGGGCATGTTCTTCCTGTTCATTTTTAATTTCACGGGCATTTTCTGAACTTTCAAGGGTATTTTTTCCCCCTGTGCCCCTGTTAATTTCAGACCCTGCCAATAAAATCTAAATTGTGATTCATCCCATCTTTCTCACAACTACTGTCAGACCCTCTCATGCCCCATGCCAAGATTTAAGCCATGGAAAAGGTCAAGTGTCTGGATCATTGTCATTGATAGACTTGTTAGCCCAAAATTGATTGGCAGATTGACTATTGATTTGTTAATGTCAAGAAGAGGTTTTGCATTATATTTTCAAGCACATGTTCATTTTAATTTTTTATGCTTCTCTTGACAAAACTGTTAAGTGTTTGTGTTTTTTTTTCTTTTTTATTTGAGACTGGGATTTGTGGGAGTAACGCCCATTATCTCACAGTGGTGGTGTTGGGGATATAACATTCAAAAGGTCACTGTAAGCTTTACAGTCAGTAGGGTGGCATATAGCGATGAGGGAATATCCTATAATCAGCCCTGTATCCTGCCCTGCTTAAGTGTATTGAGTAAGACACTGAGTCCTTCCCAACTACAGGGGCATGGCTTTACGTCTGACCCTGTTCTCTGACCTCTGACCTCCCTGTGGAGAAGGACAAGAACAAATTTCACACGAGAGAATCAAAACAAAGCAGTGAAGGGAAGAGGTCACTTTCTGCAGCACTGTTATTGTTCCACTCACACTTAAATCAGGTCAAACTAAAGTTTCACTCAAAAAATTTCCTTGGGGTACAAGTGAAGTGAGTTTTCTGAAGTGGAACCCTGCATGTCAGCCACTTCTGTCAGTATACCATTATTTGCACTGTGGCTTTGTTGTTGTGTGTCATGCAAGAAAAAAATACAATAGCGCTTAGTTCAGGCCAAACGAGGACTATAAATCTTATCTCACACAAAAAAAGAAGCAAAAAGTTTTGTTTTTTTTGCCTTCAACTATCTACTTTGATGTACTGGGAGTTAGTAATCAGAAGGCTGATTAGAGCCCCCAATTTCAGAATCACAGGTCAGGCTGACATTGCTCGATGTAATTGCTCAGAGCAGAGTGAATACCAACAGCTAGTGTCTGCTTTAAAAGATTGACCAAATATTTGCTCATATAGTGTTTTAGTTTTGAATGAACAGGACAGACCAATGATATACAAAACCAAATCCATTTTGCTTTGAGGTTTTTGTATGTTTGAGCATTCATCAGAGAAATAGCAGTCTGCAATTTGGGTTTACAGATGGAGCTAGAAGGCACCAGCCAGCAAAAGAGCTATGGTAAAGCACAGATTAAATTATGTGAATACTGCATTTTATCCTTGATTGGCCTAATTATCAAAGAACCAACAACAACTCAGCTTTCAAGCTCAGTGATGACAACACAGTGATAAAGTCAATGCAATTAAAAGCTGTAATTCTATTTTCTGTGGTTTTGTTTTATTATTAATATCCCTACAGTAAGACTTGTAGGAATTAAGTGAGTTAGAGGAACAGAAGTGGCTTAATGGGTTGAGCCCAGAGTATTGTTGTATGCTAATGTGCATACAGTAAGTTTTACACAGAAATATACAGTATAAGCTTACATTTGAATTTGAACTCTTTTTAAACCCCTGCTTTCTCTCCAGTAATCTGTTTGAGACCTATAATGAAAGCATGGGCACGCTCCAATGAGTTTGTTGAATCTGTATAAGATAAGTTGAGTTTGTATAGTCCCTCGTCTGTATAGTCCGTGTGCATAAAACAACTGAGATGGATCAGTGAAAACTAGTATAGCATTTTAACCGCAACAATGCTGACTGAAATAGTATCAGTTGTTTGAATTATCATATCTCCAAGGCGCCAGGTCATGTGTGCAGAGGCATGTTGACACACTGTAGTGTTATATTTCACAGATCACAAAAATGTGTATTTTATTTTGTTTTATGAACTCACGGTATGTGAAGGCAAGGTAACACATTACTACTAAAGCAGAAATTTCTCCAAATTCAGAGAAGATAAATATCTCAGGCTCTCCACAGGCTTTGAAAATCCTTGAAAGTGTGTAGATTTGAGAAGAAAAAAAAACCAAACTAAAACCTTAAAGCTTTTGAAAATAAATGGATGTCCTTGGAAGTACTTGATTTTTTCATCAAGCACTTAAATTCCTAAATATGCCTCAGCTCTCTGGACCTCTCTTCTTTCTAAGATCATCACTTCACATCCTGAGGAAATTCTGTGATGGATATTTGATGTAGCAGAAGTTTTAAAATGAATGATTTTAGCTAGATTCCAGGATGATGAGTGAAAAAATGAGACCCCATGATGTCCTGCTGTGCTTCAAAATATGGCAACTCTGAGTCCTTGAGCTCCTAGAGACAAGACCTTGATTATTACTGAGAGACCAAAATGTTATGTCCAGGTGACAAGGAGAACCTTGGAATCAGCCCAGATGAACACTGGAATGCTACAATCCAATTCCACCACAATTCTTCTTCACCATATATTTAGAATGCGAGGACTTTCATAACAACATGGCCAGAGGCAAACAACAAGATACCACAGCTTGCTAAATTCATATCTTTCAACAAAATGCACAAAAGATGGTTGGATTTCCATTGCCTTCTATTTTATCACAAATAATAAATAATTTATCAATGCATTGGCTCGTTATCTCAAAGGAATCATTATAGTGATGAATTACTTACCATGTGGCTTTATGTGCACAGGTGTAGCCTAGAGCTTTGACCTTGTAAAACACAGTTGACGCAGTGCTGATGCCAAATGTTACCTTGAAAAAATAGGAAAGCATGCAAATGAATAGTGTCTTGATAAACTGTGAACATTATGATTCAACATTTGTATAAATAAGATTATGCAGCATTATGTTTTAGAGAGATTTTTTTTCAGGAATTAAGATAATTATATAAAATGTTAAATATTTGTATTTTTAATGACTTTGCCATTTTTACTGTTTTGCATGGGTGAAATGCTATGCCAGCATCACATGGTGGAACTTTTTGTGTCCAGCAGCACATGCCCTACATACAAGTAATGTGACACAACTTTAATCTCTCTAAATATTTTTTAGAAATAAGAAGAAAATAAGTTGTTTCAGCTGATGCCCCAGAACAACATATGTTTATGTTTGAATGGCAAAAACCTTCGTTTTTAGTAATCATGTCAGGAGCAAAGTCAGAAAATCAAGTAACATTATAAAAGACAGATAAGTTGTATTTGTGCCTGTACCTAACCAAAAACTTTATTTCCAACAGTGATTGGTTTTGGAAGGCACAGACAAATGACATCATCCTACCGTAGGGGCCATAGGGTGGTTTTTGAGTGCATAGAGCCCTGGGCATGATGTAGTTCATTTTTTTATGGGACATAGTTTCACAATGCATACTTAAATATTCATACCAAGTTGCTAACATTATTATCTGCTTTGGCTCCTATGTTTATGATTAAATTGCCAGTAACTCAGTAACTACAACTATACAATACCAGTCAAAATTCTGACACACTATCAATGTGTAGCAGGCTCAGTTAAATTCAAATAAAAACTTAAAGAGAAGTGACTTTTTTCATTACTGTAATGATTCTGATTTTTGTGTCTTATATTTTTTAAAAACTGTAATTTCACTTTTTCTTAAGTATGTTTATTTTAAGGTATTTTACTTCACTACAATTCAAATTGCTTCTGTTACAGAGTAGGCTTGATAGAGGTTATGCTGCGTAGGAGTATAAATGATTGCAATCAACATTATAATATGTACCAATCTTTCCTGTTATGATTAATATAATATAAATTAGTTATTTACTGGGTAAGTTAACTTTAAAGAGAAAAAGTAATTAATTATTAGTGACACGGGGTACCGCACGAGTCACTACGCTCCATAGCTATGCAATAGCAATGGAGCGTCACTATTCGCCCGAGTCACTATTGTTATTTGTCATGTTTCTTCCACTTCTTATTATTCCTCTTCCGTACAAAATTTCGGCGCGTAACTTGTCCCACAGCTTTGAGAAAACCCATGCGAATTATACATCAAAACGTGCGGCTTGTTCGAGAATGGTGTGCTATGACTTTTGGCGAAGAAATTTTTTGCGACTTATGTCGCGAAAAATTTCAATTTTTCAACTGCGAGAAATTTCCCATAGGAAATGAATGGGGAGGGGTCAAAAAACATCCACATTTTAGGGGCAATTTCAAGCTTCAACTACTTCGCAATACTTTGAGCTACAGACTTCATTCAAACTTTAAAATGTTCACAAAGTTGTTGGCTATTAAACTTGTATTCAACTTTTTGAGTATCTTTTATACTTTTTGACCTGTGACTTTTAAAGTTTCATGTGCAATTTTAGATAAATTTTGAGTTTAACATTAGTGTGTATTGCTGGAATGTTCAGAGCTAGAGTGCGTGATGTCATCGCTTAGAGTGGAAGAAGCTGTTTAAATTTTTCTGAAAAATTTCTGGATAAATCGTCCTTTCAGCCACATATTTTGGTCTACACAAATAATTTTTCCACAGTAGTACGCACACTTGTGCTCTGTCATTTAAATCACCAACCGTAGCTCAGACACAAACAGAATTTGAACTGTCAGCCTTTTTGTGAAGGGTGTCCCATAGACTCCCATATTAATTAAGGAGATTTCAGGAGGAGAGTTGACTTTTTTCTCTCGCTCTCCTGTCAACATTTTTGAGTCTAGGGACTTGAAGATCACCAATATTGTGCAGAAAGATCTTGCGGTGGTCCTGGTCTGCTCAGACTTCTGATAGGACTTACGGTTCCTTCACAAAAATGCCTTTTTTGACAGGCTCACGGAGCTAACAATTTTAGCTACTTTGACAAATTTACACACCAACACACACACACAAGCGTACAAGCATGCATGGGTTGCCATGGGGAGCAGAGTAAATCTCTGTGTATGTGTGTGGGATTGCGTGTGGGCGTGCCTGCTGGCGTGCGTGTGAGTGTCCGGGCGTGTGCGAAGCTATGTGCATGGAGCTAAGTGCGCTAGCTAATCTGCCTGAATCAGAGGGCGCTGCACCAACCACAAAGTCATCAGTCATCTGATTGAGGTATGTGAATATTTTTCTCTTCGACTTTGTTATCTTAGTAGCATTAGCCTACATTATTCTTGAATCTAGACATTATTCTCTCATATTTTTGGGAATGAATTATTAATATGTACAAAAAATATACAGTTGGTGCTGAGCAAGAACACTATAACGTTACATGTAGCTGAACTGTGACTCAGTGTGCTGTCAAAGTCCATTAAAGTTCTGTGTTTGTGTCACGTTCAGAGTGATGTGAAAAGTGTTTGAGGACATCATTAATATGATTTGTATCGAGATAGACGTCTCTGTTTAAAAGTAAGGTCTGTTTTGTTTACATTAACTGAAAATAGCCGCGCTATATAGCAGCGCCAGACTCCTTTGAAAAAAACAAACATTTAAGATGGTAACGTAATGGGAGGTGCTGCTGTAGCGCAGCTAGCTGCTTAGTCTGTGTGTGTGACTGGGTGAGTTTCAGCGGTTGAAGAAGTTATCAGATCCCTTCATGAAGCAAAGTACCTCACATTAACGCCAAAAAAGAGACTGTGTGGTAGATCTGTGCTCTGCTAAGTAAATTTAGTCTTTCTGTCAAAGGAGTCTGGTGTATTTGAACGGCAGTGAGGCTCACTGGCCAAACAGGTAGATGCGATATCACAGATTAAAACTGACCTTCGTGCTGTAAATACTGTTAGTGTAGTAACGTAATGCTGTTGGTTGAAGAAGTATTCAGATTATTTTCTTACAAGTAAAAGTCCACTATGAGAAATTCTATTTGGGTGAGATAAAAAAAACAACCTTCTTTTACTGTTCATATAAACACTCGACTTAAAATTACACACCCAGAGAACTACGTATATATTGTTTCATATCTATATTATACTATCTATTGGACTATATACATACAGTCAAGCCTGAAATGATTCATACCCCTTGCGCAAATTTTGTCTTTAAGTTACTTTTATTCAAGCATATTATTTTGACTGGAAAATCCTCCTCCTAAAGTCTTTCATTTTGTCCATGTAAAAGGTTTTTATGGGGCAGTTTCTCTAATCACATTTGAGGGTGAAAGGGCAGATTGTCATATAAATAAACACATGAAAAACAACTGTTGGTCTAAGGTGTGTTCTGTTTCAATATTTGAAATGTATTAAGAAATGTATTCATAATGTACAGGTGTGCTCCTGATGATGTAGAAAACACGTAAATTATATTTATTATGTACATGTTGTGACTCCACATCATGACTTAAAAGTCAATGTAATATATAGTATTATTAGAATTATATATATGTTTATATATATTTTCATGTTTCAAACACATTAAGTGTAATTATTGATCAGCACTAATAATTAACGGCCATACCACTGAAATCATAACAGAGCATCAATGACACAAATACCATCAGCTCCTCCCTGATAAGTGTTCCCCATCAGCTGCTGGGGCTCCCTCACACATGACCCACCGGCATCGGCCCGTGTCACTGTCAAAATTTCTGCTGCAGGAATTTTCTAGTTTTCTTCTATTATCTCTGTTCTGAAGATGACATGGTATGAAAATCGGTCAGATTTATTCACATTGATGGGAACTTTTTGTTTACAGAGGAAACATCCATTAAATCTGAAGGCCTACACTGACTTTGTAGCAGCACAAAGTGAACCCTGAAGACAGACCACGGACCAGCAAATGTCCCAAGCAAGCAAACAATGATATCTGACGTGACAGACATGTACCACAGCAGACAGTTGACAAGCTTATGATCAACTTTATTTGTGAGGGTCTTCATCCTCTTCTGATTGTCAAAGAACCTGCATTAAAAAATCTTATATCAACACTGAATCCTAAATGCAAGGTCATTTCTAGACCCACTCTTCAAGCCAAAATACTGGAAGTTGGCACTTGAACAAAGGTAAATTGTGTAATTATATAACATTATAGTAGAGTCAGCTATGTTGCCAACACTGCTGATTGTAAGACAGTGCACCACAGCAGTTACATTGGTGTCACTGCCCACTGGATAGATGAAGAAACACTGGAAAAACTGCTGCACTTGTCTGCAAGAGGTTGAGAGGGTCCCACACCTTTGATGTTCTAGCAGATGCCCTTAATGACATTCACTCACAGTACAAGATAAGAGGGAAGGTGGTGAGAACCACGACTGACACCGGTTCAGGCTTTATTAAAGCATTCAGTGTGTTTTGTAATCAGGGTCAGTCTGAGAAAGCAGAGTTGGATCAAGATTCTTCTGAAGAGCCCCAAGCAGACTACCAGGGTACATTCAGCATCTTGGAAGAAGACAGTGGTCTTGAATACTAACATCCTCCACATCAAAGATGCGTGGCCCACCTTTTAAACTTAGTTGCCACAACAGATGCTGCCCAGGCAGAAGGGAAGAATGATACAAATGGCTATCACGTGCAGCCTTTGGAAAATTTCTAGCAATGTGGAGCAAAACAGGCTGGTCATATACAGCTACAGAAATTGTTGAAGATGAATGCAAGCTCCAGTTCATCTGGCCAAATCAGACTCGGTGAAACTTAACATGTATGGCTGTAGAGAGAATTGTATGGATCTTGCAACAGGAGGGGGAAGACTCCGTCAGGAATGCCTGTGAAAGGTTTAGTGTGTTAATGTGAGTGTTGTTTAAAATTTCTTTGTTAAGCTGATCTCTGTACCTTTCATCTGTCTCTCTCTTTAAGAACTACAAGGAAGTTAAATGGTGAAATCAATAGGAAATAATTGCTTTAATTTTGATTCACCTGGGGCTGTTTATGCAGCTGTATATTTAACTGTCTGGTACATTACTAACTTCTACTGCATTTGCCAATCCTTGTTTTACCAGCCTAATTAAAATAAAATGCTAAATATGGAAATGGACTGAACTATTTTACTGGCGTCTGCACAAAAATCACCTGCCTTTGGTTGGTGGTATTAATTTACAGTTACACTAAGAAGGGAAATGTTTAAATGTTTTTGATTCAATTCCCCCTTTCCCCTTTCATTGCTAGTGCTTGCAAAAACTGTGGTCACACATTGACATATTTGATTTAAATTTGTTAAAATACTTTATTTTATATCAAGTCTATTTTTATTTCAGTTTTTATTTATTCATTTATTTTGTTTATTTATATCCTAACTTTTTATTAATGTACTTTATTTTATTTATTTATTTTTTTTATTCCACTTTATTATTTACTACTATATTATTTACTACTATATTTTACTACTACTACTATATAGACAGTATGTACTCTTTCCCTGTCTGCATTGCCTGGGAAGGGTCCTAGGAGACAGTTTTTCTTGAGTGAATTAATTTATTACTCTTTACACCTCTGATTGTAGCTAATTAAAACAATGAAAATTGAATTCAACAATTTCTAAAGCCATCCAATCTAAATTAGTTTAGGGGGTACGCCTCTGTGTGGATCAATGACATATGTTTTTCCTTTCATTTGGATGATTTTTTGCTCAATCACAGATATCTGAGAGATACACAATTATCAAAAGAACTGTTGATCAGGACTGTTTGAGGTTAGTGATTAACTTACGAAACATTTTGAGAATACAAATTTGGTTTTCAAGAGCAGAGACTCAGTCCATGCTCACAGCTTTCAATATAACCCTGCTTGTACACTCAATGATGAAATTCAAACTGATAGAAAGAGTAAAGAGGCTGTTCAAGCACTGTTAGGTCAGCCGGAGCAAGGCCTCCTAAAATAATACATTCAGGTGTACTGCCAACACCAAGAAATATTTATAATGGAATTGTATACTCATGTAAAAATGGCATTTTAAATTATTCCACATATTATCCAGAGAGAAACTAGTTTAGATACCAATTCTCAGAAGCTGTTCTCTCAAACACAATTTATATTAAAAAAGACATGAGAAAACAGCACAACCAAGAATCAAACCTGTTGTTATAGTGTAATAATGAAACCACACAACCGCCCTATAAAAGCGGGAATCATTTACATCAGAATAGCTTAACAGGCTCATTTTATTGTAGCACGTTCCTCCAGCATTCTTTTCAAAGGGTAAATGAAGTTCAAAAGTACACGCTCACTGAATGGCTGATTTGTCCTGAATGAAAAGGATAGTGGAGAAATCTACAATGGCTCCCTGCACGGCAATCATGACTTGGCCTGAATGCGCAGGAAGCCATGCCACCATGAGTCTGGTCCAAGCAACTCTATTCAAATGACTACATCCATGTCTCCCTGTAGAAACGGCTCAAATGAGCCTGTTAGCCTTTGAACGAGTCGGAGAGGAAAACAGGACATGTCAACCAGGGAGAGATCAACAGAGAAACAAGAGGAGCATTCGTTTCCGCCTCGGGGAGTTGTACTAGCTAGTATCTCCGCTCTCCCCTGCACTGATTTGACAGTCAATGCTGATCCCCCCAAATACTGTTATGTTTAATGAATGAAAGGCAACTTCACATAGTTTTATGTCAAATTTGTCTCTAGGAGTAGAACTTTTTTAGTACTCCACCCTCCCCTCACCCCCCTCTTTGTTGAATTTGCTTCAGCCCCCCCTAGTCATAAAGGAAGTGTTTGTGCACCACAATCAGTTATTGTTAGAAACACAATCACAGCAAGGAAGGTGTCATTGAAACAAAGTCAAAATCTTAACAGATCATTCTTTCCATCTGTGTTTTCTGAAAATATACCACTGTATGCATGATAAAACACACCACAAACTGAAAATAATTGCTGTTTCAGATTCATAGCAAGAATGTGATTCTGGTCCAAAGCCAGTTCCTTGGCACACGTCTCGAAAAGAAGATAGTTTGCTGGCTCCCTACTGCTCCTCTCCTGGCACCAACAGCATGTTCTCACTTGAATCAAGGTCTCTTGTCACCCGGTCAACAACCAAATCTTATACCCCATGAAGCTCATTTCCCTGTTTGTTATATTCCCGCACAGCATAAATTAAAAAAAATAAAATCTTCATCTAATTGAGCAGCAATGCCTAACATTGTTTATTGATAAAGATCTTTGTTTAACACATGAGATTAGAATTGGATACAGTGCTACTTTGAGCAGTCGAGGCCAGTGTGTTGGTGTGAAGAAAGAGACGCCTCTTCCTCCCCAAGGGATCAACAACATTCACAGTTACCGTGGTGACCGATGAGAGACTGCTCTACCCTTGCCACATAAACCTTATTTACTATTGCAGCTGTTCAATTTTGCAACACCAACCCCACCTTTTCTCTTATTTGGTGTTCATGCCTGAACAAGTGCACCTTGTGCCTTGTCTCTCCCCTGAAGATATATGCATCTTAAAAGACTGCTGCAGTAAGTCCCCATTCTTAGAAAACAACCTCTAGGTTGCCAAAAATTCAAATTAGGCCTTTTAAAGCAATAATTAGAATTCAGTATGTTGGCCCTCTTTATTAGTGCATTGTTTTGGAACTTGCCATTTAAATGATTTTATTGTTTATTTTGTTTTAGTCCTCAAAACATTACTTTATAAGGGCCTTGCGTCACCGTCTGTTTATTTTCGTGTCTATCAGACAACAGGCTGCAAAAATCACAGGGCATGACATGGCATGCACACACAAACACACACACACACACACACACTCACAAACACACATAAAGAGGAGTAAATGTACATAACTGCATATTGTCTGTACAGTAAGCTCAAATTATTTTGTAAAAAACACAGACATGCAAGCAAAAAAAACAAACAAACACATGCCCGTTTGCCCATATACACATATGGGCAAACATGCTGCCACATATACACTCTCTATGGAGAGGAGATTGTGACGTTAAACTAATAAAGCCAGCATGGTGGCCACTGCAGGGGCTGGGGCACTGTTGTGAGTAGCCCCCTCAGCCCCAGCTGCACTTCTTGCCTTTCTTTCTTGTTGTCAAGCATGGTAGGATTATATCACAGGCTTGTGCCATCCTCATGTGCAGCCAGTATCCTACTGGTTCACTATCAGTGCTATGACCTAAGAGACTCACTAAACTGGGTAAATGGTGTGTTAATGAATCACATGTTAATAGAGAAAATGAATGAAAAACAAGAGCACTGTATTAAGTCATGCCATCTTTTTTACAGATGCATGCACAGCATGCAATCGCTTAGGGGGAAGTTAGAAGAAAGCAGTTTGAAATGCCAAGGCACTAATGTAATCAAATTATGCTACTTGGCACTGTTTCTGTGATAAGTCCCTCTTTTACGTGAGGCATGGAAAAACATTTCAGCAAAGAATGGCGTGATCAGTGACAGGAGAGCAATCCATAATGACAACATGACTGGCATTGTTAAATATTTTCATTGTTGTGAATAAATCTAGATGTTAATGTGGAATTTAGCCCTTGGCCAAAAGGACAGTACAACTTGCAGGCGATAGCAGTTGTGTCACCCCACAGACAGGAGGTATGCTTCAGGCACAGAACACTATCAATGTCTTGGACATTATGGGAATTAAAGTCCATATCTTATTTTTTCTCAATAACAAACAGATCAAAGTTCAAATGTAAATGTGCATTGTTAAAAGTGCATAAAGTTCGGAGGAGTTAGAATGAAAAGTTGATATCAATCAACATCAATTATTTTTTGTTTTGCAGCATGTGCGCTCAAATTATGCCCTCTGCACTGCTTGCTATTTCTTAATGACCTGGCTTACCATTGAGTTCAATGACACAAATGTGTTCAAAGGAGCTACATGATTTGGGGGAAAAACAGAGTGGTAAAAGAATTATCTGTCTTCTTCACCAGTTTATTTTTGGAAATTCTGCCTAATCAAAGGCAAGTGTGGACAATCATGGCTAAGTAGCTATCGTCTGCGTTAATGATTCTTTTTGAGACAAATGGAACTCCTAAACCTGGCTTTTTGCATGTCAGCTCATCAGAACTTGTTGTTTATTAAGGTGAACAGATAAAAAGTTCAGAAACTCCAGGCTCATCACCAGGTGAAGAAGTGAAATAACTTAAAAAGAAGAACTTTTGTAACTAGAAGTAAGTGGGAAAATGTAGAAATAGAAACAAATTTACATGTTGTGGCATGTACTGTTTAATCTAAATTTGAGGCATGAAATGAAAGCTAAGCAGAGAGTAAAGAAATGCTTCCTTTTAAGGCTATAAGCAAGGCCAGAATGTCTAACTGTTATGCAGACAGGATAGAAGTTCCTTCTTTACTGTGAGCTGTATATCTTTTTCCCTTGAAGGAAACAATAATAGGGATGCTTTATGTACAAGGCACAAAGAGTCTTTGCAGTACTGTCATTCCCTATAGAAGCTTTTAGTGTAATACATAACTACTGTATACTGGTGGGATGAGTTAACTGTCAAAAAAAATCAGGTTTTAGGATTCTGACTAAAATCAAATCATTTGTGTTGACCTGCTTATCTCAAAATCACCTAACATCAGCCATATAACATTTAAACCTCATTGTTTGTGTAAGATTATGCACTTCCACTTGTATGTGTTTTTATGCATTTTATGATTTATTTAGAGTGAAACTGTACTTGTAGAATTCAGATAAAGAATCAATATTTATAGAAGCATGTTTTCCATTGTTTTAATACTGATTCAATTCAGGTTTGGCTTCCTCCTTCCTTACAAAATTTCTACCAGGAAATTCTTTATTATAGCATTATGAAGGCATCACCCACTGCCCAAAATTTCTATTAAAACACAGATGTGTCTTGATAGTTAGACGAGCACAAGTGCAACTTGTCATAATGTCTCAGAAATCGCTCTGCTTGTGGCTGTCATGCTTGTTAATGCTGCATGTTTGAGTGTAATACACAGGAATATGTCTTTATCACAAATTCAATATCATGGTACATTACGTGAGTCTTATAGTTAAGAATTGATCTCTGTGTGATCTATAAGAGTTGTTTTTCTAAGCTTTTCATCACATTTTCTTTCTGAAACTAACACTGAAAATACCACCCAAATAATTTCTAAGAGTGTCTGCACCAAAAAATTTCTGTCAAAACAAATAGGATCATACAAAATCAACAGCCTATATGTCATCATCAAACCATGGAACTCCAGCCCAGTTTTTGATAAATGATGCTCATATTAGACAATTAATTGTATTCTATGTCCCACACCAATGTTCAATGCCAATTTAGGAAGTATTGCATCCTATTCTGTGAGGTGGAAGAGGTCGGGGTGGCTTAATTAGCATTGAAGCAAGTCCAACTCTAATGCAAGAGACAAAAGAGCCTGTACTGTTAACCCTAACCATACCTAAGTCATTGCTTATTGTTGCGTCCCCAAACAATAGCCATACTATAGTTGTCATGCGGAGATATTGTTAAAACATTAAAATTTGAAAAACATTTGTATTTGAGACGGAAAAAAGTCAATACATTTTTCAGAATCTTACAATATTGATCTTCTTGTTTGGAAATAGGATTGAATATATACATATAGAGCCTCTTTATATATCACCCGATCATCCCCAACTGCTTCTCTAACTGCTGATATGTCCAGATGAAACAACCAAAATGATCACTAAATCAATATTTCCCAGGCCCTAAAATTCCAAACATTTTGCAAATTCATAGCAGTTGAATGAATCGCAAAAAAACAAAACAGAAAAAAAACACCCATACAGACATCTGTACTGGCTTTTATTCTCACATAAATGACTTCAGCTGCATTCCTTTAAACCCACAACCATCTCCTACTAGAAACACAATGTGATGTCTTATATATAAAAACCTGCTCCTTTCCCAGCAAAAATAAGGCTTCACTGCATTGCAATTCTGCAGATTTAAATCAGGGAAGACACATTGTTGCAGTCATTTTGGTTGGGAACTCTGAAAACAAGAGGATACAGCCAATTCTGTTCTCAGTGAGGCATGATGTCGCCAAGAAATCTTTCAATTCAGACCTATGATGAGTATTAGCGCTTGCTCAATCACTGGGATAAAGGCATAGGGTCACCTTTAATGTTGTGCAACAAAAGACCATCCTTAAAGGTCCGGTGAGCTATTGAAGTCAGTTCAGCACTATAGTCCCACCACTGCAATGAGAAATCCTTTTTATGTCAGGAAGCTTGGCCTGATTGAATTCCTTTGCGTATCAGTGAATGGATCAAGTAAGAAAGGGGAGCAGATTTGTGCTTGTGATAAACTGTAGCCTCTGCTGAGCCAGGGATTTACAGCAGGCCATGTTGATGAAATCCACTCCTGCAGTGTGTACTGTGAAGCTGCTGAGGTATTTTTAACAGCCATGCATAATCCAGACAACACTTAAAAATTACCAACTCAGGTGTTACGAATAATTAATGTTTTCCATTGTACCGCCACTTAAGTCTCGTTAAGCAAATGAATGTTAGGCACTTGAGATGGTTATTATGCTTTACTTTTACTTTCTACCCTAACCCTTCGTTCAGCTTTAAACAACACACAGTAATAATCATACTATCAAAATGTATGGATTCCTGTGCAATGTTGAAGCCAAGATTATGTTGCCTTAATCTTCAACCTTTTCACTGTCACTTTTATATCCTTGATAATTCTTGGTCTCGCTCATTTCATCTAATACCTGTGGTACATAATATCTGTGGTCAGAGCTGTTTCATAGATAGATAGATAGATAGATAGATAGATAGATAGATAGCTTTCCCCATTTGCCTGAATTGACTGGTGATGTTTTATTGACTGGTGATGTTTTGGGGTATGTTTTGGGCCATTTACTGTGCGAATGTGTGTCATAGGGACACAGCCTGCAGTGAGCTGTGGCTATCAAGATGAGACTGCAGAAAAGTAATAGCAGCCACAATAGCTGAAACCAATAAGAATAGAAAGTACAGAGAGGCCCTATGTGCAGCTGAAATGGCCCATTTAAAAACAGGTTGAACACGAGCATCGGTTTTCAATCTAAGGGAGACAATTAAGGGGCTGAAAAGCAGTGCAGCACTGGCCCACTGCCTATAGGCTAATCTGCTCTTAAACAGGTACGATCATGTTTTAGTTACTGTTTCATCACTTTTGATTAATAAGTATAAAATATAACAGGTGGTCTCATACACAAAATGTCTCTTCCCATACATTTTCTTATACTGCATTTTAGCATTGCATCTGTCTGATTTATTCACACAGAAAATTACAATAATGGAAACATGTATGGCTCCACCCCAACTACAAGAGTTTGTGGGTTTCGGTTTTGCAAAACCATTGTTCACAGGTTCATTCAAATACCTGAGAGTACTTATTAAAAATACTGTTAATGTCTGCACTGATTTGTCACTAATTTGGTGATTTTTTAAGGCAGCACCTCAGAAACAGGAAATGTTGACTAGTAGCAGTCATATATACGGCACAACATACTTATTATTTGTTTTAGCAGACACTCAGAACAAATCATACATTTGTCACCCCAGCTTCAATAATTCAATAATGAAACATCTTTGTGGACTGGTACATAAAAAGGTGCTATGGGTTTTTTTATGTGTTTGTTTGCTTGCTTGTTTGTTCAGATCCCCATTAGCTACTGTACTCTAACGGTAGCAACTCTCCTGGGGTCCCCAAGTATTTTTTAGAAGATACATCAGTACACATCAATAACATTCATATTCACAATAAGACTCACACTACATAACATAACCACTATGACACACATCAGCCACTTTATTAGGTACACCTGTTCCACAACTTGTTAATTCAAATAATCATTCAATCAGCAACTCATGTGGCAGCAACTCATTGCATTTAGGCATATAGAATGGTTAAGACGATCTGCTGAAGTTCAAACTAAGCATCAGAATGGGGAAGGAAGGTGATTTAAGTGACTTTGAATGTGGCGTTTTTGCTGGTGGCAGTCAGGCTCGCCTGAGTATTTCAGAAACTGCTGATCTACTGGGATTTTCACATACAATCATCTCTGGGGTTTACAGAGAATGGTCCAAAAAAGAGAAAATATCCAGTGAGCGGCAGTTCTCTGGGTGAAAATGCCTTGTTGAAGAGAGAGGTCAGAGGCAAATGGCTAGACTGGTTCCAGATGATAGAGGCAACAATAATTCAAATAATCGCTTGTTACAACTAAGGTATGCAGAAAAGCATCTCTGAATGCACAACATGTCATACCTTGAAGCAGATGGGCTACAGCAGCAGAAGACCACACGGGGTGCCACTCCTGTCAGCTAAGAACAGATAACGGAGGGTACAATTGGCACTCGCCCACCAAAATTGGACAATAGACGATTGGAAAAATGTTGCCTGGTCAGATGAATCTTGATTTCTGCTGCGAAATTCAGATGGTAGGGTCAGAATTTAGCCTAAACAACATGAAAGCATGGATCCTTCCTGCCTTGTATCAATGGTTCAGGCTGCTGCTGGTGGTGGTGGTGGTGTAGTGGTATGGGGGATATTTTCTTTCTTTTATCCATCTTCTAATGGCTACTTCCAGCAGGATAATGTGCCATGTCACAAAGCTCAGATCATCTCAAACTGGTTTCTTGAACATGAAAATGAATTAATTGTGCTCAAATGGCCTCAACAGTCAGCAGATCTCAGTGCAATAGTCCAATAGCTATCATGTACTAGCAAAGTGTAACTAATACAGTGGCCAGTGATTACACACCACACACACACACACACACACACACACACACACGTATATACATATAATATACTATATTAGATAGTATATGTGTTAGACTGTATTACTAATTCTAATAATTTAATTTCTTAAATAATTGAGAAAAGAAATCACTTAACAACTCAATCCACTGAGTCACAAATAAAAATGATTAAAAGATAAAAGTGACTGAGGTTTGCAAATGAGATGATATGCACACCCACTAAATCTCTCCAAACAGAGAAGGACAAAAAATACAGATACATGTTTTATGTTATACAACGTACAAATGTAAAAGAAACAGCCAGGCAAATGTCTCTGAACGGCCCCTGTGCATGTTTGCCTACTTGCAAAACAGAGAAGAGTCCTCAGAGAGGATAATATGCTGACTGTACTTTAATTTAAAAGTGCATGGTTATTGTTATTTTGCTTCACAGATGGATAATATTTAAAGAAAATGAAATACACATGCAAATAGATGTTTATTATTTACATTAATTTCATGGGCATTTTCTCAGTAAATGACTAAATAGACTAATTAAAAATAATTTAAAACTTGTCTTGGCACATTTATACAATGGGTTTTTGAAATACTGTTTTGTTAATTTGATTCTTTTCTTCTTGCAAAGTCATGTTCCTTCATAATTAAATATGCAGTGTGCATTATATCTCCGTAAATAATAAGACAATGTGTTGAATGATAATTGTGTTTGTAATTCAGAAAACCATGTGATAAATCTATATCATTGATATATGAGAATGATTTTGAAAAGAATGTTTCAGAATACACTGCAACCCTGTCTACTAGAAAATAGGTTTATATGATACCGTTTACTCAATTACATTGTGATGACATACATAATCGCTGCCTGGTTTATCTTCACAGACAACGTTTTTTCAAATGAATGTACATTGGTTGAGATGGATAGCATGTGTGGTTTAGGCAACAAAAATCTATACAAACCATGTATGGGTTAGGGTTAGGGTTAGGGTAAAACAGTAAAACAGTAAAACAGATAACTACAGTGATTGTGTGTTGAGCTCTGAGTGCTTCCAAAACACATGACCTACACTCAACACTGTGCCTAAACGCATCCTATGCAGACACACAAACAGAGCACTAGCTGCTAACTTGCTGTTCACAATATGCTTCCTGTGTAGACACAGCATTCATGAAAGATTGTGGTTTTGGATATATGTTAACAAACAGTTTAATAATGCTGTAGTCAGTACAAGCAGGTGTTTTGTTGCTATATCTGATATTTAGGTGTAAATAAAATCGCATACATTGTCACTGAACATTTTATCCATACATTCAGTATCATGTTTTTCATGACTTGCAAGATTAGTTAAGAAGTTAATTAAGCACATTTTGGCATTGTTTTTGGCTGAAAATGTTATTCGGGCAGCATTACATTTCCTTCAAAATGTATTTTCAGTTGCAAATTAGTAGTAAATGAATGCAGTTTCTAGGAAACAGGGTTGTATGTTTATTGGCAGTTTAGAGAAATGGAGTTGTCAATGATATCAATATTAATTCAAGAGGTGATGATACTCTCTAGTATCACTTGCCACACCTTTGTGTCTTCTCAGCACCGGGAAAGCATTTGATCTGCACTGTAATAAATACAACCCATCCAACATTTCACAATATATTTTAGAATATTGTCAGAGCTCACAGTGAGAGCCACTGTGACAGTTATTTTCAGGTAAGTCATTTTCCCCCACTGCATCATCCACCGATGGTTCTCAGTGTTCCCAAACCTTCCAAATCCCACTTGAACCCCAGGGAAGAATATTAGCTATTGTGCCACATTTTCCACATAGGTAGCTAGGAGCACTAGATTATCCCACATAGTTCACCAGACAATATATCAAAATAGAGTTAGAGAGAATATACTGACAAGCCAGGATGTGAAATACACTTCAGGGGCTCAGGCTAAAAGGTTTCAGCTGTTTTACATTATCTTATCATCGGTAAAGAATAATAGTATTGAAAAGTGCAGGTGGCAATACGGTGTATCAACAGTGGCAACTGGTATTAGTAGGATTTTTAAGAAACTCTTTGGTCAGAAATTGTCTACAGTATTAATATTGTACTTTAAGTCCCCCTATGTACTATTTATAAGCAGCATACAAAGATTAAATAAATGGTCTATGCCACTGTAATGTAGTTATAAATAGTTATAAAGTGTGCACTTTTTGCCACCAATTATAACGACTATGACGACATATGTTATATTATTGCTGTGTTTTACTATATTGTCATTCATATATGTGTTTATACACCAGCTTCCACTTATGTGTGCCTATAAGAGGGGATATGGTTGTTGATGAATACATTAACACATATGTTTATGTACTTCTTACAAATGCCAAATTGAGCGACTTGAAGTAAAATATTACCACTATGGTAATAGTATAGATGATAAGAGACATTATGCTGTAGAAACAACTGGTTTCCATAGACACAACCATTGTAAAAAATCTCTAACCGTTATTCGGACCATTTATACCTCCATTGCCTCTGCTGATGGTATCAAGCAGTAACTGTCCTGGATTTACAATGGCCACCCTGCACTGTGTTTCTGTCCTTCGCTCCTTCTCTCCAAGTATCTACGAAATAGATTTATAAGACTTTTATTTGATCAGCATGGCTTGTTTTTTCCAACAGTGTAAGTCTGTAAATTTGTAACATAATATTGACACCAGGCTGAAGCTGTGCCAGGTTAAATGGACTGCAGTGGATGAACCTCAGTCAAATGTGCTTGTAAGTCTGAGAAAATAAATAAATAAATAACAATGGGATGTTGGAGAACTGAAGTTTTAATTAACCTTGTCACCTGTTTGAACTTTTGATACAGACAATCAGGCCTTAATAAGGGTACATCCTTGAGATCAAAATATGTAGCACAAAATACAGGAGAACATATTGAAAATTCTCAGTTCCTGAGTATTAAACATCACTGAATTGAAATTTAAAAAAGTAATGAACACCTATTGATCTAATACTAATAATACTTTACTAAACAAATGAAACAATCATGAGTTTGGGTTCAGTAAGACTTGGCACAAAAGTATTATACAGTGGTGTTTATCATACCCTTTTGTTAATTTGCATTGCTGAAAATGTCAGCCAGTATGTACTGCAAAGCGTCATTATGTTCAATCACTGTTGAGATAATTGTGGAACACACACGCAAACACGGATGACCTACAATATGTTCTTCATGGCATTTAGAAGCATCTTGCACAAAAAGGATGAAATTGCTTTGAAATGTTATTGGCATACCATTTTACAGTGTTCCTTTTAGTCTACCACATAAATCATATTTATGTTGCCTGAGATGCATTGTCATTCAGACAGCCACAAATAACTCTTTTTTACCCTCAGCCAGCTGATTTCTGTGTTCCAGCACTGCTTGTTTATTTATGACCAACATGAGAGCAATGTACAAGAAAGCCCTGTCACTTTTGGGCATTGTTTAATCATATTTTTATGATTTAGCTCCTGAACATTCACAGGAATACATTTGAATCTGATTTGTTAAGGTTTTTGAAGTATATTTTTGCGCATGGTGCCTTGTTAGTTACAAAATGATACCAGGAAATTACAAAAGAAAGCAGTCCAGTGGAATTAAGAGAGAAAAGATAAAGATTATAGAAACACATCAGTACATCAAATTGCTTCAGATGTCTAGACAATGAATAAGACAATGCTAGTCGAACACATACAGGAGAGCCTTTTCTTGTAGACTATCTGAGTTACTCTCAGTTCACTAAACAGTGATACAGATCAATGAATGAGAACAGCAGAAACATAGACACCGTGTTGTTGGAGATGGCTGTCATGGTGCTGACATCTTTCAGAAGTCTTTTAGTCATTTTCTGTGATTTTTACTAAGATACTTTTTTGGAAAAAAATCTAGCAACAAAATGTGTTGATCAAATTGTGAGTTTGAATAAATATAATTCTGCTATAATAAATCATTCACAACAATCGCTTCAATATGTTGTTTTGTTTGTATGTTTTTTTTATTTATTTGCTTTGTTTTCACCCAAAAGAACAGTTAGTACAAGAAGTGAAAACCCAGGAACAAAAAGAAATCTGAGGCTATTACTTTTCATATTCTGTCACTCCAGCTCAATGTAGAGACTGTTCAACCATGCAAGTAACCAGTTTTAGTATTAAATCATATTTCAAAACATAGAGGAAGGTTTAAAAATATATATTTATTTATATTTATATTTTTTAAATATTTATTATTGTTGTGTATGGTTTTACAATCTGACAACATACTGATGCTATATAATTTAGTATGTCTTTATTATGTTACATGCAGCACATTTAAAATGAGGCACAGGAGAGGATCAAGTATTTCCATCAGCACTTAATCTATCCAGTTCATGTTGAATTCCTGGGTCTTGCATCTGAATGTGAGTCTAAAAACACCAGTCCTTCCTCTATGATGGAGATGCTAAATAACGCTTGAAAAAGTAAAGTTGAGAAAACGTGCTACATCCCTGGTGGCAGCTCAGTCCTCTTTCACACTATCACCGCAGGCTTCATGAGCACTGAAACATCTGCATAGCCAGAAAACTCCTCAAAAGAACTGCAGATTGTCTCAGGGCAATACCAGAAAGCATAATCAGAAGCTGATGCTTTGTTCAAACCCGAAGTGTTGTGCAGTATGGGGCCTTGCCTGTGAACTCATATGAAGTCATGTCACATCACAGTAGGCTTTGGCATCCTCCAGGCTCTAATTGGGACATGGGGAAATGAATTTTCCAGCTATGACCTGTCTAGGATTTGCAGCCTGGGCAAAGTGACGACACTTCTCATTACATGTAAAGAAAGATTTCATCTCTTTGTAATCACAGAGAGGCTTCCCCACAATGAACCCATTTCCTTTCAAATTCAACAATCTATTATTTAATTGCTATCATTTATTCTGACAGAATAACTATGCAGAACATGCATTTTTTCCCCTCTTCTTCATTTCACTTTTGATGATTCGCCACTATGAACTCTAAGAAACTTAGAAATGAAAACTAGTACCAAATGTTATCTGTTCCCACTTTTCTATACTTTATCAAAGAGTAACTGAATAACTGTGAAAATCAACATTTTTCACATTCACATTTCTTTCCGATTTCAGCTTTCTCACCAGAGTCCCTCATAGTATGAAAACTCCGTCATACAGCTCTTATACAATACTGTTAGAATATGAGTCATTACATTGTAATTTCATACTGCCAAGATGTCGTGCACCCTTCTGGAGAGCTCATGTCATGTTTGTAGTGACTTGAATCATGATAGCCTCCATATAACAGCACATAGCCTTCTGTATTGCTGTCTCCTTTATCCACTGGGGTAAAGGCAGCAGAGTAAAAAAAATGATAGAGAAGCATTAAATTTAAATCACCTTTCCATATTCTGGTGGATTTTGTTGTGATCCCTTTCTTTTCACATCACATCCATCCTATGTAGTGGTTTAACTAAGTGATATTATTTATGAAATGCAACCACACGCCCTTTCCTGCAGCTGTGCAGGACTCCCTGTCATCAAATTAACAGGAGCATGAGACAGTGAACTAAAAAATGCTTGCTGCCAGGGACTATCATAGTCACTGGCTGCAAATGCACCAGACCTTGTCATGCAGATAATCATCCCTCTGCTTCAGGGAATCATGGGCCTACATGGTGGTGGGTGTCAGGGGGCTAACGGGTGATTGGACTCCCCTCTATGTCCTCCGCCTCCACTAGACCTGTCAGAGACCCGGTACTTTCCCAGTGCTCCAGTGTGACAAGAGTGACCCGGAGCCTCTGATCCCCCCCTCCTCCCTTGCATCTGTGGCACTCACAGGCCTAATCTGGGAGCAGCATATCGCAATGGCAGGGTTTGGCACCACTGGAGGCCACGCAGTGAGGACAGGTCATTACAGCCGCGCCCTTCAAAGAGAGCTCCTCACAGTGCTGCTGCCTTTCTCCACTTGATCACACTTGGCACAAGGTGCGTCTCATGCCTGCTGAGCATTTTTACCGACACTTTACACCCCTACGGGAGGCCAAAGGCCTAGGTAGGGCCAGACTTCTACTCCCCAGAAACCTAGGCCTCCTACTTTTAATAAATGTGTATTCACAGCGTCAGACACACTAATTACTGTATTTTAGAACAATCCTTTATACAGTGGGAGGTCCATGGTACTGCCACTTAGGAAGAAAAAAAGAAAAAAAAATCTTACAGTGTTGGGTCTTCATTGCCTTGGTGATGCCATGCTTGGATTGCACTGCTTTACACTCCCATTTGTACCTAATGATATATTTCAAAGAGCATGACAGCAAATGCAGAATATTTTTTTATTCCCTCGACCCCCCACCCTTCCTCCACCTCCTCTGCCTCCCTCCATCTTCTTTGCGTTTTAAGAGTCATGAAGTCGGCTGGGTTTGTCAGTAATGGTTGATAACTAATTCATTGGTCCTCTCTTTTTCAGAACCCAGTGGTTTTCATCTTATTTCCCACTTTAGAAGTTTCACTTTTAATCTTTTACTTAGTCGGTCTGTCTGGATGCCGAATCCCATGCTGGGTGTTTTATATATCCTGCCAACAATAAAACTGTCTTTATGAACTCATTGCATCTCTTAACTTATCACTCCCCAGTGGTAGAATGCAAATGCTCAAGAAAAAGTTTATATTTGTGTGTTTGCATGTTTAGATTAGTTACTAATTAGTATGTAATCTTCAATCATTTGAACAAGAGTAGGACGAGTCACTCCCACGTTTCTAAGCAGAGTAACATGGTGCATAATTTTTAATATGAGAGAACAATATCAGCCATAACTGGAGGCTAACTGACTGGAGAGCCACCCCAGGCCAACGTTTTTGGGACTGCAGGCAATATCTATCATAATCAAAGGCTTTTTTTATGCAAATGTGTGCTGACTGACTCTTTTAGAAGTAGAAAGGCTTTTGTATTTCCTATTGAGAATCACTCTCATTAGGAAATGGAAATTCCTCTTCTAAATGAGCTGCAAAAGCAACTTACAACTGCCTTGCTATGTACATCATGGCTGTGCCACATTTGCAAATTTCAAGCTATGTGATGATAATTATTGTAAAAGAAGAGACTTAATTTGGCCATTGTGATTCTGTGCAAACAGGTATATATGCAGTTTCACAGTATAGTGTGTCAGTTTAGAATTGATCAAGGCAGGCAATGTCTTTTTCTGTTTTTTGCAATGTCTGATGTTTTTGCAGTTAATACCATGATCATCACTAAGGATTAAAACAGGAAAAATGAGTGTCAGTGAGTGTCTAAGCAACAGGACAGCGGCTTGGTGCTCTGTTAGTGATTTCTCTGGAACTATGGTCTTGGTTGTGTCACATCAATGTCCAAGTTTAAAGCATCTTCTATTAAGTGTAAAAGTAGATATTTCTTGCCGCATTCAAAAGAGAGATTCTTGAAGGCCCATTTTTGTACTGTAGCAGCAACGTTTTGTCTGCAGAGCAACTAATCAAAGATTGGCTCTGCAGTAAATGTCACAAAAATGACCGTTATGAAAGAGAAGATAAGAATTACTAAATTAAAGAGATTTTAATTTACAAATCTGTGGAAGGGTGTGAAATGCATTATGCAATAAACTATTGCCCTCTGTTGGGCAATGGTGCTATCTGCATTGGTTCTGGCATGCAGTGAAGAGGTTATCAGAGGAGACAGACTGTGAGAATGACATCTCTCCTCCACCATCACATCATTTAATGCAAAAATAAAGTAAATGGACATTCTCAACAGGGTTATATTTTTACTATTTATATAAACACACTATGACTTTGATCTGTACGCATGAGTCTGTGCTGTTCATATTCTCTGTGTATTTCCAGTCTAGAGCAACAATGTTGCCAGGACTCCACACCTCCCGCTTTCTTTTAATGTAGTTTAGGTGGATAATTGGATAACACAGGTTTATCCACAGCAAGCACTTTGTATGAGCAATCCAATTTCACATCCTCCTGAAGGGAAACCATTATTCTTAACCAGGGCTTGATACTCCAGTCACCCTTGTGCAGAAATGCAGCACAAGGTTCTCCCCAAATCCTATCAGCTTCTAACCTTGTTAGCAGCCAATATGTATTATTGTGCTATAATTCCATATTTTGCCCTGTCCTCACTGTGGCACCAGTGTTTGAAAAGATAAAGCTTTCGCTGCTGCTTTGTTGACAACAATGCCTTGGTGGACTGTTTGTCTTCTCTCTGTGAACATTGGCACGATCGACTTCACTGTTCAAACCAACATCTCTGGTGAACCTTTTAATCATTTTGTGTTCTGTTTCAGAAAAGGTCTAGAGGCACAGCTCTTTTATAGAAACATCCTTATTTTGATATTCCAGTCGATTTTAGAATATATACTAATACTGATGGCAGTTCAATACCTCATAAATGTCTCAACAAGCTGACTGAAAGCCTAATTTCTCTATTTCGACCAATTGTGTGAATATTTATCAAATCTGAATTCCATTCCACTGGTCCATTTAGGAATTTGAAGAATAAGTAAAAATAACTATGCAATATAGGGTCTAAATAAACCATTCCAAATAATACTAATAATTATGAAAAAATAAAACAAATGTAAATAAAAATACTCACCAGCAAGTGGGCATGAGTCTCAGATGTGCTGTCTAGGTTTGTAATTTGCAGAGAAAGTTGCTTCCTGCTATCAGCTCCATTTTTGGGGTAAATGTTCTGCTTGATTGGATGATTGATTTCAGGTTTGCCTGGAAGTAGGCGAAATAGGCCAAGGATTTCAGCTTGCAACGTGTGATATATATAGTACACGTGCCACAATAAGAAATAAATGAATAAATAAAGTTTTGCTAAGTAACTCACTGGCTTGACACCAACAACCACCTTTAACATTTAATGAGGTACACCAAAAATAATACCACTCATTGGTACATTTGAAATACATTTCAAACACATTAACATCCAGAGAAGAAGTGACTGAATTATTTCTTTATCTTTTCCATGGATATGGAAGTGCTTTGGATCCAGATCTTTCAGATACTCAATTTGGAGTCATAAATGCTAATAATGCAATCTCTTTTTCCAGCTGAAATAGGAGACGTAAGGTAATAAAACAGTTCTGGGATCTACCATATCGTCCTCTTTATTGTTGTTCTGCTGTGTTTACTCTCAGTACTGTAGGTGTTGTTCGGTATGATATCTGCTCATCTGGCAGAGGTAGGTGGTGTGAAAAATAGATAAATAAAAATTGTCTATATACCCTGCACCATGGGGATGTGAAATTGAAACACAAGACAGGATCTTAGTTGGGGATTTTCAAAGATTCACTGAGAACATATCTATATAAGCCTTATTATTTGCTGCATACTGCTTTCAATATCTGCATTCATATTCAGTGAAAAATTTGTTTATGAAGTATCCACGGTGTCCTGGAATACACATGGATAGAAGAAAAAAAAAAAGAAAAAATCACATCACAGCGGATATTGGAGAAGCAGGCATAGACATGTTTAATCCAATACCAGAATGGACAACAGTTTGAGGTCAGAGTGTCAATATTAATTTAAATAGTGATATAGAGAAATATGCTTATTTGCTTTCTTTGCAAGGGTGAGATGAGAGGATTGATATCAGTCTCAAGTCTGAATATCATTTTGTCATTGTTAGCCTAGCTTAGCATAAAGACTGAAAGCATAGGGCAGGTTCACTCCAAAGATTAAAAAATAATAATAAACCTCTAAATCAAAAATTGTCAAGTTGTATCCTGTTGGTTTAATATGTACACAAATAGAAATGTAAATGACAAATTTGTGTTCTTAGGATGAGTTATGTCCTATATATACTGTATTTCTTGATGAAAAACAATTTATCGAACATTTCTCAGGCTACAGTGCAGGTTACCAGATGTGGTCATTTCCACAGCCACTGCGGCAACCTCACTGTGATGACAAGCCACCGGGAAGCTGTGTTCAGTCATAGCACTCAGCCAATAAATACTTACAGGATATAAATCCACAAATTGTCATTTCAAAACATTTGTGTGTGAAGCAAACAAACAAAAGACACCATTAGTAAGTTTTAGTGTTGGTATGTAATTTATTTTCATTTTGGACAGAGCTAGGCCAGCTGTTTCCCAGTGCTTCCAGTGCTAAGCTAAGCTAGGCTAAGCTTTACCATTTCCTGGCTCCACCCCTGCACATGTCTCAGAAACAAAGCAAATACATGCTTTTCCCTATAATTATTTTTTTTTTATGATGGATGCAATTCTGTTTGTTGTTCCCTTGCATCACATCTAAAGCTACAGTACTTGATGAGAAAATATCTACAAACATGGTCTTTACAATTGGTTTATATACTGTATGTGTGACTTTACATATATGGACTTTTGTGTAAGGTGTTGTTGCTAATGAGAACTGAGCCAGTGACCTAGCTAGAACTAGGTAGCATCATATAGCCTAACTACTGTCCTGAATCTTCCCCTTGCTTGCTTTCTTGAACCTCTATGACAATCTCAGTGGGTATATCAGGGATAGTAAATTGTATATGGAACTGTGCAAATAAGCAGGTGTTTTTGTATTGGTTCACAAGGTCCCTAAGGCCCATATCCACTATGTCTCAGGGACTTCAGGGATCACAGCTCAGACATGTCATGCAATATTGTGAACAACACGGAATAAACACACAAAACAATGACTTACACAACTTCAGAGGAAGATGAAACAAGACCTGGCGCAGTTCAAGAAAGACTGGAGACATCTGCGTCCCTCCGAGATTTAAATGTGTGTTGTTAGGCCTTTTATTTTTAGACCCACCGCTCCCAGTGGGGGTTGTAAGCGTGTAATACTGTGTTTGTGTGTACCTGCAACTAAATAACTCACTGTCAAGTACAACCACTCTAGCTTTCACTTCACCTGAATAATCCAGATACCTAATTTATTTTTTTTTTTAACATGTCTACCACTCCAATTGGACAAAGGAGCATTCCCTGGGGACTTATTACACTGTTGGCTTGTAAGCAACTGGTGAGGAAATGAAGGTATTTCAAAGAACACAGAGCCATGATTTGTTTACAAGTTGCAGTTGTCCTATATGTGCTGCATAAACAAACAATGCGTAATATATTGAATGCCCATCTACTGGTGCAATAAGGAGAAAAAGGGAAGCAAAAATTAAACATATATCTTTTTAGAAATGCAGTGTCATTGATATTCAGAAGCTGCCTGTATTAGCAAGAGCACAAGACAAAGAATAATAAAGCCATTTTAGACAGACACTATCCCTGAACAGAGAGATCAAAGTTCATACAATATCAGAGCATGATGTACTCACTGGGTAATCGGCTATCCTAAAGTTGTAATTATGTGGAAATGTCAAGAAATCACAGAGTATTCTTTTTGAAATGCACAAAAACCGTGGAGTTTAAAAGTAACAGTCTTTGAAAAATTAGCTGTCCTACCTGTCACCTGAAAACAATTACTCAGTTAGCTTAGCCTCTGTAATGTTATACTCCTTATGTTTCTTGCATGGCTTTCATATCTGTGTCTATTCAATAAAACAGTAAATCTTGCAATCTTGATATTGTTAAAAATAAAATAAATTATTACAATGTAGTAACTGAATACTGGATAGCCTATTCAGGTGACATTTATTAGACTTATCTCAAATGGAAGGATTCACAATACAAAAAAAGAGAAGAAAACATAGTTAAATATATTTTTTCCTCCATGAGATATTTGATGGCTGTATTAATCAACTCTATTCAGTTGCTGCTCTATCAATGGCAGACAGTTTTCCATGGCACAATCACCAAGGCTGTCAAACTGAAATCTTCAAAAGCCAAATTCATCCTACACATGGAGTTGAGACATTTACTCTTCTGTAGAGGCCTTGAAACTGCAATGACAATCAGCATCACTGTGGAGGTTCACATGAGAATTACCTAAGAACAACAATAACCACAAAGTCATTAATTCAGCCTGGGATTAGTTCATGGTCTCATGGTCTTGTGTTTTTCTTTTTTTTTCTTCATTTTATATTCACATAATACAATGAAGGCATGGATATTGTTACTGTACATTTACATGTCTTTGTTAATGTCCATGGTTAATGTCCATGTCTTCAGTGTGTAAGGTGCTTTCAGACTGCCTGCTCAACTCACAATTGCAATACAACTCCAACTCCAATGACAGTCTGACATTTTACAATAAAATTGAACAGGAATCAGTTATTCAGTGAAAGATATATTTTCTTTATGCAATTGTGTATACAAAGAATACTCTGTGATATTACACAGTAAAGGTTAGTTAGTTAAATTAATGGAGATGTAGTCAGTATATTCACCATAATACTTGCTACAAATAACATCCGTGATATACCTAATAATAAAATTACTCATACGCTAATAATTATTTTGTTTTAACCACTAATGTATTGTAGTAGACAGACAGCATAGACATATTCGCTTAAAGGTATACTATGCAGGATTTGTCGGTTGGTGCTTGTAAACATAGTATTCAAAGTTGGCCCTTCCTCCCCGGATCGACCAGAGCGAGCTGACAGCAGTGAGAGAGCTGCGGTAGTCGAGCGAGGTAGGGAGTGAATGAAAAGAGCAAGCAGCACTGGCGAGAAAAAAGACATGAATCAGATAAATAAAACCTTATTTTCTGATTGTTTCATGGTGGTTACGTTCTAAAGCACAAATAAACACACTCACACCTCTATAAAACCCTGTAGGAAGGTGCCGCATTGCCAGACTTTGCGTGAATGCAGAGCTTCATCCTGTCCTCTGTGGCCTTTCTGCTCTATGTGTGTGTAGCTCAGTTAAGCAGTCACACAGACCTGCAGCTCTTTATACATCCATGGCACAGAGAACAGAGCAGAGGAGAGAGGAGACAGTGATGTAACCTGGTTGCTACATTACAAGTGCCGACCTCACTCTGCGTGCTGTTATTAGCTGGGAGCTACACATCCCCTGCCCAAAGGCGATGTCCAGAACACATTAAAATAATAAGAAAACACAGGCAGAGTGTAGGGTATCTGCAGATAAATACACCTCTACACATTTCTGGTGTGATGATTGAGCAGGATTATTTTTGTATGAGTCTATACATTGTTTTTTTAGGAAAAATCTTCACCTTTAACATGTGGTTTATGTCAAGATACTGTGCTTTCCATGGTACTGGTGTCTTCCCCTCAGTAAAAAAAAGAAGTTACAATATGTGAGCTTTTGCCTCACAATGTAATAATAGATTAAAAAGATCATAGTATGTAAGCCTTTCATTTGCAGAGTATTACTTCACAACAGTACCGCAGGGCATACTGATGCTCTGAGCCTCTAACAATGCCATATCTCATAGCTGAATGAGGCATTTTCAGCCTTATAAATACTGCTTTTAATGTCCCACCTGGGTCCGTTGCTCTGGCTCCCTCAGGCTATATTTCTACACGTGTTGCCGGATAAAATGATAAATTGATACATGCTGTTTATTAGGCCTTTGTTGCCTCATTAATACTACAGGTCTGTATACTCGATCCTTCTTTCATGTACAGCTGTGTCTTCCTCACACTTGGGTGTAAAAGGGAAAACTTCCTCAATATACTATCATGCTGTCAAAGGTACCATTGTACTTTTAAAATTCCACATGGGTCATGTTCATTATTGATTAAGCTGCCATTCTGCTTGCAGCCCTAGTACTCTATGCTATGAGACATGTCAGACAGAGCATACATGAACAGAGGCTTTCATACAAACACCAATAAGGTGGAGGCAAACACTGTATGACCCTATAATTCTTGTATTCACTGCAATTCAAGCCATTAACAATTACTGTGCATTGTGTGACATGACTGATCATTAGGAATTAACATAAAAATAGTCTTATGGACGTCTCACATGCAAATTTGCTTACAAGACATTAACAATTATTGTGCATTTTGTGACATGGTCCAACTACCAACACAAATATGCACACACACACACACACACATTATGTCAATTTGACATGCACAATATCTTGAGCAATATAAAAAGCAACAACTACAATACACAAAATGTCACTTTTATTTCAATTTTAAAGTGCTAGGCACTCTCATTGTGGCATGTTTCATTGAAAATATGTTTTTGCACTCCATTTGCATTATTCCTGATACTCTGCAGTACAGTATGATTGTGTTAAACCATCTACTACCAAAAATGCCTCACCCGAACATATTTCATGCACATTCTCCTTCAATTAATATCCAGCAAAGCTGCAGTCTTTTTCATATCTGATAAAAACTTGGGGTGGTTACCAATTAGTCTGCTGTTAATTATCTCCTTCTCCTTTGATCTTGACTATGACTGCTCTGTCAGACACTCATTTATTCATCTCCTTTGCTTGGTGAGATGGACTTTTTGGAGATTGCACAGATTGATGCACATTAAAAATTGCTTCAGAGGCAAGCTGGAGTCTCGTGAGAGCGCACAAATGGCTGTTGCATTTGCTTTGTATGTCTGCAAGTCTTCTTGCATCTCTAGATCCCTGTTGTGTAAACCCTAGCTTATTTTCTTTTTTTTCTATCTTTGAATGCCTTCGCTTTAGAAAAACATTATGCTTACACTGTCTTTTAAACTGCCACCAAAATGCTCATAATCAATACAGCCTATTAATATGCTCTACCTACAGCCAACGCTTCCTCTGATACTCTGCTCATGAAATTAAATCTCTAACATAAACATCAAACGAGCCTCCCCATGTGCAGGGAAGGAACTGAATATTTAAGCAGGGCTCACATTGATGAATACTGTGGCACCTCCGTTTGTGTCGGGAGATAATATTCTTAGTTTTTCCTCTGTACAGTGGACAGTAAGTTGAATCTGTTTGACGCCCAGGATTAGCATTAGCGTCAACACAAGAGACAACCTCGACAACTGCCACCAGGCAATGAGAGCTAGCATGAAAAGAGGAAAAAAATTGAGGTGTATGCTTTGTAGTACAGTATGGCTTTACTGGAACATTGTGGCAGTTTTGAACTTGCCCACAGTTTGAGGGAGCTTATTTTGAAATGCTAAAGTATATCTTGCTGTTCACATTGACATCCTTGCTTTCACTCACACCTTTATTCACACTAAAACAGATTTCTGCTTGCTGTGAATTGGCAGACAGCCTGGATTTCTCAATGGCATTGGCCCAAACGAGTATGTAAATGAGATATAGCTTGTGCATTTAGAGCTTTTTGATTTAAATAGAATACTGTATATACAGTACAATTTTACCGTGTGCTGGTTTTTGGTGAGCAGCTAATGTACATTATTAAAGATGTACAATTTCAAAAACATTCACATAAGTATAAGATGAATATGTACACTCCATGTTTTAACAATCAACATTACCGAGAAGTGAGACAAAATTGAGAGAAAGCGGGGGGGAGAAGGGACAGATGAGAGCGGAAAACGAGATGGAAATCTGTGTCCCTCAAGCCCCGTCTTTGAGTCCCTCCAGTGAAGAATCCCACTCAAGGGTAAAGGATAATCTCCAACTGAGAGATGCTTCCCTAGCTTGGCCAGAGCCTCTCTTGTAAGAAAGAAACTGCTTTCTGATCAGAGTACAACAGGTTAAACAGATTACACATAGCTAAGTGAGCACTGAGACACAATCACAAATTAAAGACCACTTCAGTCTATTTCAAATGGACTTACACTAGAAAACACAAATAGTTTCCATAAATAAGCACAGGGAAAATAGTTTGTGTAGGACAGATTGTCAAAGACACCCAGTCATTTTAATTAAGCAAATAGTTTTATGAAAGAAAATTAATGAAAACATTGCTGCCATGCTAATCTGCACTTCTTTTTTGTTATGTGTTCATGGAGTGGAACAATTAAGGTTTGATTGCTTTTAGAATGAGCCATATCTCTGAGGTAAGCTTGCTGTCAAACCTGTGGCAATGATTTAATTTCGCTCAGTTAATCAATCTGTTATGCTCTTCACATTTTTTGGTTTAAGCACAGGCAGCATTTTCCACTTTATGAAGGAACGGCATAGATAGAAAAATTCAAACAAAACCATTCATATCAACTTTTCTCAGTTTTATGACTCTAAGAAGTGAATTTCATGGCAATGTTTGCTAATTATTTTATCCCACCCACCCCCCTCTACTGTAAAGGATGTTCATTTTTGCGCTGTCTACTTTGAGTAGGATGTCATTGCTAATGTATGGTCTTGAATAAGCAGACTCACCGTATGTCCTCCTGGGACATGGCTAATTACGTGTTCAGAATCTGCAGCATGGCTCTCTGGGCTTTTATGCCTCTGTCACTCCTCATCCACTCAAGTGGAGTGGATATATCCCAAGAACAACCTACAGCCTTGATTCCCTCTGCAAAAACAGGTCACAGTGAGTTCGCAGGGTGTGGAATGAGTCTAATTATTGGGGTACAGATGGGTGCAGAATACATAATGGTGACATGTGATTTGACCCCACCACTCCTCGCCCCACAGATCGAGAACAAGTAAGGCACTGGCTTTCCCACAAGGCAGCCACTGCCCTGTTATAGCCCCGGATGTGGTGTAGACTACTTCTAAGAAGATTGGGGATGTTAGAAACCGTGCATTCTTGGGCTTTGGGATTAGGATTTCTGGATCAACTTGGATCAGCTGCATAATGTAATCTTATTGACATGAGGAATCACTATGGCAGTCTAAACCAGAAATACAATAATCTGCATTAGAGGGAGAGAAGGAAGTACTGTAGTGTCACTCTGTGAGATCGTGCCATGGCTTATCTTATTAAAGCAGAGAGAAACTATGAGAGAAACTGATCATTGCTTCAGGTTGTCATTTAATATGTACTATAAATGAGTTTTGATAGTAATCATCTGTGCTTTATAAAAGTTGAAATCAAGGATGTTCTTTCAATACTTATTCTTAAAATGAAAAAGAGAGAACTGAACTGTGAGGAATTGCAGTTGGCAAATTAAAACCTAATTAAAAAAAAAAACAACTATCTTTTTCTATGTGCACCATTTTATTCCTCTCTAATCTTGAAAAGTAAACTACAGTCCTGAAGGGTAGAAAACAAGCCCATTGACAACCCCCAAGCCCAAGGGATGCAGTTGAACGCATGCTTGGTTTGTTGTATTCGCATGTAGACCCTCCCAATTCCCTTGTCTGCGTGTGTCTCTGTCTTCTGTCTGAGGGGCAGTGGATCAGAACCCCCAATACATGCAGTACACAGTTAGCAGGTCATTCTTCTGGAGCCCCACATAGCTGTCAGCGAGCCGGGCCTGCCAGATTTATCATAGTCTCTGAATTTCGTATTTCAGGCTTGTGAGGGCAAAAGTTGATGCTGACGTTCTGAGTGACAAGCTGCTTTACCGTACGGAAATTCCAACTGGACCGTTCCATATTCATGAACTGATTTAAATTCTGGCACTGTAAATGGGTTCCTACAAGATATCGAGGAAGACAGTCAGTGTATCCTATTCAAATCTCATACAGCTGTCTTTGTGGAACATTGCAAGTTTTACAAGGAAGAGAGGAGAGCACTGGCAAGTATTTTAGCTTGTTTAAGTTTCAAAGGTTATTTCTACACCAACAGCAAATTGGTTCCAGAAATTGTTTAGAGGCTAACATGTGCTGCAGAAGGAGGGAAAAAAGTTTCAAGTTTGTTTTGACACAGTGCTTTACTTTAAAAAAGGGTCTGTCTATAATGTATTCATGTATGCATGTCAGAAGACCTGTGCAGTTGCAGATATTTTAATTAAAAAGACATTTAACCATACCGCAGCCTTAAAGTGAACACTTTTGCCTCAATTCGTATTTTGAGTGAAAATGTGGAGTTTTTCCAAAGACACACAGATCATTAGATACATATTTAGGTGTTGTTTTTTTAGATAATGTGTGCTAGACAAAATGTGTAATTGATTTAATGATAGAATCACATAAACGAACATACCCACATAATAAAACCAAGGACACAGCCAAGATAGAAATACAAAGTCATGACTCCTGAATTTCTCCTGATGATTCCTGATGACTGAATTTTTAATATTAAATAGTTCAGCTATGCTTTCCGTAGATTTCATTTCCTGACACAAAGGTAAGAATGTTTGAAAGCCTCCTCCACACTGCCAGGAATTAAATTTTGGTGGCTATATATTGAATATTTTATTGGACTGAGTTTCGAACCTCAATACATTCTAAGTACCGACTGAAATGTGTGTGTGACACTACTGAAAACTGTAAACTATCAAAAGTTGGCACTGAATGCTCAGTCAAATTCTTGGCTTGGCTCTCAGTGATCTTTAACTAACTTTAGACTACCGTTTATAAAGGTTAAGCCTTTTTTTACTGCTATGCATTGAGCATTCATTTTGGTAAATGAACAAAAAAATGTTAAGAGTTTATGTTAGCATAACAATTTTAATATGCTGAGTCTAATAATGTCTGCCATGTTTTTAAGGTTGCTAAAATTCCCAGGAAAAATACACAGGACACGACCTCAGTGTCCAAAATGGGTATCTAATTATAAAATAGATCCACAATAGATGTCCTGCAGTTATGCGCAGAGCCTTATATCTCCTTTAATTCCACCAATAAATTCTCATATCAATTAAATAGAAAATAAACACTTTTATAGGTGTAGCTCTTTACAACATGTGCCCACATTTCTGACATTTTGCCATGAAGGTTTACCAAAGCATTTGTTCAGCATGTTGCACTGTGTACCCCTAAAGCCAGGAGAATGATAATCAGAGCACAGACCTGTTGTTTGTATGTTGTATGGAGCACACAAGGCAACATAATGAACAAGTTCAAAGCACAGCTCTCTTTGAAAGACATGCATGAGTCACTTCCCTAGGCCAAATATGATGTGTGTGCTGCCACAAATATTACATTACAGAAATCTGTGGGAAAGAGTGACTGCCTGAGTGCTGGGTAAACTTCAACATTATGTTCCTTGGGACAATGAGATTTTATTGAGCAGCTGTACTCTGAGAACTCTCATCAAAAACAGGAAGGCCAGGCTAGGTTTGATTTGAAAATCTCTGTCACTCTGTTTTTTCCAGAATGAAGCAAAGCTACTGATGTCCATACAATGAGAAAATGTGTTTTTTTGGTTTTTTTGTCATTGTGTTTGTTTTTTTCATAGCTAATATTTGGGGGCACTGTGCACAATGCCAATGACCAGGTACGATTTGTGTGTTGTTGTTGTACACTAGTTGTCATAGCAATGAGACAAGCACATAGATTATTAACACATTTAAAAAAAAAAAAAACCCTACTAGATGCAAAACACAGTAAGGTAGAATATACCAGTTTACTTACTGTAGCTGTCACCTCTGCAGTATGTTATTGTTTATGCTGTATATGACACCAAGCAAGCAGCACTCTGAATCCAATCACAGCAGTCAGACTGAGTCATTCAAATGCAATTTGTATTACACTTCCAAATCATGTGAAAGAAGCGTGCAAATTATTTGAAAAAAAAAAAGTTAACTTAGAAGCACTATTACAATAGAGAAAAAAAAAAAAGAAGAAAACTGCAGTACCGCATCAGAAGAAAAAACAACAAATCTTCACAAGGTTCCACCAAAAAAACGCTCTTGACTAACTGAAATGTTCCTCATTGCAAATTGATTTAATTTGTATTTAATTTAATGCATTGGTATGACTGTTGAAATAATCCACACTAAACTGATGAGAAGTGCAGGGTGGTTGCAGGACTTTCAGTGCTTTTTTTTCATTTGGGAAAGTGCTGCCTTAAAGGAAACATTTTAAACAGTTTTGGCTGACAATATATTTTATTTGAACATTACCAAGCAGGACAGAGACAGAAAGAGAATGTAAAAAATGTGTTTTCCACAGCAGTCAAGGTGAACTGATACAGTAAATCTCTGTCAAAAAAACCCAATCTGTAATGCTTCTCTTCAAATAAAAAATACATGTAAGATACTGGGTGCACAACAGCTATAACATTACTGAAATGTCGACAACATGGAACCAATACTCTTGCTGGCATGCTGACTTACACTGAGTATAGTGTATGTGGAATATGAAATGGTGTATTCACTATACTATTCACATGTGACTTTCACTTGTTGGTGTAGAATAATGTGTAACTACGCCTTCTAATAGTTCAGCCTATGCAAAGATAATCCCATAATAAACAGCTATCAATCTTTTGGTACACATTAATCCAAAATAATTGTTTTAAGGTCATTAGGGATGGGTACTTAATTCCTTGAAGCTTACCCAATTTACAGATAGATATTTAATTTCCTCTCATGAACAAAACACAAAAATGTGATGGCAGATCTTGCAGACAGTGTTCATGTATCATGTTTTGTTGCTCTCCCCTGTTAGATGTTGTCTCCAGTCAGACTGATCATTGACATACTCGGGGACAAGCAGGTTAAAGCGCGGTTGGGTGGCGTAACTAAATCATTCCCCTTAACATATGTGTGTGAGCTTGCATAATATCTTTCTCAGAGACCGTTTACAATCTGACAAGCAATAATGAATGCCAGTAGACTTATTGCCCTGAAAGATAAACTTTAATCAGGCTCCTTTGCCTTTCCTCTGTTTGAGCATGCCTCGGCATATCCACCGTTGTATTCTCCACAGTGAAGGCAAATAGCAAATGGGAAGTTATTTAAGATTTTTCATTTAAATGTGAAGACCTCTGCTAATATAATCACCTATGAAATTGGCAGGAGTGACCCTCCAATCAGTCTTTTTTTGATTCATTCTAACCACAGACTGTTCCGTTAACTGAAGCACATGGCCTGCACTTTTAACCTTGTAGGATATCTGGAGATTTTTATCTGTAAATGTCAAGATTCATTCAAGTTCTGTTGTGTGTTTCAGTTGCTCAATGTAATTTGTGCACAGAAGTTCTCCATTCAGGCCAGAGACTAACATTATTATTATCTTTTCTGGTTTTGTGAAATTAATTTCACAGAAATACTGTAAATAATTATTGTCAGTCAAAAGCAATATAATGACGCATAGCTGAAAATAATCAAGTGATTAAAGGATAAAAGATCACAATTTTTTAAGTCTGGTTTAAAACAATATGTAGGCATACACATAAATATTAAAACAGGGTTTTCTTGCTGTATGCTCCTGTTCATACTGATCATTAGAAGATCCTTCCCAAATGTGCTTACAATGTAAGTGATGGGGGACAAAACTCACAGTCCTTGTTTTAAGAAAATAATTATTTACAAGTTTATCCAAAGATAATGAGACTTCAAGTGTCTGTGCTAGTCAAATCAAGAGGATATCCACACTTACAGTTTTTTTTCTTGTGTTTCTACAGACAATGTTTGCTATTCAGCTGCAGTGGAAGTATGGTAACACAAAGAGAGAATTTGGCACAAAAAAGACAGTAACTTTGAAAGATATGAATTTGACTTTATTCATATTATCTTCGAATAAACTTTAAAATACATTTTTGCATAGAAGGAGAGCTGTAGATTTTGTCCTTCATCACTTACATTAAAGGTGCATTGGCCAGTATGAACAGGAGGAATAGAGTGAACCTATCCTTTAAGGTAAAAAAAAAAATGCAACATTTTAACACATCTCCTTGGGAGCAACACACTTTAATGCAGTACAGTATAATGATGGGATGGATTTACACTACTCAGTCGTCACAATTAAGACACATAACTACATGTTTAATGCCTTTGAGACAGGTTGCTATAAACTACTAAACAAACTAAATGAAGATTGTCTTAGCATTTAAAGTGCGTAGATTACTAATCTTTCTGTCAGTCTGCAAGAGATGCGATACACATCCGCATGCTAATGATTATTTTAAATTGATTCCACAAATTCTTTGGAGAACTCAATTCATTTGTCTTTTTAATAATGCAAAATTTAATGATGAATCCAATTTGCTTCTCCTCAGTGGCTTCCTGGATTATCCTAGGATGCAGAATACCATCCTGGCATCTAAATGTCTTCAATACAAGATTAACAATTGACAAAGGGTTGCGGGTTGCAGGGTGATTATTGGCTGCAGGCGGAGATTAAAGCAAAGCAGCAGCACAGCTGACAGTTTGGTTATCTCTTTTGGACTAAATGAAAATCATGGCCTGAATCCATCAAAGGAGATTAGGAAAATGTGAGCCCATTACTGATGTCCTCTCACAGGTTGGTGTGTCTGTAAATGTCTATCTTTTTTCAGTCTTCGATTGGAAGCCAAATCTGTTGATTCACCTCTGCCGCTCAGTGAAGTAGACATCCCCTTTCACTGATGTCAGTAACCTCATTTGTGTATATACTCAAGAGCTGTTGCTTTAATTTTCTTTGGTATGCAGATGTTTGTAGCTAAAAAGAGGAAACTCACTGTACCTCCAAAAGTAATGAGCTAGTTAAGATTCTTTATAGAACTCTATATGGCTTAAAACAGATACTATAATGAAAGTCAGATGTACATGCGCATACTGCAACAATTTTTCACCTGAAAGACTGTGGTAGTTTCTTTGTTAAAGCTGTTAAAGAGCTGGTGACTCCCAAGCAGGAGTTATCAAGAGGGTAACCTGCCCCCTCTAGTTATTAGCATCCAAGAGGTCTGCGGCACCACAATGTATTTCGCCCACTGAGTGACAAAATCACAGCTGACGTTGGGACTGTCAAGGGCATATTTCCCTCAACTAGAGGGGAGATCCACAGGGAGAAGCCAGCGAGTGTATGTGTCAGGGAAAACGACAGTGTTTTATGAATTTCTTGGCCACTCACATCTTTCAGGAATAGTTCGGCCCCCCGTTACCCCCCTCACTCGACCCCCCTCGTACTCTCCTCTGCTCTTACCAGGGGAGAGGAGTGTGTGTGATGTGTGTTATATGTTAAATCTATGGTCTTAGGGCAGAGTGAATCTAAAAGCAAGCCTGTTGTCAAAACCAATTTTGTATATCACAGAGGGGTGCCATGCATTATCATAACACCAGCTCAGCAACTAAGGCTTTGAATTCATAATCAAACAAAGGTGGGCAGGGCAGAGTGTTCCAAGGTTGCCATTCAGATGTCTAATATGAGTGAATGGAAAATGACAGTGAGAAGTTACAATTCATATTATATTAAGGAATAGAGTGCCTGCCAAAATTCTAAACATTTATGGTACCTTGATTTCTGAGAGAGTAAGCATGCTGAAAGGACAACACTCTGCTCTCCAATGCATTGGTTGGCTGCTTTTCTATGTTTTACATGAACATATTTTCAGTTTAGAGTGTTGGTGAGAAAAACAAAAACAAACAAACAAAAAAAAAACAGACAAGAAAAAAAACATATAAAGATGTCACATTTCTGTGCATTACAATGGGCATTTTCCCCTATTTTATGACATTTTGCAGACCAAATGATTAATCAGTTACATACAAAAAATTATATAATAATAATGATAATTGGTAGATTAATTGAACATGAAAATATGTGTTAGCTGTAGCCCTAATGTGGTTTAAAGTTTAGCTTTCTCATGGTCATAAAAAGTAATTTTATGACCCACAAAGATCCAAGAAATAATTATATTAGGATTATGAGAAGATGATTTGTATTTTTAGTTTGCAATCTTGTCATAACAGTTAATAAGTTTTTGTTTGCAGCATAAAACCTGCATGCCATAACTGCTTTTTTATGAGAAGGCAACGATTATTTTGTGATTACTGAAATACTTAAAGTTTATTAAGGAATCAATAAATGGATTAATAATGATGAGAAAACAAAAAATAAGAATAAGATAAGATTATTATTACAGTATGCATGTCTTCTTTGGTTTTCTGTATAATGGAGTCAAGTGTACTTAAAAGACTTTAGGCCCAGCAGATTGGGTAATCAGGTTTTATTCATTGCATTATGTCTCATCGATTACTTTAATTACATACAAAATAGATTACTTACTTTATAGCATTTAAATATACAAGTGTAACTACAAAACTATACTGACAACAGTTGCATTTGCAAGTTGCATTTTATGATCATCAGATTTCATTCTCTGTGTGTTTGCCGTGCAAAGCCTTGCATTTTCCACTCTATCTGAGTGGCAGGTTTATAGCATCATAACCAACATGAGATCAGACAAAACATGCATCTGCAAACCGGTTTTGACAATGATGAGTCAGAGATGGCTGCAGGAAGCATATGGGCTTGTAGAAGCACTTACACAGCTTCTTAGTAGCACGCTGAGATTCTCCATCAGCCTCCACCAGGAAGTTGCATCTACCAACCTGTAATGGTGACACTTCAACACAGCCATGGAACAGACTAATTAACAACAGCAAGAGTTGGTTTGTATAATTATTCTGCTCCTTGGAGCTTGCATTTTAGAGACATGGGTGTCTAATGATAAAACAGTGCCAAATGCCAGTTGTTGGTTAAGTACCCTCTCTTAGACCAGGCCTGTCATTAGTAACATGAAGAACCCACTGGTGTGAGACAAGGCGAGGTGGGAATCATGTAATGCAATGGAATAAACAAAGAGTGGGTCAAAGGCTCTAGAGCAGCCAAAGAGAACATATCATAACTTTCTTTGTGTTGGAGCTGCAGCCCACATTGTGTTCATTAACACAGCCATTTTTCATGATGTGTGAGACATTGTGTATCAGACCTCATAACAGTATCTCTTTGTAACCCACATAGCACTTTGCCTCTTAATGAAAGCTGCGCAAAATCTAAAGTTGAATTGATGTTCAAGGAGGTGCTACAGTATGAGTTGTCTGGAGATAAGACATACATCTAAGATTATATCTAAGGTTGTTAGTATTATTACAGTAACACGCTCTATCCATGTATAATAGAAATATATTTTACAACCCTTACTGTGTGAAGAATGTAAGAGAAAAAAAATGACTTGAGATTTTCAATTCTATTTTTAAATAGAGTAGATGCATAGATTTATAGATATAAATGCCTACTGCAATGGATGTGATGTTTTTCATTGTGTGTTTATTGCATGGAGTTATTAAATCCCATAAATTATTTTACAGTTTCTTGATTCAAAAAAATAAAAATAAAACAATAGGTGCTGCACAGCAACGTGGTGGAATTGTCAGGAAGAGTGAGCACATTTATGGAGATCTGTAAAAAAAAAGATGTATCTCAGATAATTCATTTGGTATGCCACCTAAAGACAACGTTACGGGGTTTCCCACAGAAAATAAATAAGAGACTGATTACATTACATACATTTTTTTTTCAATCCTAACTCAATCAAAATTGTCATTGAAGGTTAAATACAACAAATTATAAACAGATTTTTTTAAATTACAGAACTGTACTGTACAACTGAAATTATATAACTAACATGCATGACATTTTGTAAAAAAAAATAGGATTTGAGTACAAATGGGTTAAAACACACATTTTATAATGTAGCAAATGAAAATGTGCTGAGGTATGTGGAGAGGCACCTTTGCAATTCCCTGAAACTGTGGGGGTCTGAAATAATGGGTCCTTGGCGGTGCCTGCACTCCATCTCTGCACTCCAGCAGATCGACACATAAATGCCATTGGACAGCTCATACTTATTATGCTTAGATGGTTTTGGAAATGAGACCCTGGCTGTTTTCTCAATTTGGAGCCTTAAGGCAGTGATTTAAAGAGATAAAGGGGCTAAATTCAGGCACAAAAGCACCGTCCAATCTATCATTGACACGACCTTGACTCACAAAGCAAACTGAGACATGAATCTAAAGGGGCATTTCCAAAGTTAAGTGTGCTAATGATACAAAGGCAGGGTGCTACAGGTCCTACATCTCATATAAGGGATCCCTTGTAATAACTGGATCTTAACCGCTAATGAGGTCACATGAGTATACAGTACATGTCAGTGTAAAAGCATAACCTCGTACATGGATAAATGGACAGCCATATACACACTGTCACTAACTGAAAGAAGTCCAGATTGTTAAGTAGTCATAGGGCAAAGCAAGAAAAAAATATTAAAAAAACATTCAAATCTTTTTAACTGCTTTGAGAGATATAATTAAGATGAGCTTTTTCATATGGTTAATATCTAATAAATCCTATTTTTGATTTGACCACTAGATTTTTTTCATTTTATTTTATTTTTTCTCAGGCACACACACTCACACACATGCATGCAGTATTCTTAGAGTTTAACCTCCAAAAGAAAGAACCTTGGAGAAGCACACTGAATATTATGCATCATTAATTTAGCTTAATGATTCAGATGATAGTAATATGGTCTGCTGATGTGATAGAACTGCAGGATTTTGGATGGGAGGCGGCCATAAATTCAGACTGTGAAAGGCTATCCTTTTCCTTAATGAAAGTACAAACAAAATGTCCATTTAGAAATGCGCTATCACATACTCAAAATGCATCTTGGAAGCCATGGACAGAAATGCAAATAATAAAAAGTGATGAGTGCTACAACTATTCACATTTAAATATTTATCACAGTTAGATATAGATTATATGTTTTCCTGCCTCATCTAATAGTAACTTAAAACCAAAACAAAATCTGTTCTTTCTGTAAAAAAATAAATGCACCTCTTGCACAGATTTTTTAACAAGCACCGATGGCAATTATATTGAGCTGATAAATAACTAACAGTATAACAGCAATACATTTATTGGTTGTTAGCAGTGGATTTCTTTACATATTTTCTCTATTTTCTCAAAAGCTTCTGATATTTATTCACTTCCTTCCATTGTCTGTCAGCCTCTGTGTCCCTGTCAGCTGTCCTTTCCTTGACATCGGCGACAGCCATCTTCTCACACAATGATTTGATTAGACAGTGTGTGCCAAATTAAAGAGCAACAACATTGGGCAGACTGTCAGACAAGCATGTTGCAAGACAGTTTAGATAAATATTAAAATGTGCCTCAAATCAAGTCAAAATACAATACAGAACACATTGTTGCTTTCGGTAATTTCTGTTTATGATGTCAATATATCCAGTCTTCACTTACAATCTCTTCATTCAGTTTATCAGTGTGTTAAAAACAATGTTGAACAATGTAACAAAATTAAAATGAAAAACGAAAGGGTTATAAAAATTATATGTATTGAATTTAATCAAAACATCTGTTCAGTACACAAACAGTTTTGAAGCTGGAAAATTTGGAGAAGTGTACGTTTTGCTTCATGTTCCTGAATTTTAGTGAATGGTGAAACACAGGCACACCAAATACATATGCATTACAGAGCTTTCCTTACAGACAGGAGTAATATCTCTGCCCCTTTTTATTCTCATGTAGCACCATTATTTCACTTCCAGCATAGTGTGCTAATTGCATTTGTGATGCAATTTTAGTGTACAAAACATGAAATATATTAAAATATGTACAGTTATTTTAAATACAACTTCATAATGAGGAATTCTGGGAAGACCCCTCTGTAAGATTAGAAATGAACACAAATGCTAATTTGGTCATGGAAAATATGTTTTGTTTTGTTGTTTGTATTTGGCCATGAAATAAGAGTGTTAAGACAATTAGACCATTTTGAAATATAATTGAGACAATTGAGAACATTTCAATAGAAATCTATATGATTGGAGTTAGTCAGACCATGAGAACAGTTTAGCAGAAGTCTAAAATGTCTAGCAAAAAACAACATGAGGAAATCCCATTATGTACAGAATGTAGGAAAACCAAGAGGCACTTTAGCTACAGGAATGAATATCTTTTTCTCATTAATATGCAAATTTATTTGGAAAGATGCTTGAAATTGAATCAGAACTCAACCATTCCATAAAATGTACTGTACCTGTGATGTAAACTGTGAAATCAAATACTTTGTTTGAGTCATGGATATCCTCATTAATGTATGAATATGAGGTAAGACAACACAAAATCTGTCAATCTGCACTGTAGGGCACCAGCTATTGAAATATGAACCTACTATTATGTATCTATCAAGTTGTTGTGTTCACAAAAATATGATCTACACAGAGACAGATGCCTCCACAATGACATAATGTCTTCCTAACCGTGTATCATGCTGACACAATATAAAACTGACAGTATGTCATGTATCTAGCTGCTATACACACAAGAAAACAAACATCACACTGAAGCAGAACTTCAAAATAAATCTCTTGTTAGTGTCAGTTAACCTTGTGACCTGTGAGACATCCTCTACTCTCAAATGACCTGTGCTCTAAACTGCACACAGAGGCTTTCAGTTGTTTGTTCGAGCAAAGCTTTGTTTATGTATGTATCACCACAGAGCTGTCAAAAGAAATCATTCTCCAAAATTCATATTTTGCTGAGGCGTGTGAGACGTAATTCTGAATTCAAGGAAAAGTTCTTTTGTAACCAGTGGTTCAAGACAGATAATTATTTGTACCTTGCTAATGTACGTTTTATGTGATACCTGTGTAATGATGGAAAATATAAAAGAGACAAAGAGTTACAGATTTATAGATTTATGGTCCATTCAGGATTACGGCTCACAGCCTCTCCAAGATATCAGTAACAAGTCTTCTAAATTAAACAACAAAATTTGTGTTTGGTCCATGTCTTTCAGGATGACACATATGAATGTTTCTGAACTGATGCCACTATCTATAGAATAACATCACTGTTTCAAAAATAAAACAATTTTCTGGTTTCTCAAAGGAAAAAACTAACATGAAATATGAGATTAGCATCAACTTCCTCTGGAGGTGACATAATGCACATAGCCAGTGAAATCGAGTTCAGCATTGAAATGCCCTCATTTTTGACAGCCCGAGTGGCATCGCATGATCACAGGTGATGAAATACCCAGCAGCTGTAAAACAGTGCAAAAATGTAGATTGCATCCTAACTAAAATTGAGCAAGGAAGCAAGCTGCACCACCGTCTTCTCTCTGGAGCTATCAGAGCCTAACTGTGCAGATGTGAACACCATCCTCCCAAACAGGATCAACAATCGCCTCCACACATTTTGTAAAGGTGATATGGGCTAATGAAAGATCAAACCATAGCACCAAATATTCATAGGCTATGCCCTCAAATGCAAACCTTAGAAACTGATGGTGGTCTGGAAGAACCACCACACTTAACGTAAGTTTCTGTGAGATTGATCACATACCAATCCCTTGGGCTGACTGCGTTCAGTCAGTTTCAAAGTGTAAGCATCTTGAACTTGTTTGTAGATATTTGAAGTAGTGGCTTTACAAACCTTTGCTCATCTCCGATAGGGAACTGTATCACTCTCTTGTTCAAAACAATTATTTCCTCTTTCAGTACTGTCATACTGTGTGGATTATAGACTTGAAGCATGAAAAAAGGTTGAGCTAGGAATTGCAACTGGTAAATCATGGCAATGATTCTCTCTACCAATAGTGAGACTGCGCATGCGCCTCATTATGGAAGGTGAACTGTGAGCCGACTGATCTGCAGCACCATAAGGAGAGGGCTCTTACCATCTGTTGTGCCGGAGGAGAATGGCTTAACTTGATTTATTGGCTTTATTTGTCCTGCAGTGGTTTGAGTACAAAAAGCTCTGTTTATTGAATACACCGGATGAACATTTACAACATTCATACAGTGAACTGAGGGCACTTTTATTCAGGCACTGGAAAAGTGACAACGGGGGCTACAACTTGAGACAACAATTGTGTGCAGAAGGGGTTGGGTTGAGCTTTGGAGACTGTGGAAGAGAAGTGCAACACCTTTTGGGACTGGACTGTTGAACAAAATACAGTAGACACCTCTTGAGGCAACAGGTGAGGGGCAGCAGTATCTTCCTACTGCTAGTCACTGAGTCCTTCTGGGGGCATGGTTGTAGACCTTTGTACCAAGCCAGCTGGCATTGGGTTTAACTGGGAGGTTACTGCTTCATTGGCCGGGAGCCTATACTCGCAACAGCTCTTTACCATCAGACTCAGACACTGATGAACTCCGTCACTCGCAGACAGAGGGCCATGTTGTATGACAGTAGTCTTCCTCAGCACTCTTTCCACCAGCGTGACTCACCTCTCCAGGGTAGAGCACCAGATCTGGCAACAGAGCGCACATGACTCAGGCTCAGCCTACACTCTCCTAGCATGGACTGTCCACAGGCAGATGGGAAGGCTTCAAGCTGGTCTTTTTTTCAAAGAAAAGTAATATTCCTTAGGGCAGGGGAAAATGGAAGACTTTTCCATTGCCTTCTTGGCTGTAGTGCTAATTTTAAAAGTGAATTAGAAAAAATATAGACACAGAACAATCTGAACAATGGTACTCTATCTCAGCATGGTTATGTGTTGTTAGCCAAAAGAAGAGCATAAGATTCCAGGATGACTGTTGTGACAGGAGTATATACATGTTCAGGTGGGGCCTCACGTACATCACCTCAGTTAATTTGCACAGTGACTGCCCGTCTTTATAAATACATAAATGTTTAAATTAACACTTCATTACCAGACCTTCTTCATCCTTCTTACAATAATAGTGAACACAGACTGTTGATAGGAAACAGGAAACAGTTTTGAGTCTTGCAACTTCGGGATCATTACGTGACACAATCTTTCTCAAAAACCATGTTTCCCATACATAATTATTGTAAAAGGAGCAGGTGAAAAACATTGAATACATTTACATTTTACATGCATATACATACATTTTCTGGAAGTTGCAAACCCTGAGAAATTACTCTTTATTACTTTATTATCAGAATCTACTCTATTCAGTACATTAAAAGTTGGAAATCTGGAGGAGCAGTATGATTAAATTATTTTATCCCATTAATGTGTGGGGAGCCAACAGAAAAAGCAGGCTCAGCCAGTAGAAGTCTCAGATGTACATGAGAAGGACTCTTGAGGGCATGCTCTATGGACCCACAATCTCATAAGCGTAAGGAGGCCTGCTGAGGCTCTTTCGGCATATGTGCTCAATTAGGAACTGTCATAGGAATGAATGGAGTGGTATCCAGTTCTCCTTGATACATCCATGGGTCCCCGTGTTAAAGTCTGACATTTTGTTGACCTATCCATCCACCTTGACCTCAGTCTGCAGACTTTGAGGCTCTATAATCTTATAGTACTTCCTCTTTTACCACTGACAGACAACAGTCATAATTTCTATGGTCACTAGAGTGCTTTGTCACTTGATCATATTATGTCACTTTTGGGCATTTGCCCAAATGACTAATGCCCTCACTTTTCTTGAGAAGACAGTCAAATCAGGGATTTCTGGGGTACACCAGCTCTTTTGTAGTGAATCACAGAATTCAATGAACATCAGCTATACCATAATGTTCACCAGAATGAAGATAATAAACATAAAGGCCGGCTACCCACATTAACACTCTGCATGCTGTTATTTTCAGTGACCTGAAAATAGCAGCATGCACTTTGTTATTTTACCAATGTGAAGATGTTATTGACTTAAAAACAATTTGAGTGACTGTATAGGGGTGGGAATGGTGCACATCAACAGGTGTACAGACCTTATCTTGCCAATTAAGCATGAATCTGGTGTGTATTTTTATGGGGAAACATCAGAAATTTTATTGCCATTGAATTATTTATATTTGATAATTTTTTTTAAATACTCTTGTTTAATATTCTTGTCATCTCTGAATAATAAAACTTTTTTAAACATCACCATTGCTGATTGTGTGACTGTGTAAACCATAATTACAGTTAAAATGTGCATGTTCAGGTCACAATGTCATCTTATGTACAAGAGGACTGCAATTTGTACAGAATGTGTATTATGCACAAGACTACTGTCCTATTAATTGGGAACACACTGTGCTTGTTTGTAAAGACTATAATTGTAGTGATTTGAGCAGTTCCCGTTGATGTCTCCCCCAAAAGCTGACATGTAAATTATGTCCTCGCTCATTCTTAACATGAAATAAGTCAGTTGCCACTCCGCCATCTTCAACATCTGGCCCAGGACAGGTGGCTCAGGCTTTTGCCCTCTCCATAAAATATAAACATGATGGTGATAAATGGTGACACTGACAGATGTAGTGAAAGAATACTTAAACCGTGATAAAGTATCTTTCAGACAGTAAAACAAGAAATGTTGAGAAACTAGAAGAAGATATGACAACAGCCCTCCAAAGCATTTATACAAAGACCAGAGAGGATGATGAAAAGAGAGCTACACAGGAGACATCTACTTTTTGCTGCTACAACAGATATGTGGTCTTGTGTTAACATGACTCCCAACATGAGTCTGTCCACTATATTACAAGAAATTGGTCCCTAAAGTCCCAATGTTTGGAAGCTCCGTGCATGCAGGATGTCTGCACAACAGCTCACTTGGCTGAAAGCCTACAGTCATTGTTGTCTAACTGGGACATGGACGAAGGAGAACTGGTCTGCTACACTAGATAAGGGTACAAATATTGTGGCTGCAGAGAGGGAACTGGGATGGCCTTGGCTCAGATGTTTCGGCCATAATTTTCACCTCTCCATTACAAGTGATCTTGCCTCTGAATCCAGAGCAAGCCATGTCATGGGGAAATGTAAAAGTTTAGTGGACATGCTCTTTAGGCAGCTGGTGCAGAAAAGAGACCTTGTAGGCTCAGTGGAAACCTGACCTTATGTAACTCTTACTTACATTCAAATGCTAGTATTTTGAGTATATGAATTAAAAAGAGATAGAGAGAATTACATCATATTAGTGTTTTAATGTTAATGGAACATAACAGTTAACATTTATTCCATATATCAGTAAGTTAACATCAAAGTTTAGAGAATATAACATGTAACAGGTCATGAGCTATGGCACACGCAGCACTCATGTAAGCTGGCTGTTGCACATTCATGGTAAAAGCCCAGTGATCATTACACCATACTTGATGATATTGTTTAAGTCTGCCTAGAATTTCTAGCATTAAAGGGAACAAAAGTTAATACCTGGAATCCCGTTAAAAAATAAGATTTGTTCACACAAGGCTGACTATGTAGGTGCTCTCTCTCTCCCTTGAGTGAACTCACTTTGCCCTACTTTACTTGGAGGTAGAGTATGTTGATTTTATTTGTTTTTGTAAGGGGAAGCAAAGGATTAGTTGAAAGAATGTTGAACGATGCTGTCATGATAAACACGACAACAACAATGCCTCAAAGAAACTGGTGGGTTTTGTGTACACCCTCTATAGATTTTCAAGTAATGTGGATTTTCAACACATGTACTAGAACATATGGTGTATGCTATAAACACAAAGAAGGACCAATGAAATCTGCACAAGGTTCAAGGTTGTATGCCAGTGAATTACTATGTTGACAGAAAAGACACAACTGAGTTTGGGAGTGCAAAAGATAACCTGACAACAATGGCAGGTGTAGATTAATCTAGTTAATAAAAGGAAACACTTAAAAAAAAGCAAAAAAAGCAAAGCAAGTATTGCATACCTATGTCCATGTAGCTTTCTTCTTACTGGACTGATACAGTATGTTCCTAAAGTCAGGTTATACTGGTGCAAATGGGAGGTAACTACAAGGGAGCATCTCTAACTTAACCTTAATGAGAACACACTTTAAAGTATTGCATTTATATGTTATGTAAAGAATTAGCCTGTTATGTGATGTTACATGGTCATTTGTAACATTCTAAATAATATAAATAATATGCTGACAGGTAAAATGGTTTTACTAGTGTTTTTTTTTTTGTTTTTGTTTTTGTTTTTTTTTCCTGGAGTAAAGGGGCAAGAGCTTTGTCTACAAGCCACTCTGCCTTTCCTAATTTCTTTGAAAGTAACTACTTCAGTCAACAGTCAGTGGGGTCTGAAATACTACATATCTGCATTTGTGACATATCAACAAGTCTGTTTTGTTTTGTTTTTTACATAAATAGATTCTGCAGTTTGAGTTTAAATATATTTTAGCAACTGCATTGTGTCGGTACATTTTCCCTTTAGTTTTGGAAACAGCATGACTAACAGCTCAGTAGTCACATATAAACAACATTTTTCATGGATCAGTCACCTTTGTGGATGTTTTGTAGGGAGCCTTTTAATTATCATAATTATATTTTGATTCACAATCCTAATTTGGATATGTGAATTAAAGCGTTTTAGGTCATGTGACCAGGTGCCTTGAAAGTTATGCACAACATGAAGCTAAGAGCTCATGAAACTACTCCAATCGGCTGTAGGTGTAATTCTTTGTCATTATACTGCAGCTTGCAAGTAATGACAGCAAATTTGTCACATCTGCATGGTCAGACAGTTAACTGACCTCATGGGCAACAAGCTTTATTAAAGCTGTTGCTAATTTCCCTGAAATGAACTTGAGATCAGACAGGCTGATGTGAGCCGGTAGCTTGACACTCCAGTGTACAAAGGGTCAGGAACTGTAAGCTGCACTACGCCATCACACTTTAAATCACTATGGTAATGTTCTGCGACTGAAGCTAATGTGAAATATGTGTAAGTCAGTTAATTTTTAATGCCAGTTTTAGCTCAATTCTGAAGTTATCATCATCATCATCAAGCACTGGCACTTTGCTCCATTAGGCTCTTTGCAAGAACACTCAGGGTCATTTGAGATTTGCTGACATTAATAATGATATCTTACAACAGGATAGCTTTCCCATAGGGTTTTAAAGTTACTTACCTATAGTAGATAGATTTACATGATTGTCATATGACATCTGGGAACACATCTTATATAATAAATATTGTATAGTGTTTTTACATGAGAATACATTCAAAGCGTACAGTACACACAACTCTTTCAGAATGGCGCATTCCTTGTTCTTTGGAAATATTACTGTCAAAAGATAGCTCAGATATAACTAAAATATCTTACACCCCACATGTCTGTCTGTCTGTAGCAATAAGCAGAGTTGTGAAAGTTTGCACAGATTAAAATGAGCTAGTTCATGTTCATGGTTCACAATTTTGAAATTTGAACCAAGTTCACAGTCCCAAAAAATGAACTAGTTCACGTTCATTTCTTCTGTTTTTTTTTTTTTTAAATGAGCTCCCCTGAGCCCTTCTTTTACCTGACCCTTTGTTAATGATTTCTTGTGATCATCATTCATTCAGATATTTCACAAGACTGGTCGGATGCTTCAACTCGATGTATCATTTCAAATTTGTTGCCAATGTGGCTGACATTCGGACTACGTTTTTATTTTTAGTCAAATGTGACATTTTTTCTGTTGGAATCTGTACTGATGTGTTCATAAAACACTTATTCATATGATCTGACTTCAGAAGTACTAGTAGTTACGTCCGAATTTCCAGTTGCAAAAGCCATACCGGATGCTGTAAGTCCTCAGCTGCTGTAAAACACAATGCATGAGCATTGTTAACTCTCATGGGAGTTAACAACGCTCACATTCATGTTCATTAGCTGCAAAAGGATACATTAAGTTCACCGTTCACCAAAAACAATGCGCTCTTTTAAAATGTTCATGCACAACACTGATGGTAAACTGGCTGCAGCAGAATGATAATGCATATTCTATATTCTCTTTTTCTTTATATCTTCCATCAACATGTGAGTAACTCCTATGATGTTTTTATCCTTGACTGATGAATGAATAAGGAAGGTAATATACAGTATAAACCTCAGTAAAAATGTTCCCACTTAATATCAAAACATCAAATGATACATATTGCATATGCGATGTAGAGTTTACATTATCTTCTTGATCAAAGATATTTCTTTAAGTAAAACACTTTTTAAAATATTATTGTTCCGTTTTCTATTGCTCTCCCTACATCACTCTCTTACATTCTGTTTTCTTTGTCAAGTCCCTAAAAACTGAACATTGTAAGTCTTTGTTGCTGTTTCAAGCATTTGATATGTGTGACTGGGAAACCATAGCTTATCCTCTCTTGCTGGAGCATTCAAAGCATAAGCATAGTCTTTGTGTGTGTGTTTGTGTGTGTGTATGTGTGTATTTGCATGATGAAAACAGTGAGAGATAAGGGAGTGACTGTGTAAAGCTAATGCCACAAGGGGCGGTGATGTGCCTGTCAAAACCAACACTCACCTCTACAAACATTTCAGAATTGCTTTGCGAAATTACAGTAATTTTCATTTAATCATCTAACATACTCTTTCAAGAATTTGATGTACTTCAGAGAGTGAAAAATACTTGGCTGTTGGCTGTTAGTGCTAATTCAGTTTTCTCAGTGAGTGTTTCACTTTATTTGTAGACCTTTTAGTAAAGTCTGAGAGGTTTCTGCATTGGACACTACTGTACTGTTGCCATACCAACCATATACTCTACACGCTTAATTTATATACTCATCAAGCCAAGAGAACAAAGGGGATACACTGTGCTTGATGTATTGTTTTAAGAATGAACACATGGTGCTGAGATTTGCTCAATTTTCACTAATTCAAGTGTGGTGATTTGCATATTCACCAACTAAATGATTTTGAAAATGAATATGCAAAGTGTTCAGCAGCACATTAATTTTCTATTCACTATCTGTTGTGCTATTAATTTACAACATAAGTGAGCTGTGATGCCTTAAGAGAAGAAAAAAAACATTTCCAATCATCCCTAAGGGGATAAGTGTGCAGTATGAGCATACTGGAGAATTAGGCAAAACTCCAAGTCAGCTCTCCTGGGCAGGACTAATCATGTTTCTTTATTACTCCCCAAAAAGCAGTGGTGTAATATAAGTTACAGTACACCATGATGCCTCTCTGCATGCAACCACTTAACATTCTGAAATAATAATAACACAGTTTTATGAATTAGTGCTGACTTATTTTCCAGTCTTTATTTTTTGCCTTAATGTCAGGAACAGTATGTTGCATGGGTATTTTCCTCAAATGCAAAATATACAAACACATAAGATGCCATACCATAAATGTTTAAGGTACTATGATGAAGCGCATGCTGATCTATGCTCTGTGACTTTATTTCAATTAATGAATAATTCAGCCAGATGAATTTGCACAATGTTGCATCAGAAATATAGTAATAAAGAGGAAAATTCCTTGAAGTAGAAATAACCCAGCATAAATGTTTCAGTGCATGCTGGGCGCTGGATTTCCACATGCAGGCAGAGTCACCACTGACATAAGGGGGTGTCTGGGTCTCACACTAATATCAAGATCTAAAATATCTGAATAATGGAAGAAACAGAGCCTTCCTTTCAAATCGTCAAAGTGAGTTTCTGTCAAGACGGAGACATAGAAAGCAAGCCAGTGAGAGACAGTGGGAGAACTTTGGTCAGTATCTACTCTGACAGGAATGACATTTCTATTCTTGTTTGCTTGACAGAAACCTATTGTTACTGGCTTTTCACACTGGTTAATGCACAGCATTCCTATCAAAGAACATAAGCTTGATATTTATATCAGTCAAAACAGTCAGTTACTGTGTTGAAGCAAAATGTTCAGTTACAAGAAGCTGCACATTTCCTTTTTTCACACAGAGAGACAAAATGGCATGTACTGTATAAAAATATCCTTTAAATTAATTAATTCTGTTAACAACTCGTCATATTGAGCAGGGCCCGTTCAAAGGATTGCCATAAATGAACAGCTACACCTGAAAAGTTTCCACTCTTGTGTTTCTTTTTCTTTGTTAACTTTGTGAACTCTTCCATAGAGCCACATACACTCTCATATATTTGTGCATTCAGTACTTACACTTACACTTAACTTGAGTGCATGGGGCCAGAGAACAAGGTGAAATGGAAATGCAAAGGATAGCTAATGGAACCCCTGTTCTTTAACATATTCATTTTTAAAGAGATAGATTGCCAATGCAGCTTTAGTATCACAGCCAGGCTGCCTGAAAGCCATTACAATAATGCTACATTTTTACAGATTATTTATTAATCTGACAATGAAAGGTGCAAGAAGCCACACTGGAGGAGACACAAACCCTCTATTCTGACTTCTGGTGGAAGATAGAGTGAAGGTATAAACGTGCAAAGACTCTTTTCGCCCTGCGCCCATTCTGGTTGGTTTTCATTGTTGCCGCTGTCAAAAGCTGACAGGCCTGAAACACTCTAGACAACAGTATCCTCCAGATATGTGCCCTTTCTGGTCTTTGGTGAAAGCTTGGAGGGACTATTAGAGATGTGAAATAAACTTGTGTGTCCTTGATGGGTGACTTTAAGGGGAAGCTTCCATACTTCAATTACTTTTGCACACCTTTTATCTCCAGGAGGCTTAGGTTGAAGTGAGTGAGTGAGTAGGTGCATGCATTAGCATTGGTTTGGTGAAACTAATATGGAGCTTTTATTCAAAAATATAATGACTTACACTAAGAGAAATCCCCAGTGCCCTAACTGCATGGCACCAAACACATTTTTTTTTATTCTGAAAGCCATTTATTGAGTGAAAGCCTAAAATGAACTTCCAGCTCAGAAAATACTGTAGATACAGTACATGCATCATGATGACAAACATTAATGCTAATGGTGTTCAGTCAAAATTCGTAGGGCACAGCATCTAGTGAAAAAGGATGATATTCTTCTTTTGTTATTTCAGTCTTGGTGTGAATGAATGAATGAATGAATAAATATACTCAATAAATTGCTGAAAAAGGAGGGTTGAAATAAATACCACAACAGCTAAACAAATTAGTGGTAGTTTTTAAGTCAGGAAATGTCAGGGTAGGAGCTGAGTTTTTCTTTATTGTGCTGAGAGTGTGAGAGGGTAGGAAGGTTGGAGCATTTAGGAAACTCTTTTTTAATTATTTAGTTAAACCAGCAAATGTGTTTTGACATTGGCTTAGAGTTACTGGTCGTTCATTGACCAAATGCCTGACCATGTCCAATTAATTTAAGTGCCATAGTATGGAGTAATGAATTAATATGTCAATCAGCGTGCAGGCTGTTGTATGGTATGACAATTGATAGAGTAAACAGCAATCCAATATAACATCCTGTCCTTGTGTTCTTTGCTGGAAAGTTTAGTAACTTCTGATAAAAAAATATTTAAAATACTTGTTGAAATGATGTGACATTAATCTGAGAATCAGTGTGTCCACATCACAGAAAGTGGAAAATGGACACAGATAAAATAAGTTAAGACATCTATCTTATCTTGCAGCATGGTTATTAAAGACAATATGAAGATATTGTTAGTCAATAGAGTTTCTTTATATAAGTGGGCCTGGGCTGTTGACTAAAATCCAATCATTTGCTGCACAAAGGAATACACATACAGTACAGATAGAGGTTACTGCCATGAGGAAAGCATTTCTAATCGTTGATATTCTGAAACATATTCCACACAATTTACATACCCCGTTCCCCCCTCCAAGCTATAAGACAAATATTACACAAGACCAGCAGCCATGGTGGTTGAGGAATTAATAGAGTTCTGCTGTTGTCAGTAGTGTTGCATTTTTGCTGGCCATGCTGCTATGGCTTGTGAGGAAAGCTGAGACTGATTAAATTTGATAGAGAGCGAAGAAAGGGAATATGTACACAAAGGCACACAGGGAAATTATCTGCAGGGGAGTTGTCAGCATAGAGAATCACTGTATGTTGGTCAAAGTGATTTTGTTTAAAGTAATCTGAGAAATACAGAAGGGCTTGGTAGCTGGGCTTTGACTTGCACTGATATATTCATAAGGTGGGGGGTGGAGTGGGGGGAAGTGGGGGGATGGGGGTGCTATGAATTTTTACTTCATTGTATTTTTCAAAACAGAATGTGAACGGAGGCTGCCCTATAACCTTGCTTTCACCACATTATGTGTTTTGTGTATGTACACTGAATGCTTGATCTCCTCCTAGCCCCATTTGTCAATGAATCAGGATTCACAGAGAGATCCAATAAATAACACCGGTCCATCATTGAGCAGATTAGGTGTCAGCTAACTTCCGCTCCGCCCCACGTGCCATGTAGAAGCCTTAGGGGGCCTGTGTCCCAGGAATGATGGGTAATAAAAATGAATCATAGATGAAGGCCAGAGACAGGGTGCTACAGGAGGAGTCTTGATGCATTAAACAGGAACAGTCGATATGTCCTCTTGTGATAATAGAGCATACAGGAGCCGCCGCCAAGCTATTTAACGCTTGTCAATCTAAACCACAGAGGGTATCAGGGCTACAACAGCAGCACTGAAAATGTTTCATTTGGAAGGTTAGGAATGATGAACTTTCACTCTGTTTAAAATCAGCATTTTTTCAAACCAAGACAACTACAACGGTTTTAAAAGTTACTATCAGTTCAGGTCTGCTTCAGAAAAAACAATGGTGTAAAATCTACTCTGTGTCTTGGCCCTTCCTTTTATAAAATACAGCTGGGACAAACAAAAAATAATTATATAAAAAAAATGCTGATTTTCTTTCACATGTGTGAGTTACATTAGTAATTAACAACAACACAAACCTAAGTGCTGCGTAGCAATAAGATTTAGAGTCCTGTGACTTTCCTATCTCAGTAGTTAATTGCTTCTGATCTCACTTCCTTCGGTCATCATTCTGTGGAAGGCTTTATGCATAAAAGCCACTTCCTTGTTCCACCTTTCAAGAATAATTACGTCCCCTGCACACTGATGGATATATTAAGAACAGAGGAAGAGAAAAACCCCACTAATCCCATGCTTTCTCACAACCACTCTGGATTTTTGCAGCATGTCACTCTATACAGGCGCTCTCACTGTAAAATTGTATCAAATTGGCCGACAGCAATGAAATCTTGTGTGTGTCACTTCCTAGGAAGTAAGTTCATCACTTACATCAGTGTTCCCTCTAACTGAATGTGATATGTCAGTTCTGGACAGCTTTTGCAGCGGATTGTTTTGCAGTCAATCAAAGTTCATCAATCAGTCAATCAATCAATCAGTTAATCAATCAAACTTAATTTATATAGCACCTTTCAGACAAATCAAATGCAATTCAAAGTGCTTTGGATGAGGAAGGCGTTGGAGGTTAAGGAACTAATACACACCAAAAAAGGGGGAGGTTATTTGAATAAGACGACAATAAACAATGGCTAAAAATAAATGATAAAAGATAATACAAGCAATAAAAATAATAAAAAAAACAGAATAAAATAAATAATAATGATTATAGTAATTAGAATAATAATTATAGTAAATAAAATAAGTATAAGAATATAAGATTACAGATAAGATAAGAAAACACTACATAAAAGTCAGACTAAGCAGGTGGGTTTTTAGTTTACATTTATAAAATTATCAATATTTTCAGCTCCTCTCAGAACCTCTGGAAGGCTGTTCCACTGGCTAAGAGCGTAGCGGCTAAAAGCAGCATCACCAAATCTTTTTGTTCTGCTTTGTGGAACAGCTAAAAGAGAAGAACCAGAGGCTCTAAGGGGCCTTCCTGGTTTATAAACCACAAGCATTTCTGAGAGATAGTCAGGTACAAGGCCATGTAATGCCTTATAAACTAAAAAAAAAAAAAATCAATCAAAGACTTAAAAAAAAGCTTAATGTGTGTCCTATTTTTGGTCTTAGTCAGCATCCAAAGTCAACACAGAAGGATTTTGAATTAATTGTAGTTGATTTATTGTATTTTTCAGTAGACTAGAAAGAAGAGCATCACAATAGTCCAGCCTGCTAGTTATAAAAATGTGTAACAGTCTCTCTGTGTTGCTCAGAGAGAGAAATGGCACATCTTAGGACATGTTCTTCAAATGGTAAAATGCTATTTTTGTGACACCCTGCACATGAGCCTTAAAAGCAGAATCCAAAATCACTGCTAGATTTCTTGCTTCTTGGCTTGGGTTGAGTCCTCATGTATTATGTTTGGAGGGCAGTTTCTCTCTCTGAGCCTTTGATCTAGCGATCAGTTTCTGATCATTGGATCACTTCTGTTTTATCCTGGTTGAGCAGTAAAACAATCCTGTGACATCCAGGCCTTTATATCTAGAAATACAGTTAAAAAGTAAATCAATCGGCTCATCTCCTGATCACACTGTACAAATTAAAAAGTAACAGTCCTAAAATTGATCCTTGTGGTACCCCATAGGTAACCTCATAGTGTTTTGAGGAGTGGTCATCTATAGATACAAAACAATTTTCTTCTGCAAAGATATGAGGTAAACTGGTTAAAAACAATTCCAGACAGGCCAACATGCTCACTTAATCTATCTAAAAGAATCTGGTGGTCAGTATCAAAGGCAACACTCAATTCAAGTAGCACCAGAACTGAAGGCTTACTACTGTCAATGGCAAGGATGTATTCATATACAGAATTAAAAATCATTTTTAAAAAGGAAGTAGGAATTGGATCAAGGGAGCACATGGAGGGCTTCAGTTCTGTTACTATTTTCCGTAAAGCTTCAGCATCAACCAGGTTCAAATGTTCCAACTTGAAATCACTCTGTACAGAGGATATAGGTAAAAGTGCAATGTGCTTGTTCTGCTGGCAGATACCAGAACCAATGTTGATTATTTTCTCCCTGAAGTAGCCAGCAACTCCTCAAATTTAGAACATGGAAGCCTAATATTGTGGTTATTTGTAGGATTTACCAGAGAATCTATTGTACTAAAAAGCAGTCTGGGATTGTGAATGTTGGTGTTTATCAGGTTTGAGAAATATGTTTGCCATGATGTTCAAATTGCCTTGTACTTTTCAAATTTTTCGGTGAATGATGTATTACTAATTTTGTTTTTCACCATCTGCGCTCAGAAATTCTGCAGCCCCTTTTTAATTTCATGGTTTGACTTGTTTTTCCATGGGGGAACCTTTTTTGTAGTTTTTTCATGGTTTTAATTGGAGCAACTGCACCAAGCACTGTTTTCATTTTATGGTTAAAATCATTAAGTCTTCACAGGATGACAGTAAGATGCTATTTGTATTTGTATTTGTAATATGTGGTGTGAGAGTTGTGGCTACTTCAGGGGTAATGCAGAATTTTTTGACAATACATTGTGTGGTTCTTGGAAGAGAGTGATCAAAACTGTTAAAAACACAGTGGTGATCAGACAGAGCCAATTCAGTGGCAGAAGATATATTGATGTTAAGATAATATGACGCGATTAAATCCAAGAAGGGTCCATGATTGTAAGTCAGTATGTTAAAATGCTGCTTAAAAGCCATACATTCCAACAATTCTATTTCCTAAGTCAGTGTGGCAGGTGCATCTGTGCCCAGCCAGATTCCAGTAAGAAAAACACTGTGATTGTGATCATTGATGAAGTCATTGATACAAAAAGATTTCTTTGTTAATGTTGATTTCTTTCCTTTTTGCAACCACAAATGAGTTCCTATTTATGGGAACTATGAATGAATTAATGGATTCATGTGATGATTTAAAAACACATACAACACTGCACTGCAGTTATTATATACACTAAAAATCGCAGAGGGTGAAAATACAATAAAACTCAAAGGCTTATTTCCATTGCAGTCCTCTAACATTTAACACAACACAAGATAAAAGCAAAACAACGACAAGACTGCAAGCGAAGACAATACAATCACCATTATAATAGCAGGCAGTGAGGTAGCTGTGTCAACATGCTCGTTTTCTCGGTTAAAAAGTTTGAATTAAAATTGATTATGCTACATGGAACTTTAGGCAACTTTAAAAGGAGTTCTGTGAAACACCTAATTTCAGATTTGTGGGCAGATTATTCCACTGTACTGGTATGTGTTTTTGCCCATTAGGCTATTGAATCAAAAAGATATGAAATCAGTAAAACTACCTCTTGTAAAGTAGCTATGATTGTCTCTTTGCAGTGAGATATAACAAATTATATAGTAATAATTATAATTTAAGTTATATACTGCATGTTTGGCCTCTTTATAGCTCTGTTGGCAGTGTTGTGTTGAGCTGAGATGATCGGTTTTAAAAAATGAGCAGGGGTGTGTTGGGTAGGGAGTCATGGTGAAATACATTGCACCTGGCACATAGCTGTGGGTGGGCCTGGTGGAGGAGTGGATGAAGCGCAGGGATGGCGGTCAGGGGACCAGTCCGGCCTCAGCACCGTAAAACGGATTTCCAGGCTCAGCTCCAGATGAGATGATAAGGGGCCGACAATTTCCCTCTCTCTTCCCCGCCCTTCCCTCGGCCTTTGTCACCCACCCATTTCCACTGATGTCCCCTCAGGCATAGTATGGAGCAGAAGTCCAATGAGCTTCCCACAGCATGTTGGTGGTCAGCGGTGGAAAGTGGTCCTCAACCAGTGTTTCCACACATGGCTCTTTTTAACCATGGAGTTAAAAATGTCTCTTTTAAAACAGCATTTAGCTCTGTCATTTGACACAGTTTCATTTGCAAATCAGCCAGCTTCTCCTGCTGTCCTTTTATTTTACCTTATACCCTGACCCTATACAAAGAATCTGAGGCTGCCAAAGCAAGGTGCCAGGTGATACTAATCACTGTCAAACACAAGCAGCTGACCTGTAAACTAAGCCATGATGTGTGAGACATGAACTCTGGGTGCCCTCAGCCATACTTGTACATAGTAACAATTATTGACATGTCCCCATTAAAAATGTATTCAAGAGATAAATGTATGCAGGGATGAAGCATGAGAAGTAAGTGTATGTATAAGTGAGTGTGAAGGGATCAAGAGAGCTCAGGGCTTCATGTTCAGTCAGTGTGAAAGTGTAAGTACCTATGGAAGTGGATGTGCTGAGTATTGGAGAAGACTTTAATTTAAAAGAAAAATTCCCCAGTCAGATACTCTTTCACTTTAGACAGAATTTATTTCTGAAGATTAATGAATGAATTACAGGTTTAATTTTGCAATGTAATGTTGTAATTTACAGCCATCTCCCTCAATCCGCCTTCTACTTCTGCTTCAGACGTGTGACAGTGTTTTTCCAGTAAAAAGTAGACAGATGGGAGAGAGAACAATGATATGTTGTGTCACAGTTATTAAAATGATGAAAAAACTAACAAAAAATAATAATACAAAACTACAGCAGCAGTCTGGGCTTTTTGCACAACCTTTTGCAAAACACAGCAGGAAAAAGAAAACAAGAGGACTGGACAGGTGCTGTAATTAACATGTTTGTGATGTTAGAATGCAACTTCCTGCCGCTTCACTGTAAAAGCCTTCCAAAAAACAATAATCTAGCTTTTACTGAGAAGCAGATGTTATGAAATTATACTTAATTGTCTTAGCTAATGTTCATTGGGTTTTCAGTAAAAATGGTTGAAACACACAATGAATCTACCCATTGAAGCAGGAAAAATTTATCTACTTATGATGTATTCCCAATGACATATTGTCACTGCATTGCATAGCAGTATACAAATATTATGATAGGTGGAGAATTAGTATGTCCTTCTCTCTGACACCAGGCATATCTCTGTGTGATTGCTGTATACCGTCATTAACCATTTAGGAAGTCTGTGTTTCTTAAGGACTGACATCAAAGCCTGATGTGCACATCTGATGTTTAATGTGGCTAATTTTCTTTACTGACATTAAACTCCATTGTAACTGGTCTAATAATCTCTCAATATTGGATTATTTTGTGAACAATTAATCCGAAATTCAAGGTGCATTGTCTAAAAGCAGCTTTTTATATTTTTATTGTTTAGTATTTTAAGGTAGACTTTTCTTGTAAGCCACAATCATGTTCTCTGCCAAAACAACCTTAAATTCCACAATGTTTAGCAGTCTATGTCAGAGTAAAAATTATGGATTTAATAGTCCTTTCATACTGTCCTACTTTATGCTTTAAACTTGGAGAGTTAACATTTTTAAAGGGTCACATGCACCACCTTATTTTGCCCTTTAGAACTCTGTGTATGACCAGATGAGAAGTTTGAATGTTGAAGTAAGTACTTTATGAACTACTGCTGTTCATATTCACTCCTGTTGATATATTTTTGAAGCCTTCGTTCTGTTGTCAGTGAAGAGAAAAATCAATTTCTAAAGAAAAATCAATGCCAATTCCCTTCCCTCTGGGTTTGTCTCTGGCTTACAGTATGTGGAACAAGTGCAATGGAAATAATGATCTTGTTCTTCTGGCTACACTACTGCAGTTTTTTGACCGTCTGAAAGTGCTCTTGAGGTCTCCTGTGGAATAGGCTCTGAGATTTGAGTTCGCTCAAATTAGTGTAAATTACCCCACTTCTTCCCTCTCTTGCTTCAGTCAAAAGTCCCTCTCCTGTCTGCAACTGGTGCAAAGTGCTGCAATGAGGCAGAGGAACAAGACAAGATCACACAGCCAATCAATTTAAACATTGCAGCTCCCTTATTGCTGATTACAATTTTTTATTTGACTCTAAGATGTTACTCATATTTTTAAGTCAGGATAGGCCCCAGCTGCAGGTGCTTTGTTTTTAACTTCCCGTGACACAGAGCACATCATTAAATTCAAAGCCTTTAACACTTCTATTCCACTACGTAAATCTGAAACTATCTAAAGTTGAAAAGGTGATCAAGCCTTTCTTGATTAGATTATACAGTATATAGTTTGCAAGAGAGATGAAATAAATATTCAAAACTAGTTGTTGTTGTTGTTGTTGTTGTTGTATTAGTAGCAGAAGCATTAATAGAGGTTGTTTCCTGCATGAAAATTACTTTCTGATATGTATGCCTTTTTCACAATGAGAGCATAAGGGCACCAATTTGAGCTGAAAAGTATAGATGTCAACATATTTTGTGTATGTTTTTTTGCTGTAAACCCCAATAAATTAATATAGAATGTGCATATGTTTGTAACATGGACTCCTGGCTGTGTCAAGTAGTGTTGATAAAACACAATCTTTCTGCAGAGGGCAGCTGTGAAAGCCACAGGGAGCAAATAAACAGATTCATGAATACAATGCATACTCAAACAAATAACACCATCTTCTGAATACCAAAAACAGTAGCAACTACATTCTGCTTTGATTTAGTGCCACTACATTTATTTTCATCTATTTAAATTCCACTCTTGCTTTGTAATCACTGTGGAGATGCTTTTGCCCATTTTCTTCTTAAATGTGAGAGAAATATTATACAATTTATGCACCCAAACATGGCCTTGTGTTTCTTCCTTCTCATGCTCCATGATATTATTTTGCCATCAAGCTTCCAGCAATGTTTCAGTCTTTTGATATACTGACAGTTTACAGAGAGGGGAAAGATAAGAAATAATTTTGGTTTAATTGAGTTGAAGACCTAATGAATGTTAGGCCACACTTATCTGTTCTCTTTTGAAGCAACAGTTGATAGTATCTCCCTTTTTCTCTCTTCCTCCCTGTCTCTCTATCTCTCCCATTCTTCCTCTTCCTCTGTCCCTCTTTCTGACTCTCACTGCTTTAATCACAAGGGAGCCACAGGCAACTTCTGATGGGCCATGGCTGTATTGCTGTCATAGTATCCCTCCCTCTCTCAACTCGTGTGGTGCCTCAGCCAGAGCTGGAGCAAGGACACAACCCCTTCAGGCAACCACCTCCCAAATCTGAAGGGATGAAGCACATGTTGCCACAGATAAACCACTGTGATCAATCTCATGGATGCACAGCGAATCAGTGGAGCGAAAGGCTTTGAAAATCAAGCCCTGTCCCTGATGTGCCCAGCAATGATTATGTGGTCAGTGGTGCCAAAGGCAACCAGCAAACATCAAGGAACTTGGAGCAGCGGGCCTGTCAGTTCTCAACACTAATTAAACATACACAAGTAGCCTAGTGATATGATGCCAACAGGGCAAAGGCTGACATCCTTTGGTGCTTAATAAGTTGAAAATCATGATTGCCAATGAAATAATTTTATTATTAAGAGGTTATAAATTTATCTCAAACAACATGGTAAGGCTATAGAGATGGTTGCTGGGAGATGTGTTAATTATGCCTGTTTGTTACTCCATTGATAGCCACTTTCTTAGTTAGTCAAAATGCCAGCCAACTAGACATCTATCTAATTAGAATACAGTGTGAGTCTCTTTGTCATAAACTCATCAAGCATGTCAGATTGAGCTCCCAACTGGAAGGCTGAAAGGGAGACTGTGAGAAGAAAGTGTCAGAAAGTTATATTCTGCTGTGATGCGTCAGGTGTGCTTAAAAATGTTGACATCCTTTAGTTAGGCCGACAGCAGTAACTACATACACAGTGAAGTTCAGAAAAAAAGGGTTTGAAGTTTGAAGGATACTTAACTAAAGTGTGTAACAAAAGAAAACAGAAGAAAAAAAAAGAAATTGTCATTGTCAGATAAAATCAGAGTGCTTTTCTTTTCTTTTTTGTCTACATATATTAGATTTAGCTACTGCCTTATTTATGTGGTATAAAAACCCACTATGATGTTGGAGCATCAATAGTTTTTTTTCAAATTCAAGAAAAGTCAGTAAAATAGCTTCAACTAAGTCTAGCTATGACAGCATCCTGACTGTTATTCTTCTGTTTTGTAGTTCCTGCAAATTTTACAGTAATTTTGCAGTTTTTGTTTGTCCTTTTATTTGTTTTTCAACAGGAGTACACATTTCTATAACATAATAACAGTTATGTGGTAAAACAAATATTGCATGTAGTGCATTTTGACTTTGAAGAAAATACAAGAAAATCATTTGAATTCAAAAGTTTCTTAAAGCGTTGCTATAATATACACAGTCCACTACTGTAAATAACTACCATATCAAGAGGCTATTTAATATATTCTGCTTTTCATATTGTACAATTTGTGCTGGAAGCCATTTTTCAAGCTGACTTTTTCAGCACATTTTGGCCCCCCTGCAGAGGTGCATGCAATGTTGGAACTACAGAAAAGTTGAGCTGATGTTACTGAAGGCTGTGTTACAAAATGTGACAGACGAATCAATAACTAGTGCAATACTTCTTGGCTCATACTGATGACTTCCATGTGTGACAATACAAAAACAGTGTGAAACTCATCACTCCCAGAGAGTTGGCTCTGGCTCTAGACAAACTTTATTGGCATTGTCAAGCAGTGCAGGTGCAATCTGACAAGTTGATTAACATTTCTACTATTTAACAACCACCACTATCCAACCATAATAATAAACATGGTGTAGTGTGTTTACCACGATCATATGACACATAGGACAAAGACATCTTGATCATAGAATTTTTATAGATACAAGCTTTTAAGTGTCCTGAATGCAAGTTTCTGATTCAGAATCAGTATGGCTGGTAATTTTAAAAAAGACTACTGTACGTGGTTTAATTTTCTGACATGCAACAAGAGAACTAACTCAGGAAAGATGTAAATTTCCAGTATTTGAAAGTGACTTATTGCTTTTTGGCAGACTTCCTGAATCTCACTATTTCATTTCACACAAACAGAGATTAATCAAAAGCCCTGACTGTGTGTTACCAGCACAATCTTTACCAAAACTACAATAATTCTAGTACAACAGTGTGATTAAAAAATATATCATTTCTCCTTCCATATTATGACATTTCCCTGTCTCTATTCCCTATCCTGTCCTCCTAGCAAGAATCACTTTCTACTTTGCAGTTAGTACAAATTCTCTCATGAACATTCTCCCAAGAACATACAGTACTTCTCCAAAAACACCAACTTTTACCCACATTTTCTTTGAAGAAAGAAATTGAAAGAAAGTTGTCATATCTATATTCTCCATGTTGTTCTGAATGTCAAAATTTAAACTATGAAATGATTCCCAGTCAGCACCAGTTACCATATAACATATTCTAGGGAGTGTGCAAAGCCCTGAAAATACTTCAAATGATCCTCGACATAATCTTGGAACACCAACAGAATCCAAAACTGATGTCTGCCAGACTCCTTAGACTTAGCTAAAGAATACCCATGGGCTCTTTGAGCTCTTGACATTTTGAAATTTGTAAATTTGGGTTTTGTATATTTTATTTCATATCAAATGGCAGTTTTAGTATTACAGTTCAGTCAAATTGGACCTGCAGATCAGTATTTGCACTGTCTGCCTCCCAATCTTTATAGTGAGGGCTACTTTCAAAGCTCAGAAGTGTTTAAGAAATCATTCCCCTCTTCAGAAGTCTCCCAGAAGTTATGGGTTTTATTAGTGCAATATGCAAATTATCCTCAAAACCTGTCAAAGCTGACATGGTGAGGTTTTCTTTTTATTTGGCCATTCTATCATTTAGTCTATGGGCCCTTCAAGGATACAAAATAACTACAGTTGAGTCATTATAATTCAGTCTGGCTCATTTGTTATAAATGATTAAAAAAAACCTTCAGATCCACCAGAAATATTCACTTAAATACCACCCGCTGAAGTTTTCCAGCTGCTGTTAAATTCACCAAATTCTTCTTTTTTAACTCAGAAAAAAGTATTTTTTTAATCAAGTATGTTTGTAAGGAATGTAAATAGTCTTTATTTGAAAGTTATTCACTTGTATCTTGAGTTTAGTTTCTCTTTGATGATCATTTTCTGAGTGAGCTAAAGGTTCAAGATGGAGCAAACTGCAGGATGAACCAAAGTGCTGCAATATCATCTATCATCCTCATTCACACTTTGTCAGATACCCACCTGCACTGTGAACACACTGTTGTTCTGTGATGACGCTGACCCTGTGGTTAAGTAAGGCTAACATTGTGTGATGTGTTTTGGGATTTTTTTTCCCCTTGATCTGGTGATGCTGCCTGCATAAATTAGAGCTGTGTTCAACAGAAGCCCATACTGGCAGCCCTCCAGCTCAATCACATTGATTTTCCATAACAATATGAAGAACACTGTTCACTGCCGAGGATTAATGAATTGCATCTTCAGAGTCACTTTCGCATTCCTAATGAAGGTAGATGAATTTCCCTGAGCAGGCCAGCTGTGTTTGAATTGGTGTTGACTGTGCCAGGGCACATCCATGGTGAAGCCAAGGAAAAAATACAAATATTTCACAGACTCATAAATCTTCCTTTGGTCTGTCAGATAATTTTAGTAAAAACATATGATTCAAAGTGTGACATTTATCATCATCAAGCCCAGGGCCATTCATCCTGTTTCTTCCCCCTCCTCTTTTCTTCACCTGATATGAACATGTTTGTTGTTGGGGGAATCAATTCAGAAAACATTTGTGATATTTGTCTGTAGCTGCACTGTCAACTGCATTATGGCTGGTGACAGAGCTATATTGTTTTGTATGATTATCTCATTAAATCCCAGTAAAATCATCTCATTATGGACAGTCTATTTTTTCTTTGTTGTATACAAAGGCATGTAAATTAAAAGTCATGGTTTTATGGAGATAATGGTAAAAAATAATTACCACTGCTTTTAAACAACTTGAATATATTAGAATATAGTTATATTTACGGGTATGTGCAAACAGTAAATGACAATTATCACATATAATGAAAAAAGATTAAATGCATTAACCCAAAACACTACATAGAGTTTAACCAACACATCCTCATAATTAAATAACAGTATAAGTCTACAATTTAGCTGGCAAAAAAACAAACCTATAGTTAAGTTTACACCATCTAACAGGTGTAGTAAGAAGGACCAGAGGACCTCCAGAATGACCCATAGGACTGTAATATGCCACACAAAAAAACAATATTACAAATCACTGTTAAAAAATAATATTTTTTTTATGGTTTGACAACACTATAAGTAAGGTCTGGTTAGGTTTAGGTGCAAAAACAACTTGGTTAGGATTAGGGGGAAAATCATCTACAACCTTGTTCTTATGGCAACAGTAAACACTGTGATGTTATGTTCAAAAAAAAATATTGAGAACAGGAAGCAAACAGTGGTCACCTGCACCACTTTTTCCCATCTAATTATCTAGCCAACCACCCAACCCATAAGGCAAAAATCATCCTATCAAGTCACCTCATCTGCGTCACTTCCCCAGGTCACAATTATGACATGGCATATAAATGTAACTGTAGGTCATTTTGCCAGCCCAAATTTTAGACCTATAATGTTGTTTTTCTTGCAAGGACAGGCTGAGCTTAAAATATCTCAGTGTACCATTGGTTTTTGCAGCATATGTCTCTTGATTCCTACAGCAGCGGTTTCAAGACATTTAGCAGAACAACTTATTACCAAGGGGTTCATGCATTTTTCTTTGTGATGAATAGATTAATGAAATGGAAATGAGAAGAACTTGCTATGACACAACTCCCTAATAGACTGGGTAAGAACTGGAAAGGAACTATTTTCCATCTTGATATGAAAGTACACATGCACCCAACATGTCAGATTGAACTGCCTCTATGGAATATGCAGAGACGCCAGGATGGACCTGTTTTTCATTTTTCATTTTCAAATGAAATTGTGCAGTTCAACACTTTTTTATATATATTTAAGACAGAGTGTGTATAAAGTGATACGCCAATATGCTCGCATGTGACAAACCAAGGAGGGAATAGTTTTCACCAATCATCCCCACCCCAGACTGATTCTGTTTGTGTTGTCACATATGAAAGTCCTCTGGGATGATCGCTGCAGTGCCAGCGACCTCTAACTCCCATCCTCCCCAGCTGATTCTGATAACAATTAATTCACTGAATCAGAATCTCTGCCTGGCATCTATTCCCATTTCAGACCACCACATGTGAACATTGACTCAGGAATAATCATTTGTAGAACTTTCACACCGCTTTTCTTGATAAGCAAGCCTTTGAATTATTTTTCTGCTTGGCTGTCCCTGTGAAATAGCTCTAGGCTAATGTAAGCCTGTTTTCAGATACAGTGAGCTGGATCTGTGGCTACGGGAGCGGGACTGCTTTGCCCACAAACAGTGATCTGGTAGGGTGAAAAAGTGCTGTACAAGTCGCATTTTAATCGACATATACTTAAGTAAAATTCTACCTTCCGTGGTATGACTGTTAAATTGCTGTCTGAAAAGCAAGGACCCATGAAAGAGAGAACTTGTTTTTGCATTTTATGTTTTGTTCTGTGATGTTTTCTCTGTAGTGAAATGGCTCTCAACCACTCATCTCTGTGGTAAGAGTGTGCTTCAGTCAAGATACTCAAAATAGGGAAACAACACTGACAACAATATACAGTGCAACAATCATTTGGTTGTCTGAATGGAGCTTGACCACGTCAACTTCTCTGTAGGTTAAGAAGATGCACAGGACACTAATCCAAGTGGTGCAGTAACACACGTAATAGGCACAGATAAAAGTCCTCTCACACAATATCCCTCCTAATCTCTGTATACTCCTGTCCCAAGAGGGATCAGATAATACAAGCAATGGGCAGGTTGTATTTCTCACACAATGACAAGGAGCATGAATCCATCTTTCTCTGTACACAAGTCCCTCTGTCTCCAACACTCATTCTTTCTCTTCCACACACATATAACTCTTCCCTGACACTCACATTTTTTCCCAATATTTTCAGAGAACATGGTAAAAGCATTTGAAAAAAACCTGAAAACGTAAAATGCTTTTTAAACAGAAAGCAAGTAAGATGGACTGGGTGGCCTGCTTGAGTATGTATGTAATTTGATTCCTAACAAGCATGACATCACTTGCAAGTTGCTAAAATAAAAAGGAGAAAACATGGAGGAGACCTGCATGGAGGCTTCATCCCTAGTCACCCAAACTGGCTGGAACCAGCGTGAAACATTGCTCACAGGCAAACGAGATGAGGCACGGTTGGAACTGAAGGCAAACAAATCGACTCTCCACACTTGCATATGCTGTGTTTCTGCCACAGACGTGGATGCGCCCTCCATGCACGCAGGCAAACAACAAGGAGGGAAACAAGGGGGGCAGCTCTGCCTGAGGCCACCTACACGACCCTGAACCATGTGGGGCTCTTTGTGCCAGCTTTGAAATGTCTAACATTCAGGTCAGAATAGGGAAGTACATCTATCTTCTTTGTGTCAGGACTCAGCATTGATGGATGACCTGGCCTGTTGAGTTGTGGTGGCCAGGTGACAGAGCTCCATTAATAAACAGATTGCAGGGCTTCACTCCTTTGTGTGCCATCAACAAGAGGTGCTCTTCTTTATTATTTCCGTGCCACAGATAATAAATACTCATAAACCTAATGACGCCTGATTACTGCTGCAATCTTTGGCTCATTAGGCTGATTAGCTGCAATTGTGCAACTCTGTGGACGCCGGATGTTTAAAAATACACTCCTGGTGCTTTGTGTGTGTATGTTTTGGGTTAAATGACAGATATACTGTGTAGCTCCTCTTACTGAATTCTCTACACATCTATTTGTTATTATTAATAGAGCAGTGATATTGTCTTAACACATCTTTTTAGTGATGCCGCATTTTTTACTTTAAACCCTGGAAAGGTTGTGTTTGTGTGTTTTGCATCAACAAGGGTGTTCTATAGTAAACACTTCAATCCATGTTGCCTCACATAAGCTGCTCTGGTGCAGGCATGTCTCTTAATTTACAGTCCTTGGTGGTGGAAAAATGTCCTTCAATGTCAGTGTGAGCCTTCTGTGTCCACAGACAAATCAACAGAGCGGGTGGAGTCACTGACCCCAATAATTTAGTGCATTACTCTAGACGTTTTCAGATGCTGCGGAAAGTGCCCATTTTTCCCAAATCGCGCCTTGGCCCCTCCTGTTTATTACAGGTTTGTGACCCACGCTGGGCCCTGCTGAGCAGGGGTGGAGAAGGGGGATGGTGTTACAGCAAACAGGGGTCGTAGCAATGACACCATGCATCTCCACATCAAACAAAACAGCCTGAAAGCCGTTAAAGGAAGTAAAACTTCCTGAAGTCCCTGAACCAATAGTTTCAGAGTCAGCAAGTTGGTTCAGAATTACCTGATGTTATGAATAAAAAAACAACAATATTTTACAATGACTCTAAGGTACTGTAAAATTATTCTTTTCACTGTGTCTACTGGCCATACTGGGCTGGAGGAAAAACACAATGAATCACTTTATGAACTACTAACAAATAGTAAAGACACTCCTCACTACATTTTCAATATACTACAAACTTTGTAACCATCTCTTGTTAAAAATTAATTTGACTTTTTTCTCAGATCTCAACAAATCATATATTCTGTGTTATATGGGCCTTCTCCTAATAAGGAGCAAGAAATGAGAGTTTAACAGTTTGACAGTTAGCATATCAGGCTGTCACGCATGTGCCAGAAATGTGTTGATGCGGATGACATTGCATACAGTCTAATAAAACTGCTGCTATTTTCTGAAGTACTCAAGGTATGATGTATTTCCTAGCACCTTACCGCATGCATATTGATTATGTGTTATACCTTAATTAGAAACCACAAATGTATTCATCTCTCACACCCACTTTGCTATCCATTTATATGGTGGTGCAATGTGTAGACAATTATTTCTGCATCTGAGAAGTTATACTTATTTTCAACTCAACTTTGTCGCCAATACTGAAAACTGGAGCTGCAGTCTCTAAGTACAGTAAGGAGCAAAATTAGATTGCTGTATAAAAAGGGTGCATCATTTTCAAGTTGTTCTGTTGTATATTACCCAGAACATGGCATTAAATCTTTGGCTTTATTACTCTCTTCTCCAAAACTTAAAAAACTAACAACAAACTAGTGTCAAACCAGTATCACCGAAGCTGGCTGCAGAACCGAATTCCCCATCACTGTCTCCTCAACTTCCATAATAAAAAAATACTGTTTAACACAGAAAAGTTGAACTTCTTCAGCGTGTGTGTATGCATGCAAGCATGCATATGTGTATGCGTGTGTGTGTGTCTTTGTGTGTGTGTTTTGTATGATGTTGTTGGTGCTGTAAACAAATCATTAGCTGGAAAACCTGATAAAAAGTAATCTAGTCCAATCAATTGAAAATCACATCTGTAGCAATGTAGAAAATTGACATGAGTGCACCAGTGAGGGGAGATGCAAGTGTCTAATTTTGCCACATATCTAAACATCTCTTCGCGCTAACGAAGAACAGCATGCTGACAGTTCCTCACTGAGGGTAATAAAACCATTTCAGTGACAACAATGGCTTTTTATTGTATCTCTGAGTGAGGGGGGCTTTGAGCGTTTTTGTTTATGCATGGCGGAGGAGGAGAGTGAATAAGGGACGGCAACATTGATCTAGGACCCCAAGGCTTCATTTTCCCATGGAGACAGCATGGCTAATTAGGCTAGCATGTTGCCTGTTCCAGCACAGCTGCAGTGAGAGATTAGACAGACAGAAGCTGCCAGCTGTTACTCAGATGCAGTATCACTGACTAATTGAGACCAGCGAATGTTCATGGAGCAAGGCCCATGCCAGTCGTTCAGATCCTGCCATTCATAATGTGTCCAAAGTATATCATCCAATGATAAGGTTAATCAATGGGACAGCTGTGGAACAGAGGACCTGATTAAAATGTATATACCCCAAATGTAAATGACTCAATTGAATCATGAGAAATTGCAAGATTTCGTCTTGAGATCTCTTTGTAAATGGTTTTCACTGCTGACAAGGCTGTGGACAGACAACAGTGTGAACTGTGGTAGATAATGTATTGGCTCATGTTATTGCTGACATTAGATGACACTTATAAAGTATAATAAGTGCACATAGTGAGTGAGCATCAATTATACTGTAATTCATCAAATGCAATTTTTAAGAAACTTAAGGAACTAAGGGTTTCCTTTGACTAACAACTTTTCATCATCTATGGTTTCATCTTATGGAATTGAATAGGGAAAGACGTGGTGCCCAAAGTCTATAAAGACTACTGGGTATGCTGGATGCCGTGTGAAAGTCATACATGCAAGACAAGGATTGGATGTTACCTCAATATTATCTGGAATTCCAAATTAAATGTGAATCCTAAATTTATATCTCTTAAATCCAAAACTTTGAAAAGCATGAATAGGAGCTCAAAAGCTACTTCCATAACACAGTGATTGATTGCTATGTATAATATTCATGAACTAATCTTAAATTGTAAAATTTGTGATAAAATTATGTAAAATGATTTTAAGTGAGAATGAGAGGGTCTGAATCCTGTTTATCTTTTATCAACATAAAAAATATATATATTGTATTTGTTTTGTGCCTGTGATCCATATGGCATAATTGTATACTGTGATGAGTCTGAGTGCTGTCTGCTGCTGTATAGGTTATCAGGACTGAGTGAGGAGAAGGATGACAGGGAATGCAGCTGTGGTGCAGCTCTTCATAGGATAAACTATACTCTATATACCCACATATACTGTACAAACTAGTAGATAAGACACATGTGTGCACATACACGCACATCTAGCTCAAACCACTTGCGCTCCACTGTGCACCTCCCCATCTCTTGACAAACCATCATGTACAATCCTGCCACTGTATAGTGCTGTCAGAAGCCAGCCAAAATAATCTCTTCTGCAGAAGAATTTAACTCCATACCTTCTGGCACAGTGCAGCGATGCAATTTAATGCCTCCTGTGATAACTAATGGAAGAAACTCTTAAAACTTCAGAGCTTATAATAAGCTTGTCAGCTTATCATATTAGGCATGTGAGCTTATAACATTAGCATTTAAATGTTCCCGGGTATACAGTAATGTGATTGGAGGGCTTTGCCATTTTGACTTTGCCATTGAGGAGAGAGGGAGACAGAAAGACACAGAGGGAAAGGGTGATGATGGTGTTGTGAGGTAGTGTTGAGGACTGTTGGATCATGTCTTGTCATTGTTTACAACAATCGTGTATGAGCTCTAATGGATTCACAGGCATTTCAATGGGTTGGAAATGAGTAGACCGTAATAAGTGACTTCACGCTTTAGTTTCCTCTTGCAGTAGGAAGACATGGAAGTCAGATGGGTTTGAAACTACATGAATATGAGTGTGGATGTGTTTGCCTCCCTTGTCTTGGTTGGTGCTATGCTGGACAAGCAAGGGCTCTAAGGTGATGTAATGAGAGAATAATATTAACTGATATTATGTACATTTAACTAATAATCCTAAATTAAAGTGTTCTTTGTCTTTTATCCAAAGCATGTTAGAATAATGCCCCTCCTACTCTTTTAATGAATGACCTAACTCCAGTGAAATTACAAGCAGAGAAATACTTGCAGCAGTGGATATAATCAATAATGATGCAGAGGTAGTGTTATAATGCTGTGGACATTTTTAGCTGATAACCAGATTATCTCCTGTGGCACCGAGTACAACAACAACTAAGTTGCAAACTTATTTCGATGTCTTCTCTTCATATTTGTGAAACATTTTGCAGGTCATATACATCTCATTTCAGCCAGCTGCTTATAAGCTAAACATAACTGCTTGTTAAGGACAAAAATATATTATGCTTGAGGGAAACAGTAGAGCAAATACCAAGATACAGACACAGATTCCCAAAGGTTTTACACTGAACAAAATAAGTCAAATCCAAAATTGTCAGATGACAAATCTACTATACTATAACTGACCTACAATGTAGACCTCCTTCACTGTAATCAATTTTAAACACTGTGAAGAACTGTGAAGATGTTGTCTTGACATGAGTAAATATAAACCATTATTTCAATTTATCAGTCTTTATTTCTGTTATTCTGTGTTATTGATTTTTTATCATGTTTTTATTCTAATGGCTTTGCCAACTCTGAGTATTTTTCACATTTGTTCACAGCTTTTGTCTTGGAGGTGGATCATCTCTGGGTCATGATCCTATTCCTCAATACAGTACATACCAGCTTTATTAAATAACACTGCATTTACAGTATGCTGTCTTGCAAAACAAAAAACACCTAGAAACGCCTAGAAATAGAAAAAAATGCTGTTGTGTGAATGCAGTTAACCTCTTTGGTACTTATCTCATGCCTAAAACATGATTCTCAGTTCACCATTTCACCTAATCATCAGCGATCTTCATCCCAACGTGCTATAAAGACTAAAATTAATGATCTTCCCAACGAGATGTGGAACCAAGCAAGTGAGCAATTTTAGGATTGACAGAGATTATTAAACAAAACTAATTATAGTCATTGGTACAGAACAATAATATCCTGCATACTAAAGTATTAATGTGGGAGATTAAAATAGGACTATCCATTAAAAGACATGATATTTCATCCTATCTACAAGGAGGAAATAAGTCTAATAGGCCTTTTTTATCTGTGAGGAAATGGGCCAGCAGAGGTAGATCAGTTAATAATTGAAAATGCTTTCCCATCAGATAGAGCACCGGCTGTGTACTTAGCATTGGGCAAACAATGATAATACACCATGGTGATTTGGCATTGCATGTCAAAAATATAAAATGTAAAAATAGCATTCTGACCCATTTGGCATGTTGCTATGCAGATTTTACAATGAGAATTTATTCAGTAAAATCTATCAGTACCATAAAATAGTGTATTTGTGTGTGGATTAATGATGTTAAACATGCTGATTGGCTCAACAATCACAATAACATTTTAAGTAATTGTAAAATGCACTTCACTAGGATTTTGCACGCTTTTTTCGAGTTGTCAGATAGTTTCTGCTTCACGAGTTATATCTGCCTGAAAGGGAGAACGTTTTCATAGTATACAGAAATTATCTTAATATTACCTTAAATTTTAGAAACTGAGATGAGACAATTCATGACAGTTAGGGAGCAGAGGAGGCAGAGGATAAAATACTCACTTGTGTTATTGGAAGGACTATACTTATTATCTGAAATGAAGAATCCCCCCCCCCCCCAAAAAAAAAAAACGACTGTTCTCTAAGTAGGTCATCCACCGCACTCATTAATAAGATGACTGCACAATTAAGATGAAAAATCACTTCTTAATATAATTTTAAAAGTATTGTTGTTGAACTGCACTAATCTCCTGTTGCTTTAAAGTGTTAATTTAATGCCCCTGTTCAATCCAAAAGTAATTTTCTGGCACTATTGTGCAGTAAATACCAATTAGGTCAAAAATTACTTGAACTTAATGAGTATTCAATTGCAGTCCATCTTCAATATATCTCTTTGTTTGTAGAACAAAAAAAATATCTAAGGTGAAATAGCACGTGAGTTGCTCTCCCCATTATCCTATTATTTTAGATGTTAGACGGATACAACAGTTTCCGGCTATTGCTTCCACAGCAGTTAAAGCAGATAAATGTCATATTTTATGACATTTTAATTTACACATTTGATTGAATGTAATCAAGGCACGTAGATTATGAGTTTTTTTTATCAGTATTTACTCTGTGTCCTATAGTCCTGGTTCAAACTGTGACCTCAGGCAACTTGTAGCAAGTCACCCAGTAGTGCCACATCTAGTAACGTCAAGCCAACAAGCGTGGGATCAAACAGGGATGGAAAAGGTTGAGCAGGATTTTGTTTTCACATTTTCTACAGTGGTGTCCTATCCCAAAACGTTTGCAAAATAAGAACTAAAAATACCCTTCTAAAACAGATGTCTTGAAGCTCCAGCAGTGCAAACAACAACAAACTGAAATTTAAATCCCTTCTCCTGTTTACTCTGATCACTTTGAAAAAACATCTGCTGTCTAAAACTACCATTTATGCCATGCTTGTCACCTTTAAGACTTTCTTTTACCCCATTTAAAGTAACATTTATGATAAATATTAATGGTTAAATATCAGAGCAGTGCTGATTAAATTATACATGGATCAATGGGGTTAGTGAGTGAGTCATCAATAGTTAAAGAAGGACTAAACATGTGTCTGTATCCCTTCTAAATGGAGTCTCATCACATAATGAGCTACTTAACTGATCAGAACCACTCCTGTCTCTTGCATGTCTTATGATCCACTAACATACAGTTTGAAAACAACAAATCTCTCATTAATTAGTAAGGAGGCAGATGTACCTGCTATTAGAAATCAACACATAGTATCTTGTACACAGTCACATATTAACTGATGTAGAAATATATTTCTTATGGCCTGTCTGCTTTTAGATTACATTTCTGATACAGTAAAAAGAAGTTAAACAGAAGTCATATATTCAAACTTCTCATTCAGGAAAAATGGATATATTTTTAAACAGCTTTAAGTGAAGTTAGTCTGGTCACCAATGGTTTCTAATATAGTCAAATGCACCGCACTCTTTGAAATTGCTCATCAAAACAGGGTGCAATTTTGTAAGATTGCAGATGTTAGAAATGTTCTGATGGTACATGAGCACATAAAACAGCTTTTGGCTCACTTTAGGGGCAGAGCTCATGGTGTTTTTACAATAGGAGTCCTGTGGCGCTTGAATGCTTTATCAGCGTGGAGCAATCGTGTGTATTCAAATCAACATGACAGACAGGTATATTAAAGCTCAATGACATTTTAGCTTTGATATTGTGGCTGGCTTTTATGCATTCAGGGGTTTAAACATAAACCTCAAGAGAATTTCACTGTTTCTGATCTATCACTGGTATTCACCTAATATAGTTTTAGTTAAGGGAAACCACTTATTATGCCATCATTTACTCCCTGCCATCATTGTCTCACTTAAAAGTAATTAGAAGTAATGGAATTGTGTCCAGCATAAATAGGTAAGCACCTATTTAAGAAAGTTTAGAGTTTAGAAAACAGGCACTTTTTCCAGAGAAAAATCCATTATTGACATGTGTCCTTCTAACAGAGCAATCACAAATAGTTCCAACTGTTTACACAGAAACAAACTGAATGCATAAGCAACTGAATTGACCTCTAGGGTTTTTAGTGGAGTCATTTGACAATTGGCTTTAAGCATTCAAGCATACTCTAGGTTTAATTAAAAATAAAATCCATAGGTATTAATACAGTAATTCCTGACCTGTTATATAACATTGGAAATAAGACAAAGGCAGAAAGAGAGAGTAGGTGGACCAAGAAAAGGACTGATAAAGGATGAGAGACACGTTTTTTAAGAATTAAGAAAAGTGCTCTTTGTTTAGTCAGGTGTGGAGCCCTGTGGTGATTAGGCACTCATGTGGCAGCTATGGCTGCTGGAAGCCATGCAGAACTAACAATAAGCCTGATCTCCATGGGCCAATTAGCCTTTGGAGTTCCCATGTAAAACCTTTCATGAAGAGCCTGTGAATGGAGGCCATTACGGACAGAGAGCCGTGCCAGAAGAGCCACTGTGTCTCTAGTGGATATCTTCTTCTCTGTCCAGTCAAGCCTGCACTTGTGACAAGCAGCCATGTCCTGAAACTGTACACGTGGGCTACTAGGGAATAGAAAACTGATACTGTGCCCTACTGGAAACCAATTACAGCTCTTAAATCAAAGTCTCATCGGCCATTACAGTGGGCAGATAGGGTTGATTGATCCCACCTCAAATCATCATTATAGATAGAATTTGGCTATAGGGCAAGGATTGTGATGGTCATCATGAACTGTATCTTGGTTGTGTGGCTCATTGAAGACCTTGAAACTATCAAGAAAGTGTAGAGTTTTTCATTGTTAATACTACACTGTCATGCACATAGTTCTTCAGGGCGAAGAAAACCTTTTTACTTTAAAAAGTTTGAATAACATTCCGAGGAAGGGCTTTGAAACACCCCTAAGTGTGCTGGAATACCCCCATGAAGTCAATGACTATGTTTACATGAAGCATAATATCCCACTATTCTACTCTTCCGAATAAGGCCTTATTCTGAAGGTAGATTTTCATGATTAAGACATATGAAATATGCTGAAATTATTCAGGTTTTAGGAGCATTCATCAGAGATGCATACAGCACATTCAGAATATATGTCTCAATTGAGGTTGTTACCACGGTGCAAGACCCAGCCTCTTGCCTGTTTACGGTCAGTTCTGTGCGTTGTAAACAAACCAACCAACCAACAGTTTGCAAGGCTGGAATAGAGGTGCCTGCCCAAAAGAAAAGCCTACATTTCTGGTCAGCCAGAGAAACACACCTACTTTTAAACATTTTTAAGAATGTGTTTGAACGAATGAAAGAGGGAGGATTTATTTGCACGGTCAAACCAATGGAAAACTTTTAAAAAATCCTATTTTGATGCAAAGAAGAAAAATGGCACAATTATCTCAGCTGTTTGACGTTTCCATATTTTGATGTGATAATATGCATGGCTGCATGTAAATGGGAATATTAGTGGAATATTCATTTTCATTAGCAATGTAAGCAGCTTAGTAGGAATATTGTCTTTTTCAGAATAAACACGCAAACTGGAATATTTTGTGTATGTAAACATGTTCATTGTAACATTTTAAGAGTAGCCTAAGTGCTCATACAGTATGCTGGAAACTCAATTTGTCACATGGAGACATTACAATGTTTTTCAGAAGTAGATAAGGCTATTGTTGTTGTGCAAATGCTGCATGTCTGCATTTTCTTAAGAGCGCACGCGTAAAGGCTTGTGCAAAACTTCTTTTTCTGTTTGCAGTTTTGTCAGCTGCACTGTTTTGTTAATGTGCACAAGTTGACATTTGTCTGTGTTTCTGTGAATGTTAGTGTGAATGAGTGTGCGTACATGCTGGTCTTTTGACACATGTGCATGGTTGTGTATGAATATGTGGGTGTAAGAATGTGTGCGATGGCCATACGCAGATATGTTAATGGCTTTCTCTGACTACACACCTCCCTACCCACAGCAGAGGCTGAGGGTCCTTCTCATTCTGGATTCTCCTCACACCCCAGCTGTGGGTTTGTGTCACGTTCACACTGAGAGGTGAGCATAAGCCCCAGCTGCCAACTTTTTAGAAAACAAGGGCTGAACCCAAAACAACAAGAAGGAAATAATTTCTAACGCTTTGTTTTTCATATTTGCGCTGCTCTCCTGAGGCACTGAATTCTGAAAAACAGTTGGGGTAACATCCTCAAAGCTTGGCATTTCCAGTGAGGATTAAATACCTGGAATTTGAAGTCGGTGGGAAATGAAATAGTGTCTCGCCTGCATCAAAGAGCAACCTTGTCATCATTAGCTGTAGAGGGAGAAATATGCAACTTGACAGAAGTGAATATTGTCTTCTGCTTTCTTCTTTCAAGGTGTCCTCCTTTTTTCTGTCAAAATACTTACATTGTATCAGCCTTGAAGTGTATTAATGTTACTGTTTTAATTGGGATTTTGTTAGATATATTGTGCCATTAGCACTGCAGGAGATAGCTTTCCATGATCAACATTGTCACATTGCTCAGAGACATTTTACTTGACAGCAACCCCCAAATGGCAGTCTTATTATTTGAACCTTTTAGCAAGGGTTAGACAGATATTGTGTAGTTTGTCCCGATCATTCTGTTTATACTGTGGCTGTGTGTGATCTTTCATCTTATCACCACAAAATGAAACATAACTCAATGTTAAAATGAAAGTACTGTACCAGGCCAGACAGATATGACAATTAATGAGCTTGCAAAGTGAAACAGGTGTATATTTAAATCATTTTTGTCATGTATCTTGTGCTAACCAGAGTTGAGTCAAGTTATATGTTGTGGTTTCAACATCAATCTACTATACATGGATCCCACTCCAACATGCTCCGCAGGTTGTCCTCAGGAGATATACTTTAGGGTGTGACAGCATAGCTGTTTTAGTTGCAGTTCATATTAAAATCTCTGTAGAACATGGCTTTTATTTGCACTTATTCTCTTGAAATGTTGTGAAATGAGCACAGTGCCACTTAAAATACCAGTACCAAGAGTGAAAAGAATATGGTTTCCCCACCATGTAACAAGAAAAAGGCTGTTTATACATTCATCTGCTGAAAGGGTTGATTCTCAGAGCTCACCTTAAATCAGAGTTTAAGTGTATGCACAAGCATGATTTTGTGATATAATAGTTTGGAAACCAATCACGGTCCAGTATACAACTTATACCACTTATACAAGTGTGATGTGGAATCTTAAAACATCCAGTGCTCATACTGTACAATGAGGATCATCACAAAAGGATGGTGGCTTTTGCGGCTGATAAACCTGTGCAAATGAGACAAAAAGAAACTGTGTAATTCATAGCGCACCTGCAAAAGATAAAATGCACTCCAAACTGCACTACCAAGCAAGTAGCGTTTCAGTACTCCTTTGCTATTTGCATGTATGTAAATTAGATAATACGCTTACATTTAGCACAAAATTGGCCCCTATCTAAGTAAATGAACCTTACTGCAAAAACAGTCCAATTCACAAAGACCAGCACTTATAGATAGACACAGTTAGAGTGAAATTATTAGTGTCTGAGAGAGCTGGTGGTAACTGAAGTGCACTCACTCACTCACTCACTCACTCACTCACTCACTCACTCTTTCTCTCTCTCTCCCTCTCTCTCTCTCACTCTCTCTCTCTTCAAATGTTAAAGCTTGTGAGGCACTGAATGATATTGCATTGATACTGAATGAGTCAGTTAGACATTTGGGGGGTATCGAGTAGGTATGAGTTGGTAGGCTTATCTCAGACTTTCAACCACTTAAAAATAAAAATGGATGGCTCTGATGGAATTCAGGATTCATCCATAAGTACTGCTTTATTATTATTAATTCCACCCTATAAACCTAGAATCTTAGGGGAGCCTCATCTACCTGCCGCATGATGCACATTTCCTTATTTGGACATCACTCCTGGAGTGGGGGTTGTTCCCCAGAGATAAAGCTGAGCTACTGACACACGTGAAGTGCTCCCAAGGGACTCTCTATACGCTGTTGCACATGTGTTTAGTTCAATAGTCAGCACAGTTGTCTTTGATCATGGAGACTTGAGTTCAAGACCTGGTGTGGGGACCTCCTTTGTAAGATGGTTTATTCATAAACACTTTAATATCCTAAAATTAAAAGCATAGTAAAAACAAAAACTGGATTTTTATGCCTATTTCCACTTTTATTCAAATATAAATAATTTAGCTGCCTTAAAAAATATAGATACTAATATTGTATTATTGTATAATATTGGGCTTTCTGCACATCCCTAATCACAACTGATGCTTCTGCGAAATCCTGAATACATTCAGTAACACCAGAGCTCTGTGTGTGCACACCTCTGCTAATTAAAGACATGCAATTTGAGGCTTTTGTGCTCTCTGCAGTTTTCAATATGGGCCAATCTGTGTGCTGAAATGTGGAGAAAAAGCCTGAAACACTAAAAACCACTCCGCTCATGCAATTGCAATTGCATGAGCGGAGTGCTTTCAATTCAATTGCACTCAGTTGCAAAACTTTATGGTCATATTTGCACTGTCATAACATTAGCGCAACATCTTTTGTGAATCAGACCCTGACACGGTTACAAATGATACACAATTCATGGTGATATCAGTGGCCAATCCATTCTTTGTGAATTCACCCCTAAATATGGACCTTTCAGTGAAGTCGGAGCCATTTTGTGCACTATGTGGTTGTTTTTACAAGTGGGCCCCTGTGGGCACACAGGTGACATGATATACATTCATGCCAATGGCTTCACACTTCTCCAGTGAGCAACAGCCGTCGATAACATGTCACAAAACACAGCAATGCACCAGCAAAGGCAGTGAAGAAGATGACAGCTGGCAATCTAATATAGTTGTATGACAATGCAGGATTTCAAATACTTCTTGACCTCTTTTCAAACATTTTATGAGGAAGTAAATGCATTCAACAAATTTGCTAGGCCACAAGTATTTTCATGTATTTTGGTAAGTAACACTGAAACAACAATTTAAAAAGTTAATGTTTTTAGAAGAATATTCCACAAGATACTTTAAAAATGCATATTCATAGGATCTTGATTTTTCAATTAAAGAGAATGAATGATGTTATGTGGAAAAAACATAAGACACAAATTTCGATTTGAAGCAATTGTTTTTTTGTTGTTGTTTTTTGTTGTTTTTTAGCTGCTTTCCCCCCCTAAATTTACAAGATAGGCTATTTTAACACTTTATCTTGACAGACATGTGAAAGTAACAATCTGGATTGAGGTAAAAAAAAAAAAAAAAAAAAAAAGTTCCTGAAATATGTCGCTATTAAAATTGCTGATAACCAAGTCCTGTATTACTTCTCAGCTTTGTTGCAAATACAAATGTCCCCCAAAACCAAGCAAGTGTCTTCATGATGCCTCAATGGAAAGATCAGCTATGGTGATATGATAGATTATGGCAGGGACACAGCTTTTCTTTCAGCTCAGATAGACTTGCTCTTGTGATGACGGCACACAAAGACAAATGTTTGCATCAGTCAGATTGGACTTCACAAGGTGTATGTGTGTGTGTGTGTGTGTGTGTGTGTGTGTGTGTATGTGTGTGTGTGAGTGTGTGTGTGTGTGTGTATTGGCCACCTAACTGGAAATGAAGACAAGCAACCTGATTTGAGAAACTATCCCCCTTGTCCACAGCACAGAGACAGAGCAAGAGAAAGAGATTGAGGGAGAGACCTTTTTAGGAGAAAATTGTCTGACTATGTTTGATAGATCTCACTGTAATATATTTGGTTTTAAATGAAAATTGCAGTCATCCAGCTCAAGCGATATCTGAGAGCTTATGATTTGCTGTGTGGACACACAGCCACCCCTGCAATTCCATCAGTCACCAGTAGCTGACAGGAATGGATAGGCTCTATTAACGTAGATATAGGGGGCCTAGGGCTGTGTTGTAACTAGTGCTATTAATCTATATAGTTGGTCTATCAAGGTGCTACCCTGTACAGGATCAAAAGGAGTAGCCTGCTGTCATAGAAACACCTCCTGAATTTAAAAAGATTGTTTCAGTTAATGAATACAGATTTTAGCCCTGTTTTTGATGGGGCAGTTTTGTTTCACATTCAGGGTAAAATAATATGGTGACTTTATAGCACTTCTCCAATACTTTTGCCTAATACCTGCTATGCTCTGTTTTGCTATAGAGAAGTTTATCCAAATGCAATTTCTTGTTTCTCTGTCCGTCTTGAAGGTTTAGCAATTACAAACCTGGAGCTGTTAAATAGCATAAAAATGCAACATGGAATCTGCATGTTTCAATGCATCTCAATGACTCCTCAGTCTCAAGGGGAGAGACACGACATGGCTGGGCCTTTGATCAACACCAACACCATCAGGTTTGTGTCTGCAAGATATCCAGTCTTGAAAGGCATACACTGGGCTTATACACTGTGTACATTAGCAATTTAGATCCAACATGAAGAATATTGTTTGAGCATTCATCTCAAAGGCACAATTTTAATTTTTGAAATTGGTCTGGAGCTGAGGTGAGGTGATTTATTTTTTTCTCCCTTCTCTTTTGTGCCTTCTATTACTTTTATGTTTCTGTGGAACTGAGTGAACACTGTATTTTTTACATTTGGAAATTAAATAAAGAAAAATTGAAAACACAATGATCTATCACTGAAAGCACTGCACCTTTTGGTATAATTTATTAAAAAGGTTACACTGACATTCCTATTGATGTAAAACAAAGAGATGGTAATGCAATTTTCATTTCATTGATGCTACTGCCATTTGAATGTAAATCTATGGTCTTTTGTTTGTGGAGCGCATGAATAACTAAATTAAAACAACTTTACAGCACACACACTCACAGAGACTTCGACTATGACATCTCAATGCATATACAGATAATGTCCTTCATCTACTGTATGTATGTAAATCCAGGTAATACAAGACTGATTAAAAAAAAATGTCCAAGTCCATGTCAGGATCACATTCTCTCCAAAAACCCACAAATCACAATGATCTTTACAGCATTTGTAGTGAATGACAACTAAGTCATCCTCACCAGTACCTCTATCAGCTGGAAAATGTCTCTCGTAAAATGTGCAACTTATATTGATTGTTCTAAATGTTAATGTCTTTTGAACTGGGACATCTGATATTTCACCATCAAAGCAACGATAAAGCATGTAATATTGTAATGATATTTACCAACAGCTGTTCCCTGGCTACTCCCAAGAGGGTTGGGGAGGGGGTTTATGTTGCCCGGGTAGTTTTCTTTATTGATCTATGGGAGGGGGAAAAAAACTAAATGTCAAGAGATATTTTCCTTGACAATATATATATACACCTTTAAAGGCTACAGCAAAGCTAAAAAAAATCCACTTTCAGTTGCAGAAGCGGTAACTTACAAAAATATGATATACGTTAAGTCAGTTTTATTTATATAGCACCAAATCACAACAGAAATTATCTCAGGGCACTTTTCACGTAGAGCAGGTCTAGACTGTACTCTTTAATTTACAGAGACCCAACAATCCCCAATGAGCAAGCACTTGGCAACAGCGGTAAGGAAAAACTCTGCTTTAACGGGAAGAAACCTCAAGCAGAACCAGACTCTGGGTGGGCGGCCATCTGCCTCAACCAGTTGGGTTTAGAGAGAGAAAGAGTGAGAAAGAGAGAGGGAGGGGGGAGAAATAACATATACAACAATAATATATATTTATATATTAACATATCTTTGTCTAAATATGTGCCAATGACTGCCACTCCTCTGCCACTCAGAATAATACATTTTAGAAAAGCTGAGATTAGTGGTAAATATCGGTATTATTTATGAAACATTCATTATTAAGTTACTTTATTCTGTATGAAATTGAGAATTAGGCCATATTCAAATGATTTGTGGTCTCAGGAGCCAAAACAAATCTTTGATTAAAAAAATACTCTGGATTTTCTGTCATTGCTTAAGACATGAAAAGCTTGATAACTTTGCACCAAAAAGTAGTGGTTCATCAAGGAAGGAGCTGGTGGGGAATGGAAGCTATGGTGCAATGTAGGAGAAGCTGTTCTCATAATTGCTTTGTTAAAAACCAGTTGCTTTGTGTGTCCTAGAGTAATTAAGCAGTTGGAATTTTACATTACACTAGTGAAAATTAACAAAGAGCACATCTGGGTGTCCCATAGGTTTAGTCATTAAAAAGCCCATTATTTTTCAAATTACTTTTTCAATCTTTCAGCCCCCCTAATCCGGAGGTATTTCCCAATAGACAAGTTCCCGTTCTTGTTTTGAATGACTCCTTTAGGAAAGTTAAACATTTAGAAGATGTTGTGGCCTGCAATGGCTGCTCCTCGCAGCTGAACCCTATTTCCAAGACAAACGTGGTTGGGGAATGGGAAGACACCACGAAGATACTGCAGCCAAATCTTGTAGCCCCGTCTTTAATGACATAAGTCAGAGGAGGAAAAAAATAATTGTTTAAAAGAACTAGAATATTCCACTCAGCTAAAAATGACAATGAACCACAAATCTATTAAATGATTGAATATGTTTGTTTGCTATGTAGTTTCTAGAATCTTTCATTGACCACACTCTCTTGTGGGAAGCATTGCATTTATTGAAAAGCAATACTGTCACTTGAATGTGCTCCATTATACTTAATCATAATTGAAAATGGTCTCGTGAGGAAAGCTGACATCAGAAAAGTGTCGTTGAAACCATCATACAATCATTAAGAAATTTGCTGTTATGATTTTATCCCATGGAGAATTTTGTCCGTTCCCCTAAGAATATTTGCTTTATTTAAAACATACTGTACAGAGGGCTGAGGAATATTACAAAAAATGAAAATGGAAAGCAATTTGGCCTTCCAGAAATAGACATCTTTATCTTCGAATGAAATGTAGAAAGTACAAACTGTAATGTAAATATATTTGGTGAATGCTTATGGCATCAAGTAATTTTAGGTATATCATCAAAAAATGTAGCCAAGCCTGTAGCTTAAATGAAACCATATGGGCAGGAAGTAAATTCTCAACTCTGACTTTAACTGTTGCCACTTATCTGTTAATTTTAAACAGAAGTAAGGCACACCTTATTAATCACCTATCAATAGAGGAAACACAAAGAGAGAGAAATGATCTAATTCAAGGAAAATACCAACACACACATGTGTATGCTCCTGAGCTGAGTATCTTGGTTTTACATCAAATCGTCCTGAATATACCAGCCCGGTTTGTTTTCCCTGTGGTTGAAATTATAGCAAACCTGATGATTGCTCTCAGCGATTCTCTCCAAAGCAGCTTTCACAAAATTCTAGAGTACACAAGACCATCCATGAAAAAGCTTCAAACTGAAAAAACAGAAATTCATGGCTGGCATATCAACAATGTTTTTCTCTTCGGGGGCCACTGGTGTTGCAACATCACAGGGATCCTTTGGTAGAGACAAATACATATACATGACCTGCTGTATACATTTGAAGTGTGTTTGCAGCACTATGTTGTTACTGTAACAGACCCGCTGTTAAATTGTAATCTCATACACAATGTACTATGTCAAAATATGAAGATCTGATTGCACTTCATCTTACTGTATTTATTTAAGTTGGCCCTAAATAATGTGTTCCATGTTATGATGCAAAATATGTATGTCACAAATTCTATATTCACACATTGAAATACAGTTTAAATAATACAGTTTCTACATGATGATCCACAGTGTCACCAGCAGAAAGTTCACAGCAAGAGTTTTCATTTGAATATGTGTACTGATATCAATAAAGATGCAGAATTGAATGAATAAAAATCTAAGTAAATCTTTCAACATGGTCCTAATATAATCTCAGGCTGTGGCTTTTTTTAGTTAGGGTCTTCCATAGTAGGGAGCATGGCATAATGTACTCGCACCTCCTCAAAAATTCTCAAAGAGTACAAAATATAGGGGATGAATTATTTACCGACGTCAGAATATTTCTGGAGGTTTGCAACAGTGGTGGAGAGTAGCCAAGTCTTTCATCCATGTGAGACTCTTGACAGTGGTTGCTGCTGTAAAAGGCAGAGCTGGAGATAAGAGAACGCTTTGACCAGCCTTGCCTCCGCATGATAAATCTTTATCATTTTAGGTGATGGCCTGACCTCTAAGACGGGTGCTGGCCAAGGGGGTCCTCATTAATACAACTTGAAATCCTCTTGGCTCATTCCGTCTATTTTCTTGATGCCTGTGACCTTTCGGGGATTGCTGCTATCAAACGAAACCCTTTTTGAGGCCAAAGAATTGGAGAGGAGTTTGAAGAGTAGTTTGCATGATTCTGTTTGGTCACAGAAAAGAAGAAAGCAAAAGGAGGAAAATAAAAGGGATCCTTGTATGTTCTTCTTTGACAGATAGATAGATTGTTGTTTCTTTTACTTTGAGCTTGACTTTATTAACTTTATTTGTTATGATATTTGTATTTGTTAGGCTTTATCTATTCTTTACAGTCATTTTATGTGTTAAAAAGACACAACTCAAATTAAAGCTGTCTGCAGACTAGACTATAGACCATCTATATCTAACTGAAACTTTTAATACTTCACTAGAAAACAGACTTTTAGATTAAGAATATTTATACAATACTACAATATTTCAAGTGTATCCTAAAGTAATAGTCAAATGCCCAAATGAATATTGACACATGTTCTTCTTGCTGTAATCATTCCTCCTGTTCCTTCTGGCCATTTAGAGATCCCTTCATAATTCACTTTCAGTGTGATAGGGGACAAAATCAACAGCCTTCCTTCTGTGAAAAGATATATTTTAATTTTATTTGAGGCTAAGCCATCCAAATTAGTCAAATCAAGTCAATATCTTTCAAAGTTAGTCTTTTTAGTGCCAAATTCTCTCTTATTGTTACCATCCTTCCACTGCAGCTGAACAGGAAAATACTGTCCACTGAGACACAAAGAGGGTATTTTTAACTAAAAGGACTATAACTGTGGAAGATATCCACTTGATTTGATTAACTCAGATGGCTGAAGCCTCATTTGTCCCTCATCACTTACATTGTAAGTGCATTTGGAGGCATCTTCTTATGGTCAGTATGAATAGGAGGAAGGATTACAGCAAGCAAAACCTGTTTCAGTGTTCATATGTTTAAAGACAGACTTGAAAAATTGTGAACCCATCCTTTATGTTATGCATGAAAAAATAAATAAAAATTATCTATTACTCAATTACTTGCAGAATACACTGACATAATGCCATACATACTATTATTGTGTTTCTGACATCACTTTGGGTGTGGCTACAAAGACAACTTCCTTAAAGGGAACCTATTATGCTTTTCCTTATTTATAGTATATTCATCCTTAGACATATATCTATAATGTTACAATGTCGGATGTTCATATTAAACGTAGCCAAAATGTCAAATAATGAGGTAAACATATGTACGACAAAGTAATCTCTGTCTGCAGCACCGGCTTCAGACTGCTCTGTACATTCGGTTTCCAACTTTTTTTTTTACTCTCAGTCCGAGCTGAAGTCCGGCTTACGACAGATTTCTTTATATGGTCATCTGTTCACTAATCCAACAACATTATGGCATTTTTCCATTATTTTGGGGGTAGTCACACTAAGCCATGGAGCTGAGCTGGCATGCTCTGAATGTTTTTCCATTACACAGCAGGGCAAAGTAAAATAAGTAGTTTACGTCTTCATCAAACATCATCATCACAGTGGTCGTTCTGTTTGTACTGTTATTCTTGCATTATTTCTAACTGATCCACTGAACAAATACCTCCAAATTTCTCAATATGATGTTGTTTCAGCCATTTTGTAGTACCACTAATGAGGTTCTGTTAATTCAGTGAGGAACATGTTTAATTTCCTGTAAATTCTTCACAATAAAGGTCTCTCATTATTTAGTCTTTTAAAAGCACTTAATATGAAGCAGTAAAGCAAGAAATGTTGGGTTTGCACCAGTGGTACCTTAATATGACCCTGATACAGCTGCCCTTCCGCAGGCTTCCGAAAAGCTGGCCAAAAATACTGGGCTCAACGGGAGGGGGGCCTTAAAGAGACAGGAGCTAAGACTTCCTGTTAAGAGACAGAGGTTGAACTCAGGGGCTGCATAAAGGGCCAGTATAAGATAAATAAGGGATTTTTTTAACTGTGATTCACGCTAAGCTACTCAAGTGGAGTCCCAAAATAAAAATGTAAAGCTGGAAATGAGCATAATAGGTCCCCTTTAAGGCACTGGTGATGTTAGTAATGCTTAGGCATTGAGCACACAGCATTGTTCAACATTCTTACAAATGACATTTTGCTTCACTTTACAAAAAAAAAAAAAAAATAGACTAAAACGAGACCTGCAAGCAGATATACCGGTGTCCAAGGAACAGACACAACTCAGGACCTAAGGCCCACTGTCTCAGGGCAACCAGGAAGACAAGGCCATCATTCAACAGGACTTCAACAATTGGTTTAGTATGTATTTCTTTGAATGCTTGGGCAGGGTAAGGTTTCTCTCCAGTGGTTTCACACTGTTTCTATATACCATTAAATTGCAACAGAAGGAGAAAATGTTGTTAATTAATGACAAGTTGCAAGTATGTTAATACTTAATGTATCACTAAAATGTTCAGTGACACAATATTTCTTGTTTTTTCCAACAAATTACCAACACACACACACACACACACACACACACACACACACACACACACACACACACACACACACACAATGTGTTCATTAAACTGAAACCAAGATCCTTCACTAACCTTAACTTCCTAAAAAACTGTATCCATCTGATAGTCCACTGTATTTGATGTGCAGCTGGATCAGCCCACCAATTTACAATATACTATTCTTATACACACTCAGGAACATTTTTCCCATTCATGTTTCTTTTCTTCATGTAGCTTTTGTTCTTCATGTAGATATTTTCATGAGGGAATAGCTTACACCAAGGCACTGTCTGTATCCAAGCAACCAAAGCACTGTAGCAACAACCCAGATACATGCAAACATATAGATGACAATGTCCAATGTCTAATGCCCCTTACATTTTAAAAGAGAACATTCTTAAGATGCTTTTTCTTAGTCTAAAATGACAGTGCTGTTATTAATTCCTTTAGGAAATAGAGATTTTGTGTCACAATTATACCACTGACTCTAATTATATTATGATTAATCGTATGGTAATTGCGACCCTTTTGTGAAACACAATAATTCAGGTAAAAAAAAAATCATATTTAATAAAAACTCTCAAATCCTGATGATAGAATGTCCATTGTCAAGGGTTAAAGAACACATGTCTTCTGAAAACTACCCGTCATACAGTACCAGTATAAATGAATTGTAAGACATGCTAGTCCAAGTAGTGCCATATTTTAAAATGGATTATGAAGAAAATTTCTTATCGCTGACTGTTGAGATACAGTTACAATGAGCTCAATAGCATGTACAAATATATTATAGTGGCAACTGTTATGTTATTTCATAAAATGTGCAATAACATCAACTGTTTTGAAAGTAGATTGTGAATTAAACTGTTCTCCGAGGCATATATGCTTATGCTTATAATGCATTCAAGTCATATTAGAGACTGATAAAATAATTGCATGTTTAAACAACACATTTTTACAGAGTCTGTTCTGTCTAAGAGATATTGACAAATAGACTTTGAGCTGAGCTTTTAGCAGTGCTTTTATAGCTGGAATGCTTTGCTTTAATTCATGCACATATTATTATTAGCTGGTCTTAGGGGGGTAAGAGCCAAGACAAATTGATCTTAAAAGACTCAAACTAGTGTAGACTGCCCCTCAGACATTTGTTTAGTTGTAGCGTTTATCCAATCACACAGCACCTGTAATTTCTCCCATATGGTGCATAACTGATATGGATTAAACAATTAAGACTATTTTCTCTGCATGACTTCTGGCTGCTCTCCCTGCCTTGAAGAACTGCGTTTCAAATTAAATTGCCCCAAAAGATGAGTCTGCTTTACTTCCCTGAACAATTAAATATGGCAGGTTTTATTATATATAATTCAAGAGAAAGTGAGGCGTGGTGACTAGAACTTTAATTCAGACCTTTTAGTTTTTTACTCAGTAGATAACTTTTTTTTGTTTTTGTTTTGTTTTCCGTGTTTTGCCATCTCTTTAATGAATCTTCTGAGACCATCACTTGCATTTGAATTGTTGAAAACATTCAGGTCAGGATAAGGGTCAACATACTGCCTGGATATTTAGTATGAAAAAAAAATGGCTTAGAATAAAAATGTATTTTTCTTTATACAATTATGTCATGCAGCAAAGTGTGTACATCATAAAACTTATACCATAAATATGCACAGCAGGAGCACAAGCCTAACTCTGATACAGCTCAAAGCAACATGTTACTGCCACACATGAACAGTCACATTTGATATGTGTGTGAGATAAAGCAACAGAGCATAATCTTATTGTATGCTACTGACTACACTGACAACAAGTCAGTCGTTTGAACTCAACTAACAAGGCAAATTAGAGTGAAAATGTAACATGACAAATTTAAATCAACAACCCTGATCAGCAGCATTGTCATTTCCTTGGCAGATGAATGCGCTTCACATGACAATGCCTCCTCTGTCATCACCTATATGCTAGCACATGCATTCTCACAGCATCACTGTGGAAGGGTAGAAAAGAGAGGTGGAAAAAAGCTGTTTTCTGATTGAGGAAGAGCTCAACCCAATTAAGCTTTATAAAGACAGTGAAGACAGGTGTACTAGTTCTGTGGTGACGTAAAGATTTGTGGCAATACCCCAAAGCAAAGGCTTCAACCACTCAAAGGACACCCAAGTGTGTTAGGGTTAATTGGATGACCCAATCCATCTCAATTAAAGATTTTAAGGCACACATCCCCCTGTGTGTGTGTGGAAATTGAAATCAGCTACAGATGGCTCTTCCTGTGGGGTTGCTCCAAATAATTGCTGGCAGATACCGGTGGTGGTGGGGGGGGGGGGGGTGCTTTTGTTCATAGAATCATAAAATGCTTTTTAAGTATTTGGGTCAAATTCAGTGTTGACTAGCACCATGTGTGCACTATAATGTGGATGCTACTGCAGGTTAGCCTTTCACAAACATGATGTTGAAGACTCCTGCTAAAGATAAGACTTAATGAGGCAATTTTTCAAAAAGAAATTCAGTGTCCACAGGTGGGTGCAATAGGGGCTATATAAGTATTTGTTTAGTGTTTCACAAATTCCAACATAGGGCTGGTACTTGAGTTGAAGGAGGAGTAAAGGTGTAAATGAGTGAAAGATTAGTTATAAATTTGCTATGCACAATCTTGCCCTCCACAGGATGAATTGTAATTGTAATTGTAATTGTTATCCTGTGACTTTTCTTGCACCACCGTCGGGTCAAAAAATTTTGTTAGTCCAATACTTTGGTTTATACCTGCAAAACAAATTATACCTCCAAAACAAATTATATTCCCATCACCATCTATTCTGTCCCTGATACGTGTATCATCTACGCACCACTGACAGATAGCTAACAGACAGGATTCAGAGAAAGTCGAACACAGTTTCTCTTCTTTCCATTCTTTATGTAAAACTGAAATAAACACAAATTTACACAGCTTTAGTTACAAAAATATACAGTATAAATGAATTTACATTGCTTGCGTACACCTGCTACAACAAGAAGCTACATTTAGCTTGGCTTAGTATTTTTAACATCTTAAACATATGAATTTCAAATAATATATAATTATACACATTTCCAAAAAACACTGAAATATGATGAACTTACAAGCAAAGAGTCTCCAAGGCACAAACGCGAAGAAAAGAGGAGAGAAGCTTTCTGTCTGACCACATGGAGAGCTTTTCCTGACTGACTGACTGAGTCACATGATCTGAACTAACCAGTCAGAAACACTTAACTTTCAATACCAAAAACTACCACCTGGTGGTGCAAAAGAGAAAGAATTTGAGGCCGCAGAACGTGTGCCATGACACCATCAGCTGTACTGTGAGTAGTGCTAATGTTAGCATGCTAACACACTAAACAACAATGACATCCAACATACCCGCTAAACATCAAGATGTTAGTATTGTCATCATGAGCATGTTGCGATGCAGGGGTCCGTTTCACAAAGCAAGTTCAACAAACTCTGAGTTTAGTCCTGAACTCTGAGTTGATCTACTCTGAGATATGAAACTCGGTTCCAGTTTTCGGTTCCAGAACAGCGGATTTGAGTCATTTTAATCAACTCGGAGTAGTTTCACCTGGAGTTAAGCGCATGCGCCACAACTATAAAAAGCCAGCATCATGACATTTGCTCTACTTGATCAAAATAACAGAATAAAACCAACGTGTACTTTCACAATTTGTCTGCAACTCAGTCATGTAACAGAAAGAGTTTCTGTCATTCAAAGTCAATGGCATTTTACTGGAGTGATGTGCTGATGCATTTTGATCCTGACCTTACTTACTCTCATATAAAATAGGTGGCAAAAGCTGTTGCACAACAAACCTATTCTCTGAAGTAACACTGTATCTGTGTATTATGACTGTGGAGGACATTTGCCCTTGATTTATTATTTCTATTTGAAGTTTTTCAAAGGGATTTTTGTAAAGTTTCATCTTTTGAATCTTTACAATTTCACTATTAATATGTCTTTCCATCATTGTTGAATAATTGTTACTAAAGCAGCCGGGCATTGTAGTTTTTGCAAATGTTAGTCAGACAAAGGGAAATTTCTTGGGGACCATTTTTAGCTGTTAGTTGGATCAACTCTACTCTAAATAAACTATAATAGCCATGTTTATGGTAGTGATAGACATGTCACCCAGTGAAACGGTGGGGCTCATTATTGTGTTCTTGATTTTTTTTTTTTTTTTTTTTGTGCGTGTGTCTGCATGTGCTTGTGAGTGTGTGTGTGTGTGTGTGTGTGTGTGTGTGTGTGTATGTGTGCCCGTACGTGCATCTGTGTGTGTGTGTTTCACAACAATGAAGGTCTATAACAGAGAGCACTGAGGTCTTACTGACAATATGAAAAGTATAAAATATCACCATATCCTTGCTTGCTCATGCTAGCTATCAAGACAGATTTCAGCACACTTAGGAATTCATTATAGTTTTATTATAAATCAGATATCTAATATTTCAGAACTTTCAAGATATTCCCAATTTATCTGAATCCATTTGTATGCCGAAAGATGTCTACAATAAGGACTCAACGGGAAGCCATCAAAAGCCATTGAAATGCGATGTGGTATTCAATTAATTCAGCCAAATGAACATTTTCTCTTGCTGGAAGAGATTACAGCTGTAGGAACATCTGCTATCGATGTCTTAGTTGTATTTTGAGTGTGTTTTGTGCTTTTCATTGAAGCGGTTCATAAAATGATGATTGCTTGCTTGAATTCATTTATGCTACTTTGGTTAATTATCATCATTATCACAGTGAGAAGATAAAAAGCTATTCTTGTCTTTGTAATGTGTAATCAATGGAAGCAAGACACCATCCATGAGCAAAATATATGTGTCAAATGTGACTCATATTGAAGGTCTTATGGATAGACATTACATTTTATTAGAACCAAATGTGCAGATTGTACCGATTACATATATTATGCACATTTAATAAAACTACAGTTTAAGAAGAGACAGATCACATGAGGCCTTAGCCCATCTGCAGTTTTTAGTGTCAGGCTGTATGACTGGACACAATTCAGAATCGCTATGGTTATGTGTTGAAACTCTAGTTCTGATTACAGATGAAACAAACAAAATTGATTCCTATTAGCAATGCAGACTTTAATTAGACATGCAGCTTACAGCTACTTCTGCACGCGTTGGCCACTTTTCTCTATTTTGTATTATTACATTTGATTTACACTAATTTTAAAATATTAAAACTTTACCTCTAAACCTAGTGACTTAAAAAAATAAAAAACAGCATAGAATGTCCATGCACTAGCTTTTTCGGAAACTTTCAACTACATCTCATGGTCTTCATCAGTAAATGGAATCTGTACTATTTTGCTATTAAACCATAATAATTAACCTCACAATGAACTGCCATTAAATTAAATGAATGTTTTGGAAGGGTTGTCTCTGTGTTCATTTAATTCAGCAGCTTCTCACCAATCATTCCAATCACACTAATGATCAAAGAGCACAATTATTAGGAATGAAGGGATGCATGCAAAAACATGCAAAGACAAATGTGTTAAAGATCCAGATAGACATGTGTGTGTATATACACACAGACATACCCACCTTGGCCTACTCCCACCTCACAATGGCCATCTCAATCGTCTGTGTTGACACCTATGGAATTGATTTCCCATGGCAGCACGGTCCATCTATTGCCACAAACATTGGTGGGGCTGCAGTCACATCATGTTGACACAGAACACAATCACTTCTGCTTGTCTGCATTGTTCCTGTGGCACAGTGAAAAAAGACAAGGACTAGAGGATGTCCGGTGGGATGCAACGCATCATCTCTGAGATTCAATGTTAACCTCATTTTGTCATTAGTACTGAGATGCTTTCGTCTGCACAACAGACAGGGAGAAAAGCAGTTCTGTAATCAAAGGCTTTGCCCCCAATCCCTGGCCCCCCCTCCCACTCACACAAAGACACACACACAGACACACACACTCTCTTGAACTTAAACAAACAAAGATTGAAGAAGAGTAAGGGGTACCATCTCAATTCCAGCAGGAGAAGCTTTAAAGACATAAATTGGTGAATGTTTTCGAACCTGTGACACAACCCAAACATCATATGAGGGACATATAGTGGTCAACAAACCAAAATAAACAGCCCCTGTATATTCTATTTTTTAACAAAAAAACAAAACAAAAACTGGCAGTCTACATTTGCCCACCCCAATTTGTATATTATCATTTCATTTATTATAGAGTCTAAGATTAGGAGGTGAAAATAAAATGATTACAAGGTGAAATGCATTTACATCCAAGACAGTAGTCAACAAGATATATACCTCATCAATGATGCTGTGACACGAAATCAATTGAACTCAGTGATAGGTGAGAAATTAATTCCAAAGTGGGGAACATATTAATGACGGCCAATCTTGTCCAATTCTAATTGTCTGGCTGTGCAAATACAGAATGCATACATGCATTTTGCAATCCTTTAACACCTGGACACCAATGATGATTTTTTAATTACAAGACATTCAGATTTTAATCACTGCACACACAGGGGTGTTTACATACTTTTGTCTTTCCTTTAACACTAGTCATATTTGTACTGCAGTCATTGCTTTGCTGAGAAAGCATTTGAAGGATCTGGCATTTTTAGTGCTTGAAGAAACATGTTGGCTCTCCACCTTGTGTATTATAGCATACGTGCTGTATTGTTCTGTCAAAAAGAGAGAAAAAAATATTGCCAGCATGAAACATTCAGCAAAAACCTTTCCAATTTTTTGCAGCAGTATGTTCTGTAGCCATGAACTTCAATAGCTCCATAATCCTTTGTCTGTCCAGCATTGATATTTGCCCACCAATTGAATATCACAGTCTAGACATATTGTGTTCATTCTCATTCATAAACTAACACTACCACTGAACATTTTGTCATTCCGATAGTGTACAGCACATCGCTTGCTGTATGATATTTAATTTTTCTTCTCTAAGGAAACCTACAGAAAATACACCAAAATGTATATGTTGCCATGTAAATTAAATGCCTGGGAGTTATCCAGTATTGGTATTCAATTCAATTAAGGTGTGGACTGTATTGATATTTTGTTACAACTAAAGATCCAGCAATTATTAATGAATACATGTCCTGAAGGTAATTAAAACACTAATTTGGTTATGGTAGATTGGTCAAGTATCTGATTTTGCCATCGAACCAATTTGTTTGACCAAACATAGGCCTAATTACCCCTATGAATGAAGAGCAAATCTGCTAACAGTTTCAGATCACAAGGTCTCTACCACAGGCTCCCATAAACACCAGCAATCAGTGTACTGGCATTAGCATTACTTAAACATTGTCTGGTAAAAAAAAAAGGGGTGACTGGGGCTAGAAGTAAGGTTTCCACTGATATTTAGACAGGTTATGTGGTTAATGACACAGCTCAGTGAAAAAATGTCTATACATGTGCTATGTGTGTTTCAGGTGGACATATGAAGTGACAAACGTGTCGCAAAATTGCATGCACTGTAGGGAAAATGACCCGCAACCATTTACTTGTCTTCTATCCATGTTAATGTGGATAAATGACAAAGCAACTAAATTTGGCTGCACACCATTGTCCAGGAGTCAGATGGCTAATCAAGCACTGTCTGCCAAAGCCAGTCTAGTTTTTCGAGCCCTTTTCCAGTATCAGACAACATAACCAAACACATTGCTCCCACTCCCACTCTTGCAGTTCTTTATGCATTGAATCAATATTCACTTATAGATTATGATGCTTATTTAATCTAATGCTTAAAGCAAGGTAATGCATTTTTCTCAATCTAGATTTAATGCTATAAAAAGCACAGATTGATGGTTGAAAATAAACATGATTTTTTAAAAATGTATTTGTGATGAGGTTCTAGTCCATATGCTGTTAGTAAAGCAATGTTTGCATGCAAGGACATTTTAAGAGATAGCTGAAGTCACACTGTTACAATCAAATATGACATACTCTCAAAGGAAAAAATGAACCGTCCTGCTCTACCACCTGGGTAGTACTTGTTGCCTTTGTTGGTTAGATTTATTAGGTTTTTATTAGGGTAAGGATATCAGGGGGAATGAAAGCTTAAATTGCATGCTTAGTTTGCCATGGTTTTCTCTACCTTGCTGACAAGCTGACATCAGCATGTCATGCATGCCCATAAACAACTGTCCGTTCCATAGACTTGGTTGCCAAGATTGTTGCTTAGGATTTCCCATGCGTTGCTTGTGTTGTCCACTCAGATGGAATTTCAGCTCAAACATGTACAGTTTGGATGTTTTTAAGAAGTTGGCGTGTTGAGTTAAGAACAAGAAAAAGTTGTGAAATCCTACTACCATAGATTTTCTATACTTTCATATTGTCATCTCTAACAAACAGCATATATTATTGTCACTGAAGTGTATCATAACATGTCAAAGAGACAATAACTTGAAGACTACTTTGAGGATATGAAAGGTACCCTTAAACGGGCATAATCACATTTTCTATGGCCTTTACTGGCCTTCATTAGCAACAATGAAAAAACTGTAGTAACACTGAAGCCAGGACCCAGGTCCTCATTAAACTAACATTAACAGTAAAATTATATCTTTATAATAAAAGCAACATGTAGCTAATTAAGATCCAAGAAAAATATGTGATACAGAAATAATAAATCCCAATACAAGACTATGGTAACACTGCATTGTCTTTTGCTTCATTATTTTGGGTGTAAAATATCTTATGATGCTGGTAACTTGCTCATCCAAGCATCTGCTGAGCAGCTGAAAACATGAGTAGGTGGGTAAAATTGGAAGTGAGATGAAATTCTGCAGTATAGGCTGGGAAGTTTTTGTTCCAAAACATCATAAATGCCACACTTTTAAAAGCCAGACAGTCCAGCCTATAGTCATCTGATCATTAGGTTTGTGGCACTGTTCAACCACCCTGTGAACTTCTGCAGATGTATAATGGTCACTGGGGCAGGAAAAACTTTACTTATCACACTTGGCCAGTGGTTAGCAAAGGTGAAGCCTTTCCTGACGGTTTTGACAGTAAGATAACACTTTGGAACATTTGAGTAATAAGCCTCACCAGTTTAGGCAGAGGATAGTACTGTACTGTCTTTCTTTCCTGCTTAGACACACACACACATACACACACACACACACACACACACACACACACACACACACACACACACACACACACACACACACACACATACACACACACACACACACACTTCAACATGCCAGTTTCTCCATGCCTACCACCTAATTAAGGCCAGTCCTTGCAGTTTCAGTTCCAGAGAGAACTGTATCCCCCATCTCCTTTAAGGCAGTCCAGTACTTTAGTTGTATTTTAAAGGTGCACTCTTAGCTGTGCTGCCATATTTTTTTTGGGAGTGAACACCTGCATGTTTGACACCTTGTACCGTTTGATACCACTTCTCTAAAATGGCTGAAGAAGTCTGGTAATTTAAAACAAGATGTAACATGGCACCAAATCAAACCCAATACGGTCTGCTGTTGAAGCACGGTTTGCAATCAAATATGTCTTTTATGTGCAAACCTAATATTCTAAAACTGTAGCCTAGTATCATGATCAACCATCAATCAAACTACATATTTGTAATACCATAATAAAAACACATATGAATGCTTATTTCACATTTACACAGATGGCATAATGTAAATTATTTTTCAGTGAACCATGAACGTTTGATGTGCACATCTTCCATACAAGTACACTAGCTTCACTGATCAGCCTAATTAACATATTAATTGTTTACTTGTGTTCTCACTCTGGTTTCCAGGGTGTTGCCTAAGAGATGAAGCATGTTTCTGAGCACACATACACTGCTTAGTGTGTGTGTATGTGTGTGTGATGAAGAGTGTGTGAGCGTGCACATGTTTATGCACGACATTGTTGTTTCTGTCTGCACTTGTCGGAACACGTGCGTGTGCATGAGGGTGTGTAATCAGGGCCGCTTTGGAACTTTACAAGAAGTCATTAACAGTCAAGACTATTGTGCAGACACCATGATTTCAAAGGTGCTCCACAACAGCTTGTGCGGCAAGGGCTGATTGAACCAGACCACTTGAAAGGGGGAGAGAGACGTCAGGTTTGCAGCATCCTGTCGCGGCCCATCTGCCTCTCTCTCTGCTCCTGCCGTCAGTCTCCTTTGTGAGAAGGAAGGGGTTTGAACATCAAAGAGCAGCCATGCTACCTTGGAGACAGAAACAATTAGTAAGGGATCTGGTGAAAGGTGGCATAGAGGAGAACCCCATTCCATGATACTCAAACTATATATCCAGGCATTGCTGGGAAGTAAGGCCAGCACTGTATCCGTAAGACTGTTGTCTACAGAGGGGGATTGTGTATGAATTACACATTTTAGGCCAACATGTTTTAAGGTGATACTGCTCAAAGAAGATTCTTCATAGTGGAGTCAGTTGAAATGCACTGTCACCATGAAAGTGCCTCTCCATCTAGAGTATGAATCATTGTGTGACGTAATTTATTTTCTCACATTCAGCATTGTGTATCTTCTTCTAACACCATATTACAATACAAACTGCAACATATTGAACTCGCCTGGATGAGACAACTGACAGATAACACCTCTGGCTGTGATAAGTATATTCTCATTAACACTTGTATCCCGCAATATCTCTACAGCAGCCCAGCTTGAGTCCAGAGCAAATCTCAGGGGGACGGTGCCTTATATAGAATACCCTTGAGCTGTTTCACAGCTATCTAAAATCTCCTAGATGTCTTTGCTGGCTCGCTAAGCATCTCCACCTACTTTCACCTCGGCTTGCATTTCATTATGAATGTGACGTTTAGGTTGGCTTAGTTGCTGTTTAATAATGCATTTGTCATCTATGACCAGGCCAGCTAAAGGGTTAGACCAAACAAACAAAAAATTAGGTCAATATCACCTGGTCCTCTATTTCGAGGTCGAGTGCTAATGAAACAAAAGGATGAAAGGAAAACTAAGAGAACACTTGATGCAGTTTACTCATGTGTGCCCTTAGTAAAAGTTTCATTTTCACCTCGGTGACATGTAGTTGATAGTGCTTATATACATGAGGTATTTTTAGCAGTAGAAAATTACAGTTAACACATCTAAAATTATTCTGCTATGGGATAGTGTCTTGTCGTTATTATAGACAATATATGCTTGGTGCAACACAATGTAAATTTACAGAACATTTATCAGTACTTATTTATTTAACACCAAGTAAACTCTGCAAGCCAATGTAAAAAAAAAAAAAAAAAAAGACCTGTATTCACATGAGTGAATCCATGATGCCAGCAGATATCAGGATGCAAAAAGAAGACAAGAGAAGATTGGTATACATAATCAATTTGCCAGGTAATGAGGAAAACATATTAAATAGACAGACCCTGAATAATTAAATTCAATTATCAGCCGAGGCAAAAAAAAAAGAAAAGAAAAAAAGAGAAGTAATAATAGACCGGAGAGCAATAATTGCAGTGTTCTTCATGTTCTTCATTGTGCATTTTTTTACATGATAATTTATTGTCCCATATTTTAAAAATGTCCTAGCCATTGTTAGACACAGAAGTGCTCCGTGTGTTATGATAGATTTAAATGTGACAGTATTAATACATTAGCATTAGGAGTGACTGGAAGTATAAATCACTCCATGGACTGCCACTTAATTTCATGAGTTGAGGACATAGACCAAATGACAGACAGGTGTGTGCGTGTATGCATGATAGCACGGAAGGACACACACCATTAAAAAGTAAGTGTACCTCGACTGAAAACCAGTTCTTGAAAAATTATGCTTGTATTTCTTTTTTTCCTGTCCTATTTACAATGTGATCTTGTAAACTGGTATGATTTTTTTTTTTATTTCCAGTGTGCTTCATTTGCACAATGTATAATCTCATCATTTCATTCTTCTTAATGATGTAAAATGACCACTTTTATCTGTAGGGATGTGGGTGGACAGCAACTGGACATTTTCTCATGACATTTTTGGGGCTTGAGGAGTTTTTTCTCTAGCTCCTGCTCAAACACAGTATGAAGACGGAGATCTTTTTTCAAGGTTATTGCACTTATAATTTCTACCCATTTCAGTGCTGGAGAGAAGACAAGAAACACAGACAGACAATCAGACATACACCAGCTGACCGCTGAGCTCTGCAGACCTGTAGGCATGTGAACAGCAGAGGCGGTATCAATCCCTGGAATGAGGCTGATGACCGATTCCAGTTCAGGGCCACATCAAAGAGCGTGAATGCAGCAACACTAACAGGGATGCTGGGGGTCAGGGACACTGGCCGAGGGATTTAGTCATTTCAGGGCTTATGTGAAGCACCATGGAGAGCAGCCATAAAAGCACAATGTCACTTTGTGACCTGCGGTTGGAGGGATACAAACCTGGAGCGATGTAAGTTAGATGGGAGTGTTGCACTGTTTTGACACACTCAGACATGCACAGGGTTACTGAATTGCAGATGTACACACCGACCCACAAATAGTGATCGAGACTTATAGAACGAGTCTACTCTATTTATTGTGTTTTTTCCTTCTCTCTCAATTACTCTCTAACTTTCATTCTTTGTCTTGTCATACCATTTCTCCTTTCCTTCCTCTTACAGACACTGATACATGAAAGCCAAAACATATATCTGTCTGCATGCATAAATCTAGAGCAGTAATTTCTAAAGATGATGATAGTAAATGACAATGGCAATTTTTGACAGTCAATTTACCACCAATGTCCAGTAAATTTGCAGAGGTTTTTCCTTTAATGCAGCTCTGCATGGCGGCCATATATTGTCTACTTCTGTGACATTTACTGGGTGCAACGACACTCATAGGAGACATTCAGATCTGTCTCATCCGCATGCCGCGCTCCAAACATCCATCTGGGAATAGTCTTGCAGCTTTTAGGGGCGATAAAGCTCATCAAGCGCTGTTTCCTTGTCAGAGTAGACCTTGTCCTTCCATTGTGTGTTTTTTTCTACATGGATAAAAGCATATATGACCATAGAATGAATATATCAAATGTTATGTCGCTTAATAATGAGCTGGGTTGAACAGCATAGGTACCATAGAGGTCAGGGACATTGTTCCATAAGATGAAGGGAGGGGGGAGGACATGGGAAACATCCATAAAACTATTGTTGCTGTCTGAAACCTCTTACTTTTCCTCAATTCTGGGATGCTTATTAAAGAATTACATACAGTACATGGTTATTATGCTTATGTGTATCTCACACAGTCTATCATTAGCTTTATATCAAGGGGAATCCCATCACAAATTTGAACCTATCTTCCCCTTTCCTTCCTCTTTGTAAGAATACTGTCCACATCAGCGTTAATGAGTGCCTGCTACTGTTGCTAGCAGCTCTCACATTCTCATCCACTTGTTATGCGGTAATGAATCAAACTCTCTTATGAGTGCACTGTAGTATGCTGAGGACAAACCAGGGAAGCTACTTAGAGGCACATTTCAGTTGGATGGATCACAATGTCAGCTTAGTCTGTTAAAAGAGTTTTTCCCCCATTCCTCACATCTGCACATCTGTAGTCTTGCTTTGTGACTGATAGATTACTAATTTTACTGGCATTCTTAGCCAACATGGCTAATTTAAGTCTTTATGCACAATGTTAAAGGCCCCCACATAGCAATGCTGCCCCCCAGTGCATGCAGTAGCTGACATCCAGTATCAAATAAAGGGGATTTGTGACTTGACAATGCATGTCCTTTAAAATAAAGCTGGCCTTTTTCAGTAGCTTGCATGTGATTCCTAAGCTAAGTGACATAATTTGTTTGTACCTTTTACATAATTCAACAGAGACATTCAAGCTCTGCTTGCACTCTACAGGCAAGTCCAGGGAGAAGGAATAAGAGTAAGACACTGTCATTGCCTGAGTCAGCGTGGTTGTGATTTTGCAGCTTTGGATGTGTAGCTGGCGTCTATCCAGCAGCATGCCATCCCCTCCATTCTTCAAAGTGCATTTATATTACTAGCATTCTTGGCAGGCAGGCCTCTCTGGCGGTTAAGGCTGAAGCGCCTCCCAGACTGACGATGATTACAATGGCTATAACATAAAAACTGTTATTGGCCTTGTTTGGTGATGGTTATTACAAGTGTATCAAAAACCCACACATACATCTCCCTCTACCCCACTTCTTCAGGGCTGTAGCTGTATATAGGCACTAATGAATAGGTGATTTCAATGATTCGACATGTGTCATAAATATTAAATGGCCCTCTGCCCTTGGTTACCTTTGCTGCCAGCCAGAGCCTTTGTCATGTATACCATAGCTATTTAGCTTTTTACTTATTGACAGAGGTGACAGTAGGGGACATTTCAAAGAGAGACGCCTCTAAGGAGTTCAGATCTCTGGGGTGAAATAAGTCCTTTTTAGTCGATTACTACTTAGGCCATGTCTCTGTTGAGGTTTGAACCTTAGTAGTGCCGTTATGCTTGTTATTATTGTGGTGGTGGATGACGCAACAATGCAAATAGCAGTGCTGAGGACAATAATGACATCAGAAACAAATACTGATTTGATAATAGATTGACTAATTGTGGAACTCGTGTATTACCAGCAATTATTGTTTTTTATTCTACTCAGTTGGTAATTAGTTACATTTAACACTGTAATTAATGGCTTCTAATACAAAGGGTCACATATAACATTCGTCACGATTGCATGTACCTGCTTTAATTAAATGTAAATTAACACAAGTTGTATTATTACAGTGTATTACTGTGTAGCTTTGCCCAGTAGCTGCATAGATCCCCCATGAACACATGGAGTGGGTAAAGTGTCAAACAGAGCATTTACAGAAGTGTAACATTTGCAGCAGCCTATGGAACACAGGCGTTCACTAGAAAGTTAGTTTGGTGGCCTTGCAGTCAATGCTGTAAGGAAACATTTAAGAAACATTTAATTTTTAATCATGAGGTTTAATGTGTAAAATTGTAATTATAGTGTTAATATCATTGTGTGCAGCAGTTGATTTTCTGTGCTATCAAAATGTTGAACAGTTTTTATCACAGCAGTAGCCTAAAGCTTTGGTTGGATATCCGCTGTGAACCAGCAGTGAATATCTTGGAAGTTGCAAGTGGACAACTATTTGCTTTTCTGAAGCTGATATGAGTCATTGGTAAGGTGGTTAACCCTCACCAGCACCAGCAGAGACACTTATTTACTTGGCAGCTGAAAGGTGTGAATATGAGCAACTAAATGAGCATGAAGGAGGGTGTTGATGAAAAAAGAGCATGTGTTCAGAAGATTTCCTCTTTGACTATAAAGAATAAAATAATAGTTCCATACAATATTTTTAATGTCATTGCAGCACCACTGAGAAAAGAGTAACACTTGAATTCTGATTTTTTTCTGTCATATTTATCTTGTTTTATGAGCGGCTGAATGATTTTTGCATAAAAGACTTCTGACGTTACTTCTTTTAACACACAACAAGCCAACGCTTCTGAGCCAAGTGCATGGCTGAGAGATTAGCTTAATTTATAAGAAACAAAATTGAATTGTTGCACTGCAATACAATACACATCTCACGTAGTTGTGGAAAACGTGTTATTCTCATTGGATTGAGGCATGGACTCCCCACCCAGTGGATGAGAAGTGTGCCTCTGTCATACTAACGCCTCCCAAACCATACAGTGTTTGCTTTAGATCCCGGACAATAAGCAGCAGTATAAACACTCCCCCACATTTCTCACGGCTGGGAGGCCTGAGCTGTAAAATGCTCAGATTGATAGAGCAATGTTCAATTCCTCCCTTGAGTTAGAAGGGCAAACTCCTGTGGTGCTCCTGCATCAAGCGTGCCCTCCCTGCGACTCGACACTGGAGATAAACTTTCCCAGACAACAATGCCTCATCAGTGGCAGCAGCAATGGGGCCCTCTTTTATTGCCAGCTCTGATGTTGAGCAATTAGCGGCTCACCGTGGTCCCTAGCACAAAATACAAGAATGGCCAGAGTTACAAAGTGCTTCACAAACAATACAAAAGAACAGAAGAAACATAAATAACAAAAAAGATAAAGTTAATGCAGAAAAGCAAGTCAGTGAGGTTGCAAGAATTTCAACAGGAAGACTGTTCCAGAGTTTTGGCTGACATCAAAAGCACAATCTCCTTTAGTTTTAAGTCTGACTGTAAGTAAAGTTTTGTTATGAGATCTGAGGTTGTGTGCAGGTATATGGGGGCATAGAAGTTCACAGATGTATGCTGGAGCTAGACCATGTAGTGGTTTAAAAGTAATGAGTAAAACCTTAAAATCAATCCTGAAATGAACTGAAAGCCAATACAAATAGTCTTTCTGTTTGGTATAACCTAAAGTGTGCTTTACTGTTTGGGCAGGTAAAGAGTGAATTACAATTATCAGTTCTTGAGAAAATAAATCACTTTTGTTTTAATTTTTGAAACCATTCGAAGTTGATAAAAACAGGACTGATATTCTTTATTGACATGATGATCGAAAGTTAAATTGGAATCAAATTATAAATTTCTAGCATGTGACTTAACGGAAGGCGTTAGGTTAATAAATGTATCATTGAAATCTGATTTGTCTAATGACCCAGATGAGATTATTCTTATTTTTCTTTATTTTTCATTTCCCCTTGCTTCCCCAATTGCCCCACCCCCATCACCACTATCCCTCCTATCCCCAAACCTCAGCCCCCAGGCCTCACTGCAATGCATCTCTCATTGCACTCTTTTCTATAAATTGCCAACAGCATGAGAAGGCAGATACAAATAAAGGTGATTTAGCCCAAAGAGATGCTGAGCGATGGCTCTCATTAGTCCGCAGTGGAGACCAAAGTCGAGATTTAACTGAGAGGGATTCCTGGCCATTAGCACACTGGCAGCGGTTGTATTGATAGGTTTTTAATAAGACCCTACATTAATGGTTATCATGAGTGAGTGGGTTTATGGTAATGGGAAAAGGCAGAGGAGGGGAGAGGAAGTCTCTGATGTGTTTTCTGTCAAATTCAGCCTCAGTTCGGCCGCTGCTGCCAGCAGCTTGTGCATGTACCTTCACAGGTTGACAATTTGTGTAAGACAAACTCTCTCTGTGGTCTGCATATAGCACATAGGGAAAAAGCTCCTTTTTTTAGCGGGTAAGTTGAGTGACGCGAGTGTGGAGAGAGTGGTGTCAGTGATGAACGACGCCAAAGGGATGTCTCCTGTGTGTGCAGAAGTCTTCATTTCCTCCTATTAATCAGTTGGACTAATTCTCCCCTTGTTCCATTTTTAACCCTACAGTGTCACTGCCTCCAGTAGCTCTAATTGAAATATTAGCAGCCGGTTAAGTAAATGAAGACAATTTAATCAGTCCCCTTCTCGTGCCTTCCCTGTCTTCCTCTTTTTTTGTCTTTTCCCCCTTGTGACGGTGTGATCTTTCTATTAAAGAAAGGAGTTGAGAGATCAATTTAGATTGTCTTTTTTTAACTAAGCTGACAACTCTATTGTCTCAGTACCACAAGAAGCTGAGATTAACCTTGTGCAAATGTAAACTTTGCCAAAGGGTGTCAGACTTTGCCAACAACTTTTTTTCCTCCCTGTCTATTTCTCCATTAACGAATGGACATCCAACAAAATGAGAAGGCTTTAAGGCACAAGCCAGCAACAAGGCTTTCCGATGAAATCCCTATGGCGAGTCATCTCTTTCTGATGCAAAAAAGTTAATTGAACTTTCCAAAGATTCCAAACTTACACTAGTTTGATGAATTCAAATTAGTCTCACAGGGGCTGTTAGATCACTTCAATAAGAATAAAATAAAATGTCAGGATTATGTGGATAATCCGACTTATGGTATTTGATAACCAATAACTCCTTCTGTCACAACTATTTTCTTAGTTTCTCATTTGTGTTTGCCTCATGTAAGACTGATAATACCTAATGTTCAATCAAAGAGATGTAATATTGTTTACACAGTGAGCTCCATGAAACTTACTGTAACATTAACATAAAGGCATAAATAGAGAAGTGAAACAGTTTCGGTTAACTCAGTGTGTTGTTAATTTTATTAACACCAACAATGATGCCACTTATTGAGAGTAGTACTTAATGATGGATAATCTAAGCAATACTACACTGATGTAATAGAGTGTGACTAAAAGTTACTGATCCAGAATGTAATTCTTGACAACCCATCATTGTTTACAGCTGCCATTTGCAGATAGGTTGTAAGGGTATGTTTTCCAAACTTTCACTCTGAAAAACAGCAGATATAGGTTGATGGAACTGTATAATTTAACCCTCAAATGCCTTAAAAGTTTTTTTTTTTTTCAAATGTTCCTACATACCACTACTACCTACCCCTACCTCTGCTCTACCTACTATTTTTTTCAAAATTCATTACTATTTTTTATCATAGCCTGTTCATCACGTAGAGCCTTTTCTAACGTGACATACAGTACATTACAAGCATTGGCTCTGCTTGGAGGAAGTTAGGCTGACACCCACACAAGTCCATATTTGCTGGTATGTAAGGTTCCCTCATCTGTCACAGCTCAGACTGCTTCTCTTGGCACGTCTACTTGAATAGCATCTTGGCCCTCATGATGAGCTAATGTTTTCAGAGCTAATGTCATCACCCTCCTGCTCTAGTTCTGCTTTTGAATTATTTGTTTCATCACTTTACACAGAAATATAATCCTTATCATCAGTTCCTTTAGTTTCATTTCATTTTCAAAATTACTGTCATCAAACCATTTTCTGCTGTGTGCCTGACACCTCGATGTTATGCCATTATGTCCGTCACCTTTAATTATGTTGAGTAACAGACATCATCTAGCAGCTGTAGTAATTATGGCCTGGAGAAGTAGTGCAGTTCAGATGACGTCTATATAAGGTGACAAATTTCTATATTCAGAGGTGATGGGTTGGGTAGCAGGTTAGATCCAAACTTGCAAAAAGTGGACTTAGTGAACTTTGCTGCAGGAAACCACTGTATGCTTCCTGTTTAAAGCTGTGAGTGTTACGTTTACAAATGCAGGTCGGGATAATTTTGTTTTTGTTTTTTTTTTAAAGTAACTACATTTGTTGTGGTGTTTACTGTTGCCATGACGAAGGAGGTTGCCTAACTTCAAAGAAGTAGTAACTTTAATCCATACCACATTTCAAGTGATCATTTTAACCTAAACCATGATATTTCCCAAACCCTAACCAAGTGCTTTTTGTATTTAAACCTAATCAGACCTTAACCACAGCATTGTCAGATCATAAAATAATATTTTTTTAACAGTGATTCGTAATGGCAGAGTGCATGGTCAAACGACCGATTTGGTCATTTAATTTAGAGAACATCAACAACTTCTTCACCCTTGTTCCTGAATTTATTCATAGTAACAGTTAAACAACAGTAGCAGACAAAGAGGAAAACACAATGTTACATGTTATAAATAACAACCTATTAACCTCATGTCTCTACCCTATAAACAAAGTTAATCCTTCTTGTATACAACTTATTCACAGATCAGACACATTAACTTGACTCCTTGTTGGCTGACCGATGGGGAGCCAGTATGAGGAAGACAGCATGCAGAAAGTTAATTCAAGCAGTCAAAAACATCCTCCTCCTTATTGCTCCATTACACACATCTTTATTATCTCCGCCAGGCGTAAGTCTGGAGGGGATCATGTGTATGGTCCAGAGGAGGCTTGTCCATAGAGGCAGAGGAGGTTGCTCTTCCTCTATTTTTCAAGTGGGAGTCAAGTGGGAGATCAAAATACAAAAAAGAGTAACTGATTGAAATAGACCATTATCAAATCTCAGTATCATATATAAGATAATTTATCTCTCTTCTTTGGAAAAAAATCCATTATTGAAATGTTGCTAACAGTGACACCTGCAGGGCTAGCATAAGGGAAAGGGCAGAGTGTGTGAACCAAGCCCCCAGGAGCAGCGCCGAGCTGTGAAGCCAATTTGACATAGCGGTCAAACCGTGTAATTACGTCACGTGACACTATTATAAGACTTTTTCCCATAGACTTACATTATGAAAGAGACATCCGTAAATCAGCGGATCATTTTTTTTAGCATCACAAACCCTGCAATATGACTTGTCTGACTATCAGAATTTGATACATTTTTTTGGAATCACATTTCAAAAGCCTAAAAGAGCAGCATGATTGAATTGTTTTATCCCCATTCAAGTTAGCTGCAGGGCTAAACTGGAAGTAGCTGACTTTCTAGTCACTAGTGCGCATGCTCCATGGGGCCAGTGATCTGGGCAATTTTATGCATGGAAGACAAACTGTGGTGTATTTTGAGTTACCATGACACCTGTAGTTTGATCACGCAATGCATTATGGGTAACCTCCGCTCCCGGGTTGTTGTTATTCAGCCATGTGCTACTAGTCATGTTGCTATGCTAATAAATAGTTAACATAACGTCGGAGTCTGGATTATCATTGTTATATTAAGTGACATGGAAGAGTGAAAGATATAACAAAAAGTGGCGACAAGGACGTCTGAACCAACGCTACAGTTTGCGACGGAGAAGAGTTTTGTCCTGATTTTGCTGCTGCTACTTCGCTCGGACCAAGTGATACACGGCGCCGGGTGCGCAGGGGATGCTGTGGTGCTGTTTACTAGGCGGGAGGAGTGGAGCAGTGGACGTTGTAAGGCCAAGGACAAACTCCGTGAGTAACGCCAGAAGGAAGAAACAACGTTGCTGGAGAAAGTATTGAGGGGAAGAGAGACCAGGAGCCTTAAAATGGCTGGAGTTATTGGCTCAATTGGTCCCTTTGATGAGAGCGCGGAGTAATGGAGCTCATACACGGAGCGCTTTGACTATTTCGTCGCGGCTAATGAAATAAAGGATGAAAAGTTAGTGCCCACTTTTCTAAGTGTGATGGGTCCCAAGACATTTAACCTACTACGTAGTCTGCTACAGCCGACAAAGGCTCTCAAAGCTACAAAGAAATTGTGGACACGCTAACTCGCATTTTTTACCTAAGCCTCTGGTGATTGCAGAAAGATTCAGGTTTCACAGACGTAACCAAGAAGAGGGTAAGTCTGTTACCATGTTTGTTGCAGCACTGCGCAAGTTAGCTGAACACTGTGAATTCAAGGATGCTTTAAATGACACTTTAAGAGACAGGCTTGTGTATGGATTACGAAATGAAGCAGCGCAGAAGAAATTGCTCACAGAAAGTGACTTGACTCTTGAAAAAGTAATTAAAATTAGTGTAACGATGGAGATGGCTTCCCAAGAAGCTCACCAGCTGCATGCTACAAGCAGAGTACATAAACTCAACAGTGATAAAATGAATGGACAAGGGCTATGTTTCTGGTGCGGCAAGTTGGGACACCTTGCTACTGACTGTTGGTGTAAAAAAGATGAACTGTAGTAACTGCGGAAAAAAAGGCCACGTGGAGCGGGCATGCAGAAACAAAAAGAGCAAAGACAAAGACTCAAGGACCAGACATAAAAGTGACAATGCAAAATACAAAAAGAAAAGAAATGTTCACACAGTCAAGCATGCGGAGGACAGAAAGTGTGATTCTTCAGAGGAGGAAGTTTCAACTGCAATAAAAGTTGTCCAGATAATGAAGGTGAGTGAAGGCTCAGAAGGCTTTTGGGCCAAACCCAAGGTGGAAGGACATTTTGTTAAAATGCAGATAGACACAGGATCAAGAGCATCGCTAGTGTCATACAACATTTACAAAAAGGTAATGAAACACCTTCCACTCCGGCCCTCAGACACTGTCTTTACGGCATACACTGGACACCGGGTGCCCATGAAAGGGATGACAGACGTGACTGTACAGTACAATGGCCAGACTGCCAAGCTACCAGTTTATGTCACCAAGAAAAACTATCCAGCTATAATGGGGCGTGTGTGGCTAAAGAAAATCCAACTTGACTGGCAAGAGGTAAGGAAGCTGTCACATGGTTCAACTGCAGGCCATACTGGAAAAAAACAAAGAGGTTTTTCGTGATGAGTTAGGCAGCATGAAAGAAATTATGGTGAAGCTGCACCTCAAACCTGATAGTAAACCTGTGTTCATGAAGGCCAGGCCAGTACCATATGCCATCCGGCCTAAAGTGGAGGCTGACTTGGATGCGCTGGTCAGAAATGGAGTCTTGGAGCCTGTGACAACCAGTGAATGGGCCACATCCATAGTTCCAGTGCCAAAAAAGGATGGAGGGATTCTAACTTGTGGAGACTTTAAGGTAACGCTAAATCCTGTTCTACAAGCTGAGTAGTATCCCCTCCCACTGATTGATGACTTATTTGCTGGGCTGAGTGGGGGACATAAGTTCAGCAAGGTAGATCTCAGCCAGGCTTACCTACAAATGCATGTAGAAGAACAGTCACGTGACATGTTGACGATCAACACACGTAAAGGACTTTTCAGATACTGCAGACTGCCTTTTGGCATCACATCAGCTCCAGCGCAATTTCAGCGAGCTATGGATCAAATCATGAGTGGCTTACCAGGAGTGCAATGCTACCTGGACGATATCCTGTGTAGAGGAGCAGATGATGATGAGCATCGGCGCAACTTGGATGCAACTCTTCAGAGACTGAAAGAGTATGGACTGAGAATCTGAAAGGATAAATGTGAGTTTTTCCAGTCATCTGTGGAATATTTGGGGCATGTGATCAATGCAAAAGGACTGCACACTGCACTATCGAAAATCACAGCCATTGTGGATGCACCTCCACCCAAAAATGTCAGCCAGCTGAAGTCTTTCTTAGGACTATTGAACTATTATGAACGTTTCATACCAAATTTGGCATCACTATTGAAACCGCTGCATAACCTGATGCGCAAAGAGGAAGCATGGAAGTGGACGGCGGCCTGTCAGGACGCTTTTCAGAAGGCGAAGGATGCGCTAACAGCATCAGCTTGCCTGTGACGCCTCTCCTTACGGGGTGGGGGCGGTGATATCACATGTAATGCCAGACGGTGAGGAAAAACCAATTGCTTTTGTGTCGAGGACGCTGAATAAGGCAGAGGCTAACTATGCTCAACTGGAATGAGAGGCTCTGAGCATTGTGTTTGGTGTCAGGAAGTTCCACCAGTACTTGTATGGACAGAAGTTTACACTTTTCACTGATCACCGACCTCTCACGACCATCCTTGGACCATACACTGGAATACCATCTCTCGCTGCATCTCGATTGCAGAGGTGGGCGTTGCTGTTGTCGGGACATTCATATGACATCAGGTATCATAAGTCAGACTCTCACTGCAATGCAGATGGTTTGTCTAGATTGCCGCTTCCTGTCATGAAGCCGGAGTCGAGCACTGTGGACATTTTCTACTTCACTGAGGTGGAAAAAGCACCTGTTTCAGCTGCACAAGTGAAGAAGGGAATGAGAAATGACCCTGTGTTTTCTGCAGTCATGGACTTGATTATTAAGGGTCGTCCTGCAGGCGATGATGCAACCTTGAAGCCCTTCCTTGGGAGGTGGGAGGAGCTATCTGTTCAGGCTGGTTGTTTGCTGTGGGGGAGGAGAGTAATTATTCCCCTGTCACTACAAACAAAAGTGTAACAGCAACTTCATGCAGGACACAGTGGAATAGTGAGAATGAAGGAAATAGCGAGAAACTACATTTGGTGGCCAAACATGGACAAACAGATTGAGGAAATAGCTAAAAGCTGTTCATCGTGTCACAAGGTACAAAACAACCCGCCACTGGCTCCTCTCCACCCCTGGGAGTTCCCACAGGAGCCATGGCAACATGTGCACATTGACTTTGCAGGTCCGTTGGAGGACAGAATGTTTCTTATTGCTGTTGATGCACACACCAAGACAACTAGTCTCTGACAATGGACCTCAGTTGGTTTCACAGGAAATGGATGCTTTCCTAAAAGCAAATGGAGTGCAACACATTAAATCAGCTCCATACCATCCTGCAACAAACGGCCTTGCAGAAAGGTTCGTACAGACAATGAAACAAGCATTAAAAGCATCACAAGGTAAAGGGACGTTGCATCAAAGACTGTACAAATTTCTGCTAAACTACTGTAACACTCCACATGCAACCACAAAGACATCTCCGGCCAGTCTGATGTTCAAGAGAGATCTGCGCACCACCTTTGCTCTTCTGAAACCCTCACCAGTAAGAGACACTATGCAAAAACAACAGGAGAAACAAATTATGTACAGAGAACAAAATGCAAAGGACAGAGTTTTCAAGCCAGGAGAATCTGTGCTGGCCAGGAATTACAGAGGTGAACCTAAGTGGGTTCCTGCAACTGTGATTGCACAAACTGGACCAGTCTCCTATATGGTTCAATCTACTGATAACATCTGGAGAAGACACGTGGATCAACTCCTACGTACATCATCAGCACCTACAGAACTGTCTCTTGGATATCCTAAGGATACACTTGTCAACTCATCAGTTCCACCAACACAAGTGCAGGACTCAACCACTTCAGAGACAAAAGTAGCGGTGGACGTGTCTGAGAAAGAGACTGATCCATCTTCTTTTGCATCAGCACCAGAAGGAAACTCTCCAGTAGAGAGCACAGAGACTGATGCTCCTGTAGATCGCTGATACCCTGCCAGAGAACGGCGCCCTCCTGTTCGTCTGAGTTATTAGTCTAGATAGTAACTGACCCAAGTTCACGGGGCAGAAAAATCCCCATGGGTACAGTCAAGGTTTGAGGTAGTCTACCCTCACTCCTAAGTTAGCATAATAAATAATAAGTGGTTAAGAAAGAAAGAAAGAAAAAAAGAACTATAAAAACAAAGATAAATTGTTGAAGTCAATACTGTTAACTGGCCAATGAAAGTATGTAGACATGTTAATGTTAAGATGGCTATTTTGAAAAGAAAGAATTTAAGCAGACACATGTTATTTCATGTAGGACATCTAATGTAAGAGGGGAGGAAATGTGGTGTATTTTGAGTTACCATGACACCTGTAGTTTGATCACGCAATGCACTATGGGTAACCTCCACTCCCGGGTTGTTGTTATTCAGCCATGTGCTACTAGTCATGTTGCTATGCTAATAAATAGTTAACATAACGTCGGAGTCTGGATTATCATTGTTATATTAAGTAACATGGAAGAGTGAAAGATATAACACAAACTTTTTTGGCTTCGTGCACATGGAATGCATCCATTTTCATGCGCCACTGAGCAACTTTCCTGTTCGAATGAACAGGGCCCTGTCTCCAATGCTGTATCCAGTTTTCTTTATACATCCATGGTGTGAACTTGTTAGAGGAGAGCAGAGGAGGACAGGTTCCTGCTGTCCTCTTTAGGGCTCACCTAGAAATAGCACACCTGTAATTGGCTTAGAGTTGGGTAGTGGGAGGGTTATTCTTCCTGTTTTGGGCGATCACGGTTACTCTATATAAGAGAGGTTAAGTGAGGGGATAGCTAAGAATTCATGGCAGGTCTTTCTGTTATTTTGGCATTGGCTGCTTATCAAGGGACGTGACAATACAATATTGACCAATGATAATTTCCTCTACAGTATGGTATTGTATGTGAGTGTGGCGGTGACCAACAGCCACAAATGGACGTTATGACATGGATACTTCATCTACATATAAGAAAGAAGATGCCAGATATGAGTCAGATACACCTACAAGAGATTATATAATGTTGTGAAGCTAGTTGGCAAGGACATTGAAACAATTGAAGATTTAACTGTCTGGCCTTCCATGGAAAGAGCCTGATTCATTTGGAACTTAATTTAATTTAATTTAGTGGTTGTTCAGTCACCTGTTGATGTTGTATGATTTGTGGACAAGTGTGCAGCAGGTCCGGTTGCTTGCTTGTGAGAATTTCTTCATTCTTGTTCTAACAGTTAGGCTGAAAACAAGACTTATCTACAGTAGTATGTTGCAGGCCACATTTTGGCCTTTGTTGTGGCTCAATAACTGACCTCCATGGAAAAGTTTGGTATCATCTTGAACCAGATCATCTGTTGATTAATTCCATACCCAATATGTTATGATCTACTTAAGTTAGGCACGATATGAGATGAAATTTTTGTTATTTTTGCCACCATCTTGACTGTAAGGGAGCCAGGAGGGACAATTGAGTGAGATTTAATTCTTCTTTATTTTGGAGGGGAGATGGAGGTAGGGAGGGTTTTCTTTTTGTTGCGTGTTACAGCAAAATGTTCTAAAAAAATAACAGTGTTCTAAATGTATGACAAGATTGAGAGGTTTGGACTAAATGGCCTATTTATTTACGTTTATACACTCAGGGCACTCAGGACACTCGATTACAATACCATTACTGTTCTATGCATCTTAATTTGTAAAAAGCAGCCAATCTCTGCATGTATTTGATGCTTGTTGGATTGGAAAGTGTCAAAAACTGTTGGATGCAGCCCTTCCAATTCGGAAATTTAGGCTATCAGCAGACTGGGTTTCAGATTCTGCTCAACCATCCAACTAGAACTTCAACGGAAGTATGCTCATTCCTCATGTCTGCACCACATGCTAGAAAGTGTCACAACTCTGTGCTTTATAAGATTTATCTGACAAGCTGTGTATGACACATTTGTCGAGGTTTGACCAGGTCATGCTTACTGATCTTTTAGGTTGAAGAACCAGTCCATAACTTAAGTTCTTGATGCAATATGTGAGTGTAATTAATAATAATTACACTTATTTAGTGTAATATGCTCATGCTTTGGACCGCTGGAAAGTACATGTAGAAAGACCTTTGAAATTCATATAAAAACTTGATAAATAATTTTGTCAGATTTTGTGGAAAACTCATTCACACTGCTTATAGTTTAATTTCAGTTGTGATTACATTCAAATGCTTCTTTTGACACATTAGTTTTCCAGCAATTTACTGCATTACAGGATTTAGTGATTATATATTTTTTTCATAATTATTTTCGGCCCCCCTAAGCAATAATATGTTTCATTTTGTCATTATAATCCTGAAAAGACGGGTTCTTCAGACTAATCACATCATGCAGCTGACAGGTAGAGGATTTGTCATAATGACATCTGAGAAAAACTAAATATATTTTCACAATTTGGCAAAGGGGTTTGTCTGGTAACCCAATGGTCTTACACCTGTAGATGCAAGTTAAAATTGAATGAAGCATGAGCCTGGAATAAAAAAGAAAGACTAATTCACACTGCTATACTGTATGTAGGCCTATTAATACTGCCAGGCCATTGTCTCTAAATGTTTTTTTTTTAGTGAAGTTAGTGCAGAACTTATTCCTAATTGTTTATGTTAATCAAGAATTGCAAGGCCAGGTTTTTCTGGGTAACAAGTCTTAAACATTAAATTACTGACTATGACTCTTTCCTTTTATCATATTTTGCTATCAGCTGTTCTCACCAAAATGTTAACACATGATTAATATTTAAATCAAGTGTTAATCATTTCAGCAGCAGTGCTAATTCAGCAGCAATGTATAATTGCATGTAGACTTTTCATCAAATTGCCCCATTCCCTCTCCAAAATGAATCATATCACCACCTACTTTTTTGCTCTTCTCACACTCATTTGTGCTCAAAAATCCCTTTTTACTTTTCTCATTATGTCTTTTTTTCCATCCCTGATGAAGACATGATGACCTTAAGCCAACATGGTCATGACACTCAGACCATTTACTTGTTAAATGCGGGAATTCAACTTACTTTTACTTATGCATGTACTGTAAGTTCTGGATAAGAGTATCAGCTTTATTCCATATATGTAATAAAAAAGTCAATCTCAAAGCATTAGTTACTTAAAACACCATGGAATAGGCTTTGTCAGTTTCACACTGTGATTGTACCATGTAATTTAATTAACATATCTATCTATGTTTTGCAATTACAGTACACGGAATATTGATGAGCCACATCAATAAGTATTTTAGATAGTACCGTCCATTTACCCCAGCAAATAATCGGCACCACTTTTTATTTACTTTCAAAAAGTATGTGCCTTTTACAGTAAAGCACATGAAGAAAGTGTAACAAAAATTGAGGCGAAGCAATCAGCTGATAAATCTTTCTTTTTTCTTTTTTTTCAGTTTTCCTATCAGACGTGAAAGCCTGATAACCGCTGCCACCCCACCACACCCCCCTTCTCTTGCCCTTCACATCTGTGTGTCTGCACAGCCGAGATAAGCAAATCAATATCCTGTCACTTCTCATTTTTACTAGCCCAATTCTTCTCTCTGCACCTTCCACAAGGTGACAAGCTCCTGCCTCACGGTCTGGACTGGACAATATCAGTCTCCTCTTTGTAGAATATTGTCTCTCAAGCGACTCTGAAAGACACTCTCTATCACTAGAATGATGCCAACATGTTGGCGCTAATGTAGCGAAGGTAGGTGCTCAGTGATGCTAAACTTTTTTTCACTATTTTCAGTTCACGCTCGGTCCATCAGATAAAATGAGACTGAGAACTTGTCTTGCAAGATTATTCATGTTGTGTATTATTCCTTTACTTTAGTGAGATTGCACTGAGGTCCCACTACAAGTGAGGCCTCTTAGGCAGTGACAGTGCACTGCTGCATCATCATGCATAAAAACTGGCTGTATCTTAGCAGTTTCAATCCAATTTATGAGTCAATACCAAGTGATCTTACCAAGATAATAAAAAAAATGTTTACTTTTCAAATCACATTTTTGGTAAAGTCTGCCTTAAAGCTGCATTCATATAATTATCTTACAAATGTGTAACTGTAAAATGTCATTGTAGTGACTTACGGCTATGTATGTGATTCATTTCTTTGGCATCGATTAATTTCAGCCATCAGATTATATGTTGGCTCTGAAGACTTTGTGAAGATAAAGATTGAGTCCATGCTTGACGTTGTGCATATTAAACTAAATAGCTGTGCCCTGAGCAGTACAACCACAACTGTAGAGGAGTTATGTGTCTGAAATCACTAAAAGCTTCAGACCTTCCCAGTGCTTCATGATAAATGTTAAAGTAATCCTACAATTATTGGCAACAAAAGAAATTCATGGCAGTAAGGGTAGTTTTGGTGAATATGATTTGACAACTACATATAGTTGTCAAAGGTTACAGCTAAATCACTGGGGATTTTTAAAAAAAGTTTCAGGTCCAAAAAGAGCTGCAGCTCTTTTAAATAAAAGACTCTACCCAGTTTTCCAAGGTAAAGTACTGTGCCAACTCAATATAACCTAACTATACTCATACATCTGCCACAGCAGTCACTTGGAATTGTGAAAAACACTATTTTTTCTTCCGTAATGTCAAAATTCTGTGCCTAAATCACTGTGGACAGTGTTATTGGTCCTGGCCCTTTCCCCAAATGATGTGCTGATTTTAAAAGTAGGGATGATAGACGTACGCCATGCAAAGTTGCAGAATAAACCAAGATAATGGAAAGACAACTTTGGCCGGATCATTTCTTAGGACAGCTACCATTCAACAAGAGAAGATAAAAATTAATTTGGTTGGGGCCACTCAAGCTTTTTATTCACACATTTCTTGTCTAAGGGCAGCAGGGAGAAGATTTGTTTAAATATTCAGTGCCCAAGGCAATGTCAAATAACAGCAGACCCTGATAAGATTTTCAAGGCTTGCCACTGAAATTAGTGCCTTAAACAATGATTTCTTGGAAATATTTCTTGGGGCTTTAGGTTTGGGGTTTAGAAAATGAACTGTGGAACAGAAGGATGATGTGTCACTCCACGGAATCTTTCATATCCACAACTTGAAAATGCCAGTCATGGAGTGGGCATAATGAAATATGAATTGAGCCATGGACCATCACTCGCACATTAATGATTTCTGCCAAATGTGTATCCTCCAGATTACTCCTTATCACTACCAAGACACACACTGGTGTCCTGTATAGGGGTAAATAAACACCAGCATCTGAATGGATAGGGCAAAGCACAAACGAGAAGGCTCCATGTCCATTTTTGAAGTTTGGAACCGTAGGCCAAATGGAATTGACAACCATGCATAATCACCTGCAATTTTAGCTGGGGGTGCTTTGGCTCTGCTAGGAAACAGCGTTGTTGAGAGCAGATTCAGCCCCAAAAGCCCCATTAAACTCTAATCCTAAATAAGGTTCCATGCCCTGACAGTTTAGTAGAAACGCAGTGTAGTTATACATTCCCTGCCAAATAGATTTGGAAACTACTCTCTTGTTATGGCTGTCTCTGTGATGGAAATGTATTATGTGTTAGACAGTACTTTCCCTTCACAGTCTGAACCACCTAAAATATTATTAAAGTAATAATGGATGTACTAAATGTACTTAATTTCTTAGTCATCTGTGTCACTATCTCATCTGTCTGTCTGAGAATACAAGGACTCCCATTCTCATTTATTTTATCCTTGATACCACAGGGCCTGATACATAACTAATTGATTCAACCTTTCAAGAGACTTGAATAATGCAATTGTTCCTTTTGTTCACATAAGTGTCCCCACGGGACCTGCTTGATCAATTAACATCAGATGAACAGTCGCTTTCATTACTGTCTTGCTCAACATACCTTACAGAGGAGTTGAGAGAGTCAGGCAGATGTTTGGAAGACTTCATTTGATGCTTGATTTCATTTTGTTGTGTATGTCTGTAGTTTATTGTGTGTGTGTGTGTGTGTGTGTGTGTGTGTGTGTGTGTGTGTGTGTGTGTGTGTGTCTAGACTTGATTTAATTTTGGTTTTGTTGTATTAAAATTATGATCAGGTAATTCTTCAGTATAAACTATGGGAAAGACTCATAACCACGCTAGCAGTTCTAGAGATGGAAATAATTTGGAATATCTCAACAATATGTTGCCATGGAACTTATGTACTCACATCCAGGGTCCCAGAGGATGAAGCCTATATACTTTGGTGAGTCAGTCACCTGACTCTTCCTCTAGCACCAACCAGCAGGTCAAAATGTTACTTTGTCCAAGATTTTGGCTTTTGTATGACCAAATAGTTGCAAAACAAAAGTGAGTATAGTATGTCCACATGCTGACGTTAGCATTTAGCAGGGTAAAACCTCATGGAGCCGCTTGCTTGGCTTTAGACTCTTCGTTTTATTTCTTTTCAGAATAATACCCAGATTTTTAAAGAGGCTTAGATTGGTTCAAACTAATTCTCACACATTTATGTGTTTCCAGAAATGTGAATTCAATTTTATATTCATAATTGCAACTCTGCACATCCAGAACACCAGTATTAGTTTCCTCATGAGAAAACTCTCCACTATTTCAGAACTGTCTGTATGGCAGAGTAGGGTGGGATTAAACAAGTGGACGTGACGGTCTATGATTGTCAACCCCCCAACACATCCTCTTCTAATGTATGACTAATCCCCAACACATCCCGGTGTGCTTGGATATACCAAAAGTGACTGTATTTTTATTCATAAAAATAGCACTCAAGTAAAGCACAAGTACCTCAAATGTGTTTTAAATATGGCAACTTAAGAAGTAGATAAAAGTACCCCTGTCCTTGTGTCGTTAGATTTTGTTTTGAGAAGAGTAAAGGATGATGCCGGGCATGTAGTGGTGTGAAGTTTACAGTTCAGTTTGGGGAGTTTGTATTATAAACCTAATATGTATGTGTAGGAGCAGGCAGTGTTGAGTTTTCTTTGTGTCAGGTAGAGTTCAGCTAAAAGTGAAGTGTGAGTGGGTGGTTGTCATCACTGCCACATGGGGGTCACTCAGAGAATCTAGAATCTGTCTTTTGTATACAGCTAAGTTAGATCATCTACTCCTTTGGTTGCATAATGCTCCCAACCACGCAGAGTCAACATGGTCAAGTTACAGTCCAGTTGTGTCAACTAGCTACTACACTAATGTCTGTTGCAGAGATAACATCATAAATAGATTGTATTTGAAAAAAAAAAAAAGTTGTATTGCCATGTTCACAAAGTGAAACTTTGCTGATAACTTAGAAAAGAAATTTAGTGTAGCTCATAAACTATTGAATGTTTACAATAGAATTCCACCTTTGCTACTGCCTTCATGTTTCTGATGATTCAAGATTAGCCTTGGACTGGACCTCACAAATGTAAAATGACGTATTGATTTGAGAAATCCCAAAAAACAATCCCTCACTCGCACAGATGATTTTATGAGCTGATGCAAAAAGGTGAAATTATTGACAAGCTACAAATCTTACATTTTAAATCAGTCATGAGGCACCTAATAAGCTCTTTTTCAGGATACACATGAAGAATGTGTGTTAAATGGATGGCTGTCCGTTACAGCCCACAGGCAAACAAAGTCAGTGAAGTATTTATATGCCTTAAAGAAATGTGACCTTGAGTCCATGCAATACACACAGCACAGAATTTCACATGTTTACAAACACAAATAATGCAGGCACAAACACACTCACACATTTGAGCATACTCACAGATCCATCTCAGTGAATATTCTCCATACACATTTGCACTTACACACACACCTATTTACGCACCCATGTATTCAGGTTCCTACTCATACTCACCTACACCCACACATTAGCGCACACACAACTGCACAAGGTAGCTCTCTCACTTTATTTCATAAAGCAGTTGACTGAACATCTATAAATAGGCTGTAGGGCACTGCACAACCTCAATTTGCCACCCCCATACACTCCTATAGCAATTATCCCAGGGTTTATTTCGGTTATGCAGTCAAGCACAGGGAATAAACGACTCAACCCATTCAGCAGTGGTTAATAGTAATGAGGATACTTAATAGCAGCCAGCAATCAATCAGATCAAAGGGGAATGAGAAAAATAAGCTAAAAATCTGCACTTTATTTTGGAAAAGAGAATTTGTTGAATTGTATAATATTGATCAAATCTTTTTGATATGCTGATCTGTGCCTTTTTTGGTATTTGGTATTCACATTACCCACTTGCTCGGACCAGGTCAAAAGTGAATAGTACAGTCATGCTCCATAATGTTTTAGAGGCTTTACCAGCCGATGCTTGTGTGAACACTCTCTAGCCAAGCCTATGTGGTATGACTTTAACAGAATACTCTCAAGCAGGAAAAATAAGTTAAAGTCCCCCTTCACTCAAAAACGTGTTTCTCTTGTTCTTTCAGTTGGGTGTCAGAGCTTCACTGTGCAGAGTGATGTATTTGCAGAGTTTGACATAAGAGGGCTGTTCTCACATGCATCTGCTGAAGAATTTTTTTCTGTGCTCACCTTAAATCTGAGTTTAAGTCATGTAAGTTATGAGCATGATTTGTAACGTTACAACTAGTTTAGATGCCAGTACTGTAACATATCTAATATGCAATTTTATATAAATGTGATGTGGAAACTTGAAGTGTTCAGCAGACAAACACTGAGAACAAACTTTTCACTGAAGTAGGAGGCATCTTGTGTCCAGCAGTTGAATTTTTGAAGTGAGGTAGCACTTTAGATACTAGGATTGTTCAATGATGTTGAAGGAGTAGTTGTTATTTTAAGAATTTCTAACCAGGGAATTTAACTTTTTTATGGGAAAAAGCTTTCTTTAATTATGTGAATTATTTCAAATGATTGTCATACAACATATAACTTATTCTTGCAAAAATAAAGATAAGAAAATACCATCTGCACATCAAGCTCTCTGTCTGTTTGTGTTTGTTATTTTATGTTTTCTATGACTTATATCAGTAGTTCCTTGGCATTTTATCTGCATTGTTCTCTTCGCTTTCATTGAAGGATATTCTTCCGTCCTTGCCATGAGAAGACTGTTTACCCAAAACTGTAATGAACACTGTCCTCTAGAAGCAGGGAATACAACAACTTTGTGTGCATAGGGACACACTGTAAGATCTCTGTGAAAACCAGTTTAAACTGGTATACTTTGTTTGGAATATCGAGATATTTTCTACAAAAATTGGTAAAAACCCAAAATGTTGAGCCATAAGCCTTAAGCCAACCCTGGTGGTGGTGATGTTTGGTAGGGACTGGCTGGTGAAAGGCCCCTCCTGAAGCCATCATCTATGCAGCCCAGAAGTGGTTCAGTTTGGCTCTTTGCCCAATGTCATCAAGCCATTTCTTCCATTGGGCAACGGATCTCCCAGGAACAGAGCAACATATGCTTTCTCCTCCCATGCAGATTTAATTTAAGGTGCTGTTTATTCGCTTGTGGCGATTATAAACCTCTTACACAAGGACATCAGTTTTCTCTTGGGGGATACTTTTGTCCTAATAGATCAGGGTTATTTTCCATGTTACCAGATTGTACAAAGGATGGAAAATGGTGATTTGGTTTATAATGACTGGTGCCAAGCTATGTATGTTATGCTTGAGGCCAGTATATAACAGTCTTCACAAAGTTAAAACAGTAACTATAGAGATGTACCAGGTTTTTGAAAATCTACAAGACAGTTGTGCATGTGCAGGGTTGCTGTTGCGTGAACACTAGTCAAATCTTAGCCAACCATGTGCCCAAATGTAAATTTGTCATGATTTTAGGAAACCTTGTGACCAGCTGACTGCTCACCAGTCAAATCCCTAAAATAGCTCCAGAGAAAGTGCTCTTCAAAGTCTCAAAAAACACTTTCTCCACTAAATCCATACTGCTAACAGTACAAACGTAATGCTGTGAAAGCAGCTGCCTGGTGTGTATATGAGTGCAACCCTCTCTTTTCCTGCCACTACTGCCCCAGGTCATTGTGTTAAATGAAAGGGTACACGAAGTGAACTTGGAGGGTTAAAGCAAGCAAAGTAAAATCTTAAAGTAATACTATGCAACAGTGATTCAACCTATAACCTGCATTTCCTTTTCAGCAGCCAGAATCTGGCTGGTACTTCCCCCTTAAAAACTTGCTCTGGCACACAAGAGATGATACATTTACAGTTTAAGTTCAGTTAGATCTTGCAATTTATCCCTTTTACAATAAATACATGAAATACATTTCTCGACAAAGCATTGCCTTTAATTTAAATCTTTAAGACAAATATTTTGGTTTTGACATGATAGTTATAACAAGACTTAGTTAAAACCCAAATAATCCGTTTTCTACCTATATGTAAACAAAATCCACATTTTTACAAGACAGCTGCAGTGTTCTCTGATAAATCTGTATTATGTTTTAGTTTGAGTGAAAGTTTCCTTTCTTTATTTTCATATTTTCTCTGATGTACATTTCTGGAACAATTTCCATCAGTGATAAAAGAGACTGATCATGCTACTGTACCTTGCCAGTGGTGATATTTTACTGCTTAAATATACCTATCCTTGACTTGGTACAGGTGATGTATGCTGTATAGCCAAAGCTCTGCAGACGTGCAAGCTGCATGGGACTCATTGAATGTGAAGATCTGGAGTCAGCACTTGAACTGACTGTGCCACAGGGAAGAGAAAGTGACTTGTATTGAGGCTATGTTGAATCAGAGACACACAAAGAGGAAGGAAGAGCTAAAAAAGATAGCAAGAGGGAAGTTGGCGGGCATACCAAGAGCAAGAGAGAGAGAGAAAAAGAGACAGAAAAAGAGAGGGGAAGGGAGAAAAGAGAGAGGATAGCTAGGTCATAGAGAAAGCGTGAGTATAAAGAAGTAGAAAGAGAGAGGGAGAGAGAGACTTTACTGAAAGGGAACATAAAATGACAGAGAGGTCTAACAGACACAGTGCCTTTGATATCCCCTCAGCTTCAGATTGACCTTCACCTGCTCCACATGAACCAAGCAACGGAGACACAAGGTGGATGGACTGTTCCCTGAGCTGTCCTTTAGCTCGCGCTCTAGTAACTGTAATAAAACAGGGCTGTCTGGATGGCAAAGAGTGAAGGAGGAAAAAAGCTCCTGTGACCTGCACATGCAACCTGTTTAATGACCGCAAAGAAATACTGAGGTGAATTACATATACAACCATAAAATTATATAGATGTATAGCAAGTGTGTTCATAGATGCTGTGGTTGTGTCATAGTAATATAGTATATAGTTGACCTAAATGAACTATGTAAATGATTAATTATATAACATATCATTAGCCCTGTGATCACTTAAGGTCATGTCTTTTTGAATACATTAGCATCCGCTAGTGTGTGCAATCAACAATAGCTATATGATAATTTTGATTTTTCAACTGCTGAACAATGTACTGTTTAGATTCTTGTAAAATTGATGACTGTATCATGTTGATGTAATTCTCAAAGGAGATTTAAAAACCATGATGTAATAAAAGACCTGAATTGTGTTTTTTAGAAATTCAGGTCCACGTTTTGGGTTTAATCTGTGCAATGTCATGAGTTTGTGTATATGAGTGTATAGCTAACAGTACAAATAATATTCTAGGGATAATCTCTCCTGAGAGTTTTTTTCCCTCCATCCCTGTAATGTGAACTTGAGTCTCCTAAGTCATACAGAGCGGCTTTACAGCTTCCCCGTATATCCACTGATTTCTCTTCCTGAAATATTTATCATCTGGGTGAGAAGGGGTTAGGGTTGTGCTGCAGGGATCTGATCCACCTGTGGGGGGAAAGGATTGTGCTGAAATAGCCAGACTGCACACTGCCTTTATCTTGAGACCCAAATCCATGAAGTGTACGATCTGCTTCACCTTCGGAAAAAAATGAGAAAGTGGCCTCCAGGAGACACTTTTTAGGTTTACAAAAGATTCTTCAAACAAAAGTCAAAAAGGGACAGTTCCCCAGGCACTCATTAATACAATATATTACCTAGATTAAATAATTCATGGTAACTATATATGGCTGACTGTGGACTGAGTGTTTATCAAACCTAGCGTTGCTTTCTGCTTTCAGTTGAGACAGACATCCAGCAAAAAAAATACTGTCTAATTTTTTACTCGCTGCATCGATTATCAGCTAAAACAAGCTCACATTCAGCTCTTGTTAGTTGGCTAATCAACATGTAAGCATTTGGGTAGCTGATATTAATCCACCTTACCAATCAATATTATGTCACTAGGGTGAAGTTTGTTTATGCTGAAACCTTGCACAGCTAGCTCAGCCCTTGCAATGGTTTCAGCTAAATTGTTGGACATTTAACAATTTAGAAGAGAAGAAGAGAGTAGAGAAGAAAGGCTGAGTACAGAGAAAGCCTGTTGACAGGGATTCATCAGTTTGAACACATACGAGTAAAATTTACACTCAGAATTTTACATTTAGAATAGTAAGATTTAACATTAGGGTTTTAGGTTTAGATTTCGCATTTACATTTAAGACTTAGATTTGCATTTAAAATAAAATATTGTGAAAGTGACATGGACTGCCCTTTTCTAAATGGGCATTGTGATAGTAACCCTGATACCCAGTCACGGACTTCAGTGTGAAGTTTTAATGAGCACAGAATGGTCACAATTTTCCTGGGCTCACATCGGGCCATGCCATAAAGATAATGGGTGGGTGTGTGCAGGTATTAAATTAAAGCGAACACAGACATAGGAGGAGGGAAAATTTTGTTTAAGTCAGTTCTACAAAAGGTCTAGGAAACTTAGTCTTTAAATGGCCCCTGTCAAGTAGATACACTGACCAGAGAGTGGCTTGTTTGCTTTTGCATTGGCTAATTAAGACTTGGAATGGGGAGAGAGAGGAAGAGAAAGAGTGCAAAAGAGAGAGACTGAGAGGGAGAGAGAGTTATGTCTGTTTCCATTTCGAATTTATCTGCAGGAGAGAAATTACAGTTGACTTCTCCACTCTAGTGGGAAAGCAGACCGATATGAAGGAGAAAAAACAACAGCAGCAAAGCTTTGAAACTCTGATGCAGTTCTCTTCATTAATCGCACACAACACATTGACTCTGCATTCCCTTTGAACCCTCACACCCTTTGAGCTTTCTCTGATTAACTTTATTAGACAGACGGTTGATCATACCTGACAGTTACAGTTGTGACCCCCTATTATATGGCCACTGTGCACAAATGTGGTTATGTGTTTCTATGTCTTTTCTACAGTGTTTACCAGGTTCTTCTTTGCAAACCAGTGACAATAACAGTCCTTGGAGCTCTATGTTGCTCTACGTAAATGGTTTCACAATTTAGTACATTCTGTCTTGAAAATGCCTTGTGATCATCAGTGTGAGTGAATAGCTGCTTGAATAGTGTTTTCTCTCCTCAGCAGCTACTTATCTGTCTCTGTGGAAGAACATTCACCATTCTGTTGAACAGACTAAACAAGGTAAAAGCCATGGCTTTCAGATGCTGCGTTTGCAACCTGACCTCAGAGAACTGTGCCCTGCATGAGTCACAAAGTCATTTAAAAGGTAGTTAATAGAAAAGGGAAAAAGGCAAATCTCCTTCTCTATCGGAATATGTACACATGGGACTAGAGACTTTAAAAAGTGTTGTATAACACTGTTCATTCCAAGAAATGATTCGCTTGGCCTTTGAACTTGCGCAAAATAACATTACATCTTCACTGAAATATAAATCATCTCTGTTATCTTTAATCTCCCTGGCGGATATTGGTTAGGGGGAAGTCACTTTTTTTCATATTTGCATGTCTTCTTCTTAATAGCCTGGTAATGAAGATACATGCAGAATCCATTTAGTTAATAAGACACATGTCAGATTTTTCTTGCCTGGGGAAGGGGCACTAAAACTCAGGAGCAAGCTGCGGCTAAGTCTTAAAATTGTGACAAACCACACTAAAATAGGGGGGTTGCCACAGGCAAAGGTAAAGCAGGGGAAAGATAAGAATGTGTGTGGGGGGGGGAAGGAGACGTAGGGTGTAAAGACAGAATTACTCCTCATTACAGTGCAGCAAGAAGCCAGTAAATCAAATGCCACTGCAGCCTTTCTACAACTTTCCCCTCATCATCAGTCAAAAGCCCTCCCCGTAAAACATGCTTTGTGTTCTGGTGCATGACTGCCTCCAGACCTGTAATAATAGAAACATGTCCCAGTGCACTATGTTCGACAAGGTTGCCTCCTGTGTCTCCCATCTGAATTGTGCTGTCCTGTGGGTGTGTGGCCAAACAACATGGGGAAGAGGAGGATGGGGTGTCTTTTTCATGGTCAACAGAAGGTCGATTGATGGTATTGATGCCTGATTTTTCCAAAGTCATCCAAGTGTTGTTGGAGGCTTGATGCCTGGCTGGTCCACGCACACCATCAGCTGAGCAGCTGATGTCCTGCCACCATCGTTTCACAAATGGCACGTTGCAGCACCTTGACATTGTCGTGGTCGCAGGGTGAAAAACGATGTCGCACTTCATTAGGTCCCTGCTGGTGGAGGGCTGCTCGTCCCATTAGATGCTGCGGTGTGTCGCACCATGTTACTGCAAGCCCCATTGCCATTTATTTCACAATCGGCCAGATGAAACGGCTGATATTAACAATCTGTTCCTTGATGTGTTTCTTTCTCTCTCCTACTCTTGCTCACACACTTTTTTCTTCTTCTCTTCCCCCTTTTTTTTCTCTTCTCTCCACTGCCCCCGCCCCTAGCTGCAAACTCCTGGCATTAGCCAAGACAAAAAATTTAAAAAAACCATTTGTTATGTTGGGTCACGTTTCAGGACACAATTAATGGGGGGAATCGTGTGGACAGGTAATTTGAATCATCAGCTCCATTTGTTATTTACAATTGTCAATTAATGCCGCTCTGAACAGCCCTTGTGTCAGCTCTCTCCCTACCAGTTGCCAATTACTCTTCAGCCCACCTTGCTGACCTCCTGGCAGGGAGAGAGAGGAGGGGGGAATGAGACAAGCACGATCCCTCTGAGACGTGAAACATAACAGCCATCTGCCGCCCGCATTCATGCCTCCCCAATCAGGAGAGAAAGGGAGAAAGTGTGAGAGAGAGTAACAAAGAGAAAGTGCTAAAGAAGGGAGAAAGAACAGAAAAGATACATTAAAAAAAGAAGTGAAAGCAGACAAGAAAGAGATGATAAGAGAAAGGAATACAAGCCAAATGACCTGATTTTTAGGGGACAGTTTTGACCTTTAGGCTGAATGACTCACCATAGAATTTCTCACTGGAGATAGTCAAAATGATAATAGCAATTCATTTTGCTTCATCTTTTACCCTATTTATGTCTTCATTTCCAATGTTAGTGCATGCATGCACTTAGTTTGTGTGTTGTGGGGTTCATAATGTATGAGTCAGCTCTTGACATCTGATCCACTGGCTCAGATGGCCTTCAAAAATACAGCGGAAATCTTTTGGCTTAGCAGCTGCCAAAATTGCACACCTTTTTATTAAATATACGTACAGAACAAAAGGGAAAGCATTTTATGATGATATATCCCTGCTGAATCAATTGTGATTGTGTATTCCATTTTGAGCAATAAAATGAGGCTTTATTACTGTATGCTATAATGATGGGTTTAATTTAGAAAGATTTGGCAGCTGTCCCATTTTGATTTTCAACAAATTCTTCAAATGTCTTTATCACAAGCTTGCAGGTGACATTTTTTGAACAAGAAGTGAGGAGAATATTTGGAAACACAGTAATGATTTCCCTAGTATCTGTCTCCTAAAATAAAAAGGTAAAAATCACGTGCAGTATATTCAACATTACATATAGGGTTAGGGTTAGGGTTAGGGTGTACAGTAAATATATTTTGCATGTTACATTTTTTTCTAACTTTGACTTCATTGCAATAATAATAAATATGCTCTTTTTCAGTGTGTATTACCATTCCTCTTTTTTTGTGAAATGCACAAAAGTGATCTCTGTGGACATTTAAATTTTGTCATCCTGTGAAGAGCGTTGAGGCTCAAAACTAATAGCAGATCTTTGTGACTTAAACTTCTTGAGGGGATTAAGGCTCCTCGCTTACATTCTACCAGTCTGCCCTTATTGAGTGTCATTTTCCAGCCAAAGAAAGAGAAACAAGGAGGAAGTGCAAAGGCTGACCTTATGGGATGTGGAATTGCAATTTGCCACAGCGGGCACCTCGACACATACAAATGACGGAGGGAACTAAAATTCCAATCCCTTAGAGTCCCCTCGCTGGAGGGTATTGCTTTGTAAAAGGAACATGACATAACCAACCTTGCAAATGTGTCTGATGGCTTTGTTATGGAAGAAGTGAGCAGGGAGCATGTGGAGGAGTTATATTCACTATTGTTAGGTGCAAGGCTTTTCAGCCTTTGTTAGACCACTGGTGTTTTGGCCAAAAAAAACCCATAAAGTCACTGGAGGCTTCAACAAGTCTAAATTCTTTATGATAGGATGTTCATTCAGATCTTCTTTCATGACAACAACAACAAATCAAGCAGGTAACCAGACGTTTGGGTGTTGTCTGTAGGCTACTGGCTGCCAACAACAAATTAAGCTACAGTGACAAGCTAATATGTCACTCAAGGCTTTAAAGGTAAAAGGGAAAAAAAGGGGAAAAAAAGCAACAGACTTGTGGTTGTTTGACAGATGGCTCAAGTTGTTGATACTTACACATGATGTCAGCTACTGAAATAAGCAGTGCAGTAATTAAAAGTTAAATTAAACATGTTGCTAGTACTAAGTTCAATAAGCTTAATGAAAATAAGGTCAACTTACAAGCATCATTCACAAACATCACAGTTTCCCATCTTTTATCCTTACTTTACAAGTGTTTTTGTATAAGTAAAAGTTATTCTAATTGGATTTGTTTGAACAAAAGGAGAAGCAGGGTAATTTGTGGATAAATTGAATCAGATACTGTGCCAGGAAGAGCATGTATCTTGAAAGCTCAGGGTGTTAATCACACCACCATATCTAGAGAGAACTCTGCGTAAGCTCACTGAGCGGTTCCCTGTGTTCTTTACATGAAACCAATTTTGTGGTTAGGATACAACGTTACATTCAGTCTATTCACCTCACAGATGAAGTGAGGCCTTTCTGAAGGTTTAGGTTTGGAGGGTGAGCTTTCCTTAATAGTTAATTATCTGATTGGCCAGTAGCTTGTTACAGCAGACTTTTAACTTTTTTTCTCTATATCCAGCTTTCAGCAAACAACTTTCTTTCAAACTAAAACATTTTTTTCAAGGTTATGTGGAGATACAGTACCTGCTTGTAATACAACTTTTTCTTGTAGAGTTAATGCACAAAATGATACTGGTCGTGGGTGTGAACATTAAAGGACCTATTTGCGGATGATCGATGAAATGATATTTGTATTGATATTTCTGTGTTATTGTAGATGTCAGTGGGGGTTAGGTTGTCAGTGTGTGGCCACTTGTCTGAAGTGCTGAATAACAACTGCTGGACTTCCTTTGATTCTTTTGACTAGCCGCCATGGCCAAACATTACAGTGTCTAACCTGTCAATGACATACCACGGATTGCTATTGATTGGCACCGTTATTGCTGCCGGCTAAATTCATTACAGGATCGACCAAGGTTGCCTGAGACGGGCACAGAGGTTGAAGCTTCTCAAAGCACCTGAAAGGTTAAAAAAAGAGAAAAAAAAGTAAATAAATAAATAAAAATATTTTCAAGGCTTGCAGCTATGAATATAAGGAACTATGAAGGTAGGAAACCATGATGATATTTTGTCAAATCATTTTGCCTTCAAGTAAAAAAAAAAGAAAAGTTTCCTCTTCTATGGGTCAAAGATGGAATAGAATTATGTTTTCTCTTCTCATTTATTTTAGCTCTGATTATATTTGCTCCTTGATCCTCCTTAGAAACTGCACCCAGCCAAGGTTAATTTGGATGAATGGTCAGAAAACAACATACAACTGTTTTTTTTTCCTGTGTTTTTTTCCAAGTGTTTTTTGGTGTCATTAATTTTGCAGTATGTAATTGTTTCATAAACTATATATTCACTGTTCAGCCTTGTTTTACCACTCAGTCGATGTGGACGACACACGTGTTGTATGGTGACAGAAAAATGGAGTTTAATTCTGTTGAGGAAAAAAGATCAGCAATTTATTTATCTTAATATCAATGATGAAATTTTATAGGAAACGTGATATGTGAATGACTTTATACCTAATTGAATCCATAAATAAAACCAAGACATTTGTTTCATATTAAACCACCACAATGTGCAGTTATAGAAAATGTATCATTTAGCTGCTTTATAAAACACACAGCAAAGAAAATTATGCAGACATTTATATGAGCTTTCTTTTCTGTCCTCCAAACATGCAAAGCACCACTTCACAACATACAGCACACCTGTACAACTATACATACACACCTTAAAGTAAGAACCATGTCTCTGTATTTTTAGATGCAGTGTTGCCCCTCTGTCCATTGATCCTACTCTAATTTCACCATGCTATGTTGATTCTATCAATGGAGTAATGTGGCCAAACAGTCTGACAAATGAAAACAGAGACACGGCCATCTCTATGCCTAATCTGCTACTTTATATTGATAGATATAAACCCTCTCCTGGACTTCATTTGTTCTTCTACCCATTAATCCACAGCTAGGCATCCTCCATCGGGGGGCTTAGTAGCTCTCTATTCTTTCTTTCCTAGTTGGAGATTGGGAACACCATAGGGGGCCAGAAGATACTGCAGAATACCAATTGGCCACACCGGGGGGGAGTAGGATGAGGGATCTCGATTATAGATTTCGCTTGAAACATTTTTTTTCACCTCCTCCACTCATCCAAAGACCTAGAGAGGGCTGAAGGAGAAAGGGGAGAAGTAGACTTGCAGTATTGCAGGATGCAACAGCATAATCAAGCTGGTGTTTACTGATCTTAAATAGCAAGCTTTCGGTCAGGGTCTGAAGTTTTTCTCTGTGGTTTACAAATTACGCTCCTGACACCAAAAGTGCAGGCACAGGAAGGAGTGAATTGCTTTTCTAAGATGATTTCACTGTGTTCTATACTATGATTGGCTGTGTAGGTACAAGGTATGTCAGCAGAGATGAGAGAGGAGCAAAAAGGAGGAGGCGAGGAGGGATTGGAATAGCTTCATTCATCATAAGGTTGCCTGCGATTTCTCCCGCCTCTGTGATTCCGCATGATCTGGGAGGATTTAGTTTGAGGTCTAAAGCCCTTCGAGACAAAACTGTACAAATTGAGTTTGATAGTTACCGAGTCTTATATTCTGCCATAAATCTAGTGTTTGCAATTGAAACCCATGCATCTGTATTGACTTTGGCTGTTTTTGTACGGTATAGTTTTAAAACAGCAGCTGTTTGATTGCCTTACTTCTTTCCCTTAAACCTCCCAATGTTTTTTTCCTCTATTGCAGAAAATGAAGATAAAAAAGAATTAGCTTCTCACACCATATGAATGCAGAGTAGACATAGCGTAGAACACCTGCAGCATCACAGAATACCCTAAATATAAACCTTAGGCAGGTCTCATTTTAAAATTGGACATCACAGGATTGAATGGTTGTCTGATAAATTGCTTTAAAAACAGCAGCCTTGTTTGTTGCTTTGAATTTGATATTTCCTTGTGGACAATATTTTCCCTCTAGTATAACTTCATCTGCATCCTATTAATATTTTCAACTTGACAAACTTAATTCAGATAGAGTAGCTTACAGTGCTCCAAGAATGTCATCCATCTTATTCTGAATGCACACCACATGTATACGGTAAAGGATATATTTAGAATCTTTTGATATTTGCCAGAACATCTGAAGAAATCCCAACTCCATCCCAAACCTCTACTTCAAGGGAAAAAAGCCACTGCAAGTTGCTTGAATATTGTGTGATAGTTCAAAAACCAACACTTTGTGTTGTATCAGATAAAATATTTGCCCAGAGATGCAATCATGCAAGGTGATAATCCAGCATCTGGCTGTGGCCTGGAGGCCGGTGGCGAAAACCCACTGTCCGAAGCTGGGGGTCTGTGTGGCGGGATCGATGCTGATCACTGTAGCTTCCCTCTGTCAGTCAGTGAGCATGTTATCTGCTCTCGCCCTTCACTCAACCACCCATTCACTCGCTCACTCATTCAATAGCTCACTCCCTCACTCACTGCAGTAGTCAGACAGGCCTTCAGTCCCACCTTCCTTTTGAAAATAACAACACTGCCCCCTTTTGGTCAGACTAATCTGTCACCTGGACAGGATGATGTCCCACTTGAAAAATGACTGCGCCGAACAATTTCTGACACTCACCCTGTCTCATTGATTTATAAATCTTCTTTGGGAGAAAAGAAAGAGTTTTTATTATAGAGAAACGGTGGATATGGGTTGAAGGTTGATGTACTTTTGGTTGGCCTGACGTGGCTATATCTCTGACTGAATCACTGCCACTCAGAGCTTGTTACCGAGACACAGCCATTTCACAAGTGCTGGGGATTCACAGTGAAATAGTGCTTGTGGGAGAGACGGGGCTGGACTGGAGTCCCGGGGGGAGGGTAATTATCCGTTATGATCACTGGGAGACAACATGAGTCTGTGTGACAGCTTTTGTTATTTTGACCGCCAAGAAGAACAGTAGAGGCGAGAAAGGATGATTAAAAGAGTGTCTGCCCTCCTTGTGTCTTTGGAGGAAGAAGTATGGTGACACCCGGGTGGTTTCTAAGGATGTGCCTTGACAGCAGAGTGGGAGAGAATGCTAGGAGAGGGATGGACATGAGAGGGAAAAAAAAAGATCATCCTGAGGGGGTGTCGGCGAGATGTTTGAGGCCCCTCCAGTCCCTCCTCCCTCACTTTGTTGCTTGGAGACATTAGGAGAAAATGCAAATGAGCGGGAAACAGAGGGACTGCATGATTGTATAAACAGTTACACAAACACAGCCGCCACAACAGCCACACAGAGCAGTGTGGTTAAATGGCTGATTATGATAACAACTGATAATTTAATGGCTGAATTAATCTAATTTATGCACAGCATGCAATGACACGTTTTACAATGTGAATAATTAAAGTTCAGAGAAAAATGTAACCATAGCTGTAATATGAATAATAATATATCAGAGAGGTGTCCTCCTTTTCTTGTTTTCTTTCCCAAGTTGACAGTTTCACTTGTCAAAGAAAAATGGACAAAGCTCAGAGGCTAGTCAGTTTATGTGGTCGTGTCCCAGTTGCAGCATCCCATGCCATTTGTTGATTATTATTAACCATTCACCAATTCATTGCGGGGAATTTTTAATTAGACCACAAAATGTCAGCCTTTCCCGTACAAAGGCTTAATGGGATTTGGGTGTTTCAGGCTTCCAGTGAGTTCTACTGACACTCTTATAGTTCCATGACAAGTCACGGATTAGATTGAGGATGGTTTATTCATTTTCGGTGCACTTTATGGCCAGTTGTTTTCATCTCAGCCCTTAAAGCCTTTCTCTTGTTTATGCCCCCTAAAAATAAACACGAAACATTGGTTTTGAAGCGTGAAGAAAAAGCTGAGATGCAATATAAGTCAGAGAGAGAGAGAATGAGAAAAAACTATATCTACAGAGCTGCTTTTTTTCAGTGTGATGAATTAGAAATGTGTGGGAGTCTCAATACACTGGTCTCACAATTCCCATGCTAATAGCCCAAGAGTGTAGGGAGAGAGTGACTGAGTCCAGATTTTAGCATTTCATCTACAAGGTTTGTTATCTTTGTTTTTATCTCTTGATTTCTATATAGGCCATAAACTTTGGTAATGAATATACACAGATGGACAATTCTTATTCAAAAACAAACAAGATGACAACAAGTAAAAAGATAAAAATCCAATAGTAGAAAACAATGCGTGGGTGGAATTCACAATATGTGTATACAAACATACACATGTAAGTGTCGCCTTTTCAAAGGGTGGTTAAAAAAACTATTATTTATTGTAACAACTGTAAGCCATACAGATAAAAATGAGTGATGTGAATTAGATGATGTCAGATGTATACTGTTAAAACACATAACACATAAAATAATAACAAAAAAGTTGTATGTGGCTATTATTTTTCATGACTTCCTGCTGTGATAAAAGTTTCAATTACAACCACAGATACAACAATTGTGGAAAAAGGATCATCATATGAAGTAAGTGTGATTACACAGATTAAACTAAAATAAAAGTATATGAAGTATATTAACTGCATTCTCGTGGTGTTAACAAATTACTCCGATAAACTGATTCACCACTGCAAAATGCTTAGTTTATGGAGAGTATCTGGAACTTTAACTTCACACACATGCTTGCCAGTTGCCACAGTTGGAAAGGGTATGAATTTTTGTTCTTTTGTAAGAAAAAAAGGGATTTGGTTGAATTTCAGTGCAGTGTTAGCCAACCATGCAGGAGTAGGGGGTGGGTTGCTCTACACTAGTCATGGCTTGGAACTTTAGCTCTAAATAGTGATTTTACATTAACAGTGCCTCAGATAACTATGTGTAATGTGAAAAGGGTTGCTCATAGTAATGAACCCAGAAAGAATTATTGCCTGACTCAGCTCTACAGAACCATGTATCATCTTTTAGCCCCTAGCTTTGGTTTTATGGCCTGCAAATTTATTATTTTTGTTCTGTTTCTTCATTCTCATCAGTGTTGTTTCCAGATGCTGGCAGCTGTTTTCAGTGAATTAGGTTCTGTGTGCTCCCTGCCCAGCACCAAATGGCAGATATACAAAGTTAGAGACTAGCTGATAAACACAGTGGAGTACTAATCTGCTGTAGAACCATAAATGGTATTTACCTAAACAGGTGGTGGAAATCAAAACAGAGCTAAAAGAAGAGTGAATATATGACCTACATTCATCAAGTGGACAGAAACATGACTTCAAATGACAGGTGTTGGTTCGTGTCTACTGGATGTGTAAATATGCAACTGTTTTCTAACATGTTTGCCATATCAACTTTATAAAGTGATAATATGTCAGTGTTAACACCTAGCTGTACTGAAAAAAAAGTGCTGCTGTCTTCGTAGGTCAGTGTAACATTGCTTTTTGTCACATTCTCTTAGGATTACAGTCAGCTCCAATTGTGTTCAGTAAGTCTAACCTGCAGTTAGCCAATCCAGTATTTTCAGATTTATCATTTATTTGAATTATTTAGCAACAGAAATAGTATATCCAACATATAAAAAGGAATATGTACTGCAAAATGTATCTCGGGTAAACATTAATGGGTTGCTAATAAAGAGCAGCTACTATAAACACTGCCACAGTGAAGCAGGATTCCAGTCTCAAACTAGACTAGCTTACTATGTGCTGATACATTAAAAAGTGGTGTGGTATACACAATTTACAGTCTTTGTTCATGGTATGTCTATCTCAAAAAGGGTTTTACATAAAACAGGAGTTTTTGTCTTATCAAGGTCATCATATATATCTTACTGCAAACCATTTTCCAAAGCATACCACACTATACCATTGGATTCATTTTCTGCCTTTCAGGCAGCCACTGGTTTCATTTTACTTCAGAATGAAAATCATATTGCAGAGACTTGAAAGTTGCTTGCTATACAGCAGGTAATCCATCACAGTAACCATTTTTTGGCTTTTATTTTATATCACTTTTACATCATTGTGTGAGAATACACTTGCAATAATGAACTGTTTTAAAAACAGGTGAAAAGCAAAAGTAGGTCATACAAGAAGCTACAAAATTCACATTATCTTTTTCATTATGCACATGCTTGCTTACTATTTGTTTACTGGGTTTGATTTTCTGATAACATAAGTTGTGGATGAAATGCTTTTTGGCAGCTGAATCTAAAATGGGCCAATTCAGGTTCCCTGGGGTCCTAAACATACTTTTGCTGGGAGGCTGTCCTACCAAGGATTCAAATGAAGAAGGAACTATCTGATAGGGTTCAGAACCATGCAAAATCCATACATTAAATTTTGAAGTCTGACTTTAAAAGGTATGCTGCCTTTCCAGTGATTCCAATTGTACTCTGTTATTTGGCATATTTGTTTTTATAATACATTTTTTACTGATGGAGTGACCAGGGAAGACACAATGCTGTCTTCAAACACAGCTGTGATATAAAGCAGATGCCTTTGACTGAGATTATTCTGAAATTAAATTCAAATTGTGCTGCAGACCTTAGAATTTCTCATATACCACTCACACACAGCTCTTGTGTATCTGACTGTTCTGTCTTTTTGAGCTATTTTCCCCATTTTGACTACCATAAACCATGTTTTGTAAATAACAAAGTCACATGGTAATGCTGATGTATCCTGCCTCTGAGCTCTTCTCTGCTCTCTTGCACCATTACTCTAGCAGCAGACGATCCTTAAATCTCTTCTGCCAACAACCTCAAACTTAGTGCCTTTTAAATTCTGCATAACAATGGCACTATTAAACTGCTTTGCTCAGGTTTCCTTGTTTCCACTCTAAGTCATACCTTGATATTGTTTGTATGATAGTAAATGTAAAACATAGCATCTCTAATATCCATCAATCAGTGCATCCACAGAGAATTTGCTTATGTAATGCTGTTACACTCATAATACAGGTTGATGCACTGAGTAGTATAAACTATCAGTTAGTTGAGATCACATTATACAACTGCTTTTCAACAAGCAGTTGTCAAGTACTGTAGATCCTATTACTGTATCTAATATTACTTTTTATTTTGCCCAAAACAAATCCAACACTAAGATCTTTGGACAGAAAACACAAGTTAGCCTATTTTACCTGCATTCCGGGAATTCTTTCATGCAGTCTTTATTTATGTATTTATTCTTCCTTCCCTTTGTCCAGAGGGATAATGCCACTTTGATGCCATCCTTTCATGACCTTTACAACATAGGCATTTTGACATGGGTGGGCGGACCCTTGGGCAATGCGGGGGCTCTATATACACAACTTGACTGAACAGTTGTCTTTGTGTGTGTGTGTCCCTAATTCAGCAGTAGAGCCTAGAAGGCAGAGAGAGGTAGAGCGAGAAACACCTTACTCTCCAATGGTTTGGCTTTACCTCTGCAGTGTGAGGCTATTATCAGGCCATGGCAATAGGGGTGAGGAAGGGGCCTCTGTAATAGTTTTTATAGGTTCACCACTGCCCTGTCTTTGCACCTGGCATTTATCTCCCCCTGGAGGTACAGCACATGATTTTAAATTAATAAGCAAGAACAGGATGGGCTGTCTGTGATGGGGTAGGATGCTCTGACCAGAGAAATGAATAACTAGCTGCAGTGTGCAGTAGAGCCCTCCATTCTGTTTTACTTTTTATGTATCCATATGGCTAAGTCTTTTTTTCTCAGTGTAGACATTTGTTGTCTTAAAAAATCCACTGAAAAACAAAAACACTACAACCCTGCTGGCAAGCCTGGATCTAAAGAAAAATGCTAAATCCCAAGCCCTGTGGTCATGTTGGTCCATTGGCTTACATACAAGTAATCAGCAAGATGCTTCTGAAAAAGAAAGACTTGATCAAATCATTCCACACAGCTTCCATATGGACCCCTATGTGGACTGAGGAGGTTCATTGTGACAGTGTCACCCAGGAGAGAGCCTAGGACTCCTGTGTGTTTGTCTAACAGGGGTAAGCAGTAGAAATTACCAAGGGGGAGACAGTGAGTAATTTGTAATAATTTATGTATTTATTCACAAATGATCCAATAAATACTATGATGCACGGTTACTAAAACTACCAACATAAACATATGGCCTTGTATAAAAATTATAAAAACTGTAAAAAAAAAAAAAAAAAGAGAGAGCGATAAAACAAGTAAGTTGCAAGTTTGTCACCACGTTCTCTTGTCCAGCCCCTTCTTCCCCTCTCCAAGTCCAATTCCTTCTCTGTACCTGCTAGTGCTCCTTTCCACTGCTGCTCCACACCCATACACCACTGCTGTCACATGGAAAGAATGAGAGAACAAGCAGCCAGAGGGGAGCACACTAACCCTTACCCTTACGTCCTCATCCACCCTTTACTTCATTGTACTTATACTTTGCAGCCTGCCCCAGCTGTCCAGACCATTTGTAGCTCACCTGGCTGCATGTAACTTGTGGCCTTGGTTCCTTGGACTGTCCCGTCAGATTCGGCTCTGCAGCTGCAGCTGCATCCACCTGCTGCACTCCCTCCGTCACTCCATGCCTTTTGTGTTTCTGGCCAGCAATGATATCCTATCTCTGTGCTACTGCCCATGTTAATTGCCACCACACAGGTGTGTGTGGGGGAAATGAACAGTGTTCCTGGACAGCTAGTGTTGGCTTCTGTCTGAGGTAGGAGGGTGTGTTTCCAGAGTGTGAAAGGAAACACTTCTATCTGGACTCCAACAGAATGGTCTACAGACTACAGAAGTCGAGCACAACTCCCGCATACTCCACCTGTAGGCGTCACTGGGGAGTGTTCTTCTTCCAGTTGATAGTGAAACCTAACTGGGTTAGATAAAGCACTAACTTGACTGTGTGGAAAAATTGCCCCTTCCCTGGGCCTAGCCATGACAATGAGGTCTTTTAAGTAGAACAAGACCCTCATGCTCTGGTCATGCAGCATCTGCGGTGCCACGTCCACACACTTGCTGGATGTCAGATAGTAGCCAAATGGTAGCCTGTTGTGCTCAAAGGCTATTCCCCGAAAAGGCAAAATGCAGGAACTTTCTGTGTTTTGAAGAAAAATCCTCTCTGTCACCACATCACGCTTAACATAGTGCTCGTGAATGAACTCAGCACTGAGCTGGAGGATTTTACTTGTTGGTGGAAAATACAATTTATTTTTATTAAAACATTTAATAAAATACAATTTATTTTTATCAAAACATTTTTTGACCCGGCATGGGCTGCTCCACAGTCGAGGGAGGGCTGATGCTGCAGTGTCTCCTTCAAGATGGTCTAGGAAGAGGTTGATGTGGCAGAGGCTGGCGATGCTCTGCCTAGCCTGTGTTCTGTCCTCTTCGCTGCAGTGTTGTAGCACTGCACCTCATCTCCTCTCTGGTTAGAGGAAGGGGTTAGCGATATGTGGCTGATCAGCGGCACCTTCTCCTCTTCCAGCCTCTTGAAGTGCTCAGTCACAGAAGAAATGGAGCCAAAAGTCCATCTGGAGCTATGGGAGCTCCAGGGGGTCTTCTCTGTCCTTTCTCTGTAGGACAGTGAGTCCCAGTCACATGTGACATGAGCTCACTTTGGCAAGTGAGATCACTTGCCTAGTGGCTGTCACAACACCCAGACTCAGATTATTTCTCTGGCTGATGGTGCAGTCCAGAAAATCGACCTGATCGGCAGTGAAGGCGGGGTCTAGTGGTGAATTAGGCAGAATATTTTCAGCGGCTCCTTCCAGGATGTCTCGACACACTGCTAAAAGTCCAGGAGAGGAAGCGAAACAAAGGCAGGTTGAGCTGAATGACAGTACCATAGTAGCCTTCATGTAGCCGGCTAACTGGCTTTAGCAGGACAGCGGGACCATGAGAGCCCTAGACGCTCAGCCACCATGAAAAAAATCTTCAGGAAGTCACAACGAACTGATGTCACTGGATTTCCGTACCTACTGAAATGTACAACTGCATGCATGTGATTAGGAGGAGAGGAGAGTATTACTCAATTACTCATAGAGTTCAGTAGAGGGGGGAGCTTGTATGAGATGGAACTACACACAACACAATAGAACTCAATACAATACATGCAAGAATTAAGCAACCCACAACAAACTTAAATATAAATAACCATAATTATATGCAAAACAAAATAAGAAATAGTAATATATATATATATATATATATATATATATATATATATATATATATATAATATAGCAAACCAAACTATAACTGCAATAAAAAAACTAAATAAATAAAGGCAATAACAGGCCGCAGCCTCACACCTGTGTCTCTCTTCTTTTTAAAGTTGTGCTTTGCTGGCAGCAAAAAGGACTTAGTGCTTGCTTATATTTGGAATTAAACTTTAATATGTGCAGTTGAGTTCCAGTATGTGCATAGTGCTTGGGTCTATTTTTATGTCATATGCCAATGGGTGCAGCAAAACTGTTAGATGTCAATATGTTTCTGAAACAATGCGGCATTTAAAAAAATAATAATCATAAATTAATTCTGATTTGTATGAACTTCTTTTTATTCTATACCAATGACCTTAGTAATTTCCAACAAAAAAAATCATTTTAACACTAGGACCAGATATTCTAGCATGTAAGCAAAATTTGAATTTAAATGATCAAATTACCATCTATCATCCTCTATGAACTGCTTCCCCTTCCTAACTGTGTGGAAGTAGCCGCTGAAGTGAACATGCAGTACTGCTGTGCAAGTGTTGTTTCAGAAGTCAGTGTTAATTAGACAGAGGGCGGGCATACTCAGCAAGTAGCTGTTTTCCATCACAGCCTTTTGGCAGCATTGGCTTTTGACAACATCACTGCTTTCTATCTGCTGATGACTGCTGCCCACTCCTATGACCAGGCTGTTTCATTGCAGGTTCCAGGTGTTTGGATGTTGGAAGTCAGAGGAGAGGCAGGGTGGAAGGCTGAAGTAAACAGCATGTTCATGCATTTTATACAATGCCCTCAGCCCTCCTGGATTCTGGTTGGCAAGATGCCTTTTTACCAGAAGAAATATAATTCTTGCATTTCACAATTCCACCTACACACATGGGGTTGCACACGCATGAAGGCCCATGAACTCAAAAGATATGAAGAAAACAACCGTCCATGATGGCTCAAATGAACATATTTGCATGCAACCTTTATCCAACCATTGGCACACAGAAACAGAGAGATCATTCATAATAAAAAATATATGTAGGTTTTACAGTCTACAACATACACACTAACAATCACACACACATACACACTCGGAGGCCTTTTTTTTTTGTTCATTGGTCCATGTAGAGAAACTTCAATGCTTTACTATAAATTTGCCAGGAGACAAGAACAGTCTCATTAGATTGTTCATTATATTTTCCTGCTACAGTGTAATATGAGTTGGAAAAGTTAATTCCCTCAAAATTAATTACTTTCTCAAACTTTGGTAGAGTCTCAGTGATTTCCATATTTTTTAATCCATGTCAGAAAAGGGAAATGTCTAGTAAACCATACTTCAAGCTGTGTTGATTATGTTTACTAGTAGAGGAAGGAGTTTTCAGCTTGTGTTCCCCGGTCATATGGTTTTACATCAAGGTTGCATAATGCATAAATCAGTAAAATGTGATGGGAGTCCTGTCTTTTCATTTTTGAAAATATTGGCAAAGTAATAAACATTAAAATAAAAAACCTTAAGTCAACCATAGTTTAAATAGCGTGAATGACACATTCAGTTGTGTTCAGTTCAGTCATATAGGATGGATTAATCCAGCCTTACCAGACACATGTATATGTGTAGTGTGTTTCTTGGTTTGGCCTCCATCTGAGACCATTAATATTGGGTATTTCCCAATACCAAGATGTGATAGTAACTTATAGTTACCGAACTTTTAATTAAATATATATCTACATTGAAATAACAGATGTAGACTAATTCTAGCACCCCTTATGGTTTTTTCCACATGCTACTCAATATAAAAAGTCCCATTCAAAACTACATAATTGACCATTTAATTCGTATCATATCATTATTCAACTGGAATGTGACTCCTGAAACTGACATGACAAGATTAGCTGGATAATTTTATTAGGGAGGACTGTGTTACTGAGTTGAGTTTCTTTCCTCACAAACACTCTTTGGCTGTGAACAGACACCAGCATTGTTAGTTATTTTTATCCAGTGAAGGTGGCTAAAAAGGTGCTGCCATCTGACTATTCTGTGCATTGCTATTTGCTAATGAGAAACAGTTTGCTAAAGAGAAACAGTCAGAGTTTAGCGAATGCATGTATTTTAGCAACCTAGATTCAGAGTTACCCTTACCGAAATGCCCAAATAATTTGTCACATTCACACATTCTAATTTTCACTGGTATATGGAGCAATATGTTCTCACTGTAGGCTTTAGTAAAGAAGAGCAGCGCTAACAGGCTGAGGTGGGGAAAAAAAACAGTAGAAAATGAATCTGCATTTGATATGCTTTATTTTAGCTGAGACTGATCCTATAAATTATGCAACAATTAGCCCCAGTACTGATCCTTAAGGTTGGTTCAGGACATCTATAGTTACAGGCCCCAACTCTGGTCCCCCGGTGACTGATTACTCACCTATTGTGAAAAGCAATATGAAGATGTAGTGTCTCGTTGCAACCAGAACCAATCCACTAGTTACTCAAAATATGTTTTACCAACTCTTAAAACCAGAGGGTCTTTCTCAATACAGAGTATGCCAAGTTTGGACTCATGTCCTTGGGAGTTCAAACTTGGAAACTACAACACAGGATTACAAAGGCAATATGTTCAATTTGCAATTTGAACAGCAAGGTTCTTGATGACAGCCCTGCTCAGTTAAGTTCTGGTTATTAGGCTACACTTCAACACAACCGTATAATTGTTCTGTGACAAAATACCTCAACTCACAAGTCTAACAAGTTTTGTGGAGAAAAAAAAATTAAATGCTACTGCACATTGACTGTGAGAAGCAGTCAACACTCATGTACAGTAAAACTACATTTGATATACACCTCACTGCCTCTATTAGTTTGGATTTATACATAGTTAGTGTTTAAATGTGGTAATATCTGTACACAAAAGGAGTCAAATGTCCACAGAAATAGCCCTGTTGTAAAATGTTACACTGTCTAATACATGAACCTTAAATTCAGACAAAGCAATTTGGCAGCAGCAAGTAAATTTTAATTCTGAGACCAAAATGTATTCTACAAAAGGAATTATAGTCTCCGCTTGAAAGGTAAATTACTGAAGGGCTTGTCAAAATAAAACTGTTCTCTCCAGGATGACGATGGACATTAACCACTTGAGAGCGGGTATGCTAGTTGCAGAGATGATCAGCTGATCAATTTCGGCCAGTGAGTCCTCACTTGGTTGGAGCAGAAAAGGGAACATTTTAATAAATCAACCAAATATTCAAAATCTATATGCTTACTTTCTCACCTGAAATACTGTCAAAAATTAGCCACATAATAACAGCAGTAGAAGAAAAATTATAACAGTTATAAGCCTGGATCTAATTCACCGTCATCGCCACTGGTTAAAGGGGAATGCATGCTCATGCATTTATTCCCCTCATGGTCTGAGGTACCTAGCAGGGGAATTGCCACACGGCGGCTAGTGCCTCAGCCCACACATAGAAGGTTCTCACTAGATAGTAAATCCCACTTGATGTGCCTCTTAGGGAATGGGCCATGTGGCAGTTGATCCTGCAGGCGGGAGGGAGTTAGTATCGTTGCTCCCCAGTGCCTACTGTGCGAAGCTTGATTTCCTTGTGGGGAGTGATGAGGTCAGAGCTTAGACCTCACACATTAATGCTGTGCATAATCTACATTGAACTGACTGAACTATTCTATTTTGAATGGTCCTTCCTTGTTGTTTTGGACTACAATGATAACTTTCAAAAGCTGCTCAAGGTATGCAGCTTGTTGATTTGTTTTTGATGTAGGAAAAAGATTTATGATCTCTCTCTACATGTTTTTTGTGAATTTTAATTGTTTTTATATTTTCAAGAAAGACTGAGTCAAAGGAGGACTGAAGTGGACTGGTAAAGGATCTAAAAAGCAGGAAAATAAGCATGAAAATAATTTTCATAATATGAAATTGTCTCACTCAGGAAACACAAGTCATACAAATATAAAAATGCCAGAATATTATTCAGCATTTCCCCATTTCCCAACAGTTAGTATGTCAGGATATAGTTGGTGATATTTGTATGACATTAAGTTAAAGTGATGAACAACTTAGTCCTCTACCGCTATCCTGTACATATATACAGTAGAAACCGTGTATAGTGATCATGTCTGTCTGGCTCTAATTGATCACTATGAGCAAATGATTATTATAACCAATTTTGTTTGCTTTTTCTTTATTTTGTAATGCAGATTATCATTAAATTGAAATTTAATGGTAGTTTTATTGACTACTTATACTACTAATATAGGAAATGAGCGCTGTTTTTTGAATTACTTTTAAACTGATCCCAGCACTTTGACAGCCACTGTGTGGACGCCACAGCACAGATGGCAGGGCTGACGGCTAGCAGAGATAGTGGAGCTTTACCTTCTGTAAATACTGGGTTACAGCTGCTGGTCAAAAATCCAAGGCAGTATCTGAGATGCTGCCGTGGGTTATCCACTTGAGAGACTGCTTTTTCTGCAGATATGGTGGTGGATCCTGAGCTGTCTCAGGGCAGAGCTCCTAACCACTGAGAGTCTGATCAGCGAACTACTTAGTCGGCAAACTAAACTGGATTCCTGCATGGTCAAGCTGGAGACGACCCAAAATGAACATTGTGTATTTTCACACAGAACTCAAAAATTATGTGCCGAAGAAGCGTAACTTTTTTTTTTGGAACAAGGTTGAGTTTTCTGAACTTTTGCACAGAAAATAAAGGCATCAGCCAATCATGGTCATTGTGCAAGAGTAAATTCAGTTAAGAACATACTGATGAATGCAAGATTTGTGCTTTAATATGTCAGTAATTAATATGTGAGAAACATGAAAAAAATATGAAGTGCCACCATTGTAGGTCATCCTGCATGGTGCACACCAGGGCAGGGAGCCTCTCTGGCAGTGAACAGAGACACACAGAGCTTCTTTTCATGACTCATGCTTGCTTTTTGTGATATTAGTTGAAACCAGGACTCCTGTCTTGTTTTACCTGCTTCCAGGCGGAGATTTGGTGGTGTTATTTCCCTGATTTATGTCACTGTCCCTCCAGACAGTTAGCTTGGAGATTTGTTTGTCAGAGTGTGTTTGACTCGTTTAGGGAACTTTGGGTTTTTCTGGAAGGATTTTCTACACTTGGAGTTGTGACGGGGGAGTTTAACTGGCAAATAATCGATATAATCAATAAAAAACCTGTCCTGTGTGAGGAGTGTATGCAGCTGACAAAGAAGCCAGACCACCCCAATGCCCGTAAGAAAGAAAGCTGCTTTCCTCTCACATATTATTTATTCATTTTTCACAACTGAGCACATGCTTATTAACCTTTTTCTTGTCTTAAATAAATACAAAATGAATTTATAATGAAATTATAGGAAACATTTGATGGCCATTTTTTACTTGATGTGGGAGGGAGTGTCTTGTCCACTCTACAATCCCCAACCTAAAAATGAATTTTTCAGAAGGAGGGCTGTGGATTTGTCCCTCATTTCTTAGAGTCATTCAGTATACTCCAAGTATCTTTTCAATGGACAATATGGAGAGGAAAAATGATTACAGTGACCCACAACTCTTACACGATACATATAACATATGTTTCATTAAGATATACTTTTTTAATGTTTTTTGCATACATTTCTGATAACCCTGGCCACAAGTAGTTTCTGAAAAGTTTTTAGAAAATGATGCATGAGGTATTTTCATTTTTTAATATATTATTTCTGATTTGGATGAACTGCAAAGCTTGCTGATTGTATCTACAGTTGCTGACAGACATGTGGGAGGTTATTATCCATTTTCAATTATGCCTGGAATAGAAAATGGGTTTGCCCTGTTTTCCAGGAAATCTGTTTGTTTACATAATATCTCAGACTGGATGACATTTGCACTGTGTATACCCAAGTGGTGCACTGGTAGCATTACAGTACATAATTTCCACTTTGGCCTGCAGAAAGTAGCTGCTTCTCCTAGGCCCACTAAACACAGTTAAACATCTATATTAAATATCTTGAAATGTTTTATGACATTTCTGACTATAGTGATGCAAACTGACAAAAAATACCAGTTTTGTACAAACTCAAACAATGTCAAAGTTAAATATTGCAGCTAAGTTCTTTCATGTATCACAAATAAACTTCCTCAGATGTGTAAAACATTTCTCCCACATAAAACAGGTCACAGTGAACAGAGATCCATCTCCAGGGCCTGTCACCTCTGTTTGTTATGTGGTGTTTCACTGAGCCACAGCACACCAGATTAAGGGGGCCTGGCTGCTACAGCTCATCCCATGCACCAGTGACATGAGGCAAGCACACACACCTGCATAGCAGACAGATATTATGCAGCATAACGCTCACTCGCACATCTGTTGAGGAAGAGACTGGATGATTTATTTATTAGCACCCAATTAAAACTTCAGGAACAAGAACACTTCAATGGGAATATAAATATCAAATAGAGTAAGCTCTACACGACTATTTAGTCATGCAATCTGGCTTCTGCACCATGGCACGCCAGAGAGAGAAAGAGAAGCTGAAGATCAGGAAATGGAAGTGGAAACACTCAGATCTTTTGTGCAGCAAAAGAATCCTTTATTTCGCTCTCATCATTTTCACCACCTCCTCTATCCTTTCTTCTTTCTGTGGTGTAAATGTGATTTCTTTTTCATGTTCTCTTTTTTTTTGGAGAGGGAATCAGGGCCGGTATTTCGTTTTGACAGAGGCTCTGACCACAGTATAGGCCAATCGATTGGCCTCACTTGGTTTAGTGCAGGAATAAATGTTGTGGGCATAGCCAAAGGCTGGAGAGGACTGATTGTGTGGCATTTGCTAAGCTCACCAGGGAGTCAAGAGCGGTATTGTTAGGGTGAATATGGATTTCGGCACAGCTGAAAATTGACTGACTTCTCTCATTGGGATCTGATGTACACGTGAAGTCAATGTAACTGCAGGTAACTACAGCGCTGTACACATCACATGCCTTATCTGTCACTGTCAACTTTTTTTTAATTATTATTCCATCACAGGGAGAATCAGTGACTGCTTCCGCTGTGGCTTTTCCTACATATAATACTCCATTATTCCTAACAGCAATAGGGGGGTTGTTAATGTGCAGGACACATGGCCCATTTCCTCCTAAATTAATCCATCAAACCTGAGATACTTTTAAGGATAAGTGCCTTCTCTCACACATGATCTGAGATTCATTTGAAAGTCATTACTTAATTAAAAAAGATTGGTATCAGGAGGTTAAGGAAGGGGGAAAAAATCTCACAGGGGGAGGTGTAATTTCCACAGAGACGTAGGCCTAAACGTCAATTATAGAAATATAAAAATACATTCAAAGAAAAGAAGTAAAGCAGAAAGGTACAATACAGCACCTGTTTAGTTGTGTGCTGCTAATGAGCAGAATGTAACTTTAAATAATACATCACATTAGGTAAAGCAATTTCAGTGGGTCTTTTTTTTTTCCTGACACTGAAATTGTCAATTCCCCCTCCACTACAACTATGCCAGCACTCACTATTTGGGCATATACAACCACATGCTTGCTTCTTCTTGCCACCTGCTTCTTCTCACCTGCCAGCAAGGAGCTTCAGGATGGTGTAACAAGTGCATAACTTCCTCCTTGCTGGCACCTTGGCCAACCAGTAAAAGTTGCTTGTTCAGAGGCGAGTACATGATCCCTCACCAGCTTTCCACCTGTGAATACTGCTAATTGTGTTAAATGGAGTGTGTGGAGGAGTTGGCGTTTGAGCCCTGCGCTGTGGAGGTTGCATTTTTTTCAAAATTTTCATTAAAAATTAAAAGTGGGCATATCAGCACTGAAACACATTGACAATCTGTACAAACTTTTTAAATGTACAGTAGTTTTTTCAGTGTTAACATGTGATCTGTATGTGGATACATTACCTGGATAATGACCTCCAATCTAAAGGCCTTTGCATTTACATCTAGAGTTAATAAGCCTTCTCTCTCAATTCTGCCCACATTGTGATTGGATCTTAATATGCAAATGAGTTAAGCAAAGCTGGCGGACTTGTCAACAAAAATGGACTTATATAGTAGTTATTTGCTGGGCATCTTAAGCCAGCAGGAAGAGGAGGAGTTATGTGACCTTCAACTTGCTTTTTGAAAACAATGTGGTCACTTTACAGATTACATTTATACCTATGATACAGTTCCAAATCCTTGACAGAAGACTATTTCCATATCTACCAAGACTACTGCACCTTTAAGGATGAATTTGTACAAATTTGTACATGAACATTTATTTATTAATAACATTTATTTTGTCATCCACATTTTATGGTGTAGAGAATTTCAAATAGGCTACAATCTGGAATTCAATTCCCAGTCATTTTGAATACTTGTACTGTTTTTTTTTTTTTAATATGATAGGAATTTCCTCATTGTCAATTTTTAGTATCTTTTTTTTATTTTGAACAATATTGTAGATTCTAGTTTGCACAGAGGAGCATGAATTTTGATCGTAGATATTTTGCTCCTGAAATATGCTGTTGTTGTAATGAAGAAACTCAGTATTCTTCTAAGGGAGCCACATGCTAAGCCCTTTGGCTTTTTGACTCTGTCTGCAAATCTCCTGTGATTGTCTGAATATTTCCTTGTGTTTTAACCTGTAATAAATTTTTATCAGATTTTTATATTTTATCTTGTATTTGATATTATGCAAACATTACAATAAAATAATAAATAGATGTTTGATCTTATGAGAACCAATATGTATAACATTGTGGTAAATCTGTAATAGTCTGTACTTATTGATTTGTCGTCTACTTTATCTACTACTTTACAAAAAGAGAAAGTGAGTGAGACAGAGAGTGAAAGATGGAGAAAGCATTGTTAAAGACCAGTTAAATCACTCACAAAACAGCAACACATCTGTAAAATTAATGGAAAAGCCTTTCATAACAGGGTGCCTGTCTGACATGCTGGCAGTCTGCCACCTTACACCAGACTCCACTGACAAGTCCACATCATCAGCATGTTTCATTTGATCCTGTCTTAGCCTCTTTCTCCTCTTGTCATTCATTTAGAAAGGACAGATTGTCAGATGTGTGGGGATTAGATTCACAGAGGAGTTTTTGATATGTGTTGATGACGTGCATGTCTTCTGTCTCACTTTCTTGATAAGTCTTGTGAAATTTTTATGAAACAAAGTGTATATCCACAAAACCTCAGTGGGGTAGGTGGGAAAAAGGTGCAAAAAACAATTTAACTAGATACAAGGAGTACCCACACACTGAATCAGAGCTCCCTTTTCCTTATTGGCGACATTTCGACCAACTACAGGTTGTGTGTGCATGTGTATCTATCCTTTTTCTTTATGTCTGTCTTCAGGTGGACACTTCCTATCACTGAACTGTCTATTTGACACAGACCCTCTTTTGCCACAACGTCAGAGCTACGACAAGGCCTGAGCAGGCGGAGGGACAAGGTAAAGATTTGTCAGACTGGCCGACAACGAAAACCTGCACACAAGCTGAGCTTAGGATGATTTATAGGGCTTATTTCTAAGAATGGTAAAGTGAAATTAATCACGTTCCCACCTGACATCGCTGCTCAGCAGTGATAAATGACAAGCTGCCAGGGACAGACAGTGAGCCATCCATGAAGCGCCCGCCGATGTGCTCCTTCCTCAGATAGCCTGACCCAGGGTGCTGGCTTGCCAGATGCCCCCCTCTGGATGGCCAGTGCCAGGCGTACTGGGGCCAGCCCTGTCTCCTCCTTCTCCACTCCCCCCCAGCTGGGTACCCAAGCAGGGGTCTAATGACTTGGGGACAGCCTGCCAAGCAGATGGAGAGTGGAGCGGGCGCTTACCCTATCAGCTAACGGTGTAGTCTGATGGCCAGGCCCATAAAGGCCATAAAACAAGTCATGTGTTGCTTCTACATTGTGGATTCAAGAACATGTAATAAAATGCAAAAACTGTGTGGAAGAAAGTACACTGGACGTTCACTTTTTTCAAAGGGAGAGCTACTGTAAACTCTAATGCTAATGTTGGCATGCATTGCTCCTTACCTCACGTGCTAATTTGCTACAGAAGTTACATTTTCTACAAGTCTTCTATTACAAAAGTGAAAGTCTGAAAAGTGTTTCAAAGTCATTATATATAGAGTCCATTTGCACATCTCTCTTGTCTTTCAAGAAAACTGAGGTGTGAAGAAGCAACTTTTACAGGTGAAAAAGATGTACAATAAAAGACTGAATCCCATGAACTATTCTCTGTCCCTGGTTAGCATATATAACATAACTTACTATGTAAAAATAACTCTACTGTTGGAAAACACACAGTGTTCTATCAATATCATTATGGCAGCAAGAAGGCAGCCTTTGATTGAAATCACAGAATGTGTTGAGAAAGAGATGAGAGAAATATAGAGGTTTAGTGTCATGTCCATGATACAGCTTGATCAGTTGGAACAGACACTAAGAGAGATAACACAGAGCACAGAGTCCATGTTACAGATGAGGTTCTGTTTTCTTCAGGAGCTGGCAAAATCTTTATGAAGCTGACAGATACCTTTCAGAGTTGTCATTATCTTGTTTATTCTATAGAACTGAGGAAGTGCCTTTGTTGTCATCCGTGGTTCTGAATTCTGAAAGTAATTCAAAAATCCATCGAGAAGGAAAGCAACATAGCTGCCGGAGCTGATTGTAGCCAATCTACCCAAAGTGTCAGTGCTCTATGGATGCGCAGGCAAAGAGTCTCACTTGCAGCTTTTTGCTCAGCTATCTGTACACACTGGGGTTTTTTAGTTTTTGTTGCTGTCTGTCTTTTTGTTTGTGTGTAGTTTAGATGACATGAAGATTATACAAGCACGTATCAAAAATGCAACGAGCATGATACCTTTATAAATCATTAAATGTATATAGCCAAATATTTTGTTTTTGAATTCATTCAGTGATCCTTATCGATCCAACCAAAATCCCATTGTGACAACCAGTGTTGCCTTGACCTAAAGTTTGAAAAGATGAATATCGACTTACCTGTTTATATCCATGGGTATTGCACTCTCTACAGCTCTCCTGGTACAATATTTGCAGTAGGGATGCAGGACTGTGAATGTGATTATTGTATCCTCCGACATAATTTTGACCTTATGACTGCTAGCTGGAAAGGAGGGGCAAGCACACATGTTGAAGAGCGTAGTGTTCAGTAAACATCTCTCAGTTTATATTATTGAGACTGAAATACAATATAGCCTTCAATTAAAAATGGAAATGTGTGGGTACATCGAAAGTTTTCATCAACAGCATATTGATATTCTGTAATATAATTGTATTTTTTTTTTGGTCCTTTGTGTAATTGTGAGATGAACCCTGGAGTTTGAGTTATATGATGTCACTGAACATTAGGGACACCATTCATTCACACGCTCTCTTCAAGCTTTTGTTTAGTATACAACATTTATCGGGCCATTTAGAGCATGGCAAACAATTCCTCCCTCATTAATGTCGGCAGTGACATTGCAACATTGGTTGCGTCTATTATTTCCCAAAAATCAGGTTAAGCCATTTATTGCCCTGAACGATAATGTAGACATTAGTGGCCTTTGATTGAATGTTCATGTTTCCCTGTTGTTCTGTTTGGAGGTGCATGTGCACATGAAAAATGACTCCCCTAAAAACCCAAAGCAGTCACCTACGACATGATTTCACTCTCTGCCATGAAAATAAATAATCTTTACCCTTGACAGCCACATAATTAATAGTGATGTTTAGCAGGTCCATTTCAACGGACCCACTTAATCTAATTTTGTTTCCACTCCGCGATTTGTAAATTACTGCAAAATGACGCGCCATTTACCACTGTCTCTGCCAGCGACAATGGCAATTTTTCTTCCTGTGTAATTCTCCCTTTTCGTGGCTCTCTTAGCAGAGGATTTAAAAAAAGAAACACTCATCTCTTCTTCTCCCTTTCACTCTTCCTCCTCCTTCCTCTTCTTTTCCTTCAGCTGCTTTCCAACTCCCTTACTCCCTTCTCTGCTTTTCTCTCCAATTTAGCAGCATTCGAAGCCGCTGAGACCCTCTAACACATTAGCTGTTTTACAGCTTCCCCAGAACACATTATGAGCACTGATCTAAAATGTCAGCACTACAAATGCCTTGTCCACATCCCATTATTTGCCACTAAATGTTAAGCGTTTATATTCACACAGTGTTACACTGACATTTGAGAATAAGAAGTGAGAGTGGGGCCTAGTGATTTGCCGCGCCATTACTGTACATACCATTTGTGAACATGCTAACAATGACAGTAATCCAAGTGTCCAAAGACCTGTTTCCCTTTGTTCATTGTCCAGAGAATTGTCAGAGAGAAATACTTGATATGTTAGAATTATCTGTTGATAAAAGAATATCACTTAAAGTACTGACAGGGAAAAGGTTACACCACCCTCTGCAAACAGAAGACATTCAGCTTCAAATGTCACTAAAGAATATTCTGCTTAATAATAAGCCAAACAGGAAAAACACCCTGGGAGCATGACTATTGAAATGTTTGCAATCTGTTATAAAAGGAGTTGAAAAATTGGTTGGTCAAAGGATTATTTTGTTGAATCATGTTCAACATTTTATTGAACATTCAATCTGACTTGATGTCGAAGTTGTAAAATCTAAACAAGACCAGGTCAAAACCAAGTATATGGCTGGATCTTATATGGTCATTGTGTAAAAACTGTGGCCAATTTGTTACAGGGACAGTCACTGGCAGTGTCTATAATGTTAATTCCTGGATATTAAAGTTTGTGTAAAGCAATAACAAATATGTGTTCTGAGTTTTTCACCTCAAAACAAGCAGTATTCCGATCTCTGAAACACAGAGGGTGTGTTCACTGACGCTACTGAAAGCACACCCCAACTGAACAGCCTCTGAACAATTTTCATGCCGAAAAATATACAATTTAAAATAGGCCTTGTCTGTATGTGTAAGACAAGCATAAAAAATAAAGTAACGCTAGAAGTCACTGATTAATTTGGCACCTATTTTGTGTAAATATGGACTTCAGTAAACATAACTTAAATGACCAGTTAACAAGCGATCTATTGCCAATCATCAATATATTAAATTGTCTTTTTTTCAATGAAGTTCTGTGTTAATGTTATACACTTCTTTGTGGGAAAGTGCCGGTGACAGGCCGCATGTAGTGGCTGCAGGATTACATCTGTAATGACGGTGAAGGCACTGTAGTACTGGACAGAGTGCAAGCAACAAAACAGGCACCAACTCTACCTGTCAAAGGATGCTTCAGCTGGGTGTGAAATAATTCTTGAGCACTACCGTTGACCAAAAATGGCCCCATTCACCAGTAACAGCTAACATCATGACACTGGTGGCTATCAACCTGGCTCCCCCCGCTAAAGAGAGCATAAATAAACGGGGCAAGAGAGGAGGACTAAGGGCTAAGCTAAGGCTAACTCCTCACTGCTGTCCCTACCCAGCATTTTCCTTGCCAGTGTACAGTCTCTGGTGAACTACATGGATGAACTATGACTATGACTGTGGATCACCCCTCACAAAGGGATTATTGACTGTGATGTCATGATTTTTACAGAAACATGGCTTTACAGCTGCGTCCCCAATAGTGCATTGGGCCACCAGGGTGCTACATCCTCAGGGCAGATATAACAGCTAATGACTCTGGTAAGACCAGAGGTGGGGCGTGAGGGACTGTGCATTTATGTTAACAAAGCTTGGTGCATGAACAATGCCATTACTGAGAGTAATTTCTAACGTGTATAATGTGGCCCGTGGCCAGTCCATCCCAAAAAAAGAAAAAACTTTTTTGTTTTCTACTGTAGTTTCCATCACCCTCTATGTATACCCATGGGCTAAATTGTGGGAACAGACGTCTTGTCCATCCTCACATAGTGCAAAGGGTATGGCACACAGCCAATAAAATGGAGGACTAAGACTTGCCTTTCTCTTTTCTGGGAGAATTAATGAGGCAAAGCAAAATGTTTGAACAAACCTCTTGGCCCTAAGGAGAGCAGGGCCTGACCTGACTACCATCCACAATGTCAACTAGGTAGACTGTCATTTTATACATGCCACAGAAGACTGATGGAGCCTGACAAACACTACCAAGTATGAGAAAATACAATTAGCAGGCTCGTTGGACAGGGCAAGAGGCACCCATTCATTTAAACTGCTGGGTGACAGCTTCTAGCTGTTGCCTCCCAATCTCTGTTCTGCTCTGTATGTGTGTGCCTGTCTTTCTGTGTGTAACCTATTTGGATCTGACCTTTCTTATTGGTACAAGTAGAAAGTGCCTTCTTGTACTTGAGCGGATAACTGCCTTCATCCTCGGGAAGAAGTGGCCATACTGCCAGGCAGCATTCAATGCCCACATTAGGCTCCATAATAAACAATTATCTAAGTGGGACGTGCATGGGGGGAAAGCAACTTCTGGGAGAGATAACTAGGGTTGTAGAGAACATTGATTGATTGAGTATCTTGCGGCCCATTCCTCTGTGGCTTTCGTATTACCCAATGACAGCAAGAAGAAAATCAGTTTTATTTGAGATGGCGGCCCCATGAGACAGTCAGGGAAAGAGAGAAAATGAGAACAAAAAAGACAATAGACAGTAAATGAAGGATGGGGTTAGAAAAGACAGTAAATGAAGGATGGGGTTGGAGAGAAAGCAAGAGGAAGAGAGAGATACATTGAGAGGGAGAAACAAAGTGCATGAGTGCAAAATGTGTTTCCAGTACATCCATGGGAGCACGGCGACGATGAAAGCCATATATCGATTGGTTGGAGCAAACTGTAAAACAAGGTTCTGCCAAGCTGTGTGGCTATTGTAAATGACAGCACAGGGAATGTTCAGCTGTTATTTTGTTTTCAATGATTGTATTTCAGGGTCAGAGCCAGTAACCACACAGCCCTACTTAAGAGAAAAAGCATCTCAATAGAGCACTGCCATAGACAGGTTGGAGAGGCGAGTATGTTTGTGTGTGTGCATGTGTGTGAGGCGTGTGGGGGTGGGAATCCACAATAGACAGGCAATCGGACGATGTCTCTCAGGGACTGTGATGCGGCCAAACAAGAGTCTGCCAAGGAGGGAACTTGAAAGAAAAGGCAAATTTGTCAAAGTTGAAATGAAAACGAGTGAGAGTTACTCACCCACACTCAAATCCTCCCCCTGTTCCTGGCCTCCACCACCCATCCACACACACCTACAGTAGTTGACTCTAACCCCCTTTTCACATGACAGGAAATTACTTAAAGGAAGCCACTAATCATGGATGACACTAAATTTATAAAATCAAATGTGATTTGCACCCATGGATAGTAACAAAATACAAAATTTCTCTGTGAATTTGGTTTATCTGGATTTTGAAAACTATCCCTGTCGTATCAGATGCATTTTATTTTGCACCTTCATCTAGGTGCTGACATAAAATCTGTTATTTGTACAAGCAGCGGAATACAGTGTGAAACAGTCAGGTAAAAACACTCTTCCTGCCAGTTGCTGTATTTATTTGAACACTCAAGCAATAAAAAAACTGAGACTGCAATGTTGTGTTTCAAGATGAGAAATCCAATGTACTGCTAATTTCTTGACACAGCCCATGTATCTGCTATATAAATCGTGTCGTAGTGGTAAACATTTCCTCTATTTTCAGTTATAACCTGCTATATTTAGCTGTGTGATGAGATGACAGTGGGTAGATAGTGGCAGCCTGTAAGGTATGGTGGAGTTTAATAGGTGGTCGGTATAGCCAACAGCAGAGTTGCACCCTGCTGCCAACTATTCAACCTGGACATTGCAAAGCAGCAGTGCAGTGGAAACCGCTTGCTGTCTCAATGCACCTCAACCATAACCATACCTCGGTTTATTAATGCCTGAAAACCCAGTTCTTCTGTGAACACTTGAACACTTTTACCTTTTTAGTACTTTGTTTCATGTTGCACTACTTTCTTGTTTATTGCATTTCTTATGAACATGTCTTTTTCTAGTGGTTAAAAATTTTGTACTGAATCATCTACTTGTGAATTTGTTCTTTTGAGTCACTGTCCTCTAATGCTTGATTATTTTACCTTGCTTGTAAGGCACTTTGGATAAAAGCATCTGCCAAGTCACAAAACATAAATGTAAATGTAAAACCACAATATGTCCATAACATTAACATTATTGTAGTTGCCAGATATGATTTATTTTTCACAAAATAAACAAATGCTTTCATAGTTCACAAAATAACATGAGAAATTCAAAATATTTTTCTTCAGGCCCATTACTCAATTTATTTATCATGGGATTTCCAATGTAAAAAATTGTCTATACCTAAATCATAAAATTCTAATTGGAACCAATATCTGATTCAAATGTGTGTGTTTGCTTGAATATAACCAAGCCCAATGTCTAATTATTAAAGATTTTTGACCACATAAATTACAGTTTTATCCACATATGCACTTTAAGAGTTTGAGTTATCAGACAAAAATGAGCATTTTGTGTAATTTTCCCAGCGTCAGAAAACAATGACTTACATTTACTTCCATGTGTTAAAAAACCCATCAATTAACTTGTTAGGAAATTAAATTCTAGTTTTGGTGATGAGGAAGCACTTTTGTTTATATGGGTTATGGGTTCTGCTTTTAATTAATCACTACTGCCTCATTTAAGCAGCTTGAGTTAATGTACTATTAGTATTCTCTCTCCCAAATATCCAGAATGATTGACTCATATATTGAAGTTATATTAACATGCTGTTTTACATGTCCCATGGTGCTCTTCTCACAGTGGGGCTCTTAATCCAGCCTTTTAGGTGTCTACTTATGTGCTTTTGTGGATGATGGAGCCAACATTGAGCCCACGCCTGTGGCACCTACAGCCTTTGCCTTTTCCATTTGCACTTCCTTCTTGGGTACAGCAATACACAATTTTCAGACAAAAGCCTTATGTAATGACAGTGAGAGAGGTTTCTATTATTTATACAGGTGGAATGGTTATTTAAAAGCGTCCAACCCCCTCCATGTTTTGGTCTCCTCAGTTCTTATCTATCCTGTTTTTACAATCTCATTCTCTATTTCTTTGCCGGTTGATTTACTGAGGCATTTTTAGAGATGGGTTATGTTGTACTGCATGTATGCATGTGCATTTCCAAGACAATGCTCTGAACAAAACATAGAGCTCCTTGCATTTCAAGTAGGTCAGGTCCCTCTCTTGCCATGCAGCTGTCTCCTTAAATGAATATTTGCACAGTATTGATTAGCATTAAACCCACAGCACAGTCTTCATTTGCATGTGGCAGCCGGGGACCATCACAGAGGGGAAAAAAATGATAAGAGCCATCAAAAAAAGGGGGAGAGGTGGGAAAAGCTGGGGGATGCAAGAAAGGAGATGGAATGTAGGATGTGTGGGTGGTGGCAAAGATATCAAAAAAAATCTTTTCTCTCAACAGGGCTTCCCTTAATAATCCACCCATTATCTTGTGTTTCTCTGCTCACCATTGGGCCTCAGACTTCCATGCTATGCAATCTGGCCCTCATCAGTGCAGACAGCCAGATAGAGAGAAGAAGCAGTGAGGCTGGCAGAAGTGTAAGGGGTTGTGGTGAATGGTTGGCCGGGCACCTCACTGTAGGATACCAGAGAGATAATAATGTGTGGAGGCAAGCAGGAGCCATGTATGTCTTGCAAAAGAATAATTGCTACCCTTTCAAGAGCCATTTCTTAATTGGCCTGGCTGTTGTTGAGGGGAACTTGGAGAGGAGACAAGTGAGAGAAAGACTGAGAGAAAGAGAAGGAGAAAGAGTTAGAAGAAGAGACAGAGAGAGAAAAAAGTCTCCTGCACACAACTGCGTGTGTGTGTGTGTGTGTGTGTGTGTGTGTGTGTGTGTGTGTGTGTGTGTGTGTGTGTGCGTGTGTGTGTGTGTGTGTGTGTAAGAGAGCATGCCTGTGTGTGTGCTTGTGTCTGTGTGTGTGTGGCGAGGATGGGTGTAGGTGTTGTTGAGTCTTCTCCACCTTCTCTGCACCTCTGTTGCCCTGGGAGCAGTAGTCATGGAGCTGCTCTTCAACCAGGAGATATTTCACACACAGACACACTATACACACACACACACACACACACACACACACACTCACTACACACAGACACACCCAGCAACAGACATGCTCACAGACCTAGAATCATAAATACGCATGATTCAGGTTGCAAGGGGACTGGGATTAAAACAGTCTTGTTAGTATTCACAAATGAATTTCAAGTTACTTAACTATATCTGAGCCTCTAAGCTTCTAATTTACCATTTGTACATCATTATTTGTACATCAACTTATCATTTTTAAATGGAAATATATTTATGAATGTTCATCTTTGTTGATTCTTTTGAGACTGTTGTACTGTGCTGTTTCATGTTTTGGTCTGTCCATCCTTTGCACTGATTTAATTATATTACTCTTCTTGTTTTTTTACTTGTGAAGCTTTTATTGTACTTACAGTAACATAACAAGTGTAGTTGTCAACTTGAGTACTTCACCTGGTTCACTGTCTCTGTGTGGGCAGCACACACATGGAGGGCTCAGCCTCGTCAGTGGTGAACCTTAGAGAGCAGAGGAGAGTAACGTGACCATAAATGACAGCAAACGGCAGTAGAGACTTTCACAGTGAGCTGAAATTAAACGAGTGCGCGTAAATTTGGTAAATAACATAAATAAAGACAGTCTCTACTGAGTGTTACTGTCAGTTATAGTCACCATCTCACTTCTTCTCTCCTCTGCTCTTTCTCAGTGTGGGCAGGGCTGAGCCCTCTGTGTATACGCAACGCAGTAGAGGAGAGACAGACAGCAGTGGAGAGTTGAAGAGTAGATGACAACTACACTCATTATGTTACTGTAAGTGCAATAAAACTTTCACGTGTAAAAAGCCAAGACGAGTAATTTATCAATGCACTCCACACGAAAGATGGACAGACTCCAAATGACAAAAAATATTGCCATAAAGAGTGTGATTTGCGTCACAATGAAATAAATGAGAGCATAATATAAAACAGTAGTCTTATTTCTATAGTCACTCATGTATCATCACATCGCACAGCCCTAGCCTGTTGAGAGTAATGTGTTTGTTCCTTGCTGACTCTCATGATATATCACATGAGCTACATCTGTCTACAGAAACAGCCTAGACCTTAATACTAGCAAACCGAGTAATAAAACACAGATAAGATTGTGCATATCATTTGTAATAATGGTAGTCACAAACAAAATATCTTATACATGACATAAGTGTTTACTTAAGGTTGAAGTTGAGGTACAAATGATGATATACCAATGGTAAATTAGAATCACAGATACAGATTTACAGATACAAATCAGTCTGCATTTATTTGTGCAATGTGTTTTATGAGTTACATAACTTGACATTAGTTTGTGAATATTAATGACACTGTTTTAATCCCATAATTGTTTCTGACACAGTTTATAATAAACATTTTGATTTTGCCCCTCGTACATAAATAAACAAGTTCATACTTTGCTGTATTTTTTGAGTAACCAGATTTGTTTTAGCAGGTTAAGTGATGAATCACCAAGCATTGTGATTCCTCAAAACAGAATACATCATTTTTTTGGAGAGAGAGCAGAGACTTATTGAAAAAAAAAAAGACAGGGATCATTCTGTTTGCAGGCCACAGGACAGAGGAGTAAACATGCGCATAAAATCCTTCCATAGATAGATGACAAAATTACAGTAAAGGGGCAGTACTGTAAGTAAGATTTTAATGCCCTATAGCACAAACTGACCATAATATATCTGCAGTAGGTTGATAGGGTTGATGATCAATACTATTGACTTAACAATCACTTAGCCGGTGTGGATATTCCTGGCTTTCAAAACTCCCTTTCTGTTTACAGTAACATATCTACTTTAAAAAATGTTCCCTTGGCCCTCATTTTTTCAAACCCATATTTGAATTGAACAGTGCAGGAAGTTATGAGCAAATAACCACTGGTGCAAAACATTTTAGCTGAAATCTCTGTTTGATCTCTTCTTCAAGTAGTTACCTTACCAAAAGCTATTACAGGATCAAAATCTTTATATAATACATGTAATCAGAGTTACAACAGCTTACAGACTTTCTGCAAAACATGCCGACTCAAAGCCATAATAGATTTATAGACAGTTATGATAAGGGTCATGGTTTTGATGGTGTGTGTTTGAGTGGGTATGTCTTTATAATTTTGAGGCATGCAGATCAGGTCCTTGGGGATAGAGCTTTCCTGCTTGGAAGTCTTGGCCAAAGTGTGAACTGAATTCAGGATAGCCAGTTTTAGAACACCTCATTAGAATCCTTATCTGGTCATTATCAAGCCCCTGCTCTGATGTAAGAGGGTTTGCTGTAGTTGGGTTTACTTTTCTGCTATTGTGACCTCATCTGGGATGTGCTTGGCATTTTTGTTGTCTAAGGAAAATAACTGACCCCCTGGCTGATGTCAGAATGAAAATTCTGCCAGGTAAGGTGATGTGTATTCAGATAAAACATCATCTTATGAATTTTTGTAAGCAGTGAAAAGATGTCTTCAGACAGAACACAAGGCAAAATTTCTGTGACTGCAAAGGCATCCATGCTTATTCCAGGGTTTTCTGAGTGTACACCGACGGGAGGACAAAGAAGAGAGACTGGAGGAAAATAACAGAAAGAAATGGAATTTCTGGCGAGTTTTGAGATCAGTCAGAGACTGAGCTCCCACACGAAGACACACACAGGCACAGGCACAATCCCATAGGCGATGGCATAAATTGTTGGCTAGCTTACAGCTAATGTATGTACAGTCAGTACATTTGGCTGTTATGGGTGAATAAACACAAAGTGCAGTTGTACAAACACAGACTGAAAATTTGTTTAGCTTTCTGTCTGAACACACCTTAAAAGTAGTGTTTCAGAAGCTCACCCGAGGACTGCAAAGTCTCATTGTTGCAATTTCTCTAATTTGTCAGTTGAATTCTTTCATAGATCATGTAATTCTCCATAAAAATATAGTCAAAGCCAGTAGACTTGAGATACAAAGAGAAGAAGATGTTTTCATTGGAAAGAGAATCTTTGCCGGGTCTTTATCTGTAGAAATGAGCACCTGAGGTTTTGGGTCTTGAATTTACAGTAAGTGCCACTGACTTGAATTTTGAGTGCCACTGGGTGCCATTTAAGGCAGGGAATGGAAATTATAAATATTTTGTGTCTGCATTTGATTACCTGCATGTGAAGTATCAAAAGGACCTTGTCAAGAATGCGCAGAGAGCAACTCTGATGAGGCCTGAAAATTGAAATAGAATTTATTCTGTTAGAATTTGCATTGGTTTTCTTCTACACATTTGTCAGTAAAAGCATTTCCAAGCACATCATTAACACAGTAATCAGTTTTGATAACTCAAAACAAGACAGGTAAGAAACCTATTGAATGCAAAAGTACAGTGTTTTAATTGCCCACTTGCAGCACAAATATGATGTGCAGTATGGGCATGAAACACAAGGATGTGGTATGGCTAAATAAATACAATCCAAGCTAAAGCTTGTAGCGTATACATGTCACTAGAAAGAGGGAGCTAAAAGGATGTTAGCAGCATACATGACCACATTACATCACACATTACCTCATGACAACCTGTGGACAAATAAAACACCTATATGCACTTGAATTAATGCCAGCATTAAGCAAATAATGAATATAGTGTGGAAAACATAACATATCGTGACATATCTCTTCATGAGATCATGGCACCAGCCCTGTTAACAACATGTTTTTAAAATACCATGCCATATAATCACCTATATCAAACCCTACCATGTTAACTCTCACAAAATATGTAACACAACATTGAAACAGCATAAATAGACAAGTGGGATTTTGTCTTTTGGCTTGTAGCCAAAGCTCATGAATCATAAGCAGGACCTAGGATTTAAAAATTAGACCACAGCAAAAAAATATATAAAAATATGAGATGCAGCCAACTAAGAGTCATTTTTGGACTCAAATCATGTATGTACTTTCACTCTTGTGGTTTGTTAGTGCTCTCTGCCTTAGCTTGACATTAGGTCAGTCTCTTTTAGTGTTAAGCAACTGTGTTATAGGCTGTTAGAAGGGAGAAGGCAGGAGGGAGGGAGAGGTTGGAATCTTCAGTATTTGCTATCATGGCCACACCTGAAGGGAAGTGATGACCCGGCTGTGTGTGTGTATGTGTGTTAGGGAGATAAAAAAGATAGCGAAAGAGTACCCATGGCAGGCATATTTACGGCTGCTGTACTGTATACTGCACTGTGTCTGTATGTTATTTTATTAACAGTATTACAGGAAAGGGGCTTGGACGAGTTTTCTTACCCAGAGAGAGTGAAGGAGAAGGGTTTTGATTGAGTGCCCGCTGAGGTCCCATCAGATGTGGCTTAAAGGAATAAAGGATTCATTTGAAGGAGGGTAAGAAAGATTACATACAGTCCTCACATCTATCCAAATCCCTCCCAAATCCCTCTACATCACACTTATCAAGCCATGTGCAGTGTGGTATACTAACTCTCATTGCTCTTATCACAAGGCTACCATGTATCATAGTTGTCTAGTGGAGGTGTAACTTATTCCACAATACACTTAGGATCATGCACACAAGTCTGAGTGGGTTACCCGGCACACCCACTGCACCTGTTTCTGAAAATGCCAAACTTTAATCATCATGGTTCTTTAAACAAATGCCAAGACTGGTCATCCAGGCATTGCAGTGTTTCATCATGAGGCAGTAGAGTAGCACTAACCCATGTTTAAAAAACAAACTCTTCCTAACCTGTTTTGAATTCATACAGCATTCACAAGGAACAATTGTCAAACTGTACACACGCATTGGTAAGAACTGTAAAAACCCTTAGGCACAGCCTTAAGCATGTGTTTTTCTGTCTTGAGGGCACTTCAGTTAGGCAGATAGTGTCCAGTCCAAGTGCCTCACACCAATGCACATCAGTACTGCACATCATGTTGGCCATCAAGCTTCATACAGGGTGCAGCAAACAGTTTGATGCAGTACTCACATTTCAGTTATCAGATAGTAACATTTTACAATCCTTACACTATAATAAAGAGATAAATATGTACAAATTTGGCTTGTAATGTCAGTGATGATATCAAATACCTGTGAGGGAGAAATGTGTACCCAGCTCATGTGTTTTCCTATTTAACCCCTGTGTGTTTCTTACACTTAATAGCTTATTTTCATGGTAAAAATAATGTAGCTGATTTGGTGGTTTCAGATCAGAGGAAGTGAGACTATTTGGCTATGCTTCTTGCTGTGCACTTTTGAGCCCTTTTCATCTGCTCACCCACACTCATTAATGGTCTCATTAATACCATTTAGTCCACATTACACCATGGTAATCAGGCCAAAGAAAAATAAAATACAAGTGTTCCATCTCCAGGAGAAGATTTCTAAAGGTCTCTAATGAGATACAGTTTGATGTGGCAGCATTGTATGATAGGGACAGGCAGCTGATAAATCTGCTGAGAAAATTTTACCTGTGATTTTACAACGCTTTTTCAAAACCATTGTGTTGTGACTAAAAGGTAGACCCACAAAGATTGATTGACCGCTGGCTATACAGATGGCAGTGGGGGCTGAAAGGTGTAGAAACCACAACGATACGTTGAAGAGTCGGCCTTTCTGTGTTACAGCTGTATTTCCTGGAACCACTGAAATGATTTTATGTGCTGTATAAGATAATACTTTATCTGAAATCCAGTTGAAGACACATTTATAAGGCTTGAACAAGAGCTCTCTAGCAGCTTCACAGTCAATTCAAAGGAACTATATTACTTATGTGCAGTACAAGTCAAATCTAATCTCTCTATCGAAATCTTTGAATTGAAATTACACTCTAAATGATCTTAACACAGTGAATGTCAAGTAAGAAAGCTATGAATTACCAACATTATAATATAATGTTGGTAATTTTGAAATACTGAAATAGTATTAGAACCTGTAAGAAAAAAATGAAGAAAATCTCCTTCTTTTCAAGAACACACTTTGTTTTACCACTGTGGCAGAGTACCTTGAGTGTAATTTAGACCTAAAAACATATAAATAAATAAAACGAAGGCAACAATGGCAATCATTTTTCTTAAATGTGTGAACTTTTTTTCTTATTTTTATATCCTTGTAAACTCAAATAAATTGTGTTTTATGTTGCAGCCCTGATTAAAATGTACATCTTCTTGTTGTGACATTGTGACCAAAATATTCAATGAGTTATTTGATGTAAATAATGCATTTAACTGGTTGAGATCAGACACAAAGTTCAGTATATCACAGTCACCACTCAAAATTTTTAACTGATTATCAGTTCAGTTCAAACTCAGTGACACATTGAAGGATTAAAAAAAAAAACAACTGTCAAACATACTGTTGCCATGGCAAGCAAAAAGCATAATAGAGTGAGCCGCACTTATACAATGGCTCCTTTGCTGTTTTAACCCACATGAGTATTGTTGCCTCTTCCAATCAATGTCTCCTACCTCTCAAGGTTGTTGTATCATTGCAGATTTGTGCTGCCCATCCTATTCCTTTTCAACAGTCTGTGCAGTATTTATGTATTATTCACTCAGTTCTTTGAATGAGTCCATGTAATGTTCACCCTCCAAGGCTAATCTACTCCTTGCTCTCTATCAAGCATTATTTGGCAACACATTTTGCAATTCACATGACCAAATTGTGTTAAGAGGGATTTACCACAGGGATGATAAACTACTGACCAGTGATGAAAATCAGTCACTGACATAATCCTTCTAATTCTACGCTTTGCAAGAGGTGTGTACAGAGGTTGTGTTTTGACAACCATGGAGATAGACAGGCAATCTGTGAGAAAAGAAGCGAGAGGAAAAACTCACCTTACCATGTAACCCAATAGAGCTTGGTAAGGAATGTGTCTCTGCTGAAATAAAAAAAAAAGAATAAATAAATAAGCTCCTCATGAGTAATAATCCAGACAGTGGGGGTTTGAATTGAAATATCAAGCGGGTGGAATGGAGGAATATCTTTGCTTGGGTTAGGCTGCATAAAAGGAGAAGAAACACCTATGTGCCATGGTCAAAATAAGGAAATCATTAGAGATGATGTTACTGAGCATGGGCAAGGCTGGGTGCATTTTTTTAAAGGTCTGTAAAATTTACTGTTGTTTGAAAGGTCACTGTCTGGTGCTGGCAAGCAGCTGGGAGTTGTAAACGACCCTTCTTATCAAATGTTAATGCTGGCAGACCTCACGTCACACACGCCGGCAGCGGGAATGTCTTTGAGGTCCTGCAGGTTCCATGGAAACAAGTCATTTCATTTACATGCGGAAATGCGACCGGCTAATTGCTTTTCGTGGAACATCAAATAGCAGGATGGCTTTTTGTGGTGGAGGCCAAATGGAGAGCTCATAGGAGGGAAGGAAATGTAAGACCACCCTAGGGGTCTGTTGAATCAGTCTGTTTTTGTCACCATATGTGTCACCAGTTTTGTGGGCTGTGGACTCAAGGCCAGAGGCAGGGGGAAGAATATTTTGTGCTCCCTTGTTGTTCAGAGCAAGCACAAAGAGAAAGTTCACAAACCAAACTCCTCACCTCTTCATAAAAAGGGTTCATTAATGGAGAAAATGTGGATGAATATAGCCAAGGAATTAAGGAATTAACTAATGGTTGATTAAAACCATTATTAATATATGTGTGTATATATATATATATATATATATATATATATATATATATATATAATGCAATAGTGAATCCTCTATTTAGGTGGATTATTGCTTTTTTAGTATTACCTGTTTGTTTGATGTTTTTTTTTAATTCCCTGCATGTACAACTAATTAGCTTGGATTTACAGATATATCGGAATGAGCAATTTCCTTTCAGTGTGTGTGTATGGTCATAGGAATTAAAAACACAAAATATAATCTGCTGTCATCAGATGATCTTTTTATTCAATCAGCTACTACTGCCTGCAGGCAAAATTAGGATGTGTTGCCACACTGACAATAAATTCAGCCAATGTGAATATTGATGTACGGCATGTCTCTGTTGTAAACATTATCACGTAGATAGGCCCCATTATGATGTGTTTTAGAATGCCTCTGGACCTCAAGGAAGATGGCACTTACTGGCTGTTTACCGTCTCAAGGCAGATAACATGATGTGACGGAAGCAGAGAAATTGATTTAATCTTCGACTGCGTGGCAATGAATGTTAATTTTCCTAGAAGATGTAATCTTTGCCATGAATGGTTTGTTATAGACTTTAGTGTAAACCCTTCTGTTGGAGGGAATATGGCTGTTATCATTTCCCTTTTGTCCCAGCTGAATGGGAGATCAAATGATTTGTGATTATAGTGATATGGTGTTATTTTCAATCCAAAAATGCCGGAACCAGGAAATGTAGACGGCAAATCTGCCAGAATTATTCATAAATCTAATGATATGCTCACCACTTGGCAATTTCAAGAGAGAAAATAAGACTTGCATATGAATCCCCCTTTGTCCTTGAGAGCTATTAATAAGAGTAAATTCACATTAATGGGGACAGAGAGAAAACGAGAAACAAAACAAATATGTGGCTAACACACTGAGGGTCCTCGGTTTTTGTATTTACGAGTGCCCCGGAGACACAAAGCATACTAATCACCCAGGCGAGGCCTGAACTTGTGTCTGGAAAAAGTAACAGTGTCAGTGGTAATTACACATGTAGAGTGGGGCTTGTCCAAACACAATTGAGATGTAAAACAAGGGGAGAAGTCCACCAGTTTCTTCTCCTCCCCCCTTGATGCACTGTTGTGTTGTGCAATGCAGTAGCCCCCCCACTCTTACACTCAGTCTCTCTCTCTCTCTCTCCCTCACTTTCTCTATCCTCCTTCTCTCCCCTTCTTTCTCTAGACAAGACTGCACCAGCCCCATCAGTCTGAGAGGACAAAAAGTCACCAGTAAAAGAGATATCTCATTTAAGACTGCCCCCTGCTGTATAGAAACAGAAAGGACAGCTCACGGAAGAAAGCAGAAATTGAAGCTGAGCCACATAGCTCACCCGCTCCATCCAAACACAAACTTATTCATGAAACTTCATGAATACAAACATTACATGATTTTAAAATCCTCACCGTTCTACATGAAAAATACAGGCCCTCTAAGCGCAGTGCATGTTAAGCTGTTAAATCTGTCAATACACTTCACAAAATATACATTGTTAGTCATGAGCAGTTTATGGATTGATGGTTTAAAAATTACATTCATATCTCTTTAACTGGCTTGAGCACATGGACTTAGCACATCAGTGCTAGACTTTAGCCTTTGAAATATTTGTAAAGAGAAGGTTACATCATCCATGGTGTGTAGCCGACAGAGAGAGGGATAGAGAGGGAATATCGCACAAATGTGTGAGAGAAAAAGACAGAAAGAAGTAACTAAACCATTAAGGCAGACAAATATGGATTTTCTGTCAGAGCTTCATTGTAATTGTACAGACTTAGAAGACCTCCTCTGTGGATAGGATGTAAATGAGCCTCAGGAAACCCTGTTTGTAGAATTATCACTATGTTAGAGCCCTGAAAGCCCCGCATTCACGCTGCCTCCTTAACAACCTTTACAGGACAACTGATAAAATAAGACGAGGTAAGAGTGGAGGGAGAGACGGAGCTTGAGAGTAAAGAGGAAGAAAAAACAAGTAAATTTGCTGGCACAACATGCTGAAATTGGTGCTCTTCTCTCTATCCCCTCCCACCACCACTCCACCTTATTGCTATTTTCACCTCCATCCCAATCCAAGCCCTTCTTCCCCTCCACTCCCTCAATTGGTACTGTCCAGGAAAATAAACGATCTGCAAGTGCAGGCACAGCATGGTGCCAGAGTTAACTTAGCCAGAGTCGGAGAGATGTTTTAAATTGTATTCTCCAAAGGTCACGCTCCCCTTTCTCACAGTCTCTGTCACCTCAGCTTTGTGTTTGGAATCCTTGCCTATTGATCCAGGCTCCGACAAGCACATCCTCGACGGCAAGCTGCTCAAAACACAGCGTGCTGGTGTGGGGAGGCTCCCACACTGTGCCCAGATCACAAAGCGTTTGATAACCAAAGGGAGGGTGAGAGGGCCCAGAGATAGGAGGGCTGGATGGCGGAGAAAGAGGGATGAAATGGGGTGGGATGACAGAGAGGAAATGGGGAAGTGGGCATTATCTTCAGTATGAACTACAAATCGTTCACAGACAGACAGAGTAGCTTCCCCTGGATGTGTGAATCTCTCTTTTGAGCTTTGCGAGTCCAAATGCTGTATCCTCCCCTTCCCTCCCCTTTCTCCCATGTTAAACCAAGGCCAAATCACAAGCCCCCAAGTGTAATTTCTTAACAATGCTTCTGGCCGCCTGGTTTGATGGCTCAATGTTCCCTGTATGACATGTACTGCCTCAAAGGGAGGCCTGCGCTTTTATTCTGCTCAAACTTGATACCAAAGCTGTTCAAACACCAAGCCTTTTCTTCTAAATACAGAATAAAGAGTGTGTCTGTGTGTGTACGTGTGTGTGTGAGAGAGAGAGAGAGGGAGAGGTAAAACGATGAGTGGGCTCAAAATATATTGTATTAAAGCAACATTGTGTACGGTAAAGTCACTTTTTTTCTCTTTTCTTTCCTTTCTTCCTCACTGTTATCTTTTTCTCTTTTTTCATGCTTACTGTTTTGCTTTCTTTCTGTTTTGCTGTCAGTCTTGTTTTTTCTTTCCCTCCCTCTCATATGCCCCTTACACGACCCTTTGAAGGTGCGCCATGGCTGAGAATGAATTACATTTTCACTTAGCGTGACAAATTAAAAGATCTCTTAAAGCAAGCAAATGTCATCTTTATTTGGCGGGGCCTATCAATAAAGTTGCTATCGATCCGCGTCTCTTTATCCTCAACTCTAGTCCTGCGTATGGGGGACATTAATCACATTGGCCAGGATTTGTGTGGTCACTGTGGATCTTTACTAACAGCCGCTTGGGATACAAACAGGCTGAGCAGTTGTTGAATTAGTGCCTTTGAGTTGCTTGCCTGACTGAAGACTCCTGTCCACTTGTGTGTGAATTAACAATTGATTGCCGCCTTGTGTCGAACTCGTAGACAGTGAGTGCTAAAGGATGGAATTCCTCGGTGTGTAGAAACGAAAACATCTGTTATCACAAATGGATGTTTGATTACTAAAAGAAACATAGTTTTCTTTAAAAAATAAAATAAAATAAAAAGAGCATTTGAGCATGAACATTTTCATTCAGGTCACACTGAGAGCAACAACATGCTTTTTAATGGGATATTCGATTAACCGACTTACAAGGCTCCGACACAATATCCTCCCACGCTCATCTCTTTCATGAGCGTCTGCTACCAGAAGCAGGATAATGAACTACCTGAACAACAATAGAGCTGAACATTTAGCCTCGTTGTCATGACGAATCACTGTAAAGGCAGCTCCACACAACGGTCACATCTAGGCTCAGATATCAAGCTCTTTCTATATTATACATGTTGACAACTTTCTCTCTTTTTTGGACACTCAAGGTCAGTTCAAGGTATATTTTTGTCATATTGAAAATATGACATATTAAAATTCAAGACCACTACATTAAATATAATTCAGATTGATAATAACCTGGTAAATATCAAATTACAATTACATTTTGCCTTCATAATTCAATACTTACAGTAGCAGTTATTCCAAAATGTATTCTTTTACTGTATAGTCATTTTCCTATGATCTGGTTTTCACCGTGTTGGTTGGATGTTGATCCTCAACACACTGCAGCAAAATCCGGCAACCAACACAATTCTGCAGATTTCAGTTTGGTTTCTTGGAGGTGAACCTAGCTCTGAAGGCTGGTAGAATAAAATCATACCCACAAGCATTAAAAACTGCTCTCTAATGCCATCAAGTGGTAATATGATATACAACCTCCCTTGCCTGCTCACCACAATGAGTATGACTGAACACACTTTCATCCATTCATTTGAATTCTCTGTTAAATCATTTTTAGGGTCGTTGGATCTAGGGCCAAGTCTTGTATCAGTTTTGGCAGAGGGTTGTTAGACTAACTGTACAGGCCCAGTATATTAAAGAGCAAACAGTTACTCACATTCGTTCTCTACAGCTACACTTGGATGTCTTCAGAATGGAGTTCAGGATGGAAGAATGTGAAAAATCTTCTCATTATCAGTATTTTTTTCTATAACCATTGACTGCTGTCTGGAATCATACTTTAATACCCTCATAAGAACTGTGTAATCCATTTTAATTATTTTAACCAATCTTCTTGACAAATGGATATGAGATCATAGCTTTCAACCTAAATTCACTTTGTCATTTTGTTTAATCAAAAGTGATGGGGATTTTCAGATTAGATAACACTGAGACTTTTTTTTCTTTCCAATTTTATCCAATGAAGAAACTGCTCTGTGGTCTTACACATAATATTAAAGATTTACCTCTACAGGTATTTATTATTTTGACTTTGTCTTTGTAGTTCCATCATTTGCTACAACTTGTTTTAATCCAGAGTGTTTCAAAAGTAGGAATAAAATTGAATAATGGCCTTTGATCCTTAGTCATGCAGGAGTCTAATCTATATAAGCTTCATAAGCCAATCATGTGGAATCATGAGTTAAGTCATGCTCCTTTTTCTTATTGTTTATATAGAAAATCCTTTAAGTCACAGTGAACCAGCATGAAGGATGATCCCTGTGCTGGCTGAGGAAAGTGACTTGTGTACAAAAGGACAAAGCACCATTATTCGCATATTACCATATCTAACTAATTTAAAGATAATCCCTGTACTGTACTGCACCTAAAAATCACAGAAATATACTGTATATTTTTTCATTGGCAAAAGCTGCACATCCAGATAGCTCATAACCTTCACCATTGCAGTTTTCCTTCTAAAATCGCACAGTGGGCAGTGAGATAATCACTCCTGTAATGAGTCCCCAAATTAGGAGGGGAACTGCATGCCAGATTAGAGTGGAGCACAGAGCCAACAAAGGGCTCTGGGAGAGGGGAAGTAAAGTTGATGGAGGAGAGGCAGTGGAGGAATATAGATAGAAAAGTCAGAGTGAGGAAGAGGGAAAGAGCTGGCGGATGGTTTTATTCCTTAATTACTCCCCTTGTTAACCCCTCTCAGCAACTCTACGCCTGGTTCGTGTGCAGGTCAGCACTACAAAGTGTCTGGATGAAGAGGCCATGGACAGTTTAATCCCACTTCTCTGTGTATATCTGGCTCTGCAATAGATTCTTTCCCCCCGTCACTTTCTCCTCCGGCTCTCTCTTCCCAAGGTAAAAAAAAACTTTGCCGCACAACCGTACACAACCCTCCATTTTTTGAAGATAATGATCATAAGAGAAAGACTACAGGTTATTTGAATAGCGTTTGCCATCAAAAGTCCCCATTCTCCTCTGCATAGCTAATGCATTTCATGCTTTTAAATATTGTAGACATAGCGGAGTACACATATTATAAAGTCACTCTGTGACTCAGACTATTATTTGCACTTTTTGATAGCTGAAAATGAAGCAAATGCTCCTACACAACTGCATGTAAAGCAGCAGTGATGCAGTAAAGTTGTGAGACTTCCTTTGATGTCTGTATATTGTTGTCAATATTTTGTCTGTCCTTAAATACTGTGCAAAGTATGTTCCCACAGCATGAGGCTGACTCAACAACCCTACTGTGTTACTTCTCACTGTCATTGGAATGAAAAATGTGCTCAGTTCAGAAGCACACTGTATTGCATTCATTTCATGCCGAAATCCAAGCGGAAAGCTCCCAAAAAATGTTCTGCTGCAACAACAGTTCAGTACACTGTGTCCGAGGCTTTTCTGATGGAGGGTGTGATCAGAGATAAAAGTGTCGTTATCAATAAGATAGCATGATAAGCTGTACACACACTCACACACACACCGGTCTTCCCACGTTGAAGGACATGGTCTTTAAACACATCTAGCGGAAAGGAGATAACATGTTCTGCAGTATTTACACTGCTGTGAATGAGACTCAGGTCAAAAGGTGTACTCATTGTAAATATGCAGTAATATAATGATTGCAGTTAGTCTTTACATTGCCTGTATCGTGCCAGATTTCACAGCGGTTGTTTGTTAGATTTTACATTGTTATTTTTTTCTTACCCATGCAAGAATAAGCCTCTCTACAGCTGCTGCTTCAAGTGAGTTATGGATATCTATGTGTCTTTTTGAAAAAAAATGTATTATCAATCAGATGAACAAAACTAAAGAGAATGCATGTTGAGATAAAATTGTTTTGACAAATAAGATATGTGATAAATAGCAAAGTGTACTAAATAAACTATGATGTGGTGAGGCCAGAAGTCAAAAGCTGTTTACCACAACATCTGATGATTGTCATGCACAGTGTCAGCTCCATACAGTATGTACATGCCGGCAGGGTTCAGAGGTTCATTGGTTGTTCTACTTGACATTAGAATGGGCAGGCTGTGTGATCTGAGGGACCTTAAATATGGTGTAATGGAAGGTACCAGACATGTCAGCATCTCCAGCAAAGCTGCTCTCTTAGGATTTAACCTTTTCACCATTTAAAGCAATTCACATCCAGACACCATACTCACCTTCACTGATGAGATAGGTCAAAAGCAAAATAACACGACTCAGATCAGAACAATAGTGATGTACAGAAGGGCATCAGACAATTTTTCAAACTTTAAAGTGGATGTAATAAAGCAGCAACCGATTAGGCCAAATTTAAGGATGTCCACATATTGAAGGTACCACTGAAATATACTGTTGAGACTGAAAATCTGAACTGAAGACAGTACTACTACTATACTATTACTATAGCTCTATATATCTAGTACCCATTTTAAAAAAACTATAGTCACATAAAAAGGATATATACTAAGGTATGTTTACCTTTAGTTTGCATACTTAATATTCAAAAGCAGTTGAATTAAAGCTGAACTTGTATTTGTAAATCAAAAAGATATATTAAATAAATGATATATTAAAATGCTGTTTTCATCTATTTATGCACCAAAAGCATATTTGTAAGTTCATCAGAAGCAGTGACCTGTACTACCCTAACACTATCAGTATAAGTGTAAGTGTTAATGCAACCCTAACACTATCAGTATATCCTTCAAGCACATCAATATTTTACTGTCAGCATATTCTTAAAGGCCCCCTCCACTCAAAAATGTGTTTTCCTTGTTGTTACCAGACTGAGATATTTGACCTTCGGTATGGGGAATGACGTATATGCAGAGTTTGACCCCAAGCTATTTTCAAAATAGTCTCCTGAAGGGTGAAAGTTTCTTTGTGCTCGCCTTAAATCTGAGTTTAAGGCATGTACATATGAGCATGATTTGTGACATCATAACTAATTGTGGTCCAGTTTGCAACTTACACAAATGGAAGTTTGAAGCATCCTCTGTGCACACGCTGACAATGGACTTTTTTTAAAATGACGGACACATCTCGTGTCAAGCAGTTCAACTAGTGAAACTAAAAATATTTGCATATTCATAGATGATGATTTTTTTTAATGATGGAGTAGATCTAAGAATTTTCAACTAGTTACTTTTTTGCAGAAAACTTATATCAAACATAAATTATTATTCCAAGCAGAGAATAACATGTCTCAATATGTATTAACAAATCACAGTTTTCTTAAAGAAATGTAGATATTCTCAACGTTTGTTTAATTCACTCAACATTGCATAGTTCATAAACTTACCTAATGTTGTGGGTGAGATTCAGAAATTTGGAGAAGAAGAAATGCTAGATGTGACAGATGTGCCATACTTTATGGGTTTACGCATAAAAATTCAGTATAATATTATGAAACAGTCCAACTTTTATGTCTTTTCTGCAAAGGCTCATACTTTACAGTTCAGTTCCAAATATTTGAGTCTGGTCTGGACACTTGCCAATAAACCAAAGTGTGTGTGTGTGTGTGTGTGTGTGTGTGTGTGTGTGTGTGTGTGTGTGTACGTGTGTGTGGGTTTGTGTGTGTGGGGTGAGTGGGGGATGTCTTCAGATCAGCACTTATTTTTTCCACTCCCAGTTCCAGTTGTTGTTTTGAAGCTCAACCAAATTCATTCTTCTTCCTCTGTAACAGCTTGTCACCAATTCCGAACAGTCTTTGATAAGCAGAAGAGTAAGTTGATTCAACTACTGAAGCACTGACTAAACAAACAGCTTTACAACAAATAAATTCATTTCAGATCAACAGTGAAAATGCTACCAACACAGGGTTGATCGGTTGATGTGGTACCATTTTCAACCCATAGTCAACGGCCACCTACACTACATATCACAGCCAGTAGGAGGAACCATATGCTTTCTCTCCAAACTTCCTGACCTAGTTTCAACTCTGAGCGTCTAGGACATTTTGTTCTAGTCTCATCCATCCTTCCCCATTTTCTCACATGAAGTCAACCGTTTTAAGTAGCTTAAAGGCCAACCACTCAGGCAACTGAGGCCAGAGAAAAAGAACATATTTTACATTCATGGTGCCAAGCTTGTGAAAGGAATGTGCTCTTCCATGTAAACAGTGGATCTGTGTCCACAGTTACTCAGGAATTAAAAGTTGAACATTTAGTGAAGTTGAGAGAACTCCAACTCATGTCCAGCAAGCAAAGCTATGAGTTGAAGTTGCAATGTGTTGCCCTCATTGGCCTCTTAGTTGTGTAACATAAATCAAATGTTTTCCTGTCAACTCTTTCATTTAAACCTGATTCTATATCATTTTCTATACTTACAGGACTTGGAGCCCTTCAATTTTCCAGCTTACATCTATGTCTGCTATATTATTGTGCATGTGTGTACATGTGTAGAAAAATCAAACTGCCAGTGAAAACACACATGTGCTAGTGGTGCACTCAGAAAGAAAAACCAGAAAGAATATGTTGTTGTGTGCAGGGACACACACACACACGCCACACTATTTTTTGTTGAAACATTCATTGAGGAAGCACATGTATGTCTCACCATGGGTTAGGAAGCAGATACACTTTCACTGTATTGTCATGGTGCAGATCAGCGCAGTGAAAGAAAATGGAGTGAAAGTTTTTGTAAAAGTTCAGGACTAAGAGGATTATGTTATGTAAAAGTGTTTTGTTGTGTGTTTGTGCGCGTAGGTATCTTTATCAGAGCTGCTGATCAAACAGTGATAACTAGCAGGGTCATGTGGGTGTATACGTGAAGAGGAGCAGCTGTGATGCGCGTGTGTTTTGATACTGTCACTAAGCGAGACATTTAGATGTACCCTGCTGGCCTGTACATGCAAGTGAAGCATCACAGTGTTCAGTTATTCCATCTTCCCACACTGCCTATTAAAATATTCATGGTTGTTGTGCGTGAGTGTGTGTGGGTGTGTGTGTGTGTGTGTGTCTGTTTTCTGCACATTCTCTCCAAAAACTATGGAAAAAACATGCTTGAAACAATATCTAAAGCAGATTGCTTACAGGAAAATTATTGATCTTGACTTACACACACTTATATAAAGGAACATATTGTCCAATTAGTTCAATATATTTTGATTTTATATTCATGTTCCAGTGAAGAGCTGAAGTGTGATCCTCATTCTAAAAACCTTGGTTTTGAACCAAAATCCAAGGAAATTACCTGAATCTATTGCTTTCAAGCAGTTGCAGACCATGTTTAATTCCACAACAGTAAATAGTCATGAAGACAAAGATTTTGGCAGATTCTTATATGGCAAAATGTCTTCTACATGGAGATATTTAAGCTTAGAAAATCTCAGGCAGTATGTCTGTGCAGCACCAAGAGTGCCGCTATGATACCAACCCACAAACAGCTGTCGGCAGACATATCCCACAGCTGAACAAAATGTACAGAACAGCCACCACTAAACCCATGAAAGGCTTTGCCAGTCAGCCAAAACAGCAGTCTTTGTTCACTGTATCACTAATCTTCCGCAAACCGTTAGCATGAAGCACATTGTGCTTACCACCCTTGTGGTGACAATGCAGATTAGAGACATACAGGGAAATGAGCTGCAGGATGAAATGTTGTGAAATTAACTAGTCTGTATTAACAAAACCAAATGACAAACCACATTTAGACAGGGAAGTCAATGTTTGTTTGTTTTTTTTTGTTTATTTGTTTTTTTTGTCTATAACCCTGTGGTAAATCAAAAATACAATTACACAAAATAATAAACTGAGGTTACAGCACAGTTGTCTCAGATCACCTAGAGTCCCATTACTGAAGGTGCGTGTCTCGCTCACAGAAAACATGGCACTAGCACATTCGTAATCGACCTTTCTGCGGCTGTTCTGCAAAGTGAAAGCAGTCGTATTCAGAACATGATGTCCTTGGTTGGTTTTTATAAAAGGAAGTGGCTGAATGCCACCTACACACACAGACACACGCACAGAAGCCTTCATGTACAGAAGGACATTGTTGACAATAGAATGCCGTGTATCTGTTGACAGTGAAAAGAACCTAAGCTGAAAAGATTTTTCTATTGAAAATGTCTCATAGTTTATAAAGTTTTTATATTTTATACTGGTTATATCAATAGACTTCCTCTGATAAGTCATAAAATCTATCCTGAAAATGTTTCACAAGTTTTCTTTTTAAAAAAGTAAATCTCCATTAGAGAGGTAGTGAAAGGATAAATAAATGGAAGAGTCTATGTCAGATACTTTGTCATCATGTGACATTTGACTGTGAAACAACCTTGGAATGTGAAGTGTGTAGTCACGTAAAATTTCAAAATATGAAGAATATATATGTGACTGCGCTGTGACTTAAAGATTTGTTTTTTTATGTAGAATCACAAATTTTGAAGATTTGAAGTTACTGAGGTCACTGGAAGATGGAAGGGAAGTTACATTGAATGTATAACTCATGGTTTGTTATATGATGCAGAGATTGTATTAAGAAGCTAAAGGATAAACAGTATTATACAAATGTCTATGCATTTGTTTGTATGTACTCTGTGCACTTGCTTGGTTTGCGATGTTGTGTTTGAGAACAGTCTCAAGGTTGTTTATATTGTGTTTTTTCACACTCTGGGCTGCAGCATTGCTAACTTGACCTTAAATCACCCGACCCCAATAGAGAGAGTGAAGTGTTGTGCCAATTGCTGCATCATCATGCAGCCACAGTCCCTTGAAAAGCTTAAGCACAATGGGAAAAACAGCAACTTCAGCCTGCCACTCAAAGAAATAAATCCGGCTACCTCTTTGCCATTTTTTTTTATTGTCAACTTGAATGCTCCCAATTTAAGTTGAGGAGGGTGTGAAACTGCATTCTGAGTTGAGAGCTCACCTTTCACCACCTTTCTCTAACAAGCTACATATTTTATATCATTTGGTGGACAGCTGAGATTTGATTTGAAATAATTTGTTCCCAACAATGGCGAACCTGCTTCTAAGAAGAAATCATCCTGCTTCCAAAATCAGACAATTAAGGGCAAGATCTTCAGTCAGACTTTTGGGTTGGGGATTAGGTGGAATGCTCAATACATAAATAGTCTGCCACACCACTATCAGCAGGTCAGCTTGGCTCCTTTTGTAGCCTAACCATTCACAACAGCCTCTTATTTGCACTCAATTGCACACACACTTGCACAGGGTGTATATACGCTGTATAAATCAACAACAAATTGAGGGAATTGAGTGAAACCATTATGATCCTCCAGGATGTTACACTGATAAGCACCCATCCAGATGTGAAGTAACACACTGGTTTATATTAAACATTTGCATCAGTGATGCTGTGATTTAGACGGTGTCTGTTTTACTTGTGTGATCAGCTTGTGTAAATCAGAGATCTGTGTGTGGCACGTGAAGGACACAGAGGAAACCGAAATCTTTGGCACATGCTCACAAGCTGCACAAGTCGGTTTAATACTGAAAATTAAGGGGAACAAATAGGCTTTCTTTCACATTCTAGAGAAATCTGATGATGTGACTGGCAAACAACAAAAAGTTCAGTGGGAGTACTTTTGATGTTTCATACATCAGGGGGATTCTTCGATTTTACTGATTTGTAAACAACTTGAAGGCTTCTGCAAAGATGTGCACAAACTGATGCGAAACATGTGAGAACAGATGACTATTAAGTTTTATGAAGCAATGCTATACAATATTACAAGTAATGTGATATATACTGTATCTGCATTGCTAGACTAGCATAAAATTGCATTACTAATGTTAGTATGTGGAAAGAAAATTCCTCACAATCCCATTGTCCATCACTTGTACTCATCAACTTACTGACGACAGCAAAGTGTATGTATATAAACTTGTATACTCGTGTCTATATGAATTTTATGGTCTCAGGACTGAAACGGCATCAGTAAGTGATGTAAAGTGAGATCATTCACTCCACTCATTGGTTAGATAAATGTGTCTGGGGCAGAAGTGACATTCTCATTATTTACTAAGCAAGAACAACTGATCAGCAGGCTGCCTTGACAAACTGTGTTTATCTGTTGTATATCATATGAAGTCAGAACTGCAGTGTCCTCAGTTGCTCTGTGATGAAATTGTTCCCTCTATTGAAAACAAAAGAGTTAAATTGATGGTTTTAGAGTCAACAAAGTTTTCCCAGGACAGCCCAGCTCTGTTGTAATGTTTTACTGCCCTTACATAGATCTGGTTTGACCTAAAAAAAAAAAAAAAGAAAAGAAAAAACAAACAAACAAAAAAAAACAAGGTCACAGGGAAAGAAAGAGAGAGACAGAGAGATAGTAGAGGATAGGAGCAATTGTATAACTTTAGTGTATCATCTGCTTGAGTGCTAATCCCCAAAAACCTGTAATTAACCAAATCTAATAATGAATGTATTTTGAGGTATGTCCTTGGTGCAGGTATCTTGTTACCCCTGTTGCTTAGGCATAAAAAAGGAAATGAAATGGGGAAATTCAGTCCAATCAAAAAAATGTATTTCACTGATAATCAGTCCTGCTATCTGTTCCATTGTTGAAATGAGAACAGTTTTTTTATAAATAGAGCAAGTTTTGGCAGGTGGGAATAGTATGATCATTGCAATAACAAGACATTGAAGTTAATTGCCTGATGCATTGCACACTTGATTGCACTTAGCAGTAGTTAAACAGTGTCACATTTAGTTTCAAAACAGCTTAGAGAAATGTCCCATATGTTTAAATGTAATTATGTGTTCTGTGAAACTAAAAATAAGCCCACTCAAATGGGGTCACAATGACTAAAACCGCTTGTGGGGATAATAACGTACAGGCACTGCCAACTTCTTCATTCATCCCGGCATTTCCTCTGGCACTGTATATACTGTACTTTACATAAAAGACCTTGACTTGTATTGGCTCTTATGATAAATGGGGGCATTTTTTGCATTTGCTCGGGGTGTAGTCCCTAGTGGACTTTCACATTATAAAGTAGATGAATTTGTCATGAAAAGCCCTGCTTCCTGTGTTTGGCAATATGGCCAGCTCGTCTCCACCCATAGTTTCTTTAAGTGTTTCAGTCTTTATTTTTATTTTTCTTTTGCTTCTTGTACTCTGGATATCTACTCTATTGACATCATGCAGTCTCCCTATGTGCTTCCTTTCTCACTGCAATGTTTCTGTAATTTTCTTGCTGCAAGGTTTGCACATGTGTGTTTGACTCACTATAATCAGGTTGGTAATAATCCCTTCACGCCCCCCCCCCCCCCCCCCCCCCCCCCCCCATTTTATTGTGTATTGCTCCAGGGAGGAATGATACAGAAATAGTTCCAGTGAGAAGTAAGAGTCAGACAGAGAGAGAAGCTAGACTTCAGTGAGACAGTATGCTCAACTAAGAACACACACACACACACACACACACACACACACACGCACACACATGCACACACTTACACACACAATGACTGGTGAATCATCCCAGTTTTCTCTAGTGCCCAGATGCAAATCTACCCAAACAGTGGTGGCACGCAAGCAGCAGCCGTCTGGGCACCGTGCCAGTCCGCGAAAGGGAGACACAGTGTACTAGGGACAGACGAGGTCATGCTGTTTTCCTACTCAGCAGGTTTAATAGGCAGGAGTAAAAAAAAAAAAAAAGAAAAAAAAGAAGGTGCATGCGATCTGTGAAAAATGGAAACAATAAGAAGATGTAGAATCATAGCTCATGGCATGGAGTCAGGAGTTGAAGTCCCGTGCAGCTGTGGGTGCAACAAAGAAAGAGGAAGGAACATTAACTGTGTGTGTTGCAGTACAACCTGCTCTGTTATAAAAGTACTTACCTTTATCAACAAGTTTCACCAGTTCACCAAATTTAATAGCATTTTACATGTAAAAAAAAAAAAAAAGATCACATATTGCTGCAGGGAAGACAAACTGCTTAAAAGTAGCAAATTATGCAAGCCACAGGCACATTCAGCAAGAAGAAGCTCTTCATATCATGCAAAATACAAATCTGAGGGACTAAAGGTTTTAGAGGATAATATGATGACTAAAACAATAGAAATAGGTAAATTATGCACATACAGTAGACAGTGATGCACTTAGATACTCATTCACAGAGGTATGCATTTAAAATGTCTGCCTTTTTGTTCTATGTGTCACATTTGAGAGCTTGGATATGTTGGTCTTGTCCTCAGGTAACAGATGAACTGTCTGGGTGGGAGCCAGGATGCAATTAAAATGTCTACCTCTAGGGGGCTCACTGATACAAGATTCATTACTAAATGCACTGCAGGAGAGAACAACAGTGCATCCCATGAAGTCATACTAATCATTATCTAAAAAGTATAACTAGTAGACCAATAAGTAGTTTAAAAAGCCACAAGACAGGATTTAGCAAAATCCTTGCTTTTGTGATTCCTATGATTTGGAACGTAATACAATTCTACCCAGTAGATCTCCATTCAGGTAATGAGGGCTCAAGGCTGAAGGCTCTGCTGGTTTTTATTCTGACCACCTAATCAGGGACTGTTTTACACCTATAATATTATATGAATGCTGTCAATTATTGCTGCTGTTAGGACAGGGAACCCGCAGTGACTTTGGCTCAAGATTGAAGGATAAAGTGGAGCCGCGAACAAACATGTAACTGTTGCGCTCAATCTGATGAAAGGCCAGCTGAAGGTGTATCTGTTGACAGCTGTGGATGGTGTGAACATGCAGGAGCCTCACGCCTCTAGAGGGCCCACTAATACTACCTGTGCTACCTTGGATAGAGCTGTTGCATCAGTGGTTTAGAGTTGGACATCGTGCCTACCTTATGTAGGCCTACATATAATTCCTAGCTAATACAATGTGTTTACACAGTATATAAAGCAGAATCTCTCCTTTTAACTCACAACATGTGCTTGTATGAGGTAGACAAATATGTTTCACACCTGTGGCCAACAGCAGACAGCAGCATAAATGGCCCAGGTGCGAATGTCTGGAAGCGTATGAAAGTAAAGCAAGGTGTCACTGGCAGAAACATGCGTCCTGAATTGAGTTTTTTCTGGCTGTTCAAAGTTTGGAAAAACAGCTGTGGGCTTTTTGGTGACATGAATGTGGTGTTTAGAAAGGTGTGACATTTTAGTAACTTGTGTTTTCTGTAGAGCAGCCAGGCTGACTTGTGCCAGCATACCATTGCCATAGCCTCTCTTCCATATCCTGACAAGTGTAGTGCAAGCCAGATTACTGTTTCTGGTCTGTGTCTCAGACAGTCCTGTCAGAGTCATGCTGACCGTTAAACATTTGTTGTCCAGCATCTGGAAGACAGTGGTGTGGAGTTTTTTGAGGGGCAGGACAAAAGACTACAGGGAATGAATAAGCATTCACAAATATGAGTGTGTGCTTGCAGTTTGCCAGTACATGTGAAAGAGTTCTTACATTTTCCCTGTTTCTAGATTGATCAGTAATGTTACAGCTCATGTAACAGCTTGGTTAGTATCTTAACTTACCTCACCAGCCAGTCCTCAACAGAAAAGCTACAATATAAGTCGAAAATTAAGTCAGCACAAACAACTTTTAGTTACATTTGGGTGACAGACGGTTCAGATGACGTCGACATAAGATGACGAATTTCCATCATCGGAGGTGGGGGGTTGGATAAATGGCTAGATAGATAGATGGGCTTAGCTGCGGGAAACCACTGTTCGTGTTCCGTAGTCGTAGTATTTACTGTTGTCATGACAACAAAGGTTGCATAACTTAAAGGAAGTAGTAACTATAACCCACACCACATTTCAAGTGATCATTTCGACCCAAACCATGATATTTCCTTAACTCTTACCATGTGGTTTTTCTACCTACCTAACCTAAACAGACCTTAACCACAGTTTTGTCACACCATGATCTGTAACCATTTTGGAAAGCACCTATAGAGGCAGCATATCACAAAATGCTCCTATGGGTCGTTTGGGAGCGTGTGGTACAATCGACCTATGTGGTCGTTTAATTATGAGGATGTGGTGTATTACCAGCTGCCAGGAGCTCTTTAACTTGCACACAAACAAACACTTCTTGGCCGTGATTTTACAGCTCTCGTATAAAGCTGCTTTTTTTGTGTGGGGGGGGGGGCGGTAATCTTATCCAATCACTTTTAATTTGTTGGGCTTTTACTGTTCCCATAGGAGACTCCTCTCCTTGGCAGACAAATAAGCCCCTTCTTGGAGTTCGATGGTGCCAAACTGCTTGAGGGAAGCAATTTTAGTTCAAGCTGAAGAGAGTACTATGAGGCTAAACCCTTTTCCCGAAAACAAGTGTACACTGAAGACCTGGGAGGTGTGTACTGTAAATTGACTCTGGAAAATCCCCATTGATTCAGTTTCAGTTTAGTATTATACTTGCGATGTCATGTGATTAGTACCACATTTGCTGACATCATACACCCTTCCAGTTACCGTAACTGGACGTAATTCATCCTTATAAGATTTTGGAGGCTGAGAAGTGGCTACCTTGTTTGAACAGGATTAACCACAGAGTTGTTTACAGAGATGTTTTTCTAATCCTAACCCAGTACCTACAAAGGTTATATAGTAAAACCTCTAAAGCAGCATAGTTCTTGATATGTGCAGAGTTTTTAACAACCAGCCCATGATGTATCAAAATAAGTCACATAGACCACACACGCATAGATTATTACAATTTATCTGCTTGATTTCTTTGTGTACTTATGTCTTCTTTTAAAAATCCAGCTCAATAGTTAGTGGTTAGTGTATGCTCTTTTTACATGATTCCAAATAAATGACACTCAGGTGTACTGGAGACTCTAAACTGCCCAAAATATGAAAGTGTGCAAGATTGTTTATATGAGTTCTATGATAGATTGGTGATGTCTGGTGATGGTGAATGCCCCTGCTCTCTACAAGTTTATGCTGTCCTTGAACAACCTTGAAAAAGTATTCACTGGTTAAAGCAAATAAAGACATCAGATGAATACCACTTTTGTATTTTTTAATTAGTTATTGATGTCAAATCAGAGAGTTGCTCCCATAATCCATTTAATCTGTTTACTGATGTACATGTCAACAGATTTAAGTTGCTTCCATGTGCTCTTTTTCAATGTATTTTATCACTTGTTCACCTCCAGACTCCTTTTGCAGGAGTTGTTTGTCATCACAGGAAGCACAGCCACCCTTAGGTTGGGCCCTTGGGCTAGGGTCGTTTTGCCACTGTTCATGATTGCTCACACAGATAGGGGAAGTTTGCGGTCACAAAAGTTAGCTCAGTGTGTCAAAGCTGTACATCACATCAACAGGGCGTGATGGGAAACACGTCTGAAGATGTCACCTCACTGTCACATGATCCACTTCTTCATTTTGCCGGGGTATAAAAGGCGAAGGAGTTATTCTTGTGCTCATAACGTGCTTGTGCTGCAACTGAACAACAGGTTGAGTATGCATGTAGGGGAACTCTGTCAGTCATTCTGAAGGCTTTGTACAAAGACTGCACTCAGGATAAAAACTGTAATTTGTATTAAAGAAATCTGTATATTTTTGTTTTACACATTGTTCAAACTGTAAAATGATGATAATATGTTTTGTTTTTTGTTTTCAGATGACATTTATTACATAACTAATAATGTTTTCAGAAGAAATAAGGTAACATTTGCTATGATGTTTGTTTCTTACGGTAGTTTATTCTTGAGGTCCTGAGAAACCGCAGTCGATTGACCTTGTTAGTTATATGTTATATTGTTTTTACATTGAAAATTTAAAGTCAGAAGTCAAGCCACATGTTTTTGTCCTGTTTGTTTCCTGGAAAGAAAAAAATGTAATTTCGTTAGAGTTGGCAGCTGCATGAGATGGAAATCATATGTTACTGTGTATATGTTTGTGTGGGTGTGGATATCTACTTCTATATCTATGATTATGTGAATGTATCTCTGCGTTTGTGTATACTGCAAGTGTGCTGCCTGTGTGCCACTAAAACTGTGTGTGTTTCATGCATGTGTGTATAGGTTTATGTGTTTCAATATTGTACGTATGTTTCTATACCCACTAGTAATGGCGCAGCAGGACGGCTTCAAAGTGTGAATAAAAAAAGATATTAACTTCTTGACTCCAACCAAAGGCACAAGTCCCAAAGCAAAGTCCTCAGATCAAAACTTTTCTCCTTTTGATTTTTTTTTCTCTCCCTGTAGATTGCAGGAAGTGTAGGATCTCTCCCATTTACCATTTTATCACCAAACAGCACTGAATCCCCAAGAGCCCAATTTAGACTCCTGCATAAAGAAACCTTAGTTGTCTTCTGTTGTATAACTTTGCTGCTTTTGTGCCAAAAACCACTGGGGAAGTGGAAAGGGTATAATTTGTCAGGCAGTGAGGCAGTTCAAAAAACACACTTCATGTTCCATATAACAGTGAACTATAAAACAGCACAGACCTGACATAAAAAGGTTTGCTTATGATATAAAGGATTATGAGCAGTGAGGCAGCTCTTTCATTTACTACATGAATGCTGGCAATATCTAAGCTGATTTGGCTGATATCTTGCACTGTCTTAATGAGAAAATGTATTAAAACATATTCTGACACTGTTTCAAATGGCTGAAATTAAGTTATCAGGCACCGCTGAAGATTTCTTTTATTGTTGTTATTTAGTTCATGTTAAAGATAATCCTCCAAAGAACACACGTGTACTCTCTACAAAGGGCAGATATCTGCTTGCTCAGTGCAGTACACTGGAGCATTGTGCTACAGCAGAGTTAGTGCAGTAGACATAGAAAGTAAAGCATTTGCTAGTGGGTCATGTTGCTCACAGACATTAGTAAATAGAAAGCCATCTGCATGTGTTCTATGTAATTTTACATAACCTCATCTTAGCTCCTCCATTCTGCTGCCATACCTGTGAAGTCAGACTGAAATGTCATCACCTCAGGATTACGACTGCCTGAGCTGGGCGTCGGCTCACTCAGCTCTGTCCCGCTGTGATCTCAGGTGGGATGAAGCACAACACACAAAAACAGGCACAGTCAAGGTCACACACAGAATGCACATACAGTAGGACATAAACAGACATGAGTAAATAAGAGCTTAAGCTATTAAGAATGATAGATTTAAAAATATTAAGAGGGAAAATAAGTTGGATCAGTGGGAGCTTTGTAATAACCAACAGTGGTATACACATTTTCATTCCAAAATATGTTCAAAATTGGAAAAGTTGTTTAATACTGATGTTTTTAAGTAACCTAACATTGCCCAAAAACTTGGAAAAGAAGGCAAGACTCTTAATTTAGTCTTTACTTTGATTTCTTTCATAGATTACAATAAATATGCTTTATTGGTAGTTAATTAAACATGTATCTAAAAAGTCTGATTGTGTAAGCTATGTACAATTGTTTTTTTATTTTATTTTCATTTGAAAATTTATATGATGCATTTTTGATCTGGTTTACATTGATTTGTGGTGCTGTGTAAGTTCATGCAAGCTGGATATATCTGCATGCAGTACAAAAAACCTTCACTATATACACACACAGAAATGTGGAGCTGAGTGTGCATACCCAAGCTCGCATGGAATCTGCAACTCCAACATGTGCACTTCGCACACAAACAAACCATGTGCTCACCTGCAGCTGTACTGGTCTTGACTGGCTGGAACTGTCATAGCAGCGGCTGTGTTGTCGCTCTCCAGGGAGACTCTATTAATTGGTCATTTGTTTTTTCACCTGTCTGGGGACGTTATGTAACTTCGGCAAACTGGCAACAAGGTCACAACATCTCACGCGGGCGCAAACATCAGTCCCTAATCTACCTGCTGTTAGCAAGACAGGCATGCTGATGAGGTTATGAAACAGTTTCTTTGAGGTGTTTGTGGTTCATTTCCGAAAGTGTAATTATGTGTTTAAGTGCTAACATTATAACATAATACAACCAGATGAGTGTGCATGCATCTCTTTTCATGTGTGTACAGTAGCTGTACATTTGTATGCATTTATGTTTTATATGCAGTACTCGGACAGTGATCACTGACATATGCAGTGCACAAAGGCAATAACAAGTGCATAAACTGTGTCATAAAAACAATGTAAATATGTTTTGCACTCTCCTGGTGAGGAAGTCTGAACAGAATGGCTTGGAAGGTGGTAAGAGGCAGACTCAGAATTGTTAAATGAGTAAAAAAAAAAGTGTCAAAACAAAAGTCTCAAAAATAGAAATGAATACAAACAAATCAAATTTCACTGAACAGGCTTAACTCAGGATAACTTAAATTAAAGCATGATCACATACACACAACTACACTCTCACATGTCTGCTCTCCTAAACCAGCATATCTCTCCTTAAACAGGTCTTCTTCTTCCAGTCTACTAGGCAGAACCACATTTCTTGCAGGGGTGTTCTTTCCCTTTACACCAACAACTGGCATATGACAATGCTACTTGTATAAATCTACATTGTTTACACAAAACATGTCCACAGCATATTCCTCATCACAAGCCAAAAACAGTACAAATTACTAATAATAACTAAGTAGCCATACTTGGTCTAAAGCAGGAAGTCATTGGGTGACTTCCCATTTGTGTCCTGGAAAGCATGGTGAATGTAGTAAGAAACGCAAGCTAATCGGTAACTCTAGAAACTCAGAAATTCAATTAATAAACAATAACTGAACTTGTCTGTCTCGATTAAACCATAAATGCAGGTGTAAATGTAACACAATACTAAACACAAACAACTCCTGATGATATGTGAAAGCAATGCTAAGTTTTGGCTAAAACAACGACTGTAATGGGAACAAAAGGTTAGGTCTCACCTATTTTTTCACAAGCCTCAAAACTTCTTTACAAAAGTAGCTGAAAAGAAGCCTGTGTAAAATCGCAGGCCTTCCATAGTCGATCAGATTAATCAGTAGGTCAGTTCTCCGGAAAGTGAACAAGGTCAACTTGCTTTGGCTTACTGCCAATAGCCTATATCTCTCCGCAACATATTGGTTTCATATGGAGCTGCAGTTCAGGGTTTGTGTTCCAGTTGGCATACAGTACAGTGAGTGGGAGAGGGAATTTTTCCAAAACATTTGGTTCACTGTGTTTACCTAATGCACTTATATGTTAAATATCATTAATAGGTCATGTCTGACTTTGAGGAGGAGCCACTAGTAAACCTGACATACTTGCTAAAGAGCTGCATCAGTGTTGTTATAACAAGATCATTTGCCATAACCTCCATAGTACATCTGCTCTCTGTGATTTCCAGTGCATTTATTTAACCCAATTCACTTTAAAAAGAAATAAGACATAACAAAAACAATCCCTCTGCATTTGCTGACTGGGATCTCAGCACACTGTTGTGCAATGAATCCAGTGCTGTACTTTCCCACACCCACAGATCTGTTGCAACATTGTTGCCTACTTGAAAGTGACAATGCAACTTACATCATATCTCATGACTAAAACAGACCCAGAAATACAGAAAAAAACATGAACCATGGTAAGAAAAGAAAAACAACTTGTTTCTCTCAACTCATAATCTGTTTTTACTTTTTAAAATTGTATCAGTATTATATTATTTAGTGGTATTGTCCTGCTTGGTCACATTTAAAGTATTTTGAAATTTAATGCAATTAGTGTATTTCTGATTCAAGTTCTTAGGCGTGTTTTGATTTGTGAAATGTTCTGTTCAGATAAAATTTAGACCACTGACTCTGCATGCGTGTCTCAGCATGCCTGTTCCATGTGGACTGGCCCATGCCTCTGTGCACGTGAAAAACCCAGCACATAATGCTTCAATGCCTTTTGCCCCTTCTGCCCTTTTCTATTCTCAAGGCCTCATTGTCCGAGTAATTGAAATGTAGTGATATGTTGCAGAGGCTTCTATACCGTTGAATAGATGTGGTGGATGAACTGTCCTTATTTGCCATTTAAACTAATTAATCATTCTGTGGCAGGTTTTTGTGTCATATTGTAAATTCTAATTCAAAAGCTTTGCCACCCTGCATGTTTTTAGCTTTAATATTGAAATTGATCTCATATCAGCTCAGAACATCAACAATAAGTACACAATCAGCATCCCATCAGCTTTAATGTCTTTGTTCTTCCCTCCTCTTCCTTTCCTCTCACACTAATCTTTGAAATACACCCCAACTCCCCTCTCACTCCACTTCTGTCCCCTTCCACTAAGCACTTGTTTTGCAAATGTCCCACTATGGGAGGTAGTGGGAGGAGGCTGTGAGTTGTAGCCAGTCATAAAGCATTGTGAATGGATGAGCAGCTTGTACCAGACACATACAGGGTTGTTAGCTGTCTGGATGCCAGGACTTAATCCATGCACTGGTAGGAGTTAATAAGGGTTTAGAGGCGGGAGACTGTCTATTTAGGCAGAGCTTGAATGTCCTGGTAAGGTTGATGTGGCATTCAGGAATGTCCTTCAGCGGGGAGACACGTGTGTCCACAACTATATGGGTATGCTCATGTGCCCCATACAGCACAGCAAACTATGCTCAAAGGTAAATACACACAGTGTGTATTCATACCATGGCCTCAGCAAATATTCCTCTCAGTTTGTCTAGCAGGTGTCTTTTAAAATTGTGCATGTAGATGCCTAAACAGTTTAACCACAATTTTGCACAATTCAACATCAAAGTATATCAACAACATAGCAATAGTTATATATAATTTCTGCCTCTATGGGTCTCTATGGGTCTCTCAATCAAAATAATAACAAAAAACAGAGTTTGACGACGCTATAAAGTAATGTGGGATCATGAGAGTTATTGTCTTCATTGTTAGACAACCAGCTTCTCTGGGCTAGGATTAGTTCAGTGTTCATTGTTCAAGAGGTTTTTACCAGGAGTAGAGGTCTCCTCTTCTCCAAAACAAACAAATCCAGTGATTAAAATACGTGAAAATGCTGAATAAACCAGTTTCATGTAAAAATCAGTGTTTCTCTGATGCTGTATGGTGGACAGAAGAGAAGTCCGTTAAGAGCTATGTGTGATCCAAGCAGCTGCTAACATTTGCTCAGCTTGTTTCTCTGACAACTTAAGATCCAGATGTCCAATAACTAAAATCCTTCATTCGGTTAAAAGATATACTTAAAAGATCTAAAACGTTTATGTGGCTTAAAACTGAATGAAAGTCAATTTATGACATTTTCTTGTGGACAACCGCAATATTGATGTACTATCTTGTGTGCATATACTCTTGGTAGAGGGGCCATTGACAGGCGATAAAACGGATCGTTACATTGATTAAAATTATAAATTTCTCTGGGTTTGAAAATTGTTGAAAACATCTGAGATAATATAAGTAGACAACTCAACAAAATAAACAGATGGGTGACAAATTAAAGGAAAAATTGGGACACATCTGAATCTTGATCCCTATAGTGAGGGGATCTGGTGGGTCTGTTGTGCTTTGGGGGGCATTTTGCTGGTTTGGGTCCACTTGTCCACTCAGAGGGAAGGGTCACTGCAAATCAATACAAAGTTGTTCTGAGTCATCACCTTTATCCTATGATGAAACATTTCTATCCTGATGGGAGTGATCTCTTCCAAAATGACAATGCCCCAATTCATAGGGCACGAGAGGTCACTGAATGGTTTGATGATGAATCATATGCTATGACCTTCACCGTCACCAGATCTCAGTCCAATTGAAGACCAGTTGGAAATTTCTAAGACAAATGTCTTAGACAGCACTGTCCACCACCATCATCAAAACACCAAATGAAGGAATATCTTTTTGAAGAATGGTGGTCATCCCTCCAGTACAGTTCAGAGACCTGTAGAAACAATGCTAAGGCTGAGGAACACTATTCTTCAAAAAGATATTCCCTCATTTGGTGTTCAGTTTAAGAGCAATGCATGAGGTTTCCAAATATAGATAATCATAGAATGGAATACTGTTGGTTTCCTATTGGGGCACCTCATCATGCATCATCACTTCTCTATAATGCAGCTCCAACCCATGTCATGCCTCCGTCCTGACAAAGCACCTCACAGAGAGGTGAGAAAAGATTGGTGTAGTTTTCCATATTCCTGCCCTCATGAAAGTGCCGTGCCAGTACAGCTCTGGCGGGTGTAACCATCCTGCCCCGGGTATCCGATCACCCATCCCTGCGGGCAGGAAGTCAGATGATGTCTCTGCCAGTACGCCAGCGTCAGCAGGAAAAGGCTTGGACATAGCACTGGAAACAACTCCTTTCCATAGTCCATAGTCATATTGTGTGCACGGCTGTATGCACGGACACAAAACTGGCTATACCCACACAGATGCATACTGAACACACACACACCCACATATGCACACACGCACACAGCAGCATGGTGCTACTAATCTGGTCAGCAGGAATAAGGCTTACTGTATGTGCTCAGCTCTCCAGGAGCTGGCTGGGAAATGTGATGCGTCACACACAGTGAGAAACCATTGCATATGCTTCGAGTTGAAGGCTGCTTGCCTGTGAACACTTACTAAAAGGCACAAAATATAATTTGAACTACTTTATAGTGAGTTTATATGCCCCTGTTCAAAATCCCAGTGGATAGCTTTATGATATTGAATTCCAAGAAGGTTTTTTTTTATTTACAACAGTGCTTGCTGCTGGTTATATTCTATGGTTATTCCATTGCCTAGCTGCATTTACTTAATCTCTTTCACATTTTGTTTTAGTGTTGGTAATGTGTGAGTTTTAGCCTATTTTATCTATTATTCAGCTATGACTGCCAAGTCACGAAAGTAACCACGTCATGTAAGTTTGATTGTGCCAGTTGTGTCCCCAAGTAATTCAGTGTGTGTGCAGTAGCTGCCTGATATTTGTAACGCTATCAATAAATCTGGCCCAGTCCAGGAAGTGAGAGGGCAGGGTTCACTTGTTGTTTCCTGTTACAAAGAACATTTGTTTCTTTTGTATAGAGTTCAGTGGCTTTAGAACAGTATTAAATTACATATTTTTATGTGATTATTAAAAACATTACAGTATTTCCTTTAACGCGTGTCACTTAAAATATAGTTTTGTTCAAAGCACAGTGTGTAATATATCCACACACAGTGATCTTTGTGATGTGTTCATTATCTCATTATTATAAATACATGCAAGATATGTGTGGAGAATATAGTAACATCAACATCATATATTATTAATATACTGTAATTATTGGCAGAATTGGATGTTTGCTTTCCCTATAAAGGTCCTGTAGTTCTCCTAACCAGCCACTACTGGTGCTGTCCAGAGACAGACTGAGACATTATATATATATATATATATATATATATATATATAGTGCATGGGTTTTGACACCTTAATCATAAGTCAATGTTACCAATGTTACCTTCTCTGGCTGCACTGTTGAAATCACAGTTACATGAAAGATGATGTCATATCAAATTAAAGAAGTCTCTCAAAGGGCATATTCAAATTCAAATTTCTCAGAAAATTAAGCATGTAGATGAATCCTCATTGACAGTAATGACTTTCACAGTTATTGCACATTTCATATTGCATAATGTTCATCATCATCATTATAATAGGTCACTTTCTGTTTATCATTTTGTTCCTGTGAGCTCTAAATGTATCAAATTGCAAAAAAGGCGTAACAAAAGGCAAAAAAACAACACTTCCACCCCACTATTTTGGTTGGATATTATTAACAGGCACAGCTTTGCTTCCCTGGAAGTGAGCGATTAATCAAACCAGAAATGGTTGCCACAGGAAACAAGCCTCACCCCCCCAGTAGAGCTCATCATCAGCTCCTTTTGGCTGAATTTATACTCATTAGTCTTGATCTGCTGATTGCTGCACCCCCAAAATTGGCACCGGCCCACTCCTCGCATCTAAGGTTCTGCACTCGAGCCAGCCATATTTCCAAAGAAGAACAAAACAGAGCACTGTATCATCGATGACCTAGACACGTCAGACGAGTCCAAACAATAGCCGCAGCAACACTAGAACAGTCACGTTCATACTCGAAGAGCAAGTCAGTCCTTACAAGGAAATCCTCAGACTTGTATGTGTGTGTGCGCACGTGTGTGTGTGTGTGTGTGTGTGTGTGTGTGTTTGCATCGCTGAACTCACTGACCCATCAGTATAAGGTTCTGGATGGTTGCTGAACATGACGTCCTGCTCACACACTGAAGAGCCAGAGAACATTGGTACACTTACTTTACGTGCACACAATAACTTGAATAACTACATACACTCATACTATATTGAGAAATGCATACACTCGTCCAAGCAGTCACTTACATGTGTCTAGCTGCACGGCACCTTTATTTAATGTTGACACCCAGACCTTGGCCCAGATAGTTTGGCATAGAACCAAAGGTGCAGGAGAGGATTTAAGGTCAGTGTGCTTAGCAGTGAGTAACTTTAATTTTAGATAATGCATGTTTTATGAGCTTCGAATCAAAGCAGACTAAAAAGATGTATTTCAAACGGTCCAGAATGGTTTTTTTTCTTTTTTTTTTAAAGTAGATTCTTTTACTTTTTATAGTGCTGTAGGGATAGTATCATGCAAACTATGCCAAGTGACCTCCATGCTGCAGCAACCATCACCTAACTTAACTTTATAATACAGTATATACTGTTTATTTAAGCATGACCACTGGAGGCTGCATAACTCAAAGCTTCCTGCTCTCATTAACCTTACCTAAACTCTCACCATGTCTCCCACAGTGTGTGTGTGTCTGTTAATATATTGTAATGTGCACAAGTGAACACCACACTACATAACTTCTGTTGAATTGTGTCCATTGCATTTCTTGCAAATTTGACACTTAGGAAGTTTTTTGTTGCCAAAGTGTCTCCACACTAATTACTATTGCTGCAGGACTGAACATTTAGTATAAACTATTTAATCCAGCATCCCAGGCACGCACAAGTACACCATTTAACTGACTTGATTAAACATTAACTTTGGCAACCCTCCCATTGAACACATAAAGACTTTTCTCATCTAGCATAAGTAAGACTTCTGATAGTTCTTCTGCAGAAGTTATGCGACGCTGGGCTTGAGTCTGGGACTTCAGTTTGTTCCAAAGACATTCTGTTTCTTTTTGCTTCCCTCTGTATGTGAAGTGGCTGTGTGGGTGTTTTTCACAGCCCTGTGCCTGGTTCCCTGCCAGTGACCGTACTTTGAACCAGCAGCAGCTGGGGCGTGAGCACAGCCAAAGATAGATGGCTAGCTGGAGCATAGAGGCAGAGACCTGTCTCTCACCCCTCACCCCACCCTCTCTGCCTTCCTCTCTTCCTCTTCCCACGTCACCAAGCTTACTGAACCAAAACTCTACCAAAAAGAAAAAAAAAAAAACTGTCATCGTTCCAGCAGGTTTTGCACACTCAGATGAACAGACCAGTGATGCTGCCCTGCCAAGCCCTTTTTCTCTTGACCTAATTTTTTTTTAAACAACCGTCTCAGTGGTTAATAAGTAACCATTCGTCAAAATGTGCCAATCATACGCTTCAGAATTTCCTTTGAACTCTACTCCAAAACATCCATGCTGTGTTTTTTCTTTGGAGGAGTAATTCACATTGGATTGACGATGTATCCCAGACACTAACTCAGCTTATGGGCACGCTATTATATTTCCATAGAGACGTTCTTTTCAGTCAGACAGGGTGGCTTCTGTATGTGATGTTGGTGTTGGATCTTCTTTTGTCCCACCTTCTTTTCTTCCTCTTCTTCTTCCCTCTGCTCTACCTCCCCTCTCTGTTTCTGTCCTTTTCTTCATTCATTTCTTCTTTACTGAGCTCTCGTGCTTCTTCTTGTCAGTGTCAGGGCTCACATGCATTACAATTCTCATTATCAAATTAGCTGTTTGCTAGGTATAAACATAAATAGTGGTGATAAAATACAAGATCCATATATAGTAAAGCAGACAGAAATTGCTAACAAAAGAACAAAACATCAGAAGTATTTTTATACTGTGTTATGTCATGTTTATGCCTGCTTTTCTTTTGTCAAACATGCAGTTGTTGTTGTTGCTCCCAGAATCATGTTCTAATAATAGCTTCCTCTTCTACCCTAAATAAAATGGTCACTAATAGACTACAGATTTCCTCTTTTCCCACTGCCTTACAGTGTTGCTCACTGCCTGTTTTGTGCTTTAAATCTTGCTGAGTCAGACAAAGGGAGGGAGGTTGCAGCTCCAGTATTTTTTAAGAGGAAGTGTGGGGAAGTATAGTGCTGTACACATTCTCTACTGTCTGTTTAGGATCTGGCTCTATGTTGAACTAATTATAGACAGGTAATGCTGAAAGAATAGAGGTCCCACCAGTGGATCAAAGAACTTTTGATCCAAGAGATAAAGGATGGAAGTAGTAGATTGCTTTGATATTCAAAAAAATGTATAGCTGGTACATACTGTACTGAGCCACAACCTCATGTTAGTATCTTCAATCATCATTATGCTTGTTATTCACGCACAAGACTGTGTTATAAGTGTATATGTCAAAGTAGATTTAAAATGCCAGATGTGATATCTTAAAATCTGGTTGAGTTTCATAACCCAATTTCCTCTTAGAGTCTATATGCTGCAAACGTAAAACTTCATAGCATGAGGCTTTCCACATCAAGCATAATTAATGGCACAAATTGGTGCCCTAGAAAATAATAGGTCACAAGGTGGTAGTTGAGGTCAGACATTCCAATTTCCTCAATCTGAACATCAGCATCATTAGTATGACTTTTTTTTTATCTTTGTAAAATGTCTTTTCATGCAGACTGTGTGTGTTTAGATGTGTAACCATTTACGTACATACATTACTGCATATAGATTTTTACTGTACATTTCACTGATAGCAACAAATCCTTTCAGGAGCCCCAGTTCCGTGTGAAATTGTATTGCCTAGTTGCTAGACACCAGTGAGTGACATTGATCCCAGGGAATCCATTTAGTGCATCTAGCACTCTCTGTCACATGGAATCAAATTTTACAGCTAATTCAAAGCTAAGATGAAATGTACTGTGTCTGCTTCTTTGTGTGTGTGAGTAAGGGTTTAATTCATATGAATTACATTTAATTTACCACTTGATCAGCTGTGACATTTTCTTTGAATGACTTCTGTTCAACCTCAAAGAAAATGAAATGCTTTAAAGTGAACTCTGGCCTACATGTGAGCTTATGAGGCTAACTTGAATAGACATGGTTGGAAGAGGTAAAATAATTGAAACCATATGGCTTCCAACCCCCTTATACAGTGTTCTTCCAACAAAAGCTAAATTTAGTACTCCATCTGTTGAGAAGGGTGTGAGTGTGACCCATCATACAGTAAGTACATGCACCCCTTCCTCTAAAATGAGGGACTCACCTCTGGTAACGCATGCAAGTTAATGTGTTTGTTTATGATTTGGAACGTCCCCACCTGTGCTGGGAAAGAAACAGCACTATTTATACAGTGAGGCCTCCATTCATGACTTTCTTAATGGGATTGGGACTGGTCCAGTTCTTGTTTTGGCTGCTAGCAACCATCTGTCAAAGGCCGGACATTGTACCTGCCAGGATGTCATGTCAAGCAGGAACTCTGCACCCTGGACAGGCTTCATGGAGAGACACTGGTCATCTTGTTAAATGAAGCCAAAAGGAAAGATTAGGAGCACTTGGAAACTCAAGCATTTTGTCATGTTTCACTGCTTCACAGGAAAGGAGTCAATAACTGAACAGGCAAGAATAAGCTCCCCCTATTTTTTTACATTTCATAAAAATGTTAATTCACTGATTGAAATCAATATATTGTATATAATATGCAATCTTAAATATACCCAATACTCAATAATTACATTAAGTTAGTCTCATGTTTGTGTGTCTATGTGTCTATATGTGCCCAAGATAGCTTTAACAAATCCTTTCATTCCATTTCTAGGCATGTGGGCTTACAAGATGTTGGGTCTGACCCACATTTTCAGTCATGGTTTGTCTCTTAAACACCCTGGCAGCCAGTGTAGGTGACCTGAATCCAAGCTGCTGACCTGGTGTTGCTTCTAACATGTTTGCGTGGTTAATCCTGGTGCCACAGCATCCAGCCTCTTTAGGCTGACTGTGCCTTTGTCACACTAGAGCACCAAAACGATCATGCTTAATGTCCTGTCATTTTCCTTTCCATATTAAAAAGTACTATATATCTGTCTACCGGTGAAATAATTGAAATTAGAGCCCCAGAATAGAAGCACTTGAATCTGAGAACTGGCTGACTCAGACAGTGGGGGGAAAAGTTGAGGTTGAGGCCAGAAAAGGGCCATATTGTTGAGGTGAGGTCATCGCTGGAAAAAGGAATTATGGGGGCCCAAGCCCTCTTCATACACTAATAATGGGTGCCTCTTCCCCTCCCTAAAGGAAAACAAACATCAACTGGGCTGTAGATGAGAATCATTGTAATGAGAATGAGAAAAATCTCTTTGTGCCAATATGATTTTGGCCTACAGTGGTCAGTCTTATTTTAATGTTTTCCATTATGAAGTTTAAAAATATAATCTATTTTTAATAGAAATATTTTTGTATGAATCAATAAATGAGGGCCTTTTGCATGTCAATTTAACATTAAAAGTAAACAAACATAAAGGAACATTTTGTGTTTTTTTTTTTTTTTTTTGCCTACAGTTGGGAACTCTAATTTATTTAGAGCCTAAAACCAAACATGGAGACAAATTCCTCTCAGGGGCAGTGCAGAAAAGTTGAAACAAACACTTTATCAACATCCACATGGTGTGTATAGGCTGGCTGACTTGCCTTTAACCCCCCACTGCACCTCCCATGACGATGAAATGGGTCATTTTGATGGTGAAGGGTGGAGTGGGAGGGTGAGTGTATGAATGAAACTCTTATACGGCTGTTTCTGCATCAACAGCATCATTGACAACGAGTAGTGTTGATTTTAACACCAAATATAGAAGTGGCACACGACGTAATGTGCTGGTTTTAGAATCTGCAGTGTGGGTTTGCCCCTGTGACGGCATGGTGGTATGACATCTTCAACAGCCAATCATTTTGTACAGATTCTTTTTTTTCCCCCCAACCCAATATGGCAGAATAGTGAAAGCAGGAAGGGCTGTGAAAATGATGATATCACTGTGTTACTGTGCAGTGTGTGAGTAGTTTTTACCAAAAGCGTCAATGATTAAAGGAGGACCTTCATCGCCATAGCAACCTGACATATTTCCGTCAAAATGAGTTGAAAAAAAAAACTGCTGATAGCAATGTGCCATTAAACAGACTAAATACAATACTCATACAAGATGTGACATTCTCAAAATAAATCAGCATAACACAAATAACATGAAATATCATTAGTGTTTGGGCTCTGTTAGTTGTTGTTCTACACAAACTTAAGCGCCATCCAGAAAGGTACACAATGTTCCTAAAGTTCTGTTTCACTTCCTCTTTTCACACCATTGTGTACGACCGTTATCTGTCGTCATAGCAACCATGTAACAATAATGCTACAAAGAACAAACTAAACAAAAATGGTGCAACAGAAGAAAATGTCAAAACTCTGCAGGTGTTGTCCACACAAAAAGCCTGACCTCTCAAATTAAACAGATGCATTTGATATTCAGAGTAACTTCATACACAGCTTGTTTGTGTCTCTTTAAGAAACAAAGGGCAGTTTGCACTTGACTTTTATAGGCCAGACAGCCCTTGCAGTTTTAAGAGTGGAACTGGGGAGGGGGGGGCAAGGAGGATTTTAGGTGGACAGGCTGTCTGGGTCTGGCTGTCTTCCTGATGGTGACTCAGAATAAGAAGGGGGTTTCCCAGTCTGCCATGCAGGCTATGTTGTTGTTTTTCCCTCTTTATGTTAATGACACTTTTCTTCATTCTTCAACCATTCCATCATTACCCTTTCTGCTTCTATTTTCCTCTCTCTGTTTCTCTCCCCTTCTGTTTTCCCCCTGTATTCTCTTAAGAAGTGGGAGCCAATAGGGGTCTATCCTTATAAGGCCTGGTAAGGGGTCTGGTGACAATAGGCCTGCTGTTGATATTCACCACTGTGCCCTCCCCTCTCCCAGAGAGCTAAACAGTAGGTGTTTCCCGACGTTCCTGCTGACATGCAGACACAGAGGAAAGTAAACAGGAAGGAGATAAAAAAAAAGGCTGCTGAGCTCCCAGGGTTGACATCATCTTCTGTTTTCCAACTCTTTTTCTGGTTAAACGGTTTGGAAATGTTACGTCTGTTACAGCAGTCTGGAGGAAGAGGCTTGTTAAACAAAAAGTTGTCTTGCTCAGCAGAACAGGCCTGTGATTTGAACCACAGAATGGTCTTTTCCTTGTTTGTAGCCTGCACCAAACATAGAGCCCGTGAGATTGGCATCAAAACCTCTTTCTCTCTGAGACAATGCAGGATATACTTACCTCACAGAAGACATCTTTTACTGTTTTAGAAAAGCAAATAGAAAGAAGATGTGTCTGAAAGTTCACATTATCCTCATCTTCCGCAAACTTTTCAACTCTTTCATTCTAGATTGGATGTTACCATTTTTTGTCCAGACTAGCAATCAAAAGCTTCAATCTTGGGATTTTCATTATTTTTTCCACAATATCAACTCCAGTCCCTGAATTATTTGTCAACATTTCTGAGTGAAGCTACATGTGTGAAAGGCATCTTCTCTCTCTCTCCTCTCTCTCTCTCTTATAAGTTTCATTCTACCTTCTTTGAGAAAGCAGAATCTCTTGACAAACTAAAGTGCTGTCACAGTGAAAACTTCTGTTTAGGTTGTGAGTGGTTTTACTTGTATCAACTTGACAATACTGAAAGAATTGTAAACAAAAAAAAGTCTTTTAAGGACAAAAAGTCTAAAACGATTGACAGATTGACTTGTTCATTACTATACCACAACAAGATTTCAGCTGTCAGAGTGACAGTGATGGCATGTGACCTCTACAAAGAGTTTCCGTGAGGTCGTCATGGTCTAACATGTGAAACCAGACTCACGTGCCTCCTTTGTAATGAATATTGCCAGGCATCCCAGATATCTAAGTGTACAAGATCCCATGGGAAATCCCTCAATTTCCCTTAATTATCTCTCATCTGTTCCCTGAAGGTAGCATCGTGTGTTAAAGTGGAGATGATGAAAGGAGGTCTTGATCTACTATAATAAATAGCAAAGCCACACAGAGGATTTGACCTTCTCACACAGAAGGGAATGACCTAGTTGTGGTGACAGCTGATGAAGGTAACCTTCAGTTTTAGGTATCCTCCACTTCTGAAGAGGAAAACAGGGATTGGTATTTTTTGGTGTTTGGTGGGCAATGGAGAATAGACAGCAACTTCTGCTAAACGTGCTGTTAAATAAAGGGAGCTACAGCAAAGGAAGAACAAATGAGAGGTACATGTTGGAGAAAGGACAGAAGACTTGAAGGACTGTTTTGAGGGAGTACATCATAAAATAGCCAATAACTTTGCCCTCACTAGTGCAAATGTAATTTTCATGAAATTTTGCGTTCATTTTGTAGTAGTGAGGCAGTGCTGACTAGACAGACATTACTGTGGACAAGACAATCAGAAAGAAATGTGAGTCAAACTCTTGATGTAGCAGAGGGAAAGTTTGAAAAAGGCCTAGAAAATACTAGAAAGGCTGAGAGCAAGGAAGACTGGGGGCTCAAGAGTATACCAGAAAAGCAAATAAACAGGACAAGTGGGGGAAAAAAGAGAGGGCGGGGTAAGAGTAGTGGAGTTGTGGGAGTGAGATAAGTGCAGGAATGAGCGCCCTGAGAGTTTAGTCTTAGGATGCATTACTGATATGATAAGAAGATGCTGCAGTTACATTTCACAGTAACAAAGGTGATTTCTTGGAGGTTGTGCTTCTCTTTCTGAGTCTCTCTCAGAAACAATGGTACCTCCTTACATTTGCATTGTAAACTCGCACCTCCTTGGGCACACACAGTTGCCATGGTGCTGTTGTTGTTGATACTGGTAACCAGGCTTGGAGGGAGAGAACAGCACAAGCTGTATGACTCAAACAGAGAGTGAGTGACATCCTTCCCTACATAATGTCGACAGTCAATAGAAATGATGAAATGATGTACTAGTCTTTATATTAGTGTTCACACACTATTTCTGCTGCTCCATCCAGCTATAGTATGGCTTCCATAGTGACAAGCACCTTGTGGTTGTCAAAAGGGAGATTTTGTGGTTTCTTCAAAGTATGACGCCTAACTACTTACTTACTGTCGGAATTCATTAATGCAATGAATAATCTTACCCAAGCCTAAGTGACCAAAATACTGACAAATACCAAATAATGCAACAGGCTTGAACAATACACTGCACCTAATTGCTCTAATAACAAAAGTAGTGAAGTAATTTGTGAAAAGTAGCCTTAACCATCACACAAGAACACACACTTATGAAAGACCAGAAACACATAACGCACTTGTCAGCCACCAATGTTGAACAGAGAAAATGGTGCCAGATGGCGCTGACAACATAGCACCAGCACTGGCAGAAACCAGCACTGAGAACACTTAAAACAAGACGTGACCAGGAAACAGTCTCTTAAACACATAGGTCAACTTGTCACACTATGTTACTGCTGCTGCAAAACTACATGTACAAGACTTTAGCTCATGCTGCTTGGCTCTGCCAGGATGTGTCCACTTTTCTTCCAGGAGTCTATTCTGACTCAGAACTAAGAACTAGTTGTAGTGTCGCCATGCATCATGTAGCGGTGAATCACGGACTCACGCTGTACAACAGTATGTCCACTTTATCTGTTACAAACACTGTCCCACTTCAAAGAAGCTCATTGGAGTGTTTGTAGGTGGAAGTCTGTCCATTCACAATGTAGGGCAATGTGCTAGCTTACATAAGCCGCCGTGTAGAAAAAAAATTCAGAGCTCACGTTGTCTGGTAAACCACGACTCAACACAAATGTTTCACTTCATCTTGTAAACCACAGAAGAAAACACTGCGATTGTTTTTCCCCCAATATTCACTTGTCATGACAGTTACATAACATCATGATTCTGGTACATATACTGTACATTTGCATTTGAATGTAATAGTTTATGTCAATCTTGTAATAGTCTTTCTACTTGATAAAATCTTGGCAGTCTGTGTTTCTGTCATACTTTGTACATTGGATTTAAAGTGTAAATCTTCAAATTGTGCATTAGTTACAAAATGGACTGCAGGTTTTTTAAGGTTAGGGGATATATCAATGTAAATAAAATAAGCAATTGAGTTGTGAGTATGACTGAGTGTGGAAGCAGACATGCACATGATCACCTTACTGACTGCAGGTCAGGCTTGTTACTTCTTTGCTTGTGCTGCTGTCATTTACCTAATTACCCATCCATCCATCCACTCTTCAAAACTAAAACGACTGAAACTACAACTTCATTTACAAACCCTGTGCTTTTCTCAAGGCAACCACTGTAATCCTGTTGTGTGTTTAGCACTAGACATTACCCCTCTGTGTTTACATTCCCATCTGTTTGCAGTCAGACACACCACACACAGGCAAAGAACTGTTCAAGGCTGTGCACTCTGACAAGAGTGTCAGTTGCATAACTAACGGAATGCCAATCAACATCCATAACATATTCATGCTCGTCTTATTAGAGCAGGTGTCTTCTGTTTGTTTAAGTAAAATGCCTTTCTGCCTCATTGGATGCCTGTGGAGGTTGTCTTTTCTCCTGCTGCTAATGGAATGCAACGTGACCTTTTATATAAGGTGATACATGAGAGAAGAAAACAGCATACAGTATAATCCCTGACTAATTCTTATCAGGACCATACACAGATTGATACCTGACAGCATGAAGGTCACCTGATAAAAAGAGAGATATATCCTTAATTATTTAACCTTTGGCCTCGAAGATAAATGTTATATAAATTGTTGTTTTCTCATATAGGGCCTACTTTTATGCAACTGCAGGTGAATTTGCACATGCAATTTACACACTGGAGCACAAACATGCAAACGCCAGTGCCCACACTGCTTTGAAAGAGTAACTTTGGACTGTATTCTGTTTGAGTTACGATATCTAAAGCTTCATGTTACTAATAGCTTTTGCATGTGGGTCATTCCCAGACCTTGTTATTACTGCTGTGTAGTAAAGCAATCCTGAAGACAGTAAATTTGCAGCCAGAATTTGCAAAGAGCAGAAGCGACTGTGTCTGGAGATAGAACTGGAAGTCAGTCATGATTAATTAACATTTTATGCTATTGCAGCACTAATTGGCTTGCTGATAAACATACTTTCCATGTAAGTTATGTTTCCAAAGCATGAATAAATAAGTCAGTTGAATAGCAATGTTTCGCAATTGTGTTGTGATTTGTAAATTGAAATAGAATATTGATGTAAACTGTTGCATTAAGCCTGTGATAACTGCACATCAGTGTTTGCAGTGTTTGCTTGCTGTGGTGTGTGTCTCTGTCCATGTGCAAATAAATATACTGTGTTTATGGGTGTGTAGATTTGTCCTTGTGTTTGTATACATGCATGCATGCGTGTTTGTGTGTGTGTGTGTGTGTGTGTGTGTGTGTGTGTGTGTGTGTGTGTGTGTGTGTGCAAGCTTTAAATAACATCTGTTTTTGAACCCATGTGATCAGTGTCATGTTAGAATTCATTGTATGTTTGTGAGTTACATAAGGCACAACATGTGCCCCATTAAGGTCTGACCTGGGATGAAAGCATGGCATTTTATCTAGTCATGCAAATCTGAAAAAAACATTCAGTGTGATCATACATAGCATGTAAAAGTATTTGTGTTCATGTCTATGCAAAGATGATATTGGAATGCTGAATATTTTCAAGCTGATACAGTTTCATGCTTTAATGTCATTCATAAACCGGGTCTGTGCTTGACATTGAGCAATTACTTTCCAGTCAGGCTGTTTATGAAAAGCTACTCTGAGTGTATATGTCTGAGTATAATGTGTAAGAACATCTGTTTTATTTTGAGTGGGTGTACTTCCTTACAGTCACCCACTAACCCAACTTTAGATATGATTCAAGCTCTTGGTCTAAAAATGAGTTCATTGCTCTTCCCGTTTGGTTATCAGCAGCCATCCTCCTATCTATAGAGCAGAGAGCAGTCCCAAGAGACCACTTGTAGTGATTCTCTGGTTAACTCCACTCTGCAAGTCTGCACTAACAAAAAAAAGAAGCAAAGTGAAATAGACCCCAGTTGCTGATGGCACAGACCCAAGAAAAAAAAAATCATCCTGTGTCATCCAGTGTTAACACATATCCCAGTGTTTAACTTCCTTTCCATCATCCACACCTAGTTACAGTGTTTGACACTAAACGTAAGTCATTCCTTGGGTGGGCTATTTTAGGACTAATGACTAAAACAGGGATGACTCCTCAATTCCTCCAGTTTCTCACATCTCTCTGAGTCTTTGTCGCTAGCTATGTTTGTGTGTCTCAGCTTGCGTTTATCTCCTGGGTAACGGTGGTAGAGGGAAACCCATAATCAACAGACAAAATCTGACTAAGAAATTCCTCCACTGCTCAAGAAAGCAAACCAGCAGTATCCCAGAATAGAAGTTATTGAGCCCCAAAGGCTTGGTTTTGCTCTCTGGTGTTACTGAAGCTCAAGAAACCGGTGGTGGGGGGGGAGCAAGCAGAAGTGTTGAGCTGTTTAATTTAATCGTGACAGTTGGACATGATTCATTCAAAATCTTTCTCCCAGGCTTTGAACAGAGGGAGAAATAAAAAAGAGAGGGAAGTGGGTCACGCCTTGGTCAGTTGTGGAAATCCAACTCAGCACAGATGTGTGACACCAGGAGTCCTGGCACAGCTTCTTTCAATACAAAAGCTGGACAAAGTTGATAAACACTCAGTGCCTGGTGGCTATTGTCCAAAGTGTGTCGGTGTGGCCTGTGCCGGTGGCCAGAACAGAGTAATTCCTTTTAGGCTGATTGAAACAAGCAGATGGATTATCTCTACTACTGTAATGAACCTATAAAACCTCGGCTCGCGCTGTGCTTTTTGATCAGGTGTCTGTTATGCAATAATCTATGCAAATGCAGTTGATTTATTTAATCTGTTATAACCCCAGAGTAGAGTTAAGACCAGGCTGATGTGTGCAGCTGTCTAAATAGCCAGTGAGGCCTTGAAACAGTCATGGAGGGCAGTCTCCCTCTGTGTGCCACTCCAGGGGAAGCTGCAAAGCTGCAGTGTGCATGGGAAAAAATACATGTAATAGTACGCACCACATAAATGTAGCACCAATTCTGCTTGTAGAAGCTTTAAAAAAATCCTCTGTGCAGCGGAGTAACCTCTTTTGTTATAATCTACTATTCAACTGCTTTTAGATATGTTCTGTATACCGAAATGAAGCAAAAACATGGTGGGCCACTGAGCTTCACTTTTGCTTTGCACTTTGTTTTTGAAGTTTTATTTATACTGCAAACAGCAACAGAAAACAATAATTAAAAGGCTTATTTAAGGTATTTTTATGAACAAAAAAAGGTGTGGATAGATCAGAGAAAGCTGGATTGTGTGTGTGTGTTACATGGTGTTCTTTAACATAGTGTTCAAAGACTGGCCAGATTGGTAAACATTTTGCAGTGTGCAATTTACTGGTGTCACAGTACATCATTTGGGGGTTTTGAAGGCCTTACATTTCAAACAATTAGCCTGTCACTGCTGTTTTGGCCACCAACACACAAAACACCAGTGAGGTTTAAAATTAACTTGTGGTATTTTACTAAATTACAGATCCCTGGCTTTCTTAAGAGAACATTAATCCTTGCTAGATCAACAGACCAAAGCCCTGGAGGAAGCGTTGGGTGAACTCCTCTGCAGAGCATTATGGGATTTCCCTCAGTGCTGGACCACCAGATGTTACATCAGAATGGAAGACATATGTCAACTGAGTTCTTTGTGGCAGGAAGAGTGGACACACAGGACAGTATATGTTGTTTTTAAAAGAATTTGTTTTGAAAAATATGACGCAAATATAACACGGTGTCCTGCTGCTTCATACGTATGAAAAGATCAGCAGAGGCGCAGTGGTGAGGTGTCTTCTTTCTTTCTTTATAGTGGTTGATTTTCTCTCCTCACTCTGATTCAGTGATTGAAAGTATATCATTGCACCCCTGAAACCCCCTGAAGGGAGAATAAGAGTGAGCACAGCAAGGCTTCTGAATTTTATATTTAATATTTATTTTGGTTTTCGCTGTATTAGTTTAAGAGTATCTCTGAAGTTTGCAACCCTGCACACAATATGACCCTCAAGCTGCAGTGTTACTTGAGGTCATGTGGAAATGTGTTCAGCAAATCCATGTAGTAATATTCTGACATTGCTCAAATGTTAAACAAGTTTGTATTTTTCAAGTACAGTAAACAGGAAATAAAAAATAGGACATAATGATCATCTTCAGTAACACGTATCCAGATCTATCTGGATCTTGCAGCTGTCACTGTGCCAAGCAGGTTAAGCTTATTCACAGCTGGTAATGATGCAAGTTGTTCTTTCGATGGCCACAGACCAACATGTAAACACTAAAACTCCCAACACCACCAGCCTCTGACAAGCACCCCACTATCCAAAAGACTTAGAATTTGACTAATCTCCGCAGCTCCACGAGTAGAAATAGAAGCTATTATATAATCGAATGAGGTTATACTCTGCACTGAGCCATGTTTGAAAATAAAATACACTCCCATAAACTCCCATTATGTCACTGCAGAAGAACATATTAAATCTGTTTTAGTTTCTTATGGTTTCTTTCTGTGCGAATAAAAAAATTCACGCAAGGTTATTTTGTATGAAAATTAATGAAGCTGGATGTATTTCGTGATGCTGATCGGTGGTGTGAAACAATTTCAAAATTCTGTTCAACTAAGTTTATTTAATGATCGTCACCTAGTGATGTAACAGCCAACATTTACAAGTGTACACCTATAGTATATTGGCAGCATATATCAAATGGCAATGAGTAAAAAGTAAGTAAAAATCATGTTTAAAAAAATCACTACAATACTTAAGTCTAGCATCAGTAGTTTCAGCAGTCGACCATCCAGTTTGCTGAATGTGGTTTGTTTTTCTCTCACTTTCCTTGACCTTGTAGGCTTCATGCAACATTCCTGCAACAAAATCTTATTTGTTGATGTTGTGACCAAAGCAAATGCATAGCTTGCTCAGTTTGCTGCTTTTTTGTTTGTTTGTTTGTATATTAAGACAAAGGTACACTTCATGCATAGTCAGCCAGTGACTCATCCTAGTTTACGCAATGGGACCCTTTAGCTAGCATTTGACATTATCAGACAACTATCAGTACCTCCCAATGATGCAGTCACAGCTAGTATGAACAAGAGCCCCCACTGTTGTATTGTAAGAGCCCTTCTACATGGGCAGACTCCAATAACATGCAGTGCCATTTTAAACAAGGATGACATTCTTTGCACCGTGCACCATCAGCATCTTCCATGTAGGTCACAGGAGAACAGTTTTCATAAGCATTTTTTTTCACCACAGCACTCTGAGTGCCTTGGAATCCTTATCTCAATTTAGATTTGGCAATTAGTTATATAGTGAATAGTAAAAAAGCTGTAAAGTTGATGAGAAATTACACTTTCACTACTGCTCAGACTTTGGTTGCACACAGACCCTTTTACCATGCACATGTTAGATCCAAAACCCATTAAAAAACTGCTTTCTGTCAGTTCAGCAGATGTGTTCATTGACTAGCTTTATAGGTATATAAATGAGATGCATGTCAATGTGTTTAGGACTTTGAAACTTTTGAGGTTGTTTGAGTCGCATCCAAAAGGCATGGTGTCATCTTTGAACATCTGTGGTGTTACTCTTCAACACCAGCAAAATCATTTAAATTGAGATATAAAACTCTGCATGCATTCAACACCAAATTAAGTCAGAATGTTTCACCCTTTCACAGTGACATTTGTTATGCATCTAACCAGAGTCAATTAACAACAGTGGTTTTCAGGACATGTTTTTAAAATGAAAAAAAATTTACAACAGTGCTATCATCAGGATGCATTTTTAAATTAAATGTCCACCTTTGACTTTAAAAACTGAATATAATGTGTGCAACGCCAATAAATCATTAATATTCATCTGTGTACATATTTATGCAGCATATGTACATGTGTATGCAGCATATGTACATGTGTATGCATGATGGTGAAGTATTTGGTGTGCAGTATGAAGAAACTTAAGCACTGCACAGGATTGCTCCTTTAGCACCATGGGAAAGTGTCGCAGTTATTTACAAATGAACTTATTTGCACTGGTAAGCACGTTTGAGCATCTTACACAGGGTCTTAGAAAGAGGTAAATTTTGCTCTGATCCCCTTTCAAGTTTTGGATCAGATTATACACAGAGGCAGAGAATATTGAGAATGAGCTCCTAGTATATGTGCCAGCATGTAATGGCTGGTCCCCAGCAGCAGTGAAGCTCAAATCCATATCAGCTCCTTAACATCCTATGAAGTATTCAAAATGTTTGCTTTGCTTGGGGTGTCATCAAATGAACTTCATTAGTCTAATTCTTATTGAAAAGCCTAATCTGGATCACTGGAAGTCATCATACAGTAAACACTTTTGTATAATTTGTAGCATCAGTATTCAGACAGTATTTTATTGACAGAAAATGGTGATTGCAATAGATTAAAAACATAAAAGGGCCATGGAATAACCAGTAACTGTGATGACACATTGACACATTGATTTGTTTGGCTTTTTTCATTTATGAGTGAAAAACTGTCCAGACATGCCAGCGTTTTCACACATGAAGTGTTTGGCGGGAACACATAGAAGCTGACCTCCGTTCTGGTAAATGGATTATTTTAGTCAGGGGGCCAACTTTGGGAAAGCACCAGTTCTAAATCCACCTACTGATAAAGTTTGACCAGAACGAAGTGAAGAATGAATGTAGGGAAACTGGAGGAAGACAAATAAAGAGCAAGTTATGAAACCATGACCTTAATCTGTCTATTGTATTTGTGCCATACAGAAGAAATAGACTCTTCATAGCCACACTACATTGGCGCCCTTCAAACACATTTAACCTAACGATGGTCAGCAGGAATGTTCTCTCATCTGTGATCCACATGACCTGAAAACAAACCAACAGAGCCAGAGATTAGTGTGAGGTTACATGTGAATAAATGTAGGTCAGTTGATCCAATGCCGCAGAATGTCACATGCCATAACTTTAAGTGGAAGTGTAAGAGTATATCCTGTGTTCCTGTTTGAATGTCATGCAGATATGTAGCCCACATGTATCAAGTTTACAATCTCACTGGAGTCCAATCATGTCACATCACTGTAGCTAAAGGAGAACGAGGGATCCAGCTTGATAATGAAAAGAAAAAAATCTAAGACAGACGTGAAACCACTCACAGGTGAACTAATGCAATTGTGAATGGTTTTAGGAGTTCATCATACTGACAAGTGACACATCAACTTAACTTTTCCTGTGTTAAACCACCAAGCATTGAATCATCAGACAAATATTTGGTGTTGTAGTCAGTGACTTTGAATATTCCATTAATCATCTGGGAATTTAAGAGTTTGAATTAATATGCATTGGGAAATGTAAATGGAGGTGGCAAAAGAAAAAAGGTTGTGAGCACAAACATATTCATAAACTTCAGAATATTACATTGGACAAAAATGTACATGAATGACATTAATAAAAAATATGTCACGTAAAATGTTTATTAATGCAAAAATGCAAAGTCATTTCATAAGTTGGTGCCAGTTTATCTGACGTCCTATGTTACCACACAGTACAGTCTGTACATGCATCTGCTAAGCATGCAATATATTGTACACAGGATGAACAAAATAATGGGAACATGTGAAAATATAATGTAATATAAGCTTATAGTGTTCAGTTTTTGTTCAAATCTTTGTCTTTGTCTTTGTTTATTCTGCTCTGTATGGTGGAAATATCTGTGTTTTTATTTCTGTTTGTTTTAGCATTAGCTTGCTTAGTTACCAGGACTTCCCATATATACTATCGTCTGAAGATAGATGGTATCGCCCTCACATGCAGAGGCTCTTCAGATACAGGAAACAGCTGCTCCCTAATCTTGCTCAGCTCTGCATTCACATTTTAAGGGAGTTGACCCACTCTTCAGTGACCGACCTGTGCTTTGACAGCTGACAGGAAAACATTCAGAAGTAGGCTGGTGATCCTTCCTGTCCAACTTACAGGCCCACAAGTCCCTGTGGCCACAGTAGAGAGAGAAAGCATGTTTGTCTTGTCATTGAGCCAGAATAGCTTTCCCTCAGGAAACTCCTTGAAAACGCACAGTCAGACCTGAATAGAGCTCTGTGAGTTCTGCGCCGCAGCTGAGGCAGCACCAGGAAAAGCCAGAAAGATTTCAAATCTTCCCTCAGTTTATTTTCATCTCTGTGATACTGTGAGAACCTATTGTTATATCTCAGATAGCAGGAAATGGAGGGAATATCGAGAAATTGAAACTCAATTGTCTAGCACTGAGGTGTCAGTTATAAGCCTGATATGTGCTACTAAGAGTCTCCAACACTTTCAGTTTCCCAGCCAGTGACACCAGTCCTTCTGATTGACGTCACTGGTGATTTTTGCTGAGCACAGCCATTCTTAAAACCAGTTAATCACCTACATCTACGTACAAATGTATGATTGCTCCTGTTAATTCCTGCCACTATGAAGTTCAACATGAACAATCCATGCAACAGTATTTCCCCAGACATGTGCAGGTCACTGAGACAAAGAACCAGGACCATTACCATTTCCTTGACCTTGTTTGACTTTGACACAGACAAAACCTGTTCCTTGGGGAATATGAAAAGCCATTGTATTTTTTTCCATAAGTTGTTTTTACTGCACAGTCAATGGCTTCCTGTGTTTTAATGTCTTATTATAAACATTATGCGCTTGACTTTTCTTGATTCTATTTCTGTGTGAAAACCTCGGCTCAGACCCACCAATAGCAAAAAAAAGCCCTTCAGCATTGTCATATTATGCTTCAGAAAGTGGTCTGGATTTTGGATTGAGAAAATACAATACTGTATAATTTTATACTCTTAAATATTGGTTACAGTGTGCTTGTATCTGCAAAGTGTTGCTTGATCAGTTGCCTGAAAAGTGGTTTTGATTGTCAGTGTTTGCTCCTTTGCTGGGACACCCAAAGAACCAGGTATTTTTAACCATGTAGTATGACATATATGTCAGTTTTACGGTATAATGTATATTCATTCATTATTCTTTATGTACTTATTCTTTTTAGTCACGGGGGCATACATCCTGCCCTAGTATGCATTGAGGAGAACATTCAACAGTTTTAAGATTTGATTTACAGATATAAAGAACAGCCCTATATCCTGACCAGCAGAAAAGTGGAGCGCTAATTGATTTACCTCAGCTGCATTTGTTGCTTGACTTATATTCTGTATCATATGTATTTAGCTGAAAGAATCGATTAGAAATACACCCAGAATGTTTACAGGGCCTTGAAACATGCTATTGTTCCTAGAACTTTGTCCCAATGTAAGAATTAACTTTGTTTATTTGGCATTTGGAAAGAACAGACTTTATAAAGTTTTACAACATCTGGAGAGAAAATGTTGAGAGAAAAAGGGAAAAGAAACAATTGAAAAAAATAAAATATATTATAAAGGTAATAGCTTGAAATAGCCTTTGTAAACATACCATCATACCTGATAATTGGTTTCTTAATATCCTGTCTTATCCTTTGATCCTTTGGTGTTATAATGTTCACATTATTATTGAATATTAGCATGTTTTCCTGCAGAATTTCATATGAAAATCAAGTCATTTACAGGATGCCAGCACATACTACAGTTTGATGGCTAACAAAACAGTTATCTATATTAAGTTACATATTGCAGTGACCTAAATAATGGCCTTAAAAAAAACATAATTACTGTGTGCATATGTGTTGGGGTTGAGTTCAGGCAGGGAATCAAAGCAAACATTAAAAGTAAGTGAGACTTATGCATACACACTTAAGCATACACATATATGTACACACAAACCCTCTGGTTGGTGAGTGTTGTGTGTGAAGACTGTCTGCACAGCTAGACAGTCTGCTCTCACCTCTGCCTGCCTCTGAGGTTATGCAACACAGGCTTGGCCACACAACACGCTACCCTCTGATTGGCTTGATGGAACTCACTGATTTGAATACCCCTCCCCCGAAACGGTTGCTGTCTGGAGTTCAACGGAGAGGAAGGCTGCTTTGAATGAATGACTGTTTCATTTCAGAACATACACAAAACTGAAAAGCCCTCCATCTAAAACTCTACTTTTTTCTCTCTTTTGGCAGCTGGACACAATAGAGATCTTAAGGCAAAAAAAACTTCTCAACTGTTCTGGGAGGGAGTGAACCAAGTGAACTGAAAGTAGGAAAAACATGAAGTTAAATCAACAAATCTAACCTCCCTCGGGTTCTGGTTTCAGTAGTGCAATCAAATATGGGAGGGAACTGCACTTCCAAAGCGTGACAGGTCAAAAAATGAAAAAGCTCTCTTACATAAGAATCTGAATTCCAGTTATGCCTGCTATGAGACGCATGGGAAAGATATCCTTTCTCTGTTTGACCTCCTCATCCAAGACCAAATATAGAGTGACCAATGTTAAGCCTCAGCAAAGTCCTCAACTATGTAGCCTTGAAAAAAACGCAATCTCATTCTGGTTAGAGCTTATAAACAGCACGGACCACCGAAGATGATAAGATTTATACTGGCTATTTCATGCTGCATCTCCCTTGACAAGGCAACAGGCAAGCCTAACACCCTCGGAAAATGTTATTTTGTGATGCAGACATGATGTTTCTTGGAATCTGTGCAAAGAATCCTGGAACTCATTTGATATTATTCACAAAAACACAAAACTAGTGTTGTTTTTTAGGGGAAAAACACACCCTTCCATTCGTGCCAAAAGAATGTGGGTTCATTCCAAAATGCTTCGGTTAACAAACGATGCTGACGTATTTGTTATTCATTGAGAAAAATGTGAGGAAGTTTTTAGTGCTAGTTTGTACTTTGTCACCTGCACATACATGCTGAATCATGTCATGGTCATATTTCTTTCTGCTCAGTTACCAAAACGCCAGGTCTTACATAAGCGAACAGCTCTGTATCAGCACATCAGTTCACATATCTTTTATCGCTGTTTGATATTACCACAAAAACACACACACACATTTGTTCTGCTGACAGGCCTAACAAGCACAAACAGAAGTGACCTGGTAAGCATGTCTCCTCCCATTTTCTCTGATCTTCTCTCCCTCTAATGGTCAACATGTCAGTATCAATCCATGGAATTAAACTGACTGGCCTTGGCCTGCATCAGGAAGAGAAGCACAATAAATCAGACAAAAGCCCTGTCACTTTCCCTGTGCAGAAGTGAACCACCACCTAAAACAAACACAACACCAGTCATCAGGACATCTACTGTACTTGATGCCAAACACAGCTGTATGTGTTAAACTGTGAGGGCTCTGACCTGCCTGGTATCACTCCCTGTACAGGTTGTCTTTGCTTGCAAGGTTCTGTTCTTAGAAATGTTTAAAAATTGCCACATATATTGGTTTTTGATGCTCAGGAGTCATAGGGTCACCCAATGAATTATGTTCTATTTGACTGCAGTTAGTGTGTCTGGAACAATTTCTGTGATAAACTGTGATCATATCGTTTGATATAAATCATGAATGATATCAATAAAAAAATCATTTAGCTCTTCTTTTTTGGTGTTATATGTTTTATATGTCATGATTTTATTTTTGTATTCAATTACACGGTTATTACCAATATACTACATTGTAATCATAAAAGATGTATAGGAGAGCTGGAGGGCACCATGGCTATGCATATGGGGAAAAAAACTCAGTAAGTGAAGCAGCTGAGAGGAGATGCAGAGTTCAAAAACATTGATGCAAAAAAAGAAAAAGAATTGATCAGCCACACAAGAAATTAGCCCCAGGAATAAAAAACTAAAATAGTTGCATTACATGCATTCAATTTTCAATAACTGATTTCTCACTCAAGCTGCTGAAGTGGCATTTTTGGCAGATCTAAAGAGATTAACTAAGACTTCTGCATTAAAAGGCTGCTAGTCTTGCAGCAAAGTAAACACGCGATCTGGCTGCTAATGTACACAGAGACGCATCTATATCCAACTTGTTCGGTATGTACAGTACAGTGAGTGCTGGAACAGCCACAAACTCTCAGACACTGAGTACAGTATATATCATATTCTCGTGTGCAGCTGTCACTTTTATGCCTCTGGCTGGAATGGCCCAATTCATTAGTGGGGCTCGAGGTTATCTCTGGGGATTTATTTATGAGGTGACATGACCAGTTCATAATACGTCACCATGTTATCAAATCAAGTATAAGGTGTGCAGTGACTTAGGAAGGGTCAAGTGTGTGTGTGTGTGTGTGTGTGTGTGTGTGTGTGTGTGTGTGTGTGTGTGTGTGTGTGTGGGCAAGTAAGTACAGAAGTATTAGGAGCAAAATGTATCAACAGTATTAGATATTGCATTAGATTGGGAATATTGATGCATCAATGTGTAAGCAACTTGTTAATAGCTGGTAGGTAGAATTAATTCTTTACTAATTCTTTTATTCAATAAAATATTCTAATCTTTATTACTATAGAGTAGAAGTATAAAATAAAAATACTCCAGTAAAGTAAAAGTTGCTCAGAATTCCTCCGAAGTACCACATTTATATATTTTAGTTTAGTTACATTACTGGTGCAGGTTTTTTTTTTCCCTTGGAACTCCTCGCTCCGCGTGCAGCATATGTTGGCTCACGAGCCTGTGTGTGCATGACCGGCTGTTTGTGTGTGTACATTATGTGTATTGTTTGCTCTGAACAGTCTGTTTCTTTCCCCTGAGAACAAACAACCTAAATATAGAGAGCAAGGTCTGACCTGCCACTGTGTACATATCTGTCCCCGACACAAGACAGACACAACACGGCAAGAATCAAGGGCAGCCGTGTATGGTTCTCGGCCACAATTTTTATTTTTTCAAATAAAATTTAAAAAAAGGTTTTTGCATTACAGTGTTTGTTTCTTTCTCATTCTTTAGAAATGCTGGAGAACTCAGCTCCTTATGTTTCAAAGTAATAATGTTAATAACAACTTAAATTCCACTTTAAACTTTAAATTTTACATTCCTACTTATCTGAGAATTCCAGCGTGATTTGAGTTTCATGCTTTTGCAAACAGCTCAGTCTCCTTTTTTATTATTATCATCTGTGTGTAAGGTGTAATGATAGAGGGTGTATTATTATTTACAGATTGTGAGATCTCTGAGCATTCAAATAACCTTCTGGACTATATAAATGGATTTTATTTGACTTTATACTCAGTTCCCAAAAGCACAGAAGCAATGCAGGAGAAGTAATCCCTTAATTTTGAAGCAAGATAAAGGCTACCTTTGATGCCAAGTCACAAACCAAATTTGTCCACCAACTAAAGACCATAAAACTTAACAGCTATGAAATAGATTTTAGTAATTATGGCTTTAAATTATACGTTTACTGAGAGAAAAAACTGCATAATGTGACAAATCTCACAAGATCAAAACAGTGGAAAACAAGCTACAACGAAGAAGTGTAAGAATTAAATAAACAACACAATGACACTGAAAACGTCTTTTGGCACAGTAGCTGGAAAACAGGGATTAATAGAAACATGAAACCCATTATTTAACTCTCATTCCACCACTTCACAGTACAATGAGAACATGATGAAATTTGTAAGTGGCTGTCACAGCGAAGGGTTTACTGTGACTGTCAGCCTGCATTCAGTGTGTGTAATAGCTACTTGAGACGCCATCTACTAATACTTCATACAAGCTGTTCTGAATGAAGGTTTGTTGTGATGGACAGACATTATGACACAGTGAGGAGCTGTCTACCTTTTCACGGTAATGAACATCTTAATGTGATCTAAAGCTGTGAAGAATGTGCTGTGGGGGATAATCTTACACATTAATGTAACTCTTGTATAAAGCCTAAAGTGTCTATATGTGTACGTGTCATGTATATTTGAACAGACAGAAATGTTGTCTTTTTCTACTTTTTCTCTGTTTTTTTATTTCTAGGTCCAGTTTCCTAAATTGGATATTCCTTGTAGTGCATCTTACTGCACCTCCCACATTTCTAAAAAAAAAAAACACTTAAAAGGATGAAAGTTTTCTGTGCAGTTTAAGCCATCAAAGCATTAACATAGAATTTCTTTTTAGAACTGAACAGGTATATCCAGCTTATTAGTCAAAAAACTTAACACCCTGTGATCTCCTAACTCCAACGGAATGTTTCTGGAGTTGAACGAGTTCCTGTCTGACAATCAAAACTAATGGTCAGAGGTGAAGGTCAACTCCTGATACCATAGAAAATGACTGGCACGTTGGTGACCTTTCTGCATAATAACCATTGCATAAGCCTCAGCGTGTGCACATGAGTGTGTGTTTGTTTGCTTGGTTGTTTGTGTTCAGTTTGCATGTGGTAGATCCTGCTGGGGCATATTTGGGTTTGAGTTTAATGCGTGTGTAGAAAAGCACTTACACCCAGTTTATTTTTAACCTGTGCATGTGTGTGTCACCCTTTTTCCATACCACAACCATGATGTCTCCGGCCTTTCCCCGTTAATCTGCAGGGCAACACAGTGGGGTGAGACTCCTGAATCCAGGCCAAGTTATGTTTATACTCTTAACCTTATCATCTGTAACTGTGGTTCCAATGATGCCAAGAATTAGATCACAATGTTCAGCACCTCTTCAAATGTTGTCTGGAAGGGTGAGGGATTACCACAATGCCGCCTAAATAGGCTATGATGCTAAATGGAGGGAATGATGTTAACTGATATAACACTCCACAGCAACAGACATATTGGTGCTGAATAAGTATAGTCCTCCAGTAAAACACACATTTGGCATTCTCTCTGTACGTTCAGTCATTATAGTTACACTCTGACTATTACTGATAGCTCAGTGTGAATGGAATTTTGCAATGCAGTGCTGTCTATTTCAATATCTGGAGTATGTACAATATGTGCTTCTTGCGTGAGGATGAATGTCTCTGCCCCGCTAGAAACCTGTCAAACCCATCGTTCCCTGGCCGCGAGCACCTCGCACTCCACTCTGCTAACGGCGTGTTATCTGTCTGGCCTTCTTTCTCACAGGCTGTCGAGTCACCTGAACCCAAGCAGCTGGGAATGTTGTTTGCTGATGTGTCTCCTCTGCAAATCGACACCTCATAGCCTCAAAGCTTACCGACACCACTTGATGACAAATGATTTACTGATCAAAGAGGCTGTGGACATGCACATGTTTACAATTGATATATTATGCTGGTTGCATTAGCACAGTGCCATGTTTCTTAAAAGTTTAAAACCCTCAAGCAATTTTGTAAATTATTCTGAACTGGTGAATGTGATAATTGTTGTTTATGGGCTCACTTTGGTTAGCTAATGATGCTGACTAAGGCTGCATTCACACCGAATCCGGTGGTGCGTCGAAAACGCTAGTCGTCCTATTCATTTGAATGGGGGTAGTGCGGCTCACCTGCGGCCATTTTGGCCGCTGCGGCGCCGCACCGGACTGCGGCTGGAAAAGTTGAGCCGGAGTCAACTTTTGGAAAACACAACCCGACGTCACGCTGCGGTGGCCAATCACGTAGGTCGGCGATTGGACCAGAAGAGGAACGTTGTTTATTTACCATGTAGCATTGTAGCATTTCAGTGTTCTGCTTTAGACCAATGATGATTAATTGATATTGAATTGATATTACTTTAGTACAAAGATGATGGAGAAGAGACTCGCTGCTGTGAGTAATTTCCCAGAGTAATATAACACAGAGTCAAAGAGTTCCATGTGTTTACATGCTGTTGTACACTTGAGGTTCAGGTTCAGTACATGTGTGTGAATGTGTCAAGTGTGTCGCTGGCAATAAAGCGCGTTACATAACAAACACAAAGTGTGAACTGCTCCGCGGAAACACATTTATTTCTCATATGAACTCAAACAACAGTAAATTAAATGCATTGCAGACTGACTTATTTAACCTTTATTGTGTTTCATTGATTAACCATTGTTATAAATAATAACTGAAAGAATAATAGTTAGATGAAAATATAGATTTATGCTAATCACAATTTATCACTGTTATTGCGTAAAAATCATTAAAATCAACCCATTAACTCATATAATCTAAGAAGAACAGTAATGGCAAGTTATTCATTTTTTTCATGTATTATTTTCAAGCTTTTCACACTTGTCATATAAATAACCAGTCACTGGCAGCGACACATTTATGCATTTATACAAAATGCATGTTATATACTGTATAATGAATTCCATTTTATATGCAGACTCAATTGCTAATACATACACATTGCCAAGCTCTTCATCACATATTAACATATAGTCTTTGTCACTTTTAGTTTTCTCCCTGAAGAGAGGAACAGCATTCATAGTGAATGTTAAATATTACATTCAGCAGTGAGAAGTAAAGTACATACCACTGCTGAAGGTGACAAAAGTAGCTCAAAGGCAAAACGATGCAGTCTGTACTTGTCATTCATCTTTAGGGGAGACATATACTGCTGTCAGGATGTTTTGCCTCCATAACTGATTATCAATCGTACCTGAATGTTTGCAAGGCAACTAAATGCAAAATAGTAAATATGAATGCAGACATCATGTGAGGGCAACTTTTTAAATGAAAGTCTGTGCAGTGTAGTACTATATAATAACATTCATTCATGAAGGCACAAGCCTTTTACCTTGTGACCCACAGGGCTTACACCTAAAGCAAATGAAAACTGTCAGCTATGATGTTTTGTTTCATATTTGATTGTGGAAGGGATTCCAACGTAGTAACTATATATTAACTACAACATATTAACTTGCATAGTAACAGATCAGACCTATACTCTGTACACTCTTTCATTGCTGCAACAGATTTTTATTAGAATAAGTGTATAAGTGCATTCATGTACGAATGAGAAATCTATATATTGTAATTTTTTTTCCTCAGTTGTAAAAGCTGAAGTGCAAGATGAAGTTTAGGAGCATAGCTGGTCTGGTCCTGAAAATCAATAATACATATAATTATATTGTTTGTTGTTGCAATGTTATATAATGGTTACGTATGAAAACTCCGCCCCCAGAAGATGCAGCATCTGTAGTGAATAACTGTTGGAATGCAACAGAAGTGCAAAGCGAGCTAGACAAACAGGGGTCGCCTGACTTGTAATTTAAAAAAAAACATAACAATTTAGCTACTGATATAGGTATATAATGATTTGGCCTGCTAGCAAACAATCCTTTCTGATCCACAATAGCTCTACACAGCTGGGGACAGGTTGAATAGCTGTAAAGAAACGCTCATAAAGTTCACAACCCCGGAAAACCACAGGAAGGCAATAAACCACTAGAGAACATGTTGTTCTACCATCCAAACAGAGCTTAAAGGGGGTTGCCTCCAAAAATGGAAGCAGGACAGGACAGGTGTGAACTTAGAGGATGCCCCAGACTCGCTCCATTCCGTCTATCAGTGTGCAATTATATGATCTAATTATAGGTGTGCAATTATAGGATTCCATTTTATGTGTCTAAATTTATGATTCAAGGACAAGTTTGTAAACAAAAAGTGATTCATTCTGCTTGTTAAGGTGCACCAACTGCAATGTTCTCCCTATAAGCTGAACTTACAAACAAAGCAAGTTACTTAAAGGTATAATATGTAATTATTCCACATTAAAATGTTTAAAAACAACTAGACCTATGTTATATATGTTGTTGAGTTGTGTACTTACATTATCCCAAATGTTTCCAACAATTTTCAAACCCAGAGAAATCTATAATTTAATAAAAGTAACGGACCGTTTCAGATAAACAAATGTTAGCAACAGCCCGGCTAACAGCCCCTCCAGGAAACAAACAGCTCCAGAAATATTGATTTTTTTAGGTGAAACAGCTTTTGGTTAGTTAGTTAGTTAGTTAGTTTAGTATTTTTTTAACTATTTTAATCTGTGTGTACGATTGATTTTGGAGAAGAGGAGACTTCTGTGGATAATTCGGCTCCCAGCAGAAACCGGACATCTGGAACTTATGTTATATGAGAAAAAGCCGAACAAGTGTTAGCAGCAGCTCAGCTAACAGCCGCCTGGTGGTCACCAAACACTGTTGGAGAAACACTGGTTTTTAAGGTAAAACAGCTTTAAACTGCGTGTACGTTTGTTTTTGGAGAAGAGGAGACCTCTGCGTATAATTCGGCTGCCGAGAGAAACCGGATGGACGTCTGAATGTAAAGTTATAAGAGCTATAAACCGCTAAAGTGTTAGCAGCAGCTCAGTTAACAGCCTGCATCTGACGTCTGTGGGTCGCCGTACATCGTCGGAGAAACACTGATCTCTTAGATGAAACTGCTTTATTCATTGTTTTTACCTGTAATCAGCGGGTCCGTTTGTTATGGAGAGGAGGAGACCTCTGCGGATAATTCGGTTCCTGGTATAAACATCCTGAACCATGAACTTCGGAGTAATCGTATCCCGGTGAAGCTGATTATTTAACAATGAAGACAACAACTCCCATGATCCCTTGCTACTTCACACCGTCATCACACGCCGTCTTTTGTTATTGTTTTGATTGAGAGTCCCCTAGCGGCTGAAATTACATATTGTGCGTTTAACAAAGTGCTGCATAACAAAGTAGGGTATCTGCACACTTGTTTTTTGATCCTGAAGAATTTATTTGATTGAAAAAGGCAACGTTACAAACACAACAAAGAACAAGATATATAGACACCAAATTAGTTACATCATGACAACATCATTATCTGTTCAGTTTATATTAGGATTTGACACTAAATCAAATACATCATTAGTTCCTTTAAAAAGTCACGGTTCCCGCAAGATTGATTGTCAATTACATATATTTTGGTGAGAGAGAGCTTAACATGGTAAGACTTGCCTTATTAACACGATTAGGATATTTGTTGAACCATATGAAAAAAATAAAAGGATTGATTAAACCAATTAAGATGATATTGTAAATGTAATTAATTCAGGTCAATAGGTGTTTGCGATATAGTGACTAAAAGAACAGTGTGGCCTCTGGTTGACATATATCCTGCAAGGACTGGATTAAACTGGGTCATTATGTAATGTATTTTCATTCCAATATTGTTTGTGAAGAGGTGTCAGACTGAACATTGCGCAAGTTTTTGGCATCACCTGTTCAACATGCTTGTTGCCTCCTGTTCACTTCTAAGACGTCAACATGTCAGACACGCCTCAGAGAAAACTGGAAAGTACAAAGTCAAATGTTTTTTGTTTGATACTGTCTATCTACCAGCCTGTTGGACCACTTTCTTCTCTGACTTATTCAGTTCAGCTCACGCAACCAAGGTCACAACAGGTGACAAAATTTCATTAGGTAGTTTTGAAACTCATCTGAGCAAGATGAGTTGAGAAATTGGAAAGCTCTGGGGAAGGGAAGTTCTGCTGAGTTGGCAGCTTCTTCTTTCCACAACATCTCTCTGGTGTATTTCTTATAAATTGGTGTGGAAACTGTAAGTGCTCACAAGACTGCAAGCTGACAGGACACTTAAGAGCACAATTAAGCCATAAGAAAAAAGTGGTGCACTGAGCTCATATGCTAAGGCTATTTTCTTATTGAACATATCAAAAATTCACTGAAAATCAGGCACTATAAATATTTTGTTTTCTTCATGCCACGTTTAGCCAAATTCCACAGATTTTTTATAACCAACAAGGAAAATGTGTGACTGTGACAAAGACTAATGACAATAACACTCTGCTATTCCAACCTGTTTCACATTGCACAATGGATTATTGTGTTTCTGAAAAACACAGAGCCTGAGACAAACGTTTTTCCAGACATTAACGGGTTTAACAATCTTATCTATAACTGTAGAAAATTCTTTTCAGTCACACCATATTCAGTCTGACTGCAGGAATCCTGCAGCAAACGAGGAGTTTAACAACTAGAACGCCTGCTGATTAATGTATTTGTCACGTTGTTGCTGTTGCATTGGTATTGTCTATAATAAACGTCTGCCTTTTTGACCCCTCAAACATCTTCTTCTCTAAGCTTACTAACTTTTTCCACAGCAGCCATTTTGACATGTCACAGCAGGAAAAGTGTGGGTATAGTTAATAACATCTCGAATGACTTAATTATATTTAGGTGAGTCAGATCAAGGGCCCTGGTGTTGTGTAAGACTGACGGGAATAGCTTACTGGGACACTTGATGGAACAGAGCCATCGTTAACGTTATTTGTTACACCTGTGCTTCTCCTGGTACGACAAGTCAAAAAGTCAAAAGGTCAGACTCAGAGCTGACTGCTCTATACCTCCGTTCTACCATTTCAACACCTAATTGACCCTGCTCACTATTTACACCAGTGTTTCAGAATACCTGGAGCATCCATTCGTCATCATGCTATAGAGTATCTGGTGAGTTGGGGTGTCAACATTAACATGCAAAACACCTTTTTAGTCCTCAGGTCAATAATAACATTAAAGGGTATGTTCACTTTTTTTTTAAGTCTACCTTAGAGGAATACTGTCATGCTTGTATATATGTATATGTTCCTCCCGTCCATACTGGTCCTATATAGATTATATATGTATAGATTGCTTCCTAGAGTCATTTCATTTTAATTGATGAAGGGGACAAAATCCATAGTCTTCAGATGGTACAAAATTGCATTTTAAAGATCAGTTGACGCTAGTATGAGGTTTTGGCAGACTGAGTAAGTCAAATCAAGTGGCTATCTTTCAAAGTCACAGTCTTTTAAGTATTCTATTTGTTACTATCCCTCTGTCTGTGGAAGCACAAAGAGAGAATGTGGTACTACCAAGACTGTAACTTAGGAAAAAAATAAACTGGTTTGACTAACTCAGACTGCTGGAACCTCATATTAGTGTCAGCTAAACTTAAGAAAGAACAATGCCTGTGGATTTTGTTCCCAATCACTTACACTGACTGCCATCACTTTAGGAAGGAATAGTTTCTGTCCCATTATGGACAGAGAAACATTTACACTCTACAGAAACTGTTTTCAATGTTATATTAAGGCATGTGAGTATTGTTTTAAGATAGACTTGTAAAACATGTGAACCTACCCTTTAATGATGTTTGACTTACATGTATTAAGAACACCTGTGTTCCCACTGTGAGAAGTCTAAAAATGCTTGTAACAGAAAAACAAACATTTGTAACAAACTATGTTTGAACTACATCAGTGTTAAGAAAGTAGTAGTTCAAACTGGGTACAGCAGCACTATTCTTCTGCTTTTGCAATAGGTGGTTGGTTTGTTTTCCCCTTCCATGTGTGATTTATCAGAAATGGGTGTATACTATAATAGGACAGTAACACTATGATTGTTATTATCATATTTTTTTTCACTGTTCTGATATGCTTGCCTTGGTCCTGACATGACTTGCTGTGGCTGCTCAGTCAGCTCCACCCCAAAGAACATAATAAAAACAGACTTAACCTGGATTTAGATACGTTGTGTTGATATTAGGGAGGTATAACGGCTCACACGTACATATGGAAAGCAGTCTCATTAAAACTCTGTCTATGCCGAGGAGCATGTGACAGATAATTTTCAAAGTTTTATCACAAGTTATTAATTAATTAATGATGATGTTTATCTTTGTGTATGACTGGCCTAAGGGAGAATCTTCTGCTATATCTTTATAACACAAATATATTCCCAAGGTTGTCTGGAGTTCATTTCCTGCGCTGTTTACATCTTAAACTTCCTGCAGGCCAATGACAGTTCTCTTCACATGGGCCAAAACTGGAACAGAGGATGAGGGATGTTTACCACACAAAAGGCACAGTAACACAAATAGACCACAATGGAGGAGGGAGAGTTGCATAATCCTTTGCAAACTCTGTGGTAGAAAGTAATATGTCCATAAACATTTTGCCGTAAACTGTTCCATAAACTCAACACAGTAAACTGCCTTGCTATCTTTGCACACTTAAAAAGGGCTTACTCAAGTCTAGGCAACTCTAGGCCCTCAGCTTTTAATTATTCCCACAAAAAACTGAACATCTTTCATTTGTTATTATGTTCACTTACATTCTTATAGCTTGCGTCAGATATACAAGAAGTTAAATATAGATCAAAGACTAGTTTTTCCTAAATTACAGCTGCACAGTACGGTGTTAAAAACAATGTGGCTCTTCTGTGCACTTCAAATGAACTTGATTTCTACCAGCTAGAAATCTGTGTGCACAGAGGCACACCCAGTTCCCATAAAAAAACAAGATACAAAATTGTACTTGAGTCAGCAACCCAAAATACAATTTATACCAAACCACAAAGCCCTATTTTAGATTTTAGATTTTAGAAGTAAAAAGTCTTTGTCTATTTAATTTGATTTAATGATTATTATACAGAAATTCTGTGTCATAATTCATTAAGCAATCAGGAAGACAACCTTGTGACTGGTAACCACTGTTTTGGAGGAACAGAGCTTGGGAAATGTACTTTTTTTTAATATGCAGGTTATGCAATCATCTCCCCTTTGACCTTGCATGTGTCACATGTTAGAGTAGGGGTCTGTGCACAGTAGGGGTCTGTGTTCATTTCTGTGCAGGCTCTTGCTGTGCAGTGGTGCCATGAACGGGGGTATCGCCGTAAATCCGAAACCACCGGCTTCTGACCTTTTGTCTTTATGAATAAGATGTCCTGAGCTGGCCACATTCCTAAAGTGGCTTTGATCAGCTGATATACAAACACAGCCGACACCACCACAGATAAAAACAAGAGGTTCTCAAGTGATCACTCGCAATAGCCAAGACCTAAGCCACTGAAATGCAAACTGTATTGTTTTAATTTTGCTGTTTTTCATGTTTAATCAAATGCAGGTTTTTTTCTGAAAGACAACAGATTCAGATTTAATGTGTGTTTTCAATTCATCATGGTAGAATGACCCCACATAATACAGTCTGATTAGATGGAAACATTTCAGTCCAAGATTCTAAAATACAATGTTTTATCACACATAAGTAGAGGCATATTTTAAGAATGGAGCATTCTGGTTTTATGTTTAGTTATTGCTTAACAGACTGAGACTATGTTTAGTCAGCATGATAAGTCCAGCCAAAAGCTTGGACTGAAGTCATCCCCTCTTCAAGTGTGATAAACATTTTCAAGTTTACGTCAGGTTTCCAGAAACATGACAAACTCCAGACACTTGACCCACACAGCTCCCATGAGTGTACTTTATCTTTCTCTGAGTTCATCAAGTTCATCCTTACATGTAGAATTAGCGATGCAAAATAAATGAATTTTAACAGCCAATTTTCATCATGGAAGTCTTTTTTCCCCACAAGTGGAGATTGTTGGGTCAAAAACTAGCATTGCAAGTTACAGTGCAGTATAGGATGTGAAAACCACAGAGGGAAGAAGAGTTATGACTGCTGATGCAAAACCCCCTTTTTACCACAGAGAGAGACTGTTGATAAAGACTTGATAGAGCAAGCACTTATAGCACACGTCTGTCTTTGAGCCAAAAACCTCACTCAAGTCAACTCTTTGATCTCATTTCTGATGCTGACAATTTAGAGGATTATTGTTTCACCCAACTTGTCATATACTGGATAAAAATAGAATGCAATGTAAGAGGACAAACATGGCTACATCAGATATACAAAGGATTATCCATGGATTAATTCGATTACGCATGAGTCAACATCTATCTGTCTGTGTCTGTTTGTGTTCTGTGTCTGAGTTTGTACATCTGAGGAGGTTAGAGAGGCAACTAACTTGTCCATTCAATATGGGTGAAGCACTGACACATGGTCATGATCAGAGAACAAAAAATAAACACATCTAACTAACCTGAAGTACTTGAATGATAACTATGCATACTCAGACTGAATAAAATACAACTACATATTTGTAATAGGTCACCAAGGCAGCAATAAACCACTCTGGCTCTGACAAGATCAAACCAACCCTTGCATGATCTTATTGTTTTCTGTTCTTTGCTCCTCTCTCTTTTAGAGGTCAACATTAACACTCGCTTTGTAACAGTTTACATTGTCCTGTCAACGGATAAATAAGGGATGTGAGGGAGCACATTGATGCAGTAATATTTTTAAATTGTGTAAAGTATCGCACCCCTGCTCCAAGAAAAATGTTTTCTTATGTGAGAAAGTAATGATGGCACATTTTCTGTATTACATAATCAGTCAATCAACGATTTGCAACCCTTTGGAGAAACTTTTTTGAACTTCTTGTTCATATTACAGGAAATGTGCAATGCACAGTGGTGCATAACAATCCTGCATACAGCACAAATTTGACATTTTTTTCATTCAGCTCTAACGTTTATATTGTCATGATGAATATGCTGACATTTCAGAGGACACACAAGTTGTATATGTCTGCATGAAAAGCAGTCAGACTAAATTATTCCTCTGCATGCAAACTTAACCACATCGAGGCGGTGCTCACTTATCCCAGCACTACCCCTGAATTTCCAGCTGAAACAGATGTGCTCTTTTTCTCTCTCTCTCTCTTTCATTGCATAACACTCGTAATCCGACACAAACTCTTCTTTAGGCTTCCTGGACGTAAGCAAGCTCCAATCAAAAAGTTAATTCCATACCTAAGGCTCTTCCACACTTTTAATATTTAACTGTACTTTATGGCAAGAGATGTGGAGTTACTGTAGCTCTGACTCATTTCTTCTCTGCTCTTGTTTTTATAAACGATCCAGCAGAAACCAAAAATGGATGCAAGTCTTTAGTCATTAACAAATGAATGAATGTGAACACGTCCTACACATCAGCTAGTGAGTTTTTAACCCGAGGTGATACAAATGTTTGAATGATAGAACAGAAAACATGTTGAAAATTGGGTTATGTAATTCAGAAAATCTGGTTAGAAGTGCTCAAATGACTTACATACTCTAAGTTTCATTCAAACATTCTCCCATATCCACATAAATGTGTCTTAGTGAGGTAAGAATACACATTTTAGACTAGCTCTCTCTCAACTTCTGAAATAAACCTCATTATCAGAGGTAACTGGAGGGAACATATATACAAGAACAATGGAGCAACCTTAACAGCAAAAATGGTGTTGTGAACCATGACTTGAGATTCATGGTGAATTTGTTTCAGATAAAAAAGCGAAGTGATTTTAGGACAAAGTGTGACTAAACCAGTCCCAAAATAGACTGACAAACATGAGTGTTAAAGCAAAATAGGAAATTGAGCCAAAGTTTTAATTGTCTTCAGATTGTTTGTGAGCACATAGAGTGTGCACCATGAGTAGACTAGCTTTACAGCCGGGTGAATTTTTCCACTGTGTTTGAGGCTGCATTAGCTTTTAGCATAAGCATCATTAACCTACAGTATCACATCCTGCTGTAGCTGACCCTGCAGCCTCTATTTTCATTGGCATGCAGCAAGTGTTCAGGTATCTATATAGAGAAGTAGAAAGACAATTATCTTGTGCAAATAAAAGCCAATAAATGCCTGTCCCTCTCCTCTTTGCCATATTAAACAAATGTCCTCTTCAGTCAATATCCATCCTACCACTAATTAAACGTAGACTGCATTTCTGAGCAGGTCTATTGATCAGGATTGTCGGTTTCGCACAGTTGTTTTGACACAACACACCGGGAGAGAGCTGGGTTTCATTTGTAAAAGTGAGCAATAGGGAAGACACTGTGTTTACTCTTGTGCTATTTGATCTGTGGTGGTGGTTCTGTTCTCAGCAATAGATGGATGTGAGCCTGGTCTACGCACCAGGGAAGCCACAAAATATCTAGTTACACACAGGCTGCACTGACTGGCTGCCAAACTGTCTGAAGGGAAATGCTACTAGGACAAACTGTTTTTCACTCTGGCAGATTCCAATGCTCTGGAAACATAGCTATTATTACCTCACTATCATTAGTGGTCGCCCTGTTTTTGACTTTGGAAAAAAAACGTACTAGTATTTTAACTTTTTCCCCCCTTAAAAACAAGTCAGATCGTGAGGTTGGTCCTGGTCCTGAGTTTGCAGAGCCTACACGCTAAATTAAAAGCAACTTTGTCTGAAGAGCCTTGTGGCTCACTGCAATATTGTGTTGAATCTTACAAATCCCATGCTGTTTGTCTGAGGCTGAGCTTGTAAACACACACACACACACACATACAAGGCTCACAAAGCTGAATTGAATAGAAATCAACATATATTCAAAGATGTTGTGATGGAGTGGCTCCAACTTCCAAGAATGTGGGGTTAGTTTTGCGAACAGACATTGTGTTGTTTCCTCTGAAATACAAATGAGAGGGATTTCACAGTGGTTCTCTTGTCTCAGCACCAGAAAATGAAATCATCCTGGGTGTTGTTACAGCCGCCTCATCTCCCTTGCGTGACTGGATTTCTAGGGAATAAATCTCTCTGCTGCACAGAATATGGTAAACTCCAAAACACAACTCTGAGAGAGAGTTAAAAAACAAATCTGATCTGGTATCAGTGACATTCCCTTTGAACTACTGCGAATTAGGGCGTTAACCATGAGAAAACTCTTCATTATGTAACAGCAGCACTTTGAGTGCAATCAAATGCTTATATTTGTCCCAAAAAAAACAAAAAAAAACTTGTTACTTCATTCATCACTCATAATGAGGGTAAAGTTATTGTTTAGTTTAGGTCTTGAAATATACAGATGCTGAATTTCCATATTTTTATAAAACTACAAAGCTGATAAGGAATGAACTCTTAATCTAATAGTGGTTCTTATGTATGTCTTTGATGTGTATGGAGTAAGCAGAAGCTATATGTGCACAGTTAAGGAACAAAAGACAGTGAATTTCATTGTGTAAACATAAGGTTTATTGCAAATGTGCAGTCGTATCCAAACACCATAGCCAACTGTTTTTATGGATACTTTACAGCAACAATACCGTTATCTTTACAAAACACATAGAAACTTTATCACTAGCTACAAACACAACTTCTCCCTGTGAAGTTTTACACATGGTCCTGGTTTGCTTGCCTTCTTGAAACAAAAAAAAAGTCTTTGGTAGCTAGAAAACAACAACAGAGCTCAGTGTGGAAATGTGTTTCCTCTCTTACTACGGACAGGCACTGTTGTCATGCCATCGTTTTCAAGTTGGCATCTGAGCAAAGTACAGACCAGATACTGGACGACGCTGCAAAAATCAGGAGTGCATCTGCAGCGAGAAATGCAGGTGTCTGCTTTGCTCACCATCCCCACTGTGTTTACATCAGGACGTTTCAGTTTTATGCACAATGTAGTCATCCTTTACTGTGAAGAGCTAGGCAAACTAGGTGGGCAGATATGCCTGCCCCCACCACAAGTATACAAAAAAATAATCTTTTTAAGACCATGTACAATGCTCCTATTTTTTACAAACAACTGATTTTTGTTCAGAATCATAAACAAAAACAGAAGATATAGCAGGATTAATTTCCCCCATAAGCAGCAAGCCCCAACTGCAGACAATACAAGGTTACATTTAATGAATCATTGCAGTATACTGATGAAGTCTACTGCAGCGATCCACCAGCTTAAGGCTATACTGCATTAACCTTCACCTCTGTTGCCTTAGCTTATCCTGTTGATTATTTTTGTTATGCTTAAATGTACATGAACACATGAGTAATACATTGTAGGTACAGGAAAAGTCCTCGTTATGTGACTGAAATGTGAAGCTGGGAGTCCTTGAAACTTGTATTTTGAGATTGAACAAATCCACATGATGGGGCTCTACTCATTGAGACTTGGAGGACCATCTCAGATGGGTCTACACTGGGTGAGCAGGGAGTAGCCTCCCCAATCACTTTCCAAGTTAGCACCTGCAGCCAGGGCCAGCCCGATCAACACCTCCTCACCCCTCCTCTCTCTGGAGCAAAGGGTGCTAGTAGGAAGGGTTCGGCTTGGCAGGGAAAGCCCCCCTTTGTCTGAAAGCAAGCGCTCGTCGGTGTCTAGTCAGCCCTCTCTCTCTATTGTTAGCACTTTTGTCTACAAAGAGAGACTACGACAAAGAGTTGGACGGTATCGGAGGACGGGCCTGACACCGCACCGGTCAGAGCGTCTCAAGTTCTGTTTTGTGCTTATCAGTGTCAACTGTTCTTTTATGTCCCATCTGTCATTTACAGCCCCGATGCCATTCCTTCATTGTCTTGAAGGGTTCTCGGCGGCGGCGATTTTTGTAACGCTGACGTTAAAATGGAGGTCCATTACTGTAAAGGGACAGTGGCTCTGCCCGCCCCAAGGCAGAGCCACTTATACAGCAGAGCCAGTGCTGTGGTTGCTGGTCTGCTGCTGCTGCTGGTCTGGGATCACCTGGGTGCTCTGATTATCCAGGGGTAGCAGCACATCTGTCGGGATACGAGACTGGAACTTCTCCAGCTGCTCCGGACTGGCCAGGTTCTTCAACAGGTAGTTCTCCCTCTCGAGCTGGTTGTTCTTCTCTGCCAGCTCTTTGATCTGCTCTTTGAGGATCTCCACTTCCTCACGCACAGCATACATCAGGTGGTTCTTGACAAGATCCTGCCATGACAAAGAAGGAAAGATGGATCAGTTTAGATGTAAAAACAGAGTGATGTTTAGACTTTTGAGGGTGATTTGATCAGATGATGTATCAGCTAAAAGACTGATGGAGTTTAGCAGCAGATATCTGCAACTCCATTTTGTCTAGCATGGATTTCTTGTGAGATACAGTAAAGCAGACATGATGCAACTTTGACTCTGGGTGACTCTAGTAGGTCTGTGCTGGAAAAACTATTAAGTCTCTGTTGTTTTGGACTTCCTGTTGTCATGCACTGCGTTAGTTCTTTACTTTGTCACATGAATAAATCATAAAGTAACTTGTGCTGCCTTCTAATAACAGGGATTTCCCTGGTTCTGTGCAGAATGCAAATGGAAAATTGTGTTTTGGGGGAGGTCAGTGGGTTATAACTGTTCTATACATATTGATGAACAAAGTGTCTGGTCTAAAAGGTCACATGTTTGATGCTGGAGATAGGTAATGTGAATCTACTACTAGCCGTTGTAGATTGTTTGTGCTAAAGAAAACTGGGGTTTGAATAGGCTACACTTTGTTTCAAAACACATTGCATGCATAGTGCAATCTACATATCTTTGTCTGGTGTTTGTATTTTGTTATCTCAGCTTACCATCGCCTGTTCAATCTTGTTGTCGATGGCCACAACGCTAGCACCAGAGGCACTGCAGAAGAGAAGGAAAAGAGGACATTAATAAACCGTCCAAAAAACAACACAAACTGCCAACTTCATATCAGATTCCTGCCACATAATTAACAACAAAATAGACATGTTGGGGCTCCCTGAGTGCACTGATCTGTGACAGTGAAACAGAAAGTTTGCAAACAGAAAGAAAAACTGTTTCAGCCAGCTGTCATCTAGGTTTTTTTTCTTCTTCTTTTTTGTAAAGTGTATGCTGCACTTTGATTGTTTTGAGAGTTAGATTAGACTTTATTTAAGTTACAGTGCAACAACAAGCACAGACTGTAACATGAGACAGTGGCCGGGTGATACTGTAAACGCACACATATCTGTTCAAAGTCCAAACAAACAGCAGCACAGCGAAACATAGCTGGACATAATATTTTGAGGAATTTTGTGACAATATGAGACAATACCCATGGCTGCATATATTTTAAACCGCTATAGAAAACTACAGGCCTGCATTAGACTATGAACAGATTCACGCTTGACCCGACTAACAACAAATCAAACGCCTTATTAACGAAATAATGTATTCAAGCATGCGGGCGACTTTATCACATATTTACCTGTTGTCAAGTTTGACCGACACAACGTCTCCTCCAAGTAGCGAGGAGAAGAAAGAGATGGAGAAGTTATGTAACTGGTAGACGGCCACTTCCATTGGTGTTTTAGCGAACATCTCCGTGCTCATGTTGAGTACCAGACTCGTTTGAATTATACTTCTCGCCACGTTTGCGACTGGTTGGTCACCTAAGTGTATATATCCGGATTTGTTTCGTTTCTTTAAATCGCGATGCACTATCTCGCTGCCGCTGGCTGAGCGCAGTGCTGTGTCGGTGTGTGAGCTTCGCTGTTATAACAAGCGACTGTCTGATGCTATTTCTGCCTCCGGCTGCTATATGAATGGCTTGCCTCTTGACGTCATGTGACGCGTGCATATATTAGTCAAATGAGTTGGCGGGTCAGATTTTATGATGCCTTCCCGTGCTGCAGGACAAACTGGTATTAGGACTGAAGTAAACAATTTGTGATAAATACATCCACCCACCTGTTTCATAAACACTGAGGAGCACTCTACAAACTACCTTTGCATACTAACACTCAAGTATTCACAAAGGTGGCTCTAGTTCAATATTTCTGTTTTGTGGGACTTTTTGACTTTTATACCACTTTTTGTCAGGATTTTTTCTCTCTTTGTTGGTCCCAGAATACAATCATTACAATAAGCTGATAAAATATGTTAAAATCGCCTACATTTTAAGCTACTTTCACTGAAATCTCTAATTCAACACTTTTTGTCCGTTATCTGGCTGTTATGTTAAGTATGTTAAGATTTTTGCAGCCACAAAAATAGGTTTGTAGGTTTCATATCCACAACCATACGAAGACAAACCTACTATTGGTGTTATCTGTCAACTACAATATATCAATTAATGCAGTGCAAAGTGCGCCTTTAAACCGTCTGATTAATTTACAACATTAAAAAACAAGGTCACCAAATCAATGCATTTTGGATCGCATTAGGCTGCATCTTGACACTCGTAAACAAGGTCGCTAATCGAAATAACAACCTTAAGACGAGCATTTTAACGCAGCATTACATGTGCCCTGCCTCTGAACTTCTCTGTTCTGTCTTCTACAGTTAACCCACAGACCGAAATCCACGCTGACTGCAGCGAACTTCATCACAACAACCAACAAAACAAGTTTTACCCGCTAATTTGTGCACAAACAAGGCGCTCGTAGTTTTAACAAATAAAAACCCGACTGACCACAGAAAAGCCGCTGATCAATACGAGAACTCATTAAACTCGTGATTTTAATGTTATTCATTTCTAATAGGCCATAACATGTCAAAGTAGTCGTTTATTAATCCTTGATTTACCGACGTAAACGTTTACAACTTAAAATCAGCAAATTGCTCCTATTCAGCGACATTGTAATGACAACAATAAATTTTGTTCCTATTGTTTTATTGTTGCTCGTCGCAGTACAATAACGGAATGTACTGTACCAGCTCCACATATGCATATACTCTGTATAGGTACTTTTCCATCCTCTCTCTTGGTAAATTTCCCTTCTGTCTATATCTGAACTCTATCGGTCTCTAGTGGTGAAAATGTAGAATACACCATCCCATAGGCCTGTTCCTGGACAGTGTTTACAAGGAATTTTCCATATACCTTTTCCTGGCCCCATAATTTAACTTTCCCAGGATGTTTTTCCTGATTAGAAAACATATGGCTCTCCTCACTGAGAGGACATACAGGAATCAATCTGGCTCTAAAGCTGAAGTTAAGTGAATTTTATTTGTATAGCCTAATATCACAAATCACAAACAGACAGGAATGCAATAGATGTTGTGTGTACAGAATAGACCGAGTATTGTTCTCTAATGTGTGACCTTTTACACTCCCAATATGCTTTTACCCTTGCATGTTATGGCGTGTGACGCAACTGCACTGCTGTAAAAGTGTAATAAACAATTTGTGGTAGAAGTAGGCTACAGAAGACACATAGAAAAACATACCATCTGTCATCCCTTTTTGCCCCACAGCATTTTCCATGGAGTACTGACATTGGCTATTATTGAGCAATACACATTTTCAATGAGGCGTTCATGCAGGTTTTAATAGTTTAATATAATTGTTCAGCCTGTCAGCTGTCACATTATGTTCCCTTTTTTGTCACAATTATCTGATTCAATACTGATAATAAACCAATTAAATTTCTATTAGAGAGTCTCTGTTGCGTAATGCATTTTCTTCCAAAACACTAACCATCTGTAAAACAGTAGTCAAAATATTGCGTTATGGAAATTTTCTGCTAAATTTGGTCCACACATATCTTTTCATATCTTATAAAAATAGCTCAATATCCTATAAAAATGCAAAAAAATAATAATGTTAAAAATTGATTTCTATGTAAATTTCTAGTAAGAACACATCACACAAGAAAAAAGTACCTGCATTTAAATGACAACAAATAACCCAAGGCTTTCACCTTCTGATGTCTGCATAGTAAACCAAATTCCTTGGTGCATGGACTAGATGGGCCATGTTTCTTGGAGAAAAGGGAGTTCTGTTATGTAACAAAACAATTAGAGTGGAAGGGCTGACTTTTGGTTGGCCTAACAAGGCTAAGCAGAAAGCACATTGACTGGGTATTAGTGCCCATAGTGGCTGTCGTCTCAGATTTCGTGCTGTGACAGTACAGCTGCCAGGTTTAATATCAGGCCCTGTTCTGGCGATGAGGGGCTGGTGAATTACCTTGTCCCGCTGTGATAGTCCCATTTAGGAGGGGGGAGTCACACCGATTGCCGGTGGCTCGGTTAAGATGCACAGATAGAAACTGCAGACAGTGGGGAGCCTTCCCGCTCGCTGATGTAAAATATATCTAATGAGCTACATGCAGTAAGATGATGACAGTATAAAGCAGGAAGCTCATAACCTTCCTCCTTCGTCAGCTTCAGTAACCGTTTAAGTACTCCTCCAACGCAAGTCTTAACAAAGTAAGAGAAATTACGCACAACATAAGAGCAGTTGTTTAAACTGTATCTGCGTGTTTCCAAACAGTTGAAGTACACAAATACTGACCCATGATATCTTTTAAAGAAATAAAGTTACTCATATTCCTGTGGAACATTTATTTCCTGACCATGTTTGGCGTGTGCCAAATCCGGTGAGTCACTCTAAAGCTAGGCGATGTGCCACGGTTTCCATCAGATGTCCCTTGTGCAAGAGCCAACCACGTTATATAACACTGTGATTCATCTGCACCAATGACTGTAGAAGAATGAAACTGCACCATGCCGCCAGCTTCCCAGCTTTTGTTATGAAGAGCATTTTGTGGTCTTGACCCACCAAATTATACCAAAAGTACATCAAGAGATGTAAACAATACAGCCCAGTAAGAAACACCATCTTTAAAGAAAGAAGGTATATCTATCTGTATCTGTATCTATTTGAGATCATTTGTTGATCAAGAGGATGCTTTTCATTCCCTATCCGCACTCACAGTTTTCAAATGCATGGCGTGCAAGAGAGTATGGCCTGAGAAGACACAGGCTTGCCATAGGCTGCAGCCAGAGGCTGTCTCAGAGGAAGCTGTCAGTGTCGGCAAGAGGACTGGTTACAACCAATGAATACTGAACATCCTATGCACACTTAGACGCCCAGAGGCAGTCATTATTATCACACTACCTATAAGTCTCCAGAGCCATGAATAGCAACAAGGCGCATGACCTTGGTCTTGTTCATAAGGTTTTTCAATAAATTCACCAGGCTGTCAATTTCTGCCTCTGGATTGCATGTCATTACGCTTTATGTGACAGGGTGCATCAAACATGATGTACATGCAGAAGATGATGACAGTACTGACATTGTGATCCAAAGGCTGGCAGAGATATCCCTCTCTCTCTGCCTGAGTTCTATGCAGCAAACTCAACAACCAGCAATGCACATCTCAGACAATGGATATTAAAAACAAGACTTTTACTAATATGAGCATTCAGTTTATATCAAAAATTTAAAATGCATTACTATTCCACATTTGCATAAATTTCTGATTGAATCAATCTTTTGCTTTGCTCTCTATTTATTTAGCTGTGAAAGAATTCAGCACTGCTCAAACTCCCATTTGAGTGTAATTGTAATCCGAGCCATTTTATTACACTTCAACCACAACTACATAATTTAGACACTGACAGACTGCAGTTATCATCCTTCTTCTGAACTGTGCTGAACATGGTCATCAGTCAGTGACACTTGTCACTGTCTTTCCAAATATCCTCTCAGACACAAGACAAACTGCCTGACTATCCTCTGCCTCACAACACTTACCGCCGATCTGGCCTCTTGAACAGACTTGGTGAGTAGGGGGGTGAGTAGCTCATAGCTCTCTCGGGATAGTTGAAGTGCTGGTAGTGACAGCAAAATCTCTGGGATGGTTCAGCCAGCCGGAGGGCGCACACCGTCCTGGGAGAGGGCGGCTTAGCCCAAGTAGGGGCAACTTCAGAGGGACGCATCTGCAACTGTCCCATCTTGGCTTCCAAATGAAGGGGCTGTTCAAGAGGCAAGAGCCCTTTGACTGTTTTGCTCACTGTTCTGCTGTTGTTTGTTCTCAACAACTGTGCTCTCAAAGCACAAAGAGACAATTGAGCACAGGCGATACCTCTGGATATGCAGCCATAACTGTGAGTGCCATGCTCAGACTGGCACTTGTATGATGTGTTTCCAATCCAGTGGAACACAATGGCCTCAGAGTCACAATGACAACGATAGCTTCCTGAAATGGCACAAGCTGTTTAATCTTTATACTGCTGGAGTGTTTGTGTCAGGCAGAGTAAATGATCTTTTCTAACTATATCTAAAGGGAACAATCAACATGCCTATCTCCATACCTCATTTAATTAGTGGTGATATGTAAGGTAATAAAACACATAGTTGCACCATTGTTCCAGGATGTGAAGCTAACCTTTTCTCCATATAATGAGTATTTTGGGCAAAGAGAGACTAAAGGCAGCCAAAAGAGCAGTGTTTGCTCACTTATATGGTCACTTATATGGAATGGCTTTGGAACCCTTCACCACAGTAAATTTGTTACACAACTGCTTATAATTTGTGCATAAAATCAAGCTCAGGCAAGTGAACTAGTTCAACGGTACCTTTGTAACATTTTTGATTACGAGTGTTATGTTTCATAATCCCCTAAACACTCTATAATTTTGATGAAGTGGGTTTGTCAGCTTCAGTAAGCCTCCTTTGTCATCAGAGGTGTAATTAATACACTAATGTTTAGAGAGCTATCGCTGCCGGTAAAGGGTGACAGCAAAAGTAAGCCGCTTGCACCATGATTAATTGCAAACTGTGTTCTAGGTTGACAGGTCTGCATAAAAGCCTCACATCTCATTCTCCATTTAATTTATCCTGTTGGCAATTGAACTTTTGACATTGTATATCGATTGTGATGCACAGACCAGTGTTTGCCACAGACTGTCATGTAAAATCAGTTTATGCTGCCTTTTCAGATAAGGATCTTTTGGTTTGTAAGATTTGCATATTGGCGTTTATCACCATACAGGATTTAATGATTTGTGCACATACATAAATCGAGGTATGAATTCTGTCCTGTATATACAAGACGATCAAACAGAAAGCTTCATTTAGTATCTAGTCTACTGCGTATCTAGTCTACTGCGTATCTTGACTTCAGACCCAAGAATATTAATTGGAGAAAATTAGATTACATAGCAAAAAATAGTTTGGTAGATGTCATATTTTGCTCAACGTGAATTATTACCACAAAGTCACTAAACCAACAAAATGTAATTTAGAATTTCCTGCAGCAGTGGAATTTCAGGTTCAGTGAGTTCAGTTTCTAAAAATCACTGATCATAATCATTAATCTTTGACAGCAGCTCAGTTCCTTCTGGATGGTTGCACACCACCAGCAACGAGAATGAATGGCTTATGTTGGGCATGTTTATACCCATCATTTCAGCAGCAATTTATTTAAAATCTAGATCACTTTGTATTCAGTTTAGTCATTGAAAGTCAGGTGAATGTTCTTTTTGTTGTTGTTGTTGTTGTTGTTTTTTTCCCATCTTCAATGACATTTAGCCATTAAAGGCGGTTCTTCTGTAAGATGTGAGGTGGTCAATTATCGTTTCACACATGAGTAATAGTGTACAAAAATGGAAACACACACGCACACTGCACAGGAGAACAGCATAGGTGATTGACAAGATGAGTCATCATGCTATCTTGAGTTGAGCAACAGTAATCTTTGAATAAAAAGAGCAAATAAAGGAAGGGTGAAGAGAAAAATAAATATGACTTTTGCTATCATACTATTTCATGATATAAGTGATGTCATCAATTGTGTATGTATGAAATTGGGGTAAAAATAGGATTCACCTATGATTATCTAAGTATAAGAATTATGATTATGTCATGAACTTAGCCTGACAATGAAGCTGAGTTGCTGTGTGAAGCAGCAATCAAATGTTGGTTACAGGGTAAAATTTGCCTATAAGCTGCATGAAAAGGCCAACTTTCTGCCTGTACTTTGTTACAGAAATTATTTTTGTCATGATTTGCATGAATTGAAAGGTAAAAACATTTCTTTTTTTTATCCTTAAGGCAGCTGCTACAAAGTAAAAAAAAACACCTAAAACAGGTGTGTTTGTTCACATTTGTACTTTCCAACATCTGTACTCTGAATAATATCTAAGTGAAGAGAGCCTTGATATAGAACCTCCTTTGCCACTAAACATTTGTCACTTTCTAACCATTGTTCACTCACTCTCTTCTCTACTTGCCTTGATTCATTTCCTGGAGAAAACACAGGGGCCCACAGTATGCTTACCACAAATGACTACACTTACTTTCCACTCATATGTGTTTATGTGTTTTTATGATCTTGCTGTTGTTGAGGATGAATTTCATTTTGTATTTCATTGCCCTTTGTACAGTAAGTTGAGAAATTATTTGTTTGAAAAGATCCAACTGAAGAATCCTGATTTGTTTTGGTTGTCTGAAGCTGATATGTTGAGTTTGGCTTTTTAATGTGGAGATTTTTGTTTTGGCAAGATTTGTAGGAGATGCTTGGCAGCTAAGACAGAGAACACTGTATCCATCATAACTGAATGCCGAAATGTTCTCTGTTTTTGAATCTGTTTTACTGTGCATCATGACTCATCACGTGGCCTTTGTGGTTATTATTGCTTGCTGTCTTGTAAGCCTGTGTGGACTGGTCACCAGAAAGGTGCAGGACACTTCAATAAACAATCAATCAAATCAATCATACAATATGATATGCAGTTCATTTACAGCAGCCTAGACTGGAACTAATAGCAGTTTACAACAGAACAAGCAGTGCTGTAGCAAAAGGTGTTGTGCTCCATATATTGCATTTAACAAGATTGGGGACTTCGCAGCATCTGGCACCAATCTGTGATTCAGCAGAAGTCGGACAGCTTTAGGCTATAATGTAAAGATTTACCTTGTGTTCTAATGGGGAGAATGTCCTGGCTAAATTTACTGTGAAAATACCGAAATAGAGCACAGACCTAGTGGGGAGTGTTGAGGGAATACCCCCCCACCCCCAACCCCCACCTACCCACCCACCCACCACCACCACCAAAAAGGGAATGACAGTATGTTCTAGCCTATTGCCCATAAGATTCCCATCTGTGCTTTAGTGCCAACATGTGTACACATAAGAACACACATACACACACACACATACAGACACTCATACACACAAGATTGTCTGCTCTGAAAGATAAGGGATTAGACTGAGGGTTTGGATGCAGTAAAATGATCTCACTAATGGCTCTGTGGATGCTCTACAAAAGGTCAAAGGTTGTGGACTCAATTGGCCATGCAGTGTTAAATAGCAGTGAACTTTTATTAGCAATGGAAAAGCCCTTTGACTCATTAAGGGTCACTTAGTTTACCACAGACTTAGAGCCGTTGGGCTGCTCATTATTTTCTCTGCTCTGCTGTACTTAGGCAGACAGCACTGAAAATTAATTAGAGTTTCTAATCAAAATATTTAAGTGTATTTTTCTTAGCAATAAACTAACTTTACTTATTAAACACATTGCATTCACTTGATACAAAGTATCAATAGGGCCACTCAAAGAGCGGAATCAAACATGCTGAGTGGCAATGGCTGCCACTTTGCATGGCACCTGTGATAAATACACTGTCGGCTGGATCATGTCCCAGAACAAAATGTTACAGAGTTCAAGGCCACCTGTCTATATTCATCCGCCTATGTTACTTTAGTGTACTGTACACCTCAGCTGTCTGACTTGGTGTGGCTGTGTCTAATCTGAGTCGCCTTCAGCTGTGGAATGCTGACATTAGACTAATGGGTACACACTGCACCGAAATCCATCACAAGACTCTTGTGACACAGCGAAAAGGAAATCTACTGTATGTCCTGGGATCCATAAAGAAAAGAAAATAAGAGTGAGAGGTCATAAAATGAATAAAACCACCTGGTTTAATTTTGGGTTTATAGGGGGAAGAAATAGTCTTATCTTTTCCTCTTTTACCTGCCTCAGACCTCCTATTCCCCTGGCCTACATCTAATATCCTTATTCCCTCTTTCTACCATCTTTCCTTCTTCTCACTCTCATGTTCCCACCTTCTTTAGTCCATTCCTCCCTCTCTTCATCTCCCTACTTCCCCTAATCCTTTTCCAGCCATGTGGCTGGCTGAGCATGCAGATGTGTGACCCAAGTCACCAGCAACTGGGACGGCACGGGAGGGAGTCAGGCCCTCAATGAGCCATCCCCCCGGTGTCTGTTTGTGTGCTTGCTCGTGTTTTTGTTTGCCTGTGTGTATGTTAGCGCGTGTGGTTGGCCACACGCTCGCATATGTGCATGCTTATGCATGTCTTGCTTCGTCAGCACGATCTGGATTTAACCGGATGATAGGCACCCTGCTAACTCTCGCTGTCGGTGTCATCCAAATACTGAGTCGTTCCCACAGACTCCAGCAGGCTCCTCTGCTGAGCATTAAAGCTAATCATTTGTCACCTGCGAGATGACAATGGAGCAATGGCTAAGTTCCCATGGACAATTTAAGACAAGTCACTGGCGGTCATTAACATCTCAACATATACATAGCTGAGGAGTTTTAATAAAACTGCACAAAAACACAAAGCATAAAACACACCTTCATACAACAAGACATTAAAAAAGACACATTTCAATACATTTAATTTCAGTAAAATGTGCCAGTGAAACTAAATGTCACGCAACGGTATTTAATCAAACAGAATTTATTTCTTTCCTTTGTCATATAATTCCTAAAGCTGATTGTTTTACACATATTGATTTTGTGCCATCCCTCTCTGCACTGACATCTCCATTGCTTTAAAATAGTCTGTACATGATTCTGCCAATGAATAAAGGTGAATCCATTTGAAGTCATACTCACATTCCCACTCAACCATTACCTGCAAAATCCCAGTATTTTTTAAAGCTATCTCAAGAAAACAGCCTCTGTGATGAGTCACAGATATCAGTGACCCCATGGATGTGTTTCCACTAAGTTACTCAAATTAGCCCGAGGAAGTTTCAACAGCCTGCCATCCACTGATCTCTTCAAGCCAAACAAATAATATTATTCTCCTCGAACAAGACCACAGGAATGACTCAGATCATAATTCAGTCAGCTTTCCTCCTTTGACACACGGCATGCTCTGACTCAAGGAAGAGAGAGCTGTAAATCTAAACAGTGGTGATAGCAAAATATGCTATTGATACTGGGGTGTAGCAGCTTTATTTATAAAAGCCAGCTCAAATATATACAGATACTAAAGATTTGCGTCAATAAAATGTTTTACAAAGAAGCAATGATTTATATGATATCTTGAAGTTAACTGAGGAAAAATATCTCTCTTCAAATCAGGAATAAGAATACAAACAGGACTATGTGATTGTCACACTGAAAGTGAAATGGTTGCCTGAAACAAAACAACATTTTGGACCAGTTTTCCTTGATACTGAATGTTGAAATATGTAGTCCTCCAATGTTGACTCCAGGGAGTCAACCCCCTGTTTGAGGGAGCTATTCTCCTCCCCATCAAGACTTTGTTTTGTTGAAGAATACTATAATAAAATGGGATTGATTGCTACAGACACAGCATCTGTGCAGTTAGACATCAAATGATGTTGTGTTTCATATGTAAATACTGTATGCAGATAAATTCAGCCAAGCCGTGCACTTGTATTAAAACCATTCACTGAGAAAAGCTACTTTTACTTTCTCTCAAAGGGGAACCTGACATAACTCAAAGGGCAGCTGTGAAACTGCACAACTCAGACCTCATGTATATTCAGCACTTCATATAACTCTCCTGTCTAAATAGCACCACAGATTAAAACCATTCAACTTTGGAGTCTAAAAAACCACAGGGGCAATAGGTCTGCGCAGTCCCACAGGGGCACCGTGTGGATTACATGCAAAAAGAGAGAGGAGGGCTGGAGCCTGAGAGAACATGGTGTACACCATGTTTCCTCAGCCTGTCCGCGTGGTGAGGATCACCTACCGACAGAGGACGGCCTGAGACAGACGAGGACGAGGCCAGATGTGTGGGCCCCATTCTACTTGAGTTTCAAAAAAAAAGCATTTTGCATTTTAATAGAAGAAAGCTTCAAGAACATTAATGAAAAGGTACAATTAAGGCAGTCACATCTTCTTCAGGGGGAAAACTGAAATGTCTATCCAGATGTTGGCCACCCGCGTGAAAACTGTAAAACGAATACATTCAGGCTATAAACACATGTTACATCATGATTCTCACTGCTAAACTGAGGAACATTAATGAGGACTTATTAGTGTTAATTACAATGCACTCAAAAAAGAAAAGTAATAGTAGTAATTGCAGCCTTGAGGATGCTTTATCTCTTGTTACATGCCTGATAAGGTTCTAATCTTTCTAAGGATTAAAAGTACTAAAATGATGAGTAACATAATAACTAACATCATATTACATCACTAGGGGTATATTTAACTGATCTTAAATGGTATTCTGAAGCAGTAATCAATTTTGTTTGATTATTTTGTCCACTCCATTAACACACATGATGTGGGCAAAATATTAGGAACACTTTTCAATATAATGCACTCCAGTACACCACCACCACTCACTTCAACCTCAATAGTAAATACAAAGTACAATTATCACCTTTCTGAGAATGTCATCAAAAACTGAAAATGTCTAAGTTTCATAAATGTAGAATTTATGGCAGAGTTGTTGAACTGGATCACATTAGATTACACAGTTCCTAATAAAGTGAAAGTGAGTGTAAAAGTCTGATTAAACTGTGGAGATGCCTACATGGCTATTGATTAACTAGAAATCATTCACTTGCCTCCTCTTTGCGGTGCTGTTGAACTGTGTAGGGTAACTCATGTCAGTGACATTGTGTTCTTTTTACATGTATACTTTGACAGATAGTTCCATAATATGTGAGTTATGGGATTATGGGATATGTTAAATATATACTGTACATGTCTTTTTGTTTTTTGTTCTTTTTGTTTTTGTTTTTTTTGGTTTTCTTGATGATATAGAGTCTGTCCTTAAAAACAAAACAAATTGTCAAAGAGAGAGGGTTAAACCTGATGCATATCTGACGGAGACACCACTTGCGCCAGTAAAACAATATTTGAGCATGAGTTTTCTATAACATATATTTGAAAGCAATTCAGATATTTCAAACTTCTAGTTTGTTTTTTTTCTTAAATCACTTGAGCATGATTTATAATGTAACACAAGAGAACTATTTCAGGATGTGACTCAGCTAGGGGAAGGATCACCATCAAAAGCTGCTGTGTGATCCAAATAAACTGGGGACATAGTGATATTCAACACTGTGTGGTGCTGGCTGGGAGGTTGTTTGGGAGTTTACAGGAACCCCAGCCTATCCTGCCTTCAAAAAGCTGCAGCAAAACCCCTCAGACACAGACGCAAGTCTTATAATTCTCACTGATTGGTTATTTGAGGGTTTTTTCTTTTTTTTGGCATGATCCATTTGTAGAGATGCAGCTGTGTCAAGGACTAAGGAAGAGATGAGAACTTGACTCAATTTTTGTCGGCATTGTTGCATTTAGAAAAACAAATTCAACAAGGGGTGACACTTTACCTCACATAGGTAATAAAATAATATGAATAAAGGGCATATACAATATCACAGCAGATTGCAATGCAATGACTTTAGAGAGGTCATTTCCCTCACTGTGGTATTTTAAACTGTGAGCGCTCCTGTGACAAAACAAATGAGGATAGCTCTTTGAAAACACCTCTCAGCATCAGCTCATTAAGCATGCAGCTTTGCGGTGAATGCAAATTTTTGGAATAAGTGAGTAAATTATGCTGCAGTTACTGTAAATCACACTAATAGTGTCACTACTTTGCAATTTGCAAAAACACAAGTTGTAAAAATTGAAAAATTACTTGTGGGAGTAGAGACACATTTTATAGTGAATATTTAGTCGGAATATAAACACATCTAACTATTGTTGTTGAGTTTCAGCTTAAATCCAGCTTAAATTTCACCTCAGATCTATTCACAAATAAAACATTATAAATTATTTGTACAGCTGACAGCAAAAAGTTAAGGTCCATGATCTCTTTGTAGAAACAAACAGGAAATGCTTCCACTTGAAATGACTCTTGAACTTAGGAGTCGGTCAGAGCACACAGGACAAATTGTCTTTTTGAGATGTCATTTTCCTTGTCTCGAAGCTGCACAGAAGAGCGAGTAAACAAGATCTGCCATCCCAGTCATTGTATAAAGGCCTGGGTAAACAATGTAGACTAAATTGGCCGGCTTCCAGCATGTACCCAGGAGGTCCAAAGTTCACTTATGAAACCAGAGAACATTCACGTATCTGTTTTGCACGCACACACTGCACAGGTACACAGTCACACTCCCATGCAAGCAAAGGTACGTATTCAAGCATGGACGCTAACAACACTGTGAAATTCTTACCTAGGTATGCATGCAGAAAGGACAAAAGCATATGAAGGCACGTAGACACACATATACATAGAAATAGACATGCATATGCACAGAAATTTGAGGTCACTGACGTATGCAGACAAAGCTCAGACACAAAAATGAATACACACAAGCACGCACAAGTGCTACACACTCTGTTTTTGTCTCTGTCTGGGCGTGTAGATTTACAGTGTTTGGCAGGCAAAAGATCACATTCTTAAGACTGAAATAGAGAGATTCTTTACCAACCTGACACCTTCAGTATGAGTTAACTCTTTTTACTCTTTTTACTCTTAATGAAATACACTTGAGAAGATGTTCTTGAAGATGGAGGGTTTACATTGCTATGATCTAGATGGGATTTAGGAAAAATGACAAACTCAGACTTCTGAAAATGTCATTCTCTGGCGTCGGTCAAAATAAAAAACATTTTCGAAAGTGCACAATATAACAACATGAAGAACAGGATGGCTATGCTTGAAATCTGCTGGAATGAAAGCTGACGTAAAAGGTCTAATCAGATCTGGCCTATGGACAAGAAGATGTGCGTAAGAGCCCTTTATTGTTTTGGAGATGAACAGATTTGCCCACGTAAGCAGTGGTTCGGAGCCAGTATGCTGCCACCTTATCTTCATGCCAAAATCACAGAGTTCAGGCAATGATGGACAAGGTTCCCACCAGCATGGCAGTGTCTCGGCTTTGGGCCGGCACAGCAATATGAGGAAGAAAAAACATGTGGCAGCAGAGTGACAGTTTAAAACGTAATTACCCATTAATATGAGCGGCATATACTATACATTGCAAAGGATTCAAATGTGTTTCCTGGAAAGCAATCAAAACTATCCAAAGAAGATATCAGAGAGAGGAAGAGACTGGGAGAGATCAGGGAGGTCAAACACTCAGGCGCTGCGTTCTGGGGCAGCGCACTGATGCACAATTATTTTTGGCTTCAGCCCTGTAACAACACAAAAGCACACTGCAGCAGATTGTGAAATCGGAGATATATGCCCCACTTAGTTTTATTGCTGCTGAATTATTGCACACGAGAGCAAGTATGTGCCAGCCTGCATGTGAGTTATGTCTGATGTACTATATATTCTATATATCCATCATTCAATCCATCCAGTTGTGTTGTATAAGTATTTAGCCAATTAGATTTAGATTTCCACATTTCTAGGTTCACTAATGATGTGTCTTGCACATCTTATAGCATTTTAATGTCTTGGTTCACTCTAAAATTGCTTGTTATCCTTATTAATTCCTATAATAATTTTATTAATTATTAATTCCTATAACTATTTCAGGTTAAGTTCAACTTTTGTGGTATTCGTCCTATCTACAGCACTTTGTTGTTACAGTAAATGCACCTACAATTTGTAAATGAAAGTCATGTCAGTTAAGCTAAAGGAGCTATTTAGAGGAACTATTTCAGGAATTGCAGAACTGAAACAAAATCGGGTATTTCACAGGTTCCCACACCCACTGGAAGGCTCGTGACCTGTTCACATATGCACACACATACATACACAGTTTCCATCATTTCAGAGGACATTACAATAACAATAATTTGTTTCCTGGAGACTTATCCTAACCTTAATCATAACCACCACATGCCTAACTTTACCCCAACCTTAACATAACCCTAAACTTACCTTAACTTTAAACTAAGTCTTCACCCTAAAATGAATTATTTACATTAAGGGGACTTGCTTTTTGTCCCCCTAGAGGAAGGCGAGTCCCCATAACATGACTGTGTAAACAGATTTACGTTCCCACAACATGAGGAATGACTGGCACACACACACACACACACACACACACACACACACACACACACACACACACACACACACATACACACACACACGCACATGCGTGCAGTCAAAAACAGCAAGTCATTATCTTTGTTTTTCAGTAACAGTTTGTCTTCTTCACACCCATTTAATGACTGTGGTGTTCTTTCTTGGTGAGACTGTAATTATAGTCCAACCCGCAAAGAAAGGAGCACTGTGTAGCGCCTGCAAGGTAGCTGCCAACCTTTACAACGTATACACCCTCCTTAACAAATCATAGTTTTGGTAACAGTAGTGCCCCTGGATTTTTTTCAAAATTATTAGAAAGGCATATGTTTGATCTTACAAGTAAGTGATTGATTCAGTCATGTTAACTTTTGTATCTTGTCTGCCACCTTGTGCACAGACGTTTGTCCTGCTATGCTCTCTCCGTCTTGCTTCTTCGTCTCCACTGCACGCCTCCTTCTCTAACAGCTATTGTTATTCTTGTCCTTTCACACTGTCTCTGAGCAGTAAATCCTATCTGACTGGCATACTTCAGGACAGCCTAACCCTGACTCTGCCTCAAGGTAATTATCCTGTCTCTGACCTGTCTCGTCATATTCCTAGTTGTCGTCTGGTACATGCTCACCTTTTGGCACAGGTGTTGTTATTGCACCATGCATGTTCATCTGACAAGGGCATGAGCGTTGGAGACTTCGCTCTGTATATGCAACTCTGTACTGCATATGGACGCATGGGTAGGAGGGGTCAGGGTGAAACAACATCAGCACAATGAACATAGACACTTGTGTTTACTTTGTAAGTGTACCATGTCTGGGCTGTATTTTCGAATCAAGTTGAACATACAGTACAGTGAAGCTGCCTGGTCATGCCCTTCCATCCTGTTGTTAAAAACAAAACAAAAAAAATCAAGGAACAGAACATCTATCTGTTACAGTGCTGAAAGCAAACAGAGCAGTCACACACACACATCATGCAGCAACTTGTAGTTTTTTGTCTTTAGACTGTTAAGAAGAAACTGCAGAAGATGAGCTTTTGTGGGCACTTCTACATAAACATATGTGCACTATATGAACAAACATATATATACACTGCATGCATAACATAAATGACTCATGTTCAGGCAGATTAAACACTTTTTGACACGCCCATGAAAGTCAAGGAAGTGCTGCAAGATACGCATATTTCCTTTAGCTCAGAGATACAGCAAACCACATTTTGAGGTAATATTTCCTCCATTTGGCTAAAAGGACATTGTGTAATTGTGAGAGAGCAGAAAATACCCATAATATTTCTTGTTTTGATTTCATATTGTCTCTCAGCTCCCCTATCAAAACAGTTTTTTTTTCTGTATGAGAAGAAAACAACAACAACAGTGGGGAACAAATAGCGAAATCATGTAGCAGACAGACACGCAAATTAGCGCAATAACAAGAATCCACGGTATCGACTTACATCGGAGCACAGTTCACCAGATACTGTGTTGACTGTGCTCTGCAGCCTGAGGACAGCCCCTTGCTTTGTATCAAAGAGCCACCAAACACCAAAACAGGAAAATGCAAAAATGAGGAAGAGAAAAGCAGAGGAGGAGAAAGAGGGAGGGAGGAGAGGGCTTTCACAGCTGTTGTTCGGCAGTGTTTCCTCTGATAGGAGGCTTTGGCTGTACTCCCAGTTCTTTAGGTAAACTGTCAAAAAAAACACACGGTTACCTTGAGATATGGGTGGTGAGGGGGCATGCGAGGGTTATTGAAAAGAGAAAGAAAGATAAAGTTTTGGGAAGACAAAGATGTAGAAAAAAAATCAATCAATTTAACCAAATATTTAATTTGGCCTGTTCCTTTGTGGTTAAAAATTGCTGCCACACATAACTTGGTGAAATGGAGCAGAAAACCTCACAGATACACTGTTGTCATTTGTCAATTTAAACAAGTCTCTTTTACAGTTTTGGATGTAGAAAATTTTATATCTGATAGCAACAATATACAGGATACTGACTCTAAAATGGCCATTACATTTCACATGCATTACCATTAATCATTTAGTTAGAAATACATAGTTATACTACATCCAACCCCCACCTGTGCTTACGAGTTGACACACCCTAGAGCTTGTTCTGTAGGATGTTGTGCAGAAGCAACAGTGCAGACATCTGCAAAACCTGTTAGCCTCTTAACGTGGTATCGAGATGATAAGCAGAATCTAAGTCTTTAATCTGTCCTGTTGCACGTCTTATTGTGTTTGTGACTGCAAGTGCCATGGATTATTTAGACTATCACTGCAGGCCAGTTTTCACAATTGACATACTCTATTGTTGTTTCCATTATGGCCTTGGACAGTGTGGAAACCTGTTTCAAACACGAATACCCTCTTGACAAAGGAAGTTATTGCAGAACAAATATGTGACAACAAGGCATAGACTTAGCACAATCATTTCTGGTGTCACAAAGTTATTTAGAGTTCAATTTATCTGCAAATAGCATTTGTTGCCCATTTCATATTATGAATCTTAAGATGAGGGATTCCCAAAAGATATGCTTGGAAAGAACTCTGAACGTTTGCTGCATATTGAACATCCAGTTTTAACCATTGCGTTTGTTTCCATCTGTTTCAGTGAAATGCAAATGCCAACATGAGCGGGGAAAATGAGAGACTCTTCCAAAAAAGACAAGACCCAGGAGAAGTGCTTAGCGATGCTGTTTTCAACACGATGGCCTAGATACTATTGCCACTTAGTACTGCAAGAAAAAGGAAAACACTCAAGGGACAAGCGCTGCCTTGTCTGAATCTGATATCTCCTTCTAAAAGGCTTATTTGAATATGAATAAGAGGAAGTATCCTGCTTGTCTTTCAGTGTTTTTTTCTTTTATATCCACCCCTTGCTGGCTGTCATAGAATAACAGCAAGGGACTGTTTTTTTATCAGGGTGTTTCTCTGAATTTCCCTCTGATATGAGCTACAATAGCATCCTTTCCCAGTGTAGGGCTAGGAAGTGGGCCCATGTATAAAAAGAGCACTAGAAATACACCGTTGCTTAAACCACTAAATGGATCAGATAATAATGTGTTTAATCCGAGATGAACTGATGATTTAACTGACAAAATCTTGAAAACGCATGGAAGGATTACCCGTGTTTTGCCAACATTTTCATACTGTTTTTGTCTGTCTGTTTGTTATGTAACCTTTGGTGAGAACAGGACGCAGTCTTGGAATCAGTAGGAGCAGTCAGCCATTGAAGCCCTACAGATTATTATGGCTGAAGACTGCACCCAACCCATGACAGCTCTCATCACCCACATGAAACGCCCCGAAAATTCAGTTAATCAGATCTAATCAAATCCACACCTTCACAGTTGTGATAAAGTTTGATAAACTTTGATAATTTGCAGCTGAGCATGTTTTCTCTTTTTCAAACGTTAACTTGTTGTTTAAGTAGTCATGAATATTTAATTATATGGAGAAATACTCAAGTTTTCAGGGGCTTTAACTTTAATCTGGATTTACACTGATGTTCTTTTGTGTGGCGAGATGGTTTGTTCCGTTTTTGGCTGTCACCTCACATCAAATCAGAAAATGATGTGGTGGAAATGACTGGATTATATCTTATTAAGTTTGAGTCTTTTAAACTACATAAATATTTGGGAGAACTGCTCCATAAACACCAGCTTAAGCTGAACTCAGATCTTCCAGTTCGCTGTCCATTGGCTCTACTCGGTTCAATTTGTCTCTATTGCGTGCAGTTCTGCAATTCATTTCAGATGCCTACACTGAACCTCACAGCCACTACATGCTAAATAAGCTACAGCAGTTGTTTTAACTTTACATTCTGGCCTCAAGAAACCTGACAACTCATCAACATTCTGAGAGAAAAAGAGAAATTCTTAAACTGTATTATTCTGTACGCGCGCTGCTTCCCTCCCACACACCATCACCGGGCATAAGAGAGTAGCCAACAAGAAAACAACACTTCAATTATGCTAATCAAGCCCAGGGGGTGATGGATCAGTAAAAAACATTAGGGTCATGGTGCACAAGTTTGTGAAACTGACAGATGGAAATGCGGAGGAGAAGGAGAGAAAAGAGTCATGAACCACACAGATGATTATGATTTCATGTCAGATTCCTGTAGACTTTTGCCGTGGAGTACAGAAAATGATTAATATGTAATCTGTTCCTTATAAAGCCCTCACAAGTTAAAAAGGTGAGCACCAACCTACAACCTATTTATAGCTTAGCCTCCAGTACAACCATGTTTTTTTTCCTCTTTGGAATTAATTTAATCTGCTATGCTTGAAACTCTATTCTCTTGACTTATCTAAACTGACCTTTGCTAATCACAAAGCAACTTTATAGGTGAAAAGAGGGTCAACTGTCAGTCTTCCTGTTCAGCTCAAGCTCTTCCACAGCAAAACACGCCCCTGCTGACACAAAAAAACCTTCCTGACCCCAACTAACTTCCACACCGTCGGCGCTCAAGCACTGAAAGGTTGTGACCTCAAGTGTTACATAAATTCTTCTCTTTTCTCTCTCTCTCTGCAAGAGCAGCGCAGGCCTCCACTACCCCTTATATGACACCTTGCATTCATACTAGAAATAAATAGGTCTTTGTGTGCATTGCAGCCCCCTGAAAGACTTGTGTCAGAGACGTGGATGGCAGCCTCGATGGAATCCGTGCACGTGCGTGCATGCGGTTGTGCGTGAGTATTTGCAAAAGAGAGAGTGCGAGAGATAGGGAGGAGCAGATGAAGGAAGGGAGGGAAAGAGAGTTTCAGCATTTGTCAACATTCCTCCCAAAGTCCCACACTTTCTTGGCAGTTGGCTCGCTGGTTTTCTGAAGCCAGCATCAGAGCTCTATTACTTTTTCTCCAGAAGCATCTACATGTTTTCAGAGGGCCTTTGTTTAGCCTAATCCCAGACTGTGTAAACACCACAGCATGCAAACATAATGATGATCTGTGACTCATCCCTCTCCATGACACCATAGTGGAAGGAATGCAGAAAGGGGTCATTTAATGTCACTGGCGCTAATTGCTCCTCATGATGGCACAATAAGATGGCAGGGGAGTGAGGCATAATGCTCCATCAGATACGACCAGCCCGGGCTGCTCCATGGTACGTGGACACAAAGACAGAAGTCTTGGACAGGATACATCTTGTTATTTTCGCTCATTTGGGTCTGCAAGCGCCTCCCTCTCTATCTCGCTCCCTTTCTCTCTGCTGGGGAACGGCCAGAAACAATCACAGACTCACTGAAACTTGGCATATGCATTCATTTTTCTCCTCTCCCTCACTCTCTTGCACACTCTTGTCTAGCAGAAAGGCATCTAGAGAGAGAAAAAGAGCTTGGCAGGACAGGTCCACCTTTTCATTTCACCACTCCTGCCAGCCAGTGAGACCAAACTGGTCCTTCTGCGGAAGTTATGATGAGAAAAACTGACTTGAAAGTTTTTCTCTTTCTCTTTCTCTCATAACTTTTAATTTCTTTTACTTTGCTTTTCCTTTTCCCCCCAATTTCTTTCTTTCTCACAGGGCCCTTCTCCAAAAGTGCAGGAATACATGAAGCCAGTCAGAGTTTGGAAATTTGGAAGCTCTGGTAACAAACAGGAAACCATATTCATTACACAAAAGTCAGAGTTTGATTATGGTTCACGGGGATTCGCCAGTCATTTGGCCTTTTCAGAGCATGTATACTGTAAACTGTAATTCAGAATGGCAGTTTTATTACATTCACGTTCTGCCAAGCCGTACTTACTTGTACCTTTGCAGACTGAAAATGTTTTCTTCATGCAGCACAGGAGTGTATTGCATACTTCAATTAATCTCATGAAACAAACTCATTGCACCAAAGCGTGAGCAGGTTGCCCAATATGATTTCCACTCAGCTTCCCAGCTTCACAGCTGTGTGAAGTGTTTTGCTTGTTTTTCTTATCCTCTCAATGTTGTGCAAAGCTTGATTTAATGATGTAATTACAAATGACACAGGAGTTTCCAGACGTGGAGTGGGAGTTTTTTGGGGTGACATATCTTTCAAAATGAGGTAAACACTTCATAAAGTTTTAATTGTTAAAACACCAGTCAGGTACTATAGATTAAATTAAGGATGAGATTGTATGACGGGAGGCAGATGTCAGAGACTTCAGTATAATCCAATTACATATTTACTTTCATACACCCACCTTATATAATTGCTGAAACAACATAATGGTGTTTAACTGAGTTTGACATATGCTCCCTGACCAAAACTGTGTTCTTTTATGCTTCTTAATACCAAACGCATTACCATCTTGCTCATTGCATGACAGCCGAGTCCTGTTTGGGAAACTTTGGCCACTTAAATTACACATCCACCCCAAGAGCTCAAAATTGTTTACTAGAGAACACAGAAGTGCAGTGAGAAAAGAAAAACACACTGTGTTGCCAAACTGCAGATGTTCAGTAACTTCAAAAATAGAACATGTGATCAGTCCTGGTGCTATAACCTTTCCTGTGTTCTGGAAAGCGTGACTTCATGACCTGCTGAAGTTCGGAGAGGTAATTGTTTTCGTTTTCCAGCAACTCAAGGAGCAATTCTCAGTAATGGGCTGTGGCAACACCGTTGCTAATGTCTGTCTAATACTAGCTCCATGCCCTGCAGGGACAAAGACTGTGTAAGAGTGTTTGCATAAGTATGTGGGTGTGTGTATGTATGTGTTGTTCTTTTGCATAAGGATGTGCACATGTTTGTGTTTTATAATGAAAGGTGACTTCTAAGTATTTTAGTCTTCTTCACTTCCCTATGTATGTGTGCCTGTATCTGCGTGTGTGTGCGCTCTGGGTACATCATGTACCCAACCTGCATGTGAATAGCGCCCAGGGAGAATAAGATAGGCTAATGATAGGCCTGGCTCAGGCCTGCTCCACAAAAGCACTGTCTGGCTGCACTGTGTAGCAGACTATAGTGGTAAGAAAAAAAACTGACTCAGTGTGGGATAACAGCACCTGGGATTACGAAATAGGTTTCCAGAGAAAAACAGAGGAAGAAGCAACAAAATGAATCTGAAATTAAGTCTGAGCATGCCAGTCCTTTTAAGGGATGCTGCCAGGCAAAAAAATAAATAAATAAAATTTGTACCATAATTTCATCTGAGTTTTTCCACAAACTCTTTCACTTTGGATTTGAAAAAAAGTCAGTCGAGCTTTTTATATGCAGGCAACAGAATTGTTTCTTCCCCCTGTGGAGCTGGAGAAGGATACAATATTCTCATGAAAAGCATTTGTTTCCACTCCAGATCTACTGTTCCTCACCTCAGCCAAACTTTTACTTGGCCCTCAGTAGCAGGGTGGGTTACTATATTCTCACTTGTCCTGCAGAGCTGGAAAAAAGAGTGGGAATCCCATGCTAATGAAAATAGGACAGAAAGAAAAATTTTACTGCCCACCAGCCGGCAGTTTGTACCGCTCAGCCTGGGTGGTATGGAGAGTGCAAGTCTAATAACTGCAGCGTTTGAGCTTCCATGAATCTACTATGAACTCTACTGGAGACAATGCAGATATTTTCCATTGTCTGGCTAACACTGTGGTACAGCAGGTTGTCGTGCGAGCATGTCAGCAGTCTGATAAAGAGAACAAACCACAGTGCACTAACCCCTAATATCAAGTGTTATGTAAGCTGTATTGCTGTCTAATACCTATTTAAAGAGTGTAATTATAACATATTGACTATTTGTGATGCTGTTACTCACCACTTTTCTGTGATCTCAAGTCAAGTACAGGGCAGTGTGTGTGGGGGGAGAGTGTGTGATGGCAAGTGTTGACAGGCTGCCTTATTATCTAAATAGGCGCCATAGCCGTGGTCCAAACAGATAAGGCAGTGAACGCAAGCCATGGTCACTCCAACCCCCCCTCTCACGCCCCACCACCCACACCCCGCCTTCAGACTTATATAAGTCCAACTGCTGCCAACTAGAGCAACTGAGTGGAGAATGGAGAGATGGAGAAAGAAGAGTGAGACAGAGGAAAAAACAGAGAAAGAGAGAGAGAGGGAGGAGAAGGAGCAAATAAAAGAGGGAAGGACAAAGAGAGTTGCACAAACATGAAGCATGAAAGACTTTTAATGGATGGGTGGTACCGTTTCCCTCTTTTGAAGTATGTCTTGAATCATTTTCTAAGAATGCTTCCTTCTTTTCATTCCTCTGGAATATTGTCCAATTTGCTCTTTCCAAATTCCTCACAGGTGTCTGCACTCAGCTGTGCCGGAGGGGCGGAGATGCTCGTATTTGTCTTGACTTCATATGTGTTTTTCATGGATTTGTTACAAGAATTCATCACCAGTCTGTTAAGTCATGTTTGTGTGGCACAAGTTGAGCCCATTGGGCTTTAGTTCAAAGAGTTTTCAACAGAAACCACAATATTTTTCTCTACAAATTTTGTTCCATTACCACAACACAAACAGTATTTCCTTGACATTTGGATATTGGATATTAATGATTTATAACCGCAACCTGATTAAAAATTCCTAAAAAAAAAATACTATTAAGCAATGACAAAATTGACCTTTGATGTTTCACAAGATGCTGATTTTTATTTTCGCTCTCAGTTAATTCATGTTGTTTCATCTTTATTTTTAACTGCAAAATAAATGAGGTTTTCAAGATGTATGTGTTTTAGTGCATTCACGAAAGCAGACCCCTACAAGAAGCAATTGTAAAAAGGAAAAAAAAACATGGCGTACACTCTGTTCTATTAACATTTTATTCACTTCAATCTCATGTTTCCATAACAAGACAGTGACAAGTAAATTTAGAAGAAGGGTGGGGTAATCCCTTCTCATAAATCTTGAAGAATTTTCCAGCCCACTCTGATCTTGAGGATTTGACTCAGATGGCAAACATGATGTGTTACTTATAGATTTCTAATCCATGTCTGGTACATGCAGTACTGTATCTCCATTGCCTGTTACTCAGGACACAAAAGAGCTTAGCTGGATTCTGCTGTGGTGACGTGTCAACAGCGGCATAATGCTGTGGGTCACCTCTGTGTACTGTATACTTTAAGTGTGTTCATATATGTATGTGTGTGTATGTTTTGCCAAGGAGTGTGTCGTCTGTCTTGCAGACAGACAGATGAATTACTCATTCCTGACCCTTGCAGCTGTCACTGGGGAGTACAGGATTGGGTGATTAAAAGATTACAAGGTTTATTTTTTTAAAAGACGTTTGCTATCAAGGTCATTTTGGATTCTTTCTAACTTGTCCTTAAAGGACGAGGTTGGCTACATTAAATATTTTTGTTATTGTCACCAAATCCCTGAGAAGAACATCAACAGTTTATTTGTCCAACTCACAATATATTCCAACCTCCCCCAAACCTGTCTGTGCTGTCAAGCCTCAAGATATAAATCTATAAAAACTGGATATGTATATACTGTACATCACCCACAGATTTGGTGCACTACTTGTGTACTTGTGGCACCGAGAAAGTATTTGTGGGATCATCTCAAAACAAATTACAGTGTTAACTTAATGAAGGAACATGTCACCCAGTGCTATAGTGTGTCTGATGTGGTTTTTGGACAACAATGAAAGTCTATGGAGCAGAGGATTATCCCATATATCAGGCTCTGTCACTTTTGGTTTTGGTTTGTTCATGGAATTTGTTGACAACAAAAAATATATAATATCACCAGACCTTCAACTCTAATTTAAAGTTATATACCTTATAATTTACCAGTAGTATTTCTTATAAAACTTCCCAATCATACAAGCAATATATAGAAGGTTCTGTGTATGGAGAACCAAAATGACAACACGAACATGTTCATCACGTCTCCAGGCGATGGCAATAATACAATTATGTGTGTATTTGTGGGTGTGTTTAGGTGGTAAATGTATGCATGATAAACTATGTGCATTCCTCACGAGGCTCAACAACAACTTGATCACCATTTTACAGACAGCGTCTAGTACTGATGAGCACTCAAACAAATACATACACATACACTTGCACACAATCAACAGTGGTTCCAGGCATCCTCTGGCGCAGCTCCAAGGACAGCCTATTCACACAGTCACAACACAACAAGGCAGTAACTTAACACGTCCATTAAAAAGCCATTATTGTGTATCCCTCTTTAAAATGATCCCTGTGTGATAAAATCAAGCACAGGGATAATGTTAGTGGTGCAAACACACCAAAAATACACCATCATGTGTTTGAAAATCCAGTTATGTCTAATATTGTGAATCAGTCTTTCAGTCTGTGAGCGTCTCTTTTCAACACCGAAGTGGTCGAAGCCTGCGTTATTGAGGAAACTCATAAAAACAGCTGTAAAAAAAAAACACTTTTAATGGCTTTTTACTTGCTCCCACCACCAAAGAACTTCCTTTAGCTATAGAAAAAGGTTGTGACTTTTACCACAGACGTCCACAGTCTACCTATATCTTGGAATTCCACCAAGTGCCGACAACACACTATTTTTAGCAAGTCCTGTCCATGTTTTGTCTTCACACCTGCCTCCTGCCTGGATGTTTGTCTACCTCTTACCCTTTCTCTTGCTCTCACTCTTTTTCCTCTGACATTGCTGAGACCTCGCCTTCATGGTCTTAGTTTCTTAGGAATTGGCTCCTCAGACTTGCCTGGCCATGAATTTGCCTTTCCACCCCGACATCCTTCCCTTTGCCTTCTCGTAACTAATCCTCGTTTTTTGTTTTTCTCATGCACCTGCAACCCATGAAGTTATGTAACTGTCTTCAAACTTAGGACTCTTAGTTTTTTTCCGTTTTACAGGGCACATCAAGTTACACTGTTTCGGTTTGTTCCAAATCTAAAAAACAGCTTGGATCCAAAAAAATTGTAATTGAATGCAGGTTCTGTTGTCAGCGAGGATGTGTTTGATATCCTTTTATGTGGGCAAAACGGGGAGAGCCAACAACAGGAATGAGACTTGAAGATTGGAATGGGACTGGGAATCAATGGGACTTTAAGATGCACTACTTTCTCCCAGGAATTTCTTTGTAGCACTGAAAGGGATGTGAAATTTGAATTTCATCTTTGTTGCAATAGTGTTACTCTGATCCTTACACCCATTACTGGTTGTAGCAGCTTGTACATGATAATTCATAGACAATGATGCTATAATTGTGCTGTAAGTTTGTTTTGAGTTTGTCTCATGCTCTGAAGATGTATTTTCACTGTAATGCATTTGTCTGGGACAATTTTACAGCAGTAGGAAAAACAGAGGAAACTGTGTTTTGTTTATCTTATCCGTACATCTTTACATTCCTGACTGATTTGTGTGCCTCTATAGCACCACAATGTTATCTACAGAACAAGCCTGGATACACTGGAGCACAAGTTTTCTTTTTTACCACATTAGTTTTTCCCCTCTTACTCCCACCGTTTGTTTTCTCTGTTTTGACCAGTATAGCAGGTGGAACAAAATGTTACTAATTCATTAATGTACATTTACTTACTGTAGCTAAAACACCACATGGTGTACTGTGATCCCTGTGCAAGTTCAGCAAACCTGTGTTTCGCTTTTGTAACCAGTCATGCAAATGATGCTCTCAAAGACTGTGCATGCAGGACTGTCCCCGTATTCAGCTCTGCTTTGACTAATAATTTTTCAGGTGTGAAAAATTATGTGTGTAAATGTGTAAATTTACTATGTGTAAATTTACTCAACAGATCACTCTCCCGGCATGTACAAGATGAAGAAGACTTTTAGAGAATTATTATGATCCCCTTTGCAGTTTTAACGCTAAAATACAGAACTGTATGCAGAGAAAAAACTTTTCCTGCAGTTACAAACACATGTTTTGCTTATGGTACTGTTAGGAATAGTTGAATATGTATGGATTCTATGCTGGATTACACATGGAAAAGACACTTTCGCTGACTAAATAAAAGTATTCACCTCTTGTGGTGAAGCTATTTTGTGGTTTATATTTGGATTACAGAGTGGCGTTTTAATGCCCAGCGGGGAGCCTGACACAGCTGGATCTTGTCTCCACTTCACTGTGGGAGGAGAAGGTCATGTTCAGTAGTCAAGTGGACCATAGCCAAGAGCCAGTGGTCATCTCAGGCCAAAGTGAAACATTTACCACTGTAATGAGGCATAGGTTACCACGGCAACAATACACTTAGAAGTGTCAAACATACAGCAATCTCACAGCAGGAAATCAAACTTAGTCAAAGGGTGTAAATCTGCTGTCAAAATACTTTTCCAGGCACTTTTTGTACAGTTTGTCATACAAAGCACAAACCTGGAGTTTTTTTCAAATGAGGTGAACCTCATCTCCAACAGCGACTTTCAGTAAAGGCAGAAAGTAATTTTTGACTGATAAGAAAAAAAAATCAATATTATGTCTTTTTCAAGTCGCCTGGAAAATATCTTCCTTTTTCAGCCAAAAGATCTGAACCAATAAATAAAAGTTCCATGCAACTTCTTGCCATTTTGAAGTTGTTTCTCTGTTGCAAAAATGGGCTACAGACAGGCATATGAAAGTCTGTATATGATTTCTTTGCTTTACAACATTTTCTTTCTTCAAAGATTTAACTGTTATCTTGTCTGTAAACCTATAATGGATGTCTTTTACTTTTTGTGCTTTGACTGCTTGCAGACTGACTGCCTGGTCATGGACCTGAAGTCCTGTGATAAACACTTGTGTCATCGCTGCTAGCTCTTCACCCCTCTTCATCCTGGCATGTGATGGTGTTTAGTGGCTGCTAAATACTGACTGACTGGTGAAGGTGTGCAAAAGCAGTGCTTTCATTCCAGCCAAGTGTAGCTCTCTAAGCCCTCAAAGTAAATCAACACATTTCCTCTGGTCGTATCCCGTGGAAATCATAGATCCCAGCCCCCTCAGGGCTTTCTGGCTCCGCCTCAAACACCAAACAGGACTTATGAGTTCAAATTCTCCTCTCAGCACATTTCCGTGACCCTTGAATCATTTAGATAACAAGTTTGGTGGCCACTACCTCTGCCTGATATTCAAGTCCAAAAGATGTTCTGGCTTGCCTCCTCGGGCTATACTGAACATTTTATTCTATTAACAAGTGGCAAATGAGAATGATCACTGCTCTGCAGATTGACCACCCAGGGTGAGGTCACAGCATAAAGCTCAGCCAGGCTTTTCATCAGCAGTCGGGCCCTCACGAAGTGAATACTTAAAAAATGTATGAACTTCTGCAAACCTCAGCTCAGCAAGGCAGCGTTCTTGTTTCAACTGACAGGATTAAACTGTGAGTACATGTGCGAATGAATGAGTGCATTTGTGTTTCTGCTCGTGTGCGTGCATGCGCGGAAAACCGTAAGGGTACACATTTGAAATCAATGTTTTAATCCTGCGAAAAAAGCCTACTGTAACCATGACAGCCACATGATCCATGTCTGTGATTCTATCTTGAGAAGGGAAGGTTCAGGAACAAAGTGTTCTGGCAAAAGACTCTTGTTTGTCAGGCAAACAGTTGAGCTGGCACAGACAGATGCATGGTCACATTGGCCAATGGCACAGGTCAGCACATTGCCTCCAAGCAAGAAATGTCAAGAATATTGCTTATCGCTTATAACTTGATTTTTTTTCTCTCTCTGCAAGATGACAGTCCTGTGTGTAATTTAATCATCTACGATTTTCACACAGACAGATGGGGAATCATGATTTCAAAACATTCCTGATTACAGAATTGATGTTTAATTTATGTTAATATTCTTTAAAAAATGCCCAATCATGAAAGTATAACTCTGTGGCTACTGAGAAAATCCATGATGCTGTGAAACTATAATTTTGGCATTGTGAGCAAGTCTGAAGTCTCTTGTGTAAGGCTTGTAACAAAACCCTGCCAGCAGGCATTATTCAAAGTATGATACTGTAAACACTGAGTGCAGAGAATAATAATTCAACTAAACATATCCAAGTATCACTTCTAGTCTAAGGACATGTTAAAAGTATTGTTCAGAATGTTCAAAAAACATTATTTGTTCTCTGATTTCATTCGCCCTCACTGCCAAAAGGGAGCTGGAGCTGCAGTCCTCAACCCAAAGTTTCTTCACCCGTTGTTCTTCATCCCACAGAACCATAATGACACACCCTATCACTATCATAAATAAATCAAGTACACGCTGTTCTTTTATTGAATAACAAGGCTCCAAGGCAAGAACTGTATCTCCTAAAAAGGTGTCAAATGAATGAGCATTAAAACAGATGGAGAAATAGGGTTAGCGTGGAAACTCTCAAATTAGCCTATACAGTATGTGATGTTTTATTCAGGCAGAAGTTTGCCATGCTGTACAGTGTGTCAAGTATAAAAAACAAGTGATATGAAGACTGTTAATGTTTTTCCAATGGAAAGTTTGACACTGATAAGATTTTACTGCAGAGACCTACAAAATCAAGCTAAACATTATTAAGGTCTAATCATCGCCGCCATCAGGCCCATCAGTTGCAGTTGTAGTAAATGGTTTTACATATATTGTACTCTGTGTACTCATACTGTATCTAACAATCCCACAAGAGATAAGAATAGTCTTTAACAGCCTTAGCATATAGTAAAGTTAAAATTTAACTTATTTGAATGTTCTTTGGCAGCTCAGCTTCTGGACATATTTGATAAAAGAGTGATAATGTTCCTTGGCTGGAGAACATTACTATTATGATAACATCTGCAAACAACTGAATCACTAACAAGCTCCACCATCCGCCATCTCCATTCCAGACAAAATTTTTATCAGAGTAGACATTGATGAGGATATTTCATTCATCATTTTTGCCTCAGATTTGTAAATTAATGTCTCTTGAAATAAGGTTTTTCTAGAAGGATTTCTATCCTATAGAGGGAAATGTATGTTGAAAAGTGGTAGATGTGTTCTTAAAGGAAAACTTTAATTTAAAAAAGTTTTAACATAAAAAAGTATTTCCTCTAAGATTTGATCGTCAAACCACAACAATATATCACACATAAAGCTAACAAACTGGCACGAGAGAGGACAAAGGTCATTATGATATCAACATTCTTTTTTGTAAACCATAAACAAAAAAGAAAACAACGTTTTTTTAACCAAATTATCAGGTTTATGTTATCATTTGGCATACGTCTGGCATTTATGTCACGATCCTCTAACACATATCTCTGTTTTATTGGCACAAATGACGACAGCTTCAGAGTATATGATATTCAAAGGTGGTTCTGACAGTGATAAGAGGTGTGTGTTTTTAGTGCTTACTGCCATTTCTCTGTTTAACTCCTTCCTTTTACTCTTCTGACCATACACCCAACCATATATAATCACAACTCCTCCAAGTGAGCACTGTAACTGTTAGCTCAGCTTCAGGAGTTTAGTGACATTCAGAACTGTAGTCAACTGGAGAGACAGTAACTGTTAATTTGAGGTTGAAGTCATTCGACAGTAGCTGCCAAACAAGCTATCAAACTGGCAGCAACTTTGTAGCAGGACATTCTATTCCTCACAAACACTGCAAGGTGAACAGCCAAACACTGTTTTATAAGCACTATTTGGCAGCAACAGAGAAGGCATCAGGCCTATTTTAATTGACCTCTAACAATAAAAGAGCATTTTAATTGAATCAATATGATAACAAACTGTTGTTTTAGAGTAATCGTGTGTTTTTGTAAGGCATACTTTTTCGGTTAGATTTTGCTTACCTCTTTTTTTTCCACATTGTGTTTTGTTGTTTTGCAGAAAAGATTTCTTTAGAAAGACTATCAGTCCTACTTTGAGTGTAAATATAGGAACAGCTATTGAAAATGTGTTTCTGCAAGTTTAAACATGTCTTATAAACAATGACAATTCTCCTTAAACTGAGTAATCTCAATCAAGGAAAATGCATTTCAGTGTTAATACAGTGCATCATCAACAATTCATCAACAACTATAATAGGTAAGAGAAGTTAGGACGTCATTGTCACGTTACGTAACATATCAAATATGCAGAATGATAGGCGTGCATGGTGTAGATATAAATAGATATCATGAGCTGAATAAATATTTGGACGTTGCTTTATGCTTTGAGCTTTTATTCCAAGTATTTTAAATGTAACTTTCTTGTGGAACTCATAAAGTGTTTTCACACAGTCTTTTCTGAAACTCATTTCTGGAACATAATCAAAATGAACACCCTAGTCCTGGCCTACACTTAATCCATGACTGTAAACACTTATGTCAGCCTTTTTAGAAGAAGTGCTGATCCAAGAAACCTGATTAGTCTGCTTTAACCATCTGGTTAAAATATGCTACTTAATCAGCACTCATATTCTGATTTGATACGTACAGATCCAGAAGTGAAAATGGAGACTTTTACATCAAATATAAACCTTCAATTTATATCCTAAACATGTACCTGTCAGATAAGCGAACACACATACCTGTGAAAGAAGAGCAGTATAGATAGCATGGTCTGGTCAATGTTGCTGTTGCTGTTGCAGATCCCCTCATTGAGCAGGAAGCAGGGGTCCCTAACCACAGACTCCAGGGAGTCCTGCCTCATGATGTTGTTCAGCTTGTCCGTGTTCAGGTTCTGGTACATCAGCTGGTTGCGGAGCTGGCGGAAGTGACTGACACTGGGGCTGGTGGGGCTTCCTGGCAGGCCCCCTGTTGTACCAAGGCCCCGAGCCGGACTGCTAGACATGGAGTCATCACCTCCGTTGGCCAGGTCCAGGCAGCAACTGCAGCAGTCCAGGCCGATGGGCGAGCGACAGTCATCATCTGACATCTTGTAGGACAGGTGGATAAAGAGTAAAGACACCCAGGTGTGTGCAAGACAGGTGCAGCAGTCTCAGACTGAGACGTATGAATGATAGAACGTCAGTATCAGGGTGTGTTCCTCAGCTCTGGCAGAGAGACAGACAGGCAGCCTGGGCTGGTCTGTTGTGCCGTTCTGTCTCTAGTCCGGGGCCAGGAGGGCTAAATGGCAGGTTGAGTTCCTCCCTGATAAGTGCAGTCACGCTGGGCCACTCTGCCTGCTTCTATCCCTGAGTTTCCCCCTCCTGTGGCTCTGCTGCGTTTAGCCTTTTGTTCGGGGCCGACGCTGCTGCAGTGTGTTGCTACTGTGGCAGGAGAAAGAGTGAACGCCCCACACACACACATATACACACTCACTCACACCGATTCAGCAGGAGTGCGCTTGAAAGCAAAACCCAGAAGCTGCTTGCTGCTTATCACTTTTTTCCCTGCACTTTTTTTTTCTTTGGTTGGCGTGCCTAGAGACAGAGGGAGGGAGCAAAGAGGGCGGGAGGGAGACAGAGAGGGTGGGGAAACCCTTGTGATTGGTAAAGACCGTCGCTGGATACATGTACTGGGCCCTCCTCTTTTATTTTTCAGCTTAGTCGTGCACACATTAGTGGAAGGGAAATAGAGAGGGAGTGAAGATTCAGAGCATGCTTAAAACGTGCTGTTCTGCCAGCTCCACCCTGCCATGCTGACAGCACAAGGAGTGGCTGAGTGAGGGAGGCTGCAGGAACACACGCAAAGCCATGATAACATGTTTCTCTTGCTGAGTTATGAAAGGAGGAAAAAAAATAATTAATGTTTGCAGTAGATGTGAGTTGCCTGAATGGCATTTTACATGCACTTAATCATTTTATTTTTTAAGTGTTTCTTTTCTTAAGCTATAGTGTGTTTTAATACATTTTTATATTTTTATTAAAATACTCTATTGAATGAGTTTTTAAATCCTATGGTAACATGGGCTTTAAAGTTCAAGATTTATTTGGTCATTTGCTCAGAATTGTGAATAAGCATAAACAGTCACATCAAATATTTATGAACAGTTTAGCTTTAATAAGCCATTCATGGTGGTGTTTTGGAATCCAAACAAGTCAATTGGGGCCTTTTTTTGTGTAGCTTGTGTGTGCTCCTTATTCCTTCAACTGCCCATTATCAGGCCTCCTCTGTGTTTGTTTACCATTTTGTCAATTCTGTTCCCAAACAATTTTCAATTGAGCAAGAGTGTGCCGCGTTCTTGTTCTCCAGACAAGCGTTTCACAAGCTCAGCTAAATGCCAGGACGATGTCATTACAGCCATACAGATGGCTCCAGGAGGAATGCACTGCAGAGCCTCTGACCTCGGCCACTGACCAACAAGTGTACTGCATGCTGTCTACAGATGGCCGGTCACGCAAGAACACAACAGCATGATAATTGCAAATAGCATGTCTTTCTCTGAGGCATGCTGCTGTTTCTGCTGCAGTAAAAAATGTAACACCACGCATTGTTGGGTAGCAGTGGGATCAATTAAGCAGAGAAAATGACTGACTATTGCTTTATTGAGTGTGTAATGATGTCCTCAGGCAGTGGGACTGCTACACTTTGGTTGTTGAAAGGATGGGTTTGAGGATTGATTCGGGTGGAGGCTGCCCTCTAGTGGACAACCAGTAGTATAGTGATTGATGTAGAGGTTAAAGGTAGAGTAAAGTGGAACCACTGTCTATATATATACTTAAAATTAAAAATAATTCCTCATGAAAAGCAACAGTTTCAAACTTGAAATGACATGTTATCTGAACTGACATGGATCCAATATATTACTTTGATGTATACCTACTGATTCATATAAAGCTGTAAAGGTAAATAAACTGAGTTTATGCAGGTTTACTATATCTGTGTTTTTTTGGTGGAAATGAAGAAGGAATTACTGCATTTTTGTTTTGTAATCTGTACATTATTGCTGAAGCACAGCTATGCAGTAAGCCAAATACACTTCCAGTGAAGGTTAAAGACAGAAGCTGGACTTCATAAGTCATTAATAGAAAGAGTTGTCAGCTGAAAACAGAATTGGATGAAATGATCATGATCAACAATCAGAGATACCAAGAATGAAAATTTTGTAACAAGATTCACAAAAGTATACTTGGTTAACTGTCAAATTAGCTACATTGCACCTTTGGAAGAAAGGAATTATTACCAATGAAAAGTCAACATTAAATCCCCATAGTAAGTGTAAAAGTGTTAATCTGTTAAAATACATGCAAAATCCACATAGGTAAAGGTAAAAAGAGTGAAATGCAAAACAATCAGACCAACAGTAAACTAACAGTTACTTAACCTTGCTAAAAAAGTTGGATTTAGCCACATGTCAGCCTAAAACAACTAGTATAATGTCTAGCTTGGTTAGCAGTAAACATGATTACAGACAAACAAAGCAAACACAATTCTGAGTTACAAATCAAAAATAGAAAGAGAACCTACAGATAATTCTCCACTGAGAGCATTTAGGGAGTAATACTAGATAAAAGATGCTTGTCAATATTTGCTTGATTATAGATCTGATAAAAGGCTGTAACATGTGATAACAGTGGTTGCTACTAGCAACACTCAACTGAAACCAACTGCTGGTGGCAGATTTGTCCCAGTAATTGGTGAGATATGAAGACACGTCAGCATGACTAGAGCAGAGTTCAGTAGAGTTTACAGCATGAGTGATTCAGCTTATCACACAAACAAATTCTCAGTTTAAAGATTAACTGCACCATCTATTTGACACTGAAACCCTAAGTGCCTCTAAAATATCAGCTAGAATAATCTGCATTATAACTATTAAATTTAATGCAGGTGTATTCAGGAGATTATTTAATTTGTTTCCCTCATTTTGTCTTCCAAATAAGTATGATTTTTTGGCATTCTCCCTGAAAACAATATGATTCACCATCTGAGCTTGGTGTTATTTTCCTAAAATGAATTCATTGTAATATTACTATTGCATCATCCCCCATTTCTCTGCAAGTGAATATGCAAATAAATGATCATTGCTCATGAGAATGATCAAAAAAATCAAAAAAATAGGACCCATTGTTTGAAAAAAATACATTTGAAAGGGGTAAGTCTGCACTGAATGAAATTTTCCACACTCTATCTATAACATCACAACAGGTGTTTTTCTTGTGAAAACTGATGGAAAATATCAACAACAAAATGCAAAATGCTTGAAAGCTTCACACTATAGAAAGCAGCATAACATCATTTTCATCAACAGCCCTTTTCAGCCAGATTGGATTTTCTGTTTCAGTTTTAAAATGCGTACTGTAAAAATTGAGCTGAGATTTGGGACATTCAGATTCAAATCTGGTGCCGGTTCTTGAACACCATAGATAAGAGTCTTGGTTCTCCAGATTTTGTCTCTAGAAATATAGGCTGCACTGAGTTAAATAACGTGGACAGTATATATAAATTATTAATTTCATGAGAATTGCCTGTTACAGACAGACTCCCACAGCTGTCTAAACTAGGTCAGTGAAACTAGGATAGTAGAAGCTCTGCACTATCAGTAGAACATTCCTAAAATCTGTCTAAATAATACTGATAAGTTCAGTCAGACCACATGGCACATGACCACATTTTGTTCTTGTGTGCAGTTTGCAAGCAGACAAGTGATAATGAACATGTGTTGCTGACGTTGTAATAATACTTACTTCTACAAAAACAGAAATAAGGAATGGCTGCAACACAGTCTGATACAGATGGCTTGTCACTATAATTACAATTGCTTTTTTTTTTCAATAACATGAATACTGAAACGTGCAGTTTCCATTGTATTCTTACTGAAGCTTAACTAAAACAGAATGAGGGCCAAACTGGAAATATAGATGACACCAGATAGATCTTTGCATCACCAATCTTAGGCATTTTTATGAATTCCTAAGCACCACAATAAATACTTTCAGTTTTGCTCTAGGCACTTTTTTCCTAAACATATATTTTTCTATACATATTATAGTCTTTTAAAGATGCATTAAGTCTTTTTAAGTCATTGATGGTTTACATTGCTTCTCAGTATAAATAGCCAAAGTATTTGTTTTTTCAAGCACTCATCGATACTGAACACCTATTTTGTGAGTAGCTGTTATGCTGTAGTCTTTCTGCACTGCTGCCAAGCTTCTGGGCCTTGTTTCCTATTCTTAATGTAGTTACAGAAAACACGTGGGGCTTTGCTGAAGTGTGAAAAGAGCAATATGGGTCTGTGTGGGTTGTCACAAACACGTGAACTCGAACTTCAGTCTGCAGCACAGGGAAAAAACTTGTATTTGGTTGAGTTCTGACCATCGACTGTAAAAAATAATAGATTTCACATTTTGACTGTCGCCATCTTGGATTTTTGGTGCAAGGAGTGACCATATTTGGAAGAGAGTGAGGAACTGACTCCGACACTAGCGGCTAGCAGTTAGCTTGGTCAGCACGGTGCATTTGTTAATGCTAATGCTAATTTTCACTAGCAAAAACAGGCTTCAAACCATTAAAATAAAATGTACTTACCAGAAAAAAACTGAACATTCAGTTCCTTAGAGGGTCTTTAAGTACAACCAAACATTGAACACGACTTTTTTAGGTGAGCAAAATGTTACAATTATCTTTCATGGTCATTTTTTTTTTGTACCAGGCTGTCAACATGTTTATTTCTGCTGTAAAGTTGGACATTTTAACATGTGGGTCTATGGGGATTGAATTGCTTTTGGAGTTAGCCTCAAATGGCTATTCGAGGAACTGCAGTTTTTGGCACTGGCTCGTTGGCTTCATTTTTCAGCCCTGGATATTGCCACTTGGTTCTGACTGCCCTACAATTTACTAGAAGTGGAATTATTGATGGCTTGTTTATTGGAGTGAGTTTTTGTAGGATAACTGTTCATCCTGCCAGCTATCAAGTCCACCATCAGGGTAAGTCAAAGCAAAACTAATTCCTGCTAATCCCAATAATTTTAGCTAAATATGATGGATTTCTGTGTTCTCTTTGCTTTAATTTAATCATTCTGCTTTTCCTATACTGTACTTTGAGAAATAGTATATTATGGGCCAGTCTAGATTTTCCTGGCATTCAAACCAATGTTTTTCAGCACTAAAGACAAATATTCCATCCTTGTTTTTAACCAGAGTCAGGGGAACACAGTTCCAAACTGCAGTAGCTTTCCCACAGAGCACACAAGTTATGTCCCAGTTTAGGTGATACAAAGGTAAGTCCCTCAGATGGCCCTGTCCCTCAGATGAAGACCAGACTGAACCAACTCAGTGCCACATGTACTGGTGCATTGGGACACTGCTTCTCAAACTCTAACTTTCCTAGTTTATCAAAAAGTTCCCAGTGTATCACCAGAAAGCGGCCCTCAAACAGCTGATGAAGTGTAAATAACTGAGAAACTGGGGCAAATTTAGAGTACAGCTGGAACATTTCACTTCAGTATTATGGACAACTGCCAAATACTGTTCCAGGTTAAGTAAATTTATAGTAGAGATTAGAACTACTATTATTTACATTTTGCTGTTAACATAGTAACATCTAGTTGTTGAAAGATAACATAAGGTCCCTTCACATAATATGACTGACCAAAGGTATCAAATGAAGGTTATCAAGTCCAGACATAGCAGTAGCAGATGTACTGGTGACGTGTGTGTAAGTTGGGGCTGTGTTAAAACAGCTGTCTCTCCTTGTCCATGAGCTTTTTAAACAGTTATAGTGACATAGGAGGGAAATGGGACAAAGATAACTAACCAAGTCAAAACAGAAATAAAATTATTTTTAGAAAACTTTTATTACTGCTACGCTTTTAGCAACATATCTTCAAAACAACATGTCTTTAAAACCTCATACATCAACAAAAAAAGATTGTTTATATCAGAGCTGATATTTAGCTGGATTTAAGACATTTCAGTTGTCTGTGCAGAATACTGATATCTTCATGCAAGGCACTTTTATATAAGAAGTGCACTTTAAATAAAGAACTCTCTGCAAACCAGTGAAAAATGTGCCAACTGACGTTTCTTATAATGTTAATTTCTCTGCTGAAAATCAGGAAGGTGACCCAGTTAAAAGGTGAAGGCAAAGTCCACCTGTGTCCAATTATATAGAACAGACTTTATAATGAACTTAGATTGGTGTGTAGTCTTATCTTATCACAGGCATAACAAACAAACCAATCTGATTTTCTTTATCAATTAGGGTCGTATACCAATCTTCCAGTGAAAGGCGCCAGACAGTCCTTTTATGGCCTGCTGCCCCTCTTTGGCAGGTCACTGAAATTTCTCTGTGGAGAGAAATGACTGCACAGGAGGTGATACAGTAGCACCGTCAATACAACATGTAGGTTACATTGGTCAGGCTGCTAAATTTTGGAATGCAATAGAGATGTGGAAAAGTTTGTGGATGTTGTGCCAAGTGCCAAGTCTCAGCTTTAATTTGAGTAGGTTTAATATGGAAAAAAATATGTGGGAGATATAGGAAAATGCTTTGCAGTCAATGACATCAGCAGACACTATGTATCTTCCCTGGTGATGCTCTCCCAAGACTTCACTGGTCTCCCTGTCTTTAGTCTGGTCTGCAGCAAGTGAAATGCAGCTCAGTCAGATTGAGATCAGGTGATTGACTCAGCCAGTCAAGGATATTCCACATCTTCACCTTGAAAAGTTTAGGATCATTGAGAGATTAAATGCACTTGTTTGAATCTGCACACACAGAATGCTCTGGTACACCTCTGCATTCATCCTGTTGCATCTGTCAGCAGTAAAATCATTGATAAATGCCAGTGTGCCAGTTGCAATGGCAGCCATACATACCCAAGCCATAACAGAACCACCACCATATTTTACCGATGAGAAGCAATTCTTTGGGTCATGAGCTGTTCCTTTTTTTCTCCACATGTTTCTATTTCCATCATTAAAATAGAGGTTGATTTTTGTTTTATCAATCTATAGAACTTTGTTCCAGAACTCCACCAGTTTCATTTTGTATGTTTTTGCAAACTGCAACCTGGCCTTTCTGTTTTTGAGGTTTACCAGGTGTTTATATCTTATGTTGAATCCTCTAGGTTATGGTCATGAAGTTCTCTCTGGTCATGAAGGGCTTTATTTTTTATCGTGCCAATGATTTTGCACACTTGTGCTCCTTGGTCACTATGTTGTTTGCTGTTTTCTAGTTTTCCTGTGCACACCTGCTTTTGTAGAACGTACTCAACTGTTGATTTGGACAAACCAACTACCTTAGATATCTCTGATAGGTGCTTGCTTTTTTGTACCTTATCACCATCCTCACAACTCTCCATTAACTCTGAACCATATCTGAGTTCTTTTTTGCATGAACTAACATTGAAAAACACATAGCTGCCCTTTAGTATATTATATATTTAGTAAATTATATATATTATATTTAGTTTATTTAGTAGCCAAGTGTGCAAAGAACTTCTTTCAATATTGATGTAAAACTATTCAAGTTAAAGCTGAAATTTGGCTCTTTAATGTAGTGTCCATTAATTTATTTCAAATTGAATGTGTTGACGCACAGAGTTTGAAGAAGAGAAAATGTGTAATTATTCAAAAACTGATGGTCTGGACTGTATATGTACTATATGTAGAGTCAGTAAACTGTAAACTGTCATAAAAATGCAAAGTTAAACCTTTTGTTGCTGGGTCTTTATACAAAATTCAATAGGAACAATATGGCAGCAAACAAAACTATAATAATGTGATAAGGTTCCATATTTACTGGATTTTTGCTTTGCTTGAGTAATACCAATGTACTGACACTAGAGGGCAGTGAAGGCAAACAGATGAAACTTACAGTATACTTCAATGTCACGTTGGAGAGAGAGGCTCCTATTGCAACTGTGTGGTATGCTTGTGTATGTGTGTGTGTGTGTCAGTGTATGAGTGGGTGGGTGTGCTGCAGCTTGATCACAACAATTGCTAGTTTTAAAGCATCTTGTTTTACTACTACACATGTCGTCATCATTACAGAAAGTAATTCAGAGCCATTGAATTGCTCAGCTTCAACTTTAGCATTTCTCTTTACTGCTTTTGGTTGTTTTGATGCACTGCAATACAGTGAGAGCAACGTAGGTTCAGGGATTGTAGAATAAGGAAGATGCACTGCTTAATGAGAAGGGGAAAAAAGAAAAGAAAAAACGTGTTTATGTGGTTTTCATAGCATACTGAAATAAGCAATTTATTAAATTAATATGCATTTGTCTTCCAAGTGCTAAACAAGCCTAACAGATGAATGTATTCATGCATTCACACCCAGCATTGATTTGATGCATGTCAGCGTCTGCTGACATGCTTTGAAAATAAATCCAAACAAGCACAAAATGTTCTCAATATGATATAAATATTTGATCAAAATTCATATTATCAGCTTTGAAAACTGACATGATTACAGTTGAACAGGCTGTTATATAAATGTCTACATCAAAATTATTCATTAAAGCAAAAGCACACCTACTATTTCGCTATGAGATAGCCGAAGTAACATCTAAATCATTTACTATATTACCATTATTTGTTCTTTGGATATATTTTGTATTCAGTGTCCTACAGATTGGTGAAGACCCACTCTTTTATATCATGCCTATCATAGTACATCATTTCTTCACTTCTGCTCTCCCTGCATTAGAGCCTCTGCCATTGGCTGTGATTGGCCAAGACATCGAGGCCAGACTGGCCCAAATCCTCTCATTGGCTAGTGAGATATGGCACTTAATCCTTAAGTTCTTTCGCCCCCCGAGGATTAAATTTGCTGTCCTGTCATCTTTAAGAAGTGTGCCCCTCTGGTTAGGCTTGGGTTGTGAAAAAGTAAAGCACAAACTCTTTACAGGCAATCTCTCATCACAGGAACATACAGCACCGAACCCAAGTGGTTAGCATTAGTTGGCTGTGAAGGAGATTCAGGCCATGAGTTAAGCCAGGGAAGTAATTACCGTTGTCAGAAAGCTGAAGTCGGTACTCATTTTCCCTCTGACTGTCGAGGCCTGGTCTCATGCACACCACTGCTCTTTCCTTCCATCTTTCTCACTATTCAGCTTTAACTCAATGCTTTCACTCTTTTCCTTTTTTTTCTCTTTATCTTCCACTCTATGTCAATCTGTCTTCCTGGGTAAGGAAACCTGTATTGACTCAGTGTCAGTACCTACAACTGTTTGCCTTCAGCTTTGCTATGCATTGCTTGGTTTCTATCAGCACAGAGGCTTTACTTGTCACACATCTCTCATTCACTTTCAATGGTAAGACAGGCAAAGTAAGAAGAGTCACAACAGTGTTCTGTCACTATAGGTTTCATGGAAGTTCAGAGGAATTGCCTGAGAAGATGTTATTGAGCTTTATCTGCAGCTACTCCCTAATTAGATCTGAAGTGATTAAAGGCATAGATATAACTGCACGTCTTTTGATGCTACTTTTTGACAAGGTCTAGATCTAGACTTTGCTTTCATACTCTTCTCAGTGACAGATGCTTGGAGAAACCTTTGAATTCTGGCTAAATATAGCATTTGGACCAACTATGCAAGCAGAATTCCTGTTGCAACTGACTGATTGCTCTGAATGCACCATGATGTAGAACATATTTTATATGCAGACCTCAGCACAAATAGATAATAATGATAAAATATTATTTTTGAGAAGCAAAAAGAATAAAGAATCTGATCTGATTCTGGGAAAAAAAAACCTTTCCATAAATTGAATAAATAACACGTTAGTATTTAAGTGTTCCCATTTATGATTCACTTGTCCCTGCAGTCGGTGTTTGAAGTGCTGCTACTTTGTTTTATATGCTTGATCTCCCCACTACGTTTGTCTCCAGCTTATTTGAAGTTCAAACGGATTTGTGCTAAGCAGCTGACGTACTTTCAACCACAGCATTTAGATATCACTTCCAACAATCTCTCAGAAAAGGCATGCTTGCTATCTTTTTGGGAAACATTACAACTAAATGAGAATGTGGGTTGCAGCTTACGTAATGGTAATTGGTAATGTGCTTGACTCTGAAAGAGGATATGTTTTTCTAAGGCTTACAGTCTCAACTCTCGACAGATATCTTTGTGTGGAAAGTGGAAAAAGAGCTCAGAAATTTTCCAAAAATTGCAACGTACGTAGGAGGAAAGAGATTCCCAAAGACTAATCTTGTTGCTGATGCTGAACTTCTGTGCCAGTGGAGCTTCTGAAAGTCAGACCCACACACTCAAAGCACTGTTCTCAACCTATCCCTATAAATAACATCCCTTTTTCTTAAAACAGCATGTAATTCCAATCATGAAAGATTTATTCATGTGCATTCTCCATGCAAACATGGAGATGCAAACCATTGAAGCGTTTCTCAAAATAAAATATGAGGTGTTGATTAATGTGAAAACTGTTTAAGCACATTCATATTGACACATGCACATAATCACCCAGCTGTGCCTGTGTTGCCAGTATGATCATGTGCAGGAACTTCTCACGAAATGGAGCAAAATGGTAATAGCAATCAATAAAGTATTGATTATCTTTAATGGAGGCCAAATGAATGAAACAGCCACAACTAAAAGCATGTGATAAAAGATGTCACATTTTCAAGATGTCTAATCTCAGACAGTTCGAGAGTTCAGTCCAAACCACAGGTAAAAGCACTTTAGACCTGACATTTTGTTTTTTTGTCTTCTGCTTAGCCATGCATGAGCACAGAAACACAAGCTTTAAACAGACACACAGGAAAACATTCAAATTCAGAAATGTACTCTGAAATACAAAATGCTTCTAGGACATAAATTATGGAGGTACCTGTTTGATGTTTCTTTCCTATGAATTGGATAATGTGACAATAGCAAGGATTAGATTGGACAGGCCTTTTTTGTGTGTTTGTCACAGGAAAAGGTTAGCCAAGAACAAAAGCTGTGGTTGTCAGGTAGGTTTGGGTTTAAGCAGCAAAAATTCTGGTTAGGATTGGTAATGAAAACAATTTAAATAGACTTAGGGTTAAAGTTCAGAAAAACAATTCACAGAGGAAAACATTCATAATGAGTTAGAGAATTAAACCTTGGTTACCAGAGCTTAAGGCCATCCATCACTCCATACCTTTTAGTTTCAACTGCATTTAAACTAGAAATGGCAGGAGCACTCTCTCTGATTGACCAAAGCCTGAATGGCCTCTGTTTAAGAGGCAGCCTCTGCTGCTCACCATGTGTGGATCAGCATTGATTGGCCTTGTCAGGCTATTTAAAGTCCGCCTCTTATTGGTTAATTACGTCATAGCCTTCACCAGATCATTAGAACAATGGATATGTTTATTTACAATTTTCCAGTTTCATTTGTTCAGTGATGAAGGAGATGTGGGTAAAAATGGAATTAAAAACAATCTGGACGGGGTTGGAGCAACTACTTGTGCCTCTGAAAGCTTCTGTGTTGCAACAGTTTAGTGACTGATTGACGGTGCTGATGAATGCATGTTTGTTTGTTCCTGGGGCTAGTTGTAGCACTCAGCATTTGTTTGGACAGCCAAGGAGGATGTGTATCCTTAGTGGCAGGTTGAGGGTGAACATGCCAGCAATCCATGTCCACATCACAGTCTAAACCAAGTTCACACTTAGAATTTAGGTCATAAAGAAGATGACTCATCAACTTTAAAGAGTAATTAAGGCATGGAGTATTTTGTGTCACTGACTAACCCCTTCACAGTAGATGTACTAATCCAGGGTTAGCAGATATTTCTACTTAGCCACATTCTCTGACATACTAGTACTGGAGCAATGAAGATGAGAGGTTTTCTTCTGTTTCCATACTTATAAAAAAAAAACTTGTTGCCTAGAGTAATTCCCACAAGCCCACAACTAAAAGGAAAGAGCTGTATCTTTTGTGACAGCATAAAAAATTGCTGGTGAACGCAGTGCCCCAGCAACTGTGCCCTGTCACTCACTGTTAATTAAATCCCATCGGTTGTTCCACGGACAGGTCCTTATCTTTTTTGGACAAACACCACCACACCACCACACCAAACACAAAGGCAACAGCAGGCGGCCTGAAGTCCTTCCATTTGCACAGTCACACTGCATTTTCAGTGAGAATCATCACTGAAACTATTTCAATTTTTGATTTTTCTCATTTGCTTTGTTTGCTATTAGAATTCTCAGGTCATAGAAAGAGGGAGAGAGGCCTGAGGCTGTTTTTAATAGAAACAATGCTTTGCATAATGTGTCTGCATTTCAAACAGTATTGGAAGCTGCTTTGTGTGTGTGTGTGTGTGTGTGTGTGTGTGTGTGTGTGTGTGTGTGTGTGTGTGTGTGTGTGTGTGTGTGTGTGTGTGTGTGTGTGTGTGTGTGTGTTGCATATATGAATTTGTTTATGTGAGTGACTTCCCTTCATCTGAGGTCAAAATGTCTTGTTTGACCTCACACTCAAAAGGATAAAAGAGTCATAATAATCCAATGGAGCTGAGGCTTGAATTCTAAAATCAGTCGAATTTAAATGTCTATCTGCTGAACAAAAAGAAGGACTAAGAAAGGAAATAACAATATCAGAAGTTAAAAGCGCAATTGATAGCTTTCTACTAAAAGAGGCTCCAGGCATGGATGGATTACTGATAGAATTGTGTTCTGTATTCTGGACACAGATTAGTTCATTACTTTTAAATGTTATTAATAATGCATGAAGGCACCATGTTCTCCCACAAACAACATGCGAAGCAATTATCAATGTGATACCAAAACCAGGACGGGAGGGCAAAACTACTAATTAATAGTGACAATAAAATTATTACCAAAGTCCTAAATAATCAAGCAGCCAAGATACTACCAGATATAATTCATTATAATCAAACTGGTTTCATACAAAACTCAAGTCTTAAAATCAATATTAGAACCTGTCTTTCATTAATACAATATGCCAAGAGGCAAAAGACTTGATTAGAATTAGCCTATCTCTTTAAAGTATTAGAAATGTTTGAATTTACTGAAGAAATAATTACCATGATAAAGACAATTCATAAGTAACCAACAGGTTTATGTTAATGGAACTTTATCTGAGATATTTAGATTAATAAGAGACACTGGACAAGGTTGCCCGTTATCTCGCTCCTTATTTGCATTGGCAATCACACCTTTGGCTCAAACAGACAGAGGAAGTGAGTGGCATGAATGTAGATAAAGAGAAATTTATGTAAAAGTTTGTTTACTGATTGTTTAATGATATATTTAACTGATGTTAAAACATCTCTTCCAAAGACAATGGAGATCATCAAGGATTTCTCCAAAATAGCACTCCACAAGAATTGTCAGTGGGAAAAAAAGATAAGAAACCTAGTTTGCAATAAAAGTTCAGAAAAAAATACAATTATATAAGGATAACTTTATTTCTCTAATTAATGAACTGAAAAGTAGCACTAACAAATGGTCAGACTTGTCCATAACTTCAGGTGGAAGGATAAATCTGTTTAAAATGATATGGTTCCCTAAATTTCTCTTTATTTCCCAAATGATACCTTCAAAACAACACATGACTTAATGCTTTACTCACCTCTTTTGTCTGGTCTCATAAAGCACATTGATTGAGTAAAACTCTTCTTCAAAATGTGAGAACAGAAGGTCTTAAATTTCCAAATTTACAACTGTATTACTATGCCTCATAGATGTTTTATATAGATCAAATTATCAACAACACAGCTGAAGAACCCTGGATAAATATTTAAAGCTAACAATTAAAGCCTCACAACCTATTTACATCTCAGTTTACAAAACACAATATAAAATTATGTAACTTCACTATAAATGGCACATTAAAATCATGGAACAAAATTTCAAAAATTAGGAATGTAATGTAGTATCCTTAGGATAATCCATCAACAAAAATCAAAAACGTGGAGTTCAACTGGGGCACTCAGAGGACAAGGGGAATTAAACATTTATCAGATATAATTATGCATAATAGGGTTCAAACATTTATAGAACTTCAGAGTAAATTAACTTTGACAAATCAAGAACTTTGTAGATATTTACAGCTAAAAAACTGTACTTGGAAATCTCAATTTACACTATGATTTAGTGCCAGGTCCCTTTGAGGACATTCTGTTTAAAGGAGGAAAAAAGAAACAATTAATTGGCAGAATAACATGCTGCTGAAGGAACATTACTCACTGCAAAAGTTGTATGATGAATTGAATAAGTATCTCCATTTTAAAGAAGCCACACAAAATGGAAGAAATGCTTATATCTCACGAACAGCATTACCTCTAATGAAAATATACGGTTAAAACAATATAAATGATGGCAAGAATATACTACACTGGAGATAAAATTCATATGTTTTATCCAGATTCCTCTGATCAGTGTGTGAAGTGTGGCTCTCACAACTCCCTTCCAGAAGGAATGCATACGACCGAGAATTAATGTGAGGTATGTGTACATGTGTGTGTGCGTGTGTGTGTCATGTTTGCTGAGGTTAGGGAGTCAGAGTGAGAGGTGTATGTGTTAACCTGACACCATCCTAGGGTAATATATACTATTTAATACATCAAGGTATTATTATATATGTTGATTAGTAAGAGATTGTAAGCAAAACCTCATGATGGAAAGCCTGAAATTAAATAAAGATAATGAAAATAATCCAATGAGGCTACTGTCAGAATCAAGTGTTTTTTAAACCAGATAAATCTGACCTTAAAACTTAAAACTTAGAAGTAAATCGTCTATTACTGGAAAGGCTCCTGTAATGAAATACTAACCGAGCAATCAGTCTGTGTGTTCCCTTTTCCAAATGCTGTAGGTCTCCTTTGAGTCTGATTGCCAAAATGACTGGCTTATCTAATCAAATTCCCAACAATTTGTAATTCAGTAAGTGAGTTTACAGATGGGAAAGCCTTAACATGCTCTCTGGGGTAATCGAGTTTGTATAGCCTTCAGTACTACAAAACACTTTTTAATGCAAGTGTTGTCATTAAACCTGGTGACCAAAGATTTTCTGAAAGATTCAAAGTGAACATCAGAGTTTTTCCAGTCAAGTCATGCATCATATCAGTGCATACTGACAGGTGTCAGACACAAATTTAACACTTATCTTGGATAATTTGAATTTGAATGCAGTGAATGCATTACAGTGTGTAGCATGCTTTTAAGAAGTCTCAGCTTTCAGTTTCTTGTGAGTTCACACAAGAGCAAGTGACATTTTAGCTTATGCTCATCAGTCAGACGGTTTTAAAACCACCCTGTCTTTACACTTTGCAAATAGAAAGGCATTAATACCACTGAAATGTTTTATGTCCTCAGAGGAACCGAAGGCACTCTGGAAAGACTGGGCACAAAATCTCAAGACTCTAAAAGTGTGAAAACATCCTCACCCCTCACTTCTCTCCCTGTGTGGATTGACTTCTGCCACGCTAACTTTAGTAACGAACACAACACTGGTGTACATTTCCACAGATGCCACACTGGGAGGGTCTGTATGGGGTCGGTGGTGCCAGTGGGATAGTATGACCAGGTTTCAAAGACTTAGAGATCAAAGATCAAGACAACTGTGCCAGATTCCCAAATGTGATACAGTGTCTGGGTGCTGGGTTAGCTAACTTTGGAACCAAATAAGATGCCACTTGTTAGAAAGCAGGACAACAATAAGTAGTTTAAATGAATGTGGGTGCATGTTCAGTGGATATAAGAGTGTATAATGTGTATATACTTGTGTGTGTTAGTGTGCATCTATGGGTTTTATGTATATCAGCTTGTCAGTGTACATATGGAGGAAGTGAAGTGCTGCTCAGTCACCTATTGTGACAGAGAAACTATTTGAGGCCTTTGCCTTTGATGTCTATCCAACAACACAGCATGATCTTCTTCTGTGAGCTGTTGGGTTGCTTGTGTGGTGGTGGCAAACAACATTTCTGTGCAGCATCCTTATTTGCCACAATATTCCTGTTGATGCTCACTATGAATTTCTGTTCTTTTTGTTTCATTTTCTCTGCCAATACCTTGTTACTTTCACACTTCATGTATCATAAACTGATGAGAAACCTACAAAAGCTATTAAATATGTAACTGCTTCTTATTTTACGTTTTTTTAAGTCCTGTCAGCTTTCAAAAAATATTCTTCAATTCTTTCATGAAATTTTGAGTAGAAATGCCTACATTTTCATTGTCTGTTGTTCTGTATTTGCTCTTTGCTTCTTTTTTTGCTTCTTCCTTCCATCTTCCTTCCTTCCCTACATCTCTCCCTGTGAGCTATGTCTTCCAGTCGTGCCCCAGGCCAGCTGAAGGCAGGCAGTGCCTCTTGGAGGACTGACAGTTTGGTAGATTGTTTGGGAACCGTGACAAGGAGTGGCCATGACCCTAAGGTATTGGCAGTGAGAAATGTTCTCTTCTAGATGGTGTCATTAAGAGCCCATGGGTACGCAAAGTGGGAACAGTTGCGGGAATAAAGGGGACAGTCTGGAACAGAGCAGGCATGCCGCCAGGGAGTTCAAGTTAATGTGCTGTCACTTTGTACCTGCCACTCTTAAGTTCGCACAACAAAGCCTCTAAAAGCCAGGGCCCTCTTATAGCACCAAGCTAAATACCCTGCTGCACCAGTGACTGTTTCAGTCCACATGCACAGGGTATCTTTTCACAAGCTTCTTATCTCTAGCAGCTCTATCTGGATGTATTGATATCCTATGACACCAGGAGCTCACTGGAAATGACTGTACAACACAATTTAGCACATTTGGCCTTTTACCACACTATATACTGTATTGGATTGATGGCACGATGCACAAAGGACTGATGATATATTGATGCATGTTTCCTCACCCTTGAAACCAGGATTTGATCACAGATGAGCTGCCATGCACTCAGAAATCTGACATAGGTACAAAATACCATTTTCTGCTAAATTCAAAAGCATGCTATATAGAACAGTATATTTCTGTTGTCTGATAAGAACAAATCAAAGAGACGTACACAGTAAAGTTGGTCATGAAACAAGCATTACATACTGCTGCATATGCTATTCATTTCAGATCAGGTCATAGCTAGTGACAAGTGCAGCATCTAAAATGCAAACTTGAAAATGTTGGTGTTTAAAAGAATCAGAGAGAAATAATTAACAGAAAAACACACAGCTCACAGAGAACCAATGCATTTTATTTCCACAGTCGAGGTTTCTTTTTTAATTAATTTGAGGACAATGCTTTTGTCAAATTTCCTTTCAAGTAATTTTTACACAAGCACCATTATCACTTCACAAATTAGCAATCGCTCATTTTTTCTTTCCCCTGCGGCGCAGGTTTTCATGTTGATTGACTATTCATTTTCTCTGAGTCATAAGTGTGGCAGGATAGCCAAATATGCTTATTCAAAGGCCAAAATGATTCATGTTCATTAAATTCATCCCAGAAAGGATTGTCCTGGAGTTTCATTGGATTAAAAAATGCAAAATCATTTATTTATTTTTTTATATATATTAGTTAGTCTTTATGCTAAAATTCAGTATGAATTCCACAAGTTAATATAATTTTTTTAGGCTAGTGGAGTCACTGAAGCTTCTTACAGCCTCATGGTCAGTGATGATGGAAATAGCACAAATGTTTTCAGACTCTTCTATCTGCTGTGTAGCAGCATTCCCTATCAACAGCAAAACAGATGTTTTATTATCAGTTTATATAGTTCATGAATGTAATCATTGTTTACATCATTTCTTCCTGAAGGCAATGATATGTGAGGCATAATAAATCAGAAATGAAGCCACCAACCTAGAATGACCTTCACTTAATCAAGACCTTCCTCCTATCAGCTTGCCTTAACTGTGTCCAATTCTTTCTCGCTATCTCTCTTACTATGCCCTCCACTATCAAGCTTTCTGTCTGTCACAACTTGCTGCCATTTTCACCCCTATCTGATTCCATCACACTGAGGACTAAAGCCTTTAAACCCATTAAATCCCTCCCAATTCAATTTCAGGATGGCAACACTGCCTTGTGGGTCGCTGCCAACCAGGACTCATAGGAATCGCAGACCCCTCCAGGTTTCCCAATCTGGCGATGCTTCCTGGGCAGGCAGGAGCAGATGCTTGGATATTCTACAGCGACAATACGACCACCTCCCTCAGGCCTCTACAGCTGGGCAGAGTTTTATCCAGCCCCTATGAGGCTGCTGTCAGGTGCCTTTATGTAGACTGGGACATTTAACCAGCCTAACTAGCCAGTACCAACTGTTACACCCAGCTGGCTTCCATTCTTCAGATGTAAACAAAACACTCACTGCTTACTTTTGGAGCTTAGTACACTGAGAGTTAGCACCCTCCAGTCCTGACGTAAACCATAATAAACCTGAAATAAAACATGTGAGAAGTTTCCATTTCATTTTGTGTGACACCAGGGTGGAACAGAAAGGAGATATGAAAGAATTAATGAGGAGAATGCACGCTCACATAATCAAATTCCTACATCCATTCTCATCAAACAGACACAAAACATGCAAACGCCATTAGATGTTTGTTTTACGAAAATAAAAGAAGAAAACACAGTACCCTTCTAGTACATACTGTATGTCATTTAAGAGAGTTTATTTGCATTTAAGTATGACTCCATACACATATGGTACAAGTGTTTTTGTCTGGTAAAGAGAAGGTTAGTATCCTGTAGTCATAAAATATGCTGCTGTCTTTTGGGTTGAATCGACAAATCTACAGCTGTGGCAAAAACGGCAGATTTTATATTATCAAGGACACATATTTCAAAGTTGTGACTGATTTTACTACTAGACTTTACATAAAATAGATGAGTTACTACTGTTCATGCCTCCCCCCGTGGCTACTGAATCAAGCAATCAATTCAATTCATTATATGCAGCTGTCTACACACAGCTGTCTATTCCATCCAAGTCCAGAGAAATAAAACCAACGCTTCCTAGACCCACAAACAAGTGCGTTGATCAACTCTTTCACCAATTTGTTCCATCCACATCTACACTCACATGCCATGTTAACTCTCCCTCCCTCTCATATTCGATCTGTCTCTTTTTCTCATCTAAGTGTCCTCAAAAAGTTAGCAAGGCTAGAGCTTTTATACAGAGCCTCAGTTCATATCTCTTTGAAAATATCTCTTTCACACTTTCAAATTCCAGTCAGTGCATATCATCGTGCAGTGGAATATCAGTAGATGTGTACAGAATGTGAGATAACCTTTTCCCAGTTGCTAAGCCTCCACAGGCTACTCTGATTACAATCTACCATCAAACAATCCTCTTTTCTAACTTCTCTATTCTCCCTCCCAGTGATGTGCATGATAAGGCAGTGTCACCGCATCTTACCCATATCTGCAATAATTACAGCAGATAATTTAAACACAACTCATATACCTACTGGTGGGGGAAACGTTTTTTGACCTCTAAAATAAAAAAACACCTCTTACAACATAGAGTTCAAAAATATGTCCAAAAATATGACCTGGCTTGGATTTTCACTTCAAAATGAAAATCCATCATACAACTGCAACCATAAATGTAATATTGTGGTAACATGCTTTAGCATGAGTTTGATGTGACGTGAATCAATTTAATTTATCACATTCACTTAAAAGGTAAAAGTTCAAACAAGCACACCTTGCATAACTATTGACTATACGATCCACCAACAAATACAGATACAGATACAAGTTGCAGTTCTGCATCTCCTGCAGGCTCTAAGATGCTATTTTGTTTTCTAAAATACTCTTAGGGACTTCAGTTGTGAATCTTTTTCTCAAGGGCCTTGGTCTTTTTAAACACTTTTCTAAGCACATTGTCACATGTTTTATATGAATATAGCACTCAAAGTTTAATCTTTTCTTTAGATTGATTCTATCATGGACAAAAGAGTGAAAATGTATTGAATTGGTGGTGACATTAGGTTTGCAAAACACAAAAAACACAAAAGTAGGGGATGCAATTTAAAAACTAGGTATTTCTATAAAGATTAAATAAGCATTATGAGCTGAAAAGGACATTGTGTCAAAGCATGAATAGTGTATTTGATGGATTACACATAGATTTAATCAGCAAGTTATAGAGGATTCCTGACCACCCAAGGTGATGTCTAACTTTTCCTGCTACTTTAGCTGACCTGCAGAGTTTCACAGCTGAGGTATCAAAACAGATAAAACAGTCCCTGCAGTGCAATAGCTAAGTCTACAACCACCTGGAAGCAGACGTCTTCCTGCTCAAGCATTTATGAGCCGGTGTGATTGCAGGATTTTATTTGTGGAACCAACTGGGCAGTGAGCTGAGAGAAAGCAGCACACTGATCCAGACATGCAGACAAACAAGAAACACAGCCAAATCCTCAGAGCTGCTTATAACAAAGGAATGTTTTTAAAACTTCAAATGCTGCAACATGCACAGAAGAGATTCAGCCACTGAGATAATTACATGATGTATAATATATTGTGCAATATTATACAGTAAAGCTTTGGGATGTTTATGCTTTAGCATCCAGGTGTACAGCTGAGCACTGAGAACTCATTAATGTTAAATTTCAACAACAATAAGCGAGCAACTATTCTCATTTAATTACAAAAATGTAAACAATTCTTTAAATACAATCAATCAACTAAGAATTATATATTGATCTTGTTTTACATGCAAAGAAAAGCCTGGAAGACTCCAAATGCTTCTTATCACCAGATACTGATATTATTGCTTTGTTATTATTTTGAATTGTGTGTGAGTTTGATTTCTTTCAGGTAAACTTTAAACCTTTCCATAGTCTAAACAACTTTAAAAATGGGTCATTTCTCAGTGCCAAAATTTAATTAAGTATCCCATACTGTCCCATCTGCACTCAGTCTCATTAATTATTACTTGTCCCCAGCTTCACTTATCCCTCTCCAATTAACTATTCATAAGCCCCGTAATGATTAACAATATGTTTTGAGCTAATCTTCATGTAAATGAAGTGAGCTTTGTAAGAGATAATGCAATTTGCCACTTATCTGCACACATTACTAAATAGTCTTTTTATCAGCCTCTGAGGGTTCAGGATCGGTGAGGTTGGATGTTTTATTTGTGAGACAATATCTTCTTCAATATCTTTCTTTTCATTGTAAGGTGTAAAACTATTAAAATACCAAGGTCCAGATTGGCAAAAACCACAATAACTTTGTAATTGAAAAAAAGGTGACGATATTTGTCATTACAGTCTCTTACACACTGACAACTTCTTTCAGTCAAGATTATGTGGATCTTGCGGTGAGTGAGTGATAACCAGAGAGAGATATGTAGGCGTGTGCATTGAGTGGTCTGTCATCCCCTCTGCTCCCTCTAAAATTTACTACTGTAAGAGCAAGAGAATGAATGTGCAACTGCTCCCCTGTCGGTAATCCGTCTTCATTTGCACCTGTCTGTTTCATGATGTGAATGTGTGTAGCTGTATACAGTATGCTTTCAGTAAACGCAACTCTCCTAGTTATTTTCTTTGCAGGAAAATGAGTCATGAAAGTACATTGTGTAAATTTCAAATTTTACATGCTGTACATAGAAGTCAAAGAGTCAATAGTATTTATTATAGTAAAATGATTAATGCACAAAATGCTTAAATAAAATGACAAACCCTCTGTATTTGAACTAATCCAATGGAATAGTGTGCCTGAAAGATATGATATATAACTGCAGTAAGGATTCAATTAGGTTCAACCAAAATTTTGTGGTCATATTGTGTGGAGTTGTGACAAGTTTGAGAGGTAAGATTTAATGGCTGTAATTATGGATTTCCTGCCTTGTGAACACAGAATCAGTTTCAGACCCTCCTGACACTTTGCTAAAGTATGTCAACTCGCTGGGGTCAATATGTCATTTAGGACATTGGGTGTTTGGTGTTAATGCTGTCTGATATTAAATTGTTACATTTGATATAATGAATTACAGAAGTTGGCTAATCTTGCATGAGAAGTTAAGAGTCCCCTCACTGACTGACTGATCTGTACTCAACCATATAATGATTACAGCTTTGTCACAATGGCAAAAAGACAAACCAGCACTGTGACCTTGAGATTGATAAGATTTGAATGTGCAGATGGGACACTCAGTACTTACTGTGCATAGAATGATGAGTACTTTTGTTAAATTTGCTAAAATCAAATCAAATCTTATCATTTACATTTGACATGAAAGCAGTTTAATCTTCAATGTCCCTGTTTCAAATTTGGGATTTCGTAAAGAGACAAAGTGAGTGAACCACTGGGGAGAAGTATGTGAGAGTGTGTAAATAATAAAATGTAGCTGTCAATCATGCTTTATTCATTGTTTTTTGTTGTGGTGGATTTGGAAGAGAGGATGGCAAGATTCTTTCTTTGGGCTGGAGGACATTTATTATAAAAGCACAACATCATATGTCCATTTCATCCTTCACACAAGCGAGATAAAGAGAGACAAGGACATCTCATACTGAGTTATATAAAAGGATGAATACACTTCTTTGACAGTCTTTCAACTGTAGAAAAGGTTGTTTAGACAGACGCTGGAAAGCTAGTTTACGGCTTAATTTTTTTTTTAGTCTTGAAAGCACACATTGAATGCATGGATTTCTTAGAAATTCATCACAAAATTGAACTATATCCAAGCAACTAAATGCCATCATCAGGTCATGGGAAAGTTTCTGCATCTAATTTTGTATGTCCTGACTTGACTCACACCCTGACAGACGTGAAACCTGCCAAGTTAGCAATGACACGTACTCCAGGGAACAACCAGTTTTACAGTCTTCACATGGTAGCACAAAGATCCACCTTTGATATTCAGTCCTGTGGACATGCCGAACCCTAGGGATCCAATTTATCAACCTCTCACACAAACATACAGTAAATGTGAGTTGGGAACAAGTCACAGCACCCCTATCATCTACCTTACCACACCTAATCTTGAGTAGTCCTTTTCACACATCCTTGTATTCACATCTACTCTCAAGGCAAGCTGTGAGGAAGATTGCTGGTTTTACCTTTAGCTCCTTTTCAGTGCTGCTTCCCACTGTGGATCTATCCACCAGGGATTTTCTTTTACTTGCCTTTCTACACATCTGTCATCTTTCCTCTGGGGTACACATTGACAGGCCAGATGGAGATTGATCTTTGAATAGGCAAAATTGAAAAGGCATGTTGGGAAACACTGTGACCATTTTAACCTACAGGAGTTGTTTTATAGTGACTGGCAGAACATGTAGGAGGGGGAGCATTGGATGGATGTGTTTGAGAGAGACACAGACAGACAAAGACCAGCTCTCAGTTTCCCCTACAGCATTAAGTTGTCTCTTGTCTCCACTGAATGAGCAACTTGTCACAGAGGAACTAATTAAGATGGCAACTTGTACCACAGTACAGTTCTGCTACTATTCAACATCTGTCCCATTTGCATTTGAGAGCTGTTTGAAGACAGTAAATCCCTGTTTCGCAGCAGAACACCCACGCTAGCTCACCTATGGGCCTGGAAAAGACAGCTCCTCTCATCTTCATCTTCAGGCTCATAACCTTGTTTCTAAGTGTTTCAGCAAGAACTCAGTCAAGTGACAGAAAAATTCAAGATGCACACATTCTCAAGCCCCCTACTCCTTAACTTTATATGACAGTTAAGGATTGATCTGTCAGATTGCTGCTGCCTGAAAAAGTAATCACTTAATCCTTTGCATACACCATGCAAAGGTAATATTTTTTTGACTGGACTCCAGCTTGCAAGCACCTATCCCAGGCCTTCCACCATCAAAATGTTAAACTCTGCAATCATTATCTTATAACAGCACAGAACCAATGTTTCCATTGCAGGAGCAAGTTGTTTCCATTGTGCATGCAGAGCAGACAGACAGCAGTAATGATATGACATCCCCCTGCCTGCATGGGCACAGCAGCACAGCGGGTTGATGATCACAGAGGCATTGCTGTTTCCATCCACCCACCATGAAAATATGACCACAGGGAGCTGAGGAGGTAGGTTTAGTCTGAAAGGTCTCGAGTTGTTGCTGCACTTCATTTGCATCAACTTGGATCTTGTTTTATGTATGATGTCAGTGTGAAACCGTGGTGCATGTCACACACTGTTCAAGCACGGACAAAACCCACAGTTGACATAGGCATTAATAACACATTCAACATTCAACAGTCTGACAGAAACTTTTGTTGTGTTTAGCCTGCTTTTCTCACTGGTGCGTGTAAAGCAAGAATACACACATACACCTCACTGCAAATGCTAAAAAGATTACCTATTCTTTTTCATAGATGCATGAAGTTTTACCTTTGACATTAAGAGCATGCTTTTTGAGGCATTCAATTTTGGATATATCATATCAGAACATCAAAATTTATATTAAGTATATCTAGATCTGTATCATTCCTTTTGTTTTGGTCAAGTCAGTTCCAGTTCTACATATCTTGGAACACAAATATGCTTTAGCGTCTGAGTCTGTGATCATGCACACACACACACACACACACACACACACAAGCATTGTGCATTCAGAAAAAAAAGAATGTCAACAAAACAACTTTCTTTGGTGCCCAACTCATAAAGTTCTACTTGTATACTTCCTTGCTGTAAACCAATCAGCATGTGATGCAGTGGGCCTGAGCGATACTGTGCACGTATCCTCTAGAAACCCACTGGTTTACTGAGACATATAAACTTTGCATCCCTACGGGTGTTCACAGTGTCATGCTTCAATACTTTGCGTTTGGCAAACTTTTGCATGCTGATGAATAAAAGTTGTTTTTTTAACATCAGTGATAGGTATTAGAAATGCCAACAACAACAGCAAACTGTCATTGAAGTCATAAAATTACGATTACCTGCTACAGTATTTCTAAGGACAACAAAGGGAAGAGGGAGTGTTGCATTGTTTGTGGTGAGTTTTATGCTGGCTCATGTTATATATGAGAAAAGCATAGAGATAAGTGTATATGGTCTTCCAACATCTATACAACAGAAATAGGCTAAAGTCATATTAGAGGATGGTGAGTTCCAAACCCATGGAAAAAAAAATCTTTCTGGCTACAAAAAGTGACGGTTTCTTCTTCCAACAAGATGTGAATATGAAACAGAAAAATGCAGTGAAGGAATGTCTGGTTCTAGTCCCACAGGGAAATATAATTGGACAAACTGCACAAAGATGAGTTTCATGTTTTATTTAAAGTCTTTTCAAACAATGTGTTTGTTTTTTGTTTTTTTTTACAAGAGATCTGGCTTCAAGGATGAAGGCATATAATGACTTGTATTTTGAAAAACTCCTCCAACTCAAAGCCGAGCTAGCCTACACACTGGCACTGTCATATAAACTGGATGCCAGTCAGGAATTAGCCCGGCAGGGATTCAGCAGAAAGCTTTAGAAATCAACACAGTGATTTTAAAGCCCCTGAATTTTGTTTCCACTCTTGTGTATTTCTCTGCAACATTATGTATCCACATCTAAATAAGCAACAATCAAAGTTAAAGTTTGTGGGGAAAAGTATCAGGTATTGTTTCTTAATTTATGAAACTCAGCTCTTCATTAGGAATATGTGGTTGGGGTTTGATGAGATTTGCATGACAGTGGCCTGTCAACATAAGCAAACAACTCGCTAATTCTCAACAGATTTTAATTAAAATGTTGCTGCACTCTAATTGGTGCAAGGAATTACATTACATCACCTTTTTCCAACTGAGCCCTGTCCACTTCAAAGCAGTGAGAAGAGCAAAGACAAAAACACAAAAAAGTGAAGTAAAGTGATGCAAAATAACTGAAAAGTATTTGGCAGAGAATATTAGGTTCATGTACAACCCATATCACTTATATAAGGAGCTGGTTGAAAAAAATACATTTTAGGAACTTTAAAGATGGTGAAATATTGTAAATATAATCGTTTTGTTAGTTATTTGTTTTAGACTATTAATCTAAATTGATTCGATTTTATTTAAATGTAAAACATAGAGATAATATGATAGTCTATCTGCATGTTTGAATCAAATGATAACCTACTTGAAAATGTATCAATTGTATCAAATATTGGAGTTAATCTTGACGTTTCGTCACTACCAACTATTTTGGCAAATTATATTCTTTAGTTATGATTGTAGATTAACGAGACAGGTGCATTTTCACATCAAATCTCACTTACAGTGCATGTTAATGTAAATACATGACAGCGACACCGTGAGGCCACAGGGGATGAGAGGACTGGTGGGTAGAGGAGGAGGAGGATGGGTGCGCACAGCTCGGGTTTGTTGCACGCGGGTAACCGATCCCAGCTGCTGCCGTAGGGGAATGAGAGCTATTCCCGTCCCCGTGGGTTGGTCACGTGTCCTTAGGGAGCCTTTAGTTTTGGGACCACGTCGGGAGGGAGATGGAGCGCACCGTTCTGCACAGCTGAGTTAGAAGGCAACATCTTTAACAAGCGTTAATGATCCGCCGGTGAATCTCAACCAGATCAGTTTTGTTTTGGGGCGTTGCCATATACACTCCATAGTGGTGTGTTTGTGTGTGTGAGAGCGCGCGCGCGTGTGTGTGATACACTGATACGTCAGGCGCTGACACAGTCTGTGGGATCCCTCAGTCACTGACTCGTCAAAACTTCCGCGCGCACAAACTGTGATCTCTACTGCGAGTGTCACAGCGTTGCCAGGCGCTGCTTCAGTACTACAAGTCAACACACGGAGCTGTCACGTCGAAACGAGGTAGGCTGTGCTTCTTTACTGAGCTTTCTTGAATGAATAGAGAGAGTAAACGTGCACAGGAAGATGCACGCTGGCTAATAATCACACTTTATGCAATGTGCGAGGAAAACCCTGCGCATGGGATACCGGGGTTGCAACAGCACAATGGAGCATATCAGCTGTTTACGAGTGTGTGTGAAAAGCTTTTCTCTTGCATAGAAACACGCAAGATGAAAACAATGAGTGTTTGACTGATGTGGTGATTTAGAAAAAAACACCGCCAGAGAGCAAATGTGCCCTCATAAATCTCTGAAGTGGTGCGTAAACCTTGAGTCATGGACTTAATATTTATAAGCATTTATCTTTATTTCAAAAGGGCCTGTAAATGCACCATTAGCACTGTGAAAGAGTGCTAAAACTACACAAAGTATGAGACAGACAGTTTCTCCTTGAAACTTGCGTGATATTGATGTAGGGTTGCATTGCTGAGGGAGATCTTATTATGGCACGTTTAGGCACTATCTGGCACTGGATGATTGTGAGACTTGCTGAAAATATTTTCACGTTTCCTGCCACCAGCCACGCCCCTGATGCCAGCTAGAGCAAGAGTCAAGTGTTAAGAATTTCTCTTATCCATAAGCACTAAAACAGTCATCATAGAGACCATTGGTGCTGTCAAAGTATTGATTACATGTTGTTTTTTATCATATGTACATAGTATGACATTGGAAGACACATACAGCAGTAATGGAATGATGATTTGTGAAACTCACTAACAAATACAATAGCAATCCTATAGAGTCTCCATAGGGATGTTACATCATTTATGATCATTACATCATCTATGACAGTATGTCAGTATGGTTATTATGGAGACACAGTGCTGCAGGTGACAGTGGAGGCATTGTGGCTTCAGCATAGCAGTATAAAATGTCAGCTCCACATCAATTATGCAGGATACCAAAACAATGGGGAGCAAGAGAATAGGCTCCAGTGTGCAAGTGTTGACCCCTTCTCAAAGTTTGACACTATTAAAGAACAAACAATCTATTACAATTTATTTAAATAAATTACTGAGCATCCAAACAATTAATTTGTAATCCTGGTATCCTGGCCTCAAAATACATGGTGTAGTCCAAAGTGTGATATTCTTGAGACACATGTTGATCAGCAGTTGAACTGGTTTTGTGCTTTGAGACAACTATTAAACGTCTAAAACTGGTGGTTCACCATCTTACTTAAGATGATTTATTTCCCTACTCGCTCTCTCTCGCTCTCTTGCTCTCTTGTTAATGCATGATCACTCTTAATGAGACAGGTCTCAGCGCATGAGGCCCGACCCTCCCGGAGATAGCTCTGCTAGTTGGGTGAATACAACTGACACCCTCATTCATCATGCATCTACAGGGTGCTGCCTGCTCTCACAGTCTGTCTATGCCTGCCTCTCTCTTTCTCTCTCTCTCTCTCTCCCTCTCTCTTTCCCTCCCTCTCCCCACTTGCACCCTGAGATGATAATTATTAAGACATTCTAATGATGACAAGAGCAGGGTCTTTTTCGAAGGGGAAGACAGCTTCTACATGCTGGGGTGATTATAGTTGTGAGGGTTGGTAATCTATTTTGATGCTGCAGCTGCAATGATTTCCAAGAATAAATGTAAACACTGACTGTACAGTACCATACTGTACCTGGTTGACTCTCTGCAACTTCAAGCCAATTGCCAATGTTTTTGTTAGCACATTGTGGAGCTGGCTGCTCCTGCAAACCAAAAACTGGCTGATACTAAATGTTTGTATAAAGGAGCTGACAACTTAACTTTTGGGAAAATTGAAAAGTGGCCAATATTTGTACATAATGATGTTGTGATCTCCTGAGAGCAGTGGGGAAAAAAGTTGTTTAATTTGTGTAATGTTGGGCTTCCTGTATGCTCAAATACGTGCATATCTTTTCCCCCCACATATTTCTTTATGTAACCATCAAATCAGACTAGATGCTCTTGATGCTGTGACTTGAAGTATCTCACCTGAAGCAATATCACCACTAGGATTGTGCCAAAATTGTAAATCCAGCTATTGGCAAAGTCACCATGTGATATTAAAATGTTAAGAGATGTAACTGAGCCACATAGAGTGAAACACCCATGTATAATTAGTGCAATATTGATTAAAACATTAAATTTGTTACCTTTCCTTTTAACTCCTTTTAGTTTTACTTTGCTCTATTTAACGTTGATGAGTGAGAGAGTTTCTAAATTCTTCAGGGATCATTTACTCTCATTTAAAAACAGGATTTATCTTAATCCCAGTTTTGCTGAGACTGCTTGTCACAACAGTTAATCTTTAAAAGCTATTGGTCACGTTCTTGTTTGTTAAAGGAGGTTGTCCGTACATTTTAATCAGTTTGTCCTCACAGTTACTCCAAAGAGGACACCAGTCATGAGGATCTTTTTATTCTGGGCTGTCTGTCAACAGCTGATGCCAGTCTGAGTCTGAATGAGGCATTTCTCTAAGAGAGTCAGCCTCTTGGCCTTGCTTTCACAGGGAGCCTCTTGAAGCAGCAGGGGGGGTCTGGCATGTTGTTTCAGCTTTGCTAAAGTTCGGTGGAAGGATAGAACTCCAGCTTCCTGTGGAGTAAAAAAAACTTTGTTGTCAAACTTGGATGTTGTCTTATGATTGGATGAGCAATCGATGCTATAAAAATCTTCATGAAACCAATCAAAAGTCATGGTTCTCACCTAAATGTTGTTATTTCCTGTTGTACCCTGTCAATAGCAGATGTGAAATCCCTTTTTGGTTCTTCAAAAAACACTGTTGACTCATCTCTGTTGCTGAAAGTGCTTGTACTCTTAAATAATCCAAATTTGCAACAGTAAACAAAGCATCCTTTGAACTTCAAGAGCACCTACCCACTTCATGTTCTTCCTGAATATCCATTTCATCCATCATATTATATTGACAAAACACGAGAAAAATACCATTTCCCTCTGACTTAACCCCTGGTGTTCTCATCATTTTGCTTTTAGGCCTATAAATGCAATTTAATTTGTATCGCAATTTAATCTTCATTCTGATCTGTTGCTGTTCACAGACCCTCATGCTGTCTCCTTCACTGTCACCCTCCAGTATGCTGCATTAAACAGGGACCAAAATAAAAACACATAAAACTCACTCTTGATGTTAACTGAACAAATGCCTTCTTGCCGTGCCACCATTTACGTAAAGTCGGCTGTGTTTACGTGCATTCATGCCAAGTAGCCTACATTCATGCCTGCTTGCATCTGTGGAACTGTGTGTGAGAGTGTGGGTGTGTGTAGATCCCTTTCTTACTGAAAAGATTGAAATTATGGCAGTGTGACAGAATAACCTTAGGGTAGGCAAGATGCGACTGACACTGCATTAAACAGCACCGCACGAGTCTCTGCTAGCACAACGGCAGCACCGCTTTACCGCCTCCAGCCGGCATCACTGTATCTTGCCTTGCCGCTCATCGGGGGTTTAATATTCAATTATGAGGTCATCTGGTTCAAGTTGAGTTGGATGGCTTGTGGACGAGCCCCACTGATTGATGAGTGGGCATCTCAGTCAAACAGGCTCTGAAGGAGGAAGAAATAAGGCAGATGGCCGTGGGGGCTGTTTTACTGACGTGGCAGGAGTTTATTAGTGGTACACACAGTAACAGGAGCACAAAAATGAATCTGTGTTTTGTCAGATAAGCTTAAATTCAAAGATTGAATTCAACCATTGTATCAACTCGCATCCCTTTGGGTTTACTCATTGTTTAGATGGAGAGACATGCAGCAACATACAGTAAAGCAAGAGTGTTAGAGACATATTTATAGTGAATTAAGTACATTTTTACTCATGCAAAGCATATGAAATAATGCAGAACATACATGCATTTAAATGTATGTAAACTAAAATGAAGTATCAAGGGTGAAGGTTTCCAAATGCCTGGAGAAGGGTACTATGATGTCCCGCTGCCTTTTAGTTTGCTGCTTTGACAGTCTGTCAAACTGTCACATCCAGCCGAGTCCGAAGAAGTGTAGGTCTCACAGTGTTGTGCTGACAAACAGTAAGCAGACAGATAAAAAGGCAGAGAGTGAGACAGGCGGTTTAGCATTTGCCCGTGTGGGGAGAGCAGACTCTCCTCTGTCATCTCATAGCAGATAAGATTCTTCAGCAGTCAGGTATTTGGACTTTGCTGGTGGGCTGTTTCTTGGCTGAGAGCTGGACCAAGCTGTCAGTCAGATTAGCGCTATGAGCCATCGATGGGAGTGCAACCCTACCCTCAGGGGGGACAGCCGTTAGAAAGATCTGCAAATCCCCAACAGTGAGCATGCACACGCACGCATCCGCAACCCCCACCAAAGAATGAAGGGACAAGATCAAGCCAGGTCATGGGAGGCTCTTTTCAAATAAATCCTTCGGGACACTGTTGTCTCCTCAGTGCCCTCCATGTACATGTGTATTCAATACCCCAAAACACACACACACACACACGCACACACACACACACACACACACACACACACACACACACACACAGAGAGACAACTTGTCCCCTCCCCCAAAGAGGGACAGCAAAAGCATTGACACATGGTTGGCTATGCAATTTTTATGGTTCACCGATTCTAACTGCAGTTGGTGTGTACATTAGTAGTTTTTGCCTCTGTAGAAAAATACAGTAAAAGTATAAAGTGAGCTGAAAGATTTTGCCATATTTAATTTCCTAAGGTATAATCTTAAACTCCAACACCAAAATATACAAAATACAGGAATGGCATTGCCAAATTGATTGAGTCTTTCAATACAGCATAACAAAATATTAAGTTTGTGAGGTTGCAAGAGGATATATGATCTGTTGAGAGACAGACCTGTTCATCAAATGATAAATTATTAATTGCATAATATATGTGAATGTACTTTTATTTGTAGATCAAATATATTAACATAGATATTTGATATGAGTAGGTACATCGAGCTAAAACTAATGCAGTCTAATACAACAGCCCTGCAATAAATCCTGCCGTTGAATTCAGTTATATACTGAGGGGTGTTTTTCCACTCATTGATACTGATGCGGCAGATGAAACATATAGAACTGTCAGAATAAAGGAATACAGTTCAACAACACCACAAACTTCAGCAACAAAAATTGAACATTATACCTCTTATTATAAGGGGATTGCATTGCATTTGTTATAGCTAAGTGTAATAAACAACTGAGTATATATCTAAGAAAATTGATCAAATGCATTACAATTAAAATATTTCTTGAAAAAAATGATAATTTATTGGGATGTTTTGAAAAATATAGGAAGAATTATTTCATACACATGCATATATATTTTTAAAAATATATGTAATATATTTTAAAAACACATACAATTATATTTTTCATGTGCTAGTATGTTAAATTTTAATAAGAGTCTTTTATTGTCTTGATTACTATTGTCTTTGCATTCACAGTACCAGCCGAATGACCCAAAGTCCCTGTGATGTTATCACCCTTCTCTCCTTGGGGTAATGTTATTAGAGACAGATTGCATGACTGAGGCGACATGTCCTGCTTTCAGAACGGGCAGGGTGAAGCTGTGCATGAATGATCCAATAGAAGGGGCAGAGATGTTGACTGATGTTGTGATGCTCAGTGGGGACTTGCTTGAAATAATCCTAAACTATCCAAATTGTGTTTACCCATGAGAGGAAAACAGCTGCCAGCAATTCTTACCATTAATACTCTGTGGCCTTCAGCTGTTAAGAAGTGAAAAGATTTCATTCCCAACTGCTTCTATACCTGATGATTGCTTTACTTAAATCTACAATAACACGGCTTATCCCCTCCTGAGAAACACCAGGGTTTTGTGAGCAAATGTCCTTTGATTGCTTTAGATTGAGATGTTCCATAGAGAATTTAAACATTATTTTGCACAAGGTATTTTTCTTCTGACAGTGCACAAATATGGAACAAACCTCCAATATAGCCTGTTTGGAATAAGCTTAATCCACTTTTTTACTCCTTGCCTTTACTTAAAGCTGTCTTCAGTGCCAGATTAATCTGTTTATGAAATCATTATTTATGTACTGCATAAAGCATTTTGAAGACATATGAAAGACTTTTCGCATTTTGCAGTTTTCGCATCAGTGGAGCAATAATGATCCTTGTAGTCAAAACATTTCATTTGAACCTGTGCTTGATCGTAGAAATCCCCTCTTCTTTTTTGATGCCACAGAAGTAGAAAATGATATGCACCTGATGATGACATATTACTGGCTTTTTCTGTGGAGGGTGTAGAGGCTATGGTAGTTTGAGTGGAAGCTGAATCGAAGATGACAGCGACCTCTGGATGTCCTCTGTCACCACTTGTTCTACGTATAATCACAGCAGGGGAGGAGGCAGTGGAACAGTGACATCTTCTTTACTTAATTCACTGTGATAAATTACTGCTAACCTTTCACTGTCTCGTTGACCTCTGCTGCCAAACTGCAATGTAAGGATTTCCACAAACATGCATGAGCATACTCCATTCCCCTCCTCCTCCTCCTCTCTCTCTGTCTCTCTCTCTCTATCTCCCCCTCCCTTCTGCTTTTCCCACTTATTGTATACCTCGCTTTCTCATTCCAATTCATTCGACACACATACACACACACAACACCCTGCCTACAAACATGATCTAAATCTTTCCTTTGTAGTTTTCTAATCATCTTCCTAGCAGGCCCTATCTGTTTTCCACACACTGCTGCCACTTTCCAGCCAGATTAACTGTTACATGTCCTCTGCTGTGTTGATAGAAATGTTAATTATCAGGTTTATAGGGAAGGAACAATTTGTCACAAGCATACGGTGCTAAATTAGAAGGTCATGTAGATTTTTTTTTTCAGTGACCCCTGCTAATTGCTTAACCTTCATCATCAGCAAATTCAGCTGCCATAACAGCGGACAGACCAGTCGTTCTTGTTTAACTGCCGCCCTTCTGTATCTCTGGAGGCGGAGGCGCCTCTAATCAACGTGTCTTGTAAATTTACATTAATGAATAATGAGTGTGCAGTATAGTTTCACAGAATACTGAACCGTAAGTACAGTGACAACCAGGGCTGTTAAAAGCCATAAAATTGCAATCTGCTTTCTCTGTGTAGTCTGCATTCCATGTAATCGAATGATTATGCTTGCTTAATTATAGCTGCATGATTATACTTAAATTTATTTTGGGGGACCCCAATGCGAATGACTTAAAGGCTGTACTAGCTAGATTATAGCTTTTATTGTAAGAATCCCCTTATCCTAGAGTTAAGGAGTTGTCCTCTTGATAAAAAACAAGTCACAGTAAGGTAGGTTAAAAGCGTATAGATGAAAAAAGTTGGATAAGTGGATAAAAGCTTTGATCCATGTTTAAAACTTTCAAACTCTGATTGATTCTTATGAATCAAAGATGATGGTACTTTATGAGTAGAGGTTCTAATGGCTTTGCTGTCCATCCCCTAAGAATGGTCAGGTCAGCTGTGATCACATCTGAAAAAACAGTCAAGCATGCTTTGACAATGATCTTAAATCAGCCCCCTCTTCCACTACAACCACCCCTGGGTTTTTTTTTTACGCACAAAATAAAGACTTTTACTGTTGCATCATGGCTTTTTCTGATCCCATGGTTAAATTCCTCATCCGATGAGAGAGGAAACCAATCCTTAGAAAACACTAACAAAAGCAAACTCACATAAACTGTGCAGCCTAAGCATCCTGGGAACACGCAGGCAGCCCATATGTCCTAACCCCACCCCGCCACCACTACCACCCCCTGGCATTCTGCAGCTGTTTTGAGGATATGATCTAAGATTAAAAAAACGCTTTCATTCTATCAGTGTGTTTGTGTCTTTGGTTATCAGACAAACACCATACAGCACTCTGAATGTTGTTGGGTGTTGTCTGTCTTTCATATGTGCTGAGATATAAAACTATGGTGATGATGATTGTGTTTGAATGGGTTGAGATAATGAAGTGGAGCCTTTATGTTTTTTTTTTTTTAATTTTATCAGCACTGCTGCCTGTGCAACTACATAATCTCACCCTTTACACATTCACATTTGAGTTGAGAAACCCCAGTGGATTGCTTAAAGGCTATTTTCCTTGTGATATTCTTTGGTATCCATATAGATTTTACGTATTCCCATTCATCTCATCTCCTGCAGGCAGTGGTATAAAAAATCCTTTTTCTCCCCAACATTGCTTGAAGCAGTTGAAATGAATTTTTCTGACTGGATCTGACACTCATTTTACGCATTTGTGTTTATTTGATCACCACATTACTGCTGGTACTTGATGTTGATCTTCATATTAATGTTTGCAATATCCATATATAATAAAAAAAAACCTTGTGTGAATCCCAAAAGTGAACAGAATCTTGGATTGGTCTGTTAGAATTAACTCTGTCGCTTTAAGCCAGTATTCACATATAGCAGGAGCAATTCATTGTCATGTTCACAAAAACTGATGTGTTTATAGAATATAATGGCAACAAATTATTGTTTTCACCACTGTTTCATCTGTTGATTCATTGCCAAAGTGACTAATCCCTTAAACCCTTGAATATATACATATATTTTTTTTATTTATTTAATTTTTAGTAATTGTTTGGCCAGTAAAATGTCATAAATTGAACTGTAATGTCTTCAGATTGCTTGGGTTGTCCAACCAACAATCCAAAAACCAAATATACTCAATTTGCAATCATGTAAAACAGAAAAAGAGCAAATCTTTGCTCTTGACTGGCTGGAAAATTTTTGACCAATCAATTGACCAATTAATTTAACATCTAATCATCTCAGCGAAGTTTGGAGCCATATAACGTATTGCACTGTGCACAGGTTCTTTGTAGATTTGATAACTTTAATAGGATCCTTTTTCATATAAAGTGTAGCTTCTTATGAGTGTGTAGGACTCATATTAACAGGAAGAACTGATATCTGACTTAACTATTAACCATTAATTATTTTCATGTTCCATTTGTGAATTACCTGATCTGATTTTTTTGTATTTTATGTTCAAAAACACCATCAATAAGAAAATCAAAGATACCAAACATTCAAGTTCTACACAGAATTTTAACGGCAAGATTGTAAGTTGTTCCTGTAAATCTGGATAAAGCCATCAATTTTTTTGGACAAGGAATCTCTTCAGAGTGACAGCATTAAAAAGAGAAGTGGACAGCATATCGAGCTTGAGTTTCTCTTGTCTTTCCCTCGGGAAATTGTCTGTGCCCTCAAATGGAGCCTGTCATACAGTATCGGGCCTGACTCTGCCTTGTAATTAGATCCTTACTGCTTTGTATGTAAACCGTGGTCCAGAGGCAGAATGATCTCTCTGCCCCCTCACTGACTGCTGGTTGTACCTTTTTCACAGACTGATGAGGCTTCACATGTGAGACTTTGTCTTCAAAGACATGTTCCCAGTCTTTTTCCCGCTGGCCAGTTTGTGGTAGTGTGTGTGCAGTTTTTTCACACTTGCTCTCTGGGTGCCATTAAATACTTTTTTTACAGTATTTCTTTCTGAAACTGCTGTCCCCATCACAAGATCATAGCAGTAAAAAACATGCTAGTAAGAGCAAGCGAAAACACCGCCTCAGCATGGCATTCAGACCCAACTTATGATTGATCAGCTAGTCATTGAGTCATTTAAAATTCACACAGAACATTTTACAAGAAATTCTCATTCTGTGTCAAAAAGCACCTACAGATTATGTACTGTATTGTTACTTGAAGATGCAGTTGTCAATTTGCATCTTTATTGTCTCAAATAACAGCTAGTGATAACAGAATTACTAATACTTTGACCCCAACTGCCTCTTTTTGTATCTGTTGGGGTGGTGGTGACATAGAGTCTATGGCATAGACTTTATATAAAGATGGGCGTAGTGAGGTGTGACATTGGTTTGCATTGGAACTGGTTTGAAGCCCAGAGTTGCATCTTAGGGTCGGCGCTATCTGAAAAAACCTTTCAAACAAGAAGTGAAGAGTGTTGCCTTGCACATTCTGGAAACACACCCCGCTACCTCAGACCAAAGTGAACGCTAGCATGCCATGAACGCTGAGCAGTGCACACTTGAGCTAATATTAGCTACTTTAGCTAAATTGTGTTACCAGGGCAGGTATTATAATCAAGAAAGCATACCAAACTATTTGGTGATGGCATCCTCTGAAAAATCAGTTTCACAGAGGTAACAATATGGACTGAACATTGCTGAAAATTAAAAATAGCTGGAAAGAATTTGTAGTTTTTCTACTCTTGAGGTGGGGATCCATTTGCAAAGCTCCATACTGCAAACAGCCCAAACTCAAGTTTCTCAAGTTACCTTTTGCCTCATTTCGTGTGTCTGTGTGTGACTTTGAGAGTCATGTGAATGTTGGTGGTTTTCAGTGTGTTTTTCTTGGGGACAAAATTGTAAAATTAGTCTCTAGTTTCCAAAGACTTAACAGAATTTGAGATATCAGCACTTATCAAAGTGAATCAACCTGAATGGATGAAAACAGATATGCCTTCCAGTATTTGCTTCTCCTGTAATAGCTTGCAGTTGTTCGCAGCCTCTCTTGGCATATCAAAGTTTGATGTAATATTCAGATAAGGTTTTCTCACATTCCCTTACTGGCCTCCATTTGAAGTATGTTTTTTCCTCAGCATCTTGCAGTGACAGTTTGAAATATGCCCTGGTGGGATGAGTTTCTTTTATTCTTGAATTAGGGTAATATTTTTATGTTTACCAATCACTGCCAGCCCACAAGAGGTGCAGGCCTATTCTCTATCTCTCTCACTGCAAGCCTCTGACAAGGGAGATGCTAATAATTAATGACATTTTTGAAATCTCTTTCAAGATGCTCAAGGAAACTGCACAAGGGGAAAAAGGAAGAACATAAAATTGCTCGGAGCGTGCAGTCAAAACAAAAATTCAGCCAGAGAATGAAGTGGGAGTTTTTCTAGCTAGAGAATCAAATTGGAGTCTGTCTTTCTCTAACTTAGATCTACTAAAAACATCTCTGTGACCCATTTTAGGTTCCACCTCATGATACGAGGGTATAAAGAATATAAAGAGGAGCTCTGTATCTAAAAAAAAAAAAAAGAAAGAAAGAAAGAAAAAAAGAGGAGTTGTTACATGAATAGGTGAGCCACAAAATCTAATTGAAAAAATTTAGAATCACAAATCTGAAATCCTATCCACTGAGCATTTACATATATGAGGCTAACGTTATATCTGATACCAGTATTGGTAGTGCAGACATGCTATTGTTGTCCTATACTATTTGTAGATACAAACTAGATAGCCACTGGTAAATTACTTTTCCATGACATCTTTGTAACTATAATGATTATAATCATGCCCCTAAAGAAGTGAGAGTTTTTTCAAAAGCATTTAATTTGGCTAAACAGTCCTGCCATTAAAGTAATTTAAATCCAGTATAAGGAGAGTTGAGCCGACACAGTAGAGTGACTCAGCTGAGGGAAGAGAGGGCAGATGAAACAGATGGAGGGAGAAGCAGACGAGCAGGGATAACACTGATAGGACGAGGAAGCACAGGGGATAAGTGACAGTTTGGTACCTATTGCATACCCTCCCATAAGCCCAATGTGCTCAGCAGCAATTAAAGTATACACACACAGGCATTCAAAGCTGTGGCCTTAAGAAGAGCCTTGTTTCATAATGGGTTTTGCAAGACATGGCTCCTGGCAGCTGGAGTATATTGAATTTCAGCAACAACAGCTCCTATAGCACTGCTGTACAATAGTGGAATAGAACATAAAGCAGAGCATTTTATCGGTTTCAGTGGTCTATCAGGAATTTGTGTCTTTCTTTTACTGCTATAGCTGATAGCTGACATGTTTATGTGAAGCCTCTGTAACAGCTTGTAACAAGCCATCTTTTTAAACCTGTGTTGGCATATATGCATGCACACATCTGAGTAACATCAGACGAAACGTTCTGTTACAGTGCATCACACTAAAATGTAGGTTGACAGAAATATTCCTGTCATGGTGAGAAAAATATTCAAACGATTAGGCATATCTGACAGTACTATGTCCAAATGTAATTGGAAATTAATTTTTCATGGCCGCTAGTGACTCGTTAGAATCCAGTCCTCAGTCTTATGATGTTTTAATTAGTGTGTAACAGTGAGTGGAGAGATTCAGATGTATATCTAAAAAAGATAATTTTTTTTATAATGACTCTACAGTCACCATGAGACAATACTAACCTGCAATAGTCATCTATAGGTCATGGTCTATTTATGTGTTACTTATATATTATGTTTTTTTTCTCAGAGACAATACATTAAATTAACTTTCACAAATAAATGACAAATTTACTGACTGACGCTACCATCCAACCTCCATCTCATTTATGACAGTTTTCACGTTTGCTGCTCTAAACACTTTTTAAGGCATCTGTATTTTACAAGATTAAATACACATTTATTTTCAATAAATGTGTGATGTGATTACACATTTTTTTTCTATCTTTTCTAAGATTCCATTTAAAGCAGACTGTTCTGAAATATTAAAACAATGGCTATAACTAATCATAATAAATGATCAGTGTAATTATCATTACCACACACAGATCAAATAACAAGACATTCTTACTGACATAATGAGTCAGTTTATGATTTGATTAATAATTTATTATGTTATGAATCATTTTACTAACATGTTGTTGTTAATTATTAATGCTAATATATTAGTTAATCTCTTATGAGAACTGACTATGACTCTCCCTTTTCAGTCAAAAGCCATGCATCTATTCTCTATTGATTCCCTGCTCCCTTGGTTTGAACTTTGTTTTTCTCTCATTTATTTTGTGTATACACACCTTAGTGAAATTTTAGCATATAATATATACACTTGTTCTGTTACTGTATGTGTTTGTCATCAGCTCATAAATCCCCTGTGGAGGTCTTGTGTAGGAATGATGGAAATATGAAAGAACACCCTATGAAGACCTTTAAAGGGAATAGGGAATATAGTAATGACTTCATTTTAGATTCTGTAATGTGTTTTCATGAAAAGGTTTTACTTCTGTAAGGCAATCTACCGTCTGCAGCACAATCGCTACTGGAATCTCCTGTGTGTTTATGTGTGTTTTTCCAAGAGACACTAGATGGCACTATGGATATATAATCCCTTGGAAATGTTATTGCCGCTCTCTCTCTCTCTCTCTCTCTCTCTCTCTCTCTCTCTCTCTCTCTCTCTCTCACACACACCCACTCTCCCTCACTCATACACACAAAACATGATTTTGTTGTGTCATGTATAGAGGGCAATTAGGTAGCATTTTCATAAGTTTTATAAAGAGGAACGGGAATCTATTATCCTCTATGTGTGTATGTGTAATCATGGTTTAGTATGTCATTGCTTTTCTTTGCAAACTAGTACCTTATTTCTGTCTTTTCATTAGTCTCTGAACATTTAACGGCATTGGAACAGTACTGCTGCTTTTTGACTCAATTAACTACACTTATTCTGTATTTCTGGAAAAAGTCATTGTGTTATACTTTGTGGTATTATACATAGCTGTTCTACATGACGGTTCACCATCACTAAATAATGAACTCTGCTAATGTGAGCTGTAGAAGTCTCACAAATGCACGTTTGTGTCTGTTTATGCATCAGGGATGATAATACCAAAGGTAAGGTTGTGTGTGTTTGTGTTTGCTCCCGATCCCTTTAAGCAGATTGTTCCTCAGCTTTACCTCATAAATGTGCATTTTGTGTCATGCACTTAATCTGCACCATGCTTGGGATTAGCTTTACCATCCACAGAGAGGATGCTCTCTCCTCTTCTCTCCTCTCCTGTCCTCTCTTCATCCTGTTTCCTCTCCATGTATTGCTGTGCCTTCCCTCCCTCCTCCTCTCTTCATTTTTTTGCATATAAATCTCACTTTCATCCTCAGTGCTGTCTTCATCCAGTGTCCCTTTTCCCCTTCTATTTGCTCTTTTTTTTACCCATCCTGCTCTCCTCTCCTCTTTCCCATATGGTTCTCCTCAGTAATAATCAATGTCATCTACCAAGACCTTCCTTGATGCAGCTGCAGCATTCTGAGCTTCAACATGTCAAAAAGATTCACTGAAAAATCTCTGCAAGGAACAATTGTGCTGAAGTATGATAAAAAGCTAGTAGGCTTGAGGAATATTTTTCAAAAGCTAAATACTGAATGTTTTTCAAATGCAGCTATATTCAGTGTTTGATTTCACCACTGACAGGGTGTTTCAGTCAAATCGCACACTGTTACTTTTACATTCTGGTAGAACATTAGAGCTTTTTCCGATAGCAGTTTCTGTAGCACGCACATTTTGAAGCAAACATCAATCAAGGCCACAGGTAGGAGAGAGAGATGCAATGAAATGCATTGTTATCCTCTTGCTTATCCTCATGTGTGGGGTGGGTGGACTGTCAGCAGGTTTACAGTCAAACTGCACACTGAGTCCCTTAATTGAGTTGATGAGGTACAGGTGAGAGAGACCAAATCTTTTTTATTTTGGATACCTTTTTTGATTTAATTATGATCAATAATAGCCAAAAGTAGTTGTCACAGTACCACAGTAGTGGTACCACCATAATGTCAGCTGTGTCTGGATATTTCATATGAGTAATAAAGCAATGAACATCTTTGAAAGCATTGGAGAAGTGCAAAAAGCTCCACTTAAACTGCAATAAAACAAAGCTCATAAGAGAGAAAATTGTTAAATTTGTCATGGTCGACCAGCCCTTTTCCATCATTGAAAATGTTGTGGTTCAACCTTAATTGAATTCATGCTGCCAAATGAAAAGGAAATGGCTAGGCCACATCTGTACATGCTAGTTAATTAATTCTTTACAAAACACTTAGAAAATGTTGTTGAATTTTACAGCTGACAAATGGATCTCAATTAGTTTGCTATTACACTGTCTTACAGGACACTGGATATACAGTATGTTTTTATATTCTACCAGCAAAACGGTTTTTGTATTTAAAATTGTATATCATTTGTATGACACTGGAACATCCAAGTTGCATATGAATGGCTTATTACTGTAACAGCTTAGTAGATATGAAAGGGAATAAATTTTATCTGATTGTATCGGAATCAGTGCATACTCAGTGTTATGGTATTGATCCATCTCTACCTACAGTAAGATTGTTATTATATAGTTTATGACCAATCATGAAGCATGGGTCATGCTATAGGCTTTGCCTATTAGGCTGTAATTAATCGTATCTGGGCTGCCCGTAGGCAAATATGGACAGTGGTTGCGCATATATATACATATATAAATAATAGCATTACATAATTTCACAGCAAACTGGTCATCTATCCTGCACTTTCCAAAGCTGTTGGGCTTTGCTTCCCGGTGACCTTTTCTCCAATGGAACTAACAGACCAATCACAGTGGAAGCTCATTAGCTGTAAACAAGCATCAACTCCAATGTTTATCCACACTAATTAGTGCACTTCATAGGCAAGAGAGTTATTTGGCAGTTTGTGCATGTGTATATCTGTGTCTACGTTTGTGTTGGCTGACGATGCTTAACAGGCCCACAAGAAGGCCACTAGAACTGATACAAAAACACAAGGACAGCTTATCCACTCTCCACAAAATTAAGAAAAATCAGTAATTGATTTTGTTCCAGTCAGTGATGGCTCACAACAAGGATCTTTACACTTAGAGGACTAACAGAGAGGATTGTTGGTTAAGTCACTTATAAAGTCTCATACAAATGGCTATTAGAAGTTTGCTCAAGGGAGCTGCAGTCTTCAAGGTGTCTCAGGGTAAAGTTGCGAGCGCAGCGATATTTTAAGGATGATAGTATTCTGAAAAGGCCTTGGAGAAAAAACTATGACATGGCAGTTTCTCTACTTCTAACAAGGAATGAAAATAATGTCCAATGTAAAGCTTCACTGGGCGTGATTTTTAATGCAAACATAGAACCCAAAACGCCTGAGGAGAAAAGCCATGGATTAGATTGACAACAGAAACTTAATTTAGAATGCAGACACTTCTAAACACCTACACTTGTTCAACCTCTTCACCAAATTCACCCTCACCAGGAAATGATACAAATAAATGTGTCGGTGTGGAATGTAATTGTAATTTCAGACATTTATTACAGACAAAAGTGCTGCATTACCTGACTCAGCTTTTAAAATTCTTGTCACTCCTCTGATCGTTTTGGACAGTCTGATCAATAGTTGTGATCACGAACAAATCTCTCCCAAATCCTCACATAGAGAAGCAAGATTAGACCCTGTGATCCAATCCTTCTGTCTTTGGGATAGAGCTATTCGTGGTCACAAATAGTAATTAGACAGATCTAGAACTAAGTAAAATTAATTTTATTCCATCTCAGGTAACACTTATTCTTGTCTATATTACTTGTTTATATTGTAATTTAGGTAGGAGCTATGAAATATAGTACATACTGTATGTATTGGTGACAGAAGGACATTTCTCATTTAATATTTTTTTCAAGTAAAATTTCTTGCTTGTAAAATTTGTTCTCTTTTAACTAAAAAGCAGTATTCAAGTGCTTCCTTGTAAAGTGTAGCCTAGTTAACACCTCTGGGATTAAGTCTGTACCCTTGATGACAGTAACTTAATCAACGTTTCATGGCATCCTAGAGGCACTATTTCATAGCAGACAGTGGATTGCTTTAATATGAAGTATGCCAGAACAATTGTACCTGCAGAAGAGCTTTACTTTCCCATTGCGTGATGCAGATACCCAGTCAGGCTCTATGACACATCAGTATTAATGGGGATTAATGGCTTCAACATTTCCAACATGCTAGTCTGTGACATTGGCATGTTAAGATTAACAGACCACTTTGAGCCATTGCTGTGGAAAAAGCAGGTCCTGTAGCGAAATGAATTACAAAAAGAAAATGTTCATATATTCTTTCATTAATTTTGTAGCCTATACACAATTTAAGCATTTAACTCAAAGTGGGCAGACGGTTCTAGTAATATATTCATTTCACATCTAGGCATACAAGACAGCACTTTCTCCAAAGCAGCAGCTTTTAAATCAAATATTAATTTTCTGTTCTCAAAGACCCCTTTTCAATATTTCTCCATGGCCTAGGTCTTTGCTACTATTCATTTGTTTGTAATTTGGATGCTAAAAAAGTGACACAACTCTGTGGAATTTGTGCATTTCTGCACATGCATTTACTAAATTATTCTGCAAATACATGTGGGCTTGGACATGGATGTGGGTAGCTATCGCTTCAAATGTGCCATAGTTGTAACTGTAGCCTTTTTTAAAAGGCCCTTTGATAATGGATGTAAGATCTTCTACTCGGGGTGTTTGGCTGCTCTCCTCATGCTGCTATGAAGGACAGTCCATTTATTCATGTCCGTTCCCAGAGCCCCCGCAGCCCAGCTTCCCAACGCTCCCTCAGAACATGAACAAAGGGCATATTCTGTCACAAGAGAGTGGAGGGGAGAAAAAAATGTGTGTGCATGTGTAAGAGAGTACATTAAACTTGGAAGTGGAGAGAGTGTCCGCACATGCATCCAGTTGCGTGGCCTTTGTGTGGGTGTCTTTGTGTCCATCTCTGTGTTTGTGTGTCTCTCATGTGCATGTGTGACATTCTCTGACTCAAGGGGAATACCCACCAGATATTATGCTACTGTTCTCTGTAAAACTTCGTTCTGCACAAAGGACCTGTTTCATGCTTGACTCTTTAGAAGCTTATACATCAAAAATGTGACCGGGTGGGTAATGGGTTGCATTGTGACACATTCGCTTGGGGCTTTTTGTCCTTGGTTTGACTCATGGGAACCAGGTACTGTTATGACTCGTAAGTGTCATGTTTCTGGTTTCAGTCATATCAAAGTGTTAATTCTCACATTATGAACAGACAGTGTGTGTGTGAAATCATTTCAGGCTATTTTAGTATCAGTTTTGATTGCTGCAGGTCCCAAAAAGGAGATTACATTTGCACTTCTTCATACTAACTATACTAGTCAGTCTCATCCCACTCAGTCAATACATTCGCATACACTCAGGCCACTTTGATGTCTTTGTTGAAACCACTACAGCTTCAAGGGTTGAAGCAGGGATTCTACTATATCAAAAAATAAATGAAATAATGTAATCATGATTACTTTCAAGTGTTGGGCTGATGATTAACTACATCTAGTATTGCATTGGTGCTATGAAAGTCAAAAATGAAATGCTAGGATGAATTATAAATCAATTTTTACACTAGGGCATCTTTTCAATGGGAACAATGTACACCTTTTATACTCCTGAGGAATCAGTCTGAGCTCTTCCACATTGCCCCATAAAGTTCTACCCCATCTATTGTTAATAGAGTAACTCCAGGCCTTACCTCTTGAGGACATCACTGAACAGAGCTTAAACGCTGCATGTGGACTCTGGAGAGACTTGTTCATGTTCTGAAATGTAGACTGAACTGCAAAATCGCAGTGAAAACATGAATTCTGTTTAAGAGGAGGGTGTTATCCTTAATCTAACTTCATACTACCCTGCTGGGATCCCTACTCTTCTGGGCCACTTCCAACTGCATTTCTGTCAGTTAACACATTTAAAGAAATGGGGCACTAGTTAAAAATAGCTTGTTCCTACAATTTTCGACCATTTCAGAGGCAAAATTACATTGTAACTTTTAAGTTTCTCTGTCCATTTATTGGATCCCCTCTTTTTTCCCTTCTTTTTTTTTTTTTTTAATTTAAAAAAATGTTATTTTGTTAACAGCAAAGAGACAACACTCATTGTTTGGCCACAACAGAACTTCCCTTCTTTGCATGGTGAAATGGAAATTTGAGCTTGGTTTGAATTGAAGTAATAAATCCTATAACCATGACTCACTACAGGTAATTTTAAAGCACAGTACTTTTCAATCTATTACAGGAGATCAGATTCATAATTTAGAACAAATTATCCGAACCATTGTGCAGTTCATCATTGTCTGTGCATGCATGCATGCTTCAGCAAACAGTCTCTCTTTTTTCTGTGCCAAGGATTAGCAGTAGCCTTTCCAGAACTCTGCCACGTCTCCTTTCTGTGTTCATGTCCGCACTGCTTGGACTTCCTCTCTTCGTCTATCACAAGGCTCCACACCTAATTCTGTCCCTTTACAGGCTGTATGCCCATGAATAAAGGGAGAAAATTACACTAAAATGAGCCTGGAAACATAGACGAGCACTCCACCACCCTCCACAGCCAACCATCTGTAATCTTCTACTTGCCATTGTTAGGCACTATAGCGCCCTCTTGTTTTCATCTCTTTTTTATCCCTTGTGTTTGTTTTCGTAACAGAACACTGAGTAAATTTAAATGTGCGCCACTTGTGACTCTGTTTCACACAAGTCGATTTGCTGGAGGTTGGAGTAAGTCTTTTGAATAGCTGTCATGTTCTGGAAGAAGTGCATAAAATGTTCACATCAGTCCCCTCTGCCCATGCAACTGACTGTAAGTTGGGGAATTTTTCAAGGACACGCAGAGCAGCATTCATATTCATGCATGGTGATCAAATGTAAACGATTACCCATAGGATTATGGCAGCAGCAACGTTTCCTCTCACTCCCAGATTTTAGACCCCCGTTTTTAGAACACTTTTTTCCTGGCTGTGCAGGACGGCAGTTTGAACATCAAAGCCAGAGCGACAGTGGGTTTTGGCTCAGTAATGCAACAAGAGCTGATATGATTATGTAGAATGCAGCTCATCTTCCCTGACTCAGAAAACTGTCCTGCAATAATTACTTCTGAATTTCCTATTTGATTTTTAGTATTTCTAAAAAGTACTTTCAAGAGGTACAATATACATGGTGCTGTAGGGTATTGCTCCTAACTGTGAAAGCAAAATATATTTATGGCTTACAGCAAATATACAGTACGTATCTAACAAGATATCTGATATCCGATGAGACTGGAACACCAATTATAAAAGCATGTACGCACAAACTGGAGCAACATTTGTGTCACTGGTAACAGTATGTAATGGTGGGACTGCATTGTATTGGGCCTTTAATGATTGATAAAACATCTGAAGACAAGCTGATGATGCATTATTTATTGATTTGTCTTTGCTCAGTCAGCCTGTCTTGATTGCCTCTTCCTCTGCAATGAAAAAAGTCAATGCCTTACTCTGCTCCAGCAACAAATCAATGACAGTCTATCTGATCAAAGAGTAGGGACAGATCCCTAAAACAACACCAGGCTACATATAAAATATTTAGATGGCGCAGAGGAAGACAGTAGAGCGAGAACAGAGCAAAAACGGGGGCTGCAGGAAGCACTGCAGGAAGAAGGGAGAAGGGGAATGAGATGACTCCCACTCAGCAATCTTCTTCTCCCGGTTGTGTGTTTGATGTGGGCTTGTACACGCTGTTTAAATAGGTTTCTTTCCCTGTGTGTTGCTCTCCACTCTTTTCTTCCCTATTTCCATCCCTTTATACTTAATCCTCATCTCTCTTACTAATCTTAGACATCTGTCCATCCCATAAGTCATCCTGGCCCGAAAATGACTCTCATGCTCAGTGTTTGGTGTGATGGTTCACTAATCCAACTGTTCATTCCCTTATTTCCCTTTTTAGGTCTGGTCCTGTGCTATTTTTTAAATAGCACACTCACATTGGAGTTTTCAAAGGATGAGAAACTAGTGGTTTATTTGGTTGCACAAAGTCTGGTTTGCACATCAAAAAAGGAACACTATTAGATGTCCTTTACAAGAAGCTTATTAATAATGTAGCAGAACTGAGCCAATGTTAGTATGTTGCATTCAGGCTATGCTTTCATCTGTGATGAGATACTGTTCACCAGAGCTGTTTGCTCCCATACTTGGGAAATAAACAATTAATCAAACTAACACTAAATTAAGTTGAATTAAATGTGTTGATCCTGATTATTATCTGTTTTGTTCAATATAGTTACATGTGGTAACTGTACAAAATGAAACCTGATTGTGAGGTGAAGAAACTAATTTAATAGTGTTTCATCTACTTGTGCTTCATTAGAAGCTACAATGTTTAAGAAATGTTGAACCACGAATAGAAGCATGCATTTTATTTAAAAAGCCAGCAGTAAAAGATGTGATTAGAAAAATTCTCTATGAGAACAAAATATTGCTGCAGCACCAGGCTGTTGCTCTGCTTTGAGCGGTACCTGACCAACTGAGCAGCGGCTTAATGATTATCCAACACAGTGATAGAGGAAGAGCAGGAAATAGGTCAAAGATGCCAATCCAGCTGGGTTACCTGCTAAATAAAACAGTTGCTGACTCAGCAAGATAATCTGCTAAAAACTTGTTGCACGGCCAGTTTAACTAGAAACAGAATGAGACAAATGCTGGTCTTGGAGTCATACAGTGAAAAGCACAGTGATTATTAGGACTGAGACCAACTGGAAAAAGAGATAGATGAAAAGAAGAAGAAAAAAATGTTAACCATATTATGTTTCATTTACTATGAAATAACTTAATTATTGTTATGGTTAAATAGAAATTGCAGACTGCTGACAAAATATGATTTCTATAACATTGTTTTTAGTTCCCTATGTTACTTAAAATTGCATGAAGTCTTAACAGATAAAACCATAGGGAGAGAAAGTTAGAGGACTTTGTTTTAAACCACCAAATCAAGAGTAATACATTTATAATATAGTTACACACAAAAAATATAATTTACCAGTACTGACAAGTACAACAGTGATTCACTTTTAGCTGCTAATGGGCTAAATGGGCTAATCGTCTTATACCATTTAATTTTCTCTGCATTTCTGTGATTGCCTACTTGAATTTTTAATGCACTGGGGGGGGGGGGGGGGGGGGGGGACACTTGTCAAAAATAGTCAAATTAGTCAAATAATGCATTTGATGTGATTTTATTAAGGATTGACCATTTCAATTTTAACTGGTTGGTTTTGCTAAAGTAGCTAAACAGGATATTTTGTGCAATATGTCATATGACAAATTAGTCAACATTTGAGAAGCACTCTATAAACTGATGCTTTGTTCAAAAGCTGATGAAAGAAAATGTGCTTTGCAACAATGACGCCCCAGTGAGAGTTTCACCAGGGAGTGAAGAACAGCTGGTTGGTAGAAAGCCATTGTTGCTGTCTGTTTGGGTGAAACACAAAAATAGGTAAAGTATGCACATTCTGCACCAGAGTAAACACAATTCTCTGTTTGTGCAGGCTGATTAGGCGCCTGTTTGTCCTGAGGAAACCTACTGCACATGAATGACGCATCAGATTGTGATAAGATCTGTGAGATATATTATTTTCTCATCGTTAAAATAAGTATCGGAGCTTAATGCTTTGGGGTTTTTTTGTGTCTGTTCAATAACTTGATGAATTTCAAGAGTGTACATAATATAACTACAGTATATTTTAGAGGCTGATGCTGAGAGGATTTATGATTTTTAGAACCAATTTAGCATTAAAGCTGCTCTCCCAACCGACTTTTCAAGGTCAGTTAGATGTAATAATAAATATGCTGGAGGCTTTTCTCATCAATATTAAAAATTTGTGCACCAAAATCTAAAACTGGGAATTCTTCTCCACAAATTAAGATCAAGGCTGTCAGTATTTGTCATATGTCACGTGTTATCACTCGGCTGCTCATAAAATGAAGACCAACTCAGCAGCAGTGCAGGTTATTAGCAGCCAGGTTGACACTGCCATCAAAGGGTTAATGTAGCTCTGCTGTGGTGTGGCTGAATTCAGCAAAGCTAACAGATTTTTAAGCCTGACTTTGAGCCAACTCTGTAAAGTTAGAGGTTCTTAGTTAAAAGGCGAGCCCTGTCCTCTGAGTACAGATGCTACAGAGAGCCTAGGAGCTGATCATCTGACTGAGGAAAAGAGTCGACAGTCATTAAGGTATGAGGTTCAGCCTTATTGAGTAGTCTAAAGAGGGACTGAGACCCTGCCATAGCTGGCGCCCCATTACAGAGGAGGTTGGCTATGAGCCTCAAGTGCACACTACAGTCTAAATTCATTAAATCACTGAGGCTCTCTCATTAATTTCACAATGCTAAACTTGTAATGTCATTCAGTGCAAATGTCACACTGAAGTACCATATGCAATCTCAGTTCACTCATACATATGGTGCTGTATTTGAAAAGAAAAGCACAGGGTGAGATGCTAATGCTGTCTGATAGATGTTACTAGTATTTTTGTTTTTTTTCTCATCTTTGAGAATGCAGGTCAGAAAATGAAAAAGAAATGTCAAACACTTACAAACAGCTTTATCCAGCTGTCTCATAAACTTCTATTCACTGTTAAAGAAAATAACTTATAACTTGTAATTTTGATCCAAATCATCAATGTAAATAAATGCCCAACAATCTGACTTCACAAAACTGCATCATGTAAATAGGCCCATAAATTCAGTCACCATGGCTCCTGCTAAGGAGAGAATTCTATGTTTAATTGAGACTCAACTCTTAACCTAATCAAACCAGCAGAAAATCACAGGCTGATTGCACATGGTATTTGTGGCTGCAAATATACTGTAGTCTGTAAATATGATCAAGTCTCCAATCCTAAAATGAAATTAAAGAAATGTAAGAAAACAAAAAATGTGAGATTTTGAGAAATAAGTCAATGTTTCAAGAAAAAAAGTTGTAATAGTTTAAGAACAAAAATGTAATATACAGAGAGAAAAGTCATAATAGAATTGGTTGCTTTGTCATACATTATGGTTTTAACTTGTGTTTGAACCTCAGTGTCACTATATCACCACTGGCTCCCCCTCGCTGGACTCTTCCTCTGGTCTCTGACACAGTCACTATACAGTGACCTCTGTCTGAAGACAGGCACTAAGCTATGTTTGGGACACCACAGTACAGGATGCTTCCTCTTGAAAAGCTAAGGGAAGCAGCTGTGTGCTGCACTTTATCAGAGGTGGGGAAGTTAACATTTGTGGCAACAATAAGCCGCACAAAGGTGAGATTTATGCCTTATCAGATGTGAAACAGTTTGTTTCGATTTTCCAGGAGCAGAGGCTTCAAGAGGCTACTAACAGATATATTGTACTGCCTCTTGTATCGTTAGCATAGAGGCCACTGAGCAGTCATGGCAGCTTTCCGATGCGCTCTTGACTCAGCTGTCTGGAAAAATCCAGGTCCCCACTGTACTTCAGCCACTGCTTCAAAACACGTCCAGTTACTGACTCATACATCATGACAACAAGGTTTCATTTTCATTTCAATAAGCCTATCATAATGTCTGTGACACTAAAATAAGCTACTTAATGGTGAAACCTGTAATTTCAAGTCATCAGTATCACTTATATGACATGTAAAAGCTGACTGATGAGCTGCTCTCATCTTTATACAACAGAATATTAAAATGTTTGACTTTATACTCAAAATATTATGACTTTCTTACTATTCTGGTACCTGGTATATATAAATCTCAGATTAATATTTTTTCCTATCAGTGGCCCTAATGCTAAGTCATATAAAACAGAAAGTGGATGCAGGAAATTAGTAAAAACTGAAATCACACAGAAATTGCCTGAAGAATTAATGGAAACATAATAATAATAATCCACACACTTGTGAGTGCTGGTCTTTTTCTTTTGAAGGCAATGCACACAAACCTTGTGTTTATAAAGACATACTGAATTACAAACACAGCTTAGTGGTGTTTAAAAAAGACCTGTTGCTGCTTGCCTCACGCTGGGAAAAATGCTGATGGTTGACGCACAATGTTTGTATTCTGCTGCAAGTGAGGTCATTCCAGAGCAGGAAACGCGATGAGGATGTGTGAGAGTTTCCCTGGCGATACAAAGTGGCTCCTGTGTGTTGTGGTGTAGCTGATAATGAACAGAGATGTGTGTGCGCTGAGCTAATTCTGGAAGAGGCGACCAACGCCCTTGCTCGTAAAATGGTCACCCCAAGACTCAAAAAGTTCCCACCAAAACTTCCTGAACTCTTTTAACATCATGTGACAAAAAACAAAGATGAATCAAATTGCTTTCTTGTAATTTGTGTCACATTGAATCTATTATTTGATATCAACCATATTTTAAATTGGTGGTGAACTGAAGAAGACGATTTATATAATACTTATCTTGAAGAATATTGATACTGTTAGTAGTTTTTAGTCTGTTCGGTTCCATTAAAGCCTTGACAGTTAATTTAATCGCTTTATTTGAAAAATGCAAGATGCCCCAGCGGAGGTTGAGTTGACTGAGCAGAGCAGCAGTTTCTGTTCAGGAAGGATAATTGAATATAGTGAACTAGTCATCATTCTTGTCCTATGTGTTTTATTTGAGCCAAACTGTATCAGCGGTGTTCAAAATTCATTAGCCTGTGTACATTGCACCACTGACATTTATATGTGCACTATACTCCCTCTTGGCATATTAATAGTCGATTTGTGATGACCTAGAAAAAGGAGTCATTTTTTAATTTGATCAAGATGGAATATATAATCATATTTGTCAAGTATTAAGTGGGTGTGGGAACAGAAATTGGTCACCTTCAGCCTTTAGACCTGCTAGAAGTATGTGGTTAGGCAAAGTGAATGACAGCTAATATCTAGGGGCATTTGTGCCACTGTTCAATACAAGTAGACAAGACTGAGGTTGAACTGGGCGACTCCCTCTAGCCGACAGCAGGAAGCTGTGGTTGTGAATACTGGATATACTGAATACTTGCTCAGCTAACTTTTTATGGATGCATGAAGCTAAAAATGAAAATATATCACACTGGAGGGCTGTAAATCGATACCAGTGTTGATGGTACCGGGTGGGCTGGCTGAGTCAGATTGCCCTGTTCTTTGTTCTGTTTCCTTGTCTTTGTATTTCTTATATATAACATGGTTCTGTTTAGTTTTTGTTGACTGCTTTCTGCAGATGTAGGCAGGCCTGTCCATGGATAGTCCTTCGAGACACACTTTCACAATGGACTTAAATAAACCTGAGTTGACTTCATAAAAGTGGGCACACAGTATCAGGGTCAGAGAGGTCTAATTCACAAACGTGCTCTTGAAATTTTATGGTAACATTTTATCTGTTTGCCAAACCAGTTTGTGGTCAAAAAGGCCTTTCATCCATATCAAAGGCTTGTTACTGCTCAACACCTGTGGCTCACAGAGGCTTCATTTCATTTTCTCATCACCGACTAATGTGAAAAAACGTCAATTGGCTGATCCCAATTTGGAGTTGTACTTATGAAGCAGCACCTCTGCCAGACTGCAATTGATGTTGGAGAACTTCAAGTATAACCTGTGGGCAAAAGGCAGAGAACAAAAAACAAGATGCAGAAAAGGCTAATTATTGTATAAATTAAATATTAAATATTGCATTGCGCAGCATTCACATCTAAGCTTCTAACCACATGAATCCACTAATGCTACACTCGCAATTATCCCAGTCATCCACTTTTGTCTGTTAGCTTTTTCTAAGTAGGGAACAGAAGCAAACATATCAACAAGCCAAACTATGATGTCTGGATTCTAACAGGATGCTATCATTAAAGAAAAATCACTGACTGTGAGTCAGGGACAGATTTCCTGAAGTATTTATATTCACAGGTTGGATATTTTTCTGCTGGAAACCTCTTGGTTGTCTTCCATTTCTGGCTCCCACAGGAAGAGAATTGTGGACTGATACCATCATTTTTGTCAGTGTCAGGGAGAGAGGCAGCCATGTTATGTTGTGCCCTGCTTGATGACGAGCCTGTTTCCAAGTTACACACAGTGTTTCCCTATCGAGTGAGACAGACCTCTTTAGCGTTACCAGGTTTTCACCACCACACCTGTTTCTATTCTGAGGGGCCAAATGTTCCACTCAGAGTTTCCTTTTGTAAAAACATTGTGAAGATTATAGGGAACATCACCCTTTTACGCTTCTAGTTGTCATCAATCAATAATGCATTCTAAATTATCATATAGATTGTATAGTAGAAAGGGCATTTTACAAATAATTCCTATCCTGTCATCAAATCTTTACAGCCTTTTTAACCTGGGTTTAGTACTGAAGTTGCTGTCATGGGAACCTTTAATAAAAATAATGCACATATTTTCATCGAGTTTATTTCCATATCTTCCCAAATTCCTCTACAGTTCCTAAAGAATGACATGAATGATGGGTGTGTGTACATGTTGGTAGGTTTAAATATAGCTCCACAGCCACATATTAGTGAACATTCTGGCATGTTAGTGATCACATATTGTACTTTTCCTTGACTAGAACACTGCATGTCTTATAATTGAATTTCACTCTGGTCTGTTGAGGAAGGTGATAATGGGGTTTCCTCACATCAGTGTAGGTGCAAATTGGCTGCTCTGCAAAGAAGACCTCCAAATTTGAGATTAAACTGTTGAGATTTAGATGAAAAATATTCCACTAATAAAGTAAAATATGGCCAAATGTCAAATCAAATATTAGTTGTTCGGGAACATGAAAAATACATTACTAAACAGGACAACCAAAACTCTGTGTCAAGAGTGTCAAGGCTTTGTATTTTTGCTTTAAACTTTAACTCGGAATGTCAGTTTTTTAATGCATTTCAGAGGTTTGAGCGTCCTTCATTCCTTAAAGTTCAGATTTGCTTGGTCTGATAAACCAAAAGTGTTTAAAATTTTTGATATGAATTCAAAGATTTGGCTCTCTGTCTTTCCATTTCTCTCTCACTTGCTCCCTTTTGTATCTGATAAAGTGACTTCTGACTTGACATTCAAAGGAGAAGAAAACATGTTGCACTACGTTGTAGTCCATTGACAGTCCTGCTCTCTTCTTATTGACTCTTATTAGGCAGTGATTATGGTGAAACATGGCACATTGATGTGCACCAGTGATTAAGACACAGTGATGGTGGACGACAGAGGGAAGAGAGATTGGCAGCATGCAGCCACTTTGTTCATAATTAGCCATGGTTTTGTTAGCACACCTTACTTTTCTGCATGTTAATTAGTTAATATGCTAAATAATGAGCTGTATTGAAAATTAATGAATACTTTCAGAGTGATTTATAAGCATAATTTATTATTCAGTGCAGAGCAAATAAACCTAATTGAGAAATGTGAATTAAGTGATCGTACGAAATGGATCCACTTTAAAAACTTATTTTGGCACCACAGAGACCATGGAATCAATTCAAAACTCAACATAGAATTCAAAGAATTATAAATAACTGTAAATCATATATTTTAATTAGTTTACACAATTTGATAAAACTGACAGCTGACTGTTATTGTTGTATTATACTGTATTTTCTTAACAGTATTCAGGCCACTGAGTTGTTTAAGAAAAACACATGGATGACATCAACATTCACCGAGATCCAACTGAATTCAAAGCAAACAAACAAATGTATATACAAGGGCATCAGAGCAAGAGCAAAAACCTTGAGCACTGTGATTTTTTTTTCAGGTATTAATTTTGGTGTCTGACTGTATTTTTTTAATACAGCTGCTCAGCACAGTTTGTCTTGCCAAGTCTTCCTCTGTTGGTTGTGGATGACTCATTGAAATCCCTCCTGAACCAGTTGGGAACAATAGCTTATTAGGAACCAAATTATAGGACATGTGCTCTGTTTTCTCAGATTAGTTCACACTGATAAAAAAGTAACACTGCACCTGGCTGGCCCTCAAGTAAACAATGCACTGATTGTCCACGATGGGACGTCTTCTGTTGCCTCCCTCCTGTTGCCTCTGTTTGACTACCTTCTGGTATCAATATATTACTGTAGCTTTTCCCTGTTGTTTATATATATATAATATAAAATCTGAGAGATTCAATCAAGTGTGGGACGACAGAAGTAGTGATTTTCAGTGCTGTTAATACATTTCTCAAAGTTTTAATGTGGTGTTCAATGTGAGTATATTGTATATGTATGTATGATTTCCATTTATCTTTTGGAAATGGAAGAATGTTTGAAGGATTTTGTTGTAGCTCTTGACTTAAGTGTCTGATCTGTTAAACAACTGAAAGCTCAATTGTTTGTTCAGATAACATTTCTTTTTAACTTATTATGTCACCCTTGTTGAATGAATGAGACGTAAAACTAATGTAACACGTAAAAATAATGTAAAGACAAGGAAGCAATTAGCTGTGACAGTTCATTTGTCAGGATAACTTTCATCTTAAAGGGGCTATAATTGATATTTTTTATAATAACTATGTATCAAATGACAAGGTGTCGCTCATAGTAATGAACCTACAGTGAATTATCACCTGGCTCTGCAGCTCCCCTCGGCTTTAAGCAGCTTTATAGCAAGATCCAGCTCATTGTTTAGCTATCCACCTGCAACATTACTGTTTTGGTTCACTCACTGCTCTTATAGTGCATTAACAGATGAAGCAGGCAGATGTTTTCAGTGAAAACGCTCTAAAAGGCCACTGTACATGACCTGCTCAGCACCAAACAGCTAACAGACATAGTTAGCAACTAGCTGGTGAACATAGTGGAGCATTTACAAGCTAAAGAGCCAGATATTTCCCTCAGAAGTTGAAACTAAAAACAGAGCTAAAGGGGAGTGAGTATTGAACTCCATCAGGTAGCCAGAAACTCAGCTCCAAATGAATGATAATGTTCCTCCACAACTACTGTATGTGTCAATAAGCAACTGTTCATCATATCAACTTAAAATGTTATGATATATCAGTGTTGTGATCATAACTTGCCCCCACTGCCCCCAAATGACCAAAAGATCTGTTATTGCAGGTTTAAATCTAAAGAAAAAACTATGAAGTGAGCTATCTTCTTTCTGAATGAGTAGTTCTTATCATTGGCAAACATTTTGCTGCAGAGATGAATGAAGGAAATGTGTCTCTCATAAGTGGAGTTATGTAACGTTACTGTTTGTTCCTACCTGGACTTCAATAAATTGTATAGAAAACAAAAGAGAGCAGGGATACAGTGGTAGAAAATATATATTGTATAAATATATATTGAGCATTCATTTTGCACTCAACCTCATGCTTCACCTTTGTGCATTTGGTCTGAAAATACCATTAATAGGCTACATGACATGACATAATACATGACTTCATATGCTTTATTTTCTCTATACTAGGCTTAGTTGTTAGAAAGGTGAATCATGGAATCTCCACCTACACTAACATCTAGTGCGTGTGTGTGTGTGTATCATTTGTACATTCAGCATGTGCATGTGTTGCGGACTATTGCTAGTAATTGCTGCCATCCGCAGCCTACTGTGAAATTGTTGTCTGTTTTTGACTCAGACATTTGGTTTCATGCTAATCTGACTTGTTTTCTCATTATCTCCTTCCCCCTTCAACCCTACCCGCTTCTCTCACTTTCTGCTCATTATCTGTCATCTGGTTTTCACCTCACTTTATCCTCATCCTTCTCTCCTCATTTATCTCTATCCTACTATCCCTCTCTCTCTCTCTCTGTCTCCCTCTCCAGCCCATCGTCGTCCACAGTGGTGCCGCTCATTGCTAACTAGGCTGCCTCCAAGCCCACAGGTACGTCCACTCCCTCTCCTCCTCCTCTTCCCCCTCCTCCTCCACTTCATGCTCTATTTTTAACTCCACTCTGCAGGATCCTTCCCCATGATTCTCCCTTTCCAACCCCAACTCACTTCTCTGTCAGCACCTCTCTGCCATTCCAGCCAAGTGGGAGGATACTGTAGACCAATATCTGTTTATTAATGTATGCTTATGCTTGCTCTTCAACTTTTTTTGTTGAGGATGTGCTGCTATCTCAAATTCAATTAGTCTTATCTATGAAATGTGAGTGGGGCAGTGTACACTTTGTTACCATAACAACATTAGATGCTCTTTTCAACTGTTATTCCCATAATATACAGTCAATCTGAAATGGATAGAATGCATGTATAAAAGCATGAGTGGTGGGGTGATTTTGGGAAGGAAGACTATGACTAATAGCGTGATTAGGACTCAAACCCACTATCATACGAGCACATGTAATGCACCAACACCTGCTGAGAGACACTCTGGCTTACATTGTTGGCTAGAGCTGATGTCTCTTATCAGAGGATACATTCATTCACGTCTTAAATGGTTTGCTTTGTTAAGCTGCCACCTTTCCCTGCATGGAGCCTGGCAGCCATCTCAGCCCCCCCACTAGTGGAAACATAATGCACTTGTTGGACTGTATAGCTGAATTCCAGGGCCCCGTCAGCTTTCCTCCTCAGCCTCTTGTCTTTTTAAGACCGCTCGACTGGCTTTTCCCGGTGCATATCCTCCTGACAAGAGCTTACAGCACATAACCTCCTCCAGCGGATAAGTACCACGCTCTCCAAGCTCTCTGTGTTTGTGTGGAAGAAGCTCGTTGGCTTTATTTTATACAGGTTGAGAGGGTGTGCAGTTCTCTCATGTAAACAGCTGCTGAGGTTATTTATACTCCTCTGAAGGTAAAGCATAGATTAAAATGGATTGAACTGTTACTATAGAGTTGAGTTTTGTTTTTGAGGCTTTTGTACAGAATTTATATTTTATTTTTGCAAAAATGGGCCAAAAAGGATGACTTAATTCCCACTGCAAACAAAATGTCCTCATTAAGATGATACAGCTTGCAGATGTAACTGTGTCTGTAATAATAAGGCTTCCAGGTGGTACAGGTTTTTGTATGTGTCTTATCCCATCAGCAGTGATCCTGTAATAGATATAATGTTAGTTAATTCATGCAACATTGATTCTCAGTGATATACTCTCTATTTATTGGTTGCCACCCTTAGGCTTTTGAGGCTTAATGGAGAGTCAGACAAAAAAAAACAATCTATTTTTCTTATGAACCTGGGGTTTGGTTCCCATGGTAACACTGTTTGTCTTTGATGTGGAGCATTTACATTTAATATGAACTTGATCAAGGTTGTCTTTGATACAAAAGGGAGGAGGGACAAAGAGAAAAACAGTATAAAAAGGCTAGATTGGGGCTCATTTAAAAGTCATTGAAGCCAGGCTTTTGCCTAAGCATTGTTTGCTTTTAATAATGGCCTCTCAGGAACAGATTACACTTTAAATACCTGCTGACTTATAAGACGAATTTCCATTTTCAGTTGTGTGATGCAGACAATTGAGAGGTCTGGCCATGTCTGAGGTAAACAACATTTTGTCAGCTGTAACCACATGGTCTGACTCGGTAATGATCCTCGTCTGTATTCCCAGACGTGGCATTTAGGACTAGGGACAGACCTGCCTTGCAGCATTCCTGTCTGATTTTCCCATGCAGAACCTACACAGGTAGACGTCTTTTAAGAGAATCAATTTGTCAAAGTCATAGTCCTTCACGGCTATAGACAACCGCTGTCATTGGGAGGCTTTTGAGTTATTATGTGCCTTACCAAAAGAAGCCTGTTTTTAGAGAGAGGTTTTAGAAGCATTTTACGCATAGGCACTCTAAAATATACACACACACACATACATTAAATTTCCCTCCCCCGCCCCACCTGCTGCCTGTCATAGTCTTTGCCTGTCAATGAGGCACACTCGACAGCAGATGCAATAGGCCAGGCAGTGGCATGCTGAGATAACGTACACAGTAGCGCTGCCAAAGTTGTGATGTTCCATGCAGCACTGAGTCTTGGCTTTGTATGAACAGTGCACTCCCATACTTTGGAATAAGGCTTGTAGCCCTTTCAAAATTTAAAAATCACTCAGTTGAGTATGTGTATGTCATGTAACTATGATGTCCTGGCTTCATAATCCAGTTTAGGATGTTTCTTGCATGTCAGTCTTCTTTTTTCTCCCTATAGTTTCCTATATTGTCAAAAGAAATGCCTCGTCTGAAGCATGTTTAATGTTTTCTTGACTGATTTTGTCTAGGGCAGCAATATTTTAGGTAAAAGCAATAGACCCAAGTAGCTGCATTAGCAGGAGCTTTGTAAATTGGCTCTCCTCTATGAGCCACGAGGGTCTCTGTGTCTCTCATCATTCTGCTCCACTTTTGCTTTCCGTTCTCAGCTCTCCCTCTTTTTCCTCTGATGTCTGTTTCTCACTCATCTTCATTTACTCCCTCTTTTTTGGGTCTGGCAAAAGCATTAATAGATTAATAGACTCTTCTCCTTCCCGCTCATTGCATTTCATTTCCCTTCCTCTCTTCTTGTCTCCTCCCTCCTCCCTCCTCTGGTGTATGCCTTTTGACAGCACAGGTACCCTGCAGCCTGCCTTGGCCAGGTATAGCACTAGATGAAAGGTTTGCAGCAGGAGCTCTCTTTCAAAGATGCCTTCTGCTGCATCCCTGCTCTTCATGGGCACTCAGTTGTCCCTGCCAGGCAGTTGGAAAGAAAGAGGGCAAGGGAAGTAGTGAAAGAGAGGAAGGAAGGAGGGGAGAAAGAGTGAGGAAACATTACTAGAGACAAACAGCAACAGAAAGTAGTGAACGAGAGAGCAAGATCTCGAGGATTGCCTTACTCCAGATGTGGAAGTTGCACCTGGCCTCTGTAGATGATCAAAGAAGCTTGGCATCCAGGTGAGTGCAGCTAAGGGAAGGGATGTGCCCCTTCGTTCACTCTGCTCCCAGTTTGAAGCCCCTCTTATATATCCTTACTCAGCCTGGAGGCCACCACGGGACATGAAGGAATTTTGAAAGTGTTTTCATCATCTGATGTCTTGGAGTCACGCTGAGGATCAGTTCAGTTGACGAAGTATCATCTTATACCTTCAGTTCTATTGAACTTTATCCTTCAAGGTGAAACTTAAATGGCTTGCTCAGCTTCAGTGCCCACTGAAGTCAAAATTGAGGCTGCATATATTAATCCTGGATTTGTTTTTATCAGTTTGCTACAATGCAAGCAAACTTCTCTCTCTAACATAGGGACATATGTATCACAAGCACTATTTTTGTCTCTGGCTTCAGCCTCCAAACTGTTTTACAAGCCGTTACTAGAACAAATACAAACACAGCATCGTGCTTGCAAATCCAAACAGACATTTATTAGCTTGTGTCTAAAAAGTAATTGCCTTGGAATAACTGAAAATGTTAAGTATAAAAGAGATATTGTTTTTTCCCTGTCAGAATGCAAACTATTTGTGTCTTCGAAATAACCACCCTTGACAACATTCTTCTCTGCGATTAGAGGGAGGACAGGCTGACTCTATCGTATACCTACATAACTCTTATCTGAAGACAAGCTAGATAATGCACTGTAGGTCTGAGCTGAGAGATTTAGCCTCTGGACGTTGCAGTGACAGGAGATACTGAGTGGAGGCAGTGCAAGCAATAAAACAACTGACAGTTGGTCATTATGAAAGACGCAGGTGGGCCAAAAATCAATCACAGTGAGACTGGCCTGGACTCTGACAGATGCCTGACGTCTGCTTGATGAAGAGCTCTGCTGTTCCTCTGAGTGAGGAGGAGGAGGAAGAGGGAGGTGGAAAGGGGAAGAAGAATGAGGGAATTAGGATTAGCAGGATGATAATCAAGAGGCATGGAGGAAGAGCAGGTGTTGAGGGAGAGTGAGGACAGTAATGGACCACGATGAAAGAATCAGCAGGGAACAAACAGAAGGGTTGAAGTACTGTATATGTTAATGGATAGATATGGGAGGGGGTGTAGAGGAGAAAAGATGAGGAAGGGCAGGCTAGGACAACAAGGTTCGAAACATTTTTGCCAACACCTGAAGCCAAACTGTCATTTGATGCTGCCACAGTTACCGTAACAGCACTTTAAAATTGCGTGCAGGTTTTAGAGCAGGCCATGGTCCATGTTTTGACAACACCTTTATAGGCTATTTCACGGTGTCTGCACTAACAGTATGAGAAAGTACTTCAAGTGTGAAATGCCACTGCATTATTGGCCCACACTCAATAACTGAAGGCACTTTATTTAATTTTTTTGTCAATTTTCTACTCATTTAAAAGATGTACATATAAGGGAAATTTCCTACTCAGGATAATGTTGGGGGTTGTAAAAGTCCAATGAGATTAATTTCAAATAAGCAGCTGTATCAGTTCCTTGTGAATTTGCTGAGAAATAACTGGAATCAAAAAAGGCATTACATGACTACCTTATGGGTTTTGTGTACACCTGTATTTTCTCTCTTTTTACCATTTCTGAGTCAGTGGGTACCTTAACACAAAATATGTCCCTGCTTTTCTGTAGTGCAATGAAATTAAATTGAAATACAATAATACAAAAACAGAGGGGAGCAAGCAACAGTCTTGTGGCAAATAGGCAAATATGTTTACAAAGCATTAAGAGTACTTATTTATTGCATCAATGCCAGCCTGAGGATTCCACAGCAAGGCCATTACACAATACATGAGAAAAAAACAATTTTAGATGTTGGTGTCCTGACACACTATTCTACAAAACAAACTCAAACAATTTTGCCAGTCTTCAAAGTTGGCACCAGTTTGCTCAGTTAACAGTTAATTAATTTGCAGAATTATTGATTTTGACAGTCATCTTCATACTTCACACACATGCTATCTTCCAAGTAGCCTCCAGCCCATCTTCCTTTCAAATCTCCTAAAGCTCAAGTGTCTACAACCACACCTGGTAGGTATTCACAATGGCCTAAAGGGACTTAGTGTGCTATGATAGAAGGATGTGGAATGTTATTAATTTAAGCTGAATGTTGTTCATGCATGTTGTTAATGACTTGCAATTGAGGGTATGGGTAACGCCCACCTGGCCTGCTCTTTATTGGATTTGGGTAAGTTTACAGTCCAGCAACACCAGCTAAACTCATTACCAGAGATTGCTTGCAAGCATAACATTTGAAAAACATTTGTTTGTCCATATCCTCAAAGCCTCTTCCCCTGAAACATTAAAACTGAAACATACTGTTTGAAAATTAGAACAATAAAGCATACATCTACTATATCTTGCTTGTCTGAGTATGTACACTAAGCATCCAAGCTTAGTTATGTTAGAGCAAAATAAAATAGCTAACGACAATAAATAGCAAACAAAATAGCTAACAAGCTAATACGAGCTGACATTAGCGTTATTAGCTAGCTAGCCACTGAAAAGCTATAGCTATGGTCACATTGTTTCAAAACTAAGAAGAATAACTAAGAATTTTAAGTAAAGTGCCACTGTTGTTATGATTGTAAAATGCACATATGCGCTGTGCCAAAAAGGAAAGCTTAGCAACAGTAACTAAGGGAGGCAGGGCTTATCGAGGCCCAACTGGTCAAATCTAAAATTCAGATCCTGTCCAGGGTGAGTGGATGTACCATTGGCTTCTTACACAACACTCAGGAACAGGAACAGTATGATGTGCATGTCAAGAGAAACTGCCTCAAACCCAGAGATGGCTGATATCTCTTTAAAAAGTTATGAGGTCATTTGCTGTGGAAACCAAGAATCATGCAATTTAAAGAAAGTGGGTAGGACATGCAATCAGTGTTAAATATGAATAATAAATTGCGGAAAGATTGTGGGGGTTTTCAGTTACTCATCCATTTGGTTCAAAATAAGCATAAATCCTGTTTTCCTGCACTGCTACTACTTCTGCTACTGTGTTTCATACATACATACATTCTTATTGGCATCTATTTCTCTTACTGAAAAAATAGAAAGATTTAATTTAAAAAAATCACTACATCACTTTCCATTTACCAATTAGCACAACACTATCGAAATAATGTGTAGTAGTGATTACAGTTCACTGGACAGTTGAGAGAGGGACAGCATGGGAATAAGCGATGATGTATATGATGCAGTTTCCTCACTGATTTAAAAAGAAAAACATTACTTTTGGCATATGCTCAGTAGCAAGTAAGAGACCTTACCAATACTGTTGATTATAGTTATATATGCTAAAATACACATTGTTACCATCATGTGTTACCAACATGTACAGTATTTGTTTTTACAATGTCGACATGATGCTTTAATTTTATCGCCTTTATGGTCTATATGTTAAAGAAGTAATCACTGTGTATTTGTTTATTTTTATTTTTTCCATCCTCGTCTCATGTTAGTGACAATTGTTCTGCAGAGCTCTTAGCATACGTTACACTGTAGAGTCTTAGCTGCACATGTTGACAATCTCTATTTATCTCCCTTCTATAGGATACTCGGTCTATGTTTTGGTGCTTATTGCATCTTCTATCCCACACTCCTACCTCCATCTCTGTCCTCTACCTCTCTCCTTTCATCTCCTGCTTTAATCAAGCATCCGATCACAGGTCCAGGAGGACAAGGGATAATGAGATTAGGCCTGTACATGTTTACACATTCTGATTTACATTGAGCTTTCCCTGTCTTTCTCTGTCTGACCCATATTTCTCTGTATCCCTCCTCCGTGTTTTTTGCTTTTTATGTCTCCGGTCTCCCTCTCAGGCTCTCTATCTTCTCCACTTCTGTTGCCTTGCTTTTGCTGCAGCAGCATAAACACGCTTTGTTAACCAATAAACAGCAATGTTATGTACTCTACACCGGCAAGGTTTTAATTCCAGCGCTGCTGTGTCAGATCCAATTCTTTCAGTTCAGTTGATGGTCTCATACATAATCTGTCAATATAATTGTTTGACTTGTTTTCCATGTGGCTGCAGTTGTGCTGTGGGTTATGTAATACGTATTCACTGTGGGATTTTTCATGGTAGAGACAGTGCCATTAGAGAGGTGCATGGGAGTGTATTTGTGTGTGTGTGTACATGTGCTATGTACAATGACTGATCACCATGTTGAGCCCTTCTCCTTCAGTCATCTGTCATCGAAACTGTCCTTAGTGCAGCCTCCCCTCATGTCACCTGAGAACCACAAAACCACTCAATTCTTATGCCGTAGAGCTATCCAAATGGAAAAAAGAAGAAAATTGTATTGAGACTACAACTAATGCAATGTGCAGAATCTTAGGTTTTAGCAACCAACCCTTAAGGGGAAGGCCATAGGGGAAATTAAATTATAAGTGCTTAGCAGGAGGGCCTTATTGATCTACTGTGGCAGATAGAAGGTGAGTTGGCCAATTCTAAGTTTATGTAATCCAAAACGACATCCACAGTTCCTAGGGGATGTGAACTACTCATTTTACATAATTGACCATTTCTCTACATAAGTGACCTACACTGCACACTACTCTCATTTCTCCTAAAGACCTGATCTGTGATCCAAATGGGATTAAAATGGTAGTGCCACTGCCAAAACTCATAAACCTGCAATATATCAATGTAATTGATGGATCTTTTAATACAAGGACTAACACTTAACAACTTAATTAAAGTAATGTATCATTAATGTTTTTGACACAAGTTTGTTTACATCATTAATGTTTGTAAATATGGTAGTGATGCTAGAATTATGATGGACAATAAATGCTGTCCTGTTGAGCATGGTTTGGATTCCTGTATTTTAGATGGAAGAATGAATGCGAGTAATGATATATTAAAGGGGATATATCATGCTTTTTGTGATTTATTTTTGTGTGTGTGTGGTTTTTATACTGTTATGATGGTGGATTTTCATGTTAAACACGGTCAAGGGTCCAACTTGAGGTGAATGTATGTAAAAATGCTCTCTGAAGTCAAAAGCTAGGGGTTCAACTTACCCACTTCCTCCTCGTGATGACATCAGATTGGTGTCCAGTCTGTAGCCTTTGTTGCTAAGATTGATGCAATGGTTGTTCCATGGGTTGTTCACATTGTCCACCTTCATATTCAGGATCAAACATGTGCAGATATATTTGAGAAGTTTCCATTTTGAGTTAAGAAAAAGAAAAAGAAGTGAAATTGTTTACGTAGCTTCTGGAACCACTGGAAGACTAAGACGCAGCTTCTGGAAGCTAACCATTCAGAACAGAGTTAGCAGGAGGGGGGCCTTAAAGAGACAGAAGCTAAAACAGCCTGTTTTAAGCAGAGGCTGAACTGAGGAACTGCATAAAGGGCCAGTATAAGGTAAATAATTTTTTTAACTGTACATGCAATGATATTCTAGTAAAGATCCAGAATATAAATATAAACCTCGAAATGTGCATAATATGTTCCCTTTAAGTTTATGGGCTGCCATCAGACCATCTAGTGTTGTACTAGTAAACTCCCTGTCTGTGAAGGCTCGTTCAGATGCAGAAGCTGTTTGTTTTCTATAGGTCTCTTGCTTCACACTACCATTTCCATGAGCCATTTAAATCCACCTCTGCCATTCATAAGGTCACTATAAAGCACAATACATAATATTAATGGCTTTATGAAATACACCAGCACCCGCGTAATGTAGTAGCAGCATAGGACCCACTAACAGTTGAAATAAAATCTATGTGTCCCAGTTGGGCTGTGTTGTTTGAATCTAACTGCAACACACACAATTAAGTCATATTCTAGCCTGTGGATACAAATCACTGATACAGTCTGGTGCTACCAGGCTACCAGTATTATGGTAAACAAAAACTCAACTTGTTGCATCATTAGAGAAGAAAGCAGCTACCGTGATCCTACAGATTCTGACAGCTGACAACGAGCTGAGTGCTCCCAAGCCGGGCAGTTACTCAAGCATAAAACACAAACATGGCATTATAGAAACTTGTTTTTAAAGCTGGATTTGACTTCAGATTCCTTTTTAAAGGCTTCAGACAGCCATGTTAGTATGAAAGCTTGTCAGATGAGGTTACATAAGTATAACATTGTGTCATGAAACATCGGTTTGGCTTACAAAGAGGATGCTTGTTGGTGGATAGTGTTTCTGTTATGTGCTGCTACTTGTTTTGATTGTTTTGGATTTATGCTTGTTTCATTTTACAAGTCAGGTTGTCAGTTTGCTCTTCCCCCATTTTTTCATTTTTTAAACTAATTTCCCTTTTCTAAATTTTTTTAGTGTTTGAATGTTAGTTTTTTTGCTTTTTTCTTTTTATATTCACAATAATTATAATGACATTTGGATGCATTAAGTATATCTTGTGGAAGTCAAGATAAAAATGCAATTATTTGCAATTACTTAAGTGTCTAACTTACATCAGAGGCATGTTATAGAATATTTGAATAGTTTACTGCAAAATACATTTATGCACATTAATTTACTCTAAAAATGCATAATTTAGTCAATGTTTCATGCTCTGGTGTCCATCAGGCCTTTTTTGACAAATTGGATGTGCATGTTTTTGCTTTGCTAATCCTAATGAGGCACCCTAAATGCCCTATATGCATTTCAATTCTATAGTGTATAATATGATCATATAGTTTATGAATAATGCTGTGGAACTGGCTGCATAATTATTGAAGTTAGGACAAGTCCAGGCTATTATTGCAGCTGCAAAAGTCAAATATACCTAGTGTGATCTTTTAATTGAAATTATTGTCATTGCCTATGTTGGAAATTTGTTATATGTAATGTCTCTCTTATTTCACAATTAGCCATCTATGTCCAACCAAATTACCTTATAGACAAGGTGTGAACAGTTAATTTGTTTCTTTTTCATTATTTTATAAAAAAATTGTCTGTGTGTGGGTACAAACAAATACAGTACTGTAGTAGGCACTTCTTCGAATTGGCTCTGTGTCCATGGACAGCTTGCATTCGGCTCCAGCCTGTCTTGGTGTGGAGCCAGAGAGTGAAGAAGGCAATGTGACTATGATAAGAAAGTCTGGGCATTCCCTCCATCAGCTGAGACACATACACATATACACATAGCCATTGCCATTCAAAGGACACAGCATTATTTCATTAGACAGGGGTCACCATGTCTTTTGGATGACATGAGTTTTGCTTACATTGCCAGTTCAAATCCAGTCTTTTCAAAGTTTGCCTTCTCCAGTTTAACTTTTTTGAAAACCTGAATTTAGCCTTTTCTAAAGTGCAAAAAACAAATAGGGTTGTTGCTTATTTTCTATGTGGGTGGCAGTGAAAACAGAATATCTGCAGCCAGACTCTATTGGTGAAAAATATCAGATTTGAGGTGGCGAGACTAATGGAAAGCTGATGGAGCGATGCCACACCCAGCGACTTGTTTGTTTATGCCCTCTGAGTGTTTTATTGATCTGTTTATGACAGTATCAATTTTAAATTGGGAAAAGTATGACCCAGAGGATGTAACCTTAAACTACATTCAAAATGTTTGTTATGATCTACCTGCAGCATTTTATTACTCTAAAAAGAAGAATTATATATGTTGTTTGAATTACAAGGCTGTTATTGTTCTGCTCTGTGAAGCACAATTAGATTGCTGGTACATTTGTTGCCAAATGAAGGTGAGACGGCCAAAAATGTTCACAGTATCATATTACATCTCCCAGCTACCTGACTAGGTTAACAATGGGTTATTATAATCAGATAAATGATGATCACAATTCAGTAAAATAGGACAGAAATAAAATGATTGTCACAGCCATTGAGCAGTGTATATGGCATAATAGAGCATCACAATTGTAAGAGACGCATGCTAGAACAGAATACTAACAACGCTGGATCACTCTCTTGAGGTGTCTGCACTCGGCCAAAAAATTCCTATGTTCTGAAGGGAACAAAAGATTTTTATGTCTCTGCAGTGAGTCTTTTGCTCGATCACTCCATATTGGCACAGTGCACAGACAGACTAGTGCTGTACAATAAGTCCCTGATGAGATGCAGGCTAAGGGCTGGGAGTGGAAAGAGGAAGAGAGGAGCTGATGCATTTCCTCTGGACACACACTGTTTGGTGGTGTTGGTGATTTGTCATGCAAGTGTGCACTATTAGTACATGAGTGTGTGTCTCTCATGCCCACACACACAAACATGCACATAAACATTAAGTACTGGCGGTGATGGTAATTTGATATGTAATGTGCCCCACGTCTGGGCCACAGCAGCACAATAGTGAGGCAAAGTCTCAGGTGGCCAGTGTGCTTAGTGTCAACAGCAGCCTCAGTCCTCCAGCCCATTGGCATGCTCAAGCACACTTAAATTTTATCTCATCAACCCTAAAAAGATATGTGTGTGTGTATGTATGTGTGTGTGTATATATATATATATATATATATATATATATATATATATATATATATATATATATATATATATATATATATATATATATATATATATATATATATATATGTATGTAATTTATTATTATTATTTATTTCATTAAATGTTGTGATCATACATTAGGCATTACTGTAATGTCTGACATTAATAACACAAACACAATGACAACATCACTACTGACTATAGTTAATGCAGATCAGTTTGATGAAATTGAGATTAACTTAATTAACAATAATAGTCCTCCTCCGAACCTTAGTTCAGTCAACTACAGTAACTTTAATTCGTGGTAAACTATTAATACTAACATAAACTAAAATATAAATTCTCTGTCAGCTACACACAGAAACATGATGAGGTACTGATTACATTGCTGTGTCATGCTGGATATAGCAGGAATAACAGGAATTTATTTATTTATATAAAAAAAAAAAATAATAAAAAAAATCAGAAAAGGGCACTTTCTCTTTAGGAGGCCAAACGGCAGGTGCTCAAGTCCCCTTTTGAAGTTTGTCTATGCACGTGCCTGTGTACCCATGTGAGACTAAAACGTTTTGTACATTTCTCCTCATATCTGCTTAGCTATATATCTTGATCTTTTATTTACTTTGGAAAGTTCTGGCCATTATCATTGAGTCTTTGCCACAGGTTTCATTACCTGACTGAGGGTCCTCTCTCAAACAGATGTATTATATATAAATCTATGACTGTTCATTCTGAACCATTACTGAAAATTTACTGAGGTTTACTGAAAATATAACAGCAACATATGCCAAAGTGAATTAATGGTTTTCCAAACAATGTTTTGTAAATTTCATTCAAGAATCATTTCTGGTTCTGTGACAAATATAGCAAGCAAAACTGATATTCTTAAGAAATTAGTTGTCCAAAGAGTTAATGTTTGGTGGATAAGCTTTGACCTCATCGCTCCCCACAAGGAAACATTGAGCTCACCACAGCAGGGAATGGAAAGTGACAGTGATGAGTCCCCCTTGCGAGGAGAAGGTAGACTCAGAGCCTACGGATCGATGCTGTGGTGGAAGTGAGGTTTTAAGGTGCTTAATGGGGAAAAAATCATGGCAGCAGAAGCAGCAAGTAGCAAAGCTTTCAGTTGAGGAGTGTGGCAGCAAAAGGGTTAACAAAGTACTGAAAGCTGAAGTGCACCTCCATAATCATGTGAGTGCGTTTGCTGATACATTCACATCACACTCTTCTTACTGCATATCCGACTCCAGTTAACTGCCTCAACTACTAAGACTGTTATCTATTTTTATGAGCTGTATATTTGTTGTTGTTGTTGTTGCTGTATTCACATGGGAGAAACAGCCAACTACTGTAGTACTACAATGGGAAGTTAATTTAAGGTTAGAGTAACAGACTTAAGTGTCTGGGGAAAAAAAATGAAATGGGCTCCTATCAGAATGTCAATAGCAATCCTCTCACCAATCACAGAACAGCAGCAGAGAGTTGCTTTGCACACACCCTGAATAAACATACACTAGCATTGTCCAGCCCACAAATTGCTGAGTTCATTTAGAGTGCTGGACGCTGAAGCTGTCTTCAGAGCCAGTCATAAAATTCAGATGTCCACGTGGTCAGCGAGGATATCTCAGTGAAGACTACGCTGATGGATGCCTGGGGCTGGATCCAGGCTAAGTCTGTACAGTCAATCAGCCAGCCATACTGTCAGGCTCAAAGGGTAAAAGACCCATTTAAATCCAAAATACCCCCTCTGGGAATTAAAGTTTAATGTTCACTTGTAGCTTGCTCTAACCATGTGCCCAGGATAAAAAGTATGCTATTAATAAAGTATAATCACACACAGAAACTTTGTGGATTTCACTGTAAAAAGTTTAGATCTGAAAAGGGAATTATGCATATTCTACTGTATGCTATAAAAATAATCTTGCATTGTTTAACTTAAAAAAATCCATTATGTGCTGTATTTATGACAGGAAGCACAATATCTTTGAACCAAATCCAACTTTACCAAAATGCTATTTGCTATTTTTTTTTAATTTATTTATTTGCTAGTTGCTCATTTTCCAGAGTAAGAAATATACAATTAATTAATCCACACTCTTGGAGCTGGCACAGAATGTGCATCATTTCTGTGATTAGACCGAAATACCAGTCTACCCATTTGTCTGGTAACACCACCATGACTTAACAGCAACAAGATTTTCCAGTAGCTCCGGTGGAAAAACGGCAGATAGACAGATGGCAGATCAGCAGAATGATTGGCACACTGAGCGGCAGACATTGCAGCAGACAGAGAGACACGGGTTTGGCAAAGAGGAGGCCCACAAACAGTTATCAAGACAAGAAAAGGCATGACATCTGTGTTTGTAGATATATTAATATAAGTAGACGGGTAAATATAGTAAACAGTAAGCTGAAAGAAGGTGAGACGATATGCAGTGGCACTTGTTGACATTCGCAGAGTGCACCTGCTTATCTGGCCACACCTTGTCTGCCCCTGTTTTCCCGCTTTGCCTACCTACAGTTATGTCACTTATTCTTCAATTTCATTTGACTCAATAGCAAATTATTACATAAATGTTTTTCATATTACAGAAGTTTAGCTGCATGTCCAACATCAGTCTCAGTCTATCATTGTGCCAACTTATGATTTCTTGACATATGATGCTGCCTCAAAAGTGAACTCAATAGAGGTTGGTTTATTATAATTATGTACTTTATCTAGGCTACCACCTTTGATAGGGGATTAAAAATGTTTAGTCAGAAATTACTCTTCAAAGCGTCCTTTGAACTTGGCTTTTAAATGCTGTTTATCGTAAAACCGCAGTGCCAGTTTGTTGAAATGTCCAAAACACCTTTCTAATCTTGTATGTGCCCAACGCATGTAATCTGTTTTAAAAGACATCCACTGAAAAACATTTGCTTCAAGACTGCATGAGTCTCTGACTTTCTCAGCGGGTACTGATATACTGTGCATCAGTGTGTTATCATGAGGTGCCCACAGTGCCTGTATCCCTAATACAGTGAGTGGTGTACGGGGAAGAAATAGTAGTACAACCAGTGTTAGGTCAGACAGGTGCAACACGGGCTGGCAGAGAGCAGCAGCAACACACCAGAGCAGTCTGCTGGAAAGCTCTTCGAAACCTCTTAACCTCTGCTCTGACCAAAGCAGCAGAACACGCACCTGCATACAGACACAGCTGGGAAGCACACACACATCCTCAGAGAGGAGTTATAGAGATGCTGTGATACATTTTTAGGTACTCACAGTATGCCTCCAGTATGTTTGATATCCTGCAGAAATATAATAAAAACGTTGCAATAACAACACAATGTGACATATAAGTAAGTTCCATAAAGTAACACACAAACTGTGTCATATAGGAATACTGTAGTATTGCTATATAGTGTTTTCTTAGGGTCTACACACACATTAAACACTGGTAGGCTATTGCTTGGCACGTGCACATGCAGGCAGTTGTGTAATTAATCCAGGAAATTAAAGTGTGATATCACCATTATTATAAACCACTTTTGCTCACATTTAAATCTATGAATATTCTAATTGCTGCCTGTGGGCCTTTTTTGCAATTGGACATGATATTACCTCCCTGTTTTACTTATTGATACTAATGAACAAAGTAAGGCTTTTAATATCTGGAGCCTGCTTTATTACCCAGGGTTGCATCATGTTCCAGAATAAGAAAAATGAAGAGCGATCGTGGTCGTTAATTCATTCGTCATCCAGCCTGGAGAACTGCGGTCATCTAGTGTAATGGCTTCTGTTAAGGTGAATTAAGGCGCTTGTGACCTCAGTGTTTGACCCTTATTACTGGGCAGCCGCGCAGGTTGCTACAGTAACGAGTTAACTTGATTCCATAAAGTCGATAGTTGTTATCACCCACTTTCCCCTCAGATTGAAATGTTATTATCTAATAAACTACATGAATGAGTGCAGACTGCTGTCCTCGGTGAATAACATGCACATTAAATTAGTTAAAGGCTGCAGTAACAGTGCGTCACACACACAAACACACACACACACAAGAACGCACAGAAGCCTCTCTATCTGCTGGTTTTTGCTTTTTGTATTGTATGGGTAGGAGGAGCCGCTTTCCTGTGATTGTCTGCCTGCTCTCTCTCTCTCTCTCTCTCTCGCCCCCTCTCGCTCTCTCTGTATCTCAGTGTGTCTCTTTCCCTCTCTCATTTTCCAAAGTTGAATATCCCGCTTGCCTGGGAGCTGTCGCCAGCGGAGCGGTGCAACGCACTGAACGCACCGGGCTGGTATTTTTTTCTTCTTCTTTCTTGCGTTGCGTCCGCGCTGCGCCGTGTGGAACAGACTTTGGGGAGAAGGAGTCTTCTTCTACAGTATCCCGTCTCGGTTCAGCCCTCCATCTGTTCACCCCTCCTGTGTTTCTTCCAACTTCATTTGGGGTCTACTTTCAAGATGACAGAAGAAAAGAGTGTTCGGCATGTAAAGCTGGTAGGTGTCTGAAACCCCTCCCCTACGCACACAGAGGTGTCTGGCTCGGTCTGGCTTTGGCTTCGGTCAGGTTTGTGGCAGCGCGCAGACACGCCGGGGTGAGAAAAGCGCCCGGGAATAGAAACAGGAACCGGTGGTTATTGTTTTTTTTCCACCCTCCATTGGGATTTTCTTGATGTATTTGCCATAAACTCTCGCCTGAATGGATCCGATTCAAACGAACATGTCTGAGGTAGGCTGTTGGTATAATGCTCAAACTTGGACACTTGAGGCTCTATGTATGATCAGGCTTTCTCATGTTTGCGACCCCGTAAAGACACACGGACCTTATCTGATGTTAAGCCATATACGACAGAGTTTGTGTTGATTGTTGTTGATTTTGTAGGCTACCAAATTGGACATCAGCCTCATGTGGAGATACTAGTTTTGGAAGTGAAACATCACATTAAAAACTGTATTTTCTTCCCTCAGTTGTTATTATATATACATAAAATCTGTGCTACATTCTGCTGCGAGGTCGCGTAAGATCATAACATAAGACCACAGGGACGCCCCGGACCCTAGTTTGGGCACCTCAGCTGTACAGAGGATCCAGATTCTTGTTGTTATAGAATGATTCAGCGTAGAGATTCATGTGTTGCTGCCATGTAAAGCATGTGGAGCAGTTTTAACAAGCACGTGTATGCCTCTGCTTATTTTAGGGTTTTTTACAAGCTTAGTTGGGGAGCTGCAGGCTTTCTGTGCCATGAAACACAGACTCTTTGGTTATTTGCATTGCATCACGTTTTTGTTAGGAATGATATATACATAAGGGCTTTTATGTCATTTAAGAATAAATGTCTACTTTCCAGTTTGATTGGGATTCTTTCAACAAAAAAAGCAGTAGCCAAAATAGTTATAGGTGTGTCTTTGATATTCAATTGTGAGTTATTGTGATTGTGTCTGTATTGTCTTTAATGGTACCTGTTCCTGAAATATTCATATTTGTGATTATAGTGCAATAATATCTTTGTAGCATTAATTAAATGTTAACTAATTTTTCCCTGGACATTGTTTGACATATTTAAAGTTTCCCGCTGAGATTAATTATTATATTTTGACAGAAATACTGTCAGTTCTTATGTAGTAGTTCTTATGTGTCGTTCCCTTTCAATTCCAGCTGATTCCAAACAACACTGATTTTAAAATTAGAAAATCTGCCACTGGGTAGTGTCAAAGTATGCAGGTGCCCGAGAATTAGTTGTCATGAGAAGGTTGAAGTGTCACTACACATAGTTCAGCTCCTGCAGTGTTGAGTGCCAAACACTGAATTGAACTGTGTTCTGAGTATCCTGCTGAGCTCAGCTGACAGTATGAGGGAATGTGCTTTTTGTCAGGCTGCTCTGAGTACCTCTGTATGCTGTGAAGTGTTGGGTAGTATTAAAAGGGATGGTCACCATTGTTATGAGATGAATGTGTGCTAGACTTAAGTAGCTCTTGAGTAGTTTTGTTGGATTTAAAGTTTATTTAAACCTTTTTGTGCCTCTGTACTGAACCTTGAGTCCTGTTTACAGATTGATACGCTCTGCCTCGTTCTCACTCTCGCTGCCTGTGCCAGCGGTTTAAGCGAAGCAAAACCCATGATAGGGTGAACTAAAAGCACAAACCCAATCACCCCTGTGCATGTTCCTGTACGTGCACTGTAGTAGTAGTAGTAGTTTACCAGTTTCTTTTTTTTCTTTTTCTTTTTTTGGCTAAAAAGCCCCATAGTTGTTCGGTCTCATACCATTACCCATTACTCGACATGGCTCATCAGGCCAATTACACATCAGCACACTCATGTATGCTTCCATCTTGAAACAGAGTCAATTCTATACAGTAAGCTGCCACTTATACCTGCAAAAGCCATAAGTTCTCTCCCTTGACAGTCTATCTTTAGGGTTGTTTTCCTGTGGTCTCTCTACTTCCTTCTCTCCCTCTCATTCTAATTGTCTCTCATTCCTCTCTTTCTTGGTTTATCCATGCATCAATCATCTGTCTCCTGTCACCCTCCTTTCATCCAATTCTCCGAGTCTCTCAGTTCCCCTAAAAAGAAAGACTCACATAAGGCACATAGAAAAGCTTGATGTTTTGTGTCTTTTTCACCTGCTCTCAGCCTATCTCTTTCTACCTTCTGTAAAGTACTGGCTGTTCACAGCAAGGAGATAAAAAGGAAAGTAGAAGTTTTATAGACACATTGTTGTCCAATGATGTATGGTGTCAGTCAGACTGAATTTAATGGACCAAGGGAGATCAAGTTATAGTCTTCATTAAACCAAGGATCTGGTGGTTGGTGTCTTGTAACAGTCATGGTTTGGATTGTAAAAGTCTTTATGTTGATTGCTAGTGGCTTTGCACAGTGCAGCTCTGGGTGTGTGTGTGTGCGTGTGTGTGTGCAAGATTGAGAACAAAGTGAGTATGACAAACCTTTCTCTTTACTGCAGAATTGAATAAAAAAGACTGATTATCAAACTGGAAAATAATAATGATAATTATAATTACTTTGAATCCTGTGACTTTCAGTGCAGTGAGTGCAACAATCTGGGTTAATATCACAGCGCAGCATCTGTGAAACAGAAGAAAACAGCAGCAGATATATAATTTGGCCTCACTTTGTCCTCACTTCCCACAGTGCTGATTGTCTAAAAAATACTGCCAATTGCCCTCTGGACATTTTCTCATTAGGTGACTTAAGACATTTAGCTGATTTGTGAAGGTGTCTGCAAGTACTTATTAGATCATAAATTATATTTTATTCCTGCTTTCAAGTCCTCAATAGTTCTTGAACACTTTTATACAAAATCTAGTGTTCATTTTCATTGTAGTAGCTCAGATATGTGCTCTGAGAGGACTTTTTTTCATCTTCATTTTGATTTAATTCCAAGTGGTATTAAAATTGGTCTTGAAAGTCATCCATTGACCTTTATGAAACTTTTAAACACACGACCTGACAATCTGAGGTTGGTACTGCTGCTAGTAGTATACCATCATTTGACCCTCCTGACATGAAGAATCACCAAAGACAAGGAAAAAACTGATGTGTATATGCTCTGAGGTGGCCAATGTCATGAAACCAAATCACATACCAAGAAAAGCCATGAATCCTCACCCCTGATGTTTTAAAATCCCTGCCCTGCACTCCACGCCTTACCATTCGTCACAGTGTCCCAGCTTTACAACATATCCAGACCACAGAAATTCCACTAATACTTCTCAATGGTTCAAATAAATCATCTCAGAGAGCAGACATGGCCCCTTTAATGAAATGTTTTTACCCTCAGCCAAGTTGTTTGTGCACATATGGATGGTAAATAAGCTGAGAAAACCCTTCTGTAGTAGCAAATGTTAGGCCCATAATGAAAGAAGATTTTGGTTTTGTAAAAAGTGAGCACTGAAGCAAGCATAATCACAGTACTGAATACTTTTCAGGGTTTTGTGAGTTGTGTAGAGCAGTTGCCAAAGCATGTGTATCATAACTTGTTTTCAGAAAATTGTATCTCTACATATCAAAGTGTAAAAAGTACAGATAACCCGTAGAGATCCTTACCAAGCTTCATATTAACCACAAGAGATGACATAGTAGAGAGTAGAAATTATGGCCAAGGGCTATGTTAGATGGGAAGTGTCAGAACTGGTGGAACAGCAGTTACATTCCTGCTCTCTAACCAGCCACTGTTTTAGAAGCAAGTGACATTTGCTGTTGACAGTCATATGAATCATTTGAGATGCATCACAAATAAATCGCAATAACTGGCAACCTGAGTGACAGACAACAGTCAAACCCGTCTCCTAGTAATTAGGTTATATACTACTAAATCGTTTTCTCGATTACATTGCTGTACCAAATGTAATCACTGCTTTGATTATGTTTTTTTGAATGAATTAAGCATTATGGGGAGGTGGTGGGTGGATGGCAGGCGTATGAAAAACAGGGTGTTGACACCAGAGTCACGTGTGGTTAGGTTTAGGAAAGAAAAGCACATTGGTTAAGGTCAGTGAAAGATTGTGGTTTTGGCTGAATGTTAATAAAACATGTTTCTCATGTTTCAAAGTCACTGCTGACATTTTTCTGTATTAAATCGAGACTATGACCTTTCGCTAACCTTAAGTCATACTTAACATACATCAACATCTTCACAACTTCCCAGATGTGTTAATTAACATCTTCTCACAACGCTGACAGAAAATGTAATTCTGAAAGCATTACTGTAAAAAAAAAAAAAAACACCGGAGAAATTTTGTTTGCCATGAAAAAATTTGCCACTTTTATTGCCAATTGAGGTGAAATGATGCATGAAATGTATATGTGAAAGCAGTAGTAATTAATCATGGAATGTACAAAAACTGAATGCAACTAACAGATTGCCAGGTCTTGATGGGGGAGCTTTCATTAATAGAGGAAATGGTTTCTATGTGATTATAGAAGTTATCCAGGGATTGAATGTGGGAGTTCAGGCTGACATAGCATGGATGTATGTGTGTGACAGATTGCCTCCTGTTTTTGTCTCCAGACTCCTTTGATCTCGTCACTGCACTCAGTGCAATGAAGGTCCCTGCCAAGAGAGGCATAGTCTGTCTCCCAGATACATTCACACTGCACATAAAACAGCAAAAAAGTACTCATGCACAGCACCACATTGCTTAATTTTCTCATTCTGGCCTAAAGCAATATTAATATGAGTTTATTGTTACACAGATTGGACATTAAACATCTGCCAGTGTCATGGTGAGACAGACAGAAGGCCACACAACTGTTTGAAGTCAATTTCTGACTGGGACCGAACAGTTGCACCCAGCTGGTCAGCTGGCATGCAACACTATCTGAGCAGAACAGGGAATACAGAAATAAGGAACAGGAAATGCACTTGGTGGGAAATGCTAAAGAAAAGCCTATGCGCTTTGGTTTTGCAGTTAAGACTGATTAATGCTTTTGGAGTTGTCAAACTGTTTAAGTTGCCATTCAATGCAATGCAAAGGCTTGTAGACTAAACTATTAGCCCTCTAAAGCCAGCCTACAAATTTCATTTTGCTTACTGCGGTCTGGCAAAGATCAACAGACATTTGCTTTGGCAAGACGCATCATAAACCAAAATTACTTTGCATTCAATTTGGTCAGTTTTTTACCAGCTGAAAACCAAATGCGGTCCTCATTCCCATCATCATCTAATCCACTTCCCATAGTTTGCCGATTGGTTCGGCTTCCAGCTGTTTTGCTCAATTGATCCTCAGCGGATGTCCTCCAGACTAATATTTTAGAGCTAAAACTCTGTTTTCAAGTCTTTGGCTGGCCTCTGCAAGACAACTATGTGTTAGGAACAAAGTGGTTTGTGTGCCTTTTTAGGAAGAAAACGTGGTTCCAGACATTAACAGACTTATTGCAGTGCCACTCAAGACCACAAAGAAGACGTAGACGTCTGGTTGCTTACTAAAGCAAAACATATTCTAGGCCTAATTCGATACGCTTTCTTCTGTAACTCAAGCATTGGAGGGCCAGAAATGTATCACATGATATGAACCATTGCTTATTTGGTTATAACTTTACATGTGTGGAAGGGTAGCTCAGATGACAAACTGGCAGTGACAGAGAACATGTCATGGTCCAATCCCAAAAGGTAAACCAGTTAAAGCCAATAAGCAGGAGGCAGAGCCCAGGCATCAGTCTGGGACTCTCTAACCCAAGACAGAGAAATAGAATTTTGAGAACAATAATCTGAAACACATGAAGCCCAGAATAAACTTAAAGAATCATCTCTGATGTTTTCCTTTTTTTATTTAGTTTTTAGGGTTTTCTTTAAAAACTTATTTCGCTGCTGTCTTTGCATTCCTCTCTCTCTCTGGCTGCATTTTCTTTCCTTTTTTTCCATCTCACTTTCTCATCTCAATGTGTCATCTAGTACAAACCTTTTTGAGTTGAGATTAATGACATCGTATTACTGTATACACAAGTGTTGTATACATGGATAACAGGTTACATATACAATAAAAAATAAATGATGTCATGGAGCATACATGCAACAGCCTAAAAGCTCTACTCCAAAGATCTGTCACAATAACAGGTGAATTGTTTACACATTTTGACTTCATTAAAGGTCTATTGGTTGTGTTCCTCTGAGGCAAAGGGAGAATGTCCAGAGGGTTTGGATAGCATTACAAGGCATTAGCGAATCTGCTGCAGCTTAAATCTGTTGATTTAAGGGCTGTGCCCTTTGAAACTTGATTAGCCAGAGGACTCTATAGATTGACCCTTATTGGACAGATACATTCGCCACAACAATAATCTCTTATTTTAAAGCTGTATTCACATCAGGTACATTTAAACGGGTTAGTTGAGTGTGTTTCAATGTTTCAATTTGTTTTGGAAGGTGTAAAAAATTCTCAGTAAGCAAGAAGGTTCATTTCAGAAAGGAGTATGCAGGCAATTGTTTAGACTCCTTATTCCAATAAGGAGAGATCATCTTGAAATTAATATTTATCATGAACTGAATTGAAACAGCTTCATTCAGATGTTTGGTTAGATATTATATGATGTAGGAAATGGGTGAATGAGAAGAGCTTTGAAACTGTGGGAAAGAAAAAAAATCAATTGAAGATTAAATTTGTAATGTAATTTTGACAGGGAAATGAATAGTTTAAATTTACCAGTCCGATGAAAAATATTTTGAGATTGTAGTGATATTGGAATGGTAATTGGTATCAACTGAATTAAACTGAACCCTGAATTAAGGTATCGGAATTGGTATCAGGAGAGAAAAGTCTGAATAATGTAGCCCTAGCTTCAACCCTAAATACAAAATTATAGAAGAAATAATGTTTTCTGTCATGGGTTATGGTTTTATCAAATCAAAACTCACTGTAGTTGTGATTGCACTCTCAGCTTGTACTCTTCCTCTGAAGCATGCAAAACACAATATACCACAAAACACTGGAGTCTAAATCCTAAGAATCAACCCAGGAAGAGAGAGGGGGGCTTTTCCACCCCAGCCTAACAGCAGCTGAGGCTGAGGAGGCGGCCAACCTCCCACCGTGCTAGTTAACAGCCAGCTGCTTGTGTATACTCCTACAGCATCGCACGTGTTTCCCATGATCTAACCTGCTGGCACCAGGACCCAGGGATCAGGCCCAACTCTGCCGTCATGCTGCCCAACCCAGAGAGCTCCCTCCTGGGTGGAGTATTACACCACCTCTCTCAGGGATGCTGAAGCTATAGAGGTTGTGCGTGTGTGGGGAGCTCAGCCCAGAGTGTGGTGCTGGGAGTGGTGTGACCCAGGGGTAAATACATATGTAGTTTAACATCATAATGTTGTGCTGTTTTTCTGGTTTGCAGTGATCACTGAATTTCTGAATTATGAAATTGTTTAGTGTATTTCTAAACATTTCATTAATTATTTGAGGATATATATTTAAAGCAGTTTACCAGAATTAAATCTCTAACTCGTTTCACATGTCAGTGTGTCAGAAGATTGTTTTCATAAACATTTCTCACATCCAACTATAGTAGAAACCTGTTACTAACCCACTCCTTTCCTTTCTGGGCCATTTAACAGGGGCTTGTAGCTTGCTATAATGAACATCTCTACTCACCATGGTAATGCCAGCACAGGCCAAGATGCAGTTTTGATAAAAATAGAGCGATTGAGCATGGAAAGTGGAGGCAGAGAGAGAGAAATAACTATAAAGAGGCAGATTGAAAGGGTAGGTGTAAACAGGAGGAGGCATGAAAAAAGATTTTTGAGCTTTAAGGTTCTGAGGCAGGTTAAATAGCTACACAGAGCACAGACCAAACTCAAAAAGTCATGGGGTTAGAGGATGGAAAACAAGCATTTCTTGATTGACTCATGCGCTCACATACATATTTTCATCATACACACTCATCCACCCAGCAGACATTTCTAAGGATCACCTTCTTTCTAAAAGCAGCTTTTTTCCTCTCTGCTCCCTGCTGATTAGCTGGTTAGTTCCAGAGATTTGTAGAATTCTCTGATATTCTTCTGAGACTTTCTGCTAAATGTGTATCATCTGTCAATGCTTGCTGGAGGTTATACTGTATCACTATTAGTTGCTTAAAATGTGAAATTGTTCCACTGAAGTTGTCCATTTTATCCAGACCTATCATTATCAGGAGTAGGGGGTTCCTGGGAACCTGCCTCCAGCGAGAAAACCTTTGGACTACACTCTTGTTTTGTCAGTCTTTGCAGTTCAATATTGATGTAGCAGTAGGCATTGTTAACCTTCACAACTATTCTCATTGGTTTTGCAGGGCCCTGGGGACCAGCTATTTTAAAATGCAGCAATGTTGGGCAGCTATTGTTTGACTAACAACCTATTGATTTGTGTCAGCTTTGGTTGCGGAGCTTACAGCGAGGGAGTTTTCTCAGTTCACAAACACATTATTCAAAATGTTTTAGAGAGTGTGTGAGAGCTAACTCCATTAAAAAGATCCTAGATCATCGCCTAGATCCTAGATCATCATCAGTGAAGTTGTCTGCTCCTAAAATTCAGAGCGACTTCTTGGAACTGCCTGTGTGGAAATGACTGTGTATGGAAGCCTATAGGGGACTTTATTAAAATGATAATGTAAACTTGAAAATGAAAATGTAATTCCAAAATAGCATTATCATTTTCCACATATGTATGTGTCATTTGAGTAAAAATGAAAATGAAAATGCAGTAATCGAGTTGGCATTTTCATTTTCACATACTCGTATGGGTGTTCTGACAACATTAAAATGAAAATGGAAAAGCTGTACAGTGGACAATATTCAAATGTTAATTCATATTTGATTTAAATGCAATATAAACCATGTAACCTGATTTTCCACAATTAAAATTAAAATGCAGTTTTCATTTGATAAGAAATCGTTAGAAAACTGTATTCTAATTTTAATTGTTGACATTTAATTTTCAATGACTTAACCTGTTGTACAGTGGACAATATTCAAATATAATAAGTGGAACATCACCCCCAGCATTTACATTTACATGTCACCACGCTCTTTTGGTGTCAAAATGAAAATAAAAATGCAATCTGTCAGTCCTCTCATTAAGGCGGGTCTTCAGTTACATGTTGGCAGGACACCAAGAAGGGTCCAACTGCAGTCAGGTGCCTAAACTTTCACTCACTTCATCTTATCAGTCCACCAAAATCTGTTTCTGAACAATTTTGAGGTGAGAAACAAGCAATCCAGTTGCTGAATCTTCACACATATTAGATCTACAAGACCTAATTTAAAAGTTTGTTCTGACTGTCAACTTGATGAGGTTATTACTTAGCCTGAGCATCAGGTTTTGCTTTTGTGTCTACGCCTTTGTTGTGATTTGTTTTTACTGTATAAAACGCTAAAATCAGTTTTAGTTTGCTGGAAGCATTAGCCAGTCTACCACACACCGGCAACCTACAGCATGTGTCATATCAATGTTTCACAAAGGGTAAAGAAAAAACCCATCAATCCATCAAACAGCTGTCTGAGCTCATCCATTGTGTTATGAAGCATCATTTATTTTCAGAACTCATGATGAGATTTCCCATCTTGGAAGTAACAAATTAGTGTTTATCAGTGATAAATAAGGTTGATCGAACAAAAAGGCCTACAAGCCGCCGACATTTCAACGCATGGAGCCCCCAGAGCCAAACAGCCAACAGCAGCCAAAGAAAACAATGGCTCATACTCTTCCCCCCTTGAAGGAAATGCCAAACATTACAGTGCTGTATAAATAGAAGGCTCTGACTTTGTAGAGCGAGAGCGAGATAGAGGACAGGAACCCCCTCCCTAGGGTCACATTGGTGACAAGGTCTCCCACCTCTCCTCCCCTCTCTCTGTCTTTATTGCTCTTTTTGTTTTTCTCTCTCTGTGTGATCTATTTTTGAGCTGATTTTTCTTGACCTCCCTGTGTTTTTCATCTCCTTTGGTTTACTTATGTATTTTTTATCTCCCTCTGCCCCTCTCTTTCACACCTGGTCATCATAAATAAGTGAAAAGCCTAGTAACACATCACAAACACCTACTGTTTTATTAATGGCACCTTTATTAAGTGGAAATGGCCCTCCTGGATGTATTATGTTGGGGGAAAGTGTACGGACTTTGACCCAAGGTGAATGCTGTACTTAGAGCAAGAAAGCTTGTGTTTAATAGCTTTTGGTCAAGCAGCCTTTTCTCACTGTTGACAGCTCAGTCCAGTTCAATTTACTTTAATGGTTGAGAGAAATTTCCCATCACATCAGGCTAAATGCAGCCCCTGTATGACTGGACAGACGTGGTCCTGCAACGTGCAACATGAGGTGTGGCAGTAAAGCCTTTTACATTGAGGGCAGTAGAGCGGTAATGGAAATTCCATCTAGAGTTAAAAATATTGAATTGTCGATTTCATTTTGTCATTTCGCACTGTCCCCCCCACACCCGCCTCTATTGTGAGAGGGAAGGAGGGAGGCAGAGTCGTCCCCAAAACGAGGTTAGTTGCTCTGACTGTGTGTAATGGGGTTACAGATGATTCAGCCGAGACAACTCCAACAAGTCTTTCATCTGTACTATCTTTTGTATCAAGCGTATAAATGTATTTCTCTCAGCTGGCAGGATGCACAGACAGTTTAGAAGATTGAACCCCAGCTGTCGATGTAGGCAGATTTAGGAAACAGCAGGCACACGAGGTAGCACACACACATCCACCACCAACACATCGAGTCTTTCCTTCATCTCAGTGTTATCGACACACACAAGCATAATCTAGTGGCAAGTGAGTATAGGTTTCTCTCCTCCTGGAAGATTTTGGTTTTGTATCTTTAGCTATACTGAGGAGGAAAAACGTCCATCCAACTTCCAAATAAACAAATTCATTGTAGTTCACAGGCACAGTATGTTTTCTCAGAGATGTTTCTTAATAGGGGCAGCTGTCAAATGAACAGGATTGTTAGGATTTTGATACCTTTGTATTGAGCTGTGTGCTTGTCTCCACTAGAATCAATAACACCAGCTTGGACATATGCTAACACAATTTGGCAAGCTATTGATAAAGTGGCTGGCACCTTACGGATCAGTTAGCCTGCTCATTTAGAGCACAAACACAATGGATTTAAATGTGTCAGCTATTTTTTTGCAATGAGAAAACTTTTCAGGAATATGTCATCAATCTTCATATAGAAGGTGATTGTTTTCTTGATAGTCCTTCCAGTCTAATATAGGTGTATAACGCAGGGAATGCAATTTTCCACCGAAAGAATCCTCTTTTCGGAAGCTTAGGATGTCATTTTACTGGTGCCAAGATTGCCTTTCACACGATCTTGAGAACATTTGCATATTTATAGAAAATTCCGGTAAAAGGTAAGCTATTAACTTGCTGCACTCGTCGCACACACACACCCTCAGACGAAAATATAGAAAAATGGAAGTTGAATTGACATCAACTGTCAATACAAGCAAGTTGGTTTTCTGCAAGGGAAGACAATAGATTTCTCAAGTTCTCAAGTATGTGCTTTTTCAGTCTATTTTCTTATTTCATGTCATTACAGTTTCATCAGTGCATGTAGGAGAATCGTTTCACTCTGAAATATTAGTTGCTGTAGACCTCCAACAAGCTTGGTGTTAGGAAATAAAACCAAATCAATGCTTCAGCTCTTGGAAAATGTTCAGGGTGAAGTAGCTTTGGAAATGTTATTCAGTATTGTTTGTGTATGAAAACCAACTTACTAGTGTTACTGAGCTTCTGCAACCAAATGGAGGCTTAAAAACAAAGTGTATTTGTCAGATTCAAACTACAAGCAGCACCAAATGCATAACAATGAGACAGAACAAGATGTGGAGAGTAATGAAGAGACTGATCTACCTTATGAAAAGTGATTAATTATTAAAAAAAATAAAAATAAAATAAAATAATATTTTATTTAATTTATTTTTATTATTTTATTTATTTATAAGTGAGTATGCAGTCCGAAAACAGTTCTACCAGAACTACACAGGGCTATGATGATTGTGTGTTGCGTCAGAGAAAATGAAATACAGTTCACAAAGTCCAGGTGGAGTAATATCCATTACTGTGAACGTGACCAGCTCTATTTGCCCTGGTCAGTTGTAAACTAGTATCTGTAACTGTAGTAGTATCCAAGTTGCTACAGAAAAGAAAGGAATTTGAAGAAAGGAATTACATGCTACTGTCTATTTTATTGGTGTCTGTCTGAAGATCCTGATATTGAGGGTCATCCGTTCACAACCCAAACTAGCCAGTGGACTCGAAGCCTCCTTTCCAATTAGACTTTTGCCTTTGTTAACAGTTAGCAGCACCTTTGTTCTCCCTCTCTCTTCATCTTTTTCCTCCTTCCAGCATGCTCAGCCAAGTCTAAATATCTAATAAGCTGTTCTGCCAACTTCTGATCCCGGGTTCATTCTCACCTGGGCAAATACACATGAATAATGGAAGTGGCGTAAAGTGAGGCAGGGGCATGGTTGCTACACAGTGTTGTGTTGAGCCCTGATAAGGCTCTCCACAGCAGCAAAAAGAGCCTACAGAACTGATGAGACGACGTCTGACAGTATTAACTTTATTACCCACAGGCCACCAAGCTGTAACAGGCAGAAGCATTAAGTGGAGTGTAAAAGAGAGGAGGTGTGTTCTACTCACTGGCACAACCCTGTGAAAATCTTATTCAATTCTGCTTTCATGTATAAATGTAATAAACCAATTAGCAAGTCTGGCTCGGCCTCATGCTTGACAAGAATTGATTGTTTATTTTATTTTCAGGGTCTTGCATCAGCAGCAGTGTCCTTCACAGAGTAGAGCCCTCATCAGCACTGCTGACAGGCAGTGAAAATAATGTAACAGACAAATACGGCTGTGAAAATGACACACAGGTGCACTTCAGGTGACAAGCTTATAGAGTCATATGGGTCCATGTTATTGTAGGCATGAATAACACAAACCCATAAGCATAAGACAGCACTGTGCACATACTGATTCTTACTTTTTTGAATGTACTATACATGTATAAGTGACAGAGAAACAGAAGCCATAAACATTATCCCCAGTACACAAGTACAGCTAAATTTATACAGAATTTGGACATAGTGACAGGATTCAAAATCCCATTTAAATATATGTGGGCAGACGGATATGCAGCTTGTACAGTATGTATTACAGTATATTTTTTTAAATTATGGGTCTTTAATTTCCTTTGGTTTAAATTTGGATCATATGAACATTTTAAAAATGACATGAAAATGGGAGACATCCTTTCAATATCAGTGTATAATGATGTGTAAATGGTATGAAAATATTATATAATACATATTTTTAAAATATCCTCATATTTGTTTCAGCTCTCTGTTTGTGAGATTTTTTTTAGTAGCATCAGTTTTCAGTCATTCCTTTACATACACAGATATGTACTGTATATGTAGTGTGAAAACTATCACTATTTTATCACAATATGAATATTTTGACAGGCGATAAATCACGTCAATGCCAAGCTTTACTTTGAATGGCATCTAAGACATCATTAACTAGACCAGAACACCGTTTGCTATCATGTGCCGATATCACTCATGCCATATTGGTGTAAAAAATGATAATGGGAGTTGTCAGTGAGATCGACTTGAGGCACAGTGAGGTGAACTGACTTAATTTGTCTCCCAAATGAGTCCCTGCCCATGTTTTCTCATCAAGTGCTAACACTGGTAACCAGGGAATGGAAAAGCTAACTGGTGCAGTGACTCACAAAACTCTTCCTGCTGCCCTTTGTCATACTCCACTGATGTGGTAGAAGAGTACAGGCTGACCTTGAAGCCTGTCAGATGCTTACGTTGGAAAAGTGGATTTTGTTAAAGGAATATTTTTAAAATGTGAAATATTTCCCTTATAGGGACACTTATTGGCAGTCTGTGACTAAATGATTTGAAACTGCAGTAAAAAAAAAATACATTAATTACAGAATCAATTTGCATTGCACGCAATGCAGATTGATTTGTTTGCAAAAGTACGCTGACTAATGAAAAGATGGCAAACATGATACATGATATAAGTGATAAATGCCTTCAGATATGACGTAATACAACCTCATTTTAAAGTAATTTTGAAACTGGTTTTGCAATAGGAGTTATTTACAGTACAGCAATGAGAGGGTTAAGCTTAAGCCAGTCTGCTCAACTGCACTGAATGTGAAATGGAAACACCGGCTTGGCTGCATTACTGTTTACATTCTATGAATAGGAATCACATGTTTGATGAAAACAGCCTGTTCTGAGGTCTGCTGCAGAGAGAGAAAAAGACAGAAAGTCAGGAAGAGACGAAGGGACAGATAGGAAAGATTGGGCAAGTGGAGGCAGGAAGATGAGTGAGACTAGAGGAAGAAAAGAGGGAAAGATAAAGGGAAACAATGAGAATGAAGGGGAAAGGAATCCAGGCCAGATTCTCATATGTTAAAACATTCCTTTTTATCCTGTGAAGCAGCTGCATGTGGACACATGGCTCCTGTCAAAGACTGCACGGAAATGTAACACAACAAGTTTAATGCGCTACTTGATCCCTCTTATATAATCATATGTACTGTTTTGGTGTGTTCTGGTCAACTGGAGAACATTTTTGGGGCTGCCCCATTTCCTTTTACCAAAACCATAGGAATGATTAACTGTAGTCTCTCGATGTCTGCCAAAACTCAGCAGTGCCTGGTTCTGACATGTATTTTATGTTTGTGGGTATTTTAACCCCAATTGCTCAAATGAATTGCTTTCTGAAAAATGCCAGAATTTCAATCCACTAATGCAGCTGAATTCCGCTGAATCCACTCAAACAATGTCCTGTTTCTTTCTGATTTAAATACTCAGCTGAGGTGATTAGGGGAAATGCCATGTTTTAGGGCCAAGGCTTGAGAGTTATGAATGCAAACGCTGTCACTAATGAAAGCATTCATACAGCAATGCTACTTAAGGGTGTTTTTATTAGTTATTTTTATGTGTGCACCTTTGATTAGTACCTGTGCCCCGCCAAAAAAAAGTGTGTGTAAAAGTCTGATTTACCAACATCGCACAAACAGGCCAGCTATTCTGTGCAAAGACACGTGCTGGTGCCAGGCGTGGTATTTGGTTACCTCTTTAAGTAATGAATGAAAGCTCTTTGTTTTAGGGAAACGGGGACAGACAAGAGTGCAACACAGAGAGAGAAATCAAACCATCATCTTAGCATGCCTTGTTTAAACATTTTCCCTCCTCCATAAAAATTTAAAGCTCCATCTTTCTTTTTTCTTCCAGGCAGCTTTTTAATTAGTAATGCATTACTGTTTCACATGAGCAAGCATGCAGTGTAATCTTTTAATTTCTTATTAGCATCTTTATCCTATTGCATGTTTAGAGATATTTGTGGAATGTTCACCACTTAACAACAGGTCCACAACAGACTCACTTCACAGACTACACAGTCGGATTGTCAGTTAGTCATCTGTCTTTGTTTAGCCCCAAACTAGTGTGGAGAATCAACATAAGGGCTACCATGAATGCAGCTGTCCTCTAACAGACCTCTAGAAAACATCTATTGAACTAGTGCACACCAGGGTTAAAGCATTAAAGTAATATTTAACCAATAATTATGATGTTATCGCCATTTTTCTTGCAACAACATACAGTAAGATTGTTAGAGTTCTTACGATTCCTTTAAAGAAACACTGAAGAATTTTGAGAATTAAGCCTATTTGCTTTCTTGCTGAAAGTAGATAAATACCATTCTCACATCTTACAGCAAATATATGTTTAAGGCCAGCAGCTAGTTCACCTATAGCATAAAGAGTGGCAACAGGGTGAAACAGTTATCCTGGCTCTGTCCAAACGTAACTAAATCCATCTAACAGCAAATCTAAAGCTCACTGATTAACACATTATATTGTTAAATTCACACAAATACAGGTTTTGTTGTCATTTTGAGGACACTCCAGGATGTGCGAGCATCTTGCCTATTGACTATATATAAATATGGACAACACATCTCCACTCCCTATCGCTATGTAAAAGTGCAGCCAAACTATCTCCCTTCCGGGAGCTGCTGTCTTGATTGTTTGACATCATTTGGAGTCAAAGTCCACACAATAGAGTCAGGTGGAAGCTTCAGAGCGGCTGTCCCATCTGTCAGTCAAGACTATCTCTAGGCAACAATGATTCCAAGGCAACTGGACTTAGATTTGTCTTATGAAGACGTTTCACCTCTTATCCAAGCGGCTTCATCGGTTCGTAATGCATCAGTCTGACTAGTCCTCACTAGTCTGACACACAGTGAGATAGACCCAGGTATTTATCTCTGCGAAAGTGACCACCCAACCATTTTCTAAGACAATAGTTCGTTTGTGGAGTTTCACCTGACCATTGTTTTGGCCTGTGAGTCAAATCATGACATTACACCCCCTTTTTATTGTCAAATAACTAATTAAAAACAAACGTATCAGAAAAATGAGCACTTGGACAAACTACCTAAAGTGATCTTTAGGAAAAAATTCAATTGACGTGTACTTTGAATTTTTAGTTTGGCTCATGTCCCATGTATTGACATGAAGGGGGCGGGATTTAGGACCTATATTGCAGCCAGCCACCAGAGGGTGATCGAGATTGTTGGGGAGCTGTCCATGGATATATAAAGAGAACTGGATACAGGAATAGGGCTGAGCTTTGAAGCAAATTTGGCATAGCAGCCAAACCGTGAAATTACAACTTCACGTGATGCTCACTGGCCCAAAAAGATTTTTTCTCTTAGACCTGCATTGTGAAAGAGACGCCTGTAAATCAGCAGATAATTTTTTCTGAGTGACACAACCCCCGCGAAATGACTCATTCTACTATCAGAATTTGATTTCGAAAGTCTAGAAGAGCTGTAGAGGTGCTGATAGCCACCTCTACAGGTCACCATTTTTTTTAATCCTTTGAAATAACCTGTTTTCCCCACTTACTGTCTGTGTGCTAAGCTAAAGCTAAAGTCTTTCGGCTAGAGCTTGATATTTAGCATACAGATATGAGAGTGGTATCAATCATCTTATATAATTTTCTGTAAGAAAGCAATTAACGTATTCCCCAAAATGTTGAACAACATCAATAAAGTTTGTGTGTCAATATGACATGCAGTACATAAAGGCACTGCTTTGTTTCAGCTTAGTGGTTAAGTGGTTTGCTAATTAGTTGTTAGGGTTCTTAATTCCTTCAATCTTTAGGGAAGTTCTACATTCATTTGTATTATTCCATCACCTCCAGTACATTAGAACACAATGAAAATGTATGGTAAATTATCTCACTGCCTATGGCTTTAATTAACTATTCTTTAAGCTGTTTGTTTAAACAAGTTTCCGATACCAAAAAGCACTTTACCACAAAACACAAATTTCATTCATGACAAGTTGATTTTTCTGCAATGAGAATATAAATGTATTTGTAACTGGCTTTGCTGTCCCACAGGGATAAACATGGTGATGTAAGGAAGTGTTTTCCAAAGCCCCTGCAAAAAGAAGACCACAGACCCCCTGCTGCTGATGTTTACTGTTGCCTTGCTCTCTGGAGCCTTTAAACCTCAACTATATGATTTTCTGCTCCTCTTGCTTTACTGTGATAAACCTGTGATTGACAGTCTCCAAGATAGATAGGTTCTAGGTACACTTAGGGAAGAGAGAGTAGTGGGAGTGTGGATGGAGAGATTGGGAGTGTTGGGGATGTGGGGTGACAGATTTGCTGTCAATGTGACAATGAAAAACTGATCACAGTGTTGAGATTGAGTCAGTTGCCACTGATGAAAGCTACTGTTACTAGAGTTGTTACCAAGGGCTCAAAGTACATTTCAGTGTGTGTTTATGTATGTCAGTTGGATGGATCTGTCATTAGCTGGCTCTGTTTTTATGCATTTGTTAGGTTTAAACCTTGGGTTTAGGTTGTTAATACCCATGTAATCTAACTTGCACTGAAGCATATGCCTCTCCTGGAAGTAATTTTTTATTCTGCTCTTTGATGGATGTCTAACATCTGGCTCTGGTTGCACCTCAGCATGTCTCTTTGTATCATTAATGGGAATGTCTTTCAGCGAAATAAATAGGAGCTATTGCTTGTGTCCAATCAGTTTTTGAACATTATAGAGTATGTGCTCTGTTTTCAACTTTTTAAGGTTTGAAAAGGAAAAAAGAAGTGTTTTGTCAGATTATATTAAATAGATTAGATGTTAATGATGCTGGTGGGGATTTCAGAAGAACTTCTAAATGCAGGATCACCAAAGATGAAGAAATACCATAGCCTGTAAAAAAGATAATGGACGTAGTCACCATGACGTCATCCATTGGTTTGTGGATTCCTGTTTTGAAGCATCAAAGCTGTATTTTGACAGTCACCGTCTTGTATTTTTGGAGCCAGAAATTACAATATTTTGGGGTGAAGGATGGAGCTTACCCTAATGCTAGCAGCTAGCTACAAGCTGGTTGGTTAGCATGGTGCATTTACAGTCTATGGTTAACTGTGATACGGGTTAATACTGTTTTTCTAGTAAAAAAAAAAAAACAGGCTTAAAACCACCAAACAAAATGTCCTTAATGGGAAAAAAAACTGACATCTGACTCCTTAGAATTTATTGTAGTGCAACCAAATGCTGAGTAAGACATTTTTTACCAAAATGTTACAATTAACTCTCATGATCTGAGAAACACACTGAAATAGCAACGGCTAAGGCTACATCTGGGGTTAGGACATAGTTATGTTACCTAACCAACGTGTGACCACGTTGGTAGCACCAGTCACTCAAACTGACCATGCCTTTAATTATGCATAGCTTTAAACCTTAATAAAATTTAAATGGGCGAATTATTAAAAAAAATTCAACTCTGTCATGAACGCGGAAATTAGCTATAGAGACTTAAGCTATTTTTTGTACCAGGCTGTAATATGTTGGGCATTTTAACACAGGGATCTATGAGGATTGACTTACTTTTGGAGCCGGCCCCAAGTGGACATTCGAGGAACTGCAGGTTTTGGCACTTTATGTTGGCTTCCTTTTTTAGCCCCGGACATTGCCGCTTGAGGATTACAAAAATTGAGAAGAAGAAATAAATATAACTACTGCAGTGGGGATGCACTTGGTCCTTTGGTTCAGAGGCCTAGGTGTGGTGATTTGTTTTGACGGTTGCCCCCTCATCCCAATGTCATCAATTGTCCATTAAGCTCTAGTATTGGCTCGGCAGCTGTGCTGCTGTAATTCAGAGGGGAGCAATTTGGTTTTTACAAGTAGATTGTTTATGCAAGGATAATCATCTTTGTTCCACAAATGCCTTTTCTTTAGACTGATGCATGCGTCAGCAAAGTGAATTCATACACATGCAACCATAGACTCAGGGGGCCGTGACTGTGCTTTAAAATAAACAGGCTCTTTCATTGTCTCTGTGTTTGCAAGATTATGAAATGACAGAAAGTGTGACTTCAATGTTTTCTATTTTGGGGCATTCCCCAAGGCCATGTCTCATAAACATGTGGTGGAATATATTACTACTGCCATATGTATTGCATCTAACTGAAGGATAAAAATACCTCCATACACAGATACATACTACACATAGGTCCTTGGAGGAATTGCTGTGGGTTCGTCATTTTTTATTGCAAATCGGGATTATTAATAGTTTTCAATCCTGGAATTCTGTCAGTTTAATTTGAGGTTACAGATACCACTTTTCCCAATAATTTCAAATTAATAAAGCATAAAATGTTTCCTTAACAGCAATTTGTCAGCATCACTTCATTACTTAAATCTTTTGACCTCCATAGCAGCAAAGTAGCTGTTTGATTATCCTGTCAGACCCATGATACTTCCTGAAGTAGAAATGACTAAGAGTTGACCATGCTTGTTTGTATGCTGTGCTAGTACTCAAAACTGCATGACATGAAGATATGGTAGGGTGGCTTTTTACAAAACAAACACAAAAAGGACTTTTATTAGACCCACACAAGAAATCATATCATTAGTATTATCTATTTTTAGTGTCTTGTCTATGTTAGAGTGGAATTTATTACTGTCTTGGAAGCAAATAGCTTCAACCTATCATGTACCTGACGACTGTCTAAATTTGTTAGCAGTTAGTCCATATCCCCTCCCGACAGTCTGTAAAGAGCAGGACTGAAACAGTTTTCTCGTTATGGGTGTTTGCATATTTCAGGATGTTTGAAGAAAAAGTATAAAGCATGAGAAGATTAAAATTCACAGTGCGAGTGTGTGTATGTGTGTACTATAAATATATATGTACCCAGCTTTTCCTCTTCAGATGGACTAATGAATCATCAGTGATGTCGCTGTTGTTGTTGTTGTTATTGTTTCATCTGTTTCACTGAAAGCTCTGAGTGAGACCAAAAACTCTTGTACAGTAATCAGCACAACAATAGATCAGAGTGAGTGCCGTACAGCTTTATGTCTGTATGTGTATGTGACTGTGTGTGTATGTCTGTGATGTGTGTTTTTTTTCCCTCAGGCAACAGCTCAAGCTGTTATCCATCCAGATGGGACACTTCACCTTAACAAGAATGACAGATGAAGAGAGACAGTGAGACAGAGAAAGTTTGTGCTTGTAAATGTGTAGCTCTGGCTGTGTGTGTAAGTTTTTGTGAATGTGTGTGTCTGTGCCAGTCTGTCTGCATGACACCTTTACCATGAAGCTAGTGATTCGGCCCCTAAGTGGCTCCTATCATAGCCAGCCATTGTTTCCCCAGAGTGACATAGCTAAAGCTTAATGGGCCTGCTGATGGTGTGTTAAAGCTTGGTGTTAATTATAACACCATGCTCCGTTAAACACAGTCACATTAACATCAGCATAAGCAGCACTGTTGAGTTCTGTCCTAGGGAATAAAGTGAGAGTGCTGATTCAGTCAACACTTGAATTGGACAGTTGTAAAAGTCCAGCCTAACGGTGAGGCACTCATTTCTATCGATTTGATAAGCTTAAAAATTGAGGGTTTTGATTCTGTTTCAGTCTCTCTGATTGTTTTCTTGCTTTCTTGAGAGATGTACAATTCCACAGCATATTTGTGGTAATGCCACATGGTTTATGTCTGTAAGTGAGAAGGGAACTGTGGGACTTGTGTAATTTCCTCTGTTTTATTTGTCAAATACAGATGAAGAGATGGAGAAAATGATATTCTGAAGAGTAATAAGAAAGTATCAATTGACTAGATTTTTTCCTCTTGCAGACCACATATTGTGACGCAAAGATATTGTTGTTCATAGTTGGTATCATTTTTACCTGATTCTAGAGTAAAGTTCGCATGGTCGTGCAATGACCTGATGCTCTTGAATCACTGCACGTCCAGAGAAGCTTAATGAATGTGTGCCTTGTTTCCTGTTGTTGACATACTAGCTTACTGAAACAGCAGTCATATGGAGCTGAACTGTTGCTCTCAGTAAGAGTTTCATTCTTTGTGAAAATATTAATCACACAGATCACACACAATTTACTGTGTTGTAGGAGTACAAATTGAAAATTATAAAGCATAAAAGAAATGTTTCATCAGCTTGTCATGATAAAAAGAACTAAAGAAAAAAAACACTGCAAAATCAAATGAAAATTGAAAAAAGAGTTTTGTGCAGTGCAAAGGCTAAAGGTTTATGTGCAGAATCATGTCATATTTGTACCTTGAGTCTAAAACCTCAGGGGCAGGTGATCTTACTTGTCATCGAAAGGTCGTAAAGGTTGTCCTTGCCTGCCTTCATCACCTCCCCCCACATCCTGTTTCTCTTGTTATTTCCATTCGTCTGTTGCTGATTATCAACTCTCTGATACAGTGGTGATAAATTAGACCTATTGTTGGTGTGATGAAGCAGAACCTCATGCTTGCTCGCTCAGTGTTAGCTTGCTATCTAACTCTCTCTCTCTTTATGCCTAACATGCCAGGTTCTGTGATAACAACCACATAAAGCATCTGATAAACAGCAGCCAAGGTGAATATTAGAGGATGACATTATATGTGTATGTGTGGACAGCCACAGTCACTGCTTTCTCACGGATAAACACCCATACACATATACAGTCTCACACACATTTATTTCTACACCAGAACAATGCCCATTGCCTTTTTATCAGTGTAATATCTGCCTGATTGACTCCAAGCAGTTATTTATTTATTTTCCAGATAATGAATTTTGTAACGAAGCTGCTGCGTGCATATTACTACTTTCTACAGTTGAGTGCCTTTCCCGAGCACTTAGCTGCTGCTCACATCATGTTTGCTTTGAAAACAGCTCAATGTCGAAGCATGGTTCTGGTGCAGCAGAAGGGAGGAGACTTTTGTTAGTGCAAATGAGTTTGAGCCTTTGAGGTCTGTTTCTGTCTTATGCAGTAGTCAGATGTTCTGGTCCTTCGCTGGTTTCAGAGATTATGTGTTGCTGTGTAATGTTTGGTTCACTATGCAACTGAATGCACACAAGTTATGATGGTGTCTGCACAATAGTTATTGCAAATGAGCTGTGAATGGCAAAGCTAACTTAATATACCTTAATGTGATGAATAAGATGGCCTTTGTCTCGTCACATGTTTTGACAACAACTTCTGAATATGTTATCCATCACAAATCAGGTGTATTTGATTAAGGAAGGTATTATTGGTTTCTTAAAGTTGCATAATAATTAAGAGATGTGTATGTTTTTTGACAAAGAGCCAGCAAAACCAAAATGCTTTAAGGTTGAAAAAGACAAGCATGAAACACATGTTTGGACCGTTTAAAGTTACTTTATGTCAAGTAGTATCTTGCACACGATGACCAAATGTTCAGAGAGGTCACACGCAGGAGCAGAGACCCAGTCCCGGGAGTGAAAAGTAGTTTTTGATTAGTCATAACCACAAAACCCGGTCATCAGTAATTCCTGCATGACTGGTGCAGAGGGAGACAAGGGCGGTCTTTTGCTTAATGAGATTGTCACTGTCAGCTATCTGAGGTCGTCCGGTTTAATACTATAGTTTCACAGTGTCTGCTTTGTGTCTTTAAAAGGATAGAGAGCAACTGTGAGCTGCACTTTTGTGCCACTGAATCAGCAGGGTAAGGAGGGGGGTTATTGGTGATTTCTCATGTCAGTGATTTTAAGGCCACCCAGGGCAGACAGCTTGATATGCAGCTTGCGAGATACTGAGATTTGGAGGGCTTGGAGAAAGAGGAGGAGGATCTGAAATCAATTTTATTGTTCTACTCAGGCACTGTTTTTGCTGTCCCACTTGAAATTGTCTTTGGGACCATGTCTTAGGAGTGAGCTTGTCTTGGAGTTAAGTGTTTGTTGCAAAGTTATTGGAGATCCAAAGAAAGAAAATGGAAAGGAAATGGAAGGAAAATGGGTTAGGAAGAATGAATCATAAAAAATCTGAAGAAAAAGAGAATGAGACGGTGTCAGAGAAATGCAGAGCTCCTCTACAAGTTTTCCATAGGTTCCTCTAAATCCTTCTCTGCTGCTGTGCGTCTTTATCTCCTTTCATCTGTCATTCTCTTCACTCGATTTATTTTTACTTTCCACACTACTGTTCAGGCAAACCTCTGTCCTTTTCCTCAACGCATTCAGTCATTCTTCTTCGTCTCTTACAGCTCTGCAGGAGGAATTGCATGTTAAAGCCTGCAACAGGTTGTGTAGTCTCAAGTTGTGAAGGCTGAGAGTCTGAAATATAACTGTACAAGAAAAGGTTTGCTTGTGATGTTTCTGTTATAGGTTTGCACAAGCCAGTCCTTCTTAACTAGCCAGGTGAATTGACAGATTGATGACTTGTGTACATTTTCTACTGCACTATTCAATAAAACATTCCCCAAGAACAAAAGTACAGTAAGTTGAAGTTCCTAAACAAAGGGCTATTTAATCAATAACTCTAAATACTCATACCTATCTTTTTCCTCTTGATGCAGGTAACTGGCCAGCTTCCGTGGGATTTGATGTCACCTTTAGATTGGTTCAACTGAAGATGGAAACACTGGAGTCTGAGCTGACCTGCCCGATCTGCCTGGAGTTGTTTGAAGATCCCCTGCTCTTGCCCTGTGCCCACAGCCTGTGTTTTAACTGCGCCCACCGTATCCTGGTTTCTCACTGCTCCACCAGCAAGCCCCTTGAGTCCATCTCGGCCTTTCAGTGCCCCACGTGCCGTTACGTCATCACGCTGAATCACCGCGGCCTGGAGGGCCTTAAGCGCAATGTGACGCTGCAGAACATCATTGACCGCTTTCAAAAGGCCTCCCTTAGCGGCCCCAACTCCCCCACTGAGAGCCGGCGCCTGCAGCCGCAGCGGCCCTACACCGCCACCATTAGCGGAACAATAGCTGGAACAATTGGCGGCGGTGGTGGCACAAGTGGAAGCAGTGCCCGCGGCAGCCCGGCCACTTCCAGCCACTCCCATCCGCACGCCAATCACACTAATCACTCCAATCACACCAACGCTAACCACAGCCCAGCTGTAGTGGCTAAGATGGATCCACGTATCAGCTGCCAGTTCTGTGAGCAGGATCCACCGCGTGAGGCTGTCAAAACGTGCGTCACATGTGAGGTATCGTACTGCGACCGCTGCCTGCGCGCAACACACCCAAATAAGAAGCCCTTCACCAGCCACCGCCTGGTGGAGCCAGTGCCAGACACTCACATTCGCGGCCTGACCTGTTTGGAGCATGAGAATGAGAAGGTCAACATGTACTGCTTGGTGGATGACCAGCTCATTTGTGCCCTCTGCAAACTGGTGGGGCGCCACCGAGAGCACCAGGTGTCCTCTCTCACTGAACGCTTTGACAAGCTCAAGGTGAGTCCTCCATGTCCCTTTCAATTTACAAAGCATGCGATAAGGTTATCAGCAACATTTTGAGTGTGCAGCCCCTATTTTTCTTGTTTGACTTCTGTGCAGTAAGGTAAGTCACATCTGTAACAGGAGCAGATTGAAAAACAATGATTACTGTTGAGCTTTGAAGCTATTCTCGTTCTCATAATGAGGTTCGCATTTTTAGCCTGCGACATTCATTTTTAGATCTTTGTTTGCAGTTTGCCAAACAGCTAAATCTTGAATCCATCCATTCCTACCATGGGGATATTCATTTTGTGTATTTCTGTTGACAATGAACTTTTAGTGCTGCCACAATTGCGTCATACACACTCACACCAGCCTTTGTCCAGCAAGAAGGACAGAAAGACAGATCGCAAAGAGAGAGAGACAATTGGGATGGTATGCTGGTGAGAAGGGCAGAGAGAGACGGAGAGCAATAGGGAGGCCGTCATTATAATAGTCGATGAGCTGGCATTCCCTGTGGCCGCTGAGCTTTCAGAGGCTCTGCGTAAAGACCAGGACTGCTGAATCAGGGTGAAAAACAACAGAGAGAGAGGCACTAGCTGGAGCTAATTCCACCACTAAAGACCTAAAGCAGCCTGCCGGCATCAGCTGGCCTAAAAACTTTTACCATGAGTGTGTGTTGAGCATATGTACAAATAATCACGATCATGTATCACTTTTTGTGTATCTCGGTATGCCTTTATGCATTTCTTTTCCAAAAACAACAGAATAAAAGTCCTCTTATAACTAAAATATGTAGTCTGACTGAACACAAGCATTTTTATATTAGTTGATAGCATAGCTTCATAAAGAGAGGAAATTCTTCACTGTTTGTTACCTCTTTCTCTTTGTTTACTGGCATAGAAAAATGTATTACTATACTCTGGTTGAGGCCATGTACCAGTTAAACTGTTTTCATGCACCCTTGATACCCTGTGAATGAATCCTTATTGCTACAATAAACCATTTAAAATAATAATGCTGTGTACTAGAGGTGGTCCCACTACTGTCACAATGCCTTAGCAAAATTATTATACAGGGGGATAATATAACAGTGATAATACCAACTACTTTATGGTTTATGGTATACTTTATTTTCTATTTTCAAACAGTAAAAGCAGTAAACTTAAAACTTCTCTGTAAATGTTAATGAAGCTACTGAAATTCACATTATGCCCAAATGATAATTTTTGATGTAGAGAGGCAGCCTCGGGTATTTGCCCTGTAGTCGGGTAGAGTTAACTTGCATGTTACTATGTTACTGAAAACATAATGTGTAAAGGATGAAAGTTGTAGATGTTCTGTGTTTTCACTGACACTGCACTGTGTGAAAAAGCACTACACACTAACTACTTGATATACCATTATGTAGATTAACTTCCTTTTCAAAGAGTAAATCCTCTATTTGAAGACACAATCCTTTGTACTTCATATCGTAAATCTCCAAAGTCACCTAGATCAAGGAAATTCTATTGATGTTTTCTGTCCCCAGGGTGCATAGGTGTTACTATGGTTTGATTGTGTGAGATGAATGTCACTGTGTAGTACAATGAGAGAAATGGACACCTGAGAAAGTGCTACACTGGCAGGGCGTTAGCTGCAGAGGAGTGTGTAGTTTTGTAGAAAAACAGGAATGAATTTTAATGGTTTCACATTTGGGCTTTTTTTGTCACTTTATGCTACAAAAGTGTGGGTGTAAGAATATATTAGCAACATTTCAAGAGACATTTTTAACATTCCACGTGCAACAAATTTCATTCTATTTCATTGGGTCTCAAAGGTGAACAAAACAGCAGTGATGTTGCAACATCACAGCTGCAACATCAGTTTTAGATTTATAGAGAAAACGCAATCCCACAGTCTGCATTATTGATGATTTGCGCTACTAAAACTTAGGTTCTCACTGTCAGTTTTGCACGAACATGTCAGCAAAATTCCACCTGCTCAGCACCTCTCATCGACTTAATCCACAGGAGCATGGAGTTTATTTTGACTAGCATTTACCCTTTTTTTGTACCCCCTCCTCTTTCTCTGCCGACTGTGAGAGAGTTTACTGTAAGTAGCTCGCTCTCCCCCTCCTTTCCTCTCCACTTCATGGCTGGCTGTGGTTCTTTTGAATGTTCCCAAGCCAAGGCTTTGAACTTGCTCGACTTTGAAATCCCCAATCTACTTCAAATCTGGGAGAAGACCAGCCACAGTCCGAGCTCCAGCTCAGCTCACCAGTGGCAGTGGCAGTGGCAGCTAACTTATAATCTGCTTCTCACTCATGGCAAGGCAGTAGAGAGGAAGTCCTATTTGTGCATAGCTAATCATGGAAGATATAGGTCAAGAAGTGGTGTGTGCCTTCCACTGAATTCTCTTTTTCCTCTATTTCCTTCTCTCTGTCTGAGACTCATTGAGTTGATTCGTTGAAAGACTCTTGGTCATGTTATCAGTCATATATAACCAATGTTGATTAATATCATGTAATGTCTAAATCAGCTATTCTAATTGGCCAGCAGTCAGTACTGCTCAGTTGCCTCTGTCTGCATTTGATCTTTGACCTGTGTATTACCTTGCACTTTATTCCCTCTGTCTGCTGTGTGCTCTGGGAGCAACACTGTCACTAAATGATTTCTCACACATGAGGAGAAGGTAAGCTTCCCTTAGGCAAGGCGGGTGGATATTTCAGGAGAGACAATGCCAACAAGTGCCAGACAAAATGTGGCACAGCTGAAACTGCAGGGAAGTGAGTTAATTCCCCAGGCGGCTGTTAAGCAGAGCTCTTTGCTCAGAAGCAAAGAGATTTGTGTCTTATAATTGGCAGACCTCCGTAATAGTGTTTTACTTTGATATTTTTGAAAGACTGCAGCTTAAAGGTACTGCGCTTTAGATTTTTATTTGTTTTCACACAATCAGATTCATGGAAACCACTTCCAGCTTAGATACTTTCTGTTGTACCAGTGAATATCTCATCACCTGCTGCTTTGGAAGCTGCTTTGCAGGATCATTAGAGTGTAATTTAGGTAAATTTTTGTGGCAGCCTAACAGCTGCTTTCAGAAGCTGGGGAGACAAAATTAAGAAGCTGAAGTTTGTGTTGTGTGTGCTCAGCACAGGATAGCTACATCTGTGATGTAACACTAAAGGCCTTTACAAACTGGACGCAACGCGAATAAACGATGCGAAATTGCGAAATAATCGCCTGCGACTAGTTTGCATCAAAACTATTCATACTGGCAGCATTGCAAATTTGCGACAGAAACGTGAATTTGCGATAGCTCATTCTGCTGTCAGTCAGCCTGGTGAGGGCAGTTTGTCCAGCGGCTGCTTCTGTGGACAGTATTGCTAAACGCAGGTCAGAGCCCATGTGTATTGAACGGATATAGCGCTCTCCTCTTCTTTTGTCGAGTGAAGAGAAGGACAAGATCATCATCACTGGAGGATCTCCAACCTGCGTTCAGGGTCTCTGTCCACAGAAGCAGCTGCCTGTCAGTTTGTCCTCTCAGCTCCTGCAGAGCTGAGAGGACAAACTGTCTTCAATAAGCTGACAAATAGCAGGACGTTACTGAAGTAGTTTGCATGTCAGCTCCACGGGAAGGAATCCACAGTGTTTGTGTTCATAAATACATGGTGATGATACATGATATATCCATTTATTGATTCATTATTTCTCCGCCCTCTATAGTGAGTGAATCTACCTGTCTGTCTGCAGTGCTCACAGACAGACTGGGAGCTGTTAAATCAATGTATATAAGTTCAAAATACATACGAAAAAATATATTGATGTGGGAATTAATCGCATGAAAAAATCACGTCCAGTATGTAAAGGCCTTAAGAGGTGAAAAATTGTAACACCATAGATGAAATGTCAATCACGTGGTTCACAATGGGTTCATTTGCATTTAAGAATAGAAAGACTGCAAAGTTGATGTTGCAAGTATTCTTTACTTATTTTTAGAGGTGACACACCTCTTGGAAAGTGTTAAAGCCTACAACAATCATGAATGACTGGTAGTTTGGAAACAATGGACTTGCTCTAATACAGAGCATAGGTATGAGAAAGAGGTGAGAAATGTGTGTTTTGTAAGGAGGACAGTTCCAATTTCCAAACCGGGACAAATGTATCCATGAAGCTGCATTACACAGACTATTGACCAGTGTTTTTGCCCCTCCATTCCAGAAGAATTCCTTTGTTGTTCTCATTTATGCTGGCATCTATGTGTTTTTTAGCTTGGCCAGGAACAGCTGCCAGCTAACCAGCAGTGACCCTGGCCAAGCAATGCTGCAACACATAACCCACTGTAAAACACTAAATTTTCCCCATTTCCAGTCATTATACTAAGTTGCTGCCTCTAGCTACTGATTTACCTTAAATCTAACTCTCAGTAAGAAAGCAAATTATTTCCCCAAACTATTCAAACTATTCTTTTAATAATGAACTGTTGAAGAGGGCAGAAACTTCGACACCTGGACCAAAGTTGTGCTAGCCAGCAACATAAATTATAATATGTTATCCCAGACTTTAACTCACTTTCTCTCTAAGGTGTACTCAGCAGTCCTTGTTTAATGAAAGAAAGACACCTGAATTCAAATAAGTGGTAAGGGAGAAGCTGAAATAAGAAGAAAGTGACAGCAAGGAATCAGATGAGGAAGAAATAGGTCAAAGGAAATGGAGAAATGTATCACATCTCAAGAATAAGAAGTCTTTCTCTTCTCTTCTGCATCGCCGGCAGTTAATTTACTGACTCTCAGGCTCTTCAGGGTTTGAAGTGTGTGTGCTTAGCATCAAGTGCTAAAGAGCTGACATGGCAGAACTGCTGACATTTGTGACACTCGGAGCGACACTTGAACTAAGCAGCAGATAAACTCTGGATCTTTAACTCTCAGTGGCGTTGCATGTGTGCTAACCCTACAGCTGTGGGATTTGCTGTCGCTTGTGTGTGTGTGTGTGTGTGTGTGTGTGTGTGTGTGTGTGTGTGTGTGTCTGAGGTCTTGACAGGTCTCATGCATACTTTTACCAGTTGATAGCCCATTATGTACATGAGAAGAATGAAGAATTTATGCCAAACATGTCCAAGCGATTATTGGATTAATTCCTGTTTTGGAAGAGGCAAGTCATAGCATACTGACACCACCATCCTCTCCTCTACTCTTCTCTCCTCTCCATCCTTTTTCCTCTCCAACTCCCTCTCTCCCTTCTCTTAATTTCCTTCGCTCCCTCCAGCCCTCCATCTTTCCCTTCATCCCCACAGTTTTCTTCCTCCACCACCCTCACCCCCATCTAAGCTCCTTAAGGCACTGTCTAACTCTCTTTCTGTGCGATGTGTGCATCATGTCTGCTCCTGCTGCTGACTCCACTCCAGCTTTGCGAAATCCAGAGGCGAGCTTGTGCATGTATAAGTACCCAAATTCATGTGCATTTAATCACATCCACGCCCACAAACACACTTATACTTACTGACTCTCTTTTCACACAGACAGATAAAAAAGCAAATACACAAAATACAGTTCGGCTCATCTAATCTGATTGTATGCCAGACACTGACAGTAATAATTTTAAGAGGAAATTAAAAGGCTGCCATGTCAAGTACTCAACTAAACCGTAATCTTCTCATACTCCAAACTCTTTCTACCTATTTCTCTCTCATACACTTACAATTCTTCCATTATACACAGACTCCCACTATGTCACTATATTTCTCTCACTTTCTCTGTTTTGCATGCAGGCACACAAACATCATCCTTCCCCCGCTGCTTTCTGTCACATTTCTCTCTCTGTTCTCTCCTCTGTCTCACTATCCCTCCCTCTCCCTGATTTGGCCCCTAGCCAGTCTGTCTTGTTTTAGGTAACACCACTCCTCTCCGCCCCCAGTCACCCACAAACCTACATACACTGCCGCAACATATTGCTGGTAAAAGGGAGACTCACAGCCCTCCAGTGTGTTTGTGTGTAGGAGGGTATATGATTGCCTTCAACTACATGTGTCAGTGTACAGTATTTACAGGTGTGTATGTGCGTGTGGGTGTATGTGTGTGCCTGCAAGCACATGTGTGTCGAAGCAGATGCTATTAGGTCTGACATTTGTGGAGTGATCGGGAGCTGAGTGTGTGATGCCAGGGGAAATCGTGGTTCTATCTGGAGAACAGTGTGAGATGGAGCACACTTAGTCATGCTGACGAAACTACCAAGGATGTAGTAGAAAGCTTTTAGTGTCTGTGTGTGCCACTTCTCAGCCTACGTGCTTTAACGTGCCCATCAAGAAGCGCACACAAATGTGTATATGTTTGTGCCTATACTTCACTACACACACACACACACACACACAAGCGCGCCCTGTCAGTGCATCATGAATGTGTTGTGAAAATATGTCACGCCAGCCCATCATAAAATTTAGTGGGTCATGAAAAAAAAAAAAAGCTTATCAAATCACTCCCAGCCACTGCATCATGCATATGCACAATTTATGCAGAAAGAAAATGGAAAGCTTTTAAGAGCTTTGGTGTTAGCAGTGATACAGTGTTATGCAGAAAGAGGAATATAACCGACATAACTCATCGCTGAGTTTTGTGCGTATATACGAGAGTGATTTACAGATTTATCCATTCCCGTTTATTCATTATCCATTGATGCCTCTTCTCACTTTTCCTCCATTAAATGACAGGAGGTTCACTTGTCTGGCTCGATCCTTCTTTACAGGCAACTGCAGTGTGATTCACTGCTATTCAGTGGTTCATGTGATCTACAGAAATAGATCCTCTAAACATTTAAAGGTTACTCCTGGCAAATTTGTGTTCATCATTTTTACAACTGAAGTACATTTCTCACTGCAACTACATAAAATAAAAACTGTACAAAAAGCCTGCAAAGAAGTTATGTCTTTGAAAATGACATTTACTAATCTACTTGTTCAATAATATTTATTGTCACTTTCTTACATTTAGAGGTCAGAGACAGTATATCACACAGTAGTTTACTCCAATAAATATGTGTTCCAGGTCTCCCTTACTTAAGAAGCTGCAAGCCTTAAAGAATGTTTTCTTTATCTTGGGACTTTTAGTGTCCCAAGGGCTAAATATTGTTTTAGGGGATTTTTCATGCTCCCAAGAATAAAATTCCTAGGAACGCTTGGATATTTTTAGCATGAAACTGGTCAGATTTAAAGGTATTTAATTTCAGCACAAATTATTTATGGTCATAAACTTAAGTCTATATCACATTCATTATTTGCCTTCTAAATCAGTGCTGATTGAACCCTGCTTGATTTTTCCTCTTTTTCTCTCTCTTCTTCATCTGCATTTTTTTTCCTTTTTATGAGGCTTAAAACTGGAAACAGGCACTTGAAGGCTTGTGCTGTGTGTATTTTAGCATAAAGCTGTAAGAATCTGACGCCATAGTTAAGCTTAGCTGAGCCTTTGACACTTTTGACACTCAAGGAGAATCATTTTAACTAAGCAGCTGATAAATATAAATTTGATAAATACTCTGTGGATTTTACCATACAAACATATGTATACATATATACCATGTATTCATGTGTGTTGCCAGGAGTTTCATGCATGTTGTGTGTGTTCTAGAAATATGATATGACTTATTTTGTTACAGTAGTTGTATTTGTGTATATACAACATGGTTTGTCACGATGCATGACAGATTATAAACTCATTTACTATTTATGTATTTCAGTCAGATGGCTGGCAGCAAGACACCACAATGTAAGAGGATATAGACATTAATCACCAGTAGAAACTCATCCAGTTCCACTGATGTTATTTTCAACTTGCTTCCACTTTGATTCCAACCTTTCATATAGTGACACATTATTTGCCTGCAATATCTGAGTAAGCACTTCCTAGTATTAATCTGCAACAATCCGTGGCACAGATCATATTTATATGAGGGGAAGGGAGGGGCTTTGTTCGAGGAAACTGATGACACACGCAGTCTATGAACATTGCTATGAGGCTTGATTTAGAAATTACATTTCAGCGTCTGTGGGGATTTGGAAAATTGTGAAGGCTTGATGAAATCGACTAATTTTAATCACACAAGAGCTTTTTCAGGCAAAAGGATAAATCACAGGTGCCTGGAAGTGCTAGAAGCTATTTTGGCTTGTGGTTCAGGGACAGTGGACAACAAAGCATAATAGAAATATTTATACTGAGTCTGGAATGTCCGTCAGCATCCAACTTCTCAATTTCTTCACCCAATACACACGTAGAGAAGTTTGATATTTTGTGCATACACATATACACAAAGGGAGTGATTCTATTTTCTCATATGTTTTGGCTTCTGTGCACGCTCTTCCGTTTTGTGTGTGCTGTGTGCGTGATAAATTCTGCGTCCTGTTGTGAGGCTGCCAGGCAGGAACAGTGTGTCGCCACTGGGAAGATACTTAGTTTGAACTAATGACACTAGTGTGAGATGAGCAGCACGTCTTCACTGGCCTGAGAACAACAGGGACCTCTGATTCATCCCTGAACTTAAAATAGCCCACCGGTTCTCTGAACTGTACCTAGGGAACAATAATCATGGATTAATTAATAAGAGTTTTACAGTTAAATCATCTATACTATCTAAATGTAGCAGAGTGGATATCAAACAATTCTAGAGACTATTCAGACCAAGAGATGAAGTAATTATTTCTAATTGTCTTTTTTTGTTTTTGCCAAATGTTCTGAACTTAAAGGTTATTGTGCCTAATAAAGCATCTAGATATCAAATCAATTCTCCCAACTCAGGTTATGTATCTTTAAGCTGTTATTATTGATATTTATATATTAATAATTGATTAAATGACTATGTATAATTAGAAATGGGACACCTGTAATGAAGTTTATTATCGTGTGAATATCTAGTTTCGCTTAAGACACCAAAAGGTTGCTCTATGGAATCTTTTAGTGTCTTTCAGCTTTAGTAAGCAGTTAGTGGAAACCAAAACAGAGCTAAAAGTAAAGTTGAATATTGAACCTACATTTGTCAGATTGCCAGAAACATTATACCAAATAAATGCTAATGTTGCTCCGGATCTGCTTTATGTGTAAATAGGTAACTGTTTGCTAACATGTTCACCATAACAACTTCATAATGTTTTGATGGTAATTGTAACACCAGAAGATGGCTAGTTCATTATCTACATTACTTGCTGATCCCTACATCATTGATGGAGGTGTCTCTGGACCTGAGGGAATGAAATTTAAAGGCACCTGTTTTGCTCCGTTGCCTTGTTCATCTATTGATGGGCAATGCATACTGTGGTGTCAAATTTAAGTTAGAATTTGTAAGGTTCTTGGCAAAGTACATGGTGTCTTACCAGGTGGTTTGCATCCAATGTAGATACCCAACAATATTGATCCACCTTTGCATCATTCCTTGTGATCTTGGGCAGATTTTTATTTCAGAAACACAACAGTTTACATGGTGGTTCTCTTTATGGAGTGCTTTTCATTTTTTGGAAAGCAATAGCTGAGTCCACTTCAGTTTTGGCTCCAAGACAGCTGGTTTCCTTTTAGCGGCTTCACTGTTGCAAAGACTTGAAATATAAAACGCCCTTTCCCTTTTAACTGAGAGCTAAAAAGTTCAATGGATGTTGGCTATAGTACTCACTCACTCACTTACTAAAGTTCGCGAGAAACTCATCTACGTGGATGCACTTCATCTCATAAAGTTTTATTTTTTTTAGTTTTTGCTTTTGAGTCACTGAGGCAGCATTCCTCCATCCACAAGGCTACACATTTCAGTACAAGCAATCAAATACAGTGACAGAGAAAAATGTGTTCTCTGTGAAGGCTAGTCAGTCAGGAATCAGTTGACTGTGCAAAATCATGAGTTAGGAGAGAGAAACAAGTGAAATATGGGAGAAGAGTTGAATATTGGCACGTAAACCAATGAATCATCATCAGTCGTTATTTCAAAATTTGATTCTCTTCCAGTTGTGTTACAGCAGCAGGCAGATGGATGAAAAGTCGAAAATAGAGAAACAAATTGGTGAAAATAGTTTATTGATTGGATGAGCATTTGTTAATAAAGGTTATTTTGTAGCAGCAGCTATAGGACTGTAAATTGGAAAGGTACATCCTGTTGGAAAACAAAAACTGATTGTTTCATTTAACCACTGTCCAATGTCAGTGTTTTTGAAAGAATTAGAAGCTCGATTTAAAAAGAGTTTGAGGATTCATCTCTTCTAAGTTGCTTCATAACAAATGTCTCTGCATGGCATTATGGCCACTGTCACTTTTTTGCATGATCATTGTTCCGTGCCTCTGCGGATAGATGATGTGTTGTGTGAGTAAGAGAAGCCTCTCCTTTGGTCATCTTTAGGGAAAAGCCAAGCATGTGTGTTGTTTTGGCTTTCTATGTTAGTCTCCCTAATTATTATCCCACACATTCTCATCCATCTTGCTCGGTCTGAGACACAGCTGGCTTGCACAGAAATGTTCTTTAGAGCATTCCTTTCCCATGAATCTCTTGCTTCTTGAAAAATGCACTCTCAAAACACATGCACACACACAACCGTGAGCTCCATTATCTAACACAGTGACAATACATTATAGTTAGAAGGCAGAGACGTGCTTCTTATGAAACACAAGCAGCCCTAAAACAGTAACACTCAGAATAAAAACACTGGTATACAAAAATGTGTTAAAAGTTGTACTCATAATGCTCTGACACTTTGTTTAATTTGAAGTATAAAACAAAGTTTATAGTAAATATATTTTTGAATCGATGTGTATTTAAGCAGTTTGTGTTGCTTGCATCATTAAGATATAAATTTAAGAAACAGGAGAAAAGTTTATTTTCTGAATGTCTCCCTGATTCCAATTACATAGTTACCATAATTATTATGCTCCATAACTGTCCATATCAGAGTTAAACCAGAAAAAAGTCAATCAGTCTCGAAAATGTAGCTATTGTTTATGGCACAAAATACAAAATGGCTGTGTTTTTAGATTATATATTTTAACTATAGTCTCTGGTTCTCTGTATTCAGTCTTTTGGAGCTGTGTTTTTCTGCTGCATGAACTCAAGCCCACAAGAGAACCCGGGTCTCCTGTGAGAAGAACCAGACACCTAGCAGTCAGCCAGAGTTGGAGACTTAGTCCAAGATGTACGATTTATCTAGGCTTACAAGGATTTGGACAGGATTCTGCCACAAGCAGCACAAAGGAAAGAAACGGCAGGACTGACAATATGAATGTGAATTGACTGAATTACCTGTGAGTGTGTTCATTTCATGTGACAGGGAGATTGAGAACACAGGTTAACAGCACTGTGCAGTGATGAGAAAGGGGGGCGCTGATGCATACTTAATAGCATGCAGGATTTCTTTTATGGGTTCTAAAAGGGGACCTATCCTCTGTGGCCAGCATGGTGGTGACAGCAGCAGCCAGCACCCTGCCCAATAAAGCTCCACAGAGAAACCCACAGCCACATGTGTCTGTGTGTCTGAGGTCATGCATAGAATACAAACATGGATATGCCATCCGTATATCCAGATAGAATCTATAACATAAAGATTCACTTTCTCGTGTTGTTGCATGAAATGCACACACATAGAGATAGAGATTACAGGCTATGCCTCAAATAATGGCCTTTTCCTGTTTCTGCAAATGGAAAATATTTTCTTAATTGATCTATCTGCTTCTATAAAGAACAAATATGTTGTCAAAGTCCATCCTCGTGCATACATGCACAGAAAAAACCCTTCTCTGTAGCAGATAGCAGTTATAAAAGCTATCAAGCCAAAGCAGTAACCTTTTTTATAACTCAGTCCTTTATTGTCCTATAGCCTGAAGAAGATATCAGAGAGAAAGCATCTGTTGTGTGGTTTTATTTCTTCAATTCTGAAAGTGACAACTTAATTTCAGTGATGAAATTAAGTAGAAACTTTAAGTTTGATTTTTGTCAATATGGTGACAGCATTGTTTCACTATGTATCAAACTAAACCTTATAATTCCTGCTGAAAATACACCAGATATTATGGTCAGATAATAAAATAGAATGTAGGTGAAGGACAACAGATGTAAATGGTCAGTTTAATTTTTAAGATAGAAAACATCCAATTCTAATTTATAGACTGGACTTCATCCTCCCAATTCTGACATCACTAATCTGCAAGAATGTCCCTGGAAGCTTCTGTTTAGCTCGGGTTTCGAAAAGGAAGTTCAGCTCTCCAGGGAGTCGTACGAAGAAGAATGTCTGCTCCAGATATCGACGCCAGAGAGCCAACCATGCAGAATTGTGGGAACGCAGGGAATGTGTCTTTCCTATTTGAGAGGAGCCCTGTTACCATCGCACACACTGTCCAGAGTGGTTCCCCACACTATAACTCTGGTGTCTGGCCAAATCAGGAATGCACAGCAGTGAAGCTGAACCACAGCCAGGGTTATGTGATTTTGCAATGGGGCTGTCATCCCTTAAGATTTTTCATTTCCCTAAGTAAGCTGAAGCTGGGATTCTCCGATTATAAATCTACAGTGTTGTAATATGTCACAGTCAGAGTCAAAGCAATACATCTAAGGATGACAGAGTCTCTATGTGTATGATTATAATCACAGTTTCTCATCCTGGTGCCATTGTCTCTGTCTCTCACATTTGCTTTTATCCTCTGTTTCTCCTCACAATCCTCTGGCCGCTGTGTCCATCTCATTTTTTTTGGGCATCCTGCCAGCAGCTGGCATGGTAACAGGTGTCATATATAGATGTTATGTAGCTGCCATCCACTCTAGAGTTACATGACCTCATCTATAAATACACGATAGTGACATGATTTACAGGCCTGCTTCCTTAGCCCAGTCAGTCCAATTAGATAAGGCAAAGTACAGTAGAGATAGAGTAAATCACTTTGCCCACTTTGGAGGAAGCAAAACCATCTGTTATGGTGGACAGAGCCGCTTTGATACTAATAGAGACACTTTGTCTTGTCACTGACCACCGCCACCGTGTGTGAAAGGGAGGAGGGGAGTGTGTTAAAGCCTTAACAAGAAGTCCTCCTTATTGTGCGTTTGTGTACAAGCATGTATACGTTTTGTCTGACTTGTTTTTTGCATGCTGCCTGCTGCTGCACGGGCAGATGAGAGTCAGGATCTTTTTGTGTTCTACATCAGAAAGCCTGCAGTGCCCAGTGGGAGGTCACACTGTGGTGGGCAAGATAAAACACTTCAGGGTGGAAATCTCGTCGTTTCTCTCAAACAGGTCTCTGGATGGCATTATCTACTATCACATTCAATACCACTGACACTGCAGCAAACATATAATAGCTTTTTCCCTGTAAAACTCCAATTCATATGTTGTTTTTTTCCCTTTGCCCTTTATGTACTGCAAGTATTTTTTATTCCACTTGTGTACAGAGCTCAGGGAAGCCATTCAATTAGTTATATGGCTATCCAATCAGACTGTCTTTTAATCTAAGTGTGTTTGTGGCAGACTGAGTTAAAACCATGCTGAGATCTGTCAAAATAAACAAGAGAGGAATTTTGGTAAATAGGCAGAAGTTAAATTTGAGAAACTTTGAATCACAGTTGCTTTATACCATAGCCTCCCTCTTTTTTCTCATAAATCATGAGTCATTATGATACATTCTGTTGCATTAAGATGCACTTAAGCAGAGGACAGCACCTCAAGTTAAATGTTGACATACACCATGATGTGTTTGTAAGCATATGTGAGCATGAGTGTGTTTACCCTCCTGCTGGTAGCACCAGTCTCATATACTCACAGAGTTCACTGCCTCTGAACCGTCTCACCCCACAAGAAATCAACTGTGTTGCTTATAACCTTATCACACCCTGGCAGAACCAACCCCCATTTCTGTAGTCCGTGAGCTCAGATGAACTTCTCTTAGGATTTTACTAGAAGCTGACAAGTGGAAAGTGGAAAGTGGAAAGTGGAAAGTGGAAAGCGTCAATCACACTGGATTATTGTTCCTGTTACGTGGTTGAAGGTTTAAAAAAAGATGATGTGCACAGCATGAGCATCAGGCTCCAAAGAGAGAGTAGATTAATTTGTAGAACTTCAATTATTAAAGATCCGATATCATTTCCAGCTAGGCTGCTATTTGCTGTTGTAGCTGAAGCTGCTCTGTTACAGTATTTCTCCTCCGTTTCTTTAGGCAACTGTCCCAGTAAACCACTTTAAATTTAAACTGAGAGAGAGATAGCACTAAGTCTTAGAGACAGGACTCCTGCTGTCACAGTTATTTAGCTTTTAAAAAAAGGCAGAATTAAGAAGTGGAGGACAAGAAGATGAAGGTCAGGGTTAAGGGAGAAATGAGAGAAGGGTAAAAACTGACATTGTGGAAGAGCGAGGATGAGAGATCAGAAGTGGCACGCAAGAAAAAGCAAATAGTGGGAGAGGTAAAGAGAAAGAGGTTACAGTATAGGGACTCCATGATGTTGACATTCAAGGTGATTCACTCACCATTGCTTGAGATGTAAAGGACAACCACCCACTTAACTAGCCTCCAGCAAGCCCCCAGGTGAGGCTTCAGCTGTCAACACAGTCCATTTAACAGGAAATAGTAAATATATGTCTTAATATAAAAAATGTTTCCCTATTGACATTTAGTCTTTCTTTTGCAGAGGTATTTACTTGACAGTTGACTGATGGTTGAGGCAATCAATAGTGAGATTGTCAAGGGACAGAGAAAGAGAGGTGATATAATTAAGTTAATTATCAGTGTCAAATGTTTTGAAAGATTAAAGGATATCACCACTATGAAATGAGTCTCAAAAGACCAACAGCAAGTAAAGTTCACTCTAATTAAATTGCGATATGGGGGATGGGAGGGGTAAACCTGAAACAGAGAGAGGAGTTGACAGTCCCATTGTACATGTTGATGCATGCATCCAGATGCACAGAAATATAGATTATGATGATAAGAGGGGGGAAAAGAAGATGATGATAATGATAGTTTCCTAGAAAATCACTTCTGCCTCCAGCTTGAATCAGCTGCCTCTTCCAAGCAGCCTTGTCTCAGAAGGGGAGGAAATGGGTTTGAGGTGTATATACCAGCTCATCCAGGGAGCATGTCCAGTGTTTCTGTAGTGCACCTCAATTTTCCACAAACGCAAATGTGCTGCAGTCTATGTGTCAGAAGTGAGACTATCCAGTGTGTCACTTTGCTGTGAGTGATATGTTAAAACACTGTCAAGGACTCTCAAAGCTGTGGGGCTACAATGAAAACTTCACAACTGTCATGTCAGTTATTCATGTCAGAAATTGCATTTTCACAGGCAAAGTGTACACAGCTCTGAATCATCTCTGTATCCCAAAGGGAATAAAAAGCTAATTGTTCCCAGTCGTTCTTTCCCATTGGCTTGATGCTTTCCTTAAAGATGAAATCTAATGAGAGCCAGGAAGCATAATGCAAAAGTGAACAGCTAGATGTTCATCAAAGGTGACACAAAATATTAAAGCAGCCTTGGAGACTACTTAAAACTTAACATATGCATATTGTTTTGGTATCATACCAACATTTGTCAAAGGTCAAACTGTCTGTTGCAAGAGGATGACAGTGAACTTCCACTTCGTAGTAAAAACCATTAGTATTTATTGTACCCTGAAAGCATAAAAATCAACACTCTACCTCTATCAGGTCACAACTTTTAATTTAACGTATCCAAATAAATGCGACTTTTCTCCTCAGTTTTATCTTTCTTCCTTTGGCGCTTAAAGGCTTTAAGGGGAGGTTTAGTGAGAACAAAAACCTGGGTTTCAGTGCAGCTTTCTTTTTGGATCAGCTAACCAGGCACCACTGACGGCTCTACTTATCTCACTTCTGTGGCGATGTCTCACGCAACACTGGGTATGGTTCACAAATTAAAGAGGATTATGTAACTTAATCAGGTACACATCCTGATTGTAAAGTAAAATACACTGGTATGAGACTCATGAAGCCAATATAGAATTGCAAAGTTGATATGAAATCACCTTTGAAATATCTGGCTCCAGTAAGTGAAAACTAATATTAGGTCGTTTTATGCTTATGCACACATTTATCTTGGGATTTTCTGCTTTCTCTGCACCCAGCAAATCTTGATCTTGTTGTCTATTTTTTCTTTGCAAACATCCTCTGCAGCAGCCACTTGTTTCTGTGTGTCAGCTGTGGTTCTCATTATGCTGTTATATTTATGAGGATATACATGACACATCTCTAAGACCCCCTGTGGGTGCTGCCGACCATGCATTTCCACTGAAATAGAAACTGTTTTCACTTTCTGGACTAATCATACATCTAGATTTACTGTATGTCAGGAATGTCACATTAAACAGGTTTATCTACTCCAGGAGCAGTTCCACACATTTTACTTGTTGCTAATATTCATATTACATATTTACTAATGAGCATGCTCTGTTTTGTCCATCACACATCTCATTTCATTTCAATGAGTTCTGTGTTTTCACAGCTTAACATGTGTCAAAGTAAAACTTTATAGGTTTTAAATGAAAGTATAAAAGTCCAAGAAAGAATTCATTGTTAAGGGGACAAAATTGGTAGATTTTGTAGCCATGGTTTGTTGAAAATATGTTGATATTTTATTGAACATTTTTCATTGTAGCAATGAGTCAGAGGATTTTGGATACACAGAGCCAAGCAACAGCCTCTGGGTTCCCATCAGTCAGAATGACTCAGACCCAACACACTGCTCTCTCTATTATTGCATTTTTGAAAATAAGACTAAATGAATAACCGTGTCATATGAATATACCATTGAGCCGGCAGCTAGATAATTGTATTACAGCCAATGAAATGTGGCTGCGTGCTGACTGTCTGTCTGTATGGCTCTCTCTTGCTGTTAGGCACTCTTTCCTTCTCTGTCGCTTTCTGTACCTTGTCTGGTTTTTCGTGCAGAAGCTAAGCAGGCGTTTTGGCCAAATTAATGTGCAAATTTAACATCCATTTGCAATGGAAACCAATCTTGAGGAGAAGGGGACCGTGAAGCTCATCATGCTGCAGGCTGCCACTCGGAGCTGGTGCCGTGGGAGGTGAACGCAGAGGAAAGGAGGCTAGTAACAAGCCATGAAAATTCTGCCTAACAAGCTGGGCCATGTCTTTACTGTCATGTATGGTGACTATTACAAGTCTAAATGTTGTATTTCCAAAACAATTACAATAGATGGCTTATGTATTCATTGCTCATTAAGAAAATGTATGAAAAACATTGCAAAAATGTATGTCAAGTTTGCTAAAAGACTTGGTTACAGGTTGTCCCTGACCAGATGTTACATACAGTATGCACCCTTAGAAAGTGAAGATGGGGTTATACAGTATGCAATTGTTCTGTTGTGTACTGTGGAATCAATTTGCCAGATATTGCAAAAATATCCAGACAGATTTTTGTAGATAATGCTGTGCGGTTTCCAGTGAGCAAATGGTGAACACTAAAGATTTTTTTGTTGTATAAATAAGAAAAATGTTCTCTTAGATTCAAAGAGGTCAGAGGTGACGGTTAGAATATGCTTCAGGGGTTCACTATGTTGCTGAAAGATAGGATGCTAATTGACTCGAGAACCTGGCCACTCTCCTGCCAATCAGAGCCTACATCTTAGGATGTGAAACATACTCTAATGTGTTTCCCTTTTAATGAATTCTCAAACATTTTTAGAAAGTAATTTATTTACTGTCTTAACAAGGGTTAGAAGAGGAGATCAATATTAATTCCATATCTGTGCACTCAATACAGAGAATGCTCTGTGACTTGTTAAGCCTAGCTTAGCTCTGTCACATTGTGTTGCCACTTTGTGTTTTGAGTCCAGATATCATTGTGACTACTGAGGTGTGGACTCTGGATATGGACACAGATATGAGTATTATCTGCTCAGCTCAGGCTTGCTGAATTGTACCTGTGCTGCAAATACCTGGATTTGATTCATTGTTGTCATTGTTCGGACAGTTATCTGTTGGTGGGAACAAATAAGACTCAGAGATGCAGGGTGCATTCTGAGCAGTATTGTTTGTGCCAGTGTTCATTTTCCTTCTATCTTGCAATCTAAGACAGCATACCTGAGATTACAGTCACAGATTAGCAGAAACACATTTATGGAGCTGAACTTTCTGTTTCTCCAGACTTTATGACAATTTTGCTAATTATCTATAAATCACCTTAAATATTGATGTTTTATTACTGAACCATGTTGCTGCTCTACAGTCTATCTCCACAAAGCAGCCTAGTAGAACCACAATGATGATAATGTATTTAGTCAAGAGTCACAGTGGTTGGCTACAGCTCGAATCTTGAGGACAAGACTATTTCATATCTAGCCCACAGCTTCTAGCTCCAACCTAATGATATCATCTACTGTGGATAAGGCTGGATGTAGATAACAAGGATTTGTTATGAGCTGCACAGCATACTGTACAACTCAGATGATGAAACTATTTTAAAGACACACACATAGCTGCTGGTTTATAATATGATGCGCAATTTGATGTCTGTGGGATGGGAGTAGTTCGCTAATCAATGAAGGGTTGAGAAGTGCACACAGACACTGTTCTCTGAAATAGGTTCAGACAGATAAGAAGTGCAGAAAAAGTATGACAATGTCTATTATATCAGTCAGATTTTAATTTAGACTTTGACATCGTCTCTGTAAATTCCTTACAGTATTTATCAGACATAGAGGCCAAGTCGTCCATGTCTGACAAGCAGATCATATATTCTATAAACTCAATTTTCAATCACAATTCTAACTTTTGGCAATAAGACGCAGGTGTAATCTATTTAGATGTTTCTCAATTCTTTAATTATCATTAGTTCTACTATGAAATCATTTAATTACAGTAAAGAAATTAGATCATGACTACATATAAATATTTTTCAGAAGTCTTCAGAATTTGTGAGAGGTTATCATTTAAAATTAATTCTACTTGTTTGGCAAGTATGTCATTTTAGTTATGAATGAATAGAATTCAATTAATCATTCAGTATTGATTAAATTATTATTTCATAAGAAGATGGCCATCATGGTCTTCATCTCCTAAATATTTTAGAAATGTTTTATACTTTTTATTTGACTGGCTATCCATGTGTAGTAAACTATTGATTACAATGTTCCTGAAAATTTAAAGGTAGTGTTAAACCACAGTAAGGAGACAGTCACAGTCATGCATTTTTAGGAGTAGAATGTACCTTTCTCTAATTTGCAGGCTCAAATATACTCTGGGGGTCTTGCACTTTACCCATTTAGTGTCAGACAGAAATGACATTGAGCTTGGTGGAACTTTAAATGAGCACTAGGAGTTTTGGGGTAAGTTTTTCTTCAGTTGCCACTGTGCTGTTGGTCTCATTATCAAGTGATTTACAGCTAATTATGTGATATCACAGGAGCAGAACAGAACTGAGCACAACACCTATGGCATCCAGTGTGACTGCCTTATCAATGTGTCCATAGGAAACACAAAGAAAGGTGTCTCATTTGTCAGATGCTCATGATTAACACCAAAAACCAAACTAGTGATTTTGGTGCTGTATATTAAAAGTTAACAGAAGTGACATTTGCAGCACTGAGTCATATAAATGAATTAATTTATTTCAAGGAATCTTTCTCCTCATTTTTAAGTCTTAATTTTGTTCCTTGATCTTCTGTTTCCACATGCGCATTTGTTATATTCCGTTGGCATACAACACGTGTTATTGTACGATAGTTACCTCAAAACACAGGTGCAGAGATATTGATCATATTGAACACCAGCCAAGTAACTCCTATATGTGGTATTTTCCTTTCTCAGTATTAATCCATGAAACTGAATTGCACTGTTCCATCAAGACCTCAGAGTAGGCAGATTGAAATGAAACCGAAAGATCCTTTAAGCCCATTCAAACATATCACTATTTTTCTACTAACCCCACTTCATCTCAGTCCCGGATCCCTTAATCCATGGCATTAAATTCCCATCTCTTTACATTCAAATATCACAGTATCCTCCGCCTGTAATCTGATATGAAATTGTCTAATAAAGTCCTCTAGGAGTATGGGAAATGGTCAGGGATATGGCTTTGATTTATGCAGCATCTATTTATGTGTTTGCTTGTATTTGAGGGGTTTTTTTCTTTTTCATTCTTATTCACTCTGTTTTTTCTTGTTTTTTAGTAGCCCTGGGTTACTCTGTCTCTGACCCAAACAGATAATTGGGAAGCTAAAAGCACAGACAAGCCCATGGGATATCCAAGAGTCTTATAAACAAAATCAACCGCCAGCTTGTGACTGGGCTCCCTCGCTGCTGTTCAGTAGTCATGACGATTCATTATTCCCTTTCAAACCTACAGAGAAATGTCTTGATCGTAATCCTCTCATGTGGCTAAAAACTTGAATTACTATTGGATGCGTGTACATTTAAGATAACTTTTTTCTCATAATAAGCCTTGAGGGACATCAAGTCACAAAAGTCACAAGAGAGCTTGACTTTGGCTGTGGACTTGCCCTTTCATACCCCTCCATGTTTTCCTTCTCCTGCATTTTTCTGAGCAACTTTATTTCAATTCCCCCGCAAGACTGAAAAATGAAAGTAAGCATCTTCTAGCTTTTTGCCTCCACTGATCATTGCTCCCTCACTGTTTCAAGATCCCTTGAATGTTCATGCAGTTGCTTATTGCTTGAAGGTCATAGAAGTTCATTCAGTGTTTTCAAAACTACAGAGCAAGACTATGAAAGTAAATGTCTTACATTCACTGTTACATGTCATTTTTTTTCTTTTCTTTATGTATTTATTTTCATGTTTCCTTGAATGACCTCAATGCACAAATCCAAAATAAGGTTGGATAGTTTTTGTTAGTGACATACAAACAAAAACTGCTAACATTTTAGCTAGCTTTAAGCATCCCTATTGGTCTCATTAATTGGGACCCAGCCAGCGGGTTATGAGACAAGCATGACTCCCCGTTTGTTATACCCGACTACAATTCGCTGGTCTCAAGAGTTCTGCCCTATGGAATATTATCCTCAGACAAAAACCCTGTTTCCCAGAAGGCTTGTGTTACTGACACGTCCAAACTCTGAAAAGCCTCTTGTTAACAACAGCTGTAAAGTGAGCTCGTTCTATTCTACTGCTCTTTCTCAAGTTTAATCTCTCTCTCTCTCGCTTTCATTTCTGTCTCTCTTTCTGTCCCATTGTTTCTCTCGTGCAAGGGGGAGGATCCTGAATTAATTAAGAGTAAAGGACTTTGAAGTTGGACACTTAGCCTCAGGGCGTTCTATTGCATTTTTTGTTGTTAAGTTGTCATTGCGACTCAGAGATTCTGCTACTGGACAGTGTTATCTTATTAGGCAGCATAAAACCCTTTGTTTTCCTCAAAAGTCAAGCACTTCTTAATACTTATTGGACCATCTTCTCCTTCTTATGTCTTCTTTAACTGTCTCTTGCTTTTCTGATTACATTCTTGAACTTGAATTTGACCTTTGATGAAATTCCTTTTAATGTTCCCCTATTGCAATGTAACAATGTGTTGAGTCAATGCCTCAGGTTGGTGAGTAACACATTACACTGTAATTGGATTACCATTATATGATTTCAGAAAGAGCCAACTACTAATTTGTCACAGTTACTACAGAAGCACAATAGTCATTGTGCAGGAACTTTGAAGAAATAAGTTGATAGCTTCTTGGATTGCTCAAATTATTTTATTTCTGCATTTGGAGCTCCGTGATGTAATTCTGTGTAATTTTGTGTGTGTTATTTAAAAAGTGGTTTAACAGTGATGTAAATGGAGTTGCAGTTGCAGATTTATACTGTGACAACAGTCTAAAATGTGGGAGCTTAGTAGACCTACATCATATGTGAGTCTCCTGTATGAAAAGTAATAGGTGAAAGATATTTTTTTCTCCCACAATCCCTCCCTCCAGTCTCAATATCTACTATAATATAAAAAGGGATCTGTCCTTTTTTGTTTCAAAGAGAAATGTGATCATCTGTAAAAGCATGAGACCCAGGAGCCCTTCAACACAATGAAGTCATATAAGGGGGTGGTGATCTAAACCGAGATGATGGGCTGTCAGCAGCTGCAGTTGTAACTGCGCAGAGACGGACAGAATAAGGACTGAAGTAGCGAGACACAGAGCGAAGGAGGAGACAGAAAGTCAGGTTAGAGGAAGAGGAGACGTACTGCAGAAAAGAGAGGGAGGTAGAGGGTGACAGAAAGATAGATAACAAGGGGAAACAGAGCCACAGAAGAGACAGAAGACTGAATTAGAGGGCAGGCGAGACTGGAGCTACTCTGCCAAGCTGCCCCTCTCAGCACGGGACTTGTGCCTATTTCCATCCCATCAACCCCCTCCATCTCTGTCACACTCTTTCTGCTCACTTTCATGACATGCCACATCTAATGCTGAATCAGTGAATGAATGATATTACCTCATGCTAATACCCCTGCCTACCCGAGCAAGCACCATCATGTGCCTCAAGCAACTGAAATACTGTTTGGCTTTTATTTTTTCCTCTCCATTCAAACATGTCTCCCGTTGCTCTCCCATCTTTTATTCAGCCCTTCCCTTTACTGAGTCTCCCGCCATCTGTTTTCTCTCTCTCTCTCTCTCTCTCTCTCTCTCTCTCTCTCTCTCTCTCTCTCTCTCTCTCTCTCTCTCTGCAATTGTGTTTATTGTATTTATCTCCATCCATTTATCTGCCAATAAATATACAGGTTGAAGAGTTCATAGATCCAAGCCTGCAGCAACAATGAAAAGCTATTAAAATATAGTTGTAAAATTGCCCATAGAAATCAAGTAAATATCACTCAGGAACTGGTTACACCAGCTCTTTGTAAGTTTATGCTAGCTTGGCTAAGTGTTAACTAAGTTTCATGCATCTCTAAATTAAAACAGATTGCATTGCACAAATTACTTCTTGTGCAGAGAAGAATTAGTTGTTAAATAATTACACACAGTAACTGCCTGGTGTAACTTTTGTAGGGCTGCAACTAACAACTATTTTCATTGTTGATTAATCTGTCAGGTTTTTTTTCCAATTATTCGAATAGTTGTTTGCCATAAAATAGTAATATATATATATATTTATTTTTCTTTCTTTCTTTTTGTTTTCTTTTGTCCCAACCAACAATGCACAACACAAAGATATTCAATTTACTGTCATAGAAGACTAAAGAAACCAGAAAATATTCAAATTTGAAAAGCTCTAAACTATTGCCTATTGGACTGAACTAATTCAATAAGCTACGCTTCTTTGCTAATACATTATTCATTTGGATTGAAGAGTTATTATGGAATATTGAAGACCTATCTGACCTGACAATCACTGTTTAACCATAATGTAAACTAGAAAGATTTTACAGTACATTTCACAAAAATAACTCAACATACCAACCAATTACAAAACATTGGTTAGATTTGTCTCTGTATGAATGGACATTTATATAAAACAACCATTAACAAGGATTTTCCAACAAGTCCTCCAAATTAAACAACCACATAGGTTGTTTGCATATACTCTAGAACGACCCATAGGAGCATTTTCTAATCTGGAAGTAATTGGCAGAACAACATAATTTGTCTGTGCTTTCCAAAAACTGTCACAAATCATGTAAAGAAAGTAATGATGTTTTATGATCACTTAAATGTAACTATAGGTCATTTTTGACAACTGAATTTATCACCTACAGTGTTGTTTTTCTTGGGAGGACAGGTTTGGATTGGCAGTTAAGTTTAATCACTTAGCCCCGTAAAATGGTGTTATTGTAACATTTTGTTATGTTACAGTGATGCAGCAGAGACTTCCTGCAGTCATTTATACAGTAAATTGCTTTTGACTGGATGCACTACAAATGTCTCCAAGCAACCAAATAACACATTGTTATAAGTTTTACTGGTACATCCTGATTTAGTAATCAGTTTGACACTAACAAGTAGTTACTCAGTACTCAGAAAGGAATTAGCTGATGATGAATAGCTGGTACAACCCAATTTTGATGTCTTTTCAGTTTCCAAACAGTTGCAATAGCTGTTTTAATATGGATTTTGACTGAATAAGCCATCATGTCATATTATAAAAATGTTATCCCGGTGTAATTTGTAATTTTGCCACTTGCTCTGTCTCAATCTATCCAACACTGCTGGCAACTTCTCCCACCCATTGCACCCCTATCTGCCTCCATTCCTCCCTCTCTCAATCTCTTTCTGTCTCTTAGTGGTTCTCACCGTCTTTGATGTCCATTGAGTGTTTTAATGAGTTTGTTGTTGACGGTTGCTCTGTTTCCCCTTCTCTCTCTGCCATTCGTCCTGCCTGCTGGGTTTAAGCCACAGGAGTGCCAACACAAGTCAGGCAAAGCCCTATCTACACACACACACACACACACACTCACACAGTATATGCAAAGACTTTGTGTGGTCACTCATACGGGTGATACACACTTCCACACGCACAAAGGTTTAGTGCCTTTATTGGCAAATGTCATCTACACAGAAACACAGACACGTCTCTGAAAACACACATACTCAAATGTGTAGGAAATGTATATATCCAGATACACCTACTGAGTCACACACACATACAGACACATACAGAAACACACACACATGCATGTATGTAGAGGACAGAGGAATTTGTTTCACTGCAGTCTCATGGGAGGCAGCTGTGTTCTGATGTATTAATCATCTTCGTCTCCAGCTTGCTAATTAATGACCCATCTGTCCCCTCTCACTGATGTTCCACTTCAAACTCCCTCATACACAAACATACACACACACACAAGGGTGCGACACAACAACCAAATGCTCGTTCCACTGATGTAACTCCAGCACTAGTTTCAGGGAAACAAATATTAACAGACACTGCGAGCCGCACGGTCTCATCCACATTCTAGATCATTCATAAGACCATAAGAAAAGTATTTGTGTGGCAACTTTGTCAGGGAGGAGCTCTTATGTTTAGGTGGCAGACGCTGTGTGATCAGATCAGTATGGCTTGTCTGTGTGTGTGTGTTTATGTGTGCACTTATGTGAGTGTATGTGTGTGTGTTCATAGGCTTATCAGGTGAGCCCGGGCAGAGTGTCAGATGCGGTAATGGAGGCTTCAAAGACAAGCGCTGCGGTGAGTTCCCTGGCTGCCTTTTACCAACCCCCACACCCTCCTTCCCTTCCCCCCTCCTCCTGCTGTTGGGACCTAGAGAGGCAAACAGAGTCAAACAGACAACAGACAGACAGAATAAATCAGGTTGAGCGACAGGCAGAAGAGATCTTGGAAAGCAGGGAGGCTATCTGACAGACAGACAGACAACAGACAGACAGAGGTGCAGTCAGACAGTCAGAGTTGTGGCCAGGTGCTTGTCCAGCCCACCTCCCTTTCACTTGCATGAGTAGAGAGCTACTTCAAACAGCCGCCGCTTGTCTGCTGCTTTGTTCTGCTGTTCTCTTTGCAGCTGTGGTTGGTGTTCTTGTTGTTGTTTTGATGCCCATCGTCGCCGCCGCCATCGTCGATTTGCTTTCTGTGAATGGCAGTTCTATTTCTGGCTCACAACTTGCTTGATTCCATTTTCATCTTTTGTATATGTGTTTGAGTGAGTTTATTTATGTGTGTGTGTGTCTTTTGTTTTGCATTTGGCAGAGAGTCACAGTTATGGGATTGAGTGTTTGATTACTAAAATCATCAGTGTAGGTAGATGGTTTCATTTTACATATGGTTGTTTTCATGGCTTTAAAGTTAAGTATGAGTAGGACAGGTAATTAAATAACAGCCTTGCACACAATACAATATGTAAGCATTACAAAGTATATTTTGTTTCAAATGCTGATTCGATGTATTGAAGTGTCACTCTCTTATATTTACCATAAAGTTTTGCCTTAATTTCAGCTATAAAGTTAAAAGAATAAAGAGCCTTGAACACTTTAGAACAAAGTATCATGCAAATACTCAATAAGACTTTTTCTTCACTTTTTTAAGACTTCATACAGTATGTGTCAGTGTACAAAAAGTTTCTCAACCTGTTTTCATTATGTATGGGCCAATATTAAGCTCATTGTGCCATTACCGGTGTGGTTCAGTGAAAACCTTCCATCCTTCAACCATCCTACATTGTTTTTACCAGGACCACTGCAACATTTTCTGATTCATAAGCTTTCATAGCATTTGGACACATTTACTGAACTCTGATCTGAAATGATCAGTTGCCAAAACAACAGCAGACCAACAACAGCAGTCATGGTTGAATACTTTTAACAACAATAATTCTATAATGGCAAATTTGTAAAGACTAAAGTCGGATTACCAAAGTGATAGATATGAAGTATTATGTGTATATTTTCTGTAGTTTATCCCATGTTTATATTCACCATTCGTATAGTATCACACATATAGTTTATCATTTCTGTGTTTTGTGTTATTTGATTATCTGTGCAGTACTATTGTAACTCTGTTGCAGGTTCCTCACACTTAACCTCTTTTTATTTTTCAGTCTAACTGCAAATGATATACGTTAACCAGTATGTATTGGGTATTGTGTTGATGACAGAGTATAGTCTTCACCAAAAATCTCCCGCATTTTGTAACTACAAAACACTTTTTTTCAGAATCTGTGCTACATGCTGAGGTTGCCAGATTAATTCAACAACTACAAATGTGTTAAGAAATAAAAAATTACACATCAATCTAATTTTGTCCATCAGTCACAGGTGTGATCTTTATGCATCTGCATCTGGAATCTGACCTGTGCTGTCCATGCAAACTCTGACAGCTACATATGCTAATGTTCAGTCTTGTCCTCTTGTTCCTGGTCTTCCTCTTTTCCCTTTGTCCCTCCTCCTCCTCCTCTCTGTTCCCTCCTCCTCCATCTCAACAGCAAACCCTGGAGAACAATCTGACCAACCTGGTGAAGAGGAACAGTGAACTGGAGAACCAAATGGCCAAGCTCATCCAGATCTGTCAACAGGTTGAGGTACGCAACATGTTTCTCAGTGACAGTAATAAAAAAAAGATTCATTTCAATTGACTCCTAACAGCATGAGACTGGAAACCCGGTTGGTTGGTTGGTTGGTTGGTTGGTTGGTTGAAACATGGTCTCTTGACATAACATTGCTCCCCTGCCACACCACAAAAGCTACCCTGGATTTTAGCTTAAGCCGATTTACTTCCTCATCCAACACAATCAATGCGTCAAGCTTCAAAAACAATCGCGTAAGAAGCATAAGGCTTCGGTTCTTGGTTTCCTGGTCTATGAATAACTCTGCAACACACAAGAAAGACAGTTTGGAGGGTTGAGGGCATAGCTTGCTTTATTCTCTCTCACTCTCTTTCCACCAGAGAAACCATGAACACCCAAGTCTGTCACTGCTATTGATTGTGTACAGCTTACTGCCTCTGCCATTGGCGATCACTCTGATGCCACACTCTTTGTCTCTCACACTGGAACACTTGTGATTGAAGAAGTACAGTGGTAAAAACTAAGCCACCATCTCTTTCTTTTTTCTTAACCTCCCTACTCCTATAGTACATTGTGGTTGAGCTTGCAATAGAATCGGCACACCATTCTTTCAGTTCCCTTCACGGGCTACTGATCAAATATTGATTATTCTCAACACACACAGTGAATTTCTATTCCTTGTAGCGGATTCATAAAAGGTCAGCATAGCAATGTTGTTTTTACACATTTTATATTGAAGAATTATTACTTGAAAGCTAAAAAAGGATTAGTTACAATGGTGAAACAGAACAAATACATTAATTATAACTTAAACTTTTTTAATTGGTTCTTGACAAATACTTAAATTTATTTTTGTAGAATAATCTTGTTATCATTGGCTGCTGCAGTGCACTGCATTAAAATTAAAAACACAAGATACTTGTTAGGTTCTTGGTTGACCTTTTGTGTTTTGCCGATGGTAGCACCCCAGACAATCTTACTCAAATCATGACTCAAGAACAAAGGATGAGCTGGAGTAGCTCTCGGCAATCATCTAGCATCAAATTGTTAAAAGGGGCGGTTATGTAATTCAGACAACTTCAAACATTGAAATGACCACTTTACTATGGGCAAATCTACAACCACAAGCTCTTATATTACTTACAGTACTTTTAAGGTGCTAACAGCTTAATATAATGCTTTTACTGTGTCATAAACTCAGATTTAGTGCCACTTCAAGGTCATCTATAACTTGTAATACAGTTACGTTCCACTCTCAACTTGGGTTTCCATGCATTTCACTGGGTTGAATATGATTTTTAGGATGAATTACTGTCGCAACCCTCAACAGTTTAATTCCCACTGACGCCACCCATACAAGAAATTTATGCTCCCAAGTCAAAGCAGATAAGATTATCTGTCAAGTGGCATATATCTTAGAAGTGGAAACTTTATTTGACTTGTCACAAGCCAATAATGTTTCATGGCTCACCCTCTTCAATTTAGCAACAACCTTGGAGGAGTGTTTGAGCTGTCCTGTACAAGCGTGAACCCATACCTGTCTTCAGAAAATTATACCTCAGCCAGTCTTGTCACTGTTGACCTCTTCCATTTGGGCTCATGCTGTGATTTAATGGACTAACTGTGTGAAGCCAGCCAGAGAGTACTAATGCTTAGCCATCAAGTGTTGACTGCGCCGCATCGCTAACATGCGCATACACAAACACACACACACACACACACACACTTTCTGTCTTAACGCACTCACTCTTAATAAACACCATCATTTTCTCTGTGAGATTTGACATTAATGGCCGCACCAGAGGACAAATGCACTTTGGTGCAGCCATCACTCTGTGCGCAATTCATTTCTTATTAGCTAGACCTGACTATTTTCTCAGAGTCACTCTGAGGTCCATGAATAACAACTCGTGCAGCGGCTCACCCAATCAAAATTAAATGATCTCTGTGTGATTCATTAAGTACAGACAAACTGTTTCAGCAACAGCGCATGGAGAAAAGAAAAAAGTATCTTCTTTTGTCTCTACCAATGCCGTACTACTGCCAACAACAACAACACAATCTCATCACTTATTCATCAAGAAGAAATGAAGGATTGCATGGGGGAGAACATGCTCCATTGATTCATAAACAAATTATCAAGAGAAACTATATGTTTTCCCTGTTTGTACCTATTCTGACCTGTTCTCCCATGTGATGTCAATGTCAAAGGGCTAGTTTAATTATTAATGGGTGGGATGAGGGAGGGTAATGTTTTCAGGTGAGTTCACATTAATGCACAGTGGTTCTGGGAGAGGAGAGGAGGACAAATGAGGAGAATAAGACGAGAAAACATGGAAATGTTTGGAAAATAGAGAGGCAAGCATAGGAGAGAGGCAAGCATCAAAGAAAAAAGAAAGGAAGTGATAAAAGGCAGGGTTGAGAGAGCAAGCAGAGGAAAAAGAAAAAAGGATGTGCGTGTTAGCACGACTACGAATGATCTTTTTTGACCCAAACAGATACAGGCACTCTGCGGAAGAAAACGCTCAGCAATAATGCAATACAACATATACAGGGTTTTTTTTTTCTAAAAGATTTGATGAAGTGAGAGACATGCGTGCAAAGTAAGAAATCTCTGAAGGGCTTTGAATGTGACCTGGATTCCTCTCTTCCTTGTTTGCATCATACTCTATTGGTGCTGTAGATATGATCAAACACAGTGTGAATCAGATTCCAGTGTGTCAGCTCACAGAGCAGCAATGTAGCCCAGTTCTTCCGAGGTTCTCTTCAGGGAGTTATCTCTTCTCCAGTCTTAGAAAAGATACATTGACTTGATGTTGTGTTGGATGTTTCTTTCTTGGGAGGCCTCTTTCCTTATCACAATATTTGGTGTTGGATTTTTAAATCTGTTGTGCATAATGACTGTCAGAATAAGAATGGATGACATGATTTGTGAGAATTTGCAATAATTGTTGTAGAGCTAACATCTACTCAATGCCAGGAACTGGCTGGATGTTAAAAGGCAGCAGAAAAAATACACTAAGTGAGGCGATTTAGTGAAGAGCATTTCCCAAAAACTACTTTGTTATTGACAAGGCAGCTGTAGCTCAGGAGGTAGAGCGGGTCGTCCACTAATCGGAAGATCAGTGGTTCAATCCCTGACTCCTCCAGGCTGCATGTCGAAGTGTCCTTGGGCAAGATATTGAACTCCAAATTGCTTCCGATGGCTGCGCCAGCGGTGTGGGAGTGAGTGTGTGAATGTGCATTAGATTAGATCCTGATGTGCAGGTTGGCACCTTGCATGGCAGCCTCTAGCTCAGCATATGAATGTGTGTGTAAATGTTGAGATGTGTTGTAAAGCACTTTGACATTGATGCAATAGAAACTGAAATGCTTAAGCCACAGTGAAAGCTGAGACGATACTCATGCAAAAATGTTACCTCTTACCTCCAAATTGTTTATCTGAATCATAAAATATATTTGAATATGCCAAAATATTATATTAAACTCATTTGTGCTAATATGATGTAACTTTATCACCTCTTGATTATCACCCTCGCAAACACTTTCCTTTGTTTTCTTTCTTTCCTCTCCAACAACAGTCAGCCAGCTCTAAATGATGTGTTCCCACTTTGAAAGCAAAAACCCTACCATGTTTAAAGTTTCAAAGTGAGTCCCAATTTAATTTCAGCCACCATTCTGTAGCAGCATTAGCTTTTCTCCTATTCTTCAAATGGACATCTCAAAGGATAGACAGTGTTTTTTAATTTCCATTGTAAGACTGAGTAGATTTCCACTTAATTCCCAGGAAGCCTCTTATTTCAGAATTACATAATATCTCCTTCAAGGCTTGTACACTTGAGGCATTGAACTTGTAACTTTGTCAGTGTGGTGAAGTTCTTGATTTAGCTTTAATATCCCTCAGCAGCTCAACAGTTGATCAGATTTTCTTTCTCTTCGTGTGACCCTGTCTCACCTCATTCTTACTCTTTATGTTCAGCTAACCCTGCTGAAACAGAGATTGTGTTGTGATGAGGCGCACTTGCTGGCGGCTTTTTAATGTGGGCGCTCCCTAATAAGGCGTAGGCTGCCTCGCAAAGATACTGTATTTCACGGTAGGGAACACATCATCCAGACAACACTAATGTGGAGAAAGCATTGTTTGAGGAAGCAGTCAACACAACAGCCAGTGTTTCCAACCCCTGGATATGTGTTGCCAGCTGGGAGGAAACTAAATTAATCCACTGTTAAGGTTATGAGCCTATGTGTATTAGGAATGATGGAAAAAGAGAGACTCACGTCAGACAGAAGCCTATTGGGTTTTAGTGCTCAGACATGTATGTCTGCTGATTTAACAATGAGCTGTAAGTAATAGCCAAGACCTGTCTAGGTTTATGTACACTCAACCTGATCTCACTGTGTACAGAATATGAATCAGCTGTGCGGAGATGGCTGTAATGCTGCCTAATCCTTTGTCTCATCTTGCCTCTCTTTACCTTTCTACTACCATCAGTGAGATCAAAGATTCCCTGGTGTTGTTTGCTATATTTCTAAAGCCATTTGCAGCATTGCTCATAATGGTGCTCTTTTTATTCTCATATTTCAGCCATAGATAGGGATAATGGAATATAATGAAATTAAATTAATGTCTGTATACAGTCACTACTGCATGTTTTATCGGAGGGACTCAACATGTTTTTAATTGTAAATGTATATATTTCTTAGTTTTTATCCACATGAGCAATGTGGCTCTATTTGGCAATGTTGGTTGGTCAGACCACCACTTTGGTCCAGACTCCAGACTGAAATTTCTCAACAATTATTTGATGGATTGTCATGGCATTTTGTACAGACATTAATGATGCTCAGAGAATCAGTTTTGTCATCCACTGACTTTTCATCTATGACCATCAGACCATTAAAATAAATCATCTACCAAATGGGCTGGCAAAGAAGTTTCTACATTCATCATTCTTATAAGATGTATCCCAATGACTTTAATAATCTCCTGACATTTTTGTCAACCTCAGCACAATAACTTGAGAACTGTTAGATGCTTGCCATGAAATTTAGCTCACACATTTATGTTCCCATCAGGATTAAATGTAATAAATTTGGTGATTTTCTTTTTTTTCTTTTCCATCATCTGCTCAAATCTTTAGTTTATGACCAAATACCTGCAAAACTAATGACATTCTCTTCAACCCAATGTTGCTAACATGATAAACTATGAGGTATGAGATGGCAGCAGCAAAATCTGCCTGAAACAAAGACAGGAGTGTTCAGTCATGGTTAATACAGACTAGCATAATAAAATAAACATGACTAAAATACACAAGTAACACTCCTCCCACTCAGTCCAGTCTTCACCAAACAGGGAAAAAAGTCTGATGGCATCTGGTGGACTGGTGGATAATGGCAACTAAAGAACTATGACAGGATCATGACAGGTTTATGTACACAAGAAGTAAACATAAACTTAAATCTATGATGTTTTATGTTATCATATGATAAACTTGATAATAAATTAGTAATTAATGTTATGCATGGAGTTGGTGTTTGAAGTTCCTCTTTTGAAAAGTAAAAGAAGACAAAAGGTTAAAAGTTTAAGAAAGTACATCTGGTTGGCACATAAAAGCTCAAACAAACGCTTTGTCAGCCCATTTTTAAATTCATAGCCAGTAGAACAGCTCCAATTATCACCTCTTTTTGACATAACATCCATGATATATGTCTAGCAGTTGCATTTTCTTTTACTCTATTGCATCCATAAAGCTATTCTTCCCTGTTTTAGAGCCAGATGCCACTTGGTGTCATAAATCTCTGGGAACTATCCCAGAATCTGTGGACAGCTTCAGAGATAAAGCTGTCAGACTGAATTCTTGCATCTCTTTGAGCAGATCATGTCTGAGTGAAGTAGGCAAAGGTGGGGGGGGGCAGTGAGAAAGAAATTGAAGTGGTCAGTGAGAAGTAGACAGAATGGGGAGCGGTCAAACAAAGGTAGAATAGAAAAAAGATGGAAAAAAGCAAAGTAGAACATGAGACAGGAGATGCTGATGGGAGTGGAATGAGCATAGAATTGATTCAAGATGTGAGGGGTTCAGTGTCAGCAAGAGGTTAACAGCTGTTCTGAACCTGGACCAGTCCTCACTTAGTTTGAATGGGATCCACTTTGGCTTGAATAGGTCATTTTGGGAGCCATACCTTTTCCACTTGTCTGCAGTTGTTGTCTACAGTTGTTACCCCAGATGTCCACATTTTGAAATTGGAATGTGCAACCAAGGGACGGAGGGTTTGGTTGCACTCAGTATTACAGTATTAATCAGGATATTTTTCCAATATATGTACATCACAATGTGTCAAATGTTTACATGATAGTTTATGAAGTAATCAAATGGAACTGCTCATTTGGGACAGTCATTTTTTGTAATAACGATAAAACAATGTGATCATATCACGACAACATAATTCTGCTGAAAGTCAGTAGGAGGCTAATCTTGAATTATCTCTCAGCCTCAGTGATTATACATTGGATTTTGCCAGTTAATAAAAATTGTCTTTGGTGATGCAACTAGACTAATTTGTGTAAAGGCAAAATGTTTCAGTGTCACACTATTTTGGGGGCACAATAAAATACCTGATACTTTTAGAAAATACAGATCTCATTTTGTTAAAATTTAGAAACCTAATTGTACTTTTGGAACTGCTACCACAACTGAGAGGATGTCACATCTTGTGTGATATTGTGCCACTGACCCAGAGTGGCCTGGTATAATCTGTTAGATATGACATTACCACTCTTTCTTCCACCTCCTTTCCTTGAGAAAAACTTTTCACACTGTATGAATTTTTTACATATGTATGGATACATTCTGTATCTATCTGTACCAACACTTTATTGAAACTATATAAAGCATAAAGTGAATGGAATGATTAAAATCCAAGACTGTGTTTGCACCATTATATCAAATCTAATTCAAGATATCATACAGTAGGTGGTATGTTTGAAAACTTTGTGATCTTCATAAGAATATGAAATAAAGTTGTGTGAATTGTAATAATGCTTGTTAAAACAACATAAGTTTGTAAAGATGTGCATTTTAAGAAGAAAAATTGGGATTTGTTATGTCGGGATGGGCGGGTAATTAGCAGCGTCTGCCAGGGTCTGTGATGTTATTATGTTGCTGCAGCTTGACAGTTTTTTCTGACAAATGCACATGGCGTTATAAAGACTGAATGAGCATTGCAACATCATTAAAATCCACAAACGCTATTCAGTTCATTTATCTGGAGTCAGCAGATTTTCTGGAAATCACAACATAATAAGAGATTACATTGTGGAATTACAGTATCAGGCAAATTTAAGAGGCAAAGACTTGCCTCCTCATTTTGAGCCTGGCTCACCTCTGCGTGATTGACAGCATCTGAATGACTAGCACTCCACGCCATCCGCTGCTTGGCCACATACATCAGTCACTTCATTATTTGCTGAAACAGCACAGAGTGGGTGGTGAACATGGTGACTGTCAGTCATTTGAGGCTATTGAAAAATGTAGCTCCATACTGTAGCTGTTAATTTTATTTTTAGCTTTTGAATAATACAATAGTCGTTTTCATCGTATAAAAATATGAGTAAATAAACTTAATCTTGACATAATTCTGAAGCTGAATCCAATCTAATGATATATGAGAACATACTGTATGTTCTCCCATAACAGAACCAGAGGGTGACAATATTCTTTCAGATTTAGGTTTGTAATAGACAGCTTTTTTGATTTAACGATTCTGCTGGCAGATTTGTGTGCGTTGTGTGCTGCATTTGGATCATAATGGACTACAGTAGATTTGCCTATTTAATACTGTTCAGTTGCCAAGTGTGCCTGCATTTTATCTTCTTACCTAATAGAGTGTAATCATGACAGCTGATGCCAACATGTGATTGTTATATTTGTCAGTTTTCTTATAGGCTTTATGAGGTAATGACTGGATGAGACTTAGTGGGGTGCACTTACTGTAAATGCCGGCTGCATTGTAGCAAGATAATGGTGCAGTTGAGTAAAAATAGAGAGCCTCCCAAGCATAGTGACACAATAGGTCATAATGTCAGTCGCCAAAAACGACCTCTAGTTACGTTCGACGTCACAGACGCCATCTAGCGGCTGTAGTAATTATGACTCAGAGAAGTGGCACAGTTTAGATGATGTCTATATAAGGTGGCAAATTTTCATATTAGTGGACTGGAGCTGCAAGAGAAGATTGTTCACTTCCTTTTTACAACCACGAGCCAGGAAAGTTTTTAAAAACTATAACTACAATTGCCATGGTGTTTACTGTTGCCATGATGACAAAGGTTGCCTAACTTTAAGGAAGTAGTAAATTTAACCCACACCACATTTCATTTTAAACCAAACCCAAATTTTAACCCAATCATTATGCCCATTACTGCTGGTCCTACTGGTTGTTCTGGAGTGCATGGTCAAATGACCTATGTAGTTGTTTAATTTAGAGGAGTTGTTGAAAATAGGATGGATGAATAAAATATTCCAAATCTTGTTGGCTAAATTTGTTTGTAAAAAACCCAATAAGAAGTTATAATTAGTTTGCTAAGTATTGTAATCATATTTTTTTCAACCATTAGTCTTAGGGAATCTGGAAATAAGATCCATTAATGAAACTTTCTGGCATCTTAAATTAGGTCCAGCTGTTTTCCCATTGTCCTCCTCAGTGTTTCCACTGATTCTCACAACCATTTTCATAGCAGGAGCAGCTGGGAAGTCTTTGACAATGAAAGTGTTTCCAGTCTCGCTGTGGTTGTTCTTCATATATTCCAATAATAGAGCTACTTTAACAAGGAGTTGGCACTGTGATTTCAGTGCACCTGCAGAGTAGCCTCATGAATAGGGAGATGTGCAGTAGGTGACAGTGTTTGTGTAGTCGAGAGTGGATAATAATGTCAGGAGCGGGCAGAAGAGAAGGAGGAGGAGGTTTTGCGTAAGGTGACAGAGGAGGAGGACGGAGATGAAGATTGTGTCTGTAACTCTAAGCTGCCAAGTAGCTTGGTTGTAATTCACAGTGATCCTGGACGGCTGCATTTATCCTGCTTAATTACTAACCTGGAGTCATAAGATGGCTCTTTGCAGAATTAATTGTGTGTGTGTGTGTGTGTGTGTGTGTGTGTGTGTGTGTGTGTGTGTGTGTGTGTGTGTGTGTGTGTGTGTTTGTGAGTGTGAGTGAGTGAGTGAGTGTGAATAATGAGGCTTAAGTGGTTCGGCGTGTTGTAATGAGCTTTGTGGAGGGATGAGTGGAACTTGGTTGTTGGGGTAAGTAGTTTGATAGTCTGCAGTATGACAGAAAGTCACAACCTTGCAAAAAAAAAAATAGAGATGAGGAATCAAAAGGAGATTAACCTCTCTGTAGATGTATCATGTCATACTATAGATATTTATTACCCATGTGTTTTTTCTTCTGTTGAAATGTATAGAAGCAATATACCAATATGCACATGTGATAACACTTTAAAAACATGACACCTGATGACTTCTGTTCACACTGAAAAGGTCTCTGCTCACAGTGCATTCTCTGTTATATCATGAGGGATGCCAGCTCAGCAGCATTCCTGTCACAGTCAGTGAACTACAGAAAACACTCACCAGTTCTTGTATGTCTGAAAAGACTCTAGCACCCAGTCAAGCTGTTACAGCAGCAGAACTGTTTGTGAATATTGTTGGCCTTAAAGGCCATCCTGGTTGGCGAGCCTCTCTTTGATGTGTTAGTGGAATTCCTCCTCTCCAGTGGGTTTTTTCTAGGTACTTCTGAAGTGAAAGCTTCCAGCAGTCATCACACTAGGGTGTTTTCTCTCCCGAGTGTATACTGAAGTGAATCTGTAATTTTTCTGATGCTCTGGCTTTGTTCCTGCAGACAAACTTGTGGTGACTACTGTCATCAGTGTGTAGCTGCACTAAAAAAGTACAACTCTGCATACTATGAATATAACTTTGTGGCAACTTTGTGATTTTTTTATCTTAGATGGTACATGCAGCTGCATGCATAAGGCAGATTTATATCAGTGTACAATTTCTAAATCAGTGGGAAACCAGTAGCCATGAATGAATCCTTGTTGTGACAAGTAAAATGTCTCTGGATGAAGAAAACTTCCCCACCTGTTGGGAATGCATGCATGCATGTATATGGTTTGGTTTACTGTGCTCCTCAGTGCCTCAGCAGTGAAGTTGGAGAAGTTCCACTGAACTTTTTCTATTGAACTTCTGCCCCAGCTGTGATGGAAGCTATCAGTCCAATTATTCTACAGTTGGCAGACTTGTTGGTAGCAGTTTAGAGTGACAATTTAGCAAACACCCTTAGTGTTTCAATAACACCCACCCACCTACACATGTTTGAAGTTGGCTGCTCTTTTAGTGTTGGCATGAGATGATGAACCATAGATGAGTTGCCTGAGTAACTTTGGTCCTAAAATAATCACAGAATCTATTAAATTGGACCGGTGTAAGCAAATTCTGTCAGTGAATTAATGAATGTCTGCACAAGCCCTTTTTTGGGTGCTTTGTTAATGAGGAGTTGGAAAATTCCACCAACTCTCAACCTACTTCTTGTTCATAATGAGTGAAATAAACATGTTTTAGAAATAAGTGTAACCCTCTGAATATCATGCTGCATTTCTCAGCATATTATGATCTTTCCTATATAATAAAATATTAGTGTTGCGCACAAGAACAAGGAGAGGTGGTTTAAATCCAGCAGCAACGATACCATTTTTATGAACAGTGATAGACTTTCCCTCCAGAAAGGCTAAGAAAAATTTTAGACAAATTAAAAATTCAAATTCATCTACATTAGGCTTTGCATTGTGCTTTTCTCACTACCTACAATGCTAACTCAGTGAAGGACAGCAGATCTAGACAGTTTTGTCCAATGAGTTCCTTTTCCCTGGATCAATGCATGTTTTGTAATGTATAAGGATTTATAGTTTTTCCAATGACATAATAAACCATTTTCAAGTCACTTATCTCCGTTTTGTTCATCACGCATTGATTCTAATCCAGGTGCACATCTTGCTGGAGGCAGTTCTTCCTAGTGTGCAGAATGCTCAATGAAATGCAAAACAAATGACGTGCACTGTTTGCAAGTGATGATATTGATTGTTCTGGCCAATCCTGGAACCTAGCAAACCTCTTTACAAATACAGAAAGGAACAAGAATAGCTAGGCATAGTATATGGTTTACTTTCAGAAAGACAGAATAAATTTTAACAGACGATGACATGATTTGTGGTGTATTTGTTCAGATGTGTGAGAGCAAGGCCCACTGCAGAACATCCATATGGTGGGGTTTCTCGGTTAGTTTGCTCATGTTTGTGTGTGCTTCTCTCTCCAGGTGAACACAGCCATGCATGAAGCCAAGCTGGTCGAGGAGTGTGATGAGCTGGTGGAGATCATCCGCCAGAGAAAACAGGTCATCGCTGTGAAAATCAAGGAGTCCAAGGTAAAGTATTCCCAGGACACAACTACACACTACTTCCTAAGTTGTAGGTCAGAACCCGGACACATATTTTACTTGAGAAATATGTAAAATGGTTGCAGTCATCAGTCATTTTAAGCTGCATTAATTGTTTTTTAGCCAGAAGAATTTCAAAACAAGCAAACAGACACATTATTGCCTATGAAATTGGTATAGCATCCAAAATAGAAAACATAACAGCATTATGATCCCAGTGGAGCTGTGTTTGAATCTAATATTCACTGACCTTTACTGTAGCTCAAGTTTTGTCTGCACCTTCTCCTGAGAAAAATATCTGGGTCAGTAGCTTCCTAGATGTTCAATTTTCTACACTGGCTAGTTGCTAACTGTGTCTGTCTGCTGTTTGGAGATGGGCAGGTTGTCGGTTTGTCTGAGCTTTTGCACTGTAAAGTCCTGCCTGCTGCTGGTAACGGTGTTGAGGAGCAATGAGAGTGACCCTAAAGCCAACACAATAAGTTAAAAATGCATGAATAATCCTTTGTGTTTGTCATTATATATTATATAATATTTGATATTACAGATAACCATTTGTTTCAGTGTTCATATACAAAATCACTGATTAATGCAGCTTTTGGTTAAGAGCATAGAATCTACTGAATTCACATTGCTTCATTTGTAATTTATGGATTTGTGTTTTAAATGGTTTTATCTCGCTGCCGTTTGGAGCGGCCAAATTGCAGAGTGCATCTCTCACAAACTCACTTTCGGGTCGCAGTCCACTAGAAAAACAATGGTTTTGTACAAGAGGATGAATATGAGAGCAGTGGACAGAATATACTTGTCCAGGTCTCTCCTTGTTGCAGTGCTGGGTGTCTTTTTAAGCTGCCTCTGTAGTTGCCTGCTTGTTTACTCAAACACATATCACACAGATGCTTCTGGAGAAATGGAAAAGACAAGGCAGGAAAAATAGGTCTCGCCCACATTTAGGCAGCCGACCTGAATGTGCATGGAATGATTTCGAGATGGCACCAAAGACTGTTCTGAATGTCTTGCTGCTGTTACAAAGAGGACTTACTGTACGTGTGTACGTGTGTGCATGTGCCAATGTGTTTATGGATGGTTTGTCCTGTGAATGCCTGTGGTTTGAGGACAGAGGCAAACTCTAAATCTCACCCTCCCAGAGGTGAAGTTTTAAGTGCTTGTGGAAGATCCTCTGAGGCAGCAAAAGAGCTTTGTCAAGAGATGAAATATTTCCAAACAGTGAACACAAGGACTGAAGTAGGTATGTGTGTTTGTGTGTGTGTGTGCATGTGTTTATGTGTGTGTGTGAGAGAGAGAGAGCAAGTGTGTCAGAGTGTGTCCGCAGTGATTGCAGACAAAGAGTAAGGCTTGTTCTCCTGAGAGTCTGGCTCTGTAAAAGGCTTCCTAGCAGAGGATAGAGGAGTAAAATGTAGGAGACGGAGGCACAGAAAAACACCGGAGCAGTGTTTGATTGATGTCAGCTTGTAGGTGATGTGTTAATGTTTGAGGCTGTTTAAGGGTCAAGGAAGAGAGGAATGAAATGCACCTTAAGTAATTCCAATCATCACGGATTTGTTCAAATGGATGTGAGAGGAGAGGAGAGGAGAAGAGAGGAGAGGAGAGGAGAGGAGAGGAGAGGAGAGGAGAGGAGAGGAGAGGAGAGGAGAGGAGAGGAGAGGAGAGGAGAGGCTTCCAATGCCTTCCAAAACATTGATCTGTAGGCACTAAAACTAATTGGTTAAGGTCAAGGAATGATTGTTGCCATGGTTAAAAAAAAATCCAATGTCGAGCATTGGTAGAAAATAGGTAAACATGATTCGTTTTAGCATTTCAACAAACAACTAATGCTGCCATTTTTCTGGTGAGGACAGTCTTCTAAAGGGAAGTGTTCAGAGGTGACTATGCAACAGAATAACAGGATTATGCAGGCTTGATCCCGACAAGCGGAGCTGTGCAAGGTGCTCCCATTCTCTCTCTCACCTCCTCTCAACAAGCTCTGTCTCTCTCTGAGGAGATTCAGCCCTCATGCTTAATCTCTCCCTTCCCAAACAAAACACAGACTATTCCCATGTCCTGATGTGTGTGAGCGTCTTAATCATATGTCACTGCTTGTTTTTAATCCTCATCTGCCTGAAAACTATTTTAACTGCTCCTTGAGCATAAAAACATTTTCATTTTATTCGGCCTTATTTTCATGGAGGCACAACAACTAGACAGTTTGGTATTTTTCTCACCTTGGAATTCACTTTGCCTCTCTGTGAGGTGTTTTTATGCCCAGTGCAAAGTGCAAGGTGCAGTGGTGGAAGGAGAGGCCCAAACACGTGGAGGCTTTATTCACAAATTGATTTGTGCAAAGAGAGTTGTTGATATTTGGTGGAAATTGGGTCTTAGATGTTGCACAGGGAATAGGCATCTTGGAACAAGGTCCGTTTCTGGCACAAACATCATTTTGTTGCTGTTTTTGTAATTTTGTAAAAAAAGTAAATACTTGTAGAAAATGCTCAGCCACCATGAAATAATGCTTAAAATATAAATAAACTATTGTTTTGGATTTGTCACGAACTGAGCCACAATCAGTGACAAGAAAGGGAATCACACACGAATAAAGATTCAAATAATGACATTTATAATCAGCTTAAGCTAAAACAAAATAATAATGAATGAATGTGTCACACATGTGACGTGTGCAAACAAAACACAGAATCCTATCCAAACTGGTCAAGAGGAAATGAAGGTGTTTATCACCATCTGGCCCAGTGACAATTTAAACACTTTCCAACCAGTAGATGAGTTTAAATCTGCAGCACAAGCCTTGTTAGTCTAATGGTTAAGCATACCTTGTAAGCACCATGTCCAGAGTTCGATTCGAACAGCGGACCTTTGCTGGATGTCATTGTCCATCTCTATCTCCACTTGTTTCCAGTCATATATTCACTGTTGCTATCCAACAAAGTGTAAAAATACCTAAAAAAAGAACATTTAATGTCAAAAGTAAGAACATCGGTAAAGTAGTCTGTATTTATCTATAAATGAATACAAGTGATTGTTACAGTATCTGTAGTTCACAGCTGCTTCAAAAAGTGAGAAAGACTTTTATTAAATACCTGCAGCCACCTGAAGGCAGCAGGACGACTTGTCACAATATTTACTGTGATTAAATAGTATGCAATTGACAACCAAGCTGTTACAAACCAACTCCAAACACCTCTATATACATCAGACATGTTGGTATTCTGCCTGTTTATGCAACAGACATCCTTGGATTAGTCATTAATCCTGTGCATTACGGCCTCATTTTCAACTGCTTTTAAAGCAAACTGGCATTTAATTTTTTATTCCTGAAACAATGCAATGTGATCCTTTACACATTGACATGGACAGATTATGAGAGGCCGGTCACCCTCCAGAATAGTAGAAAGCCCCCCAGACTGAAAGACTAGGTGAAAGAATATGAAGGAGAAATATTGGATTGGATTTGTTTGGCAGATATTTCACAACCTTGCAGAGTACTGAAGAAAAAAAAATAGTGACAGGCTGGCACTACAATATTTTAAGTTATGATTAAATAGACTGTTCCATTTCAGCTTTAGATGCAGTTTTTACAGAAAGTGACACTCACACACACATGCAGTACCACACAGTCCATTATTGCAAGAGAGTGAGAGTAATCATCTCTAAAATTGTTGTTTGCGACATATGTTGCCAAATAATAACCCATCCATTAAACCTGTCTCACTTCTTGTCTCGGCGCGGTCAACAACCTGCTCAAATGTCGTTTATAGTGACAACAGATTATGGTGGACTTAGTGGAAGAGCAGCTAAGACGTCAATTGAAAACTCCATTAAGTCGCCAGCTTAGAGTGGCTTCTAAGCAGGAGCGACTTTTTCCTGCAGTAGAAAAGCAAGTGCATATTAGATACTGTTTTGATTCTTTGAGAGCTTTGGATGACAAGCTCTTAACCGATTGCCACCAAGTGGGTTTTTTGCTGAATTCCTATTTGCATAATTCAAGCCCTGCAAGCGAAAATATGTCACTGGAAATATAAATGACTAATCCTTTAAAGGCACTCATAATTTTAAATGTTGTTTCTGCTGCTTTTAAATTGATTTGGCGTTCTGGCTGTTAATGAATGTATGCCGTTTTCAGACAATCAAGCAACTTTTCTTTACCCTTTGCCATTTAAAAGTGCACTAAGGTCTCATTTCATCATCATCACTGAGATACTGCACGTCATGTTGAAGCTGGTATTTTATTCCACTGCTCACTTTTTGTTGACAGTCTCGAGCCTCACAAGCAGCTTGTGTTATTTCCTGTGGAGAGTTTCACCAAACTAAGTTCATTTGTGAAATCAGGATATGAGCCGTAATGAAGATAAATAGATTACTTTGGTTTCAAATCAGCAAAGAATTGCTTCCTTATGCTCAGTCGGAAATTATATTACAGTACACCCATTGACATATTACAGTCAAATGGGACTGCATCATAAAACCCTGTGTGGGTGTATGCATATTAAGAGTCTGAACCCTGACCGAACTGAGTGACCTGCCTTTTCGATGAACACTGTATGGCTGTTTGTGGTGAAGAGTGAGCTATTATATTTTGCACTCTTGTGTAGCCATCTTGTACCCTTACAGATGTGTGTTCTGGGGTATTTGAAACATGTGTGGAGCTGCACACCAAATGGGAGTAAACAGATAAGCATATGGAAGGCTGCCACAGTGGTCTTGTGATTTACTTAGGTAAGGCAAGAGCAGTACATCCTGCAAAAAGTAGTTTCTAGTCCATCTTTCTCTCTGGAAAACATGGACACATACAAGTTAACCACAGAGTGTGACTTCTTGTATAGACTGTTACTATATCAAATAACAATGTGTAATGCCTCTGCATCTCCATTATTAAACATGTTCATACGCTCAGTGTGAGAATGATGAGACAATTAGTCTCACATCAACTCTAACCCCATAACCTGGACTCTGTCCTCTCTGCCTCATTCTTTGTGTCTTCCTGTCACTGTGTTTTCCTGTCGCTGCCTGTGTATGTGACGTATGTTAACATCACTGGGTCTGTGAGTGTGTTTCTACTATGGACAACTATTCTACTATGTACTTCTACATGGAATTTACAGGGTTGTTTTGTTGTTGTTGTTGTTGTTGTTGTTGTTTTTAGCAAGGGTTGCATTTTTGGCTAGAGTGTTAAATAGCATCCTAATACAGATTGTTTTCAATCCTTTTACATAAACTGTGGTAATGTCCTCTGCTCACTGTTTCTGCAAGTTAAATTAATTACACACACTTCAAAGATTCTTCAGACAGCATAGTCTTTGATCAGCATCCAAATACATCCGATATCTGTCCAAGATTCCCGCAGAGGGTTTGTGTTTGTTTGTGTGTGGTTGTTTCCTTAATAAAACTTCAGCCACCATTAGTCTGCAATATGGTAACATGTTGGTTTCACCTTGCAAGCACCATCTCCGGGGGTGTTGACTTTGTATCAGTATTTTTGAGCAATTTGGCAGCAGATTACAATTATATTTTTTGTGCTGAACATATTTGTGACTGTCACAGTGATGAATACCTCATACTGGAATCATTGGACCATATTTGGGATGGATTTGGAGATATACGGAATTCTGAGACGAGTACATAAAAGATAAAAAAAAAAAACTCCAGAGAGCTATTATATTCTGGGTTTTGGAAGTGATGAAAGACAATTTACAGCTAAATATTACTGCTCAGCAGAAGAATGTAATGGTTGCATTTCTGAAATGTTTAAAAAAAAATCCACTTTTTACTCAAGGTATTGTTGATAACAGCTAACAGATAGTCACAAAGGTTCACATTGAGCAAATTAACATAAACATACTGTATTTGTGTTTGTTCCAGGTGATGAAGCTGCGTAAGTTGGCCCAGCAGATTGCAAACTGCCGTCAGTGTCTGGAACGCTCCAGTGCCCTTATCACACAGGCCGAGCAGAGCCTGAAGGAGAACGACCACGCCCGCTTCCTCCAGACTGCTCGAAATGTAGCTGAAAGGTAAGTGATGCACAGTTTTCACATTTTTAGGTGTAATATGTATTGTGAACCAGTCTTTCCCTTTACTTCTACCATAGAAATGCAGAGAAGAAGAGAGTGAATGAGACTGGTCTTATTGTAGTGTTGTCCCGTTGCAATAAAACTTGTTTTTTTATATACAGTATTTGATCATATAAATTTGTTTTTTGATGTTTTTCTCAACCCCTGCCCTCCAGCAAGTTTTCCTGTATGAACTTTTTTCCTCTATTGAATCCAATCTTGGAGTAAGGCTGCTGGTAAAATCAACATTACATCAAACCTCTCTAGTCCCTTAGATCAGTGCCAGGCTTTCTTTGAAAATCATTTATCATTTAAGGGCCAGCTCTGCAGTTTGTCTTTCCACCTGCATACTTCCTTCATCCATCCCTTCCACCACAAGCCAGCAGCTTCCATGCTCTGTCTCTTGCACAGATAAAGGTCTGTGCAAAATCTGCAGCTATAGCGTAGCATCTTTTCTTTGGCCCAGACTTTGCTTTTTTCCAGCTGCACCTGGCTGGGCTCTTTATTGACGGGCTTGTTTCTCTTCATTGAGGAACAAAACTTTACACTGCTCTGTAACCCTGCCAGTGCTGTGGTTCAGGCTGGCCTCTGCCACAGACTGCTCTCTGATGCACAAAGCAGGCATAATTTTCCACAAAGCTGTACAAACTATGGAGTCAGTGTGTGTCTGCTTTGTCTGTGTTGTGATTGGTTTCTTGGTTAACAGAGAACTGTGAGATAGTGATAGTTTATAAAAGGGCAGGGTGAGGGATTTTTAAAATTATATTCTATTTCTCTATAGTCGGTCTCTCGCCCTCTCTCTGTCTTTGACCTTTTTCTTGCCTCACTGCCTTCTCTCCTCTTGTAATCTCACCTCCCTCACTCCTCCATCTCTGCAACACCTCTTATCTTTCTCGCTCCTCCCGTCTTTCCCCCTCATCACCTCACCTGACCTCTCATCCATCCTCCCCTCCCTCACCTCTCTACCCCTCCTGTGACATTTCTCTCTCCCAACCGCTCTCCAGGGTTGCCATGGCGACAGCCTCCTCCCAGGTACTCATCCCTGATGTCAACCTGAACGAGGCATTTGACAATTTTGCCCTGGACTTTTCCCGAGAGAAGAAAATCCTGGAAGGACTAGATTACCTGACAGGTATAAGTTGTCTCTGTTTCATCACAGACATTTCTGTATGTACAGTAGGTATTTCCGTTTTCATAAGAAACATTTAAACTGTGCATTTGAAAATCACTTTACAGTAGTCCTCTCTGGGTTGAAAAAATTATTGAATTTTAGAAATGTACACCAGCCACCAGCTGGTATAAACATTGTGTTACCTTTAAGGAGACATTTGGCAGTCATTTCTTGCTATAGTCTTTCTATAAAAAATGCTTCTGTTTTAAACCCAAGAAGGTTTATTATAACCTTTTCTAATTTTAGTTTTTATTACATTGCTGTGTCTTCTGCAGCTCCCAACCCACCATCCATAAGAGACGAGTTGTGCACTGCCTCACATGACACCATCACTGTTCACTGGACATCAGAGGACGAGTTCAGCGTCACCTCCTACGAGCTACAGTACACCATCTACACCGGCCAAACAAACTTCATCAGTGAGTCACCTGCACACACACACACACATTCACAGGCATGGACATCATACACACTAAACATATGATCCCACAATCAATCATTGTCTGACACCTCTTAGTAACACATTTTCTCACAATTCAGAATGCATTTTTGAGATAGTCAGTTGTAGCAGTTCAATGCTGATTTGCAGATGTATAGTGTGTTTCAGAGGAACACACACAGTACTAATACTATATATCAATCAGACTTGATATTTAGAGCTTTCCCATCTAATAGGCATTCAGATGCCATTAAAACATTTGTGTAACACTGGTTATCGAACTGTATTTTTGAAGTCTCCAAGCATATAGGCTACTGTGATTAGAGAAGAATATCTGCATGTAAAGAAAGAGAATGATCAAACAGGTCTCTCCAGAAACAAAACTGTTGTAAGTGCACCGGTATGAGTGGCTCTATTAGTTTTATTCTCCATTGTTACAATTGACCAGTCACCATCACACAAAGATACATATCTATACGTCCACACGCACACAGAATCATTCTCACTGACCTTTCTGCAATTACAAAGAGAAATAAACTGGAGCACCACGATAATTCCAGTATTGCTCAGCCTTATTTTCATATGTTCAATGTTTTATACAACCCATGTTGCATAACCCACATTTTAGTCTTTGTTGTCCTGCACACTTGTATTTATAGAGAGATAGAGCTGACTTATCAAGACTACTTGTTATAAAAATAGGACATACAGTACATCACGAGGGGATGCTTTTTCTATCTGTTTTTTGTTGAAGCAGTGTGAAAGAAAACTCTTTAGAAACAAGCAATGAGAATTTAAAATCACTACTGCCCTCTTTCAACCTCTTCCACTTCTCCCTCCACAGCTATAAAAATTGAATTATGATTTATATTTGTGATATTTTGTAAGTTGTTGGATGTGCTAGTAGAGCAAAGTTTGTTGAAAGTGTTCTTACATTGTCTTTTTTTCATTAGTTTGTCGCTGAAGGTGTTGATAAAAATGTATTTACTAGAGATGCACCACATAGAATTGTAATCATATCACAAATTTAAGGTACAAGTGAGTGCACTGTACTGTACTGTGGCTTAGATTTGGATATAATATTGCCATCATGTGTCCATCTATATAATCTTTTATGTGTTGACTCATAACACTTTGCAAACAGTTTTTAATCACTCAGATTTGTGTTACATATAATATTTGTTGGGATCCCAAAAATATATATTTTTACAATGTTCCATATACTGTCCTGTAATTGGTTGACAAAGAAAATGTCATAAAAATGCCACTGAGCATTATAAATTATCTGCATTTAACAGCTCTGCAAAATTTAATGGCTTTTCGTCTATGGTTGGGATTCCAGCAGCTGTAGACTTGTCATGAGTCTCTTTTAATGTTTGCAGATTTTATTCATGACAAATATCTGAAATGCCCAGACAGGACTAAGTTTGACCATTTACCAAAAATCCAGCCCCCATCAAGTAATCAGCTGACTGTCCATCACTCTGTAAATGAAGAGATAGAAAGGTTTGCTGTGGAGGAGGAGAGGAATGGTAGAATAGGTGAAAATCAGAGTGGATAATGGTTACGAAGGGGAGGTGAAAATTACCACTCGCTGATATGAAGACGATATGATTAATGTACATAATCGTGCACACTCAAACATGTACACACACACACCTGTGCCTCTCTAAGCTTTTCCTCCCCCTTTTATCCCTTCATCATCTCCTCTCCTCTGTACTCTGTGTAGCCTGACATTTCTCCATTTAACCATGCAACTCAAGTGCCGCAGCCATTTGAAACATCAGGATACATTTCAGCTGTGATAGACTGAGTGACTCAGATATTCAGCAGTATGCTGCCACAGAGTCCTCGGAGATTCACAGGAGAAACTGAGAAAGAGAGAAACCCATTTAGCCTGCCATGCCACTTGAGTTTTTACCATCACATTTTTCTCAAACTTTCCAAGTGGCTAAATGCTCCCACTTGAGCACCATCCTGTCTCTCTCTCTTGCCTGGCCTCATCCTCAGCCTCGGCCCTCCCAGGAGAAGGGGAAAGGGGGATGCGGGGTCTTGTGAACCCTGCCTGCGCAGGATCATCCAAGCACAGCAGCAGAAAATAGAGTCAGCAAGTGAAACCAAATACCATAGAGAAATGTAAGCAGTGTCAAATAGCAAAATATCACTGCAAGTAAAGATGTCTTGCACTGTAATTGCCTTGCTTCTACCTATGGCTCTTTGGAAGTTGCAAGTGTACAGTGCAGTTGACCTGTTTGTTTATCTGCCAACAAACATACACCTGTATCCAGTTATACATCCACTTCTCCATAGATACTTATTTTTCACTCTTTCTGACTTTCTGACCAGATGTCACAGTTAACCTCCTATCCTCTATATTCCACACACATTCGCACATGTTGTAGTCAGACAACTTTGGTTTTATGATGTCGATGTCTGCAATGGAGATGGAGAAAGACAACATGGATAGAGAAAACAATGGAGAAAATAAACCAGAATAGCCAAGCGTAATAGCTAATTAATCGATCTTGAAATAAATCATTACTGTGTGGCTTCTTTTTGAGCTGTCATTGTTGATTCACACTCTCTTGAGGTTGTGCTTTTATTCCAGACAGTAATGCTGATGTAAACAATATGTTTATGTATCCTTTTCAATCAAAAGCTACAAGTTAATAGTTTGATCAATAACACAACACTAAGAGATAATCATGGGTGCAAATTATATGTCACTTTTTGCTGATACAGATTTAATTTAGTGCTGTAATTGATCAAAGTGTTTCAACCTGTTTTCAGTCTTTATGCTACACTAAGCTAAAAGACTCCTGACATATTTACCATGCAGACACGAGCATGTTATCAAGAAGCAAGCAAGAAATCCAGTATTTCCCAAATTGTTGAAATATGGTTTTAAATGAATGCAAAAATGAGTTAATATTTTTTTTTAAATGAAATACAATTGTAGTTCTGTAGCTGTCTCACTTTACTGCAGTGAGCCAACTGCAAGCTTTAGAAGCCAAATAGCCTATTGCACTAGTGCCCTGCTCATCAGTTCATTAGAAAAGAACAATTTACTAATTGTCAATGAACTCCATTTACCATCATGTCTGCATTGCTTAGCAGAAGCACTTCTACTGTACTGCACTGTACCCATACCACCTCCACATGACTTCATCCATTTTTCCTGAATTTTTATTACCAATCGCTACCTTTTTCTGGGAGGCTTAAATGTTAACCAAGCTAGGAAAACTCTACCTGCTGATTTCCCCTACTATCTGTCTTTCATGTGTATTCATACGCCTTATCCTGTGGTGAAGAACTAACATGATTATCACAGGTGAAAAGCAGAATCGCAGTGGGCATTCAGACAGCTCAGAGTTTGGTCAAATCTCTTTCTCTCTCTCCCTGTATGTTGGCAGGATGTCTTTCAGAGTATCACAAAAACCGTTCTTTGTAGCAGTGAAATTATGATGAGGTTTTAGTCACTGCAGAAAGGTAATCAGACAATAGTACATTCAGTAAAGTTTGTTACAAACCAAAAGATAGATGAGGTGAACTTGATGCATTTCATTTCTTTTATTGATGTGCAGCTGCTCTCTCACACATTCACAATCTGTTCCTCCAGGAGAAATGAATAGTGTAGCACTTACACACAAACACACACACACACATTAACTCTATATTGCATCATCAAAGACAAACCTTCATCCATTCCCAGGATACTTTGTGTTTTTGTGCCCCTCTCGTCTGTCAGCGTCAGAGTATAAGCAAGACACAAACAGGCACGCACGTACTGTACACACACATTTGATGTCTGGATGCTAGACAGAAGCTGATCTATTTCCTTTCTGTTTCCCTTTTCTTTTTAGTTTTGCAATGGCACATTCACTCACTACTCCACCACACTTTGAAGTCCCACTGCTCTCCAAAGCAGCACAGCTAGTGTCAGAAAGCCCCATTTCACTGGCAAAAGTAGCAGTAGCATATTGCTGTGTACTGACCTAATTTGATGTAGCAAAAAGAGAGAGGTGCTACAGAGATCAAAAGCTTTAAAAATGGAGAGCAGCAAGAAGTCCTTCACCCTCATCTTTCCTCTGTATCTTTTCTTAAAAGAACACATAACATCATAGCCTCCCTAATTTCTACAGGATGCGGCTAAAACGACAGGTGGGTGGCAGCTGTCACAGTAGGACAACATCCTTTCCATTTCTGAGGAAAACAGCAAAAGGATTTCATTGTTGATGCTGGATGCATATTTGTAAGACCAGGCTAAAATAAAATGCAGTTTATTCTGCTGGCCAGGTCTGCATACAAAACAGATTGTGGCCATGCAATGTTTTAAGAAGGTCCCTCCTTCACTCACTTTTTATTTTTCTCTCATCTTAAAGGAAGATGGAAGCACTCACTACATGTTTTCTTTGTCTGAGAAAAGCTTGTGGAAATTGGCAAATACGTAAAGACACGGCCTTCACTCTAACTTTAAGAGTTCCCTCCCCTCATCCATTCTTAAAGCCACCTCACTTTTAAAGGCCTTATTTGCGTCCTGTGAAGTATTTATATTTACAAGCAGACTCTCAGCTATTACTTATGCATGCTGTTGCCATCTTGCTCAATAATTCATGACGCATCCTTACCAGAGGGTACGAGTCAGGCATGGCTCCGAGAGCTCTTTCAGGATTTTTATTTCCCTGCAAATCTGCAGGGGAAGGAACGATGAGACAATGAAAAGAATTATTATTCTACTTTCAACTCTACAAACTTCAGCTGTAGTGCCACTGAACATGATGCTCTGTTTGTTTTGGCAAGAGATTATTTGGATGTGTTCAAAATATTTTTTGTGAGTGATGTGAATCCAAAGAGAAATTTTAAGCCTGGCGGTCAGTGGATGTTTGGATGAGCTGCCTCACAAATATTTGCTCATAAAACATAATTTCTGTTTGTTTTCCTGTTGGCACATCATGACAGTATTACTCACACTGTTAGTGAAGTTCAAGGTTTAACTAGCAGTGTAATTAATAACTCATTAATATTCACTGATGTGGTAACAGATAGATTTACTGTGGTTGGAGATGCTCTGTAGTCTGATGCAGAGAAATCTTGATTAACCTCTCAGGTCAGACCTGTCCTGGATGACAGTGCCAATAAGGTCCGTGCAAAACACATTCAGTCCACTGGAAGTGGAACATTTCACACCATGTTTGTTTTTTCACACATCCACATCAAGCATACATGCAGTATCACCACATTTAGCTAACTGTCAAGTTTGCAAGATATGATTGAAATAAACAGCTGTCCTCCACACACCCTGCGCACCTCTTTCCCCGTGTCGAAAGATGTGTCTTTCAGCTTTAAAATCAAAAAAATACAAAACCTATTTCATCCCCATTATTTCACACAAGACTAGAGGCCAAAAGAGCCCCCATCGTACACGGTCCTCTCCTCAGCCCTGAGCTCTGATTTCCTTTTTATCCTTCACAGTCAGGTGCAGCTGAGAGACTGAAAAGACTGTTTAGAATCAGGTGACTGCAGCGCTAACTCAGCCACTACTAACCCTCTACTGCAAGTTGCTTTGAATCAAAGCACCCACCAACCGAGGACATGTTAGCATTGCCCACGTTTCCATACATTTGAACTTTAAAGGCTATCACACTCTTTTGCCCTCAGGCACTTATTACAGACATTCCCTTGTCATATTGTGTAAGTGCCTCGTTCTTAGTGGAGTATAGATTCAGTGTAGTAAGCACACAATATCGCCTCTGGGGAGTATGATAAATCTGATGGAAAGGTAATGGGATGGATCAGTATGTACACATAAATGTTGCATAACTTCTAGGAGTATATGGTCTCTGAGCTTTGTATGGTGTGATGACTCACTTGATGTTTTTTTAGAAAAATATAACACACTGGTCTGGTTGAATTTTGGGGAGAATTGTTTTTGCTCTTTTGAACATCACTGAAAAGATTCCCAGTAGGATTCACCATAGAAAGCATTAACAGAACTTGGTTACTCATGCTACTCTATGTGTGTGTGGGTGTGTACGTGTGTTTGTGTGTGTGTGTTTCTATGTATTTGCCAGGTTTGTACAACTCAGCAGACAGCTGGATGATCGTACCTAACATCAAGCAGAACCACTACACGGTGCATGGCTTGCAGAGTGGCACCCGTTATATCTTCTTTGTCAAGGCTATCAACCAAGCAGGAAGCCGCAACAGTGAGCCAGCCCGCCTCAAAACCAACAGTAAGTGAAGGCATAAGTGACACTTTGGCCTCTTTTCTATGAATATTTACAAGCCATGTTAATTTTGTTTTTTTGGGTTTTTTTTATGCAATCTAAAGACATGATTTCCTCCTGTGCAACCTATCGCACAGGCTGTCACTGCTTAAAGCTTTTCCCAAGGGATTATCTTTGATTTATGAATGAGTGGAGTAATAAGTAGCAGATTTAGATCTAATTTAGATTAGATTTTGATTAGGAACAGAATAATAACATAGAATTTGGTTTTGCTTGTGCAATTTTCTGTCTAGAATGACACAAGGTGTATATGAAAGAAGGAACCTGAGACAACGTCTTTCAGATTTCTGTCACAAACATTAAAAACATTTAATCACGTGATTCACAAGAGCTTCCCTGAATGATTTTAATATATTCAAAAATAAATATCTTTTAAAGAGAGATCATAATGAACCATTTGTTTTTAGTCATGTCATGCTTCCCAAAAGGTGGGGTGTCAGCGTTCCCTGTGTGATGTATTGAATCAGGATGTGGCCAATTTCACAGTTGCATCATCCAGAATGAGAATGAAGTATTTGGATATAAACACAATGATTTAGCTCTCAAGCTGTCTTTGTGTATTACTATTGCCAACAATAACATGCCATAACGACTGAGATTTCATTGTATTCACAAATGCATCGTCCTCCACTTCTGTTTTCTTCTGAACAGAAGGTTTGACATCAGATACTAAGCCCGACTTGCCAAACTGACCAAAATAAATATCCTTTTAATTGTTTGAAGCTTATTCTAGTATCTAGCATCTAGTAAAAGATTTCTTCAGTTATTTAGCTTTACCCAAGAATATTTTTAATCTGAATACTTAAAAATTATTAAATTCTTAAAAACAGATATTGATTAACTCAATCTATTTCAAAGAATGCATAACGTCTCAAGTCAAGTAGTCTTAATGACTTTATATAGAGAATCGTGGCTTTTTGCATATATGAAGTATATATGCCTGCTCCATTTACAGGCATTTACAAGGTCCCAAGTCTTCCTGCTGCTAAAATATTAGAAGCAAAGTTTGGTAGCAGGACTTTCATCAATTTATCTGTGGTTTGGCTTGAATCCATTGATCTAAGTCAGAAGGTGTCATTACCAAATGTTTGTTTTTATCCAAGATGTGCTAGTTGCAGAATTCAGTAACGGTGCACATGAGAGCTTTTTCTTTATCTATTTCCCCTCCTACACATCTGTCACTTTGTGTTGAGATGTGCAAAAGCTTCACTTTTAGACTCGTACTGCTGCGCGGGTTTCAGGGATTAAACATGCATCTCTCTAAACACCAGAATCTCTGTTGCAGCATTTTGGCTTTTAGAGAACTCCAGGATGTTTGCCCCAGACTGAAAGAAAAAGCTTCTGTGGTATGTCACACAAGAATAGCAAAAGGAGTTTTTTAATAGGTAGCATCTCTGTTTCTGTTATTCAGCTCAGTTCTTACATGTTTTTCAGCTTCTTTTTCTGTGAGCAGTGAGAGTCACTGAGGGAGCTGTCTTTTTGACATCTTTTCTCCTTCAGTATTGTTCCTGTTGTAGTTTTTTCTCAAAAACAACAAGATGAATGCAGTTTTTTTGCACTCTGAAGATTAGGTTTAATTGACACTTTCTCTATCTGTTTCAAGCTCTGTTTGTTTGTTTGTTATTTCCCCTTATACTCCCTGAAGTTGAATTTTAGACTGCAAAAATATGTTCTGCCCTTGAACTCTTCTTCTTGAACCCATTTATGATCTATGTGCTTATATGTCCCTGTAACAGTACTCAGTAAATAAGAATAAAGAAACAAAGTTCAACACGATGTAAGCAAATACACAAAGAAATTAGTAAAGGCATTGATGCTGGGTAGGGCATGCCAGGCTACAGTGAACCCAATATAACTATTCACCACAACATGCACCTCTAAGATGTGCTGAAAAGAGGCACAATACAATAAATATACAGCAAATACAGATCCAAGTTCAAATAAAAGATGAGGTATTTAATGTGCATTAAATACATCAGGCTCAGTTTGGCACATTGGTGATATTGCTAATTTAGGATGTGCCTCAAGGGTGCTCAATAAAATTTTAAAAATCAGTCTTTAATTGCAGAAGTAGTTCAAGGAAGCTAAAATTGAGTTGATATGCCAACTCCTCTTAGCTCCTGTCTGGAGTCCTGTTGTAGCATTTAGGATTAACTGTAATTTGGATACACTCTGCTGGGAAAAATAGGTGTGTGGGAAACTGCAGTAGTCGAGGTATGATTTTCCTCCCTCTCTCTCAAACAGACACACACTCACTCCCTCTCTAAATGGAACTGTGAACAGGGGCAGCTCTCTGCCAGAACCTGCTATAAAACAGCTGAAAATGTTTGGTAATATGCTTGTTAGCTAGTATTTTTAGAGGAAATAGGGATGACTCACAGGTCTCACACACACCAGGGTCCTTTATTAGGTGACTTTATTATTTAGGTGACTTCATTACCACAAAGCCTTTGTTTTGCTGCCTGTGTGGCATGTTAAATTGGCATCTATGTGTCTTCATGTAGATCTGAACCTCTCACCCCCAGCTGTAAGACTAATAACCAAGCACACACCAAAAAAGTACAACTAACTACAAGAGTTAAGCCCTGAATATACACCCAAGCAGACGTGTTCACAGACAGCTGCAGACACCATGGACGTATAGTAGTTCTGTTTATACTACTTACTGAAGTCTGCTTGGAGGATGCATATAGCACATGCGCAGTACATCAGTGTCCGTTGATCGCAACATTGTGGCAACGTCACAACAACCTCTACACCCTCTGATGACTAAATTTACGTCACGTGAAAAATATAACACCAGCTTTAGCCTGCTGGATTTCTTTACAAGTACTGTAACAATTGATGCTACATTGGAACCATTTTCTGAACAAATACAAGGTGAATAAAAATATTTTTAGTAATTTTTTAAAGTGCCTTTTTCAGTGTCAGAAATTAGAGAAACCTCGCTTTTGCTTGACCTGACACCATAACAGTGTGTGTCAATGCTTGCTTGCTTGCAAATACTGTATAAAAAGCAACATTTTCCAGCAATTTCTGTGACTTTGTGCCAAGCAGCACTTCATTTTTCATGGTATCTATAATCTTGGAGGCAAGGAACTAACTCCACCATTGTTGGTGTTTCATGTTTTATGGGCCAAAATGTAGTTAGACTTCAATATGAAACTGTTTCATGATTATTTTCTGTTCTAGTATGTGTGTACTCAAGTCCAGTTTTCATCACATTTTAAGATTACTGCAATGTAAGATTACTTTCCATACTCTATTACTGGCGAATGTCTTCAGTTACTTCATGGCAAACCATTACTGTTACGAGCTAATAGGACACATAGGTATACTTTGTATTCTGTCCTTTTTTTATGTTCATCTTACCAATTAAATATATTTTATCGTAATTAGTCAATAGAGGCCCTTAAAAAGAGTTCTGCCTCTTCTGTGCCATGTACACCTGTCCTGTCCCTGCGTGTGAGGCTGCCATCTGGCCCTTTAAAGTGCCAGGAACACATTTTAAGTCATTATATATAACCAACCCTTCTGATCTGAGTCTGTGCCCCCACCTCACCCCACATTGAAAATCTTCCAGACACACCCTTGCCTCTGAGACATGGAGTGCGTCACTACTTAAACTCTTTTTTTATGGTATTAGACTGGATTATTGTCTCATTGTGATGTGGGCGCGACATGTAGCTGGGGAGCATTTAGAGGTGAAGTGCAGGGTATCTGGAGCTCATTGTCGCTGATGCTTATGACTCTCTGTCTTACTGGGCACAACATAAATAACACTGAGTGGAGGTTAAATTTATAATGTCCTCCCTGGATACACGTGATATAGTGGAGGTGTTCTTTTTCCACTATGAATCTCACTTCTTTTGTGTTTCTCTCTCACCTTCTTTTCTCTGTCAATTCATTTCAGCTGAGTGACATTTAGATCAAAACCATCTTGCCAGTCAGACTGAACGAATAAATAAAAAAGTTACGACCAGGTGTCTTGCGTTCAGACAAGCAATTACTTATACTCCTGCCAGTTTTGTCACATTATAGTGTCACTAAAGAGAATATGAATAAGCCTGCCACCTGGAAAGAAACTACTCTTCATCATGTTTAGATTTTTTTTTAGCATCACATGTAGATACCTGTGCTGGCAAAGCACAGAGAGAAATAAAACAGTGAATAAATCAAAAAAGAAAAAATAATGGTGATTACAACTGATTAATATCATAAGACAATAAATATGAACAGTGGAAACATATCATCTAGGTGTACCATGTAGGTGTACATCTTAAATCAATGCAAGAAGAAACTTCACATATGTGAAATGCTTACAAACAGAAAAATAAATCTGAACATGAAGGCACATTTTAACGCAATATGGTGTAAGTAGCAATAAACTAGAGTTTTAAAATAAGTTTACTCTGTCATGAAAAACAACATCATATATCTGCCTGCATTTGTTTGCCAGTACATTACAGTTTATTAGCGAATAGAATGTCTATTAGTAGTTTAGTACAATGTTGAGAGATAATGTCCCTCCTCTATGTACCCCTGCATTCCCACTCTCTGTCATTCCTTCTTCTCTCTGGCAGCCTGTTCTAAAAGGGGGGAAAGCTTGTCCACCCACTGCTATGTTTGGTTGAGATTTTGAGCCTGTGATTGGCAATAAGCATATCTGCTGTAATAGTTCAGACAAGCCATCAAATTAACACAAAACATTTTATATTTTTAGCCATGACTGATGTTTTGTGGTGTTCACTGTGGTACCTGCACCATGTGCATGTGTCTGTCAGTCTGTTCACATATTCTCTCTTTGTCTTTGTCCCTCATTCATTCTTTCTCTTATCTCCCACTCTTTCCTCCCTCTCTTTTTCTCTGAGGAATTGCTATTCAGATTAAAGTGCCTCACTCATCTGTTCTGGTGAAGCCATGCAGTGTTTTCGGATTAAAATGGGTCACAACAAAACTGATCACAAATATCTCACTTTGACAGGCTTATTGGGCTTCTCTCTAGACTCCGCTGCTGTACTAGCTATAGTGGCGCGCTTTTGAGCTCAGAACCACAAGTTCTTTGCTTGCACTTTAAGTCTCTCTTTCTGTCTGTGGCTAGATTGGAGGGTTTAGCTGTCACATTTTTTTAAGATGAGAGGCTCTGGGGGCTTTTAGCCTAAGCTCATCATATCTCTGGCAGAGGCTTGCAAAGCAAAGAACGCAGTGACAAGTAGCACAGATACTGGAGAAGTCGTGCATCACAACCCTGTCTGTTCAAAAGAGTTACTCCTAAGTACGACCCAAATGCTGCACTACATATGTGTAAAACAAAATCTGAATGTAGGAAACTGTGTCAATATGACATGATACTAGCGAGGGCAAGTGCATTGCCCATCATTGATGCACTGAAACTTGTGAACAAACAGCAATTTCATCTATTGCAATATCAGAGCAGTTTTCTCTGAAATCACAGGTGTTGCTAGAAAAAGAAATCAATAAATGTCTCTAGTTTGACCTCAAAGGACAATTTGCAATTGAAAACACAGATACAAATAGTGGAATAAAGACATAGAAATGAATTAAGGTTTTGGATGCAGACTTGTTTTTTTTCTTGGACTTAAGAGGCGTTGTTAAACTCAGTTCTCTTATGTAATATCTTGTCTTGGCCTCAAACTTTCCATGTTCCTCCAGTATGTCCCTCTCTAACCCCTCTCTTGGCTCACTGTCTTCTGTTTCCCCTGGCTATGGCATACGATCTCCTCTTCTGGTGCCCCTTTCTTCATTCTCTCACCCTCCCTTTGTGCTGCGAGGGAAATTACACATACAACTTGTATAATCAAGTTTGAATATATTTTATTACACGTCTGCTTATACAGTCAATTTTAACTATGTAATCATGTTTAATTTCCACTATGTTTGATTGCTCTGAATCTTAAGCATGTACTCTTTAACTGAGAGAGATGTCAAAGATGTCTGAGAGTGTGAACAAAGAATAACTGATTCAGAAAAGCCAAGGTTAAAGGTGCAGATAGTGTGAGAAGGTGTCCAGTCCGCTGCTCCCACCGGATGCAAAATTTATCAAAGGCCTCTCAGCAGCTGCAAGAGGCTCCCCAGGAAAGAGAAACATGATACGTTACAGACAATGGACTACCTGTAGTTTTTAATTACTTCTGAGAGTGATGAAATGCTTTGTAGCTTTCATGCCAGGTGGCTATATAACGTTTGATTCACTCTGCCTCTTCACTCTTTGTCTAACACAGACACTGAGCCCGTGTGGACGAGTATTAAAGTGTGACAATATTGAGATCTTTGTCTCGCTCCTCTTTGTCAGAGTGGAATTGAAAAATTGCCATGACAGTGCCATCTGTCAGTTCATCCCAGAGGTGAAGCTTTTCATCTCAAGATGTCACAACTTTTGGGTCTCACAGCGAGGAGAGGGTATGACAGGCCAGACACACTTACTGTAATCCCGTACGGATGTACACAAGCTAAGGGTTTGTGTACACATTTGTTGGCATGTAAATGTGTGCGTGTTTGTCTGATAGAAAGGCAGAGAGGCACAAACAATACAGTGCTTTGTTTCTACAGCTTCTGCCTTCAAGGACCCTTCTTAGCATAAGTATGAAAACACCTGGAATAACATTTGTTTGAAGCTGTCTGGGCAAATACATGAGCAAGGCCAAATGCAGTATTACTTATGTGAAGCTAACTGGATTTTACAGCAGCAGAGACATCCAAAATATCCTCAAGAAATTCAACATTGGTTTAAAAATGTTATACACTATACTGTCCTCTGCCCTGCTGAAGGAATAGAATATCACCAGGAATATTAAAGGATAGGTTCACAATTTTTCAAGTCTGTTGTAAAACAATAGTGAGGTGCCCATCTGATAAATGAAACAGCACAGAAGGACAGCTGTGGATTTTTGGGATTTTGGACACCTGACTATTGTTTGAGGAAAGTTCAAACCCTGATTTGTTTTTCACCTCAACTCAGTCGACCAATCACTGTATGAAGTGAGTCAGATTTTCAGGTATGGTATTTTACCATCGGACAAGCACTTCTGATGGAGTATACTGGCCCCTTAATGGTTTCACACATCTGCTGCAATCCTCTCTCGTGCAGTTCAGCTGGTTTGATTGAAACAACATTTAAAATCATGTTGTGAAGCCTTAAGGCTTTCACCAGCTTTTTAGGTCACGCCAGACTCACTCCAGTGAAACCAATCATTGAACCCTGAATCACTCAAAGTGAACGGTGACACGGATGCTGCACACCACCGTTGTATATGAAAGTATCACTGTGCTGTTAGATGCTAGAGTGTGAAGTAAGTCACAGCTTCTTGAAACACGTATGAATTAAGTATGATGAAGAAGAAGGCGGTTAAGTAAGAGTGTCTGTGACCTCCTACCGCTGTGACCATACTTGTGCATTTACCTCAGAGCGAACTGTGACCAGGTTTTCTACATAACTGCCTTTTAAAGTGAAGGGAGAAACCTACAAACAGACAGGGAGAGAGAAAGAGTATGAAAGTGGATGAAAAGAGACAGGGTGAGAGTGAAAGAGGGAGAGTGTTGAGAGAATTGAAGACACCGAATAGCTCTTTGCAGGTATGAGTGTCTGCGGACATGAGTGCCCTCAATCCACTGCTTTTTACCCATTAATACAGTCCAAGCCTCAGTGATGCACACGATGGATGAAATTACATTGTGCAGTCCAGTTACAGTTTATGAATCAATCTTTTAAGGCATAGGGCAAGATGTTGCCTTTATACAGGAAAATAGTGATGTCATTATTACAATACAGAATAAAAGTGTTTTTTCTATTCATAAAGATAATATGCTAAGATTTTCTATCAAGCCTCCCCACCCCCCTTTTTTTTCAATACTAAACGTTAAGAAAAAATTCTTGATTTTTGGTATGAAAAACAAAAATAATGAGGTCTCTCTAATTAATTCCAATCCAAGCATGTATCCAATAATTTTAACATTAAAAAGTCAAAACCGACAACATAACAATCAATATATTTGTGTTTGAAGCACCATATTTTTAGGCATTCATAAGACTGAAATTGAATTAATGTTGCATCTGAGCTTGGACACAACTTAGAGTGTTGGCTCACAGAACAAGAATCCACATTAATCTATACAGCTTTTATTAGAATGTGCTCTGTTTATGCTTTTTAATTGGCTGTCTGTCTCAGTAATGAATTCATACCAACAATAAACAGAGCTGCAGTGGAAGAGGCTAGTTATTCGTTAATTTAGGACAGAGAAAAGTGTTCAAATTTAGACTAATTTGAACTACAGTTAATGTAGCTGTAAATCCTTACAGTATAATGTGCTGTATGTTTTTAGCGTCTGTCTCTTCTCTAAGCTGCAGGTCAGTGACCATGAGGCTATGCAAAGCAAGAAATCTCTACTGTTCATAGCGAATGATTTGTGTGGGCACACAGGTGGATGTCCACTACAAGAGGTGCTTTCGTTTGCTTAAAATTAAAAGGCCATAAACAAGATTTTTAATTTTTTTTTTTTAAGTTTCTGTGATGGATGTTGATGTGGTTTTCTCCTGGTTGCATCCTCGTGTGTACTGACATTTGCTTTCCTCTAGCAATGTAAACCATGTTTAATAACTCAGATTTCCCAAATCTGTCACGTTACCTGAAAAAGGGCCAAATCACGATAAACTTTGTTGTCTCTCAAAATATCTTCACACCCAGCAGTCACCTGATATGTAATTATGTGCTTATGCAACCCCTGATGCCCTGCGGTGAGATTCCAGCCTCCTGCTTTGACATTTGCAACTGTCCCACAGTGCAAAGCCTCCAAATATCAACATCCACTTTTGTCATTTTGTATTTGAGACTGCAGGATGGTGTGAAGTAGGACTAACAACATAAATCCAGGCTTAAATATGTCTTTACATAGAAGCTCTACTGTTTGCATATGAGGACTAGGCTGTTGATTTATTTTGAGTGTGCATATTGTTTTTTGTCTAAACAAAAGCTGATTTAAATGCATGGCAGCCTTCCTTTAGGCAGCCACTGTGCTGACAGTCAAACATTGGACTGTTGACTTTATAATGTTCACCATTCTGTTGGTAAACTATTCTGGGTGTCCATATTGTGTGTAAGAAGCAGGGACTCAGCAAAAACACCCCAGTGTGTGTGTGTGTGTGTGTGTTTCTCAGATCCTAGTCCCTGTGTTCAGTAAGCTGTTAAAATCCAGGCTGAAAATATCACATGTCAAGGTGCCCCAGTGGTACTCGTTCCTCTTTACTTCTTGTTAAAGGACCTGAAATAATATTTACCCAGCATGCATCTCTGATGACAGGCATCCAAGCTACCATACAGCCCCTAAAGTAAACAGTAGGAGGTGGAGAGGAGACGAAGGAAGAGGACATCTAGATGATGAGATGACAAAGGAGGAGTGGAGAGTAGAAGGGGAGGATAGAAAAGAAGAGGAGAGAGACAAAAGCAAAGACTGATGTAAAGTGGGTAGAGCAGTAAAAATTAGGATATGAGAATGAAGACATTAAGTAATCTTAATAATTCAGGAACTTCTATCCAGATCGAACAGCAAGCAGTAGAAATTTCACATAATTTTCCAAGCATTGCTTAAATAAGGCTTAAAGTTCTCAGGCACCATGCCTGATTTCAGGCATAGAGCATTTTTAAAATTCATATAATACCTAATTCAATACATTATACAGATTTCCTCTTGCAAGACAACTTTGCAGGCTCACAAACCATTTCTTGCTTTAAACCCTGTTAAAGCTTGTGGGAACAGTTTCACAGTTTGGGAAATGCACTTATTTGCTTTCGAATTGAGTTAGATGAGGAGATCAATACCACTCTCATAACTGTCGAGTAAATATGAAGCTATGACCAAGTGACAGTTAGCTTAGCGCAAAGACTGGAAACAGCAGGAAACAGCTGCCTAAATAATACATCATACCTCGATTGTTAAATCCATACTAAAACCTAAGTGTAAAAACAGTGTCTTTTTGTGAGTGGTTAGTCGCTGGACGATTTCTTGGCCAGGAGGCATCTCCTGGCTGTAGCTTCGACAGACATGAGAGTGGTATCAATCTTCTCATCTAACTCTCAACAAGAAAGCGTAGAAATGTCCTTCCCAAAATGTCCAACTATTCTTTTAAATCTGTAACTTAAAGTATCATGTCACTCTCATGACAGCAAAGATGGGTAGTATCTGATGTTGCATTTGGTACACTGTCTCAGCTTTTTATGGCTGATACCTACAGTCTCATAGATTTACAGGCATTGGACTCATTGACTGTACTATAGAATTTAAAAAATCTATTAAGCAGGACAGGTACAGTCTGACAACCTGATCAGCTGCTCCCAGCCCTCTGTGGAGCAGCTCCAGACAGTTTTAGCTTTTATTACAGTAGTTTTTAGTACATATTATACCATACAGATGGGATATACATTAATAAGGATGTATCAATTAAAAAAACATCACATATTTGTCCCCTAGAAAATGTTTAAAAGCTAATTAGAGCTTCTGGGATTTAACATTAAAGGCGCTATGTCACCATGCAAAATAATATAATGATATTGCCTTGTCATTTGGCTTTTTGGGTTAGATAACAAAGATTTATGTGATGCATTTGCTCAATTCAGAAGACCATCCTCTGCTCACTGAGTAGGTGAGAATGCCAGCAGGTGGAGGGGGGGATTGGGAGTTAGTTAAATGCCAGTTGGCGAGCAGGTTGTTTTCATTTTCAAGACAGACAGCAAACTAAATGTGAGCTCTAAAAGCCAGAAAGCTCAGCACCCCACCCAGAAAACCTCTTCAGACACATCTGTATTGATTATTAAGACTGGAGCTGAGTTTTAATGAGTGATTACATCATACACACACGACCAGCTGTACTGACAGTTACTCTTGCTGAGGGGAAAAAAGTTTCTTTTTTTGCATGCTTTTACAAACTATGACAAAACTTTCTCTCCAAAGATGTTTCCTTAATCACAATGAATTTCTGAGCAGACCTAAAAGCCTCGCTGAAAATAAATTTTCCAGCACTGGTCTCTGAAGACTGAAGCCAAGTTTGTGAGAGGGTGAAGTTGGGGAAGATCAGAGATTATCTTTTGTCTTTGCTTTTTACTATACAAAGACATTTTCAAAATGTTTGCATTAGAAGCCAAAAATGGAACAGTAAGAGTTGGGAAGAAAGATTTGATACCCATGAACTCACATTGCCCAGAATTCATGCTGCGCACCTCATGACGTCACGCCATGTAACATGACTGATGCATTTTTAATCACACTAGTGTAAATCTGTATTTTAGCCGGTCCATGAAAGGAGACTACATTGCTGGATTACATATTACATTACATATAGATCAGTCAGTTAGAAGCCAATTGGCATGCAGCCATGCATTTTAATGATATGAAATGAAAAGTTCAGCAGGGACATAGAAACCTGTGGAGAGATATGAGGTTCTGTTCGATGTGTCAAGAGAGCACTCTGTGTCCCTGATGCTGCTGTTTCTACTGCAGTAATTGTTTAGTTATGCAGTAAAATGGATCTTTTTTTCCATCTTCCTCATTACAGAGGCAGCTCAATCTATTCCTCAGCAAAAACGTGAGCCAGGAGGAAAAAAAAGAAGTGTGAGAGAAATTGATTGAATTGAAATAAAGTCAATTACACAGATGCTATCCCACTGCAAGTCTTTCACCAAGGACCCAGCGAAATGAAGTTGGAATGAAATTGCTTTTTATAAATACCCCCTCAACAGAAGCCCTTTTTATTTCACTCCTCTTTTTCTCCTTGATACGGTTTGTGTTTTACAAGTTTCCATTGAAGCCTTACCAGTCTGTAACAATGCACTGCTTCAAGGCAGTCTAACAGAGAGCAGTTATCACCTCTGCAGACAGTTGAAAACATCTCTAATTACTACCGTATTACAGCAGAGTGGAAGCAGACTAATCACAGACGCTACTAAGAAATCCAGTAGTGTGGGACACGTTGTTCCATTAACGTGTCCTGTCTTTATTTCATGTGGTGTAGAAGCTGAAAACACGGGGGGTATGCATTTGTATACGTGTGTGGAGGTGTAAATGTGTGTGTAACAAGGTGATAGATTGATAGTCTAACACAGTGTCATCACAGTGTGGAGTATAATTTATCTGTGTGTGTGTGTGTGTGTGTGTGTGTGTGTGTGTGTGTGTGTGTGTGTGTGTGCGTGTGTGTGTGTTCTACAGGCAACTAATGTAATCTATTCTTATTTTAAATTCTGATGTATAGATCTTCTTACTGATTATTATATTACACCACAAGTGACCTCAAGCAAATTTTAACTGCTTTACATGCTGTTGGTTATTTTGATTTAAATCAATGTTTTCATATTTTATAATCTGATCATGTTTTGTGTATACAAACTTAATCTGCATCAAGTAATCAGTATAGTTGTCAGATAAATGAAGTGAAGCAGAAGTTTAAAGTAGCATCAATTTAAAAGTAGAGTACAAATACCTCAACTTTTTGTCTTTTTTGTTCCAAGTACCTCAATATACAATACGTAATAAATATAAAGTAAATGTACTTAGCTACCTTCCACCACTGATGAGCTTAGAACTCATTTTTGGGAGTGGACAGCTTGCATGTTCCTTGAAACAGGAAGTAAAAATTAGACTTAACTATGCAAATGAATAGTGTTGACTAGTTGCAGATGGTAATGTGCTGGAGGTTGTGTGAAAATTTGGAACAGTTCACTTTGCCTGTGCTACAACACCAATTTCTTCTGCTGGCATATGTTCAAAACATTTCTACTCGGCCACTTACTGTACGTCTGCTTGTGTGTAGGCCAGAGTTGATGCTCTGCGTGTGTGTCTGCTTGTCCTCTACCGTCACGTGTGTTTCCCCTCCCCCAACCTCGGGCCCTGCCCAGGCTCTCTGGAGTCATCCCCTGGAAAGGCATGACAGAGCCCCAGTGTTTGGAAATGGCTGCGCTGGCAGCGATAAGCAGTTCAAAGAAGAGAGCGCATTAATGTAATTGGCTGCCAGCAGCACATTGGCCTCGTCGTCTCATATCCACAAGCGGGAACACACACTCACCACACGGATTATTGGAGGAGAGTGTGTGAGAGAGGGGAGAGGATAGAGAGGATGAGAATGAGAGAATGGGGGAAGAGAGATGAAGGGAAGGACAGATAGAGAGAGAGAGAGGAGGAGGAGGAGTTGAGGCCCTCATTGTGTCGCTCATTAAGCCGTGGGAGGCTCAGGGAGGCTGAGAGATGAGATGAGAGGTGTCACAGTTAAATGTCAGGTCTGGAAGGGACATGGCTGACCTCCAAGAAGCCTACACACATACACGGAGAGAGGGAGAAAGAGAGAGGAGAGAGAGAGAGAGAGGTAGAGAGGGATACTGTGCCGAATCCTCAGCCTCATATTATCCCCTCAGCTTCTCCTCTCCTCCTCACTCCTTAACTCCTCTCTCTCTCTCTCTCCCTCTCTTTGTCACTCACCCAGTTTTACCCTCTCAATTTTCCACCCATTACACCCAAATTACTGGTGTCACTGCAAATTGAATTGTTGCAACCGGACAGCAGCATTTCCTCTGAATAGCCTCGACCATACCTACTGCAGTGGAAGTGAAGGCTATTTCCTTCAGCTCATTTCCAAGTCTGTGTGATGGGAGGCACAGAGGAGAATGCCGGATGGCTTCCGAAATGTTTTTACCAAAGGCTCCAAGAGGCTTTGAAGTTTAGACTCTCTTGCCCTTGTATTTCAAACATTCTCCTCTTCTTGTCTCTCCCCAAGTTCTCTGCAAGCACTTCTCACCCCACTTTCTATTTATTTTCCCCTTCTGCTGTTGCTCCGAGTTAAAACCTTCTAATTTTAATTCTTACTCTTAGCTCCTTCACATTCTGATCTGGTGTCGTCCTCTGCCTTTTCACAATTGACAATATTGAGTAGACATGTCAAAAAGTAGTAAGCAAACAGCATTATTATTATTTCAACTTTTGTCACTGTCAGTTTAATTTATTTCCTTGGAATAGTAACTGTAAACTAATTAGACTGTAATCAATATTTTCATAGCAATGATGGATCTGTAATGTGTAATGTGAAAGGAGTCACTCATAAAGACGAACCTACTAAAAATTATCACCCCACTCTGCACGTCGCCTCAGCTCTACAGAGCATTTTAGCATCTTTCAGCTCATTGTTTTGGTTTTAAGGGCTGCAACTTTATTGTTTTAGTTCAGTCTCTCTGCTATCATCAGCCCCTTTTTCTACTGTTTTGACTTTGTACCACACAGCAGGCAAGGTTAGTGACTAGCTGGTGAACATATCAGAGGATTTTGCTCCTAAATAGTGAATATTGGACTTTTATTTATCAAGTGAGACATGACTCCAAATGAATACAAACGTTGCTCTGTGTCTTTTCAAAGTGTAAATAAGCAACTCTTTGCTAACAAGGACACCACGTCAACTTCATAAATTGATTTTATGTCAGTGTTGTGTTCACAGCTTGTTCCACCACCAAAGAAATGACTGCATTTAAATTGAGACTGCATTCCCCATAACCCCCTTTTCTTCCTGTGGGCTAGGGGATACATAAAAGGCCAATGGCAGCATGATTGCAAAATGATGATGATGGTAATGACAGTGATGATAATACTATTAGTGATAATGATGATTAGCAGCAGTAGATGCCAGAACACAGTAACAGATCTCCAATAAAACACAACATTTTTTCTCTTCACAGGCCAGCCCTTCAAATTGGACCCAAAAACGGCCCACAAGAAGCTGCGTCTGTCCAATGACTGCCTGACCATGGAGAAGGATGAGAGCTCATTGAAAAAGAGCCACACCCCGGAGCGATTCAGCGGCACAGGCTCCTACGGTGCTGCTGGTAATGTCTTCATTGACAGCGGATGCCACTATTGGGAGGTGTTGCTAGGAGCGTCCACATGGTGAGAAACACATACACATACATGCATGTGAGCGTGTTATATAAGCCTGCAAGGAGGCTTGGTAAACTAAAATATCTTTCTTTAGGGAGTTTAAATCTAGGCTGTTATGCAAACCCACACACACACACACTCATCGCACACAGTGTATACTCTTATCCTAATTATATTCTTTTCACTAATTGGCTCTGAAGTAGACCTCTTAATGCAGGAAAGACCCAAAAGGCCCATGCCTATCTTGTGTGTCCTCAACATGAGGTTGAGCTTAACTCTGCAAGTAAAGTCATTAAAGAGGACACTAGTTTCAGATCACTAATGCATTCGAAAATGTTCCTTCCCTGCAGGTATGCCATCGGCGTGGCTTACAAATCAGCCCCCAAAAATGAATGGAGCGGCAAGAACTCATCCTCATGGGTGTTCTCACGCTGCAACAACAATTTCATGGTGCGCCATGATGGCAAGGAGATGCTGGTGGAGGCAAGCCTGCAGCTGAGGCGGCTGGGTGTCCTACTGGACTATGACAACAATTCACTGTCCTTCTATGATGCCATGAACTCCCAGCACATTCACACCTTTGAAATCTCCTTCCTCCTGCCCGTTGTACCCACTTTCATGATTTGGAACAAGTCAGTCATGATACTCTCAGGGCTACCCGTCCCCGATTTTGTCGACGGCATGGCTCCAGATCATCAAGAGCAGCAGCAGATGGGCCTGTGCCGGCAAGAGTCGCCATACTTGACCGGGATGAAGTCCTGCCACTGAGAAAAGGCCCAGCGGATGGTCTAGCAGAGTCCACTCAGGCCCAGTGACTCTAAGATTGATTGGGAGCTGAAAGACGTTGACAGTGTGACTGAGTTCTGCTCTATCTTCTGAATTAAGAGTGGACTAGTTACTTTCTTAGAAAGTGTTGGAAATATGCACACCAGTCTGGAAAATGCCAGTCCTATTAGTTTGTAGCCATCCAGTGCTTTGCTAATCCATCAGTGAATGGGAACAAACATCAGTAGATTCCAAATTCACCTGACGCCCTGGAGTCACTGAGGAAGAGAGCTTTGGTCTGTCATTGGGCAGGGATGGAGTCATGGTTTTCTTGACCATTGAAGGTCTTCTTTTTTGATTTATTTTCCTCCTGATTTGACGCTAGGGAGAAGACCAAGGAAGGAATGTTCTCATCAGCCATTTAGAATTTGAAGATACAACACGTGAACAGTGAGATTACTTAATGTCTCACCTGCATTCGATTAAAAAAGAATCATTCAGATATGTTAACTTACTTCTAGACTTCTATATTTCTGTCAGATCCAGTTTGTCAGGCATACTTAACATTTGATAGGAAATGGCAGTTAAATGCAGATGTGCCATCTTGGAGTTTACTGTGTGAGTGAGATGCTGTACCTTGCTAAGGCAAACTGCTAGATGTGGACAGTTTGTGTGATAACAGGGCGCATTACAAGCCTTGTCCTGATGTCACTTTTCATGTGTTGTACCCTCAGTGGCTGTAACAGGCAGTCTTTTCCTTGATCATCCTCCTAGATTTGACCCAACAGTCCTGTTTGTATCGGGTGGGTCGCAGCTTCCAAGTTTCAGGAAGTGTTAACGTTGCTCCCAGATATTAGCCAGATCACAGGGGGTAGATTTGCATCATGTGACTACTCAACATGTATAATAAGAGGTTTATTGAATATTAGATGAAAAAAGTGTTATTTATGACAAAAAAAGATGGTTTACTTTTATTATTAATCTCAACATATTCATGATGCACTTTTTAATGAACACTATTTTCCCTCTATGAGTATTAAAGTAGATGGAGCTGAGTGGCAGGGCTGCAGTGGGGAGGGGAGGTGACAACTGGCACTACTGCTGGTTGTGTTCACCCAACAGAAAATTAGCTATTTCTCCCACTTATATTTACAAAATAATTTATGGTCAGTAATTAATGATGGTTATTGGGTATTAATTATTTTTTGCAATAAAATACTGGTGATTTTTTTTGTTTGTTTTGCAAACATCTTATGTGGCACTTAACAGAGCAGTCCCTGCTGTGAAGTCAAAATGTTTTTTCACTGTTCTTTCAGCACAACCAGTGACTTTCCCTCCCCATTGCTCTTTTCGATAGCTTATAGTAAATTTATCTTGTTTAGAAAAGGGATATGATTATGATGATGTTTATGCGATTTTTATCATGACAAAATGATGATAAACTAATATCTGTTTTTAAGAAAGGTTCACTCTTTTGTCAACTATTCAGGGAAGGAGGGGGTTAACACTTTAACTTGCTGTCTGTCGCAATGTCATGGCATGATTGTGTTTTCCTCTGTAATTTGTTAACACGTGTGCACATACACACACATACACGCCAACACATGTCATATTTTGTTTGGGATGGCCTTGTCGTGATAAATGCATGATACATTGTAGGATCCCACATCAGTTCACTGCGTAATTTAAGTAGCTCTATCACCAAATCCTGTTTTTCATCAAATACTGACTCACCTGCACATTCGCTTACAACAGTCTTGACCTCAAACTCTTTTTCTTTTTGTCACCCATCACTATTCAAGTAACAGCTGTAGCTCGATCCAATGTTTGTTTTTTCTTGTGGGTGGAGGATTTGAAGGCCTTAGTGTGGGTGACAGTTTCTCTCTGGTTTGATATTCAGGCAGCCACTCTGATTCCGACAATCAAAAATGTATCATAGTTTATGCAGATTTAAGAAGCTGTGTAGAAGGAAACAGTGAGGAGGAATTGTGAGAAAATTACACTGGAGGTTGTGTTGAAAAAGGATGAATTTTACACACCACTTTGTTTGATTTGACATGAAAAACCCTTATGACCATTTTCACTCTTTTTACACATCATGTAGCAGGTATGTACTATATGTCAAATGTCATGTAACATTTGTATTCTGCCAGACTATGATTTGCTTGATTTGAAAAGACACACAAACACACACAGATTTCAATAATTTGCTAGTAACCTTAGTTACTTGTTGATGAGTCAGAGCAAAGATGCAGCAATGCAAAACTCTCAGCTATGGAAAGGTAGTGAAAATCTGACATGTTGTGGCCTATCAGTGTACCTTTCAACCAGCTGTGTTCATTTAGAGCAACTGTGTGATGCTGTCAGTCATGATTATTTGATTGAGAGTGCTACTGGCAACAGAGATGATCGACTGGTCAAAATTAACACAGTGGGAGCTCCAGTATGGGAACGGGGCAGGGTATTTTATCTGTCAGGGAGATCTGTGAATGTTACCTGACTTCCAGATATCCACCCATCTTGTTGAATAATGTCGGTCACAGACTCAAAACGACCATGTGTTGACTTGTGATCCAGACTGACAATCTCAACTCATCCATGCAAGCGTGCTTGGCTGGGTCACTGCATGATTACGTGACCTTGCTGCAGGTTCATAACTCTTTCCTTATCTTTATGATGAGGTTTCTTATCTCGTGTCAAGCATAATCTTTTTTTTTTGTTTGTTTTGTTTTGTTTTGTTTTTTGTATAAAAAAAAATAATAATAATAAACCATGACAAGAACACTCAGACATGAAATGTTCATTGCCATGCATATCAGATAGTTTGCAGTGCTCTTTCTTTCTTTGTGTCACAAGTCAATACAGTAAAATATATACGGTGAATGATTTTCAATAGCTACCAACTCCTTGTAGTGCAGTGTAATACCCTAGAGACAATGCAATAGATTCTCCTTTTTGCTTTTCTGTTTGTGTAACTTGGGAAATTATTTTTTACAACTCAAGAGAAACACGCTCCTCTCCTTTTTGGCATTTGGACTTTGATAAACAGCACAAAAAGAGCAGCTTTACATTCATGCAAGGCTTTCTGTTTCCATAGATATAACAGAGATAATTTTAGCCAGAGAGGAATGTAAATCATAGGGGGAAATATATATTATATAAAGTTGTATAATATACAAAATATATATGAACCAATGTTATTTATGTGAATTTAAGTCCAATTAAAAGTCTGATCCCAAATGGTGTTGGAGTCCGTTTTCTTTACTTAGTTTGTGTTGCCTTGAAACTCTGGCCAATGTGATTGGCCTTCATGTCACTTGAGCCCCACTTCTCCAAGATGTGATCCAAGAATATGAAAGCATTCGAATTAACTTGTACTCGGCGATTACTGAAAAAAAATATGTTTGATGTTTTAACCACTCTAAACCTGTAACATGGGTCATGAAAAAGGAAAGATCTGTACTCCTTTTCAAAGGTATTTCATACACAAACAGTGCTTTAGCCCACTCACAGTGCTTCAAAACTCTTGTGTGTAATTTGGACGCCGATTTCAAATACAGCCTAAAGCTTCCAAAAAGGCTGAGCTTTGGAATAAGGCTGCCAGGCTGGCAGGTCATCCAGAGCTCAGGGTGAGGTTAGTAGGGCTATACCCTCTTAGCCCTCATCTGTCGTGACTGGCATGAGTGCCTCATTACTACAATATAGTGGGTCCAAACACTGCCTCCGAGCATGGCACTCACACACACTGACCCTGAAACGATGGACAATATGCTCACTTATTTCCTGAGGACTCTTTTCATAATGTAATGTGGGAACCTGGGGAATGTCAGTCACTAAAACTAGTGAAAATATTTAATATTTAAAATATCAATCAATCAATGCAGAGGTGTTTTAAATGAAGAGTGTGTGTATGTGCGTGTGTGTGTGTGTGTGTGTGTGTGTGTGTGTGTGTGTGTGTGTGTGTGTGTGTGTGTGTGTGTAAAAACACAAATAATATGGTGGCATAATGCAGATTATTAAACCCTGTGACCATCTGTCTCTGCCCTAAAATATCCTAAGGCAATACACTGAAACCATATCAGCTCCCTCACAAGGTCACTGTTGTGCACCTGACCCTGCACTGCTACCCATGCTGAAAAGATGAATTATGTCCCCTGGGGATCAATATGGTATCATGGACATACATGATACCTATGACCTTGGGTAGTTCGGGCCAAATCCTTGCAAACATTTAACCCAACACTAAAAAAGGGGATATTTCCTGGTTTAGATTTGTCAGAACAAATTGCATTTCTAGGAACAGTCAAAGGCTAGGAAATTGTGTATGTGTATTGAGGTGTTAAAGGATAAGGCTGGCAATTTTATATATTTTTCTAATTGTCAACAAATCTCACGTGCAGAGCCAAGCCAACAAAACTTGATTTATATCTATATCTATATCTATTTATAAGGGTGCTGGTGGTCATGATTGCTCTGTTAATACAATTTGAAGATGAACAGTAGCTTTGATGTCTGCCATGTGGGCAATGATTGACAGCTGTGATTGACAGTTTGCTCACCTGCTGCTCTCCCCAGCTCTGGGACTCACACTGAGTCAGACTATTGTTGCAATATTTTGATAAGTATAATTTTACTTGATAACTTTATCTGCCATGTTATCATAATTGAGCTAAAGTAGCTAATTATAGCCCAAGGCAACACCCTGCATTCCTTATTTGAAAGATTCAGACAGAAAAGATGGCGCCAACCATAAGCTGCAACTCTGGGATTCAAATGGCTCTAATATAAACTAATGCATGACGTCATCTTGCTACATCCACCTTTATAAACAGCCTATCGTTCCTTTGCGACAAAGTTTATGGTCACAATAGTTTTCTAAGAAAGATTGCTCCAAAGACTAATAATAGTTTTCAATGTCCAGAGAGTAGTTCTGTGTAAGGTAGATGTGACTGAGCATGTGGGTGGAGTTTAGTAAGTTTAGTGTTGTACAAAGTCAAGAGGTTGTGATAGATTGTGTGAATAGTTTTTGGACAGAAGAATATGATATATCAGACTTTGGATGTACACATGATACTTAAAAGTAGGATCAATTCATTTGCTCAGCACATGAGATTTGTTGACGTTAATTACACCCTTTGAGTTTTTGCACAAGAGTCTGCATTGCACTTTGCTTTAACCTTCAGCAGTAACTTCATTATTGAGGAGGCGGGTATTGCCATGACTGGACTAATCTCTTTCTGGTGCATCTTGGCATTGTTGATGAGAGAAATGTCAATAGCTATAGTGGAAGCTGATTCATTTGTGTAGACTACCTATACTTGTATGTAGAGATACCTTAAAGGCTGTGAAAGTATTATATTAGTTTTTGTGTTAAATAAAACCAATGTAAATATTTTTTTTTTTTACTTTGATTGCTGCATTACTCATGAGTATTTAATGTTATAGAGAGATGTTTAATATTTGAAGCCAAGTTTTCAGGGACCATGTTTTCAGAACTGAGTTTCATCTAATGTTTGGTCTAGATGAGCTAATACTGAATCCATGGTTTGTCTTGCATTGTAGCCACAGAGGGAAATTCTTATCCAGTCATCTGATTGGCTGACTGTCAAAAAACACCCCAAAACCCCACCATTGCTTACTGTAGCCTCATGTGTAGTAACAACATTGACAAATGACTTAGACTTTAAGCTGGGCAGACACTATGAATTTTTATTAGCCTTGTACGCTGTGTTAACTCACACTGTTGCCTCTCACTCCCAGAACCTACATTGCATTGTGCAAATGTGACATGAGCAAAAAGTAAGGAGTGAAAAAGAAAAATATGGAGTCATTCATGACTGGAAAATGTAGACAATTTGGCATGTCTTTTCTGCAACTAAGTTCTGTCAAGATTAAAGTTTATGTTAAATGATAAGATAGAAATTCGGCTGGATTCCAAAATGAGTCAGGCAAAACCAATTCAGGTCTGAAATTGGTTTGACCTTTTGTTTTGTTTTGTTGAGGCATTGTGCACACAACTTCAAATTGAATCAGAGGATCCATTTTTTCCCAGTTTTTATGTCAACCACACCAAAACATTTCAGTTGTATTAAACAGATTGCTGGTAGGACAGGTTAACACCAGAAGGCACTGACCTATTTTGACAAAATGATATTGGTTTGAGGTATAATGACTTCACATCTGTAGCACTTTTTAGCAAACCTCTTGGCTTGATTTTCTACAGACCTCCATGAGCTTGGCAACAGTCTGACCTAATAAGATTAACATTGTAAAAAAAATTGTAAAAAATTACATAAATTTTGCTCAGCAGCTTAATAACTATAGTGACTCACACTGAAAAGCTGAGGGCAATCTAATTACAATTCATTAATAATGCATCTGGTCTCTACAACTCCACCTGGACAGGTTAGGATAGCAGTAGTATGTTTCCTGAGAATACTGTAATTGGGCTTGTTCTAGAGAAATCTGAGGGGGTGCTTTGTGAATTTCTTTTTGCTGTGTGGGTTAGCAGTGATGTATCCATCCAGTACATTCCACAAGTTTAAGTAGTGAGGCTATGATTGGATGTCTATCTACATACCTTTCCATGTGTGACAGATTAGCTGCCCGTATAATGTGATGCTCACTCTGTCTCTGCTTCCCTCACACTGCTAGCAAGCTAGCAAGCAAGCCGTTGGAGCAACCCATAATTACATTTCTAATTGCAGAATAATTAGGACTCCCTGTGTAGCTCGTTAAGTCATTTGTCACCGAAGACTCTAATGTGGCGTACAACAACTCTCTAATTACGCCGAATGAAAAGTCTACATGGTGGGGAACATATCACTACCCGAGGCCTGTGTTTCAACTGATACTGCAGATTTCAACAATTCAAATACTGATTATTTGTTATTATTATTATTATACTAATAAGCCACTAAACTGAATGTATCATGAATTTGTCCATTGGAGATTTGTGGCAGCACAGTTTCATTTATAACCTTTTAATCATAAAATACTGTAAACTTACCTACTTTATGTTTTTGGTTCATGTTTAATTTCAAATTTCACTCTAAAAGCCCAGTCACAACATCATTTTAAGCAGCAAAATCTCTGCATGAAATCAATTCATTTCAGTCATCGGATGTGATCATAGCTTTCATACGATCCAGTTTTATATAAGCCTACTCTGCCAGAGTATAAACTGTTATGATATAGATGTGGAATGGATTGCAGTCAATACAAATACATCTCGTGAATAAATTGTTGTTGTTCTGTTAGCTACCTGGCTAGCTAGCTAGGTAATGTCATGACTACTTGAGTCATGACATTACCTATTACCACCTATATAAATGCCATTTCCTGGTCGGAAAGGGCCTGGGGCTTCATGCTGTCCGAAAATTGACTGAAATTGACTTATTTCACATTGAATCATATGAAATTACTGTTGTGCTTTCTTCTGCTGCAGGATCTGATCCACAGTTGGTAGAAAATGATATACTTTCAGATGGTTCATTCAAAGCAGTAAATGTGACAGCTCTATAAATAGCATAGATGTATATGAATCAGCAATCCATGCACACTTCTGCCCTCCAAATAGAGTCCCTTATTTCCACAGTAATGAGCTTAATAGCATTTCCTCTAAACTCATCAGTAATGCGATAAATTGTGCAAACAATTATAGGCAGGGCAATATACAACCACTGTTATTTGCTCATATTAGCATATTTTATTATTTCAGTTCTTTTGATACATAACTACCTTCGTTGTAAAGAAGTTGAATTAAATGCACGACTGGGGCCAATCATCGAAGCGTTTGTCTTTGCAACAAGCCAGAGTTTTGTCTCCAACATTTAAATGTGTCATTACTATTCACTTCACAGTAATACTAGCCCCTTTGCAAAATCCAGCCAGATTTGTCATCAGCTGTGAATGACCATCTGTGTGTGTCAGCAAGGTGTCGTTGCAGTTTAGGTCTGTCAGAGCTGCAAATGCACAGCTGGATGTAATGAACTGCAAATCTGCATCAAGCCCCTGGCCCTGTTTCACCAAGACAGGCACTTTATTCAAATCAGTTTGAATTAGAGGCTGATCTGCTTTCAAACAGGAGACTTTGACATGTGTGCATGTGTGTAGGAGTGCACACATGCCCAATCCTGTGTGTTTTCTGTGTGTAGTTATGACTCTTTGCATGTGGGTGGGTGCACGTGTCTTATAATGAGGTTACTTTCTGCCTTTGGCTTCATTTTCGCCTATTTAACCTTTGCTTATGGAAATTTTTCAGAGAGTGTCTATCATTTTTCCTTTTCCGCTGATTATATGAAGCATAAAAACAATTAAAAAAAACACATCTGACAATCAGCACAACAAATCAAAGATAAGAAAAGACAGGGAGTGAAGATCAAAGTGTAGTAGTAAAAATGAATTGCCGTTGGACCTGTTGAGGCAGACGGAGGCAGCCTTTACCTTTCCTAAGTGAGGATGAATTAGACCACCATGGAGGAGAGAGCAAAGACTTGGCTCCCTGCCTGCAGGTTGATAGAAGAGAGCTATGAACTCTGGGAAATGAGGATCTAAACAGGCTGTAGATCACCGAGCCCACTGGCTCTGTCTCTATCAGACACTGTCTCTCTCTCTCCAACTCAGACACCCAGAGACACACTAACACTCACACTACACACATTCAATATCTAGATTAATCTCTGAGGGTGGAATCAATCAACCAGGCCAGTGGCGTCTCAGAGAGCCCTGGAGGCACGATGGTCCTGCCGAAAGAGAGCGATATGTCCAGGTGCTTTAGCGAGATCTCAGCAGAAATCTATACTTTTCCATCTTTCCCTATGGAGATGACAGGGTGTTAGTTTCATAGAGATATTGTTACCATCAGTGACATTGACAAACATTTTTGGGGAGAAAATCTTAGGATTGGTCTGAGGAGGATGTGTGTTAGTGGGTTTCATTCTCTTTCCTCCTGACCATTTGCTAAACAGATCTCCCTGAGCAGCAATTAGCCAGTTGTATCTTCTTTTTTGTCTTTCCTTGACCAAAGACACCAGAAAAAAAGATGTACGGAACTGATAAATAGTGTTTATCTGCTTCAGTCATTAGCATGTCCAGCTAAATAGTTTCCTACATAGGAATGTAATTGATTTCAAGACTAGCACATCCATTATGTAATATTTGGACTCTATCAGAGTTTAGGGTAACATTAGCAACTCTGTCTTACTCTTGATTTGGGGAAGTGATTCCAACCTGATTTAACCTGATATTGTGCATGTGGCCATCAAGTGCACCTCAAGTGCAGACACCTTTTACAACATTGAATCCAACATTGGAACCTTGTAAAATGAGTCAGCTGAAAACATTAAAAAGACAGCCAGGAACAGCATTTTCAACCAACTAATAGAGCTAAATTTAGCTTAATTAGCTAGCTTACAGCTGATAAAATCAGCTAGTGATGTCATTTCAGCTGGCAAAATCAATGGTCGCTGGCTATAACAAGCCTGCTTTTATTTACCTCTGTCTGAAATGAAGGATCTATTGTTTCAAATATGACCAACAGCTTGAGAATAAATAGAGTACATCTGCCAGTTATCCTTGTAAAGTGTTCATTTTGCATGCAAGACAGGAAAAGCTACGTCACATACAGGCTAAAAACAATTACTCATTCAGTATTTCTTTTCCAGTCTTTCAGAAAAAATAAGTGTGTTTCTGGGCTCCATATTCTAAGACAAATAGGTATCTAATACAGCACTTGCTATTAGAAACTGAAATCTTCCTGATTTTAACTAAATGAGTACTTTGTGAGCATACAAAAAACTACAACTCCCATGAAAATGTGCCAGTTTCAATGGGTATCAGTTTCAGGTACAGTCAGTTTTCCATTTTATTAGCTGTACCCTCTGTTATCTAAAAACTCCTTTGATTACAGATATGTCTGAACTTGCCGCACCCCCAAAACTCTTCAAAACAATTATTATTCTCACAACTATTCTTAGTTGTCAGATGACATGAACACTTGCAAGTCCTTGACATGGAACCTTTCCAATCCTTCCCATCCATCCAACATAACATGAATGCAACATTAACCCACAATGGGCTGGGGCTTATGGGAACTTGTGTTTGTTAAGGCCGCTAAAAACATAAATATTGAATAAACATGATATTAGGTACATTTAATGATATATGGAGTGAACCACACAACATACTGTTGAGTAAGGCTATGTTCCAAGGCAGCATTTTTAGTTATTTGCATTATTACAAATTTTATGGGATTTTGAGATTTTCTTTCTGTAACAAAACTATAGCAACAGTAACTAAGGCAGATGGAGCTTAGCAAATAGTTTTCACATATCTACCTCTTTTTATATTTTCTTATTCACTCCATTTCTCCCTCTGTTGCATTCATATCTCAGTATCAAAACATTTAATTCTTAGGGATGTCATACACCTCACGGATATTTTATCGGCTCCGCTGATTTATATGAGATGTCTAGAGAGGATAAAATGATTCAGGTATCAATTCCACATCATTTTGACAGCTCTGTTCTGTAAAAGTGTATCTGAAGCACTTACATGTGACCCATGCTTGCAGTCAATGTGCCGCATCGCTTTTAACCAAGCTGTCCTTAAGATTGAGCACTTCTATTTGGAATGAAATAATCCAGAAGAGGTTTTGGTTTAGCTTGAGGGGTGAGTGTCTCAGAGGAGCTTTTCATCATGTCATTCCCTACAGCCACTTTTACAGGTTAATGGATTAACAAAATACACTCAGGACTGTCTTATTGACAACTTGGGGGTTGCAGTTTACAGTGCGTTTGATGGTTAAAGATGAAGACATCAGTGAAGTTAGAACTTGTACATAATGTTCCCGTACATTGAAAATAGAAAATTACAGGAAATGGATTAACCTTTGTTGAAAAAGTTTATACAAACACCAAATGAAAATGTCAGAACTTCAGGAAAATTTAGAACAAATCTCTTTCTGAACAATAAATTCCTGCTTAGTGACTGTGGTGTTGAGAGTAAATATGAACTGACATCAGATGTTTTGTGCTATATAACTACAAGCAATGAAAAGCAGGCGCCTTTTGTTGGGCCTGTGATTGATTATCTACACTCTTAATATATCTCATTCTCTAAAGAGAGATCATAATCAAAAAATATACACAGCTTGATAGTTTTGTTAAGTGAACCACATTGACTCTTTGATCCATGCATGTCTGATCTGTGCACCAAAACAGCCATCTCCATCTAAATGATGTATTATCATTAATATCAAGCTGTCTCCTCTCTTGTCTGTCCTCGCCTTTGATATTTATCAAGTTATCTTTCATGCTGATAGAGGCCCATTAGCTGCAGACGGTTTCAGGATGACATGTTGACTTAATTTGATACAGCTCACGATATAAATAACTGTCCTTGACCTATACGTGTCTGCCTCATCTGGGTTAGAGATGCTCACTGAAAAGGATGTGATGTGAGGGCAGAGGGAGATAATAAAACACTATGGGCATACAGTTGATAACAGAATGAAGATTTCTAGGAACAGACCCCCGTGTTTTCATCAAATGGGATTTGCCTGGAAAAAATTCTTTGCCACAGGTGGTTGCTCAAAAACATGATCTGATGTAAGAGCCTCCTACTGGATCATTTTTAATTAAAATATAAATATATATTTTTAATTAATATATATATATATGACATATATATATAACATGAAAGAACCTTGTAGTAACAAACCTCAAGAGAATTATCACCCAACAAGTTCCCCTCAGCTCTACAAAGCATTTTAGTGTCTTTCAGGTCATTGTTTTAGTTTTTTGGCCTACCTTTACAAGCACCAAGATTAAAGATGTTTTATATGGTACACAGCATCAACATACCACAATCAGAAGCAACATATGCCAGTAAAGAATTTCATTTATTTACTTATTTGTAAAAGACCATGTACATGTTGCAATTTGAAGTATTGCACCAGAGTTAGCTTAAAGCTCATTTTCATTTGCAGTCCCTTGGCAGGTCACAATAAGCCAGTAGGAAGTGCCACTGCAATGGGAGTGACACACCATTTTCATGTGCCACATTTAGCAGCTAAAGAGCCAGATATTTTTCTAAGAGGCTGGTGGAGGCCAAACAAAGTCTCCACGTCCTAACAAAAGTGAAGCCAAAATATTTTATTTCCAGGAGCTGCCATCTTGCTTGTGTGACTTAATTTGGAGCTAAAGTCTGCACAGTAGAGTTGAGCGGCGGGATAATGGTTTGAGAACAGCTGTTGCAGCTGTCAGTCATGACAACACGCTGCTTTTTTATATCATCAAATAACTAATTAAAAACAAATTTATCAGAAAAATGAGCACTTGGACAAGCATCAGTGTGATAAGAGCTACCTAAAATAACAGAAACCATCTTTGGGAAAAATTTATTTGACGTATACATTTTTTAGTTTGGCCCTTGTCTCATCTGCTAACATGTAGGGGGCCGGATTTATTTACCTATACTGTAGCCAGCCACCAGGAGGCGATCAAGATGTTTTGTCCTCACTTTCAAGGAGCTATCGTGATGTCCATATTTATGTACAGTCAGTGGTATAAATCGACAATAGTTTGCGAACATATTCATTATAGCAACTTTATAAAATGACAATATATCAATATTGTGTTTACAGCTTGTTTGCACTGCCGCCAAGTGGCTTTAGTTAATGCAGGTTCAAGAATTCGCTCTCATTGTCTCTAAAGCAGAAAACTCTACATCAAAGTTTATGTTTTTGCTACTTTCTCAGTACCATTCTTCTTCTTGCATGTTTGCATGAATGCAGAGTTTGAACATTTGTAACACCATAGTCTAGAAGATATGTGAGATTATACCATTTTTTGAAAAATGAGGTTGAAAGAGTATAGAGAGTATACCCAGTGAAGATTAAATGTTATATATTGTAAAGATTATTAATATATTTAAATTTACATTCTGATCATTTAAAATGTTGTGTATGTCCTGTATCTATAGTCTGCATGTTTGAATACTTAAAAATTGAAATTGAGTAGATTAAGCAAACCCAGTGTGTTGTTTGATCCATGATATTTGTATGGTTTGTATCTTTTATTTGGAAACTTGTCACACAAGTGGAGATGACTTGTTCAAAGTTGCAACAGACACATTCGACATGCAAGTCTTCGGTTTCTGAGATGTTTTGGTAGGATTTAAATGACAAAAGTCTATTTTTATATATATCTGTTTCATATTTACAGAGGAAGGCATTTCAGCAGAAGAAAAATTTTGACCAGCTGCTTCTTTCCACACTATGAAGATTTCCTCCGAGATTCAGTTGTATTTGGACTCTACAAAGGCAAAGATATGACAGTAACATTCATACATTAACACATATTCTTTCTGCCTGCAGAAGCTTTGTAGAATGTGAATCAGTAATCACACTCATGCCAGTCAGAATGTGAATGGAGAATGAGACTGGTATCCTTCCTGTATTTTCCCTCTCCATCTCTTTCAAGACATGAACAGAAGGAGGAGACGATGTTGTTATCCTCAGGCTGCAGTGCCTCACACAGCTTCACATCAATACCCCCCACCACCCACCCCCATCTACCTTTGATGTCCTATAAATAAAGAAGTCTCTCATCATAATGAACCTGGTCTTGAAGATTCCTCCTGCCAGCTGCATTTCTGACTGTATTGACTCTGAGTTAAATAGAGCTGACTAAAGATTTCTCACTGCTGTGTACAGTCACTTGTGAACGGCTACAGTATTTCACCTTCCCACCCTTCCCTTCCACACAAAGTGTCTCTATGTTGATATAACATTACACTGTAATGTACACTATGTGTGGAGAAAAGGCCAGCAAGTCACATATGGTTCAGCTGGCTTTGAACCACATCTGAATCTCTTGTTTTCTCTATTTACAAATCTGTCCACAGGGTGAAGAAGCAGCCCTCTTTCATCATTAAGCTGACATTTCACTACCGCCAACATTAAAATGTCGCCATATGAGGCCTCTAAATGTGTCATGTATCTAATATCGCTCTTGGCTTGGAAAAACCATGCACACTGTTAGATCAGTCCTTTACATGTATTCTGTGATGAAGGGAGGGAAAGAAATGTGGATTGACATTGAATATTATAGGGGCATCTTGTTATTTATTAATGAATGAATAAATTGATACGTACAGTAAACATTTTGGTGGAGGAAAGAGTGGTTAGATAGAGAAATGAGCAAAAAAGTAAAAATTGGGAAGCTAAACCAAGGATATTGAAGGTCTCTCTTGCCTCCAAGTGCAGACACACAAAGAAAAGTCTCAAAATGAACACATTTGGAGTTGCAAAAATGGTTATCCTCTGTTTGTTTAGGACATTTTTTAAATTCCAGGTGGTGCACAAACAGTCTTTGAATAATTTTGGTTGAATACTGTCACTCTGGCCATGTGGCTTCTGTACCTGTCGTCTTCTTTTGCATAAAGCCAAACACTCACAGCATCACCTCCATGCATGCACAATAAACTGGGAACAAAGAGAATGACAACAACAGGCAGGAAATAAAGTTTAGGACCAAAACTCACCTGCTTGACTCCATGGGTCCATGCTGACAACAAAAGAAGAAGATCATGCTGTTGTCATCATGCACCCTGCAACCCCACACCATGGCCATCACCATTAAAAACACTGTAATAAGGAGTTGTCTCTACATCATTTAGATAATACTCTCTGATTGTCTCCTTTTTTTCTTGCCTTAGGTGGCCCCAAACCTTAGGGGAGCATGTGGTTTTGTTCTGCCAACTCTGGGCCATTAAGCCCAGCTGCCTCCCATCAGTTTGCTTCTCTGTTTGCTTGTTTTGTCAGACCTTTTTCCTGTTTGCGCAGCACTCTGAAGCTCTTATATTCCCCTTTGTTAAATCATATTGCAGATGGCTGATTGGGAATTCTTTAGCTGATGCTGTCTGATTGTCCACAGCAGCTGGCCTTGGAGGGGCTGGACAAAGTACATCACTGCAAAAAATAATAGGAAAACACAGTGTGTGGCAAACAGTCAAAACAGAGACTCACTTGCAAGCATCTACATCAAATATACACAGGTTAGATGCACTGCAGAAACAAAAGAACCATTTAAAGTACATTGGATATTTGATTTAAGTTCAAACAAAAAAGTTAAGCTTGGACAGAGTAACAAAAAATATTACTATTATGTTCATCTTATTGTTACATAATTATTTGTAGGTGCTTTCACTGGGATTGTCTAATAAAGTTTTTTCTAACTCAACATGGTTCAGACTAACGCAGATACAAGAATATTACATGAACAAAAACATTAACAAACTAGAGGCTTATAAAAGTTTAAAGCGGTGCTGTCCTCATTGTGCTTTGTTACACATTTGCTCCATAATAGAGGGTGACATTGATTGGGAATCCTGTGGGATCCACCTGTTGTAGGATGAGACGATTTCTCTGAGTCAGTTGCAAAATGGCGCATGGCTTGAATTTCTCCTCATTGTGTGTCTGTGAAACAGGATCACGAAGGAAAAATTGCAGGAGTGGGATCAGACTTTTTCTCCTTGCTTGCATTTATGTAGCAGGTTTGTTTTGTCTTCAGCTGCCCTTTTGTAAGACAAGCAGGGTTGTCTGTCATTTGACTTGAACATTACTTTTTGGGGGAGTGGGGTGGCAGTTCTTTGTCATAGCATCAGACAGGAGTCTATACTGATTTGAGTTTGGTCCCTTTAGCATGGTGCGAATTGAGTGAGTGAGTGAGTGAGTGAGTAAGTCAGTGGGTGATGAGTGAGTGACTCAGAGTGTGAGTCTGTTTGCATGCATGTTTTGTACATGCAAGTGCATTCATGTATGCATGAGTACAACTTTCTGTACCACTTTCATGTATGCATTCCTTAAGGTAAAGTGACAGCAATATTATACACACTGACTGTTTCCTCTCTTAACTCAGCCTTCAATATCCTGATTTACACAATGCCTATTTTTGTATTTTTTCCAATATAGTTTCCACATACCTGAGCAAAAAAACACTTTCCATGCAGCTTGCTGTATGGTGTGCACATCAATCAATTCCCCCAGGATGCAAAGGCTATTTTGAGGAAGGTCAGGTTAAAGGTGAATCCCCAAGTACACAAATTTCATGTAGTGATATGGAAGATCACGCATACATGAAACAAAAAGAGGGGGAGGAAATCCACTGCTGACTTCTATGAGAAAATGAAGCTTTCGATACATATGTGGTGGAGAAAAGACTGTCATCACATCATATTTATACAAGTTCAGCTTTGAGTTATTTATCACAACTAAGAAACAATCTGTGAAGGTTTTTTAAAATTAGGGTTTTAAAATTGTTTGTGTCCTACAGACTTTTTAAACCAAAGTTTGACTTCTCTTTTAAAGCAGAGACACCAGTCCAACTAGTAAAACCATACATTCTATTTCATAGTTGGATGGCATATATAGACTGTATATAAAGATGGACGTGAATCCCAGAGTCACTACTAATGATTGGTACCACCTTTCCCATTTGGAGCCAGCACGTTCCAAATAAGGAGTGTTGGGTGTTGCCGTTCATGCTCTGGATATAAACTGCGCTACCTCGGACTGAAACGATTGTGAGCTTGTTGGGAGCACCAAGCAGTGCACACTTCAGCTAAATTTAGCTAAATTTTGCTAATCAAGTAACATTAAACTTAACAAAATCCTGCTACAATAGCCCAACTCATAGCAAGTCCCAGAGTAAACTATAAATCACAGCTGGCAATCAATGCCCATACAGCAGACTATGATCTATAGTTCTGATTGGTTGATTTATTGATTGTCATTTGTTCTACCAATCATGCACAATTAAGGTGATACTAGAAAGTGCAGCTCTTATTTCTGTTAATTGAGAGCGATAGGCACTCATCTTGTGCAGGCAGAATAAAATAATATCAGACAGCTTGGTTTTGGAATATAAGTTCAAGAGTCAAGATTCAGAATTTAGTTTATTGTCATTTTCTTGTGTATTTGCATACACAAAAAATTAAATGCAGCCCACAAGTGCAATAACAACAGAAAGGATAAAGATATACTGTATATCTTTTTAAAAAATGATAAAAACATTTAAATCGCAAGAGAAAAACAAAAAAGAATTAAAGCTGCATGCAGCAATGATCAGGCTCAATTTGTGTGCAAAGTTTTGTGAGTTTTCAAGCATGTCTAGCCCCTTAAAAACAGCTTTGTACTTTGTGGCAAACAATGTGTTGCCATGGCAACAGCATTTGATGAAAACTCAAAAGCTTCAGGAGTTATCATCATCAAGATCTTACACCTTGGCTGACCAAATGTTATGTGTTTCTGACTAATTTGCTAGGAGTAGTTAGCAAAAGAGTGGCGCTTAATACTTCCTGTTGCCAGTAGGTGGTGCTATGACTGTAACTAAATATGGGCCTGTACGTGTGTTCAGACTGGGACTCTTAACAAGTATATGAAATTTGGAAAAGATCAGACTATGTGGAGTCAAATTATAAGGCTTTGAAATTTCATGGCGAGACATCGAAATTCATCACGTCGCTATGGCAACACCTTTTGACAAAAAGTCACCAACTTTATAATATGCGATGTCCAAGGTCTTAAGGCTATTCTGAGAAAATTTCAGGTGGATCCAATCGCCATTCTTCCCACAGGGTTTCAGAGTGTAAAACGTGTAACTCCTTTTACCAGTACGTGGCACTATGAGTCAGATTCAGTATTGACACATGGATGTGTTCAGGGTGGAACTCTTATCAAGAACTAAAGGTGTGGGTATCTTGGGATCATGTATGCCAGAGTTATGGCTGTTTCAATTTTCATGGCAAAGGATCAAAATTCAACCCCCAGCCACGCCCCCTTGGCAATGGAAGCAAAATCAAAAATCAAAATCGCAACTTTGATCCAAAATGGCCGACTTCCTGTTGGACTTAGGGTATGGCTCCAAGAGACTTTTGGGTGCTTCTGGTCATGATACATATGCATACCTGATTTCGTTCTTATAAGAGGACCTATAAAATATTAAAATTTTCACCACTTCTGACAAATGTGCAAAGTTTCATGACTTTTCAAGCACGTTTAGGCACTCAAAAACACTTTTAATCACAGAGAATAATAATAATTAATTCAGATAACAATAGGGCCTTCGCACCGCTTGGTGCTCGGGCCCTTATGAGCAGTTAGCAGCACAGGGCATTTAAGTGCATTTAGTGAGAAAAGCACGCGTCAGTAAGTGTAGACAGCTTTTGCATGTAAAAAAAAGTGACCGGCACAAATGGGGGAGCTATATAATCCATTTTGCTGTCCAGAGAACATTAGGCAACTTGATTGTTGGAGCTGCCAGTTTGTATGGGTTAACAGCCCTGCTTCCACGTCCTGTCACACTGCTTTCAATGTTTCCTCTCCGGCGCAGCTCCAGGCAAGGCCATGGTCTCCTTTTGGGTCCACTGAGTGTAGCAGACCAGGTGCACTCAGCTGATTTAGCTCCCAGCCAGTATTTGTCCTAGCAAAGTCTTTGTTATGAATGTTCAATAGAAACTGACAATCATACTGACATATTTCCTTTGTGCTCCACACCATGACACAGACATAGGTGTGGACGTGGACAAAGATACTGCATAGTCAGAACTAGGAAAGGCCGCTGCAAACATTGGTCACACCACCATCACACCAGTTCACGGAGAGAGAGAGAGAGAGAGAGAGAGAGAGAGAGAGAGAGAGAGAGAGAGAGAGAGAGAGAATACCACAAACAAGGGCCTCTTAATTTATTTTCTTGTCTTCACAAAATAACTCCTCTGTTTCTCCTTTTGAGTGTTGGTAAGAATAGCAGGTAACAGTTAGCAGTTAACAGATAGCTAGTTGTTTTGAAAAATATATCCAAAGATGATATTTCCTGTTCTGTTCTTGCAGATTAATGCTGTTACCTCTTCTTTAGAGTCTTTTCTGAAGATTTGGTTGAACTATTCCTTACACTAGGCTAATTTTACTTTGGCTGAAGTTAAATTTTGTGATAAAGATTTCCTCCATAACATGTGCATAGGCATCACTGTTGTTTAATATTCTGTATATTTCATTTATATTTGTTTCAGAACCACACATGCTAGTATCATTAAGCTATTTTTCACTGTAGCCCATTCAGAAAAATAACCAAAAATACTGGTTTAGATTCATCCTTTTGACAGAATAATTCACATTAATGTAATTCCTGGCCAGTTGAAGAACATTAGTTCTAATATTGCATTCATGAGGGTAACATTTACTGTTACTACCGCAGAGAAAATAGCTTGGGGTGAGGTCATTTTTAATGCACTGACTTCCAGCTCCATACTTAGATAGGTCATGTTTGTTTAGTGTCATTGGTGTGTGTATTTATGTATTAATGTGTGCATGTACCTGTTTATGTAACAACTAAATAATCCAACAAGATGTTAACCTATGTACAACCCTGAGGATAATGCCCTATTTATATGAGTTTCTATATATGCAGTAACATCTTCCAAGCTACCAACACCTGCATGCATCATGTCTAAAATGCAGGTCTAGAACTTCAAGGCTCTGAAAGGATTTGCAACCCAAAGCCTCCAGGCCACAGTCCAGCCTTACACATCTACCCCGTACGCTGCTGTTACTTTGGGTTCAGCGTCCTGTTCCCTCTGGCAACTCAGTCCAAAGAGGAATGACTTTCTATCCATTGTCAAGAGAGCTCCAACTATAGTCTGTCTAAAGCCAGAAAAAGAAAAGAAAAACTTGCCAATCTCCTCTTCTCATCTTTCTTCTGTAGACCATATATTGTGTGATTTTGTAAACTTAACACACACAAACAAAAATCGGGATATGCTTAATTAACCATTGTTATTTGGTCATTTAGTCCAACATCATTAGCAATTACAAATTTTGAAATTTGATGTTTACTGTGTTTTTTCTGTGAAATGTTATGTGTTGTATCAGGTCAGTATTTCAACCATATTCCGTATTACCTTTCAGTCTTCAATCTAGCTAAATGGGTCAGATAATATCAAGCTAACCTTACGCTGTTGATCATAAACTGAGATGAAAATGCTATACTTCTGCTGGTGTGTATCACTCTATGCTCATACCTCTTGTCTTGTGAGTAACTCCACCAATATGGGACAAACTCTATCCTGAAACTTTGGCCTTGACCCACCTGTGGGCAAAATAAAAAAAATGAACAGACTGATAAATGAGTCTGGCAAACACAGATACCATGCAACATTAGCCTGGAGCATTAAGTGTTTACTTTGCTCCAAAAGCTTCAAATAGTGATTTATTGAAACGCTGTGTGGACGTCTGCAGGCATGGCTAAAGATCCGGGATAACAGTGATTCTTTAATCTGATTCAGACAAAATTATTTTCTTTCATTTTAATGAGGATTCTTTTTCATGCAGTCAAGCAATTATCATGCCCCATAATAAGCTACAAACACTTCACATTGTTCTGAGCACTTGCTGAAGTTATTTGGATAATTTATGAGACAATTTCCAAAGTATTCCTTCCACAAACCATGTAATAGCTTGTGTGTTTACTCTAGATGTGTGTGCATGTGTGTCTGTGTGCGTGTGCGTGTGTGTGTGTGTGTGGGGGGGTATGTAGATTGTTGTGTGTCCATGCCCTGGGTCTGTCTCTGCTCTTCCTTGCTGCTGACTAGCATGTGTCAGCTGGGAAAAGCCTGTTTCTAAACTCTGCCGTCAGACCGTGGAATCTGCCACAGGCCAGAAGATGCATACAACATCTCCAATGAGCTAATACTGATGATTAATGCAGTTCAGGACATATTATGGCATAATAAGGAAAAGCATGTCACAAAAAGATGATACAAAGATGATGACGGCATGTTACAAATGTCAGTGGAGGTCTGGAGTGTAAGCGAAGAGCACGGAAATATTGAGTAAGGGAGGGAGAGATTAATTTTTTAAAAATCAGTTTGACGCAAACATTTTTCCAAGCCTGAGAAGCAAGGACAGACAGAAAAATGATTTGAATTCAACAGCCAAGGAAAGAATGACACACAATGTCCTATAGTTTTGAAAAGGGTTTATTCACATTACTGTTCTGTGGAGATTGAAAAGTCAGAGGTAATTTTCTTAAAGTTGAACTAACAGAGTCAATATGTGAAGATTCTCATTTGAGTCAAGAGCAACTCAACTTACAGATTCTTATATATTTTCAAGAATATGGATAAATTACAGATTAACATACATTTCCATTTTATGCATTCAGTAATGTTTACTCTCTATCATGGTGAGGGAACTGTGCTCAGATGACAGCTTTGCAGGTCATGTTGTTTGCTTCTCTTTTCTCTATAGTGTAGTTCTCCAGTTACACAATTCTCCCATTTTGAAACCTTACATGAAGACATACAGTCGACTCATTAGAAAGTCAACCTGCCTTAAAGTCATGGCATCCTCGAGAAAATAAGCTCAGTAATAACTGTATTGTTGCTCAGTGTGACAAGAAGAGTGTTAATGTTTCTAGTTTTTAGTACACTGAACTGATGTTTGCATGCAAACTTTTATTTTTCCCTTGAATTCATTTTTTGTTGTCAAGCTAACCAAGTAGATTGAATGAAGAAACTCCATCAACATGAACTCAGATTTACCCTTAAATACCTTTAGCTTAAACTTTCATTAGATGATTGTTTTGGCAACATGGGGGCAGCAGAAACAAGTTGAACACAGCCTTTTAAGCTAACATTGCACTTGTTAGCAAACTTCTGTTTCTTTACCAGCAGTCACAGGGCAACATTGTCATTTATTTAGAGTCATGTTTCTGTCCACATGATCAATATACAATAATATTCACTTCTCCTGAGGGAAATATCCAGCTCTTAGCTACTAAATGTTCCACTATGTTCACCAGCTAGTTGCTACCTTTGTCTGTTTGACATTTGTGCTGATCACGTAGTGTACAGAGTTTTTAGAGCTTTTTTGCTGAAAACAGCTACCTTTTGCGGCCAAAAACAACGCCATGAGAGTGCTGAGAGTGAACAAAAACAGTGAAGTTGCAGCCGGACAGCTAAATGAGCTCAAACTCGCTATAGAGCTCTATAAAGCCGAGGGGCACTGCTGAGTCAGTAATAATTCTCTGTGGGTTCATTACTGTGAGCAACACCTTTAAAATTATATCAGTCATTTGATACATTGTTATTATAAAAAAAAATATTGATTATAGTCACTCTAAAAATATACAGTACCAGTCAAAAGTTTGAACACACTTTCTCATCCATCCAGTCTTTTGACTGGTACTGTACATGCAGTAAATATATTGTAACTATAGATTAATGTGTGATTCTTACCATTCATTCTCCTATTCAATTATATACACATAGTAGGGTTTAATAAGTGTTTAGACATTGGTTTATAAAATATATTTGTTGCTGGAAAGAAAATGGTTTTATCGTTAGACTAAGACTAGACTTAGATGAACATAAGGCTTGAGATGAAATGCTGAGTGATGTTTGTGGCAAATTTATTTTTATGGTGCTGTTCAAAAGGTTTATCTGAAAGGAGGCCAGCAGACAGAACTTGCAGCAATGTTGCTACATGGTGTACAGAGCTTTTATGTGCCTCAAGTTGGGTTTTAGACAGAAAGGACATCTTAAGAAAGTAACTTTCTGCAGAATGCCTTCGATCCATCCTGTTTACGAGAATGTCGTTACCCTGAGCCAGTGGGAACATCCCTGACGGACTAAACCGACTTTATATTGCTTTATCTCTTTATCCTGTTTCTTAGGGTTTGATAAATGCCCTGGAAAGGTTTTGTAGTTTGTGTGGCCACACAAAAACACACACAGTATGCTGTACATGCTTTAGGAAAGACAGGTGCTCTCCTGAACCGAATAGCAGCCACACACAAGTACACAGTCTCTCACATAAACACAAGTACAGATATATACACACACACATACATACTGTTTGTACACATATACACACACGAGTACTGTGCAGCTGTTCTCATAAACTTTCTAAGATGCTCTAAGATCACTCAGCGCTCCAACTCAAATCCTGCTTAAGCCTACTTATTGGCCTTAGTGTTAGGAGTCTGAGCTTAGAAGAGACGTTTCACTGATTTCTTTTGACATGATTTTGTTTCCTTCCTTGTATCTCTCCCTCGTTTTCTGTTTTTTCCTACTGTCTCCCTCGCTTTCAATCTTACTTTTCTCTCTCTCTCTGCTCACTCAGCCTTCTTCTGATTTACAGGAAACAGTCATCTGCACCGACCTTGGGGGGCCTTCGATAGGATTAGATGCTTGAACTGTCAAGCATGCTGAATGTTAGGGGTGTTGGAGGTGGAGAGGTGGCAGGCAGGAAACTACCTCAAGGGTACTGATCCCTGAGCTGATGGAGAAATAAAAATAATTACTTGGAGTTTGTGATTTATGCTGTTATGCAGGCTTGGAGCTGTGCCTTTACGCCACTTCACTGATTCACTGCGCTGTTATCCACAGCCTGAGTCTGCAGGTGTCAGTTTAAACATGAGGAAAAGCTCTGCTCCATGCTGTTAGAAAGGGAGAAGTTGGAGAGGCAGATGCCTTCCAGGCCCTGGAAATCGGCAACAGCTTTTAAATGTCAGACCTGCATACCCCGGCTTTGCTTTTTAATCTACAATGAATCATAAAAAGGTTATGTAGAAATATCACAGAGTTCAGAACTGCTGAACCAGTGTGTTGACCAAAACAAGATTTCTTTGCTTTAGTTGTTTTTAATGGAGCATAGATCTTTTTCATCAACCCTTCTCTTACAGCAGAATTGTTATTCCCCTTTAATTTTAATAGTTGGATACTGTAAGATGCATGGAGATTCAGTTTGACCTAAAACTGCTTCTTTAGTGTGAGCTTAGTGAGGCATTGCGGTCCAATGGCTCAGCAATGAAACTGTCTTTGGTTCGTGATATCAAGATTTTTATGGCTTCTGTTGTTCTGCTTATTGTGCTGAGATTAAGGGATATCTGAATTTTGGTCTAATGATCCCCCACCCACTACTTCATTTTTTTAAATATATTGTGTGGGCATTAAGCCTTTACTATAGTGACAGTAGAGAGTCAACAGGAAATGGGGGAGGACGGAAGGGGAGAGAGAGAGAGATGGAGAGGTGGCATGCAACAAAAGTCTGTTGCTGGAATTGAACTACAGATGCTATGGTTATGTGGCAACCAGTTGGCTAAGAGTCTGCATCTCTGGTTGTTATTTCTATTAATATAATGGTAGTGGCTATTTGAGCCATACGTATTACATACTGTTCAGATCCAATTTGGCCCATTTTTACATTTGAAAGCAAAGAAAACACCCCAAACTTTTTTGTGTGTACAGTTGATACATTTTCATACACAGAGGAGACCCATTTTTATTTTTAAAAAATGGGTCAAATTTTTAGGTAAAATTAGGTAACATAAGACCATGATATAGTGTGACTAGTGTGAATGTTTTTCTAAACAAATAGTGTAAAATCTAAAGAATACACTCTCTCTAAAAGCTTCATTAAGGATTAATCACCCATTTATTAATGACTGATAAGGTATTTATTAGCGAAGAATTAATTTGTGGTTCAGAAATTTGAGATTAATTATGAGGGTCAGAATATGAATAGTATGTAAGGGTTTAAGTGTGTGAGTGTGTATCAGGGAGCAAGACAGAGAACAAGTGTTTATTCTTTCAGTTCACTATGTGCTGTTTGTGAGAACACAGTGGACCAGATAGGGTGTGTTCACCTCTATTTCCCACCCCTCACTGGCCCATTCTGTCGTCCTTACATGCTTCAAAACGTCCACCATTATCCCTGTACCCAAGAAGACCGGACCTGCCTGCTTAAATGACTACCACCCTATAGCACTGACATCTGTGGTGATGAAGTGCTTTGAGAGACTCATCAAAGACTTCATCTGCTCATCTCTGCCCGGCTCATTAGATCCCCTTCAGTTTGCCTATCGACCCAATAGGAGTAATGACGCCATCTCCCACGTCCTCTGCTCCACCCTCTCCCGCCTGGACATCGTAAAGGGTAATTATGTGTGCCTGCTGTTCATTGATTACAGTTCGGTGTTCAGTACTATATGTCCCCTCAGACTGGTCACCAAGTTCAGGGACATGAGGTTGAGCTCCTCACTCTGCTCCTGGGTCCAGAGCTTCCGGACTGACAGACCACAGGTGGTGAAGGTTGGAACCTGCACCTCCTGCACCCAATCCCTTAACACTTGTGATTGCATAGCCACACACAAATAAAACACCATTGCGAAATTCACAGATGATAGTGGTGGACAGCCTATCCGGTTGAGGTAGAAGGACAACTTGGACCTGAATGTATCTCAGACCAAGGAGATGGTGTCAGACTTTAGGATGGAGAAGCAGAGGATCCATTATACACCACTCAGGATCCATGGTACTCCAGTAGAGAAAGTGAGCAGCTACAGGTAACTTGGAGTTCACATCTCTGAGGGCCTGACATGGTCTTCACACATGATCACTCTAGTGAAGAAGGTAAGGCAGCGCTTGTTATCACCTCAGACAGCTGAGGAAATTCAATACAGCATTGCCCTGCCTCCAGGACATCTACACCAGGTAGATGTCCTGGAGGGGGTCCAAGGCAAACAGGCTCATTAAGGACATTCACCACCTCAACCATAAACTGTTTCAGTGGTTGCCCTCTGGCAAGCGTCTCGATCATGGCCAAGGCTGAGATCCTGAGAATGAGCTTCTTCCCCTAGGCCATACGGACCATAAACATTTAAAAGCAGCTTTTAAAAACTGGCATACACATTGCAAAGTGGTTATAACTTGCCACCTATTTTTTATGTATTTTATTTTTACCTTATTTTTATTATGTACATATAGATTCTGTAATAGTCTTTTATTTTCCCTGTATATAGGTCTATATTTTTATTATTATGATATCCCATTACTTTCTTTTTTATTTAGTTTTTATAGGGCTATGTAGTTTTTTACATTTGCTATTTGCACCGTTTGTGTGAGTTGTTGCAGTTTCCTTTCACTGCTGTTGTACATGTACAATTATGCATATCCCAAATAAATTTCTTGACTCTTGAACCTTGATCATGTAAATCTGAAATCAAGTCCTCAGAGTGAGTCTGCAGCAGCTACAGTTTGTTGGGACAAAAGTTTCTGAACAGCTATAGTATATTGTCATAAAGTTCAGTCATTCATAAGCCTGATGGGAGAAAATGTGATTAAAAAATTGCAGTCCAATAAATCATGAAAGATTTCATACACTCACCATAAAAATAGATTTTCACATAAAGAAGAGATTGCTTGTGGTCCACTGCTGATCCTGAGGTGAGAAATCAATCAGATATCACGCTGCTACAATCCTTTTGAGTGTGACAACTTTTTGAGTAAGTACCTCTTACTTGGAAATATTTATGTACAGCTTTTACATTTTTACACAGACTTTTACTTTTACATGGACACAATAGCGTGGCAAGCTATTCATAAATAACACAAATGACAATCTCAATTTTCTCTAAATTTTTTGAAAAGTATGCATCAGTGATTACAGCCCAGGTAATGGGTGTTATATTTTGGTAACAGTAGGCTACACTGCAATCAGGGCAAAGCATAGAAAATGTCTTAGAAAGCTTAAGTCTTCCATTGTACCTGCCACTAGGTAACCAGAAAGTATTTCATTGGTATCCTGTACAAAATGAACAAAATATTACCCTATAATTTGTGGGCTGTAATCTATTTATTTCTTTTCATATTCTCTATATCCATTCAGGTTTTCAATTTCCAACCAGAAGATTAATCCCTTCTCTCAAAAAGGAGCATTTGGAAATATCCAACCTGTCCATATCTCTGTTCTTATACACTACATGTTATTCTTCTTCCACTCTTACTTTAATATAGTTAGACATAGTGTTTAATTAATTCCTCATCTGCTCTTATAAATATGAGTTATTAATCAGATGCACCTGCACTGTAAACAAAGTCTCAATATACAGATTTTATAATAAAACATAATTTTCAAAAATCGAAATAAACTATCATCGACATCATCATCCATCATCATCATAACTCAGTTCACAGACCTATTCAATAATGTTCAGAAAGAAACAAAAAGAGAAACAAAGTTAACTTGAGAGACAAATGAAGAATTAGTTCTTTGGTTCTTACAAATTTGTGATTTTCAACAAGTTGTCCACTTGGAAACAATCAGCCATTCCCAAGGTTTCTTTCATTTTGTAACACTTTAATATTGTCATGTTAATTATCAGTAGTAGTGATAGTTGAAGTAGCACTACTGATATTTGTAGTAGTAGCAGTAGAAGTAATAGTGGTTGTAGTAGGACTATTACTCTTGAATATTTTCAGAAATGTAATTAATATGCAAATAAATTAATAAACTAAACTATTTCAGTCCTGTGCATACTTCTGCCATCAAACATTTTCCATATGCTTCATCTGTCCATAAGAAAGCCTTTAGTAAACTGTCATTTCTCATCCTCCCCACTATGATTTGTCTGATTGTTGTCAACTGTGATTGTTTGCAAGGTCATCTGAAATTGATAACGATTAGATTAGCATTTAGAAAAGCATCTCTTATTACTTATAACTTTTCCACACGTTGACAGCAGCTTGCCAGACCTGACGGGGAGGACAAACAAACACTCACACACACAAACACACAGAACACACAAAGAAGCACCTCAAGGTCTCCTTCATGTTTGAGCGACCACAGAAATTATGTGCTGATGACACCTAAACAGATTGTGCAATTACTTTTGCCCCAGCAGCCATTGCCTGCAAAAGAGATTTCCAGAGAAGTCCTAAAGTGGGTTACCAATCCAGAATTTTTAGTGTTTGCATGTATTTGGATGCAGTCATAGAAAAAAAACAGCACAAGTAACATTAGAGTGGGATCTGGTTGATTAAAGTTTGTGCCCAGCCTATTTTTTTCTATTGACAGCTAAAGAAAGGTTAACATTGTTTTCTCTTTGAATTCATGCTAAACATCATGCCTTTGTTTTTCTCTGCAGAGCATTGACAAAGTGGTGGATTCAGCCTATAAATGTACCATCAGGGAGGTGCTGGAAGCCATGGGGACTGGTGGTTTAAATTCATCCTGACATGCTTAAATAATACACTCTGTTCTAATTTTCTAATTTGCTGATTTATTGTTCCTTCGGGCTGCTGCCTTCAGCTGCTTCAGGACAAAAGTACCACATTTGTTCTCACCTGCTCAAGAGGAAGAGGGGAGAAAGAAAAGAAGCCAAGGACTGACAAGGTGAAGAGTTGCAGAAAAGCGCTAAAACTTTATCTTAATAAATAGGTCGTGATGCAGTATTCAGTATTTAATTGTGAGAAAATTTGGCTTTTTACAAAACAGGCTAGACAGAGAGCAGATTAATGATTGCCTCGCTTGTACAAACAGTTTCAATGCATTTCAATGCTGTAACTGAAATATCAGAACTTCTGGTTAGCTGAGTTGAAGCAGTGGCACTATGGGAGGTCACTGTGGGAAAAGTGGACTCAGTGTCATGTTCATGATGTGTTCATACTACTTGTTTTGGGCAGAATTAATAATATTTCAAACTGGGATCTTTCATGTGGATGTAAACCTCTGACACTCTGTTGATGATGATGACTCACTTGCACAAAATGAATCTGGCTCTGACTCAAGCGTCCAAAGATGTTTTCAACAACAAGAATTTAATATAAGTGTGAAAGTTGTTATTCAAGGTAAATATAAATCAGAGTTGACTGTTGCAGAGGTGTAAATAAAATGTGGTGCAATGGTCTCTAAGCTGGTGATGTAAGGGCACAATTATTCCTGAAGAGACACATGAAAGAAAGGAAAGGATCAAAGCTTCAAACAAGGTTCTATCTAATAGGGTACAGGGTACGGTTGGAAACTGACTGATCAGAAATAATAAATAACCACTGAAATTAGTCAGCAGATGTAATAAAGCAGTGTTTACTATCCATTCATCACAGATTGCATGCAGTGGAAACACCAAGGTGCATACTGCCACCTGCTGTACAGGAATGGGTATGTTTTTACAGCAAGCATCCAAATTATACTCAATGGTCGATATCACACTAAAAGAAATGAAAAGACTCCTTTCTCTCAAAATTGTACTTTAGTCAAAGTATTTGAGGTTGTAGTTTGTCCCTTGTTTATGCTGTTGTGCTACAGTAGGTAAACCACACGGATGCATCATATTTCATGAGCTTATTATGTTTCATATGCAAAAATGTAATCAGCAAAGTAACTCATCCAGAGCCATCATAGCAATTCGATACATAATAAACGTATTGAATAAAAAGTGCATTTCCATCTGCAGTATAATTGAGTACATACCGGCACAAAATTATTATTATTAGTGACACGGGGTATTGCACGAGTCACTACGCTCCATAGCTATGCAATAGCTATGGAGCCCGAGTCACTATTGTTATTCGTCATGTTTCTTCCACTTCTTATTATTCCTCTTCCGTACAAAACTTCGGCGCGTAACTTGTCCCGCAGCTTTGAGAAAACCCATGCGAATTATACATCAAAACGTGCGGCTCGTTCGGGAATGGTGTGCTATGACTTTTGGTGAAGATATTGAAATTTTTCGCAACGTAAGTCGCGAAAAACTGCGAGAAATTTCCCATAGGAAATGAATGGGGAGGGGTCAAAAAATGTCCACATTTTAGGGGCAATTTCAAGCTTCAACTACTTCGCCATACTTTGAGCTACAGACTTCATTCAAACTTTAAAATGTTCACAAAGTTGTCAGCTATTGAACTTGTATTCAACTTTTTAAGTATCTTTTATACTTCTTGATCTGTGACTTTTAAAGTTTCATGCGCAATTTTAGATAAATTTTGAGTTTAACATTAGTGTGTATTGCTGGAATGTTCAGTGCTAGAGTGCGTGATGTCATCACTTAGAGTGGAAGAAGCTATTTAAATTTTTCTGAAAAATTTCTGGATAAATCGTCCTTTCAGCCACATATTTTGGTCTACACAAATAATTTTTTCCACAGTAGTAGGCACACTGTGCTCTGTCATTTAAATCACCAACCGTAGCTCAGACACAAACAGAATTTGAACTGTCAGCCCTTTTGTGAAGGGTTTACCGGCCAACTGTCCCATAGACTCCCATATTAATTAAGGAGGAGATTTCAGGAGGAGAGTTGAACCGACACCCTTTTTTCTGTCGCTCTCCTGTCAACATTTTTGAGTCTAGGGACTTGAAGATCACCAATATTGTGCAGAAAGATCTTGCAGTGGTCCTGGTCTGCTCAGATTTCTGATAGGATTTACGGTTCCTTCACAAAAATGCCTTTTTTGACAGGCTCACGGAGCTAACATTTTTAGCTACTTTGACAAATTTACACACCAACACACACACGCACGCGTACGAGGACGCACACATGCACGGGTTGCCATGGGGAGCAGAGTAAATCTCCATGTATGTGTGTGGGGCTGCGTGTGGGCGTGCCTGCGGGCGTGCGTGTGAGTGTCCCGGTGTGTGCGAAGCTATGTGCACGGAGCTATGTGCTAGCTAATCTGCCTGAATCAGAGGGCGCTGCTACCAACCACAAAGTCAACAGTCATCTGATTGAGGTAAGTGAATATTTTTCTCTTCAACTTTGTTATCTTAGTAGCGTTAGCCTACATTATTCTTGAATCTAGACATTATTCTCTCATATTTTTGGGAATAAATTATTAATATGTACAAAAAATATACAGTTGGTGCTGAGCAAGAACACTATACATATAGCTAAACTATGACTCAGTGTGCTGTCAACGTCCATTAAAGTGCTGAGTTTGCTTCTGTCACTTTCAGAGTGATGTGAAAAGTGTTTGAGGACATCATTAATGTGATTTGTATCGAGATAGACCGTCTCTGTTGAAAAGTAAGGTCCGTTTTGTTTACGTTAACCGAAAATAGCCGCGCTATATAGCAGCGCCAGACTCCTTTGAAAAAAACACACATTTAAGATGGTAAGGTAAAGGGAGGTGCTGCTGTAGCGTAGCTAGCTGCTTAGTCTGTGTGACTGACTGGGTGAGTTTCAGCGGTTGAAGCAGTTATCAGATCCCTTCGTGAAGCAAAGTACCTCACATTAACGCCAAAAAAGAGACTGTGTGGTAGATCTGTGCTCTGCTAAGTAAATTTAGTCTTTCTGTCAAAGGAGTCTGGTGTATTTGAACGGCAGTGAGGCTCACTGACCAAACAGGTAGATGATATCACAGATTAAAACTGACCTTCGTGCTGTAAATACTGTTAGTGTAGTAACATAATGCTGTTGGTTGAAGAAGTATTCAGATTATTTTATTACAAATAAAAGTCCGCTATGAGAAAAAAATCTTCTTTTACTGTTCATATAAACACCCGACTTAAAATTACACACCCGGAGAACTACATATATATTGCTTCATATCTATATTCTACTATCTATTGAACTATATACATACAGTCAAGCCTGAAATGATTCATACCCCTTGCGCGAATTTTATCTTAAAGTTACTTTTATTCAAGCATATTATTTTGACTGGAAAATAACACACTATGCCTTCCACACTATGCCTTTTTTACATCCTCTTATTATCTTCTGATAGATGCCTGTGTCATTTCACATCAAGAAAAAACTTGCTGGTTGAATATTATTTATATATATATATGTCTATATATATATATATATATATATATATATATATATATAGACAAGTAAGGAGCATTTATAAATGTATCCATGAGGATGAGTTTAATTTGACTTAATTCATGCTACCATAATGTTGTCTGTCTTACTGATTTCTTTGTTTTTGTGTATTTTCAGAGAACATGCAAGACGATCACCTTGCAGCCAAATTTCCCTCTGTCTATCTCTGTCTGTCCCATAAGAGACATCTCACTTCTGCTGCTCCTCCTAAAGTTTCTTTCATTTTGTCCATGTAAAAAGGTTTTTATGGGGCAGTTTCTCTAATCACATTTGAGCGTGAAAGGGCAGATTGTTATATAAATAAACACATGAAAAACAACTGTTGGTCTAAGGTGTGTTCTGTTTCAATATTTGAAATGTATTAAGAAATGTATTCATAATGTACAGGTGTGCTCCTGATGATGTAGAAAACCCATAAATTATATTTATTATGTACATGTTGTAACTCCACATCATGACTTAAAAGTCAATGTAATATATAGTATTGTTAGAATTATATATATGTTTATATATATTTTCATGTTTCAAACACACTAAGTGTAATTATTGATCAGCACTAATAATTAACGGCCATACCACTGAAACCATAACAGAGCATCAATGACACAAATACCATCAGCTCCTCCCTGATAAGTGTTCCCCATCAGCTGCTGGGGCTCCTCACACATGACCCACTGGCACCGGCCCGTGTCACTCTCAAAATTTCTGCTGCAGGAATTTTCTAGTTATTATTATTATTATTATTATTATTATTATTAATAACAATAATAATAATAATATACAATTTGCAGCCTCTATGCAGTGGGTAAACACACAAGTATATGATAGTAAATAAGAAAATTAAAGTTTAACTTGTGAGTTAAGTTTCCATAAAACAGACACTGAGTATATGATAGCTCATTAAAAATGTGTTGACATATATGCAGTTATTCCCTAAGTTGGACTTACAGTTTATAGGCGATATTTCTCCGTCTACAGAGTAATATCTATATTATACAGCAATATTTCCACATTTTACAGTGTGTGAAGTCTTAAAACTTAATGAGACTCTTAATAGGTGGAGGATGCTTTCCATACCTCCCTACATGTTCTCCACTGTTTCATGTGGCCTTCATTGCCTTGTTCTAGTAACCTTTAATTGTCAAGGAAAGAGTTTTGCTGTGCAGTCATGCTCACATCCTTTCCACATTCATACCATTTTACACATTTATACTGAAAACCTACTAGGTAAGTTTAATATTCTAATGCTCACTGTGAAACTCCACAAGAGTATTTTCTGGTCAACTTTTTTTCAAGGGGACCTTGACAGTTGTTGTTGAGAGACAAATAAGCATTACTCCCTCTGCTGTTCCCCTCCGATGTTCCTCATCACTTTCCATAAAAATGTTCCAGTCACAGCCCTATACTGTCTATGATTTAAGTCCCTCAGCACAGGATTAGTCAGGTAAGGATTTAACACAACAGGTAGACTTATTCCATGCATCAAATCATGCTCACAAAGCATTGCAGAATCCTGAGGGATGTTACACAGTCTATTCAGCAGGGAAACACAAGCCTCCTGTCACTGTAATTCCTTCCATCCAGACATCACACTCTGACCCACGCTCACTGTCCCTCCAGAGACTTCACAGGTGCCCTCGCCACTCATATTTTTGTACACGGGAAAAGTACAGGTTCAGATTTTTCTTTTTTTCGAGTCTCTAATCAATTTTACAAAATCAAATTTACATTGTTTGAGTTTTTAGTGGCTGTTATTTCTCCTATTCATACTGGTTGTAAAGTGATCCCTTCTTAGCAAGGCTACATTATAAAAGTCTACAGTCCTCGTTTTGTGCAAAAAGGTAGAGTTCAGTCAAAGCTAGTGTAATATAAGGCTTTAGCAGTCTGAGTTAGCCAAATCAAGAGTATCTTCCAAATGTAATACAGTCCTTTTTATACGAAATTCCCCTTTTGTGTGTTTCCAGATGATGAGCTGCAATAGAGGATAAGATAGATATGAACACATGACTCCTTGTATGTAAAAGGAATTGCTCGTGGTGATGAACCCACACAGAATTATCACCCAACTCTGCAGCTTCCCTCTGATCTACTGAGCTTTCTAGCAGCTTTAAATTCATTGTTAAAGTTCCCCTCCAGTCAAAAAATAGTTTTTCTTATATTCACCTGACTGTGATGTTTGAGCTTCACTCTGCAGAATGATTTATGTGAAGAATGTGATACTAGAAAGCTGTTTAAGCAAATTAATCTGCTAAAGGAGGGAAGTTTCTCTGTGCTCACTGAAAAGGCATGTTTAAGGCATCTACCTACCAGCATAATTTGTGACATCACAGCTAGTGTGGAAACCTTATGGTCCAGTATGTAGCTTGGACAAGAATGAAGTTGAAACCTGAAGCCTTCAGTGCACATACACTGACACTGGACTGTTCAGTGAATTAGGAGACATTTTGTGTCTAGCAGTTCATTTTTTTTAAAATAAACAATATTTGCATATTCATATATTCTGTAAATTTTTCTGAGTTAACTGGATGTTTTTGTGGAAAATCCATGTCAGACACTAATTATTATTCAAAGCAGAATATGTTTATTTATCTTAAAACATGTCTGGAGATGGTGTTTAAGGTTTTCTGGCCCACAAATTTACTACTTTTGGTTGAATCGCATCACTTTCTCTTAAAATCCACTCAGGATTTAGAGACTCACATTTACCAAGGAGTTGGAGGAGACAAAAACAGAGCTATAAGGAGAGTGAATATTGGACTCAAAATACCAGGTCAACAGACACACAACTCCAAATGCTGCTGGATGTGAATACAGGTGTCTGTTTTTTAACAAGTTCCTCATATTTGCTTAAAAGATGATAATAGGTCAGTGTTATTGTATTTCAAGTCTGATTTCAAAGGAAATATTTGTTAGAGCTGAGGAACTGTTTGGTTTATATCTGAACTTCTCTTGACAACCATGCTGGCACATTTCAGTTCATGCACACATGAATTCCTTTGTCTATACACTCACAAGGCAACGTAATCAACTTTTCTCAGACTGAGCATCAATCACAGAAATACAGACAAGCAGCATATGGATTGTAATGATCGTTGTTATATAATAGAATTAGCCTCAGTGAAAGGAAACAGTTGTTCAGTCTTCCCTCCTACATATTCACTTTGAATGTCCAGCTGTTGCCTGTTGTCAGTTTCTAAAGAAATAAACTCCCATGTGGCACTTTGTTCTCTGTTTTGTTACCCCTCATTACTCCTCATGATCTACATAATGAAAAAGCCCTGAGTGAGTGGGAAAAATAATTTCCTTCCATTTCACCTTCAAGAAAACGTCTTTGAGTGCACCGTCTGGGTTAGTGTGATTCTTCACTTTCAGTATTGACAGTGCGTCAAGTGAAAAGTTGAATTCAGAGGGCATTCTACTGGAAGCATAAGAGAATATTGACATGTTCAGTGTGTTTCTATTTGTCCTTGCCAGACACGAATGGGGAGGTTTAAAGAAGGATGGACGGCACAGAGCGTTCACACAGAGATCAATCGATATCCCAGGGAGCTTAGCACTGAGTGGGAGTCATATAGGAAGCAGAAAGAATAGATGGAAGACAGACATGCATGGGGTTGCAGAAAAGCACACGATACAAAAGAAAATGTTACTTTTTAAGAGCAGTGTGTGTCTTTCTATAATTCAGAGGTTTTACATACACCATCTCTGCTACTTTTTAATTCTAACTTCTACCATCTCTCATGGGAATAAGATACCTGAAAGAACAGAGATGTGGTTTGTGAGATTCCTGATGAATCTTTTATGTGCAAAGATGTTTTTTCCCTCCAGTGACGACTCATCTGCGCTCAAGTTCAAGTGAAGTGCAATTACTTTATTTTCTCCTTGGGACCAAGCACATCTAATATGCCTTTGTGTGTTTCCCTTATCATATTGACACAAACCCATTTTTTTTTCTCCAACTACTATATAGTAACAGCACTTGTCTTCCTCTGTTAGGAAAACCTGTTTGTAAAATGGACAAAGATTCACTTCTGTCCCGGGGGAAGTTGCTAATTTTGGAGCGCGCACACAAAAACAAAACAAAACAAACCGTCTCCACATGAAAGGCCTCATGAATATTTATAAGTGATGATCACAGTGGACTATTATTATCATTACACCTCTCTTCATGCAAGAAATGTAAAGCTGGCACACATGCAGAGTTCCAAATGAGAGATGTCTAAAACCGCATTCTTGATGCTTCATTTCTACACTTTTAATGTAAATAAGCATAAAAAGGATTATCTTCTCACTTCATATAGAACAATTGTTGAGATGCCTGGTGTTTTGCAGCATGTTTCATCATCCGTCTTGCCTGTTTTGATTGAGGATTTTGAAAAAAGAGCCTTGTAAACAGAGTTGAATGAGGTGCAAAATGTTTCAAACCCTATTAAAGTATAAATATTACAATTTGTGGGAACAAGTTTGAGCAGTATTCTCTTTACAAGCCTTAACAGAACATTAATTTGAGTGTACAGATGTTGTTTTTGTGAATACTGTGTGAGATTTGATAGAGCTTCTTTTGTTTTGTTTTGTTTTGTTTTGTTTTGTTTTGTTTTGTTTGTTGAACCTGTTGTGCATCCTGCTTTTGCCAAACTTCAGATGTTCAAAAAGCTGTCTTGGTTGTCAGCTCTGCTCTCTAAAATTGTGATGGAGGTGTCAGAGATGGATGAAAAAGATTTGTCTGAAATGGTTTCTTCAATTTGCTGCAAAAGCTTTACGGTACATGAACCTGCCTTATTCCCAAACAGCCGCTGCCTTTGTGTGCAGCTGCTGTACTCATTTTTGTGGCTCTTTACTGACATCTAGTGCACAAGAGTGAAAGTGTTTTTAACTTTCACAACATTAGTCATGTCTTACAATGAATATGCTTTATTGTAGATATGCAACAAAGTTTATTCAACTTAATTTTTTATCAAGAGAAAAAAGAATTATTGATCATGAAAATTAATATACTGTTAGTTTAAAGCAGTGGTTACTAACTGTTTTCACTTTTGGACCCTTAAAATGAAGTAATGTCTACTTGTGACCCTTCATGATAAAAACTGTGAATGGTATTTTTTAATTTTAAAGATTTTTAGAGCCCTAAACAAGCATGTATTTCACAAGAAAAAACGGGGGAAAAAAGTCAAAAGTTTGAAAAATAAACATAATTTTGTATAACAGACATTATTCTTTCTTTTCCCTTTCATCATCTGGTGACCCCTCAAATATTTTTAGGGACCTCTTTAGGGGTCCTGGTCCACAGGTTGGGAACCACTGCCTTAAAGTGATATTCCAACAAAATTCTATCTCTGAGTATCAAAAAATAAGCGTCTGTAGCCTTGAAAGTAAAATATTTTCTCCTTCATGAAGAGCTGCTGCAGTTATGATGGATCCCAGTAGCAACATGTTATTACACAGTGTCCATAGAAATCTCTTTAACCACTCCTGTAGCATAATCTATTTTTCTGATGCGCATTTGTATTGACAAACAAAGTCATATTTTCCAAAAATATGGTTAAATACTTTGCTTTAGTGTCACATTATCACCCTCCTTGCAGCTAAGCCAGAACTCGCACATTTGAGACTTTCTACCCTAAAATCTTGTCACCATCAGAAACTGTTGTGCTATAACTGACTGAACTCAAGCTTCATGACCACAGCTGCAGTTTTTCATGAACAAGTAAACTTTTCAGACAGTTTTCAAGCTTATAACAGATTAGTGTAGTATATTGCAACTCTTCGAGCACCACTTAATGCCAAAGGGACCGTTTTCAAGATATTACCAGTATTGTTGGACAGCACATACATTACCAAATTAAATACATGAAAATATTTTTTATTGATTATATTTCTAAATATTCTTGTGAAAAGATAAACAGAATATTATGATTATGAGGAATTTTACAAATCATCTGTTCAATTTCCAAGAATATTTTTTAATTTTAAACCAACAACATCTGAATAAAAGCCTCCCAACCCTCTCTTTTCCTAATCAAGCGGCCATTAATAACCACTTTTCAGTTATTGCTGCGATGCACTGAGCAGGATTTAGGATTTACGCTTTGATCAAAGACCTCTGATGTGGTGGAATGAGGTTTATTATACAACAGTGAGATACCTTGAGAGCCACTTTCAATACAATGTATTGAAAGTGTGTCTACTGTGTCTACCATGTCTAGACAGCTACACACACAAACAGTCAACAGGTACTGGCTCTAAATGTCATTTTGCTTAGAGTAACGTTCCTAATAGAGGTGTAGATTCAGGTGAAGTTTAGAAAATGAATCTTTCACAACAGCATTGTAAATATTATCACTGTGAGTAATCATTTACAGGCTGTGACGATTCTGGCTGTTGGAACTGCACTTCAATTTGCAAAATTATCTCCGTCTCCAGCAACTCACTTTGTTCATTTTCACCAACAGTTATTCTTTGGTAGATATCTTTTAGCTTCTGTGCTAGCTTCAGTGCTGAGTGTTAATATTCTGATTTTTGCATCTAAGGATAGCACACCATACCTGAATACATCTCATCAACATCCTTGAAATACTTTTTTTTTTTCAAGATGAAAACTAATTTATTTTGAGTCCTGAGAATCACAGCACTGAAGCAAATTACAAACAAGAGGAATAAGACTGCAACCTGAGATTTAATCATTTGGAATTAATTTGTAATAAATTGTAAATTTGGAAGCAGCAATGCTGCAAATGTGGAAACAATTTTGAAAAAAATTAAGTATAAGAAAAGAATTCAGCCTGTTTTTCATTATGTGTTGTTTTCATAAGGATTTATTTTATGAATTTGAGAAATATTTCAGATCTCAAAACTTGTCGAGTGAATGAGCCTTTTTTTTAATATTAATGTCCTACCTATTAATGTGCCATTATTTAAGTCTGATTTGGGTCTTAATTCTTCCTTATTTTATAAATATTGTTTATTTTTAATTCTTCTATATTTGTTGTTACTAATTACAACTTTGTGTCAGTGTGCGCATTACTGTAGGCTTGTTGGATTTCAGAAATGTAAGACACTGTCAGCATGACAATCTCACCACAACCTCACCACTTTAGATCATATCATACAATCTCCCTCCTGAGACACAGTTTCCCAGTCATCATGAAATTGTAGATGTTCAAGTTTGCACTTCAGATACTTTTTGTCCCTGATGGCTTTGCGGCTTTAAAGCTCCAGAAAAGCTACTGAATGGGTCTTGTGCTGAGATTGCCAACTGCTGTTTCCAAGGTCAAGAATGAACTTTAAATCAATATATTTCACTGTTTCTTATTCTAAATCATTCATCCCCACACTGGGATTTGATTAATGTATGTATGAGGATAACACTACTGAGGAAATACCCAGCAGAAAAAAAGTCAAACAGACAGTGAGTATAAATACACATCACCAATCTCCAGATTGAAAGACGTTTCATGAACCACATTTAAAATTAATTTGGAGTTCATTCATCGCACGATGCTCAAATCAGTCACCAGTTTGTTACATGTATGAGCTAAGTTATACAGACATTTCACTTGTCCAGCAATAGATGAGTAACATTTGTCTTTGGTCAGTGTATTCCTCTGCTATCAACATACACATTAACGCACCATGAACATGGTACTATGTATAGGGACTTTCTGACCTCTTCTAGTTCAGTCTGGTTGCAGTGAACTTTGGATGTTGTTATGTTGGAACTGTGCAAAAGGTCAAACACAAACAATTAATCACATACACACAAACACACATGCACACTTACTCACACTTCAAAAAAACAAACACTGTGGCCTACTTCTTAAGCAACAACAGCTTTTTTTTCTCTTTCTCACTTATTGATTGTCAGGTATATGATAATGTCAATGATAACAATACATAATGCACCACTTGTGATGTTGATGTAGTATTTATTGAAAAAAATCTATGTAAAATGCATATCTGATGAGCAGCTTTTCACTTTTCACTCCTGGTTTTCTCTGTCTCACTTAACTGGCTCCAACATTTGTCCCTTATCTTGCTGTGCTGTTTACCTTGACACAGCATCCATCTGTAGTGCGATCAAAGGTTTTGAAGAAGCACACAAATACAGACTATCAGCAACAAAAATATTTATTTTTTAAAAGGTCCAATCAGTTCTATGTGTACCTTTAAAGTACTTTTAGAGTCCCCAAGTGACCAAAATGTATCTTTAAACATTAGTCTGTACTGACATGATCAGATACCTTTAGTGGATTTAATTGATGAATTATGTGGGTGACGCTGTTATCTATACAATAGCACCCTCTGTCGCCCACGCTGTTGCAAACTTGCTTATTGATTTCTGAGCTATACAGAAAACACTGATTGATCTTAAATTACCACTAAACAAAATGTATCATGGAAGTAAATAATACTACACTTAATGAGACACTGATTGAAAGAGTATCTTTTTATAAATACCTTGGTTTCTGGATAGATGACAAGCTATACTTCAAAAACATATTGATGAAAAGTCTTTAAAAGCAATACTGGCATTCTTTTATAGTAAGAAGGTGTTTATTACTAAGAATTATGGAAAGCAAATTGCTCTGTCAGCCTTTTTATCTTTTATGGACTATGGCAATGTAATTTATATGCACTCTCTCTTTATATGCCTCTACTCTTCAACTTCTCAATGCAGTCTATCATTCCTGTCCTTACATTCATAACTGGAGACGGCTCTAGAAAGCCTTGTTGTACTATATGAGAGAGATGGGTGACAGCCGTTGACAGTGAGAAGAGAACAGCACTGCATCTTATTTATTTACAAAGCTCTCCTTGGCAAACTTCCTGGGTACCTGATATGTCTTATTAATTTTACTTCAATTTCATACTGCACTAGGTCCCAAGACTGTTTGGTCCTTGAAAATCAATGTGTTAGCACTGAGACTGGGAAATTGACTTTTAAATATAATGCTCCACACGAGTGGAACAACTTGCAGAAGATAGTAAAATTAAATGAGCTAATCCCTTTTAATCAATTTAAATCTCTTTTAGCTGACACAGGGCAGTGTGAATGTGCATTTTAAATTAGCTTTATCTTTTATGTGCATATATTGCTTTTATTGCCCTATTTTGTTTCATATTATGTGTTTTATTGTTTTTATATATTCTTTTTATTGTTTCTTATATTTTATATTGTTTATTGCTAATCTGTTCATATTTTCTTTTATATTGGTATTTTAATTAGGGCGTCCTTGAAAAAGAGAGCTTGCTCCCAATGGCCTACCCTGTATAAATAAAGGTTTGAATGAATGACTGACCTGGATAGGGGAATTATTTTTATGTTTTAGTTTTCTCATTTCTGACACTTTTGGGTTGGGGAAGGTGTAAGTCAAAGAGACACAGTAGACACAAGGATTTCCTGGAGTTGGAGAAGGATGTGATCCCTCACTGGCTTCCCATGCTCTCATTTCATTCTGTTCATGGAGCATAAGTGATCCAGGTGGCGGATAACGCACCTGTCACTTGTGTACCTCAGTGTGATACCTTAACTGGTTTCAGTAATCGTACTTTTTAGACAAGGTTGAATGGAAACAAATTTGCACCTTAAAGGTACCCTGCAGAGTTGTTTTTTTTAAACAAACAAAGTTATGTTTACATTCACTGTTTTTCACCCAAATTCTGTGTGTCCTCGGGGCCTAATATACATGCTGAGTACATTTACACCTCATAAAACATGCAGAGCCAGTTTTTGGAAGAATGGGAAACCTACTGTATAAAGTTTAAAAACATGTTTACTAGTCTTCCCTTCGCATACTGTGACATTTGCACATTATTCCAAATGTAACCATTGCCTAACCTTTGGCAGCACTCAACATTACGTCACCTGCATTCGTACACAGAATACCTTTAAAGTATCATATAGGTCACTTTCACACCTGTGGTTGGGATCATTTGGTCCACAACAAAGAAAAAAATGCATTTTTGTGTAATTATACAGATTGCTTATGTACAGATGACTTAGGGGTTCACTTTGTTGACAGTTCCTGTGACCACCAGATGAATTTCATGCTCTCACAAAACTTTACGGCTACTTTGCTCTCAAACACAATCAAACCACCCCAAAGTTTACTTGGAAGAGGACCAAGACCTTTTTCAGGCAGCATAGTTGTTTGGTTTGTTTGTATGTGATGTCACTGAGTCCTGGCAGAAACATAACAAAGTTCATAGCTAAACTCAGGTTAAGGTGGAGGCGTACAGAAGTGAGGATGAACCCCTGTGCAACCAGATAAAAACACTTGACAAAAGAAATAAGAGTAGCTAAGAGAAGTCTGCAAGCACAAAACCATTACAGTCAACAACCTACAGCAGTGTGGTTAAAAACCGATGCAGTTACAGGAAACAACCTACCCACACAGGGAACTGGCTGACAACCTGCCCATAATTTACTGTAAAAAAATTTTTATAAAACCCAGACTCACACACCTCATCAACACCAATTCACACAGACTACACAACCAAACAAACTCAACAAACCAACAAGGCAGGAAGCAGTAAGTGAAACTATGCAAATTTAAACTGGCAGTCTCAAAGGACCCCCTGACAAACTCCTGAAGTTTGCATACAACACAACAGATACCAACCTCATCCAAGTCTGTATGCAGACATGTTTGTCATGTCTAAAGTTTAGCAGCTGCAGTCACATTAACTTGAAGCTGAGAAAACTATGGGGATGACAGAGGACAGGGGGAATCCCCAAGCACTGCTTTCTCTTGTTTAAAATACAATGTATAATATCATCAGTGCTGGATGCAACACTACACACACACACACACACACACACACACACAAAATATGTTACATTAACATATTTTTCACTCGTCCTACATTATGAACATGAATCATACACACAGGAGGTTGTTATTTAGTTATTTTTATATTGTTATGATGTTGAGTGTCTATGTTAAACATAGTCAATGCATGTAAAAATGTATCCTTCAATTCAAAAGTCAGAGCTTCAGCCTGCTCTGAACACTTCATCTGCAATGTTACCTCTACTTCCTCCTCGTGATGACGTCAGATTGTTTGCACATGCCCACAAACAGCCGTCCATTCCTTAGCCTTTGTTGCTAAGATAGCTCCAGTCAGCAGAGGGGAAGGAGCTAACACAGACTGTTTCAGACAGAGGCTGAACTGAGGGGCTGCTTAAAGGACCAGTATAAGATAAATAAGGAGTTTTTGAACCATAAGACAACACCTGGAAATGTGTATGATATGTCCCCTTTAACTTTTACTCTACCAACCAGGTGTCAAATACACAACAGTATCTCCTATTGGCATCAGGTAGCAGGAAGCATTTAAAACTGTAAGATAATATCTGGTCAACCAGAAAACAGGTCAAAAACACACGAAATACAAAGTTATGGTCTGCAAAAAATCACAGTGCTGCCCTGCCAAATCTGCAGGAATTATACTTCTCATAAGTCAGAGAGAATCACAACAGACCCTTCACACACTGAACACAACTATTATTATACCACTAGTATTTGAATCTGGGGCCCTCCTGTGTCTGTTTGGTACATCTGTGAAAAATTTACTTTTCACTGCTCCTCGTGTACTTTTGCATGTGCTGCCGTGCACTAAAGAATCGTCTTTCCTCTGACTCATGTTTATCCTCTTTCAGCAGAACATTTTGTCTTTTTTGCTTAACAACAGGCCAATTCACTGACTAATTGTTAACAATAACACCTACAGACTTGATACATTATTGAAACAACCCTGAATGACTTATTCATATTTATAATTTTAAATTACTTTTCTTGATGACTTACAAAGAGTTATAAACTCATAAACCTTTGTTAATGACTTCATTGACATTATTTAACGGACTTACGGACTTAAGTGATTGTTGGTATTAATAACTTGACTATTAATGACTCAGATAGTTAGATTTTTCACCACCTGCTCCAAAAACCATTGGTAAATTATGGATTAACTATTAATAACACTCATAGTTAGAACTTATACACCTTTGTAAATATGCCTCATGATGAGAACGCGGTACCCAGTCAGTTTTTGTCTTAACTGTCCCTCCACCATATTGTGAAGCTCACCCGTGAAGGAACTCCTGTACACGTGAGCATGAAAGTTGCACCCCCCACCCAAAAAAAAAAAAATCTTTAAAGCCAGACTTCTGAAATGGGTCGCTGACTATGTTACAATGAAAAAAAGTTTACAGTCGAGATCTAACTATACACTGCACCTGTGCTGTACCCTCCCAATCGGTTTGTTTAACGACAGGTCAAAAACAATAATCGTTTATCAATGAATATGATATTCATTGATAAACATATATAAATATTTCTTGCACACCGAGAATGTTTCCTTCCCATCACCTGAGTTAAAAGTTATTTTTGCTTCACCATGGCCTCTTGTGGTTTCACTGCTTTAGATTTAAGCAGAAATATCAGCAATATGAGGATTTAAATTGTTTAACATTTATTGTTACGGGCCCGCCCGCTCAACAATTGCTCTCCACCTTAACAGAGAAGCTGCAAAATGAGGCAATGTTGCGCAATCGGCGCATGCCACGGGACATTTTGCTCCGCGTCAGCACAACTGAGGCGACGAGTCAGGGAGCCGATGAGGGAGACTGCTGCGGGGAAACACAGCATTTCACAGTCCTACATTAAAAAATCCATCTCGGTGTACTTCACGGACGTACCAACTTATCTGTGGCCGTGCTCGCTGAGGTCTTTTATGGAGGTATGTTATGTGTTGCGCGATATCAGGAGGAAAATCCCGTCCATACACGCACCTATGATGTTGTGCAGACCCTTGTCCTCATACGATTATTCGTGTGTACCCCTTCCCCATCCCCGCCCTCATAATGCACGCATCCTAATGGCCAGTTTCCTACCTGGCGACCACCTCCTCCACGCACCATGGCCATCCTGATATTTAAATAGCATCCACAAGAGACGAAACCTGTACTTTGTCATAGAGAGGGGTAACTTATAGTAACCTCCTTATAATTAAGAAAGTCATTAACTGTATAAGTTCATAGTCAATTCAAATCAACCAGAGACCACCATGGATAAAGGTATGAGCAGGTTAATAACGGATTCTTTGACTAATGTGAAGAAATTCTGGCTTTTTACTTCTTTTGAAAAGTGATGATGCAACTGATGCAAGTGATGACACCAAAGTTTAGACTTGGTTGTTGAAGCTTCCACGTGTTGTTTTTTGTCACTCAGCTGGCGGAAGTAATTCTATTGTGAACACTGTGCTGCAGTGTGTCAGTGGTTTACTGAAGTTGTCAGATGTCAACTGATCCCTGTAGCGTCGCCTGCTCGAGTGTTAACCTGCAGGTATCATATAGCGCTTAATGTGTAACCAACTAGTGGATTGTGAAGACCTTCACTTTAACCTATCCATCTCTTTACTGGAAGATGAGAGGTTAGTAGACACTTTGCTGTGTTGCTGGCAGTTTAGTAGTTTAGTAGCCAGTAGATCAGGAAACTTAAAAAGTTTAAATTCAATTTTAAGTTTTTCTTATATTAAGTGATACTGTAATTTTTGTAGCTTATTAATATGAAGGTTCACATTATGTATTTTGCCTGATACATGTCCTAAATCTGCTTGTAGACATAACAAACCAAGTCAATAAATGACTTAAATTAAAATGTTTGGAGCATTTGGCATTTTTACCCATGTTTACAGTTACCATTTTAAGCATCTCAGTTCTTGACAAATCTAGTGAAAACTTGGTAAGTTGTAGGAGTAGAAATACTGCATGCCTGGCTGATAAGAGGATAAACAGAATTGTGTGAAGGGTAATATGAAACTGCATAGTAGCTGCGGATGTGTCATATAGGTGTCATGTTTGAAGATTACAGAAGAACTGGTTTGACTAATGGTTAATCTGTGTGCCAGACTTACTCCCTGTCAGTTGTTACATTTGAAGATGTTTAGCTCAAAAGTTATGCATTAAAATAGGCAACACCTCAGTTCAAAGTCTCAATTTTTGAGTTGAAAGTTAAGTTCACAGTTTCTTTTCAAATAACATATATGGATGCACATTTTTGTCAGATATATTTGTTAAGTTCAACATAGAGTATACTTGTTTTTGTTTTCGATGCTGCTTCACTGATGGTTTGCAGGCAGGAGTTTCTAAACCTTGCCACAGCATTCGAGAGGAATATGATTAGCAAAAAATACCTTTACTTCCTGTTGTGGGTCTGTAGACACACAAGACACAATTATTAAGCATTCATAAAAACAGCATCTAGCAAATTATCATTGTATTTGTGATCCTATTGTGGTATAATGTGGTATAATGAGCTGTATATCTGTATGTGATATCAGTCTAATCTCAAAATTTAGCCAAACATATTTGTGCTTCAGCAGAATCAGCTTTTCTTTTTTATTCAGCATCTCAGATTACCAATTAGAAGCCACATTGTTATTTATATGTCATCATGTGTCACAGCAGAGTCTTGTTCCATATTTTCATGGCCAATCAAAAAGATAATTCTCTGCAGTTTCTCCTCTTGGTCATCATCCACTTGTTCTTGTAATTATGAATGTCATATTGATAGTATTTGTGTCCAAATCCCTTCCTGCTAACCTCATCTGGACACCTGTGTGCTTCACAGTTCGTAACAACATGACAGAGTTTTGGAAGGAGCACTCCAAGGATGCCACGATGGAGGAGATGATGCTGGACTCACGTGCCAGGGAGCTGACTCAGCAGGAGCTGCCAGAGATCCTCTCCATGATACCCAGCCTAGCTGGATACAGAGTTCTGGAGTTGGGAGCCGGCATCGGGTGAGCATACGGAGCACTGGACTGTCTGTCTTGTGGTGTTTTTAGGTGCTTGTAGCAGAATAATGAGTTTCAGATCTACATGCCAGAGTTATAAAGGCTCTTTGAAAAGCTTTATCAAAAGCTTTATGAAGACGAGGCAATGATGCTCTCCTCTTGAAAAGAGAGAACGTCAACCCAAGTTCCAGTCACCTTTTATTTGAAACTAGCAAAGTGACAGGCAGCATTTGGTGGTCTCGTCATGAATAATATTATGACATACTCATAGATAACAAACTAGGGCTGAAAGAAGTTTGTATCTGGGCATCTGGGAAAACTCACTTTTTATACAAGATGCCACCAAGCTTGTCAGTGCTGTAAAACGTAGAATTGTTCAATACAATAAGACTTGTTATTTGAAATTTCGTTCAGATAGCCAGATAGATGTAACACTGACTCGTGTCTCTACAGTCGTTACACCAGCCACCTGCTGACCAAGGCCACCCATGTGACGGCTGTGGACTTCATGGAAAGCTTTGTGGAGAGGAACAGGCAGGACAATGGTCACCACAGCAACGCCACCTTTATCCAAGCTGACGTCACAAAGCTGGAAGTCCCCCAAAACAGGTAAATGTTAAGATATCTGTAGCTCACTCAATACTTTATACCTTAATTAGCTATGTCAGAAGTGTGGCTTTGGGGTGGCAATGTTTGTCTGTTGGTTGGTCCACCACTTCAGTTCAGACTGAACAATTATGGGATGGATTGTCATAAAATAAAATTCTGTACAGACATTCATGATCCTCACTACTACCAACTACCAACATGATACCTTGAGCAAAAGTCAAGGTATCATACCTTGACTTTTCCTCTTGTGCCAGTAGCAGGCCAAAATTTTCACTTATTGAGTGAAATATCTCAACATCTACCCAGTGGTTTGCCACTAAATTTTGTACAGACATTTATGCCTTGTCTGCTGATGTTAGCATTTAACTAAATATGTCCTCACAGAGCTGCTAGTATGACCCATATATTAATTAAGCATTACTTAAATATATGTTTTGTACCGTTTTTTATCAAGTATTACCATAGTAATTCCCATCAAAGACCATAATGACCCATACCTTTTTACCGTTTTATTGTATCCATTCAATGTTCTCCTCAGCATTGACTTTATCTTCTCCAACTGGCTGCTGATGTACCTGAGTGACGTGGAGCTAAACTCGTTACTAGAGAAAATGCTGCGCTGGTTGCGGCCTGGTGGCTTTCTTTTTTTCAGAGAATCCTGTAACCACCGGTCAGGTACTGAGCTAACAGAACATCTCTGTTGTATCATAGTAATGGTTTAAACATTTTAATCTTAGAAACTAAAATAATTAAGATACATGTTCAATTCAAGCCTTTCCCTTGAATGCGAAATTAAAATAGGAATGTGACAAATTCAAGTTTTGTGCTGTCTTTCACAGTATTTAATTTTTAACTTTCACCAAGGTGACTGTAAGAGGGACTTCAACCCCACCTGCTACCGTACTGAGGCACAATACAACCACCTGATATCAACAGTACAAATGGAGGATACAGAGGGGGGCCAAAAGTTTGGTTTCGATGTTGTGCTGAAAAGGAAAGTTCAGACCTACATTGAGGTAGAGTCATTTAAGTCTTGCAAATATTAAATCAGACCTGTATGAAATAGAATACAAGGAAGTGTGTGACTTGGCGTGCTAATCCATGTAATGTCTCCAACTTCATCCTGTCTTTGTCCTTCCAGATGAAAAATAATCCTAATCAGATCTGCTGGCTGCTGGAGAAGGTCCCTCGCTCTTTGGACACCCAGAATGGATTCAACACCTTCCAACAGTTCCTGGATAACAAACAGTACACTAACCGTGGCATCCTGCGCTACGAGAAGATGTTTGGGGCTGGTTACGTCAGCACAGGCGGGCCTAGCACCACAAAGGTAATGATAGTGTCTGAAACATACCAAAGAAATGTCAGAAAAAAGTCAATCTGAGATGCATACAACTGATGTACTAAATAAAGAGGGTGTGATTTTGCAAATGAAAAGATGAAATAATAACAGCATAACATAATTTTGCTCAATTGTGGAAGAAAAGTCAATTCATAGCAGTTTTTCATACATTTCTGTTTGATGCTGTCAAAAGTACATCTTTGCCCAGCTGCATCTTTCTTATCAAATAAATGCTACAAATGCCCTTCAAGACTTAGCCCTTATCGTAGCCACCCATCATATCAGAGGATATTTCTCCCATCCTGCTTCCTCTGGTCTCTTCAAAAGTTTCTGTTATCATGGCGTTAGAGAAGCTGTAGCTTCAAAAGAGTGCACACAAGTTTCAATAAGCCATGACCATAAAATATTGGAAATGATTACTTTTTTCAATTTGTGCATTCCTGGTCTTTTTGGTGCTGCCATAATATTTACTGTTAACTTATTTTGCAAAAATAAGGAGAATGAATGTGTGAGTCAAGAGTAAAGTGGATATTTAAGGGCTCTGAATGAAGTAATGAACTAACTGTCTTGGCACTAACAGGAGTTTGTGGACCTTTTGAACCTGAAACCTGGTCAGAAGGTTCTTGATGTTGGCTGTGGCATTGGTGGAGGAGACTTCTACATGGCAAAGGTAAGCACCAAGTAAGCTTCTATATTTGAGGTGATAGTAGCAACTCTAGACAATTGCTGGATGTTATAATAACTATCATGATTGTGGGGACAATAATGGTGGTTTATGTTTCAGTCTTTTGGAGTGGAAGTGCTTGGCTTGGACCTGTCAGAAAACATGGTGGACATCGCCATGGAGAGGGCGATCACTGAGAAGCTGCCATCAGTACGTCTAAACAGTCCCTAGTCCTGTTTGTTGAAACACCACAGATAATGATTTGATTAATGGTTTGGTATAAATAAAAAACATTAATGTTCTACCTCAGGTGCAGTTTGAAGTGGCTGATGCCACTAAGAGGACATTCCCAGAAGGTTCCTTTGACGTAATCTACAGCAGAGACACAATCCTGCACATAGCTGACAAACTCGCCCTCTTCAAACGCTTCCATGTGAGTGTTTCTCATACAGTACCTTAGAAAGTAGCATTAAGTTCATGCCTTTCCATTCTATTAATTTCCAGACCTCTCTCAAATTTTTGAGTGTATCTTGGGGATGAAATATTAAAAAATACATATAAAAAACACTTTTCTTAATGTCATATGCAGATTTCTGTAGTAAATCAGCTTCTTTAGTATTACGTCATCCAGTCATTTTTCATTCTCGTTGCTTTTTGTGTCCAGTCATGGTTAAAGCCAGGAGGCCAGCTTCTTATCAGTGACTACTGCTGTGGAGAGAAGCCCTGGACACCACAGTTCGAGGCCTACGTCAAACAGAGAGGTTACATCCTCTACACACCATCACAGTATGGCAAGGTAAATCTACAGTATAGACTAATTTTGTAATAGTTTATCATGGGACTATGCTGACCTTTTGGGAGTTCAGACCTTTGGGTCCTGTTACCCAATATATGACGACTGGGTAAGATGATTGGCTCTCAAATCACTGCTGAGTCTCTAGGACACAACATCATCTATGCTTACACATACCATCCAATATATAAATAAATATATTATTATTAAAGTAAAAGCAAACATGTAAACACGTTGATTATTCTAAATTGGCACTGTTTTCAACACTGTGGTAATAAATCAAACAAGGTGATATATCTGGACATATTACCTTAACACAGATATATTGTGTGTTGATGGATGTTATGTCACAACAAATGGCAGTACACAAATGCCAAAAATGTGTTTAGAGTGTAGAAATACTGTCACCATTACATAGCTTGTCCACCAGAGGGCACAAATGAGTTTATTTTTCAACTATAAACTCAGCTGCCCCACTATGCTTGTGTGTAAGTGCACAGCTATGCAGCTATGAGATAAACACACTGACACACTTACTCATCATTATAAGATCAACATTAAGTCCCCATAGAAAATACAACACAGTAATTATGTTGTTACATAAACATATACAATACCAGTCAAAAGTTTGGACATACCTTCCCATTCACTTCAAAGAGAAAGTGTACTGGTACTGTACAGAATTAACAAGAGTAAAGTACAATACATAACAGTTAGCCCAACAACTACTTGTTTGTGGAGTAAAAGATGTTTGTCAGCATTTGCTTGATCACAGATGACAAAATGCTGAATGTAATAATGTCAATTAAACTGTGTCAGAGGTTGCTACAAGCAACACAATGTTCAACTGAAACTAACAGCTGGTGGCAAGAGACTCACACTATATATTGTTTGTTTATGTTATGGGTTTATGTAAAAAAAAAAAAAAAAAAAAAAGTGTGATTTACTGTCCTAAATCCTAAACTGTAGGCAGCCATTTGTTTCTATTTGTTATCAAGATGAACTTTCAGAGACTTGACACTTGCCAGAGATTGTAACCTATCACATCATACATTATTGTTGCATGGTTACTCAATTGAAACTTTTCAAATAAATCTGTGCTCACACCTGCTTTTCCAAACAACAATAAGGAAACTTAAGGAAACAGCCATATTCTCAACAGTAGAGTATACATAATGTAGTGGCCGTTTTTACAAATGTTCAAGTTCCTATTGTAGGCCACTTAATCCGCAAGCACAGTTTTGTTTCTGACTCGTAGTTTTAATCCACTTGAGAAACCCAGTGTTTCTGAAAGTAGTCCACAGAAGGCAGATGAAAGTTCAAGTATTTATTTATAGAAAAGCAAAAAAAAAGAAAAAACAAAATCAAAGTCCGGTCCAGTACCAGAATAATTAACTCAATACTTTAGCTGCCTATTCTTACATATAACTATCTGTACGGATGTATGCACGTACGGTCAAAAACTTATATCAATCCACGCTTGCGATTTCCCTCTTGTTCATTAGCTGCACACGTGGTTGTCGTAGCGTTATGCTATACAGTTGCAGTAAACCAAAAAACACTGTCATAAAAACAAAACACACTTTACTGCACTTATCATAAAACCTTAAAGTGCCATTGCAATATTATTTAACTGTAGTATTGGTTCAAATATAGCTTAAATGTAAACACAAATATACTATATAACAACAAACACTTTATCAAATATTAGTTGTGATAGTGCTCTCACACATAATTTGAGCTAAAACACACAATTACTCGTCGTAGCTTTTCACTTGGAACTCCTATGCATATAAACATATATATAACATATAGTACATTGCATATAAGCCAAGTTATGTGCACACAAAAAATGCATTTTATCCTGTTAAAGGTTGAATACTTTTTGTTCAGTCATGTGTCTGTTTTACCAAGCCCCTAAACAAGAATGCCATGTTTAAATGTGTGACTTTAAAATTAAAGAACCCTCAGCCTTGAAGCTGTGAAAACACACAGCATGTATGCACATCAGACAGATTTGCTGCTTTTCAGTGGCCAAAGGTGAGGCAAAGACTTTGTGAAACAGCCAGATACACATACATAACTTTTGTCCCAGTGCTTGTTTTGCATATTAGGTAACTCCCAAAAAGTCAAAGTCTTCTCCTGTAGAAAGTCCTGGCAGAAATGGTGTGTCCCACTGTGGATGTATTGCTCTTGTATTACTGCTGTCAGTTGGTGGTGCTGTGTCCACTCTGATTCACCATTTCGGTCTCTCCTGCTGCAGTTCATTCAGGAAGCTGGTTTCTGCAATGTTCGAGCAGAAGACCGGACAGCCCAGTTCATCCAGGTGATCAAGACAGAGCTGCAGAGAGCAGAAACCATCAAGGGTGAATTCATTGAGGTCAGCATGCACTCACTGACACTCACTCACACACAAAAAAACATGTGTCAACATTACAGGTTACACTTAGATATAAATCACCATACCGGAAAATCTTGCATCATTCATGAACCAGAAAAAACAATAGGAACCTAAATTCCCTCTTAAATTCTTTGGATGACTGCTTATCATGTCTGCCTCTGTCCCCTGCAGGAATTCTCTGAAGAGGACTATTTTGCAATAGTAAACGGATGGAAAGAAAAACTGGAGCGTTCCAACAGTGGAGACCAGAGATGGGGACTATTTCATGCAACAAGGGTTTGAGTGATTGTACTAAGAATGTAGTGAAGTCAATAAAAGAGAAAAAAAGCCTGGAGCTTCCCTTTTCTTATTTCCTTATATTGTATGCCTTTGTCAATGATTAAATGTTCAGTTTTTTTTTTGTTTGTTTTTTAAAACTGATAAGGATTCAGATAATTGGAGAGTTTGTCAAACCTGAACGTTGCTGTGGTCATTTCAATTTAAAATAAAAAGTAGATATCACAATAACTTGTAATTACAAATCTCAATTTTGTCTCAGCATCTATATATTGACAGAAGCAAAATAATACAGGACATATAATATCTCTCTTCTTTCGAGCCTTTCTGAAATATACTACAAATGTATTAGGGATGGGGAGGTTCACTGATTTGCATCGGTGCACATAAACATATGCATAAACATTCACGATGCAACTGCCCTGATTAAAAAAAGTGTTCACGGGATTTAGTTTGGGATTAACTTGTGATGCATCATTTCTTTCATATCATTCATCATTTCAATTCAATCTCTGGTTTGGTAAAATCTGATTTATTTATATATAATAATTAGTAGAGGCCCTATGTCTTTATTTTTACATACAAATATGACCGAAAATTTCATATTTAGATTTATTCCTCCTCTCTAAACTGTTTCTCTAGCATGCTACAGCTGTGGTGTGCTGCCCAAATGTTCCGTAAGATGCTTACTGAGTCACAGTACTAGAGAAACAAATATGTAAAATAAAAATGGCCCTTTTTGGTAAATTTATTATTTGCTCTATGCTAACACACACAGTCACACTCATATACAGTGTGCTTCTGCTTTGCATGTTCTAGTTAGTGTCTAACAATGCAGCTCAATGTAATTTTACTCAATCTACATTTCCATTAACATTAATTTCTTCATGTATTTATTGTATTGCATATCTTGTATCATGAGTCTCTGTGTTACATGTTTTAAGGATGTCCTGAATGATGTTTTTTATTAATATTAGATATGTTCTACTTTCTTCATTTTATTAATTGTTCCGCATGTTTATAAATGACATCAGTAACTTTGTAATTTCAATCTCATTTTCACATTCTGTTTTTAGGATTACTCTGTAACATCTGTCCAGGGACTACAGATGAAAAAAAGCCTCTTGGCTAACTCTGGCGCATTTACAGTAATGTTTATTAATGTGCACTCTCCCCATTAAATAAACAAACAAACAAAAAAAGTTACATTTGCAGTTAGAGCAGGGGCTTCCTAATGTGATATACTTGTTTCCTTCAGACCAAACACTTCACCAGGTTATTTCACTGATATACTTTCAGCCACAGAGGAGGAACTAATCAGTGAAATCACTCAAGTATTTGGTTAGAAGGAACACCTGCACACTCAGCCCTCCTTAGCACATGCTTAGACACAGCTGAGCTCGAGCAGGGTTACATGTTCAAACGTTTAGACGGAATTTTACAAGACTTAATTCTACAGCCAAAGTTGTGTGTAGTTGTTTTTTTGTTTGTTTGTTTAGATTGATTATTCTGAACTTAAATAAATAAATTTCATAAGCCTATGGGTTATGCACAAGTATATTTTTGAGTTAGTATATTTTTATTCAATGAATTACGATTGCATCAGAATAATTAAGTATGGAGAAACTAAAAACATTACAAGTTATACAATATTTTTAAGTACAGTGCACTTAAAAGAATGAAATGTAAACTTTAATGTTTGAATAAATCTTTAATAATTACTTAACAAAATTAGCTGAATTAAATATTTTAATGTTATGAGTCTCCACAAAAGTTTTGAGTATCTTGAACTTAGACACCCTTGAGTGAAGAGCTTACAGAGACTAAACTAAGACTAAACTTGGCAACAGTCACTTTTATATTATGATGTTTGCATTGTGTATCTTTTTAATGTTATCTAATGTTATTAGTGTGTGTGTGTGTGTGTGTGTGTGTGTGTGTGTGTGTGTGTGTGCGCGCGCACCACCAGTACACTGTAAACCCGAATAAGTTTCCAGAACTCAAAAAAATTGAGGCAATCAATTGCCACAATTTTTTTGAGTTGATTAACTTAAAAGTCAGAATTTTCCAGAACTTTAAAGGTTGAATGAAGTGTTACTTGTACTTTTTGATAACAGTTAAATTAAAGTGCACATTTAGCTCAACTCAATTGTTGTCAGTAATTATGACTTTTTTTAAACCACTGAAATAAGTTCAGAGAACTCTAAAAAAATAAGTACAGAACCACACCATTTCATGTTAACCAGACTCAATGTTTATTAGTTTGTGTTGTCACTGTATTAAGTACACATTACTCAACTATTTTGTGTTTGTTTACTTAAAAACATGTGAATCAAAACTTAATTTTTTTGTGGCAATTGATTGCCTCAATAAAATTGAGTTTAACTAACTTAACATATATATGTAAACATCTGTTATAAAACAGTATATGCCCAATCCGCTCCCCTTTAGCACACTGAAATGCTTGAAATAGAATACATAAACATTTATAAATTAAAATAAATACAACACAGTATAATTTAAAAAAATATTAAAATAATACCAAAATGAAATTATCTTTCATTACAGCTTTAACAAAAAACTGTGTGCTTTTACCTTCCTAATTCCTGAATAAGGAAACAGGGCAGGGCAATTACAAAAAATCTACAGACTGTTTAACAACATTTTCACTTAAAACTGTAAAATGTAAACGTTTTACATTACTATGAGCTAGCCTTCTATAATGCTATACCCTGCAGTCTTCTTTCAAGAAGAATTTCTACACAGTCAAGTCACTCTTGAGGGTCTGCAATTTGGGTGACAGTTTAATACTGTCTAGACCAAAATCTTTAGAGTGAATTCAGAGGTGTTGGTCAGTGCTTTGCTAGCTGAAATGTAGTGCATCAGTCCATAGATTACCGGAAAGGCATCACCAAGTCTGGGGAGGATGACCACGCCCTCACTTCCATTGATGACAGAGATTCTCACTGGGTTGTAGTGAACTAGACCTGTGCCATCACTGATGACTGTAAGGAGGCCCATGGCGACATCACCAGTCTCTGGCTCATCACATTCTTCCTGAAAGTAAAAGAGATCACAAACTAAGACATAGAACAGAACATCTTTTTTAACCAAGTCCCACTGAAATCCAATACCTCTTTTACAAGGGAGACCTGGGTCTGATTGTAAGAGGTGAAAAACACAATATCCATGTTCTGAACACATGAATGAATGAAGCCAAATTAACAGAGAATCCAAGTGTGGACAGGACAAACAGATATGATGTCAGGAGGAAAATAGAAGACCATACATGAAAATTGTATGGGTAGACGAAATAAAGTTAAGTCCTAATAGATGTTAGTATATTGTTTAACTTTTTTTTTTTTACATAATATACAGTAGAATGTGAAAGTGACTTAAGGAGACTCACTGTGCAGGTTCTGAAAAATCCAGAAACATCCCCATGCAGATGTACAGGAAGGGCGTGGAGTACAGTGGTGCGCTTGGTGTGGATGTCGTGCATTTCCTATTCAGATAAAAACAGAATTGTATATATTGATGAGTTTGCTGAACAAAGCAGATTTCAAAATAGTCCAATTAGAACATACAGTATAGCCACAAATGATGTGTTCACATCTTTGCAATGCAATCAGACAAATGACAAACAAGAGTGGACTAATGGAAAATTCACAAAGCTGTAATCATTGAATCTATTCACTGTTCCAACCTATGAAATGTGTAATAATATATTTACCTGGTCATCATGGACCTTGAAAATCTCAGCTAAAGCATCTGCTGTCTTGCCAGTTTTTGAAGCTTTCTGCCGGAATAGGGTCATCAGGCGAGGAAGATGGCGGTCAACCTCAGCATAAAATGAGTTCTGAAGGTTCTGATTAGTGATGCGCTGGAACTCTGCATACAGCTATATTGACATAACAGTGGGAGGAGAATACAGCAACACTTAAAAAAGACATTTCAAGAATCTAGCACACATTTATAAAACAGAAAACAGCAGCCAAGTGAGTAAGAATCACATTTTTTACTTTCAAATAGCTAATCCATATTACCTCAGACTCTGTTTTGAGAGCAGGCCAGAGGATCATGAGTTCATTAACTCCTGGGCAGGACATCACTATACAGGAAATGTAGTCTCCATCATCCTTCTAATGAGGGGCAGGTTCTTCTCAGTCTTCTGGACAAATGAGTACTCAGTGTATTTAATGTTTGAAACGTACAAATGCAATCAATGTAAACACATGGAAGCAGGCTGATTCTGGAATAGTTGCTATGGTACAGCCTGTAGTGTCTAAATAACTGTATTCTGGAGGTGAAAGAAGCTGCGGACAACTTACATTTCCAGATCATTTTGGAACCAGCAACCTAAAAGGCAACGAAAAAAATTAGACCAACAGAACTGCTTATAGTTACGATTTAACAACAAGTTAATTACTATTATTTTACCACAACATGGTCATGGACTACAGCTAACACTGCTTTAAATGTTTTCCAGCACATCTATAGATCAGTTTTCAGTGATCTATAGATGTTTTCAGTTTTAAACATGTTTTAAAACCAAATCTTGAATTAAATTTTGACTTATTTTTAGGCCAATCGTTTTTTTTGCAAGCAAATACAAAGTTAAGTAAAATATGAACTGTGCAGTGCCATATTAAATTAAATATTTAAATATCAGTTAGGGAGATAGTAGAGGGCTGTATGTTAACTTTTTGAGCTCATAGCACTTGTGCTAGAGGTTGATAGTGTTGTAGCACAGGCCAAAAAGAGACAGGGGAGACAGACATTGATCTGCGCTAGGTTGAAACTTGAACCAGGATCAGCCGCTCAGCGCTAAGTGGGGAATTTGTGTGGTTGCTGGCTAGGTCGCTAGGTGTGCTAGTTGTGGTCGCGCCAACTACCTACCGTAATGTTAGCTAGACAATGTCTAATGCTAGCCCTTTAGCACCAAAAGTCACCCCGTGATAGGCAAGTGAAGAGCGAGGGCTTGGAGATGGTATACACTCTCTGAGACAAGCACATTAGCAAATGTATAAAAGAAGTAATAGTGAATAAATATTAACATTCAAAACTTACCATGAGTACTGACTGCTGCCTGGATAGTAGTTACTTTCTGCAGCTACAGGCTTCGGCTCCCGCTTAAAATTCTTCTTCGTCTGTTTTTTTTTTTTTTTGTTCGTTTGTTTTTAAGAATCAGCTCCTGTGCGCATTAGCGCCACCTTTGCTTTAATGATCCTTACAGTTCAACACTTCAGTAAAAAATAATTAACAACAATAAATACATTAAAATGATAAAAATAAAAATGAAAAATAAATTAAAAGAAAAAAAACGTCTTCCTCTCAATGCATTTCGGACCATTTGCTCCATTAAATTGTTACTCTATGCTACGATTGCAATGTATTTGCTATGATTTAGGCACTTTGAGATTTTATGGAGGCACTTTGAGATTTTATGGTATTTTGTCTTGTGCTATATATTAAGTTTTTCTTAAATAATCCCCATTTGAAACAATAGAAATGATGGGGCTTTTATCATCTTTGTGATTAATTAATTATATCAAGTTAAAGGATAGTTATCTTTTTGAGATATGTTTACTTAAACATGAATATAGTTCTATTTAATCAAAAAGTATTAGTTACAATTACTCAAAAAGGAAGAACATGTTACACTGACTTGACATTTTTAAGTTAGTAAAACTTTCCTTAAAGTTTTAAGTATAGACTACTTAATCTATTCAATGATTTTGAACGTTCGGGTTTACAGTGTAGCCTATGAGACCATAAGGGCATTTCCTTACAGTTAAAATGTGTAATATATTTGAATGAATGAGACTATGATGTTAAACTTGGAAGGTTGCTTTATTCATTGTTTTATTAATATTGTTTATATCCGTCCTTGCTTGAACAGTGCGCATATCTGGTCTATTACTTACCTTGAAAAACCTTATTTTCATGGTCAGTTACAGTATGTAGTGTTAATATTGCATGGAGTATGTAAACTGATTGTTCTCTGTGGATCTTGCATATGTTTGTTTCTTGTAGACCACACATTCACCTACCTGCCAATAAACTGGTTAAGTGGTAAGTTCTGCCTCTTCTGTATTTGATCAACACTCTGTGGCAGCGGCTGTTAAACCTGAACCACTTAGTCTCACCTAGACATAGAAACCATGTTTGTGCGTCTGAACAGCATATTCCTGTGTGAAAGAGAAACTTTTATATAGTTTGATATGAAGCATATTCTGCCATGTGTTTGGGTATAACCACATACGAGGTAGTCACAACGACTCCTAGAGTTTGGTGACAAAGATAAAGATAAAAGAGCATTCACCCCACACTTTGGGGTTCACACCCCCGCAGTAGTTTGTATGTCTGTATCGAGTGTGAGTGGGCTATGCGCTGAGCATTAAAGAAAGTGTGACAGCACTATACTGAGAAGTTGTTTCTTACCTCGTTGAAGTAAAGCACAAGAGGTGAATTGCCATATACAACATATCACTTGCAAAAGTTGCATATTGGACCATGATTATTTTCCAAACTAGTTGTGAACCACAAAGTCATGCAGGTACCTCCATTTAATGGGCTTTAAGAAACCCGCGTGTAGTAGATAAACAGCCTTCTGGTGTCAAACATCATTCTGCACAGTGAAGCTCAAACATCCACGTGATGTAACAATACACAAAACACATTTTTGAGCTGAGAAGTTTAAGCAATGTACAGTATTACAGCAGGGAGGAATTTAAAACTGATAAGATTTATCCAGTATTTCAGGATATTTTGTCTCTGCATGATTGTGATGTTTCTATAACTGAAAATATCCCAGTAAAGGATTCACGTAAGTATTTGGGAATATTTATGTATAAAAAAAGTATTACAGATAGATAACATCTACATTTCTCAAACACAATAAAAAAGACCAAGTTTTTAATATTTGGCTACAAAGGTATTTATCTATTCTCGGTAGTGTTCTCTCTGTTTCACTTATACTTACTTTATTTGTAAATGATTCAACTGCCACAGAAGTAAATAAAATTGTTCTAGACTTTTTTTTTTTGGAAGAATAAATCACATAAGCTTAACAAAGGTGTACTTTCCAAGAGTAAAGCAGACAGCAGTCTTGAAGTCCTGGATTTTGTTGATACTTGTTATAAAAATTAGGATTATACTGAGTGTGTGCCCCTTTTCTTTTGATATGTTATGATGAATGTTTCTGTTTTGTTCTGTAATTTGCATAGATAGTAACACCAGCTAAGATTAATAGTGGGAGGCCAGCAAACATATGTTAGAGAAAAGGTCAAGAGACAGGTCAGGAGTATGTCATCTTGATCGAAGCATCTTAAGCTGCACATAAATTGGAGGGTGAGGTAATGTGTGATGCTATCTGTGGAATGTGCCTGGAAACATCAGAAGGCCCAATTGTAAGGTATATAAACTAACTGTGAATGCTCCACGAGGAGCCTTTTCTCTGTAACCCCACTTGTGTATTACACTGTAAACCATTCCTTCTTGTACAAGAAAATAAATTCAATTTAAAGTCTGATTCTTCAGACCCGGTCTCCATCATTTAAAGGTCATTAAGAGGAAATTCTTGTGACAATACTGTTAATACTTTTAAGGTTAACTGGTATAAAAAAAAAAGTGTCTTAAAAACTCTGATTCAATTTGGAATTTCATCAAAAATTACATTTTCAACAAAATTGGAGGCATTTCTTTTCTTTTGACATTTGACATGTAACAGATTACCAAACAAACTGTCAAACTCTCATCAGCAAGTCATTCTAGCTTGGAAACTGTATTTTGTCCACATTTTCTCACCTCATTGAACTTTTCTCTGGAACAACTGTGACATACTTATTCTGAAACAAATCTTTATTCGTTCCTAAATGGTTCCAAAGACATAAAAATCATATTCTCACTCTTTTTTGATGAATTTGGTAATATACTGTCCTATGGCATGTACACTTACAGATATGAAGTGTAACAATAAGCATATTCACCAAATTTTTCAAAGATGGAATAAAATTGTACCCACAAGTGAGTTTTTCTGGAGGTCTCACATTGAGAACATAAGCTGGAGAAGGGATTCCCTCTTACATTACAAGTACTGTTTTTAAAACAAGGCTAAGGAAGTACATTTCGAAATTTGACATAAAATATACCAAGCTTATTGTTTTTTGTCTGTCTATATCCAGATGATGGCGCTCTTGAATATCTGATTCATTTCATTATTCTAAGTGCAAAGTTTTATTTATTCACAAACAGAAAATTTACAAATCACTACCTAAGATTTCAGTTTTTTCTCCTAGAACCAAAGTCTCTACTTACATCACTATTAAACAACAACATCAACAAAAAAAGTAACAAGCTATTGAAACATTATGGAACCTTTTTCCCTGAAACCTCTGACTGAATGTGTCACATGAATGTTTGTATGTTATCCTTTTGTTAATAAAAAATTTAAAAAAATAAATAAATAAAAGGGGTGGGGGGGGGGGGTTAATTCATGTTATATTGAATGAATGAGTTCATGGGCACTTTTCATCATTTTTTTTCTCCCTCAGCTACTCTCCTCTACTGCCTTTATATTTCCCTAAAGCTCCCTAAATAAGCATGAAACGACACTGAATACAGGAACCATTCTTATCATTCACTTGAATTACACGTGGCTTTCAGATGAATAGCTCTTGGTAGCAGGGTGACAGGTGAAACTGTACTGATCAGAAAGTATTCGGAGAATGAAGATTTCTTCTATCGTGTGATTAAGACTACCTGGCACCTCTTCAGAGACAAAACACCTTAATTATCTTTGAGTACGGCAGCTGTAAATTCTTGCTTGTTCACCTCTTTCACCTCTCGGTTCTTTTCAGTTGACTTCCTATATTGACAGTCAGGCTCTGAGCACGCAACGCCCACTGCCTGTGTCGCAGAAAACAGACACCACAGGAGGAGGCAAAACATTCAGTGGTAAAACATGGCGAGGTTAAGCGAGCATGGGATCCGTTTGAGTTCCGTATGTATTTCACTTTTTTTGATATTCACATATACATTTATCAGAGTGGTATGTGTGGTTTGTGCGTTATTAAGCTGCTAAATAACTTTTTGCTGCAGGGCAGAAGAATGACAAGCGAAACTAAATCTCTGACTTATTTTATTTCTTTTCAAGATGAGTCCTTCCTTCCTGAACAGCAATTCAACGAGTCATACCTGGCCCTTCAGCGCGGTGGCGGAGTTAATAGGTAGGCACCATTATGAAGAGTTACTCTGAAACACCTGCTACAGCTGTGCAGCGCTCGCTTTGTCGCTATTGCAACCTTTCACGGTTTCATTTTGTGCAGTCTTCCGCTGTCACAGACTGTACAAAGAAGACAAAAATGGACCGAGTGGACTTCCTCTTTCACACCCGTAACGATTTTATTACTGCCACACGCACCTAACACATTGCAGGCTGTTTGTTCACAGTACAGAAGAGTTCTTGTGTTAAAAGTTATGTTGTTTAGTAAAAACAAATAAGCCTGTTTTCTACTTTATGTTGTTTTTATTATTTCTATCCGATTATAATAATATTGTTACAATTCTAATAACTTTTAACAGTGATAAAAATGTGATATGGAGTTTCTGGTATAGATCTGTGCATTTAAAGGGACAAAATGCCTCTGATTAAAAAACTATAATAATTTGGACTTCAGTACGGGAGCACAGGGTTGTTAGTCACACTTTTTTTTTTACCTTCAATTGAATCCTTCAGAAACTGTGTGCTTAATAGAGTCCCTTTCAATGTGTAATGGCAGCCTAAAGTGTAGGAATGGATGGACTTTACTCTCCTTAAGCTTACTCTGTTCAAAAGACCTGGACTGTCCAGTGCATTGTGGGGTTGGTTGCCTCTATATTATGATTTTTTTTTTTAAAAATGGAGTATTCTTAAAAAAAAAGTTTCATTTCATGTTGAACGTGTATTTTTTTGTGACTGGCAAAGCTAACAACCACATGTTGTAGCATAGCTGAACTGTATGTTGCTCTCCCCTCATACTTTTTAATGGTAATAACTGTTTTATATCCATTGTGTAAAAGCCCAGAAGAGAAACTAGAAGAGCTAGATATTTACATTTTGACAAGAAAAACACTAAATGTTCTCTCACCTAAATGTCAAGTGTCTTTCTCCTGAATTGACCTTGTAGATGAACTCTGACCCCAATTCAGTACAGACGTTTTTTTAACAGAATCCTCTAGGGAGCGACATCTAATTAATGTGACAACCAACCCCGATCTCCCCTACAGAATATGAGTCACTTGATTTGTTCTTCCACGTGATGCAAAGCGTCTGTTTCTGGGTTGTCAACATTGACAGTCCTCCACTCTGTGTGCTTTCATTGGTTCAGACGTGCACGCAGTCTGTTGGCTGCCGAGTTTCATCAGAAATGGGAGTGTACATATGCAGATATGAGACACAGTGCTGTGTAACACACTTCTGCACTGCCTTTTCTGCCCACACAAGGCAAAAAGGTAATCTCCTAGTGCAGCGTCCCTGACACCTGGACTTTACAATGTATTATTAAAATATATTGTAATTCATGAAAAAGTTATAGTTCTGGTGCAAATACTAACTCTTATGTTTAATGTTTGTTAAGAGTGTCTGAGAGGGGTTGTAGGTAAGAGAAACTTTATTGATCGAAAGGAGGTTTAACTATCAAACATGATAATAGAAAAACAGCTACTATTATATACACCATATGCTGTGCACTAGACAGTGCAGTTTTTCTAGCTGTAGTCAATTTGTCATGTTTCTAATAAATATATGCCACAAAATGACAGGAATACTCATGTGAAAGCAGCTCTCATTTCCTATAATATTCTATATATATCTGGTTTCAGTACATTTGTGAAGCTTTTTGGTAAGCAAGGTTAAAGAGAAATCACGTTTTTACACAACTTGTAAGAAGTAGTAATCATATTGAACTCACCAACTCAATTGCTGAATATGATTAAAAACGTATGACAGTTGTTTGGACAGTAACTTGTTAAAAAAAAAAAGGGCTAAATCCGCAAAGAATGCATCGTGCTTGGTAATAGCACTGTGAATTGCGCAGCATTTTGCAACCACAGTCTGTCCCGTTTTAAGATCCTATTCAGAAATGATATGGCGCTAATGATATGCTAGCACAAATAAAGTTTTGCAGCTTAGTGCAGTTTGACCTTGTTTTGCGTCTGATTGGGTGAGCGGAGTGGTTTTTACTGTTTTCAGGCTTTTCTCCACATTTCAGCACACAGATTGTCCATAACGTTATTTGAATAACTTCAAATAGCACAAAAGTCTCAAATTGCGGATTATCAGAGGTGCTTTTACTTCTCTAGTATTTCGCATTTATAATATGATCTACTGAAATGCCAAATGTCAGAATACAGCTATTAATGTGATTCAGGCAGGTCTGAAACGTTAATGTCTGAATCTTACAATAATGATTTCGCAGAAACATCAGTACTGATGTTCTGTTTGGTGCCCACAGCTGTGGCATCACACAGCAGCTGGAACAATAAGTGTGTCCCCAAACTGAAAAAGAAACTGTGTGCATTTACACACAGCAGAATTAACTTCATTAACACTGGATTGGGTAGGATCTGACGGTAATTAATGTTCTGTGTTACACGGGCCAGCTGTTGCAAACACATTCCAGGTTTATATGGTGGATTTGTTAGTAATAAAGCAGCCTCTACTGTATGGATGACTCCTGAGCTCCGTCAGCACTATTATTTTTATTTTTGAATCCCCACACTGCGTGTAGCAGTTAGCCCTGGTCTTTGTGAATTACACTGTTTTTGCAACAAGGCTTTTTTGCATAGAAACGGGCTGATTTTCCGCCGAATGTGTGATCATCTTATTTACATACATGCAAATGGTATAGGCGCACCATGGCCCTTGTTTGGCAGCGCAAATATTAGAAAATGGTGTAAAATTTGTTTGCCCATCTCTCTCTCTCACTCTCTCTCTCTCTCTCATGTTGTAGACAATGCATCAGATCCCGGTGTATCAGCTAAACAGATCTGGATAGATGTGGTTGAAGAAGCTGGTCACACCTGTATAACTTTTACCGATAATGGCAGTGGCATGACCCCCAACAAACTGCACAAGATGCTCAGGTATGACACACACATGAAGGGCAAATGCACAAAACAGTTGCTCTTTTGCATGTAGGAGTGACTCACCAGCAAGTGACTCACCAGCATTTATAAACCACATTTTATATTTGGCTCTTTCTCTCACTAAACACAGGCATTATACCAAAAACACCCACATGTCATGGTGTCCATTTTGTTCACACAATTTGTACAAATAAGCATTTAATTCCACGCATATACCGAGAGCTGAAACGATTAGTAGATTAATCCATTAGTATATACAGTAGAGTGAATTTATCAGTACATTTTGATAATCTAGTAGTTGTTTAAGTCATTTATTTAACTGCTTTTCACTCATCTATATCATTGTGAAATAGATATATTTGGACACCTTCAGGTCTCTTTTTCTTGACATTTCAAATGACAAACCAATTAATGATCCAGATTGAAATTAATTGTTTGTTGCACCTAATATACAAATAAATCCTTATTTCCTCACTGTCTTTGCCTTTATGTCCAGCTTTGGTTTTACCGAAAAGGGCTCAGGTAAGGCCAGTCAGCAGGCTATCGGTGTATATGGGAACGGCTTCAAGTCTGGCTCCATGCGTCTGGGCCGTGATGCCCTCATCTTCACCAAGAATGGAGGCTGCCAGACTGTGGGAATGCTGTCTCAGACCTACCTGGAAAACATCAAGGCCCAGGCTGTCATTGTCCCCATTGTCCCCTTTAACCAACAAACCAATATCCTTCATGAGAAAGAATATTTGAGCCACTAGCTACAGTGTGTGTGTGTTGTATAATTACTGTAAACCAAAAAGTCTGTGATTTACTGTAAAAGACTTGAATGTCACCATGTGATTTACTCGAATACAAATAGACAGACTAAGTTTAAGACTGTGATAACAGGAAATTAGTATTCTAGGTATATCAAGAGACATAAGATATATTATTTGCATTGATTGGTTGAGAATAAGTTTGTCACCTTGCAAGCTCCTTTATGTTTTGACCTTAACTCAGTGTAACAGTCGCTGGTGGTGACCGAGGACTCGGAGGCCAGCCTGGCAGCCATCCTCCAACACTCCATCATCACCTCCCAGGAGCAGATACATACCCACTTTGACTCCATCCTCTCCAAAAAAGGCACCAAGATATTAATCTGGAACATTCGTAGGTCAGAATCTCATGTTTGCTGAAGCTGAATTTGGGTTGAAAGTAAATGTGCATCAGATGGGGTTTTTTCACCCGCATATAAGTCATTTTTAAATTTAGTTAAAGTTTGAGGTCACACACACATTCTTGTTTTAGTTCGTGGAGCAGGTGTGTGTCACATATGAGATTTATGAATATGCAAATACAGACACATAAAGGCAGGCAAATAAGCATTAACATTCACATATGGTGTTTGTTTAGGTATGCCTTTAGACAAATCCATGCAAAACAACACAGTGTCAAAATCAAACTCTCATATCACCATCATATGAAAAGCAGAAAAACACTGAAAGGTTTCCTGTCTCTTGTCTTTGTGGCTGTTTTAAGCAAAGTTTAGTACTATAAAGTCGAATTGCTGCAAAGAGCAACAGTTCATGTTCAGGAGTTTTTAGCCTTTCTTCCTTCTCACTTCCTCTTCACACTTTAATCAGAAAAGGGTCCCCACTATAATTATAATCATCAAATGCTAGACACTGATCAAGATTAGTGAAAAAGAGTTATCTGAGAGCAGAGATATACAATGTGTCATTACCTGTTCTGCTTCCTTTGATTTTATCCTGAAGGGCCAAAGACGGCAAGCCAGAGATCGACTTTGAAAGCGACATGAGTGACTTCCGTTTGCCTGAGATTCAGATCGAGGAACTGAAAAAAGGTCTGAGGAACAGTGGATCCCTGAAAGCCGAGCACAACATCCCAGACATGCATTACAGTCTCAGGGTGAGTGGATAAAAAGTTTATATAAACTTGTGTACTCACTATAAACAAAGAGGACCATTGAGGTTTTGGCCTTCCAGGTGCTAGAAATTCTGTAAAAACAGCACCATCTTCCTGTTTTCTACAGAAATGGTTCAGTCCAGCGGATAATCTACCCAGTGTAGAAGCTGGCATTTATTGTGTGTTTGCAGTAATTATGGGATAACAAAGCAATACTAGTACAGTCATACATGAAATATATATTGTACCACTGTTTCAATATGAATGTGGCACTGATTTATTGATATGAAAGAGTCATGTGTAACATTTTCAAAGAATAATTGTGTCATCAAAGACAGTTTAGTTTGACTGTCACATCACCCCAACAGTGTACAGTATAAACTCAACTCAACACAAGAGCTTTCTGGAGCTTTTGATCGTATCACAGTCTTCCTCAACATCATGGGATTGTGTGGTTTGTCAAATTTCAATATTTCGGAGCACTTAATAGACATTTTGTCTACATTGGCTTAAAAGTTGGGAGAGTTGGGAGTCGGGAAAGTTCTTTCATGATCTTTGAATCAGTAGTCGACTAAACAATCTCACCATTAGGTCCATTTAGTAGCTGTTTGGTGCTTTTGATCACACGATCTTCCTCAGCAGATGAAGGTGCATACATTTTCCAGAACATAAATTGCTTAGATATGACAATGATAATTGACATTATAACTTATAACAAGAATTAAAACATATATTTGGACCTGAATGATTTTAGGGTTAGTGGTTAACAGGGTTAGTGTAGAATTCAGGGTAAGAGAAGCAGTGGTTGTGGTTAAGGTTTGGGTACACCCCTACATATCCCACGCAAACGTCTGTTTGACTGTATATCTGCCAGTTTCAAGCATGAAACTAGAGTAACTTTTCACTACCAGAGAAGCTTGTGGTTTTGTAGTAACACACTGCCCCAGTAGAGTTGTGGTTACTATACTTTTTACACTCTCTCTCTTTATCTGTTCATCTCAGGCCTACCTCAGTATCTTGTACCTGAAGCCAAGGACTCAGATCATACTGAGGCAGAAGAAGATTCTTGCCAAGCTGGTGTCGAAGAGGCTGACACACATTGAGCATGATGTGTATAAACCCCACTTCAGTGTATCCATACGCTATCTTTGTGCGTGTGTGCTTGTGTTCGGTGGTGCTATAAAATCATGTCATCTGTATTCGTACATATAAACAAGCAACAGCAGGAAGTAAATATGAGGTCAGATACTTTTGTAGATGACAGTGCTTCTTTAGTAGGAATGTGTCAAGGCAACACCTACTGCAATTCTCACAACTCCACTAGTCTGAAAAGAGTGTGAGAGAAGAGAAAATGAAAATGAGTATTGCAAATTCATGTTGGTTTCATGTTTGTTTAGACTTATTATTAATTCATTTTCATATTTGTCATTTCATATTTCTTATCTCCTCTCAAGAGTTATAAATAGAGAATTATTAGCGGAAGTTTTGTATTAACCTTAAAGTTTTCTTTGTCAACACACCACTCATTGGTCTGTCGGTGGTGTGTTTTTACCGATTTTCAAAAAAAAAAAAACATCTATGCTGTTCAGGAAATGTTGTTTAATTTGTTCAGCCATATCCACCAAATTCACTGTATTTATAGAAATGTTAACAACAAATTTTTTTCCAAATTTAAATCTTGTAACAAAAACTGAGCTTGTAGTCTAGCTGTGTGAACATCATTTTCTTATTTGTTTACATTATGATTCCTATAATTAGTATCAGCCATAAAATGTTAATTTTTGCATTTAGTCCAGTGCTGTTAACCTTGACTGGTGTCTGTTAGAAAGAGAAAGTGAAGGTGACCTTTGGGCTAAACCCGAAAAACAGAGACCACTATGGCATCATGATGTACCACAAGAACCGACTCATCAAGGCCTACGAGAAAGTGGGCTGCCAGCTGAAGGTAGAGGAAACTGATTTTGTCTTCAAGTGTTATAGGCACACTGCAGGCTGAGTTTTTTATTAAAGGATGTCTGCCTCTGCTTAAAGCTCGCTCTCGCATTTCCTACAGTCTTCGGGTCAACGGGCAGGAGTCGGGGTCATTGGTATCATTGAGTGTAACTTCCTCAAACCTGCTCACAACAAGCAAGACTTTGAATACACCAAGGAATACAGGTACAGTACATGTTTTATAAGTTATTTTAGGAACACACATGACTAATATATTAATATTGCTTTTTCTATTCCCCAAGACTGACTCTAGGTGCCTTGGGCATAAAACTCAACGACTACTGGAAAGCGATGACAGAGAAGAAGGCCAGAGAGCGCGAGTTTCAGGCTTTGGACAAAGGAGATGAAAATGAGGAAAAGGAGTACGTTGATGAGTGAGTGTTGACTTTGTTTTGAGGCTTAGTGACAGTAGTTCTTAGACTCTACAGGGAAATTTTGAATTGAAGGACATCACTCCTGAGCAGCAGTAAGATAGATCCCCCCATGGAGTCCAAACACTGGTAGCGGTGGTGGCTGATGACTTCTGAGGTTGATGAGGCGATGCACTGATGAATCTGAGAAGACCGGATAGTGATGGAGAAGTGGAGCGGCATTCAAAACGGCAGCATGAAAGCACTAAAGCAAAGAAGGAGAAAACATATTTAAAAAGACAGCCGCATTATGATAGATGATTATGAAATGAAGGTCTGTCACCATGCTATTGGTTAGATGTGATCAGTTGATGTGAACAACTGATGTCTTAATTAACACCAAGTGGAATGACAGCAAGGAAATTATAAGTCAGATGGTTTGAGAAATAATACTAACAACCTGAGCATGCAAAAGATAGTCTTCTTGACTGAACTTTGTCTGAAGTGTGAAAAAGATTTCAGGTCATAGGGTTATAGGGTTTATACTGTGCAATTTTGGGCTGTCAAAGATGAAAGTTGAAGTTGAGAAATGTGGTCAAACCAATTTGGAGCTTTGGCAACCCAACACAGCCTGAGGCAAAATTTTTACAATGTGACCTCTGCTATGACCCATGTCTACAAACTAACCAATCAGAATGACACAGAAATGACAACAGAATACACTACTGGCCGCCATGACATTTCATGTAAGTGCAGTTTTTTTTAAATAAAGTTTAGAGAGAAAATAAACTTGTTCTCCTTGATATAACACACAAAAAAATGAGCTATTGACTTGGCTGAATTTTTTGAAACATCAGAGCAGCACAGATGGATGATGCAAGCTGATGATGTACCTCTGCTTTCATACACTGTTTTCTTTTCATAGAGCTACAATTCACCATACATTCAGAGCACAATCTGACATGCAACCAAGATTTTATCATACGCATCTTGAAAACTGTTGTTACAGGTAATAAACTTAGACAATCGTTGGTAAAGTCTAAAGGCGCCTTTAGTCTCTTCCTATAGCTGTAAAAACCACTGGGAGACTGCCCATATGCCCACGTGCAACACACCTTTTATGTACGATTGCGGTAAAAGTACAGGAAGGTATAGGTCAGTGTGTCGTGTTGGAACATGTAAATTCAACTGAAAGTGAAATGAGGTCATTCTTTAACAAAGCTTGAAACCAGAGAATGGAAACGCTGTTTCTGGAGCTGCTCTCAAGACGATAATAAAAAAGAGTGAACATGCAGAGGCAGGGAACATCAAGAGCCTTTGCAACCAACTGAGTTTTAGTTTATTGTTGTGCTGAACTGAAAAATAAATCAACATAAATCTGTAAATATGATCAACATAAAATATTTTTCATCGCATTTGTGGCTTTTCAGCCTACATGTCCTAAAATCTAAACTCACTCAGATCATGAATTTTTTTTCTTTCTGGTGAATGGACTTCCCCTTTTGCATAAACCTCTGCTTGACTGAAAGTTCTCACCATGTTGGTCTGTTTCTGCAGGGGTCCCATGTGGTTACAGTGTGAGGAGTGCCTCAAGTGGCGGAGCGTTCCTGCAAATCATTATGATGACATACCCGAAAGCTGGAACTGCAGTCAGAATCCCAATCCACGTTACCGGTGTGTCTCAAACCTTTTCTCTAGAGAAAACTGATATCCATAAATCAAGTCTCTATATCTGACAGGTCTGTTATGCTCCCATCATTGATCACTGACATCATTAAGGATATTAAATTCGCTGAAAAGAAACTTAGAAGAGCTTTCACCTCACCTTAGCCACATTGCTCTATGGATGGCAATAATAATAATAATTTTGCTATATGTCACTTTTCAAGCATAAGCACAAAGTGCCTATAACCACATATATAAACATATAAGATGCAAATAAAGAAATATGCTCATGTATAGCAGATAGAATGAACAAACCTTGAATATGAAACAGATAAAAGTGCAAAATATGCAAAAGCACATAAAAATACTAAAATGATGACACTAAATAATTAAAATTATAATGACAATAAAATTAATAATAACAATATAAAAAGGAAATATTAAGTGATAGAAATCTGGATAATGGAAAAAGAAGACATTGTTAAGTGTAGACTATCTTATAAAAGTGAGTTTTAGGAGGCACTTAAAAGCTGCAGTAGCGCAGTTTTAACACGTTGTTATGGCTTGCTTAACATGGATGCAAAACCTTACACATATAAGCAGTAACGGAAGTGTTGCCTTAACAGATAAACGAGGAGAGGAGATGCATCAGATAATTAATCTCATTCTTTTAAAAAAAACATATCTTCTTATAAGGGTGTGGTAGCCTCATTTCATAACCCTGCCAGTGTGTGTGTGTGTGTGTGTGTGTGTGTGTGTGTGTGTGTGCCCTGAATTAAACATCAGCAGCAGTAGTTGCTAAGCCATGGCTGTCTTTTTGTCTTTCAGAAGTTGCACTTCACCAGAGGAAGCAGAAGAGAGTGCAGAGTTGTTAACGCCCAGCTACCAAAAGAACCACAAGAAACAGTAAATTCCCATTTCTCTAGACATCTCAAACTCTGTCTCTGTGTGTGAGTCTGCCTGTATGTGTATGTGTGTGTGTGTGTGTCTGTGTGTGTCTGTGTGTGTGTGTGTGTGTGCTTGGCAAGCATGTGTGTGAGCTTCTCTATACGGACGGACGTTTCACACGTTATTTCTGACTGCTGTTCTTCCTGCTAGCCTGCATGTGTGTGTGCGGGTTCACATGCCGTTTTGTGGTTTCCATCTGTCAGTTTCACATTCTTATTTCCGGTGTTGGGGCGTCCATGTGACTGTATGAGTCTGTCTGACTATCTGAGAGAAGTCTAAACTCTGCCTGACGCTAAAGGACTAAAGAGAAGTCGGGGTTTTCCTTTTGTCAAAACATGTTGAAGTGTCACTGATAAACACAGAGGAATTTATACATTGAACAGTTTTTGTTACTTGAATTTTAAACTAAAAACTTTTTAAATACCTTTTTTTTAAAAAAAAAAAAAAAAAAAAAGGAAATTATTGGAAGCTAAAGGACCAGAATTTAGTGGCATGTAGCAGAACGAACTTGGCAGAAATGGAATATAGTATTCATGATTATGTTTTAATTAGTGTATAATCACCCCAAAATAAGAGTAATTGTGTTTTTGTTACCTTAGAATGATTCCTTTATGTTTACATAGGGAGTTGGTCCTCTTCCACAAAGCCCACCATATTGCACTGCCATGTTTCTAACCCAGAACAGACAAACCAAACACTGGCTCTAGAGAGGGCCTTTTGTGTTTTTGTGAGTTTCACAGTCACTGTAGCTTCTCTTACATGCTTGGAAGGAGAGGGTGAGGACAGGGGTTTTCAGTAGGTTGCAATCTGCAACCTCACTGCTAGATGGCACTAAATCCTACACACTGGTCCTTTAATTGATTATGAGTCACGTTAGCTAACTAGCTTAGATAACGATAACTACTGTTTATCTGGCAGAAGTTACCTACCAAGATAGCTCGACTGCAAGCTAATAAAGTCCAAACTAACTTACAAGCAGTATTTCATAAAGGTCCATAAAACTAGGTATGTAATTAAAAGTGTATAAATTACTTGCATGTGGCTGTGGTGTGCCTACTTACCATCTCCCTGTGCTTTGCTACCTCCTTTGTAACTATTAATCCTACCAGAAATCTAGGTTATTATTGTTATATGGATAACAGCTTATATTATAATGCCATAGAAGTATTCTATTAAAAATGTGCATTTATTTATATTTGATTAGCCAACACAAAATCTTGCCAGATGATGTTGAAATACGCTGCAGCAATATTTTAGCCAAGTTTAGCATTTTTTCCTGATGACGCTAGATTTTTTTGTTGGAGCCCTTTATTCACCTCTGCTGTGACAAAGCAGTGGTTCATCAAAACTGATAAAGAGACTGCATTTTTGAAGCAGTGCTAATTTATTTGTATTAATCTTATTCATACTCATCATAATCATCATATTTTTAACAATCTTAAAAATAGATCATTTTATTGTCATCTTGGAATGATTACAGCAATAAATAATAGCTGAAAATTTTCAAGACATATCACAGAAAAATGTACTTTCTTGAATTTAAACCCCAACATTTTGAATATCTGCCCTCAAACTCTTTAATCTGTTTGGTTTTCTCCTTCAGAGAGCACCCCAAAAGCAGAAAACGAGAAAAATCATTGGAGGTATGAGTGAATGTGTTTCTTATACTGAAACCCATTGATAACAGTACCAGTATACTGATTTGCCTCTGGATATATTTAATACATTTGGTTGGTTGGTTGTGTTTCAGGTGTGTGAGTTCCAGGAACAAATGGCTAAACATCAGATCCTTTCACGAAGTTCATCAGAGCCCAGCCAGCCCACCTTCCAGTCCACACACACACCTGATCACACAGCTGCAGTAGATCAGTGCCACATAGAGGAAAACACACAAGAACACAATCAGACGAACACAGATACACAGGCAAATGATGATACACAAACAGGAAGTAAAGTCACAGCTGAAGTCACACAAGACCAACCTGTCGGAAGAGACACGGTCATTAAAGATAAGACACTAATCACACATGGACAGGTGCATGCGGAAAATGACAAAAATGCTCAAAGCCTTGAAGACAAAGAGAGTGACAAAGCAAAAGACAAAAACATGGCGCCAAGGGAAAGAGACGGAAAGAGCACTGACACGTTAAGGTAGGCTACGATGTATGCTGTATGTTCAGATTCATGTAAATGTAAGAAACATAATGATCAAGTATATCCTTGTACATCTGCTTAATTTTAAATTTATATTTTATAGTACTACAGTCTTATCAAATCATTTTTAAAGTCCAACTGAAATTACACTGCCTTTTTTTGTCTATTGCAGCATACATATCTGCTCTGTAAATCTCTTGTACTGTGTTCTTTGAGAAAAAAATCAGAAACCAAATTCTTCTTTATTCATTTAAGAGAATTTTTTATTTTAAATTCTTTGATTTTGTGACTGTGCTATTAGTTTTGCATTATTTCAATTAAATACCACTCTGCCATCTGCTTTCGTAGCTGGAAGCCTCATTTTGATGTCGCAAATTAAATCTTGAATAAAGCGATAATGCGGCGTAGGAAAAGATCAGAGCAGATGGTCACACTGAGCCCGATAGCATCCTGCTACACAACACAAGGCAACAACATGAACGTATGTTTTAGCTTGTTGAACAAATATTCACAAGGGAAAAGTGCGCCACTAATGTCAGTTAGCAGGATAGATGCTCAGTTCCAGCACGTAAACATCATATAAACATACCTGAAAATGTCATTTTGGTCCAGTTACATGCTTCATTGCTTTTCAGAATCCCTTTTAGCAACAAACTGTCTGTCCATGACTTGTAGCTACACTTTGTCTCCATTCCATACAGTGTAACACCATTAGCCAGCCAATTAAAGTCAATCAGTTAAGCCTCCAACACACTGATATTTTTCAACAAAACTATTAACAATACATTTAAAAACATCATTTTTGACAGCTGAGGGAGAATTAAATTAGATATCAGTTGGACTTTTAAGGAGTAGTTCAACATTTTGGTTAAATACGCTTATTCGCCCTCTTGCAGACAGTTAGATGTCAAGATGATACCACTCTCATGAATGATTTAATGCTGTGATGGATTATCTGTCTCAAGGATGGAGTCTTTACAAGTTCATTTTCAAACAGTAAATGATTAGCAATAATTTAAAGAATGTCCAATATGTAGTTTAGGGGAAAACACCATAAGGATCTTTAATGCCTTCAGTTAACTGACCAGCCTTTGTTCACTCTTTTGTAGCCTCAAACGGAAACCAGGATCATTATTTTACTGTGTGAAAAAGAAGCCATGTCTTTGGGAGAAGCAACAGCCTGACTACGGTAACACAGCAGAGGAGTTGAACCCTGAGAAACAAACAAATGCACCCGAGAAACTCATCTCAGAGAAGAACAAGCAGGGGAGTAGCAGCTGGTTAGACAAGACAGGTGACACCCTGCCATGGCACAACTCACTCTCCTCCACCCAGACTGTGGTGGTATCTCCTCTGAGCCGAACTGAAGGCCAACGGACCAAACCACTGCCTCCAGAAGGGAGTGACTGGGAAGCTAAAGTCCAGAAGCTGGCTGGTTTGGAGAAAGAGGCCCAGAGGTTACGAAGGCTTCTCGGTCTGGAAATTAGCAAGACAACTCAAGGCACGATGACAACTGCTGACAGCACCACAGAAAAACAAAAAGGAGAGCCGGTGACACTGCCAGCATCCACTGCAACGAGAGCAGTTGGCTGCCAGACCGACGCAGCTGAGGTCAGCAGAATTTACACCCAAATGTTTTAGACACAAATCGATGAAGATAAATTTAAAAAAGCTCAACAGGCAGTAGAAATCAATTAACATTTTCTAAGTGTGGGTCAATTTAACTTCATATAAATGGGTTTGGATAGTTTGAAAGACTGACATATTAACTCCTGTGTGGCCTTTTAAAGTTGCATCTGTGGTGTCAAACTGTTGTATAGCTCTATATTTTTTACAAAAATGGAAACATTGGAAAGATTGACTCATATACAGCCCAGGGTGCTCTCCTTGGTTCATTAAAATCAGTGCTTAAAAGGGCTTTAAATACTTGATCATTTAAATTACAACATATAAATAAAGTTGTGCGCCATACTAAGTAAGCAGTTCTCTATTCTCCATCAGAGCTCTACTTCATCCAGTGGACCTGCTCGGGCTCCAGGACCTCAGGGGATGGTGGTCCAGGGTCCAAGGCCTGTTTGTGGGACGAAGGAGCAGCCTGATCAGAACAGAGCCAAGAAGGAGAAGAATGAAACTCAGAGCAGGATGAGAGTCAATGACAACGAGGCCTGTGGACTTGAGGACAGCAGGTGTGTATTCTAGACAGACATGCACAAGCACCACTAAAGCTGCTTTCTAAATAGTTTTAAGGAATCACACTTTTGACCAATGAGCAAAAAAACATATTTTTGTATTCCCTCATGCTTGTTGACAGACTTTACTTAGAATTAAGGTACTCAGCTATTATTCAATTGAAGAGTTTGATAGTAAATGGCAGTAAAGAAACAGTGTCTTTAACTTATCTTACCCTCTTAAGTATAAGTACACATGTTCAAATGCTCAAATGCTCTCCATTTTTGCTGATGTGTGAATTAAAAGATAAAATTCCCCTAGACAGAGATTTCACCATTACAAAAATGTAACTACCCAAAAAAACAAAACTGTATGTTTAAATTTAGTATTAACGGTGAAATTGTTCTCCAACCAGACTGGCACAGGACAGCCTGCATGACATCCGTAACAACGTGGTGGTGCTTCTCACAGCGCTCCTGCCCCAGCTGGACCTGGCTGGCATCAGTTTGGAAACTACCGACGTAGACAACATCCTGCAGCAAATCATAGAGGTCAACTCACTCAAACTATGATTCATGCAGTCCAGCAGGGCTCTGTTGGCTGAACTTGATTTGTTTTTCCTGTGTTCTCATGCAAAGTTTGGGTTAATACAACAGTGTCTTACACAGTTCACGTTTTTTTGTTCTGTCACTGGTGGTGCTTGTGAATGAACTCTATGACATAGTAATTTTGTGTCCATATTTTTCTGTGTTATGGTCCACAACTGGTCACAGTAATTCTGTATGCCTCAAATGATATTGGTCTACTACTGATACTGGCCTCCAATGCTAAGAGTATTTTCTTAATACAAGAATCTGTGAAACACAAACAAAAAGTATGAAGTACTATTTTGCTTAATTGTTTTCTGAAATTATACAAAAAATAACTTTGCTAGTCATAGCTAAAGATGGTGTCCCCACACGCAAAAAAATGTTTTTATCCAGGAGGAATTAAAAGTCTGAGGGTTCTTCTTTAATGTGACATGCTCAGATTATTAAGATTTCAGAGGTTACACACAGTGGAAGTTTTTTTCTCACATCCTCTTGAAAATGCTTTTTCGACTATTTTAAGAGTTGTTGCAAGCCTGACTGCTCCACTGCTGTACAAATATGAGCCAAATATAAACCAAAGTGTCATGTTTTGATATTGTTTGTTTTGCTTCTGTTTTTATTGACTATTTAATTTAGTTTTATACTTGTGTGGTCAACATATGCTTGTCAATAAGTCATGATGTAATGCTTGTTTACACAATTGTTCATATACCCTTTATAAGCAAGGCTTTTCATATTTGCATTAAAAATACTGAAACAATTTATTGAACACTGTTTCTTGATTTTCAAAGAGTTAAAACATCACCAGTCCACTGCAAAATTCTTCAGTGTCTCTTACTTGCCACAGGGTGGCAGTAAAGCCTCATAATGAGAACTTCTGCTCTGGCAACCTCAGAAATCCTCCTATCATTTCATTTGACATTTTTGTAGTTCTTGTGGTCTACTATCTTCTACTACTGCTCAGCGTGTCAGTTAATTGAATCCTATCCTAATCCTATCATTTATTCAATGTGATGTCTGGGTTTTTATTGTATTCCACTATAGTTATTTATAACAATATTAACAGTGCACCACACAATCAACCAAAAGTTCTAGAAATTAGATTTCATTGATTCGATTTCATTGCTTGCCGTATTGTCATATTTTATCAATTAATCGCAGCAGTCTAACTGTGACTCAGACAGCAGTATGTTTAGCTATCTTTCTGACAGCAATCCAAAATATACTTGTATAATCCTAAACACTTTACAAGTGCATGTAGCAAGTATGAACACATTGGTTGTATGTTTGGATAAAACATGCATGAAACGTCTATACACAAGAAGGTACCACAGTTTCTAATAAGACACCCCTTATAGATTGTATTAATGGTTTTATTCATCATAAAGCTCATAAAATGAAGTTATCACATGTAATACAAGTAAAAACACACAATGATGCCATAGTGTAGCATCAAAGGCACATAAAACAGTACAGCAGGCTACCCCTCTACCACTTTTTAATAAGGACACCATCATGAATGCTTTGGTTATTATAATAAATAATATAGGGAAAATTGACTGAGCATTACGCTCTTTTACATCAATGTCCTGAGTTCACATTCATATGGGCTAGAAGGATATATAGTATATGATGACAACCACAGTAACAATAAAATGTCTGCTAAAAAATAAATAGCAGACAAATAAATCATAAATAGCAAACATGTCTATGAATCAACCAAAGCAGGAACACTACAACAACATCAGCAGACATTTAAAATGATCCACTGACACCTGTCCAGTTTCAAGACCTCTTGTAATTTGTTACATTTATTTGGTGCATAAAACGTAAAAGCTAATTTGCCAAGCTCAGTATTGATCTGAGGAGTTTCATGGGATATAAATTCCTGTAAGTGTGTTTGATAACCGGTGGATTTGGGTTTTAAAAGACATGGGAGTTAGGAGGGTAATATGCCTAGCAAAGCCTTATAAACCAAAAGGTCTTTCCGTTCTATCACTGAGAGAAGACCATCCCACATTCTAGTATAGTTCACAGTGATGAGTAATAAAACGTAGTGAACTGTATCAGGTGATTTAATCTAAGACTGACATAGTTGACTGAACTATCACCACTCTGTTTTCTAAAGAGAAGCATAACTGGATCCTGTACAGTGCACCCAGTTTAGTTCTCACCTTCTTTGTGAGTTCAAACACATCTGTTTTAAATGAAGGCTTATCATCTAGTCAAATGCCAAGGTATTTATAATCTCACACTCTTAGACTCAATTTGGGCCCCAGGGAACAAATACTGTTGGTGTGATGATCATACTTTGTCAGCCTTTTAAATAGCAAAAATTTAGTCTTTAGACTCATTTAAAAGCAATCTAAGTTTTTTGCAACACACATAAGCACATAAGCATGAAGAATAGTATCATCTGCATAAAAATATGCTTTACATTTGTCTACTCAGTCACAGATATCATTAATATACAAGGTAAACAACAGTGGGCCTAAAATTGAGCCTTGTGGAACACCATTTTTCTTCAATCCTGTAGCATCTATGCACTGTGTTCTACCAGATAGATAGTCCTGAAACCATTTAAAGAATGACTCCTTAAAACTTATCAAGGCCTGTATAGCCAGAAGTAGTCTGTGATTAACAGTGTCAACAGCATTTGATAAATAATTCAACAAAGCTGCACAATGTTTCCTTCTATCAAGATCAGAAACTGTCATTTACAACAACAATAGCTGCTGCAACAGTCTCAGCAGCAATTTGGTTGCCAGAAATTCCCTTTCTATTTGTAATAATACAGCTAAAACTGTTGGGAATTCATTATAAATAAACATGTGTTTTCTAATAATCCATCAAGGCTGTGGTTATAAACGTTAACATTATGTTTTTCGGGAAGAGGATAAAAAGCAGATAAACGGATTTTCACAACCTGGAAACCCAAAAGTTGCTCTCATTAATGGCTTACAACAGATTTATAAAACACAAATCAATTATTAATTGAGTTACAGCAAGCAAATTGTCCATGAAGTGCGCCTTATCAGACTGTAGAAGAACTGTTTGCTTTTCTATAATATATTGTATCACTGTGTGTGTTGGCATTAATGTGTGCTACGTGTTATTGTATTAGCGCATTACTACAGAAGCATGTTGTGTCCAAGACAAATTTCTCCTCCCCGGACAATGAAGTCTGATTCTTCCAACAAGAGCGTGCGCAATCTCACTCACACACTCTCGCTGTGTAACCACCACGCGCCCCCACACGCCCCCACGTGCAACTTCAGTTTCCCTGTTATTTCTCCTCTCCTCTCTCCACCCCCAGCCCTTTAAATATTTCAGCCCGCGGGAGGAGCACCAGAGCTGGGACAGTCTTTTTTATAGAGGACACGATGGAGCCGACAGGTGTGCACACCGCGATGCGAGCGGCGTTTCTTCTGCTGCTGCCGCTCCTCTGCTCCGTCGCAGAGGCTGCTGTTAGAGAGTATTATATTGCAGCTGTAGAAATCGGTTGGGACTATATCCACGACGATGGTGACCCAGCGTCCGACCAAAGGTGAACTTTTTTTTGTTGTTGTTTAATTTGAGCAACTCACTACTGGTGGGCAGCAAACTGCATGAGTGTCCTTTCAGAAATGTCATTTAGTCCTCATATCCTGTTCCCAGAGGTCAGTTCTGTTAAATCACCTGGAAAAATACAGCAACAAGGATTAGGACAATTAAGCTTGCTTCCAATACAAGTGTTTTTTAGGAATTCATTAGAAAGTGTTAAACATAATAACAAATTAACAATGACTTAAGACCGGTAAAATGAGTGAAGGGGGGTGTTTTAGTGTTTTCTGGCTATTGTCTCATATATTTTAGTAGTTTGGTTTGGTTCAAGCAATGTTTATACCTTTTTTGTTGTTGTTTGTAGGAGAAAATTCAAAGATATTCCTCAGAAATACATCAAGGCAGTTTACAGGGAGTACACAGACGCCACATACACTACCCCCAAGCCCAAACCAGCTTGGACAGGTAGGTCTCCACTGGTGTTGTTCTTTATAATACACTTCTTGCATCTTTGAGATATATGATTACTTTAAAATATAGACTTAATGTCATCAGTTCAGATCAGTTTTTTTTGTGAGGATTACAACAAGTCCAACAACCAATGTTTTTTGAGAACAAATTAAATACAGAAACTAAAGACAAACCAGAGTTTGAAATCTTGCGCAGATGTCATTTTCAGCTTCTTTTTTTTAAGGTCAGGACACATGTTGAACCTTTGAACCTTTATAGTTTTCAGTTCTGTTTAGAGCATAAATCTTCAGTTTTTTTTTTATTAATCAACTAATTCTGAAAGAAAGTTGTGTCTCATGGTTGCAGGTATTCAAGGTCCGGTGATCCTTGCCCAGGCTGGCGACAAGGTGGTGGTCCACTTCAAAAACCTGGCCTCTCAGTCCTACAGTATCAGCCCTGTAGGGATCACCTACTGGAAGCAGTCAGAAGGTACCAAACTGAACTTTTTAAAATTTCTCTCTCTCGCACATCATCAAGTGTCTGTTAGTCAGCAGCATTCTGTTCGGTTTGCTCAAGTAGTGAGCAAGTGCTTGACTCAGTTCTTTTTGACTCATAATCAGTTTTCTATGTGAAGTCTTGATTACACTACAGATGAGGCAATGGCAAAATTATAAAACACTTACAAACTCACTGTTCAAATGCTACAATAGAATAAGGAAGAATTTTAGTCAGACTGCCACACGCAACCACCAGTTCATGAAAGAATTACTGTTGATTCAAACAATATGCATAGTACACATGATAAGGCAATACACAGGAAAAAGGGTTGTTTGCAGCAAAGGTTGACTCCTTGTTCTTAAGAAATTACTCTGAGCAACGGTTGTCATTATCTTCTGTGTGCAGATTTGTAGCCACATGTTAACGCCAAAAGGTCAGGTCAGCCTTACAGCATGAGTGTGAGCATGAAACAAAGGCAGGAAACTAACTTAAGTATGTAAAACATTTTTAAAAACAAGATATAAAGTACAAAACAAAAATAAAAAGCAATTGCATAGTTTGTCTGAGAAGCCACAGAGGCTTTATCCATGTGACAGAAGGCACTGGCACGTGTCCTAATGCATGTCAGCTGTAGATCCAACGCAGTCAGTTCCTGTAAACATCTCACGTCTTCCTGCCACAGGGTAGATATAACTATGACTGAGTTTATCATAATCGGAAAAGCTGCTTCTATTATGTTCAGGAATGTGCTTTCATGAAGCAAATCTAATTGCGTCAATGTGTAACGTGTAGGGTGAGGTAAAGGTTGGTGCTCGGATGCATGTATGTGGTCTTGCTGATACAAAAACACCTATTTTTATTTCCTGTTTTAATTACTTGATGATTTCTTGAGATTCTTTTGTCATTCAGAATAGTATCTCTTTGAAATTACAATTACTTCATTTCTTTTTCCCAAAGGTGGATTGAACTAAGGTATATGCATTCTTTTAATTGCTGATCATACCCCACATTGACAGCAGTTTTCCTGTTTTGAGACCACTAGCACTCCTGAATCAAAACACAGGAGTCATGCTATGTCTTTTCCATCCAGGAGCTGGGTATGATGACTCCACGGCAGGCCAGGAGAAGGAGGATGATGCCGTCTCTCCTGGTGGATACTATGAGTACATATGGGACATCAGCTCGAAAGATGGCCCCACCAGCAGTGACCCCGAGTGCCTCACCTACTCCTACTCATCCCAGGTGGATACAGTCCGCGACGTCAACTCAGGACTCATCGGTGCCCTTCTCATCTGCCAGTCAAGTCAGTGTGTGCGGGGGGTTGAAGACAGTCTACAGTCATGGATTTTGTCTTGTCAATATTGTATCTTTCTATCATGTACTGTTTTGTAAAGCTCTTACTAATAATTGTCACCTTGTCCTATCATCTCATTACACATTAACATATACCCATATTAACACCATCCAAATTTAGACAGACACAGATTTCAGTTGAAGCTTGTTAGAGGATGAAAAATTCTCATTGATTCAAGTAAACTTATATTAAAAAATAATGAGGTATTAAATAGTATAAAGACTAGCATTATGCTAACAAGTGCCATCTAGCTGTAGCTTGATAGCCTAGCTAGCTTCCAAGCTCAAAATATCTATACTATATTGCTATAGGTAAGATATGAAAGGAAATGCTATGCTATAAGTGAAGGTCTACTCCAGTGATTTAGTATTGCATTTATGTAAAATCAGGGGACTTGTAGGAAACAGATTTTTTAAAAAGATTGGTCAAAAGTCTGGCCAGAAATATCCTGACTTACTATGGCTCAGGCTGCAAAAACACAGGATCCTATATTTTACATGATGCAACTTGATGGCACCTTTCATCAGACCCTCCTTTACTGATAATGGCTTTAAAGCTCCTTCAGAACTATATTCACTGGCTGAGCAGTACTCTTCATGACAAGTTAAGTGAACTCCATGTGTAAAGTCGATGGAGTGTCTCTTGAATTCTGGTTTTCCAGTTAGCTGAACTGACTATTGCAAAATTGTCCATTTATTTCACACTCTTGCAAATGTTTGGAAAAGATGCACTGGAGGTTTATCTCACTCTATGAAAAATTAGTTATTTTTTTCTGTACATTTATGAAAGAATTATTACTAATGTACATACTGTATGTGTGTGTTTTCCTCCAGGTGCATTCACAAAAGATGGCGAGAGGAGAAATCCAGCATTCGTCCTGCTTTTTGCAGTGTTCGATGAGACCAAGAGCTGGTACGGGGAAATAGGAGAGAGGAAGAGCAGAGAGAAGTACCGGAAAAGTGCCGGCAGGAAGACTTACCACACCATCAATGGATATATCAACTCTACATTGCCTGGTAATGAACCACACTGGCTGCTGACAGGGAGTTTGTTCCCTGTGGTTGTGTTGTTATGTTAAGTGTTGCTAACAATGTGCACTGCTGTATCAGTGCCTGCACTGTATGTAGTCTGCACAAGAATTTGTCCTCATTTCCTGTTTGTGTGTGTGTGTGTGTGTGTGTGTGTGTGTGTAGGTCTGACACTGTGTCAGGGCCGTAATTATGTGTTTTGGCATCTGATTGGAATGGGAACAGCTCCAGAAATCCACTCCATTCAGTTCCAGGATCACTCTCTGCAGGTAATTCAGGTCTTGACAAAAAAAATACTCACAGCAACCAGATTTAAAGGTTAAAGGAGATTTTTTTTTAATTCTTATGAGTTTATGGGCTAAATACTGAAGAAATCAGTGATGGTATAAATATAAAAATGCACTATGAACACTGTGCAGTTCATTCAAGTTTTATTTTACAATTAAGATGATTATAGAAAGGAAAATATTTTGTTTTCCTTTCCTTGTCATATCAATTCCTCAATTTTGTTTTGCTAATTTATTACTTATCATACTCATGCTAAAACTAACCGTGTATAAATCTAGCACATTCGCTTTGGTTTTTCCAGGTGTTGAACCATCGAAAAGTCACCATGGAAGTGACCCCTATGACCTTCATCACTGCAGAAATGAAACCCACCACTGTAGGCCGCTTCCTGATCAGCTGTCAGATATATGCTCACCGCCACGGTAAGAAAGGCCAATTCAGATTGGTTTCCCTGCTTTATTTGAATCATAACTGATTGCTTATTTGCACTGTTGCTATCTCAAGATGGCATGAACGCTTTGTTCACGGTGGAGAACTGCCCAGACCCCGTTGTTCAGCCGGGGCCTGACATGCGTAATGTGGGGGACAGTGACGAGTACAGTGATGATTATGATGATGACTTCAACACCATAAGCTATCAAACCAGGAAGCCACAAATGCAAGCCAGATCAAGTGGGGGACAGAGGCCTAAAATCTGGGAGCATTACATCGCCGCTGAAGAGGTCACCTGGGACTACGCTCCTCATCTCAAACCCACAGACCGGTAGGGGAAAGAAGGAAGGGGGGAGGAAGAAAGAGAACAGGAATTGTTGATTTGAATTTAATTGATAATTTCTTTTCTCTTTGCCACATCAGTGAGTTGCAGTCGGGATATTTACCTGCAACTCCTCATCACCTCGGCTACAAGTATAAAAAGGTGGTTTATGTAGAATACAAAGACAGATCTTTCACTCAGAAGAAGAACTCTGGCAACACTCTGCTGGGTCCACTACTGAAAGGAATAGTCAACGATCAGATCCATGTAAGTGAATCAAAGGCAGAAAATATTTGGGAATTTGTGAGTAAGAGACTTGAGCTAAAACAACAGAACACACAATCTTTGTATGACTTTCTGTTGATCTTCCACTGGTTTGAATTTTGTTTGCAGATCACATTCAAAAACCTGGCCAGTCGTCCTTTTAACATCTACCCCAACGGCCTTTCCAAGATCTCTCCGATGCAGAAATACAAAAATGGTAAGCTTAAGAACTGACACAGATCTTGTGCCTGTAAAATTTAATTGGTTCTCTCACAGTTTGAGTGCCCCTAACTTAAAGGCTCAGTGAAAAGGCACTTGGAGTGTCTTTAGATGTATTTCTAAGTGAAAGGGGAAGGGTAGCATTTCAAGTGGAATTTTCTAATTATTTAGGGATTTGATTGGATTGTTAAAAAGTGGCTGAACTGAAATGAGTCTCTGGAGGATTATTGGACTCTGAATACACCACCCCAGCTGCGTTATATTACAAGGCTGAGAAGAAACAGAAAATTAATTAATAAGACCTCGACCACAAAGTTTTTGCCTTCTGAAATCTAAACAAACACCTTCAATCAATGATATTGTTTCGCTCACTACTATGATCTATGGGCTAACAGTCAAGTGTGGTTTTATATGATGAGAAGGATGGATATAGATATATATATAGAGAGAGATAGAGATAGAGATAGAGATAGAGAGTAAATACTTAGAAATGTTTTTTGACACATATTTGGCATATGCCAACATATAACTAATATATACAGTACCAGTCAAAAGACCTGGGTCTTTAAAGCCACTATGTACAATTAAACAAATCCTGACTTTGGAAAAAGTCAGGAAAAAACTTCTAGATTAAAAAGTTACCCTTGACATCTGCTTTGTCATTTGCTGTGTTGTCTTTAGTCTTCTCACCTGGTCTCATTCTTGTGTTATTTTTTCCTGCTGTAATGTTTCAAATGCCCAATATAAAAGTTTCATCTAAACTCATCAAATCAAACAGCTGCAGAGCAGGACCTGCAATCCATGGGAGTGCCGCCCAATGAGACATTTGGCTACATTTGGAGGCTAACAACAGATGACGGGCCCTTGCCGGGGGACCCGCAGTGTCTGACCCAGCTGTATCAAAGCACTGTGTTCCCAGAGAGGGACTTGGCCTCAGGGCTGGTGGGTTCCCTGCTGATCTGCAAGAATATTGCCATTGACAGCGATGGAAACCTGGTGAGAAGAACTGTACATTTATGTATTGATGAATATGCTAAAGCTACAAATATATCACTAGACACACTGCTTTATAAATGCTAAGGCCCTAAGAAGAGTCAAAATACAAGAAAATGCAAGCTGCAAAGGTTTTTCACATGCAATTATGTAATTAAATATCCTGTGTCTCTTCTATTTTCATCCATTATCTATTGTTGCTTGCAGTTGGGGCCAGAGAGAGACTGGAGACTGGTATTTGCCATCTTTGATGAGAACAGAAGTTGGTACATCAACGAAAACATTCAGTCGAGCCAAAACTCCTCCTCCACCTCAGAGGCTGAATTCTACAACTCCAACGTCATTTACAGTGAGTTCACCTTGGAGTCACTTTCCAATTTTCTATTCTCTAGCTGAACTAAAGTGAAACAAACATGTGCTTGTGTCAAATGTCTGTCCTTTTCCAGGTGTGAATGGTATCATGTTCGGTGGACGCCAGTTTGTGATGTGTCAGACTGATGTCACCTTCTGGCACGTGGTCAACGTGGGCACACAGAGTGACTTCATCTCTGTCTACTTCACTGGAAACCTCTTTCAATACAATGGTCTCTACCAGTCCGTCCTCACCCTCTTCCCCATGACTGGCATGACTGTTCCCATGGAGACTGAGTTGACGGGTAATTGAAGTTTTAGTTTTATACAATTATCTGTAGAAGCAACAACAATCTCATTGGTTAGATAATGTTGATGGGTGGAACCAAACTTAAAGTAAGTAACTAATTCATTTATGACTTGGAGATTTAAGATGATGGAAAATCACAGACTATCTGATATAGAGGAATATCTAGATAAAGCTGAATGTAGACTGGAGTTTTCCTAACTCTCACATATTTTTCTCTCAGGTGAATGGGAGATCAGTGCCTTCGATGGCAGCCTCAAGAGCCGAGGGATGAGCATTCAATACACAGTTCGTCCTTGCAACAACGGAGATTTCCAACTAGTCGATCGTGATGAGGATGAAGAAGATATCACTGACTATATTGATGATCTACTGCCAAGAGGCAGTAGACCTCAAAATCATACAGTGACAGTTCGAGTGTGCAAGAAACTCTCTGCTAACGATACTCAGTCAGCAGTCACCACTGGTCAAAATATTACTGTTGATGGAGACTTAGCATGCAAGCTTAAGAAAGTGAGGGTGGCATCCTTAAGAAAGAGCGTGACCGATGGAGGAATCCCGCAGGATATCTTGGACAAAATAGATAGAGGAACTGAACATGGAAGTGAAGGAGGCAACAGACGGAGACGACAGGCAGAGGGAAACCAGAGGGACGGAGACATCAGCTCTGGAGCTACAGAGGATGGAGAAACTGGGATGGAGATTGAAGGAAAGGGTATGGAAAATGGAAATGATACTGGTGCCGAGGTAAAAGCTGAGGAGAGGAGTGAAATGTCAAGTGAAAAGAATGGCACAAAAGAAGAGCTTGAAGAAAGCAACGAGATCTTACTGGACGGTAATCCACTGCTGAATGCAAAGGTCTCAGCTGTAGAAGTGAGCAATTCACAGGAAATGGATCGAAACTTAGTGCCACAAAACCACATTCAGACTAAACCTGAGCAACAGACAGTGGATCTGCTGGGTCTAGATTACTCCTACATTGCTGATAACGACAATGCAACAATGACTGATCTGTCTCTAGAGTATGATGACTACAGCGAAGAGGTACTACTGTCTGTGTGTTTGTGTATGTGATGCATGTTCCCATACAAGTTATTCCATACACTGTGTATAAATGCCAAAAACCCAAACATTCCCCCCTCACCTACAGTAAATTCTGCATTTTATTATAGGAGAACAGAACATCAGGTGTATTTGCCACAAATTACATAGACCCACGCTCTAGAAGGATTGGATATCGCAACTACTACATTGCTGCAGAGGAGATCACCTGGGACTATGGCATCAGAAAACCATATCAGCTTATCAAACCAAGGTACAGATAATATGTCATCCATGAATCTGTGCTGGACTTAGGATAGTTTGACATTTCAGGAAATACAGTGTTTGCTGTCTTGCTGAAAGTTAGACAAGAAGATTGCTAGAGATGAGAGTTAGCCTAGCTTAGCGTAAAGACTCTTGGCAGTCGGAAACAGCTAGCCTGGCTCTGTCCAAAGTTCAAAATGCACTGCTACCAACACCTCTAAAGTTCACTAATTAACGTATTGTATTTTGTGTGTCTATCTATACACAAGCATAAATGTAAAAAGGACAGTTTGTGGTTTTAAAGGGTGCCGTAATGTCAAACAATATCATGCGTAACTATGGGGCGGTGAGGAATATTTTTTTTGTCCTGTTTGATTAAAAGTTTGGCATATCTTTCTGTCTCTTGGCTGGGAAGTCACTGCTAAAAAAAAAAAATAGTCTTATGTAGTAATAGTAAAATGGTGAATTGTTGATTTTCCACTTTGGTTTTTAACAAATCAAAAAAAATATAACATTTTAATTAGTTTGGCAGGGGGCTTTGTTACCTTTGGAAAGTGTCAAACATCCTAAATGTTAATTTTAACTGTATATTAACCCCTTTAGAGAGATGCGTCGCGGAATGAGGAAGTTCCTGTCAAAATACAAGAAGGTGGTGTTTCGAGCCTACACGGATGAAGACTTCCTCAATCCTATAGGCAGAGGAGAGCTTCAGGAACACCTGGGAATCATGGGGCCTTACATCAGAGCTGAGACGAATGATGTCCTCACTGTGAGTGAGGCTATGAATATCCATATACAGCTCTCTGTTCAAAACTGTTTTTTAAAAAACACTTAATGTTGGTGTTTGGTGACTTATGTTTTCTACTTCTGTCTGATTCAAGGTGATCTTTAAAAACAAGGCATCCAGGCATTACTCATTTCACCTGCAGGGAGTGTATGACCGCAGCCAGGGGGCTGGCACTTCCCAAACCCATTCCTCATCTGCACGACCCGGAGTCCCGGGAGAGCCTGTGCCTCCTGGGGAGGCCCGAATTTATAACTGGAGAATAACCAGAAAACAAGGTCCCACTGACAATGAATTTGACTGTAAGGCTGGGGCATACTACTCCACTGTGGACAAGGTCTGTATAGGCCTGTTTCAGCGTTGTGTTTCATGGCTAGTCTTGGGGAAATCTTTATTAGCTTCCATTTTGTCCTTGACTTACACATGTGCAAATTAATAGTGTAGTTTTGAAATTTTAAGTGTTTAGCCTTGAGTGAGGCAGTAGTAGTTTTAGTTTAAGTGTAGTTTATTTTACTTTCATTTAGTTTGCCTTTACTGTGTTTGTGATTTTAGTCTCTTTTTTTGTTGTTGGTTTGTTTTTTCCATCTTTATAAATCCAAGCAAAACATCAGCTATCATTATATAATAAGCGGAAAATACATATATTTTGTTTCTGTTCCAGGAGAGGGATCTTCACTCAGGTCTGATCGGCCCGCTGGTTATCTGTAAACCCGGTACCCTCCTGCCTCATCTGAACATACAGCCAAACGTCCAGGAGTTCTCCCTTCTCTTTCACACCTTTGATGAAACTAAAAGCTGGTACCTGGAGGAGAATATGCGGAGCTACTGTCTCCCACCATGTCAGGCCAATCCAGAGGACCGGTGGTACCAAATCACCAACAAGTTTGCAGGTGGAGATATTACAGTGGATTGTTGGTGTCATGTTGTGATTAGCTGTCATACTTTTTCCTCATAAATAACACCCACCTTTTTCCACAGCAATAAATGGTTATGTGGCAGAGACGCTTCCTGGCCTGTTAATGGCCCAGCATCAGTTAGTCAGATGGCACCTTCTGAATGTTGGAAGTGATGGAGAGTACCATGCAGCACACTTCCATGGTTTGCCTTTCACTGTTCACACTGAAAGAGAACACCGCATGGGCGTCTACAACCTCTTCCCTGGTAAATACACACATATATTGACATTTATCATTTATGTATCATATGTATATACACACTTGTAAATATGTTACAAGATTGGTCTGATCTAATTCCACAGGGATGTATGTATAATCATAAAGATAAATAAATAAGGATCTGTATGTATAAACAGATGCATGTGAATCACAAAACTCTTTAATACCAACCATGTTTTGTTACCTGGCAACTAAGCAGGTGAGCCCAGGTGAAACGCAGACAGACTGGAGACTGGATTGTAGAAGACTAGTTATTTTCAGGACTGCAAGGTTAGAAGTTTAGCCAGGTGAGATCCAGGGAGTGGTTCAGAGCTGAGCCAGGTGGAGATCTAGAAGATGAAGTGTGGAACTTGTGTGGGGGGAGGGGGAATTCAGGTCAGAAGAACAGAACAGAACAGACAAGACGAGACGAGGTCCAGGAGACGGGCTGGAGGGCAGAGCAGGTGGAACTACAGGAAAGAGACAAACAAGTTCAGACTGAGGGCAAGGCAATGGGCAACTAGCAAAATGCTCATGTAGACAAGAATAGCTGGAAGCATAATACTGACTGAACAGAGGTTTTGATTTGGCAGAGCTGAGAATATATAGGCGGGGTTGATTGCAGGATTAGGTGCAGCTGGTGGGGCTCTGCTCGGAATCCAGTACACCTGTGTCCACTCAGACAATCACACACACAAACCCAAACACATGAGGAGAGGAGGGAGAGAGTGAATGGGGGAGTGACAACAGTTAGGAAGACACGGATGTGGAGAAAGTGTCAGGTTTTTAATTCTAAGGCTAGTGGAAGAAGTCCGGTAGTGAGAGCAGTTTCCCAATATGAAGCCTGGCGGAAAAATCTAGGTTCCATCCTATTCTTATCTCTGTTCACTCACTTTAACTCTGAATTAGTTATTCTTGACTCTAAATGTATGACACTACTCTCTGTTGCTTTCCCCCTCCAGGTGTGTTTGGCACAGTGGAGATGAAACCCCCCACAGTCGGCACATGGCTGGTTGAGTGCACCATAGGAGACTACCAGCTAGCAGGCATGAGGGCCAAACTACTGGTCTATAATCCACGTAGGTACACGTGTCACATATTGTATCTGTGAAAATATTGTTTATAATGTAATACAATCTAATATATAATTAGCGCAGGGATAGTGGGTTTACTGTAGTTGATTTACTGTAGCTAAAATGTTTCTAGGGACAGCAATGTCAGGTGACTTGGCCAGTCTCCAAAATTTTGGTCCAGAGTAAAATATCTCACCAGCAACTGAATGGATTTGCATTAATTTGGTACAGATTTCATGGTCACCAGAGGATGAATTCTGACGGGTCACAATTTCCACTTTAAAAACACCGCAGTTTATGAAAGGATGTCTCTAAAGTGAATAAATTCCTGTCTGTAAACTTTAGCATATAATGCTAATAATCCTAAAATATGTAACCATGATAAACAAAGTCTATGAGGCTACTATGCTCACTATATGCTAAATATTACATAATAGTTATATTTATTTATTTATTTATTTATTTGCTGAGTTTAGAATTCAGCACAGCTTAGCCACTAAACATGAGTCCAGTAAAGTATAGCTTAGACTGTTGAGCTGAGTCTGACGGTGAAGAGCTGAGCCTGACATCCTGAGTCTGAGATGTCCTCAAATGGCCACTTTTAAAGAAGATAAACCTTCTTGATTTAGTAACAAAATACATTTTCCTCTTACATCACCCTCATTTTTACAAGACTAGTGTGTAGTCTTTTAAGTTTTTTGTCGATTCATCATTTTGTTTTGTGTTGTGTAATGAGCCTTGCATAGATTTGGTAACACCAGAAATGTGATTACTGACAGCTGTAGTAAATGCCAACACTCTCGTCACTGCACTTTGAAGTGTTTCATCACCCTGTGAATAATATCAGAGGCTTTTCCCACATTTTCAATACTATAAAGTACTGAGTTATTGTTTCATTTATGGGGATTTCTAATTAATGATTTCTCACATTACTCAGTCAAAAATATGAGCTAAAACCTGTAAAGCTACACGTCATTTCCATAAATGTCAAAATCCCAAATCACAATTTACTTGCCATTTTTCATGTACTGTAAAGATCAAGCATGATTTTCTATCAACTTCTGATGGTTTTAGGTAATAAATGGCATTGTTAAAAGCGTGGAACCACTTAGTTCTGTACAGTCTATGTGTATTAAGTAAAGAGAAATGTATTTCAGGAATTTCTGAATGGGATAATGCACCTTGAAATTTGACATGCACTAATAAGCTGGAATTTTCTCGTACCGACATGCAGTATGTGTCGCGCCTCTGGGAATGAAATCGGGAAGGATAGATGATTCCCAGATCACAGCATCTGATCACAAAGGTAAGACAACATTTTTTTCTTTTTTTTCATTTTATATTACAAGCACACCAAGAATACACTTAATATTTGTTAGTACTTGCCACAAGTAGCCAGTGCACTAATGAAAATGATAATCATTGACAGTCATCACCACCAGGGAGCTTTATGAAATCTGGAAGCCTGGAAATTATTACAAATTTTGATTGTAACCAAGTTTGCATACGTGTTTCCAGATAGCTGGGAGCCGAGGCTGGCAAGGTTGGATCAGTCGGGTTATATCAATGCCTGGATGGGCAAAGACAAAAACTCATGGATACAGGTTAGATACATAGAGTTCCTCTGCACAGCATTTACACTGATCTTCATTATTTTCACATGTAAAACATAGACAGAGCACAGTGAAATATAATACCATGTTTGTGTTATCAGATTGACCTCCTGAAGCCCATGTTGCTGCATGGTGTGATGACGCAGGGAGTCAGGTCATATCTGAAGGACTACTACATCACACTCTTCAACATCTCCTACAGCCTGGACCAGGAGACGTGGACCATTTACAGAGAAAACAGCACCGGGAGGAACCGTGTATGTCTTCTACTGTAGTAGCATCTGCTGTCATTAGACAGCAATAACATGTTGATTCTTCAGTTTTTGCAGAAAACTGAACCTGGAATACAAGCAGTAATGGAACATGCAATTCACAGCAGATAAATACACTATTCGCTAAATACACTGACATAATTTAATTTAAGTTGTAGATACAGTATACAATATGTTATATGTATTTATGTGAAAATATCTATCATGAAATATTTATCAAAAAGCAGCTCCGAAAATCACTCATTTTGGAATTTCTCAGGACAATGAACCATCTCTTAAAAACTGATACAGAACATACAGGCCATAGAAAGATGCTGTTGCTTGTTTGCTTTCTATTTACCAGAGATGGTGACTACATCATGAAAATAACCTAAAATTTAAACTATCCTACACATCTTCTTTTTAATGACTAAACAAGTGGTTTTGTATTTTTAGCCTAATAACTGCTAACTACCAGTCAGACATTGTTTTCAGTTAGTTTCAACTAAAATTTCAAATCAACTTGATTTGTAAGCCGGTTGTTGGTAAATTAACATTTCACCTACGTTATATTTTCTGTCAAAGAACAATTGTTTTGTGTGTTTGCTTATGTGTTTATGATCTCAGAAAATTGATCCAAGAGGACAAAAAAAGAAAAAATGATAACCCTAACCCTACTGAAATAAATACAGTAAAGGCAGACATTTTTTCATTGTAATGGGTTTACTATCTCAAGCAAGTTTTGAGTCTTTGCAAGTTAAGGGAGAAGGAAACTGACTGTTTCCTGGAATGTTGGAAATCAGCCCAAAAACATGTGTGCTCTGGTATGATTTAGAGACTGCTTGACAGTTACTCATTTGTAGGTCACTACCGGCATGATCCTTTAAATCTGTTTGTGTGGCTCTGTTTTAGGTTTTTCGTGGCAACATAGACAGCTCCAAGGTGAAATTGAACCGCTTCTTTCCACCGTTTGTGGCTCGCTACATCAGGATTCTTCCATATGACTATCAGAAAATGCCTGCACTCCGAATGGAGCTGCTGGGCTGTGATCTCAACAGTGAGTTTTACTTAGAGTAACAGAATTTATCGCAGTGTTCATTGTAATATATGAGAATTACTCTGATGTGTGTGTGTCTGTGTGTGTGTTTGTGACCAGGCTGCTCTCTCCCTCTTGGGCTCCAGAGGAAGAAGATTCCTGACAGCAGCTTCAGTGCCTCCTCATCTCATCCATCTCATACAGTATTCAGGGGTGCCTGGAAAGCCAGTCTCGCCCGCCTCCATCAGAAAGGTAACGTCAACGCCTGGAGGCCAAAGGTGAGTGGTGTCTTTTTTTTCATGTCTTAAACACACATTGTAGTGAAAAAGCCACATTGAACACCTGTTGTTTATCACTCTAGATTACAAGCATTAGTGTTGCGCATAATAACTACTCTCCTTTTATTATTTTATCCTGTTGTTCCTCATCTTCTCTCTTCTCCAGCTTATCATTTTCACACTTTGCAGCACTGAGCTGTAGAAGTGTGATTTGTCCTTCTGTGGACGGTTGAGCTTTTATTAAAGGTCACATGCCAAACAGTGGCACTTGTGATCTCTGGGCTGAGGTCAGCCACTGTGGGTTAGCAATCACAGACATGACTTCCAGATGAATAAATATTTATAAAGTTTTTGCACAGTAGCTGCAGCCAGCTTTTCTACATTGTTTATAGCATTCATCTAAGCAGGAAAACAGAAGAAAAAACAGGGTAAAAAATATAATGGGACCACCTTGATTTACTTTTTCTTGTTTATATAAATGTGAGAATTTTGGTTTTAAAAGGAAGGTGGCACTTGGCTCGTTTCTCTTTTATTTAGGGACTTTTCCTCTAGCCGAACAACCCTTCCTTATCAGTTAAACCCAATTTTTTTTTTTATGAATGATGGATAAAGGACTTAAACTGGGGGTGGGGGGAATCCCCACATGAGCAATCTGATTTTCTCCATGTGAATCTACGTTAGTGGAAAACAGTGGAAAAAGAGATGCGCTGCCAGGAATATGTTCTTTGCTTACCAGTTTCCTAGATGTTTTAGAGAAATGTGAGAGAGGGAGTTCTGGGTTAGTGGTGTTTCCTTTCACCCTCTCTTTCTAAAAAAAAACAGACCACCACCCTTATGTGTGTTACATAATTTCTTTGGCTTCGTTTTTGTAGAACTTTCCTGTCTTTTAATTCAAAAACATCTCCTCTGTCCCGCAGTACAACAACCCGCACGAGTGGCTGCAAGTGGACTTGGGATCGGTCAAACGTATCACAGGCGTGGTGACGCAGGGAGCGAGGTCAGTCTGGACACCGATGATAGTGACAGAGTTCTCGGTGGCTGTCAGTCACGATGGAAACACCTGGAACAGTGTGTTAGAGGAGAGATCCCACGAAGAAAAGGTACACCAAGTTTTCCAGTGTCAGCCAACATGATCCAGCTTTCCTGCCTGACCACAGCTCCATAAAACTGTAGTGACTACCTTGTTCTTTACTCATTTCATGTATTCCCTCAGTTAATCAGTGATGTAGAAGGGCTATTCCATTTCACAGTTTCCATTAGTGACATAGATGAATGAGTCACTGTTTTACAGAGCTGACAACTCACCAAAAGAATCCCATTACACAGTGTTCTCATGTTTTAATGACACATACTTTACTCAAAGCCACGTATGAAAACATTTGTGTAAACAGTACATTCTTGATATTATGCCTTCCAAAATCCACATCTGTAAAACTACAACACAAATATACAAAAAAGATTCTTCGCTGATTCTAATCTGTATTCAGATTTATGGTCCTTTTTTAGTGTCGCCTTTTCATTTCTTTCCTACTCTTTTCCCTCCACAGATCTTCCCAGGAAACAACGATCCAGAAGAGGAAGCTCTTAATCTTTTTGATGCTCCTCTGTTCGGCCGCTACCTCCGCATCTACCCGCGAGGTTGGATCAACGACATCGCTCTGCGTCTGGAGGTGCTGGGCTGCGACACACAGCAGGGCTTCCAACACACCACTGAACAAACCCAACTGCACGCAGCATGATTTTAAAAATAGTGTAGGTGTAATCTATCCTGGTTTCATTTTGCAGTTGAAACTTTGAAAGCAAAGCGATGAGAGAATGAACTGTTTGAATTTCTGTGAGAGAAGTTATTTTGTCTGTGGGCCACGACTTTCTTTACATTTTCACCATTTGCTTAAACAAAATCCTGTCCGAAAAACTGGCAATATTTGTCTTTATTCAACAAATAATTATGTTTTGCAGTCATGTAAAAATGGATATAACATGTTAATGGAAAAATAAATCCAGTTTAAAGTTTAGTTTTGAACAAGGCCTCAATGTTTTAACAGCTGAGCTACACTATTTAGCTTTGCAGCACTCAGCTGTGCTAACTACAGAGCACACTTTTTGAATGTAAGCTTGTGTAAATATTTCAGACTCAGATGGATGTATACAGTTTGAATGGTTGTTATATATCATTGGAAAAGTTTGTATTAATGTATTTTTCTGCTTTATTAGAGTTTACATAAACACTGAATCTTAACAAGTTTTCCTGGCATTCATTTCTCGACTCTCTTGTGCACACAAACACAGAACATAGCAGACACGCTCCTCTCTCAGATAAAGTCAAAATGTTAACAATTATGTGTGTTCCCAAAAGTCTTATCCGAGTTCACGTGTGGGTTCACACTTGAGCAACAAGATAAATCAAGTGCTTCTTGATATAACTACTTCCTGTCCTGTTCTTCATGTCCATGTCAGGAAAGGAGCTTTCTTTTGTTTGCTTTTGTTTTCTTCCCTCTTTCCAGCACAGTATCTCTGTTCATTCCATCTGTCTGCAGTCCAAAATGTTCTCAAACTGTTATTTTGTCTTATCCATCTCTACCAGGCCCTCCCAGCGTAAACAATACAGACACTTCAACATTGTTCTGTTACAAGTTAAAGTATGCGCTTGTGTTAAACAAAGGAAATCAATGTTTGCATGTTCATAGACAAGGATGAGGCCACTGTGTGAGCATGCTTATGTTGAAGATGTATGTTTTGGGCCTGACTGTGTGAAGGCAGCGTGAAACATGAGCGGCACCGACCTCTATCACCTCATTATCAGCTGAGGAAGTTCCCACGCAGGTGGTGTGTTTCATTTGGACAGGACATGCGTTGGCAGACACATGGCCATAGCACATAATGCCTGGCTATCACACTTTATCTCCATGGAAACAATAACAGTATCTATGTGTCTCTCAGAAACAGACAGAACACCTGATCCAGATCCCACTAACATTTAACACTCAAATGAAACAGAGGGGAGCAGAAGCCATGGCCTGTTTATCTACGTGTGATCACCTATCAGCTGCTGGGATGATTGTGTTCGTAGTGTGAGAAAGAACCGACAGCATAGAATACAACCCAATCTTATACAGGGGAAAGTGTGACCACAGCTGATGGTTTTACATGATTCACTAATTAACTTTCCCATCTGTGTAAAATACATTTTAAATTGATTTTCTACTCCGCAAGCAGTCTCCAACATGACTTGAAACTTGATCAAGACAGGTGATATGAGAGAGAAAACAATTCAACACAATTCCAAATTATGCCACTGTTGCATAATTAATTTGTAGATTATTTTAGTTGTTAAGTCAATAAAATAGTGAAAAATGCTCAAAAGGTAACTCAGAAAAACAAAGAAAAGCAACAAATTGTCAATTTGAGAGGCTGGAACCAGTGAATGGTGTTTTTGCTTGATGTAGGACTTCAACACTTAATTAATTATCAAAGTTGTTGTAAAATAACTTTCTGTAAATCAATTATTTCAGTGATTAAAAAATAAACCATGTCAGCACCAATGCAACTCCTCATGTTCATGTGTTTGTGGGAAACTCCAAAACTGGCTGTCGAACAGCAAACCTCTTTAATGCAAGAACACACCAACTTCACATAATCCTGTTTTGGTCTCAAGTACGGTAAGTTCATATCTCTCTAAGTTCATTTCACTGAAAAACAACAGCTGCCTAGAAGGAAGGAAATGAATTCAAAAATATGTGCTGTTCTTCACAAAATGGTTGACAGTGAGGTCAAGTACTGTAGGTTTTGTGGTTAATGGGCTAAAACACGCAATCGAGCGCTTATGTCCTGTAAAAAATGGGAGACCTCAACTTCTTCTTTTCCTTCTTCTTCTTTAGTTTGCACCAGAGCAGAAGTCCAAGCTTGCCACTAATAACAAAAACAAGGTTATAGTATTATACTTCAGATCTTGGGTAAACTTCAGAAAATGTATGACTTTCATCTCACCAGTATTCAAGGGTCAGTTAAGTTTAGTTTTCTTCCCTTACTGGTTCAGAAAGACAACAAATAACAGAAAAAATGCTTCATCAGATTTGAATTTTCCAAAATTTACAAATCTGTGATTTCTGTGATTTCTTTGACGTGGAACCGTAGCGGTAAGTGATTGTCACACTTTCCTTTGTCACAGCTTGCAAATATGCAACAACACAGTAACTCTTCTGAGGAACTCTGGTGGCTCATCAGCACGATTCTTGAAGTGACAGGAAGGAAAACTATGTGACACAACAGTAGAAATGACTAGTTGTATCACCCTCTCTCACATCACTTCCTGGGGTCCCTGGATATTAGATAGAATATTCCTCTTCCTCTTGTTCTCTTTCTTCTTCTTCTTCTTCTTCTTCTTCTTCTTCTTCTTCTTCTTCTTCTTCTTCTTGTCATTCTTCATGTCCTAAACATGTGAATAGCACCATAACAACTGACATTTATTAAGAACAACATTCTCAATCTGGTTAATTTAATCTAAGTGTTTATGAGTGACATTAAGCACTGAACTGAATTTGTTGATATAATATTGATTAAAATTTCTAGTTAGTATTTCAGAATTGCTCTTAGACACATTGCTCATAAGTGTATGTGTGCGTCAGTGTGTGCATACTTCTCTGTACAGTTAACTGCCAGAACTTTCCATTCTGATGACACCAGTTAACGTGTAAAAACCTCTGAAAGAGCATTTCACAACCACAGAAAACATTTATCTGCCTGCGTCAAGAAACTCTTTCATATCTAAGAACTCTGTCAAATACTATAATATGTAAAGTAAATAATAAACATATGGTAGTGTGTTATTTTTGGATCCCTCTAATTTTAATTTTTTTATGTTTTTCACCTCAGTGTTCCAGATGCTTTGGACTGTTAAACTGTAGTTATACACAAAAGACACACATTGTAGAAAAATACTGTAAATATACAAAGATGATGGTTTTTCATTACCATGTCCTCAGCTCCTGTTACATTAAACATATACTACTGTAATTGTTAAGTAAACATTATCATCCTTTTTTAACATTTTAACGTAACAACACTTACTTGAAAGAATTACTAATTATTGTATGTATTGTGGTATCTTTCATTCTTAGTTGTATTATTAAAGTGTATTAAATTAAATTTGGAGTGGAGTTTCTGATCTGAAACACAACTAATCATTGGATTTGACTTCCATTTGGTGTTCACGGTCTCCCAGCCGAAGTCCAGTTCATTAGTTGAAGTCCTGTGTTTGAGTCTATGAAATGAGGGAGGGGGGACCCCTTCTGGTCAATGTACCATGTTACATGAGTGTTATGGTAGTGGAAAGAGTTCTGCTGCACTTGATTTCACTATATGGAGACACCCACTGGCCATTCATATGTGGAGCATCTATATCTAAATATGTTCAGTTATTTTATGTACATACAGAATAAACTGGTGTTAATTCTCTGGTGTTAATTCCCCTCTCTGGTCCATATATCGCTGCCTCTGATTAGATATTTTTGTCTCCAGTGGGGACAAAAAATGTATCCCCCTCACTGTGATTTATGCTGCTTCACCAACTGACAATATAAAATATCTAAATAAAAATAGGCTATTGTAATGGTTTCTGTCTGTCTCCCAAAAATCTACATGCAAGACCATCTTAGCCTGCTTAGGGAACCAGAGTTCAGCCTAGCTTCTATAATAACTCGCTGTCACTGAGCTGCACTGATGGGCCTATTTAGTCAAGTATCTCCTGACACCTGGGTCACAACAAAAGTGTGTGGGTGCAAATAGGTGTTAGAGGTCTGAAAGTACTCCAAGATGGTCTTCTGACAGGTGGCAGGTGATGGTCTGAGGGCACTCATCCGGTTTTATAGGACGGCTTCAATGCCATGGCCCTAACAGTTTAGCCAGTTAAACAAATTTAATAAACCCTTCAATCTGATACTTTACTGATAAATTTTCTCTACCAACAACTCTAAACCTTCTCAAATCTGATCGTCAATTAGCATTGTATGTTTATCCTTAGCAGAATGTCATAAATTTTCAGTATAAACAAATTTCAAACTCATGTCAGCCATACTCCAGGCAACTTTGCTTACACTTTGGGGACTACGAGAGGTATAACAATACCTCTCATGGTTGGAGTGTATAACAATACAAACCAGTTTTATATGGTTTTTAGGAAAGTGAGTAATGCAAAATATAAAAAAGGAGAATACAAAAACTTGAGTATAAAACTGCAAACAAGAAAAAACCCTCTTAAGGACTTAAAGAAGTTCTAAAAATGCAAAATATTCTAACAAAAAGACCTTATGTCAAAACCCCAAAAAGAGCTCCCAAAAAAGGCATCTTGGCTCTTTTGTCTTTACTTTTTATATTCTTCCCCCCATCCTTGTAACTTTCCTACCTCCATATATGGTGATCCACCAGAACATCGTGCTGGCGCTGTACAAGAATATGACATTTCTTGGTTTGTCACATACAACACAAAGTTTAGAATATTGACAGTTAACATACATCTGGTCCTTTACGTTTGAGGTTAGGCTATAGCTCTGTCAGCCTGATACAGGAAACCACAGCTTCATCTTGAGCCTCAGGCACCTCTACTGGCTGTCTATTTCCCAAGTGAGGGTTTACTTTTGTTGGTGTTGAGTCTCACTTGAAAGTTCAAACTGTACAACTGACATGTATCTGTGCAAGTTCAGCACAAAGGTAATAAGACAAGTGTCTATGTTTAGACTTATCACCAATTATAATGAAATAATTTAGTCAGAGGTAGGTTTGAGTGGAGTGTGTCTCAGCCACATATAGAAGAGCTTACAACACTGTTTAAAAAAAATCTTAATAAATGGACTTTCACTGTCTGCGCTCGTGTGTCAATAGAGATGACACCATGTCTACGTTACATGATGACACAGTAAATAAACAAGTTGCCTCCTTCCCTGCTCTGAGATTTGCAGAGATATGGGTAAAAGAGGAGCTACACACCACAGATGACAACTCAACAGAAAAGTGGAAAAGAAGACAGAAGTCTGTTGTCAAAGCAATTTTTTTAGTCTGACAAGTAGGCATCTACTGTAGCCTATATGTTGTTATGATGACAGCACATTGTACTATTGCATGTTGTGATATTTTCCAGTCAGTATTGAAGTTTGCTATGTGCTGCACATAGAGCTGAATTAAACTGTGACTTGCAGGAATGGCATTAAACGACCAGTATGTGTGATTTAGTGACATCTAGTGGTGAGGTTGCAACCAACTGAATACAAATCCTTCCCCCTCCCCATCCAAGCATGTAGTGGCTGAGAAACTTGCGAAAAATGCAAAAGGCCCTCTATAGAGCCAGTGTTTGGTTTGTCTGTTCTGGGCTACTGTAGAAACAAGCAGTGCAACATGGTGAGCTCCGTGGAAGAGGACCTGCTCCCATGGATGTATTATAAGAGCTGGATAGGGCTCCACCACCTAGTCTTACAGCCAATTTTTTCCCAGTTGCCACTCACAGTATTGCAGCAAAAAAATACATCTGCAGCCCAAAATGCATTTTCCCCTTAGACCACCATCTGTAAAAGATGTCTGTAAAACTGTTGACAGGACAATTATGTCTCTTTCTTTTGTGGTTTTATCTTTGTAAAATTTTCCTCAAGCTGAGAAAACTGATTGCCACAATGTAAAGTCTAAGGGCCAAGAGGGAACCTGTGGGCGGTGGGACAAACAGTACTGTGCATATTAAGCAGGCAACATGATAGCTAGAAACTTTTTTTTTGCATATGCACCAGCTGAATAATTCTTATTGGACTGAATGGGCGCCGTTTACGGTCTGGTATCCAGCTCGAATAATACATCTATGACCGCTCCCTATGTAGATATAAGGGGGTCATTCTGAGCTAACTATTCTTATTATACACCTATTAAAACATACATAAGAGTATTATATTCGATTTCTGCCAATAGATGCCCATAAATTTTACACAGTATCATAATTTACTGTATCATTTTAACGTTACAATATCTGTAGTGTAAAGTTAAACACAGTAAACTGCAATTAGTTTTATATTAAGTTACTTATCAATTGCTGTTAGTTACTGTAAAAATCATAGTTTCTTTGTGTAGGAGTCATGGGAGGACTTTATGCCTGAATGAACTCAGCCATGTTGCTGTGGTGATAAGAAGTAGATCACACATTTGAAGACACAGCGTGTCCCCAAACAGTACAGAGTTTTGCTTTTTGAATTGCCACACCTTTATGAAAGGGGTCTGGGGTTAATCTCTGGCAGTCTAAAACACCTGCAGTGTCTCATGTGGAAGTGGAATGTAGACACCAAAAAAAAGCCAACAAAAGAGTCCCTGGCAACAACAGCAAGGCTTGTTTTCATATTACATGTTTATTGTTGGTTTAATAGAAAAAGATTTGCCTCTTTTTTGATACAGATTCAAAATTACTTTGACCAAAAAAACAAAACAAAAAAAACACAAAAATTACATTAATTTTCTAGCAGCATGACTTAATTTCAGATCTTGTGATGTAACTGGCCTTGTTAGAACATTTTTGTAAAATGACTAAAACAGAAATCGTGTGATATAAAAAAGGTAGAACAGAAGCCAACAGCTGTAAGAAGTGAAGAGAGGCAATAGAGGTTTTACTGCAGCAACCTTACTGGAGGTTAGAACAGGAAAGTATAGCAGAGCCCCGCATAAAAATATGACTCATACTTTGACATGAAAGGCTGCAGGGAGGCCTGGACCGTACAGAGACATACATGAGAATATATCACCAGCAAAAGTTGGAAAAACATGATGCTTACAGTCAAAATAATGAAAAATGTGCAGGTTTCTAGAACATATGGAGCATATAAAGGTCTACACATTATTCATGTGGCAGTAAAAATGGCAGTAAAAAAAAACAACAAAAATGTAACTGATGACTGGAACTGGCAACAGCACTGGCATTACATAAGTATTCTGTCTGTGTGAGGTGTTGGACTTTTGCTAAATCATGGCTCAGCATAATATATAGACCTTCAGCTATTCTGTTTCACATCTTGTTTTAGATGGTTTCAGGCCAAGGAAAGGCCCGCCAGTTAAACAGTAAGCGGAGATTGAGGTCAGAGGAGCAGAGAAACAGCACATTGCAGAGTAGAATAACAAGACTCCATATTGCAATAGCTCAGATTGCGTTTGCCGGGTGTTCTTTTTCAGCCAGGGGGAGAGTCTGATGAGGTGAGACTGAGAGGCAAGGTCAGTTTTCTGGGAGCTGAGCGAAAGAGATCTGCATATTATAAACTGATTATATAAGTGAGATTGACACATTACTTGTTAATACATGTTGTGTAAATATCTTGATTTGAGTTAAATTGATCAGCTTTGAACTGATTTTTGAAGAATGCATCAATTAAGCTTAATGTATTCATGTGTAGGACAGTGTTTAATATGAGTCTGTCTTTATTTAGGTGCTGAATGTGCTTCTCTGTTGCTCTGACCTGCATACTGTGTGTCACAGGCAAGCACCAACAAGAGAGAAAATGACATTTTGACCATTTTGTGAAGGAAAACATAAAAGTCAAACAAGAATTCAGAATTTTTCTAATTATTAGAAAAAAAATGTATTAAAACAAGTAGTAGTGTTAATAGGATATATTTCTGGTAACATACAAGCGAGTGCTACAGGAGACAAATGCAAACTTGAGGAGTCCAAGTGAACATTCATCATTCAGAATTTGACATGTTCAGACTTTAGAAAGTGAAGCGGTCGCAGGAAGTGGACTGTGAGCCCCCACAGCGCTGCATAGACAAAAAGACTTTGGCAAGCCAAACACTGGTTCAGCAGACACCATGCAACCATCCAGACGTACTGTCATCATTCTTCATTCATTCAACTCCTTCACTTTTATGTATTATTTTAATCCAAACAGATAAACCAACTCAAAAGTTCTTCTTTTTCCAGTAGTCATTGAATTGTATCACTAAAAACACCAACAAATAAAAAATCGATCATTAAAAACAAACTAAAACAATAAAATCTTATGGTTAATTAAAAACCATTACAAAAGTATACAAAGTACATACAATATGTTGATAAATGTCAGTTTCCTTTATTTGAATCTACAGTAATAGTAGTAATAACCACCTCAGCTGGTTCTGACCAGAAAAAGGGTGGGTGAAATGAGTGAAGCTGACTCAGGTGAAATCACGTGAGGAGGCGGTTAATATTGATCTACGACTGACAATCACCTACACTGAAAACAAAATAAACAACATAAAGAAAATGGAAAATAATGAATAAAAGTCACGTTAAGATCTGAAAAATTCACACTACAGGTTTTGCAGTTGTGTGTCAAATCTAGCGACAAGCTCAGATGCCGTCGCGGAGGTCCAGTAGAGGATTGGATCGCATTTGGGCAAATTCAGTAATGCTGTTCAGACTGGTCTGATAAGGCAGATTTGTTTTCAGATTGAGGTTATGGCTGCTGTCACTCAAATATCTTGACTTGTGGTCCTCATCTCTTCATTAAAAAAGACAAAGAAAAGTGACGGAAAGCTGCTAGCTACTGTAACAAGGTGACAACACATTCAACGCAAAAAAAAAGGAAAAAAAATTCACAGTCAACATTTTTTTCACAATTCTATTAAAATGTTGAGACGCATTCGTCTTGTGCATAGATACACAATCAGCCTTTTACAGCCACTGTTAACAAAAAGGCTGGGGTCCTCCAAAATGACTGCTAGAGGGTGAAGTCTTCTGGTAGCCATTACTTTGTTATTATTGTAGTAGTTTTAATTCACTTTTGCTAGATTCTGGGACTTTTAGTGACACAGGCCTCAAGTTTGACAGCAGTAAACTGGTGCAATGGGTCAATAACACCCGGCCTTTTCTTTACATTGTTAGTGGATGCAGTCCAGTGCTTATGGTGAGTAAAATTACATTTTTCATGCAGTTCTGCTGTTGGCTGCCATCGTCTGCAGCGTTCATAACACAGAGATACACTATAAGCTGCAACACATTTCACAGTTAATAATTATGCAGGAGAAGATTCGGTTAAATGAAGCAAAATAAGACAGAAAATACTGGAAATGAAGAGATTACTGTACAGGAGCTGTATGTTCTGGTCAATGTGATTTTGTTTTGTTTGGAGGTGGATGGATTCTCAAAAATAAACGCTATGCTTTACTGTGATGAAGATTCATGATATCACTAGCTTATATTCCTGGTACACGAACAGCTCACGCAGCCTATATTTTTAACTGCCCCTACCTTTTTTCTTTATATATATATATATATATATATATATATATTTATATATATATATATATATATATATATATGTGTGTGTGTGTGTGTGTAAAGCATGCTTTCAAACATGCTTTACACTTTTTAAATCTTGTATGGGTCTCTGGATCTCCACTGATTATGATTGTTAGTTATGGATGTGAGACATTTATATAATTGCATTTCTTCAATGATAAAGAGAATCTATTGATAACTAGTAACAGTGACAGAGAGTAGGAATGGTGAAGATCAAGAACAACAGAGCAAACGGACATGAAGGCAAAATAAGAAGGAAGGATAAATCTATAAACTGATTACACACCAACTGCTATATGATCAATATATGGACGTTTGACATTTCCACACTTACGTGGAACCTAAAGAGACACTAAATGAGGCTTTAAAGGAAGCAAGGTCAATAGAAAACAGGCATTTGGCAGCTATGAGGCTCTGAGACCTGCTCCCAACTGCATTAACAAACCACTACACGGAGCAGTGGGAATATAAAGTTTATGAAGAATGTCAACGTGTTCAACTGGATTGCTGAGGATTGTTTGATTAATGAGGTATACTGTAGGTGTATGTTTCCTATTGTTTGTCCTATGGCATTATGCCTTCAAAAACTACCCTCAGCAGTGAGGTTTGTGTAGTTCTTAGGCCCTAAAGTGTTGCGATACAGAAGCTGACTGAATAACAACAGTGAAAGCCAAGAGGGAAACTGATAGAGAGGAATACCACCTGGACACATTGTGAGTTAATTATGGTGCAAGGGCATTTCCTTCCTTTACTGTGTCCCAATACCCTCTCTGCTCTCCAGTTATGCATATAATAATTACAGAGTGTAACTCAAACAAACTGTCAATTATTGCAGCTCTTTTTTCACATCTGTTCATTAAAGTCAATTGTTCAAGAGAACTTGTAATCTAAGAGCGCAGAGGTAAGTGGTCCAAACGTTTATAAAACATAACAGTAACTGCGAACTGCCCTCTTGAGGGAATATCTCAACAAGGCCGTGAAGTTTTGATTGTGACGCTCTCACTGTCCTAAAGCAGCAAATCATCGGCCTGGACTGGATTATCTGTGAGACTCGGCAGCTTCGACAGCATCAACAGGTTGTAACGTAATAGTTTCATGTTACATAATGCCTCTACTATTAGAAATGTGGATGAAAAGGTGTCGTTCGCACACACTCTCACACACGCACACACACACACACACACTCACACATACATTCACACAAAGGAAAAAGGTCCAAACAAAACAATTTTAAAAAATGCCTTTTCAGAGCGTGAAGAAAATATGCGCTCCCAGCAGCCGATCTTTTGTTGCACGATTCCAACTCTTTCCACTTGAACGAGCATACAGTATGTACACTACACAAAAGCTAGTTGTGTTTTCAAAGCCATAACAAGAACAGTTTGACACAGAAAAAAGAAGCTGAAATTTAAGGCTCATGAGAAGACCTTGTAACAACTGTAAAGTTTCATTAATTCACATGAATCACAATGCCCTCATGACTCACCTCTACTAACTTTGACTGCATAAATTAACCTGCAACAAGCTGCAAAATCAAAAAATCAAAAAAAAAAAATCTAACACTCTAGGGTGAAAGACGTATGAATCAGATTTCTTGGTACAGAGTCATCAACAGCTGCCACAATCACACATCTGTCTCTCATGCAGGCAGGCTGGTTAATTAAGTAGCTGACACTATGTTGCTAAGGGTTTTGAACCCTGGCTGTGAGTGTGGCACAGTGTGCGGTTGAGTTGAGGTGATTGTGTCTGGTGGTTGATCTCTGAGGAGAATTGTCTGTTACCTCCCGTAACATTTACAACAGATGTGTCTCTTGTAGCTGTCGTGGTGGAAAATGCGGGCAGTAGATTAGAGTAGAGTAGAATAAAGCAGTGAATGTGTGAATGCGTCCCTTCACTAATTCTTATTTTATATGCCTCTTTAACATGGTCTTATATGGAATCTAAAAACAAAGCATAATAATATTTTACAGCTTTAGAAAGCTAAGGTAGCAAGATAAACACTGTGAGATCATAAACTGCCACTGTCGGTTAAAATTTTCTTCATTTCTTTCCTCTTGGAGGTATGTGTTACTACAGAGTCCCCTCTGATTAAACGATCCCAGTTGAGACTGTGTTGTGCTTATCCTCCTCAATCATTTCCATCATCTTACACTGTGTGACTTCTTGTCTTCCTCTCTGTGGCTTCCAGCCAGAGCGCCCTTTTCAATTTTGCTCCACATCAAAATAAAAAACAGACATTTGAGGGTCCAGGAGGGTGAGAGGTTAAAGATCAGCCATCAGGATCGGTCCATGATTGGAGGGCAATCTAAGGATGAGAAAAGGTGCTGGTGGGCTGAATCCCTGAAAAAACAAAAAAAAACAAATGGAAAGTAAAATATTAGAAGGAGAAATATGTACTTCCAGGTGAAGATATATGACAAAACATGTATAAAAGTATGTTACCTTTGTACGCTGCGACTCAGATGTGTGTCTCTACGTCAGTATAGCCAGGCAGGATGTCTCCATTGGAGCAGCTCTTGGGCTCCCCCGCTGGTTGGCCGGTGGGCAACATGTGGGCAGTTGTGGACGTCTCTTCCGGTGATGACGTCGCCTGGCCTCGCTGGAGTCGGCGGTGTATCAGGGGCACAAAGAACAGCACCACGCCCCCCACCATAGGAGGCACCCCAGCCAGAGAGAAGGCCACCGTGTAGTTCCCAAAGTAATCACGTAGGAGACCTGAGCAGTGGAGGCAGGGGGATACAGTTCATGTTATCCTGTCTTTAATCAAGGAAGCACTATGTCTATTGAACAAGAAACAGTTCAACATTTCAGAAGGTACACTTTTGTCCCCAAAAGCTAGATGAGTAAATTGATACCACTCTCATGTCTGTGTGTTAAATAGGCAATTAGCTTAGCTTAGCATGAAGACTGGAAGCAATGGGGAAACAACTGGCTTGGCTTTCTATAAAAGTTAAAACGATGCCAACCACCACCTCTAAAGCTCACTAACAGAATGTTTGTTTAATCTATACAAAAACTAAAGTGTAAATTGACAATTTGTGGTTCATGGGGGAGTTACACGTTGGAACTACAGTTTAGTTTACAGTTACTGTCAGTGAGCACAGGTGTTCAACCAGGGAGCCTAACTCTGACTCCAGAGTTAGGTTGCCTGGCTTCTATGCTGTTGGTGAAAAATAGTTCCAGCACCCAACACCCATTAATTAGTCAGCTTTACATGTGCTAGTATGCCTATTTTTCATCTTCAAAGATAGCCAGGCTATCTGTTTCCCCCTGTTCTCAGTCTTTCGGCAAAGCTCGGCTAACCACATCCTGACTCCAGCTCTGTACTTAACACACAGGCACGAGGGGGGTATCACTCTTCTCATCTAACTCTTTAAAAGAAAGCAAATAAGCATATTTCCCAAAATGTTGAAATAATCCTCTAAAAGAGCAATGTAACTAATTAAAATAATAAAAGCCAATTTTTTTTTAATTGATCAATTAATCGTTTTGTCTGTAAAATGTCAGAAAATAGTGAAAAATGCCCAGTTGATGCCTTCAAGTGTATCATTTGAGAAGCAACTTAAAAAATATTATTATTATTTGGTTATCAAAACAGTTGTTTTTTTTTTACTAATTGTTGCAGCTGTAAATGCAACTAAAAGCAGCTGATGTTGTGAAATTTCCTGAGATTTTGTTGGCAAATTTTAAGCTAAGCTTGTTTTCTCAAGAAAGTATGATAGGTTTTATTATAACCTATAAATTTAAATGGCAAAACAACATATGGCTACAATAAATTGGTAGAACAAACAAGATTTAGATTTGGGTCCATGCTCGTTCCCATACTTGTTCACCCTGTCTTTAACATATCCACCTTCAATATTTCTCTTCATGCATGTGAAGTAAAGCAGACAATAAGTACCTTCAGTGACAAAGCAGGGTCAACAGGTTTAAGAAACTACACCATATGTTTAATCTACCGCTGAGTGTGTGAGCAGCAGTGAAAGGGGTGCACACTTACATCGTTGCCTGTTATGTATGCATTCTTGCTCTTGAACTGAACAGACTGTACAGGACAACATATGTTGGTACAGTGATAATCTCATTCAGACTTTGAGGAGCCTTTGACTACAGGCGAGAACATCTGCATCTGTAGTGACTCAAAAATAAAATTGAAACCATATGGTGCTATACTGTACTTTATGTCTGAATGCAGGCCATTGTGTGCCAACACAAATAGTGCAATCCTTTGGTTAGTTAGCCTCCTAAAGATAGATACCATAAATCCCTTCCAGAAATAAAATGAGCAGGATCTGTTTGGAACAACAGGAGAGGGAACAAAGTGGGGTTTTTCCCCCCAAAAAATGCAAAATCAACAAACTAGTTGTATGTGAAACTAAACATCCGAGAAGCAATGTTTTTGCCTCCCCAAAAATTACTGCTAAAATTGGGTAAAGAGAAGAAAAGAAAGAAAGAAAATGTGAGTCTTATATCCCCAGGGACATTCCTGTGTGGGCATAAGTCATAAATAAATGTCAGTATATTGCGTTCTCCAAAGATGTTATCTACAGAAGAAATCATTTTAATAAAATGAGAGTCTGCTTTGATTAATTCAACAGCTTGAATGCATGAATAAGAGTTTGAACAAATACGTTGAACAACTGATATTAACGTTCAGAATCTCTGAAAGCTCTATTATGCTGAGCTGAGGCCACAGAGGGAGGGTAGAGCGTTGGTAGTTAAAGCAGTCCAGGTATGTGTGAGAGCTTAAAGAGTTTGGCAAGAGAGAGCATGAGGAAGCCTGAGTCATCAAATTAATATTCTGCCCTCTGTCTTATATACACTCCTGTTATTATTGTAAAGATCAATAACAGAAGGAGGCAGCTGGAGAGAAGAACAACGGAGGAGAGAGATAGGAGGCAGAGGAGACATGGAGGGAGTTAAGTACTGAGATCTGGCCCTGTATGCTCTCTTTTTTTTCCTGAAGACAAATCCCTGGAGACAGCTTGCAGTTGGCTGCAAGCCCATACCTCTCTAAATACAATCCAAAGTACAATCTGTCCAGCCACGCATTTGTCTTACCTTTACTCTCGACATTCTTTCTATCATTGCTTGACTGTTTTATTTCACTAATATAAATCAGCTTGTTGCACGCTGTTACTGCCAACATCCCAAAGTCAATGCAGGATCGCTGTGTACAAGTCAGTGATGTGTTGTGTTTAGGGGGAAAAAACTAACCAAAAAAAATGACAAAGAGAGGGAGGCAAGGATTTTCTCACCAGCGATTGGTGGACCCGCTGTCATGGGAAAAGCCATGAGGCCTAGAAGGTAGCCTATGGCCTGTGAGGCCTGCATGGGCCCCACCAGCTCGAACGCTATGGGAGCCATCATGGTGAGGAAGCACCCGTCACACAGCCCCAGGAACACACACACAACCACCAGCCCCTCGAACACCGAACACTGAGGAATCATCATGGACATCAGGCCCAGAGCCATGAAGGACACCACCTAAAATAGACAAGAGGAACACACTGTATTAGCATTCTTTTAATCTCTTTGTTGTATTCATCCATTATTTATTGTACAAACTCTTCTCTTTTCCTCTTCTGTCATCTCTTCCCTCATCTCCCCTGCTCTTATGCAGGTGTATGTGTTTGCCTGCTGCCTGTGTTTGATTTCTTTAGTACCAACAGAAACACTTATGGCAGTAAATGATGGGAGAATATACAGCTTGCTTTTAGTTGGCTCCTTTTTCTATTCCTGCATTAGATCTGCTGGCTGCTTGTGTATGGAGAACTGGCCTCCAGACTTTTTATCTCATTGTGATAATTTTGTTACTGAGTTTACCCTCCAGGTACTCTAGGGACTTCATAAAAACCTACATAAAATAGTTGAATAGAAAGAAATCTGATAAAGACAAACTGATTGAGTCAGCTACACAGAAGTTGACCTGATAGAAGAAAAAGGGCTCAAAATAATTTGTGCCCAAGAAACTGATGTAGAATATCAATCATGCTTATATTTATTTCAAATAGAATAGTTGCCATTTTCTTTAAATGTGTAAACAAGCCTTGTATGGTCCTAATGGTGTCCTGGCCAACCAATGGTGTATCTTCATCACTCAATCAGTCAGTCAGTCAATCAGGGACAGACTTTCATGTTTATAGGGCTGGTCCGCTGTGGTCCAACAAAAAACGTAACAATGTAAAACACTGCTTTTGATCCTCATGGGTATGGTTAGCTTGAGTTGCTGGTGTGCAGGAGGTTTGTATTACCACCAATATTTCAATCTCATCATCTGCTGTAAAGTTGGTAGATCTGTGCTTTCAGTTATTCTTAGCTGCTGCAGAAGGCAGTATTATACCAAGCTAAGAGTTCGTGAGAAGGCAGGTTCTGGTGCCATAACAATGAGCTAAAGGTGTTACAGTAATTCCCTCACAATTACCACATTGTACAAGAAAATAACGGAGTGTTGCACTCTGGATATAAGAAAGAAAAGGCCTTTTCATCTCATAAAAGGCTTCACAATGTGTGTCTGTATAATGGCAGCAGGAGAGAAAGTATCGAGCAGCACGCTGTAAACACATTCTCTTTGTCGATAGAAAACATTATCTTTCACAATCTAAGTGGCCAATAGTGCGTTGCAAATGTATACAGATTTGAACATTTCAAAGATGCACTAATGAAATTCAGATGTTTTTAAATTTAAGTTTATTTTAGTAATTCACAACATGAAGGGTAGACTGAGTGTTTGTGGTGTTTGCATTTAGCAGGAACAAGATGTACACCAGCAACAAATGACAAAGCCTGTTTGTATTCACCTCTCAAACGGCTCTGAACTGAATCATCCCTACCACTATCCAGCCGGGTAATTCTTCTGGCGACACAAAGCGCCTTTTCATTCTGGTACTGTAAGTGGGTGCAAATTAGGATCTGAGTTATGTTTATCTGCAGTCTAATAACAACTAACAAGATTTAAGCAACTCTGATTCTAAATAGGAAGACATAATGGTCAACAATCACACTAAATAACCCGTTGACTAGAAAAATATTAAATACACTTTGGTGTAATGTGCTAATGTGTGTGTGTGCCAGAGGGGTGGGTAAAACAAAGGCAAAGTGCATATTAACAGTCTGAAATGTTAATATTTAACTGCACATCTTCTTTTTGGCTGGACTGCAACAGCAGGGTCAGCCCTTCAAACACAAATGTTTGTGACTGAGTGACTGAGTGATGGAGTTACACCAGTGTTGGAGACCGAGGCCAAGTGTTGGAGTTTCCCCATTGGTAGATCAGCCCAAACAGATTTCTATTACATCCTCAGGGGGCATTTACAGCAGGCCCACTCATTGACAGCAGCTCATTCAAAATTTATTGTACACTAAGAAGAGAATATTTTTCTGCTCTTGGATACTACTATCTGAATATTAAAGACTTCTGAATTCATTGACCAGACCATTTTGTCCATCTCTCCAAGCTAATTAAGACATTAGATATTTACCAGAAATTGAAATTAATACTAATACTTAGTGTGCTTTGGCTTGTATGATTTCGACAACACTGACCATGCTTTGGCTTGTATGAACATTGTGGCCAAATTTTGATCAAGACTAGTCAACATGTCAGCGATTAATTACCGTAACTTCCAGGTCTTTATTGAAGAAGGGTTATATTAGAAACAGACCTTTATTTGTAATTCTCTCTGTTTGATATGACAAACTACTACTACACGGTAACAAAGTACAATTTGGCTTTAACACAGACACACAGTCAAACTCGGAGCAGATAATAATGCAATTTTAGAAGTTTGTCAGTCAGTAGAATGACTTGTGACTTCTCAGTATTTACATCTCTCTTTCAACAACTACAGATGCATATGTTGATCATTGAATAGGCAGATGCAATGTAATAGAAACAGAGCACTGTAAGTTAGTAAGTGCTGCAATATCTGCACCAACGGTTACAAGCTGCCATGTGTACTATGTTTAATGAAATTCCTTCCTGATGTGTAATGGCCCTTTTTGTTTTCACAGCAGTGTATGGGGTTGCACCATAAGGTCTTGTAGTGGCCTTTGTCTAAAATCAGTGGTTTTGTGCACAAGACTGTTTACTCAGGCAAAATGTGATCCAATGAAAAAGAAGTGAGACTATACTATTCTTGACACCTTTGTAAAGATGCTCTGATTACTTATTTGTCCAGTTTGTTAGCTTGAAAAACACTTTCTATTACAGTTTGTCCTTGTTATTGGTGACTCACATTCAAGACCCTTTGGGGACGGCCATGTTGCCATGCCAGAGAGCCAGTTCGCTTTGGCTTCATGTCTATACCTGGAGGAGACGCTGATGTTTTGTGAAGGAAAATATACCACGTTGATGACCTTAATCTCATTTCTGATGTTTGCCGACTTGCTCCAAGCAACAACTTGAAGTCCAGCCATTCCATTAGGACAGCCGTAAAACATTTTACATCTCTTCTACAACCTGGCCCCAGCTAGGTTTTCTAATTTTCACATTCTGGGTGTGCACAAACTTCTACTGTCTACTGTGATGTAACACTTGTTTCTTCTTTGTAGCTTTTTGTGTTGGATTTTGCTTTTTTCTTCCTTCTTTACAGCTCAGAAGTGGGTTACCATAATAATACTTAAAGAATTACATTTAAAACAACCTAAAGTAAAACAACCTAAACTCATCAACATATAGAAAAGAATTACACCCAACATCATGTTCTAAATGATCTTCACCCCATTTCTAACAACCAGACTACATCATCTTTAATCTGTCATTAACCTACATCATTACTATTCATCCTACTATGTATTTATCTATGGTTACTTCTTTTAATACACATGCTCCAATAAAAAACAGAATTCTTTCAACTTCACATACTGTACTGTATGACATGTCCATACCTTTCAGCGTGTATAAACTGTATAATATACAGAATAATTGATAAACTACCATTTACTATTACTGAGTGTCATTTGCTTGATTAAAAGTTCTCTTTTAAATCAAACATATGGTTATTCACTGTAACAGTCCAGCATAGAGCAGAGCAGGAGAGAAAACAGCTCTCCATGTGCCAAGAGGCAAGAGGGACCAAATAACAGTCACTCTGACATAAAACTCAATACAGAGTGAGTCATAGAAAAACAAGACATCCACAGATAGAAATAGATGAAACAGCTGGATTAGTTACTGATTATTGGAATAGTTATAATAAAAATTAAAATAAATTCTCTTTCAAATCAAATATCTTAAGATACCAATGTAGTATTTTTTTGCAACTGCATTTATAACTTTTTCTTTTTCTCAAATGTAGCTTAACCATGTTATGTGATACGCTACTTCAGTGCAACTTACCAGCATATATTACTGGGACCACTACAGAAAATTGTAGATGAACATTTAAAATCCAAGAATTCACATTATAGACACTACCACTGACTATCCCTGTAACAAATTGGCCACAATTTCACACATTGAACATACATGGTCCAGCCATATACAAGGTTTTGACCTAGTCTTCTTTAGGATAAAGTTCTAGTGCTTTGAGAAAACAAAGCCAAAATTCACTGTCATCTTATTGTAAATTGGTTAGCCCCCCCCAAGTTAATATTAGAGATTTAGCTGCGCAGTCTCAACTCGATGCTCCAGCCCCACATATTACTTTTAATTGCATGAGCTGTCACAGAAACATGCAAAACATTAAAGAAGTGGATTCTCTACCTTCACACTCTTCCTCACCTGCATGTAGATTTTTTGAAGACCAGGAATGAGGTCTCCAATCTTGCCGAAAGCAAGGCGTCCCACCCCAGATGAAGCTCCTATGCACACAAGCAGCACCCATTCCTTCTGGGTTCCCTTGAACCGCTCCTCCACAAAGTTTATCTGAGACACAAAAAGAAAAGAGTTGGCTGTTTGTACGGTGGGTATTATGTTTATGCTACAGAAGAAACTCACAAGAAGCTACCATTAATGGATGAGCTCATAACAGCATCACACAACCTGCTGATGAACTTTTTCATGTGTTTTTGTGTCTAAGAGGTGAATGACTTCAGCAAGTGGGTGTGCATTTGGTCGAGTGGAGGAATTGTCCATCCATAATCCCAAAGCCAAGGTTTTAGAATACAAAATGTCTTCATCTACAGACCTTTGGAACAGCAGGACAGGAAGACCCAATGCATATAGGTCAGACCCTCCCACTCCCCTCAGCACTGACCCCCCAAATCAGATCCAAAACATGAAACCACTCTCTGAAGTCTTTCCTGAACATGTTGGTCCTTCTGAAATATTTGCTCTGCTTTGAAGGGGTCTACATTCATCAATGGCCATAGGATAGGCATGTTCGGAGATACAGAGGGGCCATACAGGAGAGGTTTCCTGAGGTGGTCCAGCCAATACAAAGGCCGGGGCTGTGTTTACATCTGGGTCTGGGCCTGAAACAACAGGCCTGACAGAGGGTGGCCGGAGCTGGAACATCCGACATCTGGATAGAGAAGGATCAACTTCACAGCTCGGCGCTGCAGCTTTACACTTTATCCTCATCCTTCACTATCTCGCCATCTGACTATCTAACACCAAAATCAATCATAGGTTTTGTATAGATTTTTGAAATTTTGGACCCTAATCATTGTATTCGCAGCAGTTATTCTCACAAACCCAATTATCACATTAATAGAAACGATCCAGATCTTCAGCTTTCACCGCTCGTTTGCATTGCTGACATGCATTCCGCTGCCCTCTCCCACAAGAAAACGAATGGCAACAGACCGCCCACGGTGCAACAGTGTGGCTATGACATCAGTCTCCCTCCCTCTCTGCTTCTCGCCATTTCAAGTCAGCTGAGAGACATCATTTTTATAACATACACATGGTTACACAACTACCACTAATCAACACCATAATGCTGTTTATATAACCCTATAATATCAATAAAGAGGGCAAGATTCCTACATTTCAGCAGTCACATTCCAAAAATACCCAAGAATGTTATGGTATGTAGTCCCTATTAGGTAATGTTTAAGCACAGCTGAGATAAATGAAGGACTGCTGAGTACACAAAGCTTAGTATCTACATACAATCTTCCATTAAAAGCTATCAAACATAAACAAAATGTGACATAGCTAAATGATTTCACACAGGAGGTACGCAAGAAACAGCAACATTGATCTCTTTGTGACTACTTTTAAAACATTTGTAGAGTCTTTTACAGTTGAGATAACCCAATTTGAATCAAGAACAAATACCCAACGAAGACTTGTAACATGACAGCAAGAATACCCATGAGATGTTCTTACCAGATGGACATATGGCACAAAGTAACCCAGTACAGCCGTAGCAACTCCAAATGCCCACACCCGGTATGTAACGATGTGAAACACTCGCAGGTTGAAATACTTCTTGAGTTCGGCCAAGTCCTTGTTCCACCTGCTCCCGCCCTGAGCAGTGGCAACTGGCTGGGTTTGGGGTTCAGCAGGACCAGGACCCATGCCTGGCGGTCCCATACCTCCTCCAGCAGGTAGTAAAGGTTTGAACGTTAGCGCCAGCACGGCCTGGACAAGCATGAAAATGCTGAGGACCTGAAAGGTCCCACTGAGGCCCAGAGGCTCCACCATCTTGTTGAGCAAAACAGGGAGACCCATGGAGAAGAGGCTGGCACCGGCCGTCACTACACCGTTGGCCAGACCCAGGCGCTGGCGGAAGTAGTGGCCAAGGATGACCAACGATGGCTGGAAGGCGAAGGAGGAGCCACAGCCGAACAGTATGCCATATGTGAAATAGCGAAGGCTCAGGGAGCTGCAGTAGATGATAAAAAGAAAAAGGACAAAGGGGAGGAAGAGGACATAGGAGGACATAGAATAAAAGACAGGATGGAAGAGAAAAGGAAATGAAGATAAGTTGTTAAATAGGAGCAGAAAATCATTATGGAATGACTCAGTGAATTGACCAGTTGTATTGCTCTAAGGTTATACAATGACAATACAAACAAGCAATAAAAGAATATTGATACTTTCATTTTTTAAAACCTTAGAACTCAACACAGAGAAGAAAAGAAAACAAATACATGTGATTCTGGCTGATGATATGTTTACTTTAGTGCATATAGACTCTAGGATATGATAACACTAATGTACTGACAATTGAGAATAATTAAAAATACTTTCTTTTCTACCTATAATTCTCTTACAGTTGGTGCTTTCAAGTTTGGATTTAGGCTTCTTCCTGAATATCTGCTGTTATTTTCTTTACATGAAAATATTTATTTGTTTTCATAGTGGAAATCTGTCATCAACTACACATTTGTAGAGTAAAACATTACTAAAATATGTATCTTTAAAGGCATGAGGACATGTAAATTAACCTACAAGCATTGCTGTGTCTCATTGTCCTTCATGTTACCTCTGGCTCTGTGCAGCTTCTATGGTGTCATTGCAAGAAAGTGCCTACAGCCATGCTAGCGGCTCTGTGGGGCTGTACTTGAGCTAAATGCTTACCTCAGCATGCTAAAAAGCTCACAATGATAACACTTGCATGTTGATGTTTAGCTGGAATAATGTTTACCATGTTGTTGGACAAATTTGAATTTTGTACTGATGAATTATGAACAAGATGAAAAGTCAAGAGTTCAAAAGTTTTTACCGTTCATTTCTCTGGGGACCATGCTGCAGATATTTCAAAAATCAACTAAAATGTGAATGTGGCTATTATCTGTTGTTTAGTGTCTAACACTGAAAAATGTATTCTAATAAGTTGCCTGTAGGTTGTATCCATCAGGATCTGATTTGGCACCACAAACTGTATTGTCCAGATCATCTAACAGACTGTCTTATTTACAGTGTGACTTTTACAATGATGTCTTTAGTGAATTTAACTTACTTTGCAAAGGCTGTACTAAGCAGCCCTATGAATGCCACAATCGCCCCGCCGACAGCTGTCTTCCTACAGCCAAAGCGGTCTGTGAAAATGCTGACCACGGGTGAACAGAGGAAGATCATCCCCATGGCCAGAGCCCCGACCCAGGCTGGAGAAGAAGAGAAGAGAGGGAATTCAGTTGTAGCTATCACCTAAAGCAAATAAAGACAATCTTATACCTGCTTGTGCAAAATGCAAGGGCAAAGTCCGTGTAACGTGAAATGCACTGTGTGGAAATCAACAACAACACATACAGGATGAAATACTGTGCAATGAAACTGACATGAACACAATGAAGAAAAATGGATTCCCTTTCCTCCCTGGAAACAATACTCTGACTCATTTTCTCAGGTGTAATGTTGCAATACAGTTTTTTTTTAAACCCACTTCCCTTATAATATGCAGCTGCAGGATTTGCCTCAAAACAATTCTATTATTACTTGCTTTAAGTCAAACAATTGCCTTGTACACACCGCTCCACTTGAAATTTAAAGCTTGAAATGCATGAAAGTTTTATAGTAGAGGAATGAAAAAATTCAGCACATCATTGTATGAAATAATACTGTTCAATTAAAAATCCCCCAGCAACAAAGCCTTTGTATAAGTCATCGTAATTGGCCTCATGTATTGTTGTTGTTGTTGTTGCTGTTTGCACATGTCACACCGGTGATCTCACAGGAAGCCATAGTCAAAGCTAAACTTGTTTATCTTGTACTTACATTGCCTTGGAGGTATTTCATGATTCTGACAAAGAGAATACCTTGTTGTCATGTTAATGTCGCATTTGCAGAAGATTAAGAAAACCTGAAAGTCTTTAAATGCACACCACCAGTTTTCCTCCATCTGACATGTAACTTAATGTAACTCTAGTCTTTATTACGTCTTCACTTCATGTACATCAGACACAGTATAAGATTTCTCTTGGTGATTAAACAGATCATAAAGTGGATCAAAGTGGACAGTTCTGGCCTGTGGTGTAATAACCATCCAGTGTTAAAACATATCGAGCCAGAGTTATCCAACAGAGACACTGCGTACCCTGAAGTGCAAACAAACAAATGGCTGAATCCCAGTCTCCTGGGGAGCAAAGGTAGCTTTAATATCTACTGTGATGTCTGAGCTGTGGGTCACACTAATCCAACAACTCAACAGGAATGGGACCAGAGAGACTGATAAAACAGGTGGACTGACTAATTTACTTACATACACATATGTACACACACACACTCAGTTCAGAAACATGAAACATGATTTCTACTGGACTATACAAACAGGTCTTTGCTATGTAGGTTGACCTAAACATTGTGTGCTATGGGTGTATATATCTGCTAGTACATAGTGTACACTACACTGCAAATTGTGTATAATTTAAGGGTGGGACCACACCTCGGCCTTCCTATAGTTTATTTATTTAAATAGAACAAGAGAGAAGGAATTCTCCCATTTAACATGTACTTCATGAACTCTGCTGATGTCCTCCTCTATTTTGCAGCATTCCCTACAAACTGTTCAAAGTTTTGCAAAAACCCAACATCAGCAAGAACACTTTATCAGTCTACCATAAGTAACAGCATTTTCAAACCAGCATACAGTATACAGTAGCATATAGCAGATGCACATATCCAGAGTTTAATTTTAAGAGGTGCAACAGTAAAATAGGTTAAATGCTACACTGAATTCCAATGGGTTTGTCTACATTGACCTACATTACCAACACATTTCGACTAAAACACTAACCATCAAAAATATATAAAATTGAGACAAAAAATTTTCCATGGCAAAGTTGACTGAGATCAGATTAGCCTACTTTCCTTCATAAGCCAAGGAGTTTGGGTTTGGCTTCCTGTAAGCACCTTAGCATTATAATGGCACCATAATGCACCACAGATCTAGAAAGCAAAGGAGCACTCTCATAAGTACGCTTCAAATTAAGTCCTTGTCAGATTGTCTATCTCAGATTGTCAGGTTATCCAATACTCCCTCACCTTTCTGAAGTCACAGTTGCGGAGGGGGCATCCACCAATTTTAGTAACTTTTCAAAACTGTCAAGCAAGTCCACTTCATGTGGCGATTGGTGTGCAGAGTTGAGAAAGTAAGGAGGATTTTAACAATTTGTGTCACTTTTCATGTGTACCGTACAGCTGAGTGCCTACTGCCTTTAAACATGCTAAGGAACAGTCTCTCAGAAGCACTGCCCATTCAAACCAGTTTAAGCACTTTTGCATTTAGATGTGGTCTGAAGACAGGCTATACAACCAAATCATTTCAAACTTGTACTAACTGATTTTTTGGCGATTGTAACACAAAATTTAAATTTTATAACCTGATAAAGTTGATATTGCCAACATGTTCACAAACAGTAGCTTATCAATACATCAAGCAGACACAGACCAACATTAGCTGTCATCTGGAGTTGTCTACTTTTACTTCTGTTTTGGTCTCCACCAACTGAGGTGGGAAATATCAGGCTCTTGAACTGCTAAATGCACCACTATGTCCAACAGCTAAGTTGCTAAATTTGACTATCTGCTATTTGGTGCTGGGCAGGTAGCATATAATGATTTTAAGAGCCAAAAACAGCTGCCTGCTGTGGCAGAAAAACAATACTGAAGAGAGCAGTGAGAGTGAATCAAAACAGTGAAATGGTGGGTGGTGTAAAGAGCTGAAAGATGCTTAAACGCTCTGTAGAGCTGAGAGGAATTGCAGTTGGGTGATCGTTCTCTATGGTTTCATCACTATGAGCGACCCCTTTCACATTAATACAACATGTTAATATAAAAATATTGACTATACCAGCTTTAAATATACTAATAGTGTTGAACAAAACCCATGTTATGCTGCAGTACACATTTGCCCTCAGGGATGAATATATGGCTTTTCAGTATGGAAATAATACCCTTAAAGGCACCCTAATGCAAAACAACATGCTCTGCTCTCTACAGGATTTGCATTCAAAAAACTAGAATTCACTTTGGCCAAACAATCTCTCCAGTTAGGTGAAATGCACAGTGTAGATGACAGAATATCAGCATAAAAATAGGAAGGTTACTTTGTACTTCATGTTAGTAATTAAATTACTTCCATGATCATAGCAACATCCCACTTCAGTGGAATCGAGACATGGTCTATTCTATTGAATAGCCTACATCCCCAACTGTGTATGCAAAGACACACAGCATACTGTCAGAACTGTCAGAAACATATAGCCTGAAAATCTAATGACATACATACATAGCCCTAAGAGTTAATCACTCAAAAAATGTGCACAGCCCAGAATGTCTGACAGAAGCAGGTAGGGTTTAGTATGAGTTGTAGTCCTTAGCTGCCTGGAATCTAAGAAATTAATGGCCACAGTTTTGCCTGCTTCTTCCGTCGGGATCACTTTAGCCTTCACTGGTATTTCTCCAGCTTCTCATATTCCTTCTTATTAATGTTGCTGTCACACCACTCAGTCTATCACAGCACGACTTTCCGTTTCTCATCTATTCCCATGTGTCCAGGTGGTTTGTCTAAGGACCACAGGATCTTAACTCTGTCATTCTCAACCATCCATCTGGACATGCCCTTCTAAATATATGCTGCTTCTGCCTGTAACGTGCATCCTCTCTAAACGGTTCATCCTCTGGGGCCCAGTATCAAAAACAGTGGTAAAACGTTTTGCAGTTAATCAGGTTTGTGAGTCTCAGAAAACTACTCTTTCCATCTGTAGCTTGTGCTATATGCATTTCCCATATGCTCCTTCAGTGCTGTTCATTTTTGGCTCCAGCTGCGTCTGCTCTTGGTATGTTATTGTACTGCAGTTATAAGTACATGCTAGAGGACTTCTTTGCAGAGAGGGGCATATTATCTGTTCCCAGACAGCATGAGCAGTGACAACTACCATTGACAGAAACTTAAAATGTATCAATAGAAAAACCATGAAAAAATATATCACAGTACTGGATGCACAATGTAACTGAGAGCAAGCTGAGCACCAAGGATGGAGACAAAATAACAAAAATGAAGGATTATCACTTTAAGACTCTCTGTTTGCTTATCTCCACCTTTAGGGTCCTTCCCTGTTTTGATATATTGCCATAGGGAGACAGGACCACTTTTACTACTGTCAACCTCTGCTCCTTTACCCAGCTTCCAGAGGGATATGTCTCTACAAGAAAATTGTATAACTGGAGGCAACACCAATTCAGCTCTGAGAAAATATAATAATGTGAGTACCAGTAGTACCAGCAGTACTCTTAACTGATGGTTGTTGTCATGTTTTGACAAATTACACAATTATTTTGTCAAGCCTGCTTCCAAATCCTTTCTTCGCTGAATCCAATGTGAAGAAGATGACTGCAGTCTGCGGGGTGAACTGTATGAAAATGTGATGTTCACTCGATGTTACTTCGTTCTCTGTGTTCAAGCCAAACCTCCACCTCCAATCCCCCTATTTCCTCCTGTCCTGGCAAAACGAAGGACTGTGAATAGCTCAAGTGGAGTGTAGCCTACTCATTATAGGCGATTAGGTCTGAACATTTCTAAACAAGAGAAAAGCAACACAGGGACAAAGACTGAAGCAAAATGAAAATATGTGTGCGTGCGTGTGTGTGTGTGTGTGCGCAAGCTACTCTTTCTATATGTGATGGATTCAGTTTGACAGCAAGAGACAGAGCCAGAGACTCGTCTGTACATTGGAGTAACAAAAGTCTACTGTGTTATGTATATTTTATGTCATGTTGCTTAATGATGACAGAATAAAAAACAAACCAGACCTTTATCATATCTCTAAACTAATATTCATACCATATTTCTATTCGTATGTGTCCACATTGACTCATGTGTGTGAGTAGATAGCTAAACCAGTCAATAGATGAGTTCATTATCCTAAACAGTGTCAAGATATCACTCAGGTCCTTTCACTTTGCTATGATGCTTTTCAGAAATGTGAATGGATGTCTTTTCAAACCATAATTTAAAGCATTTAAACACTGCATTTGCATTTAAGTTGTTGTGATGGAACAATTACCTCAACAGTGCAGATATATTATCAAGCCAACAATTAAACCCACAAAGACTCTTGCACTTGTTTACCAGCTGCTACAGTACAGTCAGAATTTATTAAGACATCGACACCATTTTTCTTGTTGAGGCCTTGTACTTCAGCACAATAGATTTTAAATTACAATTAAGTTAAAGTGCCAACTTTCAGCTTTGATTTAAGGGTGTTTACGTCCAAGTCCAGTGAACAGTGTAAGAACTGTAGTCCACACACACACAGTCCGCTAATGCTCTCTATGTTTTAAGTAGCAACAACAAAATTTCTTTCACCTCCAATTTATACAATAGCAGCAGTTTAGATTGTTTAAAACCAAAACTACCGGCACAGATAGATGGCATTGGAAGTAAGCGCGAAAATGTATATTTTGTCAAAGTAAGAAACCCTAGTTTTAACCTCATCATTGTTACCCTTTAAATTCAATATGTTGAAGTGGAGCCAAAACAATCAAAAGCAAATCATTGTCCAAAAGCTTTCTGACTGAATTGTTCGTGGCAAACAGAACTTTCCACAGACACAGGGGGGATATATTCCATCAACTAAACAATGAAACATATTCAGCTGGAAATTGTCTTGGGCACACACGGTTAAAGTAACAACAGACATACATGTTTTTGTAACATCAACGGAAAGGCTGAGGTAGGAGGCTATAGACTTTGTACGGAAGCACGTTCCCTCAAGGCCACATGAAATGACCTCAGCAGGTACTAGGGCAAGGCAACATAATGTAATATGACGTACATGCTAATTTTAGCTGAAAGGCACTGATACTAACAGCTACTATTATACTATATCTTGGGAAATAAGAAAAATACACACTGCTTTCATGTTTAGCCTGAGAGGCGAAGCACGAGTTAGCAGTACTGAAGTGATAAAAATTAAAACATACAGATTTCTTGTAATCATTGTTTTAGTTGACAGTGTACACTAGCCATAAAGACCACAAAAAAGTAAAGACATAAATACATTTTTAAAAAGGTTAATACTTTCAGAGTTGCTTATATTGTCAACTAAATAGTACTACATAAGCTACTACCATATAATTACATGAGTAACACGTTCGCAAAGCCTTGTTTTAGCATCTGTTATCTCACTTGCTAATACAATACAGTACATCAGGTCAGGCTGCATAGTTTGCAGAGGATTGTGTGAAATCTCAGCCCACAAATGTGTTTTGACATCAGGAGGCTAAGGATGCAACATCAGTTGTTTGCTTAGTATCAATCACTAATATTCTGATGTTTACTAGTCATATCATGCTCTAAGCTACCAGTAGTCACTGTTGTGCAAACTAGTTGCGTTGACACATTTAATAATGCAAGAAGGACATATGTACGGGTAAATCTTTGATATGTTTTGCAGAGAGTATAGTATATCGTGTGAGTGTATATAGTATGACTTGATTTTTATGCCTACACTGGCTCACAGGCTTTGCTCCTGATACAAAATTGGTTGTGCTGCTCAATAACTCAAGTTATCTCAAGTTTTCTCTAGAATGAAAAGGCAACACTGAAGGTGCCACATATTGCATTTTTCAACATCAATATATTCTTATCGGTTAATATATTTAAATTACAAACAAACAAATTACAACATTGTAAAACTGCTGGTAGGTTTGACAATGCTTGTCAAAGTTTCTTCTCAAAGTTATTATATTCTTCATAAAACATTGCTTCTAGATGTGAAAAGGATGATGCTACGTGTCGACCGTTTACTCCCTGCTATCGGAAAGAATCAGCTTGCTTTCTTTTTCCATCACTATTTCCATTTGCACCTGCTGGAAAGCGGCCTGAAAATAAATATATGAATTTATTGATTTTAAAATGAACCTACATCCAACAAAATAACAGTCTATGGCTGTCTGTCTGCTAATGAGTATGTGGAGCCTCTAGAGACTGATCCGACCTGAACTCGTTCCCCTTGCCCTCCGGAATGCCAAAAATGCCACAGTACTCCCTGATCTGCCAACCTGGGATTTCCAGCTGCCCCGGAGATGCTGGTGAAATCTGGGGCAGCAGGGCTACAATACAGTACTACCCAGAGCACAGCAGTATGTTAACAGTTGGACCACTTTGTTTGTGACAGCAGAGACACCTGTTTGAATGCTGACTGCGAAATTATGTTTACTGAGTTGATTCTGTAGCATCTAAGTTAGATGTGATGAAAGACTATACCTTGAACCACAGCTTAAGAAATACATGTCTTCAACCTGCGATTATATTTTATGTAGTTGTTCATTTGAGTGTTTTAGCGTACCACAATGTTTTAAATACTGTTTTACAGGCTTTTCCACCCTGGAAAGAATACAATTGCAGTCTAGATCCTAATCCAAGGTAGTTTATATGTAATAAACACCTACTAAATGCTACCTATTAGCAGCTTCAACACGAAAATAAGTTTAAAGGGGATTTATTATGCTTTTCCTCATTTTCAGTCATATATATAATATTACAAGATCGTATATATATATCGTATAACAAGGTAAACGTATGTAGAAGTAATCCCTGTGAGCAAAAAGCACCAGCTTCAGACTACTCTGAACATTAGGTTTCCACCATTTTTTTCTACTTTCACCCATACCAACATCGGCTCGTGACGGATTTATGGTCATCTGCTCCACACACGGTGTGCAAGTCCACTGCTCCGCTCCGCTAATATTACGGCATCGTTCCATTGTTTGGGGGATAGTCATGTTGTGCCATGACTCAAGTCGAGTTAATACTCTGTGAGTGTTTTTCCATTACACGGCAAGGCAATGTAAAATAAGCTCATTACCTGTTGGCTGTGTGCTAGTTGTCTGCAGCTCTTCATCAAACATCATCATCACTGTGGCTGTTTCTGCTTGTACTACTTCTCTCTGTGTTATTCCTAACTGATCCACTTAACAAAGAGCTCCAAATATCTCCATATTTTGTTGTGTCAACCAGTTTTTAATGCTACCAACTCTCTCTCTGCTAATTCGGTGAAGAACACGTTTAATTTCCTGTAAATTCATCACAATAAAAGCCTCCCGTTATTTAGTCATTCAAAAGCTTTTAATTAGTAGCAGTAAAGCAGGAAATGTTGGGTTTGCGTCGGCAGCTCTGATATGGCTGCCCCTCAGCAGCTTCCGGAAAGCTGGCCAATCAGAACAGAGTGGGCTCATCAGGAGGGGGGCCTTAAAGAGACAGGAGCTAAGACTTCCTGTTAAGAGACAGAGGTTGAACTGAGGGGCTACATAAAGGGCCAGTATAAGATAAATAAGGATTTTTCCAAAGGTTAAATCATGCTAAGCTACTCTAGTGGAGTTCATGAATAAAAATATACAGCTGGAAATGAGAATAATAGCTCCCCTTTAAAGTTATGTTGACTCTACCCTAACATTGACACTGATACTATGATTGCCAAGGCAAATAACATAGAGCCAAGGTTATGCTAAGAAGACAATGATATGATCAAATATCAGAGTCAAGCTGGACATTTGGACATCCACATAAGTAATCACTGACTACTTTTGCTTGTATGTTACCACTGTTAATTTAAAGATTATTGCAGTCACAAAGAGCTCTATTACTGTGAGGGCGGGTGATACAGATACAATCTTACATCAGTCATTTTATATTGCAATATTGTCACCGTTTGTGATATAGTACATTTGAGAAATAGAGAAACTGTTCAAGGATCAAATGGCCAGATGGGAATGTCTGTTTTTGTCTAATTCAGCAAATCACAAATCACATTGATACAGAAATGCAATACTGCCATATTGCCAGTTGTTTTGCAACATTGCCACAATTGTGACATAATAACTGACGGTTGACAAAGTTTTATCATCTCACAGTATGACACCAAACTCTGACTTACTCTGAACTGTATGACTAAGTGTGTGGAAAACCTTGCAGACATCAGATATCTGCCATTTTCCCACACATACCGTTAAAAGCCTGGTTTGTGTAAGACCAGGCCTACAGTATAAGCTTGTTTGTAGTAAGTCAATGTCATTTAAACATCATCAGTGTCTTTTAAACATTTAGTGGAAAACTTAATGCCCAAGTGCCACTGTCAGTAAGATTTATACTGTCCACTTAAGACTGGAATTTGAGTGAAAAAAAAATCATCTACTCCTACTGATGAAGTAGTATTACTTAACAAAGCCTGTTTTGCAGTATCACTCTTGTCTTTGAACAAGGCAGTGAAATTCTCACAGGAACAAAGTCTGAAATAATTAACAATGAAGGTGATATTGCTCACAAACTTCTGCAACTCAACACAAATAGGACACAGTGTGCTCGAACGGGCCTCTGTTTTCCTTGTCACATCTGTCTTCCCACCGATCTCTTTCAAACTAGAAGGAAATAATTTAAAGGATCAATAAAAAATTAATCGCTCACTCACTCAGTCTCTTTCTTCTGCCTCTGCATCCACATATTTTGCAAACTCTGCCGCAGCAGCTTGAACTTCTCTTCTCATCTACGTTTGGCGCATTCAATCACATATCACCTCACAAGAGGCTCACTCCCCACTGATAATAAAAGCATCGCAGTTTTTGTTTTGAACTTCAAGGAATGCTGTGTTTGATACTTGCACTTGAGTACGCACCTTGACACCCCGGCATTTTGTGCATGTGGCCACAACAGGGATGAAACCTCTGACTGTGCCACGCTGTAATCACTGAAAAATACAAGACCATCTGCAACTCATAACCCATTCACTTCTCCTTCATTACCTTCTTCTTCTTCTTCTTCTTAGAAAGACTGTTCTCATCCCCCATCCTGATACTCCCGAGCTATTTTGAAAATAGTTGTTTACCCCTCAAGGCTTAATAAATACCTTATGTAATCAAGCTTGGTAGAAAGAGAGATATGGTAATCTGTAATCAAGATTTAATTACATCCCAATCTCTTCTTGTCACCTCCTCTCCTTATGGTCCTGTAGTTTTAATGCTTGTGAACCACTTTGACGTGATGTTTTAAGATCCTTCTACACGTTAATTTAACTTTTACTGACTGTACCCCCTCAGACTGGAAAGCCTTTACAACTGCGACTATTGTAGTTAAGCTTTTCCCCTCTGTTTTCTTCTGATTCTGAGAGGAAAAGGTCAGGACTCAGCCCACTTGCTTAATCTTTTCACATATGAGAACACCGAACAACCAAAAATTAAATCCAAGGACCTGCTGGAAATGAAATCCTCCACAGTCCTAGAAAAAAAAAAAGGGGGGGGGGGGGTAAACGGAGAAGAAATACTTTGCTAGACACTGCTTTGTATTGCTTACCAGATATGAGGAATGTGTCTGGTGTCAGTTGACTTTTGAGCAACTACTGTATCTGTTTACAGGCCCGACACCTTCACGGTTCTCAGGCTCTCTATCGCACAAAACCTGAAAGTAATGCAATGCCTCGTCACACTGCCCTCAGCCCTCAGCAGTTGTCAAGATGCCATTGAAGATATTAACCTGTAGTTACACAAACAACTCAAATGAGCCCTGATCGTGTCTGAGCCCCTTGGTTTGGCGCTCGAGCCGTGTTTTCTCTACTCCTGTTTTTCACGCTGATGCTGAAGGGTTGAATTTGTTCCAGGGAACAGTCTTAGAACCGTAATCCCTTCCCACATCCTGACCCTAACCTTTTTGCTGGCGATTGTGGAACTTCACAGGAAGTTAAGAAAAATGCCCGCTCCTGTTATGGTTTGCTACTACCTTTTTTCAAAAACATGTATTTCCACTAAAATCTGGACATTTCACTGCTTTACACCAGCTTATGTGATTTTAGAACGAGCAGTTTGCAAAGATTGAAATAAAAACTCACATAATTACTCATTTAGTCAAGTTTAGTCACTTGTTAATATGATTAAAAAGTCTAACGCGAGAAGCCAAGAATCTGACAAAACCTTTTGAGATGCAGACCGCAGTGCTACAGTTACTCTTTAGTTACTGTACAGTTACTAATTAGTCAGGATTGCAGTTTTGAGCTACATTTGTCCAGTACAATAATAGACATGAACAAAAACAAATGTCAGGTTTCCATTCACTACTAATGAAGCATGTCCAGGTTTTAAAAAAGTCTTCCTGTTTCCTTGTTTTCAAACTTCATCAAGAGACTAATTCCTCTTCCTAAAACATAACAGAAGTATGTCATTCCTTGAAAATAACATTAAGTGTTTTTTTATTAGGAACAGTCACATTTGAAACACCCAGGCTGTTAAGAAAAATGGTTTGACTATTGTTTAAAGCTTGTGATATAATCCTTAACAGAATGGCTTAAATTGAAGCATGCAGTTAAGACAGAGGGGTGAACATTGGCCGTATTCTGGTCATGTGAGGAAGAACCAGCAGTCAACAGCAGCTGTAATGTGAATATCAATTCCTGGAAATGAAATTATCATGAGGGCTTACAGCCGTTTTTTTTTGTTTGTTTTTTTTGTACACTGTACATAACAGTAATGTCCTTGGTTTGAATCTAGCAATGAATTTTTGTCACGTCACCCCCCTCTCTTGGTCTTTCCTGTGTTATTCTACTGCAAATATTCCAAAAAAAAGCAAATAAATATCAAATATTTTAGATACTATGAAATATTTAGGGTGGTAAAAATTTGGAGTCAACATTTTTTTTTTTTTACTGGCCCCACTGTGGAAAATTTAATTGAGTCACACTTTAAGACACAGTATGCTCATAGGTTCACAGACTGTTTAAATGAATGTGGTATATTTCTATAACTTTTAGCCCTCAGGGGGAAACACTCCATCAAAGGGCTGTTTGTGACAAACTGAACTGGATTTACAGAAGCTGGTTAATGGAGTTAGAATAACATTGGTGTTAATGAATAGATGACAAGTACACTGTTGGAAATGCCTGTTAATCATTTAACATTAGTGTTCTCCACAACATGCAAATGACTGACTCAAACAGAGGGGTACAGGGATTTTCAGAATGCATGAACACTCTAATAATATGCGGACTTTAAATGTAGTAGTGAAACTCATGTGTCATTTAATACTATGTTACTGTGTCTCTTTAAGTGCAGGATAAACCCACTTGAACTCTGAGCTGACCCACATCTCTTTTAGACTGTTGAATGTATGTAAGACATGCTGTATATAGTATAGTAGTAGTGTTAGTGTTAATGACACTAAGATATCATTTGTTTTTGCCATGCTGATATTATGTCTTATGCTAATCATTGACTGGAGGGTTAGGCTGGTCCAGTTTTCCCACCTGGTTATTTTTTATATCACCTGGTTCATAACCAAGTATGAATCCAGGAAAAATGTACTGTCCACCACTTGATGTATTGTTTCATTCCAGCCAGTGTCAAGCTCACTTCAGCAGACAGACTGTTACTTACCCACTTTGAATTGAGACTTCTTGTCATTTATGTCTGCATGCTCCTTCACCAGCATCATGTGCAGGATGCCGAAAGAGTTTTGAATCCCGAATATCGACCCATTGCACCAGGTTGCTGCGAAAACCACCAGCCAGCCGAAACCTCCTTCGGGCGGGGCGAATCCGGCTCCTTGGCTCTCCACCTGGACCCCCAGCTCGGCATCAGAAGCCGGGGAGAGGGGGGGCTTGTACCCGGCCTCGATCAGCTGCACGTCGGTGTCCTCTGGTGTGATTTTACACTCGCTGCCCGCTGCCTGCTCATCTTTCCTCCTCTCTGGTTCCTGGGGAGCATCTCGCTGCTCCATCTGAGGATCTGCAGCCGGCTGCTCCGTCCCGGACACTCTGCTGGGCGGCTGCTCTTGATTACCCGTTGAACCCCATGCTGTCTGGTCTGGTGGAGAGGTTACTGCGGGCTCTTGGTGCACATGCATGAGATATAGGTCATTGACATAAGAGCACTGATTTGAATGGCAGATTTGATTGGCTATCTGTCAAAATGTGTAAGACAGACGGTCCTTTACTGACAGTCAAGCCCCCCTACACGCTGCTTGTAGCCCAAGTCAGAGCGTCAACTTCAGCAAATAAACCCCAACCTGCAAACGTTAAATGTGTCATTCTGGTTCGGAGGTCTGTATTTTTCCAGGAATTAGCTGGCGCCGCGTATTTCTCTTTTTTAATATAACCACGTCTTTCTAGGAACAGCCTATAGAGACTGAAGCCATGTATTTACTTTTGAGGGCTTCCCTGTGCTCGGTGCCAAATACGGATCATCAACCTGTGAAAACGTCCGCTCAGCCTCGACGCCGTATCGTCCTGTCGGGCAACATCCCCCGATGTTAAAAGCAATGATCGGGCGTTCCTCCTCTTTCATCTGATGTCTCCACACTGTGTAAATGTGAAATAGGTAGGCCCGTGTGGGTCGTGGTGGCTGCCTTGTGTCTTTTTAATGTCAACCACAGCTCCGGCCGTCATTCAACAGCTCGCCTCCGCCTCCTTTCCCCGGCGGATGGACGGTTACAACCAATGGCGGAGCTCTGCGCTCTTTGTGGGATGAGTTTAATACTTCGTGTCTCATCGGATTCACGTAGAAACCCGAGTGTTTCACAACCTCAGCCTCACCGACGCCAGCCCTACTTTCCTCTGACTCACAGGACTGATATTTGCATTGTGTGAAGTTTTACCGCCGGCAGTGAAATCCGTTTTATTATATTTTCGTGTACTAACGAAACTTGTTCGACGAATTAGCTTGCATGTAGACTCACTGCTCTCTTTATGGAGAACCAAGGCTCCCTGTTTTTAGCCGTTAAAGATGTCTCTCTCTCTCGACTTTACACTGTAAAACTTTTGTATTAATTTGTCTGCGACGGGCTACTTTGGCGTGACGTTAGCTCGACCGTTATAAACTGCTATTGTAACGGTTACGACCGTTACATTTACGGTTACGACGGAGCGTTTGTAAAGAAACTGGGGCAGACCGTAAAAAGGGATTAACCATATGGCACGACATTTGTTTACCCTGAACTACAAATAAAGGTGCCTTAACGGATGTTTTAATGTTATTTATCCATGTACTATAACAGTCACTGTACATACTGTACTGGTCGCTTCAGTGAATTCCCGCCCACTCAACTCCAACAGAGTCGGGTGTCCGCTTCAATGGTTCAAAATTATAGCTGCTTTATGGTAAGTCGCTCGTCACAAAATTGTAACGTTTCCACTTTGTGCTTCCTTATATTTGCTAGAGCTAGCTAAACTAATTAAACAAGGACGTTACACGTTATCTAAAGTTCAGAACAAAATATCAATAAGGACGTTTAGTGGAAACATTTCCAACATTTCCATGGCGATCTTAGTAACACTACACGACAAAAAAAAATGTTTGTGCCCACGACATAAAATCTCCAGGTGCGCGACATGAAAGGAAACTGTCGGGTAAGTTCAGAGGTGTCGAGTGACCCACCATAAATTAGCCTTTACTAACGTCGCCATGGAGATTGTGGTTATCACTGAACGTCCTTAATGATATTTCGGTCTATAACTTAAATAACGTCCTTGTTTAATTAGGCGCAGTCAAGGTGAATGGTACTAAACGAGCCGGCTGGAGGACAGCGTCTGGTTACCATAGAGATAAAAACCTTTCGCCGAAGCATAAATTGAAAACGTCATTTTTGTTGAGCGACACTCATCAAAAGTGTCAAGTGAGCGACCATAAACCAGTCTTAAATAAGTAGGCAACACTTACTTAGTAAGTAGTGAGGTACCTGTACTTTACTGGAACATTTTTTTTTGCTACTTTATTACCTAATTTTGTACTTTTTACACTGCTTTTAGACACAGCATTTACTTGACATCTGTAGCAGTGGTAGAAGACGTATTCACAATCTTTACTTGAATAAAAGTAACAATACCCCCAAGTAAAAGTCCTGCACTCAACTATTATCAGAGAAATATACTTTTAAGTATCAAAGATAAAAGTATTAATGAAGCAGAAAAGGCAAATGTGCTATGTATATTAGTCCTATTATATATTATATTGTCGGATTATTGTGGATTACTCATAGTTTAATGTGTGAACAGCATTTTACTGTTGCAACAGTTGAGGTAGAGACTTTGTATATATACTTTGTATACTGCTGGTGGGTTTAATGTACAAAAATTCATCATATTTAACAAGCTGAACTTAAGTCTGTATCAGCAAAGTAGTAGTTGTCAGATAAGTGTTGAGTAGTAAAAAGTACAATATTTTCCTTTTCCTAAAAGTAGCATGAAATTAAAATACTCAAGTAAAGTACGAGTACTTCCACAGTGTAAGTGCTGCACCTGAGTAAATACAAAACATATACCTAATAAAATATGGTGCATTGTCATGGTTAACGGTAACTGTATACTGTAACTATATAACAGTATACAGTAGTTAAAAACCAGCTCCATGTTGACTCACTTTAATGCATCTGTAATAATAATCCAGTAATATGGAAGGGACCACTCTGCATGATATGGCTTTTTTTCTTCTCATATTGAAAGTACAATTTACTGAAAATGTACTCCTCTTATCAGTTAATGTTTTTATTTATTTCATCATTTCTTTACTGACCATTGATCATTGTGTTCTGTTATTTTAGGAATAGGGAAAACTTCATGTTCAAGGTGTGTTAGTATATAGGGCTACACCTCAAACATAGTGTATTAGTATTTTGTCTGTACATATGTATTATACTGTGTGTACTTTATATTTTTTTATATGCAGCTGTATGCACAAAAGACGAATTTCCCCTGAAGAACAATAAAACGTAACTTATCTGATTAACAGCTTTTACTTATAATGATGAAGTATTAATCAGATTTTTTTTACTGACATTAAAGTAACAATACAATGTACAAATACTCATACACAAAAATGTATAGTTCTGTAAAAGTACAGAACTGTTATGAGTAAAATGTGCTTAATGTATCAAATGTGTAAACAATAGTCTAATGTCGCCGCTGGTCAAGATGTTGGGTAGTTTAATCCATCCCATTTCATCTTTTTCATTTTATAAACCAATGTAAAATATAGTAAGTAAAGTTATCATCTGCACACTAACAAGTAACCTAAGCTGTAATATGAATGTAGTAGGTTAAAAAGTATATTTGCCTCTGAAATGTACTTCAAAATTGTGTTTATGTACTGTATAGTGTTTGAGAAAATGTATTTCATTATTAACACATCTGTGACTAAGTACTTGCAGTGTGCTTTTTCTGGTTTTACTCAAGTAAAAGACCAGAATGCATTCACCACTGTCATAAACACAACCATCTAAAGGCTAAAATCAGGCTGGGATGATGATTAGTTTGTTCTAAACATCTAGGTCAGCCTTTTAGTTTTCAACAAAAGATGCCCTTCCTCCGCTGAGTCATCTTTATGAAGTGAGACAGAGGGAGTCACTGACAGGCAGCGGTAATTAAAGAAGGCAAACACTCTTGTGCAGAGTTTTCAAGTGAGTGAGCAACAAAACACTGCAAAAACAATGTAGAAACTGTATTATAATCTTCTTTATACAATATATATATATATACATATACACACACACATATATATAATATGCATATTATTTGCACTGTACATTTATTTTTAGATTTATTTAGACAAATTATTATATTCCCTTTGGTCTCCTGTGTATTGTGGTTGGAAATCATTTCTGCCTTTTGCGAGGAAAAAAAATCAAAATCTTGAATAAAATTAGCTTTAATGGGAAAGAACAACAGCTAGATTTTTCCCAGAGATAATTCACATATTTTCTGTTTTTTTGGAATCTGTTGAAGTTGATAGTAGGTGACAATAACATGCATCCACCACTGAGTGGGGCTACAACTCCATGTGAGGGGCTGTTGACGTTTCCAAGGACAAGCGTTAGAGCTGAAGCTACCCTATTCTTACATAAAGTGTAGTTCATGAGAAAGACTTTCTTCACAAATGTATTGTTTAACAGACCCTAAACCAGTGAATATGCTATTGAAAAAGTTATTTGTATCATGTTTTTGCATATGCATAGGCCTTTTTTCGCTGAGGCCTTTTGTACATGATACAGGCGTAAATAATAAAATGCATGATGACAGAATTTAATTTATTTGTTTAATGTTTATTTGTACTAGGACAAGTATACAGCCCAAACTAATACCACATACTACATCAAACTGCATCATAATGATCAACACAAAACAGCACAAAACTCAACAATACATACAAATCAATACAAAACTCAACAAGGAAATACATGAAAAAACAGCACAAGCCACAAACACAAACATCATAAAAATGACAAGCACCATATCACTCAGCACTAGAGGACTAATTCCTCTTTAAAAATTGTTTCAGTGTGAGCTTTAAACAATTCCAGTCATGATCCATTTTGAGTGGTTCCACATGTGTCCGTGAACAGAAACCGTGTGGATTCGCCAATGGCACCTTATAGCTATTTACAAGAATTTAGCTGCTTTGGTTTCATTGTCCTGCTATTAAAACCTTTTTTATACACAGCAGACATTTTAACATGTCCTAGCAGGAAAAGCACATACGTAATTAATAAGATGAATCATGGCTGCGTTCCAGTTACGTGTGCAGGTTTCACAGTCTTTGTATGGTTCATGCTGGCTCACTGGCTTTGCTTACTAGGACACTTATATAGGATAGAATCATCATTATCAGTTACACTCAGGGCTGGGTAAAAATACCAGTGCCAATACCAGTACCCTTAAAGTGATACTGATACCAATAGAGTACTTCATTTGATACCTTTTCTTTTTCTACTTTATTCTATCTTTATTCTATTCATCATGTGAATGGAAGCATTTAGTTGCATAAAATGGCACCACTCCCGCCCATCCAAATTATTTTTACACAAATACATTTTGAAAGTGTTCAAATTATTGAAATTAATTAAATTAAGTAACTGTACAAAACTGTACAATGAAGTATTATCACCACAGACTGTATCGGTTGCAGCTGCTCCCATAGTGGGCCCATCACACGTGACATTATATCGAAGAATATTTGCATTGATTGGCTGCGAGCAAAACATATAAATAGTCTTTTTTTTCTAGATCTGGGTTCAAAAACGATCAGATGACTGGAGAAGTTTTGATACTACTTGGTAATAGGTTATTTCGGTCGATACCTTAAAGGCATCGAGTACCAGTACCCAGCCCTAGTAACACAGGTGTTACTAGGGCTTACTAGGGCTGTGTGCTGTTAAAAAGGCGATTATGTTTGCCCCTGTTCCCTGATTATGGTGATTATGGTAAGTTGTAAGTCAGCTGTCATTATTACTGTGTATTGCTCTGTCTAGTATTGCATGGCATCCAAATGACAGGAGTCACAGGACAAATTAAACTCATGATTTAAATGACTGATTCACATGAAGTAGATGTTGAATATGTGGCCCGTTGAGATCAGCCACCAAAAACATGCCACACTAACATGTACTGTAAATAGTCATTATGATCTAGCAGTCATGCTGTTAGGTACCAACACCTACACTACAGCCAACATGAACAAGTTCCCCTCACAGCTCGTATTTGACATTGTGTAATCTATTTGAGATGTGACACATCCTGTTACTCATCAGAAAACATCTGAGGCATCTCAACATTGTCTCAGTTTATTGTTATAACTTCACAACACTCAAGACAAAGTGTTTTATGAGATGTCTTGTATATCATTGAGAAGTATGATACACAAATGGACTTTCAGCCTCCTTCTGAAAAAGGATTTCTTTGATCACTTTGTCACTATTTCAATTCTACACTGTTTATAAGCACACAAAAATGCACTGGAGTTAGGAATGTGGGACTTTGTCATCAGATGGTCGTGCTCCATCATTACACCACAGCTGTTTCCAATTATCCCCAAGAGGAACTGCAACATTTGCACTGCCTGCTCTAGGTCCATAATGTTTTTTAGCTAAAAATAGCCATTCACACAACTCCACAAAGTCTGGTTACAAAACTATCCTGGGATTCCTTTTGTGTGAGCTGAGAAAGTCAAAGGTGATGGGGGACATAGCCAATAGTAGCCTAGAGCTTCCTGTTTGAATTGAAATTCTTTAAATCCTCAGAGAGGTGTGGGTAGGAGAGGGAATGAGCATCTGCGTAGTATAAGTGGGACGTCGGGAGGCCCCACATTTCTGGGTCTGAAAAAGGCTTGTTGTCACTGTCTGAGATGGAGGCTGACTGAGTTAACATTTTTCTGTTTGTTTTAACTTGCTCATCAGTGGGTGTTGGGAAATTCCTCCCTTGAATTACTAGCGTTTTATTGATTTTTGAAGTATTGATATTTAGTTTCTTGAAGAATTCATCCGGTGAAAATTTTGGCGCTGTCTAGAATCATGGTGGTGGTGATGACACAAGTGGAGCAGCATGTTCAAACATGCTGCGGTGGTGGGAGGGATGAATCTGCGCTGGCAAGCAAATCATTATCTGGGGTAGCATGACTCATAGTCAGGGGCCTTGGCGCCACAGTTTGTACAATTTCTGCATGTTGGCCTGTTTCTGGCAGCGGAAAACTGTATATAAAAAAAACGCTGTCTCCCTAGTGATATCACCCACCTTCAAGAAAACCATTGAAGCTTAAATGTGAACACTGTGACAGCTTTACTCATCAGTACATGCAGGCATGTAGGAAAACCATTGAAGACAAAACAACCGTATCGGTGATACAGTCTAGACGCAGTTGTGCGTCTGCTTCCTGCGCTGTGTGTCGTTTCACCTGGAAGGTGTGTCTACACATTCATCATGGAATGACCAACGTTCCTATGACCATGAGTAAACAAGGCGCTGTTTATTAGTCACAGACATGACACTGTGTACATAAGGTATGGCATATGGCATAAGAATTAAATTTTAATTTTTAAATTTTTTTCCTGAGATGAGTGGTAAGGACAAAAACAGCAGAGCCGAAGTACAAGGGACAACACGAAATTGATAGGAAATACAGATTGTTTGTGATTCTTGTAAACATTTCAGAAATTGTTTGCATTTGCCTCCATCTTTTCCTCTTTCCTTATTTGTACAAGAGAGGAACTGTTTATTCTCCAGTACCCAAGTTTATGTATGAGCTCACTCATATAAATAGAATACAATCCTGGCAAAACCTATCAATCATAGACTAATTTTGTATTACCAGCAGAAACCAATTAATGGTTATTTGTTTGTATGTGTGTTTCTTTGTATTTGAAGCTTTGTTCGAGAAAACAGGCTGAAATGTTTCAGCATTATTAGTGTCATAAACCCAAATTTAGAACAATGCTGTATGCTTATTACAATCAAAAGTGAAAATGCTCTATGGGAGGAAATGACCATATAAAGCTGGATGATGAAATGCTTTGCTAATACTGTGCTGGAAATGTGAGCACATTTCTTTAAAGAACAAAGACTCCAAACTCAGAGTTCCTGGAGACGGATTGTCTTGTTTAGTAATGAATGCTCAAATGAACCCCTTAAACATTTGATAAGTCACAGAACCTGTACCACCCGGATACAGGCTTTTGAAACTTATCAGCTCCTGGTGTTTTGCAGACAGGGGAGCACACATGAGGTGGAAGAGATGGTTGTCTCACGCAGCCAAAACAACCTGAAACTCAAAGCTTCAAAAAAGCTGTAGAGTTGAGGGTGGACTAAAGGAGAAGCCCTCCTCTATCCACATACTTGACTGCAGATTATCTATGTTTCAAAGTTTTCCAAGTGCGTTGCATGATAATTTTGAGGTTCGACAATGAGAACGAAAATGCACAAAGGAGTTAAACAGTTACATATTTGAGTCCAATAATCAACACTGTAAAATTAGGGGAAACTATGGTCCTAAGATCTGAAATGTGGGAGTGATATCAATTTCGTGCACACAAATTAAAGTTAAAAGGTTCAGTCTGTTGGAGGAAGTAATTGTATTTTTCTATTATTTCCATCTGTTGTTCTGTCCTGATGTTTGTCTTGAAGCAGCCAAACATAAAATCTGTTTGATTTGATGTTCCCTCCATTCAAGATCCTAAGTTGCATAGAGGCAGAACTATCAGTGTCATCTCTCACAACAGTCACCACCTTTTCCACACATACCCACATAATACAACAGAACGTCGGCATCTAAAATGTCATCCATCAACAAACACTTGACAAACATGTTGTAATTTCACCAGCCTGGATATACTCATACTTCCTTCAGTTATGCACATATATTACAGTTTTGGATAAGAGAAAGAATCCAAATTGCGAAAATGGTTTACCACACACCAAACTCAGCTGTGGAACCACCCAGAAATTGTTATTGCTCAGCAATTTTGCAAGTTCTGAAAGGACAAACAGCATGTCCTGTATGAGATAGATTATAGATGTGATGGAGATAGTTTTAGTGTTTGAAATACCTTTGAATTCTTTCACATTCAATCTTCATCTGTACATCTGGACAATATATTCATGCATGTGCACAACTGTACACAATGTACATACCATATGTTGTGTGTAAACAGAACATTAATACATAAAATACAACTCTGTACTTTATGTTTTCCAGCAGTATAATTTGGCTGTTTCTTCAAAGAGTAAATCTCAATAGTTTATTGTTTCTGTTCACTCAGCCTCATTCTGTGTATATATGCTATTAAATCATTTTGCTTCCATGAGAACACAAGTTGATTTATATGTGCAAATACACTTTCTCACAACCTCACTAACTTATTTGCTGTAAAAAAAAAAATCTTTGTGTGTGCATGTGAATTTAAAAAAGTGATATTAATTCCACTAAATTAAATTTTAAATAAAGGCATTAAGCTATTCTAAGAAGAAAAAGTCAGATAAACTATCAATTAAGAGGTTTAGACTGTTGCAGGAAGTGTTATTTTCTTTTACTATACTTTGACTTTTCTGTTGAGTCTTTTACTTCTGTACTGACGTTTCGTTTGAAGCAGCCACCCAGCATGGGAGAACAGAGTGTCATCTTATTCAGAAGATGTGTGCGTGTGTGTGTGTGTGTGTGTGTGTGTGTGTGTGTGTGTGTGTGTGTGTGTACATATATATATATATATATAGTACAACAGAAGTTCCACATTTCATAGAACCACTTATCTACAGACTTTTTCAAAGAAGCTGTCATTCCTTTCGTTTTGATTTACTCATACTTCCTTTGGTGATGCACATGTAACAGTTTTAGATGTAATGAGGAAGAATCTACATTGCGAAATGGTTTGCCACACACCCAACTCAAAGCCTCTCAGAAATTGTTGGTGTTGATTTATCTCAGCAATTTTGCAAGTTCTGAAAGGGCAAACAACATGTTTTACATGAGCTCAAATTCATTTATTACGAGACAGATTATAGATGTGATTGAGAGAGTTTCGGTGTGTGAAATACCTTTTTTTTATTTTGAATTTGTTCACATTCAATCTTAATCTGTACATCTGGACAGTATATTAATGTATATGCACAACTGTACACAATGTACATGCCATATATTGTGTATAAGCAGTATATCAATACATAAGGTACAACTCTGTATTAAATCATTTTGTTTCCATGAGAACACAAGTTGATTTATACGTGCAAATACACTTTCTCACAACTTCACTAACTTGTTTGCTGTTGTTAATGAAAAATTCCTTGTGTATGCATGTGAATTTAACAAAAACTGGTTTAAATTCCACTCAACTCAAATTTAAATAAAGGCATTTAGGCTATTCTAAGAAGAAGAAGAAGAAGAAATGAATCCTTTGAGATTAGTAGCTGGGAAAGAAGGAGACTCTTGCCCTGTTTTTCGTCCTCATCTCTGCGGGCACGGGCACTTGGAATAAGAAAGAACTTGCCTACTTTGCCAGCTTTACCCCATAAAAGGATGAAAGAGGAAAGCGCTTTCAGAGTCACAATGGGGACTTCAAGAGGTGGAGGGGGTCTTTAATAAATACACATGTATGCATTCTTCACCCCCCACACATATAAACAAGTGACCTTGTTTTCCTGTTTGTTTCACGAGAACACCTGTGGAGTGTGCAGGAAGTTTGTAACTTTTAAACAAGTAGGCTAATCAAAAACGGACTGCTACACCTTAAGAGTTGCACAAACACATTCTACAACAAGCACAAGCCTGCCTCCCCACTGCTACTAAGCAAATTAATATGCTGAGCTGCACACAAACACATGGCGACCCCCCCCCCCCCCCCCCCCCCCACCACCATGCCTTTCCCAGCACACATTCACACAAAAATTCCACACAAAGAAATATAAAAGAGCAGCGATAGCTGGGTGGAAGCCCTGTTGAGACAGAGATAGAAAGGCAAGAGGTGAAAAAAGACAGAGAGGAGAGTGTATGAAAGAGAAAGAGGAGGGAGAGGCACTGGAGGGAGAAAACGAGGGGGTGTTGAGGAGGAGGAGAGAGTCTGAAGGCAACAACTTAAAACGGTGAGAACAGAAGACGGAGTGAGTAAAACGCTGTGCGCAGACAGAGTGGCAACAAGAAAGAAAGAGAGAACAGACTTTTATCACCATCGACCAGGTATAGTAAACCATTTTCAGCACTTTGCTTCGCTTTAGTTTTCCTTCTCTCTGTCGCTATGGTAATATATCTATTTACCAGATGCAAAACACTTAAGTGATTACATGTCTATTCCTTCAGTCATCTGTGTTGTGTTGCGTGGCGTTCAAACGCCTTAGAAAAGATCTTCTGACTATTACAGTGAGTGAGTTCTTTAAAAAAAAAAAAAAAAGAAAAAAAAACAGGGTGTAAACTGAAAATCCATTTTGCATGGTCTGGGTTCCCACAGAAAACACCTGGCTTGCTGCCAGGAGAAAACTGAAACACTGACAGGCTCACCCCAATAGTTTAATTTTATCTCCTGATATTTAGTATTTATTTATCTGAACCGGTGTACAGCCTGGAAACATAATGAATGTTTCTTTATTCACAGAGTAATTTAGGAGTTTTTATACTTTAGTGAACTAGCATCCAGGTTCAACAAACCTGAGCAGAGAAGTTTTGTTTTTTTTGTTCTTTTGGGGGGGGGTTTTTGTATCATTGCCAACAAATCGTTCTTGTCTTTTTCTACAGTGACATATTGAAATGCATGTCAGTTTTCTATCATCATGACAACTACTACAACAATGACTTCGACTTCTTGATTTCACTTTCTTATTTCAACGTTTCTTTGCTCTTCAAATACTTTCTCATATTAGCCTCAAGATAATCCTTTAATATAAACTACAAGGTCAATTGAGAAACAATCAGTGTGGATTTATTTTTTAACTTAGACTGAATTGATGAATATAATTCCACGAGTTGGGCATTTACAGCTGTATCATTTTTGTACTTACCGTCTCATCACTCCTGTCAATTCTGTCCACAGAGATGATGCTGCAGCGCAGGAACCTGGCTTTGCTTCTTTTTCTCAGTTTCTCACCTCTCTTCCACTCCCACTTCTTTACTCACGCCGCCTCTACTTCCCCTCCTGCCACTTATCCAAGGATCATATTTGGCTTGGATGACTTTGACTATGATGACACAGAGAACCTCAGCACTCCTCCCAAAGTGCTGACCCCTGCGAAAATTCCAATTCAGGGATCCCAACTCTGCCAGTATGACCCCTGCTTGGAGAATCAGGAGCCCTGCTCTATGCTTTTTGCCAGGACTGGGTGCCTCTGTCCTGGGCTCAGCGGGGATGACAAGCCTCCTCATTCTCCACGCATCTATGGCCTGCTGCCAGTCCGTAAGGGGAACAACAGAGGGGAGGTAGAGATCCAGTGGTGTGCTCCATCTTCTCAGGTGTCTGAGTACAGAGTGGTGGTTGAGGGGAGTGAAGGAGATGTCCTGAAATTTGGGGACGCTTCACGACGAGGTTTAGTGGGGCATTTGGAAGTTGGAACCAAGGTGTGTGTGGAGGCGGTGAACAAAGCAGGACACAGCGAGCCCTCAGAGTTCTCCTGTAAGCGTTATGACCCTCCTGAATCGTCAGACCATGAACTGCTTGCAGGGATCATTGGCGGTGGAGTCGCTCTGCTTGTGCTCCTCATCATAGTAGCTGTGATCCTCTGGAAGCATCAGATGTACAAAAAGGCAAAGAGAGACAATGATGGACTTGGAAACCCTTCTTACAGCAGAGAGGGAACTCTGTGATCCAGTTCAGTACTGACAATCCATCTCCTTCTCAGCCACACTAAACAGGCCCTTTGACTAAATGGGGGGTGACTGGGATCGGGAACAAAAGCCAGTTCTGAGGTGGTGTTTTCATTAATTATAGAGTCGAGAAGATGTTTACACTCATGTTTCAAGGAATATGTAAAAATATTTGAAAATGAGCAGAGGTGTTCAAGGAAAACCACTAACAAAGAGTGAGATAACTGTGGTTATTTTAGGGCTCCATCTACGGGTTTATTTGCGGGCAAATTAACCTCTGTAGGTTAACTTTAGTGTTTTTAATTCTATTGTGGCTGAATTTAATTGTAAATATTATTTTTAGGATATAACCTTAAGACTAAAGCTTTTTTAATAAACTAAAACTTATTTTAATAAAACTGTGTAAAACATCTTGGTTGAATCTTTGCTTCCACTAGAAAGGTTTCGCAGATATACTGTATGATGTAACATGCAATTATAGGAAAATCTCTGGAGCTCTACTGAGGTAGTCCTAAAGATATTTTTCATTTGCATTTGTTTCCCCTCTAATTTATTCATATTTTAAGTACACTTACTCAAGCACTGAATTTAAATGCAATTTTAAGACAATTGTACATTACTTGAGTAATTTAATTTTATGTTACTTTGTACTTCTACTCCACTGCATTTCAGAGGGAAATATTGTACTGTATTGTACATTTATTTCACTGCTATAGCTACTAGTTATTTTTCAGATTACTATTTTGTACACTAAATATAAGATCTGGCTATAAAATATGTGTTGTTATAGATTAGACTACCCAGTAGTTTAAGTTGTTAAAATTAGCTCTACACATTGAAATGCTGCTTACATATATATGTCAATGAATCAGTAATAATATTCCAGTAATGTTATATATATACATATGTATATATATATATAACTCTCTAAAATAGAAGCTTTGATGAAGGCTGCTCAAGAGTTCAAACTACTCCTTTAATCTTTCTTGCGTAAACAAACTTGGAGGGCAAAGGAGAGAAGGAGGGTTCAGTACATTTGATATGTTGTTTTTCCATCTGGATGATTGGACTGGGGATTTCAAGATCCTGTAAACTCTGCAATAATAGACATATGCTATGAACTCTGTATCTAAATACGTGTGTACAAATAGATGATATAAGCTTGAAATCTACACTCTATGGTTTTTGTTACTTTCTTTTTTCTTTCTGTTTGTTCCAACTTGTGGTTAGATGCTGCTTTTGTCTGTTGAGTTGTTTTGGTTATGTAAAGACCCTGGACAGAGATGTTGATACATCTTTTCTGTTTTTGATTAACCTAGAGTTTATATTCTTTGTATAATTGCTTTAGTATTGTGTGTTGTGTTCCCTGTACCCATTCCAAACTATAAGGGGCTAAAAGCAATAAAAGAGTTGGTCACAAAAAATATATAAATCTCTAAATGATGCCATTTTGCATAGTGAATATTGTTACTTTTGATACTTTAAACACATTCTGTCGCCAATATTTATGTACTTTAACCTGAAGATAGACTTTGAATACAGGAATGTTTTTTCATAGTGGTAGTGCTACTTTTACTTAGGTTAAAAAAATCTCAGTACTTCTTCCACAATTGCGTAAAGGATGTAAAAGCTGCCACCATGAGTGTCTGTAGTCATGTGAAAACGACGCTAGTAAGAGATTGATCTTATTGGCTGACAGCTGAAGTCATTCAGAGTAAGTCCCGCCTTCCTTCGACGTCTAAGCCAATGACATGTCACCAAACAACGTAACCAGGAAAGTGTGGTTCTTTACGTATGAACTCCTCATTCATACACAAAGCTTCATGCTGTAAAGATGGCAGGTGAGTTTACAAACTGTTGCGATGATCTTTTATGTACTTCACCCATTTCTACAGTTAAAACTAGTTTTAGCCGTTGAGTTTTATGAATGACCTGAAACGTCCCTAACGTTAGTTGAGAAACTTTAATTAGCGACAGCTTAGTAGTTAAGATAGCTAACGCCTGTACCTGTTTTAGTCAGTTAATAATAAAACTAGCAGAACTCTTGTGGCGTTACTATTATTTTTAGACTGCGTTGAAGGTTATGGTTTGTTCACTAGTTGTTGCATTTAATATCTCGCGCAAAAATTCCTGTAAAACCAATGTATTATAAATGAGAAAAGAACTCCTTGTGTAAATAATACGTTATTTATTATGCATACACGTCCACTTCAGCATGACTCAGCAGACAGTAAAGGTGTAGATAAGGTGAAGCTGGAAGCAGCACCATGCAACAAACCATGTACATAATTTCACCTTTAAATGAAGCAAAACATGATAATTGTCTGCATAAGTGCAACAAATGACTGTGGGCATGGTACTTGCTCTTACTCACACACACACTCACCACTAAAAAAAAATGTGCCTGCATGATGGAGCAATCTTCAGGAGCGGAATGAACCCTGAAGGTGGAGGTGGGTGTCAGGGTTTATCTTGTGTATTTGGTGTCTGGTTCAAGATTAAGATTTTTGATTATTTCAGTGATGTAAGCAGAGTCAAATATGACTAATGAAGTGTGGCTTGCTCTCAAGATTCCTAGGAAGTCAACTCAGGACATCTGCTGATGCCAAGTACTGATCAGATACCAGTGCCTTCTTTTTCCCCCAAATTCAATGAGGATTGGTCATATAATTGGCTGAAACCAATGCACTTGCATGGTTTGGGCCGTGCCTAATTATCCAGATGTTTGTGGCTTAGTGTGCAAGGACCCCATACAGCAGGTCTCATATTACAGCTTTACACAGTCACACAAACAATAGTTGTTTCTCTTTAAAACGGACGGTTGATAATAAAATCATGTCTCAGACTGTTTTATCGCTCAAAACCTAACTTGAATGGTGCAATTTTATGGAAGCATTAAACCGTTGAACCATTGAACCATTGAACCATTGAGCCATTGAGCCTTTCATGTGGTTCCTCTTTCATTAACAGTTACCAAAGAAATTTCCTACGAAGACCTGAAAGCACTTCTGGGGAAAAGCCAGAATCTCCTCCTGATTGACGTCCGCACTAAAGAGGAAGTGGATAAAGGACGTATTCCAGGGTCTGTCCACATTCCAGGTGAGCTTCTTTTAAATTCATTCACATGTAAGCAGTAAAAAGAATATCTAGTCAAAAATAGGTTTGTAGAACAGCCTCATACTGAACACAGATGTTTTATCCCCTCGGTGCCACCACTTATCATGCTCAAGTTCTCCTGGGTCACTTGTTGATCATACTGGTTTATTCAAAAATGCAGTGTTGGATAAGCATTAGTGACCTGTTAGTTTTCCAGGTTCTGCATGTTTTGTATTATTTGTTAATGTTTATGTCCATCTGTTTAATTCAAAAATATTTTTCTGCCTCTCCTCACTTCCTCTCTTCACTCCTTAAGTTGATACAGTAGAAGCTGCTTTTACAATGGAGCCTGAAGAATTCAAGGCAAAGTATGGCGTAACCAAGCCGCCGCTGGACGCCCCAGAACTGGTGTTTCAGTGCCAGATGGGCAAGCGAGGGGGAATCGCCACAGCAAAGGCCCATGAAATAGGATATGTAAAGTAAATAAGTTATGTTGATATCCATAACACACACAGCCCATCATACTTTTAAACAGTCTCTTACAATAATAGTCCTCACTGTTTTTAGATTCATGATGCCTCGACAAAAGACTCCCACACACAAACAGTAGAGAGACTGAATCTCTCTACTGTTTCTTCATAGGAAAAAAGTCTTTGACTGTCTACATGCTTTACTTTCTGTTCTTAAATATTTATAGATGTATGTATTTCATGTGTAATGATGACAACTTATATATTCTGTGTCTCTGTCTTTTGTTTCAGTGCACGTAATTACACGGGAGGATACAGGGAGTGGTCTGAGAAAGAGGGAAAGTGATTTGTGTTGAAAGAGAACCTCATATGTTATTCATAATAAAAGTAAATGTGTAAGCTAGACACATAATACAGAGATGTTGCTGTGTTTGTAACCTTTTGATACCATTTTGTTTTCGTAGGTGTACAGTGCATCACTGTATTTTAAATGGATGAATAAAATAAATTATGTTATTTACTCAGATTTTATGTGTAGTCTCTATTGAAACATGCAAAAACTGGGAACATCACTGACGGAAAAGGTTTGACCAGACTTCCTATGGGCTAGAAAGAATTTAAAAAAAAATACTGTGTGTTTGCCGTGGATTTGATGCTCCACGGCAAACACACAGTATTTTTCTGTTATAGGTGCCTAATTACAGTGACTCATGGTCATTTTACACAGAAATAAAATATACATATTTAATGTTGGTATTTGCAGTGAACTCACACATTTAACAAAACTTTTGGGGTGCTGAAAAGTTAAAAAGCTAATAAAATATGAGGCAGTATTACTGATTATAAGCTCTGCATACCCACACAGGTGTTTTCAGTTACTGTGGTTCATTAGACCAGCTAAAGTTGGAGATGTGCAAAGCTATTTAATGTTTTGCGTGAGATAACCAAACTCCATGTGCTAATAAGAATAATAAAGATGTAAGTTCTTCAGCAACAAAACTAACAGTGGGGTGAAAAATATATCAATCAAATCCCGTCTGTGCACACCCACACAGTCCTGAGGAAAGGTATCAAACAACATGTGTGAAAATAGTTGGGGGATTTCACCATGACTGTGCAGGGTCTTTGAGTTTATATAACTAGATAAGAGTACTGTATTAATCTCAATTGGGAATTAGAGCATTACAGCAGGCTTATCACACATGAATCATTAAACAAACAATTTAAGAACACTCAACTGAATATTTAAAACTGAAAAAAAAAATAAAACTGAAGCACAAGGTTTCACAAATCGGAAACTATTTTAATGAGTCTCTGGAATCATTTGACAAGACTAAGTAAATATGTGGGTTTTTTATCTGGATGGGGAAAAAGCAGTGTTTTTTTATTTGTTTTCTTAAGCTAAATAAAGGTGTCCCACTCCTGAACTTAACTGTGTTAAGGCTTTTGTTCCGTTGTTCCATATACTTTCACAAGTGTAAAAGGTGAAAAAAACAAAACTGAGAATCAGCCACTAAATACCATATTTATCTCAAGCTAATTTCAGCTTCTTCCGCCTGAAGTCAGTTTGGCGCGAAGTTTAGCTAACGTGTCCAAACACTGAAGATGCTCAGAGAAATACAGCAGGTAGGTTAATAGTTAAGATTTATTAGCCAAAAACACAACGTTTAGATATATTTTTAAAAAGCATGTGTTAGTAGACAGTAGCTCCTTTCTCGTTATAAAACAGAGACTGACCATCTAGTGAAGGTTTGAAGCTAATTAATGTAGTATAGCGTGCTAATGCCAAGCTAGCAGTTTGTCTTTGTTATGACCTCCTCAGGTGCTGCAGTTGGTCATGATTTTGAGAAAGCAAAGACAACAGCAGGCTGTGAAGACTGCTGGGGGGATTTTGGTGCTGCTGTGGTCTGAAACAGGAGCTCCAGTTCAAAGTCTGAACTGTACTGGTGAGTTTTTTAGTGTTTAGGTGAGCTAAAAGTGCCTGAAAGTGAGATATATCAGTGTGTCTGGTGGGAACTATCTATCAAAAGAGACACCAAATGTGCTTGAAGAAAGGAAGGTTGTTTTATAAAGTGAAATAGTGCATTGTGTCAGGAAAATATACATTTTACCACTACTGTTTTTAATGTTTGTAAAGGCAAATCATTCTGTTAAGTGGGAAAAGACATCAAAACATTGAAAGGAAGAGTTTCCTTAATTGTAAGCACATATATGTTTGTTTAATGTTTTAGAGCACCATTATAAACACCTACACCAAAACACAAGCACTATGCCTAATTTCATCCATAGAGCAGTTTTAAATTCATATAATAGTAAATTCATTACATCCTGCTTTAATCCCAACAAGCAGAAAACAGTTGCAACTAATGATTATTTTTATTATTGATAACCTTTTTTAATCAGTATGTTTTCAGACAACAGTAAAAAAAAATCTACATCACAATTTCTTGGAGTCCAAGGTGATTTTATCAGATGTCCAATAGTCCAAAACCCCAAAATATTCAACTTACTATAATTTAAGACAAGAAAAAGAAGCAAATTCTCACATTTCACCATCAAATATTTTAATAACATAATTATTAACCATCCATATAATAAACAAAATGAGATTTTAGATAAAGATCTGCAATATAATTTCAGAGAAATGTGGCCACAAATTGCAATCTATCCAGTAAGAACATTTCAAAATGACTACTGTGACAATAAACAAAATAGAAGACTAGAGGAATATTATAGCTCTGAATTTAGTTTTTTTTTTTTTTTTAGCTCTGTTCTCATGTTATAAAAATAATTCAAATTGAAGTGACATTAATGTAGCCAGCAGCTGTTTGCCTTTCTTTCTGCAGGGCAAAACAAAAGGGTCTGACAGTTTTCTCATTCGTAATGCAGTTGCAGCTGCTGGTCCCTGGTGCACGGGGATTAAAATGGGAGCACTCCAAACTGGTATGCACACACACACACACACACACACAAACATCTAAACACATACTGTACATACATTCTTAGTTTGTGTATATATACTATATAACCTCTCTTTGCTGCATTAGTCCTCACAGACTTGAAGGAGAGCATCATGTTTCCATGTGGGGGGCCATGTCCTCAGCCTGACCCTGAGGAGCTGTGTGCCTTCACCGATCTGCACGGTTCCCTCAGATTACTGCTGTCCTTTCAGGTACAAACAGTTACAAGCATTTTATTGGCCTGGATAATAATTACTGATGTTAGAGGTAGAGAATTCTTTAAAAAAAAATGTAAGCGCTTCAGTAACTCTCTCATCTAAAACTAAAACATTTTTAAATTGAATATACTGTCTTTCAGATGAGACTTTTCATAGATGATCACATATCATCTTTTTACACTGTGCAGATGAAAGATGCAAGACTTGTCGGTCCAGATTGGCAGCCTCGCATTGAAGCTTTCCTGCACACATTCAGTTTGGCTAACGCAGGGGTAGGATCAGTTTCTCAATGTCAGGATCTGACATTTTTCCACAGTATTGTTCTGAAATTACGTAATAAAAAGTTGACTGTCTTTCATTTTCACAGATCAGAATACACCTCAAATTCAAATTAAATCAGCAGACCGTCCAGCAAGAATTTAGGTATGACTCAACTATGCAGGCCTCTAAATTTATGGTAAATCTCCCACTGATTAGATAAGAGTTTATGACAGTTGAGTCTCTGTGTTATGACCTTATTTAGAAATTTGGCATGAATCATATATTCTGTAGTGATTAATTCAGAGTGATGAATCTTATTAATTTAATTTGTCTAGTTTTCTGCAAAAATCAGATTTTGGCAGTGGCTTGCTGTGTTCTCGGCTTGTAGCAGTTACAACATAATAACAAACACAAAGATAATGGTTCATACATTTAAATGACCAATGGAAATGTCCACCCCTGTTTTTATGAATTACTAACATTATCTTTCTGTTCTTGCAGAGTGAAGATCAAAAGTAAAGTTGCTCATGCAGCCCAGCCATCGCTGCTCTTGGATGTCACCAGTAGTGCACAGTCAGTAGTGCTGGTTGTTGTTTGTGTGGATCAGTGTTAATTACAGAATCCAAAAGGCACATGAGTTTAACCAAACTCAACTTTATCTTCATGTATTAATGATACAAAAACACATTGGAAATCCTGCTGTTGACTCTTGGCTGCAGAAATTGTTCTCTCTCTGTCTGTCTTTCTCTTTCGGTTTAAAGTCCCCTGGCGTGTGTCAAGAAAGGAAACTGGTGTCAGGGAGGTCATCCTGTCCTTGGAGACAGGTTGCCACTAAGTATCCCACCAGAAGCCATGGACCGAGGCCTGTACGGAGAACTGAGTGTCCAGTTTGTCTCTCTTCTCAGCCCCTGTGTGCAGCAGTACCCCAATCTGGCGACGCAGCTCACTCACATACAAATATCCTTTGCTGATTGTATCATGTAAGAAAACAGACAAGCACACAGATTTTTTTTCCCTTGACTTCACATGTGTTCAGGTGTTGGTATACAGCCCCAGTAATGTTCCTGTCACAGGCTCCTCCGCCTTCTTCCAGAACCTCCCTGCTCATCTGGACTGTCAGGACCTGGGCCTGCAGGGCCTTCGCTGCTCCTCCTTCACAGGTAGACTGCAGCCACCTTAGGGAAACACACATACTGATTGAATTTAAGGCCTAGTTTTCCTGGACAGTGTGGAAACTGAACCTGGAGTAGGTCCTAAATACAGAATAAGTAAACAAGTCTTAAAAAGTGACTTTCTGAAATACTCTACCTTCCTTCTTGAATATGAGGCCTGAGTTGCACACAACTAATGTGGACCATTTGTGTTTATTCCATCGAGAGAAAATGTGCACACAGCCCAGCCTGTAGCTGCTCATAAAAACTTTAATGGACCACAAAAAGCCAGTAATCTGAACCAGAGGAATAATCTAGACAGAACAATGGAAGTAGGAAAAAAAAGAACTCACAGAACACAATAACAAAGTGACCAGCTCTTGGAGAAGTGACATGCTTTCCTCTTCGAGACAAAACTGCAAGTCCGGGCTCCAGCAGGGAAACGATCGGCAACTGATTTGTACAAATGTGTCACGTGTGAGTCACATTCATATGCAACTAGTCTGCACTGATTCACATTGACTTTCACAATACGAGAAAACAGAACAGAAGGTTTGGTGGAGAAATGGTTTACAATGTGTTTGAGTTGGTTACAGATTTCCATCCTGTTTTGTACTAGAAATCAGTGTTTTTAATTGCCGTATTTAACTTCAACGATGATCTTTCTTTAATTTTGTGGGTTTAGCTAGACACACCAAATTATTCATTTAATCTTGTTTTGTGATGGATTGTGTTTTTGCAAAATCAGGAAAAGTTGAACATTTTGCAGATGTGATCATGTGAATGTTTTGTTCAGTACTTTGACTCACAAAAAGTCATCTGGATAGTATTAAACTCCCCCTAAAGGGTGTGGAAAATAGTTGAATACCAGTGTAATTCTTATGTAAAAGTGCAAAATTTTCCATTTTCTTTGCGCATGCAAAATGGTTTTGGAAAATTCAGTTTGATTTCAATTCAATTCAGTTCAACTCAATTCAATTCAATTCAATTCAATTCAATTCAATTCAATTTTATTCACCAAATCACAACAGATCTGTCTCTCTCTCAGACACTAGACAGTACTCTTTAATATGCACAGACCCAACATTCCTCCATGAACAAGCACTTGGTGACAGCGGCAAGAAAAACTCCCCTTTAACAGTAAGAAACCTAGAGCAGAACAGGGCTCTAGATGGACGGCCATCTGCCTTGACCAGTTGGGTTGAGAGAGAAAGAAGGAGGAGGAGAGGAACGAGAGAGACACAGTGAAGCACAACAACAACAATAATAATAACAATAACAGAAATAATAATAGAAATATGACTAATAATAATAGCAGTAGCAATGATTTAATTGATTTAATCAGTATTACTGAGTGTGATTCTCTTTGTTGATAAATACTCTTCTAGCTGTTGGTTGGTCTTCTGTGAAATAGTTCAATAATCCTTTGGTGTCCAGATGGCAGTCAGCTGACTTTAATTCTGCCTTCTTGAAAGTGTAACATAACCCTTCATTGAGTTCAGTTAATTCAAAACTAAGCTTAATCTAAGTAGGTTTGGTTAACTAGTTTACTGTAAAGAGACACTTCACTCTTAAAATATGCTTAATCATAACTTGCTGTAACTGTAGCCATATACTGTAGCAAACATTTAAGAATTGGCCTAGTTTCTCAGAAACTGTTGTTGCATAATTTTAAGTATTTCTTTTCCTTGTAATTTACCCAATGAATCACAACCACAAGCAAAACCACAGTTATACATTTATCACGAGTAGTATAAACTTGTTCTGCTCTTTGGCCCTCAGAGATAAACCTTTATTACAAACATTGTTGTTATTGGTTGACCTGGAATTGGGTCACATTTTAAGATGCTAATGCTGTTATTTCCCCACTTTCATAGAACATCTACTGAGTCACTCAACTCAATACTAGAGCTGTAAAACCAACTGTGAGAACAATGAGCTGCCCAAACCAAAGGTTTACTTTACCATTACCATGATGTTATATACATGTGAGGGATACATTTTATACACAGCCATGTAGTGTGTTTACTGTTTGCAGTGGATTTCATCACCAATAATCATGCTTCCTTTTTCTTCAAAATTTCTACTGGCAAACTTATTTTTCGGCCATTTGTCTGTGAGTCACTTCAATGAGACAGAAAACAATGAGAGAGAGAGGGTGTGACATGCAACATGGGTCTCTTGGCTGGCAATCAGACTGTGGATGTTATGGTTGTGGTATGTGCCTTAACCATTAGGCCACCATAGAGCCCTGCAAAGATGTTTTTAACCTCTGCATTTTTTCCTCTGCAGATCTCGCTCATAGCAGCGGCATTGTGTACACGGTAGAGCAAGAAAACTGTGAGGAGCCACAGCGAGAATCAAGTCTTCTCCCCATGAAACAGAAGCTCTTGGTTTTCCTCTTCCTGCAGCACAGCGACTCCTTCATCTCCCAGCTCTCTGATATTATGGGTGAGAGGCAGCTGCAGCATGTTTAATCACACAGTGCTGTGTTGAGGCTAGCATTTAGTCACTTTTGGTATCCTTCTACTACAGCAAAGTACAAGAAGAAGTTACCATTGCAGCTGTGGTATTAACTGGTTTGTCTGTAATCCCATTATAGCTACTGAGGCGCTGATAGAGCTCCACCTGGAGGATATTCTGAACAACAACAGGCGAGCGGTCATGACAGCATTCCACACTGAGCTGAAGAACACACTGAAAGCCCAAAATCACAGAAACAAGGCAAGCAAAGTCTGAGATATACAGACACACACCAACTGTCAAGGTGGAAATGTGTTTTTGGTTGTGTGGTTTTGAAACTATGTAGCATTTCTTTTAATGATAGTGTGTGTGTGTGTGTGTGTGTGTGTGTGTGTGTGTGTGTGTGTGTGTGTGTGTGTGTGACATGTAAGGACCAAGAGAAGCTGCGGTCAGCTGCTGAAGTGATTCTCAGCTCATCCATCAGTATCGTGAGCTCCAGCAGTAACATGGACTTCAGAAATGCCTGCCTGAACAGCATGAGGGTGTGAAAATATGTAAATATTGTAATATATATGTGTGACACCACTGGCAAAGATATTATCAAGTTATCTGATACACTGCAAATACACCTGTTACATATAGTACAGGGATACATGTATACGTGTCGATAGCATGACAAAAGTCAGGTGTTCATCTATAATGTATGTGTTTGTCAGGTGCCTGACACTCATGAACTGTCGGCCTCCCTCAATGAATCACTGAGGATGGTGACATCATGGAAATTCATTCCCAAGCGCAGATGCCACTCTGCTCAGGTGAGCGAGATGAGATTGTTGATCACCAAACAGATACTACAAAAAAAAACACTTTAATCCTTGTAGGTGTGGGATTTTGAACATCACCAAAAATGTGTTATTTCATTGTTTTCACAGATGGAAAAGCATCATGACAGTGATGATGAGGCCACAAGAACAGAAATCTGACAACGTTGTGTGTTTTAAAAGAGTTCTTGTTTTGGATGAAAGCTGTTAATATAATAATATGATAAGCAGTCTAAGGCAGGTAGCAGTGTATTGAGGAAATGTGCTGAGAATAGTAATATCTATTTAATCTTTAATTTAAAACAAAATACATCTTTTTCATTATACTTTGTGTGCAACAGTAGATATTATTACTTCAACATAGTTTTAAGACCAACACTGAACTGCAGTTTTGGATTTTCTGACATAATCCTGTGTTGATACCCCCCAAATAAACAATATTATACAATAACATGAGCATCTGTACAATATAATGTACTTTAATACTAGTTGCAGAGACTGTAGGGTTGCATTATATAGTAATGTAACTTATAGTAATGTAAGTCATGATATTGCTTCTGGGTTTGAAACAAGTTAAACTGGGATAGCCAGACTGGTTAAACAAATATATTTCACTGCCATGAGGGTAAAATTAGAATAAACACTAACAGTAACAACCAGATGGCAGCAGTGGCTCTTTGTGGCGCTGCATCGGACTCCCGCCTGGACTTGGTGATTAGATATCATTGTTGATGCAGTGAGAAAGTTTTTGGATATAGTGGAAATTACTTGACGGGAAGTGCAGGAGCTGTTGAGAGAGGTTTTCAGGCCCTCTCAGAGCCTAGAGTGAGAAGTTATATTAGAGAATGGGATGAGAGGTGAGGATGAACTTTATTTTATACGTTATAATTTAGATATGAGAATTCAGTCTTATTTTTCAAACCAGTAGACAGCAGTAAAGCAACATTTTAGATGCAAATTACCTCTAAAAATCAACAAAGAAGACAAGAATTACAGGTTCAAAGGGCTTTACTTTAAGTATTTTAAACAAAACAGGTTTAATATCAAGAATATAACTTTATTTTTAAAAAATCGTTTGTTTTTTAGTTTTTGTTGTTTGAAGTCATGATGTTACACATTCCGGTACATTGGGTGGCACCAGTAAAATAGTAAAACAACAGAAGAAGAAGACTTCCGCTGTGCTTTGTTTCGGATGTGACGTAAATTTCTGCCGCCAACAGCCATAGCTGTTTTACGCGGTAAAATGAAAACTCCGAGCTCTTGTTTCCAGCACATAACTCATAGCTAACTTGTGTTAAAAAAAAACAACAACCCTTTTTTAAGCGGTTGGTGTTGTTATGAAGTGAGAGCAAAAGCTAACTTTAGCCACTGAAACGTCACCACAGCTCTGGACTTAACGAACGTTAACGGCTGATCTCTAACAACCGACGTCACCGGTCGATCTTCAACACACTTTCGTCGTAATTTGATAACTATACAACATAAAACACAATGTCAGCGGTAACACCAGAAACCTTAAAATCAGAGCTGGAAATGTTCGACATACCCTGCCAAGATGACTCCGTCCTGGACAAGAGTAAGAAGCTGACTATTGTTTGTGATGTTTAGTCTCATCTGCTACTAATCGATTATAGTCATATACAGTATATGACTGCTTTGCAATGACTTAAATGGGTTTTCTTGTCATTTATTTATCATTGAATGGGGCTTTTATGTTTTGTCTTGCTCATTAACATTAAATCATTTCCCAATAACATCAACCTCCTCTGTAACTGCAAAGTAAAATTTGCATTTTGGCTAAATATGGCACATTTACATCATATCGGTGTTAATTAGTGTGTAGTGTGCTAAAGTCAGTAATGACCCTTCACGTCTTATTTATAACATTAGTCACAGTCATTTTTGTAATATTACCTCTGAGTATGTACAGCTGTCTTGTTGTTTACCTGCTCTGCTTCCTTTCTTTTATATCTCTGTCTTCAGTGGTGGAGCAGTGTATCTGTAACAGGATACAGGCGGATGAGATGGTGCTGGAGTGGGTGGCTTACAGCACCACAAAAAATGGACTAAAACTCACCGAGGTCACTCTGGAACAATTTGAACATGAGGTGACAGGGTTAATGTTTTCCAAATAATTCATGATATATTTCATAATTTGTTTCTGTGTCATTTCTGGACTGTGTTTCTGATATTATTGGTTTGACTCGGACTCTCTACTGTTTTCATAGTTTGTATTTACAGTGTGTGTCCGCTTTCTTGGCAGGTCTTAAACAAGAGGAATAAATCCAAACAAAGCCTCAAAAGAGAAGAAACTCATAACAGAACTAGAGACATCCACTCAATACAAGAATTGTATCCTTCACAGTAAACTTTTAGCAACATTTTCACATTAAATGTCCAGCAACACTTCTTTCTGGAGTTTATCTGTCGGCTGTGATGCCATTGTGTTACAGACTTTGACATATTGTGTGTTCAGAATCAAAGCTGAGGAAGAGGAAGAGAATCTACTGGATGCCTACTCTACTCCTGCTAAGGTAAGCTGTCACTTTGACTTCAGAGAGTATTGCCCACAGTTTACTCTTAAAAGAGAAAAAAAAACTCTTTGAAGTTAGAACTAATAAAATCGCTGTTTGTATTAGTGAAATAGTGGCATGCTGAACACACAGGGTTTCTTCTGAGGTCTGTTTTAAAGATAAGCTTTAAAACAGAGACTCTTTAGTTGCCCCTCTTATTTACATTTACTTTATATAGATATGTTTTTAAAAGCTTGCTCACTTAATATCCTTTACACTGACTTTGTGTGTTTGTGTAGGGCTCTCAGAAACGAGCATTAACCACCCCAGAACACCCTCAATCAAAGAGGAGTGTAGCTCTGCTGGCCAGCCCCGGCCTGCTACTGTCTCCAGCCAGCTTCTCTCCCAGGTACTCCAGGAAGACACGGCAACAGCTGGATCTCCAAACAATGTTCAAATAGTGCTTTCTAGTTTTAATGTTGGTTCACTGTTATCATATTTTAACAACTATTTAGTCTTAAAATCATTTTCTCTCTTCAACTAAATGGACATCTGTTTGTGTGGTGATCTGTCTTGTTTCCAAATTAGTATACAGTGCTGCTGCTTTTTGTTACAAAGAGACTTAGCTGTTGCTAGTTTTTTTTTTATTCTTTCTTTAATTTATATAATAGTAAGCGTTAAGCTACATATCATTATATGTGTCAGTTACTTAAGACCATGAATATAAATACCATAACAATGGTGAGAATCCAAAGATGCGGGATAGTCTTTAATTCTTACTGACCTGCTAGTTCAAATGAATTTGACACACACTCTAAATTGTTACCAACTTTAAATTAAAACATCACACAGCCTAAGTGTCATGATAGTAAATTACACTGATCACTTAACTGCCATCACTTGTTCTGGTGAACATTAGTTGACACCTCAACTTTTCTCCTTGTGCGTCTTTGCAGTGCGACTCCCTCACAGAAGTACAGCCAGCGTGGTGGGAAGGGAGAGGTGGTGGTCACGTTCGGGGCTGTTCAGGGAACCCGTTGGGTCGGCAGGAAGGTTCCAGGTGCAGGAGTCCAACTGGAGCTGCTGGAAGGGCCCGAAGACAGCCTCCGCTGCAACTACAAGTACATGTTCCAGAGGCTGCGTGATGTTCGAAATGGTGAGAGAAATAAAATGAATTTTTAAAAAAAAAAACAGAAGAAAGTGCCTGTAAATTCATAAAATTGAAAAAGAGAATTAATTGTACTATGTTAAAGTTTGGTATGTATTTGAGCGTTGTAAAGAAAAGGAAAAAAACACTAATGACCCCAAACTACTGTGGTTGTAATCTGTCCACAAGTGGCAGTGGTAGACTCCCTTTTTATGTAGCCATACTTAGCACAAAATTGAGTTCATCATAAATTGAAAATGTCTTAAATGACTCGAGGCTACAACTTAAAAGAAACTGTGCAGCCTGATTATATAAATAAAGACAGCACCTTATGACTTTTTAATACTCATTGCCCATTTATAATACAGATCTTTTCATTTGCTTCCACAGTGTTGACAGAGAAGATTGAGGAGCTGGGTGAAGGCCTCCGGATACATTTTAACATCGAAGAGTTCTCCGCTGTTTCTCTACCAGCACAGGTATGGAGGTTCAACTGATGTTAAAAAACTCTAAAGTTACAGAAGCTTAAACTTGTGGAAAAAACAACATATTTTGTATATTCTATGTATTTTATGACTTTAAAACCTCTCACACTCAAATGTTGTTTTGTTTTTTGTTTTTTTTTTCAACCGGTCAGCTGATTTAAAATATTGAACTAAATAATGAGTGTACAATTTATTATATTATATTATATTTGTATAACACTTTCTTGACTGCTCAGCTTGATGTTTATTTCTCTCCACCTGTAGGACAGTATAACTGTGTTGGGTCAGGTGTGCTGTGACAGTAATGGAAAACTGAACGCACAATCAGTTCTGTTGGAGGCGGGACCAGAGCAAGGTGGTCAGCAAGTCCCCGTGGACCTATCAGAGCTCAACGAGTACTCCCTGTTTCCTGGTCAGGTGAGCAGAAGGAAACGACTCGTCTTGACAGATCAGCCTATAAAAGAAACTGCTTTGAATTTTTTTTTTTTTTTTTTTTGTCAGTGCATTAAGAAATATTTTTGACATTAATGACTGGGCCATTTCTGCCGTGTAATAGTAAACACACACTGAGTGGTGGTCTCTCCTTTGCCTGTGCACTGAGTTTGTGTGCAGCAGGTTATATGACCACCAAGAGTAACAGAGCATGCCAAGGACCTGGGCTTGAGACTCATCCAGCGTCTGACCGAGAACTCTGACAACAACAACCATTCCCACATAAAAATAAAGTGCAGGAAACTCTCTACAGTCACGTGCTGTCTCTTATTCACTTGTTGCCTTGTTTGCATCTCTTTCCAAATGTATCAGGGAGCATTTATCTTGGAGTATAGATTGATCTCCTCATCTGTCTTATTTCTCAGGTGGTGGTGATGGAGGGGATGAACACAACAGGAAGAAAACTGATGGCTTCTAAACTCTACGAGGTCAGCTACATTTAACATGTTTCCTAAGTTCTTACAATGTATTGGAGTCTGAAATAATGCAATATTTATCAAAATATTGTTTGAACATTGAAATTAGAGTGTGTCGGCTTTTAGAACTGGGGTGTGTTTGAGTATCTTCTGTTAATAGTTTTCTCCTTTTCAGGGAGTTCCTCTTCCCTTCTACACTTCTGAGGTGAAAATGGAGATGGATGAGGGTAAGGGGTGATGTTGGTTTTATACAGACATCAGTGCGTCCTGCTACTGATTAACATAACTGTGCCTCTCTCATGGTTTTCTGTCTGTAACATTTGCTGTAAATCCTATGACTGAAAGAAGAATATGAACATACAGAAAGCTTTGATCTACAAAAGGAAGTGTGACTGCAGTCTTCATGTGCCTTAGTTTAGCTCTTTGTCTTTTTCTCATGCAACTCCAGATCCCTTGAATGTCCTGGTGGCCTGTGGACCATACACACCCTCTAACAGCCTGACCTTTGACCCTCTGCTGGACCTTATCAATGTCATTGTCAGGGACCGTCCTGATGTCTGCCTGCTGGTATAGTTTCTCTTTTTACTGTAGTTCTTCTACATATGTTCATATCTGTTCCTATGTCGCTGTCAAATAGTTTACATGACTGCATGTGTGTCTTCTCTTCTCCAGTTGGGCCCGTTCGTGGATTCCAAACATGAACAAATTGAGGTATGTTCAACACTTTGTGTACTCATCCAAGTTTACGGTCTTCAGGAACTAATATTTAGCATTCAAGTCAAAACATGGCAACATGAACTCCTTTTGTCCAATATAAATTGCTCAAATCAGGCTGGTTGATGATGAATACATGTGACCATCTCCTCTGTTCCTCTAACAGAAAGCCCAGGTGACTGAGACCTTTGAGGCCATTTTCTCAAGATGTATTGAAAGCATCGTGGATGGCACCAAAAGGTACTTTTCATATCTTCCTGAAGAGGACCTTAAAGGACCTTGTAAATGTGCCCCAATCAGACACTTTTTACTAGAATATCAGAGTATTTTTAGCCATGTTAACGCCGTGGCTCAGTCGCTTAATTGTTTGGCATGTTCATCCAGATCCAGCTGCAAAACTTATCACATTTTCATCATCCTCATCTGTATTTTGTGTCAAGCACTGATTAGCAAATGTTAGCATGCTAAGCTAAGATGGTGAACATTGCTGCTACATTGTGATTGTGAGCATGTTAGCGTTTAGCTCAAAGCGACATTGTATCTCATTACAGCCACAGTTTTAGACTCGTCTAGTTGTCTTGTTCTATAATGACGTCTCATGTTTTCTTCTTCTTCAGTGTCGGCTGTCGTTTGGTGTTTGTGCCATCCCAGAGAGACATCCACCATCATTTCATTTACCCACAGCCTCCCTTTACCATGCCGAACCTCAGCAAGGATCAGGCCCAGGTCAGACACACAAAGACTCAACTGTAGGATTTTTATATGTAGACGAAACAAACTGCTTGTGTTTGTTGCTTTCTAATGAGCATAAACATGTAACAGGCCTGTGAGTGAACATCCCAAGCCTCATTTTTAATAGTATGATTTAAAACTTTGGATTTGGGGAGTTATTGGTCTTAATATCAGTCAATTATCTTTTTCTTCTCAATTTGTCATATCTAAAGATGTCAATCAAGCAGAAGAACTTGTTGTTTTTTTATGGAAAATGCAGACTTTGACATTTCATGATCAGCCAAATGTAATGTTTCTCTTCATACTGTGCAGCGTGTGACACTGGTCCCTGACCCCTGCACCCTGCTGATCGACGGCGTGACCTTTGGCTTGACATCCACTGACATCTTGTTCCACATGGGAGCAGAGGAGATCAGCTGGTGAGGAAGACGAAGGGCATTAACTGAAATTCTGTTTGTAGTAGTCACATACCTTTTTATAAATATTTAAATAGATGCTGTCAATAACAGTGTTGGTTTTGTGTTGCAGCGGCACTGGATCAGACAGATTCTCACGCATACTAAAGCACATGTTGACCCAGAGGAGGTGAGAAGAAACAGCAGGTTATTTGCTCTGTTTTTTATTTTGACGTTGCCCGGCATTAACAACAGCTGTGTTTCTGTTTTAACGTCAGTTACTACCCGCTGTACCCGCCTGTGGAGGACGTCAACATGGACTATGAGAAGTTCCAGAGCTTCGGTCAGATGCCGATCACTCCCGATGTTCTCATCATCCCCTCTGAGCTGCGCTACTTTGTTAAGGTACAAAGCTCCCATACCAGACTGCAGCCAAACATTTATTTATTTATACAGTTTTATTTAACATTTAGTGCAACAGTAGATTTCCTGTATGTCAGTTCAGTTTTAATAATGCAAAAAAAACATTTAACAAGCCAAGGAACACTTTTAAAAGAAGATTATATATATTTATTTTATTTTATTTTATCATGTTGACTCACTTAAATAATTCTTCAGTTGTTTCTCAGAATTCTTGAAACCAATAAAACGTCACTGAAAAAGTGACGTTTTATTCCTTCCTTAAAATGGAAGAATTTTTCATTTGCACCAAAGTTTAAGTTCATGTTAGACGGCTCTATTTATCTGTGGCGTATTCTCACAGTGTCTTTTAAAACTTCATCTTCATCCTCCACTCAGGATGTGATCGGCTGCGTGTGTGTAAATCCTGGACGTCTGACCAAAGGCCAGGTGGGCGGGACATATGGCAGACTTCTCATCCAGCGCAGCAACTCGTCAGAGGACCAGAAGAGAGTGAGCCCCTGTTTGGCTGCTCAGGTGGTTAAAATCTAAGCAGAATAAGGACTTAAAATTCTTATTGACACCAGACATGAGCTGCATCTACCAGGAACAAACTGTAAAATATGTATAAAAAAAACTGTTGAAACCAACTAGCTTATTGGTTTATTTTTATATGATGAACAGACATATGGGGAGGCCCGATCAGTACTTGTGTACTCTGGATGATGATGATGATGATGGTGATGATGATGATGATGTGTAGACTTTTAATATTGGTCACTCAGATACAGCAGCAATGATAATCTCTTTTCAATAAATTATTGTCACTTCTTGTTCTCTTACAGCTACTAGAGAGTCTCGTTGTTATTCTGTAGTTAAAAAAGCTTCTGTGGTTCTGATTGGAGGAGGCGGAAAATTGAGTCCAAGAATTAAATCCATCCTTGTTGAATATGTGAGCAGCACAATTTAATGTGATGATTGTTCCAAGTGAGAGCTGTTGAACTTTTGATGACAAATTTGAATCTTTTCATCTCGTCAGTCTTGTCATCAAACACTAGAAAACAAAAATACAAACAACTGTGTGACTGTAACAGACTCTTGTTTCACCTCCTTTTCATTCCTTGTTTGAATAAAAAAAATGCTCTGATTATATTACAACTCTTATTGACTGAGTTATGTGTTGGTTCTTCATTTTTGGGCACATTTAGTCATAAAAGTGGTCGAACTCGTCAGAGTCGCTCTGCTGATCCGTCTTTGTCGATGTGACTTGAAAAATCTCCACTTTGTCACAAACTGCTGGAAAACAAATTGGACATAAATCAGAATCAACAGTTTTTATCAATTTAATCTCAGTTGTAAATGATAAATGATAATGCTCTACCTTCAGGTTTCTCATCAGTTTTCAGGTCCTTTTCTCTAAAAATTAAAAAAACAACAACATGAGATTCATATTTCAGGATGTTTTTAACAGCATAAAATCAAAAACAAGTACTCACTCGTTTTTCTTCGTCTGTGTTTGAGGTGCGAGGAGATGCTCAATATCGTCCTCGTCACTGATTTCATTTAAGTCGTCTTCAGATGATCCTGTTTTGCTCCCGTCGTTCCTGTCATCATCTTCAGCCGATTCCTCTGGAATAATGTGGATCTTTTTGGGTCTGAAAATGAGATAACGTCTCGTTCAGCTTCTTTATCAGGTTTCCACTGAGAAGAAAATCACAAATTCCTTCTCAGTCTTACCTTTTCTCCTGTGGTGAGATGATACTGTCTTCTGAATCTCTTTCCTCCTCTAGTTCTCCTGCCTGGTCACTCCTCTGCTCTTCATCCTCCTCCCTACTTCCGTCCTCCTCTCCATCCGACCCCTCTTCATCCTCTTCTATCTTGCCATCACTTCCCTCACTCTCATCCTCATCCAGCTCTTCATCCTGAGGAGACGCCTGTTTTCTGATCTCACCGTTTTCGTTCTTCGGCCTGTCTGACTGCTCTTCATCGTCTCCCTGGTCCTCATCTGACTCCTGCTCCTCCATCTCATCCTCTGCTCCCGTTTCCTCCTCTTCTTCTTCTTCTTCTATGGTATTCTTTCTTGCAGAACCCTCATCATCATCCTCCACATCTCTGTCCTCCTGTTCTTCATCCCTTTGGCTGTTTGACTCTTTTTCCTCACCACCTTCATTGTCATCCTCCTCTCCATCTCCCAGGTCTTTCTCATGCCCCTTTACTTCCACAACCTTTTGTCCTGCACTGCTTTGTTCGGAGCTGCTACTCTCCTGCTCTGATTTATCTGCATCTCCATTTTCAAGTTGTGCACTGATGCTCACTGACGCGTCCTCCCTCTGGGATCCTGACTCATCCCTGCAGCTTTCTGATTTGTCATCAGGACTTTGATACCCCACATTTTCACTCCTCTGTTCCTCCGACTCCTCACCGGTATGCTGGCTCTCCTCGTTGTGACTTTCTTGGTCGTCTCCTTTGCTCCCAGTCCTTTTCTTCACCACCTTCTCCATCTTTGGTGATTCAGCTGATGAGGCTTCACTTTCTGAGGTTTGAGCCGCTGGAACTGAGGCAATAACAACGGCACTAGAAGTCCTAGATGACCTGAGAGAGAAATTGATGAAAAAAAGTACCGTTGTGAAGCAGTTAGAACATAACTAACTATTTAAATAATCATAGACTTATTAGTCAAGCCAAGTCAAATCTTATTTATGTGGCCCAATAACGTATTTGTATTGTTCTACTTTCACTATTATTTGTACATACTAACTTATATTCCTCAACATTTTAAATTCTTCTTTCATTTTACACTGCTTTCTCATCAAAACCCCAGGAAATGCACTTTCATCTGATTATATGTAGCACTGAAAAGCGTAAATTTAACTTGGGAGACGACAATAAAGGTCCTTGTATCACAAATAGCACATTTGCCTCCAGGGCCCTATACTGTCTGTACTGCATAGGAGCTTCTCTTTATCCTCAGACAAGGAAAAACTCCCCCAAAAAGTCCTTTAATGGTGATGAGGACATTGTTTCACTGTTAAGGGTCACATACCAAAAAAAAAATACTGGGAACCACTGACAAAATTGACATCTCAGATAAGAAGGAAAGTACATAAGTAAAGTGAGTGTAACGCTAATAATGGGCACATGGGCTTTTTAGCTGGTAGGAAGAACACTAATGAAGTAGAAAAGCAGGGAAGGAGAGAGTATATAGAAGAGGGGTAGTTGAGAGGGTTTCAACAAAATGCAAAGTGAAAATCCATCATAAATCTATCAAGAACATAATTACGTACTCCTGAGAGCTGCATCTTTCACTCTCTGAGGAGGTAAGCTGTGCTCTTCCTCTCTTCTCCCTCTTCCTCTTCTTCTCTCTGCTCGTCTGACTGGAATCCCTACCGCTCTCACTGCTCTCTGCGTGGCCACTGGACAGACGAACTAGGTAAAAGATGTGCAAAACACGCAGAAATTACAGGAAGATACATGTATATAAAAAAAAAAGATTTGTGATATGTGCCTGTTTGCTGTGTTACGAGGAAACTTCAGCTGTTCCCACCTGGTTTAATGTCCAGTTCCTGGGATAAATGACTGCTCCCGCTTCTACCACTTCTCTCTGACTTTAGGCTTGGTGCTCTGCTCGTCTCAGCCTCCTCTGCTACAACAGGTACCACCCCTCTCTCTGGAGGAGGTTCCTCCATGTAGAGCTGACCCCACAAAGCCTCATAGCCTGAAGGCATCCCAGCAGCACCAGAAGCCCAGAACCAGGAGTGGTCGGGCTGAGGGGAGGCCCAGCCCAGTGGATTCTGCCTGGGCCTGGGGGGGTGATGACCTGGAGTGGCAGCGAGGTGCTGGAGCTGGAATGGGTGAGGATGTGGAAAGAAGGACGGAGGAGCTTGAGAGGAACCCTGAGGCTGATAGGGCACTCTGACAGGAAACCTTGCTGTCTGGGGTTGAGGGCGAGTCAGCCAGGTTGACTGAAGGGTGTCATCTTGGTTGTAGTCCAAGCAGCTGTTTTGATTGTAATACTCTTGAGGTGCAGAGACTCTCTGTGGCTTTTTGGTAGCACCTGTGGACAGAGATACATGTTAGACGGGAGTTTGTACAGTATGTGTGAAGATTTTCTGAATGTGTGATGCTCACTGAAAATATCTGAGCAAAACATTCTCCCACACAACTGAGCTGTGGAAAATTGTGGAACATTCCTGTAAAGTAAGTAATTTGTTAAAGTCTCTTGTGTTGCCTGAATTTAGGAGTGTTTTCCCCATCTGGAAAATTCAAGAACAGATGTTGCAATAACCTTTCTTAAATCAAGCAAGGAAGAGGACAAACCTTGTGAAAGTAAAGGTTGATCTACAGAGGACTTGGTCACTTGTTCTTCTTCTGTATTTTTCAGACACATCTTCAAGTACTCGTCCATCCTCTGTCCAAGAAACACACTTTTTTTGTCATACTGATAAAGCTGCATGGCAGTGTACAATCAATAAAAGAATGTGACAAGTGACAAGCAAAAACATTAAATGATAGTTCACATTTAGCCTCAAACTTACTTAATTTAGACTCTTAACTTAATTCATTCATGGTTTATGCTGTCTTTTGCAAATTTTACACGAGCATTCATCCTAGTGTTTTTTCTTTTATAAGAAGAGGGTTGAGGAGATGTTTAAGGTTCAGTTTCATAGACATTTTTTCATTCTGCATTCTTTAGCTACATACATTAAGTACTGTGTGTTGCTTGTACCTTCCTCTGAGCAGCCTGTGTTTTCTCCTTGAGTTGCTGCTGCCAGCGGGGGGAGCTCTCCTCCAGGTACCTCTCATACTCCATCTACAGGGGTCAAAGGTTGAGATGAAGGATCAGAATCATTGTATTAAATAAGGCAAGAGAAGGTTTCTATGTATGTTTGTTTGTATGTTTACCCGAATAGTTTTCATGGCAGCAGTGCGGACTATCATCTCTCTCAGTGTGCCCTGAGCCTCTTCAAACTGCTGCAGCAGCTGCCTGTTGTGCTGTTGGGCTGCACGCTCTCTGTCCTTCAGCTCCTGCCAGCGTTGTTGTAGATGCAACACCCTGCTGCAGTCAACACACACGCAGAGTCAGATACACAAACATGTACACAGGTCTTTTCTTTTTTTTTTTTTTTAACTTTAAACCTACATATATACTAGTGGACAGCATGTTGTCTGTAAACTTACAGATGGGGACTCTGATGAGTTGAAAAATCAGCTTGCAACGTCATTGACCTGTTGAAACTGTAAGAAAAAGGGACAATGCATCAAAATACAACATCACAAAAACCCATGCCACACACACACACACACACAGATACACATACACACACAACATTCTGATATTACATTTCATTTGCATTTACCAAATCTCTTTCTCTCTTAAAGAAAAACTACTAAAACTTAATACATTTATAATATTTTATAGTTTAGTATTTCTACAATACAATTAACATACTGTAGTTTCCATATCAAAATAACATAAACTACACTACACTCCCTCTAGTGCCAAACAGTACAAGGCTTTATTATAGAAAAAGTACATTTTACAAATTATTTTGGAGGGTTTATATATATATTTTTGTAATTACATAATGAATCAAATTATGATTTAAAGAAAGACACCAACATCTGTCATTCCTTGTTTTTATGGCAGCATAAAGGGTCTTACCTCTTTTTTAGACTGTGCTCTCTTCGGTTTGCGAAAGTGTCTCTGTCTGTGACGGTCAGATGCCCAAGAGATAGCAAATTCTCCCTCGGTGCAGCCATGACTGCATACTCTCAGTAGATGCAGAGATTAACAGGGATTAAGATCTGTGCTTTGGGGGAGGGACCAGGAACATGCTGTCAATCCTCACAGGGTGATGCAGTGAGAGCTTTTACAGGTAACCAGGTTATTAAAAATGTTCATTTTAAATGGACTTTCCCATGAAAAATAACAATGCAGACACACAACTCACATATTTAATGTAAAATGATAACCCAAATGATAACCATTATAAATAATATATTTACTGTTTCAGCTGCCATGGTGACCTAGTTCTAGCCCAGGATTTCTAGCAGCACCCCTGGTCAAGGCAAACCCCCCTTTTGGGATTGAAAGACCAGATCCTATATATGGACGTTTATTAGGTTATCTTTTCAAATTAGACATTTTTATACATCACCTACCCAAAGGTATATAAAGTAATAAACTTTAGCTCCAACTCGGCCGACTACAAGATCAAAATACTACTAATGATTGCATCAATAATAATAATACAGTAATATAATACATATAATATTTGAAATGGACCATTGTGCATTAAAAGTATTTTTATACTTAAAATACATTTTGCTGATAATACAAGTACTGTACTAATACAAGTTATGAATGCAGGACCTTTAATCGTTACAGAATATTTTATTTTGTTTCATTTTTTCCATTGTGGTATTACTGCTTTTAGTGGTAATTTTCCCCACTGAAGAATATGTATGTAATACAAATCTTGACCTCTTACCAGGCACCCCGTGCACCTGAAAATAATTTAATAAGAAGGTTACTGTTCTTCAACCCTTTTGATTACAGTTATAACCCTAGTCTCGTTTAAATAAAAATCTTTAAATTTTACAACCAGATCAGAAGATTATAAGTGGCTTTTGAAAATAATGCCACCAAGGCATGAACTGTCCCACAGAGTCGGTTAACGGGTCAAATATCCAACAAGTCCACCGTTTGAACACAAAACCACATTAAAATCGTCATTACGCTTTTATTTCTATTTTAAAGCAAGCAGAACCACAGAATCTTGTTGCCTTACGGATGTATTTTCATGTAACACCTGCCAGCAGAAGCTTCATTCTGTCCAGCGGCAGAGCTGGTTGTAAATAGAGAGGTTTTGTAGAGATAACTGAGTAACATTTCAGCTCTAATATTACAGTTATTCGTCTCGAAGATGTATTGCATATTATAAATACGGTTCATTTTCCACTAATGTTTGTCAGAAAGCTAATTTGGCTAACTAAGCTAGCCAACGGTTTCCGCGGTGCGTCGGTTAAATGAGTCCCTGCAATAAACTCATCGTCCAGCTGTGACTCAAAGAACAACACGGAGAGGTGAACGGGCAGAAAACATGACGAGTTTTGGCAGTAAAATGTTTTGCAGAGTCGAGAGGTTGTGCCACCACCTCCCCGTGCTCCTCAACACCTTCCTGGTCTTCTCCATCACCGGGGAGGTGAGCTACCTGGTCCTGGTCGAGGCTCCGCTGGAGGCGGACCAGCAGAAGACTTCGTGGTCGGCCTTGTGGAAGGCGGTTCACCTGCTGGCCCAGTACTTCATGCTGGGAAACATCTGCTGGAACGCCACGCTCTTCGTCAAAACCAGTCCCAGTATCAAGGGGGTGTTTCTGGGAGGAGAGGGCATGGGTCAGGGGTGGAGGTGAGGGAGAACTGTGGAGGTTGTTACAGATGAGAAAAATGAAATAAGTTTTAGCATAATGCCTCAGTAATATGGCTGTACTGTAATATTTTAACTGTGTATTTGCATGGGTGCCATAGGTGTATACTTAAAGGAGAAGCTCAGTTTTTCAAGTCTGTCTTAAAACAACATTCAGGAGCCCAAATGAACATTGAAACTGTTTTTTCTTGTTGTAATTATTCCTCCTGTTCATATTGACCATCAGAGAATCCCTTTATAATGCACTTACAAACCTCATAATAAGATTGCAATGCATTTTAGCACAAAGTGACTGTGTGGACACGCTGTGAATTTTGTTCGCCATCACTTACATCAGAAGCACTTTTGAAAGGGATCTTTTAATAGCTAGTGTGAACAGACATCTGACTATTGTTTTAAGACAGACTTGAGTTTTCATGCAGCGATACATAAAAGAAAAAAAGGGAATAATATAAACTCCAGCAGTCACGTGTAGTACTGTAGTATAATAGTATAATAAAGTAATAACAATAATAATAATACAACTGCTTCAGCAGCACTGAATGAATAATTTGTGTCTTAATGAAACAGGATTTAGCAGCAGGGAAACATTCAGTGTGTCAAGTACATCAAGTTTGTCAATGAAAAGGCATTGGGTTTTTTCATATCTCATAGGTGAAGTTGGTTTGGATTGAAAGCACTATTTCAATGTGCCGGTTTTGCTTCAAGTGGGATTAAATGGGCACTCCAGCAATCTAGTGTTGCACTTACATGAAGTTGGGCGACTTGCGAGGGACAGATTCAGACTCTTTTCAGTTTATAATATAGGTTTTCACAAGCTGAGTAGTACTCTCCATGACAAGCTGGTATGGATATGAAATTTATGGAATTTCTCATAAATCAGAATACCATTGAAAAATGTACAAACTGATGATAGGCAATAACACGATTCACATCATCTTCATACCACTGAGTGAGCCCTCTGTGCTTTAAGTGGCAGCATTTGCATTTGTTGAGTTTCTCTACTCATTTCTACAGATTTTTCCTCTAGTTTGTCACCTCTCTGTATGTGCATAGTTTTGGAGAAAGAAGCAGGAAATGTGCCAACATAAGAGCTTATTGGTATCAAAGGATTTTCTAATATGGGTAAAATGTACAATGAAGAAACTTAAATTATCAGATGAGCCAAAACATAATTCTTTATATTCACAGATGTAAAGATGTTTTTCCTAAAATGAACGTGTCAACTATTTCTATGGCCACAACTAATGATTGCAATCTTTATGTTTCAGAGAGATTATTAAAATGTATTTGTGCATTTTATCATCAAACTTCATTTGTGAAATGTCATTTAGGAGCATCGTTCCATTAATAATCAGTTTTGTCCCCCACAGATACTGTTACACATGCGAGACACACACTCCTCCACGCTGCTCCCACTGCTACGACTGCAAAGTGTGTGTGCTGCGGCGCGACCACCACTGCGTGTTTTTCGGCCAGTGTGTGGGTTTCCGTAATTACCGCTACTTCCTGAGTTGCCTGTTGTTTATGTGGTCCGGGCTCCTGTACGCCACGCTTATGAACGCTGAGGTCTTCATTGTCATACTGAAGGAAGGTGTGACCGTGCACAGTGTCCTGCTGCTGCTCATACCCTGGATCATGCTAGTTTCAGGTACCATTTATTAGAGTTACTCCTATATATCAATAGGTAGAATGTAATATTTCCATTCTGCTGGCTAGTTGAGTGAGCTGTGATGTAGAGAATTTAGAATTTAGAATTCAAATAATCCAACAGAAATGCAACATTTGCGTTAAATTGGTAATTACAGTTTGTCATCTTTGCACTACAAAGATTTTGACTTGATTTTTTCAGAGAAATGTCTTTTAAATATGACTGTACATACATAACAAAGCTGTCCCTGCTTCATGCTGCATACTTCATTATTTTTTTCTTGTCTGCTCTATTTTTATCTCCCACAACTCTCTTGAGAGCGAGCTCCGGTCATAGTGTCCCATTAATCACTCACAGCGGTCTGCAGGGAACAATAGTTACATTCATAAATACATGAGGATGACACATTAAAAATAGTGTTGAGTAGTATGAAGATATTTACGATGATGAGATTATATAGATGTTTTTCCACGCTGTTTATAGCTTGGTATCTATCACATTAATATCTCTGGGTGTTTCAGGCCTTTGCAGGCAATGCTGCAAATAGAGCTGCAATAATAGGACAATTAATTGATAAGTTGATGGACAGAACATGAATCGTTAATTATTTCCATAACTGATTAATTGTTTTGAGTCAATATTTAAAGAAAAAATGTCCAACTTCTCTGATTCCAGCTTCTTTAATATGATTTTTTTAAATATGATTTTGGTTTATTCAGGCTTCTCTGATAGCAAAATAAATATCTTTGGGTTATGGACTGTTGGTCGGGACAAAAGTAGACATTTTGATTTTGGGAAACAGTGATCACCATTTTTTCTGATGTTTTATAGACCCAACTAATAATCGACAGATTAATTGGTAATGTAATTTTGGATTTTTATAAGATTTTTGTGCTAATGTCAGAGATGTAATTTGCTGCTTTACTTAATGGCATTCCTGGCAGACAATTGCAAACTTTAAAGGTTACCGTCTTCTTAGATCTCTTTAAATTTCAATCAGAAAGGATGCCTTTTTTAATGCTCTTGGTATCTGAATCTATTTCAAGAACTAATTCAAGTCTTTAATCAGTTGTCCTGTCCCTTCTCTCTCCCAGGCCAGGTCTCAGCACGTGCCTTTGCCTTCGCCTTCATCGCCGACACGTGCGTGGTTGGCTTCCTGCTGGTGTCCGCCTTCTTCTTCTTCCATCTCTTCCTGCTGTTTCGGGGACAGACCACTAGGGAGTGGTACTCGACCCGCAGACCTTTCAGCCTGGGACTCCTTGGAAACCTGTATCACACCCTGGGTGCTCGCTGGTACATCTGTTGGCTCTGCCCGCTCATCCCATCACCTCTACCTGGGGATGGGATAAACTTCCAGGTCACAGGATCACTGGAGCCCAGCCGGTAACAGCTGAAAGTCAAGAGTTTTAACAGCCCTTATAATGTCTTTACTTTAGTGGTGATGGGTAATATTATAGGGGGCGACAGCAAGGAAGATCACCTCAGTTCAAGAAATAGCTTGGGAGGGATGAAGCAGGAATAGCATGTGTTTTTTTTGCGGTGTTACTGGGTATAATGGTTTCCAGTATCTTCTTCTAGGCCTTTACCTGTGCTGCTAGTTGTGGGTTTGCTATTGTGAAGATACACTGACCCTGCCTGACCTGAAGGATATCTGTACACTCAGTGAGACTAGCCTCAGATTGTTAACACAGAAATACACTGCGTTCCTTTGGGATACTGAGCACTGAAAATGTTTGCTTAAAGAAATACTGAAAAGAGAATGTATTTATTGATTTGTGGAAAAATTCAAATTTTAAATCTTCATTACCAAACAATCACAAACACTGACAAGAACTCTTGTGTAGCATCACCTTAGTGGCTACTTTGCTGGGCCGTCCAGAAGTTGCCTCATCTGAAAGTCATAAAAATGTGGCTTGCACTGTTCCTGGGTTTACTCCTGAGGATTTATAAAATACACCATCATTAGACTCCTGTATGCTGTTGTGTGTTAGGTGCTTAGACCATGTTTTGCTGGTGTTTTCTACTCCGGCACCAGATCAAGTCCTAAATGAGCTTTTTATTGGATATCGTTTACACCAAGTGGGACATTAAGTGGGGATTCACAATGTCTTAATTGTTAAATTACAATAATAGGATAGCATGTGTTAAGCCCTGAAGAAAACAATCAACAGAAATCGTACATGCTGTTGCAGTTTACAGACAAAAGTAAAGTCATTTAATGAATAAAGTGTTTAAAATCTAATTGTCAGTTTCAATAAGGGACTACTACAGGCCAAACCTCACCTGGAGTGTAACACTATGGCAAGTACTAACTCAACGTGTCTTATAGATTTTAATGACAACTGGACTGTTTACCTCATTAAACTCCAATTTTTTTCCATTTGCACTTTTGGAACCACTTTTAATTTTCCTTGCCTTAAAATGTAGTGACAAAATTACTTTGTTTTTCAGATGCCCTTGCTTGTTTTTGACAGAAAAATATATTAAAGCCAAAAATATTGTATTGTTAATTGTTTTACTAAATATATATTTGTTTAATTTCTTTCTCTTTGTTTGGTATTGTTTTGTTTAGATCACGCCGTTTGATGTTTTGATTTTGTCATTTGAAAGTGCTTAAATAAATTATGTCAAAATTGTTTTATTTTATTATTTTCTACCACTCTTTGATTTTTTTTTCCTGAAGTTGAAATGATTTTAAATGACTACTTATTCACATTCCTGCTGATGTAATTCTGACAGAAAAACTATTTAATAAGTAGCTGCACATACCATTTATAACTCATCACTTAATAAGAAATTGAGATGAAGAGGCAGGATGTTATCTTCATACGTGGAAATGTTACCATGGAAACCTTTGCGAGTTTCATTTCTGGCGTCGTAATCAATGTTTTAACCGCCGTTTTTTTCATCCTTTCATTTTGATTTCATCACCAGCTAACATTTAACTGTTAAACTTTATGAAGTTACCAGATAGACCATGGGAACCTGTCAGCTCAGGTTTCTTGCGCTTGGTTTGACAGCCTGAACTACAATTTAGTGGCGAGAACTTTGTTAGTTTGGATTTACTTGCTGGTAAGATTTTTTTTATTGTCTATTTTAAAGCTGTTATCAGTTTAAAACCGTTAGTGCGCCACTGTCAAGCAGGGCAATATTAGCAGTTTGCTAACTAGCTTAACATACTTGAACTTTGAGTTTCACTCACGTTAGCTAACGATACCGTCAGTGTGTCGACTTTAGTATGTCCAAATACAGTTAATGTCAAAACAGTCATGTAAAACGTTAGCATTTTAGCTAGATAAAAAAAAACCCTAGCGCTCTTTGTAAATAATAACTGTTTAACATTAGCTATCCTCATTTCATAAATGTGGGTTAAGACGACTTCACGTTAGTAATACAATTGAATCTTCGTTTGTTTTGAGTTAACATCTTCTCGGTTAGTGTGTTTATGCTGCATCAACCGGCTTTTACATTTTGTAGAAATTCATTAAGCAGAAAAAAGCTGAAGCCTTTAGATGATAAATGGATTGCTTGAGCCACAGAAAATTATTTTTTTTAACAGTTTCGATAAATAAATAAATGTCATGAATGAATACATTGCATTTAGAGGAAAAATGAAAATAAATCTCAAAAGTTGTGTGTTGTGCCTTTTTGGTAATTTTGGTGGACCATATGTTGATCACAAGCACCAGGGAGGAGGAAGACAGCAGGATGGATTTCACAGAGGAAAACATGTGAGTGATATTCACTGAAAACCACACAGAAAAAAAAAATCTTTTGGTTGAGTTACTTAGCAGCAATATATGAGACTTCTTTTTCTCTGGTGTGTGTGTGTAGGACACCGGAGGAGATGCTGGAGAGAATAGCTGAGCTTGATTACAGCCAGAGTCAGCTGAAGGACCTGAACACTGAGATGAGGCGCTGGTTGGATATAGCAGATGATGACATGGCGGTGCTGCGCTCAGACAACACCGCTCTCAGGAAACAAGTGAAAGTGTAACAAGTCACACGTTTATTCTGTCTAGTAGCAGTCCATGTGTTGTAACTATGTGTTATAAATGTGTTGTGGAGTACCGCATGGACCAATTTCTGGTTGTACTTTGCTCTCAATTTGCTCAATTTTTTAAGAAAATATAACATTCTATCCTATTAATGTGAGGCTTAAAATCACTCCTCTCATTTAAGGAATTCAGAGACCTCAGTACATGCTTTTGTATCTTCTCATTAGGATTATTACAATTTCCTTTATGTAGTATTTTTTCAGCCTATTATCTGTACCTAGAACAGAGACTCTATCTAACCTGTACTGACCTCAATTAACTTAAATTAACTACTAGCAAAATACAGAATTGATTTTAAGATTTTCTTTTATTTATATTTAAAGCACTGCATGAAGTGGCACCAGCTTATAGTTTACCCTTCAGTCAGTCAGTGTGACCCATCTTTTTTCTTTGCTTTCTCGACATGATTGGTCATTTTCTGGCTTAATAGTTCAAAGGTTTTATGTGGAAGAACTTGTAGATGTCTTTGTATGTCTGCAGCCTGGAGAAGATGTTGAGCGATGTTCAGCAGGTTGAAGAAGAGCCTTGCAAGTCACTCCTGGCTGATCACCCTGATGTAAAAAGATGCAATGAAAAATATATTCATAATCTGGTGAGTGACCAGAAGTGTTATTGTATTGTTATGTGATATCAGTAAGATATATTTAGACATAAGAATGCAACCATGTGGATATGATGTGGCCTTTTTTATTTTATGCAGCTAAAACAGTGAAACAGGTTCAGGACATTGTATCATGTAACTGTTTTGCTGCCTTTAAGATCATACTCGAGCTAAATCATAAAATTAAGCATATCAAAATCATTGATATCTAGTCTTACATTATGCTATTTACATTACACATGATAAACTGTGCAGCTCTATTTCTTGGGGTTCATTTGTGCTTCATAAACAGAACTCAAATATTTTTTATTGTCAATTTTTAACTTGGACTCTGCACTCAGAGCTGACTAAATAAGTTATGAAATATTTGTAATAATATACGTATAATATATAAATATAATAATATAATATACATATATAAAATTATATTTTTTAGAAACCTTTATTCTGGTCATTTAGTGGTTACTATAGTCTAATCAAGGTTGTGGGCCAAACTATTTAACCCGGCCACTACTGCTTTGGCATCTGTTGTAAGATCGTGCAGTATATGACAAAGATTCTACTTTTTAGATGCGTTTTACCAAGAAATTTATCTAGGAGATCATGTAGAAGCAAATCCATTTCCACAATGTTATTTGTTTCAGATTTTTAAATAAATTACGTGTTTAATCTGAAATAATGGATTGCAAACTTGTTGATATAAACATAAGATAGAAAATTCAAAAGAGTAATGCCAATTAGGGATTTATTACTACAGAAGTTTGACACATGTGGCACATTATTATGTTATGTTTTCTCCTTATGTTATGTTATAAAAAAGTTTAGTTTTGAGTATTAGTAACTACCCCGACATTTCAAATTTCAACTTCAACTAGTCAAATAGGCTGATGGTTGTTTTAAATGTTGTTGTTTTTTAAAATATTTTCAAGTGACCTTTCATGTTTTTATCTTTTTGTGTAGAAGAAGGAATACACTGTGGTAAAGGAACACAATAAGAAACTAACTGCAGAGGTAAGAGATACTTTTCACATAACAACTTCAATCTGTCATCATATACTCCAGCAGTGGTTACAATGTGGACTCATACTGTACGTGCTCGGTGTAGAAAACACTCCAAAGTGTCCAGTGTTGTTGTGGAATCACAGTTTTACTCTGGGATGTGCTGATGGGATTTGATCTTGTTTACTGTGGTCACTTCATGTTCAGGTCAGAAGTTTTGTTTCCGAATTGCTTTTGGACAACATTGAACTTTTATTCTGACTTGTTTCTACTTCAGCTCAAAAGCCTCCAGCAGCAAACAGAGCGGGACAAGAACAGCTTGAGCAAGTTGACTGTTACGTTACAAACCCTCGAGGTAACACTGAATTATCACAATGTATCTGTCTCTCTGTGTCTCTCACCAGTGTTGAAATTTCACCAACAAGCTCCTGATTTGTTATGTTGTGTGTTTGTTCAGTGTGAAATTGAAGAGGCTCAGTTAGGGCTGCAGCACAGGGAAGAGTTAATTAATCAGGTAGGATCAGAGGAGCAGACCCAAAAGTCCAGGTTTTCTCAATAAATTAAGTTCAACATGAACATCCTGACAGTTTTTAATCTTTCATTATTTTGAACATCACATTTTTTCCTTGTGTGTGTTTGTGATAGAAAAACTTGATGTTGAAGCATGCAGAAGAAACAGTAGAAGAGTGTTCGGACATCATAACGGTAAAGACGTTCAGATCAACTGCTGTTTAGTTAAAGCAGCATCAGTAGATTTTCCCACTGTAAACACAACATTAAGATAGTGTTGTTATAAGTTGATACAGAGAACATGTTAGTAAACAGTTGCTCATTCACAGATCCAGAAGACACAGAGCAACATGAGCGTAAATTTGTAGTCATGTTTGTCCAACATTCATTTAACCTGTAGCTGTGTTTTGGTTTTCACAAATGCCCTAAGGAAAATAACTCTTTAGCAACTAAATATGCCGCAATGTTCACCAGCTGGCTGGTCGCTGAATTTGTCTGTTTGCTCTTTGGTGCTGAGCAGATATAATATAGTTGATTCATGAGAACATTTTTACTGAAAACAGCTGCCTGCTGCGGCTGGAAATGAGGTTGATGAGAACAGTTAGAGGGAACCAAAACAAAGCTGTGGGCTGGAAAACCAAAACAATGAGATGAAACGCATTAAAAGCAGCATTTACATGTGATATAACCCTTTATTCATCACATAAATGACCTTTTGTGAGAGCAAATGTCTCTTTGCATCAGTACAGAACAGAAATTCATTACAGAACACATTGACTGACTGATAACAGACAATTTGCAATATCAGTAGCTATTGACCGCTGTCAGAGGAAGGTCTGGATGTTTTGAGCTGCTGAAGTGTGTTTTGCTGTCTGACCGTCTTTCTCTCTTCCAGGATCTCAAACTGACAAATCAGGAACTGAGGATGCAGTTGAATAACCAACAGGATGAGGCCTTGTTGTAAGAAAAACACACAAAATTCTCTCTTTCTGTTAAAGTAATCACGTACACCGAGTCATCTGTTTGAACTCATACTGTACCGTGTCTGTTCCTGGTTCTTAGTGCTTTTCATAATGACATAATGGGAGAAAAGGAAGGATCGCATATTCCCCCTCTGTCGTTTGCAGAAGAAATTAAACTGCTGGCCTCTTCAGTTGAGGTGAAGAGCAGCACATCAGACTCCAAAGATAGAAAACATGTAAGAACTCACTCTCCCGTGTTTAGACTGTTGAACTTGAAAGAATATAAATCATGTAATTCCACTAGTGGCCACTAGAGTACGCCACTATAAAACTGCGGTTTAATGGTCTAATGTTGAAATGAGGAGATGAGTGATGTATATAGGACTCTGTCTACAGGAGGGAACTGAGGCTGGGGAGCTGCTGGTATTTAAAAGTCTCGGATTCAACCCTCTGACCAAAAGGTAAAGGTTTCACACTTTAGTTTGTGATGTGTGACAAGTCAAACTTTGAGAAGAACATATCTGCACGTATATTTACATCTAGATTCTCCTGTTTCCTCACTAATTATCCTCCATCTGGTGTCTCTGTTGTTGTTGAAGGTGTGCAGGTACCTTGGAGACGGCCATCCAGAATGCAGGACTGTTGATGCTGTTCATCTTCACTCTTACTGTTTTGGCTTTTGTGGCTTCAGGAAGCTGCACAGGAGACTTTTTTTCCATCAACACTCTCTGGAGCAGTGCATATTTGATGTTACAGCCCTACTGCAGCGTGCACTACGGGGCCCTACCACCCATCTGATCTAAACACTCCCAGTTATAAACGTGTTCACTACCTTCATCTGGCTGCTTTTGTTTCCGTCTATTATCTGTACCTGCTTATCCTGTGCAGGGTCGCGGTCACATAGCTGATTATTTATGTGTTTTCTACTCAGAAAGTTTTTTACAAATATTTTCATTTTTACAGACATGCTAGATAAAATTTGCATTGCATGTTAATTAGGAATTTTGCTAAAAGTGAAAATAGTTTTATAGCAGTGAGTTTAATTTAGAAAGATGTGTGTATTATATAAATGACTATTGGGTGACGTTCAAGCAATTTGATTGTGAACATGCTGAATTCAGAAACCTTTTTCTTGTGTTTAAAGATTTAATCAACTTAATGTGAAATTCAAACTCGATAAGAGTTGAGAACGTGTGAACCAGCACACACAACACCAGGACCTGAACCTGAACCAGCTTAATGGAATTCAGTCATTAGTTTCCTACTGTGACTGTTTTCTGGTAAAAAGCCTCCATTCAGTTTAATTTTGGTTTAGAACAGGAGAAATATTACATGAAATATTTTAAACCAGAAAAAAAAATGCCGGAAGTTGCCAAAGATGTTTGTGTGTTTAATTTTAGGATTTTATTAACTTATGATTGAAGTTTTTCTCAGAAAATCTGTCTGAGCTGCTACAGTAATTTGTCATGTGACTTAAATTACTGCAGTCACATGTTGATTCTTTCATGTATTAATTCACATGAGATGAGTAAAATAAACAGAGTAGTTTATAGTTTATCTCCTGTTGTGAAAACAGTCTTGGCCTCACCTCTTCTAGACTTTACCTCATTAGACCCTCATTAGGAAGAGTAATTAGTTAAGTTGGTGTTAACTGCATAACCAAACCCTTTATTTTTCATTACAGCAACCAAGATAGATCAACCATGACAACTTCAAGCAATCCAGGCTGCAAGAAAGTCAGCTATTGATAACTTTGAGGCACAATATAGATTTTATTATTATCTTTTATTACTTGCATGTTAAAGTGTGTCCATGCCTTCCCATGCTGCCAGTCTCTCCAGTCGCCCCACCCAGCTCAAGGCGCTCCCTGGTGGTCTTGTCTGTGACTCCAGGAAAACACCTCCTCCCGGAGTGAAAAACATTAAAGGAGGGGAGGGGAGGGGATCAGATTTAAGACAGGGGGGATGTGAGCACGGTCTGAATCGAGTGGTATTTTTATATCGGAGGAGCTGGCAGCTGACTTCGTTGTCTGTGTTTCTGCTGGAGCTTTTAGTTTCTGGACGCGGATGCTGCGTCGGAGCGGACCGACTGGTGCAGGATGCTGAGATGCTGATGACAGGCCGAACCTCTTTGACAGAATCCTGGATCGTGGATGGAGCCCAAAGCCAAAACAGCTGAAAGACAATAAGTCAGAAAGAGAAAGCAACAGGCCAGTCGGATCCAGTCTGTAAGCAGGAGATCAGCAGACCGGCGGTGTGAGAATAAGGAGCGGCGGCGGCATGTTCTGAGCGGGGAGCCCGGAGAGCGGCGGCGGCTGGCGGGATGAAGGCGCCGAGGAGACCGAGGCAGACGCTGCTCCTCCCCCGGCTCTGCGTCTGCGGAGTCGGTCTGGTCGCAGCCGCCTGGATCCTTCACTTCGATGATGTTACAGGTGCTTGTCGAAAATTATTACTTGAAACTTCCAAGATTTGCATCTTAAGTAGGATTATCTCTCACAAAAGCTGTCTATAACCATGCTGTTATTATTTTAAAACATTCTGTTGTAATAATAATAATATAGATAAGCCAATAACCAGTAATTTCAATGAATAAAGGTTTTTTTCCACAAACACATTAATGCTCATTCTCTAAAAATCCATACATGAAAACAGTAAATCAGTAGGTTATATAAGCAGGCTAATGTATGTATTTATATGTAAATAACCTCTTTATAGGCTCCCACAGACCCACTGTGAAAGGTGGCATCTCCTTTTCCAAGAGAGAGCTCATCCAGCCGAAAGATGACAACAACCAGTCCGATGCCAGTAGAACTGGTGAGACATGCTTCCCCGTGTTTATATGTGTGTTTGTGTGCGTGTCTGTGTTCATATGAGACAGGAGAGACACACAAAAAAATAGAAAAACACACACAGAGTCACTTGTGAGCATGACATCCTTTTCAAGCATTAAAGATTAAAGTTTAGATATTCATGCAGTAATGAATGTGTAGTCACAAGAACAATCTCAGTAACATCATTCTGTGTGTTCATCCTTCATTTCTTCAAACTCGGCACATCTAGATGTTTAAACACAGTTAGGCCTTTGAGGGACGTGGTTGCTAGGAAACTGAATGTTGAATTTCTGGTTGGATGCCGTGTGCATCTGGAGCCGTTCAAAGTGCCTGCCCTGTCGTAATGACCTGCTGATTAGTACCCTCTCATCAGCAGCTCTCTCTCAGTCACTCGTGTGTTTGGATCTATTTAGCTGTTTGAAAGACGAAGAGGGAGACGTGGTGATGAGAGTCTTACAGTCTGATGCTGAGATGAGGAGATTTTGAAGCCAATTATAGAGAATATATTGAGCTGCATATCAGGAAAAGGTTTCCCTGACCTGCTGCCTTGGGGGAAATACAGCACAGACTTCAACTTAAAGGCCGTTTCTTTCAGTTACCATATAGCTTTTTCAAGGATATTATATTTGTCTTGATGATAAAAATATAACGTTTGATCAGGGTGTCCAAACAAAATCATGTGACAGGTTGTCATAAAATCGTACCATATTTGTGTCCCCATCCCTACACGTGATGCGTGTTAGTCTCCGACTTGTACAATGTTCCCTCTGTACAGAATCTTATCCACTTTTGTCACACTCGTTTCACTCGGCTGTTTGTGACCTTCATCATCTGTGGCGGTTTTTAGAAATCTTGCCTTCACGACTGAATCAGAAAACCTTGTGGGTAAAGTCACTTGGGAAGCAGCTTCCCAGTTTACTGCCGTGTGCCGCCTCGTAATAAAAGCTTTTTTTTTTTTTTTTTTAATGGCGCAGTGAGTCGTGGCGCTTATTTGAGCTGATGCGCAAGACAGCACATTCTAGGAAAACATTACCTTGTAGTCAGAAAGAGGATGACTGTGATGCATTAACTAAACAGGCCAAAATAAATGCTTGTTAAGGTTAAAGATCCCCTGCAGACACATTTTAAGACATAGAAGATAATCTGCTTTGAATAATATGTTGTGTCTGATGTGGTTTTTCCACTAAAAAGTTCAATATTCTTGTTAAAAAAATGCTTTAAATGAATTCTCCTCCTCATTGAAAAGTCCAGAATCTATGAATATATAATATTTCAGAAGTTAAACAGTTCAATACAAGATGTCTCCTACTTCACAGTGAAGTCCGTTCTCGGTATATGTAAGTTTCCACATCACACTTGTGTAAATTACATACTGGATCATGATCGACTCCAAACTAGTTGTCACAAATCAACTCAGATTTAAGTTGAGCGCAGAGAAACGTTCAGCAGATGAATGTTAGAACAAACGCTGCACATCATTCTGCACCGTGAAGTTCAAACATTCAACTGAAGGAACAAGAAGAAAAACACGTTTTTGACTGGAGGGGGACTTTAAATTTTTAAGAATCGCTGCCTTTTGGAAAACGACATAAATATAATAATAACCAGGGTGTAGGTGGTATGAGGAATAGTGAGAAGTCACAAGAGGAGTGATGTCAAAGGAAATTGAGCGGAAAAACTCAATTACGACTGAACTGGTTTAGTCATGACAACATAAAAAACAAGGAGAAATAAGAATATAACCCACACAGAAAAAAACACACAGATGGGTTTTAAGATGGTTTTGAAAGATCTGCTCTGATCATATTATGCCTTAGATGTGAAAAGTAAAAAATTAAAAGTGATAAAAACAACAAAGAAAAAGATAAAAGAACAGCAGCAAATATTCACATCTGAGGAACTGCAACAAAGAAACATTTCTGCTTGAAGAATTCATCAATTATAAAAATAGTTGCTGATTAATTTTCCGTCCATTGACTAATAAATAAATCAACAACATCATCATTTATTTTCCTCTAGTTCAGGGTCTGCTGTTTCTTGTTTCTCTAAATGATTTAAACCTCCCTCATTAAATTCATCATGTTCTCTCGATCCATCTCTTTCACAGCTATCAGTGAGTTTCCTGAAGACATCTTTACCGTGGAGCAGAGGAGACAGGGAGCTGTACTCCTTCATGTTCTCTGCGTGAGTGGTTGAATTTAAGCCAAGAATTTGAAAAAAAGCTTCATTTTGTTACGTTAAAGCTCACAGAAACAGAAACTTGGACCCAATAATGTGTCTCTCCTGTACTTCACAGGCGATCTACATGTTTCACGCGCTGGCCATTGTGTGTGATGTTTATTTTGTGCCGTCACTGGAAAAAGTATCAGAGGTATGAACAAACATTCATCATGTGGTTGAGAATTAACTAATAAGACGTAAAGTGCCATTGATTGCATCACATGATCTTTTTCAGCAGCTGAAGATTGCCCAGTCGTCATGTAATTGTAGATGTTCAACTATAAACGGACGTTGTGGTGACATTGTTTTGCCAGCTGCTGTTTCTAAGGTCAATAATGAACGTTCAGCTTCACCCTGATAAAGGTGATAATCTGGATTATTCCAAAGCATCAGTGTGTTTTCTGAAACCCAAAACATTTAAAGTCACAGTGAAAATGCAGTAAGAGTGTATTTAGTTTCCATAACTGTGACGTATTTCAAAGTAAAACGGAGTGAAAACTAACACAGGGACACATGGATATGAATTTGAACAGTCTTTAATTTCACAGTATATTTAAAGCATAAAGTCAACACCATTCTATATTTTTGTTATTGTCAACAAATTCCATGAAAACACTAAAACCAACAGTGTGTCTGTCCGTCTCTCAAGACTCGATCACTTCCAAAGCCTGTCTGTGGCCCTCAGACCTAAGCCCATTTATAAAACAAAGACAAAAAAACAGCTCACTGATACATAATTTCATCTTGAAAAATGCTGTAGATTTTTCTGAAACAGCTGGAGACTGTAGTTTTTTCTCAACAATTACTCAAACAGGAGTAAAAGCTGCATATTTCCTGCTGTGGATTAATACACATCTGGTGCACTTGTGACTATAAACAGCAGCTGGATGGTAAATGTGGGGTTGATTCAAAATAAGCTACAGTTCCCATGTTCATCATGAAGAAGGAACCAGTGCAACAGTGTGGCTCACTGATTATTTGGACAATAATGGAGGTTCACAGCACAGAGGAATAAGTTATCAGACTTTGACAGGAAATACTTGATTTATTTGGATTTTTTTCATGCAGTTTGTTAGCAATAAGAAAAATGTCAAATATCACCTTTTAATTTAATGAAACTCATCTGTCTCCGTCCTCTAGAACCTTCAACTCAGCCAGGATGTTGCCGGGGCAACCTTCATGGCAGCTGGGAGCTCCGCCCCCGAGCTCTTCACCTCTTTGATTGGTCAGTCTGATGCTCAATCTAATCAATTACTCACTCTAACGGGTTGTCACAATGATTGCTCCATCGGCACTCCACTTACCTGCAATCACATAAATCTTCACCTGATCAGGACTGAGAAGGGTCAAGTGTATGCAGGCGGCAGCAGCTGATTGGCCGCTTTCCAACATTAACTAGACGTGAACTAAGACGACGAGTGCGTTTCATTTTGCTTGATGGTTTTCCAGCTCACCTGCAAATGACCTCTGACCCAGATGTTCTCACATACTATTTTTTCACAAGCAAATAATGCCTTTGGAAAAAAATTATACTATAAAAGGAAAACAATGTGTCTCCAAATTTGGATTTTGAGTTTTTCAGATGGACTAAAGCATTGCTTTACAGGTTGAATAAATCCTCCTACTTCTTAAGATAAATAACACATTTAAAATTGGTTGAATGTTGCACTTGAACATCACAAAGCTGACAACAAGGCTATTTTTCTTCAGACAGAAGAAGGCTTTTTGTTCACAGGATGAATAACAGTATTTTAGCATAGCAATAGCATCAGGGATTTACAACAGAAACTATCAAAAAGGTTACAGGGATTAGTAAAGACTGCCTGGGGAACTCAACTCTGCTGCTTTTTGATAGAAGATACAAGGTACAGTTGATTAAAACGTCAATGAAACTTGTATTTTCATGATTTAGAAGAATGAAAACGCTGCTTCTAAATTCATGTGGCTTAAAGAAGATGATAAATCATTTCATATATCACCTCTGAAAAAAAATAATCCTCAAAAGTGAAAAAAAGGCTGTTTGATAAGTATGGGAGTGACTTTAGGCAATATTCACACAGTCAGTAGCATAAGATTAAAGAGGTCTGCTCAGCGCCCGTGGTTATGAACTAAAGATGCAATATTTCTATTTGAAGGAGAGATATTATGTACAGCTGGAAGGCAGATACAATCCATCACCCCTCGCACTGTTTCACATCATTGCTAAATTAATTGCTGATGATGATTTATAGCTTTCTCTTTCTTTCTTTGTTTTTAGGAGTGTTTATCACAAAAGGAGACGTGGGTGTTGGGACTATCGTTGGATCAGCCGTCTTTAATATCCTGGTCATCATCGGCCTCTGTGGCATCTTCTCCGGACAGGTATGAACGCTGTGTCCAGACAGAAGGAAAATGGACAACAGGAGAAGTTTTTGTCCAGCATGAACACTCACTTTTTCTCCCAGACATTGATTGTTGGAGGATGTTTAACCATTTGCCTGATCTGACTCTACAAAACTCTACAAAGTGTGTGTGTGTGTGTGTGTGTCTGCTTTCTCCAGCCGGTCTCTCTGAGCTGGTGGCCTTTGTTTCGCGATGCTGTCTTCTACATCTTGTCCATCCTGGTGCTTATTCTGGTGAGAAAGAACTTTCTTAAAAATCCAATACTTGTCCTAGATTGGTCAGTGTTTGGTGCTTTTTGGCCACCAGCAAGTCCTCCGTGTTACATATAATTTCTCCTTTTTTCAGTCGTCATTATGCACTGACCCAATAATGCAGAAATAAATATGATCCCTGAAGAAATCAATTTGTTCTCAACCTAAACTGCAACTTATATCTGTCCATCACAGTATAGGACCAGAATAAATAAACTGGAGGTTATTTAAATGATAACCAGCAAATTGTTGACACAGTTACAAGTCCTACAGTCTTCTTGCGTGCTCATGCATGGGCTTCAAGTATGCGAGAGGAATTGATCTCATGTTGCAAGTCACAGTTTACAAATTTGGTGAATGGGCCCTTAGTTTAGCTCTTAGTGCAATTAGTTTAGTACTTATGGACCAAAGTATGCACTTTTACAGATATATTGGTGATAAAATAATCATAAAATATACTGTTTCTTTTACTGTTTTCTGTTTCTTTTGATATGTAAAATGTTTGCAGTGTAATTAAAGTATATTTTAATTATATTTGCAGGTGATCTATGATGAAAAAGTCCTGTGGTAAGAATGTGATGAAAAGCTTTTAATACTACAGCAGCCTGTGTTCTAATATCAGATCTGTTTTCAAGGCACAGTCGCAGACTATTGTGATGCATGTGGTGTTTATGAACGTGTGTGTGTGTGTGTGTGTGTGTGTGTGTGTGTGTGTGTGTGTGTGTGTGTGTGTGTGTGTTCATGTCTTGCAGGTGGGAGACCATCATCTTGATCTCCATGTATGGAATCTACATCATCATCATGAAGTGAGTCTCATCCTCTCACTCTAGTGTTGTTTGTATCAAGCCACTAAATGATCTACAAACAGCAAAGACTCAATATCTCTCAGTCTTAAATGCCTCTGTGTGTGTGTGTGTGTGTTTCGTGTAGGTTCAACAGATCTCTGTGCAGCCTGATAGAGAGACACTGCAGCATAGCAGGTCAGCCATGTCTGAGCGGTCTGCGGCGGACGACTGCTGTCGGGAACATTGGAGACTGTGACAACGACATGGTGCCGCTGAAGCCAGGTACACGAGTCTGTTTGTGTTTGTTAAACGTGCATCAAAAACATCAAAAGAATCTCTTGGGTTTCTGAGCAGCATTCCAACAGACCTAGTGACACAGTTTAAGCTGCCAATTAAACCCATTTCTGTTCCCCGTGTGGATTCCCAGCAGGCTGAATTAGAACTAGACCACTTTGATGGACAAGCTTTTTATCACTCTGTCCTCTTTGTCTCCTTCCTGTTTGTCATTCTCTGTCATTCTTTTACTGATTTGAATTGTCGTTTCTGCTGTAACATCCGCTCGTCTCCTTCCTCAGACTCGTGTGTAGTGGCCGGTCAGGACTCAGGGGTTGTGATGGTGGATGAGCTGATGAACCTGCACCCCCACCAGCTCTCCTTCTCAGAGGCAAGCCTCCGTCTTCTCATCACCCCGCATTTCCCCCCCTTCACCCGCTTGCGCATGGCAGGACGCATGGTCATCAACGAGGTACACTGTACGCGCTCTCGCCTTTCACATAACGCCAAGCTCCCCTGGTTTTCCAGCTAGGTTGGTGGGTATTTAATTGTGCAGCTTGTGCAGCATTTTAAGCTTCAATATGTCATTGTCAAATTAACTGTGACATCTTAATGAGGCCACAAGGGAGACAAATGTGTCACGTCATTGGTATTCTTGGCGGTACTGTTTCTGTAGGAGCGTCTTGGTGTGCACACAGGTACTGTTTACTGTCATTACAACATCCCAAGTTCTATTCAAGCAAGACATCACTTCCAACCCCCTCACCATTGGCTCCTGTCACCTCTCCACTATGCCACAAAAATGACTCAAAAGACCAAATCTCTCTATAACCCATTTTTCTTTCACTTCTCCAACACTCTGCCCTCAGGAGAGACTCTGATTTGTGCTGGAAGAAAAGTAGTTGTTTTAAAGACAAAAAGAAAAAACGGCAAGTTTTCTAGAAGATTATAAAACAAACAGTTCAGAGGCTGAAAAAAAATCTTAGTGTCATGAGTCCCTGCAGGCACATCACAGGAACAACTATACTTCAGTGATGATTTTAAAGAGAACAATGGACTTCAAGTTATATCAAAAGAAAATACTATACTTGAGTTTATAAGCTTTTATTAAACCAGATTTCACCTCAACATTAGCACCAAATCAAATCAGTCAATAATGCCATTAAAATGAATACACTAACATACAAATACAGTTTAATTTCTAAAGTGCCTGTTTGTGGTAGATTATCTTTACCGTCTGAACAACATTAACTGAATGCAAATGTCATTTGGGAACATTTGCTCGGTCTATGGCGTCATTTTTGTTTGCAGGTGAGATTTTTCCACCATCTTCCACCTGAATGCGCTGCGATGACGTGAGTTACCATGACATTAAAATGTGACAATTGGTCCAAATCACAAGCAGACTGATGATTTGGCCATTTCATGCGGAAAAATTGTGGTAATTCAGCAAAATTGCAATCTGTTGAGAATATTTCCTGGATCAGTTTCCTGGATGGACTGATATTTATGGATATTAAACATTACTCATAGGGAAGTTTTATGGTAAATATTGGAGATGCACCGATCTGATACTTTATTTAGCAGATCCCAATTAATTCCATGCAGTGAGATTTTAAATTTGGGGAAAGGAGAACACTTCTATCAATCAGTACTTTCAGTACTATCGTCAGACGAGTTGAGGTGTCAGGAGAGAAAAAGTTGGATCCCTAGTTAACAGACAGAAAGATGGGGAGAGAAAGATCTTTTGCTTCCATATCCAAAAATATCCTGTAACTGTGGAGACCATCTAATAAGCTCACAAAGAAAACACACACACACACACACACAGGGAGTGCTGCCTAATGCATGATATTATCCCCGACACAAAAGCAGACAGAAACTCAATCTTCAGATCTGCTTCCTCACTCTCTCCTGCATGTGTGCTTGACATTTCCAGAGCCAAATTAAAGTATGACTGCCAAAATCTGCCCCTGCTCTCTGCCATGCCCCCGATCAGCACTTTTCCAAATCCCCCTCCGGTGATTGTGAGGACATGCCTGGCTGCCTAACCGCTCCTCCTGCCAACTCTCATATTGTTAGCCGCAGTAAAGTCAGAGATGATTCATATAAGCTCATTGTGTCTTTACTCTTTTTCTCTTTCCTTTATCTCTGACATCACCCCGTCTCTCTCTCCCGCACAACAGAGGCAGAGGCTGATCCGGGCTCGGGTCGGCCCCGAGGAAGGGGGAGCCTTAGGGGAGGAGGGTGTGGGTGGTAGCGGGACGTGGGGGAGGGAGAACGGGACGGTGACCGAGGGAGACAGGCCGCCGCTGGGGGGAGAGAGGGAGAGGGCCAAAGAGACGGGGAGAGAGACGGGAGGGGGAGCACAGCCGAAAGAGGAGGAGGACGAGGAGGAGGAAGAGCAGGAGGAAGGTGAAGAGGAGAACACTCCTTTCAAACCTTTCATCATACCAGGTGAGTGGTTAATGAAAGCAGACGGATGCAGCTGAATCAGGTTTTAGATGTTTATATAACTGTCGGAACTTTCAACACACACGACAGCATGACAACTAGTGGCCTGACAGACCCACAGTAGACTTCTAGACAATTATTATCCTTGAATCCCATGAAAAAACCAACAATAATAATAATAATAATAATTGGTCCTATCGAGCCTGATAAATCTTCCTCTGTGCTCCATTATTGTCCAAAAAGTAATAAAAACACACCGATGAGCCACACTGCTGCTCTGACTGTTGTTAATTTTGAGTCAATCCAACATTTTTTTATTTACCAGGAAGCTCTTCTACGAAGGAGACTTGACCAATATGGCCAAAAAAAACCCAAACAGGTGTCACAGAGTTAAGTTAAAAACACATTAATTTACAACAATCACATCCAACACAGCAAAACAGAATCTGAGAAATAGGAGATAAAACGTCACTGTTTAAAATAATGACTTTCCCGATGAAACACACACCGTCCTGAAATAAGGGAAGACTGGAGGAAAATAAGAATTGTAATGCTTAAATGTTTTAATTTTAATTTTTTTAATTTTAATCAGGCATCTCTGGAAGCACAAAAAGAGACTTCAGTTTTAGGATTACACACATCTTTCAACAAAGGAAGAATTGTGCTCTAATAACTATAGCTAAATAAATCTTAAAGGTATTAATTGGTACTAACTTCTGGGACATGTTGCCATAGCAACATCTTAACCAATCATGATTCAGCCTTAGGAAGGAGGGGGTTGCCTAACGCATTCATTAATATTCATATTTCTTCAACAGGTCAAACTGCTGAGTTTAATACTCGTCATTAAGATCATTTATGTAACTGGCCTCAGGACATGATGATGTAATCTGTTGACATCAAGAGATGTTTAACCGGCTTCTTTCTATGAAACAGTGTAACCTAAATTCAGTCTTCTGTACAGTTACAAGTTGTTTAGTGATTCGTGCTGCTGTAGCAACATTTCTGCTTTCTGCTTCACCCTTTTAACGTGTTTTCTGCTGTAATGATGCATTTGTTGCTAATGGAGCTAATTAAAAAAAGATAAGATGAAGACTCACAAACACACAACATCCTCATCAGTCTGTGCGACATTAATCATTTATTTAAAAGCTCTGTAATGAGCCCAGTGGGGAAATGTCTGTGCGTGTGCGTGTGTGTTAATGTCCTCAGATGGTTGGTGTGTGCGTGTCAAGTGGCTGCTCTCCTGGCCGGTGAGCGTCCTGCTTTACTGCACCATACCCAACTGTAACCTGCCGCGGTGGGAGCGCTGGTACCTGCTCACCTTCCTGTCCTCCACACTCTGGATCGCCCTCTTCTCCTACCTCATGGTCTGGATGGTACGAAGAACACGCACGCACCTGCACACAAACACACACACACACACACATATATATATATATGAATATAAACAGCTTCCGTATCTTTGTCCAGGTGACCATAATCAGCTACACTCTTGGAATCCCGGACGTCATCATGGGCATCACCTTCCTGGCTGCCGGCACCAGTGTCCCTGACTGCATGGCCAGCCTCATCGTCGCCCGGCAAGGTGTGTGTGTGTGTGTGTGTGTTTAACCCATCTTAACAAATATTTACACTGCTCCTTGTTTATACACTTTGATATGTTACAAAACAAAATCAGAATATTGAGCCTGAAGGTTAATTTGGTTTAATTTGAGAAAACAATCTTAACTCAAAGTCTGTTAGCAAGCTTTTTCTGGAGCTTTCAGTCGTGTCTTGTGTGTTGATTCAGGAATCAACTGGAGTCATCACAGTTGCAAGTGTTGGAAAATGCTTGTAAATGGACCCTGATTGAAGATTTGTTTGGTCTGAATCTAATAAAAACCTTTATATGATGTCAAGGGCTTTCATTTTATGCAACTACCCAAGAGATATAAAATAAACATACAAATCTACAAAAGTTTACACACATTTTTGTTTGTATCTACAAAAACATTTCATGACATACATTTTTGTTCAACTTTGGGTTGGAATTTTACACAAAAAAAGCATCATCCCATCATTATCTTTTTATTTACATACACATACATACACATACATACACAACACCTTTATGAACTACATTTAGCTTCAGTTTGATGTCACATTGCTATCATTTTATGTTCACCACAGAAATGGTGACATATATACGTGACATGTGTGTGTGTTTGTTGCAGGCTTGGGTGACATGGCCGTGTCCAACTCCATTGGCAGTAATATCTTTGATGTGCTGCTGGGCCTGGGTTTCCCCTGGGCGCTGAGGACCCTCATCGTCAGCTATGGATCAGTGGTAAATATCAGTAGCAAATATCTTACACAACAGCACTGAACCATGATGCTAAAAAACAAAGCGATAATATCCCCCACTGGTGTTCTTCTGACACAAAGCAAATTACTACAGAAGAACAAAATCACAAATAGATAAAATATATATCTTTGTAAGACATGTAATTTATTATAAATAGATGTAAAAGCAACATGTTCAGTTTTATGTGATTTTTTTTAGGTGACAATCAACAGCAAAGGTCTGGTGTACTCAGTGATCCTGCTGTTGGCGTCAGTCACGCTGACTGTAAGTAGATCTCCACCTTCAAACTAGATCAAAGAGTTAATTCTCAGATTGTGACATCAGCTGCCTGTTTTTCCTCACATGTGATTTTCATCTTATCCAGGGGGGGAGGGGAGGGGAGGGGAGGGGAGGGGAGGGAGGAGGGTTCGGCCTTTGACTTTGTTCTCAGACTCTGGAAACGGGGAAAGGTGATAAAATTGCAAATTAAATCTTTGCTGCAGCGACGTCAGAGCGACTCTCTCTCTCTCTCTCTCTCCGTCTTTCAGGTCCTGTGTGTCCATCTGAACCGCTGGAAGCTGGACCGCAGGTTGGGACTCTGTCTCCTGCTGCTGTACGCCATCTTCCTCCTCTGCTCCATCGGCTTCGAGAGACTGTAGAGGACACACTCGCACACGCACACACACACATACACACAGAGTCGTACAAATGGTGTATGGTAAAACACACGGACTTATAGAAATAGTCCAACTTGTTTTCCACTTTCACTGCTGCCATTATTAATCAAGTGTGACAGACAGGTGAGTTTCATTTCATTTCACGGTGGCTGTACATGTCCGAGCTGCCTGAGATCGACATTGTTTACCTTTGATAAATGAGTATTTTACATAGTTTTGTACCGAGCACCTCCAACCCAATGCACTGTATCTCACAACAACAAATTTATACAACACTGGATTTGTATTCTAGCTACAGTACTCTCTTTGCACCACAAGGTGTTATTCTGAAACCAAGAAAAACTCCCAGAAGTGTATTCGTTTACTATAACTGTAACTGCCACAAGTAACCTCAAAGACCAGATGATTATACATGTAAGTTTCTATAGTTGCTTCTTAGTCTGTGCAGTTATTTTATGTATAGTTTAATGTCAGGTTTTCATCACGCCTTTGTGTGTATTAGTGTGTATTCGCCTGACATAGCATGGCTGATCATCACGCTCCAGATAATTGCACTAAGCCACTGTTGTCTTGGCCTTGTACATAACGTAGGCCCCCTCTCTTTCCTAAAAGCTTCTCAGCACAGAAGTCGTGTTTTTGTGCTGGAACGGAGGCGATTGTACGCTACGAGGTGGTTTTTTTTGTTCGTTTTTGAATGTTTGTGTTTTGCGAGAGTCCCTGAGTGTAAGTTGTTGAGTGCAATAAAACGCTGTGTCCTGTGAGATTTTCTCCTGTACTATTCACACAGTTGCTCTAACTCATGATCATAAAGTCACCTCACTTCCACTTGAGTTTAATGCAGTAAATTTGACAAGAATCATAGAAGACAAGACACGTTACGAATCAAACCAAAGCAGTGTGGATTGCAGCAGATGGCGGTTACTCCATCGAATGCATCATCATCATTTACATAATTAAACTGAAGGAAAACAAAAAAGATACATGATGTGTTGAAACTATATTTATATATACCATATACAAGCACCTCTAGCACATTTTAATATCTTTTACAGAGTTGTACATTTAAGCAGGATGTGTGAGCCATCAGGTTTTCAGTGCAGTTAGTCGCTACAGCAGCTATTTCATACATAAAATACATTTTCAACAAGAGTGGAGGAGCTGATCACAGAGACATGCTGCTGTAGTAATAAGACATGTTGACTGTGGCCTCATAAATATAGTTCAGCCTGTTTTTCCACTGAGATTAACCACATATTCATAAATTAAAAGTGTGATGTATTGCATGAATGTACAATCCGGACAGTATTTACTCCTCATATTAACAGAAAACTCTTTTGTGTATGAACTAATGTGAAATGACACAGCTGCCCAAGAAATGTTTAGTAGAAGTTACATTTGGACCCCTAAACTTTAGGCATTATGTGTGAAAAGGGTTTTATCTCCTACACAATTCTTTCCATATTGATGTAAACCTACTCAAATTAAAGCTGCGGCTTGGCTCTTCAATTTCATATCCATTATTTTATTTCAAACTGAAGGTGCTGAAGAACAAAAAGTGTCCAAATACTTAGTCTGGACTGTATTTCTCTGGAATTTACTGCTTTAAGTTGTAGAAAACAAGCAGTTAAAAAAAGGCAACAAATGGTGAAGGACGACAGTAAAACAGGTTTCACATGAAGCAGCATTATGGATGAGACACAGACCAATGAGGTCTAAGTCAGAATCACAGTTGAAGATGAGGTCTGGTTGTACCTGCAGCTCTTCAGCACCATGGACAGCTCCACAGCCTGCTTAAAGAGAAGGGAGCTGTCCAAGTGCTGAAGCCAGGAAACACACACACAAACACAGCTAATAAACTGATGTTTTTCTTGTCTTTTGTGGCTCATTCAATCTTTATTTCAAACCAACATATTTAAAGCAGGTCATGAGCACCATGTCAGCTGATCAAAACAAAAATGTCTGTTTAACTTCACTGAATGTTAAAAAAACAACAACAACGGACACATGATTCAAATTCAAAGTGATTTTTATTTCAGTCAGGCTAAATCGGCTTCATTACCAAAGAAATGTAAAAAATAAAAATAGTACAACAAAGTACATCATTTTACAAATACTCATAATGGAGGTCGGACATATCAGAATAATCAAATAAATTCAAACATGTCACAGTCATAACAAAAATAGAAAAAGTCAATACAGTACATAGAATGCATTAGGAGCTATATACTTGAAGTGTTTGCTATACCATAGACTTTACAAAATTCTACTAGAAAAACTCCCAATACCAATGACATAACAGGTTATATAAAATGTAAAAAAAAAAAATACAACCAAAACAAAACAAAAAAACGACTGATGTGTGTGTGCATTCATACAGGTGCAATCTGCATGCAAATCTGCCTCAGTGTGACGAATGATAAAAGCAGCTACAGTTTGTGATGGACTGTGTGTGTGTGTGTGTGAGAGAGATCTGGTTTGACAGCGGCTGTTTTAAGAAATGACTCATGTGAAGGATGACGTCGCTGCCGAACCGGTTTCTAAAAAAAAAAGGCTAGCACAAAAAAAAAAAAGAAAAAAAAAAAAAAAGACATTTCTGAGGAAATAAAGGAATGCGCCTTCATGGTTACAAGTTTCATATATTGAACACACAGCAGGCTAAAATATGGAACCAGTATCAGTTTCCCCCCAACAAGAACAGCATTTTCTAACTTATCCCCCCCAAACAAACAAAAAAAAAATCTGGTTTTTCCCAAATAAGACAATGTAGCTCTGTCGGATGAGGAAATAACATTGAAAATGTGATAAATGTTTTAGTCTCATGAGCTCAACCGACTTACAGTGTATGCTCAGTGTTGTAGTGTTTCATTAAATAACGGAATCAGCAATTAAAAGATGGTTTTACGTAGCGAGGCAAAAGATTGTGCTACCAGCTTAACAAGTCAAAGCTGAAAGTTGTTGTTTTGGGTTTTTGTTGTTGTTGTTGGCAGGAACTTAAGACTCATTTTTAACCATCTTTGATGTGGAATGAAAAAAAAAAAAAGCTGGTTTGAGTGACGATGAAAAGCTCGCCATGTGGAGAAGAGTGACGGGTCGTTGTCGTGTGTCATTTCCTGTGACGATGGACCTTGGCACTGACTGGCTCCCCTTAAAGGAAACCTCAGCAAAAAGATAAACGCTCCGATGGATGAGACAAAAGTACACAGACAAATGTCACTACAAAAGTCCACTAGTAACCAGAATAACCAGTAATATCAATAATAATAATAATAATAATAATAATACTCCTTGACAACAGGATTAATTTTGAAAATACATATACAGTATGTGGTGATGTTTTCTGTTCCCCACATCCAGGGAGTAAAAATAGATAATTTGGCAGAAAAAAAAACAAACTGTCTCCACAGTCCACACTGTGTCTTTGAGTGTGAAAGGGTGCAGATAATTAGCTGTGATGCTAATCCGTTTGCTCCTGGGAGCTCCCATGGAGACAGCAGTTACTATGGTTACTGCATGCTCTCTTGTCTCTGTATCTAGTGTGTGTGTAACAGTCCAGGAGAGTGTGTGTATGAGTATGAGTATGAGTATGAGTGTGAGTGTGAGTGTGTGTGTGTGTGTGTGTGTGTGTGTGTGTGTGTGTGTCTACACTGTATATACACGCACAATATTTACTTGTTGGACAGCAAGCCTCGGCGGGCTTTGCAGGCAGGTTGGTAGTGACGGTTTGATCCCCACGCTGACTGGTCTGAGGTCTGTTTTGGTTTTTGAGTCCCCCCCGGTCGACACTTGTGAAGCTGATCTTCAGTCTGGCTCAGCTACAGCTGGACAGAGTCTGAAACTCTGTCCTGAGAGAGGAGGTCTGACGTTTTTTTGCTCCGGGGTGGGGTCCCGTTGCAGAGGGGGCGGGACTGGGGGGGGGGGGGGGGTTGGTGTTGTTGGTGATGGATGTGATGTCACTCGGGGGCGGAGCTCTGGTTCTGCTGGTATATGGAGGCTTTATCCTTCAGCAGAACCAGGCACAGGTGGCAGCTCCAGCTCCCTGCAGAGACACACAAAGACAATGAGATCAGCGTTTGTACTCGACAGTTTGGTGCTGAAATAACCTAAAATTTAGTCATGAAGTCTCTATCCCTCCCGCCAATTAACATAACAAACATCGACGGTGACAAATCACATCAGCTGACGCCACTCAACATTGATTCTGTGAGTTGATGGCAGGCTAAAATTAATCACCAGCTCTTTTCTCCCTGTGAGTTTGTGTCCGCACTCAGCCAAAGATCATTTGTGAGGGAAGAGCGTCCACTCTGTAACCCCACGGTTCAATTTCTATGTTTCTGTAGCTCGAACAACCCCAACAGAGTGAGATGTCTCCTCTCTAGAGGATCTATTTCAGGAGTTCTCCAGTTAGATTCATTCATATATCAATAATTTAAGCTGATCAACTAAATAGTTTTTGGATCCAGGACCTCGATGATTAAGTCGCTCCGCATGTCTTCTGCAGGGTAAATACAGGATATTGGATCAGACTCGGAATCAGCAAGTCAAGCCAGTATTACATTAAATCCTGGCTCGGATCAGGGTCTGAAAAGCATGAGCAGATCACTCCTGCTGTTCATCAGAGCTGTATTAAATCACTTTTAATGCAAACCCAACAGTTCCTACTGCAGCTGCTTCACAGTAAAACCATTTAACTGGCAGGTTTAATTGTGAAGCAGTCACAAATGTAATATATTTGGTAACTGAGGTTTAGTGACGTCCCAGAGTGCTCATCAAAAATGTGCCTACAACAACGCTGTTATTTTCAGCGTTTTCTTGACAGCAGAACCTTTTTAAATATTTCAAGGAGTGATGGAACAAGTTTCCCTGAACCTTAAATTAAACCTCAACCTTTTCCTCAATCAGTCATCGTTTAACTTATACGACATGACAGTCTGATCAGATCAGACCGAGTGGGATGTGGCGTACCATTACGATGACCTCGGACAATCTGGGCAGCGACCTTCGTGGTCTCTGACTGTAACCCTGGACTAAGTGACGATATCAGGTACGACCGACACAGCTCACACAACTCTTGTTTAACTTGTTCAGTGTCAACTTACCCTCTGGGGGTTCAGTCATGGGAGGAGTTAGACAGTACATGTGGTAGCCTCGGTCGCAGTCATCACAGAACAGCAGCTGGTCCTACAAAAAAAAAAAAAAACAACAACAACAGCATGAAGGTCAGGGTGAGTTTCAGTCCACCGATTAGACGAGAGGAGATAACCGAGCGGGCACAGATTGTGAGACAGACTCCTCGCCTACACACCCAAAACAAAAAAACTGGACTAAAGGCCAAACTAAAGCTTGATTTTATGCACTTCAATTCTAATAGAACAAAACCACCAACTAAGATTCAAGAAAACTAGCGAATAGATAGCTGCAACGTCCATTAACATCATGGTTTGTCATTTCATATTGTTATAAAATATTAAGTTTACCTTCATTTTAAAGGTGCCTTCGTTCATTTATTTAAGATTTTCATGATGTAAAATGAATTGCCCTGCTTGTTTTGTGCAAGTTTATAAATTTAAAGTGTAATGTTATGAAGACATGATATTCAGGGGTCTGACTGATGTTTTTAAAGTATCAGACCACATTGTTAACATTTTCCCATCATCTGTCACTACCCTGTTAACACGTTGCTGCAGGTTTTGTTACATGTCTGACATTCATGTTCTTGGACGCATTGGCCTGTCTCACTGGGGACAGATTTTGGTTGGATAAGACAAAAACCACCGTCAGCCTGACACATCCTGCAGTTACGAGCCCACACACACAGGAATCAACAGAAAAGACTGTTATTAAAAGGTATTAGGTTGTGTTCTGGGCAAGACAAAACATGCAAAAGCTGCAATAACACTGAGTCTAAAGACGTTTTTCTCTTGGTTTCATGAGCTGCTGTAAAAACAAACTCTACATCTGTATATACTGAAACACAGCCAACATTCTTTCACAGCAAAATGGCATCTGCAGTATCGTCTACAAGTTCTACTACGTTCTTCTGGTGACAAGAAGTAAAAGGGAACAACAGAAAGATATTTAAAAGAGAAAAAAAAAGGTGCTCACATCATTCTCCGAGGTGCCACAGACATTGCAGCACTTGCACTCGATGCACTGCCAGCGGTAGGTCTTCACTGCGGCCATCATCACAGGTGTGAACTGCAGGCATGTCGGGTGGCCTGGAAGAAGGAGAGGACATGTTTCATTATCGTACTAATAACACAAGGATTAAGTAGTTCTAAGCTGCAACACGAGAACGATGCCGTTTCTGTATTTCTTCTACATGGATCATCATCTTAATGCCTGCAGCTTCAGCCGCAGTCTTTTAGCACGATATGCGTATTTAAGACCGTTCAAGAATCTCATTATTACATTAAAACTCAGCCAGAGACAGTTTTTAAATAGTGCTTCTTCTAGCTAGCTGCAGCTGATCAAATCCACTAGCAACAGTCGTCATGTAAACTGAAATCAAAGACTTGAAACTTCATCACTGTTTTCATTGTAACAACAGAACAGTCTTGTTAGTAACAGAAAGAGACATGACAGGCTCGTACCTGAGCGTCCACAGTCTGAGCAGGATACCAGCTCTTCTGATTGGCCGGTCTTCTGGTTTAAGGTGGAGTCTCCCAGACAGAAGTCGCAGTAATCGTTGGGCAGCGCCAGTCCGTTTGGACCCTTCTTAGTTGCTGAGCAGGAGAATGAGTGAAGAAACTGTTCAGTGCACATTAACACTGTCACTTTAAACTGGGCTATCATGGAAGACCAGTTGAATACCACTAACTTCCTCCGGATCAATATCTATCAAAACAGGATTCATTTATTATGTAACTGAAGTAAAATATGTTTTACAAATCAAATATTTTGGCAAGTTTCACAAACCTTTTCACATCACGTCAGCCAACAACGAGCCCTAAATCTGAGAAACTACAGTAGCTGATGATGTATTGACTCATGACCCAAACTAATGAATGTGTGACAACTAACAACACGCACTTGTTGAATGAATTTGATAAACACGGTGTCGCGTGCAGAAAAGAAAAAAAGCAATGCGATGGATATGTTGGGGAGGAAAAAATAAAAATAAAAAAAGATGGATGATATGCTGAAAAAAAATAAAAAATAAAAAATGCCAGGAATCCCAACTGTGCAAGCATGTTTCAGTCAGGAATATTGAGTCTAATCCCAAATTTTGGGATTCAAAATTATGAAAATCAAAAAATGAAAAGAGCGAGAGAAAAAAAAAAGAATGAGAGAGAGACTTCCCTTTTATAAAACACACACATGCTACATCGCATGCAACCAAACCTCCCGCCCCTCTCTCTGTCTCTCTCTCAGCACTAGAGAGTGACTCACTCTTCTGCTCCTCAGGCTGGCGAGGAGTGGGTGGTGCCTCGATCTCCTCGCGGTCCTCGCCCTCCTCCTCGGCCAGGTGAGAGTGTGTATAGTGGTAGCTCAGGCCAGGACGGTTCTTGTAGCGCTTCCCACAGACTGACACACACACACACGGTGATACAAGAGTGTTATGGTGATGGCGGCTAACTACCGTCCAAAAAGGCCCAAGGTGGAACAAGAAAACAGCGCCGAACATCAACCCACAACTGGCTTTATTTATGGAGGTTTTTTTTCAAAACAAGGTTAATCTTTGACTGACGCGCTAGTACATACAGCGGAGGTGAGCATTTGCGCAGTGAGCTATGGCCAGCAGGAAGTTATACAGCACACACGGAGTGGCATCTCAGAGGGGAAAAAAAAAAAAAAACAAAAACAAAAAAAACAAAAAAGAAAATGCATCCAGCAGGGCAACTTTTTCAATTTCTAACTTGTCAAACTTTAGTTCCAGATGGGGTCTTTCAGATCTCACCATGCATAGCAGAAGGCTTGTTTTTGTCTTTCAGGGGAAAAAAGCAAAAGCCTCTCTTGCCGACATGCATGACACACACACACAAACACACACAGGCGCTACGCAGGAAGCTGGTACTCACTGTCGCAGGCGTAAGGTTTGTCCCTCTCCTCCAGCGCTGCGGCTGCAGCCTCCGTTTTCTTCTTCCCATTTTTGTCACTGCGACCCTGAGGAACCCACAGTTGAGATGTACAATGATACCGAGAGAAAAATGCTACATATTTACTTCCATCTTCATGTGTTTTCTGTTGACTGCCAGAAAAAGCTGTGACATTTGGTAAAGTAAAACACTGATATCCACTGAAGCTTTAGCTCCAGCGCTTAAACTGACCCGGGATCATTACTCTGGCATCCTACAGCGGACCTGACAGCAGTTATTTGGCACACGGCACTCACCTTGGACTTGCTCTTGCCTCGCCTCTTGGGGGTCTCGTCCTCAAAGTCTTCGTCGTCAAGGTCATCCAAGTAGTCATCGTGGTCCAGGACTCTCTGCGGTGAGAGGGTCTGGATTAGGTCTCGCTGTAATGACTGTATGAACTCTTCCTTAGCTTTGAACCATCATTTAGAGTTTGGTGCTTGGTAAGAAGTTGTTTAACTGTTAAGATATATCCTACGTACTTCTACTTTTTTTTTTCCAAAAGTTTTTTTTGGGATATTGGAGCGCCGCTTGCTGGCATCTCTATGAAGGATAAATACTACCTTTTATAAAGATGCTGCTGATACAGGTTGTAAAGACAGACAGTCAGAGTTGAAATGATGATAATGATGACATTTGTAAAATATTGCTTCAATGATACCCTTAAAGTGTCCAAATAAAAAACAACTATTTTCACACTATGTCTCTTGGTGTCTCTGAGATTGAGATGGATGAAAATGAGTCAATATGTCTTTCCAAATTTTACCTTTATAAACGTACAATTGGCTGTGGAATTCATGTGATATGAGAACAATTGTAGGAAAAGATGTGGTAATTTGTTATTGTTCATTGTTTGTTGTCAATTTTATATATCAAGTTAAAAAAAAAGCATTGAGGCAGTCTGCCAGTCTGGATATGTGGTTTGGCTGTGTAGCTGCATTGACGATCTGGAGATCGCAGCAGACTGGAGGAGTAGTGAGAGGATACAGTTTGTTGATTTGACGGTGACATCATGTTTAAGGAGGATAGAGAAAAACAAACACTCTTCAAGACATGATTTAAAACAAGAGTCTGTCATGTCAACTACAAACTGTGACTGACTTGGAGGTAAAGAAGAAGAGCGTTAAGTCAACTTTGAGTCTGACCTTGCGGATACGCCCAGAGGACGTGTGAGTGGTCGTAGAGGTGGCAGGAGGCTCCACAGTGGCTGCATCATCCTCAGGGCCGCGGATGTCAGCTACTCCGCTCCTCCTATCAAGGGGCTCTCCCTTCAGCAGGGCCTCCAGACTGCTGCCGTCCACCGCCCCCAAAGCATCACGCTTCAGACCCAACTCCAAATCTGCTACACACACCCGGCAAAATAGTTATGCTCACATATCAGGATGTGAAGACAGACCTACTGATGGGGCTATAAACTAAACATATTTACTACTTTATTTATTTTATTAGTAAAGTTCTACCAGCATGAATGAATGCAACGCCTTCGCTGTTTCAATGACGGGAAAAAGTTCTACCAGTTGTGATACCTGCTTTGAGAGAAGGGAAGGCCAGGCGGGGGTCCTCGGGGGGATGAGAACGCCGTTTCTTCCTCCAGCGACGGGCTGGGTAGGTGTACAGCTGCCCTGGAGCAACACCTGATGAGACACAGCAGTAATAATGGAGGAACCAACAGGTGAAGTAAGTCTTGGTGTTTGATATATGGCACTTTGAAAATATGCTCAGAATAAAATGGTCTTTTTGTGTCTTGTAAAGTGTGTATTCTGTAAAAACAGACCTACTATAACTTATTTTATTAGTTTTTAATTAAACTTTGCTCGTATTTGTAAATAACATGATTCTCTCATCATGATATAACTGAAGTGAAAGTTGATTAATACTAAATTATCATTCAGCACTAATGACATACCCGCGCTCCGGTGTCGCTTCTCCATCCAGATGTAACAGTTGGACTGAGCCACACCAGTCTGAGAGTCCAGGAAGGGCATGAGGATGCTGCGCTCGGCACACAAACGAGCGTTGTAACTATGACACTGCTCCATGGCATCTCTGTAATACTGCTCACCCAGCCTGAAACGTGGAAGACGGACACTGACAGGTCAAATACCACAGAGCAGGACAGGCTGTTAATAATAACCTCTGGATAAATACGGCAGAATTAAACTGTTTAAATAGGAGTTTAATTAATAAAAAAATTGTAGGGCTGCATCTAACAATTAGTTTCATTAATTGATTTATGTATCCATTCTTTTCTCGATTAGTTGTTTGGTCCAGAAAATGTTGAAAAATGTCACTGTTTCGCAAAGCCCAAGATGATGTTTTCAAATGTCTTACTTTGTCCCGACCAACAGTCCACAACCCAAAGATATTCACTCTACTGTCAGAAGACCAAAGAAATTTGAAAATATTTACATTTTAGTAGCTGGAATCAGAGAATTTGGACTTTTTTTTTGTCTTAAACGACGACGACAAACGATTAATTGTTGGCAACTAATCAATTATATCAACTATTCTTTTTTTATTCTGTTTATTTTTATATCCAAGTTAATCTATATAGTTATTGTATATAATTTAACCTTTAATTGTATTTGTTTCTTTTATCTAACTCATTGTTTTCATATTTTAATTGAGGTCAAGTGGCCGCTGTAACATTATCAATAAATAAACTCTATCGACTGTAAAAATTATGTATAAAATAAACAATATGTAAAGGAAAAACTGTTTTTCCTCAAAAATATACTTGGCAAGTCTGTACTTGAGTTCTTGTTACTTATCAGCCGACATGTACGTAGATACCAATATAGCTGCAATAAGTTAATATCAACCCAAATATATCAAATCTATCAGTCTGTGATTTATCAGTTTATTAAGAATTGAGAGGAAATGTATATATACACATTAAATCTCATTTTCACGTTAAAACACATTTTCTTGAGTGGTTATGTGGCTGCACATATCAAAAACTTCTGTGATTATGGGATCTTACAGATTGGCTTTTGTTTGCTGCAGTGTGTGATCATTGCAAATGGCTCTTCTGGACGAGCCACTGCTACTTTGCTTGCATATTACAACGTCTCTGTAATTCATCATTCTCACTCTCACCGCTTTGTAATATCTTTAACATTATTATATTTAGGACACGGCAATCTTCGGTGTATCGATAAGGAGTAATTATCACTGTATGGTACGGGGGGGGTGAGTGCCCTTCATCTCAAATACAGTATTAATTCTCGGCTTCACAATTTGTCGCATTGTTGTAGCACGGCTGCTCACAGACTGTAGCTTTGACTGTAAGATCTTAAATGGACACACACATATATCACCAAAATATGACTTCAGTACGACCCTTCACACCGACAGCTACGGCGGAGGGACGTCGGAACAAAAGGTTGATTGTTAGCGAGCCTCTCAACAACAAAGCGCCCGCCAATCTGACAGGTTACTAGAGCAAATTAACTCTCCCCTTCGTTCACAGGCGGGCGACTAGCAACAGTTTGGTGATATTGTGTGTCACACCATTCACACAAAATCCTGAGGAGTTCAGTTATTGAATGAGTAGCGGCTGAAATGCAGCTCCACGACGCCTCATTTCTGTTTGCCCACGGCTAACAAGCTAACCGCAGCTCCGCGGATAACGTTATCCTCTTGGGACAAACATTGTATTGAGGGATACGTGATGTTTATAGCTGTTTACATTCTCCTGCTCTTTACAGCAAAACAATGATTAACCAGTTACATATCCGTCCCTGTATGACTGGTCGTTTTACTCTCTCAAGAAATAAATGTAAACTTACACTTTCACAACACTGTCGACGGCCGCCGCCATGTTTGCTTGTTGCGGTTGTGTGAAGTGCCACTGCGCCTGCGCAGAGCCGTTAGTGACCGTTACTGCCTCCGCCGGTGAAAAACAGGAAGTGCAGTTTCTTCATGATGTTGTTGAATCAATGGGATCAATGCAGCAGAACTGGATGCGTGTTTTCTTCTTCCTTGAGGTTAACTGGAGGTTGGCAAACAACAAATTAGTGCGTTACCGCCACCCACTGGTATGGAGTGTGAATAACAATGTAGTATTTACAATATTCTTTTTTTTTTTAATCAAATATTCCCAAATTAGTTAGTCTAAGATATTGTGATTCAATAACACTCATTTCTTGAGTTCTTTTGTAGGATTTCTATTAGATCAAATTGTCCTTTTATCTTTCTGTGGTTTTGAGGCAGATACATGTTCTATACTGTTTCATCTTGCCCACAGTGTTCACATCAGCCTGTATGACATTTACCTAATTTAACACTATAATGTTTAGTCCAGTGTGACCAAATCTAAATCTCAATATTATTGCCTCATCTCTTTCTCACACTTTCCTTTGAACTCAGTAAAACCATCATCTTTTCCTCTCTTCCTCGCATTGCTTTTGCCACCTTTCCTTCAATCTCTGCTTAATCATGCTCCTGATTTCTGTCTCACAGAAGCTATTTGCCAAATCATTGTGATTATTGTTTATGGCCTCCTTTGCAGTCTTATCTGCCATTTCATTTCTTTTATTGTTCTTCTTCTTTCTTTTTCTTATTAAATATGCTAACTCTGTCCCTCTCCCCAAATCTCTATATTGTATTCCTTCCTTTAAAAATATTATGCACCCTTCTCCACTGCCTGCCCTCTATCTCTGCAGACACAATCATAGCCTTTAATAACAAAATCTAACGTTGGCTTAAGCCAGGTTTCTTGAGCACATATGATTTCTGGGGTCTTTTTAAGATCTTTAATGAATTGAGTTTTTCAAGTCATCATCTACAGGAATACCTGTTATCTCTCCACGTGTCACTCTACTCTCACCTGGAATCTTTCTTTCACTGACAATGAACAAGTCTTCACTCCTATAAGATAAACCAAACCAGTAGACGCTGCCTGCCACAGAAGGTAGCAACACACCAGCTTAATCTGGGCCAGTTTACCAGAACAGGCTAAATTATGCTAAAGATAATTCACTCCTAATCCTGGATGAGCGCCTCCTTGTCACAAACCGGCTCAATGCATGTGACAAAGAGGGGTGACAAGTCAGGTTAATGTGCCAAATGAATGTTTTATTGGGAATAAAACTACATAACTTTTACAAAAAAGACACGTGTATGTCAAAACAAACCAAAAACCTGGAGAGATGTGGAGCCTAGCGGAGCGAGAGATAATGAGTTCAGGCTAGTATTTAAAACCTTGATGAAGACCAAAACAGCTGTCACCATATTATCTTAACGACCCTCCCTGACAACAAGTTCCTGCAGGAAGTGGTCAGTTGAACCACTGCAGGCAGAAAGGGAGGGGTCGTAACACCATTTTTGCCAATATTTTCAATATGCAACACTTTATTTTTGTGTTCTTCCATTTTACATGTTACCAACAAGCCTCCAGCTCTCAAAAATCTTTTTTCTTTTTCAATACCTGACTATTGGATTTATATTAACACACTCATCCTCCTTTCTGAATTTAAAGGTTATTGTAAATTCCTCTCTCACAACCTTTTTTAACAACTCTACAGCCTTCATCTGATCTTATCTCTTCAAAGCTTCTTTTAATGCCTTGACTCACTTCATCTCACCAGTGTTTTTCCAACCTTTTCTCATCCTCTCCCACTAGAGACGTGAGCCCTGTCATCTAAATCCATATCATCATCTTCATTTACTACCTTAGTCACCATCCTGATCCAGTCACAAACCAGTTTATGCCAACTGCCAAATCAAACAAGAATGTTTTGATGTGACAAAAAATGTTGAAAGGATAGGTTCGCAATTTTTCAAGTCTGTCTTAAAAGTCAGGTGTCCATGTGAAAACTGAAAGAGGTTTTTCTCACTATAATCATTCCTCCTGTTCATATTGGCTATTAAAATATCCCCTTTAAATGTGCTTTCAATGTAAGTGATGGGGGCCAGAATCCAGTCATTTTGTGCAAAAATGCATTTAAAAGTTTATCTGTAGCTTATATGAGGCTTCAACAGAGTTAGTCGTATCAAGTGGATATCTGCCACATTTACAGTCTTTTTAGCATCAAATTCCCTCTTCGTGTTTCCTTGTTGACTTGTGGTGGAAGTCTCTCTCCTCTATCTGTCTATCTCCTATTGCTTTTTTGTATTATCTTATGCCCTTGAAGATGTAGAGGATAGCAAAATAGCCTCTATGAGAAGTATTTAAAAAAAAAGAAAAAAACTGACACCCCCCCTTATTTTTTTAAAAATAAACAGACTAAATAGCAAGCATTTAAAACAGTTGGATCAAATGTTGTTGTTATTACATCTGGCGACAGTAGGTGTCACTGTATACCAGGTCCGGTAAGAAGCATCTTACTCAAGCCGTATTCGTCCTGCCAGAGACAATAAAATGGCGCTTGAGTTGGTCACACACAGATAACTTGTGTCTGTTCCTTACTGCTCCACAGGTATGTAAAACGTGGTGTAAAACAACTTAAAATGGGTCTACATAGTCTCTAAATGTTAGAGAAGCATTCCATGAGATTTGTGAGTTAAATAAACACTCGAAGATTGAGTTTGCGTGTCGTTTTGTGTCGAGTGTAGTTAGCAAGCTAGCATCTATTGTTTACACTACCTAGCTTAAAGTGACTGAGATGCAAAGTGTAAAATATAGTTTGTGGTTTCCACCTTAGCCTGGAGCTGACTAGGTATGTAAAAGGTTCAACTTTTGATATGAGAGAAAAGTATTTAAATTGTATTTCATGAGCTAGAGGTGAAATTACGTTGAATTTGTTTTACTGTATGACGCAGCAATTTTGTAATGGCGGTCATCTAGTGATGTAGTGTCATAAACAAATTGACTTGGTGTTAAAGAAATCTATACAGGGACGTGTTATTGTTATGTAATGTAGAGTTTATCATATGTGTAAGTAATATAGAAGTTGTGAGATTTGATTGTGTTTCATAATAGTATTGTATTTGACATTACAGTTATGAAATGAATTGCTGGTTCAACAGTTTCACATATTTAACTGTGTATATACAATAATATTCCATGTATATAAAATTACTATTAGAGTAAAAAAATGCTGGTACTTGAAACAACTTATTTTCAGTCAGTATAACAGTAAACTGTTGGAAGTAGAAACCAGTTGAATGTGAAGTGATATGTACCTGATGTGAATGAAATATGATTGAAATGATAGTAATAACTGAAGATACAAAAGTTATCAGTAAGCATGGATATGTTTGTTAGGATACAGAAATATGTTGTTAGTTCACTATATTGTGATATTGAAGTTGAACATTGTTGCCAGAGACAATAAAATGGCGCTTGAGTTGGTCACACACAGATAACTTGTGTCTGTTCCTTACTGCTCCACAGCCAACCAGGACTGTGCAGCTAAACTGCTACTGGCCCAGGTACCCCTAGCCCTGAGGCCGGTAACATATGGGGGCTTCGTCCGGGATCGCACCAGCTATTTGAAGACACCAGAATTGCAACTGTGACATCCTGTTTCCAGAGCTTCAGGGAAGGCTACCCTCCACGGTGTCATCCAGAGAGCCTCGGCTTCAGGAAACCCAGTCATGATGGCTACTTCAGATCGCCGGCTGCTGATCTGGAAACTGCAGAAGAAATTACCAGATTTGAGTGTCAGTCAGCTACAGACTCTGGCACGTGAAATCGATGATGGACAAGAGGAGAAGACCGTAGATACTTCCACGCTGACTGAACCTGAACTGTTCGAGATGATTGTCGATTTCATAAGGAGTGAGAAGCTCAAGGACACAGAGGACGAAGGCATGTCTTGTCTGATGCTCCTCCTTGATATGGTCGAGGACTTAACTGCTATGGACACAGCCCACATTGTGTTGGAAGGCGGGGATGCTAATTCTCAGTGTGGTATGTCTCTACCCACACCTACCAAGACACCAGCCAACGGCAGAGATGTTGATGAGATACAGTCAAATCCAGAAGCAGTGGACTCCACTAAGACTACTAAAACTACAGTCAGAGACTCTGAGAAGGGTGTTAAAGTGAGCACATCTTCATGTGTTACTGATCAGGTGGTAAGACTTACTGATGTGGCAAGTTTATTACCTCGTAGAGAGTTTAGGATTCATGGTGGTCAACTATCTGATTCTGGGTCTGAAATCTCTTATAACAGTATCTGCAAACAAATAGATGAAGGTCTTAAAGAAGGTTTCAGTGAGTCTGAGGTTATACGAACAGTGATAAAAGTAACCAAGCCAGGTAACTTCAGAGAAATGCTATGCAATAAAGATGATCTCAGGGTAGACGAGTTAAAACGCTTTCTTAGGTCTCACATCAGAGAGAAAAGTAGTACTGAACTCTTTCATGAGTTGAGTAATGCTAAACAACAGGATAAGGAGACCCCACAACAATTCATGTATAGGATAATGGGTCTCAAACAGCGTATTCTGTCAGCCTCACAACAGAGTGATACTGAATTCAGTTATGATAAAAAGCTGGTACAGGGTACATTCCTTCATACACTTTACCAAGGTTTAAATGAAAAAAATAACCACATAAGGAGTGATCTTAAATCCTCCCTCAGAGACTTGCAGGTGACTGATGATTTTTTATTGGAGCAAATCACTAAATCAGCTAGTGAGGAGGCTGACAGACTCAAACGCCTTGGAACTGTAGCTAAATTCAAATCAGTGACCGTTAGCTCCGCTCAGCAGGGTGACAACCGACCAGTTGACCAGGTAAAGCTGACTGAAGTTAACCGTGACATACAGGCTAATCAGACTGCTATCATGGAATTGACTGCACAGGTGTCCACACTGACAAAACATCTGAGCAAACTCACCACAAAAACAGACAATGAAACTCCCCAAGATCTTCGACAGCCCCAGATAAATACCCAGACTGGGAGGACTGTTACCAAAGGCCGTTGTCCCCAATGTGTGCAACAAGGAAACATGTCATGCTCTCACTGTTTTCGCTGCGGCCAGGCTGGGCACAGAGCTGTTGGCTGTTTACAGAGACAGTGGTCGGGAAACGGAGTACAGTCACTGGAGAGGGACAGCCAGTGACTGAGGTAACTACGACGTCCCAGGTGAAAGTGGACTCTGTTCAAACAAAGAAACCAGTGGTAGTGAATGTTCAGCACAAAACAATGAAAAAACGTGTAGCCCAGCTAATCGGCAGAAGATGTGTGGTTGCCTGCGCAATCAATGGGGTTTCACTGCAGATGCTGTTTGACTCAGGAGCTCAAGTAACAATAGTGGGGAGAGACTGGGTAGAAAGGGAGTTACCTAATGTCAAGATCCAATCCCTTGAGACTTTACTCGCTGACAGGCCTTTAGAAGTCGCCGCAGCTAACGGTACAGATGTGCCATTTGAAGGCTGGATAGATGTGACCCTAGAGATAGTGAGTATGAACCATGGAACTGTGGCAGTACAGGCTCCTATGTTAGTGGGCAAAAGTTGCATCAGTTTTCCACTTTTGGGGTCAAATGTGATTGCAGAGATCATCAAGGGGAATGATCCGACAGAGGGTATCGATATTGGTTCACTGCTAAAAGAAGCACTAAATGTTAGTGAAGATACAGCAAAAACCCTAGTATCTACTCTCAGTGCAACTATATCAGAACAGGAAGAAGTCCCACAGCATGAGGTCAGGGTAGGAAAAAAGGGGCTTACCATATCTGCAGGGCAAATAGGTGAGGTTCGGTGCAGGGTTAGAGCTTCGCCACAAGGGGGAGTGATGTTGTATGAGCCAGCCATGGACAATAACTGTCCCGATGGTTTAGAGCTGTTCCCTGCTCTTGTGGAAGTCCCCAGTGGGTCATCCAAAATCGTTAAGATCCCTATCCAGAATGTGACCAAACATGATATTTTTCTCTCAGGGAGAACAATACTGGGCACTCTTCAGGAAATTGTTGATGTTAAACCTGTCACCTGCCCTCTGCAAAATGAAACACCAGTCAAACCGCCCTCAAAGGCTGAAACCTGCTCTGCCCAACTAAACCCTGAAAAATCCAGTCAACAGGTAAAGGACAAACAAAATCTGTCAGCAAATGGGAAATGGCACCCACCTGTTGATTTGTCACATTTAGAGGAAAAGGAGCAGGAAACAGTGAGAAAAATGCTGTATGAGGAGTCAGACATTTTTGCCAAAGAGGATGATGATATTGGCTGCATCAAAAATCTGAAGCTCAAAATCAGCTTAAAGGATGAAGTGCCTGTACAAAAGTGCTACAACGCCATTCCAAAACCTTTATATAAGGAAGTAAAAGACTACGTACAAAATCTGCTGAATCAAGGATGGATAAGGAAGTCCAAATCGCCATACTCATCTCCTGTGGTCTGTGTGCGGAAAAAGGACGGCAGCCTACGGTTGTGCGTCGACTTCAGAGAGCTTAATCGGAAAACCATCCCTGACCGACACCCCTTGCCACGTATCCAACACCTGCTGGATAACCTGGGAGGCTACACTTGGTTTTCAATACTTGACCAAGGGAGTGCCTACCACCAGGGTTTTGTGGATGAGAGTTCACAACACGTCACTGCTTTTAACACTCCATGGGGTTTGTACGAGTGGGTGCGACTCCCATTCGGCCTCACAAACGCTCCAGCAGCATTTCAAAGATGTATGGAGGGAGTATTGGAAGGACTGAGAGACGAGTGTTGTTCCCCGTATCTAGATGATGTACTGTGCTATTCAGCCACTTTTGATGGTCACATACAAGCACTACGACAGGTCTTGGGTCGACTGAGGGAACATGGCATCAAATTGCGACCCAAGAAATGTGAACTTTTTAAACAGCAAGTGAGATACATAGGTCGGGTAGTGTCAAATGAAGGAGTCCAGATAGACCCTAAGGATATAGAAGCAGTAACACAGCTGAAAGAGAGAGAGCCCAAAACAGTAGGAGAAGTCAGAGCTTTATTAGGGTTCCTAAGCTACTACCGCTCTTTTATCCAGGACTTTGCTAGACTAGCCAGACCCCTTTTTGAGCTTGTACAGGGTCAAAAGGACTCCAGGCAAACTGTTGTGTCCAAAGCAACCAAGGGCAGGGCCAGAAGTATAAGCAGCGGTCAACTGTCATCCAAAGCACCTGTTCATTGGACAGCGGAGCACAATGCTATTGTCTCCAGGTTTGTGGACATGCTAACCAGCTCGCCTATACTGGGCTATCCTGACTGTGATTTGCCATTCATCCTGCACACCGACGCCTCAAATGAAGGTCTGGGCGCTGTACTTTACCAACAGCAGGGAGGTAAACTACGTGTAATAGGTTATGGTTCCAGAGCACTCACTCCAGCAGAAAAAAACTATCACTTCCACTCGGGCAAGTTAGAGTTTCTTGCTCTTAAGTGGGCAATTTGTGATAAATTCAGAGACTATCTATACTATGCCCCTACCTTCACTGTATTTACCGACAACAATCCATTGACTTATATCTTGAGCACGGCAAAGCTGAATGCTGTGGGCCACCGCTGGGTCGGTGAGTTAGCAGACTTTCATTTTGACATTAAATACAGACCAGGAAAGATGAATGCTGATGCTGACACCCTGTCACGTTATCCCATCAAGTTCCAGGAGAGCATGGGTGAATACACTGAAACAGTGTCTACAGAGGTAGTGGCAGCCATCTGGCAGGGAGACAGAGTGGTGGAAAAGGAGGATGTGCCTTGGGCTGCTGTATTGGCCCTCACCGTAACACCTGATGACTCACTGTCCTGTCCTATGTCTGTTTTCACTCCCGAGGACATCCAAACGGCACAAAAAAAGGATCCTTCAATCAGCGAGATAATCACACTGAAAAAGAGAGGATGGATCCCAAATGACAAGGATAAACGACAAATGTCACGTGAAACAAGGAGACTAGTACACGAGTGGAACAAGCTGAAATTAGACAAGGGAATTCTGTACAGACATGCAAGTCAGAGGAAACAGTTAGTTCTCCCTACTGAACTGAAACAAAGGGTGCTCAAGGCTTTGCATGATGACATGGGGCATGTTGGTGCTGACAAAGTAACTCATCTGGCAAGAGAGAGGTTCTTTTGGCCTTTCATGCAGAAGGAGATTGAGGATTATGTGATCAGGAAGTGTGCTTGTATCAAACAGAAGCGGCCTAGTGTCCCGAACAAAGCACCTATGGGTTCCATAACATCTAGCACCCCATTTGAGTTTGTCTCGGTGGATTACCTCCACCTTGAGCCCAGCAAAGGAGGCTATGAATATATACTTGTTCTGGTTGACCATCTAACTCGCTTTGCTCAAGCATACCCCACCAAGAATAAGTCAGGGAGGACAGCAGCAGAGAAAATATTCCAGGATTTCATTCCCAGGTTTGGCTACCCTGAAAAGTTACATCACGATCAGGGGCGGGAATTTGAGAATGCACTGTTTCAGAGACTCCAACAATTGGCTGGCATATCTCATTCCCGAACTACTCCATACCACCCGCAGGGCAATCCTGTGGAGAGATTAAACAGAACACTGCTCCAGATGCTCCGGACTCTACATGAAGAAAAAAAGTCTGATTGGAAAGATCATCTCCCTCACATTGTGCATGCATACAATTGCACTATTCATGAAGCTACGGGATACTCACCATTTTTTCTTTTATATGGAAGAGCCCCACGCCTGCCAATCGACTTACTCTTTGACCTCAAACCTGAACAAGAGACCCCAGACAGACAGATGTACGCACAAAAATGGGCAAGTAGGATGCAAGAGGCATACAAAATTGCCTCAGAAAATAGCCAAAAATCCTCAGCAAAAGGAAAAAAACAGTATGACAGAGGGGTAAAAGGTGCCACACTCCAACCAGGGGACAGAGTGCTTGTGCGGAACCTATCTCAAAGAGGCGGCCCTGGCAAACTTCGCGCCTACTGGGAGGAGAAAGTCCACCGTGTCATTGAGAGAGTAGGTGAAGGGCCTGTGTACAAAGTACAAGCTGAAGCTGGAAATAAAGTCATCCGGGTACTTCATCGAAATCTCTTGCTGCCAGTAAATGCTTTACCATTAGAGGAGACTGGAATGAGACCTGAAAAAAAGAAAAAAACAAAACAGAACACTAACAACAGTGGGATGTCAGGAGAGGACTCTAATGAGTCGGGCGAAGAAGAGGACTCATGCAGTCCCCGGCCCATACCAGTGTATAGGATGATTCCTATCAGACCTTCTGCTACTCACTCAGAGCAACAGCACTCACTAAATCCCTCTGCTCACGAGTTCCAACCAGTGAGTAATGCATCAACTGATAAAGAGCCAATTGCAGAACAAGAAGCAGCCCACATATCAGAACAGCAACAAACACCAACAGTGCTACAAAGTGTGGGAGATACAGAAATGTATCAGGAAGTAAATGATAACGTCCAACAAGAACACAGAGAAGTAGAGGAGGAGCCTGAACTGGAGCGTCTGGGTGAACAAACTGTAAGAAGGTCTTCACGTGCACCACAACCCAGGGAAATGTTCACTTATAACAGTTTAGGACAACCCTCATATCAACCTTTGATTACTGGAGTCAACTCTGTGTTCCAGTGTGTACCTTATCTCATGTCAAGCACTGGGATACCAAGTCTAGTCTTCCCGGACACTAACTTTGTGCCAAGACCAGTAGTCTGGACTTACTGAACTGAGTACTTGAACGTAATTGAACTTGAACTTGTTATTTTAGCTCTAGATGTCAGGAGACATCTTTAAAAGTAGGGGAGAGTGTAGAGGATAGCAAAATAGCCTCTATGAGAAGTATTTAAAAAAAAAGAAAAAAACTGACACCCCCCCTTATTTTTTTAAAAATAAACAGACTAAATAGCAAGCATTTAAAACAGTTGGATCAAATGTTGTTGTTATTACATCTGGCGACAGTAGGTGTCACTGTATACCAGGTCCGGTAAGAAGCATCTTACTCAAGCCGTATTCGTCCTGCCAGAGACAATAAAATGGCGCTTGAGTTGGTCACACACAGATAACTTGTGTCTGTTCCTTACTGCTCCACAGGTATGTAAAACGTGGTGTAAAACAACTTAAAATGGGTCTACATAGTCTCTAAATGTTAGAGAAGCATTCCATGAGATTTGTGAGTTAAATAAACACTCGAAGATTGAGTTTGCGTGTCGTTTTGTGTCGAGTGTAGTTAGCAAGCTAGCATCTATTGTTTACACTACCTAGCTTAAAGTGACTGAGATGCAAAGTGTAAAATATAGTTTGTGGTTTCCACCTTAGCCTGGAGCTGACTAGGTATGTAAAAGGTTCAACTTTTGATATGAGAGAAAAGTATTTAAATTGTATTTCATGAGCTAGAGGTGAAATTACGTTGAATTTGTTTTACTGTATGACGCAGCAATTTTGTAATGGCGGTCATCTAGTGATGTAGTGTCATAAACAAATTGACTTGGTGTTAAAGAAATCTATACAGGGACGTGTTATTGTTATGTAATGTAGAGTTTATCATATGTGTAAGTAATATAGAAGTTGTGAGATTTGATTGTGTTTCATAATAGTATTGTATTTGACATTACAGTTATGAAATGAATTGCTGGTTCAACAGTTTCACATATTTAACTGTGTATATACAATAATATTCCATGTATATAAAATTACTATTAGAGTAAAAAAATGCTGGTACTTGAAACAACTTATTTTCAGTCAGTATAACAGTAAACTGTTGGAAGTAGAAACCAGTTGAATGTGAAGTGATATGTACCTGATGTGAATGAAATATGATTGAAATGATAGTAATAACTGAAGATACAAAAGTTATCAGTAAGCATGGATATGTTTGTTAGGATACAGAAATATGTTGTTAGTTCACTATATTGTGATATTGAAGTTGAACATTGTTGCCAGAGACAATAAAATGGCGCTTGAGTTGGTCACACACAGATAACTTGTGTCTGTTCCTTACTGCTCCACAGCCAACCAGGACTGTGCAGCTAAACTGCTACTGGCCCAGGTACCCCTAGCCCTGAGGCCGGTAACAAAGACAGCTGGGTTGCAACATGAAGCCTGGGATATCTATAGGACACTTGTAAGAAGGTTATTTGTGTCACCTGATACCTGGTCCACACACCAACCTGCTGCATCTATCTACCACCTTAGCCTACTGCCTTTTAAACCATGGACATACATGGAGATGTTTTGTTTATTCCTGAAACTTGATAACACACCTGTATGTTGTTATTCTTGTAATGTATATCTGTGAAGACATCCTACACCTAGACTACTGGAGCTTTGAGCCATGATCCTATTTAAATCCTGTTTACTAACCTTTGACATTGACTGTAGATATTTTTGCTTCCATAGAGAAACACTTAAGAACTGGCTGAGGGTGCGGTTGGTAGACAGAAATGGAAATCTTAGGAAGTGGCGTTGGTATGTTTTTTCTTTTTTTTCTCAGAAATATTTTGCATTGTACTGATTGTATTTTACAAAACCTGCTGACGCTCTTCTTGTGTGTTTCTTGTGTGACAAGTCAATTTTCCAAAACATTATTGTTTTAAGACAGACTTTTAAAAAAATTGTGAACTTGTCCTTTTGCAAACTCAAATCCACATATTTTTAACCCAACTACTCTTTTTTCACCAGATATTAATTAATCCAAAAACCCACATGTTCAATTTTTTCCTCTACAATAATCGCTGGATTAGCGGTCAGGGAACTGTCAGCTGGTTTTTGGTCATTTAATTACACTACATTACTAAAGTACATTATCAAATGAGTCCTGCATTATTATGTAATCTTGTGGCCCTGTGTCAAAATCTAGTTCTTACTAGGTGGGAGATAGGCCTACCACAAAATACTTTTTTCTTTGTTTGCTTATGTGTCATGACTTTTGAGGTGAATGCATCATAGGCTGCTTCTGATTGCATTTTCATTACCACTGAGTGATTTGCCAAACATTAGGCATTATATTTGACCATTTTATTTTATTTCTCTGTATATACAGTACGTCACATGTAAATTAAAACAGCTTTGCATGATAAATAGGTGGCGGTTGTTGTTCATATGCACACAACAGCAGTAGAGAAGCAAAAAGTGCTGCACTAAGAAGAGTGTTCATGAGCTGAGAACACGATCTAATGTGAAACAAGATTTAGCATCCGTAGTATCAGTACTTTAAGTATTGGTCTCCACACCAATAGTTGTAACACCTTAATTGTTTTAGTTTATATTGTGCCCAAGATCAAGATCAAGATATACTTAATTTTTCCCCAAGGAGAAATTTCTTTTGGACAGCAGCGTACATTTCCGCAATAAATTAATAAAACAGCACAGAGCAACAACACAGGCATGCACACATTATGAAATCCACCAATCATAAAAAACATGAAACTAGCAGCATGAAAAACAGGAAACAGCAAACCAGCAGCTGTATGAGGGCGTTGTGCAGGAAGGTAGAAGCAGCAAATCACTATGTAGGATGTTGGACGCTCACTTGATAAATATTTCTAATAAAGTTGTTGTAGAAGATATTTATTACTTTGGTTGTTGTTTTATTAATAATAACTATTATTGTTTGATTATTCTAGATATTTACTTTATTTAGATTCGATTTCAATAGTAATTTTATGTTAGTTATTGTTTAGTTTTCATTTATTTGCTTTAGAATATTTTGTTTGTTTTTTTTTTAATTTTGTTTTGTGAATTTGGTTGCAATATGGGCGCTAGAGTTTATACAGGTAGGCAGGTACAGGACCAGCATGCACCTGGGTGGGTCTATGGTTTTTATGGTTTTTAACCAGAGCAAGAGAAGCAGCAGCAACCATGAAATGCAAAAAACTTTGCATGGACAATGGACTTCTTTTGCTTACGTACACCACATGCCCATCGTGCGTCAGTGACCCTTTGATTCTGTTTGATTTAAGTTTGATATTGCTTCTTGTCCACTACAGTTGTGTTTGATCAAATTACCACAAACTGACAAACAATAAACCTTTGGCCATGCAGGTAGTGTTTCTGGATCTCTCTGCTAAGTATAATGACATTTGAACTGCTTGATGGGAGGTTTTGGGGCAACAAGGGAAGCAAATATTTGCCCTGTGCCCCCAAACAGCCGTCTATTGTTTATCCTCTTTATCTTTGTTTCTTCTTTTTTTGCCTATCATTTAAAATCATAAATCAAATCCTGCAGCCATGATTGAATCAGCTCAACACAGATGGCATTTCAAGTGGGCTGGACAATAGAGTTACTGTACAATTCTGTCTTTCACCCTGAATAATCATGAGCCTTTCCTAACTGGACAAACACACCACTGTCAACTGGCCTGTCAACTTTGCTTCCAATTTCCAAACTGGACAAATATAACAGCTGTTCTGGGACTGGTGTCAAAACTAAATAAATAAACAGGGCAAGATATAGACCCTGCAGTTACATAATCAACCTTCATGGTAATATCAAACAGATGTAAGCGTTTGTTAAGTTTTTAGTCATGTCTCTGTTAAGTAATATAACTTCTTTTAAAGCACTCACAACTCATGTGTAAACAGTTAATGAAAATTTGAAAACACAGTATAATATAGTTGTAATCATTTATAATCATATGTGTTCAGTAGTTTAAAATACATTTATAAACAGCATCAAAAGTGCCTGTCAATGATTTGTACATGCTAAGTTAATAAAGGAGTTAAAATACACTGTAAAATTGGAGACTCATGAGATTAATTTAATGGTTTATACTGTCATTGCCATTTTTGCCCTGCAAAGATGTTAGTTACACAACTACTGTTTATATTTCAAAAATGTTTAATTTTGCAAAATTCATCCGCACTGCCACTAAGAAATACAGTAAGATATTCACATCAATGAGTCATAGGTAGTTTCACTTCACTTCACAATGATTATACAACAATAACAAGTATTAAATTGTGAATGTACAAACATGAAGAACACACTTGCATCAGGAAATGTTTCCACCATTCATGCTCAGCAAGAATAAACAGCACAAATGATAAAATAGATCCAATCACATTCTCCTGACAAGTAATCTAATATTTATCAGTAAAGCATACATAATGCCCTCTTCCAGGGAAACAAATGACTACTTGTATTTGCAAACACTACTAAGTATTTATTAATGCATTATTTAGATTTACTAAGTTATCTGGCTGTCAGGCCTTTTTACATGAGTCCATGTTCTAGTTTTGTTCCAGGTTTTATTCAACAGTTATGCAGGTAATCTGTTTCATTACACACTTATTTTGTTGTATAAATAATCAACGTCCAACAGCACATTAGAAAGTCATTCATAGTTGCATGAGGTGGACAAATGAATGGGTGTACACTCGATTAGGGTTTGAATTGTTCATAAAGTGCTACTGCTGTTTTATTTATTATCAACATTGCCCAGTGTTTGGGGTTTGGAGGGGTGGAGAGTCACAACTCTATCTAAACATTAACTGATTGGTCCAGAACATCTCTGGCATGAGCTGACATTAAAGTGGATGTTTTCCCAACCTAATCTTGTGGAAGGAAAACTGAGCTCACGAGATAAAGTTTGGCAGGACGAGGTAGTGGAGTGGCATTAATTTCTACTCACGTAGAGATTGTTGTCAAAGCCTTCAGTATTCACTCTGCTCCCATTCACTCCAGGTTTTCTGCTTCCTGTTTGCTCCTCACTCAGACCCGGTCTCCACAGGATGCAAAGTGGACATCTGTTCACAGTTCAAAACATAATTCAGTAATAATACAAAGCATCAGATCTGACAAAGTAGGTCTCACTGTCATATCTGATCATGTTAAACTGCACAAGAAGCCAAGATGACAGATAGATATTTTATAAAAAGTTTTACACAGGAAAGTAAAATATGAGTAGGTTTGTATTGACACAGGGTGGTTTAACCATAAGTGGGACATTCAATCTTTTGTATGTTTAACTGGGTAGAGCCAACACATTTTATTTATCTCGAAGTCTTGCCACAACTCTACTTGTCACAATCATGAACAACGAACAGGTGTTGCTAATGGTGTGATGTGGTAATGTTCGGATTAGCTGGAACTGAGCAGAGACTGTCTGGCATGTGCTTAGGAAACACAAACGAATTTGACCTTAAAAAAATTAGACTCTAATCACAGTTCAATATAAAAATGCCCAATATTGTCTTTATTTTTCCTGAAAACTGCATTTTTCTCACTTTCCCACTTGCTGAGGGTGTTAGTAGCACAGTGCTCTCATGTAGAGTGGGGCACTTTTCTAAGCATGTTTCATTTAGTATTCGCGTTCCGCAAAATTAAATATTTTAGTTTAATAATGCACAAGTTTGTTGAGACAGTCATTCAAAATTTAAATCTGTTGTGCAGAGGTTACTACTGTAGTTCACATCAGATCAAGAATCTCCCATATCGATAAATTCAGGGAAAAGCCAGGAGAAAAAGAAATGCAAAAACTTATGAAGGGAAGATAAAGCATCAACACAAAACATATCAGAAAAATAAAGAAAGACAAGTTAGGAAGAAAAGAAAAGGCAGTGGACTGATATAAGGTCAGGGTCAGTCAGGGCAGCAACCCAAGTCGAGATTCCATGCTGGGGCATAAATTCATTTTCTATAAGAGAATACATTGTCTTGTGTGAAAAATGAACAGACAAGACAATGTAGCTCAGTGTCCCACTTTAGCAGACAAGCTGTCGCACTAAACCTGAAAAAACAACAACAAACGAATGATTAATAAGCAAATCCTTTCAAAACTTCATATAAGTAGCCTATGTTATGAAGTGTCACAAATGAGACCATAAGTCATTAATTTATCTTAAGCTCAAAACAAGATACCTTTAGACTATTTGAATTTTAGTGTAGGTGCTTGTGTTTTTTAGACAGGATTATTGAGACAAATATACCATAAGCTAACAGTCTACAAATATGCCAGCAGGACTAAATGCTGTCATATAAGGACAATAAATCAACCAGTGATGGGCTTCTGTAGTTTAACTACAGTTTGCAGTAGCTTGCTAGAAGTTGAAATAAATTTAAATTGTCATAGTGGTTTTGATATTTTTTTAATTATTTGTTTTCATACCATAACTGGTCTGCGGAGGTAGTTTATTATAATGTTACTTGACTTTTGTTTTCTTGTTGGACCTTTAATATGTAAAGCTGCATTTATTTGCCCAGCAGGAGATTAGCCTGTTAGCTCTGGCAGTGTAGCACTGACTGCTCAGTCAGCCTGTGTGTCACACAGCTGCAGATATCACACTGGAGAAATAGATCACTATTTTTTAGCTATTCTTGCACAGTTACTGTACCATTATTTCAACTTAGAAGATATTGCTGAGCTTGTTTGACCTGGAGGGGTTTCGGCTAGCATCCACCTGTTAGCCTATTTTGTTGGCATGTAGGTCTACCTTTAGTGTAATTGTTTTGAACTGCATCTATACTTGACAAGGATTGAGATATTTTGCATAGCTTGTTGGGCTGCTCTCCTTTTTGCAGACAGCAAGATCTATAATTAGGTCCATAGTTAACAGTCTATTCTCAACCATTCATTTGCTGTCTGCCAACCTTAACCCCATGGATTTGGAAAACAAAATGCTGATCCTACATGTAAGGATCCTCCAGCCCAAAAAAACTTGCACAAGTGCTGTTTGGCTGCAACCAAGACGTTCTGTATGTGTGCAAAAGTCAATTAATCAGCAGCAAATATGTTAAACATCTGTCAACATCTGCATTGCACAATCACTTGCATTTCAAGCATCCTACCCTGGTATCCACCCAAATAGGTTTTATAACAGACACAGGAGAAATGATTTGTTGCCCTACTCAGAAGTGAAGAATGAAGATTTTCACACGTTCTACAATGTTGTTGTACCTCGCTACTAACTACTATCTTGTCTGCACTTCTCTCATAAGGCTGTACCACAACTTTAGCAAAATGTGAAAACAAAAGGTTGAGTAATCCCTCTTAAAGATGGAAGAGAACGTTGTGCACTGCACATCAGACATCTGGACAAGCAAAATTTCAACAAATGCATCTTTATCTTTCTCTCACTGTCTATTGGATAGAATGTAAACAGAGTGCACAAGGGATAGTAGAGCGTAAACGTGTGACAGCACTTCTTAACATGGAGGTTATTAATGTGGATCATGCAGCAGTCAACATTCTGCACCACCTCCAGGGGCCTTGTAAAACAATAACACGATTATGTTGGAGGGAAATTTTCTGTAAAGTATTTTGTAAATGATAATGCCTCCAACATGGTCAGGGCAGTGGCTGACACCCTGCACCAAGTGGTAACGACTAATCTAAAAGATTGCCAGGGGAGTGACCACTGTGTGAATAATTGCTCACAAGATAACCGACCCAGATAGCAAAATTGCTGTGGCCCAGATCCGGCCCACACCCAACACTTGCGTCACTTCTGGCCCACATACTGCATGGAATGATGCCACTTGGGGGCTCCTGTTTCCCAGATTTATGCCAAAAGCAAGCCATATGTCACCAAGAACAAACCATATAAACTAGAATTGAATATTAAGACCATATCTGCTATTTTACATGTGGGCCATTTCAGGCTAACATCCATTTTGTCCACAAGAGGGCCAGCAGTGCTGCATAATTGCCGGAAGTGGCTCACTTCCATATACTATCTGGGGGGTTTGTACAAACTTCACCAGATCCAGGAAAATCTTCTCATGAATACTTTGGTGCAGGATATGTTCCACATGTTTCAGCATCTGCCGGAGCAGAGATAGGCGCTGACTGCCATGAGTGCAGAGATGGATCTGGGAGGTGAACTGTCACACCACCAATGAGAGCCAATGCAGGCCCTGGTGAAAATACTGCAACCATTCCAGGAGGCAACATGTACTGCGTGCCAGGATGTGGCTTCTCTGTCCTCTGTGATCCCTTGTGTGCAGGTTTCTCAAGGCTGCAGTGACAGATGTAAAGAGGGATGAGGCAGTATGAGGTCTACCATAGGCTCTTTAACTTTGAGTACACTGCAGTCTCAGTTGGACCAACCCTTAGAGCCTGTTTGATCATCCTTTGGGTCATTACTATAAGGCCACCCTCCCGGATCTGGATCGGGATCTGCAGTTTAAGAGCTTGTTTAAGTCACTACTCAGTCCATCAGAGTTTGAAAGCCAGATGTGGCGTCAGAGGTGGATACTGAGTTCCAGTTGAGCCTTTTTTGGGGAGGCTATGCATAACCGTTCAAAGCCAAACACCAAGTCTGCCTCATCTGATACTAAGACCTCCATCGACATAGCTGAGACCTTCTGGTCGACAAAGATGCTGACACACCCAGCTCTGGCTCACATGGCAGTGAAATACGTTGTCTGTCCCCCGACAAGTGTTTCCTCTGAGCGCCTGTTTAGCACAGTAGGAGATGTTGTGTCTCTCCATTGCTCCAGACTGTTCCTGTCACATGCGGAGCAACTTGTTTTTACAAAATACAACTTGGAGAAATTTAAATGAGAGTATGGTAGCAGAAGAAAAATTCTTCCCAGTGAACTTTGATTTTTCTTGTTTTAATTTAGATATTTTGTGAAAAAAGGGAAAAATATAAAAGATTATCATTACACAAATGCTACACAAAAAGGCTAAAAAAAAAACACATTCATAGTAGTTACTTACTTTTTTGACATTTTGATGTGGAGTTAACTACTAGAACTACAATTTTGGCTGCAGGCTGATAGAAAATAAAGGAATAACATTACTTACTGAGATGATAGGTGGCCAGTTCAAGACAAACAAGTTGTAACTTATCATCTGCATAAAAATGCAGTTTTACAAGTTCACATTTTTTCACTTTTTTTCTCTTTGTGTCTGTGTAAGTGAGAAGTATTTAAAACATCAGTGTTTCTCAAACCTTTTCATGTCAAGGACCCCTAAATTGACACAAATTAAACTACAGACCCCTGTTTGATAAGATTTTTTGCTTGTTTTATCACATGAAATGTATTAAATCCATGACCAAAATAGTCATACATGCTGTCATTGTGTTATCTATGAATGGAGTTGCAGTGAAAATAATTTACTCCCCTTTATGCTAGGGACCCCCTCGATGACCCTCTTCATTTTGTGTTAGCCTATATGTTATAATTTTGTACTGTTCATTTTTTATTAAGTAGTTTAAGCTACTTTTTCCAAATAACTTCAGTTAACCAAACTCTGTTTCTCTTGAGGGAAACCTTACTGAAGTCTAACTTCTTCCTGTGTGAAGTAACAGGGAGCTTGTAGCTTTACCAACACTGGTTACAACAGCTTTATTGTTCGTACATTCAGATACAGAGGAATTGTTTGATATGGACAATCAGCTCTGAAGGGTGGCTTTTTGCTTAAGGATTTTGATTTGTGAGTATAAAGTTTGGTCAAAATAGTGTATAAGCAAATTAATGAAATAAAAGAGCGAGCAGAGATTCCTGTAACATTCAGTGAATCCAAACAACACATTTAAATAAAATAATATGAGTGAGGGTTGACTTTTCAGCAATAATAGGTGACAATTTACTCCGTTGTTTTGTGTGCGGGAGGCGGGATAATCAATGCAGCGGCGTCTCTCTGCGTGATCGACCCAGTGTGTCCGCGTGCGTGTTTGTCACTTGCGTCACGTCCAGCGGACAGTTTAGCTCACCTTCACCGTGTCTGTGGAGTTATTTATAAAAACCTAGCCGAGAGTAGACTGTTGCTGACTCACTTTATTTGAATAACAAACTACAGAGCTCGGAGAGAAGAAGGAGTCGAAATCAAAAACAGAAACATCCAAATCCAAAAATAACTCCGCTGACAGCAACGGACCAGAGCAGCGCTGATCCCGGTGGAAACACCGGTCACACACGGTAGGCGGAAGACACTTAAAACTCTTTTATTTCCTATGTGGGACGTTTAACTAAATCTTACCTCTTACTACTCCGTGCTTCCACTTTTACTGTTTTGTTGTTTGTTTGTTTTGTCTACTTAGTTTATTTCCCAACTGTTATGTCTGTGTCATCCCTGCTGTGTCTGTGCACCGTCTATGCATGAAAATTTTCAATAAAGGAACAGATTGAATTTAAAAAAAAAAAGAGAGACGCCTGTCATGGTTCAAATAGAAGGATAGCATTATTTTGCATCGTTTTCTGCTCTAGTTTAATCAGAATGTGCTAATATGTTTACCAGTGATGGGGAAGAGATACTGAAATGTTACTGTTAAGTCACACAGGAAAGCAAAGTTTCTTTCAAGAGAAATAGAGTTTAACTGAAGTTCTTGGAAAAGTACTTGGAAAAGGTAGCTCAAACTACTTCATAAAATGTAATAACATCTGAAATGTAACATAAAATTAAACACAAAATGAAGAGAAATTATAAAAAATACCACAAATTGAAAGTGAAAACTAAATTTAGGACAGTGATTCTCAAAGTGGGGTCCAGGGTGCAAAAAATGTAAACTTGGAACTTGTTTATCTTGAACTGGGACATCTTAAACCATTTCCCACCTGTCAGTCCAGTTGTCATTAGCTTGCAGACAAAACTATAGTTTCAGTATTTGACTCCACCTCAACATGTAAAATCACTATGCTACTTTGAATTTAGTTGAACTACCAACAAGCTACTGCAAAATGCAGTTAAACTACTAGTCTAATTACATGAAATGAAACTATGTGTATTGTCTAAGGTCATCTGGATCAGGTCTGCTTTCTGTCCCCAGAGTCAGAACTAAACATGGCGAAGCAGCTTTCAGTTTTTATGCACCACATATCTGGAATAAACTCCCAGAAAAGTGTAGGTCTGCTGCAACTCTCAGTTCTTTTAAATCGCAGCTCAAGACTTTTCTGTTTACCACTGCCTTTCATTAAACCACATTAAGGGTTAATATCTTACACTGCACTGTTACTTTTATTGTCTTCTTTTATCTGTCTTATTTCCTTTTGATCTTCTTTTTTTAAATTTCCAAATGTAACAATTTTTGATTGTTTTTATGTCTTTTTACTCGTCTTGTTTTTATATTCTGTTTTAATGTCTTTTATGATCTATGTAAAGCACTTTGAATTGCCTTCTTGCTGAAATGTTCTATACAAATAAACTTGCCTTGCCTATTCCCAATACTGGTGTTTACTAACAAAAGTGCTCAAAGTATTTTGTCTGTGTCATTAGATCAGACCTCAGAGCTCCATTAGCCTACAGAAGGATTTAATGAAGCTACTAAAATATGTATGTCATATATTTATTTATATTTATAGCCTGATGTTCAGTTTGAATCATAATCTTACACTGATACTTGTCAGTACAGAGAAAATACAGCCGAATACAATGGAAATGAAACTGCAATAAATAGCAGCTACCATAATCATTAATATTTATGTGTTTGTTGCCGCAGTTATATGGTTTTAGTTTTTGAGACTGTGCCTTGTTGTTGTAGTTGTGGACAATCTGATTTGACACAGTGCAATAACAATTAGGCTATAACATCATTATTGTTGTTTGTAGAAAATGCACTGCTCTACAAATTAGCAAATTTTATTTCATGTCTGAGTTGGATAATTTAATTAATCATAATAAAACTCTCTGGTCAGTGTCTGTTGTCTTAAAGAAAATACTTTAATTCTGGTAGAATATCACAAGGTTTTTTCTAATCTTTGCAACTGGTTAATCAAGTGTCTGTAACTGGGATGGAGGCAGCAATGCATTTTAAGGTTTAAGACATGTTGACCTTACAATGACTCAGCATTTCAGTGTACATTAGGTTTCTACAGCACTCTGTTTATCTAATGATTCTTATAAACACTGACACAGTGTGTGATAATGTATCTGCAGGTCTGGTGGGCCATTCCACCCTTGAAGAAAACAGTCATAATCTGTTATCACCTACATCACATGAAAACTTTAAACAAGAATTCACTTTTTAACACTGGAGCATGTATTTGCATTAACAGCAGAGAGATAGATAGATGTTATTTACATAGCTTCCTGAAACACACACATACACGCACAGCGGTAAAGTGCATGTAGGTGCTTTTGTCTTATTCAGTAAGTTGATGATGGGCAGCTGCAGAATATCTGCAGGACCTTAAAAATTCTGTTAATCTAGACCTTAAGACTTTAAGGCATATTCAATTTGGATAGGTATTTAGTGCCTTTACTGTCAGAGATTGCAGAATGGCATTTATTATTATTATTATTATCCTTATTATTATTATTTGCACACCACACAGTTAACACACCCCTCTCTCAAAACACGAGAATCATACTCCCTTCTGATCCAGTCAAAGTGCCAAATGGTTAAATATTTGTAAAGTAAAGATTGGCTTATGCCTTTGATAACAAATATGTATCCAGTCACACAGGTTGTCTTTTCCCCTCTGGTATAACGAAAATCTTAAACAAATTATCTATCAAATAAAAAGAAAAACTGACACGCCAGAACAAGTTCAAGCTGAAGATCCCAGAGCTCAAACTGTAACTGCAAACTATAACTACTATTCCATGCAAACAGTTATCTCCCTCATTAAGGTGACCCAAAATTGACATTGGAAATAGAGAAATAAATAAATAAATGACCATCATTAATTTAAAAAAAAATTAAACTCTTAATTTTGCCAATAAATAAATTTGAAAAGGATATATTAATTTATTTCTTGTCACATTTCCAGAGGGCATGATTCAGAATATGAACAAATAAACAAATGCAATTTTGAAAAAAGTGTACATACATAAATATATAAATAAATGGAAAAAAACAACAGAAAAATATGTTATAATTTATTTACTGTACTTTGCACAAAAATTAAAAATTACTTATACATTTTTAATTAATCATGCTTATTTATCTATTTAGGCTATTTGTTTATTTACAGCGACACTTCTGGGCTCCCATACATCATGATAATAACATAGCCATGGTTTTACGAGGACTCGGCTTGATATCCCTCAGTTCACCTGGCTCTCTGATAAGCTCACCCCTCCCCTCAGTGGAGGTTTTGACTGACTGACTGACTGACTGACAGGAATACAGACTGACGCTGGCTGCAATTCGCACTTCTGACAAACCAACAGCGGGATCAGACCAGACGCTCAGCAGAAACAGTGAGTCAAATTATCAGGCGGCGAAATTCATTCAGTTTTCTGTTCGGTTAAAAACTGTGGCAGATAAGACTGTTTATATCTACATTTATCGTCTGTTTGGACGCTAAACGTGGTTTCTTACTCACCAGCGTCTTCATGTTATTATCGGTCCACCTTAAAAGCGGCATAACGCCTGTAGAGGTCTCTGGCGAGTCAATGTCAAGGTGACCCGTGAAGAGAAAAATGTCACAAATAAGCAGGCAGCAACTTTCACCTTTTACCTTAGAATTATTTTACAACACTGATACAGCCACTTAATAATTGTCATTGTAGCATTTTATAATATGATGACTATAGTACGGTGAGATTAAATAAAGTCTATTTCTGCTAATTGGTTTTACTTCTTCAAGGTCTCAAAAGCCCAGTACTCAAATGTGACAGGAATCATCACAGACTATTAAAATCCTGAATTTATATTATTTTTATTGTAGCATTTTTATTATTAATCTCCGAACATGGTACAGTGACATGAAACGGTAGTTTATTTGCTTTTCTACCTCCTTCATATTACAAAGTCTCACATCACAGACTACTACAATCCTCAGTTTTACTCATCTATGATGTAGCATTTATTTATTATTAATAAATATTTATTAATAAAGTTAATTATTTATTTTATATAATTAATTAATAATTAAGAAAAATATGACAAATATCTACTTTACAGGACTGTTTAAATGCAAATTAAACTTGTATGGCTGGTGATTTTCCACAGCTTAATGCTGATTAAACAGAGGCATAAGGTGAGCCTGTGCCTGCCCGAAGATTTGTGAAAAGGAAAGTTTTAAGCCTACTCTTAAACATAGAGAGGGTGTCAGCCTCCCAGACCGAATCTGGAATATGTTTCCTCAGGTGAGAAGTGTGATAGCTGAAGGCTCTGTCCCTCATTTTACTCTTGGAGACTGTAGGAACCACAAGTAAACCTGCATACTAGAAGCAAAGTGTTGTAGTGGGGTAATAGGGCGCTATGAGCTCTTTAAGATATCATGGTGCCTGACCATTAAGGGCTTTGTAGGTGAGAGAAGGATTTAAATTCTACTCTGGATTTTGCAGAAAGCCAATGCAGAGATGCTAAAATGAAAGAAATATGATCTCTTTTTCTAGTTAGTTGTCAGCACATGTGTAGCTGCGTTTTGGACCAGCTGGCGTGTCTTTAGAGTTTTGTTAGAGCAGCCTAATAGTAAGGAATTGCATGAATCCAACACATGTATGGACTAGTTTTTCTGCCTCTTATTGAGACAAGACCTGACAAGATTTTTGCAATATTACGCAGGTGGAAAAAGGCCTGTGAAGTGTTTGATTCTCAGCTCAGGCTTATGGTGTCCAAGGCTGATGTGGAGATGGTTATTCAGGCTTTTATTGCATCACATCTAAACTGTTGTGATCTCGTTTTCACTTGTTTTAAGCAAAACTTCCCTGGATCATTTATAAGTGGTCCAGAATATGGCTGCCAGGTCTTCAAAGAGTCCTCATGTAACTCCAATCGTGATCTCTCTACACTGGCTTCACATCAAATTAAGAATTCAATTCAAGATTTGTGTGATTACACAAGACCTACTTCCTGACACCAGGAGGTCTCTAAAGCTCTTCTGATTGCTCCAAATTCAAAATTAAAGGAGTCTGTGCCTTTGAAGTTGTGACTCCTGTTGGAATTGAGATCTGTATTAACCGATGATACCTTTAAAAAGCAGCTCAAGACCCACATTTTTAGATTTGCCTTTGAATAGTGTATTTCTGTCTCTATTTATTGTATGAAGAAGTATTCAGATCCTTTACTTAAGAAGGCAATAACAAAAAACTGCTACAATAGAAATGATTAAAATTCAGGATTTTAAATTAATTAAATAGTATATCATGTTAATTGTATCATCTCCCTGTAGCTTGTGGACTGGAGAATCCCAGTAAGAAGCTGCTGCAACTGAATTCAGCCTTTGGTCCTGAGAAGGAATTTATCTTCCCACTGACATTAGTCTGATACAGCAAACATCTATTTCACAGCAGCGGTTACTGGATAACTTTAGTGAACATCTCATAAGCAGAGGTGGAATAAATAGTAACTCAGTATATTTACTCAAGTAAAATGTTTTGAGGTACTTGCACTTCACTTGACTATTTAAATTTTTTGCTAATTTAAACTTAAACTCTACTCTATACCTCAGTGCATACAGTCATTTAATCTTTTACAATAAATAAAATCAGCCAAATTGTAGTTAAAATGCTTCAGTACCAATAGCCCAAAATAAGTATTTTACTCATGTTTTAAATACAGTGTGCTGATGAAACCTCTGGACTTTTAACTAAAGTATTATTTTATTTTTATTATTTTGAATGTATGAGTTTTGTGTTTGTCCTTAAAAAGCAGCTGCAGTATCCAAACACTTTGTCAGTCTCATTAATATCTGTGTAGAGTGCTTTAGGGTTTCCAACATTAAGCCTTCATTGAGTAGTCTCTTCACCACTTAAGCCTCACTCCTTCAAGCAGTATGAAGAGAAGTGTAATATCCTTAACAATGATCGATACCTGAGTCACGCAAGGAGAGATAAAAGAGAGGGAAACTGGGATGTAGATAGAGGATAGAGGATGTTGGGTAAACCATTTTTGGATCACTCACAATGTAAAATATTTCACTGAATGTGAAAAAACTGGCCATCTATTTTTTTTATCAATGTGGGTCAATTAGGAGGTAGAGTGGCTCGTCCAGTAATGACAAAGTTGGAGTTCGATCCGCAGCTCCTCCTGTCCACATGTGGAAGTGTCCTTGGGCACTGAACCTCAAATTGTTCCTGATGGTCAGGTCAGCACCTTGTTATCATTGGTGAGTAAGTGAATGAAAGGCAGAATGTGAAACGCTTTGGGTAAAAGTGTTATATAAATGTAGACATTTACCATTTATTAAAGTGTCAACTGAATGTATCTCGAAGTCGGCCCTGTTTGTGATAATTAAAAGTGGTACATTGATCCACTGATGTATTGGTCCTGCCCAAAAAACAAACTGTTGTTTAACACTTTCGTTCAACTTACAGTGTGCAATTAAACTAGACCTTCTGGTAGGAGTGTGTGGCATCAGGCCTACATTTAGCTGCTAAAAAGAATAATTCCCTTGATTCTCTTCTGGCATGTTTGGGAGATTTGGAAATATTTGTCTTACAGGGAGTCAGAATAAGCTCAGCAAATAAACTATTTGCGAGGGGAAACACATTTGATCATTTTAGAACTATCAGTCATTGTTTTAATTTTGACTTAAGTCCTTGCAGATATATTTTTTTACTCTGAGCAATGGAGCCCTACTGAAACACACTTATTATCTACCAAGGTTAGAATAGTTTTGACTGTTTCACAAGAGATTTCTGTCTGTGTTTTTTTGTCTTTGCTCATCTCACAGTAATGCGTCGGGTGGGGCTCAGTTGTTAAAATATGACATATGACTATGACAAATATGACTGGACAACATTTAAATTGTTGTCATGTTTGTGACAGTTGTGGGGCTATTTGCTTACGTTGCTAGGCTACTGGAAATTGAATCTGATAAAACCATGACCACACAGTCCTGATGAACAAGATTAGTTGTTTTTATTAGCCATGCTTGTACCACAGCTTTAGGGATGGCAATGTCTGTCTGTTTGTCTGTCAGTCAGTCCACCACTTTGGTCCAGACTGAAATATCTCAACAATTATTGGATGGATTGCCATGAAATTTTGTGCAGACATTCCATGGTTCCTGGAGGATGAATCCTCTTGACATTGGTGATCTCCTGACTTTTTATCTAGCACCATCATTGGGTCAAATATTTAAGTCCAGTACTTTGTGTTATGACCAAATGTCTCCAGAAGTAATGACATTCCCATCAATCTCAGCTGTAATTTCCTTGAATCACAGTTTAAAAAATCTCAGCAACAGCAAATGAAGTAATCAGGGTAACCATAGCCAGGACAAACATCTGTGGACATGTGGCACCAGTGAGGGTGCCACATGCTGTATTCCCTGATACATGCTGTATCTGTCTTATTCCCTTTTTCCGTCTCTCCAAGCTGACTCTGAGACAGTGAAGGTCAGAAAAGGATTTTGCTTTGACTGAATATAATTCTTGAGCCCCATTGCCTACATTAAAAGTGCATTATGAAGATTATGAAGGGATCTTTTAATGGTCAGTATGAGCAGGAGGAATGATTATGGCAAGAAAAACCAACATTTCATGTTAATTTGAACACAGTTTTAAGACAGACTTGGAAAATTGTGAACTGTCCTTTTAACCGACTGTTTTGATATTGTTGGAAAAACACAATAGCACATAGTATAATAGTACAGCTTAATACTGAACAAGTCATCAAAAAAGAATATAAGATTATCAACGACCCCACACACGTCCTCTATGACTACTTTAACTTTATGTCCTCAGGAATGGGTTTTAGTTTGGGTGCATGTAAAACAAACCGAAGAAAGTTTAGTTTTATTCCAGAAGCAATTAGACTTGTGAAAAAATACAGTAGGAGAGAAAAGACGCAAGCCTGTGGTGAGCCAGTGGAAGTGCAAATTGTTGTGATTCAGATCTTTAACCATTTATAACTTCTGTCTCAGTTCTATTTGTAAGAAAACTGATAATCCATCTGATGACTTGATGATCTAAATGGAAATAAGATATCGTTGTTACTAATATGTGAGGTTGCATTTTATTAAAGGCTGACTGAAAATCAACAATTAGTGATCATGCATGTGTGATTGGTCTAAATTTTCAAGTACAGGGTTCAAAATGAATAGCTTTGCATAATCAACACCTCTTACAGGCCTATATGCAAACTTTAATTCTTAGAGCACAGTCTTGCCTGTCTAACTGCTCGCTTGACCTCTTTATTAACTTCTTTTATTTTCTTCAAGTGTTCCACAAAAAATATCATTTTCTTTTTATTTAGGATGCTTTTTAAATCCTTTGTTACCTATGGTTTATTGTTAGGGAAGATTGTAATTTCCTGGAGGGTATCTGTGTCCACACAGAGGTTACGATATGAATATATAACATAAACGAGAGCGTCCCATGCAGTGCATTCAAAACATCCCGTATGGGATACTTTAAATGTTTTACTAATAGGTTTCTCTCTTTTACTTACTGGTTGGTAGGAAGGAATCAGTAAAACAGGGTTGTGGTTAGTGGTTCAAGTATAAGCACCTTTCTGCTTACCTGCATTGTGGTGTTTTTCAGCTGCTGTCTCAGACCGGCTTTCTTTCCTCTCTTCTTCTTATTTTGGTTGTTTGGTGTTTACTGTGCCGATGGTATGATGATATTCCAGTCTGTGTTGATGGAAATTGAGAATAAAGTCCTGGTTTAGTATCGATAGGTTTGTTCTGTGATGTTGGCTATTTTCCCATCCAAACAGTGATTACAAACATTTATTGTCTGTGGTTTTAAACAAAACTACCCAGGTCAAAGTCTTTGATTTCAACATAGAGTCGCTCTCACAATGTCATAAAAAGATGACGTTTAAAAGTTGCAGGAAAAACACCATCAAAACACCATAAAACAATAAAATCTTTTGTGCTCCTGCATTCCACCGGTCACCACACGAGGAGCGCCCATGTGAAAATAATCCATCTGTAAATTGAAATAGCAATTGTGAATTGTCACTTCTGGTACTCCATACATCTGTGTTTAGTCTTGTTTTTAACACAGTGTTGCATCACAATGAAAGCATAATGAATGAATGTAAAATTAAAAATTTCAAATTATTTATATAAGCACTTTATGTCAACATAATCAATCTGCAAGTAAACTGACAAATTTCTGAAAGGCTATAATATACAATGAAAATTAATAGAGCAGTTTTTCTATGTAAAAATGATGTTTAGATTGACTCCTGGTGTTTTTTCTTCTCAGGGTTTACTGATGTTGGGAAACACAAACTTGATTAGGTGACTGGAAACCGGTTCTGCTTGTTCCAAAAGGCAATCAATGTGAGAGTGAGAGTCAGCATTCAACAGTCAGTCACTGAGTCCGTGCACAATGAGCCTAAATGTCCCGGGACTGGTTGTGATGGTGCTCTTCTACCTGATGGTGCTGGGCACCGGCATCTGGGCCTCCATGAAGTCCAAGCAGGTGCAGAAGAGCAGCCAGGCAGACCAGACTGAGATTACTCTGCTGGGAAACAGAGGGATCAGCCTGGCAGTGGGAGTCTTCACCATGACAGGTCAGTGTGGGAAGGAAGGAGAAAAAACTGAAACACATTAAAATAAGAATTTCAGGGAACTATTAACGCTATTATTGTAATGAGACACATCTGACACCCTTAAATTCCACTGTGATGCTTGGATTGAACATGGGCCGACTTTTTATTAGTATAGTAATGTAGAAGTTATCAATCAATTCAATCAGTTTTTATTTATATAGCGTTATATAAGTTATCATGTCATACTGTAATGTAGTAAATGTTAAACCCTTGTTGCACAGTGTGATTATAATTATAGTTTCAACAAGACTGAATAGTTTATTTTGGACAGGATTCTGTAAACTACTAATTTGCATTATGGATTTCTCACAGGTCAGTTTAGCCTAAAGAAAAGGTTACAACATGGTCAATGATGATCTCTGTGCTGCTGAAAATCATAAAAGTAGGAAACTGTATGTTTGTATATATACTGTATTTACTGTACGTGTGTGTGTGTGTGTGTGTGTGTGTGCATATATATGTTTCCTACAGCCACATTTGTAGGAGGAGGCTTCATTGTTGGTCTGACAGAGGCAGTGTACACTCCCACTATGGGACTAATCTGGGCTGTCATGCCAGTAACAGCCGCCCTGTCTTTCATTGTTGGTAAGACCGTTTTCAGGCATCGTAATAATGACTACATATATTGTGGTTTTTGGGAGTTTTCTGTCATATAAAATTGATAGACACTGCCATATGTTTCTGGGCTGTATGACTGAACCTAATTTTATTTCTGTTTGTCTATACAAAAACTAACTCCTGATGTGAAACATAAACAAATCTACACATTCTCTGGTTATATAACTACATTCTTACTGTACTGTAAAAATTGTCCCCATTTGACACACAGGATTGTTGGCGAATGTGCTAAAATGTAGCTGCATTGCCTCATCCACCTCCTGAAAAAATTCACTTAATGCATAGAAATTAATTGCTACCTAATCAGCAGTAATCTGCATGTAACTTTTGGCATTGTAAAACCTAGCTTGGAAGACAAAACGGGTTATTATGTATGTAGTATGGAGCAGGGGGGGAATCGGTCTCACTTTCAGACCTGCAGTTAAAATGATAGTGTTCCCTACCAATATATGGTGGCCAGGTGGAGACTTTTTAATCCCATACTCATATAAAATTATATTTTGTATAGTATTACCAGAATTGTTCTTTGTAAAAGTGGAGAAATTAGATGAAAAAGGTTTCTAAAAAAAAACAAAAAAACTCCAGCTTGTAAAACGGGAAATTCTGCTTTAACCATATGAAACCGCATGAAAAGAAAAGCTGAATAACTGATTTAAAAATGTTATAGACTAATATGGGCTTTTTTGTTATGATAAACTTTAATTTAGCGCAGTCTGTACAGCATTTTTCCTTTTTGCTATACCCCTACATATTTTAATCCAAGTATTTCATCAGTATGAGAGGTAACCAGTCTATAATCACCACCTTTCAGCATTCAGCAGTACACGGAACCTGTGTGAGGCCACTGACTGAGCATTGCAGAGAGGTTTATATGTATTTACACATACCAAAAAAGTTTCGACTTCTGTTTCATGTTGTTTTAATGATCTCTTTTCTTTGTCTCTCTCTCCCTCCTTTTCTCTCTTTCTCTATCATATCTAAACTCATATCAAGGCTCATTTATGTGTTGGGAGGATAAATAGACATTGTGGCTGAACCGAAACTTACTTTATCTTCCAGTCTGCATACCGATGTGGCAATTGAACCTCCCTCCAAGCTATTCTGAACTCTCTCTCAGTATGATATCACAGCTGGAAGAAATAATGACATCCAATATCGTAACACAAAGGGGCCCAAATCTGTCTCCCTTTGTATGATTCAATTATTAAGGTGGACTTTTCTTCGCCAAGAGAATGAGAGACAGAAAATATGTGACAATGATGGACCCGTTCCAGATCAAGTACGGGAATTTAATAAGCGGAGTTCTGTCTGTGGCACTGCTGATATCTGACATAATCTGGGTGACAGGAACTCTTATTGGCTTAGGTAAGTTACACTGATATCCATTTTCTCAAGTCACATTTTGCAGTAATACAATTTGTACTTTCTACCATTATTTACTGTAACGAAGATGCATTTTCAGTCAATTCTTTAGATTTGAAACATGTGATGAAACCTGCCTGTAATTTGATACCAACGTGCCAGCACACCTGATATTGTGTTATTATGACACTTCCTTTTTTTAAAATTTCCAGGGAAAAAAACAAGCATCATATTATTGGGCTTAGCATGGATGGCTGCCTTCTTTGTTAATTCAGTGTCTTGCTTCAATACCCAGGATTCTTACACTAATGAAGAGATTGAACATGAACATCAGGAAAATTCCTTGTAGGTGAAAACCTATGTGGCAATAAACCTGTTTCAAAGATGACAAACTTATTTTGTGTCTTGAACCTATCATCTATCAAATACATAACTGTGAGGGGAGACTAAAGTGGTTCAGTCCATCACCGTTTTAGACTTATTTTACACATCAGAAATAAAACTATTCTATTATTACTATTCACCCAATTGTGAATATTTGACAGCAGTAATCATGAAGTACTACAATCATCAAAATCTGTTTAACAAAGCTTAATGAGTAAAAGTAATCTATCAAAATGTTATTTATTCATACTGATGTGCACAGTTGGCAGCATGCTAAACTGATGCCGTTAAATTTTTGTGTGTCCATGTAAATCTGTATGTGTGTGTGAATGTTATTTCTACAGGTGCAACATTGAGTGTGATCCTGGATTTGTCCTATACTCTTTGCATTTGGATCTCTGCCGCGGTAGCCATCATCTACACACTGCTTGGAGGCCTCTACTCTGTAGCCTACACAGACATCATACAGCTATCTCTCATTTTCTTCAGTATGGTGGGTCCCTCACTTAACAACAAATTCAGCCTGAAGGTTATTATGCCTGTTGAAGCCAGTTCTGAGGTTGACATTAACTGCACAAAGTTCAAGGAACTCTGCAACAACTCGATGCACGTCTAATTTATTATGTCTACTGACAACCTTCTATCACACCAACACATTTAATTAAGTGCATTTGAATTTTTAAAATGTTTGTGTTAGTTTATTGTCTTTTTTTGCAGTGGTTATGTGTCCCCTTCATCCTGACGAATCCTCATTCAGCTGACATCACCGAGACTGCTTTCAACTTTACCTACCAGGCCCCCTGGATCGGTTCAGTGGATAAAGAAAGAGCATGGGGGTGGATTGATAATTTCTTGTTATTGGTAAGGGTAAACCCAGCAATTTTTGAAAGGATAAGGCTGCTGATTTTCTATATTTTTTGTCTTGTCAACAAGTCTCGTGCAGAGCTAAACAAATAGCCTGATATATCTTATTCCTCTGTGCTGTAGACCTCCTTTGTTGTCCCAAAACTATTAAAAACACATCACTCCAAAGGCTAATAACAGCAATCACATTTTCCGTCTCCGGAGAGTAGTTCTGTGTAGGTAAATGCTATTACGCCATTCCATTTCTGCAACTTTTTGTGCAACATGTAACAACCTATTGTTACCTCTTGACTTTTCTGTGAGAAATTTACAATGTAGTACAACATTATTGGGTTATGATATGTAGCACAGCTAGCTAGTAAAGCTCTAAAGTACACAGAACAACTCTCTTGAGACTGAAAACCTGATTGCTGTTAATAATCTTTGGAGTTGTTTCTAAACAAACTAACATAACCGTACTCAGCGTATTGAAGGAACATGTCGCCCAGTGCAACGGTGTGGCTCACTGACATGTTTTGTAATAGTTTTTGGACAACAACGGAGGCCTACAACAATAAGAGATGTCAGTTTTTGAATACACACACAATAGTTGTAAGCACGATCAAATCATTGTTGGTTTGGTTCAGCACATTTGATTTGTTGACAAGAAGAAAAATGTAGAAAAACGCCAGCCATATCCTTTAACTGTTGTTTACTTTTTCTGCACATATAGTCATTCATAACTACTAGAGGATGCAACGTGATCAGGCTTTTTACACCTTTGTTGCATATAATCTCCACACTCTTCACTCATTTCCTGTCATCTCTTTACTGTTGCTATCAAATAAAGGCCTGAAAAAAAATATTAAAAGGACCAGTGTGTAAGATGGTTGACAATTCTTCCCCCTGCTAGTGATTATGAATCCATTCGTTAATTTAGTTGAAATGAAGCTAGATGCTACAACAACTATTGCTGTAACTTAGAAAAAATGTTGTTGTGGCAGGGAACTTTTTCTTGTGGTCCTTGATGTACAGATTGATGGCAAGTAAATACTGTTCAAATGTGGGTTTTTATTAGGCTTTAGGTAACCTGGGCTATCAGGACTTCCACCAGAGGACCCTGTCAGCCTCCTCGTCTGCCACAGCCAGGATCACATGCTTCATTGCAGCTCCCATCATCTTCATACTTGGAATCCCCTCTGTGTTGATTGGAGCAGTCGCAGCATCGACAGGTACAGCAATATAGAAATAGAATATAAATAAATGTGAAATTGTTCTCATTTATGTTGAAATTTTATGTTTTGTCGTCAGACTGGAACACGACCTCATACGGTTCCCCGTCCCCATACGAGCGGGGAGAGGCCGGTCAGGTTCTGCCCATTGCTTTGCAGCACCTCACCCCAAACTACATCTCTGTTATTGGTATCGGAGCTGTAGCTGCTGCCGTGATGTCATCAACAGACTCGGCTCTGTTGTCGGCAGCCTCCATTTTCTCATCCAACATTTATAAGAACATCCTGAGGACCAAGGTTAGAATCTGGTCATGTCTTTCAAGTGACAGTTTTTCAGGGGTAGAATGTGAGATTAAAGGCTTTTCCCCCCACCCCGCAGGCATCAGAACGGGAGCTCATGTGGGTGATCCGCATCACCGTAGTGTTGGTGGGCTTGGCGGGCACATCGCTCACCTTTCTACACAACAGCATCCTGGTTTTCTGGATCCTGGGCTCAGGCATCACCTACACCATTATGTTCCCTCAGCTTGTCTGCGTCCTCTTCTTTAATATCTCCAATGGCTACGGCTCCATAGTTGGACTGCTAGTTGGCGTGTTGTTGAGAGTGCTGAGCGGCGAGCCATCCATAGGGTTACCAGTCATCCTCCACTTCCCAGGGTGCACTTTGAAGGACGGCGTGTATGTCCAGCGTGCACCTGTTATGACTATCTGCATGCTGTCCACCATCTTTGCCACTTTGTTGTTCTCCTACTTGGCTTCACTGCTCTTCAACAAAGGACTGATTCCCGAGAAATGGGACGTATTTAAAGTGAAAACCCACAAACACCCACAGAAACAAATATTAATGAGCAATGGCACCACTAAAACAGATAAAGAGGAGAACTCTGAGGCTGAGAATGAAACTGAAATAAAACTGACAACAAGCAGGACTGAACAAGAAATCATATAATGGGATGCAAACATATGTTTTTGTATGGTGTTATAATGTCCTGTCTATTTTTATACCAAATACTTATCTTGGCCACGGGATAATACAAAAATTCATCATTGGAAGCAAAGTGTTTGTGTAAGTGCACTTACACAAAATAATTGCTCTAATAATTGCTTTGGTGTCATTTTGTTGTTATTGGGGTTTGATGTTTGTCAAAATACTATTAATCAATGTCTATCCTGACATCTATTTCCTGGGCCTGTGTTCAGCAGTGTGCAAGTACTGGCACTTCAGGTATTTGCTCACTCAATAAAACATATAGGCATGTTTTATTACTTTTAGGACCTATAAAACAACAGTAATCACATTTCAAACACCCAGTCTATGGTTGAAAACAAGTGCAATTAAGTTAACTATATCATGTTTTGAGATTTATGTCAATGTTTGAATTGGTGGTGTATACAGTATATACAGCCTTATGTTCCTTTGGTTGAAAGATATCCAACTTTGCATGTCTGATCATTTGAATTACCTTTTGATACCTTTATGATTTTTTTTTCAAAATATGGCAAGTATATGAATTATGAATGTATTAAATCTAATTTTTGTTTTTTCTTGTTAAGTTAGTTTTGTGTGTGTGCATATGTGTGGTCTGCCATAGGCTACTTTTGAGGACAAATTTTCAGACCAGACCAGTTAACTGGGGACAGCTTGTCCAATTAGGGACAAAAATCACATTCCCAAATGGGAATGGTTATAAGTGGTTGTAAGGTCAGGTTAGGATAAAGGAAAGTCTCAAGGAAATGAATTTAAGTCTATGTAATGTCCCCAGAAGTGACCATGGTCTGACGTGTGTGTGTGTGTGTGTGTGTGTGTGTGTGTGTGTGTGTGTGTGTGTGTGTGTGTGTGTGTGTGTGTGTGTAATTCCTGGTTCGGCCTGCTGGTGGCAGTAATGTGACATCACGTTGAAGTTTTGACCACTTAATATCAGAAAACAAGGAGGCGCCTGAACACAACAGCAGCAGGAATGGTTGCCTAGTGTGAGAAGTAACTGTCCGTTGATTGTCTTTCAAGTGACGTTTAAGGTGAGACGATGCATAACAATTTAACAGTTACGTTTCATTGCACCAAGCAGTTAAATTGTACAGACATGCTGAACTTAACAGAATGAGGGTGAGCTTAGTGTGTGAGGAGGTGAAGTTAGCTTGGTAACTCTGCTAGCTCGGCTAACTGTAGCTACTAACCGTTAACGTTTGAACGTTAGTTGGAGCGAGTCAGTTAAAAAATATACATATATATATATATATATATATATATATATATATATATATATATATATATATATATATATATATATATATATATATATATATAAATGAATGACGTTTTTCCAGTGATGACGTTACTCTTTGTGAGAAGTAACTGAAGTTCCATAAATAAACGTTAGCAAGAGGAAAGTAGCTAATGTAGCAGTAAACATACTACTTAACGTAAAGTGGGGTGGAGATGGTCGCTGATACTTTAAAAGTCCAAAATTGTCAGGTTTTCAGTTAGTTTTGGTGTGACATCTCGTCTAATTTAGATTAAACAGATAATCCAATAAATATAACATTGGAAAAACCAACAGTTAACTAAATGTAATTATTTTAATAAGAATCAGGTGCAGGTGCATTCACTCAGAAACTAGCTAGTTATTTAGCAACATAGAAATATTAGGCAGTATTCACTGGACCTGAACGACCCTAACGTTACCTCTCTCCCAGTAAACTCGGGGTAATGTTAATGGCTGATACCAGTTCTGTTGACTTTCCAGGTGTGCGTAGATGTAGATGTGCGTAGTCACTGTGTGGAACTGATATATATATATATATATGTATATATATATATATATATATATATATATATATATATATATATATATATATTATATATACACACACACACACATATATATGTATATATGTATGTGTGTGTGTGTGTATGTACATACACACACACACACACACACACACACATCTCCTTTAGCTCCTTTAATCCGTTAATTAATCGATGATGAAAATATATTTAGCTGTAGCCTTGTGCAAAGTACAATTGTACTTCATTAGAAGCAGTTTTACAAATGACAATAACCATGATATGACATTTAATGTGGTCTGTCTTTTTCCATATCTATCTAACATTTTATAGACTAAATGATTAATTGAGAAAATAATCTGCAGGTTAATCGACAATAAATATAATTATTAGCTATACCCTAAGTATACCCTAACTTTATACTTGCATAAAGTTGTTAAGTTCAAAAGAAACAAATTGAGGGGGGGGGGTTGGTCAAAATTGATGCAGCACAGGCAGAAATATCTAAACTTTTAGTCTCTTGTATGGGCCAAACTCCAAATAGCTGGTTCCTACAATTTCCATTATGAAACCTGATCGCTGAGTCTTTCATGAGATCCTCCCTTCCACCCTTTTAAACTCTGTACCTTCAGTTTGTAACACAGACACACTGCCAAAACATTGATCTTTATTGCCAAGTTCCAGGTATTAAATACAATATTAAACACATGTCTAGCATCCCTACATGTAAATGCTTAGGTCTTCATTCTGTTTACATTTTATTCAGTCAAATAACTTCCTGTGTGAGAGTGTATGTGTTACCATGTATTGGGAGGAAGTGGCAGCTTTTAACTGTGAAGACGCAGAATGTGTTGTTGTGCTCAAAACGTGTTGTGAACATGGCTGTTGCCAATAAAGTAGTTGTCAAGTTCAAAAGGTTGTCTTCTTGTCATGTAACATCTTTAACTTGATAGGAATGATTAAACAGAGTGTGCAGCTTTTCCGTCCTTTATTTCCTGTCTACACCTCACTAGAATAGATGTATATTTTCCTTTAGTTCTTCAGTAAATTGAAGAACTATTGTTGCCATATCAGTTCAGTTTATCAGGTCAATGCAGCACTAAATGTAGAGAAATGCTATAACGTGGCTTTAAGGTGTCTGTGTATGTATGTACTGCTCACCAGTGGCTTTTTAACACATTCATTTACATGCAGTTTCTCATTTCTGCAGCTAATTAGCTCCACTGCAGAAATGGAGGCTGCAGGAGGAGAGGAGAGTCCAGATGTGCAGGGGGCAGCTGCGGCAGCAGAACCAAGTTTTTCTAAGTCCAGAGGAACCTCCGTGAAGCCAGTTTGGGCTTCACTAGAAGAAGCAGCCCAAATGAAAACAGAAGGGAACGCTTTCTATCGGGAGAAGAACATCCGTTCAGCCATTGGACGTTATCACCGCGCTCTGTTGGTCCTCCGAGGCCTGGACTCTGATGTGATGGCGTCAGTGAAAGGGTTTGGACCTGAGATGCCTGCTCTCACATCTGAACAGGAAGAGTTACTGAGAAACATACAAGTGGACTGCTACAACAACTTAGCTGGTAGATAAAAAAAAAATCATAACCATTTAAAGAACAGAAATACGAGAAAATATATCCCAGGTTCTGTTAAAAATAGTATCAGAGAAGTAGTTTTATATCATATCCTCAGTATAATAAGTTCTGTATGCCTTTCTAACAAATAACTCTCCAGTTCAGTGACGCCTCAAAGAGGTGACAACATTTCAAGAGAGCTTTTTTGCAGATTGTCTTATGAGGGAAAACAACGTACAGCCGCCGGGCTTGTACAGAATTTTATATACACATATTTTACATATCTCTTTCAGCCTGTTTGCTGCAGAGACAGAGTGTTGACTATGCTCGTGTCCGGGAGTACAGCCTGCGGGTGCTGCAGTGGCGACCGGGTGATGTCAAAGCACTGTACAGGGCAGGAGTGGCCACACTGGAGCTTGGAGACGCGCAGACAGCCAAACAGTACCTCACCCAGGCCTGCAGGGAGCAGCCTAACGGTAAGAAATAAGCCAGTACACAAGGATCATCCACAGCAAGTTTGAGCCACCATCTATAGGAAGAATAGTCATTTATTTAGGTATTTCTAGATTGACAGTTTCTCAGTGGTCTTACTGTGCGTTTTTACTAATCACTATATTTCTGATGGTGATTTGTTACAAATGTGCCCTTTGTTTCTATCAGTTCTTACACATGAATATTGATTTTTCTCCTGAATCACCTCATTTTTGCAACACTAAATAGGTGAGAAGTAAAGCTTAAAACGTATGTATGCACCTTTATAATAATTCCGCTAATTGTTGCATAAAACATATACAGATGTAATTTCATTAAACAGATTCTCTCTGTGCCCCCTCACACATTTTTGAAGACCTGTGGGACAAAGGAATTTACTTCTTTCTAGAACAAAACCTCTTCATTTTTTCTGTCAAAGATGCCAACGTCCGGAAGCACCTGCACAGGGCCGAGGAGAAGCTGAATCGGGAGTTACAAAAGGAGAAGGCCATGTACCGCGAAATGTTTTCTTCCAACCTGAAGGGCAGGTCTGGAGAAGGGATTAACCAAACCAACAGAGCTGGTGAGGGAGTTTAGCCAAACAGCACAACCCACCAAAATGAAGTCTCAGACTTTGTTCAGCCTCAGCTGGTCCCCAACTAAATGAAGAATGTTCACAGACCTGATGTTACTGTGTCTTCTCTGGGTGATTATGAGGTGAGAAAGTAAAAATGACGCTGCTGAAAATAGAAAGGAGAGGACAGAAAAGTTTGTTTCCTAGCAACAGGAAACAGCTTTTTTTTTTTTTTTTTTTTTAGCTCAAGAGAGCTGGAGTTTGGATTTTCCACAAAGATGCTTCTGACGACTACAGTGAGACTCTTCATATACTACTCAAAGTCCTGATAATGCCTTCATGATTGCAGTTGTCTGGTCAGTTTTGATTTTGTGAGTTTTCAAGTAAAATATTTTGTATAATGAAGCTCAGTCATGTTTCTGTCAAACTCATTTGATTGCCGGTGTTGCACAAACAACAAACTGTAGGTATTTCAGGCACATTACAAGTTTTAGTTAAACATTTCTTTTATTAATCGTAAGCCATGAGAAGCCACATTTTGTCTCAAATATTTTAATCATTCAATATTTATTTCAAAATCCTGAGCACAATATCAAGTTAAAGAGTATTTGCTTGGTTTTGGTCATTATCTGGCCAATATGATTGTACTTCAGAGGCATTATTGCCTATAAACCAAGAGGAATATCACATTCTCACAATAGCTATAATCACTGAACAAGTCACAGAGCAGCATGCATAAGGGGAGTGTACACATACACATTCATACTCATGGTTTACAGGAAGATTCAACCAATATGTTTATAAGGAAGCTGCTTATAGCCAATATGGGTATCTTTAGTGCCTTTTTAAGTGGGCAACCTTTTAGCCAACAAAAGGTAATTTCCCTTTGTTTTAACCAGAGCTGCGTTCCTGTCAAGGTCTCAAAGCCTTTGAAACAACATTCAACACTCACATAAGTGAAATTTATACAAGGTTTGTAGCTCCTCAGAGGAATTCTTCACCCCAAATAAAGTCGTCTCCTTTTTGTTTTGTTTTTTTCACTGACATTTCACTGTGAGTCATACTGTACCCTACAGCGCTCTCCTTGCTTATGTAGGTTGCACTATTTAGAATAATGCGGTGTCAGTGAGGAATGATTTTTGGGACATGCAGTGCAATCGTTTGGCTACAAAGCACTCTGATTGTGCTGCAGGACCTGTTTGGAGAAATCTGACAGGCATTTTGTACTTTGTTGGCAGCTATAAAAGTGAATAAATGTCAATGTCTTTAAAAATTTACAAAAACAACTAGAATGAATGAAGACTGCCAAGAAAAAAAAAGAATAGGTTTTACAGACTTTTTGTGCCTGAGAGGAACTTCCATCTTACTGGTGGTGGATGAAGAAACTGGTATAATAGAACCAGTGTCTTATCGGTCTGACCAGTCAAAAAGTCTTTTACATTTTAAAATTAAAAATGATAGAACTTCCTTTTACAATGAAACACGATACCAGACATCACTGGTGTTTTGTAACACATGGATGTCACATCTACTGTGATGTTCATTTATTGTACAAATGTCACTTCTTCGATGGTTTCCGCTTGAGACTCAGGGACCTCATGGAGCCAAACACTCTCCTCCCCAAGTCCCGCAGCGATCGAGAGCGCTGGAGGGGCATCCTCGGAGGAGGAGATGGAGAAAAGGAAGGGGAGGAGAGCGGGGAGAGGGAGTGGCAGCTGCCCTCCAGGCTCTGAGAACGGGAGAGGTTAAACAGACTGGCTGTGGAGGACAGACGTTTGTCCCCCTCCTTTGCTCTCAGCGGTCTGACCCCTTCATCTTTGCCACCTTGCCCCACATCTACGGAGGAGACCCAGTGTGCTCGCTTTGTTGGTTCCTCGCTGTGGTTACGAGGCACCAGCAAACCCTGGGACTCACTCCTGAAAAGAGCCCTCCTGGATAGCCTGAGGCTGGAGCTGCGTCTCTCCACCTCCTCTTTCCCCCTCTTCTTTGAGAAGATGGGAGAGCTGTCTACTTTTGGCCTCTTGTCATTACTGCTGGACCCCGACTTCACCCTCCGATGTTCTCTTCTCCAGCTTCCACCGCTGTTTCTTCTCCTTCCATAGCCGTACTCCGCTCTATCCATCTCCTCCCTTTCGCTCTCTGACTCTTTGCTCCAGAGGCGACTCTCAAAGCCCCTCCATAGTTTGTTCGAGGTCTTTCTGGGTGTTTGGGCTGCTGTTCGCTCCCTCTCCTCTTCACCCCAAACCGTGCTGTAGTCCTCTCTCTTGGCATAGCTGCTCACTGTTGCCGCCCTGATCAACTTGTGGGAGGCATGCTTCCCTCTGTAGAGCCCCTCCCCCTCCACCCTCTTCCACCCACCGCTACCTCCACTTCCTCCCCCGCTCTGCCGAAGCGATCCACCCCTTGGCTGGATGCCGCCATGCTCCAAAGGAGAGGTCCTGGTATTGGCACGGGGCAGGGAGCACTGGAAGGGCGCATCCCTTCGGAAAACAGAGAGAGGGGTGGCACCCAAGGGGGAAGGCTGGAGAGGTCGCGGAGGGGAACGGCCCCTCGCAATGGGGCGGGAGGCAGGGGAGGAGGCCGTGGAGGAAGGAAGGTCAGATGGGGAAGCGGTCTGCTGGTAGTGGCAGTGTGAGGAGTAGTGGGCAGAGGGAATATGAATGGACTGGTAAGGGTGAATGGGGCTGCTGGAGTGGGAGAGAGGAGGAGTGAGGCTGCACTGAGACTGTGGGGAGTGGGTGACGCTGAGAGACAGCTGTATTGGTCTCTGAGGGCTCAGTTCAGTCAGTCTAGTGTAGTCATGTGACTGATCTGTCTGGGCTGTCAGGTGACTTTTGCCATGACTTCTCACCTCACCTGCTGTATCTGCTTGGAAGCAGTCAATATCCAGCTCAACACCTTGTTCCATCAGCCCAACTACAACAGACCTTGAAAGGCCAGAGAGGCGGGAGATCTCTCCCACCATGGGGGAGTCTTCACTTAGCTTGGGACTGGAGCTGGACTCTTGGATCAAGCTGCTCCGCTGAGACCCAGGAGCTGATCCAGAGTTTGTACCAAACACTGATGTACCAGCCTCAGGCGGGGCACCGCTGCTCCAGTCTAATGATCGGCAGAAGGCGGTTGATCCAAATCCAGAACTGTTTCCAGACCCTGAAGTGACCTCCAGAGAACTGCGATGGCTCAGACTGGAGGGACAGGTGGAAATGCGAGGTCGAGCTCTAAGTGCTGGGGTGGGCGTAGAGGAGGAGAGAGATGTAGCAGAAGCAGTGGAAGCTGCAGCAAAGTCACTCCGCAAAGCTCCACAACTGCCATGTTTGGGATTGTCTACCAGTCCCTGGTTAGAATTTAAACCAGGAGCGAGGTTCAGGTTGAGGTTGAGATGCAGGTTTATGTTCAGATCCTCTCCAGTTGCAGAGGGAAGGTTACCCAGGTTGATTGAGTTCCTGGTGGCTTTTTTCCCACTAGTGCTAAGGCTGACTCTAGCAGAGTTCCCTAGCAGTGATTTGCAGGGTGTGATGCTTCCCCCTGGCAGGGTGGAGGGTGTACTGCGGTTCTCAAAAGCAGACAGGGACTGAGTTGAACCATGACTTTTGCCAGGGGTACAGAGGCCTCTGTGTGTGACTGGACAATGTGTAGCAGCTGAAGTGAGATCAGAGGTGGAAGAGGTTACCCGACTGTGATATTGGCGAGCTAGCCGAGAGATATACTGCTCTAGCTGGGTGAAAGAGGCCTGGGATGTGGGCTGCTGAGGCTGGAGAGGCAGACTTAAATCAGCGGTGGATTCTGATGGTTCATCTGGTTGGGTTCCGTCAGGACTCTGAGAGGTTGATTGCTCCTGGCTTTGGGAGGTGAAGAGGGGGCTTTGGAGGGCGACAGCATGCAGTGGGCTGGGGTAGGGGTATACCTCTTTGGTCCGACGGGACACCAGGTCTGTACAGTAGCGAGAATCCAGCTGGGGTCTCTGATAGACAGAGGAGGTGGTGGAAGAAGAGGCTGGATCGAGAAGCGGGAGGAGGGAAGAAATCAAGGAGTCACCAAGGCCTGAGCAGAGGTCAGACAGAAAGCTCAAACCAGTCGCTTCAAGGTCACTTGACACTGTAAGAGACAATAGAAGAAGAATTTCAGACCAAACATTTATTTTAGATGATCGCTCCCTAAATATTTATACCCCCACCTCTTTCCAGACATAATACTGGCGTTTTGTAGCCACAACAGTGCTGGGAACCGTCTTCAGTTGAACTTTCTTAACCAGCTTTGGCTGACTGCTGAAAGTTTCATATTTCCATGGATGGATTTACACAACTGATGGATCCATTATTAACATCAGCTCACCTGAGACCGGTATCCCCTCTGTTTGTTCAGTATCATTGTGGCTGTTGTAAACTGCAGGCTGCTGCTGCTGCTTCACTACGCCATCTGACCACAAGATGTCAGTGTTGTCAGCAGACAGAGGAACCTGCTCCCACAGCTTCAGGGGCCTAGCTGGTGGCACCGGTCCTCCCTGAGTGGCATCACTGGACACAGAATAGCAAGAGTCCGACAGAGAGCTCCCGCTTACTGAATAGAAACCTTGATAAGAGAGGAAATAAATTAACTCTGTGCATGTATATACGTATGTAACATCTCATGACATCATCCAAATATTTCTCAATCATTCTTAGAGGCGTTGATGATGAAGGCAAGGAAATGGGGCCACCTAGAGTTCTGACATGTAATTTACTGGCCATTATTTAAATTGTATTATTACTATCATCATTAGTACCATTAATTCTCTATTACTGGGGTTCTAGTTTTTCTTAGACCTGTACTCATTTTTTGTTGGTTGGTTTTTGTCTTTTATGGATCGCTTACATAGGCCTCTGTAGTCAAGCTATGACCACATGACACAACTTATGTTTATTTAACTCCAAATTGGGAAAAAAACCAAATCCATTGTTTTCATGAATATGGATGTCACCAGTGTCACTACTTTGTGCTGTCACACAGTGATTTTATGTGGAAGTTTTACATTTGCAGTTTTATACTCTCTGTCTGGTACTGTTGGTTTTTCCTGAGAAAAGTCACACACAAAATATTTCCAGTAGCTGCAGTGTTTAGTTTGGATATATATAAAGGAAAATGGTCAGTAATAACAACCCTCGCTAAACAGAGACAAGACAGAAACTCAACACATAAATTCCAGGAAAAAGGCATCACAGTACTGGATCCAATATTAAACTAACAAGTAACATCGAGATAGTTGGGGCCAAAACAGTACAGTCACTCCCAATAAGAAATCAAGATGAAATTTAACACATTAAGCTGTGAAAATGACTTAAAACCTAAGAATTGAATTAAATAATGCCTTTCAGGTTTCAAGGTTTAACTGAATTAATTGCTAAATATTCACTTCACCCAAGTAAAGTAAGGCGTGTATGTGTAAGTGCGTAACAGCAGAGGAATGTCTGAGTTGGGTGTAGAGACACAGGGATCACAGTTACAACAAGAGTGGATAAGAGTTTGGCAAACTGAAACTGAATGAGTCAGTGCCAAGTCACACAGAGTGCAAGTAAACTCAAGTTTTTTAAAAACAAGAATGTGGTTAATGTTTAATTGGACTTCTCTCACACAAGGTGAGCTCTCAAACTGTGCTGGTCATCATACAGGTCAGCACTGTGGATCACACACTGTCTACAATATTCACAACTGAGCACAACTGTGTATCTTGAAGTGTAGGTGTGTGTCTTTTTTTTAATTTTTTACCTGAACTAGGTCTGGAGTCACTATCCAGGTGGATCACACCGCTGGGGTCTGGTGTTGGGGGAGACAGCAGGTCAGATGGGGCATCCCAAGAAAGAGTAGACCAGCGTGAGTTACTCCCCCTGCCAGATGAGGAGTGAACCGTCCCATCCCCAGAATTACTGCCAGAGTCCTCTTGGCTGCTCTGACAGGGCGATACCATTATATCTGACGGAGAAGGAGCCTGAAAAAAACAAAATGGACAAGTTAGGGCAGAGCAACAACGGGCAAAATTAGCAATATTTTTAAAAGAAATATCTCAATGGTGATAATGTACTACTAGATTACGACATTTTTATATTAATCATTTTTGTGAAAGAAGTATAGTTTATGTAAAGACATCTGGAGCATATATTTCAAAAAACAAGCTATGACACAATATTACAGTCGCCAAAATCCCAGACAATTCCTGTTTTTTAAATGGGTGTAATAAGAGAAAGCAAACAGTGAGACATTACTCATTGTAGCACACAATGAACGGCTTGTTTGTTAAGGTGATATTTCACTTCAGTGACTGACTGTAATGTGCTTTAGTGACCATTCATCTCTTGACACATAAGAAATATGGTCCCTCGTACACAGCTCAGATTAAAATCTGAGCTGGGAGATATGGTTGAAATCACTATCAGGATAATTTCTTTTTTCATTATCAATATACTATGTAGTATATATGGTAAATGTAAGCAAAATCATATTTAAAATGCTCAAATTGATATTGGGAATTGATGAATTCTGTTTATTTTTGCATCAGAAAAAAGTTTTCAAAGATGTAAAACAAAAAAGTCACTAAGTAATTTAGTCAACTTTCAATTACAGTTTGCTCTGAAACAGAATTTAAAACTGTAGCTTTTTATATAATCATACCATCAGCTACACTGTCAGATAACACACATGATCCTGAATAATTCCCCGGCTTTAACTGTGTGTTGAAAGTAGCTACTTTTACGCAACCACTGTACTTCATGTTGTACTTAGTTTGAGGATTTTGAGTTTCCATTTTAACCTACTTTATAATTCTGCTCCACTACATTTCAGACAGAAATATTGTACTTTTTAGTTCACTACATTTATTTGACAGTTATAGTTTATCACTGAACATTTTGCTAATAATAAACTTTAAAATGCAGGAATTTTACTTGAAACTAACTTTACTAGGTTAATGTACTGCTCGAATATCTGTGGAGGCCTGATGTAAGAGTGTTTCTAGCAAAAGTGAAATCTGTAACTATCACACTCCTCGAAAGACCCAATTATATCCACGTGGAAAAAAATAAACACATGTAGGGTTGTGTGTCTATGACATCATTTACCCGATACACACCCCGATGAGGTCACACCACCCTTACCGTAATGGTCAGGAATGAGGGCCCCATACAACAGCAAGAATAACAATCAACCCGGTCAAGTTAGCAAAGTGCCTCAATTTCCTAGATTAGTAAGGGCTTGGTAGAGTAACCCCCACCACCACTACCCCCCACCCTTCAATTATCCTCCAAATCCCCCCTCAACCCCGCCACCCTCTCAGACCGCAGCCCAGAGCCCCCTGCATTAGACCGATTGAGCCCAGACAACAGAGAGCCTGTGAGTGGCACTGATCAATCCTCTTGTTACTGAGGAAACAATACAGGTGGTGACTCACTGCTGGGGTGACAGGAGAGAGAGAGGAGGGGGGGGGGGCTTCAGAAGATAATGAGAGAAGACAGATGACGTAACAAAGAGCAGCCAGAGCGGCAGAAGGGAAGGGGGATGGACTGAGGATGAAAGAAGGAAGGAAGGAAAAGAGTTTCAGACTTTGACCTGTCTTAATCTTATCCTCTCTTCCTCTCGGCTCTTGTGAGAAGAAGAGGAGACTCATTTCTGTCCCTTTTTTTTTTCTTTCCCCCTGTGAGTCTAAAGTGAGTCGTGGCTGAGTGGGTGACCAAAAACAAGCAAGAGGGACAAAAAAAGAGACAGTGACTCACTCTCTTATTTCTCAGTCTCTGACTGAGTGAAGGCGGTGAGGTGGGGAGGGCGAGCCGGTTGCCGGGTGAGATAGAAGGGCATCTTGAAGGACCCCCACCTCCCCCACACTCCCCTTGACAAATAATCCCCCCCCCACCACCCCCATACCCGCCCCACTTCTATAATATCCTTCATGCCAGCCGCCCCCTACTCACCATAGCTACAGCTGCTCCCTCTCTAACTCTCTCTCTCTCTCCAACTCTCTCTCTCTTTTGCTTTTCCTCCCACACACAGAACCACAACAGCACAACAGGCCTGGCGAAATATTTAACTCATCCTGAGCTTGAACACACTCACAATCTAGTCTTGTGACTTTTTTTTTCCCCTTCACATGCATGCTCGGATGTCTGTTGTGCCGCCAAAGCCCACTCATCGCCTTCACCTCCTGTTGCCATAAAAGCACATATGTCCATCTTTCTGCACTTGTAAGAGCTTCAACTTAAGTTTTTTTTTCCTTTTACTTCTAACTCTGTCTATTTAAAGATATGAATTAACCCTTTACAAAGTCCCTGGGATGTGTATATATCTGCAAAGATAACCATCTCTCTCTCCAGATTATCCATCAGCAACATAATACACATTACAGGATATGGTGTTACACAGAGACCAGTGCATGATCAAATCATAAGAGGCTGACAGACAAGTGGGTGGGGGTCCGCTCAGAGCTACGTAATGTGATATTCCTTTATGTGAGGGAGGAGCGCAGCCCCCCCGGAAAACAATATGTTGGAAATGCATGGGTCGATTGGATAATAACGCTACAGTGATCGCAGCTGCACAAGCAACACACCTCCTCTTAATGAGTGCATTATGTCATTACAGCGAGACAAACTGCAGCGGTTGCCATGTTGAGGCCAAACAGCGTAGGATGGAGCTAGTGTTCGTTGAGAAGTACAGCGCAGTATTTATCGTTCATGTATTATTAATGCAGTATTGAAATTTAAAGAACAGCCCACGCTGTGCTGTCTTCATCTTCACCGCCAAGTGATGTGATGCGATGAGCTCCAGCGTTTCTGAAACATTTAGGTGGATTACGCACAAACACATGAAAGTATCAACGTTACAGACTTTTTTTTTTCTTTTTCTTTTTTTTTTCTGTGAGCTCAGAAGGATCTTGAGGCAAGAACCAGAGACAAAAGCTTGTCTCACTCCACAAGTCAGGCTAATGGCTCTCCATGTAAGATGATGCTTTCCAATACTAAACCTAATTTGAAGACAGGCTGGCTTCAGTAAGACGGCACATCTGTAGCACATCCCCTTATTCTCCTCTTATGTGTTTCATTCAGTTTATTATTTATTTGTTTTCTTTTTTTTGGCAACAGTGGGAAGTATCAGTTTTTCAACAACTTGGCCTTGGAACTCCTGCTGAAGGCAAGAAGAACTGTATGACAAGATTAAAATGTTACACACTGAGAACGTTTTCTACTTTATATAATACAGAATACCTAATTTGGAAGTGAAAGCTGGTTCTATTTGTAAAAACAGGTTGCATATACAAATGTAGGGCTGCAACTAATGGTTACTTTCATTATCAGTTAATTGTTTTGTCTATAAAATGTCTGGAAAATTATAATGGGCATTTTTCACTATTTTCTGAGTCAAAGATGACGTCTGTTTTGTTTGTCCAACAAAATTAAGTTTACTGTAAAGTAGACAAAGAAAAGCATGGAATCATCACATTTGAGACGCTGAAACCAACAAAATTTGGGCATTTCTGATTAATTTTCTGTCAAATTTTCTACAAATAACACATTTTTGCTAATTAAACATGCTTTCATTCAACAAATGATATTATACAAGCATTGTTTTTGCTACAGGTGTTATTACTTCTTCTTTTTTTTTTTTTTTTTAAACCTGCATCCCTCCCAAACACTGAAACGCATCACATGGTTGAGAAGATGAAGATTAATTTCAAATTGCATTTGTCCATCACAGATGACAATGTGCAGCCATAATCCCGACCTGCCAAATATGGATTTGCACAGTGAGAACTTTCTCTCTCCACTATTAGAGAGAAAAAAGGTGAACCACATTTCGAGAGTTTAATTCCAAAATGGGGGGAAAAACACAACACAACAGAGCTGGTGTTAAAGTAGAGCGCATTATGTTATGAGTCATATAATCCTCGGCTTACAAAGTTGGTATATTTTTTTTTAAACAGAATAACCTGTTTTTTCAAGGTAGTGAGTAATGGATTTCAGGTAAAATGGATCTAATGTGTTCAGGAATGAAACCTGTACAATAAGTGCAGCTATTTCACCTTTGTGGCAGTAAATAAAACAACAGGTGCTCCGTCTGCTCTGACCTGGTCTCTGTCCAGCTGCTGCACTGTTTAAACTACATGTGGTCACTTTTGCAACAACAATTTGTCTCCATTTATGCAAAGGTTGGTGTGTGTGTGTGTGTGTGTGTGTTGGCGGAGGCCGGCCTGGGCAGAGGGCAGGGTGTCAGGCTGCTCTGCCACACTGGCAGCTCCCTTCAGAGGTGAGAATGAGCAATGCTGCCTGCCCTCTCCACGGGATGTCTCAGCACCACGGGGGGGAGCAACAGAGATGTCGGTGGGTGGGTGGGCGGGTGGCGAGGAAGACAACGCGGTACGAGCCGCACTTCCATGGAGATGCCCTTGCTCAGATCAGACTGAATTTCTGCCCCTGCACTGATTTTATTACAGTAAGTTATTTTCGTCTCTCTAGATCAGCCTGTGAGGGATATTATTTCACATTATTTCGTCTAATAAACACATCGTTCTGCAAAGGTGACCTCAGCTGTGGCCTGATTTGGACAGAATACGTATTAATGTGCTGCAGGCTGCTGACTAATAGCACTCATTGGTATCAGACGCACATTGACGGTGTAATAACAGTTTGTGGAAAGTGAGAGCGATGAAGTATCTGTTACTTTCTCTGGACAATAATAAAATGCTATTAATGTATCCAATGGTGGCTTATTCCAGATCTGAAGGGGGGAAAGGACCTTGAAAACAACATAAATCTGTCATGTCACTGGAAATGATCCAGAGATAATTCATGTTGGGGTGATTTATAATAGAAAATAACAGACGCACTCTTTGCAATGCGGAGAATCCCCTTGAAGTTTAGCTCCATAGAGGACAAGATATTTCTGCACATCGTGTATGCCACTAATTATTTAATAATAAATATCATTATTAAAGAGACATTATACCACTGGAAAGATTGAAGTACGTCTATGAAGTTGATATGTTATTGGTGCTTTATGATTGGAAAGAAGGCTGCAAATATTCTATTTCTTTATCTATTAATCTGTTGATTATTTTCCTGATCAATCAGAAAATAGTGAAAAAAAAAACCCATCATAGTTTCTAAGAGCCCAGTGTATTCAAATTATGTGTTTTATCCAATCAACAATCCAAAACAAAAGATATTCTCATATAATAATAAAAAATATATATTTCTGTCCATCATCTATTGATGAATCGACTGATCTGGCTCTTAAAAGATGTATTTTCTTGCCAATACCAATTCCAGCTTTATCAATAATCCTCCCATTTTTAACCAGAATACCATGCCGGCTGCTCTCACAGTCATCTTTTATCCTCTAAGTTTCAATGTAGAAACAACAGATTTCACATCTTGGTGACTTCACAGGTTCAGATCTAGTTCATCCTCACACATAATGGACTAAACACCACCTACAGCCTCAGTATCCAGAGGCCCTCAGGATGGGACCTGTTCACATCCTGTCCTCCTGTATTACATGTCAACCCACATTCTCCACACCGTGAACACAAAAACACCTCTTGTATCAATTTCAGGACCAGGTTGGGAGATGGATTTTCTTTAAATGTTTGGGTGTCCGTCTGAAATCACACATCCTGACCAGTAAGAGTGAGCCACACTGCACTGGATCATTCAGGATTTCCCAATTCAAACGATCAAACCACGGGAACAGGATGACATGGATTAAACATTTTGTGATCAGACTGAGTGATTTGAATGCAAACTGTGTGCCGGTGACCTTTACAGCTGATGAGCTTACTGGCCAGAGCCAAAAAAAACGCAGCAGCAGTGTCTGGTTGCTGGCTCGTGTAGGCTATTAATACCTGCACCTGATTTTAGCGCTTGTATCCCACCACAACCTCCTTTATAACCTTGAGCCAGGGCACAGAGCCAACCAGTCAGTCCTGGTCCTGTAGCCTGACCTCAATGACATTTGCTCCATGTGACGGTCACACTGCTGCTGTATATAATGATCGGGCTGCATGCTTGGCTGCTGTCTGGCACCATCTCAATCAATCGGGTATTCATCTCTCGGCACAGCCATGCGCCGCCAGGCAGAGATAAAATCTGTCTACTGAGCCGCAGAGGGACCGGCTTGTTGGCAGATCACCATCATCCCTGCATCCATATTTAATAATCTCGTCATGTAGAGATCCGGGCTACGAGCTGACAGACGCACTGACTGACCTGTTGCCTGCGGGATGTCGCAGAGCTCTGCTCGGTGTCCGCGGCGGCGTTGGCGCTCTCCGGGGTTCCGCTCGCGTCCTCCGCCCGCGGCTGCTCCTCCGCGTCGGCTGCTCGGTCCTCCAGAGCGGCGTCCACCATCCCCAGGTGTTTGCACCTGAGCAGCTCTAGCTCCAGCACCCCGGCCAGCGTCGCTTTGAGGCGCTCTCCGATGCGGACCCGCTCCGTGCCCGACCACAGCGAGTTCACGCAGCCGCGGCGGCCGGCCATCCTCGTCGGGGTGCCGGCAGGCGGAACCGGGGGCGCACCGCTGACCACCGCTCAGTTACCGTGCAGTGAGTGCAATGAACGCGCTAAGGTCCGGCACCAGGTAGCGCAACACGCGTCCAGACCAGCGATAGCAACATAGCAGCCGCTTGAATTAAACGCAATATTGTGCAAAATATAAGCATCTCTTAACATGCCATGCAGCCTTTAGCTTCAGGCAGCCCCGCTGACAGGAACAACACCAGAATTAATGAATCCACTGGAAGCCTGGAGCAACATCAGCGGGCCACGTCTCATATTTAATCCAGGCTTGATTTCCTGTTGACATTGTCTTTTATTTATGTCACTTATAAAGCTTCCCGGTCCGCTGGAGTTGCCATGGCGCTGGGCTCCGTGCGCTGCGTCCCCAATGAGACAATGCAACAGACAGACGGAGGGTGATAACATGTGGGAGCAGGCAGCAGCGAGGAGGAGCCACTTGCGCCAGAGCTGCACAGGGATTGGTCGGGGAAGTTTTTCGAATGGACGCATGGAAAAATCCCCGGAGTGTCCAACTTGAGTGTACAGTGTGCCTGAGGACAAATACTCACATTCCTCAAGTGTTCCCATAGGGATAGGGTGTCTGTGGTGGTGAGTCTGTCAGTGACCTCATCAGGTTGTATCTCTCTTTCTCTCTCTTTTTCTATCATTAGGTATAAAGGTGCTGCAGGAATTTTAATGTTTGAAATATGTTTGGGAAAGTATCCTTCTGAACGAGGCTGGATTACTAAGAAAGCGAAGCGGGCTATTGTACAGAAGCCCCAGACCCTCAGGGGCCCTAAAAGCCTCGTCCAACACCACCAAGTTTAAAAAAAAAAAAAAAAAAGGAAGATAAGTGAAGCTTATGTGCCTCTTCAGTTTAGGGGTTAAAATCCATACATAATAAAAACCATAAACCCAGCTGGGGACCGTTATATATTGTAGTATAATGCACATATTTTTACATATTTCTCATTTTTCTTATGCATATTTCTCCTCTAGAATATAAACAACTGTAATGTGACCCAATTCCCGTGCAGGGATCAACAAAGTATTCTGATTCTGACCTTTGTTTCATGCTCTCTCCCTCATTTCCTGTCATCTCTCTGCTCTCATGGTAGTCCTTTGGCCCGAATCCAGCAAATACATACAGTATTTGTTGGATTCTGCCCCTCTGTTGAAAGCTGAAGTTCCAAATTTATATCATAGTTTACATTATAGTTTACAAATCTACTGGAAAATAAACACAAGGCTCATGTTAATAATATACTGTAAACAATATAATATAACTCTGTTCCATCTAATGTTGTCGTCACATGAGAAGAAGCATTGAAGACATTCTTGTGTCGTGCTATTTGAACAGTGCTTGGTGCTGAAATTAAGTTTAATAAACCTTCTAGAAATGAATTTTTAAAGTGTGAATTCTAACACTGGTTCAGTTTCACAACTTTAGCTTTTTCGACCAGAACAGATTTGTTCTCCACAAATATAAATAGCTGCCAGTCGAACACAAACGGTGTGTTGATGCCATTTTTTTTTCCAAAGGTAACAACAACAGCAGACTTTCAATCAACCATGAATGAAGCAGGCTACTGTTTACAGTGTGTTGATATCCAATAAAGTACGTCTCTGTCTTAAAGTGCAACACAGAACATATTGTATATCCGTGTATGAGTCATTTTTATCCGAATGAATATTAAAATAAGTTGTTAGGCTTCACTTACTGATGGAAAATGACGTGTACTTCAATACTGTTATAAATCAATTTTATTCTTAGATGAATTAAAACAAATAAACAAAACACATAGGGTTAACAGCCCTCTAATGAGAAATACTGAGAAAAAAAACTGGTCTGTGTGGAAACTAATTGCTGACTGAAAAAAAGTCATTAATGTCCTCAAAAAAATCTTCCTTTTGAAAACAGAGACGATTATTTAAGTTTTCTCAGCTGGACTCACTCCTGGTGAAGCAGCTGGTTGAAATGCACATTCTGCACTGAAATGCATATTCTGCATCTATCAGACAGGTGCGGCACACTGATGTCAGCTTTCAACCAGCAGAGGGTGATCTTCTCCCTCTGGCTACATGTCTCCTCAGGCTGACAGGTCCTAGACTTCGACCTCACCATAGAACCTCTTTAAAGAGCAGGAAGTGGTCCAAATATGAGTCAAACTATAAATAAACACAGTTTCTAGTTTACTGGCACATAAGAAACACTTCTCACTATAAAGCAATACAGTTCAACAAACTACTGAAACTACTGCTTCCAGAAAGACCTTAAAGTTGAATAATCTCTAAAACGTTTTCAACAAAAACTCAACATTATAACCTTCTTCAATGCAGAATTTATTGCAGGATGTTGTATTGGACTGCAATAGTTTTGTAGATGTAGGTAATATACAAGCAACTGAGTGTATAGAGCACAGAGGAAAAGAAACAACAACTCAAGAGCCCTTACTCTATTATTTGCTTACTCAGTAAATAATAGAGCAGCAAAATCTGCCGTACATGTAAATAAAATGCTTCACATTGAAATATAATCATTTAAATGCTTTTTATGTAAGGTAGTCAAAAAATGCATGAACCTTTTAACCAAATATAGTCCAGTTGACAAAACAATCTCACCTCAAGGTCCACGTCATTTCGAGGCCTTTCTGGAGCTTTTCACCATATCACATGATCTTCATCAGCAGATGAAGAGTTTGCTCAGTTCCTGTCTGACACTGAGTCTATAAGATGCTGAGTAAAAAAAAAGGAAATGTGAAAATCTAGAGAGACAGCTGAACAAAACTACATCTGCTGAAGAAGATAATGTGATATGATCAAAAAGCTTCAGAACAGATACTAAAAGTATCTTGAGGTTCACAAATGAACTTCAAACCTCACTTGAACTTAAATTTAGCGCCATTTTGATTTTAGATTTGGTGGTTTGACACCAAATCAATACTTACTGGGCTCAGTGCCACAAAACCTTTTTATTTCTGGACATCATACAAATATAAAAAAAATAATAATATTGGAAATACATTAATAGCGAATAAGTGAATCAAATCAATCACTGCATGGAAAACAGAGAAATGTATCCACATCCCTTTTGTGAAGGTTTTTAAAATCGTTTTTATCAAAGTGCTGAGGATGACTTCTCTTTGTGGAATTTAGCTGCACAATAAACAAGAAAATGAAAGAAAGTCCCCCTTCCAGGCCTGTAGGAGATGTACAGCACTTCCTGCCTGTGTATCAATTTAACAGACAGTGAAGGAACCACATCTGTAACATACAATCATGATAATATTTAATCCAGACTGTTATGACCATCCCGGAAAAACAAAACTAGATGTTTTCCTGATTTCTGGTTATTATTTTCTGTTTTTATGTCGAGCTGGGAGCAACAGTTACATAAGTTTGGACATGACACACACACACACACACAACCCAGTCAGTGTCATTACTGATCATGATCGTGATGAGTCATCGGTGATATAACAACAGAGTAACCAAGTGGACATGATGTTCTGCTGTAATGTGTCCGGCATGGCTATCAGACAGTGAGGTCAGAGGTCAGGAGTTAACAGTTGGTAGAATTCAGAGCTTTCAGATCTCATGATGAAGATGGCACCGAGTTTGTTAGTGTGATTGTGTGTCTTAATCATGGACGTCATATGTTGTTTATACTCTTCGCATGGCGTCCTGCCCTCATTACACCTCTTTTTTTCATGCCTGTCCTCCTTTGTGTGCTTGTGTACGTGACAGCAGCACCAATATGACAAGTGGATGTGAGAATACTCTGTGAGATAACCAGTATGTGTGAATCTGAATTTGAACCAAAGAGGAGGGCAAGAGAGCGCACGCACACATACACACACTCACAAACACACACACACACACACACACACACACACACATACATACACAGATGGATCCACACACTACCCACCAGGACCAGGAGTGTGTCTTTGTTTGCTGGTGTCACATTTCAACTCCTCCCTGCTTTGGTTCCTATAAAACACCAGTGGTCACAGCAGTTCGTTGGGGTTTGCAAACTTCCACCCGAGGGGACATCAGCATCAGCCCGGGCAAGACCACCGCCACCACTGCCGCCGCCACCGCCTCCATCACCTCAGGTCTCTGCAAGCCGCCCCAGATAAGCAACAAACATGGCTCCTTTTGAGAAATCCATGGAGATGATGCCCTTCAAACAGAGGAAATGCCTTGGTAAGTCACATCTACAGTTGATTCTTTGTTGCATTTACTTTTATCAAAACAATAACCTTAAAATGTAAAGATGATGGTTTCAAAAGACAATTAAAACATCTGGAAATGTTTCCTCCATCTCCCTAGAAACAAGAAAAGATGAAGTGTGCAGCATTCGGTCTAAATTCCCCAACAAGTTGCCTGTGAGTTGGTTTTCAACTTTAACATTTTGTACATCTATCTATCTATCTATCTATCTATCTATCTATCTATCTATCTATCTATCTATCTATCTATCTATCTATCTATCTATCTATCTATCTATCTATCTATCCATCCAGCTGATTACAGATGTGTTTTTGTGTTCAGGTCATTGTCGAACGTTACATCCGTGAAAAGACCCTCCCACTGCTGGACAAGACAAAGTTCCTGGTTCCCTTCGAGCTCACTTTGGGTCAGTTCCTCTGCCTACTCAGGTAAATAATGAGGATGATGATGAATGACTCATTTCTCAAACCGTTTGAGACTGATTTTTTAGCTCCTTCCTCAACAGTTGTTGTTTCTCCTCGAGGCCGTCTTCACCTCTCTCTTCTTCTATCCGGGTATTTCTGCTCCTGTCTCACTCTCATGGGTGATTTGGGAGCCCCCGAGCAAACGCTGTCTTGCTTTATTTTCACCCTTCCTCTAATTGGGCTTGTTGGTATTGGCAGTGGTAGAAGAAGTACTTAAAACTATGAATACTGCACAGTAAAAATACTTTTAAGTCCTGCAGTTAAAGTTTTACTTAACAGTGAAGAGTGACAGAGAAGTTATTATTAGCACAATGTAGTTCAATTTACATAATGTCTGTTCAAGATGGAGCTTTTAATTGTTATATAATGCTGGATAATTTAATCAATAATCATGTATCACAGTATCAAAGTATCCAGTTGCATATGTTTAAGTGCACTGGGGGCCTTTTGTAAGTTATTCCGGGGTTACAATGAGTTAGAGTAGTAAAATAATTCAATATTTTTTCAGATCTGTTTAGGGTCCTTCTAGTTGAGCCTCAGGCAGTTGCCTCCTTTGCCTAATGTTAAAAGTCCGACCCTGCTCACTCTCTGTCTTTCCTTCTTCACAGAAATAAGATCGACCTGGACTCCACCCAGGCTCTGTTTCTCCTGGTGGCAGAGAAGAGCATGTCCTGTATGTCCTCCAGCATGGGGGAGGTCTATTCCCGCTACAGAGACCTTGACGGTTTCCTCTACATCACCTACGCCTCACAGGAGATGTTCGGAGCGCCTCAACCGGCAGCCAGGCCTCCCTGCTGAGCCTGAAGCAGATAAAACGAACTGAAACACAACCAACACTGGAACAGATGATGGTCAAAACTGAACTGAGCCGTCTGTTGTTGTCCAGTTTTTTAGCATCAAACTGCCAATCAGCCTACCTCATGAACCTCTTTGGACTTCTAAACAATGCAGATCATTCCATCCCTCCTTTTTATGGCTTAAACTCCATAACCAGACCAGACTCTGGTGGACAAGAGTCACCTGATGAAGTCTTTGTTTAGGACTGATTCATTAGTTTTACTCTTTTAGGAAATATGGAAAGAAAAAGATTGATTTATGTAGAAGCCAATACATGTTTTGTCTGTTTTATCTCCTCACAAGTCAAAAAAATATTTGCCCTTCCTCAGAAACGCTGTGCTTCAATGCAAACAAACGGTGTTCACGTTGTTCACAACCTTGAACCGCTTCCTCCTCCTTCATCTTACAAGAACAGGTTCAGCGTCTTTCTGGTAATCAGACTCCTTTGTAGCACTTATCTCCCTCTCCCTTCCTCCTCTGCTAGTCTTTGATTGCCTCTTCATCCTCACCTTCCCTCAAAAATGTGAAATTGTGCTCCGGACTCATCGCCACAGGGGACTATTGAGGTACTCGGTGAAAACCTGGATGTCAGGTGTTTGCTGCTCTGATGTGTTTTCTGTAACCAAATGTCAGTATGCCAAAAAAATAAATTCTTGTCCTTTTAACTGATGGACTTCGTGTCGTATTTTCATGTTTTTATAGGCAGTAATATACTGAAATGTTAAGTTACAGGGACGGCTGATCATGTTCTTTTGTGCCAATTTATGATTTTTGATACAAGTTTTCTCTTTTTGCTTTATTTGATTCATTTCTCTGAAATGTCAACTGCTGAGGTAGAAGGATTTCAACAGTTTGATGCCTCATGTTGAGTTAAAACATAGAAATTCTTAAAAATAGATATTGTTTCACAACAATGTTTCTCAACATTATAGTGGATTAGGATCCACTATATTAACAGCGGTTGAAGCCATTTCCCTGTGTAGTTGTACACACGCACACATATAGGCGTCCCATTCCTCACCTGCCTCCTAGAAGCGGCACTCCCTACACATGACTGCGTTATATAAGCCCGACCCAGTCAATTATCTGTAGGGGTCAGTGTGTCAGAGGGCTGGAAGAATTATTTTTAGACATGGAGGAGACAAAACAGTCAAAGCAGGAGAATAGGGGGTTAGGAGGGGGGATGCAGATGAAAAACAAGGTTTGACGTGGTTTGAGAGGCGCTTATAGAGGTCAGGTTAGGACTTTTTATGGAACAGGGTAACAATGACATTGTTACTTTAGCTGACCTTCTTTTTTTTAAATGTTATTTTTCATTTCTTAAATTGTGTTGATGTGTTTTTGGATTTCAGGATGGTATTGTTCAATTTTTAGGTTAAATGTTTTGTGCTTTTTTATGTCTTTTATCATCTCGGGACCATGTTGGAAATAAGTGTTTCCACTTTAACATGTTATCTTTTGGATCTGATAATCCATCAATCAATCAATCAATCAATCAATCAATCAATCAATCAATCAATCAATCAATCAATCAAAGAAGCAGAAAAACAAGGAGAAGTCGCCTGCACTCTATAAACATTAGAAAAGAGGAAGGAAGAGGGAGACAGGGAGACAGGGAGACAGGAGGAAGACAGTGACTTGCTGACGGAGGACGACAGGAAAAAGGAAACTATGTAAAGCAGAGATATACAGTGGGGGAGAAGGACAGCTATCTAAACACACAGTAAGCAGAGACTCGGGGACATACAGTCCTGCTGCTGCTCACTTCACACCAGCATGGACATTCCAGCAGCTCTCTGTCGATATATTATCATACAAGAACAAGAAGAACCCTGAAGCCAGCTGTAAATTATCTGTTTTTAACACACAGGACTTTTTCTGAAGGAAGTGCCTGTTAGTCTCTACTTCCCAGCAGTGGAAAGTACATTTAGTCAGTAATGGAAGAAGTATTCAGATCATTCATCAAGTAAAAGTACTGCATTTAAAAATATAGAAATATTAGCAAAAACAAACAAAGAAACATCAAAACTAATGTTTTAGATGGTGGAGGTGGAACTAACTTTTTGTATTTGGTTTCAATTACAATGCATAATATTTATGAGCTCATCATATGTTTTTTTATGTCAAATATTAATGTATAACTAATATAAAATAGTCAGGTATCAATAGTAGGCTAACTAGTATGTTAGATGAATGTATTGGAAGTGAACATTAGGCTGCAATATTTCCCACTGAAACATAGTGGAGTAGAAGTGATACAATAATCTGAATAATAACTTGTGTCTGATTAAAAAAATAACAACAAAAGTTGGTGTAACCAGCATGAAAAAACAGCTTTTAAGTGCTATTAATGTGGTCTGAACACCGACGGTACACCTCCAGTAGGGGGCAGACCTGCCTTGACCGTGACGTTGTTATAGCGCGAAAAGGATTCTTTTGTTGTTGTTTTTTTTTACGCCGTTGACTTCCGTCTGACAGTCTGACACGAAGGACCAGAGACTGAGTGAGCAAAAGAAAGAAAACCAGGACTGCCACCGATCTGTCCATTGGCAGATACCATTATAAAAACTAAGACTGCCACTGATCTGACCACAGGCAGATGTGATTACAGACGGGTTGACTTTTCGACTTGAAAGCCAACAAGGCCAAATATTCCGGCGAAGCAACTACTGAACCTCCGGTTGGTTTTTTTTTTCCTCTGTTCTTGGTTCTGTATTATTCCAACCCACTGTTGGAGAGGTGGAGAACCGAAAATTGAAGGACGCAGATGGCGAGCCCAGCCCCACAAGTCTGAGACCAAACATAATTGGAGCCTAGTCCGATGCTCTAACAACAGAGTCAACGTAACTGGCAAGTCAGCGAATCTGAGAAAGGCGAGAGTGAGGAGACGCGGTGTGGCCAGCCGCAGACTCACTTCCCTGATTGGATCTTCTCAAGGAACAGATAAGGTTTTGGCTCATCATCCTACCCGGGTAGTGGAGCTTTAACAAAGACCCTGAATCCACACACACACACACACACACACTACACACTGCGGGATTCCCTCTTTCCCTTGAACTCTACTGATTAACTTATTTATTTATTTTTTTATTTATCTTATTTATATATTTATTTTTGTTATTTTGGCGCCTTATTATTATTTTTATATAATTAAAGAACAGTTAAGCTGTGAATATTATTATTGTCATTGTCAATAAATGTTCAACTGTTCAACGAATTACAACCCACTTCTTTTTTTAGTAACTTGTGGTTAACCTCCTATCGGACCTAGAGGTGAAGTATTTCTTATCCTAACAAAATTTAGGGCAATAAGTGCTACACAAAACTTGGCGAGCCAGCCAGGAGAGGTTGATTGTTGAACAGTTGACATTTTATTTTGCTTTTGCTTTTATTGACTACAACCTGAACTGCATATTTTGAACCCCTTTATCAGCGATAGCATGGATCTTATTGAGACTGAAAATGTTAAAATACCTAACTCTGTCTTAGTAGGTGGTTTAACTGGTGAAGCAACTGACAATGAGGTCATTGAATACTTAGGGCAATGTGGTCCTATTGAAAGAGTTATTAAGGTGACCAGTCCAGAGCCTCAGTTTAAAGACACTGCCATAGTGGAGTTTAAGTCCGGAGAACCCATTCAGTTTCTGATGAGTAGTTTACCCTGCAACAGATCCACTAGTAACCCCCACGTTACTAACCACATTCAGTGCCTCTCTGATCTGTACACAGCTGACAGAGGTTCAACTTTGACACAGACTTATTTAGCCGAGCTTAAAGGTGTTGCTAAGCTAAGTGGTGCTGACTTTGAGAAGGTTTTACTTGAAGAGTTAACCAGGATTCAAGAATCCGTTAAGACCCAGACAGCTGAATCAGGTATGTCTAAAACTGACCTCAGACTGACAAGTGACGTAGCCTCTGTAGACGCGATGACTGACCTGACTCAAACCCCTGTTAAGGTGGTCACTGACTCAACTCCTTCTCGAGACCATGACTCCTCTTCACTTATGGTAGGCGCAGAAGCATTAACCTCACCCAAAAAACCAGCCTTGTACTTACCTTCTGAACAGCTCATCTCTCCTGACATCCAAAAGGTAGTAGTAGAGCATGTAATCAGGAGTAGCGATGTCTCCCCGTACCATGGCCACACCAAGCTAAGGTGTTTTTCTGGGAAAGCTCCCTGTCCTAACTTGGAATCTGATTACGATACATGGCGTAGTAATGTTGATTTCTTTCTTGCTGATTCTGCCATGTCTGACAAAGTCACCATCAGGAGGATTGTAGAGAGTCTTCTTCCACCTGCTGCCAATGTTGTTAAACATCTAGGGCCTAACTCCAGCCCTCGTGACTATCTAAATCTGCTTGATTCAGCATATGGCACCGTGGATGATGGTGATGAGCTTTTTGCCACATTTCTGAACACAAATCAAAACTCAGGTGAGAAACCTTCCAGCTACCTGCAGCGGTTGCAGACAGCTTTGACAAAAGTGGTTAAACGAGGTGGCATCGCTGCTGCTGATTCAGACCGCCAGCTCCTCAAGCAATTTTGCAGGGGATGTTGGAATAACAGCTTAATTACCAGTTTACAGCTGGAGCAAAAGAAAACCAAACCTCCCTCATTCTCAGAGCTGCTTCTTCTGTTGCGTACAGACGAAGATCGCCAAGCTGCTAAGTCAAACCGAATGAGACAACACTTTGGGTTTTCAAAAACCAAAGTCCAGTCAAACACTCTCGCTGTTTATGACCCCATCCCTGACGATACTGCCCTGGCCACTGTAGCAACTGTGATTCCTCCTGTCAACACAAGCCGATTGGAGCAACAAATTGCAAAATTGCAGGCACAGATAGCTTCTCTTAAAACCTCCTTGAGTAGTAACTCAGCTCAGAGTTCAATTGGACCAGATAAGAAAACAAAATCCAAATCAAAGATTCCAGCTGAGCCAAAACCCTCATCCACTGCTGAGTCTACACTCGGAAAGAGACCCCGCCCGGGCTATTGCTTTAAATGTGGGGAGGACGGCCATATTGCGCCCTCTTGCTGCAATGAGCCAGACCCTGAACGAGTTGAACTAAAACGGAAAGAATTCAGGCAAAAACAACAAGCCTGGGAAGAACAAAACAGACACCATTTAAACTAACTTCAGTTCCTGTTGAAGGACTGACAGGAACTGAAACCAAACCCACATGTCCTGAAACTGATTCATCGGACCAAGTGTCCACTCACTCTCAAAACCGAAGGCATCACTTCAGGCTCCCAAGAGGTCTTGTTGGGAAGAAGTGTACTGCTAACATCACGGTAGCAGGAGTTGAGTGTAGTTGTCTTCTTGACACCGGGTCCCAAGTGACCACAGTATCAGTTTCTTTCTACAACAACCATCTATCAGAACACTCCATTCGACCAGTTCGTGATCTTGATGTTGAAGGTGCTAGTGGTGCAAAAGTTCCGTACTTGGGCTATGTTCCTCTTGTCCTTAAGTTTCCAAAGAATTTAGTCGAGGCCGAAATCTCTACTTTAGCATTGGTCGTCCCAGATACGCGCACCAGCTGGGGTCTTCCTGTCCTAGTAGGGACAAATGCTCTTGATGTCATCTATGATGAGTACTGCCATGGAAAAGATCTAAATGGCATTTCATCTACTTATGGTTTCCGGCAGGTTCTTTGTGCTTTGAAGGGCAGGAAGGACGCAAGCTCAACTGGAAGAGCTGGCTTGATAACCCTGAAAGGTAGGGAACAGAGAGTCATACCTGCGCAAGGGAGAGTTCTTCTGGAGGGCTATGCTAAAGTCAACAGCACCGATGATTTCCTCATGATCGAACAGCCCAGCACTTCCACCTTACCTGGTGGCATCTTTGTCGAGTGTTGTCTTGTTAGCCCGCCCAAAGAACATCCTTACAAGTTGCCTGTGTGGGTAAGGAACGAAAATGAACATGACGTGACACTTCCTGGTAGTTGTGTCATTGCCGAACTGCATGCCCCTGCATCAATTCTTGACAACCTACCTGCTCCTGACCAGAGTACAAACCTTGCTAGGTGTTGTTCTGTTACCCCTCAGTCAGCTTCTGAACCCGCTCAATCTGATCTTGACTTTGACTTTGGCGAGTCTCCTCTTCCACAAGAATGGAGGGAAAGGGTAACAAAGAGCTTGAATGCATATGCTGATGTTTTCGCTCAGCATGACCTTGATTTTGGACAAACATCGAAGGTCAAACATTGCATAAACTTGAAGGATGAGACACCTTTTAAACAAAAATCCAGACCCATACATCCTAACGATTACGAGGCTGTGAGGAAACATCTGCAAACACTCTTAGCGGCAGGAGTGATTCGCGAATCACAATCACCCTACTCTTCGCCGATCGTAGTGGTTCGTAAAAAGAACGGAGATGTTCGACTTTGCATTGACTATCGGAAGTTGAACTCTTTGACCATTCGTGACGCGTATGCGCTTCCACATCTTGAAGAATCCTTCTCAGCCCTTGCCGGATCCAAATGGTTCTCGGTAATGGACTTGAAATCTGGGTATTACCAGATAGAAATGGAAGAACGTGACAAACCGAAAACAGCTTTTGTGTGCCCTTTGGGGTTTTATGAGTTCAATCGTATGCCCCAAGGTATCACTAACGCCCCCAGCACTTTTCAGCGCCTGATGGAGCGTTGTATGGGTAGTCTCAACTTGAAAGAAGTGTTGGTTTTCTTAGATGATGTCATTGTGTTTTCAGGTACCATTGAGGAACATGAAACACGCCTTCTGCATGTTCTCCAACAACTACGAGAATATGGCTTGAAATTGTCTCCATCAAAGTGTCGTTTTTTCCAGAGCTCTGTGCGCTACTTGGGGCACATCGTCTCCAGCCAGGGTGTTGAGACCGACCCTGAGAAGGTTAGTGCACTCCTAACTTGGCCACCACCCAACACACTTAGTGAGCTCAAGTCATTTCTTGGCTTCGCAGGCTACTATCGCCGGTTCGTTAAGGACTATTCCAGGATAGTCAGACCCTTGAATGACCTTACCAGTGGTTATCCACCACGTCGGAAAGGCAGAAAACCACCACCTGCCTCTGCCGGATACCTGAACACCAAAGAACCCTTTGCCGATCGATGGACACCAGCTTGTCAAGAGGCATTTCAGACAGTCATAACCAAGCTCACTTCCGCACCTGTCCTTGGATATGCAAATCCAAAACTTCCTTATTTCCTTCATACCGATGCAAGCACTTCAGGACTTGGTGCCGCTCTTTACCAAGAGCAAGATAGCGAACTGCGCGTTATAGCTTACGCCAGTAGAGGGCTCTCTCCCAGTGAGAAACGGTACCCAGCCCACAAGCTGGAGTTCTTGGCTCTGAAGTGGGCTGTGGTGGAAAAGTTTCATGACTATCTCTATGGGAATGTGTTCACAGTTGTAACTGACAACAACCCATTAACATACATTTTGAAGTCTGCCAAACTTGATGCAGCCAGCTACCGCTGGCTAGCAGCTCTTTCCACCTTTGACTTTAACATCAAGTACAGAGCTGGAAAGAGCAACCAAGATGCAGACGGTCTCTCCAGACGACCTCATGATGATCTTCCAGCTGATGATGCATTCCTTGAGGAGAGAGAGCGAATTAAAAATTTTGCTTCTCATCATCTCTCCTCTTCCTCTGATCAGATTGACTTACCACCTGACACAGTCACTGCTCTGTGCAGTCGTCACCTCCTCGGTGAGGGTGAAGTTGATGATGACTTACCCTGTTTCACTTTAGTGGAGTCATTGGCTTCACATGCAGATGCAGTGCCGGATGCCTATGCAGAGGCGGAGGCATTGGGTCGTTCCATCATACCCACATTCAGTGAAACAGATCTCCAACATCATCAGAGGTCTGATCCAGTCATTGGGAAGGCTATCAAACTGCTGGAATCTGAAAATGGGACAAATCCCAAACCCATCCCTGATTCATTGGAGTTTCAGCTGATGCTTAAAGAATGGAGTCGGTTCGAACTGCAAAACGGTCTTCTCTACCGAACCCGCCGATCTGGTGATGACATCACTTACCAGTTTGTAGTTCCAGTATCTCTCCGGTCTTCCATTCTTTCTTGGCTCCACGAAGACATGGGACACCTTGGTTTCGACAGAACTCTTGACCTTGTACGGTCTAGGTTTTATTGGCCAAAGATGGCCAATGATGTAGAGAACAAGATCAAATCATGTGGACGTTGTGTAAGGCGGAAAACACCACCTGAGAAATCTGCACCTCTTGTACACATTCAAACAACACGTCCAATGGAGCTAGTCTGCATAGACTATTTGTCCTTGGAACCTGACAGCAAAAACACCAGAGACATCTTAGTTATTACTGATCACTTCACAAAGTATGCCGTTGCCATGCCAACGAAGGATCAGAAGGCAACAACTGTAGCTAAGTGTCTTTGGGAGCAGTTTTTGGTACATTATGGGTTTCCAGAGCGAATCTTGAGTGACCAGGGAAGGGACTTTGAGTCCCAACTCATCCATGAGCTTTGTGCCCTTGCGGGTATCAAAAAGGTGCGCACAAGTCCGTACCACCCTCGTGGAAATCCTGTTGAAAGGTTCAACAGAACCCTTTTGAGTATGTTGGGGACCTTGAAAGAAAAAGAGAAGAGTCATTGGCGTGACTTTGTCAAGCCATTGACTCATGCCTACAATTGCACAAAGAGTGACGTGACAGGTTTTAGCCCCTATGAGTTGATGTTTGGGCGCAGACCCAGGCTACCTGTTGATATCGCGTTTGGCTTACCTGTCCAGGGTGGAGTTACCAAAAGTCATTCTCAGTACGTGAGGAACTTGAAAGCTCGTCTTGAAGAGAGCTACCAGATTGTAACCAAAAACTCTGCAAAAGTTGCAGAGCGGAACAAAACCAGGTTTGACAAGGTAGTGAGGGAGTCAACCCTCCAGGAAGGCGATCACGTGCTAGTCAGGAATCTGCGGTTGCGGAATAAACACAAACTTGCAGATAAGTGGGAGTCCACTGTATACAGGGTCCTAAACAGAAAGGGAGATTTACCGGTTTATACAGTGCAGCCCATCAGTGGAGATGGCCCCACTCGAACCTTGCACAGGGATCACCTTCTGCCCTGCCGAAATCTGCTGGATGACGAGGAAGCTGAGCAAGTCACCCCGAAGGTATGCCGTCCTCGGACAAGAAGCAGACAGCCTCAGTTTCAGTCCCAGGAGCATAACTCAGAGTCTGAAGATGACTCATGTGACTTTCCTGCTCAGTTGTCTTCCATCCCTGAGAGAAGGTTCATCCAAATATATGAGTTCCCCAAGGGACACTCACCTGTGAATCCAACTCTGGAAGGTGACGGTTCGCCCGCCAACTCTACAAGTTTCGAAACTCAAAAGGAGCTTGTTGTTGGCGCCTCACCTGCACCACCAGCAGAGACAGGCGGGGTGTTTCCTGACTCAGCTTTGGATGAGCTAGAGGTTGCCACTGAAAATTCCCCTTTAGAGCAGAATGACACTGATTCAGACATGAATGGGGGAAACATTGTTGCTAACAGTGACACAGGTCGTGTATGTCAGGAAGAGCTCACACATACTGAAGCCATTGAAGAAATTGAAAATCTAAACTCAAAACCAACCGGAGATATTGTTGACCAAGACAAGATTAGGGAAAACGGACAATTGACTGACACAGAGGCTACCACGACTCACGACTCAGATTTGACCATGCATAGATCTGGAAGGTTAAGGAGACCCCCCAACCGCTTCCAGTATGAAGAGTTAGGGAAACCTTTTATCTCCTTTGCCAGAAACTTCTTAGACAGTTTCAACAGAGTCCTTGATACCATGGGAGATGACAGTTCCTTTGAAGTCCCGAAATGTAAGCATGAAGGGACCCATGCTGATTTGAGAGGGGAGGGTGTAACCAGCATGAAAAAACAGCTTTTAAGTGCTATTAATGTGGTCTGAACACCGACGGTACACCTCCAGTAGGGGGCAGACCTGCCTTGACCGTGACGTTGTTATAGCGCGAAAAGGATTCTTTTGTTGTTGTTTTTTTTTACGCCGTTGACTTCCGTCTGACAGTCTGACACGAAGGACCAGAGACTGAGTGAGCAAAAGAAAGAAAACCAGGACTGCCACCGATCTGTCCATTGGCAGATACCATTATAAAAACTAAGACTGCCACTGATCTGACCACAGGCAGATGTGATTACAGACGGGTTGACTTTTCGACTTGAAAGCCAACAAGGCCAAATATTCCGGCGAAGCAACTACTGAACCTCCGGTTGGTTTTTTTTTTCCTCTGTTCTTGGTTCTGTATTATTCCAACCCACTGTTGGAGAGGTGGAGAACCGAAAATTGAAGGACGCAGATGGCGAGCCCAGCCCCACAAGTCTGAGACCAAACATAATTGGAGCCTAGTCCGATGCTCTAACAACAGAGTCAACGTAACTGGCAAGTCAGCGAATCTGAGAAAGGCGAGAGTGAGGAGACGCGGTGTGGCCAGCCGCAGACTCACTTCCCTGATTGGATCTTCTCAAGGAACAGATAAGGTTTTGGCTCATCATCCTACCCGGGTAGTGGAGCTTTAACAAAGACCCTGAATCCACACACACACACACACACACTACACACTGCGGGATTCCCTCTTTCCCTTGAACTCTACTGATTAACTTATTTATTTATTTTTTTATTTATCTTATTTATATATTTATTTTTGTTATTTTGGCGCCTTATTATTATTTTTATATAATTAAAGAACAGTTAAGCTGTGAATATTATTATTGTCATTGTCAATAAATGTTCAACTGTTCAACGAATTACAACCCACTTCTTTTTTTAGTAACTTGTGGTTAACCTCCTATCGGACCTAGAGGTGAAGTATTTCTTATCCTAACAAAATTTAGGGCAATAAGTGCTACATTAATTTATGTTGTTAAAATCTTTAAAATAACATCTACTTCTTCTCCCTCATTCATTTCACTCAAAATCCAGAATCTATAAATATGTAAATATATTTCATGTCAGAAGTTTAACTGCTGGACACAAGACATCTCCTACTTCACTGTAAAGTTCATTCTCAGTGTTTGTTTCCACATCACTCATATTTAAGCTGAATATTGAATCAGAATTGGCTTCAAAATTAGTTGTGATGTTACAAATCCTGCTCATAGGCCGACCCCTTAAAATCTGATTTTCAATCAACACAGACACACACTTTCAGCAGATTAATGTAAAAAAAAAAAAAAAAAAAAAAAAAGCCAAACTCTGTACTTAAATCATTCTGCACAGTGAAGCTCAAACATCCAACTGAGGGAACAAGAAAAAAACATATTTTTAAGTGAAGGTGGATTTTAACTTCACATGTAAAGTGCCTGAAGTACCTACAGTATGTGGTTTGTACAACATTGACCATCAAATGACTTTGATAAGAATATGCTTGGACATTCATTAGCCCATAAAAAAAATATTTTACTGGAAACCCTCCTGGCTCTGAGGTTGCTAGGCAACCAGTGGGGCCACCAGCCAAGAAATAGTCCCACATGTACTGTAATCTCTCATAAAACCACAACTTGTAGTTTTTACACATTTATTTAGATGTCTTTGTTAGTGTTAAACAAATAAAATATATCATGTTGTATAGTGAGCTTCAGAGGTGCTGGAGAGCACTGTTAGCTGTTTAAGCTAAGCTAAGCTAAGCTAACTGTCTGTTAGCTGTAGCCTCAAACTGAACAGATATGAAAATTGTGGTTTTCATCTTCTCATATAACTCTTGGCAAGCAAGCAAATAAGCATATTTCCCAAAATGTCATTGCTTTAAGTACAATCCTGAAATACTGAACACTTTATTTTATTATCTTTAGATCCCCAGAAGTTGTTACCTTGGCAACAACTAGTCTTCCTGAAGGCCATATTAGAAAATAAGATGCATACAGACACATACACCACATACATAAACACACAACACATAAATAAATTATTGACAATAAAACATAATGACAATAAATCTCAATTAATTTGCAGAACAATAATAGCAAAGAAATAATAATATTTATTTTGTTTATTTATGTTGTAGCCTGTATTCATAACCTATTTATTTGTCTCTGACTACCTTTTATCCACATCTCTGAAATATAAAGTAAACTGTTCCAGTTAAATATAGCTCTCTAACATTTATTTTTCATTGCATTGATCTTTGATTAAGGCAGCATAATATTATCTTTTTGAAATTATTATATTTTCAAACAAAGTAAATCGACTCCATCTTTAATTGTATTATTTCAATTCACAGAGTCACAAGTACACATGTCTTTATTTTAAGGGGTCACAACCTAAAAAGCTTCTATGTTCTGCTGCTTAGCGAGAACACTGCAAAGGAGATTTTTAATCAGAATGAGGCCCTTTTCTGGTCATATTGTCATTACAATTTCATCATTATTTGCAGCACCACCAATTTTCAACAGCACAGATGAAAGCAGAGGGAAAGATGGTTTAAATTAAATGTAAAGAATCCATGCAGACCTGAGTCACAGTGAGCTGTAGATCTGAACTGTGGCTGCAGAACAAAATATCTGGAGAAAAAGCAAAAGACAAAAGAAAAGACACAACCAAATCAGCCCTCATGTCTGTCCAAACACAATACTTGCAATAACTTATCAAGACACAAGAGAGCGCCTCTGGACTTTATCAAAGATGAAATCTCCTGCCACTGTGGTAAAAAAAAAAAAACAGCTGATGAGGATCATGTGTATCTGACTCTGATTTTATAGTGAGTCAATGTGCAGACTGTCAATGAGTCTCCATGCGGGTTTGTTTTGTGTGTGTCAATGAGGGAGAGATGCATGACTGTGAGAAAATAAAATAAAAAATAGCACTGCAGGTTTTTGAGGGTAGATTTGTTTCCTTTGCAGCCTCATCTGTGATTCACTGGTCCCAAAGAGTCAAAACAACCAGGTGACGTGTCATCATACGTGTAAATATGTAAACATGCCTGCATAGACATGTGGTGAAATATTTAGTAAGAGGATATTGACATCAGTCTTGGCAGTAAAATCAATCAGCTGGTTGCCATTGGTAACAAGATTCACCTGATAAAAGCTTCAAATTTACCATCAGACATCTTCCAACTGCTGAGCTGCATCTGCATTTCAGTTTCTTATACCTACATCCTATTTGACTCATAGTTAGAGTCGAACTGGTTCAGTTTATACGATGTCACAGGTTTTACGAGCTGAATGTCAAGTGAAGTTGCAAGTTTCATCTTTACTCTTTTCTTCCATATGAAGGAGCTTCCTGTCTAGGATTTGTGTGTCCAGACTTGAATTTTCTAGCTTTGTAAATTGTCTCCATGTGTCACAAGTTTCAGGCCTCCATCACGTACAGTTTATCCAGACAGAGGAGACTTGTTTCAAATGGCCTTATATGTCCTGAGGCAAAGCTGACAGTGACTCTCTCCAGCCTACAGAGGGCAGCACATAACATTGAAACTATAAGAAATGAGGACATTTCAGAGTATAGTATGTCAGTATCTGCATGACCTCTGGGTGACTCAGTCCTTGATTTGACCCTCAATGACAAATGACTACATATAAAAACCACAAAACCGGGATTCAGTGTAGATTTATTGAACAGCTACTATTTATTTCTCCTGTCAGCCAAACATCTGATAAACCAATATTTTTTTTTTTTTCGGTGGAAAGTTTCAATAAAAATCCACATAACCAGGAGTCGGATGGTAGAGTGTTTCCTTTTTATTTATCTGGCAAAATAATAAAAAGGGAAGCATTTGGAAAGAGTCAAAGTTAACAGTCAGTCAGGAAATACAAAAATATAGATGAGACTATTCTAACCGCTGTTTTTGATTTATTTCCTCTCTCCCTCTCTCTCTCTCTCCAAATGAAAAAAAAACTATATTTCTTTGGATCAACACATAATAATATGGACTGTATACTTATAAGACATCTTTTACACAGGATGCACAAATCCCTGTTCAAACCCCCATCATGCAACCTCCAACTACCCCAAAGTAATCAGTTCATGATCCAGTAATGTCCTTTCATCTGTTGGCAAATCACGCCTCCCTCCCTCCCTCCCTCCCTCCCCCCATTTATTTCTAATAGATACCTGAATATTTATCCCCTAATGCACAAAGATCAAACCGTCCTCCCTCCCACCCCTCCCGAAACCCTCCAGTCTCTCTCTGGTGAAAAAGGTCACAGCGATTCCTCCTCACGGTGTGTCAGGAAGCCCGTAGAATCACAGCTTGTTTGAGGATGATGCTGTCATGCTTGACGTTGGACTTTTTTGTCTGGAGAGTCCGAAAACATGTAGCAAAGCGTTGACGCGGCTGGCTCCCAAGGCTGCTCCTCCTCCTCCTCTTCCTCCTCCTCTCTGCATCTACTCCTGGATCACTGTCCCACGCTTAGACGGGGGCACCAGGTGATCAGGCAGCGTCGGCGGAAGCTCGTGGCCCTCCAGCTTCACCTTGATCAGGTGGTTGGCGAGGGCGAACTCTTCGTCGTCAAGGAGGCCGTCTTTATCCACGTCTGCCAGCTTCCAGATCTTTCCCAGGACCGTGTTGGGCAGCTTGGACTTCAGCATCTCCTTCTTGGCTGCAGCGCCGGACACTTTGCCGTTGATGGGAGAGAGCGTGTAGAAGATCTCGTCGTATGACGGCTTGTCGCGGCCCACCACCCACTCCAGCTCATCGATACCTTCGCTGGCCCCCTCGCCGTAGCCGTGGCCAAAGGGACCGCTCATGGTTCCCTCGAAGGCTCCGCCCTTGACGGACTGGCTGGGCATGGCGGCCTCCTCCTGGCGCACCATGGCCATGAGGCGGGCGATGTCGTTGGCGAGCATGTCCTCCACCGTCTCCAGCAGCTTGGGCTTGAGCGCTGCGAACTTAGAGAAGTCCTGGCCGTTCAGCAGCTCCTGAAGGGAAGGGTTGAGAGAAAAAAAAAAAAAAAAAAAAAAACAGGAATTGGTGATAGAAATAGATCAGTCTTCAATGGCTACCAACGGGAGCAGAGTACAAGAAGCAGGATTTCCTGACAAACCAGGAAAAATAAATCTCGTCCCCGTCCTGGCCCATCCTGGAGGGCAAGGGCCGGAAAAAAAGGCAAAGATGTGAAGAGAGTAAAGGTCGGAAGGTCATTCTACTCTGAACCATTTATATAATGAGCCAAAAATATCATATCAGGATGGAAATCTGCAGTACATTTAGACAATAAATCACTGGCTTGTTATATCCCTTATCTTTTTTTTTGTTTTTCCATCTCACCTGCATCTTGGCGAGATTAGGGAAGTCTCCAGGTGAGATCTGGTGCTCCTTCTCGATCCTGTGGTAGATCTCTCCCAGGTTGGCTATCAGCTCCTTCTTCTTGGATTCCTTTCCAAACATACTCGGCATCTCCTTTTTCAGAGAGCTGATAATGTAGGCCTGCACCTGGAGAACACATTCAAAACAGGACACACGCTTTCAGGAACCATGAAGAGTTTAATTGATTTTTTGTTTTTTTATCATTTTGTGCTTTTCATTTCTCCACAGCAAAGTTTAGAGGCTGCTGTTTCTTCTTGTTCCTTCAGTTGGATGTCAGAGCTTCGCTGCGCAGAATGACGTACGTGCAGAGTTTGACACTAGGAGGCTGTTTTCACATTCACCTGCCGGAGGAGGAAAGTTTCTCTGTGCTCACCTTAAAACTGAGTTCAACACAATCAGGATTTGCAACATCACAACTAGTTTGGAAGCTAATTATGGTCCAATATGCAACTTACTCACTGAAAATGAACTGACATTGGAGATATCTTGTGGTCAGTAGTTATGTTTTTTAGATTAAAAATATTTTTGTGGAAAAATTGCTTCATAGCAGAGTATTTTTAAATGTCTTAAACATTTCTGGAGGGGATCTTTAAAGTTAGGAATTTATGGCAAAACCCATATATACTGGTAGCAGAAGTAAAACTGCTCTTCTTCTCTTCTAAGTGTAAGAGCTTGATGTAATAATCAGACACACTTTTGTTCTCACTTCTCTCTGATGGTCAGTTGTGAAATTAAATATCAACAAGAGGGAATCGTTCGACATCGAATTAGATCCTAATAAAAATGTCTTGTCAGGGTGAAAGTAGGCGGGCTGTGACTTTAGACGAGAGGCAGACGAGAGCATGTGACAGTCACGGAGAGGGAAGAGAAAATATTATACAGCAGGTGTTACACTGTCGGGAGCAGCAGCGCAGGGTGATCCTGGAAAGCGAGCAGCATGAATTCCCCGAGGCAGCAGTAGGGGAGAGAGAGAGAATTTTCCCAGCAATTACTGAACTGTAGATGATGTCCAGTAAAAACATGCCAATAAAATCATAAAGTCTATTAAAAGAAAACATTGAAAAATACTCTCAGTCAACTGGCAGGATACAAATCCCACTGATATGGTGAACAGAATACTAATATTGTATTATTTCAGTTATTTTACTTTTTTGGTGATTTCCTGAAACTTATTTCAACTTCAAATTAATTCAGTTTAAGGCTTTTGTATTCTTAAGTCAAGTATTTTCCTGTTATTATCTGTTCATGACTAGTACATTGGTCCTTTCGGACTTTTTGTTCGTACCTTGGAGAAGAAAATAAAAAAGTAAATGCAACAAATTAAATCACTTAAGAGTCTGTTCATGGGAGAGGTCAGTTTTGTATTCAGGCGTCGTTGTTGAAACTGACCTTAGCGAGGCGTGCTCGTTTGATGAGGTCGTTGAGTTTGCGTAGAGCTGCGTTACGTGGCAACGACTGGATGTCTAAGAACAGATCCTGTTCCTCCGCCTCAAACAGCTTCCTGTTGTCTGGGACCAGAAGGGGCTGGGCCCAGAATGACCCGATGTACACGCGCACCACCTGGAATAAGATTTACAGAGATTAATCTCCATTATGGCCCACCACACCCATATAAGTGTCTTTCACAGGTCACACACACACACACACACACACAATGATGATGACACAGCAATCTGGTTCAAATGAATAAACAGACACAGAAATACGTTTGTATAAGTCAAAACAGACACAGGATGCATGACATAATATTATAGGACACTGAGGTTGTAGGTGAAGCAACAAATTAAAAAAAAAAAAAAAAGAAAAGAAAAGAAAAAAAAAAGTGTTGTGTGCTTTACATCCTGTTGAGAGGCTTCACAATACAATGCACACTCAAAGTCAATGAATAATTCTCTACATGATCCAAAGGTTTCTCTGGGATTAGTTTATGAATATGGCCCCGGATCAAACATTAACCAAACAGTAGAGGAACAATCATAAGACAGGAAGGGTCACATGATATCAGGTAGTACACAGAAGTTTGAGATGCGTGATGTTAAAACTGTGCTTCATTTTCATTGCACAGTTTTAACACCATTTTCTCGCCGTGTGTGTTGTTACCGAGCTGAAATAATCTTAAAAATCTCACTGCTTGATCACTGTGTTCTTGGAAAAAGCTGTCAGTCCACATCAGTCCAAGATGGCCACAGTTTCCCCTCAAAACATTAACAGGCTGTGACACCTCCAGTGACCTCGACTATCAAGTAAGGAGTGGTTCATTACAACCGACTGAAGAAGGCGAGTCTTAGCCGTCGGTGCACAAATGTATGTCTAAAACGCATCTGTGGAAAAAGAAACCAAGTAAAATCAAACATTAATTGATTCATTTTCACCTCAGGCGTGTTGATGATTTTGCCCAGAGACCACATCAGCGCTCCGTACACCCTCATCAGCTGCTGAGTGCTGATCTGGTCGGCCTTGTTCAGCACCACACGCATTTTGTCCTCATGGTTCTTGAGAGCGCGGATCACCTCGGAGAACTCGTCCGAGATGTCGAGCTTGTGGGCGTCGAACAGCAGGATGATACGGTCCACACGCTCGGCGAACCACTCCAGCACCGCGGCGAAGTCGTAACCTAGAGAGGAGAGAGAAAAAAAAAAGAAAGAAAAGAGAGAAAAGGAGAGATGAGTTGTTGTATGTTACAGTTGATCCACTGATTTTTCCAAACTCTGAACAGACTGTCATGAGTCTTTTATGTATCTAGGCTGAAAAACAACCTGTCTGACATTGGTGGCATTCCTAAACTCTGAGATAGTTACTCCACTGTGAGGGTATGACACAAAGCTACTATCTGTATCCATTTCACAAAAAAATGTCTCTTTGGATTCAGTTAGAAGTTAGTACAGTAGGAGACCATCAATGTGTCATTATTGTCAACTGTTACAGTCCTCTATCTGTAAAAGTTAGTAAGTCTAAACTGAGTACAAAGAAATGTAAAGTTGGACTGAAGTTTGTATAAGAAAGAAAATGAGAAGTGAGAAAGCTACTGACAAAAATCTGGAAAGCTCTCATGGCCATTTTGCAAACACATGTGAGGCGTCTAACTTAAGCTCACTGACTTTCTCGTCTACTGTTCGAGTCGAGCGAGATGCGACGAACACTGACTGCTGAATATTGATATCTGGTTATCTCAGCGTTTCCAAATAATACATTTGTATCCATTTACGTCCGTATTACTTAATATACTGACTGACAGTTAGTTATTTTCTGATTTTCCACTCATGTCAGTATGAAAGTACATCTCACATTTTCCACTGAGTAAACCAGGCACAAGTGTGAGTGTGTGTGCAGAAATACTCCACTGACAAAGAGCTCAATGGCTGCAACCGGTCAATAAATTGTGTTGCAGCAGGTTTAATTGTGGGTTCTACGTCCATATTCCAAGTTGTGTTGATCCAATAATGTTTAGATAAGAGCTTTGAAGAGGCAGGGCTTTATTCCTCTCCTGGTTATCTATTAACTAGCTTTACTGACACAGAGCGAGAGCTGCATAGAGGTAAAGACTGTTTAAACCTCTGGATAGTCTGACTTGTCAATCCACAGTAACCTAAGGAATGAAATAACATCTATCTTAAGATAGAAAATGTTCTGTTCTGAGACAAGATATTGGAAAGAAAGGGAACCAAGAGTTTATAATGTTATGCGGCATCGTTTTAACACTATGAAGTCACGTTCCCTCAGCGCAGAAACTTACTGTACTATCACTTCCTTTGGTTGTATTCGAGAAACAAGGGGGTGAACTCCAATCGCACAAAACAACAACTTTTTTCTTTCCTGAACTTTGCTTTGCCTCGAGGGGGCTTGTGGAAAAGGAGCGAGTGAGAGAATTATGGTTTTGATTAGTGAGTGTGTGTGTCATCTGATCAGAGAAGAATGCAGTTGCTCTAAAAGCTCATCTCGGCTGCCGCACAATCAGCGCGAGATCTGCTGCACATGCATTCCAACATGGCTGGCTTTTGTCTGTGTCCGAGCACGTGTATACAAAAGAGAGAGACGGGGGAGATATGGTGGTGGGCAGATGGGAAAGAGAAAGAGAAAGAGAGAATGAGGCAGAGATATAGATAGATGGAATGGGAGACAGAGACAGGCTGAGGCAGAGAGGGAGGGAGAGAGAAAGTGACAGACGAGAGCGAGACATAGTGAAAGTAAGAGAGAAAACACACATGTAATAGAAGAACGTGGGAGATGGACACTGGAAAACACCCATGGCATAAAAAAAGGAGTGAGTGTGCATGACATTTGAAAGTAGAAAGGGATAAAAGGGGAATATTTAAAGTCCAAGATCCCCGTGGGAGTCAGCCGAGGACATTTGCTCGTCTTGTCTGCGGTCTTTTTTCAACACGTGTCGGGGGGGAAAACTGACAGAGTGACAGCTGCTCCAGCCTCGATTTACTTATAGCCGGGCATCAACAACTGCTGTGTCTCTAAACATATGCAAACATGCATACCAAGAGTTAAAATCATGCGCCAATCATAGATACAGTGGGCAGACCAGGCTGTGGAGATATTTTTCCTTGTTGAAAAAAAAAAAAAAACTGGCAATATTAAAGGATACATTTTCATTTTCAATCCTCCTGGGTAATTAAAGTATTAGTTTGACATTTAGGGAAATAAGTTTTCTTGCTGAGAGTTAGATGATGTCGCTGAATATGAAGCTGGAGCCAGCAGCTGGTTTAGCTTAGCTTGCTGTAAAAACTTCACACAGGGAGAAACGACTAGGGCAACAAGAACCGCCAAGCAGAACCTCTAAACTCACTAATTAACATGTTATATCTCCTTTATTTAATCCATACAAAAACACACAACTCCCTGTGAAACCACAACATGGAACATGGGACAGGGGTCGTTTCTGTAGCGGCTTGTCGGCTGCTGGACGCCATTAGACAGTCTGTCGATGCTTTAAAGATTCACCTTAAGACCGACTTTTATTCTGGCTTTTAATTGTGTTTAATCTTATTTTATCTTTATCTGATTCCTTGACTTTGAAATTGTTTTTAAACTTGTTTTCTATCTTTATCTTGTTTTATTTCTACAACATCTGTTATGCACATATAGGTCTTATATGTTATATATAGTATGTCTGTCTTTGAGAAGCACTTTGGTGTGAAACCAAAGCTGCTTTATAAATTTTACAAACTGGAAAACTTAAAAACAAGATAAGTGAGAAGCTCAAGTATGCCGAGCCTGCAGTAGAACAACATGGCTCGAAAGAAAAGGTTCGTCCGGAAGTTGGCTGCAGAGGATTCGTAGGTATGTCAACTAGTGGGCTCCTTAAGGACACGGGAACCTGAGGCCAGGACCAATGTCGGCCATCAAAGCCGTCTCCGGTGCTGCTGAAAGGGCAAACCAGTGGCTGGATTAAGAGGAGAGACAACACCTGAGCTCCGAAATAACATCGAGAATGAGATGACCTCAAAGGAGGGGGTTGAGTCTCAGTACAGCACCGGGCCTCGTCGCTGAACCCTCTGGAGGTGTAGTGGGCTTATCAGTGAAACGCTGAGGAAGGATGATGCCTACTTGAAAACGTTGAAATGTCATCGTCGTTCCCACTGACAACAGCAAGGTCTCAAGGTACGTACAATTAACAAGCGATTGTATCACCTAGTCCTAAATAGAACTATAACGTGTTAATTTATGAGCTTTAGAGGTGCTGGTTGATGGATTTTGTTACCTTTGGGTTCATCCAGGCTAGCTGTTTCCCTCTGTTTCCAGACTTTGTGCTAAAATAAACTAACAGGCTGCTGGCTGTAACTTCAAATTTACTGTAAAAGGCATCAATCTTCTTTTCTAACACTCAGCAAAAAAAAAAAACCCAACATATTTCCAAATATGTTGAAATATTCCTTTTAAACATTACAAAATTTAAAAGTTCCACCTCAATTGATGAGAAATTCCTTGTTTTCCGGTCAGCTAGATTTGCTGAATGGTATTAAAACGTGTCAGTGTTCATGTCCCCAGCGATCGGCAGCCAGTTCTGCAAAATTCACAGTTTCAATATAGTTTTTTTTTTTTTTGAGGTTCACTATGGAACAAGCAGTGCTGGCCTCACCAAAAATGATTGCGTAATCCAAGGATTATGCATCGCGTAGTAAAAAGCGTGTACAACAGTCTTTTAAATGAGTCAGAGACATTCGAGGCAAAGGTCTTTTGGACGTGAGGCTGATTTTGGTCACTTTGATGGTGAACATGAAACACTGACTGCTCGATCGTCCTCCTCTTTCGTGTTTTTTTTTTTTAGAAAAATATGTGCGACACTGCTCCGCATTAAAACACAGACATGTTTGGCATCTGACAAAAAGGCCCTTGTTAGCAGATGTTACAGCACTGAGGTAAAAGTCTGAAATAATACAGCCGTTTCCTGTAGCCTGGTACAAACCCGATGTCTGCGAGTATTCGGAGAACGCACAGACATCCAGGCGCACACACACACATCCGTCACACTTCAGCCGTACAATCCACTCGTTCTTGTTTATATATGACACAGTCAGTACAGTATGTCTGTGGTGGAGTACAGTATTGTATCAGTGTTTATATAGAAACAGAGCAAAGGATAAACGTGGGTGTTTCAGTGTGTGTGTGTGTGTGTGTGAGAGAAAAAGAGAGAAGTTGGTGCGTATCGGAGAATAAGAATGTGTAAGTATGTATGTATAGAAACAAAACTGTCTGCAGTGTGTGAGGTGTCAGATTTTTATCTGGTCCTCATCTCTTTGGACAGGGGGGTGGGGTGAGGGGGGTGGCGGGTGGTCACCTCGACAAGCACCGAGGCTCTTCATTCATACACAGACACACACACACACACACACTTTCTTTAGATCCTTATCGGATGGCGCTAATTTTGGTTTGTATGTTTACAGTCGCCTCTTTGGCATTTTCAGTCTCTTCCGTCTCTCTTACTGCTTCTTATTCTTCTTCTTCTTTGCTATGTCTCACAGGAAACTGGACTCAATAAAAAGCAGACTGAGTGTGTATCAGCTCTCGGGGGGGCGGGGGTGGTGAGGGAGGAGGACAGTCTTGGGAAACTCTCTTGCTAAGTTTGCCATTTTACTCCACTTCCTTTCCTTCGAGTACACAAAAACTCCGCTGCTGTACGTACGCTTCCTCTTAAAAAGGGGCTCAAACCAGGTAGAAAAAGCAGAAGTCGTGCTCAGCAGCACTATTATCTTCTGCTCGTGTTCTGTAGGATCATCAAAAGTAAAAAAGGAAAACCGTGTATGCTGCAATTCTGGATTGACCTCGTAGGTCACAGCATTGTTGGAGCACGTGGAGAGCAGTTAAAAATATGAATTGATTTATTCCAAAAGGGCGAGAGGGAAATGACTCGGATATAAAGTGATAAATGATATGGCAGAGGAAGAAAAGAGAAGGTGACAAAAACACTGATGAAGAGAATGAAAATCTAAGAAACAAAACAGCTACACAGAGGAAGAGCTTTCAGTTATTGTGGTTAATTTAAGCTTTTTAATATAAACACAGCTAAAGGCTGATCTGAAAACAGAAAGAGAGAGACAAAAATAGGGAGGGACGTGAAAGAAAACCACAGGTACAGAGACAGGAAATGAACTTTTACAGTGTTTCGTGCCAACTCCTTGATTACTGTCAAGCTGTGAAGGCCTCCAGCAGATTTACATGAGCCGCTCGGTACGGCCTGAGGGTGTTAAAGAGTTAAATATGGGTTTGACAGCACCATGAGCGAGAATGCTGCAGTTGACTTTGTAGAGCACATGCCAAAGAGAAATACCAGAGAGAGGCTTAGAGGAAAGGAAGAGTATGCAGGTTATTAAGCATGTTTCCTATCTCATTTTTGCACTTCCTGAAGTTCCATTTTGCATGTGTGCGAAGTTTTCTGTTTACATTATTTCAGGGTTCTTGCACAGAGGGCGTGCCTCTGTAAAACACTTGTACTACTAAGACAGAGAGAGAGAGAGAGAGAGAGAGCAGGTACAGTTCAAGTCTGTGCGTCAGACAAACCTCTGCTTATCCTCTGTTTCTCCCCCGACAGGATTCCAGGAGTATCGATGATACTGATGCTCTCCAGGACCGGGTTAGGCATCTGGGCACACATGAACCTGCCAAGAAGAAGGAGGGGGGTGGGGGTAGGTGGGATAGACAGAGAGAGAGAGGACAAAGAGAAAGTAAAAGAGAAGACAAAGAGAGAGAGAGAGAGGAGTGGATGGGGAGCATGAAGCATAGAGATGGAGAGAAAGACAAAAAACCAGTTGGGTCAGATTGTTTATACATAAGCTTGGCATTAAACAGATATTATTCAGGAGCTTTAAATAACAACCTCTTTGCTCTCCAGCAACAACAGCTGGAAAAGCTAAACAACTAAAGCACAAAGTAGCAGCTGTGGGTGTGAAGAGAAGGATTCTGGTTCAGGGTCCAGCCACCGCCCCGTTTCATACTTCATGCAGTTAATAATCGGTCATATATACTGAATTATTTGATGATATTAGGTTGGTAACTAAAGATTACTTTCATGATTAATTAATCTGTCATTTTACCAATTAACTGATTAGTTGTTTGGTCTATGAAATGTCAGAAAATGTTGAAAAATGATGATGTTTCCCAAAACTCAAATGTCAACTTTTGTCCAGACCAAATGCTTAAAATTGTCACATTTGAAAAGCTGCAACCAGCAAATTTTTGGCATTTTTCCTTCAAAAAAACAAAACAAAAGAAAACAAACTAGGTTTAATTACACAATTAATCGTTGCAGCTCTAGATTAATCATTTGATCTATAAAAATGTTAGAAAATAGTGAAAAATTACATTGATGGTGATGTCCGAAAATCAGAGATATCAATTCTACTATCATGACACAAAGACAGGCAGCTAATCCTCACAAGAAGCCTCAATGATCAATTATCTGTTAAAATAGTTGCCAATTACATTTCTGTAGACCAACTAATCAATTAATTGACTCATTGTTTCCACTATAGTTGAGACTTTCCACACAGTATAGTTGTTTTGTCTGGCCGTAGGAAGCCTCTATTGTAAGAATGTTTGGGAAACACTGGGACAAAACATTAAAATTCATGAATCGTAGGCCTGAGTCTAGGGCTGTAGTCTGTTGGTCGACTAGTCGATTAATTGGTCGATACTCTCTCATCCGACTAAATTGTCACTGGTCGGCTAATCTCCGTGTATCTCTATCTCTACTTTCATAAGGAGAAAAGTGCTACATCAGCAGCTTTCTGGGATTAATCCATTATTTTCCTGCAGCGGGGGGACAGACCAACAAACTACCTTTTGAAAACGGGGGTGTATTCAAAACACCCCCGCTGTTTACACAACTTTGGACTCTTCCAAACTCCGGCGGTCTAACTCCGTTACTGAGCGTTTATTAAATGTACTGAACTTTTCAGTGTTTCTCCTACGATTATATCAACAAAAAGTATTTTTTAATACTAGAATAAATGCCAAATATCCACTCATTCAGAAATATTTAGCGTTTGGGAGTCTGTGCAGCGCGTGAGTCAACCGCTGTGTTGTTGCCTGGGAAACGAGCAACTGTGTTACACGTCATTGCGTAGTATGTTTATATAGCGAGTCGGACGCAGAGAAAGTGACGGTGGATAAGAGTGGAGCAGAGGAAAAGGTTAGCGGTAAGTTGTCAGTCTGGCAGTAAATGTACAGCACAGACTACAGTGTGTCAGTTAAATGATGAAAAGTCACGTCTGTTGTTTCTCCAAGTGCTGGAAAAGTGAAGGGAGTTAGCTCCAAAGTTAGCAACAGTGGGTTAGCCTAGCCTGAAGACGCTAAACAGAGAAATACAGAAATACAGAATTCACTGCCCCCCCCCTCCCCGCGACTAATCGATTAGTCGCAGATTATTTACAATTTTAGTCGACCAAGATTTTCTTTGGTTGACTACAGCCCTACCTGAGTCATTCCCATTGCAACGCAATTCAATGCACAATGGTCTCCTTTAATCCTGGATGGACACAGGGGTTTAAACTTTAAAGAGGAGTGTCGTTCTCTAATAGAAAGCGGGCCAAGACACACACTCGCACAAACACAGACAGATATACACGCTATGAAAGAGTGAGAGGGTGAGTGGTTTTGCATAAAACCCACGGCGGTCCCACTCAGGACAAAGACAGGGATTGTTTAAGACACCCCACAGTTGAGAGTACTCCTTCTCACTCTGCTGCCCTTTGAGTCAATCTGAACCGATACTCACAACATGAGCTCAGAGGCACCGGGTCATAAGACCGGGAGAACCTTGCTTTTACATTCCTGCTGCAGCCACACTAAGTGCAGCAACACATACACACACACCACACACACCGCAAACCCTAACAGAGGTCTCATACCACACGCAGGGGGGAAAAAGGAAAAATCCAAGGACAAAGAACAAGTCAAAGAAATATGAGAGAGGGACTTCTTGCCTATGTACGGTGTTACATTACAATAATACTGACAGCCAAAGATAACAAACATGCAGGTTTTTTTTTTCCGAACTCTCATTCCTGATGGCATACAGTATGATATCCAGTTGGAATTTTCTGGCTCAGGTTTTCCATTTAACTATCTATCCACACAGTTTCCACACGGAGCTCATAGGGGGAAAAATGCACTGATGAACTCGAACTGGAATTCTTAGAAATGAGAGGACCCTACCAGGCACGGGGTCCTGGGAGCCCGGACACATCCAAGATCCTTTACTAGTGAATTATGTCTCGAGAGCGTGAGAAACCCATCAGCTGTGTTCGAAATCGCAAATTAACGTACTGCCTACTAAATGTATGGTTATAAGTATACCATTACCAGCAGTCTGTTCACACTGAAGGGTACTCAAACAAGACAAGTCATGTGACTGCATCACATGACTGATCACATGACTGTCTCACCCGGCCAGCGGCTCCTCACGACTCTGAAAATGTAGCAGCAAATTTCCAAACAGGTGTTATTTGGATAAACTGACCACATATTGGGAATCCAAATATTTATTTTCTTGCCTGAAAAAGTATTAAATCTTAATGAAGTGACATATTAAAAGCTTTCAGCCTTTGGCTCATTCTGAAACGACCAAGCAGCTGGTTCCGGGTCTGAAAAGTGAAGCCAATGAGGAAGTGCATTGAACCTGCGTTCTCTCTAATGGCCATCAGGGGATGACTCCACTGGCTCCAAAAATGAAATCTGATTGTATGAAGTGACCCGACTTCTCACTTGATTCATTACCCAAGTAAACACGTTTCTAATGAGTTGATGGTCTCAATCACTAGTTTCAAGTCTTCTTTAATACAGCATTATGTTCATTTTGTAAAAAATGGCCTCATTTAATTTGAATTTGACAATAAATATACTTTAGGGTGTGGCTACATTATGATAGACAAGTCGCTACTACAGCGACAATGTTGGTTAGGTAACGTAACCATAACGTAACCCCAGATTCGGAGTATAGCTGTCGCGTCACTATTTTAGTGTGTTTTCAGTTCATGCAAGTTAATTATAACATTTTGGCCCCCAAAAAAGTCTTCTTCAGTGTTTGGTTCTACTTAAAGACGCTCTAAGGATTCAGATGTACAGTTTTTCCGGTAGGTACATTTTGTTTGAATGGTTTTAAGGACATTTTTTGCTTTTGAAAATTAGCAACAGCGTTATCAGTTAACCGTAGACTGTGAATTCACCATGCTAACCAAGATAGCAGCTAGCATCAGGGTCATCTCCACTGTCTCGTCCAAATATGGTCACTTCTCATCACATCTGGCTCCAAAAATCCAAGATGGCGACAGTCAAAATGCCAAACTCGAGTCCACAAACCAGTGGGTGACGTCACAGTAGCCACGTCCGTTATTTTTATACAGTCTAGGTAAATGATACAAAGCATTTTGGGGGAGTTGAGTACGCCCAGTAAGCTCACGACATGTACTCAAAAATTCTTGCTAATCTAGTGACCATCGGGGCATTTCTCACGTACACAAAATCCACATACTATGAAGCTGGAACGTACAACATACTCAATGGGATGTCATGTGAATAGTATGTTAGTAAGCGAATGCTGTCATCCTCTTTGTGAGGCTGCGGCCCCTGGCGTGAATGCCTCAGTTAATATTCCACATTGGACCGGTCCTTTGATTGAAAGTCTTCCTCCCTTGCCTCACTTCCTGACCTATGACCTTCACTCACATTGTAACCTCAACTTCCTGTGGAGAAGAGGAAACCGGGTTGGCCGGCGCTTACACTGTGGATGTGTACAGGGAGGTTACAACTGTGTCACTTTTCCATGTTTGTTTCCTCTAAACTCTTGCTCCGTGTGTGTGTGTGCATATAAATTATACATATCTATACATGTACGCCTTTATGTGTCCTCAGGGGTATCTGTTTGTCTGTATGGTCAATATTAGGTGCTCTTAAAGGCTGTGCAAGTGTCAGCCCCTATCTCAGGAAAGTGCAGAGTCAGTGTCCTTGAGCAGGACGGTGCAGGCCGGGGCGGGACAGTGCGGAACCTCCACTTTGCTGACTCTGATTTTACTGAGTAATGGCTCATGGAGAGCACACAAACACACTGGGGCCCTCTGACTGCTGTGGCATTTTAACTAAAAAAAAAAAAAAAAGAGAGAGAGAAGAAGGAAGAGAGAGTGTGAAAATATGCAGTAAGGAATGTTCTGGTTTATCTAGAGGTGGAAGAGAGACGCATTAAATTATCTTTATTTAGTTACATTTATAATCTAGGCCTTGGTACTAAAACACTGCACAAGCAACCAGACGCAACGTGAAACTTCTGACAAAAAAAATGGAAAAACTGTAAGAACTGGCAAGATATTAGCGTACGCCAGCTGTTACATTCTGCCAAATCCAAGATGAAATTGCAGGTGTGGGGATCACATGACACGACTTGTGTTTACTCTCCTCATAAATAAGTGGTTATACTAAAAAGGTAAGTCCTACCTGAGCCTGGTAGTTAAAGGCTAATCCGCAGTTTGAATGACTATGGTTAAAGAAAGGGGCTGCTCACACTGAACCAGGTCCTGTGTTGGCATTTTCTTCTCTACCTCAATTAACACTCTGACCCTTGATAGCTCTTTACATCCACACCTATGAATAAAAACACATTCAACAAACCCCATAGCTCAAAGCCAACCAAAATACTTTTGGCCCACTGAGAGGAAAGTGGAAAAATCGCCTAGTCCGAGCCAAAAACAGCCCAGGTCCAAATGCTCATCTGGGTCTAGTTCTTGATGAAAGTTTTATCGACTGTAGTCCTGCTCCCGGTACCGGACCTACACACTTAACAAGGTCATGCACCTGTCACTCTCAAATATAATTAACCTGTTATGTATCATCATGTGAGCTATAAAAGGTTTTCATTAGATGTTTAAAAACCGCTTAACCCTGATAATACTTGTGAGGTGAAGATGCCAGACCTGAATTCAAAAGACAACCACAAGTCCCATGATACCACAGGACCGCGTCCAACAGTTTGACAAATGATGCTAAAGTGGACAATGGCCTTTGTTGATGCACAATCTTATCTGGTTTCCCCTCAAGAACGTAATAAACTCCAGGGGTGGACTGTGAGGTCTGACACCCCCCCCCACTCTTTAAAACTGTAATGCATTACTTCATTTTTTCAGAGGTTGACTGATGTTTGGCAGAGGTTAGCACTCATGCGAGATAAAGTAAACACTCTACATAATTGAGGGAAGGGAATGCAATGGATAATGGAAATAGGCCTATCTGGGGAAGTGTCAGCCTGAGTGTATTAGCCATGTGTTGCTTGTCCTAATACAGCATTCAGCTACAGGACCCTCGATAACCTGAAATTAATAACAGCTTAAGATCATGACTGAATCATTTGTTTGTGTATTATGTGTTTGACTGGCTTTTCCCGTGCAGCGTGACACCACCACCGTTGGCACAGACTAGACGAGGGATATTCCTACATCCTCTACAGGAAGTGACACCGATAACAAATAGGATGTGCTAGCCACCTGACGGCATCACGCATCCACACGGAATAGACAGGATTAAGGATGTTTAAGATTTCACTAAGCATGGGCACGCTGGCTCTGAGTCATAGCACCTTGCTTGCTTTGTCTCACCTTTCACTGGAGAGCTGGACTGGGAGGAGCTCGTTTCGTTACACTCATTGAAAACGCTGTTCGACGTCTCACTCTCCTTTTCACCTCTCTTTACCCTTCACTGTTTGTCTTCCCTCTTGTGCTGTTTGTTTGTTTCACTTTCTCTTCTGCTTTTATTTTACAGTTTTCTATAAATTTCCTAATTTCTGCCGCTCTCGTCTTGCAATAATTACTGAAAGCCCCACCTGAGCAATGCTTGAGTCATCTGAGTTTTTTTTTTCCCCAAGGACACTTTTGGCACCAGACTTTGACATCCAGGTCACTCTGAGTGAGTCATAAACACTCTGTGGGAGATACGCTGGAAGTTTCCTCACCATATCTATCACACAGGCATAATGATTAAAATCCACTGAGATGAATGTCCTTACACTCCAATTATGATTTTATTGAAATAAGTGCTGACTCTTGCTACAAATATGTTACAATACTGCAAGAAAAGCTGTAACTAATTGATTAGTTGCCAACTATTAATCATTTTGAGTCATCTTTTAAAAAGGACCATTTTTTTCTGGTTCCAGCTGCTCAAATGTGAATATTTTCTGATTTCTTTAGCCCTCTATGACAGTAAACTGAAGATATTTGGACTGTAGACAAAACAAGACATTTGAAGAGGTCAGCTTGTGTTTTGTGAAACTTTTCTGACATTTTATAGACCAAACAACTAATCTATTAATGAAGAGAGTAACCGACAGATTGATCGATCATGAAAAAAATCTTTAGCTGCAGCCCTAACTACAAGGACATGGACTCAAAAACCTTTAACCCTTTATAATATTTCACAAGGCCCCACTCACAGGTAGTGAATAAGGGAGTTGGCTTGTCAGCTGATGTGGTAACACTTATATGACCAGGAGGTAAGAAACTTATGGCACCCACATCCTAGGACAGGGCAAGGTCAGTGCTGTTGCCTGGCAACATAACTAAACAAGTATTTTCTACGGTCAAGAGGCCAAACGGTGACAAAAAGGTCTGTCTGGAGTGACTCTGCCAGGTGTTCAGAGAGAAAGAGTGCTGAAGAGAGGGAGGTGCAGTGGTTAACTTGAAGGATCTGCTTCAAAGTGAAAGGAAAAATACTTGTCTCATTAGGGATAAGGTGTTGGGAAAGCACCTTCCAGTCCTTTGCTTTTAACATATACAAACTGGCTCTTCCACCTGCATATTGACACTAAACATCCGCATTCTCAGAGAATGATGAAAGAGGGGAAAACTCACTCATTTACTTGTTTTTTTCTTTTAAAAAAACACAGCTGGGGAGATTATGCAACTGCATTTACCTTTTAAAAAAAGTGGGATACGTGTATGGGCTTGTAGTGTATGGAGGGTGTTTAAACCATGGGTGGTGTGTTATTATGATACGTTTGTTAACACACAAACGTGACATATAACCGTCTCATTCATACATTAGTTAATAGCTTCAGTGCTCTGACTGCTCAGTCCCTGTAATCCTGGTGAATTACATTTTTCACATTGCTCAGTCTAAGCTGTTTAGTGTGGTGTGTGTGTGTGTGTGAGGGAGGGGGGACTTGGGTCTGATTTTTACCTGTTGAGGAAAGCGTTGCCAAAAGCGTTGAGTTTGCGGAAGGGCTTCTTGGGGTCGACAACCAGAGCGTTACCCGGTATCACCCCGTCCTGTTCACCGTGCATCACCGCGATGAAAGAGTCTGTAGTCGGCTCTGGGCCAATCCGCATACCGGGGAAATCCTGCTCCATGAGGTGCCGGATGAATGTGGTTTTCCCGGTGGAGTACTGCCCCACCAGGAGGACCATAGGCTTGTTGTCGAAGTCGGCATCTTCCAGTGCTGGGGAGTGGAAGTCGTGGAAGCGATACGTGTCCTCCAGCGGGAACAGTTTGGTCCGGTACAACCGCCGCAGCCCCTCCGACACGTTTTGAAACAGCTCCGGGTCCTTCTTCAAGTTTTTCCTGAACATGATTCTCGCCCTTAGTTTGACACCGGCTGTGTCAGTATCCCCCCTTTGAATAAGAAGTTGTTGTTGTTTTTTGGCTGAGTGGTGGTGGTGTGGATCCTCTCACACCGTCAGAGAGAAGAGTAGCTGCCCTGCTTTAATGAAGCAATGGCTGGGCGAGGTCTTGGAAGTTTTTGTCCCCACCTCCTCTTCGTTAGCTAGCCAGTCATTCGGGGAGGACTCCCTCTTAGGCTGACGTTGGCTTTACGTTATTATAACCAGCTTCACTCCACCGTAAATACCGAGCTCTTAGCTACCAGATATCGTTGAAATGTTACACAATTACTGGACTAATTCAACCGTCACAACTCTTTAGCGGTTAGCTGACTCGCTTAGCACCCGGCTGTCAGTTGGTGACCCGGCGGCGGCTATTTTTTTTTTTTTTATTCATAGGATGGCGAAGCCATGGCTTGCCCTATTCTACATCTGATTGGCTTACCCTGATATCCTTACCCTATTTATAACCAATCGCACCTCTCATGCCAAAACCTAACCAACCCAACCAACGAAGGTAAGGAGTATTAGCCAATAAGAAGCAGAGTAGGGCGGGCAATGTCTTTGCCATCCTAGGAAAAAACATTTGGCAAACCGGCGAGGCATAACCAAAGCGGAAATACAACCTCTACCATGCCAACCAATTTCCTTTAGACAAGGAAATACATCATTTTTAATTTGTTTATCCCTACATTTAATTACGAATATCTTCATCTTACATAAAAATCTAGTAATAAGCAAATCTGGAATATTCTTGTTGAGAATAATATTCTCCCGATGCAAAACTACTGGTCTTCTATTTATGGTGACTTGGTTGGAAAAAGGCCAATAGAGAGTATCAGACACATATTGTATTAAAGATAAAATGAAAGAGGAGTCTTTTAAAAGTGTACATAGACTATACTCCGTAAAGCAGAAGATCTAAGCTGAATATGCCTTATCCTTGTGATTTCTGTGATCTAAACAAAGAAACAAACTTTCACTTATTTTTCCATTGTATGTATTCCAAAGTATTTGGGATTGATATGCAAAACTTTCTATCTGGGAAAACAGGCGCTTTATGATAGTGATATTTTAATTCATTTTGAAAATAACTCATGGGACAAACATGTTGGCTTTTTAATCCAACTGTTTATCATTTCTGGCAAATTCCATATACATAAAATGAAATAGACCAATGGAAAACCAAACTTTACCTTGTTTGTAATATTAACCTCTATTACAATTCTCTAGTCAAGCTGAAAAACAGAAAAGCAATAAAGGCCCAAATGATATTGAAGGGATATACAAGTTAGAGCTTTAAACTTGTTTATATCTTACTATTGTTTGAGTTTGACTGTTGCTGTTGAAAAAAGGATATACAGTGGCAGAGTAATGTTTCATACAGTCCCTCAGGAAGGAGTCGTATGGGAATTATGCAAGAATGCTACAGCATAATTTAAAAACAAAAACAAAAACATATGCTATCTTGGCAAGGCCAAGTTTATTTGTATAGTACATTTCATCCAACAAGGTCATTCAAAGTGCTTTACACAAAAGGCTTCAAGACAAAATGTAAAAGAAACACAAGATAATATAAAAAGACATTTAAGTATATTAACTCTGAATTAGTTAACTATTATTCTACCTCTAAATTTTATACTGCAAACCAACAAGTCACCTCTTCCTGTAGGTGTAAATATATTTCCAATTTAACGTTAATTCTATTTTAATATCCAAGGTCAATCCTGAATCTTACTGTACAACGTATAACACTACCCAGTAATTTACACTACTTCTGAACAGTATTTTACCGGCACTATCATTATATAGCGTATATTAAGTATATATAAGAGTTAAAGATTGTGGATGTAGTTTTAGGCTCTGTTGCTCCATTGTAGGTTTTTATTCATATTTACATACATTAATAGGTATTGTTCAGTTTTGGAGTTTGCACTTTAAGTTTGAATTTAGACTTTTGACCCTCAGAAAGGTTTGATGTTTGACATGTCCGTTTGTTTTGCGGACATCAACAGATTAATGCTCATATAGTGACCTCTTACTATAGTGGTATGATCAATCATGTATCAGGTGATATACTGTGTTTTTACATATGTGGATACAATATAATTTGTTGTGCTTCCTCGCTGTTTTCTCTTGTGTTGTAAATAGTGTCTTGTTACTTTCATATTCACATATGGTTTTGGTTTTAATTTCAAATGTCACCATCAGACTCACACACATGATGTTGCTTGCGTTTATTTCCTGTTTCATTATACTTTACACAAGTAATGTTGTGTATTTCTCAGATTGGGTGATTTTCACTCAGTTTTGGACTTTCCAATTTCTGCTCTGGGACTTTTTAGTCTGACTCTGGACAGCAGCAGAACAAAAAACATCTGTTGACCACTTATCACATCAATTCATGTATTAATTGTAGATTCTTGGCTTGATTTTTGTCCTTTGGGGCACTGTTACATACATATGAGAGTGTTGTATGTTTAATTTGTGTTTTGACATAGAAAGTATATAGATGCAGTTTTTCTTGGTTCCCTTTTTCAGCTTCTATTCTGTATTCTGTAGTTTCTTGTAAGTCCATGTGGGTTGGGCACATTTGGGTGTGTGATGTTTGAATAAAAGTATTTATTCATTCTCTCCTTTATACATTCATCTATGTCAGGGAAACTTTCCTGTAACATAGTATCATTTACTGAAAAAGCTGCTCTCATATTCATACGTAGTTTTACTTTTGCTTCTAATTTAAGATAGCTATATCAAATTGCACTCTCTCTCTCGCTCTCTCTCTCTCTCTCTCTCTCTCTCTCTCTCTCTCCCTGTGACACACACACACATAATATAATGACCAGCAAGGTGTCGTTAAAGGTCATCTGTGTTTTCCCTGTATAAACAGAATGATAAAGAAGCAGACAGTTGGTATTCTTTTCATTTTATTGCAATGAACAAACTGCACAGAAATATGCATTAAAATGGGACATAACAGTAAAAATAACACTAAATATAATACATTACTGTACAAGAAAACATTAAGATTCAAAAGTCAGATGTAGAAAGATTCTTGGCAGCTTTCTGATGAGAAAAGGTGTCCCTCCACAGATAACAGCAGCTCCACTGGAAGCCAAAGTTTTTCCATATGGAGATGCTGTTACAGCTGGTGAGACCCACAGAAACAGCACAGCTGACAGAGCTTGTGGGAAAATATGAATGTGGGGGGATTAATTTAATCACAGGACTGATGTACAGTTTTCTGCCACTCAGTGAGACAAAGATAAGAAGTTAAGTTCAAGTGTTTAGAAATATATATGATTTGTGAGGTGTGACTGTGACCATATAATTATAATATATGTTTTTCTTTATGTAGTTGAACTAAAATCATCATCATAACATCACATGTGTTATATGGTGTGTGAATTGCTCAGGTCACCAGCAGAAGTCAGATTTACAGGATTATTGCTATAATATGCATTATTATATTAAACTGGGAGATCCCTGCAGCTGTTTTAAATTAAGCATTTCATAATTCTTCATGCTTGAACTACAGTGCAGGAAAAGTTTTACACATATATAAAGTAATACTGCCCTCTTTTGGTCAGTAGGTGTTGCTGACTAAATGAAATCATTTTACTGCAGATTTTTATATCTAAGCTCTCATGATAATACCACCCACACCCAATAAACAGTCAGTAAAAAATCATCCTCAATAGACTTGTGTCTTCTGATCTTGGTTTTTACTGCTTCTAAGATTACATGTTGCCCTTTTGACACCAATAAAAACCAGGTTCATTCATTGAGCAAATCAAAGTACATGTGCTAGTAGTCAAGGGGATGGGCCATAGCAGCAAATCAATTATAGCCTTTAGTCTGTTAAAATTAATATTTTACATACTGGTATTGATATGGCTCTGAACACGAGTGTGCATCATTTCACTCACTTGACCTCGTCTTCTTTGTTTCCCAGAATCTCTCTTAACTTATACTGACTGAGCTTTGACCCTCAACCCGCTCCTTCTGAAAGAAAACAGAGCCATAAAGTAATTTAAGTGTTGACTAAGTGACCTTCACCCCTATTGTCTCCTTTGACTTTGTTCACCCTGCTATATTTTTTACCGGATAATTCCACTGTGAAAGTTTTAACAGCACATTGAGAGACTCTGTTTCATGAAATCCCAGAACTGTGTTGAAGTTTGAATCAGAATGACTTTGTTTACTGTTTGAAGCGCAAATCTGCAAGTCTGGACAGATAATCTGAGAAAGTTCTGGTCAATACTTGTAGACTTGTTGACTTTTATCCTATTTACATGAGTCAGGTTGACTTCAGGTTACAAATTCTGAGTAAAACCTGCAGTGATTACTTTTACACCCTAAACAGATCATATATTTCAATAATATTAGTTATGTTGGTTTATGAATTGTTACAGAAATTAACAGAATTTTAATTTTAAATCATGAAAAGCTGATTTGAATCCTATTAACAGCTGTGCAAATTAATTTATTGCTTCCATGGCAACTAAAAGTCCACTAGGAAGCATTTAGATTTTAATCTAAACCATTTAACTCACTTAATGAATGTCCTCAACAGCCATTTTGTGCCTCTCTTTGTAGCCATTTAGTTCCCTTCAAATGAGGCATCAAAATTGCCCAAAAGATTGGACTTTTTTATAGATTAAGGAAAATGAATTCACCCCTAGTGCTTGCAGAGTCGGTGCAAAGTTAATTTTTAATCAATAGTAATGCACGAAAAAAAGAGCAAAAGGCATTAAAGGATAATCTTGGTGACAACTATTAATCTATCCTATATATCTTCACATGCGTATGAGGTCAATGTAAAGCGACTAATATAAGATTTCTAATTTTTAGTTCATTAGAAACGATTAAATGTATATAAAGTTCATACTCACCAAGGAAATGCTGCAAACGAGGCTCAATGCTGCTGTTAAGTCAGAAAACTGGAAAACAGAAAGAAATGACCAGGTGAAGATGTGACAAACAAATAGTTAATAGGAGAGAGAAACAGTTAGTGGTTGAGCTGAAGCAGGAGAGAGGTCAACAGACGTAAGCAGGCTGAGAGAGAAGAGAGAGAAACTCTTGAATGACGGCTGCTTAAGTCTGTGTGGGGGAGAGAAGAAATTAATCATTACACTTACTGTAAATATGTAACAGACCCAACCTGCCCATAAAACTCAGCAAATTGCATCCTGCTCGAACACCCACAAACACATGAGGATGAGGACACAATCATACAGATGGAGAGCCAATAAGAGACACTATCAAGCCTCAAAGTGTTTCGTCATATCCCCTCTATATCATTTTCCAGTAAGTTTATAGAGATGTATGTAGGGCAGCAGTGATTATAATTAATGATTAAATGAAGGCCATTAAAACACTAAAAGATCATTTTAAACCAGTGCTTCCTTCATAGATTATAAAAGATCATTATCTGAAACGAGCTCCGTTTCTCTATGAAGAGTCTTAAAGTCACTTAAAATATTTTTCACTACTAATGCAAGAAGATATATATCAATATTTTGTGGGATTTAAAAATTAGAGACCATGAATCACAGAAAATGAATTAAATAACGCATGAATGAAATTTTTAGATTAAACAATGAACCTTTTGAACTTGTTTAAACCTGCACGCAGTTTAGATGAAAGGTCCCTAAAAATCTGATATAACTATCTAGATTTTTATGTCACTGAGTCAGCAGCATAATTTAAACTTTCTGGTTACTTTTGTGATAATTATTTTGAATAACACACGTAGAGACAGATTCACATTCAGTCATACATTTGCAGTAACATCTTGACTTTGGAAATGTCTGATATGATTGAAGTTCACTTGAGATAAAGTCGTAGTGTGTAGTCGTGAATGTTTCACTTTGGTAGAATTTTCTTCTATCATCTTTGAAGAATTAACACTAAAAACAAGACGGTTTCCTTTCTTTGTACATGGATTTGTATCTGTATCTGTCTTTCACCAAAATTTTATAACATTTATATGATACCTTTGTTAATCAATTACTACAGAGGGGGTGATTGCTTTCTTATACCGGTCAGTCAGTTCAAGAAGAAGGTCATTATAAATTATCATAAATCATCATAAGTCATTATGAAACTGAAAAATATCATAATCTGCTCTGATAATGTACCATGGTACCTCATTATATATATATATATATATATATATATATATATATTTATATATATATATATATGTGTGTGTGTGTGTGTGTGTGTGTGTGTGTGTAGAGAGAGAGAGAGAGAGATAGATAGATAGATAGATAGATAGATAGAGAGAGAGAGAGAGAGAGAGAGAGAGAGGCGACTACATACATGATACTGCTTTTAAAGATGGTGAAGTATTTGCTTTTGAAAAAATTAATACCATAACATGTATAATATAACTAAATGGAATTATTCTCACTATTTGGTTCAACTGAGAGAATCCACAAAACTGTGGAAATACAGAAATATGTCTGAGAGCAAAGAGTTTTACATTCACAATATTTTGATTATGCCATGTTTCATTAATTTGGATATCTTGAATTCCCGATACATAAACATACATTAAAAAATCTGGCCATCTTTAAGAGATACTGTTTTCAAAATTTGACTACAACTATGTGTGTCGCTATACTTGCTTTGATATCAACATAAAGTATCAAGTGACCTTTTGTTAAATACTTGTATTTTGACAACAGGTGTCATTATGTGCTGTCATTAAAAAACAGTATCCTGACATAACTTTTACATTACACCAGCCTGCCATAATCCATCAACATATTTTGCTCTGATCTCAACTATAGTTAAAAATTTCCATTTTTTGATGACAGCACAATTTTGACCCGAGGACAACAGCTGGGTTAAACACACAGTTTCCAGTGATTCTCAATGTCCCTACATACAATATACCAAAATATACAGAAGGCATACAGCTAAACACATTTTGTGCAGGCGTGGGTGGAAAAAGGGAAATGTATGTATGTATCTATATATGAATGTATCTATATATGAATGTATGTGTGTGTGTGTATCATAGATACAGATAAAATATACATTCATACTTAATATACATTTTTATACACACACACACACACACACATGGACATACTAATTGTGTGTGTGTGTGTGTGTGTGTGTGTGTGTGTGTGTGTGTGTGTATATATAATAGAATAGAATGACCTATAAACTTAATATTTAACAATAATTGTACAAATATTGGCCAAACACACAACAAAGAAAATAAAAAACAGCAAGGTACATAGATTATTTTGTTTTTATGTTAATTTTATATTAAATTCCATTTATTTTATGTGAAATTTACCCATAAAAATGAGGTTTATAATAAAAAACAAATAGTTGACAAAATGATTCAAATCTTCCTGTAGAATGTCTCTTTCCATAATTACAACCAGTTTTATAGAAAAATTAATTCCTGTATATCTGTCAAAAACATATTTGATAATGGACAATCATGAAATCAAAACATAATTGCATATGTTTTGGATGTAAAGATAATAAGTTTGAAAGTAAATCGGTTTTTTCTCGTGCTGTTCTGTTTGTCTGTGTGGGATCCCGTACTGTTGAAGCGGTGCTGACTGATGTGTGAGTAGCTAACTAACATTGTCTTCTTCACTATATTAGCTGCTATTACCGTTAAAAAGAAGAAAATAACACTTGTGTGTGCGTTTACGTGTAACATACAAACAGACATCGACAGCTATAGTGACACAGAGTTTTTAAGTGACGCTGTGTGTTTTTATAAAGCAAAAATCAGCGAGGCTTCACAGCTAGCTTTCGCAATCTGAACGTTAGCCACATGAATGCTAATTTTAGCCTTCAGCATAACGTTAGTAATAATAGTAAACAGCTACAATCAGCCGGCGACGTTGAACAAGTAGTTTATCAGACCGCGCGTCCAGGAAATGTGAAAACTTATTCGCATTGTGTCTTATTCTGTTCACAAAGCTAAATGTAGCTCATGAGCTAAAGGAAAGTCATGAGCTGTTATATGTAAGGAGTTAAAGGACTGATTCACAATTTTTCAAGTCTTCCTTAAAACAACAGCCAGGAGCCCAAATGAACATTTAAACAGTTTTTTCATGCTGTAATCATTCCTCCTGTTTATACTGACCATTAGAAGATCATTCATAATGTATTTACAATGTAAATGATGGGGGCCAAATCCACAAGCCCCCTTTTGTGCAGAAATGTATTTAAAAGTTTATCTGAAGCTATTATGAAGCTTCAGCCGTCCAAATGAGTCAAATCAAGTAGATATCTTTCAACCTTACAGTCTTTTTACTGCCAAAGTCCCTCTTTTTGTAACTATACTTCCACCGCAGCTCAACAGAGAAACACTGTCCGAGGAAATGCAAAGAGGGAATTTGATGCTAAAAAGACTAAATATGGCAGATATCCACTTGATAGGACTAACTCAGACTGCTGTGGCCTCATATAAACTTCAGATAAACTTTTAAATGCATTTTTGCTCAAAATGACTGTGTGGACACACTGTGGATTTGTCCCCCATCATTTAAGTACATTTGAAAGGGATCTTTTAATAGTCAGTATGAATAGGATGAACGATTACAGTGAGGAAAACCTCTTCCAGTGTCCATTTGGACACCTGACTGTTGTTTTAAGACAGACTTGAAAAAATGGTGAACCTGTCCTTTAATAAGTGGGTAATTTAGCAATTTAAGTTGGATTGTAGCGTGCTGGATGCATTATTATGGTCTTTGTGTTGCTTTCAATCTAATAACAGTGAGTAACAGTAGCATAACAATACACTAAAATGAATGAAAATGAGATGAATTTATTGTACTGGTATTAAATTACACAATCTGTGTTTCAGCTGAAGATGGCAGAGCTAACAACACTTGAGAGCCTGCTGGAGATGGGCTTTGACAGGAACAGAGCGTGAGTGACACCAGATATCGATACCAACGACTTGTTCATCAGAAAAAGTCCCTAAATTTGAGACAGTGTTCAAGGAAGAGAAAGTACTGTCTGACAGTTGAGTGACTCTGCTGGTATTTTCTGTCGGTGTTTGCAGGGAGAAGGCGGTGGCCAACACGGGGAACCAGGGAATAGAACAAGCCATGGACTGGTGAGTCACACGTAGTAATCAACATAGCTGGAAAAAATCATGTCACTGATGTTTTCCGGTTTGCCTACCAAAACATGACTGTGACTCTTCAGCATATTATAAATTCTATTCATCAACACACAGACTTTACAGCCCTCATCTCTCCGCTGCGATGTGATTTCCGCAGGTTAATGGAGCATGAAAATGACCCAGACATTGATGAGCCTTATGTGCCGCCTGTGGGGAACGTCCTGGGAGGAATAGCGGACAGCCAATCCAGTACAGAGGGGCCGACATTAGCAGACGCTGACAAAGGTCAGAATTTTTAGGGGGCAGGAGGTTTCCTCATACTGTGATTTCAGCCCAGTCACTCACTTCATGGCATTTATTTTCCCTCTGAAAATAATTAACTCTTGGTTCACTTTAGTAAAACCAAGCAGCAGTGACTGTGTTGTAAGCTGCTGTTTGTCTTTCTCTCTGTTTATCGTTGTTTCTTAAAGTTGTTGCTCTCCTTTTTCATTGTCTTAATACCACACCAAGAAAATTCAAGTTTCAGTTCAGCTTGTTTGTTAGTGTTTTGTTTTGGGGTTTTTCATCTCCACACTGAGGGTTTAAGTGTTGTGGTGTCAGTCAGGTCAGCATGCGACATCTGCTGTGATATGTGGTTGATCGTAAGATCTTCCTGTACCGCACTGTAACGTTTGTCTCTTTGTCTTTCAGTTTCACTTTCTCATGCACATTTGTTTTGGTCTCAGGGACAGCAGGTGGAGACAGTGGCATCATGGATGACACGGAGAACAGAGGTCAGCCAATGACAGAGGAGGAGAAACGCGAGCAAGTCAAAAGGTAAGAGATCACCACCCCTTTAGTACAGCATGTCCAACTCATAGCATCTTTACTTTTCTCTTCCACCACTATAATTCACTGAAAATGTCATCTGCGACCGTTAGTTTGGGGCCAGCAGCCAAACATAAACCTGAGCTTGACAGTAAATAAGCTGATTCTTCTGTCTGTTTTTCAGACTAGAGGAGCTGATGCGAGTGAAGCAGGCAGAGAGAAGAGAGCGAGAGCGGGCAGAAGAGCTGGAGAGGGAGAAGACGAGGAGGAAGCAGGGCCAAGAGCTGCAGCAGATGCGCCAAAAGCTGCAGGATGATGACATGAAAAAGCTCGCTGACCAGCGCAGAAAAGAGAAGATGGAGGACAAATTGGCAAGGTATGGTCTTCATAACACATACACACATCTCAGAGAGAGGAAATGTAGATTTGGGTAATGATGTTTGAATCTTTAAAGCAAATAACTGAATTTAAAATAAATAAATGATACGAGGACTCGTTTCCTTTTTTCTAAAAACATTATTGTCGTCAATAAAGTTACAAAAGGAACTACAAATTGTCTTACTTACAAAATGAAATGTAGTTGAATGCTTTCCTATGAATGAAATAAACAAAATGAGTAATAAATTAACGATGTAAATGAGCATATATATTACCCTCTAACTACATTGTGTTGCTTTTCTTTATTCCTGCCAGACAAAGGGTTAAAGAAAAGATAGCACGAGACAGAGAGGAGAGAGCACAAAAGGTACCTCAATCATTGATCTACTTCATTTTCTGTTCATTTTCTACTCCTACCAGTAATCACTTAAGATTTTATTTTTTACCTGTCCTGTAAGTTCGGAGGTGGAGGAACCTCTAGCACGGCCGCTTCGTCCCAGCCTGCCCAGCCCAGCCCATCATCACCCACCAGTCAGGGCCCCCCGCCCACTAAGAAGGAATATGAAGAGTCCAGGATACAGGTACGAGCCTCAGTCGCTCTTATACATTCATACGCTGCTCTTCACACCAAACCTGTATATCAAAGTAGCTCCATGAGTAGATCTCAATAGAATATCTTCTCATTCACTTCCCCCCGCTGCTTACAGGTCCGTCTGCTGGATGGCTCAACCATCAACACAGTCTTCAAGGCCCAGGAGCCGCTGGCGGCGGTGCGCGTCTACGTACAGATGAACGGTAACACACCCGAAGGTCAGGATTTCACGCTGCTGTCACCCTACCCCCGTCACGTCTACACTGAACTGGACATGGAGAAGCCCCTCAAAGAGCTGGGTGAGCACTGGGGACTGGATTTGAACATAACTGATAGCTAATGGACAACTGCAGCAGATTGATCTTCTTAATATTTGGCTGCACTGTCCTGTGAGCTTGTTCCTGAAATGTTTCAAGATGTACCTGATCCACTTTGAGGATTAAATACAAATGGTTTGTAATGTGAATTCTGTGTAACTATGGATTTTAGTTACGGACTTTAACTGACCCTTTTCCCAACTTTCCTTTCTGTCCGCTCAGGTTTGGTGCCTTCAGCTGTGCTGGTTGTTACCAAAAAGTGAGATCAGGAGGATCTGCTCTGTGAGCCTACCTCACCACCTCCACTACATCAACACCTGAGACACCAGAAACAGACTGACCCAGAAACAGAGCCCACAGCTTCAGTATCATTCAGTAAGCCAGCTAACTGAACTAAAGCAGTGAGACTGTGTATTCTTAAAATCTAGTTATGGAGAAGTTACAAAGAAAAAATGGTTTGGCTTTTTTTTTTTTTTTTTTAAGACTGACTGCCTGAAAAAAGCCCCTTTGCCATTCTGGGCTGTTTGATTTCACTGGATATTGATTTGTGTGCAGTGAGCTTGACAGTGACTTTTACTAATTCATAGTGAGGATAGCTGGCTTCTGAGTGATACTGCTTTGATGAGCACCCCTCATGGTTACAATACATTTATAAAGACAATACAGAACAAAAGTTGTTCAATTTTAACTTGATCGTTACATAGCAAAGTACCACAGATCACCTGCTCTATTGGTTCTTAACAGGCCTTACATTTAATCCACACGATCTTCCTGATTTTGTGACATTCTACTTTGCCAGTTTTTTTATAAGTTAAAATATATTGACAGTTATGTCTACATAATCACCAAGAATCTACTTAAAATAAAGCTGACTTGGGGAACTGTGATGGTGGACTGAATTTTCTAAAAAAGAAGAATCACTCATTTAACATTCCTTGACATAAGTGTGGTGATATTCTGTTTTTTTTTTTTTTGACTAATCCCATAACAAGACCAAAGCTGATAATAAGCATTGATTGTGTAGTCTGTTAAAAACATGTCAGTAAGCCACAGCATTGTACTGGATGATGTTTTCCTTCATTATAGTGAACATGAGCAACTCATCTGCAGCTGAAAACAGTCACCGAAAATACACTATTTACTCTTGTTTACTAAATGACACAGTGCCCAGCTGTGAAAGAAAATTATTTAGAGTGATTTAGTGACAGACAGGAGACTGTAAACATCGTTCCTTTTGGCCTTTTCATGGGATTTGTTGACTATAAGAAAAATATAGAATATATAAAACATTGTCATTTAACAGATTTAATCAGCACATAAAACTACCAATACTGGGATGAATGCCAAGAGTTCACATAACAAGATTATGGTATTTTGCAACATGGCAGCTCTTGTTCAGGCTGCAATGGCCATTATCTCTGTATTAGTGTTGGTCAAATGCAGGGGATTGATGTCAAGAGGATTAATTAAGACTGACTTAATATATTAAACTGAATTCTCATGATGGACTTTTCCCAAAGTTATGTGACATGTTGATTTCAGGCATCTTATTGAATTATAAATAATTGGAATTGGCCAAACACTGTAAACAAGCATCTAGTCTAAACCTGAACAGTCTGTTTATTGTACTAAATGGACAAAACGAAGGAAGGAGCTGTCTCTACTCGTTGCTACTTTATTAAATTTCTAAAAGTCCTTTATGGCGCTACCAGCCAGAGTCAAACGTTCTTGAAGTTTACATATACAACTACGAAACTGAAAAGTTTGTGTGGACACAAGTGGACTATTGTTAAAGATCTTGTAAGAACATTTGAGTATTTGCCGTTCTCATGTAAGACTATCAATCTACTGCTTGCTGATGCTAAGTCCAAATAAGATTCACTTCTGTTGTGTTCCTGCTGCAGCGATGTCGAGAAGACACTAATCTCTTTCCTGACATTTATAAAACACTGTTGTAGATGTGGAGGAGACAAACCTTTTTTCCCCCGTTGAACAGGCTGAAAGTTTGAGTTTCACAATAAAGATGAAAATAGAGACACATGACACAGAGGAGCTCTGTTGTGACACACTATAAAACACCTTTATGTACATTAGAAAAACAACAAATAGCCTACTTTGTGGAATGGTACAAAATGTCAATCTTACATCACCTGTAAAGTTGGATGAGCTGGATGACTTTATAACACAAGCAAAGGGGCTGGCTTGCAAACAAATACAAAAATAGTTCTGATTAAAACGGAGAGAGAAAGAGGAGTCAAACTGAGGAAGAGACACTGATGTACTGAAATCAAATCACCGTTTCCTTTCGCCATCTTTCCGCCTGTTCCCCAGAATCGACACTGAAATGACAGGACATGTAACGAGAGCTGAACTCCAGCTCTGTGTTTTCACAAATCCAGGACAGTGAGGTAACTCAAGAGGAAGGACGGAGAGGGAAGGATGCTGGGATATGGATTTCAGCAGAGCCCACAGGACTGGACTGTGGCAGGACTGCTGTGGTTCAGTTTGTTGTTCGGCTGAGAAGTCTTCCTGGGTCAAACTGCTTTCCTGTGGCCGTTTGGTGTCACAGTTCTTGTTGCTCTCTTTAGCTGGGTGGATAGTAGCCCTGGTTGTAGTTCCAGGTGTTCTGGTAGTTGTAACTGCCGTACTGTGGTTGCTAGAAAAAAGCAGATGAAAACACTGCACTGACAAAAGAGAAATAATAAAGTAGATATGATAGATGTGATATTTGACTGTTCTTCTGATTCCTCTCTGTGTTATAATCGTACCTGGTACCAGCTGCCGTATCCACCGTAGCTGGTCTGGGCACTCATGTCGGTGCCCATCACTGGAGGGGGAGGCGTGGTGATGGGGACGTGCGGCATGGTGGGAGGGACTTGTGCGGACACGGCAACAGCAGAGCCGTCGTCACTTTTGCTGAGCTTCTCTGGGTCGTCGTCCCTGTGAATCAAACAGCGGATCAACAACAAGCCGACTTTTATTCCACCGATATTCAAAAAATTCAACATGAGTGCAGTCATCAATATTACTGCATCTGTCAAAATAAAGCCCAAACTCTGATGTTCACTGCAAAAAATGTCAGCTTTTAAAAGAGCTGGAAGAGATAATCATCTTTTTTTTTTCATCACGGAAATGACACTTGATTCTTAAGAATTTGTGTCGCAAGTATAGAAAGTAAAGAAAGGAAATAATCTCACAGCTGGTTGAGACCGGGTGGACTTATTTGCTTGGTTTGAGAAAATTAGATTTGAGGGTTTAATAATACAGAAACAATTATATTCTGCACAAAAGAATTGCTCATTAATGAAGAAACATGCATGACGATATTCACATATTTACAATTGATATTTACAATATCACAAATGTGCAGCAGATCACTTTTTTAAAAAGTTGAAAAGATTCAAATCCATGTGGATTCATGTTAAATAAACTGTATTATGAATCAGTTTTAAAGTATATATAGTGAAATGTGGGTTGAAATCTGGACAATTTGCTCACTTGATATCAGCCCAATCAGACACTACGTAATCAAAGCAAACACTGTCTGTAACTTAATCTATTTTCTGTGCTGTCATTTCGTTATAATGTGCATAAAATCTTTCAACTTCTGGTAGATCAGGAGAAAAGTTGAGTCAGTCCTCCTTTTCTTTCCTCTCTTACCCATTTTCTGCTCCTCTCTTTGTTCCGCCCAGCTCGTTCAGCAGTTTCTGGTGCTCTTCGTAAACAGACAGCACACTACAGAGGACGGAGACAATAACAACAAAAAAAAAACATTCGGGTCAAAAGTCTTTAAAAAGGACCTTGTGACTCTAAACAAACATGCTGATCATATTGAACTCTGACCTCTGGATAGAGTTGCTGTAGTCCTCTGCATACTGTAGGCCCCTCTGGGAGAAGAGGATCTTGGTGTGTGGGGCGAGGGGAGCTGCCAGGGCTCGAGTCACACACTCCTGCACCGCTTCAGCCGAGGCCCAGGGCTCCCCTGACACCTCCAGCTCCAACAGGTTCAGGTGCAGTTTATCATTATCCTGAGGAGGAAGGTTAGGAAACAGGATTTAGAACATCACATGGAAAGACAAAAATAATCCAATCTGATTATTCCAATAATCCAATTATTAGTTAATGACATTTTGAAACTCGTGATGTGTTTTTGGTGAAAATATGTTGTTTGTGTGTCCACTGGTTTAACTGTGTAGTCCTAGTAAAGGCTTTCCTGGGTGTCTGACTGTGACGTGGCTCACCGGACTGATTTCCAGCGCCTCCTGTAAAACTCTGCGTGCTCTGCTGGGGTTCCTGCCCAGCTTCAGCAGCAGGCGAGCGAGCTTGATGGAGTAGAAAGCGTGTAATGTGGGCTTCTCTTTGGATTCTGTCACCGCCTCCTGCAGCAAGGCCTCCGATTGGTCCAGCTGGCCCGCCCGCCTTTCCAAAGCGGCCCTGCGGAGCCGAACCACTGCCAGCCCAGGCAGGCTTTTCTCCAGGGCCTCCAGCACTCGCCGAGCCTCGGTTAAATCACCTGACAGAGAAGATGAACAAGTTAATACGAGTGTGATGACTACAAAAAGCTGAATACAAGCATCTATAATAGTTTCACTGAAGGACTTGTGTTTTGACTCAATTGTATAGTAAGTTTTGAGGCGGCAGTTTGTGGTGCTGTACTGGAACCCATTACAGGGAAATGAGATTTTTATATTTTATTCATTTATTTAAATATAACATAGTAATTTTAGCCTTTCGAAGACTTGCATGTACATTGATGAAGGTAAATAAAGCCGTGTTTGTTCGGCTTTTCTTGTACCGTGTCTCTCCTCAAAGGTGGCCCACTGCATGTGGATGTTGGGTTTGTACATCAGGTGGATCTCACAGGCCCGTTTGTACACAGCTCGAGCCTCGTCAACACTCTGCGGCTCCAGGTAATGAATGTACTGTGTGACACATACAAGCACATGTGAAGCAGAGATCATGTAAACACACACACACGTATCTCTTTTTAATCTGGTTCTCATGGATGAGGCACAAGTGACATTAAAACACAGAAACACACACTTTATATCCTTACCCTGGTCCAGAATTCCTCATACAGAGCGCAGGCGATCAGACAGCGTTCAAAGAGGATGCGAACCCTGTGGTCGTCATGGGCAACCACAGCCTCCTCTGATTTTTCTTGAGGTTGCGCTGTAACCTCTGACCCCTCTGTGGCTGCCTGGCTCGGATCTACTGAGAGACAACATTGACAAAAATGATGTTTGATACTCAAATTCATAAAACCGCATAAACAAAAGGGAACGACATCTTCATCATATGTTCACCTTGGTTGGGGTCTTTGGTGTCCTTGTTGAGCTGAGCGATCTCCCAGTCCAGGTAGGAGTGCCAGGCACGCAGCTGGACACGATCGAGCGGCTTGACGTGGAAGTACGGACGTTTGATCTACAGGGCGGAGAAAAAGAGATCTGATGTGTTTCTAAGGTAACAAGTGATGAAAGTATGTGACACATAGTAAAATGTAAATAAAAAAACATGAGGATATTTACAAAATAAACAAAAGTACAATTATTAATGATTTTCTGTAAAACAGAAAAAAATAAACTTAATTAGAAAGAACATTAAGCATTAATACTATTTTTTGGATATTGAATCTCCATACTTTTTTGGTACCCAATGAAATGTGTCCATAGCACAAAGCATCATAAATACCAAGTATTCACAGCTGACATCAAATACTTGATCAAATGTGTCTTATTGTCTTTGATCAGAAATAGTCTGATTTAAATCTTTGTTTGTATTTATGCAAAGCTCTTGTGCAGCTTCTTGTTTTAGACATTTAACATTTGAGTTTGGTTTCTTTGGCTGACTGAAAGAAGGTATAAAAACAATTTTATATTCCTCAGAGTACGGTAAGTATTGTTTTAGTATCAGCACCACAACTAAACTCAAATATATCAGCAAAAGTATGTAACAATTCCCAGCCTTCGATTCAGAACAAACAGCCCTGAAAATCATTTTGTCGTTATGTTTTGAATGACAGAGATGGAGAGCAAGACGATGAAAGAAATAAAAAAATAAATTTTAAAAAGCAGGTTAGACGAGAGAGGAAAACAAAGGAACTCACAGCATCTTCAAAGTGCCATCTCTTGCGGACTTCTCCTTCGTTATCCTGATAAACTTTGTCCCTGTTAACCAACACCTGATCTCTAATCTTCTGCATCAGTTCCTCCTACACACAAAAAGAACAGAACAATTATCACTTATTACACCATTTGCTTAATTTGTGTCTTTTTAATTTATCCATTTTTAAAACTCCTCTTCCAGGGTTGAGTGTGAGGCAGTTGAGCGTTACTCACTGTGTCAGTTCCCTCAGGTGTGGCGGGTTCTTCCTCTCCAGGCGGCCTCTCTGCCTCTTCCTCCTGGGCCTGTTCAGCACGCTCTGCCTTCTGGCTCTGACGGCACAATGTCCTCAGCTCCTCGTACTCCTCCGGGGAAAGCACGTCTTTGGGTTCATGGCTGCTCAGGTGGGCTTTGAACCTGACGAAGGGCAGGAGGGAGGAAGTGGTGAGATGTAATGTAAGATGAATGAGAGAACAATTCATTACGATTCTCATTACAGAAACGATGCTTTGACATCAATATTTTGACATTGAGATTAAAAACTACTCGTTGGTGTTTGTTGAGTCTTACTTGTCGTAGTGGGTGTTGTACACCTGGGTGGGGACTTTGAGGACTCTGTCCAGGACGGCCGCAGCATTCTTCATGTTCCCCTGCTCCTTCTCCCACTCAACGTACAGATCCCAGAGCCGGTCTGAGTGGAAGTCCAGACCTGCTGCTGCGACCGCTTCCTCAAACACACTGAGGGTTGAAGTTGGAGATCAGTGAAACAAATAAACAGCTGACACAATCAACAGCTTACGTCCTCTTAACATAACAAGTCTCTGTTGTGTATGTGTGTAAATGTGTTTGTTTACCTGCGAATCCGTATGGGCGACTCAGGCAGGTTCATGTCCAGCGTTCCCAACAGCAGATTGATGTAGTGGATCCACAGATCTACACTCAGAGGGATCGCCTGAAGGCCCTGAACACACACCTGAACACAGAACACCTGATCAATCAACATGAGTCCATTAAAACCAGTGAAAAACATCCTTAATAGACCGAAAATTATTAAACATACATATGGTCTAGTGTTAAAGTCTGTTTCAGGCATTTCAAAATGTGCACCTGATAACTTTGTTAGCGACTTCTCTCTGTAAATTAATGAATACGTTTGTATTTACATTTCATTTGTTTGTGTAAGTTGATCTTTATATAGGCTCTTAGCTTCTTATCTCTCCTGCACAAGTGTTGATTGCAATTGCAGTTTAATTACATTTAATGAAATTAGAAATTTAATCCAATTACATTTACCAATTATCAATTACCATTCATTGGTACCTTTAAGAAAAGCAGTGAATGAATATTGTTTTAATGATGCAGTTATGAAAAGTCATTAGTTCAAACATAGAATCAAGAAATCTCTCCTGTTTTACCTCCTCTGCTTTGTTGTTGTATCCAGCGCGCCGCTCCAAGTCAGCAAATTTCTTCCAGTAGCCGTAGCAGAGCGGGTAGCGGGCAAGGAAGGCCACCAGTGCTCTGCGTGATGCTGTGATGTGACCCTGGGCAGATGAGAGAGAAATGACATCACATGAGGCTACAACAAGCTTCCTGAGCTAACAGGTTTTGTGGCCTCTTGGGGCTGCTACAAGACAGAACAGACAAAACTCTGATGATTCTCTCTCCAACTCAAAATAACAATCACACACCTCTTGTTCGCAGTATTGCAGCAGATCCGTCCAGCTGGTGAAGTCTTGAGGATTGTCGTGTGCAGCCTTCCACAGACGCTCAAAATCTGCAGGTAGTTCCCCCTCCTCATCCTCTGTAGCTGGAGGCAGAGAGAAAGGAGCAGGGTCTGGGTCCGCAGGGGTCTCAGTGGTTACGGAGGCGCTGCCGTTCTGCTCTTCTGACATCTCGGCCATCTCAATCGGAGGCGGCGCGGGAACCTCAGCAGCCTCCATCGCTACAGAGGGAGTAGAATAGCGGTCAATGGATCAGACAATCTCTGTTAACATGCTGTAACTGAAGAACTTTATACAGGAAATCCCTCCTTTACTCTCCCCGTAACTCGTCTGGCAGTCCTCATTAGTTACTTATACAGGAAATCTCATTTAAGATCAAGATCTCTTTAGCAAGAGAGAGCTGACAGCAGTTTATATACACACACAGGATCACAATGAGATGAATCATTCACATGAAAATTTAAACAATCACAAATATTATCCTGAAAAAAAGTGTTTGCAGTTGATGGTTCCCAAAGGTTTTCAGTATTCATAATGACGGACTGACTGAATGAAAGCACCTTTACATTCTGTCAGCCATTAGATTGAGAAATATTTAACATAATAAATAATTTATTTCACATTAATAATGACAAAGATCAAAACAATTACTTAAAATTCCTGAATTTTCTATGATGCTGCAACCTTCCTGCATGATTAAACCTCTCAGACTTAATTACTACTTTTGCTGCTCCTCCTGTCTTGGTTCTTGAGGTGTGGTGGAAAAGTGCATGCACACACAAAGCAATAGTTTGTTAGGGATGGGCGCTTTTAAAACTTTCATCGACATCTTGCTGAGGTGTCTGCCAAATCTTTTAAGGACAGGCGTCAGGCACCCAAATGAACACTGACAGAGGTTTTCCTCGCTGTAATCATTCTCCTTGATCATGCTGGTTTCAAATGTGTTGTCAATGTAAGTAATCCACAGTCCTTATCTGGTGTAAAAATACTTTAAAAGTTTATCTGAAGCTTATATGAGACTTACATCAAGACATTTACATTCTTTTTAGCATTATCAGAATCAGGTTTATTGACAAATAGGTTTGCACATATAAGGAATTCTGGTGCATAATATTCAAAATATGCACAAAATTAAGTTATAGTAAATATATGTTTTAAGACAGACTTGAAAAAATGTGAAACTGTCCTTTAATGTGATGTCATTCATTATCTTTCTAGTTGCTCCTCTTCCTGAAACTTCTCATAGAAAAACGACCTTCAGGTGAACAACAACAACAACCATCATCATGCATGACACCTGCTTTCAATAACACAGTGTGAGAGTGGTGTGAGTGGTTTTTATTAAAGCTATTAACGCTCTTTAAAGATGACTCTCAAACAAGCTGCGCAGCTGAACACGACAGTAAGCCATAAGAACAACACAGTCAACAAAACAGAAACTGTCATTATGTCAGGCTCTTCTTCCTAAAAAAAACACCTCACCGTCACGTTTCATTCATACGGAGCTCAGCGCGCTGAGTTTACACATATCTCTCTTCCTTTAACGCCAATAAATTGCGCTTGTTGATTGACATAACTCGATTAATCTGCGCCGGGAGGGTGATGAACAGCCATCACCCTCTCCTTTAAACATCAGTTGGAAGTTAAGTTGATAGGACACGGAGCTGCTTCGCGGTGCGTGCAGTTGAAATCACGTTAGCCTGAGTTAGCTTAGCTCGTCATGCTTGCACTGAAAAGCGGCTCCGGACAGAGACTTTATCACAGGAGGCCGCAGGAGAAACCGGTTCCTGGTCCTGTGTGTCAAACAACACTCAACTCTGCTCTGTATTTTCATTAAATATTTCCATGAAACTACCTGAAGACTCTTCCAGCTCCCCGTTGCCGCTCATCTCCTCACAGCCTTCCGCCGCCATGATGGTGAACGTCTCGGCGACGTCATCAACGCACGTCTTGACGTCACGGCCATAGAACGCTCTAATGTGTAAAATACTATCTTTATGGTATGGTAAAATATGGTAAAATATCAAACTTATTATTACTGCATTTTTTAATTATTATTATTATTATTATTATTATTATTATTAGTAGTAGTAGTAGTAGTAGTAGTAGTATTAGTATCACAATAATAATTCATTAATTAAGAATACATCTTATTTTCTTTTTTGGTACATTTTACAAACATAAATTTAAATTCAATAAGTATGTGTAGTGAGCTGTAGAGGTACTTTGACTTTATTAAGTCTTCCAAAAATGTTAAAACTGTGCTTATATTTATGCTTCTAAAAGATCTGTGTTGATATATACAAAATCTCCCAATTTCAGATAATTTCCTTAAGCAGAAGTACTGATACAGTAATGTAAAAATACTCCATTACAAGTTAAACATCTGCAAACATCTGTAACCAACCATGGCTACACACAGGGGCTACAAGTGAACTAATGGTTTATGGTAAAGACAGCCTTTATTTATTTATTTATTTATTTTGTCTTTTATGAGTTTATCACTTATTATTTAATGTAGAATCTTCATCTGAAAAGTAACTAAAGCTGTCAAGTAAATATAGTAGAGTAGAAATATAAAGTAGCATAGAATGAAAATACTCACGTAAAATACAAATACCTAAAATATGTACTCAAGAACTTGAGTAAATGTACTTTCTTACATTCCACCACTGCTTGTGTTTTATTATTTCATTACGATGTTCTGTTTGTGGATACTGTTCATGTGTATTACTGTCGTCTGATCAGTTGAATGTTACAGCTCAGTGTTTTTTTTTAATTTTTTGGTTATTTATTTATCGTATTTAGTGTCTTTGTTTCCTCTTTTGCCTCATGGTCATCAAAACATTCATGTTTTCTTAGAAACATTTTGTGATTTGATCTGTACCGATCATTTAGAACCAGAGACGAGTTTGTTTTGACTTTGAATGTCTTAATTCTGGAAAGATTTCTGTAAATTTAAAGTACTTTTTAAGTAATTTCTTCTTGTTCTCAAATTTGAAATTTGTTTCTTCACCTCTTATAGTAACAACACAGTCAGATTCTAACTTTTTAATCAATCTGACTAAATGCCATCAAATAAATCATTTCCAATATCAAATCATGTCTGTGAACACTGATGTTGTTGTTCTCTTAATGAGAAAGATAAAGTCATTTAATTTGTGTTGTAATCATAACATCTTTGTTTGCACTGCTTTCCCTCATTTTCACTCTTAACTTCAAATTCCTGCACACAAGAAACTGATTGTGGTTCAGTTTGAGTCTCTTAAAACTGATGTTTAAATTTAGTGAGACACAACAACTCCTATATATATATTATAAACAGTTAAAATGTTTATTCTTATATATCGAGGGGGAAATTAGGTTCCTGCAGTCTAACTGTGGCTTACTGAAAAGATCAGAACATGAAATCTTTTTGTTAAAGGACAGACATGAGTGGCCTGTTGTCAACTATCATTAAAACTCAATGACATTATGGAAGTTATATTCTGTTATACATGATTTCATTTCATTTGCTGGGGTAATTTCAGCAGAGTTGACTTCAGTTAGAGCCTCTGTGTGAGTAAAGTGTTGATCTTATAACATTACATTCACCGTTTGTCCTATTTCCACTAACACTGTACGCACACTAAAGGGCTGTAACTGTCAGCGTTTTAGGTAATGTGATATTCCACCCAAAATGTAGCTGAAATCGAGTTAGTTTGAAGTGAATGTAACAGATCACTCACATATTTATATTAATTTGCTATGGACCCATTTTCTGTCACAGTCAGTTCTTAAAATACATTATAATATTCTTACATATATTCAGAAATGTTCATAGTTAGACTCATCAATCCAATGTATCAAGAAAAAAAATGACGTCACACTACACAGATTAGTAGCGGGGAACATTTTAGTTCAATTAAGTCAAAACCAAAGACTTGTCTTACTTTTGGTCAACTTTATTTTCACTTGGTCTCATCTTTTAGTACATTTGACAACTTTGATCGACAGCTGAAGTCTGTTCCTTCACTTCCGTTTCTGCCAACTCGAGCCGTCCCAGACAAAATTGCAGCAACATGTACATTAATGATCATAAAAACAATTAAGGAGACAAAACAAATAGAACAAAACCCCTAAAAAAAACCAAAAAAAACCAAAAAAGGTCCAATGATTTGACTAGATAGGACACAATCCAGCATCTCCAGAGGATCATTTGAATATTTATAACTGTTCAGTGTACATTTAGGACAAAACCATATGAAAATCAAAAGGATATTAGGAGATATCTGGAAGTGAAACACCTTTAAACCAAAATGACACACTGGAAACCCTGGACTGCCCCCATATCTAGCAACACATGAAAATCAAAACAGCTTGTAAGTTCTCTTCTTCAAGTGCATTAAAAATTATCTAGTAAACAACATTTGGGGGGGGTGGGGGGGGACTTGATAAAACAAAGAAAGCACGTCAACAGGATGATCCACACACATCAGTGGTTCAGTCCCCTGAAAGATTCCCATCGCCAAAAAGTAGTATCTTGTTCAAAAGAACAGCTGAAAAATCGCCTCTCTGTGCAGCGGGCCGATCACTCCTAAAAGTGAAGGGATGATAAATCAAATCGATCAATTCCATGCACACAAATTCATCACTGATGGGTCAGAATGTAAAGAAATTAAGAGAATGAAAGATTAGTGTAGAGCTACATATCAGATTGTATGAAATGTGTCATGAGGAAAGAGGATCGTAGCTGATTCAAGAGCTCGGTTTAAAAGAACGAAGAAAAAAAAAGAAAAGAAAAGAAAAAGAGGGGAAGGAATCAGTTTTTTTTTTTAAAAAAAGTCAGAAACCGGTCAAGGGAATCACCAGCAGGTGGAGCATGTGCTTTGAATGTCAGCCTTCATTTTAAACAACAACCCACCACAGTGATCTTTCTTCTGAGGCGGACTGGATGGACAACCGAGTGGACGATTAAAAAACACACACACACAAAAAAAAAGTGCCCGCATGTTTCTTTTCTTAACCTCAAAGATTCATTACAATGACATGATTTGAATTGTTCAGTTATCCAACTGAAAAACAAACAAACATCAGTATCTATCTAGCAGTGACCCTTTTTGTTGCACTGTAACTGAACACAAGAGGGACACGGCGGAGACGTTATGTGGCTCAGTTCAACTAACAGGTCTACGTGTGTGTGTGTGTGTGTGTGTGTGTGTTTAGGGAGGACAGCTGTGTGAATCTGATGCATTTATGTCCTTTAGTCTCCATGGTGGGTGTCCTGTCGTCTTGCTTTAGTTAAGTCTTGGGTATCAGCGCCTTGTGTCTGTTCCCTCCTCTCTCGCCTCCTGTTCAGTCCAGTCCAGTCATTTTCTCATCCTGCGCCTCCTCTCCCGCCTTTCGTGGTTACTGAAGCGTCACGGTCCAGTCGGCACCTGCGTTCACGCTGGGCTTACGCAGCGTCAAAACAGACATGGAGGCATCAAAGTCAAACTCAAGCTGGCTCTCCTGACCATCTGCAAAAAAAAAAAACCCCGGAAAAAAAAAAAAACATGTTAGAGAAAGCAAGAAAGCAAATTACAACGGCAGATTTAGAGAAAAAAAAAAAGGATGTAAATTAAATCCAAAAATCAGTATTTTCATTAAAGACTAAAGGGATTAATAAAATATTGAAAACCTAAATGAACAATTGGTCGTCCATCAACGGTCTTTGGGCTCAAAGGTCAAGTCAAATGTAAGTCCAATATTCACGTTTTGCTTTATTCCAACTTCAAATGAAACATCTGTCTCTTCAGCTGCTAAACGCTCCTTTATGTTCACCAGCTGGTAGCTAATTCTGTCTGCTGTTTGGTGCTGAGCATGTATTTTACACTCAGAGTTTTTAATCAGAGTTTTGTGCTAAAAACATCTTTAAATGAATCCACACGTGAGAATTAATACACAAGAGACGTCAAACACTCACCAGCAGTCTTGAGGGTGACCTTGCTGGGTTTACTGGCTCCCAGTATGACGATGCGTTCGACCCAAGAGCCGGTAGAAAACTGGGCGTCTGGAGCGAGGTTACTGTGGACCAAGACAGAGACATGGATTTAATACAAGGGCCAAAAGGTGTATTTTAATTTTGTGTTGTAAATCGTAAGTGGTTTCCTGCAGAACTTAGTGCTTTCTTATTATTTTATTGTATGATGTGTCTCATGTACAGTAACATCAGTTGTCTTATTATGTTTTTATTGTGTTTGTTTCTATGCTGCAAAAGGAATTTTCTTTTGTAGAGCAATAAATATGTAAACTGAACTGAAATTAATTAAATTTAAGGATGAAAGATGGATTTTTTACTTTAAATGACTTCAGGAATAATCATTACGTACAAAGAAGAGAGGACGTTGTTGGCGAAGGACAGCCTCCTGTGGATGAACTCCTTCTTTTCAAAGTTGAAGGTGTGGCCGTCGTCTATGTAGAGTTCGCCCTCAGCGGTTCTCTGTCAGAGGAAAAAAGTCAGACCTGATGAGTACGACAAAGCAACTCGACATGAAATGTGTAAAAATAGCAGCAGATTATGATCTGAGTTACCTGAGGGTTAAGAGCCACATATAAAGTGTAGGGATCGTGCTCCATGCAGGTGGAGGACCTGCGAACCCGAAGCTTCCTGGGAATAATGGAGCCGCCACGCTGGAAAACAGGGATCTGACAACAAAACAGACGACTCCGTGTTAAAACCAGAGACATGAAGTGACAGATCATTGTGAAAATTAAATGAATGTCTTTGTATCTACGCTTATCTAAGTTGGGTTCTGTCTTTATGCATCTTTGTGTCTTACAGAGCTCATGGTCACAGGGATATAAAGGTTCTGGGCTCCATTGTGCTTCTGGAAGGTGTGGATGTCAAACCAGACCTGAAGGACACGCACACACACAGAGGTTAGGAGGAGGTTTCGCCAGTTCTGAGAGCAGCTGAATCTGCAGTCATCCTACTGACACCACATCTGATAAAAGTGATTCAAATTCAACGCTGACGTTGAGCCTGAAGATGTCAAAAAGAAAAATGTGGAGGCGTTAAAACGTTTCTCTCACCTCGTCTTTCCCAGGCAGGTAGGCGGTGACTCCTCTGGCTCCCTCCTCAGTAACTGGATGCACAAGCAAGTCTCTCCCTGCAGCAGAATAAGAGATGTCAGTGGGACTGATGATAGTCTCAAACACGTCTGACCATATGTCAATAATTTAAAGAGTTTAATCCAACAAAAAAGCTCAGTTTTATTGTTTGAGGTGATCAATAATTGGCTTTGACCCATCAAGCACTGATGTTTTGAGATGTTTTTTTTTTTTTTTTTTTTTTTTTACTGCAGTCAAAAACTGAGCCCACTTAATGGATCTGGCCAAACTAAGCGGAGGAAAACAAAATTTTGGCATTTTGTTTCTCACCTATCAAGAATTCGTCATCCAGAGCGAAAGTAGCAGGATCCTGAGGATACTCAACCCAGAGTGGTCTGAAACAGAAATAAACACATGAGCAGAGCTGCGTAACATCTAAGGATTAATATTTTCATACTGTGTGTTCACATACGACCGGTACTGACGTTATATAAAGTTATGAAATAGGCAGTAAATTCAAACTAATTCTATCATGCATTCTTGTGTCCTGTGATATTAATCATTTTTGATTCAGAATACAAAACATATCCACTTCTCTTTATAATACAAATTGTTCTGTAGTGCAAGAAGGAAATGTGCACCGAAATAGTAATACACTGGTATTCACACTCTGTCAGAATTAATCTGTAGAGCATCTAGTCAGGGACGGGTCTGAGTTTGGCAGCTTTCTACAGTAATTTCATTTAAAAAAGATGTTAGTACAAGGTTTAAATCATCACTTTGTTTACAAAAAACAACTGAGCCAATCTCTTGGGAACTGCTGGCAAAGGCGTAATTGAGTCATTATTACTAACAGAAACAGTTTGCTCATGTGGGACTACTTTAAAAAGTAAACCGTAAATCGATCTTGATTGATATCTGGCTTTGATAGATTAATCTCATTAGAAAAACTGAATCGTGCTGTTTTGGGTGATTTTGTAGTGATCTTCCCTGCAGTGTCCTCACCTCATGACGGGCTCTCCGGTTTGTTTTGTGTGGTAGAACTGCAGGTACCAGTAGGGCAGGAGGGTGTAGCGCTGGCGCACCGCTTCACGGATCAGCGCCGTGTTCTCTGGACCAAACAGCCATGGCTCGCGGCGGGGCGTGTCCAGATGGGCGTGGGCCCTGAAGAACGGCTGGTACGCTCCTGTCTGGTACCAACGCACCAGCAGCTCCGTGCTTGGAGACTTGAAGAAGCCGCCCACGTCAGCTGTGAGACAGACGAGGAAAGAGTTAGTCACGTCGGTGCTGTTCAGAGCCTAAACCTCTTGAGACCTCCTGTTTTTAGAGCTCATGGATGTTGTCAGTGAAGATTTCGTCCGACTGGTTTCACTGAAAACTTTATTTTAGTGTTTTTGTTAGACTAAAGCAACTTCACTTGGTGCAATGACAAACATAAATAAACCACGAGCACTGCTTCATCCTCTGAACAGTATGTCAGACCTACAGCCAGCGGCTAACTTATCCAAGGAACCTGTCCCATCACCATGGTAACAACCTCATGCAGTTCATCAGGGTGTGTTTCCATGGCAACATTATCAAACACTCTGGGGGCGATCTATGATCAAGTCAGATTATTTTGAGACTGATATTAACAGAGATGAAGTCAGTTATCTGTGACTCTGTGGTGGCTGAATTTCAATATGAGGCGAATATCAACTATTTTATTAAAGTTAAATCAAAATGAAAAAGATCTACAACACTTGTTCAACGTTGAACATATTGGAACAGTCCAGGTGTGAAGGAAGTTGACTTTTTACTGGTGACAGACATTTAAATATTCAGTTCCCCACAAATATTATTTATATTTTCCCCAGTAACAATGTTACTGGTTTCTGTTCCACTTCCGTTTCACAGGTTCTTTTATTTTTACAGTCGTATTTAATCAAGCATGTAGGTACAATATCCATCCTCTAAAACTACTCTCTACTGCTATACTTGCTTGTCAAATAGATAAAGTGATAATAAATAAAGACAGAACTAAACTAGGTTTTGAGGTTAACCTATAACGCGAGATCTGTCGTACAATAAACCGTTACATGAATACAGAACAAAAGTTTGGACACACATTAGTTTGAATGACAAAGTGCATACAAACTTCTGACTGGTTCTGTAGGTTTCTACACTTAATTCAAAGAAACATTGGTTTAACTTTTTCAAGCTCAACATGGTAAACATTGTAAAAACTTTGCTGTCAGTTTGTGATTTTGAACGATTCTTACAAAAACTTTTCAGAAATCCTTTAATGATATTTTGTTCTTCAGGCAAGTTGATATTTTTAGAGATAAACTAGCAGAGTAACAGCAGACGGTAAAGCCTGATAATACTCACCACCACAGAAAGAGATTCCAACCAGACTCAGGCTCAGACACATGGGGATGGAGATCTTAAGATGATCCCACTCAGCAGCATTATCTCCGGTCCAAACGGCACCTGGAGTCACAAACATACAGTTAAAACACTCGAGAGTCATTAACAGTAACATGAAAGACTTCCAGATCTGCAAACAGCCCACAAGTGATTAAATCATTAATTATGTTTCTTGGTTTTGGTTTAGTTTCATTTAGTACATTTTAGTAGTCCCAGAGTGTGGGACGGTTCAACCGTTCACAATTATAAATCAAAAGTGACTTTTATGGCTGCAATCTGGACACATTGTAGAGTGTAGTTAGAGCTGGTATTTTAATACAGTAAACCAAGGTAGCAGGTATGAGTGTAAAGTGAAGACAGTAAATATCTCACCATAGCGCTGTGACCCAGCGAAGAAGGCCCTGGTCAAGACAAATGGTCGCTCGACTCCTCCCGACCTCTCGATCAGACCCTCCGCTGTGGCCATTTGCTGCAGATCACACACACACACACACACACACACACACACACACACACACACAGCAGTTAATGGAGGAGACAACATCATACAATTTCAAACACTAAAAGGAGCCTTTTTACCCAGTTATGTTCTTTTTCACACCACTTTATAATGTATAAATCATACAATCAGATTATTTTTTATTTGAAAATCATAGTGGTCCACATGTCCTGCACTACCTTCCTGCTGCTAGAAAATGGCAATAAAACTTACAGGAGGAGGAAAGCGTTTTGGCCAGTGTTAAAAACATCCTCTATTTCTAAAAATTGTAGATGCCCATTATCACTTTGCTTTTCTAATGCAATGGTTTTTGGTCAACACTGTCTTCTACTGATGTCTATCTGATAACATTTTCCAAATTTCCATTGTCATTTTCTCTCAGGGGGATAGAATTTACATTCATGTATGAAAACTCAACAACACTGAAACTGAGTGGAGAATAAAATGAAATATTTAACACTTCCCCTCTGTGTGCACTCACCACATAGAAGCCGTACATGTTGTGCACGTCACGGTGCTCCCAGGCTCCGTGCATGGCATCCTTGTGCATGGTGACCTCTGGCCCATTGAAGACGGACGGCTCATTCATGTCATTCCAAGTGTACAAGTTCTCCATGGATCCCTAAAGAGCGGACAGAGAGGGGTTAAAGACAGTCTGTGAACACCATTTTAAATGACTGGATTGAATGATGTTAATTGATGTAATTGTTTATCATGCTATTAGTAGCTCATTGACTGATCAGTCAGTGATTATAACAGGAGTTTTGTGCACAGAATGTAGAACGTAGTGCTTTCTCATAGAGAACCAGCACAGAGCACCGACTGACATTTGTTTTTCCTTTCAGTTTCCTTCAGTCTACCATATACACATGTCAATGTTTATATTAAGACACAAGGAAAGAAGCAGCTGTGGGACTCACCTCGTACTGATCATAGGCAAACATGCTGGCCCACCAGGCCCTCATGTCTGCACGGGTGAAGTCTGGATAGCCGGCGCTGCCTGAACGACATCATTTGTCCCGAGAAGACAAACAGAGAAAAGGACAGAGAGGAACATGAGACAAACACTACAGAGCAGTTGTTACTATGAAGGTTTCTGCACATCAGTGTGAATTTTAGATTTCTAAGAGTTTAATGTGCGCCGGTCTTCAGAGTTCAGTACTTTTTAAAGATTCATAATCAGTATATAAACATATTATCTGTCTTATCAGTTTCTTACCAGGCCAGCACCAGCCCTCGTAGTCTCCACCATCTTTATTCTTTATATAGAAACCTCGAGATTGGATTTCAGTGTGGATCTTGTAGTTGGTGTCCACTTTGATATGAGGGTCCACAATGGCCACCATCTATCATAGAGACAAAGAAAAATCTAACTGAAAATCAAAGACAGACACATTTTTTCCAAGAGGTACATGTGCAGATTTCAGGGCAGCTGAGAGTAAAAGCAGCAACATAAATAAAACATTATTCTGGCAAGAAACATTATGAAAATGAAGATCCCGACGTTGTCTGCTGATGCAGATATCAGGTCACTTGTCTTGTGTCTGTACCTTGCGTTTCTTGTCCTGGAGACCCTGCAGCATTTCCTTGGGTGTGGCAAACTTGTGTGGATCCCAGGTGAAGTAGCGCTTCCCGTCTGTGTGCTCAATATCAAGCCAGATGAAGTCATAGGGGATGTCGTGCTTGTCAAAGCCTGCGTCCACCGACTGAACGTCTTCCTGATCATTGTAGTTCCAGCGACACTGGTGGTAGGCCAGGGCAGACAAGGGAGGGAAGGCCTGGGTGCCTGAAGAACAAAACAATATTCAATGTGAGGAAAACAGCTGGATGTTAAGTGCCAGAAACATTTATCTTTGGTGGATAAAAGTGAATTATTCTGGTGACAGACTTGTTAAAAACACTGAGCCAATGCCTCAGAGTTAAATTAATTGGAGATCTTCATTCTATTCATAATTAATTAAATTTGATTTAAGTGGCTGAAGATGTTTTAAACTAATTAATTAATTGTCTTTTCATTATGCGTCACAGTTCTTGAATCTGTAAACTGAACATAATTAAGCGATTGATTTAATTGAAGAAAAGTGCCATAATGTCTCCAGTATTAATGTGAATTTGTAGATGAATCAAGGATCTCTTAAAATCTTGTGCTTATTTTATTTGTTTAGCACTATTAGCTCATTGGCCATGAAAAGATCACAAAAAAAGTTTGTGATTTTCATGAGAAAGAAGGTGTTCAGTGTTAGTGTGAATGACCAGTCATCCATCTTCATACCTGTAAGGGAGGCATACTGGGAGAAGACGTCTTGGGGTCTCGGTCCAAGCATAATGAAAACGTCGATGATGCCGCTCTCAGAGATCCAACGTACGTCTGTCTGTGGTGTCTCACTGGAGCCTTGCACATAATCCAGCATTTTCCCAAACACGGTCTAGACCAAGAGAATGAGTGAGTCAAGGACTGAACATGACTCGTTTAACCCAACTGTGACTCACAAAGCAAATATTAAAACTGGAATCTGGTTTCGTCAAAATGCAGTTAAAGTCTCTCAACTGCTGCTACATACCTTTCCAGCTGTGTTGGAGCTGATGTCCACCCAGGTCTCGGCAGCATTGAGCCAGAAGATGCCTGTGGTCCGCTGGGCGTTGTGGGCTAACATAACTGGGACGGCACCATAAAGGGCCATAGGGTTATACAGCTCATACTGGAACACATCCAGGTTATAGAGACGATACGGATCTCCATTACTGAAACACACAAAACACAAAGGCAGGCTTTATCCAATGCAGTGAAGACTACACAGACAACATGTGAACTTAAATCCATTGTGTATGAGTAACATAACTTGTTGGTGCTACTCACTCTGTTGTTTTGAGTCTAAGTGTGTCTGCATGTTCTGGGATGCCATAGACATGCTCCACTCCCGGCAATGAAAAGTCTAAACTGACAGCAGATGGACCTGCAGGGCGAGAACAACCAATAATCAGTTAGAAGAAGAAAAGTAAAAAGAAAGTCACATTTGTACTCAATGTTTTTATGCGATGAGGTTTCTCCACTAGTCATTCAGTTCATCTAAAAAAAACAAACCAAAACCTTCTTACATGCGAGACTTTGCATCTTATTTCAGCAATAACATCAACGCTCCGCTCCCAAACACACATGCTGATATTATGTGTTGGAGCTAAAATTAGCTGTAACTGAAATATCTATATAAGCACTTTAAGGGGAACGGCAGGGAAAAAGCAAGAGGATTTACCGTTAGGTTTGCTGTCTGTGTGCGATTTAAATGTTTCCTCCCACATCCCATCTTCCACTTTCTCTTCCTCTTCTTTGGCTGCCTGGCAGGCAAACAAGAAGAACAGCAACATAATGAAAAGGAGATCTAGGCTGAGATACAGTGTAGAAATGATTGTTAAAAAAATAAAAATAAGGAGGAAGAAGAGAGACAGAAAATGTGTATTTTTGTGTGTAGTACCTCGGCCTGGTTAGCTGGATCAGCCTCCTCTTTCTTCTCGGCCTCTGGGTCTGCCTGACTGCTGCGTGGCACAAAGAGAGGGAGGGAGGAGTGAGGGAGGGGATGTGGCAAAAAAGAGAAATGTGTCACTTCGACAAAGTCATACTGTCAAGTGATGGATAAAGATAAGTATATGGAGGTTTTAATTCAACTATGATAAAAAGGAAGAGGACATACAGACAGGGAGGTTGGTGATTGCCTCCTGACTCAACACTGACAACTAAAATACTCTACTAGGTTTGAAATGACCTAACTAATGACAAAAGGGACTGAGCAACTCCCTACCTTGTGGCTATTTCAAGCTAGGCATTATGGGACAGGACCTCTAGAGGTTGCGACATGTAACACCCACAAGGCTCCCAACAGAACCAACTGGTACCCAGGTGGATCAACAATATATCAAGGTATGATCGAGGCCATGCCCCCCCCCCTCACACAAGCCTTGAACTGCTACAGACTTTTAGTCGCCACACACAGCTGTGGGGGCGCATGATCTGCAGCAGTGCACATGCAACAGACAGCGATGTCCAAAGTTTGTTTTTAAAGCTTCTTAGAGCTCAAGAGAAACACTGAACTCTTCCCGTTTTAAGGAATTCTTACACCTAAAAACTAAAATACAGACTGAAGCATAACCACAAAGAGAGATGTTGCTACTGGGTTAACTTGAAAATAAGACACAAACTATTTGGTAGGAAACAGACTATGTGTGTGTGTGCAAGACAGAAAAAGCGTCGCTCTGCGTTCCAAACTGGTGCACATCTGGCACCAGCAATTTTTTTTTGCCAGCTCTCGCAGTTAGCTCTCATCCTAACTGAGCAAGCTTGACAAATAATTCAGACAACATAAAATCGGTCAAGAAACCCAGTTGGTCATGCAGATTGCGGTGTTAGATCTGCTGGAGTGATGGTCTAGGTGTGTGATTTAGTTATCAGACGCTGAAGTGAAAAGCAGAGATTGTATCCTTTGTGCCGTTTCATGATCAGGATGATTTATTCTTTGTTTCATGAAATAAGATGAAAAAAAAAATTAAAAAAAAAAATCAACATCCTACATTTCTATGATTGTTTTAAATGTGAGGATAATAAGAGTCAGGGCTGAAATAACCCCATTATTCTGGATTGAATCAGTGACAGACATGCACACACTCACCCGCACCCCTCTCTCACTCTCACTCACATTTATTTGAGAGCACGTACTGACTTTGGTGTAATGGGAGACCCTAAGTTTATATCACTATTGGCAGCATTAGCACAAGGAACAGAATACACACTTACAAATCTTAAGGGTCTTTACCTAGAGAATACCCTCTTGATATTATCCCACACGCTAGCCACTGTGCTAGTTACTTTATAGGAGAAACTAGGATGATAGGGAGAAGAGGACAGAACAACGAGTCAGAGACAATACTCAAAAAACAAACAATTTCATGGGAACAAAAATAGAAAAATCATCCACTGAGTGAAGAGTAAAAAAAGGGAGGGCTGGTATTTGGCAATCTGTGTGTGCATGCGTGGTTTCTCACGTGTCCTTGCGCATCCTCAGGTGCTCAAAGGCCAGGAGGCCACGAGAGTTCAGCGACATCACCACGTCGCGCCCCTCCATGATGTCCAATCGGAAGGGCCGGGCGCTGACAATGACCCTCTGAGACTCCGCCCCCAGGGACAGCACCACCCCGTTCTCATCCTGAGACAGGAGAGACAGGCTGCGGTGGAGAGAGAGAGGAAGAGGAGAGAAGGTGAATGTGAAGAGAAGATTTGTTTTAGAGAAGACAAAAAGTGAAGTTGATTAGAATTGTCTTTTAAAATTGGTTCATTATTGACTCCTAATAAGAAACTATTAAGTAAATAAGAAACTGGTCTTAATGTCTTGCCTGATTAAACCTTAATGAAGCCAAACTAAACTTCAAGGTTGAAACTTTGCGATGAGATTCTGAGAGATGAAGCCAGGAAGCACTTATCTGAAAGGGTTAGGGTGACTCTTTTGTTTCATTGAAGAAAATTTATTAGAGCTGCAACAATTAGTCTATTAATTGGTCAATCGACAGAAAAATGAATTGGCAACTATTCTGATAATAGATTAATCATTTAGTTACTTTTTTAAAGCAAAAATGCCAAATTTATAGCTTGTTTCTGCTTCTCAAACATGACAGTTTATTGTTTTTCTTTGGGATAAATGATAGGAAACTGAATATTTTGAGGGTTTTGGACTGTTGATTGTATAAAAAAAAGACATCACCGTCGACTCTGGGAAATTGTGATGGTATTTTTTCAATATTTTCGGTTCTTCTGGAAACACGACAATATGCAGATTAACTGATAATGAAAATAATTTTTAGTTGCAGCCCCAAATTTTATATTCATTGTCCACATGCCTGCCAACTTTACAGTCAACTTATGCACTGTGGGTTAGTGCCTCAGCCTACAGTCGAACATGTGGATGCTTTTGTTTCCTTTTTTAATATATAAAAACTATACTTTAATATTTTATATTATGACATTTTTTCATTAAAAAAAAATATATATAAAAGTTGCTTTATTCAGATCTGCCTGTAAGTCCTTTTACAAAGCAGACATTTTGACTTGCCACAGCAGGAAAAGCTAAAGTGTTTCTAATGACATTAAATGATGATTCTGGTCTATTCAAGTGGTCCAGAACGTCATGACCAGCCAGCACGCACAGTACCAGGACTGAAACTGAGCCAGCCAAATTAAATTCAGCCATAGTTAATTTTATTATTTACGCCTACTGGTATATGTCAAAATCTCTTCCTTGAAACAGGTTGTCATTCTCTTCCTCCATATTGTCACTGCTGCACCGTCTGCTGTACATCTATCAGAAATCTGTCTGTCCTGGAAGAGAGATCCCTTCACTGTTGCTCCTCCTGAATTTCCTCCTTTTTTCCTTCTTGTTTAAGCATTTTAGGGAGTTTTTCCCTTCCATCTTAATAGAGGGTGTAGCAAACACCCTTGTGATTGGTGATTCTGGATTATATAAATAAAACTGTCTTGACACTAACAGGACTACACACTAAAAGTATGTTAGTTTTGCTTTTTCAGTTTGTCTCTGTAATGTCACAACTCAAACCACCCACATGTCAGAACCTTGAACCCACCCAACACCTCAGTCATTTAACACCCCTGGGAGACTTACGGCTCAGTAGGTGGCTCCCTGATGAGCACGTCTGGGACCTCATAGCGAGGCTTCAACGGCTTCAGCTCATTAATCTTCACCCTAGTCATGTTTCCCTGGAGACGGTAGAGCTCCAGCAGCAGACGCACCTGAGAGCCAAACAAAGAGAGGCGGGGAGAGGGGGGGGGGGGGGGTGTGAGACGAAGAGAAGGAGGATATGGGAGAAGCAGAGACGTGTACAAAGAAGTTTCTTTACTTTCTCACAAACTCTACCACCTCTTGCTTCTCCATCACCTGAACGTGTACAAATCTCCTCTTCGGGTCATATGACTACATTTAATGTAGCATTTATCTGGTTTTAATACCATTTTTAGTTGAAAGTTGGTGGCTTTAAGACTTAATGAGGAAGCTACATAACGTTAAATAATATTGACAGTGGCCTCTTCCTGTGTGTGTTGTACCTTGTTGTTGTCATTGATGAGCTGCAGGGTGAGTCTGGTGTTGGTCAGCTCCATGGTCTCCAGCAGGGCTCGATAGGGAGACTCACCAGGCTTCAGTGCTCGCTGACGCCTGTTTAACATTTAATCACAAGAGTGGACACGTTGCTAAAATCAGTAACCTTGTGCTCTTCTTTGGGAAAGGGCAATACACTCACTTGAAGCGAATAAATATGATTTTTTTTTTTATCTTTCCACTCACTTGCAGAAGGCACTCTGGTCACAGGTTTTGAAGTTGCCCCTGTCCACAGCCCACGTCCCGCTGAGACACACAGCCAGCCAGAACACCAGGACAGGTGCCATCCTTCAAAGGAAATCAAAGAGACAGCTTAAGTTTCAGATGGTTAAAAAGGACAGGTTCACAGTTATTCTGTCTTAAAACAACAGTCAGGTGCCTGTATGAACACTGAAAGAGGTTTTCCTTGCTGCAATTACTCCTCTATACTGGCTATTAAAAGATCCCTTTCAAAAGTGCTTCCGATGTAAGTGATGGGAAACAATGTGTCCAAACAGTCATTTTGTGCAAAAATTAATTTAGAGTTGAGAAGAAAGAAGCGTATCCGAGGCTTCAGCAGTCTGAATTACTCATATCAAGTGGATATCTGCCAAATTTAGTATTTTTAGCATAAAATTCCCTCGGACAGTTTTTTCCATGTTGAGCTGCAGTGGAAGTAACAAAAAGTGGGACTTTGGCACTACAAAGATTGTAATGTTGAAAGATATCTACTGGACCTGATTAATTTGGACGATTGAAGCTTCATATTAACTTCAGAGAAGCTTAAAACATTTTTGCATCGAAGGAGACTTGTGGATTTTGTCCCCCCATCACTTAAGCCTCTTTCACATATAATTCCCAGTAAATGACTGGGATAACCTTTCAGGCACTGCTATTACATTGTAACTGCATTATGAAGGGATCTTCTAATGGCAAATATGAACAGGAGGAATAATTACGGCAGGAAAAACATTTGGGTAGATGAGACTTGAAAAATGGTGAACCCGTCCTTTGAGGGTACTAACAGTCACCTCTCCAATTCATTAACGCACACTTTGTTGAGCAATGTTCAAGTAATTACCCAAGAGGACCCTAGTAAAGCTACAGTAAGTAAACCAAACACACAGCCGGACTTTGATCTCTTTGTGGTAGTAAGATGAGACCTCGAAATGAAAGGCAGTGACAGAAAATGTCACAGGCAGCTTAGAAAAAAAACCCAATTTCCCGTTTCCTCATCCTGCAACTACTGCAGCAGTTCACACAGCGTGAATATATTACGACTTATAACAACATTCACAATCCCGTTTAACATGTTTGACCCTGAGCCTGCATGTAGATACTCATTAAACCAGCCTTTACAACCTACTCACTGTCAAAGCCGGTAGATGTGAGGTGTTTGAAATGAAGCCAAGAGGCAGCATTAGCTAACGTATCGGCTAACGAGGGATGGCTAACATGCAGTCGGATTTCTGGAGAAATACAATTAAAAATGAGCACATATAAATCTGATCTGATAATTTAATTACAGTGAAGCATCGAGCTGTTACAGACTGACTGTCGTCTGATTGTATCTCTTGTTAATGACCTCTTTGTAGCGGGATGTCGAGCTAACCTTGCTAACTGCCTGTCAAGCCGTTAATTCAATTGAGGGAGGATTGGCCGTTAAAAGCCGGCCGTTAAAACCCGCAACGGTGCGTTTGCTGTCACGTTTAGTGAGTGAGCGCCAGCAGCGATGATCTCAGACTTCCTTCGCACCGATAACAGATCAAACAAATGATAAATTGACGATAAAATAGCGGAAATTGCCTGCTTTGTCTTACCTTTCGGTGAAGGTGGCCATCTTGATTAATATGCCTCCGCTACACTCCGCCCATTTCAGTCCGCAACAAAGATCGTAAAAAAGTAAGACTCTCAACAACTGACTTAAATATTAACGTTTAATTCGTAAAAATTGCGCCGACTACTGTAGATTAAATTGTCAAGATTGCAACATCTAGTGTGTCGATTTTTTATCTATCGCTAAATCGCGGTTTTATCTTTTTATCTGGGTTATAATAGAGGATGTAGGTGAACTTGGCGTATATCTTTATCCTCTCAGGCACCGACACGTCATCAGTGAAGCGCACACCTCTGTCTTGTTTCCACAGCTCTGCAACAAATCCAATATTTATAATATGTATATAAAACGAATATTTATCATGTTTAAAGTTTGATGAGCAGAGGTTTTCAACCTGAGGGGATCCCACAAAGAGTCCTGAGATAAATCTGAGGCCCCCCAAGATAAATTATTAAACAAAATTATGTTTATTTTGGATTTATGTCTAATTTAAAAATCCCCTCCAGACATTTATTAAAGGATAGGTTCCCAATTTTCTTAAAACAACAGTCAGGTGCCTACATGAATACTGAAAGAGATTTTCCTCATTGTAATCCTGTTCAAACCGGCTATTGAAAGATCCCCTTCAAATGTATTTTCAATATAAGTGATGGGGGGCAAAATGTGTGTCCACAGTCATTTTGTGCAAAAATACATTTAAAAATGTATCTGAAGCTTATATGAGACTTCAGCAGTCAGACTTAATCATATCAAGTAGATATCTGCCACATTTACTATCTTTTCAGCATCAATTGTGTTTACACATTGAGCTGCGGTTGAAGTATATTAACAAAAAGAGGGACTTTGGCACTAAAGACTGTTACGTTGAAAGATATCTTCTTATTTTGACACATTCAGACAGCTGCAGCTTCACATTAGCTTCAGATAAACGTTTAAATACATTTTTGCACAGAAGAAGGCATCACTTATATTGTAAGTGCATTATGAAGGGATCCTTTAATGGTCAGTATGAACGTGATGAATGATTATGGCATGAAAAAGTGTTCATTTAGGCACCCAACTATTGTTTTAAGACAGAATAGAAAAAATGTGAACCTGTCTATTAACACATTAAAATACCCAGAATATAATTTGTATCTGATATGGTTTTTCCACAAAAAAATATAAGTTCAATTATGTTGTTAAAAACTTTAAAATAGCATCTCCTCCTTATATATGTAAACATATTTCATTTCAGAAGTTTAACCGCTGGACACAAAATGTCTCCCACTTCTCAGCGTTTGTGCACTGCAGGCATCAAGCTGAAATCAAACTTGTGTAAGTTGGATATTGAAACACAATCGGCTCCAAACTATTTGTGATATAATGGCCGACCTTTAAAATCAGATTTTCAATGTGCACAGAGGAACTTTTTGAAAATCCAAAAGCCTTCCGGTGTCAAACTCTGCACATACATCATTGTGCACAGTGAAGCTCAAATATTCAACTGTGGGAACAAGAAGAAAAACACATTTTTGAGTGGTGGGGGACTTTAAAGTGTGACGAGCAGTGATATCTGACCTCAGAGGGTCTCCCAAATAATCCTAAACTAAATCTAAGGAGCCTTGAGATGATTCATTCATAAAATTATGTTTACTTTTGACTTTTTCTTCCTTCCCTCCTGTTGTTTCACCTGTTTATAGTGTAAAGTCTATAGTGACCAGAATATGTGAAAGAATCCATCACTTCACAAGGAAAAGCTGAATCTGACCAAACTGACTTATTAATCCCTTTTTCAAGTAGACGTGACTTTCTGAGTCACAAGCTAAAGAAAACTGTTGGGAACTACTGACATAAAGACGTGTTGATTCACTCATTGGTGTTATTTTTTTCCACATGTACAAGTGCAGTCCTGTTGGATTATATCATAATGTACTGATGTTTTCATTAACATCTGTTCAGCAGCTTAGAGCAGTGGTTCCCAACCTGCGGGTTCGGACCGCCACAAGGTCTCAGAAGATGATCACTGGGGCAGGAAATAAGAAATTATAAATTCAGCTACACATTTTTGCTTTTTTTTTTCTTGTTAAATACTGTATACTTTCACATCCTCAGTTCTCTAAAAATGTTGAGATGAAAGTGAGAAGGAAGAATCACTCTTCTTCTTCAAGCATTCTGTGATTTGATGTTTGGTTTCAAGGGGTCACAAACATAGAGAATGTACAGTGTGTAAATAACATCGTAATAAAACATTATGACATACACCCATGAATTAGCAAGAGACTTGTGATGATGGATAATATCTCCTGAATGTCTCAATTCAAGACACAGTCTAGGACCAAATGAAGATTTATTTTGTAAAGTGGTTGAGACAACAGTTTGTGCATATAACAAAAGATGCAAGGCATGTTTGTAGCCACAATTTCAGAACAGAAACTATATAAGAACAACCTGGAAAATTATACTAATGATCTATAAATGACAGAGTTGTGTTTACTAATCAGAATGAGATATTAAGGCTGTATTTTGTTCTGTACATGTGTGTCATTCTTTAGTTCACTTGTCTTTCTCACAGAAGCAACTAGTTAGAAAAGTATGAAGTCTAAAAATATGGTACAAAAGTTATACACACACACACAGCTGTATGAAACTGAAGTACAGTGATAGCAACTTTGCAGTCCACTCTTAAGAGCCATGTAACACAGTATTCCACCTATTTTATTTTCTCTATTCCTGTCACCTACTCTTCACAGTCCGCTCCCCTCTACATTTCAGAGCTGGAACCGCCAGCAGAGGTGTCCCAATCTGTCAATGTTTTTATGTAGAACACTGTGAATAGGCGCCACGTATCTCGCCACGTCACCGTCCCGAGAGAAATCCCTGCAGAAAAAGCCCTTCTCTGAGCTGAAGACAAACTTCTGAGGCATGGGACCGTTGCCCCTCACGTACTCCCACACAGCCAGGAGCAGCAGCCTCACCTCAAAGGGCGCGAGGAGGGGGAAGGCTTCGTGGACGTTGGCCAGCACAGGAGGCAGGAGTTGACCCTCTCCCATGCAGGACACCAGGAGGCAGGAGGCCTGGAGGTGCCAAGGGGAGTCTGTGGACAAAGCCTCACGGGACGCCTCCCAGTGGGCCAGCAGAGTGGCCAGGAGGCCTCTTAGCACAGCTGAGCAGTAGCAGAGAGCTGGGCGTCCAGCTGCAACCACCTGAAGCAGAGCGAAGAGCACCGGGTGGGCCTCGAAGCTCCGCCGAATGTGGATGTCTCGCTCCACGGTGGTGCGGGCATGTTCTTCCGGGGGCCAGGACAGCTCCCCGTTGGCAACGTCCGGACACACGTTTTCCACCAGTGTGACTGCGATGACCTTGGCTGCCTCGGCGTTGATGGGCGGCGGCTCATCGGGGTCCGATGGTGGTCGTGAGCCATTGATGGAGCCGTTGAGACCAGAGGAGCTGCAACACTGGACTATGACAGCCAGTAGAGTCTGGGTGTTCTACAGAGAGAAGAAAATGATGCAGTGATATGAGCAATAGCCGCCATTTTGACTTGTCAAAGTAGGTAAATAAATAGCTGAAATGGTACAAATTGAGTGTAATTTCCTTGAAAAGACAGCTGACATTGTGCCTTCATGACCTATTGTATAAATTGGAAAATGCAGCTTTTACTACATTGTTGTTAATTAATCTGATACGCTTGTTGTTTGAAACTGTTTTCAATCACAAATTCTCCAACTCACCTGGATGACCCCAGATGGATCGGGTAGAGGTGTGTCAGTACGGACCTTCAGCCCCTTGCCAATCACTCCGGCGTGAAACACAGACCACACGCTGCCAGAAAAGTTGACGGTTGTACCAAACCGACAGTTGATATCCAGCAAGGAGGCTCCGAGGTCAGGGGACACAGATGGAGCGGCCACGGGAGCACCAGACATGTCTGCAGTCTGCCCTCCGAACAGGTCAGCGTTGCCTTTATGCAGCGATCCCTCAACCAGCTGCTGAAGCACCGCCTTGAGAGTGAGGGGAGAGTATGCAGCAAAGCGGGAGAGGAGCAGGACTGAACAGTTCACCGCCTCGGCTGCCTGTCCTCCATCTCTCCCTACCTTCCCCCCTTCTCCTCTCCTCCTCAGAGCCAGAAAGAAATGAGTGACGGCAGCACGGGAGAGCAAGAGCAGGTGTGCTGAAGAGGAGGTGCGAGGGAGCGGGCTGACCGACAGGAGACGCACTGCTGCGTGAGATACAACCGGGTCACCGTGGAGAAGGAGTGGGCCAAAATCATGGAGGTGTCCTGAGACTGCTGAGCCCACCTGAACAGCCATGGTGGACTGAGCCCCTGGTGCTCCTCTTCTCTCCTCATCCTGACTCTGGATGGCTGCAGCCAGGTTGAGGAGCAGCTGCCTCAGCTGCCGGGGTCCCAGTGTGTGTGTATGGATCTGCGCAACACAGCGGGCGACAGCGGCAGGAATGAGTCCCGCCATGCAGGAGGAGAGCGTGGTGTGGAGCTGCCAGGCCAGAGCCAACTCCTCTGGGTTGCGGGCTTGGGTGAGTAGCTGACAGAGGGCCTCGGTCGCCACGCTGGGGCCCCCGTACACCGACAACAGGCAGAGCAACTGATGCAGCCAGAGGTGACGCTTTCTCTCCAGCCTCAACGTCTCGGCACACAGCTCACCTACGTGTGTCTGCAGCTCCTCCAGGAAGGGGATGACTGTCTGGGGCTGAGAGGAAGCAGAGTGATGGGGACTGCCTTCCAGTCCATCAGAGCGGTTGTAAACCAGTTTATGGAGGTGGAGAAGCAGCATCTGGAGGAGGCGGTCGCAACCCTCTCTGACACCTTCATGAGGGGAGGGTGTAGGGCCGGAGATGATGACTGAGGCTGGGGTCGCTGTGTCTGCCAGGAAGCGGAGGACCCGAGCCCCTCCTGATGGGTTCTGGCTAATAAGGTGGACTGCCAGTCCCAGCATATTATCCAGTTCTTCTCTAGGAAGCCCCTGCAGCAAAGCCTGCAGCTGGAGCAGGACAGGGGGGCGCAGAAGCTCTACTAGCTCTGCGGACACAGCACCAAAGAGGTTGGGGGACATTGCAGCCAGCTGGAGCAGAAACGGTACAGCAGCTCGACGGAGTTGAGGGGAACTCTCCCAGGAGGTTGAGGATGAAGTGGGAGATAGAGGACTGGAGGGACTCAGGCTCTCCTGGAACATCCTGAGCAGTTCCTTCCTGATGCTGTCAGAGTGGTGTGCTGCAAGGTGTCCAAGGATCCCCACCACCGAGCCGATCTTTGGTACTCTGCTACCTTTTTCAACTCCCATCACCACCAGCCCTTGGTCCTTGGCACCATGGGAGCAGAAGTCCTTGAGACCACAGGCCAAGACTCGGCTGATGATAGTTCCCGGGAAGGCGGAGCCGATGTGAGCCACTACCCAGTCAAAATGCGGGGAATGCTGAACTGAGGTATCTAACAGCGCATCCACACAGGCATCGGGGCACCAGGCCAGCATGGCAGCCAAACACTGAGAGTAGGCCTCCATGAGGGAGCGGGTGGCAGTACAGGACATCCAGAGCTGGAGCAGCTCGTTGAGGCTGGAGGAGTGGGGGGCCACCCTGCGACCCGCATGCTTGCTGCTAAGCTGGCCCAGTAAGTCCACAGCCCAGGCGGACACCAGGGGGGCCCAGGCCCGTGGGTTGAGGCGGATGAACTCTGACAGCACGCCATGAACCTCCTGAGGACAAACAGAAATAATTAAGATGATTTTCAGGGGAATTTCTTGACCTCCAGATTTTTATGAATGCAATGATACATTTGAATTAGACTGGACCAGGATCTGTTTCTGTTGTGAGCCTGTAAACTGTTTAAGAAAAGATACTCAAATGGTAACTGAAAGTTTTGACTCAAAGCCACAAAATATCAATCAATGAAGATTTAAAAAAAAACAAGCTGTAATTTTGATCTTCATTAACCCCGCAATATTTTTAACACTTCATGATATTCAAGATATTGGATTTGCAATAATAAGTTGTTTGTGTGGCCTTGTGTCAACTCACCTGTATGATGTCCTCCAGGTTGGAGCTGACTCCAGAGTTGGCATCGCCCTCCGTCTCCAGGTTGTGCAGGAAGGCAGAGACGTGTTCATCATAGACGCCCCTCAGATGTTCCAGTACTGCTCCCCTACAGGCCGGAACCGAGCGCAGCAGACGCACAGCGCAGCGAGCGTGTTCCCGCACACTGAGCTTCCGGCCCTGAACGGTGTCAACCCCACTGATGAAGGACTTGATCTCCTGAGACAGCTCCTGACCACTGGAAGAAGACAGAGGACAGGAAGAAAGGATCGGGAAAGTAGAAAATTAGTCATTTGGCAGAAAATTACTCCTCAACAACTCTGATAATCAATTAAATTTTACATCATTTATGAGGCTAAAATGATTTCTGCTATTTTTTGATATTTTATCCGTGTCTTCAAGTTGCTTGTTTGGTTCATCCAACAGTGGAAAACCAAAGATATTCAGTTTACTATCATGTAAGATAAAGAAATGCAGCAAATATAAAAGCTGAAACCAGAGAAAGTTTGGCATTTGTGCTTGAAAAGTTTCTTTGCAACTATTGGTTATCAAAATAGTTGCAGATTCATGTTGTTTTGACAGACTAATTGATAACCTAAATGTTTTAGCTCTACATCACATTAAACAAATTTCTGTTGCAGCTTCAACGATTAGTTGATTAACTGATTAGATTGACAGATGATTAAACAACAACTATTCCAATAACTGAATACTTGTTTGCTTGAAAAAGTCATTTTTCAAGCAAGAATATCAAACATGAGGTTTAGGAAATTGTGACTTTTCAGTATTTTCTGACATTCTTTAACCCTAAACCACTAACCTACTGTTTAAGAACAGAATTAGGAAATCGATCAGTAATGAAAAGCTGCAGCCCGAAGTCAATTTACAATAACATAGGAGAAAGAAAAACACAAAATACTCACAATTAGAAACCTGGAACTAAAGTATATTTAGCATTTTGGGCTTTAAAAATATCAAACGGATCAATTATCAAAATAACTAAATAACTTTTGTGTCCATCGACTAATTAATCAATCAAGTAATGGTGTCATCTCTAAATTGATTAATCACCTAATCATGTCAGCACTGATAAAAAATAAAAAAAAAAAAAAAAAAAAAAAAAAACACCAAACAGTTGTTGAATAAAAAATACAGAGTTACTTGCAGCTACTTTGGGTGATAATCAGAGTAAATAAGTACCGTTAAACAACATTTTGATATTCAACTCTTTCTAGATTACATGAATAGTCGATTAACTGAAATAGTGCTCAATAAAACCCTGTCTATTGTTAAAACAGTTAGTTTCAACAGTGTCTGGCTGCGTTGAGCAGTAAAGTAACATATAAACGTCTACATGTGGTTAAGACATATTCTGCTGTGTACAGTTAACTAAAACACAAAGTATAAAACATATACTAGACTGACTCTATAGTCTAAATGTACTTGTTCCGTCTCTCTGCTCTCACCTCAGGGCAGTCTGCGGTGTGTGAGTGTGTGAGCTCTGCATCGCTTTCAGCGGACTCCCGTCAAACACCACAGACATCGCTTGGTCCTTTAACATTTAAGCGTCACATCAAATCCTCCTCTCGGTTTTGGGAGCTTCGACGTGAGCTTTATGACAGCTTTATGTTATTATTCTCTGTTAAATTTCAGGACAAAATACAGCGAAAGGGCGCCCCGAAGCCGGAAGTTTGGTCTTCTTCGTCGTTACGAAAAAAGGGAAATTGACTCAGACAGTTGATGTCAGTGGCGACATCTAGTGGCGTCACTGTTATATACAGTCTGTGAGGGGTACTTATCGTTTATGATTTTTTTTTCTAGGACGGCGAAGTCATAACCCGCCCTGCTCTGGCTCTGATTGGCTTACCCTGATATTCTTCCCCTTACTCTAACCAATCACACTCCTCATGCGTAAACCTACCCAACCAAGCCAACGAAGGGAACGAGTATTAACCAATCAGAGGCCGAGTAGGGCGGGTCATGACTTCGCCGTACTATGAAAAAATAAAAGTTAACAGTTTGGATAAAGGATTACAGGATTTGTTTGTTTGCTTGTTTGTTTGTTTGTATCTGAATCCAATCTTGCTACTACTGTAAGATGTAGTCTTAGTCCATAGTCATGTATGAACAAAAACAATAAAAAAGTTGGTCATGAACTATATATAAATTTGCTTTTAAAATTATAACACAGATAATTTATAATAAATATTTGTGTTTCCTTATTCTGTCTTAATATTGAAGTCAATATTTTGAAATGGAATAGCAAAATACAACTTTTTTTTTTTTACTTTCTGTTATTGTGATCATTTACTCACATGTCTGCCTTTTACAATTTTCTTTTTATTATCTCTTCAATCTAAACGTGTGTCATCTAAACAAACAAATGATGTCCGAGCAGGCTGGCATGAGTCACATGAGACCAGGCCCCATAAACACTTTATCACACGCACACATACATCCCAGAGTAAAGCTGACTATCTACCAGCTCTGCTCTATGATAAAAATATGACCTAAGAGACACAGTTTGTTTCCTGTTTGTATCACTTTTCTCCGGCTCTCTCTCTGGCTCCACTGCTCTACATAAGCCTTGTGACCACATTTGAAGTTGTACTGGATGAACATGCTGGTATTTATACACTGTTGTGTGTTTTTATATTTGTCTGTATAATTATTAATGTGATAGAAACCGTGTAATGGTGTTACATGTGAATGAATGTTTTTTGTATCATCTGGTGTTTGTTCTGTGTGTTCTTGCCCCGGAACCATAGATGGAAATAAGCTAATAGTATAATTGAGATAAATGTTTCTTGTGCATAGTCCTTGTTTAATAAAGCTAAAAAAAAATAAAAAAAAATAGAAAAAGTAGCAGGTTATTATTGGTTATACCCCTAAAATGAAGTTCCCAGAAAGGTGAGGATGGCGAATATATAAATAAATCCATCATCCTCCAAAGACATTAAAATCAAAAAGTGTGCTGTATGTTGTTTTGTGCTGCTGCCTAATTTGCATCTGTAGTCCCCGACAAAAACATACAACACCACAACAACATACAGTACAAAGCAAAAACAAACACACAGAGCACACCATACAAAATACAAAATACAAAACTACACACAGCACATCACATACAGGTTAACCCTAACCCTTTCTGGTGATCAGTCCATATGGGCTTACAAGACACTTAATAATTACCAGGAAGGCCACATGACAAACATGAAAATTTCAGAGTATTGAATTTACATGGCAGAAATGTCCTGTGATGATGGATACAGCATGCTCTGTTCATCTCCTATAAATCGTAAAATAAATTAAAAAAAAAATCTCAATTTTTTTTTTTTTTTACTTTCTGTTATTGTGATCATTTACTCACATGTCTGCCTTTTACAATTTTCTTTTTATTATCTCTTCAATCTAAACGTGTGTCATCTAAACAAACAAATGATGTCCGAGCAGGCTGGCATGAGTCACATAATAATTACCAGGAAGGCCACATGACAAACATGAAAATTTCAGAGCATTGAATTTACATGGCAGAAATGTCCTGTGATGATGGATACAGCATGCTCTGTTCATCTCCTATAAATCGTAAAATAAATTAAAAAAAAAAATCTCTTAAAAGCCAAACTCAACATATCAGGTTCAGGCAACCAAACAAATCAGGATTCTTCAGCTGGATCTTTCAAAGAAATAATTCCTCAAGTTGCTGTACGAAGGGCAATGAAATACAAAATAAAATTCATCCTTGACAACACCAAGATCACAAAGACACATAAAAGTTGCTCTTCAGAAAGACTTTTATATCTGCCTGCAGTATAGTGCCAGTTCTTATCTCTGTAACTTGAATTTTATATTTGGTTCTACGCAGAAATCATTTTGATTTGAATGTAGTTTTGAAGCTTTGGCTTTTTACAAATGTCCTCCTTTCATTGCTCCTGATATATCTTTAATAGTTTTTGTCTGACTGTGTTTATATTACACTGTAAGTTATTCCTGAAAATAAAATTTAAGTCAGAAAGAGAAAATATTGCAGCGACCTCTCTCAATCAAGCAAAACTGTTTGCTTGATCTCAGTTAAATAACTTTTTGGTCAGTCTGACAACTGAATATGGTGTAAAAGAGTACAGTAACTCTTTAACTCATAATAACTTGTTTAATTCATCATTCCAATATTGTTGTTTTATACTTCTTTATCACAATTTTTTATGGCACAGTATTTATCTATCTGTTTATACATAAAGTCACAGAATCAGTCATAACAGTGATTAATATTCTCTTGTGCTTTGTGGCCATTTTCAATTGATCTATGACTTCGAGAAGAGCATCATGGCATATCTCATTTTTATAGTTTTGTAGTTTCTAGTTTTGTATTAATTTTTGTTTTCAATTCAGTTTAGTTTGTCAGTTTAGCTCATCTCAGTTTCAGTAGTTTTTATTGTTTAAAAATGTTCCGTTTTAGATTAGTTTTTATTAGTTTCTGTGTTATTTTTAATTTTTATAATATGATTTTTTTTTATTTTTTTTTTGTCAGGGGCGAGATTTTAGAAGTTCATTACAATACAAATCAAACTCATGCTTGTTGTGTTCACTAATGTGACCAAACTAAAAATAAAGAAATTCACTGTTTGTTTTTATTTTAGTTTAGTTAGATTTAAAAGTACACAACATTTAATGTTTAAGTTTAAGTTGTTTTTTTTTTTAAGTCTGGTTTTAATTTTGATTGAGTCAAAATGTTTTTCCTCGCCTGTTTTAGTTGAATTTTAGTGAACTATAAAAATTTTACCGAGGAAAGAAAATTAATTGCTTTTATTCTGAAAATCTCGTGCTGAGCTGGTAGTTGGCAGCTGAGATTTGCTGTCGGCCTCTTTAACTGGTAACCCTAAAAAGATCTCGCGAGAGTAATCATTTGAACCCCAACCATTATGTCCCCCTAAACCCCAACCAAGCGGGTTTTTTTTTTTGCCTAAATCTAACCAGACCCTAACCACGCCGTTGTCATCACACCATAAAACATAATTATATTGTCTTTAGAATAACAAACAATAAGGGAACAACGCGTACGAATCCCGCGAGAGTTACGCTAATCTAGGGTTACCATCTAGACATAACCAACAGTCAGCCGGTAGCTGACAGCTGAGCTTTGATTTGTCTTTGGTATTCTAACAAGTTGTAGACGTGAGGATTAAAGCCAAGGTAAGAAGAAGCAACTATTGAACTATTTACAGACACTAACTGTCATGGCAGCTGAGATGTTTTCGTGATGCTACAGTGTTTTTTTTTAAGCTGATGTAATGTCGGCTGCACTAAAGGCATTAGAATGGTGTAAACACGGAGCAGTTGAAGCTAAAAACTAGCCTGCTTCGTCTACTTTGGTGGGCTTTTTTCATTTGTAGTGACTGATATTAGTTAGAAATTGAAAATGTTGGAGGAATATAATGTCCCATCATGTCTAAAATATTATGTGAAATTGTTTGTTATAGTTGGCTGATCTCGAGGCGCGTACACGCACATCCTTCCATTGTTAGTAGGTGAAGGGTAATTAATTACATTAAAGGTGCAGCGTTAACGCATAAGAAAAGTATATTCTCTCTGTGCTTTATTTAAAGGGTTTTGAGCTGATAAATAAATTACAAAAAACACACTGATACCTTTTTAAAGGATACGAAAGTGAAAGTTATTTTCTGTTGCCCAGTCACGTTTATTTTTGTTGGCAATGCACATTAAATAACATGAAGATTTTGTCCAACATGTAAATGTGACAGAGTTAGGTGACAGAAAACATTTGCATTTGCACTGCCTGACAGGTTGGTAGCAATTGTTTATATTTAGAAATAAAACTGGTTGAAATTAATCACGTGTTGTGTGTCAGTATTAAGTCTATAAAATTATCTGTTCTAGCAGGTGCTGAAGGCCATCTGGAAAGTCAAACAAGTCCAAGTTAGACGAAAGATACGCTGACATGGCCCCAACACTGGTAATAAAATTATCTATAGATCATAATATATAACAACACGTTGTTCTGGTTTTTCTTGTGCTGATGTGGTGTTCAGTTATAGCACTTATGAATCATTATGCATTTAATATCATGAGACCAATGTACTCATTAAACTGACATTTAATAGTTTAATATTATCTTTGTTTAACCCAGATTGTGTCAGAGGGTTCAGTCAGGTCAAGTGCAAAGTGAAGCATTTTTTTTCTGTGTCCTCTGATCCAAGTACGATGTGAAGCCGGAGCCCGGGGACTTGATTGAAGTCTTCCGTGGTACCTATCAACACTGGGCTTTGTACATTGGAGATGGCTTCGTTGTTCACTTGGCACCACCCTGTGAGTCTCCCTCCCCAACACACAGCTGTCTGGACTGCTGCACCCAAATACTGACCAGCCCCAGTTTGGAGCACAAAGCACCCTTATCTGACAGTGACACGTGTAGTTTTTCTATCCAGAAAACCAACTTAGATGATGTTTTTGATTAAACTGTTCCATGACTCATAAACCATTATAAAAAAAACAATATCTGGTGCATAAGTCCTGTACAAATGATGTCTGTTTCTCTCTCTTTCATCATACATTGGTCCTTAGCTGAGGTCCCAAATGCAGGCGCCAACAGTATGATGTCTGTCCTAACTGAGAAGGCCATCGTTAAGAAAGAGGGGCTGTGGGACGTTGTGGGAAGCGACAAGTGGGAAATCAACAACAGTCTGGACAAGAAATATGAGCCCCGTGAAGTTCACGTCATTGTGAGGGACGCTCGTATGCTGGTGGGCCGCGAGCTGTCGTACTGCGTCATTAGAGGAAACTGTGAGCACTTTGTCAACGAGCTGCGCTACGGCAAGGCCGAGTCCCGACAGGTACATAGACACGGACTCACAAATTCACACATAGTTCCCAGTAAATTACTGGGATAACATTTCAGGCACCGCTAGTGATTTTCACTATTCACACATGCAGCTACATTCAGGAACATTTCTGTCTTGTGCCTCTTCACACATGCCATGGCAATGCCTGAATAGATGGGGCAAAGACAGTCCAGAGGATGGCTGTAATGCAACACTTATGGATGCCAACCGCCATAAAATTCAACAGAAGAAAAGAGCAAAAACCACATAACTCAGATCAAAAGTCATATTTGATCAGTCCTGATCAAATATGAATCAAGCATTCCCTGTTTCTCACCTCAAATGTTTTCAGAAACATATTTTTGTGTGCTGTTTAGCTGTAATATGAGAAAGTTTGTGACACGGCCGCCATGTTGGAAAGAGACGAGCCAAAACCAAACACTGCTCGACTCACAGCATGTCACCCACACATCAAGTCTTGATTGGTTTGCTCGCTCCACATGAAAGCGTCTTTTGTCAGATGGATGTAACTCTTTACCTGCTTGTCCCTGTCACTGCCTTCATTCACAACACAGCCGCATGTCATTTTCCCTGAAATGTTCCTTTGACTTGAGGTGGGAAACTGGTGCTACAGAATTCCCTGAATATTGATCCTTGCTTCCATTCACACATGACCCCATGTAGGAAATGTTCCTGAACATTTCAGGGATATACTGCATGTGTGAAAGGGTTTTAATGCAATCAAACACATAAACTCTACTTTTACAAAGCTTATATAGAAGAGTTTCTAATATTTTGTCCACACCATTAATATACATGAGGGGGGCAAAATATTAGGAACACTTTTAAATATCATGCACTCCAGTACACCACCACCGCTCACTATGACCTCAGTAATAAACACAAAGCAGAATTATCACCTTTCTGACAACGTTAACAAAATCTGAAAATGTATAGGCTTCATAAAAGTATCATTTTAAATGTCTTCCTGTCTTTTAAAGTTTAAGTTTATTAGTTTAAAGTGCAAAATCACACCAAGGTGTCTCAATACACTTAACAGCAGTAAAACAATCAAACAATATTAAAAGAATCGAGGAGGGATGACACAAAAAAAGATAAATTATGGAAAATTCAAAAGTGGTCCAAAGTAGAAAAGGTGGCTGTAAAATGTGTAGATTCATCTTTGACAGAACTAAGACAAAACTGTTAAAGGCGACGTATTCTGCACATCTCCAGGTTTTTTATTTTTAATCTGGGACTCTACTGGAATATCTTTGCATGATGTACAGTTAAAACTCTGTCATAACCCAGCTCCTAGGCCATAACAAATGTGGGCACGGACATGACGGATGGCAGTATATTAAAGATATTTATTATAAGAAAGTAAACGACTGAAGAAATAATTGCTAATATGGGGTGTGTCAGTCAGTAACATCAGTAATGAAGGTGTGAATGTGTGAACAATAAAGTGTAAGATGTTGTGGAGTTAAAAACGAAACTAGAATCAAATGAAAAGGAAAAGCATGCGGCTGCTGGCTGGGATGAGTCAACTTGGGAGAGAGCGAGAGAGAGAGAGAGAGAGAGAGAGAGAGAGACAGCTCGAACAATACTGGGAGTTGGCCTTTTATGCTATGGCAGCATTACGCACAGCTGTGCTACACCCACATACCAGATAGACACAAGAATATAACAATAACTCATAACCACACCAGCATCTATACACTTAAAGTAGGTTAGACAGGGCCGTCACAACTCCTTATTTATCTTATACTGACCCTTTATGCAGCTCCTCATTTCAGCCTCTGTCTGGAACAGGCTGTTTTAGCTCCTTTCTCTTTAAGCTCACTCTGTTCTGATTGGCCAGTTCAGGGGGCCACATAAACAAAACGTGAAACAAACTAAAGTAGTAAGAGTTCACTACTTTTTCTCATTCTTGACTCGAAATATAAACTTCTCAAATACATTGAACATGGTCGAGCCGGAATCCAATACAAAATATAATAGCGGACAACGCAAACAACACGTGGAAAAACCTTAGCAACAACCTCGGCAACAAAGGCTACAGAACAGACGGACATTAATGGGCGTGCACGACGAGCCAACATCACCACATAGTAGAAAAAATAAACACAAATGAAGCGTTCAGAGCAGGTTGAAGCCCTGGCTTTGACCTCCACATATGTTAAAATCAAGTTTAGGAGCTGTGACCATATTTAGCGTAGATATCCAACATCATAACAGCATATAAGTAACAGAAAATTACTAAAAGTATAATATGTCTCCTTTAAGTTTAATGTCAGTTAAAACTGATTTATAATAGTGACTTGTTTCATGCTGGGGGAAAATATATAAATCACTCCTGCAATGTAATTCACATTTCTGTTGTCCGCCTGTTATAAGAACAAAATTGAATGGTACAAATTTCCAAAAATTAGCTCAATGTTCTATGAAGTTAGTGTTATATTTGTCAGATATGAGGATGATTTTCAAGGAGGTTTTGAATGTGAAGAAGACTCATATCACTCCTGGTTTTCTGTGTGATCTCCCTCTGCAGGTGCGTAAGGCAGGAGAAGTAGTGGCAGCTGCAGGCGTGGCTGCAGTGGCAGTTATTGGCTTTGTGGCTCTAGCAAGAGCTTTTTTGGGAGGCAATGAAAAGGAAAAAGAGGACACACAGTGATCAACGTCCAGGTCACCTGTTCAGAAGCTTGATTAACTGATCACCAGCAAAGCCTAACTAATATAGTAATCATCATGAGTGATGTGGTTCATTTTTATTATGTCTAGACATTTTTATCCTTCCTGCCGTCTTTAGTTTGAATAACAATGTAACACTGGTTGGTTTGGGATCAAGGCCCAATGTTTTACAGACTTTTTAAAATTTCTACAGATAGCACATGTAAACACTACAGACAATATTTCCACTAATGAAGGTGCCAAAATAAAATATGTTTGAGTGTTTTAATATTAAAGCTTGCAATAAATAAATAAATATAAATATCTTTCTTGTGACTGTAGATGTTTTTTGATTGTGAAGGAATATGAAGTTCATTATTTTGTTTTGTTTGTAAAAACTTAAGAGGATGAAAAGTAAATGGATATTGATCGTTGCTTGAATTAAATCTCATGGGCATTGTGATTAACCAATACTTAATAAGCTATACAACAAGAAAAATTATGACACTAAAAATAAATTACCATGATGAAATTGTTGCTACAAAAGACATGTACAGTACTATTCATTGTAAGAATACCTTGATGAACTGAGCGGCCCGATCAGAAACAGGTTTTTTTTAAATGAAACATCAACTCTAATAAGCCATTTTCGTAGAATTTATAACACTCTGTCTTCCTCTGACGTTTAATCGTTTGTAATCATTTTGAATAAAGGATAATTTGTGTAAATCATAATGATAGTTGTTCTTTCAGGAGAAGCGTGGTGTCATAGTTCTCTGGCTGGTTTTAGTTTTGGTTTCTGTTTTTTTTTTTTTTTTTTTTTTATAACTTTTCCTTTGGTTGTTTCTATGAAATTCTGAGCACATCTTTACTATATCCTCTGTGCAGAGACAATCCAGCTAATTTTCCAGCTAAACAACTGATCAATGGCATCAGAACACAATGATTTCTGGCCTTAAGGTAGACTAGCCACTGGCACTTTGCTGTCTAAAATCAAACAGGACATTTGGTTGCGAGCAATAGGGACTGAAAACAATTCCACCCATTCAGTTAAAGATATCTGTAGTGTTTATTATATATGTTAAATATATAATAAGTATATGTTAAATTAAACAATATAATAGATTTCTGATAAGAAACAAGTGGTTTTATAAGACCCAGATAAAGCAGTATTGACAAAAATGACAAGGTCTGAATCCTTTGAATTATCATTTATTTCAAAATCTTTGATTGAACTTTAACTTTCGGAACTTCTGGTGCCAGTACTAAAAAAGACTGTTACTAATCTGACTAGGAGAAACTGAGAATGAACAAGCTCAAAGCAAAACTTAAGATAGTGCCAGTTTTCACCAAGGGCCTCAAATTTTTAATAATAATAAAGTTGCTATAATCACATACAAAGTCTACACCTATATGGCTTTAAATATGTTTAAATTAGATCTGTATTTTTTTCCCAATATATTAAGGAGAGGGGGACATACTCTCTAGATATCTTTTGAAATACATTTTAAATTTGATGTGTTGTTATTGGAAAGTCAATATGTCAATGATAACCAGCTATTGCAGGAAACATTGTAGGCCCATAATCCAACAGTGTAGGTTCAAAGTTTGAGTTTGGATTAGATCTTAAATCTATTAAAGCAGCTTAATAATTATTAAAAGAAAGTGTAAATGTGAACGTGTGGTCTGATCCATCTGACTGGAACACAGTCAGGAGATTAAATGTGGATAAAATGTTTAAAAATAAAATACTGATCAAACATTGTTTAGATAGATTAGATAAATGTACAAATGTACAAACTGTTTAGTAATAATTAAATACAAATTAAATCAAATATAAATTTCCAGACAAGTCGCAGAAAACGACCAAAAATGCCCCCCAAAAACAATAAAAAGAATCAAATTCAGGCAGAGTTGAGGAAACTACTGGCAGTTATTGCTTAGATGTTTGTAGTTTAAATCTGGTGTTGGTACTCTAGTTCACTTTTAGGCTAGTTTTAGTGATTGTCTATTTTCTTTCTTCTCTTTAATAGTTTTATTCTGACTTGTGTTGGTTTAGCAGATTTTAGCAAAATAATGAAAATGGAATGAAAATTAAAATGGGAGCTCAGCTGACAGCCATTGATTTATACATTAGCAACACTTAACTAATCAATTTTACAAAGGTCATTACTCAGTGACTTCAATGCAGTCACTCCAGAGATGTAGTTTCGTCAAAACAATTTCAAGGAGCATATTGAAACATCATGGCCTATAACTGTGTCAATCACTCTCAGCTTATTGATCTCTGTTAAACCTGAACCAATCACTTCCAATTTGGTCTCATTCAAAAACATAATGACAACTAGAAAGAAGACACACATGCTGCACAACTAAAAAAAAAACATCTGTGGCCCTACTGTGTTCTGTTGTAAATATATTCACAGCTCCCTCTACAGGTTCAGAGAACAATATCAACTCCTGCACAACTTGTACTACTATGTATAAACAGATGGTGCTGATTGTCAACACACAGCCGCAGGTGACATGTAGAGTGGCTCAGCAGGGGGAACATGCTGAGCTCTTGAGTAAATGAGTTTGAATCAGATTATTTTACACTGTCTTAATGTTGTTAAATGTACATGTCCTGCCAACAATGACTACCTTTACAATATGGAGGTGAAGTGAGCACAGCTTATTGTGATAGATGTATTTTAGTATTGGAAAGTTTGAATATTCATCAAAATGTTAATTTTACTGAAAAAACAGGTCACATGTGAATCATGTCATTCTTGTTGACACAGATCCAATTTCAATGTTTTCATTAAGTTTAATCACATATTAGGCACCATCAGAAATCCTTCCTCTGAGGGCAAATCATCTGAACTGTTGCAATAAACTAAAATAATACATTTTAACTTAAACCTATAACATGATAGAGTGAGGATATTCTCTCCTATCATTCCTGTGTAATGGTACAGTGTCTGTGAGTGACATTACAACGAAATTAAAAACCTTGTGGTGGGTACTGACCGTGTCTTCAATATGCTCCTGACAAGTAAAAGGAAAGTTAGTCTAGTTTTCCTGTTAGTCTACAGGAAAACTTCACAAGGCACCTTGAACTAGGTGGGTACAATGCTATTATTACCGGTGGGAATAAACCAAATTGTAATCATCCAATTTTTTAGATCACAAGGATAGTGAGTTTTGGTGAGTAACAGTGAATTGAAACTTTTGTTTGTTTACAACAACACTTCACAGCCCTTTAAAGTCAACTGAGTTCCCGTCAGCCACTAAAGGGCTTCAGTCACTTGAAGGTAAATATGTCATTTTGGGGTAGTCTAGGGCAGTCTGGGTTTTGAATATATTTTTTGTTATAGGCTGTGGCTCAGGAGGTAGAGCGGGTTGTCCACTAATCAGAAGATCGGTGGTTTGAGTCCCTGCTCCTCCAGTCCACATGTTGAAGTGTCCTTGGGCAAGACATTGAACCCCAAATTGCTCCTGGTGGCTGTGCCATCAGTGTGTGAATGCTTAGTTCCCTCCGATGGGCAGGTTGGTACCTCACACGGTATATCCTTGAAAAATGTATCCATTGTTTCATTTTCTCCAGATTAGATTACTGTAACTCTCTCCTTTCCGGCATAACACAAAAATCCCTGTTTTGCCTCCAACTAGTTCAGAACGCAGCAGCTAAGCTTCTTACTGGTTTTAACAGACAACATCACATCACCCCGATTCTGGCTTCTCTTCATTGGCTCCCTGTTCGTTTTAGAATTGATTTTAAGATTTTACTGATCACTTTTAAAGCACGTCTGGGTCTGGCTCCAAGCTAAGTAACAGATATGCTGACCCCATGCGAGCCAGCCTGCAGTCTTAGATCCTCAGGTTGGGACCTTCTGATTGTTCCAAAGTCAAGGCTCTAAAGGTGACCAAGCATTTTCCATCAGGGCCCCTCGACTTTGGAACGACCTGCCTGAAGAGATAAGACTCGCAGAATCAGTAACTTTTAAATCACTTCTTAAAACCCATTTCTACAAACTTGCTTTTATGTGATGTTGTCTTTTAATCATCTTTCTTTTAAACTTTTTACAACTTTCCATCTTTATTTTAAACTTTTTTTTATCATTTATTTATTTTCTCTCTTTGTTTTAGTGCTATTATTATTATTATTATTATTATTATTATTATTATTATTATTATTATTATTATTATTATTATTATATCCTGTATCCATTTAGCGTATGAATGTGTACAAAGTTTCTTCTTTGGCTCCATACTGTAGCCAAATAATCAGCTGCATTTTGTATACAGCAAATCCCCCTGTGTATACGCCCCACCTTTGTCTGCCAATTAATAGCCTACCTATGTAGGTTAATCTGTCTTTTAACCCTCCAAAATGTTGATTAGGTAAGCAAAATGATGGTTTGGTCCTTGGTTCACTGGTAATTACTAAATTAAAATAGAGGCAGATAAACAGACAGATCTAACAGGTTTAGAACAAAAACTGGAACAGTTCCCATATATGGTACAAACAGTCAGGAACAATGGTGCCTTCTCATTTGTTAGACATTTGTTAATAGTAGACTGCCATTTGATGAAGATTCATCAGATAAGTTATTTTGATAACCAGAGGTGTAAAGTAACAAAGTAAATTTATTCAAATACTGTACTTAAATACAATTTTGAACTACTTTCTATTTTGATTTTCTGATTTGATTTCTATTTGATGCTACTTTATACTTCCACTCCGCTACATTTCAGAGGGAAATATTGTACTTTCTACTCCACTACATTTATTTGACAGATTTTGTTACTTTTCAGATGAAGATCTGACACAATGGATAATATAACAAGCTTTTAAAATAAACACATTGTTAAAAATGGAACCAGTAGTTTCCAACTTTTTTGGCTTTTTACTTCTTACAAAAAGCAGTGTGTAAGTCACATTTCAGATGTCTATGAGTTGTTAACAGTTCCACCAAATAGTGATTTTTCCCTCTAAACTTCTCACATAGTTTAATTTCAATAAATCTTCAAATTTTCCAATATTTCACCAAAAATCAAAGATGAGAGAAAAAGTCCAAAACCATCAAACATCAGAAACATAAAAAAACCAAAACTGGTGCTTCAGTATTAAGAATCTGATGATGTCATATGTAATAAATCAGTCAGATGGACCAAACCACTACTTTTTTGTACTTAAAGTACATCAAGCTGATAATACTTGTGTATTTGTACTTAAGTAAGACTTTTCATGCAGGACTTTTACTTGTAATGGAGTATTTTTACATTTACAAATATTTTGCTGTATTGGTACCTTTAATTACTTAAGGGATCTGAATACAGAGTTGGCGAGCATAAAAGCAAAACAAACAAACCTACAAACAAACAAAAAAAACAACTTGAAACTAGACTAACTTTATTTTTACTAAATCACAAGCATGGCTACTTGTGATTTAGTAATTAGATTGAATAACTAGAATATTGTCATTTGTTCAGGTGATAGGCGTGCAGAAAGGCGAAAATACCAGTACAACGACCCGCATGCCTTTATCAGGTATGTTTGAGCAGATTCACTCGATCAGCATCATCATCATCATCATCATAATTATATTACATCTTCACTCACTGACCTACCTGAATCAAGTCCTCTGAATCCATGTCCTGTCGGTGTGTTGGTCCTGTAGTCAGACCCTCATACTCGGTCATTTTCTGAGGACCCAGAAATCAAGGTTTTACCTCCTCTGTCTTCAATAGACATTAGGACTGGTTGGTTTTTGTCAAAGCTTCTGATTAGCCATTGAAGAATGTGGACCATTGTCATTGAACCACAATAAATGTAATCATTCATCCTTTCTTTTTCAAGAAAAAAATTGACATATTTATCGCTGCTCAGAGAGACTGTCCGTTGTTGTTGTTGTTATTATGATTATGATACCTCCACCGTATTGTGGTGTGAACAGCAGAAACCTCCGATATACGTCTCAAAACCTGGACAAATAAAAACATCTTTTATGTACATTTACTGAGGAGTAACATTACAACAGCCTTTAATTTAAAGAAGAAACATACGTTAATTTTAATTATGTTTATTTTTAGAATAGCTCACATGCTACATGATTTGGACTCTGTGAAATGCATCTAGTCTTCCTCAGTCCACCAAGACTAACGCAGCATAGTTAATTATCTAACAATTCCCATAACAGGACATTTGCTCCATTGGTGATCTCTGTTGATTGTGTCAGCTGGCTGATCTTTACAGCATTTTATAAGGTGAGTAATACCCAACCCAACAACATCCAACACAGACAGGCAATATGGGGTCTCACTGAAAGGTTTGATGAAAACACAGAATCTGCAGGTTTGGGACATTTCAGATCTAACTTTTAGTTCTGGGACGTGACCCTACAGAGTAGATCTGCAATATAAATAAAAGGCACAAATAAAAAGAATAAAAGAAACTTATAATCTCCTTTACCCCTGACCACACCCAGTACCATGAAAACTCAATGATGGATAAATGTTACATCCTCAAATGATCCCAAAGGGTACAAATGCATGACGAGACCTTCAACAGACTAAAAAATAAATCTTCTTTGATTCCACAAACCCTCCACCACAGCGCTACACCTCATGGGAGACAAAGGAAACACAAAGTTTCCGTGATATCAGTCTTCCAGTCTTCTTCTTTGTGTCCGAGCTGCTCCGCTGTGTGTCTGGAGTGCACGTTATAACATTTACAGATCTGGATCCAGTCGAATGTGTCACCTGTCAGACCAGGTCAGTACAGTAAAATGCAGTGTTGTGTGTGCAAAGTAAACTCAACACGTTTGTAATTCCTGGCCATGAAAGCTTTTGTTAGGCCACACAGATACACAAGTGCATGCACGGATTGATTTAAAGTCTGTAAGTTAGTGACAGTTGAACTAAAACATTCATAACCACTGTGTGTGTGTGTTTCTGTGTCTGTGTATGTGTATACTGAAAAATATTCAGTATATTAATACGTTTGGTTCTGAAATTCTGATATATATATTTTTCCATTAAAAAAAAGTGTCATTTCTTCAGGTCATTTTAAGACAAGATGCACCATTTATGTACATTTACTTTACAACGGTGACTTTGTGAGTTATGTACTTAAAAAAAACAAAAAAGAAACAGAGGGGGGCATATTGTGTAATCAACTCGAGCCTCTGCTGCGAGCGGTGCTGAAAGTCTCTCCACCTCTCCGTCTCTACCCTCGTTTTCTTTAACCTTGATTACTGCTTTTTCCTTTTTCACCCATCTCTTGGTTTCTTAATGATGAACGGCAGAGAATCTCCAGGCTGAGAGTCATCTACTGAGCTACAGCAACTCTTTCCTCTTCACATCAAGTCCATGACAAGGACTGTTCACAGTATTTTCCTCACTGCTAACACTCCTGGTCCTGTACTTATGGAATGTCGAGCCTCCATCCTCCGGTCCGGGTTCAGTCACTGCAGTCTGTGCCCCTCCCTCTCCGTCCCCACCCTCAGATCTTTCTTTCCATCTCCATCAGTCCAGTTTGCGTGCACCCAGTTTGAGAGGACCTTTAGCAGCTTTGCGCTCCGCCCGCTTGGCCTCCAGCTCTTTCCTCCTCTCCTCCCGTTTCTTCTTGGACAGCTCGGCTTTACTGAGACCTGGTGGTCGATACAGAAAGACAGACAGTTAAAGAAAAAGCATAAAGTAGCTACATCACAGCTAGATAATGGGAAAAGGTCCTGGTGAAGATTTAGAGTTAAAATGCTCCGGTAATGTAAACAGATGCCACAGAAACCACATAAAACCAAAAAAACTCTAATGGATGGTTGGATTTTTATAAAATGTCCAACTAAGTGTTAATGTGACATCTGTTTGCAGCTTATTTTGACCAAATAAAAAGGGTCACATTTGTGATAAGGGAGGCAGGCTGACAGACTTACCCTGGCTTCCGTCCACCGACTCCCAGCTCTCCTCAGCGCCCCAGTCTCCCGTTGCCTCTGCGGCCCATCCGTCTGCAGCCTGACGGAGAAAACACAACACACGATTCAATTAAACTGGTCACACTGCTCCTAACATTCCAATTTTATTTGTTTCATGTGCATGTTTTCAGAACCTAAAGATCGTGCTCTCATGAAGAGAAAGCAGTATTTTAGGTGGTTGTTCTTAATCCAGATTGTACAAACTGAATCATCATCTCAACAGTTTTGTCTAACATCCACTTGCCTCGTCTTTACAAGCCAACTGGCCTAAAACACAAGTTATATTCATACTTATGGTAAGAGATTACAGTGTAGCTTCAGAACCTACACAAGATGCAGTGACTACACTGGAGTGTCTCCTATTCAGTAAAAAACAAAACTCCAGTGATGCATGTATGTCCACCAGCTTTCTGTGTCACAAAGTTAATAAAATAATGTAAAACAGTTTGTATATAATTTACCAGCCTAGTGATGATCAACAATAGAAATCTGACACTAAGCTGTAAGTCAAAAGAGATGCTGACGCCCCCTTGTGTCAAACACAAACTCAAATTTGTATTTGGTCACATTTTTTTCACAACAACAATCTGAACAGTTAGCTGTGCACAGTCGAACATTCATTTAAACCTGTAACTAGAGCTGTAACAGTTGGTCAATTAATTGATTAGTCAATTGACAGAACATTAATCACCAACTATTTTGGCGATGGATTAATTGTGAGTCATTTTTTAAGAAAAAATGTCCAAATTCTCTGATTCAAGCTTCTCAATGTTAATGTTTTCTGGTTTATTTAGTGAATATGTTTGGGTTGTGGACTGTTGGTAGGAACAAAAGACGATATTTGAGGACGTCAACTTGAGCTCTAGGAAACGCTGAACATTAACCAAAATGCTTACAGGTCAGCAGGTCTGCATTTTATAGACCAAACAACTAATCGAGAAAATAATCAACAGATTAGTCGAGAATTAAAATAACCGCTAGATGCAGTCACACTGCTTGTAACAAATAAATGAGGATGCGGCATTTTTATCTCTATTAAATGAATCGATCTGTTATCTTCAGCTTGTGATTTGTGAAGTGTTGTGTGTTTCATGACTTTCAGGTTTTACAATTTCTGACAAACTTTTTTTTACATTTCAGATTTTATCAACACAAATTGAATTTGTCTCTCTATCCTTTGCTCTTATGTCTTGTTGCTTCCCTCCTTCCTCACCGTGGCAGCGGTGCCAGCTGTGTTTCTCTGCGACACGTTTGCAAACAGGTCATTCTGATTGACCCCTTTGGTTGTGCTGCTGCTTTCCCAGTTGTACTCGCTGGCTAACCGCACGCCCTCAGGCAGGGGGAGCGTCTTGTCAACTGAGGTTGTGTCCGTCTCCTCCTCTCCCCAGTCGTTGCCCCAGCCTTCCTCGCCTGCAGAACTCTGACCCTGGCCGTCTTTCTCGTTGGACCAGCTGTCGTCAGCGTCCCAGCCGGAGCTGCTCCAGTCAGAGCTCTGCTTTTTCATTGCCATGGAGGAGGATGTCCGGCCGACCTAGATGATAACAAAACAGCCAATTCACCCTCCCAAAAGAAGACATTTTTATCTTTTGCTTCTCTTTCATTTGGTATTATTGTGATTACAGCAGTGTTAGGTTAATAAAGGCAGTCTGGTGATATTATAGGACACATACTCCTCTGTCACTGGCCTTCTTCTTGGATGATGACATTCCTGACCAGTCGGTGGTCCAGTCATCAGTCTCGGTGTGAGCTTTCTCTGGATCCTTAGTGGTAGAAGCAACATAATCTAACATAAATGTACATGTCTCTACAATTATTAGCAATCTCCTCTTTCAGGAGTGCTGAAATCCTACCTCTAAACTTCCCCAATCTTCCTCGTCGTCCCAGCGGTCTGCTATTGGCTCCTCGTCGTTGTCCGTCACTTCTGGAGTCTGCGATTGATTGGCACGGCTAGAGGCAGCGTGGTGAGTCAGAGAGGGTTGTGGAGTTTTATCTTCAGAATCTGTGATAGAAAGAAAAAGAGATAAAGAATAAAAGATAGTACAGTGTATAGTCTATACACCTATCCAAACACAATTCAATGTTGGGTGTTGTGCTGATATAAGGATGTATAACATCACTGTCAACATAGATGCAGTACATTATTGTGCAGATCCCAGCTGTACTGCTATTCTACTAAATGTCTCTCCAGGCTCCCCTCACTGTGTTTCTATTGGACACAACCTGAATTATTATTTATGAAGCTTTTATGAGACTTAAAAATAATTTACTAGCATGTTTCCACAGGCTATTATAATGTCATAAAGATAAAGTGGCAGAAGTGTCTCATGCAGTCTGATTGCTTTTGTTTCATCTGTCATTTATCAGATGTATGAGGAGAGTTATTGTTTGACAACATCGATTTTTGCGGTATTAAGTGACATTCTCTGATTTAGCATGAATATTATAACTGGATATGACACCGTTTAAATACTGGAACTCAATTAGCATGATCAGGCTACATGTTTGTCAGCAGATAACATGTAACGTCCCTGCACGTCCGCTATATCCCTACCAGGTACAGCTGCTGCATCAGTGGTGCTGTTAGGGATGCTGGCATTGGCGGGATCGCTGCCCTCAACTGCTACACCTCCCTCTGTCCCCGGAGCGTTGCGGATCAGCTTAGAAGTTATCGTGGACATGCCGGTTACAGCCCAGCCGGCCCAGCTTGATGAAGCACCTGCAGGCTGAGCGCAGGATGCTACATCCTTTTCTGCAGGACAGACGGGAGACAGACTTTCATGTAGAAACTCCACTCGCTGGTTTCTTTACTGAATGAGACATGAATGTAGAAAGCAGATCGCAGCTCAGTGCGGTGCGTTACATACCGATCTCAGCCAGCTTAGTTGGATCTTCAGACACCGTCTCAAGTTTGGAAATGAAACTCTTGATGGCTTTGAACGCCTGACAGAGAGGAGAGGGTAGAATAACACATTCTGAGCAAAAACTCTGCAGTAATTTTCAATGATATGCTAGTAGAAAATGTTATCTGTACAGGAGTGAGACATCTAAATATGAAGACGAACTATTTAGCCAGTCAGAGGTGGTAAAGCAGCAGAACCCAAATGTTTTCTTCTAGGTTGTGTTGTTCTGCACCTCAAAACAAACTGCTGGCGGATGTGTCTCATGCAGTGTTAAAATCTCATGTTACTGATGAGGAGAGTACTCGTTTCAGATTACTATAATTAACTATTCACTTGAATCCAGCCTGTTTATTTATTTATCTAATGGGGGTCACAGTAACAAAAACTTCAATTAATGAAAGCAAACATGTTAAAAAGTAGAAAATCATGAAATCAATGAAGTCAAACAAGTTCTGTAACATGTTATGGCTGATAAAACACTTTTGAATTAACTTTAAATCGCGATCAACAATATCAATTTGCAGATGTTTTCTTGTCTGCACAGTAAAGACAACAGTAATGATAAATTCCTAACAGTCATGTGTACCTGGTCCCTGACGCTCTTATCGGGATCAACAGTTATGGCACAGAGCGTGGGTAAGATTCTGGCAGCGATCTCTGTTACACTGTAGTAGTTGTGCGTTGCGGCGAATCCCAGCACGCCGGCGGAGCGTGAAGCTGGGAAGGGGTCTTTAGTGGCTCGTGAGAAGGCGGAAATCAGAACACGCTGTCGAGTCTGTGAAAAAAAAAAAAAAAAGTATGACCATTGAAATTGGAAGTACACTAGTGTTGGCGGACTTCTACAGCAAAGTGGCTGAAAAACATCAGTTCAACATATTGCGTGGAACAGTGTGTGTGTGTTTACCCCGGCGTTGAGGTAGGAGGCGATCTTGCCCAGGCAGACGGTTGTGTTGCAGCGGATCGGGCCTTGTTCATCTCTGGCCTGCAGCCTGGCAAAGTGTCGCATCAGCTCCTGGTTCAGGTTGGTCTCGTTCAATTTGGGAGCCAGAAGCAACATGGACTGGAGGCGGAGAGAAAGAAAAGTAAGAGCTACAGCAGGCTGACAACATACTGAACAGAAGACATATGTATTACGTCCTCCTGGCTTGTGGTTTGAGTGTGAATACCTTAACAGTCTGTTCTCGGATGGCAGGGTTGGTGTCTGTGAAGCCGTGAACAACGTGAGGGAAAATCTGGGAATTGACTGCTGCCTCGTTCAGATACTGAATGAACTGCTCCATCTGAAGACAGACAAATAGACAGAAAGGAGAAACAATGTTAGATTCAGTGAATGTTTTCATCCTGTAACACAGACCTTAGCTTAAAATAAAACAGTATTTCCAAATGTCTGAAACATTTGTTCAAAGCTAACACATTTTGACGTGACTCAGCTTTTCTGTTTTCCTGTCATGTGGTACAAATCCTGGTGTTTTATTAAGTTAACTTTTAGCTCTGATGTGCTTCTGTGTGAGTCCTGATGAAACAGGACGGCGGTAAGTTAAGTACCTGCTGCAGCAGTCGTATCCTCATGGCTCGGTCTGTGGAGGAAAACATCTTCACAATGACGGGGATAATCTTCTGTTGATATTCTTCGGTTGACAGGAACTTCCCCACCTGGCAGACAGAGAATTGAGCAGAGACATAACTTCCAAATGTTTACAGAAATGAAGTGCACATCTGGATATTAAAACCAGAATAAGATTTGACTTTGTTTGGAAATGCTTAGGCAGGGATTTACCTTGAAGAGGGGTGTGAGGACTACGGCGCCTGCGTTGCCAAACTCGAAGGCAGTGAGCAGTTGAGGCAGGACTTTGTGTTTACAGAAGTCTTCAGGAAAAGAGTCCAGATTGTCACTCAGATCTTGGAAGAACTGCTGCTTCTCAGCTGGGTCCTTGATCTGGAGAGGATCATTTTAGACAGAATCTTTAAATACCTTAAAACTTGACTTTCACAGTTAAATTAATTTTCCAAGAAACAAATGAGCTGAATAATTGCTGTGGGTGTATTAGCACAGCTAATCCCCAGTACACTACAGTTTTCAGAGCTGATAGAGATGGCAGAGTTTAGTGCTTGCTTCTTCAAATTAAGCAGTGTTCCTGCCAGAACAGTACCACAAGAAATTGATTTGTTTCTATCTTGATACTTTAGATTGGGAAACACCGCCGTAATAACCTCTGTTATACATGAATAGACTTGTCTATGTGAGTCTATGGACCTGGATCTCTTCCAGAAAAAGGTTGCTCTCCACAAAGCTGTTGCTGAGGAATCCTCCCGGGGCTCTGCAGTTCTGGAGGAAGCGGGCTGGGTTGGGACGTGCGCGGGGGTTCGCGCCCACCAGCTCGCAGTAGTGAGGGACCAGGGCTTTGGGGATCTGTGGGCACAGGACGACACACAACACTGTGAGCTTCAGTATTCTCAAAAAAAGCACATGACTGCATTTTATTCTCCACTTCAACAAAGATTCCTTTCAGATGTATATAAAACCACTGTGGAAAAGTCAACCTCAGAGTGCTGCAGATGAAGGAAATGAAGAAAACTGTGGTTAAAATTTTTAATGCAGATCTCTAAATACATAGTCAGCATTTTCTCTGCTTATCAAATGCTAAAACAGGCTGTCTATGTCTATATGCACTTTAAAGGCACCTTGGCAGTAACATATGAGAGAAGTTCAATCTGACCTCTCTTATCATGACCGAAATATTAAGTGTTGATTGCAAAATAATAGCAAACAATACTATTTAGTGAATGTTAAACATTAGCAGTTTCTCCAACATCGTACATCATGAATTGGTGATGATGGTGCAGTAATTACACACCTTTCCCAGTGAACGCAGGGAGGAAGTGCGAGGTAGTGGCCCGTTGAACACCTCCCAGATCAGGCAGCCGAGTCGCCACACCTCCCCTGCCCTGCAACATACATACACACAGTTTAAATACACAAGTTTCTTCAGGAAAACAGGATAAATAACAAATAAACAATATAACTTGTATTTATTTATCATTATTGTCTGCATTAGTCCTGTTATGAACTTCCTCTAAACTCTCACCATTTCTCTCCGCTGCTGTTGGGCATCTCTGGTGGGTCATATTTTTCCATGTCTGGGTAAACGACCTTAGGGGCGGGCAGTGCGACCCCGCTTGGGTCACCCTGCTCAGGGGATACATGGTCGAGTGCCCCTAGCTTCCACTCCCCAGCTCGATCCACAAAAACAGCCCAAACACCCAAATTGTTGTGGAGCAGGTGGCAGTCATTGACCAAGAAACTCAGAGCTTTCTGTGGAAGGAGGCACAGAGAGCTTACAGAAGACAGCTGACAGAGATCGCTGAACTATTGCTCCACTGAAAACAAATATCAGTTAGTGCTCTCTGATCATCCTCCTCACCAATATCTGGTGCAGTCCCCAGGAGACCTCCAGTTCACCAGATCCGCCCTTCTCTGCCTGGGCCTTCAGGTGGACAGCCAGAGGCGTCACCTGCTCCGTAACCAGGTACAGACTCTTCTCTGTCTGTAACAAGCAAGATGACTTCTATTAATGACAGTTTTATTACACAAGCTTATCTTTGATAATACTCAACTAGAGGTCTTAATGACAAGTGAAGCCACAAAAACAACAATGAATGGACAAGACGGGCTTTTCTAGTCACTTATGATATATTAAATTTTTGATTCACTCTTTTGGGAGTCATGTAAGATGAACCAATTCAACAAGGACAATAGCACACTACTGGCACGGCACAGTTGGACTATTAGTGGAAGTATCTTGAAATCTTGTTGAGCAAACAAAAGTGAAAAAACTGCAGTGCACCACTCACTATGACTACTGTGCAAATATTAACGCCCTACATCGCCATATTCACACTCACCTCTATCTGAATGCAAACATGCAGAGAAGAGCAGATGAGACACTTAAGTAAGTGATAGTTACATGACAATCTTGCACCATCACACATCACACAAGACTCGTCACTAGATAGCTACGTGCTGCTAAGCAGGCCGACCAATGTTTCCCTCTAAACAAAGCAGGTGTGAAATCACTGACACACACACAAAAATACACACATACCTCCAATCCATCGACATAGGCCAGGATGTTTGGGTGTCGAAGGGTCTTCATACGCTTGAAGGCAGCCTTGGCTAGCTGGGTCTGCTGCTCTGTTCCCTGAGCAATCTCGTACAGGAACACAGACACTGGCTCTCCACTGGTCTGAGGACACAGGTTGAGATGACATGAACCATTACTACATTAAACATGAATAACTTCATGTTATAGTCAAATAAAAATACAGTACTATCATATTACCACATAATATTATATAAAATATAAAGTCCCCCTCCACTCAAAAAATATGTTTTCATCTTCCTTCAGTTCAATGTTTGAACTTCACTGTGTAGATTGATGTTTGAGTTTACACCAACCATTTCATACTAGATCGTTGGGAAAGGGCCTAAATAATGCTCCACAGTTAGGCTAAATTTTGGAGAGGGAAAAACTGGCATGGCCCTGGCCCTTTTCACCTGAATGAAAATGGGTTCTATGGGCACCCACAGTTTTACAGACATGCCCACTTTATGTTAATTCCAATGGCATTTTGGGCAAAAATCATGCAGCTTTTTGCATGCAGTATAAATGTGTTATTTTCCCCTATTCTAAAAATGGTGTATTTAAATATTTCTGCATACTGGGGTCCCTAAAATGTCTTGGAATTGCATAAATGTGGTATGACTGGAAAGCTGACTCTTGTGTATTCAATGAACCCAACTGTATTCATGTGTGAAGATGTTAGTCCCGATTGCAGCCATTTCATTGTAGTGAGACCATTTTTTGTAACTTGGACTCACTTGTATAAAATGACTTAAAATGACCTCTAGGATAATCACAGCCTCAAGAAACTTTACAACCACAAACTAGAGACCTCGGGTATTCAGAGGATGTTTGGATTTCCAAGGTATATTAACAATAAAAGGGACAATTCTTACAGGAATCGGCAAATGTCAATGGTTTTTGATGCCAAATTACAGCATAATTTTCTCTGTGGTGTTCCTCACAGTCTTGGTGTCTTATTGCAGTGTTTTAGAGGTTTTTTTTTTTTTTTAAATTCTCAAGTGGTACAGTGATACACTCTAAACTTTCAAAACCTGAATAGGTGCCTAAGCAAAACACAATGCTTATTGCAGATTTATGACAAAAAAACTTGACTCACAGTGCTGAGCTGCATCACAAATTTAAATGGTGTTTACTATTTCTATGTGGCTTATACTGTTGTTGTTCATTATCCCTAAAGATCCCTTCCATATAGCTCTATGGTAGGGAGGGGAGAGTGGAAGAGATGAAAGAAATGACAATTAACATGATTCAGAGTAATGAAAATAGGAAGTTGCCGCTTGGCTGTCATTATCGATCCCTGCAGGGACGAAGTGCAGGATTGAGCCTCTCAGCGATGTTAACGAGGATAGTCGGTTTTGTTAGTAGCCGTCAGCGATGAGAGACGAAACCTTTATTAAAGTGATAAAGCATCAACTTGTAAACGATTTCAATTACAGTTGTTAACTCGGCTAAAACGGGGTGACGTGGCGAGAAATACGTGTCTGTCTACCGGAGTAAACAAAGCCTGAGTTCACTTAGTTAGCGTAACCCGACGATAGCGTCATATAAAGCAACCACACGACTTAAATCAGCACTGACAATGAATCAGCAATACAGACAAGAAACATACAGACACGACTGATGAATAACCACGCCGGTAAAACACTGGACACCGTGTGTATAAAGGCTAAATCAGAGTAGCGAGCAGGCAGTAACGTTAGCCGGTGTTGCGGTTTAACGAGTGGCCGTGTTAATTGATGACTCTCAGCAGAATGCGTAGCGGTTGCTCGTAGTGACTGCAACCGTTTGGAAGAATAACGTACAGAACAGCCTTCCGTCTTACATTAATCAAGTTTAATTACTTATCTGTGCTAATTATCTACGCTAACCATTTATGCAAGTTAAATTGTACTCGGAGAGACGTATTCACCTCTCCTAACGTTTCTTATACTGTATGAAACAAACCTATCCCGTACGTTAGCCTATCCTAAGATTTGATACCGTTAACTTTCCCAAATCGGAAAATGGACCATATTCAACCAGTTAACCTTTATAAATAGCACTGTAGTGTTCTGCTAATCTGTACACAGCAATCTGAAAAGTAACTTCAAGAAAGGTTGACGCTTGTTGCCGCCAAACAAAAAGGGCCAGACGAATAATTTATGTACTGTAACTTATTGAACACATGTTTGAACACTCAAATTAAGATAATTGAAAGCGTTTATAAAGAGACATACGTGTTCGGTTCATGTTTTCAACGGCTGCCGTAACTACGACAACCAAGACGCATTCGACTGAGAGTCACCAGTTAACACGGTCACTCTTTAACACGTAACACCGGCTACAGGCCTCCCGAGCTATTATCGCTAACCGTTAGCGCAGCATCGGCGGTAGGTTTTTTCTTTTTACCTTTCGCTTCCCCCGATGTAACGTCCATATTCCAGACTTCTCCTGGGTGTCTGGCAGAATTTCATAAGCAAAGTCTTTGACAGGATCCCTGGCAAAAAAGGACCACATCTCCTCTTTCTACCACACCTCATCAAACACACACAAACAGCGACAGGAAACTTGAAACAGACTGCAGCTGGACGGCTAGCTCGCAAGAGGAACGAAAGTAAAATGGCTCCGTGGGAATTTCTTTCTGCACATTGGTTCCGCAAAAGGTTGGAAAAAACAGGTAACACAACTGAAATTCACTAGAGGCCAACAGAATTAACCTTTACATACTGTTCAGGTCAACGTTTTTATGACTTTCCCTAAATTGAGTCAGAACATAAAGAATGGAAATGATATTTCAACTTTTTTATTTTTGTGCAGCTGATAACACATTTTTAGAGGGTTAAATTTGACCGTTTATTTTTTAACAGATGTTGTATTTTTCACATTCAGTAACATTCATTGAAATCATAATGGCTGTTCTCCTGTTTTATGAAACACAAGATCATAATACAGTGTGATTATAAATGTTTTTCTGCATTAACAAACAGTGTAAAACCTAAAGAATTCATTCTCTCTGCTCTCTGAAACCTTCATTAAGGATCAATCACCTGTTTGATGACTGATGAGGCATTTATGCATGAAGAATAGATTTGTGGTTCAGAAATTTGGTACAGAGACTAATTATGAGAAGATACTGTGAAGAATCAGAATATGAACAGTATGTAAAGGTTAAACATTTAATTTCGATGAGTCGATGTAAATGTCTAGGTAAAGATACAAACTATGATTATATTTTTGGAGGAGTCACAAGATGATTCTGATTTTCTTTGTAGCATTTCTGCTTCTTAATATTTTTGAAGACAATAAATTATTGTACATTATGAAGGTTCAAGTCAATACCAACTAATGGCTTCTAGACGTGGACAAATTATGAGATAACAGCTTCCTGACAGGAACAAACCCACAATCCCAATACCCTCACTTAACAGATGCACCACTTTAATCAGTGCTATCCAGTCCCAAACTACACCTCTATTTACATCTGGCATTTTGTATATAACAGTATGCACCTTAATGCGAACATTTTTGTATTTATTGTTATGTACATTTTAGAATTTTAATTCTGTATTTATTGTGCACACTTGTCTCTTCTGTACGTGTTACATCGAAGCCTTGAAGGAATTCAATGTCACTGCTCTGTCCTGACTTGACTTTAAGGGCTAGATTACCAGCGGAGCCCTAGACCCTCATGGGCCCCAAAGGTCCTATGTTGACTGTGTGTCACTTGGTTTATGATAATTAAATTAAGTGCACATTCATTCAGGAGCTTGCACCAATTGAATCACAATATCAACCCAAATGAACTGGTCTTGAAAGTGAGTCCTGCACAATTACCTGTCTAGTCCGCCTGTCTTGTAGAAGGGTCTTGTACACGTCACATATTCCTAAGCATTTTTGTTGCCCTACAAGGCCGGTTCCACCGTAACCCACATCATAAAGGTGTCAACAGTAGTCAGGCTTTGGCGTAAAGGCGGAAATTGGTGTGAAATGTTCAGATGATGTCATAAATATGCTTGAGGGATCAAGTCAAGGATCATTAAAATATTCAGCACACTTTTTGACAACCCGAGAGAGAGAGAGAGAGAGAGAGAGAGAGAGAGAGAGAGAGAGATTCTAACATACACAGCCTGAAACTAATCAAAAACTATTTGTGCTTCAAAGGGAGTCAAAGGAGGCTCGAAGACTTGACTACAGAGACACGATGTAACAACTAGACTCAGATATTTCACATTTTTATCCTAAAATAGTCGCAGCAGATTAAAGGCACATTGGTGGCAACACTGTCGTCTTTCAGCCTGGAAATATTACAACTATCAATAACAACCATGATGATAGTTAAACATTTGTAGCTAGTTTACATCACCACGTTTGACCAAAGTTCCAGTTTTTTTTTTTTTTATCATTGTGCTGCAGTGTTTGGGAGTGTTGTCTGTTTCTGGGTTGAAAGGATCATCAGTGACTTTGGTCTTCATCTAGTCTGATATGAATCAAAGTCAAACCGGACCGATAGACAAGCGTTAAATTTACTTAGAGCTAACTTTGGCTGAGACGCCGAGGAGCAGTTGAGACATTTTTTCCGCCTGAGAAGGTTGTCAGTGTTGTTTTATTGTTGCTCTTCAGGATTTTATGAATCTGCAGTGAGGAGACTTTGTAAAGCTATCAGATATGACCAGCAGGAGCCTGAGGGCCTCCTGGATCAGTATTTCTTCTCCATCGTTCAGTGTTAAAATGATGTGCACTTGTGAAACATTTTAAGATAACCTGCATTTGAGTTGCTTTGATTTGAGTAAATATACAGTATGTGTAGTGATAATGTTCAATGAAATATGACATTTATAGCTGAAGATTTTGTCAAATGAATAAACTATAATGTAAATAAATTAGCCTTTTGTGATTCACATCTTCTGCTGTTTGACTTTATGTTCCAGCTTCTGGGTAACAAAAAAACCCCCAAATAATTTAGGATAAATTGAGGACTGCATACTGCAAATTCATTCATGCTGTGCTTCGTCACCCATTTTGTGTGTAATTCATGTTGTTCGATTAATGTTCAAGTGTTGTAAAGTGTGTCATGTACACATTAACAGAACCACTTCAGCTCTTAACCACACTGAGCGATTTAAACTTATGCCACCAACAAAATGGCTCTTTGAACAGGTTTGTAATGAACACTTCAATGTAAGGAGATTTTATGCTGCACATTAATTAGAAGATGCAGTGTCTTAACTTTTATGCAACATTTTCTTCACTCATTTAATTCATTCACAACTGTGAAGACATTTAAAACAATGCATTGTAAGCTAAAGTAAAGCACTAAACTGCTATAAATGTCAAACTTCTCTGCTTAGTTTCCACTAAAATGTACTTCACATTACAGGTGGACGAGACTGTGAGAAGGAAGACAGCAAATCAAAGCATATTGACAATTTTATTGATCATTTACTTCTTACAAACAAGTTTTAATAATTCCAACAATTTAAAAATGTCCTTACTCTTCTCAGATGTCAAGCAGCATCTTCGGTTTCTATACTTTTCCTTTATGTATTAAAAACCACGTCACTATATTTTAATATATATATATTAATATATATATATATATATATATATATATATATATATATATATATATATATATATATATATATATATATATATATATATATACACATACACATACACATACACATACACATACACATATACACACATACATACTATAATATATAGTATCTAACAAGTTCCAGAGCTTCTACAATAGAAAAGCTGAATAAATCTGGTCAGGGCCCCATATTCTAACATTAGATCCTTGAATCCCTACATCATTTCCCCACACAGCAGACTGAAAAAGCAAGACACCGCAGGGGATTGAACCCTGTCCCGACAGAGTCAGGAGTGCCACCACCGGAGTCTTTTGCTTTTTTGTTGTTGCTGTATTGAAAAGGGCAAAAGCAAAACCTGGAGGAACAACTTGTTGAAAACAAACTTGTTCCTCCAGGAAAAGAAAGCCCGTGAGAACACCTGGCTGCTACATTATCTCGTCACCACATGGGGGAGATTTCTCTTGGTCACGAGGCTGAAACTAGAAGAAAGAAGACAACTGGTTTCCCCCAAAATCCCCAGCATTTCCCAGAACGACACTGTATTTGTTGTATGACCGATTTCCACTGTATCCACATTTTTAAAACAAACCCAGGAGACCAGCATCTCTGGTGATACTCAAAGCCTTTGGCAGGACTCACAGGTCAAACGAACTGCCAAGTTTACAGCTGTAACGGAAAAAAAGAAGAGAAAGGACAATTTAAACTGCCCCACCCCCCTCCCACATTGACCCCCAACACTTGTACCAAAATGCTCATCCAATATGACAAATGATGCCAATGTGGTTGTTTTACTGCGTCACAGTATGTACCAGCTATTCTTCCTCAGTGATGCTCAATTCTTCAAAGTATTTAAGGTTTTACCCCTAGAGGCTGGTTGTACCAAGTCATCCAATGACTCCCCTGCGGAGGTTTAAGTCGCCTGGCTCAGTAGCAAATTAAGCTGAGTGAGAAATCTGAAAGGAAGAGAGAAGATTGTTGTCCCCACCCCACCACCTCCCCAAAAAAAACCCCTGACCAAAACACTACTGCAATGTTTTGACAACGACTTCATGAACACTATGTTGTGCGCATTACATATAAAATGTTATGTAGAGCTGATGTGCATGCAACATGTTGAGTTACACATTAAGGCCATGATATGTTAAAGAAAAACAAAAATCAAGGGAACCAAAATTACTTAACTTAGCACCCATGAGATTGAAGTGATGCAGTATTAGCGAGACAAGCTTGCAGCTCTTGATCTTAATGTGACTGGATTCTCAGTGTTCCATCACAGGTTAGGGCCATCCCAGATGCCAAATAAAAGAATCGATTTTTAGGAAATTTGACCTGAGAAACCAAAAAAGGGAAAGAAAAAAAAGGCACACACAAACACACAGAGAGCGGGGCTTCTGCGAAGGACGTCAGGAGGAGGGGGATTCAGATTTAAGCTCAAGCGCACAGAGGAGGAAGGGGGAAGGGTTGGTACTTCATTCAGGGGCCACACTCATATTCGCTGACAGCTTCCACAGATGGCTTTGCATTCAGAGGCAGGCGAGATCGGAGTGGACAGACGAAAAATGATCTGAAACAAAGAGTGATCTACACAACACACCCACCACACAATACTCAAAAGATTTGAGATCTACTCATCTTATGGGTTTTAAGATGTAAAGCAACAGGGCCCCTTGGCCAAAGAGGAATATGCTAGTAAAGCATTGTTACTGATGATTTGAGGTTAACATAAAGCCAGTTCCAAGATGTCATTTTGTCAACTACATTACAGAAGTTTAATTTGACAAATTAAGCCAACATCTTACTACACACTCCAGGTTAGATGACTTCACTCGTGCTTGAACCAGTCTTGCACTCTGATTTCTGTGAAGAGAAGTGCAGGGATACGCCCAACCAAAAAAAAAAAAAAACCCCAAATGCACAATAAAACTACAGCAACACATTTGCGCTGCCATGTTCAGACCAAATTCAAAAGCTGCACCATGCACAGCTTTCTCCTCAGCTACTTCGAATTTGTGGAAACTTTCGCACAGTTGCGCGATTGCAAGATTATTGAAAGACAACATACTGACCTGCCACTCACACAGTTGCGCAAGGGCTAGCAGCTGAGGACTAATTACTCCAATCTACGTACATAAAACACAACCTGACTCCATTTGTTCAAACTGCGTGTTGGCTGCGTTCAAGGGCAGGATGATTGCTGTGTTGTCCTAGTAGATAGCATTCTTCTTTTGGACTGTTCTGTAAGATCAAAAAAGGCAGACAAGAAACACCCCTATGCCCCCCCCCCCACAGTATCGTAGAACTGACTATTGTTATCCTTACCCAAATGCTTTACTGCAGATAACGTCAGAATCAATGAAGGTCCATCAAATCTTCCCGTTATCACAAGAGACTCTTGTAAGAAAGCACAACAGTGCTATTTCTACAGTCAAGTAGAGCAAGTTGCTTTCATTTCGAGAACAGGGCAGTTGAACCGATTTCAAGATAAAGTGACCGCTCTAGGGTTGAGAATTTTCTGCTTTCCAACATCAATATTTGATGGATTCAACTTATCTGCCTTCACTTTCCACTTTGAAAAGGATGTCATTCGAGCCCAGGTCACATCCGTGCGCTACAAAGCTCCAAGCTTTAGTCATACCTGAAAAAGCACAAGAAAAGCTCCCCCACACAAGCCCCAAAAAGAACAAATGCATACCAAAACTGTATTCAATCACAACAAGCTATGCATTTATTATGCAGTAAGAAAATCCTTTACAGATAGTTCACTCATTGTATTGTCAATACAAAGGCATAGTAACTAATTGCAAAGGAATTGCAATGGAGGCATTTTGCCAGACAATGAATGTTAAAGATATGTGAACACATTTAGTGACCTTACGTGATGCTCGCTGCGCAAGGAAACTTGAACATACAATGAGTTAGGAGAGTTCCTGATGATCTCGGGTATTGGAAAGCGCACAGGACACAGCACACTGAAAAAATGCAAAGGAAAAAGCCTGTCCCACAATACCCCTCCCCAAATACAATGAAGCAGTACAGAACTACAACACAATTACTGGCATTACAGCAATTAGAAGTAAAACTGCCTTAGTAAAAAAAGGACAACTGAATGACTATGAATACAATTCACAAATGAATTTTAAACTATTTTTCCAGAAGAAGCATTTAAATACCGCAGGCCTGAACGCGAAGGATTCCTTCCTTATGAACTGAAGACTTGGACTTGAATGGAGAATTTTGAAGGGCGGGCCATTTAACTTTTTATCTGCAAGAGTCACAAATACAAAGCCCCCTTCCCCAAACCCAACAAAGCAACTTGCAGCCTGTACAGAATTACAATGACTTCTAGTAAAGAGATTTGTTACCGCACTCCCTGGGAAAATAGAGCTTCTTGCTACACCACAGGAGGCTATTTTTGAGGTTGCTATCCTGCGAGGCAAAGTGTCCACTTGAATCTTGTTGGTTGCACCTGGATGTTTCCTATTCAAGCCGTTTTGCGTTGGATAACAAGGAGCTGTGAAGTCTAGGAAGAGACTGATTAACGCCCCCACAACCCCACCCTCCCATTACCCAAGATATGTGCATCAAACCCCCATTTACAACACGTTCCAAATAGTGTAGAACTGATACAGAGTGAATCTAAATGGACTTATTGAACAATACCAAATACCTTCCTACATCTCTTAAAACCGCAGTTGATGCACATGATCCCGATCCATAGCACTACAGTAAATAAGATGAGCTCAACCGAGCGGCTAGCACGGGGGGTTCTTTCGATGGGTCACCTTTAGGGGGCCAGGCCTGTGAAAAGAAGAACTCGAAACACGTTTTAGGTACCCACCCCCCACCCCTTAACCCATTTTTTGTAGTCAGGGTCAAATACTATTTCAATACATTTTTTTTTTGGATTGCAAAACTACTGTTGACTATACAGCATAAGTAATGACTTTATGTACAGGATAGTTACACCCACATGTACATTTCATGCATTAACTCACTGCTCGGGTTAAGAGGTAGATGTAGCTGATTTGTACCAATGAGGCGCTGCTGAAGCACTGAAGGGTCGCTGCTGTATACACTCAATCGGCCGCACAGGAGACCATCCACTCTCACACTCCAATGCTGATAACTTCTCTGGGGGAAGACCTATTGAACAACAAAGGACTGCCTCCGGCTGGGCAACTACTTCTGATTGCAGGGGGTAGAGAAGTCCCGATAAGACGTTCCTCTCGCCAGCACACTACCAAGGCATTCATGACAGCAGACACCACCACACTCATGTCAGCGCACAACAGGAGGGGTGATCACGGTACGAAACACTTTACACGGCTTGCCTGAAAAAGGGAAGAGAGAACTGTGCGAGAAATTGTGTTCTACAACAGTTGCTACTGGAAAGAAGTTTTATAAAACTAAAAGTGCCTGATAATGTTACAGAGATACCTCAACCCAAAATACAAACCAATCCCTCGCTTTAAACTTGAGAAGCTAGAAGACACTTGTGCGCCCCGTCCCACCCTCTCATCACTGGCTGGCTGGCTGGCTGGCTCTGGAACTGCGTCAGTGATGGCCACTCTGCGCTGCTACCCTGCCCTGCGCCTCTGGCTCCATCTGGTGTACCCTCGATGACTGCTGCTGCGTCTGCCTGCTCTTTTGGGCCCCCTCTGATCCTCCCTCCATGCCCTCTGGTCCTGTCCTGTCCTGTCTGGCTCCACTCTGGTCCTCCCCGTGTCCCATGGCCTCGCTCCTCGCTGGTCCTGCGATCTTCCTCTAATAACTAAGTCCATTCTTCCTGACAATAACTAAATCCGTTCCTCCCCACGATAACTCAGTCCATTTCCCCCGGAAAAAAAAAAGAAAAAAAATCTTCGGTCTTCTCTAAAGTAAAGTAAAAAAAAAAAAGTTTTCCTAAGTTGTCAACTGAAAATAAAATCCATACAGAAACATCTGAGCCTGTGTTTCCTTGAGCTACAGCTAGGGCTCTGACAATACAAGCTGTGATTTCTTCCAAGCTGTTTTCTAAATTTGACATTTTCTTCAGTTATTTCTTCAAAGCAAATGCGATCGCTTCCAACTTTGAACATTACCAAGGCAAATGCACAACGCATAATACCTGACAAAAAGCCACTGAGTAAAACTCAAGTGATTTAAAAAAGAAAAGAAAAAAGAAAACTGCTTGATTGCATTTCAAGGTTTTCGCCCAAACAATGGCATAGACTTAAGACTGCGACCAAGACCTGGTCCGCGATTTTTAATTTAACAAAATATCGGTTTGCTTCTTTGGTTATTAGCAGAGATAATCTTGCTTCCTTTGATAGAAAAAGTAAGTTTAACCCTTTCTCGTCAGTCTACATCACTGACGTCCTCTGTCAATTGGCTCTTTTTAGTCTGAGACTGGTGCCTCTGCACTCTGTTCTTCATAACTTATTCAATGACAATTGAATTAGATTTGATGTTAACTTTTGTCTTAATCTATTTTTCTCATGTTGTTTTGCCATTCATAACTGAGATTCTATGAATTGGCTTTAGCCTTTATGATCTTCTGTTTTTAGAGATCTGCCCATTCTTGTCTTCGCCTCGTCTGCATCTAGCTTCACTGCCTTTGTTACTTTCAAATAAACAATCTTGTCACAATAGTAAACCATGAACTGCCTATTTTGTTACTTATTTCATTTTTCATCTTCTGTCGCTTTCGACCTCAATCTTTACTTCGGGATAACGAAAGATACAAGCGGTTGGCTGGTGTAGTTTTATGGCCAGTGCTAACGGTTGCTAGGCTAGCGGCTGGAAAATCCTGACCACTCCCTTTTACCTCCGTCTGGTAACAACATATAAGGAAAAAGATCTGACACGTGACCGCATCGTTTAAATCAACCAATAGCCAACATTTGCAAGCTACTACGTCACGGCTCCCTTCTTGAGCCAACTGCCGTTGCTAACATGAAAAGCACTGATTTTGATTCGGTTATTTAATAAAAACATAACGTTAGTCTGATATATTGATAACTGAATAGGCGCTATTTTGACTGTTTCTTCACAGTACGACCACAGTAACATACTAACAACATTAGCGTTCACGTTAGTCTATATTTGGATCGTTTAGCCTGAGGTTGTTTCCATAACTTAACACTGACGACTCAAGAAAAAAAAAACCTTTTCGAGAGAAAGCCATTTTCACTTTAAGTTTGCCTTACGAAACTTGTCATTTGAGAAAAAAAGAAAAAAAAGGCTGGTTTTACAATGCAAGATACGTAACATATCTTGATAATGCTAAGGTATTTGCCTTCGAGACAGGGCCTCGGTTAACGCTCATTGACTCCGATTAAAACACGTTAAATTCAAATATTTCACAAAAATCAAGCTTAGTAGATTAAATCTACGGTCTTCGTCCCTAACAATCGAATCTTGAAGTGATAAAAAGAAAGAAAAACAAGGTCGGTTTAACCTGAGACGCCTCCTACCGAGTCGAATTCGTTTCAGTGCCGCTGTGTGGAGCAAATGGCGTCACTAGCTCTTTTTATACTGTTTGAGTGATTCGACTACTGCAAGAGGAGGTATTCATCCGACAGAGAAATTAGTCCCACTTTTAGACCCAAACGCTTGCAAATGTTGATTGCGGCTTTACAATCGAGTTCAAAAGATCAAGATTAACGAACTAATTTATATGAGGAAATAAATGATGTATAAATTACTCTTAAACGCAGCACTATAATAATATACACAAAGATATGTTATAACTGACTTGGAAAGACAGCCAGTGAGGAGAGTCTGTGATTTTGTAATTATCGGTAGTTTAATGTGACATTTGGAAATATCAGAAACAAAACCCAGTGGTGTAAAATACAATAAAAGTATATATTTTCAACCTACTTTTGCTACACATTATAACATCAAAACAGCTGACGTCACATAGATGGCTGCGCGGATTAATCTTGTAACACGGTCCTACAAACCGGATCAAACTAGAATGTGGTTGAATCACCGGACCTACTTCTCCTTTACTGCAATGATACGCTGTTTGTGATTGACAAACAATAGAAAAACAGCCAGCTCATCTCCTTCTTTAACTTGGATGGCTTATGTTCAATAATGTGTTCTCCTATTTTGGTAGATCGGTTAGTAGTTTCATTAAAAGCTGCTGGTGCTTGCTGTATATTTAACAAGTTCCATATGTAGTTGTAAACCCGTCTTTGATCATCTTCATTGCTAGTCTATAGTCTTATGGTCCAGTTCATCTTCCCATCTTATGTTCAGCTTGATATTGGACATATAGTGGTAGTGTTGTTGAAAGTACATGATAAAACCAGAAATATCCAGAAAAATCCAGAGCCAGAAAGTGTGTGGCGATGACAGGGTGGAAAATTACCAGTGCTGCAAAGGGAGTTACTCCTGTTCAGCAGCAGGGGGAGCAGTGAGGATATGCAATCTGTCACGTCTCTCCCACACTATCCCTCCCTTTTGTTTTCATCTGCACTGGTGCTCAACATTGATTACAGTAACTACTTTGGACAAGTCTGGACAACCTCCCTTATGTAACTATCCTCATCAAAGCTCTATGCCATTGATCAGCAACAGTGTGGGGGAGTTGTCCTCTGAATGAGTTTCAGTTCCTCCCAACCTCCATGAATTGATCTCTTTCATGGTTGTTAAACAGGATACAGTCAGTCCACACACATTAGAAACAGAAGCATCTTCTTTCATGTGATAACCAAGCTAAAACAAAGGCCTTTAATTCTACTGGCTGACCTTGGTGTGATTTACTCATCAAAGTCACTATGAAGTGCTAAAGCTCATAATTAGTGTTATAGTTGTGAAAAGTGATTGTGTCAGTAATGTGAAATGTTAATAATAGCACCACAGTCCACTGTCACGTGAGTCTACATGTCATTTTATATCATAATTTGATGTGGTGTGAAAATCCAACCAGAAACTGTTAATCAATGAAATAACTCGACAGTTAAGTAATTAAATAACCCGACAAAGGGGAATATTTTGGCACCTCAAGCAAATGAAAAACCTGACAAATCAAAGTAGTTCATCACATTAATGCAAACATTTAAGAACAATGAAATATGACCAAGCACTCCTGCTTATTTGCAACATTAACACCAATGGTTTAATGCAATCAGAAATATTAAAGGGGAAAGCTGCCACAGTATAACATATTCTCATAATATCCTGTCACAGTATATATGTAGCCTATAGTCATATTGCCCACCCCTTGTAAATGTAATTATGGAGGTCTCAGCCAGATGGTAGCTGGAAACTTTAAAATCAATGGGACAACTATGGGCAGTTCAATAGTACTGGTGATGCTCATAGATACTTTTTGTATATTGATAACAATCGCAGTGACAAAAAAAGTTAAGGAAAACGTCACACAAGATTACAGATGGAAACATACATTTGAAGTGTAGTACGGAGGCACAAATGTAGGAAAAACTCCATATCTGCAAGTTACATCAGTGGGTTAATTGAACCCTGTTATAGATTATGTTCCAAAGGGACCGGTTCGATTGTGTCCTGTTAAAGGACAAAGGTCTCACTCTTTAGCTTGTTCAATGAGCTCCCAGCTGTTACATCAGGCATGATGTCAAATCAAACCAACATCCAGGAATTCATACATGCCTGCTCACGAGCCACAATTCCATCATTCTGCAGCCAGATGCTGAGGGAGACAAAGCTATTCATATAGGTAGATAGATACACAAATGTCCAACAACTGGATGCTTTGGAGATTTATCCTTTGTAGAGTTTATTGTGAGTACACTTTTTGAGGAATAAATTCCTTATTAGCTAGTTTAGAATATTATTAATTATTCCAGTATTGTACCTATTTTTGTCATCAGAATGACTACAAACAGTCTAAAGTGATGATCTTTGCGGCTGACATCAACAAACAGGTTGTAGCCTAAGAGAAAAAGATTGCCTGAACGACACTAGAGCTGCAGAGCAGAGGAAACAGCCGAGGACCAACACAGATCCTCTTCAGTGCCACCTGTGTAGTGAACCCAACCAAGGCATCGCCAGCCTGCCACCAGGAAAGAGACAGGTGATGGAGAAGTTTTTTAAGCCTGTTCACAGCCCCTCTGCCCCGGATGAGATTAAGTTAAAGAAGCACCACCATCACCACCACCACCATCATCATCACCATGACCCTCAGTCACACAGGTAAGATGATTCATTCATCTCTGGCAGATTTATATTCATGTTTAATGGTACAAGAATTGAGAAATAAAATCCATGTACATTGTGAAACTTCAAGGATTCAAGGATCATTTATTTGCCAAGTACAGAAATGGAACTTGCCTTGGTTTAGCTTTCAAAACAGAAGACAAACGACATTTATAGGCTATTCAGTAAAAAATCTAATAAATAATATATAACATAGACACTGTTACTCTGGGTCGGGCCAATAAAAAACTGACAATAACATAAAACACAGAAACTGAAATGACACTGTTACACTGAGATGCGACTTAGGAGTTAATGAGTTTTATGGTGCAGGGGAAAAGTGTTCTTGTGTCTGGTGGTTTTAATCGTCTGGTATCTCCTCCCAGAGGAGAAGGGTTGGAATATGTGGTGGCCGGGGTATGAGGGGTCAGCCAGGATGCCCGTTTCCTGCCCCTGGAGATTAGGATGTCATGGAGGGAGGGCAGGCTGCAGCCAATGATTTTCTCTGCTAAGTGGATGATGCACTGCAGCTTGTCTCTCTCTATCTCTCTCTGGGTGGCTGAGGGGAACCAGACCATTATGGAGGAGGTCAGGATGGAACGGATAATGGCGATGTAAAACTGCACCAGCATTCCCTGTGGCAGTTTGAATTTTTTGAGTTGCTTCAAAAAGTAGAGTCTAAGTTGATGGGAAGTGTAACTTTCTCCTATTTGATGTCTTGTCCCAGGGGTGCAAGATGGTGTCACCTTTTTTAAAGTCCACTACCATCTCCACAGTTTTGGCGGTGTTGAGCTGCCGGTTGTTGGCACTGCACCAGGATGCCAGCTGCTGTACCACCTGCTTGTAAGCTGACTCATCACCGTTATGAATGAGGACGTCAGTGTTGTGTGAAAAGTTTGACAGAGGGGTTGATGGAGGTGCAGTCATTAGTTTAAAGGGTGAATAGCAGAGGAGAGAGCCTCTGAGGGTCAGCGTACTGAAGTTGTGCTTACCTGTCCTCATGCAGTGAGTCCTATGAATATCCACTGACAGACTGAGTTAGTCATACCTAGCTGGGACAGCTTATAGTGGAAAAGCTCTGGTCAGAACTGAAATCCAGAAGCAGCATTCTGGCGTAGTTGTTTAGGGAGTTAAGGTGCTGGAGGAGGATGTGAAGGCCCAGGTTGATGGTATCCCCCACTGACCTGTTGACCTGGTAGGCAAACTGCAGCAGGTCCATGTTGGGAGCTGTAATGCCCTTGATGTGTCTCAGCACAAGCCCGTCGGAGTACTTCATGGCCACAGATGCAACAGGTCTGTAGTCATTCAGCTCCAAGATCTTGTGCGATTTTGGGGGACAGGCATGATAGTGGATAGATGGAATGTCTGTGGAAACAGGGGACAGCTGGTTTCACAGATCTTCAAGGTGGATGGGTGAGACAAAGTCAGGTCCTGGGTCTTTTTTGGCTTCAGGGTTTTGTTTACAGTATTTTTACAGTTTGCACTGTAAACTTACAGAGGGGGCTGGGTTGAGAGAGGGTGGGGAGGCTGGGGGCTGATGTTAATGTTGGGATGGGTGGGGGTGGAAGAGAAGCATGGAGGATTGCTGGATGGCTCAGGGGTGTGAAGTGGAAGGCAGGGTGATGGGAGAGCAGGCTCAGACTCAGACTGAGAGGTCACTTGCAAGTTAGTTTGTGATGGTCTGCACTCCTCTCCAGACAGCAGATGAGTCATTAGATGATAATCTCTCTTTCAGGTTCTGGGATTGTTTCTCTTTAGCCACCCTGATGGGCTTCTGAAATGTGTATTTGGCCTGTTTGTACTCCAAGCTTGTCATTATTGTATTGATTGTAGATTGTAGTTTTAGAGGAAACACATAAATCCTCACAAAGACATTTGCATGATGTATCAGTGTTTGTGTAGCTACTTATCCAGGTCAGCAGCAGCATCCCTGAATATGCCCCAGGCAGGCCTGTAGATCCTGTGTAGCTGTGGTGGTCCATCTCTTTGCACTACAGGCTTTGCAGATTTCTGCCTGCAGGTTGGGATCAGGTGAATCAGGTTTTGGTCAGAGAGATCCAGAGCAGCACTGGGTGCAGAGTAGTAGGCACTTTTTATGATGGTATAGCAATGATCTAGTATTCTCTCCTGTCTAGTAGCAAACATGATGTGCTGGGTATATTTGGGAAGTTCCTGTGAAAGGTTTGCTTTGTTCACCAAATATGACAAGAAATAAGTCTGGGTATTTTCTCTCCATCTCTAACATCATTGTACCAGTTATCGATAATAAAAAAGCAGATTCCCCTTCTGATTTTACCAGAGAACACTGTTGCATGATCCGCTCAGGTAACTGGAGCATTGTCCAGTGGAAAATCACAGAGCAAAGTCTCAGTAAAACAGGGGGTCACGAAATACTACAAAAAACCCCCAAAACAAACAAAAACACAAAATACAAGAGAGCTGAACCACAGCAGCTGTTTATGGTGGTGCCATGTTTTGTCTACTACCATTTGCCATTATAGAACTGAGGCTTCTAATGAAGACAACTTCATTTAGTGAGCCACCCTTTGAAATCAAACATACAGATACTAAAAGTGGTTATAAGTTATTAATGCCCGGTTATGCGTACATTTAATACTGACTGATGCAAAGACATCATTAAAGTTGCTCAATTTCCTATGTTCTTGTGTTGTAGGTACACAATGTTTGATGACACTGACAGAAATACAGATGACAGCCATGGACACCACCGCCACCATCAACATGGTAACTATCTCCATGACAGCCCTCACCGTGACACCCACCATCGCCATCAATTTCACCACAGCGAAGAGGATGAGATACTTTACAACCACGACACACCTGTAACTCTCTCGAGGGCCTCTTCTTCTTCTCTGTCTTCATCCTCTTCCTCCTCCTCTTCCTCCTGGTACACAGAGGCGAGCGCAAACGATCCCTTTTCCCTTCGTCATGCTGAGCGACCACAGCATTCCTTGTCCTGCTCCAACATCTCAGATGTGCGCAGGGGTTTCCGGGAAGATGGTAGTAGTGAGCCTGTTGTCTTTGCCACCATCAAACATGGCAGCAATGGCACTGCTTGTAGTCAGCCACATGGGAGCTCACAACAGAGGGGAAAATGTGGTTTTGCTCCCCTTGACCGAGGTCACAGCAGGAGTGAAGAAGGCCTTCTGCAGGGTAATGAAAGTGATCAGGGAGGACAACAATCCAGGGTACCCAACATGAACTATGGACCTCTGTATAAGACAGCTAGTTTGAACCGAAGCCTGGCTTTCAGTGAGGAGGACATTGTGTTAGGAGTCTCCAGAGGCCCAAAGAGAGCAGTGTCCTCCAGCCAGCTTCCCAGCAAAGGGATCCTCAAGAACAGGGACCCTCGTGGAGACATCCGCAAGGCGAAGTCGATGGAGGTGTTGTCCCCAAGAGTAGCTCAAGGACAAGATCCCAGTGGGCAGAAGGGGAAAGGGGTCACTCAAACCCAGGTAGAGCAAGCCAGGGCAAATTTTGTGCAGGGAAAGTTGCAGTTCTCAGCCTTCCTGGATGAGATAACAAAACAAGTTATAAGCCCATCTGATCTCACCATCTTGGGTATGAATAAAGATAAAACTACCGGCAAGACCGTTGCCTCAGCTCAAACACATGGTCCAGTCAAGCCTCAGCTCCCACCCAAGAAGCACAGAGAGAGTTCAGGTGAAGAGAGGGAGCAGCATCCCAAACAGCACAGCCGTCAGGAGAAAACAGTTTGCAACAGCTCTCGGAAACAGTCAGACTGCTCCAATCCTGATAAACTGATCTCGTATGGGGCCAGGAACCACCATGGTAGCCCGCCACCTCATCACTACCCCAACTCCTCCAGCCACAATACTCACCATGGTAGCAACCGTAAAGACAGGAGGCCCTCACCCACTGGCAGCTCTGCATCAGTGGACAGGTATGGCAGGGGTGGGCCTCATTTAACCGATGGAACCAGCACCAGCCCTGAACCCAGCCAGCCCAAACAACGGCACCACCGCAAACACCAGACCACTGCCTCCCATACCCAGCACTTCCCTCAGCCCCAGCCTCACCAGGCGCATCCTGGTCCTGGGCAAAGAGGACCAAGTAACTCCCCTCCATCCTCAGCCCAGGGCGCAGGACCAGGCCCCGGTTCTGAGTCTTCATCCTGTAAATCAGATTCATCCAGGACCAGAGATACAGCCTCCACAGCTACCAGTCACAGCTCAGAGCAGAGCAGTCGACACCATACGCAGCACGTGGGGCACTCTAAACAACACAGAGTGAGTTGAATTTAACAGTGTTTGTTTGTTGTATCACAAGACGGCAAAGATAGGAAAGATTTCAGGCCTTAGATGATTAATCTGAAACAGTTTGTCACTAAAACAATATAAATAGCTTAATTCAGAAAACATTTATGAATGTTTATGAATTTATGGTTGTAGCTGTTTTAAACACATAGCGAATGTAATTATCTTAATGTTACACATTTTGAGTATTTGACAAAAAATCTCTAATGTTGCTTGGTCAGCAAGAAAGGAAGGAAAGATATGGGAAAATAGGCAACCAAAACCAAGAGAAGTCAAAACATATTTTGACCCCTATGTGTTCTATTTGTACCACTATAATATCTACATTCCTTGTACATTGTACTATACTTTGGCCTTATCATGGGTCATGCTCCTGAAAAAGAACTCTGGTGAACTCGATGAATCATGAGCCTAATTGTAAAACAGGTCAGTTATTAAACTCATAGAGGCACAGCACTGCACTGAAGGGAAGGTATAGAAAGAACATGATGAGCATAACAAAGTATGAGTGTTGCTCCTCTTTTGCAGAGGCAGTGTGGCTGAGTCACTCTGTGTGGGATGGGTCCAATGCTGCGCACTTCAAGCTGAGTCATACATCAGCAATGCAGCAGACGATAGTCCTGTGCTTTTAGGGGAAACCTGGTTGGAAAGCTGTTTGATTCATCAATTTAAATGGTGTAATTGTTTCTTTACAAGGCTGAGCTGCTGTATGTTCTATGAATCAACTGTGTAGGCTGAGAGACTAATAATACACATCAACAGAGATAAATCTGTGCCACATACCAGCAACCAGGACTATACAGAATGTGAGAGAGAGTTGGGTGGATAAGAGTTGGTATCACGTTGCTCTTATGTAAGTATCTGTGCAGGCTTACAGTCTTATGTACTAATAAACACACACAACATTACATAATATCGCCTTTTTCCGTGTGGGCACTGTGCAGGATTTGGTCTCACTTGGGTTGCCTGGTTATGGTTCAGTCAAATAACACACACACACACACACACACGCACACACACACACACACACACACACACACACACACACACACACACACACACACACACACACACACACACACACACACAATTCAACTCACACAAAAAAAGAAAGCACCCCCCCACTCCCACCCATGCTCAAGGCACATTAACACATGTTTGCACTAGGGACTAGGGACATTCACTGTTGGTTACCAGTACTCAATCAATGCGATTATGCATCTGTAACACACACACATAAAGAGAAAAATCCTGGCTACAGTTTAGCTTCACAGAACTAATCGATTCTGGTAGACTCCATTTCCGGGACCAGATCTGCCATAACTCAATATTTTATTCAATTTGTCATGTCCTCAGTAATGGACTGGTGACCCATCCTGGGTATAGTCTGCCTGTATGCTAGGCCAGGCTCCAGCCTCTGTAAGACTGAACAGTAAGAAGTGGGTATAAAAATGGATAGATGGTTGTTCTTTATATATTGTAAGTCTGATAGTTTGTATGCTTTTTCAACCAGCAGGCCTGAACTGCCAATGCTGTGCATATGTTTACATGTTCACATTTATGTTGAGTAAATAATGAAGAGTAAACACTTTACTCTTGGAGGGGGATATATACAAAAAGGGCAAAATGAATGTTAAACAGTTCATCAGATGTGGCTGGAAATGCTCTCAAATTAAAACAGAAAGTCATTCTTTCATTTTCAGTTCAGTGTACTAGAATACAGAGTCAAAATGAAACTTGCACTGCATTTGTGCTTTGTATGAAAAGCCAGCTAGGCCACTATTATATCCTAAATTACCTTGTGTTACCTTTATAATCTTGTACAACTTCCTCTCATCTTTCTTTTGTTATTTTTCTAGGACACGCTGTGTGATGCTGACCACCTTCAGTAAGTGCTCTCTGTCTGCCCACTTCACATTTGTCTTTCATACATTTCTCCCTGTCTCATTCTGTTGTCAGTCTTTGTCGTGATGGGTCAGTGGTTATTGATCGCACTAATGACAATCCTCTCTCCCTCCACTGCTGTTTTAACGGGATGCGGTGTGACCATCATTTATGTTAGCATCTCAATGTCATTAGCAATAAGCATATGTGACAGGAAAAAGAGTTGGACAAAATAATGGAAACGCAAATGTGCAAAGGCAAAAGGAGTTTAACTTTAAAATAATTCTAATTAAATTATACATAATGATATAATAATTATAATTAAATAACAATTTAATTTCATGTTAGTAGATTTTGCCAACTTCCAATATATTGTATGTGTCCACCTACACAGACTGTTCCCTTTGAAAAGTTAAATATTTTTGTTGGGTGAAACTAAGATAGGAATTATGTGACACAATCAAACTACATCCACAAGTAAGAATGATAAAGATGTAAATTGTCCCGCCCTGATAAGGTGCAACAAAGCCAACAGTGTGTGAAAGATTTGTCAATCAGTCTGTATGCAGGTCTATCCAAGCACAATAAGTGAAAACATCTGTGTGCTATGGGTGTGAAGGCTCTTTATGTATCTTTATAGTAAAAATAAACCCTATCTGCCCATGCTGGGGATAATGAATAGATTCTCAAAATGGAGGTACATGATAGAAGGCCTCATTTTGAATTGTTCCTGAAGTTATTACTCCCAAATAACTGGGCATGGATTTCAGACTTTATGAAAGTAATACACCAAATATAGCAGTTCTATGAAATATTCATCCTGGTCCACATAGTATACACCTCTAAATCATCTCATGAATAAATACATTCTGTGACAAAACTCCATCTCCCATCATCCCTCTGTGTTCAGGGCACTGCAGGAAGAGAATGCGGATCTTCATCAGAACTTGCTGCAGACGGTGGTCTGCATTGAGAGCCTGGAGGCGGAGTTGCAGAGAACCAGGGACGAGCTTAGTCATGTCAAGGAGAAATATAAAAGGTTTGTGATCATAAACAGAACAATACTCAACATGTCCTGTTTATACATAAGTGCTTTTATGCACAAATAAGCATTTAAGATTACATGAATCTCATTCATATGTAGAATAACATGACATATGCACACATACTGACGCTATGGAGAGTCACCTCAAATTCATATCCTCTGATTATCGATAAAAATCCATAACATCAACCTATAGCTTTATGTAACAGTTTCTATAGATCGATTGATCCATGGAACATACTGGATGACAACAGTAGAGCAACAGCACATGCTGCACATTTGTCCCTGTGCAGTTCTGTGGGTCTTCAGGTCTTGTATTGACCCATTTTCTTTGGCCAACAGAGACGGGGAGTCAAGGCATCTGTCGTGTCTCTTCACACTCACCAGTGAGAGTCTTGTTCTGATCTGGGCCCTGTGAGGCCTGTATTTAGCACCAAACAACTGCCTACCCGGCACATACCTCACATTCGTCAATTGACTGGAGCAACTGGGGTGAATGGTCACCTCACACTGGGCTCCAGTTTGGTGCCAGTTGTTTCACATTTGTTAGCAGAGTTTGTTGTTGCACACTGACACAACTGTCTTTGAAGATAAAATAATGGCATGGTGATAGAGTGGTAGTAATATGTCTTATAGCACAAAATTTGAAAACAATCCCAGGTTTCATGGGTCTCTTCTTTCTTTTTGCCCTTCAGCCTTTTGGAGACACACACTGGGACCAAGCAGGCCAATAATCTGCTGGGGGAGCACCTGCACATAGCGGTGAGAAAACTTTCAGGGAGATTTAGATGAGAAACCCCAGGCAAAATAAAATAAAAGAGATCTTATCTTGTACCAGACTAACAACATTCACATCCCCCTATGTACTTTTATGTAAATGTAACCTTTTCTCTCTCTGTGTGTGCAGTCAGAGAGCCTGACCAGTGAGAGGAAGTACCTGCTAAACCGTGTGTCCCAGCTGAGCTCAGAGCTGGAGGACGCCCACAGGACCATTACTGCCCTGGAGAACATTAATGTGAGCACACTGCCATCTACTGGACACTTATATGCACACACACACACACACAGATACAGACAGATACACTCAAATCGACAAACAGTCGATACAGAAATACTGAAAACACTTTAACCGAATGCATTATTGGGATGGATTTGTGTTCTTTAATTCTGGTTTAGGCTAGTAGTTTCTATCTTTGACATTTAATAGTACAAAACCACATCTTCCTGTTTCCTTACTTTCACAAAAAGTCATGTTTCACACACAGTTATGTTTACTTTAGCCCCTTATGTTTGAACCTGTGTTTGCACAGCTGTTCCTCATATCTCAAGTTGAGCCCGATCACACTCAGGTCAAGATGATAAGTAATGAAACACATTTTTTGTGGGTCCTAGAGATGTGTGTGAAAGCATGGATGAATTATTTAACAGGCCTTCGAGGCACAAACCTAGAGTCCCTTTGGGGCCGCCAGACTGTTATTAACAATTTGTCATTGGAGAGTCAAAGAGCTCAGTCAAAAAAAAAAGAGAAAAAAAAGTAGATATATCCTGGTCATATTTTTTGCACTTGATCCTTTAATACAGAGAAACTGCTGAAACTCAGTTGGATTCACTATTGTTAGCCTGTTTATTTTTTTCACCAACATAATACAGTCAAAATTAAGCCTATATTTGGGAAGAGTTTGGTCAATGTTGATCTTCTTCAGCAGGAAGTTGTGATATGGAGTTAATCTGTCTTCATCTTGAGTGTGAACCAAAAAAACAAAATTTTTCAAAGAACAGTAGCACTTTATACATGGTTGACCTGCAAAATGTTTTTGAAAAGATGCAAAACAATGTGGAGCGATGCAGGGCACATAGATGGGGAATGGAGGGTAAAAGAGGGTATTTTTACTTGTCTGTGCCGAGAGGCCTACAGTTCACAATCCAGTGTCAAGTATTATCACTGATTACGTGATTACTCCCCCCCTGAAATTACACTGTAGGCCAAACAAGTATTTCAAATAATAAGATGACCACATTTTTATGATCCATTACAGTAAACTCTTAGGAAGTGATGTTTCTTCTTCTTTTGTTTGGATTCATTTCAGAGTTTATGTTTGTATTTGATGTCTCAAACCCCAGGTGCCGTGCTTGATAAAGGATTTATTGGAGAAGCACTTTGATTCAACTGAGGCCATACAGAAGTTTCTGACGACTCCCGCTCCGGTCAGCCACTCTGCCACCTCTCCACAAGCAGACAACCAATCCCACCCTCCTAAAGTGGAGGAGGCAGCGCATGATTGGTTGACAAAAGAGGCAGGTCCACAGAGGGTCACAGCCTTCATGCCATTTAAACAGGGGGTGCCGACAACAGGAACTGAAGGCTGTCACTCAGGCCAGCACGACACTAGCCACAGCCCGCCTTTCTCTGTGGCTGACATCAGCACTGCCATCTATAAGAAAATGGCTGCCAGTTACGCTGCCAGACCACAACCTCTCTATCCCCAATGCCAACAGCAGCCTTCCCAGGGCACTAACCATACCGATGCCCCCCCAAACCTCCCGCAGGCCCATGTGAGTGGTGACAGCTGGGGTGGGAAGGGAGGGGTAGAGGTGACGCTTGTGGAGCAGGATGTTGTGGATGTGACCTCCATGACAGCCCAGCAGATCCTGGATGATTTCCTGCAGCAGCTGCAGGCCCATAAGGAGGTTGGTGGAGGGAAGGAGCAGCAGGGCGGGCAGCAGTGGGCGGAACAAGCAGGCAAAGTGGCAGACTGACAGTCATCTAACAACATGAATGTATATTCTTTCTCAGAAAAATATGGAAATATGGAGTTGCTCATATGTGTAAATCATTGCTGCTTTTTGCGCTTGTATATACTGTATTTTTAGTTTATCCATGAAGTGTTGAGAGGATTTCATTAACCAGAGAGAAGAATATTATTCTTTGCATTATGTTGAAATATAAAGATTGGCATAAATCAAAGGTGCAAGATTTTCACACACACACACACAAAAAGGAATTGAGAAAGAAAGAAAAGAAAAAAAGTTTAACGTTGCAGCAAATACATTAAAAAGATTTTAGCAATTAAATTATTAAATATTTTAAAATTTGAACATGAAGTAGTAGAAAAGATAAATACAATCATAGGAACCTCTTTTATAAATATGCTATTTTTCCATTTAGGCAGTAATTCTAATAACATGTCATTTACTGTCTGTTCCCTGTCACCCTGTAATTTCCTCCTAAATGAAGAGCATGTTGATTACATATAATGGCATCATTCACTGTGTAATACAAAGTCACTACTGTAGCAGAGTATAGTCTCTGTGTTTGGTAGCTCCCCGTGTAGAGAGATGAAATGACCAAAACATCCAACATTATCTATAACGATAGACATCAAATGTGAAGATGTAAAAAATCTACTAGATTTTTAAAGAAATGTAAAAAGAAATGAATACATCATTTTTTGAATCAGAAACTACTCTCCATTTCAGTAGTGAGCTCAATAGCTACAGTTGGCCTGTTAGACTTACTTGTACAATGAAAGTCAAGATTTTTGAAAGTATAAGACACCAAGAACATTGAACTTCAAAAAAAAGGTCTGAGGTTGGCATAAAGTGTTATTCAACACTGTAGCCTCTTATCAGTGATTATCACTTATCACGTTTTCAAGTGAAATACATGTCATGTGACGTGATTGTGCTACCACCTCATATAATTCAAATAGATGACTCTTGAATCAGACAAAGACTGAATGAAGCTAACAACCTTTTCAGATCCAGTACTGTGCTTAGAGACCCTTTTATCTTTTGAAGCAATGCATCTCTTTTCACACACTTGAATGAGTTTATAATAGTCGGTTCAACAGCAGCCTGCTGTACTACCAATGTCAGTGTCAATGAAAAAGATGTTTTCAAATTCAACCGTGAGAGTAACCTCTTAAATTTCTTTTTTTACAAACTTAATAATCCCTTGTGTGTTTCCTTGTGGTGTTTGCACCATACAATTGTGAAAAATTACACTTCAACCACACCTTAGAACTGAAAGCAGATAATGAATGATAATTAAATTTTACAGTTTAAAATATTTTAAAACAATTTACTCTTTTATGTGAAATATAAATTTAAATTAGCAAAAAATGGCAAATTTATTATTATACATGCAGAGAATTGTGTAAATAGTGATTTTCTCTGTGTAAATGTGTATATGATACATAAAATATGCTGGCCCTTCCTTAGTGAAGCAAAATGATTCCTGAGTAGATGTTGTAAGCTGTTGTAGAGGGGGGAAACAAATTCTATAGACATTAAGTTGTACTAATGTGTAGTATTGTGATAATGTTGGTTGGATAGAGTGCAGCAGCAGCATAGTAATGTTATTTTTTATCTGTATAGTCACCGGTCCCTCATCAGATATGAATTCTGCCCATCCACATCAACTCAATATGTAATTGTACCAGTATAATTGTTCTAATAATAAATATAATCATGTTTAATTAAAGCAATATCTCAGATTACACAAGTCTGTTCATTATTTTTTCATTTCTTATCCTCTTTCTTCTTGTAAACCTCAAACGTCATAAGGAGTAATGATTCCTCATATAACATACAAATGTTATTGCTCTTATTATTGCTTGTTATTGCTCTCAAAGCCTCAAACGCTCAAAGGTTCACAATTTTTCAAGTCTGTCTTATAACAAGTCAGGGACCCAAATGAAGACTGCAATGCTCTCTGTAATCATTCCTCCTGTCCATACTGGCCATTAGAGGATTCCCTCCTACAATTAAGTTTAAGAAGATAATATGAAGCTTCAGCAGTCTGAGTTAGTCAAATAAAGTAGTTGTCTTCCAAAGTTATAGTCTTTGTAGTAAAAATCTCTTGATGTCTTGATGTGTTTTCCCGTTGAGCTGTGGTGGAAGTATAATGACAAAAAGAGGGACTTTGGCACTAAAAAGATAGCTTTACGACAGACATGAAAAGTTGTGATCTTTTAACGTTAGCTGTGCTGAAAATTAAATATTTGTTGAGTGTGGTGCAAGAATGAAAAGCTGGGAATCTCAAAATCATTACAAATTATCTTCTTGGGTATCCACACCAAATTTAATGGCCAAGATATGTTTCTCTTATCAAAATGTCTGATGGATAGATTAACTGAAAAACGCTACCATCTCTGCCACTAGAGGGAAAACAAGCTCATTATGCCAATATGAACAAGCGTCTCAATCTCACTATTAAATTAATTTCCCGGAAATGTTATGTGATGCTAATGCTAATGGTGTAAAAGAACATTAGTGGACAATCTAGAGTTATGGTGTGAGAGTTTGTTTTCTTTGGTGTTTTGTAAGAGCTGGAAACGTGAGACTGGCTCCGACCTAACTATAGCTTCAACTCAAGCGGTCATAAATACTTATAATAACAGTCTAATCCTATGGATCCAGCCCCACCAAGCTCCCTCACTGCATCACACGCTTTTAATCATCCTCTACAAGCATAATTCTCCTCTCCACTGCATTACTTTCACTTTACATGAACTGGCCTCTGCCTGAGTCCTTGTCAGAGATATTTACTCCATCTCAGTTCATAAATGAAACAATGAATACCTTTGCTGTGGAAAAGGAAAAATCCTCATATGGTTTACTCCCTTTTCAAGACATAAACCGAGAGATTCTTTGAAAAAGAAAGATGGAAATTTACAGTTGGTTGTTTTGTTAATGTAATGCCCTACCATGCTAACCAGCAAGTAGATTACCAGCTAACTAATTTAGTTTGGATGCAGTTGGATTGAGGAAAGTATGGTGGGTTAGTTGGAAGTGGAGAGTTCATTACAGGTCAGCTATAACATTTGCCAATCATTTGTTTGAAGTCAAACATGGGACTTCTGGACCTATTTCAATGTGTTTGTCCCCCTCGTCTCTTTCTGCATATTTTTGCCTTATTACACAATAAAATATTCAGTACTGTTGTCTTTAAATTAGATTTATTTGCAAGGTTTCTCACACTCCCAGTCCCCATGATATTCCCGCTATATAGCCTCAGCTATCAGACTCCATCATTTTTCCTTTGCCTCTTAGGCATCCATAGTGCCCCCATTCTGTGCTGATGGATGTCAGGTAAGTCCACCTGTCATAACAGTCCCTCCTGGTCTACGTGTCTATCAGAACAAGTTTGCTGATCAGACACTGGCCTGCTTTCTCATTGGCCCCTGGATCTTAATAGGATCCCAGGGACTCTGTTGGGGGATTACGGTTCCAAACTCTCGACTTTGGCCACTCTCTGTGTCCTCCAACCATGGGTACGGCGATTTAGGGGGGCGCCGCACATGCACAGACCCAGAGGGGCGCCATCAAAAGACAACATCACGTCAAGAGGAAGAAATCGTTGGTTTCAACTTGAAGGGGGGACTGCGGAGGTGTGACCAATTACTTGAGGGGACAGTCTGTCATCTCCAGGAAAAGGAATATCTCTTTTCTTCACATATTTCCATCATAAACAATTTTCTTTAATTTTTCCAAGGTTCTTTTGTATTGAACTGGATTATAAAGAATCTTTTTGGAACAAATTCAACATCCAAGTGAAAGTGTTTGGATTATCCTCTGAGATCGGCTGCGTCCTTTACCATCTAAGGGATCTACCCGCTTATCCCCTGCACCTGGAACAACTTAGATGAGCTCAACCTGTTAATAACTCACCAAACAACAAGTGCAAGGCCTGCATTTACCACTTCATAACTGCAGCATTGTTCTGTAACAACACTGAAACCAAACCTTAAATGTTTCTTTACGTGCAGCTGGCAACCTCTGGATTGACACTACATTTTTGACCACTTCCTTCCTCTTCATTTCCCCTCAGCTCTCTCCGGAGCCTCTTTTCTCTTCCTTTTTGTGTTGATTGGTGCACAGTAGTGAGCCATGGTGCTGTTGAAGGTCAAGTTCACCCAGCAGAGGCGGGTGCATGTGGCCCAGGGCCTATGGCTGTTGTCCTGGCTGGCAGTGATGTGCGGGGCCTTCATCTTTTGTCTGGGGGTTTATCTCAAGACAGAGCTGCTCCGACGGGCTGAGGTAGAGAGAGGGAAACACATACACACATGCAGAACATTAAGACTGGAAGGCCAAGCGGGGCTTAAGTCTAAAAGCACTGATACGAATTTAGTCTAAATTACACAAACGTTGGTTTATATGCTCAGTGTTTTGCCTTTGCTCAGGGTTGTTTAATGAGTCTGTTGCTTATCAGTGAATTTTATTTAAAGTTATTATTATATACAATTATAGTTTCAGTTTAATCTACAAACACACAAAATACTAATGTATATACACATACAGTGACACTAAGACACATTCATAGATGTACAATCATGAGGATGTTAAAAAGCTTCAGGAAAAAGCTACATTTTCTTTCAGAAATCATCAGGATTCAATGTGTTCTGAATTTAAGTAACGTGACCAGCAAGGTGAAGGTCATGACCTCAGCATGATTGGAATTTGTTCAAGCCAACTAGTCAACAGGCTCAATTGATCACTGATTGACTCAGATAGGTTGGAAGCCTATCCGGTGGACAACACAGGAAAGCTGCAGGCCATGAATACATGCCTTCAGATATATATCGATCTCCAATGAGAGAGCAGGTTCCATAACCTCTTCATTGTGTTGTAAAGTGTTATTGAGTTTGTGTAGAAATAGCTTAGAGGTGTCACCGACTGAAACACAAAGTCAAAGACACTTGCTTTGAGCTCTCAATCTGAAGCCTTGAGACCAACAGAATAGTGTTTCACAGTGATTCACAGGTGGATAATCTGCTTTTATACTTGTTAGATCCATCATCTCATTCAGACAACTTGCTGACCACTTAACTCATTGTTCAGACCATTGACAAAACTGTTTTCACCTCTGAGCTGAAATGATGCCTTATCAATGAGTGAAGATTATTTGTCCAAAACTCAGTTAAACCATAGCAGGCTGCACAGACAGTACAGGATAATGATATTAGATAGTAGCAGTAGTGGGCCGGGCTTTTAATGATAATTTTAAAACAACAATGGGGCAAAGGTGTTTTTACTGCTGGCAGAAATGTGAAAATTCAGCCAATTATAAACTCAGCCCATAATTGACTTTTGCTGTAACCGGGGCAATGAATTCAATTTGTCATCTTCTTGCCATAGTAGCCTTTGCATCCAGCATATCAGCAGCTAATTGAATCTCTTGGCTGCCAAGGTCATTTTTAGAATAGATAATGCTAATTGAATGCAGGATTATTACTTGCTAAAGTGGGTAGAGGAAATGACAAAGTGACCTGCAGTTGGCTGCTGCTTGTGTCCAGCTCTTATGGCAACTATTATCTTTGACTGTGCTTTTTCTTTCCTAAGGTGATGGATAACACAGAGATCCACGTGGTGCCCAACATCCTGATGATGGTTGGCCTGGCCTCCATAGGCACTAACTATGTCGCCAGTCGAGTTTGTCAGGACTCCCTGGATGCGAGCCGCTTCCCACGTTGGAAGGTCCTCCTGCTGGGCTGGTTTGCCACAGCCGCACTTCTCTGTTGTCTGCTCATCGCCGTCGTGGTTCTCAGCTATGCCCTGCAAGGACGCCTGGAGGAGTCCCTGAAGGTGGGGTCACTAGGTTGAGTAATGATTGGCAGGAGTGACAGGAGGTCAGGATGCAGAGAAGGTGTCAGTATCTGTCCATCTGACAAAACACTGAACCTGCTCGCCATAAGCTGCTTTGGCTGAAAGAGTCAGACAGCTGTTTAAAATGTGAGATTTTAAGGGTTTAGGATAGAAAAGGACTCTATTTATTTAAAAACACCCTTTTACCTACTTATCCTCAGCTATACATGAATTTAAAGTAAACAAACTCCTGTGTATGCGAGGTAAGAAGCTAAGAGAATATACAAAGACCTCTCGTAAAACTCAAGACAAGATAAACAGAATTACATTAAAAAAGAGAAATGGGTATGTATAAAAAAAGGAAAAGAAGTTGAAACTGAATCTAAGAAACATAATCATAGTAAACCCCTGGACGAGAGAAGGTGTGCACTTCTAAATACATGGGAAAAATGCACTACAGTCATTCATTGCAAGTGGATTTCTGGATACATTTAATCAACATTAAAAAGTGAAGGATTACAGCTTGTTGTTTCTAAACCAGTAATGCACTCAAAATTAAGAGACCTTTAGAGTTTATACTTGTTGTATATCCATTCATTTATAATGCAGAAGAAATTTAACCAACACACCAGACAACAATGAATAAAAATAGGTTTTGAATTTAACTGACAATCTCTGTAATATGGAAACAGCTAGAAACTGCATTCTTGAAAATGTCCCCCCTCCCTCCCTCTCTCTCTCTCTTTCTTGTTCCTGTCCTTACTCTCAGGTGGGCCTGAGGAATGGTATTCGCTTCTACAAGGACACAGACGTGCCGGGCCGCTGTTTTCAGAAAGAGACCATCGATCGTCTGCAGATGGAGTTTCGCTGTTGTGGAAACAACAACTTCAGGGATTGGTTTGAGGTTCAGTGGGTCAGCAACAGATATCTGGACTTCACCTCCAAGGATGTCAAAGAGTGAGTGAATATCAATACTGTGATGTGCAAATTATGAGCTGCAGGGAGGTGACATGATGAATTAGAAAGAGAGGAGAAACTGAGTCAACAGGACTGATGAGGGAAGAGTACAAGCCAGAGAGGAGAAGGGAAAAAAGATTAGGTGGAGGTCTAGATGACAGATAAGTAGACTTCAGATCCAAAAAGGTCAAACAATATGTTACGGAGGAAGGATTGAGGGATGCTGGGAGAAAAAGAATGATGTGAGGAGTGGAGGAGGAGACTTATTTGAAATGTATTAAAAATAGATCTGGCCTTTACTTTCGAAGGGAGTGAGAGAAATGGATGGAAAGGTTGTCCATGAAGCAAACAGAGACAGGTTGGTCAAAGATGAAATAAGTGAAAAGGAAGAAGTAAACAGAAAGGTTATGACATGATGAGACCTGTGAAAAGGCACTGCTCAAGGCCTTTTCTCTACTTTTACCTCCCAGAAGATTACTATAAACGAAAGAGTTTTCACCTTTTACTCTTTCCTTCCTCTCTTTGTCTCTCACTTTTCTCCCATTTCCACTTTTTTATCAATCTGTTTCCATCAACTTTCTTCCTGTTGTCCCTCCCTAATGTCTTCTCTAGTCGTATCCGGAGTAACGTGGATGGGCGTTTCCTGTTGGATGGCGTTCCTTTTAGCTGCTGTAATCCCGCCTCTCCACGCCCCTGCCTGCAGTACCACCTGACAGACAACACTTTCCACTACAACTACGAGTTCCAGTCAGAGGAACTCAACCTGTACAGCCGTGGCTGCAGGCAGGCTCTGGTCGACTACTACATGAGCTTGATGAATTCAACTGGTCCAGGAGTGCTGTCAGTCATCTTAATACAGGTGGGTGACATGACAGCCCAAACAACTCTCCAGAGACAATAATTCATCAAAGTTTTTACTGAATTTTCTTCACTAGGCATATTTGTTGAAAAATTACCCCCCACATGCACTAAAAAAATAGGAAAGAATATTAAATAATAGTCCTGATTGATGCCCAGACTGCCAAGAAAACATCACTGAGACACATTGATTTCTGTCTTTTAATCAAACATTCACGTACACTCCTTTGCTGGATCACAGTATCGATGGCACATTCTCTTTGAATAACAAACAAGCGAGACCAGAGGCTGGAACAGGACACTCACACACATGTTTAACAGAGCATCGTTACACATGGCCTACAGCTACTAAAACAATCCATTTTTTTTATGCAGTAGCTCAGTATGGTGTTTTTTTTCTAGTACATACAATATGACAGGGACAGATGGATGCCATGTGAGAAGCTACCCAGGCCTCAAGCTGAGCTATGAAATAATTGTGAAATGATTTTCAACCAGAAGTCCTGCTTTGAATCGTGCTGCCTGAGATCAAACAAAAAAAAGGAGAGACACATAAGATCAAACTCAAAATATCTGTGTCACAACTGGTAGCTATGGTGCAGGTGTTGTTTTTTATGGACCGCAACAGTGTTTATTTCCTTATTTGGTCCTCACAATTTGGGGATGCAAACACCATTCAAGAATCATTAGATAAAAGTATGCATGTTTTAAATATTGACTCTCCATCCCATCTGTATGCTTGAAATTCATCAGTTTAACACGATCATTTGTAATAATGTTGATTTTCCCAAAGTGATTTGATATCAGAACAGAATCAGATTCAGAAATACTTTTATTACCACTGTCTATCAAAAGATAATGGAAATTTATCTTTGACATGGCTCACACACATTGAATAAAAGCACAAGTACAGCAAAAACCAATCTTGGAAAAAACTTTATATACACATAAAGTTATGGAGTACCCTATAGCCTCATGCCAAAGTTCACATTTGTCATATAACATGATGGACTGATACTAAAAAGGTGACTCTTCTCTTCAGGTTACTGTTGTAAATCGTTTTTTCTAAGCTAACAAGATTTCAGAATTTCATTTGGTGACACACATTGCATGTTGAAACTGATTTTTAGACCCAGTTTTCACAGAATGCTTTGTGCGTCTTTCTATCCAGATGTCAGTGCTTTTGAGCCTGCGGTACCTGCAGACAGCCGTGGAAGGAGCCATGGCTCTGGAGGACCCAGAGGGTGAAAGTGAGGGTTATCTCATGGAGAAGGGCGTGAAGGAAACCTTTGAGGAAGCCAAAGCCAACATCCTCACCATGCTAAAGATGGGGCAGGTTGACCCCGGGGCTGAAGGGTCCTCTGAGGATGCAGACGCAGAGAAGTCTGATAACACCGGCGAGAAGGCCACCCCTGCCAGCTAGAGCAAAAAATGATTAAATATGATCTGAGGAAGAAGGGATGGGGGGGGGGGGGGGGGGGGGGGGGTGTCTGAGGTTTCTTGGTTGTGTGAGTTGGCTGGTGGCTGGTAGAACACCTGTTGGTTTTGACACGTTAGGCTTGATTAACGCTCCACCGATGCAGCAGCCGCAGCTCCCTTGCAGATGGCCCAAACAAGGCAACACATAGGGAATCTTATCAGGCCCTGCACAGACACCAAAACAAACATCTCCTCTGTGCAGGGCCTCATGAATGTGTGTCCATCAGAGAATCTGTTCAGGAGATGTGTAGTACTTTTTGTTGTAACTAGAGGAGAATACATTCAGTTTAAATGGGAGTAGCGTGCACAAACGGACACATATTTAACTTGTTTTGACAATTTGACTCAAATTTGGCAAAGTCACAATCACATGATGCTAAAGTTCATCCCATGTGCACTGTATTTTTTTGTCTCACAGCTATAGAGTTTGCCCTAAACTGCGATGAAATGCTTAGGAACCTGTTAAAAATGGCAACGTACATGAATTATATAACCTATTAAAGGTAGAAGTTTTTACCTGCTTTGTAGTGTCTGCTTCCTTTTGTACACAGAAGTAAATTAACTGACAGTGGGTTATCTGAGTTCAGCAAGGAGAGTTGGATTAAGTGTGTGTGTCTTTGCGTGCGTGTATATGTGTGTGTGTGGTGCCCTATATGAAGCTGTCATCTTGTCTATTCTGGCAGCTCTGAAACAATCTGATAATCCTGGTGTAGTTAATCCCAGAACTGCTGCAGCAGCAGTATCAGCGCACACTGACAGCACACAGGAACACACTCTGTCATACAGTGACAGACACAGCGCACTAATGCATCGCGTTGGAAAGTATTTTATAAAGCAAAACAGTTTTTAAATGCTCCTTATTTGCAAAGAATATATCCAATGTGTGCTCCTTCTTCTTGAATAAAACCCTATCACAGAATAAGGCCACTGAATGTTTTCTTTTATTCACAATGAACAGTTAAATTTGCTTTCAGTGGTTGCAGAAAGACATGTTCTTTAATTATAAAACGCAAGTAACAGAAACTGATAAAGGGGTGAGGTTTGATTTTTAGCTTCAGTCTTAGTCACATCCTTCAGAAAAATTACTTGTAGTAATTCAGTTATTATTTTGCAGTAACACAATGGGAGATATTATATTTGTTATATAGTTACAACAAAAATGATGAATGATCAAAGACATTAATAAAAAAACAACTTTTGACATGTACCATCTTGTGATGCACCTGGGGTCGTTGGTTGTTTTAGGTCTTTCAACAATCAGGCGACCCAGCCGCGGTTGATCACGCTGTGGTTGTGTCCAGGTAGCAAATGAAAGGAAAAGAAAACGAAACAAACAAACAAATTTTGCAAGACATTTTTCATAGTCAGTTCTTAAACCTATAAATTAAGTTAAAGTAGATATCCTTCAATTTTACAGTCTTTTTAGTGCGAAAGTCTGTCTTTTTGTTACTATACTTCCACCGCAGCTCAACAGGGAAACACAAAGAGGGAATTTGATGCTAAAAAAAAGACTGTAAATGTGGCAGATATCCACTTTATATGACTAACTCAGACTGCTGAAGCCACAAATATCAGCCTCAGATCAACTTTTAAATGCATTTTGGCACAAAATGACTGTGTGGACACCCTGTGGAATTGGGCCCACATCACTTCCATTGAAAGCACATTTGAAAGGGATCTTTTAATAGCCAGTATGAACAGAAGGAATCATTACAGCGAAGAAAACCTCTTTCAGTGTTCATATGGGCACCTGTTTTAACACAAGAATCTATCCTTTAAGTGAGAAGGGACACCTATTGTGGATCATTTGTGTTCAAAATGGGTACATGGTATTATTCACCTATAAATTAATAATAATATTCATCCAGTCTATGTAGACATTCAGATAAAAGAGGCGTATATAGCAACTGTGAACCTATCCGAGCTAGAATGAGTCTATAAAATGACAAATACTCGCTGCAAATGCAGACACATTACAGGTAAAAAAAAAAAAAATTTTTCTCTGCACAGAAAGTGCAGGGTCTAAATTAAAGTTGTGCTGCTTGGTTACACTTCCCCAGTGATTTTGTTACGGAAATAATGATGTAATGGGTGTTTTTTTACTTTTTATTTTCTGTCTTACGCCACCAGAGGGCGCCGTTACACAGTAAGTTTTGTCGGAGCAACACCAGCAACAACTTTATGGTAATAACTTCAGTCAAAACCTTCCTGATTTTCACGGGTACACCAGGGAGTTTTCACAAGATTTTCCACCTTCAGCGCCACCTGAATGTGTCAACATCAACATCTGTTTAGGATTATGTTGTTGTTTTTTTTTTAAAGACAAACATATATTTCCATATTTTACATGCAGATGATATTCATTTATAGCAACCGGCACTGATTATAAATACGTTAGGCCGTTAGTCGTTTGTTACATGAGGAAGTGAAGCTATTTTCAGCCTTTCAAACTTTCTCTGCACACCAAACTCAATGCATGTTATTATATATTTTAAGTAACATAATATCTGGAGAGATGTCTGTGTCTACTGATTGAAGGGTGTATGAAGAGGGCGGCTTAAAAAAAACGCAACATGTGCGTTTTTGAAAATTCCGGTGTGGTTTTGCAAGAAACTGACACACAGTCAGAGAGGAAGAGACAGAGAGGTGGAGGGAGGGGAAGGGCCGCAGAAATGTCAAACTACTTCACTTGACGCAAGATGTTTTTCTCTCTTGGATTTATTATATACGTATAGTTGATGATATTTGTTAATTAGCCGTCTTCTCTAGTGTTTCACAGCTCTTGTAGCACAACAATGGACTCTAACATTATGGAGATAATAGAGGAATTCATGGAAAGTGCGTTGGCGCAATGGGTACGTCATTTATCATTTATCACTTTCAGTTAGAGAAAAGGTCATCATTTCTAGAGGCAGAGAGAGGAGAATAAAACTGGATGATTGTGGAGAAATCAGTGAGCTGTCCTCACTTCAGATTCAGTAAAGTCTGTATTCTTTCCAGTCACAGACACTTAAATTATATCTCCTACAACAGACTGTTTTCCAGTTCCTTTCACTCAAATAAATGTAAAAGTATGGGTTCGATAAGCATTAAAACATACAAAAAGCCTAGATACTGTCTTCTTGCTATGGTGTACAGCCAAACAAACACTCTACTTCTCCTTTTAGCAGCTTCCTTCGCCTCTTAATGACCAGCTTTTTCTCTCTCTTAGCCCTCACACTTCCGTGTCCTTGGGCTCCTCTGATTTGAAAATAATATAAAGTTATCTCCTGTGTATTCAAGGAAAATTTAGTCTCCTTAAAAGTCGGCTGAGGATGTGTATAGTGTTTGTAACAGACTGAATTTCCAGCTGGGTTTTCCACATGGGAAACCAATCAGCCCGGGGGGATTTTTTCCTCTTCTGGTCAATGAACAGAATTTATGATATACTGTGAAACTGTACTGAACCTTGTGGGGATATTCTCTGTACTGTTTCCCTCTTCCAAAGAAGGGTCAGAGGTCAGGTTCAACAGAGTGTGCCCGCAGCTGGCAGAGGTTTAGCATCTCGCTCAAGGGCAGTTATGCACTGACACGAGAGGTTTCACCCCGCTTCTCATATGTTGAAGGACACCCTCTTTATCCGCTCCGCCACCCTGTTTACCCTGTCGCACAGGGTCCCGAGCTCCTCTGCCGCACCTTATCAGCTGAACCAACTCGAGCTTGTTACTCTGTTTACCAACAGTGCAGCTTTTAGAAGGTGCAGGTGGGGGAATAAACCTCATTATATTGCAGTTTGCATTGGCACAGCTCTTCTTAGCAGAGAGAGAGACCTTGGCTGTGGTCCTGCTTGGCTGCCTGTCCCTGTGAAGTGCTTCCCAGTGTGAGCGCACAGATTCCACCTGTCCAGACAGGTGCACCAACTCAAGTGGCTTCCTTTGTAAAAATGCTTTCCCCCTCTCCATCTCCCTCCTTGTCTCTCTCTGTGCCTATTTTTTGCTCCGGCCTCTGTCTTCCTTGTCTTTCTCCACCTCTTGGCTGGTACACTCAATGCTTTTCTCCACACGCACACACACACAAACACACACACATACACACACACACACACACACACACACATACACACACACAACATAATCCCTCTTTGGCTCTCACAGGTTCAGCTGTTTGAGAAGATGGTGGAAAGGGAGGATGGAGTCCCGCTCTACAGCCAGTACATGGAAGTAAACTCAATTTCACAGAGTGTTCAGGACCGTTATCTGAGGCTGACCAACGGGATTTTCCTCAATGAGGTCATGAGGGTCATGTAAGATTGATTAAGATTTTCTTGCTTCATTGCCCTACAACCTTGCTCAGGCTGCAATAAAAGTGACCACAGAGAAGAGAAAATAAGAGCTAATTCCATGAGCATGTGAGGTCCTTTCCCAGTCAATGTGTTAGATGCCCATTTAAATCTAAAATTAAAAACAGTCTAAAGTGCTCATTTTCAGTCAGCTGTGTAAGAAAATTCATCCAAAAAATCTAAATTGAGTGTAACCTTGCATTTAGCTGTACAAATTGGCAATGGCTTTTTACTAATATGTAAAAAAAAGGGTGAAAATTGGCCAGCAACTCATTGTCCAATTAAAATCCAAGGCATACGTCTGAGTGAAAACTATTAAAACGCATTAAAATAAGTAAGTAGGACTTTGCTTTTCTTCTCCTTTCTTCCATACATTTGATGTAACATTTATCACATTCCCTTTCATAACCTCACATTGTTTTGCAGACAGTGTGAAAGGATGGTATAAATGTATGACCCATTCATATTTAGCACAAATTGCCAGTGAATCATGAAATGGGGTTCTGCATACGTGCCACCCTGTTAGTCATCTCTGCTGAATTCCTTATCTCCATGTTCAAATTTCAGCAGCATAAACCCATTTCCCTCTCAACAGGCAAGACAAGATCTTAGTCAGTGTTTGCCGAACAGCTGATTAATTTGGCCTGACCTAAGCCCCGTTATTTCAACAAATAATTGCATGTGGATTCTCACCGCCTGCTTCTCAGGCTCATTAAAATTTTATTCACTCTCTGCTTAAATGCACTGTTGCATAAGAATTTCTCATCTAGAGAGACGTGGTGCTGGGCTGTTTGATCAAGCTGCAGTAAATACACTGCTGTCTCTTTTCTGTGTTCATCCCAGAGACCCCAACCCCAAGGTGGAGCGGCTGTATGACAGCGCGAGAGATGACCACATGCTGAGAGTCCAGAACTTCTCTATTTTAAATCGACACCTCAGAGCCTTCTACCAGGTAGGGGAGGGTCAGGGAGGGAGGGGCGGGGGCTGTTTTGATTACAGTGGAAGTAACTTTATTTCATAAGTCATGTGGAAGTACCATGCGTTATACTTCCACATTTTTTTAAATCAGACGGATGACTAATTTTGCAAGACTAGATATTCAGAAATGAGCCAAATAGTAGGTAAACAAAAGCAAACTTCACGCGCTGCATCTCATGGTCTTACAGCTGAAAGCTCAGCTGTTAAGTGTTTGTCAAACTATCTCCAAGGTCAAGAATGACTTTTCACTCTCAGCCACATACCGTTGAAACTGTCAGAGTGCTGCAAAAAGATTAGTAAAAGTAAAAAGTAAAGTAAAAGATTAGTTTTATAGCTGCATTCATCTGTATTTTTATATTAACAATGGATCAAACTATGTGTAAAGTTGGTCTGAGTGGCAAATCTAACTCTGCAGTTCCTCTACTCTTAGTATTATTGTCTTTCAGAACATTGCTTTGTTTTTATGGCTCACCACTTCACTGTTTTGGTTCACTCTTACCACTCTCATCAACCTATTTCCAGCAGCAGCATGCAGCTGCTGGAAATAGGAACCTTGTACCTTTACAGCACCAAATGGCAGACAGGCAAAGTTAGCAGCTAACTGGTTTATTGGTGGAACATAGCAAAGCCTTCAGCTACTAAAGAGCCAGATATTTGTCTCAGATGTTGATGGAGCTCAAACTGGAGCTAAAAGGAGGGCGGATGTTGGATGTGTAAAAAGGCAACGTTTTTGCTGACATAGTCACCATATTATCTTTATAAGGTGATAATATGTCAATGTTGTGATTACAGCTTGTTCTCCTGACCCTGAGTGGCCCAAAAACTCAATCAATGCTGCTACGAAAGCTGCGCATTGTACTTATCTATTTTAAACGACAGCGCAGTAGTACAGTTTACTACTTTACCATATGTACTGCATCAAAAACTAGACAAATACCAACTCATTTGTAATTGTTAGTGTGCTACAGACGAAGAATCTTTGAACTTTTTGCAAAGTTATTCTTTGAATTTATTGTTTCTGTCAGCCTTTATGGAGCTTTATGAAGCTTATGAAGTTGCCATCTAACAGCATTTGTACCACTTTCATGTGTGTGTTTTAAATATAAAGCCACAGCCAACAGTCAGTTAGCTTAGCTTAGCATAAAGACTAAGCAACAGTCAGTTAGCTTAGCTTAACATAAAGACTGAAAACAGGGGAAACAGCTAGCTTGTCTCTGTCTTCAGGTACTAAAACCTTCCTTAATTGACACATTATATCTGGTTTGTTTAATAGGTACAAAAATTTAAATGTAAAAAAACTTTCTGAATCATGAAAATGAAATAGCCAACGGCTTTTGGCATTTTTGTGGAAGGACTGAAATGATCCCCAATTCTTTATGAATAGAAAAGCCTTGTAAATCACTGAAATATCCTTTTAAAAAATAACTCAGGGCCACAACAAATGGCGAGGGAGAGGGGGTGATGATGGAGGGCTGGAGAAGCAGTTGTCTTGCTGTAAGGTAGAAAAAAAAAAAACCAGAAGACATGATGGAAGAGTGAAGCAAAGCTCAACTTACAGCCTTGAATATTCCTCCTAAGGATACTGTAAAAAGTTTCAAGTGCACACAGGGGGTGGCGGAGCATTTGTACGAAAGAGAAGATGAAACACAGAAAATTTCCATCCTCAGTAGATGTGTCCCGGCTTATTATCAGGCAAATGGGGTGAGAAAAATGGAGGAGTGGTGAGCTGAATATTTCAGCTGCAGCTGTGGTTAGGTTGAGGAAAGAAAGAGAATAACTCTCTATCAAATAGCTCTCAGCATCATGTATTTCATAATGCGCATTGTAGGTGGCATTTGAGGAAATGACACAATTCTTTCCCCTAAGGTAGATTCAAAGGCCTCCATTCGCAGCAAAGATGATTCAAAGGCCTCTGTTAGCAGCAGAGAAAGCCCCTCTGAGTACTAGGTGGACTGAACAGACACCATTTAGTTTGTCACACAACATAAGAACATGACTCTACAAGGTTTCACTTCCTAATTTTCAGTGAATCACTAATGTCCCTTGAAAGCTCAAAGCAGCACAAAACACTGGCGATAATTGGGAAGCTCAGATCAGGTCGGTGTTACACTAGAATCTCACCAGGTGCTCTCAGAATAGGCTCTACTGTTGCTGTGAGCGTTTACTTCCACATTGGTCTCAGTTTTACTTCACTGTCTATTTTCTGACGACACTATCGTTGCTATGTATGTGTTTATGTGTGTATGCGTGTGTGTGTGTGATACAATGATAGCAGTGTGGTGGCCACCGCAGTAACGTGTGCAGCAAGGTTTCAATATTCTCTGCTGTGACCTCAGCTCCTCGTAAAGCTGTGGTGTTATTTACGTACATGTACAAGCATGAAGGTAGATAACACAATATAGTATTTACTGTCTCTAACAGCACTGTGGGCAGGTTCTTTTGTGTTGTATTCTACTGTATTCTATTCTATTCTATTTGTCCAATTATAATCTGTTTGTTTTGTTTGTTTCATTTCTATTCTATTTTTCTTTTTAGTTGTTTATAGTTTTCTTTTATTCAATTGTATTCTTTTGTTTTCTATTCTATTCTGCTCTATTATATTCTATTTGTTCTATTCTATTGTCTTTAATTGTTTCTATTCTGTTCTATTTTGTTATGCTCTGTTCTATTCTATTCTATTTTCTGTCATGTGTTATATTCTATTCTATTTGTTCTATTCTATTGTATTCTACTGTATTGCATTCTATCTAAAAAGCCTTTAATGTCGCCTGAATGGAGACATTCCGTGTGTGTTAACAGGATTTTAAATGTTAATTTCAAACTTATTTATTGACTAAACACAGATCTCAGGCTTCAGTAAACTGAAATATTTTTAAGGCTGCTGAGGAGCCAATAAATTAGGTTGCAATTAACTTCAAACAAACTGCAGATGGAATCTAGTTTGCACAAGTTCCTAAATCATAAAGGCAAAAAAAAAAAGTAAAGATAAAGGAAAAGTGAGACAGCCCACAAACGTGTTGAAAATCATTAAAGGAACTTGAATGTGGAATATGAAATGAAAAACAATCCAAACAACATAAAGAGGAATTATTTGGAAAAGATAATGTTGCAGATGGATTTTAATTCTCTTTATGACTGTGGCAGCTTGATGGCAAAGTTTGTTCCAAATTCAAGACTATAGAAGAGTAGATCATTTTCAGAGGCAGACTCATGGAAGGATGAAGACTTAATTCCTTCTTTTTTTACTATAGTTCCACTGGAAAAACGCTGTACGTCCTCTAGAAATTAACATCAAGAGAAACCTGGAAGCCTGACAATCTCAGCACAGCAGGTGTTACCCAAGTTGTTAATCTCTTACTTAAGCAGGGTGTGTAGCTGCACTGAATGATGATGTATAAAATATAGAGCGGGAAGGATTTGGTTGAATGTATGTATTTTGGCTGTATCATGCTGTGAAGGGAATTGTTCATGAGAGGACGTTTGCACGCCAACAACAACAACAACAACAACAAGTAGCTTGTATATAATTTTCAGTCTGGCTAATCTGCAGAAGTCTTGTTTGGCATCATGAACCACGAGGTTGCACGATGACCAACACAGAGCTGCAGTGGCTGGTATCCCAAATGCCCTGAAGGAGCAGAAACTTCAGGTTGGCTGCACATGCCTTTGATGCCAAACCCACACACAATGGAGCCGCTGAAGGGAGTGCTTGCCTCTTGGTACATTTCCCCTCTCAGTTTATAAATTACAGTACACAGCGGAGAGAGAGAGAGCTGTAATTGTGACTTGCTTCTGTACTCTGGTGATTTTTGCATTGATGGACTGCAGGAGAATGTGAACAGGCTTTCAGAGCAGTTGGGATAGGAGCTCGCCAAAGTCAGTGTGTGGCTCTTTGACAAAAAAAACATTTTTAATTAACAGGGAAATGCTTCTCCGCGTCTCAGAGTTTAAGACCAACTACAGTAAATAAAGTAATAAAGTAGCGGGCAGATGACTTCGCTGAAATTATTTTAACAAAGTCATCTGCCCGCAACATTGGTATCGCACTAGATGGCAACGTAGGAGGATCAAGGCACTGCAGGTCCACATGACATATATTTCTTCCTGCTGCCAGAAAAGCCAGGTTTCTGGACAGGGAATGTCTGAGGCGTTTGCCATTCAGCTTGATTCAGCGTCATTTAGAGTCTGTCAGGAGATTTGTCCAAGACATTGAGGCAGAAACTACAACTTCACTGAAACAAGTTGACCACAGTTTGGTGGACTTTCTACAAGTCCTGATTCACCACATTTACTCTTTGACGCATTATAAATCCCTCCCAATGCAGGACCAAAGAAGAAATGTCCAGATTTGAGTTATATTACCTGTCTTAAATGATATAGGACCAATTTACTCACTGTGGTCCACAGTATAGTAAAATTCATCATAAGCTCCAGTAAAGCGGGTCTGTTACTGAGCAGGTTTACAGTATGTTTGACACATTCTGTGGCTGAGATTAAGCTGTTTTAATAAAAGTGAGTAAATAGTAGCCTGCATTTGATTTTTGAGGTCAATATTGATGTAAATAGTTGAAAGTTTAAAAAAATCTGATAATGATATTGTTGGTTCCCATTGAAAATCATGTATAATCTCCAAATTTGGTGATTTTGAATATGAGGTGTTCTCGTATGGGTTGAGAAAACCCTCCAACAACTATCCTACTTCTTGAACTAAATAAACAATTAGAAACCCATTTCATTATTGGTAAAAATAGATTGTCACTAAGCTGAAAACACTGCTGTTTTTCTTAGCTCATCAAAAACTAATGTTTTAGAGAAACATGTTTTCAAAAAATAGCAGCAATATATTGACTGACATTTGTTTAAATTTTTGGGGGATTTTTTTGCATTTCTTTGATCGTGACAATGATATGGTCAGTGCTATAAAGGATTTCATATAACACAGTCTGCGTACAGTTCTTGGGGAGTATTACTAGACATGTGAAAAATGTTTTATAAAGCCTTTTGTGGCTCTAGAGGGAGATACGTAAAGTCTGATAAATTGCAACAGTGGTTAGTGTGTAAGACTTCAAGTTTAGAAATGATAAACATCTGGGGATGTGGCATTATCAGACCTCTGTAGCATGCTCCTCATCTTTGCTTAAAGCTAGCAGCGTCATTAGCCTCTACTAGCATAACACACCTAATTCTGTATAGCTGAGTGGAGTGACTCTTGTCAAGTTGCATTGTGGGTAATGTAGGCGCCAGGCTGACAAACAAAAAAAAAGTATGTGAAATAAAGAAAACAATATCTCTTGATCTGCAGCATTGATTTTGATCTTTTACCTGTCCATCGTGAGTCTGATGGTGGAGTGCAGTGCTGTATCTGTGGAGTACTTTTAGCCACCAGGACGCCTCATTAACAAACATTTTTGATAAAGATTACTTAAATTTGGTTACTAAATAATTACAAACAAGATATTTACTGAACAGTATATTTTACATTGCTCTCTGGTGGAAAAACTATGCAATGGCAACACTGTTTCTAAACTACTTCAAACATCTTTGGCATTTCTGTGCTGCTGTTTCATGTAACTTATTGCTGATATATCTGTGATGATGAGCAGTAATATTGGCCATGCAAATGTACTGTCAGGCTTTAGTAAGTAGCTTGTGTCAATGGAAATCTTTGATTAGTAAATAGTAAAGGGTTCTTTTGTGTTTGACATCAAATAGGATGTTTTGTGACTCTGTACTTTGTTACTGTGCCATGTCTGTCGTGGCTGTCACTGCCTGCTTCCCCACATAACCCATATTTTCTATCCACAAGGGCATCTACAGAAACAATGCAGATATCTTGCTAAAACATTAGTAATCGTTTATGGCATCTTTTCTATTTGTTATTTTTTAAAGAATCCTGAGTATGAGCCTCACTGGAATATATTAAACCAAATCTACAGAAGCCTTGTTGACCTGTAAGAACAAAAGAAAAGTTACTCTTATCAGATATCTGCTCTTTGTTTACATCACAAACTGCAGCAGGCTGGTGGAAAGTTTTTCTGTTGTTGTTTATTCAGGCTCACTGCGGGCAGACAGACAGGACAGGCCAGGTGATAACTTCATGTTTTCCACTAAACTCTTCACATTTATTCTTTTCTTCAGGAAGACTTGCAGCAATTGATACTGATGCCTCTCCCAAACGTTGCCATTCTGGGGCAGGACCCCCTAACAGGTACAAGATAAGAGCGTGATTGTATCAGAGCCATGTCTCTCAGCGGCAATGAAGTAATTATACTTCATATACAAGTCCATATCTCTGCTATGTGTGAAACACATTAAGGTGATAATGATAGCCAGGCTGATGTTTGGGGGTGGAGATGATGACGATAATGATGATGATGACAGTTATTTCTGTGTCCTCAGAGGCAGCCGTGGAAGAGCTCAGGCGACTGTTGCTGCTTTTACTAGGATGTGCTGTACAGGTGATCACACATTCACATGACCATCACGCTTTTTGAAGGTCGATGCAGCCAGTAAATAATACTGATGTTCAATATTTTACATTGTAGCTGTGCTGGTGGTTTGGCTCCATAGATGGTGTTAGTTCATGACAAGATATCTCTTATTATTAGAGCTGAAAAGATTGGTCGATTAATTGAGTAGTCAATCAACAGAAAATTAATTGGCAACTATTCTGATAATCAATTAATTAATTAATTAATATTAATTTTAGAGGTCATAATTAGTTAAATGGAGATCAGTTGGTCAAGAGCTTTAGTAGGGTTTGTAGTATTAATGCACTTGTATCTGGAAGGTCAAGATCATAGCAAAACCTACATCACAAAGATCTTGTCACAAAAAAACACAATTATCATTATTATTCATTTTAGGTGGATCAGCACTGCTAATTTTTAGTTAAGAACCGACTGAAAAATAAAATTACTGCTCAGAATTAAATATATTTCTTTCGCAGGTTTGCAAACCTTTTTACAGTCAGGAAGGAGATTTTATTACATCATGTCTGGACCTTATGAAATATGATATTTAACAAAAGGATCATAGCCTGATACTGCATATTGCCACATGGATATATTTTAATCTAACACACACACACACCTGACATTTCATCCTTCTATGTCTACAGTGTGAGAATAAGGAGGCATTCATTCAGCAGATCCAGTCTCTGGACATTGAGACTCAGGCAGGCATCGCCAGCTGTATTCAGCAGGTATGTTCAAGTGTAGAATTATTAAAATCAAGCACCCTTCACATATAAAAGACATTCACAGACTGGCCGTCAATTTGAAAAGATATTGTCCTGAGGAGATAATTCTAAGGGGATTTTTTTTGCCTAAAAATGATTTGGCAAAGAATTTGACCTGTAGGCAGAGAAAGTGAACTATTATACCTTCAACTGATGCTTCAAGTAAATGTGAAAATGAGCTGCTTGTCATTCAGCCAGCAGCCTTTTAAGGACCTCTGGGTGCCCCTTTGCTGCCACCATAGAATGGATCTTCCACCCTGATGTACACATCTCCACCTCTGTCACATCCTCCTCTTTCCTTCATCTCTTTTCTGTCATTCTCCTCTTTTCTGTCCCCCCCAATAAAACATAAACGCCAAATTGTACTCTTTTAAAAAATACCCCCCGTGAATAATTGCCAGCATTACAAAAACAGCATGTTGCATACCAGCATGTCTGAATAACAGTAACAGCATGCTGCCCACCTGCCTCTTTTCTGCCAGGTTTCTCAGCCTCATAAATCATAGAGGTGAGAGGTGCCCTTCCTGTGTGGATGGATGCACCCCCTGCTTGCTGTTCATATGCCTTCTGCCCGAGGACATTTCAAACCTGTCTACATGATCATTAGTTTTGCTTGCATTAGTACAGCATTTTTGGACACTCTTCCCTCAAAGATACATTCCCAAAGATTGTTTGGGTTTTTTTTTCATGTTGCACACAGATACGCAGAATCTGTTTGGTATTCACACAGCTTTCACACTGCATCATTTGTCCCCAGATCTGTCATTTTGTGTCAGGCAATCCAGATGCACATTGATCTTATCATGGAAATCTGAGAAACTGTCCTTGCTTCAGGTGACTCAGGACCCTCAGACGGTGCTGCCACTTCAGTGGGAGGAGCTGTTGGAGGTGGAAGGTGCGGACTTACAGCTAGTGTTTAGTTTGATGGCCAAACAGATCCAAAGCATGCTGGCGCAGAGAGACACACACCTGCAGGTATGCAAACACACTTAAATCACATCATAATGGTCTTACCATTGGGAGAAATACCGGAACACAAGATATAAACATTTAATCATACCTGATCGTTGTATAATACAGCTGATTGGACACATGGGGACAATAAATTGTTTGTCTCTTTATGTACATATATGCTGTCTACACCTATTCAGACAGATAGAGTCAAAGGCAGAAACTAACAATTATTTTCAATATCGATTCATCTGCTGAATATTTTCTCAATTAATTGATGAATAGTGAAATTGTGAAAAATGCCCATTATAAATTCTTAGGATCCCATAGTGACGTCTTCTTACTTTGTCTGATCAACAGTCCAAAATTCAAAGAAATTCAGTTTGTGATTCTTGCTCGATTTGATTATTAAAATAGTTGCTTATTCATTTCCTGTTGATTATCTAATCAACTAATTGTTGCAGCTCTAATGGAGAAAGACACATACATGGCTGCAACCACAGGAGCATGTGAATCATTTGAATTTCTACAGATTCACTTTGTGCCTTAAAATTAGTTTAAATTAAATCTTTTAGGGCATCCTTGTGGTGGCCTTGTGTTGTAAGACAGACACCATGAAATATAACTATAATGTCCCTGGTCTGATTCCTTCAGGGGACGTCTGATTTATTTATGTATTTATTGTTTATTTAACAAGGGCAATGCACAATATATTTATTGTACCACATATAGCTAAGAGCTAATTTCCATCTGTAGTCTCTGGGCGGAGGCCAGCAGTGATGCATAAGTTGCTGAAGTAAATGCTAACGTCAGTTGTGTTGAATTAAAACATTAATACTTTGAAAACAGACATTGCAAAAACATCAGTATTAAAATCAGGAAAGATTTTTTTTTAAAATAAATAAATAAATAAAATAACTATTCTAATTCTAACTATTCTAAAACTATTCTCCAACAAGGGAGTATACCATCAGTAATCTTGACATCTTTAAGAGCAAATATTTATCATTACAAGAACCAGACACATCGTACTAATGTTGGCCGACACACTGCAGGTATGAGTATCCTGCAGCCGTATCTCCAAACTAGATTTTAAATGTCAAAAAAAAGTTGAAAAATGACCCTAACAGAGTGTGTTTGACATTTTTGTCCTAGGCCTGTTCAATGTTTTCCATCACACATGTGTCATAAGATGAGCCTGTTTATGAAGTTATGAAATTTAATCAGCTGAAAATTAGAACATGCATAAGTAGGCCTTGTTTCATCAGGGCTTAATTGGGTCACTTATTTGATGAACATTTCATATGCCACGCTCTCATATTCAGTTTGTTGCTATTATTTACCACTTGCAGTCATAGTAATTCTGCTTTGACATAAATTAAACCTCAATTCAATTTAACAGGCTGAGTATAGTGTGGAATATACTGTAAAATTCACTGACAAATGGCTTTGGGATCCATGTAAGTTTCAATAAATAATGAAAAAACAACGAATGAAAAAGAAAATGCATGTCAGTGGACTGGAGTTGCTCCTGTGAAAGTGTCCATAAATTAATTTCAGATTCCTCTTTTTGCTCATGCTTTCTCTGTTTTCTCTGAACCCACCCTGCTTGCTTATAACCACTGAGGTTCCACTGAGACCTCTTACCAGTTTTTGTTGCATAAAAAGACATTATTAAGGAATTGTTACAGTTTTTATGTATAATAATGCTCTAGCTTTACTTACAACCTTAATATGAGGTCAGATCAGCACAAGATGTTATACTTTGATCAAATATTTTTCCACAAACTCAAATAAGACCTGATAAACCAATGAATATTTTAAACCCAGCATGTTTTGTAGAAAAAGAATTTGTGAAAAAAATGAATAACATGATCTCATCACTGTACTTTCAGTCAATTCACTATTACTCACTATACATTACTGTTTGTAACATTCAGAGGATTAAGATTTCTAACACCTCCTGCTTCTAATCTCCTCCTTTCTCTCTCATCTCTGTCCTTCTCACTCCCTTCTTTTCCCCAAATCTCTCTTTCCCTCTGTCCTCTCCGTCCCTTGCCACATCTATCGTCCAATCACTCTCCCTCGCCCTCCCAGAGGATAGCAGAGCTGTGTCGGGAGCGGGAGGTCCAGACTGACTCAACCACGGTGCCCCTGGGTGGTCACAGTGAGGAGCCACCCCAAGGTCTGGCGCTCCAGCTGGCAGACAGCAAGGCCAAACTGCGCCGCCTTAAACAACAACTGTGAGTGTGTGTGTGCGTTGCATATGTGTTTGTGTGTGTGTCTGATAGAAAAAACTGTGAGTTTAAAAAATTATAGATGAGTTGTTTCTCTGTAATGAAGAAGGAACAAACTGGGAGCTCGCTGCCATAATCATCCTTTAATTCAGCTCAAAGTGACTATTCTGACTATATGATCAAGGTTAGTGTTGCCCATTTATAATTTTTGGATATACCTGTCTTTTTACTATTTCTACCAAACACAATCATCTCTTGTTTTATTAGCCAGTGTATCACTGTTATACCATTGTAAAGGGGACACATCATGCTTTTTGTGATTTTCTGTTATTTGTTTATGCTATTATGTTGTTAGATGTCTGTGTTAAACATAACACCCAAACTTGAGGTATGTAACGATGCTACCTGCAAGTCAAAAGCCAGGGCTTCAACCCACTCTGAATGCTTTGTTTGCAATTTTACCTCTAATTCCCCATCGAACATCAGATTGTCCGCATATGCCCAAAAACAATAGTCTTTGTTACAACGGTTGTTCGCATTGTCCACTTGCGTATTTCAGATTGGATTTGCTACATATACGGATGTATTTGAGAAGTTGACTTTTTGAGTAAAGAAAAAGAAAAATAGTGAATTCCTACTATTATAGTTTGTTTCATAGTTGGTTTACGTAGCCTGAAGGAAGTCTGCAGAGACACAGCTTCCGGTACCCAGCCAATCAGAACACAGTGGGCTCACCAGGAGGAGGGCCTTAAAATGACAGGAGCTAAAACAAAGGGTTAATATAAGATAAATAAGTTTTTTGAATCGTAAATCATGCAAAGATATTCCAGCAGATCCACAGAATATAAATGTAGCTGGAAATGTTCCCTTTAAGCAACAAAATGTTTTGAAAAATACATATGACGTTGCATTTTTGGTACTGATGGTTTCATGTTTATCTGGTTTTCTAGGGAAGATAAAGGTGATCAGATATTGGATTACAAGCTGGAGATTCAAACCATGGAAGAACAGCTAAAAAAACTTCAGAAAGAGGTTTGTGCACATTCAGATGCGTGTGTAGAGGTCTGCAGTAAGACCTGAATTCATTGTGCCCACTTGCACTGCTAGATTGAAAAGCAAAACCTGACATCAAGTGTTAGCTATTCCCATTTCGAAGAGAAAGAGACACTGTTTGCTTGGTTTGGACTCACAAAGAGGCTCTGTCACAAATATAACATAAGTCTTCTGGCGACAGCGATAATATACTGTATGTTAGGCTTAAATAGAATAAGCCAACAGCAAAAAACACAGGTGGCCACTTATTAGATTGCTCTCAGGTTATGTATTTAACAACAAACAGACAACACACATTGTAGCCAACTGCAATTTTTGCCAGAGGAACATTGTTGTTAACCTTCTTTCTCAGCTAAATGTGACAGTTTAGACAATAGTCCAGAGCAGAACAGACCACTACAGGCATGAATAAGGGGTCAAACAAGGTTATAATTCTTACATGACATTACAAACACAGAACTTTGTTTTCTGTGCCATGATTTATAAATGAAATCAGCCACACAAAAGGTTCCCTTTCTGAAACTCAGCTCAAGTTTCTTATAATCATCCAGAAAAAACTCTTCAGAAATTAAGGGCATTTTACAAAATAGTGCAGCTCTTAAATCATCATATAATGAGCAATAAAACAGAATCAGTCTCTTCTTCAGTCTCACTTAAATCACACAGAAAACAGAGCCTTTTCTCTTCAGGGAGACCAGTAAACCTGCCTGTCTCTATAGTTAATGGTAATTTACCTGAATGTAAATGTGCTCATGGAAATCTTTGACTTTTGGATAAATTCTGCTTCACATAAGGCTTCACACTGAAGTTGTTTTTCATCAGACAACATGTTCTTAATTAAGGTTTGTACCAAACATCAACAGTCCATCTTTCTTTGTACATCAACAGTTTGCTCTGGGCATCATGAATTTTACACTGTAATTTGTTTTGAAAAATAAAAAGAGAATTAATCAAACAAAATAAGGATTTCACCTCACTAATCCAGGGGCGTCTGTCCAGGCATATTCACACGTCTGTTCCAAAGTCAATTCATCTCACGTCTCTTTATGTCTGACATTTAACGGTTCCCAACCCATATACCATTCCCACAGTGAAGAAGACTTTCCTGAATTATGTTTATATATATGTATATATACATGTCATAATGCTACCAAGTAAATTCACAGATTTTGTTATAACACCAAAATAACATCCAGGAATTGCAAAATAAGGGGATTCAGGAACAGTATTTGGCACTACAACGAAATGAGGGAGTGTGGCTTAATTTAAATTATTTAAACACTTTTTCCACTACTGTGTAAACCTTACTTTAATCTAAACCTAATCCTAATATTAACTTTAAACTAAGATCTTGTAGAAATAAGAGGAGCAAAACGCTGACACTTTCTTTCTATCGTTGTTAGGACATTCAGTCCTCACAGACACACACAGATTTCTTACTTCCTGTATCAGACTGTCAACATTTGCTTTACTGCATATCCCAGATCTGTTCACAACCTTCTTTGACCTCATCCCCACTGGTGGTGTGTTGTGTGTGTGTGTGTGTGTGTGTGTGTGTGTGTGTGTGTGTGTGTGTGTGTGTGTGTGTGTGTGTGTGTGTGTGTGTGTGTGTGTGTGTGTGCAGAGCCGTTCTCTGCAGGGTGAGGTGAGGGGCATGCGAGCACTGCGGGATGAGCTGGACTGCGCCCGTGAGCGAGCTGCACGGGCCGAGCAGCTCCAGACTGAGCTTCAGAGCTGTAAACACAGATTGCGCAGCCTGGAGCTCACACGCACTCAGCTGAAGGTACACACACACACACAAAACACGCACACGCTTCTGAATAAGTCATTTGCACCAGAAAAGAAAACAAGCAGCACAGCAACATCTACAACATAAAATATGTTTGGATTGTTTTGGTATTGAGTCACACATTGAACTCCTTCACATAGAACAAAAACCAAGGAGTGCCTTTCTATACTTATACACACACAAACACACTGTCTTTACAAAGCAAGGACCTCATACGAACATTACTAGCGAAGGTCACATCAAGAAGATCCCCTTTTTCTCCATTATTTCGCAGGGGTCTGCCCGATAAACACGAAAGTCTGTCCCTGACTGACTGACTGACTGACTGACTGACTGACTGACTGAGTGATGAAGTTACACTGTTGGTCAACCACTCTTTGTATCTGTCGTTTTAAATTTAAAAAGCCCCCTAGCTTTTTACACATGGTCCAGCCATATACCAGGTTTTGACCTAGTCTTGTTAAATCTTTCTCTGAGTAGCTATTACTTTTTAAAAAGAAATACCACTTAATCTCAAAAGCCATATATTCCCTCTCACGGCCCTGAGCGTTTCAATCAAGAGTGAGTAAGAAGAACTCAAAAGCTCAAAGCCAGAGAATGAGATTATATTGTGTGATGTCATCAGGATTTATAGCCTGGAGCTGCTTCATTGACAAAGAGCAGGAGTATGGCTTCAGTTATTGGAGCTTTTACACCCAAATGAGATTTATTCTATGGTAATAACTGTTCGGAGGCAGAAAATGTGCGTATATCCTTGTAAAACACCTCACAGTGTCCTCACTTGTCACCTTCTCAGTCTTATTTGATTCATTCTGCCTTTGCTCGGCATCCTTGTGACAGCCCAGATTATCTGGCAGGATGAATTCTTCTTGTGTTTGGATTTATAATTTATTTTCACAAATTCAAAGTGAGTTGTTGCAGAAGTCCCTTTAAAGAAAAATCCACAGTAAGAGACTTAAAAGACAACCCTGGATTGTTATAATATGGGTTCATTCTACTGGCAATAATGTACTTGCCAAATTAAAGGGGCCCTGTGAAGTTTTCCTGTGAACAAACAAAAGTTATGTTTACATTCACTGTTACTCACCAAAACTCATTATGTCTATCCTTGTGATCTAACAAATGTGTTGAATACATTTCTGTCCTCATAGAACATTTGCAAAACAGATTTCTAAAGTATTTTAAATCCCGTAACTGTTTACGTCAATGTTTAGGTTTGCAGTCTTCTTCTTCTCTGCCTTTGGTGGCATATTTGCGTGTTTCTCGGCATATTACAGCCACCTGTAGATCAGTTGAATAGTGTGAAACGAGTTGTAGGACTGTGCATCGCGTCATCTGCGTGCACATACATAAGACAAACAAAACGGGGACCTATGCATAAAAGAAATTCTCTGTCGCGCCACTAGAGGTTAAGAACTCTACAGGGAACCTTTAATTGCAGAGATTTGGGAACATGGTGAAATCATTAAAAAAAAAAGTCAATTAATCAGGTTATTACTGACATCACCAGTCCACTCACTTTTGGTAATATCAGAATAGCTGGTTAAATGTTGGCTTGTTTACAATCTGTTTGATTGTCTGACCACTAGAGCTTCTTGCTTCACTAACATTGCTCTGAGGAAATGCAGGAGATAACTGAAGTAGAAATAGTTGTGTCAGGTTAGAGGACGTTGGTACAGAACAAACTAAATTACAACCTTTTTCTCAGAGGATACATGTATGTGTACCACGTTGACATTGTCTTTACCATCTTATCTGCGAGCTGACAGATGTTCGGTCTGAATGTCCACCTTCCTAGAATCAGCTTGACATGATCGTGATGACTTTATTTAATCTTGTGAGTTCATGTTTCCTCTCTGTGTGTGCGGCGCCCCCTGCAGGAGCAGCAGCAGCTGTGTGCAGCTCTGCAGGAGACCAAAGCTCTGCTGGAGGAGCAGCTGGCAGACGCACGGGCGCGCTGCTCCAACCTTAGAGAGCTGGAGAGGGACAATCTTCTGCTGCGTCACAAGATCATGGATGTGGAAGCGGTGGGTGGAGCTACGTGTGTGTACATGTGTGTTTATCTGCTTATCTATGCACATTTGTGATTAGATTTAAATGTGTGCAATTGATTGTGCACTGTGTTGCTGGCAATGTTTGTGTGTCAATGTATGTGTGTCTTTAAATTGCTGTTTGATATGTAAGGAAATGCCATCTTTAAAATCTGTGTATTCTTTTATGGCATATTAGTAGCATTTCATTTAGAATATCTGTGTTTGTTGTGCGTTTGCCTCTTAAATGAATGAATGAATGTGTTTGTGTGTATGTAGGAGCGTGACACCGAGAGGCAGCGAGTTGATGAGCTGCTGGAGATCAACATGAGCCTGGAGGCGGACCTGAGGCACAGCAGCAGCAGTGGCGGCGGTGGTGGCGTTCTCGCACTGGTCGATCCGATTCACCACCGTTTCCTCCAATCAGAACTGGCGTCTGACGAGGAGCTGAACGAAGTGATTGGTCAGAGCACCTGCCTCTCTGCACCTTGTCATTTAAGACATTTTAATTAACTGATAAGAGAAAATATGTGGAAGTAACGCTGGCCTACAGGTTATCAATCAACAATAACCGAGTGAATCTCTTCATATATCCATTTCTCCTGCTCTCCATCCCTATCTGTCTCTCCCTCCTCTTTTTTTCATCTTTTTCCCCTTTATTCTTTATTTCTCCCTCCCTCTGTCTCAGATCAGAAGCCGCTGAGCGTGGAAGTAGGTGAGGCGTCGACGCTGAGGCTGCTGGGAGCGGAGCAGGAGAACGCAGAGCTGAGGAGACGTCTGGAGGAGCTGCAGGCTCAGCAGGAGGTCAGAATTCAGGCGGTAGTGGGTTGTGACTTGTAGAATCAATCCACAACGGTTTATCTCTACCCAGTTAAAGGTTGGAGGTCAAAGCAGGTCATCAGATTTAACAACAGACTTCAGCGTTCAATTAATGAAACGGTATTAGGGATCAAGATCAGTGATTGCAGGAGCTCCAAGAGGAGACAGTTAGATGAGAGAGCTTATCGCACATGTCCAGCTCAATCATATGTAAACAATAATGAGTTTCCCTTTGATATAATAATATAATATGATAATATATCAATACCAGCACACCCACAGAGAACCTGGCATCACTGAGTCAGTTATGCATCTTCTTGCTATCTGAACCTTCAGTGTGCAGATACAAATGAAAAGCAGGAAGCAGCAGTCAGTGGAGTTAACCATCCATCTCCTCTCGCTGCAGGCTGATTCGCCAGAAGCAAAGGATGAGCTGGCTTGCCTGGAGATGGAGCATCAGAACACACTCAGGGAGGTGAGCTCAAAGAGAACTAATGCCGAAGTTACTGTTCACATCCAATCAAATATCAAACAAATATCACTGAAACACACGAGATTTGTGGGAGAATGATAAGCATATTTTAAGAACATCCTTGATCAGTGTCTGATATCAAACCATATCTTTGATTAGGGAACATAATCTGTGGTTATGCTAGACTTCCTGTTTTTTAACATGAGCAATCAATTATTTTCAAGAACGTTGAATATAAATATATTTAGCTAACAATCTTATTTTCTGCAGTTGACAGAAAATTAATTGATAATGTGTGACTTTGAACATTGCTTAATTTAAATAATTTAAAATGTCAAAACACCAAACTTTTCAAAGTTTCACAAATGTAAGGATTTGCAATAAAAAAAATATTAACAATAATCATTAGTTGCAGCCTGGCAGTGAGTGTGACATTAAAATAGCACAAAGTCTTGTTTGACTCAACAGTTAATGCATAAGAACATTTCTGCTTATGTATTGTTAATTTTTTGTTTCCATGAGAAGTAAACATGGTGATTGGATGTAACTCAGCTTTGAACATGTGGTTACAAACATCTAGAGCTGCTACAACAGCTGTGTTTAATTAATGGTAATGAAACTGTATGAATCTACAGATCATTGAAAAACTTTTGAGAGCAGTTGTGCAGCTGCACAGCTATGAATTGTATTTCAAACAGTGTTTCCATGTACTGTGGTTTGTACTATTTTAAATAGTAGCTGCTGTCTGTCATTCTTTCAGGCTGCCCAGTTCATCCTGTTCAAGGGTTTCTGTGATTATTTGTGTAGAGTTTTGCCTTTGTATACTATTTTTTACAACCAACCAAAAATCATTTAAATCAATCTCAAATTTTTCCTCACCCTTTATCGTTCTTTCATGTTTCACTTCTTTTTTGCTTCCTTGTATTGAACCTGGATGCAATTTGGGTAAGTACAAGGTGCTCAGGTTCATTCATGTTCAGTACAAGCAGGAACCAAAAGAATGGAAACAAAAAAGAAAGCTTTGAAACTTCTTTCCCATTATACTTTTCAGTTTCAAAACTTGAAGAATGAAAACGCCACTTTGAAGCAACGTTTGGAACAACTTGTGAGTTGCAAGTTGCAACACATAGAAGACAAGAAGAATGATGAAGGAATGAAGAAGTCTGACAGAGAGGAGACGCAGAAGGAGGAGAGAGGAGTCCAGGGCTCTGAATCCTGCAGGGGAGAGGGTGAGGGAACAGTGAGGTTGATGGAGGAGAGAGAGAGAAGAGGAGAAATCATTGGGATACAAAGGGAAGCAGGCGTTGGTGAGGAGATTCTCCATGTTCAAGGTGGAAAAGCAGAACTGTGTGATGAAGAGATCCAGTCCAAACGCAGGGGGGAAGCGGAGGGAGGGCGGAAAGACAGACAGAAACAGGAGAAGGAAAGTGAGCTAAAGAAAGAACAGACTGCTGTAACAACAACCTCAGAGATCCTAAATCATCCAAAGAGCAGAGAAGATATTACAGACCAGGACCAGGCCACAGATGCAGACCAGGCTGTATGCTCCCTGTCTGGTCCTGATGTTGAGCCTCTGATGACCCAGCTCCAGGAGGCCCAGGAGGAGGCTGACAGACAGGCGATGGTGGCCCAGGACCTGCGCTCCAAGCTGGGTGAGCAGAGCAAGAAAGCCTGGGAGGCTGAGCAGCGGCTGGTGCTGCTGGAGGCTGAACTGCAGCGTCTGAAGAAAGCTGCAGAGAGTCTGGGAGAGGCCCGCAGGCAGATAGAGGTATGGATGGACGGATGGGTGTTTAACTAACTTAACCTGAATGAACTTAACTCAGTTTGAAAGGAGTAATAATAAAGATCTGCTGGCTGCTAGTAAGGATGGTAAATGAACAGATGGATGAATATGTGGATAGATTTAATGTCCATTAAGTTCTAACAAAACACCCATAATGCATTTGAGAAGTACAATCATTACAGGAATACGTTTTATGTTTAATAACATTTTCCAAATGTGATATTAAAGTGAGACTATTAAACCTGTGGAGAATAAATAATAGATAAGGCAATAAAATACACTCCTTTGCACAGTTCAATACAGGTTGTGCAACTACAGCCTCACTTGGTCTGATATCATCAGTAGCTCATGATGGTTAATCATACACACTCATACACACATTGCTGTTTCATTCCACTTACTTTATGACTCTTCTCTACTTGTTGCACTGATAAACTGATAAACATTTCAATGCTTTTATCACAAAAATACATTAAATAAATTAGTAAACACACTCACCTCCTCAGGAGACATATTTGTTGCTTTCTGGTTGCCTAATGATGATGCCTTTAAAGCAAGTGACTCAAGAGAATCCTGGAAAATGAAGAGAAAGTCGATGTGTGATTATCCTTTAATCGGCATTTGTGGCCACACAGCAGCTGTGCAGCAAAAGTAACATAATCTTGCTCTAAAGAAAAGCAAAAAATAACATTACATCTTTCTAAAGTGACATGGGAAATATAGTAAATTTTGATCATGATTCACACATTGATGAAGTATCAACTACATAGTTTCCGTTTAGCACAGAATTGTACTAACACGTAATTTATTAACAACATCGAGTCAGTGTCAAAGTTTTTTGTGGGAGTGTTTTTTCAACAGTAAGTTAATCCATATGGATGTCTGCGTGTACAGATGGATAGCTGCACAGCTGACAGAATAACCTGCCTTTCCTCTTTCTGGGGTGCGTTAGGTTCTTCAGTCAGACGGTCTGGCTATGGAAGAGGAGCTGTGCCGCCTACGGAGCCAAGTGGAGCTTCACAGGATGCAGACCACAGTCATCGCTACCCTGGAGGGAGAGCGAGCTGCACTGGAGAGAGACAGGGACATGTTACGTAGCACCGTGGACACCCTGCGCACAGCTCAGCGCAAGGTTGGAGAGTACACATGAACCAACACACACTCATGCATGATGCAGCTGTGCCACTAAGCATTTCCATGACCATGGCAGATGTCATTTTACCTTGGGGAAGATGGACAATAGCAGAGGGAAAGAGAATAAAAATAATGTGATGGGGGGCAGATGTAATATAAACCCATAGAGACAAAATTTTCTTCATCATATTTGAATGAAACTCAGTGTGTATGTTCAAGAGATAACGCAGGATGTCTCCAGCGAGTTTAATCAGGATCGCTTAAAGGTATTTTGAGTTGTGAGCAAATATATGATAAACTTGCATCGATCAGTATGGCCCTTCATATTTTGGTTAGTACCAGAGCATGCACACCAGTTTTGGTAAAATTCTGTCATCCAGGTTTTCAGATACACATTTGTGGCATTTGTGGTGCCCCTCATTGGTCAGGTTGAAAATGCTTTGGTAGAAAACTTTATGATGATTGGATTTATGGCAGATATTCGCTAAGTCCTGCCCTTTGTGAAGATATAGTCGGTGGTCGCCTTTTTTTTTTTTGACTGATCTTGCTCATTTATAATGGAAATGTGTATCTCAGTCCCCCAAGACTGTATACCAAATTTGGTGTTGATAGAGTGAAATCCAAAAAGTAGATGTCAAATGATTGTTTTTCGCATGATGCAAATTAGCAAAAAAAATCCATCATGGTGGTCTTTTATGCTGAATTTGTGTTTGCAATTTTGAGGCAATCTGACTTATGGTGTGAGGGGCATGGCCTTTCTAAAACTGCATTTTTGGGGCTTATTTCCAGCGCCACCATCTCAATAACCATATTGAGCTTATATATCCTGGGAAACACATACACATTGTTTCCAGTTATTGGGCCAAGTTTCATGGTTTTAGCTCATTCCAGCTCATGGCAATTTGAGCTGCAGCAAAAGACAACAAATAGTAATAATAAACCAGCACAAACACAGAAGGGTTTTAAACCCTTTGGGATTTTAAGCCCAGTTACTTGGTTACATTAAATGACAGCAGTGAGACTTGCCAGATACATTTATAGCTGTGATACAATTATTACATGGAGAAAACTGTTCAATAGGAGGCAGATTTTATTGAATAATGTTTTTATTCACACTGTATTAAACAACAAGAAACTTACCGACATTCAGAGGAGAGATTACAGATTAAGGTTTTTAGCACAACTCATTTAGTGGATTTTACCTTGATGTAGATCCAAGGAGAAAACTCAGTTTAAACCAAACGTCAACTTTTTTTTTCAGACACTCCACTGCAGAATGTAGAAGTCTTTGTAATTTTTCTCAGAGAATGTGATGCAGAATACTATTTAAGGTGCTATTTGCAGTAAAATTGCAAGACATGGGAGAAATTGCAAGCTAAGGAAAAGAACAGTGCAAAGTCAGCATTAAAGAAATACCATGAAAGGGATTCATGAATACCTCTCATTCAGAAAGAGTCACATACAATTCTTGTGATTCTAATGTATTACCCTCCCTCTTTTTTATGAAGAGAAGATTCAATGTCTTTATTGTGCAGGCTGCATCTGTACATATTCCCAAACACTACTATACATATCTTTTAAATACATTACAATACATAATTTGCTGAGAAAGCACCATTTATCTGCTTACAGTCAAGCTCAGACATGTTTCAACTGTCTAATATAATAGTATAATATAATAGTTTTCAATTTAATGTTCATTAAATGTTAAAAATGTTCTGCCATGACACCGCCCAGTTATATGATCCCAAGACTTAACATCCATGTGTCATCTGGTGTGCTAACACAGTATTTCTGTCTATGAAGAAAACAATAATTCTTGTGCATTATCTTACTAGTACGGTACATCAAATAATATATAGATAGATAATATAGAGTATTTCTTTAATTTCTGGAAAGTTACAGCAGAAGAGTTACTCTGCTTTAATTTCAGTCTATGAATTATAAAGCTTGACATCAACACAGTTTTATATTTTCAGTTATGTTTGAGATAGATTTTGCGTTCTAACTTTCAGAGTAAGAATCAAAGAATTAATGGAGACCATAATGCTGTGTGTTAAATGAAACATGAAGTACTTATTCTACTTCTTTCAGCTGCAGGGGAGAATAAAACACAAATAGGAAATTACAGCTCATCAACATCCTCTTTTGTTTGCTTCGTGGCTGTTGAGCCGGTTGATTGTAACTGAAATATGACCAAAAATGAAGTGTTATGTTGATTTGGTCATTTCATGCAGTCAAAAGAAAAGAACTCTTGGAAATGTTGTGAAGAGTGATTGAATATGCATTCACTAAAGTTCAAGTTATAAAAAGAAAGAACCACTTCAAACTAGACTTCAGTTTAAAGGACATCTTCAATTTGATGTTTTCAGTAGTTCATAAAGAGTGTTGAGTGGCTGGTGCCTAGATACTCAACAGAAGGTTGTCTACTGTGCCTGCAGCAGTGAAACTTCAAATGATATGTGACACTCGCTTGTTTTCTGAGATATCAGTTCTAAGAAATTCTAAGTTTTCTTATCATATACTGAATGTTGTTATTGCAAATTGTTAGTTGTTAAGGTTTCATTTTATATTTACTGCCAGTTTTAACAGTGACATTTTCAGGTGTATCACTTATGGACAGCCTTTTATTTATTAATTGATCGATTGTATTAAATATATGTAGTTTGTCTGTTCTGACTTACTTACAGTACTCAGGTCTCTTTTGTTTTTATGATGTGTGCATGGGTGCCCAAACTAGTTTCCCCTCTGGGAATCAGTTATCTATTGTAATGTAATCTAAAGTGACTAGTAACAAATGAACCATTACTCATCCACCTTTTCTTCTTATGCCAGGGCGACCAGTTAGAACTGACCACCCAGACTCTCAGGGCGGAGCTGGAACGACAGGCGCGCAGTTTGGAGACTTCTCGACGTCGGGAGGAGGAGTTGGAAGCAGAGCTCCGTGAGGCTACTGTGGAGGCGGAATCTCTGGCCCGTGCACGAGACCAAGCGGTGCTGGAAGCCTCACGTGTGGAGCAGGAGAAAGAGCTGTGTCAGTCGGAGCTGGATGGCCAGCGGAAGGAGGGGAGGCAGAGGGAGAGAGAGGCGGCGAGACTGAGGCAGCAGCTGGAGAGCACGACCTTGGCCCTGGAACACAGCAACCAGAGAGCTCGGGCTCTGGACACCGAACACAGGTACACACACTTAACCTTGATCATGAGCTAAAATGGCAATTAACTTTACAAGGCATCAGAGGGAACTACTTGGCTGAACCATGCATTTATCTATAATGTCAACTCTATCTTCATTCAACCTGTGTCCTGTGTGTGTGTGTGTGTGTGTGTGTAGACGTGTGTGTCAGCAGCTGTCTGAGTCTAAGGAGCTCTGCACTCGGCTGCAGGACCTGGAGAAAGAGCTCAGCACTCGATTAACCAGCATGGAGGAGGATAAACAGCAGCTGCAGGAGCAGTACGCAGATGCTCAGGCCAAGATTAGCTCTCTGTCCCAGGTGTGTTTATGTGAGTGTGTGACATGGTAGTTTAGTCACTGACAGTGGGTGAACATATAAGCACTGCTGCAGGGATGTAGTGGAAGGTAAACTCAACTGAATTCAGCTTTCCACCCTTATCTGGAGAACAGAGTTTATTCTGAATTTTAAACTATACTTGTGACATACGGTAAATTCACAGTAATAACAGTGCATTATATGATATTCTCAATCTCATACTACATACTAATACAGTATGTTTGACATAATGTAGCATATATTTGGATATACAATTTTTCTGGATTTTCCAGTGTCCCACAATGCAGTGTGCTCGAGGAAATAATGACATTACCCAAAACAAATTGTGAATCTTCAGACAGCTTTAGGAGCATTTTCAAACAAGACTAACAGCTGCAGCCATGCTAGCAGGTCTATGAGGCTGTATTTAGGCACAGTGGTGCTTTGGGTAAAATACTAGTGTCAGCTTGCTCACAATAACAATGCTAACATGTTGATTTTTATCAGGTTTAATGTTTACCATGTTCGCAATCTAAGTTTTATGTGTTATCATACAAAAATTTTGCTCATTAGCAGTAACAACCAAATGCAGCTGAGTTGAATGCCATTTGTTTTGCAGTCCAGTATTTTGGTCATGAACCAAAGTATTGGACTAATTCCAAATTTAACCTGATGATGGTTCTAGATGAAAGATCATCAAAATTTTTAAGTTTATCCTGAGGGGAACATAAATGTCTGAACCCAATTTCACAGCAATCCATCCAATAGTAGACATTTCTCTCAAAAACACAAATGTCATTGTCATGGTGGCACTAGATGAAAAGTTGGGAATCACCAAAGTGATTAGGATTCAAATTCTGGGGACCATGAACGTCAAGATTTAATGGCAATCCAGCCAGTAGTTGAGATATTTCAGTTTGGACCAAAGTAGTGGACTGACTAACCAGTAAATTGACCTTTCCCTCCATAAAAACAAAACAGGGTTAAATTATTGGAAAACCATTTTGCTTTCTCCTTGTTAAATGTTGTTGTTAGTAGCCAAACAAAGCTTGAGTGATGCATTATATTTATTTCAATTGTCTAGGAATTGCAAAAAAGTATATTATAGTATTGTGAGGAATAGTAAAGTATATATAGTACGCGCTGCCAAACTTTTAGACTAAGATAAACTTTTAGAATATTTTAGACAAATGAGTTTAGTTAGTTGTAGTTATAAGTAGTTTTGTTTTGTCTCATGAAGATTATCATTCTTATTTTGCACAGATTATAATCATTGAACACTTTGTTTCCTATCTCTCTCTTATCAGGACCTATCAAATGAGCAGACTCGCTCTCATGGTCTGTCTGCTGAAGTCGAACGCTTGAACCTGAAACTACAAAAAGCTGAGTCTGAACTGAAGGGGGCAACTAATTCTCTCAACCAATCACAGGAGAGAATAGAGTCTCTCTCACATTCCCTTAAAAAAAGTGAATCTCTTCTCCAGCTGGAAAAGAGAAGAGGAAGTGCGGAGATGGACGCTATGTCTAATTCAAATTCAGACCCCTCAAACAAATCGCACATTTGTCAGACACAAATCCAAGAGACGTCACCTCTGGATCAATCCCCTGAGGCTGGCAAAGGTCATGACCTTTCCACAACCCATGATCATGCCACAGGAGAGACAGAGAGGCAGCTGAGTGAGAGGTTGATGGAACTGGAAAAAGAGGTGTGTATCTGTCTTTGAATATATTTCTGTGTGGGCCTTTAAATCTCATTTACAGGGTGTCTCTGTGTGTATGTGGTTCAGTGCAACTTCTGTGCGAGTGAGATGATCTATATTATGTTGAAATTCTTGCTCTAGGGATGCTTGACGTCTATCAAATCACACTAGCCCACCACTTTCCAAGTGCAGCATTTTATTTCCAGAACTACAGCTTTATCTCTGCTCATCAGTTTTTATAATGTCACCTCGGCTACTGTTAATCTTCCTTATCTCCTCTGCTTCTCTCTTGTTTAGCACTTACTATTTCTTTCTCTCTAATGCATACACACACACACACACACACACACACACTTACAGACACACATAAACTCTAACATCAAACTGTAAGGGGCGGCTCCAGCATCACCAAGGTCAGTAATTTCATTCAACATATTGCTCAATAGGTACGGTGCTGCATTACCACAGTGAGGATTTTACGTTTTGAATGAAGATAGATGAAGTAAGAGTTCGCTTCCTTATCTCGCTTGTATTAAGGTGCAGGTAGGCTTGTTGCTACATTGGCAGGGAGTGGAAAAAGCAGGAAACTTAAAAACACTGGTGAAAAAGTACAAATCCCCTGTGCAGCAGGTGCTGGTAGGCAATGTGAAAAGAATCCAAAATGAAAAGAGAAAACTCAGCTCCAGACTCTTCAGATGATGCAAACATGAAATGTGTTATTGCTTTGCCAATTCTTGCTAAAATCTTCATATAAATCCTTAAAGTTCAGTGGCTGTAAAGCTGACTTTTGGTGCACTGCAAGCCTAAATTTTAATTTTGGATTAGAGCTGCAATGATTAATCATTTAATCAGTTGATAGAAAAGTAATTGGCAACGATTTTCATAATTAAACAATCATTTAAGCAAAAATCACTGGTTCCAGCTCCCTGAATGTGAATGTTTTCTGGTTGTCATTCTCTTCTATGATAATAAGCTGATTATTTTTGGATTCTGGATTATTAGTCGGACAAAACAAGACATTTTCCAAAGTGACCATGAACTTGTGATGGACATTTTTCACATTTTGCTTACATTTTACAGACTGCATGAATAACTGATTAACAGAGGAAATAATCAGTAGATTAATCAATAATGAAAATAATCATCAGTTGTAGCCCTTTTTTGGATAAAAACACCTTTTACATCTGAAGCAATTTTGCAAAAATATTGTCTGTTTATTTCTAATCTAACCCTCACAGTGTCCAATCAATATATTTCTTTATTTATCAAAGGGAAAATGTATAAAGTCACGTGTCACAAATAGGCGTGATAATGTGCTGATTGAATTATTTTGCACTTGCAAAGATTCCTCTTGGACTAAATAGAAAATATGGCAATGTTGTAGAATTCAGTTTCAACCTTTATGTATGACACAAGATGAATTCAATTTCTATATTTATAGATTGACACAAATGTCATATAAAGCTGCAATCTGACTGGGAGCGCCTGGAAAGGTCAGCTGCAGATTCGGTCCAAGTTCAAATAATATGAATATTTTGAGCGGTGTGTGTGTGTGATGGTAAAGGTAGGATAGCAAAAACATGCCTGTTGATGCTCTTGCCATAGAAAAATAAAAATGTTTTTTTTTTTTCTCTTTATCGCTTCACTCTGATTCTCAGAAAGCGGTGGCAGTTGCAGGGCAGGAAGCTTTGCTGTCCCGGCTGTCCCAGTCGCAGGAGGCATGTGAGCACCTTAAGGAGCAGCTGGAGGCTCTGCGCCGAAACTCCCTCAGCCTGCAGGACTCCTGCACCCGACTGCAGACGCTCAACACCCAGCTACAGGTGACCCAACACACAGATAGAGAGCATGATCATGGCTGAAAGTGTTCATCCATATTGAGAACAAAAGAGTTTACTGGACCTTTCCTTTGGTATGCTTAATTTAAAGCACACTTTTTTGAATTTGGACATAAAGTTTTCAAGCACTTGTTACATTATTTGACTGTAAGACTGCTAATTTGTTTCCTTCTTTAAAGTTATATATCAAAACCTCTCTCATATCTCATATCATACGCAAATATGTATGCGGAAGCAGCTTAGCTCAGCTACTTAACGACAGGAAACGGGAAAACACCTAGCCAGAGGTAACAAAATCTGCCTACCAGCACCTCTAAGACTCACTAACAAAGATTAGTTTATGTTAGGGACCGGTAACTACCTGGAATCTCTGCCGGTTGCCTAGCAACAGAGAGTGGTATCTTGTCATCTAATGCTAAAAATGTCAAACTGTTCCTTTAAGGTTCCAGTTGTAGACACTTTGTATCTGGATTATTATTTTGACATCTTGCGCTATTTGGAAATGACTACAATTCCCAAAAAGGGGAGAGTCTAATCTATTGTTATATATTCCATATTCATATTCATTGTACTTTTTATAATGTTATAGCAGTGCATATAAGTTCTATGTAGTGGTAGCATCCTGTGGACAAAAACCATGATAAAAGGTGATAAAATTTTAATAAACCTATAGCAAAACTTCAAATCTACAGTTTCTTTGGCTTTCTGTTAAACCATCAAAATGTCTCTGTTCTGTATTACACACACAGGTGGAACAAGTGTCACTGAGCTCCCAGCATGCAGCGGTGCTGGCACGTTGCAGTGAGAGCGAGGCCCGGTGTGCGGCTCTGGAGGCAGAGTCCAAGGTGTGGGCACGGGAGCGGGAGGAGTCAGTGGCCAGGACGGACGGTATGAGGCGGGACCACGAGCGGATGATGGCGGTGCAGCATCGTCAGGAGGTGGAGCTGGAGGAGCTGCTGGAGAAACACTCTCAGCTACGGAGCAACAACCGCAGCCTCGAGGCCCAGCACAGGGAGCTGGAGGCCAGGTATGAACACACACAGAGTGCATCAAATTAGAATAAAACTCCTAACTGTAGATCATTTTGAATCTTCTTTTTGTCTAACACACAAACTCACACAGACACACACCATCTCTCTTAGTCATACATTTAAAGTTGCAGTTTCTTGCAGGAATGAATGTTGTGTTTGCAATGTCAAGGTACAAGGAGCTCCTGGATGGTAAAACCCAGCTAGAGGAGAGAGAGCGAGAGATGAAGACAGAGAGAGAAGAGATGGAAGCAGAGGCTCAGAGGAGGATGGAGCGTGAACGGGAGCTGGAGAGGCTGAAAGATGACAATGAGAGGTAACAAATATACTCTCCAGTCAGCTTCCTCAGCATCTCATTCATGAGATCTGATCATCTTTTCACTTCGCTCCCTGCACTCAAGTTCATTTGAATATAGGAGAGCAGCAGCATTAATGCTTCTGTATGAAGCACAGGGAGCAACACAGTAATTATTTTAATGCAAATGCACTATAGGAAGGTACAGAATACATATTTTCTTGATTTAAAGCTTTTGGGCACAAAACAGCAGCACAGAAAAACAAGGCAATAACACACAGGACATCAAAAAACAGGATAAAGGCAGTACATGCAACAAATAAGGCTTTTTTCTTAAAGGAACACCAAAGGAACAACATTGAAGACTTTAGGACTGAACACATTCATTCATCTCAGACGTGACTATATTGTTTCACCTTGAATTTCTAAAATGTTTTCTTAATTACATTCATGTATATTTAAGTCTGAGGTGGAAAACAATTTCGAGTGCCTCTGATTACATTTTATTTTGGGGGTGGTGGGTGTAGACAATGATCGTCATCATGAGCTACGTGTGTGTACAATATTTAGTTAATCAACCAGGTTTTCATATTGATGCAATTGATTAATGACAGACTTCTAATGATGGGTTGCCAAACTGGAGATGAGAAAACCTCCTTTGCTGGTTTTTCTGATGACACATGAAAGAAAATACATCAAAAAATAAAATTAGTAGACCTATGTCTATTAAAAATTCTCCTTAGACCTGTTAATCTTCAGCTTTTTTTTTTTATTACACTATTCATGGTTTCAGCATTTTCTTTAGGGCAAAACTTCACTAGTCACAGCTTCTGAAATATGAATATGTTTTGGGTGTCTTAGTCTATGACTGTAAATTGAATATCTTTGAGTTTTGGACGGTTGGCTGGATTTAAAAAAAAGAGAGATTTGATGATGTCTGTATGAGCTCTGGGAACTCAGGATGCGCATTTACAGTATATTTACTGGAATTTCACAGACTAAGCTTTTAAGAAAATAATAAATGAATTAATCTGAATATATTTGGTAGTTTCCACCCTAAAGGAAATATAGGGACCGTGGTTGATTATCTTTGTTTTGAGCCATGATTCTATTCTAATTTACATAAAGTTTAATTCCAAAAGCAATTTGAAAACACATTGTGAAGATAAAATAATGTTTAGTACTGAATATTATAAAATTTCCCCCACAGTGATCATTAGATCTCATCTCATCTCATTACAGTTTTCATTAGAAGATGAAACAAAGATGATTGCTTACCTCTATAATGCTACTACAACCACTTAGTGACTCCAGCTACGCTTCATAATGTGTTCTTCAACCATTTCATATTAGATGATGTCAGATTTATCTATTAGTGGTTGTCTGGCTTTGCGAGGATGTTTTGTAATAATACAATAATGAGCTTTACTTAGAGAGCTCTTACCAAACAATGAAACAAAGCACTTTGCAGGACACATAACAATGACAGTGGTGAGTAAAGTCCATGTGTGTCGGTGCTGCAGGCTGCAGGCCCAGCAGAAGGAGGGGTTGGCGTCACAGGCGGAGCTGCTGGCTCAGGGCTCGGTGCTGAGGGGGGAGCTGAGCGCCTCCCAGCTGGAGAGGACTCGACTGGAGGGGGAGCTCAGCTCCCTGAGGGAAACCAACCAGAGCCTGGACCTCAGCAACGCCCGCCTCACCAGCCAGTACCAGGTATTAAACCCACACACACACAGACACACACACATGCAGAAACACACCTACACACCTGCAGATACATGCAAGTGTTTTGTATTCAAGCTGCCAGTTGACCATTTGTATGCGAAAAAAGGATTTAGTGCTTCATGGTGGAGACACTCGAATACATTACTCTCTTGAAATAAAAAACAAATTTATTTAAAGTATTATTGGGCAATTAAACAAATTTATTCAATATTTATGGCAGGTTTTAGAGACTATTTTGCATAGATGTGGTCAGGCATGAATCCCTATCATATCATCAGTGGGAACAGTGACTGACTGATTTCTAATTCTTGATATAAAGCCAATTTCAGCTTGACATATCAGAAAAAATGATATATTGGTATAAACAGTATATGAATACCAAGTACCTCATAATAAGTAGGGGCATCTTTTGCCTTCAGAACAGCTTTAGTCATCTGTGAAATTCTGTCCAACAAGTGCTGAATACTGAAAACTTTCTTCTAGCAGGAAAGTCTCCCAGACGCTGAAGGGATAAACAGGTTGAAATTGACTTTATGGAGCTGTAGGGGGTTACTACACTTGTAAATTAATATTATGCACATGTAAGATTATAAGAAGCATCATCTCCATTGATTAATTAACAAATTAATTAATTAATAATCAGGAGGAAAATGAATTACATCAAATGAGTCAGTCTGAACTAACAAGGAAAAGGGATGAATAGGGAACACTTAGCATATATACATATATACAACTAGAATGGCTGAATAAATGAACTGAATAGGTAAATTAAATTAAGTTATTGCTGACAGAATGAATGAATTAATGAATGAATGCTATCAAAAATGAGTCAAAAGCGCAATGAGGGGCAAAAAACTCGAACTAAAGCCAATACAAATATAATTTTGGATCGCTGTTGGCATCAATTCTGACACAGAAGCATGGCAGATGGTTTTCCTACTGTTTCCGTGGTGATGAAGGGCTGATGATGAGGCGAACTTCCCGGAAAGCACAGAGCAGGGCAAAGCAGACTCAGTGATTGTCGGGTTGCCAGGGTAACAGCCAGATGAGAACCGCTGCAGCAGGTTCAGTGAAGCACTTTGGTTCACTGCTTCCCAGGAGGGTGGATCCAGTCCCGGACTCAGCTGAGGCCACACAGCAGACACACATAATGGTGTTCTGGCCTTGTTGTGTTCAGTGGCAGGCTGCAGAGTTTGGATGCTGGAGCTCTAACAAACCAAAAAGTCTTGAAAAGTAAAAAAAAAAAAAAAAAAAAGTAGATTATAGACATGTTATTCATATGGCTAATGGTACTTGGTCTGTGGCTTTAGGCATCTTTTTCAGTGTTTCTCCTTAGTTGAGAGTTTCATTTCTGGAGCTCTCAGCCAGAGAAAAAAAAAAGGACAACGCTCAAAATGCCAGACCATCTCAGCTGGCAGGGCCGAGAGGAATACAGAAGAAGCAACATCGGTCAGAAAGCCAGTGAGCGAGCCAAAAAGTACCAGACAAAGAGTTGTAAAACTTTTTATAGCCTAAGAAGCGTGTTTTGAAAGGAAAAGGATCCTTGGCGCTCTTTTAGAGGGAACGCCTTGATTACTAATTAATTTCTTTGTGTGAAGAGAAAACTGGCCTTCAACTTAAAGGAGAATCATTTTTCTTATTGAATATTTGAAAGCTACGTGCTTGCAAATTGGAGACTCACTCATTTCTGTCATCGATCCAAAAACATCATGAAAACCTTGTGGGAAAACACTTAGAAATTGCAATATTGATTAACCAAATAAACACAGAATAACATAAATTCCTACATATTCTAATCTGTAGTTAAGAACTATTAAGGTTTTACCAATCAAATCATAGCTAAATAATACTTATATATTTATAATACTAATAACTGGTTGTCAAGATGCCTATTAGAGGCATCAGATACTCATTGTGAATAAAAAATAGGAGAGACGGAGAGGGATTTTTAGTTCTGTTCCATGTTTGAGGTCAGAGGTCATTAGGTTTGTATGCTCTTGTATACATACAGATATGTTCTGTTAGACTCAAACATCATAATGTTTCTGAAAGACTTTAGTTTCTTATATTCTTAGGTTCATTCTCTTCAGAGTCAACCAGCAGATGTTTCGATCTGCTGCTTCATCCAACTATTCATGAAACCTTTCCCAAATCGCCTGGCCCTGTAAAAGCTGGTGAAGGACATTTGGTCTGCTGATATATGTGTAGAAATTCAGTTTGTACAAAGAGTCGCACAGAATCAGAGCAGGATTCAAGACACGTGCTGGATCATTTTTAACTGACCAACCGTTGCCCTCAGTTTGTCTCAGGTTTGTCTACACAGGAGGCGTTTTAGCTGAGTTTTTCAGTCATCCACTTTAGATACATGCTTCTATTTTAATCAAAACAGCTGTCTTACACAGGCTGTGTAACAGTTTATGTTTCACTCACACTATACATGTGTGATCACAAAGAATATTTTTACACTTAAAGTCTATTTTCTTCCTTTCTACGTGAGTAATCGCAGTGATTGTGTTTTGGGCTCTGAGTGCTGCCAAAATGTGGGTGACCTTTACTCAAGTTACTGGTCCTAGCCAAGAAATTATTCAGCACATACTGTAAGCCTCTCATAAAATGGCGTATTGTTCATTTTGCAATTATTTTTTGTATGGATTAAGCAAATGAGTTATAACATGTTAATTAATGAGCTTTAGAGGTGCTGGTAGGCAGGACCAGGCTAGCTATTTCCCCCTGTTTTCAGTCTTTATGCTAAGCTAAGCTAACCAGCTGCTGACACTAACTTTGTAATTTTTTGTACAGACATGAGAGTGGTATCAATTTTCTCAGCTTACTCTTGGCATGTGAACAAGCTTATTTCCCAAAATGTTGAACTATTAAAAATCTATCGACTATCTAAATGACGTAGTAGGCATAGAAGTGGTAGCAGATTAATGCTAAAATTAATAAACAAGCAGAAGTTGCTTCCCCTGTTGAGTCTGATGGATCTAATATGTCAAATTTCACTGTCACTGGTTTAATTTTCAGCTTTTGCCAGATCATTTATTTGTCCACTCAAGTTAAACTCTCCATTATTCCAAAATATGTGATAAAGGTGTTAAAGTCAGTATTCCCAGTAGACATCTTATTCAGCCTGTCACAGTGATCCGGCTCCAACACACAGGCTTCTCATTATACTGTTTTGCAGAGGGAAAATGGAGTGGAGGAGAGGTTACTGATTAAAAGTAAAAGTTCAGTTTGAAGCCTGTGAAGGCTTGCAATTAACCTGTTGCCATGGTGGTGCTAACTGATGGAGCTAGACTGAATGGAACTATGACTAAAAATGCAAAAATGATCGAAAACAGTTTCACAAATAGGAAGTAAGCTCTACCTTGGCTCTACCTTGTTGAAAGGCTTTTTTATATAGTTTTGCACAATTAGTGCAACATTAGGATATTCTTAGATAAGATGTAAAAGCAGGCTTGGTATATTTCTAAACATTCACATGTACAAAAAAGCTGAAAAACGAGCATGTCTTTCATTTTTTCACTGCTTAGTGTTGCACCATACACCTGGTGATGGTGTTTTGTGTGTCTGCCTTGAATGTCAGCTCTGCCTTAAGCAGCATCTTTATGAGACTCTCAAAGCTCAGGCTTCATTGAGCAGCTGAATGAATTCTTTGGCCATTTGTGAGGCTGCAGTTTGTATTTGTTGCCTTTCAGTCAGTCAGTCAGTCAGTTCTCACCGAGCCCTGACCTGTCGCTTTTCAATTTGTCCATTTTTAGCCATGCTAGCATGCATCTGTATGTCCGTCTCTAGGTTGGTCGGTCCACCACTTACCATTTGATGGATTGACATGATATTTTGTAGAGACATTCATGATTCCCAGAGTATGAATCCTCCTGACTTTGGTGATCTCCTGACTTTTCCTCTAGCAACATCATGAGGTTGACGTTTGTGGTGTTATGACCCCAAGGTCACATGAACATTTGCTATGTTATAGTGTATGTCCTTTAATCCCCTCTGTGCATGCACTGTGGCTCTCTCCCTCCCTCTCTCTCTCTCTCTCTGGTGATCCTGCTGTGGTGCCAGTGTGTGATGGTGAGCTCGGCTGATTGTCTGATTGAATGGTTGTGACTGTGTGAGTGTGTAGGTTGTTTCAGGGAGTAGATTGGTTCCAGCCTCCAAGCTTGCAGTTTAAAGGCTGGCGTCTCCCAGCTCCTACAGCTCTCCTCTCTTCACTTCCAACCAACATGTTTTGGTGTGAAATGTTGTATCTAGATTTGATAACATGATATACCAGCTCAGGTTTGATAGGGGTGGGTAGCATTGTTGTGTTTCTGTGTCTGTTATGCTAGGAGTTAGGTTAGTGATTTGTCTTTTAGTTTTTTTCTGTTTGAGTAGGTAATTTTAGGTTTCTCGGCTCTAGTTCCCTTTTGTTTATTGTCTTGCTGTTAACCCACCCTGAAGCTAAAAGATTTTAAAATAAACCTTTAAAGGGCTGCAAATCCTCTGTTGCTGGTGGTTTTTGGGAGCTGGGAAGAGAGGAGTCTCATCTTTCATGTGACGCCAGGGTTCCCCCTAGGCCGGGTCCTAACAGTGATTTTGAGTAAAATGAACAGCTATTGGATGGATTGATGGATTTTCACAGACATGCATGTTTCCCTTAACATCAGCATGTTAGCATACATTAGTATTTAGCTCAAAGCAGTGTTGTGCCCAAGTAAAATCTAACAAAGCCACTAGCATGGCTGTAGAGTCTTGTTATTCATTAAGTTTGCAGTTTCTGTAACCAGTAACCTGGAATTCAATCACCAACAATCAGGTCTCTTTGTACCTTTGACATCATGCTCACTATACAAGTGTTTTGTTTCAAAGCTGAAACACACAATACTGCTAATTGCTATTCAGCTAAATATGAATTGATGTACAGATGCCTTTGAAGATCTTTTCCATGTAATTTTACATGTCTCGGGTATGCGTTCGTACATACATTTATGTTATCGGGTATGCTCTTACAGACTAATAAGGCTACTAGAGCTGCAATTATTAGTCAATTAATCAATTTGTTTATCAACAGAAAATTAGGTGCCAAACTAATATGTAATCAATTAATTGTTTTGAGTCATTTTTAAGAAAAAGTGTCCAAATTCTTTGATTCCAGCCTCTCAATAAATATATTCAGGTTTATTCTATGAGTCAGTCTTCTATGATAGTCTATGATAGTAAACTGAATATCTCTGGGTTAGGGACAGTTGGTCAGGACAAAGCAAGACATTTAGGCTTGCATCTTGGGCTTTGGGAAACCATTTTCACCATTTTTCACCAAACAACTAATCAATTAATTGAAAAAATAATAGTTAGCTGCAGCTTTACAGGCTATGACGTATACAAACATGAACTACATATTGTGATTTTACCAAGCGGTTTATTTTGATTGATGCCCATCTGTGTGTGTGTGTGTGTGCAGCTGTTGACCCAGCTGAAAGGAAACATGGAGGAGGAGAACCGGCAGTTAGCAGAGCAGAACCAGAGTCTGCTGAAGGAGAATCGGACATTACTGGAGCAGAGTCTGGAGCGCCGTGACCAGCATTATACGCAACAGAGGGAGTACCAGTCAGTACACACACACACACACACACAAACACACACACACACACACACACACACACACACACACACACACACACACACACACACACACACACACACACACACACACACAGTAGTGGAAAATTGCTTGATCAGTTAATGAACACACAAAGAGCATGATTACATGAAATAATGTAATCATATAATACAAACAGAAGTACAACCCAACATATTTCTGGAGACAAAGATACACACCACCTGGCTATATTTTCTTTGTCTGAAAAGTTGGCCAGTCATTTAAATACTATTGTACAGAATTAGGTTAGTAAACAACCCCCAGATAGAAACAAAAGTCAAGAGTTCAACTTACCTAGGAACAGTCTTTCTTCATGACCATATATGACAGCACACAAGCACGCACCAAGAGGCATCACAAAATAACATTGCTACCATATTAAATTAAGAACAAACAACACTGTCCTCTAAAGGCTTATCAGATTGACACATTTACCACTGGCTCAAACAAAAGTACAACAGAATAAACTAACTGTTTAGCACTCAACTGTCTCATTTTACACAGCAAAGAACTAAGTTTAGAACAGACACAGCATAAAGTCATTTAAAACAGATGTTGAACACAAACATGCATGATATATAGAAGAAATACATCAAATATATCTATTAATACATCTATTATTCAATTTTCTCTCACAACACACACAGACAGAAATTACTGACAAGAAAAGAGAAGTGGATAGAAGAGGAAATCAGGTCTCCACACTTTGCTGCAGGGCAGCTTAAACCATTGTTAAAATTACAGCAACAACCAGGGATAAATTGTATGTAATGTGTGCGAGGTAGCACATTTTGTTAACATTTATAACTTTGTAGGCAATAATTCATATCCAGTACATAAAAGCACTTATGTGGAGGTCTGAGTCTGTGAGACAACAATTTCACAGTCCAACAGCACTCAGCAGTTGTCCTTTTAAATGCTTAATAGACTGGTAGCAAATTAATCCAGAACTAATAGTGAGCATGCAGAGCTGCCCTCACCCTTATGTCTAATGAGCCACATTTCTCACAAATTACATCTTTTTGTACCTTAATTTTCAGCCTTGATTCATAAAAAGATCGTTTTTCCCCACTCAGGTTTCACTTTTTTCTCCTCAATTACTGTCAGAAATGTCAGTCTGTTAACATAGAAGTTAACATTTTAGTTCAGCACCCTGCCATGTGACTGCATGTCTGTAGCCTCTAACACCTGCAACACTGGTGGGTCATAACTCTACAAAAGGTAGAGACCAACAGAAATTTACTGAAAATTTGACCCCAAAGCAGGATGTTTGTCATCACTGCACAATAAGTCTAGAGACATCGATTTGACAATTAGAAGAAGACATGTAATTGTGTAAACTAACATGGAAAAATATTGTTTTATCCCATTTTTAAAGCAAGTGAAGCAGACTTTTAGGGTAACACTAAGGTCACTGAAGGTTAAAGGAATAGTTCTACATTTTGAAAAATATACTTATTTGCTTTCTGCTTTCTCACTAAATAGCATGTTATATCTTGTTTTTTAAAAAAAAATCTGTACAAAGGGGGTTAATAGGGTTTACCTTAACCTAACCATTAACCTTTGGAATAGGCGGACAAAGAATATTTGTGTTGTGTATATATATAAATGACACTCAATGGAAAAAATTGAGCTCACTGGTATTGAGCTCACTGAAGATTAAAGGGGACCTATTATGCTTTTCCTTATTTTCATATATATAATGTCATAATGTTGGATGTTCATGTTAAAAGTGGGCGACATGTCAAATAATGAGATAAGAGTATGTTGAAGTAATCCCTGTGAGCAAAAATCACCAGCGTCAAACTGCTCTGAATACTCAGTTTCCAACATTTTTTCTAATTTAAGCCTGAGCCGACATCTTTATTTGGTCATCTGTGTCATCTGAGTTCACTGCTCCACTCAGCTCATCATGGTGTTTTTGGTCATGCTGACCCATTACTGACCCATTACCCATTACACAGCACAGCAAAGTAAAATAAGTTGTTCACCGGTAGTAGGTGTGCTGGTGCAGGTCTTCATCAAACATCATCACTGTGGCTGCTTTTGCTTGTACTGTTACTCCCTACATTGTTTCTAACTGACCCACTGATCATAAAGGTCCAATAATTCAGAGAGGAACACGTTTCATCACAACAAAAAAATCTTATTTAGTCATTTAAAAGCTTTTAAATTGAAGCAGGAAATGTTGGGTTTGCATCGGCAGCCTATACCTAACCAAGTGGGTTTGTCATTTAGTAAAGTGGATGTGTAGTGTAGATACTGCGAGTCCGCAGATATAGCTATTTGAAAAAAGCAGGATCCAAAATACCCAAAAATTAGCTTTTCAAATGTTTTACGGAGTAAGGAAATTCATGCAACACATTTGTAAGCCCTCATGAATATCCCACAATGCTTTTTGGTGGAAAACAATTAATATAAACATACCTGTGGTTGTAAAGAAAGAAGAACAAAACTCTGAGGGAGTGAGACTGAGGGAGAGGTGGAAGAAAGGAAGGGGCGCACTACAAGATGCGATTTTTATTTAGAGTACTATATATGATTGTTTAAAATTCAATTTCAATTTATTTATACAGCGCCAAATCATAACAGAAGTCATCTCAGGGCACGTTTCACATAGAGCAGGTCTCCTTATTTTACAGAGACCCAACATTCCCCCATGAGCAAGCACTTGGCGACAGTGGCAAGGAAACACTCCCCTCAGTTAAAACTCGGCAGCACTCAGGTTGCAGGCATGCACGTACTGACGACAGGCGCAGCTGAAATTTAATTGGCCAGAGTGACATGATTGGCAACGTGTCACAAATATGAAGCTGTTGCACTACTCTGAAAAAGAAGAGGGGTTGACCTTCAGGGTGTCACTGAGACTCTGCCATGTTTGGATTCTGACAGTGTGACTTAAACCTGTACCAATCCATACAAATAAACATTATTGAAACATATTATTTGAGTAGAAGCAGTGCTTTTTAAATATTAATTAGGATTTGGAATGATAGTACTCGGAAAAAAACCCTCAGCAGCACGGCTACTTCTGAATACAAAAAACTAAAAGCCTTAATTTTAACTCTTCAGTCTGAATTATTTAGTTTTGTTTTATCATCACAAGGTCTGATGAGTGCCGTTTATTTAAACTGGGGTGTTTATTCCTCTCGTTCAAATTATTTGCAGGAAGTACAGGTCTGTCTTGTGCCAAGTACATTGCGGTACAGTTCGTCGGTAATGAGAGTGTAATCCAAACTAACACCAGGATACAAGTCCAAATAGGGTACAGAGGGTAGAAGGAGACAGATGTTATTATCTCATAGCCAGCAGTTTCTCATTAAAAAATTAAGTGAATGTGAACCACAGTCTGGGCTGAAGCTCCTGTTCAGCTTTTTCTTTGTGTTCATGGGTGAAATGAAGAGCAAATACAAGTACACCATGGAACACTTAAATTACAAACAGGATGACATAACAGTCATCTTGTTAGTCCATGTGATGTGATAGTTCAGGTACAAACCAGTCAAATACAAAAATCCATCAAATGTCTCATGTCTCTGATTGAGAAAAAAAATGAGTGCACATTTCAGATAAACTGCCTCAGAAACACAACACTTTCTTTAGTGAGAGCAGATTTAAAGAGTTCATACACTTTACTTTCCTGACAGTGAGTCGCACTCTTTGATTTATTTCCATTTTAAAAGTGTCTGCCAAAATATATACCTTGAAAACTGCAAAAGACAGTCCTTGAGTTACGAAAAATAACAATCACTTCTGTTGTGAGTGAAGTTGAACTAATGATGCTGTGACTTTGCCCTTCTAAACTAAAGTTGAGGGTAAATGTTGTGGATCTAGTGATCAAACATGGAGAGCATTCATAAGCTTTTACAAAATGAATCACACTGGCCTTCAAGTGTGTTTGCACTTTGCGAGGCAGCTGGGTTCATGAGATCACAAGATTATGCGAGAATCCATCTTGTCAGGCTTCAAGTTATGCACTTGTGTCCAAACCAATCAGCATCATATGAGGATACTCACATTATCTTGTGATCTTGATCTGCGATAGACGCTGATAGACAGATGGTTCATCCAATCACCTGCCAATTAGTTTTTAAAAGTGCCTGCCCTTTTCCAAACAGTTTCCAAGGACGACTTCTCAGATGGTTCTGTGTAAAAAAAACCCAAAAAACATCTGGCGCATCACATTCAGCTTATTTCATATTTTAACATTTATTTTAATTTATAGCAATCCATCCAACAGTTGCTGAGATGTTTCAGTAAAAGCCAAAAGATGTCAGCCTACTAGTACTGCTAGAGGTAAGGACAGTAGGATTCATTGTGTGGGAAAAACGAATGTCAGAACAAAATTTCATGATTGTCCCTCCAACAGTTCAGATATTTCAGTGGTGGATCAACTGACCCCTATTACCATCCACAGAGCCACGCTGCTAAAACAGAACAGGGGTCTCGATACCAAACTAAACGTGTCGTTTTCCATCTCTGAACATTGCTCATCTCGTCTAACATCTCTGATCTTCTCCGCCCACAGCTGTGTGTCGGTAACCAGCGGTCAGCTGAGCGTGTCAGTGCCTTTGCGTTCAGTATTTTTATCCTCAGCTGTCTTTCATGCAGGGGGAGGTTTGCTGAGAGTGAAGGCTCTTTTTCCGCAATGCCGTCCTTTCTGTTTGACCGCACTACAGCTTGAACCATGAAACCTCTGCTCACCAGCAGCACATCAACATTAACTTCCATATGCAGTGCCTTTTTTGATCTGGCTTTATTTCTCAGTTTATAGGAATGGGCTGAATCATGGAGCCAGGTTTTATACACACTCACAGAATAATCCCATCTTCTGTCGCTGAAAATGAATGCGTGAAATGAATCAAGCAGCCTTCCTGCTCAGATTTTTCTTCTCAGCTCTCAGCTGCTTTGTTCTGATGCTTCATGTGGTTTCCTTCAGGGAGAAGCTGAGTGAGCTCCGTCGGGAGAAGCAGAAGTTGGTGGAGAAGATTATGGATCAGTATAGAGTCCTGGAGCCCAGCATGCAAACTCCAACCAGCAAGGCCAAGTACTATACAAATATATATATATATATATACCTATACACTGAACTGTGAATTTATTAGTTAACTACACCTGTACAATTCAAGTCAACACAATACTCCTGCAGTAGGCTGTGTGTTTATGTAACTAAGCAATAAGCAAAGTGCTTTACGTTAAGTAAAATAAGCACACAAGTTAAAAGGATAGAATCTATTGAAAAATAAACTACAAAATCAAATCAGAAAAATAATTAGAAGGTAGTTCAGCAATTAAGTGCAGTGTGGATACTGATAAACACTTAATGTTCATTCAGAGGTGGTTGAGAACATCAGTTTACAACCTGAATTCAAATATAGTGAAAGCTGGCCAGATCTTGTGTATCTATCTATCTATTTCTTCAGAGAGGATTCAGAGAGGAGCTGACTCAACTCTAAATGCAATATTTGTCTCAATATGTCTTACCCAGTGCCAAAAAAGTAAACAGTATAAGCTTCAAAAAGATGGGATTTATTGCAGGGCTGTTGTATTGTTGTACAGGTGCACTGTATGGTAGAAAACATACAGTAACTAATGTTTTATACACAAAATGTTCCTTGGGCAGCCAAGTGTCACTTATTTAAAGGATGATCTTGGTAATTTTCTATATTTTTATTATTGTCAACAAATCTTATGTGCAGAGCCGAAGCAACAATGAATTGATCTACTAACTAGGTATTGTGTGTGTATCCAAAGCCTGATGTAACTTCTGTGCCGTAGACCACTTTTGTTGTCCAAAAACTCTTAAAACACATCAGTGAGTCACACCGTTGCACTGGATGACATGTTCCTTGGACATGAAGGCGATGGTTACCGTAGTTTATTTAGAAACTACATGGTTTTAATAGTTTTTGGACAACAACAGAGCTCTACGGCACACAGGAATATGATAAATTAGGCTTTGGATACACACACAATACATGTAAGTAGGAAGAGTTTGTTGTTGGTTTGACTGCAAATGAGATTTATTGACAATAAGAAAAATAAAGAGAAACACCAGCCTTATCCTTTAATATCACAAAAAGCATTTTGTGCATTGAAATGAGGAAAATGAATTTGGTTATTACAGAATTGTTGACATATTACTATTTAGTCACTCCAATGACAGGAAGCATTTTGAGCCACATATCTATTTTTGTCACTCTTAGTATTGTTGTGCTCACCGAGAACACAAATTAATATGGTAATGACATTTCAATTATTACATTTCCAAATGGATTTTCTTGATGTCATGTTACAAAGTGTGTTCTTTGGCATAATAAATGACACTTGGCAGATCCAGGAACATTTTGTTCTCGTACTGAAATTTTGTGCCAGAAAACATACAATTTCATGACGCACAATGCATCTTGTGAACAGGATGCAGCCACTGACACTTGGCAAGCTAATACTGCTTCTGGAAAATCACGGTGTTCATGTAATGTGTGCTGTGTTGGAGATGCTGCTTTCAGCCATTACGCTCCGAGCCGCTGGAACATTCTGAGAGGAGCTGAAAACATTGATATTTTTAAACCTAAACTGAAAACCCGTCTATCATCTGGCTTTTTGTCGTTTTAAAAAAATAATAATTTTATGGTTTTAATATTTATACTTATTTTATTCTCTGGTCTCTAAATCCATTTTTAACATCTTACCTTTTGTCAATCGCTTGTAAAGCACTTGAATTGCATCTGATTTGTTTGAAAGGTGATATATAAATAAAGATTGATTGACTGATTGATGGTGTCAGCGTGCACACAGACACACACTCCCTCAACTAACCCCACTCTATGTAAATGGTCCCTGTCCTCCATGTCCTCGTAGGAAATCTAACTGGATTGCAGACAGGATGAAGAAGCTAATCAAACCCCGAGGAGGAGGAAGAGAGGGACGCGCCCTCTTCACCGCCGCGGGCAGTGTGGAAAATCTGGCCGACAGCACTGAATTTACATCAGACACACCTCAGCATGGTGAGACCACACACACACACAGACAGCCCAGCACACCAGCTTCTCTTTCACACATACACAAACACCAGCCGACTAGCTTTCACAAAGATATGCTCACATGCTCACCCCATCAAGCGAGGCTACAGGCATGCATACAAATCATCTCATGACTACCAAGTGTGGTCGGCATTGATACCACTCTCTTCTCCTTAGATCTCTCCCTGTAGAGTGCCAAGACTGACTGAGGCCGGCTTTCTCTGCTAACCACATGTTGAAAGGGAAAGATTTGCGGGGCTTCATTCTCTTTTTATGCACCTTGACTGTGGAATGCATTTACTGATTCAGAGAAGGGGAAAAAAACTCTGCAGACATTATCAAAGCCAAGATTTAAGCCCCAACCTGCATTCATGTTTTTTTTTACCATCTCTTTTGATGTACTATTATTGTCCCCATTTAATTTTATTTTCCCTGGTTTCTTAAACTGTGTGCCAGGACCGAAACTTGGAGGGTGACTCTTTCTGTTTCTCAACAAAAGGACTGATGGCTTTTTATTGAGCCTGTAACCCCGAGAGAGAATCATTCTCTCAACACCAAGTGGAAGAAGTGAATCTCTCTCAAACTGATTTGTTGTAGTCTTTGGACTAAAAGAAATCAAGTATCTTAGTTTAATTAGTCTAAATAAATGAGGCCATGTTTGAGATGAGTGGTAGCTTCTGTTTCTTAAAGGGCACATATTAGGTTTTTTTTTTTTGTTTTTTTTTAAATCTTATTTATATACTGTTATTATGTCAGACGTCTAAGTTTAAACATGGTTCAAGTCCCAAAACTCGAGAATAATGTATGTAGAAATTCTCCCTGCAGGTCAAAAGCCTTCAACTTGATCTGAACATTTAGTTTGTAATATTTTTTTTTTACTTTGCCAACAAGGTGACATCAGCTTGTCACGTCTGCCCATAAATGGCTGTCCGTTCCGTAGCCTTTGTTGCTAAGCTTGTTGCTAAGGTTTTTTCATGTGCTGTTTGCATTGTCCACTCTCATATTTCAGATCAGATGTACAACTGTCTTTGAGAACCTGACATTTCAAGTAAAGAACAGGAGAAAGTAGTGAAATCCTACTATTATAGTACTAGTATAGTATGTTGCATGGTTTGTTGATGTAGCGTCCAGAGACAGCGGAAGTCTTGCGAGATGCAGCTGGCCAATCAGAACAGAGTGGGCTTTAAAGAGACAGGAGCTGATACGGCCTGTTTCAGACAGAGGCTGAACTGAGGGGCTGTGTGAAGTGACAGCATGAGTTAAATAAGAACTGTTTTTTGAACTGTAAATAATACAAATATATTCCAGTAGAGCCCCAGATTAAAACTATAGTGTGAATGTGCATAATGTGTCCCCTTTAAGATTAAGACATTTCCTACCAACCTTACTCCTTTCTCTGTTTCCTCTGTTTGTGGTGACATTTCCAGTAACACTTACGTTTAACCTTAAAGTTGCAGGTTAACGTGACTTTAACCACTTTAACCTCGTAGGCCAGTTTTCTTGCTCCAGCTGATGTTACAGTGCTCTGTTCACAGTGATTTCTGCTCTTGCAGTTCTTCATCTCATTACACTAAGTCCATAAGTCAGAATTTATGAATAATTTAAATCCTAATAAAGTTATTACAATTTGATATAATCTACTGTTAAATAGGTTAGGATTGCCCTTTTAAATATAAAGGCCAGGCTTTTATCGATTGAAAGCTCTTAAGTTAACATACATACTTTTTAATACACCTGATTTTATACCTTATTTATGTGCTTTAATAGAATTAAAAGTGCAATTTGAATTAATTGAATGAAGCTCATTTTTAGACCGTGGTTGTAGCCACAATTTTCAAAGTAGCATTTGTATCATTATACTTTTTTATCATAATTTCACAATATTGCTTAAAATGCCAAATGGGATGAATTATATTTTTAATAGAAAACAGTCACCACATTTAAAATGTATCCTCATGTACAATTAAAACTAAGTTATAATGTTTTATCAAGCATCCATTAACAGTTAAATACACCAGTGACTGATGCATCACAGGAGTTACTGTTGTTCCCAAATAAACACTTAAAAAACAAACATACCCCTTCACTATTTCCGACATCTGCCGCTGTGAGAATATGTGAAAGCTTGAACTCTGTTTGCACTGTGCTGTAAAACAATCCAGCAGATTTATTCAGCCTGATGGTGCAGCGCCCAGGCAGACAAATGCCGAGAGTCAACTTGTCAATAGCCTTGTTCAATGATTAAACTCATAGCAGAATGAATGAACGAATGATTTAATGATGTTGAAATTCCATCAGCTTTAACTAATTTTAAACATCACTGCCATCTGCTTTTATATAAACATGAGATCAAAACAATATTAATAATTCCTCATCCTGTAATTAATGTAATTCTCACTGTTTGCAGACCCTCGCAGTGCTCCTGTCTCTCCTTCTCCCTTGAGAAAAATGCGGTCCCAGACAGAGCCTGACATTTCGGCTCCTGGGTCTCCAGCCATGCGCACTGGTTCAGGGGCCCGCCGTAAACTGGGGTCCCGTCACGGCTGGGGGATGGGCTTAGCCAGAGGAGGCTCTGGAGTGTCTCAGTCCTTCAGTCCTGGTGACAATAAGACACCTCCCCGCCTGCGGCTGCGCTCCAGCCAGAACCCCCCCTCTTCTGTCCTCTGGGAGGGAGAGAGAGACGAAACAAATGCTCCCCAGGTAGCAGACACACCGCTGACCAGTCTGGAGAGCGTTGAGGATGATGAAAGCAGAGGTGAGGAGGAGAAAGTGGAATGAGGAAGATGTGTATTTACAGTATGTGTGTGTGTGCCCTTTAGAAATGTCAATCCTAACAAGTCATTAAGTCAGATTTTCATTAAAACAAGAAAAGTTGCAAATTATGTCAAATACAGCTGCAACCTCTTGAAAGAAATGATCATTTTTTAATGTAGTATTTAATGTTATTAAGAATAAATGACTTGTTCAGATGGAGAGTTTAAAAGTGTGCTATGTGCAGAGCATTGTAAAAGGTCTATGGAGCAACAAGTTAAATGTCAAGCTGAATAAGAAATTGGACTGTAAAGTAAAAGTGCACCCAGAGTGGTGAAAACATCTGCAATCACTCAGAATACAGCTAATATTCTGCTTATTAGAGTGTGATCTTCTCTGCTTTCCAGACAATCAACATCCCAGTGACGACACCCTGATGGCCTGAACTACAGTCAGCTCACAATTAAAAAAGAGATGTTTTATATTTTTTATGTGTCTGACTCTTTTAAATATGAGATCCTCCTAGTATTTTTGAATACATTAATAATAAATTTTTCAGTCAATGATTTTCTGTGTCACTGATTGTGAAGGAATGAACTACCTTTCCAATATGGGACCCTACAACAACACAAAAAAATGTATTTTAAGTTCATCAGATAAGTCATCAACATTACTGAATACACCAATATGTAATATTTGTTAAATAGTTAAAATGTAAAAAGGAATATAAAGTGCTAAACTGTTCCTTTTAACCTCCAATCAAAGCTTGTTATTTTCTTCTATCAACAGCAATCAGTTGATAAAATAAATTAAAACTTAATTTCACTCTTCTGTTCATATTTCACAACCTCTTTATTTTTCAACTCCTTTTTGTGGACCTTGGCTCACATTTATTCATTTATCTACTCAACATACACAACATTTCCCTTTTCCTTCATTGCATGCATGCATGTATAATAACATGGGTGTGTCCGTGCATGTGCAGAGCAGTGATTGGTCGAAACTGTGTGTGTGTGGGTAACATCAGAAGAGCTATGAAGAGGACTGTGTGGTTGGCTAGCTTAACCGAAAACACTGGTCACTAAACACACTGACTGAAGCTAACTTTGGTCATAAACCTCAGTCAGTGCACGTATTGTTAATTATCCACATACTGTAGAGCACGCTGCCGTGGCAGGAGGAGCTATTTCAGGCTATATAGCCCATCCATTTTTCCCACTGACAATGTTATGTGACTCACCCAGGTACAAAACTCTCCTGGTTAAGTCATTAGCAAAAAAGATGAACAGCTGTGTTAGAAAATATCAGGTTCTTTGATAAAAAGTTGAAGAAACAAAACTGTACATAAAGATTCAGGGTAGAGGTTAACTACAATTCCCAAGGTGAGTTTTTGTAAGAAACATCCAATCATTGAGCTTAATATTTGGTCCTGTGTGCTGCTAACAAGCTGGAGCTGAAGATTATGGTGTTGAGAAAAAGATTTTACAATCTACAGTAAATCAATTCACATTTAATTTCTGGTTCACTTTTGATTGAATTCAGGAACTATGATGCCTTGTTTTGTTTACAACTTAAATAACGAAGGCTTTGATTCCCACCTTTTAATGGCTTCTTCACTATAGCAAGTGCAACTGAGGCACATGGGGGTTGTTTTTAGCTGTCCAGCAAAATGATTTCAGAAACAAAAGTCTCAGAAACGAGTCCTAAGTTTCTTTGTTGCATAATGTTGAGGATATTGTTTAGAGAACATTTTGAAATGGGACAAGAGCATTGTAAAAACTGCCTCACAACTCAGAGCATTTTAGCGGGTAAGCTAACACTAACAAAGTTAGCTACATATTGCTAATTGGAAGTTAATTGACACCATGTTTATCTTCAAGTGCTTCATCTTCAAGTGTCTCTTGTTTCATCAAGAACCAGCTGATTGGAGTTAAAGGGAAAGTAGAACTTTATATTTCTTTTTTTCCCTAGATTTTTAGAGTTTTGGAGCTTCATATTCTAGCACTGAGCAAACACTTAATCCCTTAACAGAGACCCACACAGTATCTCTGCAGTGTGCAAAACCGCTCAATTAAAAGGAATATCAAAGTAGATTTAATTAAGTACATCATATACATATGTATTTAAGCGGTGTAAGAAATATCCAAGTGGAGCAGAGAAATGCAAATTTCACTTAAGCATTAAAGTTCAGTGCTAGAAGTGCTTCATCCTGTCTTCCATAAACCTTTATAGGATTAACTAAAATGTTCGGTGTTCCTGCTGTTTCCTCTGATCACCTCTTCTTTAAGTTGGCTCACTCAAAGTCAAAGAAGTATCACATATTTTACCTTAAAAAGGTACCAGGTACTCATAAAATGTAGAATATTAGCTCTGAAACAAGGTCGACCAGAAGATACATGGAACTGACATATATAATAAACGTGCCACAAAAAATGGAGAGCCATATTTTTTTTTAGTTCAAGGCATCACTATGAGGGTCAGATCTATGCAGGAAGTAAAACAAATACATAAATCTAATGATAAACCTCCTTGTCACCCCTGGATCTGATCTGTGTACAGCGGGATAAACATGGAGAAACCCCGCCATCTGGCTCACATACAGTATGGATGAAAATCCCATTTCATTTTAGGGTTCCTGTAAACCCAGTCATTGATCTAATGGCAAATGATCTGCACTACTGCTTTAATGACAATCCTCTTTAACTCCTTTCTCTGTTGCAACCAAATGGTGTCAGTGTGGAGCCAGCAACACACAGACAGACAGACAGATGGATGAAGAGGAGGAATTAGCATGCAGCTTTCCGAATGAGCAGACCTTTGAGTTCATCATAAAGCTGAAAGGTCCCTCGCATAAGAGGGGCAGCTTCCAAAGAGCTTCTGCCTCCCAGATTAGGACGGGAACACGTCAGCACTTCCGGTGGGGCACAGGTTGCTTCTGAGTGTGTGTGTGTGTGTGAGTGTGCGGAAGACAACACCAGGGATAATAGCAGGCCGTAGCTCTTTTTCTCCAGCCGGCCCTCCCAAACACACATCCTGAATTATGATTTGCAAATGACAAATGGATCGCTAATACAATTCATGAATTATGTAGTTGTCATGGTGACATTAATCAAAAAGCAGGCCCCTTCTCTCAGCTCCGAACATTGTGTTTGTGGAATTGAGATGCATGACTGGGGCTGCACACCGAGCCGCCTGAGTGAGCGCAGGGCAAAGCGATAGCAAGATATTGGTTCTGCCAGTCACTCAGAGGCTTATTATGAGTGCAATGCAACAATCACACGCCCTCAGGCACACAGACTGACAGCGCCCACAGACAAAAAGTGAAGGATAAGGCTTTAAATTCTCAATGGAAAAGCCTTGTGGTTACGCACGCTGTGAGAGTATTCACAGGTTATTTTTCCCCGTTTATAAATCTCTGCGCATTACCATGAAATTCTTAAAAGAGGGGCACTTGAAAAAGGACAATGAATAAAAAACAATTTGATTTGTTTGCAATTTGCCCCCTGTTTATTCAGCAGGATCCCTCACCAAAATACACTGGTGTTTAGAAGGAAGCCTTTGTCCCTGCAAGCATAACAAGCAGCAGAAACACAAAATCAGTCCAAAAAAAAAAAAGCCTTGGAGGAAAAAAAAAAAAAAACTGTGAGAGAAAATCTTGGCACAAAATGAGTGATTAAGTGCCATCTCTACCGCTGATTCCTAAAGCGATGAATGATGGATGTCTGCCTTGGTTGACATCACGGTTGGATCTCAAGAGTGTGCTCAGCTGCTTAATTATTGAGCACCTGAGGGGTGTAACAATATCGGTGAACATCACTTTCCCAGCCCTCCTTTTCAATGTTTTCCTCTCTCTCATGAAGGTCTTTCTGTTTTCTCACTTAGGACAATCTCTCCACCTCTGCAGCATGAGTATATCTTTCCTCATCATCTCTCCACCTCCAGTCCTTGGCTGAGTTATCAAATTTTAATGACTGTGTCTTACTAAAGAGTCTCCAATGACTAAAAACCTTGCTTAAACCACTTTGTCCACTTACTGAAGCCGCTAGGCATCCTAAATACTTAGAGGTGCATTAGGTTTTTTTTTTAGTCCTGGTACTTCTGAGATGAATCTGTGCAACTATCAACTGAATCCAAATCAAGCAGACCCGAGCTGTTTACTTGAGTCTTTCCAGGCCTGTTACTGCAGTCTGGCTGATTTAGAATCAGTGCACACCACTGAAACTTCACTTTGGGTTAATAAAAAGTTGTAAGTCACGGCTTGTTGTTAGGCATTTTCTCCCAGCAGAGGCCTCTGGTTGGGCAGGCACCGAGACAAGAGAGCGGAGAGGTGGTCTTTGATCGAGAAGTGGTGGTGTAATTCAATTAATTATATTTTGCTCCAGGCAACAGAAGCAGGGGAAGGGATCAGTGTAGATTAACACCTGCATTGTTTTGGGTTGTCTTGCATTGTTAAAATCACACAACTTCATTACTTATATTGCTTATATATACACTGTATATATGTTCTAATTTCATTTATTTATTTCATTATCTATTTTATTCTATCAATTAATAATTTTCCCCATTATTTTTGTTAAATTCATTCTTTAACGTTATCTTTCATAATCATGTGCTTTGGCAACACACGTCAAATGTCATACCAATAAAGCCTATTGAATTGAATTGAATTGGATCATTGAAAGAGAACACAATACAGCTAGGTGGAAAAATAACAAGTGTAAGTGTGTGAGTGTGTGTGAGTGTGTGTGTGTTTGCACACTGGCTGACCCTGCAACCTCGCCTCCTCACAAAACTGTCAAAATCTCTGTGCTTTCACCGGGCTTTTACTCAATGAGGTTAGCCCAAAGGTGAGTCTGTTCATCTATAACTTCCTTCCCTCTGCCTCCATCCATCTCTCCATCCTTTCCTCTGCACCCCGCACCCCCCCCACTCCCCCTTCTACTCTATTTCATCATCCTCCTCTCTTACACGATCGTTCCTGCTCTGCTAACAGTTTGTCCCTGCTGCACCCCACCCATCCTCCTCCCTCATGCACTCCCTTTCTCTCCCCTAGTGTATTAAGGGGCTTTGACGCTCTCAGTAAAAGCTGATTTATTCTCTTGGTGGTATCGATCGGTTTCTGCATTAAAGATTATAATTCATTACCCCGGCCCCTTTTAATACATTAAACACTCAAAATAAAAATAAAACACCACCACACTCCCCACCCAGACTTGCCATGTCCCGAAGGTGCGGGAAAACACTCTTGTGGAGACGTCCAGCCTGTCGTCCTCGGCCCCAGAGCTCCACCTGTGTGTGTGTGTGTGTGTGTTTTACTGACACAGACAGACTTTCAGAAAACACAGTTGCACGTCACGCACACACTCATGCAGTCCTCATGAGATAGATAGATAGATAGATAGATAGATAGATAGATAGATAGATAGATAGATAGATAGATAGATAGATAGAATTCCAGTGTCAAGGTGTCAACTTTGCTCTGGAAATAATAAGTTAACAATTTCATTCATTATGATCTAATAAGTGTTCTGGTTGTGATTTTGGAAATTATTGCTCTGTTTACAAGATTTGAAGACTTACAGAACCTTTGATATCTGCCGAGTGGCCACTGATTGACAGCTTTGATTGACAGTTGGCTCACCTTCTGCTCTCCCCGCCTCCAGGGCTTGCACTGAGTCAGACTGTTGTTGCAATATTTCAGTAAGTTTACTGTTACTTGATTATGATACCTGCCATGTTAGCACAATTTAGCTTAAGTAGCAACACCCTACACTCCTAATTTCAAAGGTCCAGGCTCCAAACGGAAAAGATATCGCAGACTGTAGGCAGCAATTCTAGGCTTCAAACCATGGATGTATTAAGAGAAATGGATATGATTCAGCTGCTGATTTTTTCTAGTGGTCACTTGTGACATTGCAGCTGTGGTTTTTGGGCCATGGCCCGCCATTATGAAAGGGAATAAAACTGCTGACGGGACACCTCACACTGCAAATAAGGTAAATTATTACTCTTTGTATTATTAACTTTTTACTTTAACTTTTATTATTAATCCATGAAAGTTTTATATTTGAAAAAACTTTCCCACAGCCTAGAAAAGTGATTTTAAATTTCCCAATATGAAGTCTATAAGCTGAGCAGGAACTTGCAGACGGGACCAGCAAGTGAAACACTACTGCGCATACTGAGTGGGCCGCACAACGCAGAAGCAAACCTGGAAGCTGCAAAACTTTTTTTTTGCATATGTGCCAGGTAAGCAATTTTAATTTGAGTCCAGTTTCCAGTTCCTATAATACATCCAAACTGGCTCCATTGCAAACTAATGGAGGACGTCACACCTTGCTACATCCATCATTAAATACAATGTATGGTTCTAACTCAAAGTTGTCTTTTGATCATTTACATGATTTTCCTGGGTACACAGCCTCTGTCTGACTCCACCATTGTTTTGGTCACCAACAGAATATAGATTCCTTCTGGACAGGTCAAGTTAAGGAATTGTGTACTGCATATGTAGCCCCCTCCCCCTTCCTCCAACCCCTGTTTGTCAGTATGGCTGGCCTCTGTGGTATAGTAAGGATTTAAGAAGCGCCATGTGTCCCCTATTGATTTTACCCCAAATGGCCGCATCAATTCCCTGCACAAAACAAGATTGCCCTTCCCCATCGCCTTGACAGATTGATTTTGTATCTTGACCATGCGGACTTGAGGAGCAATCCCTCTGATTCTGCCTCCTTGCACTGTCACTCTGACGGACAATTTCCCTCTCCATCCTTACCTCTGCCCGTCTACCCTCTTTCTCCTTCCATTAAAGGACTCTTCTACCTCCAAGCTCTAACTTCTCTCTGTCCGGCCTCCCCCTCCTCCGGCCTCCGTCTCCAACCCTCCGCCTCTCTTTCGCTCTGACAGGCTTTCAGACAGTAAATCAGAGACATTGATCCAGCGCAGCGCCCAAGTGTCCTGGATTCTGCTAAAGAGCCATTTTCATTTCACAAGCAGTTTACTGGCCTTGCTACCCCCCACCCGTAAACATCGCCCTCCTCCCTCTTCTCTCGCTCTCTCCATCATGGCCTCATCCATACACATCACCCATCTCACCTAACTGCCGGATCCTCATCCTCTCTGAGTGCCGGCTGCTGTTTTCCACCCACACTTTGCTGCCAACTCACAATTTTCTTAGAAGAAAAATACCTCATAAAAGGCCTGAAACATTTCACTAATACATACAGATTGCGTGCACAGACACAGCACACAGACACTGTTGAATACTGTACCTATGCTCTTCTCTAACCCAGGTCCAGAGCTCAGCAGGGCTCCAGCAAAATCAGGTCCAATTTAACTCCCCTATAATTTATTTTACATTAGCACAATGAAGAAATGTAGGACCTCCTTTGTTAAAAGGTTTGACTGTCCCCTAACACGACCTGTATACTTTTCAAGTTGTGAGTTCAAGTCTCTTTTATTACCACATGGCTAGGCTGGTGGATTAATCTCAGTACAGATGGAAAAGCTGTAACAATACATCAACAATACACGCTTTTTTCTTTTTGCACATATGTGCAAAAAGAAAAAAAAAAAAAAGTACCCTCCACTGCTTTGCTTCTATAAGGTTGTGCTTTCATCTAAGCTGTATGCTGTGTGAAACTACAGAGAAAAAACAGCTCAGAGATGCTGTTGTGGAGCAAAATAGCTGCATATTGTACAAATATCAGAAATCTGACATTTATCTCTAGATGCTGTAGGAACAGCTGTACAGCATGTTAACATTTCAGTGTAACATGACTCACGACATCTTGTGATTGAGTGAGTTTCTGTAAATATATTTACGTGACGACTCTGTCTGAATTCCAGCAGCTGCTGTAGTTCCTGTGATACAGAGTGCAGTCTGAACACATTTTGCATATTTGAATGGAACGGTGACTGATGGTGTTAAACAGTGTAGGAATCTGTCTGATGCATAAAACAGTTGTTTTATGCATTGTCCTCTCAATTTCTGTACAGTGCAGCGGGACAATGACGAGACTACAATATGGATGCAAACACCCTCACATTAAAGCTGTAGGTTGGTGCTTACTGTCATTGTTTCCTTTCAGATCCAATATACCGGATTACTGAGCCAACGTGACGGCAGTTGAGTCACTGTGCAAATACCTACAGACAGTGTTGTATACTGTAGCTTATTTGATAAGTGATAGGTCTATCTATGCTATATTGAAGTACCACTTGTACTAATGGAATGTTAATATCTTTAAATGGAAAAAACAGTGGTTATAGATCATGACATTTCACAGAAAGTCTGTTTTTTTTGTTGGTATTTTTGACTTTAATGAATGGTGGGCAGTGAGGAGGCAGACGGGAAACAAGTGAGGAGAGAGATGAGTATGACATGCCACAAATGGTATTTTCAGACCAAACAGTTCTGAGGTCTCCCTGAAAGGAACCACATTCCTTCAAGGGCTTTTTTTTGTTTGCAGATCAGTGGCGTAGGCTGCACACTGCTCTCACCTCTGATGTCACATGTAAATATGGGTGGCTGAGCTGAAATGGTGGCTACGAAGAGTGCTAACAGAGCTAACAGTGCTAACGGGGGTTATTCACTGGGGCGACATTGGGGAGGGGGGAGGGCGTGGGTGCTACACTTCTGCAACAATGAGTGGCACTGCTCGCCAGCGCACACCCGACTTGGGTGATTCGCAGTGCGGAGCAGCAGAGATTAGCTAACCAGTAGGACATGAATAACCTAATTAACCGCTTAAGTGGAGTGTGGGGGCCCTGTCTGTAAAGTGGAGGCAGAGGAAGAGTGGGTCTCACGCACCGCTTTCCCCTTATTCGCTTTACCAGCGCTAAGACCTGAAATAGTGTAAAAAATATGTGATAGTCGCACCTTTTATTGAAGTAAAAAGGTTGCTGGTGCTGTCTCTGGAACAGGTAAATACACTTTTCTTTGTGTTTGGCATATGCTGTCATTATTTTGCTTGATATACACATGTAAAACTCTGGAACTCTGTTAGTTGTCTCATATTTCATCTAAAACTCACATCCTGCAGTGGTAATAGTCACTGCTAATTGGTATTTAGGCTAATAGGAGCCACCTGTGTTGCTGCGTTAATGATTGTGATTAAAAGTGCCCTAAAACACCATTCATTTTGTGGTTTCGCACTTTTACCTAACAAGATCCAGCTGGAATAATTCATCATCTTGTCACTTTTATGAAGCTTTGCTGCCTGCAAGATAAAGGCCAGACTGTGTTTGCCACTGTGATTGTGTGACGACCTAAGAGTCAACAGCAGCAGCCGTAACCCTCTGACTCTGAGTGGCCTGCAGCTTTGCGAGGCCCTTCAGGGAGATAACATCCCCCAACTGCAGATTCAGACACTTGTACACCAGAGGTGACAAACAGAGCACTGTCTGCTACAAGCGGTCACAAAGGGCACTAGAGGACAAATGTTGAAAGATTGTTTCACAGTTAATATTGCACTCTTTGGTTTACCTGTTTTTATACTGTATTCCTACAATGAATGTTGACATGTCAGTCCAGAAATGTTTGTTCTTTCACAAGTTGATGAAGACCTCTCATGGTTGTAAAGACCTTTCTGCTGAGTCCATTTCTGTCTCCAAGTTGATTGCCCTGTCCACAAAAACTACAGTATATTGTGTGTCAGTCAGATAATTGTCTCCAAGTGCATTGAATAAATCAATGATTGGATTGACATCTTCGATTAAACAAAGATAAAACTGAAATAATTGTTTTTGGACTCAAGGAATAAAAATTAAAAGTCAGTGCTCAGCTTTAATCGCTAACTTTAAAAGATACATTCAAGGCAGAAATCTTGGAGTTTATTACAAAATCAGCTAACTATCACATTAAGAATACATCATGAATTAGAGGATGTATGTCTCACAGGATGTAAAACTGGCCAATGTGTTTATATTCAGTAAGCCTGCCTACTGTTAACAGAGTCTTAACAGGTCTCTCTAATTAGTTGAGCAGACAGCTGCTCAACGAGTCTTTGCTAAGACCAGGAAATTGGATCACATTACTCCAGTTCTCAGGTCTTTACACTGGCTTCTTGTTTGTCAAAGTATTGATCTTAAAATACAACTAAATAATTTAGTGTCAAAATACATTTTTGATCTGCTGCCACATTATGTATGTTCGGACTTCTCAGGTCGTCTGGGACACATCTGCTTCTGTCCCCAAAGTCAAAACTAAACATGGAGAAGCAGCGTTCAGTTTTTATGCTCCAAATATCTAGAACAAACTCCCAGAAAACTGCAAGTCTGCTACAACTCTCAGTTCTTTTAAATCAAGGCTTTTCTGTTTGCCGCTGCCTTTTATTAAATAAAATTTGGGTATTTTTATTCATATCGCACTGCATTGTCATTTTTAATCTCCTACGGTATTTTAGCTTAGATTTATTTTCTACTTAACACTTTTACATTCTATTTAAATGTGTCCTAATGCCTTTTATGTTTGTGAAGCAGTTTGACTTGCCTTACTGTTGAAAAGTACTACACAAATAGACTTGTCTTGCCTTAAAATATACAACATCCACTATCCTTAGACCCTTGAGTCAGATAATGAAAAACTACATTAAAAACCCTTTAAACAGAAAAAATCTATCTTCTAGGATGCAATAGAATAAATAAATTCTACCAATAGAAAAATTACAATACAGAGAAAAAGAATGACAGTATTAGTAAATTAATACTGACTTTTATCCTAAATAAGGTCAAATAAGTCAGTCAGTCAACAAAAAGTGTTATAGTGTGACAATATTCCCACTATAGGTAATCAAAATTGTTGCAGTCATTTAGGACCAAACACCCACACACAGACTCTTGAGAGAGAGTTCTGCGATACTTTACACGATGTGATAATTGATTTGTGCTACAAAACCTGTTTATGAATAACTAACTTATCACACTGCAATTAACTGCAGTGTCCGGGCCTGCAACAGCAATACAATGAACAGCTGAAACACAGCATGCAGAAAACCTCACAGAGAGAGCTTGTTGTAACAAAAAAAAAATCCTGCGAAAATTGCAAAAGTACCAATTTCCCTCATTTTCTACATGACAGCATTTCAGCCAAACCAAACCAGAAGCAGTGCAAGAGCAGAGCAACACAGGTTCTGAATAAGAGATGATTAAATGACACAATGCAAAAGCAATAAACAATTTTGCCGGAAGAAACTCAAGTAGAACAGCAACAAATATGTTTAAGTGGCAAGAAAATGTTGACAAGGCAGTCACCTATTAGACTGTAACGAACAAAGTCAGCATCAGCAGTCATCAGCCTGAAATAATTCTTCATCAAACACCTGAGCGTTCACTACCGGCAGATACTGTCGACTAAACAAGCAGTGTACATTTTTCAACACACGCACACACACCTCCTCCCTCTCACCCACATGGTCTTTGCTCTTAAAATCAACATACACATTTGTGCGCGCACACACACACACACGCACGCACACACACAGGTACGTTAGTGGGCCGTGAGCGAGTAATTTCCAGGGCCAACAGGATTATCAGTGTATGTTCTGGAAGATGGCAGGGAATCAGCCTTCAAGTTAACAAAACAGTTAGCGTAATTGGTCTTCATCTGTCATCTCAAACAGAGCTGTGGACTGTTTGAGTCCGCGACAGAAAGAAAGAGAGAGAGAGAAAGAGAGAGAGAGAGAGAGAGAGAGATTACTGACGGGACAGTGATGAAAATTGGTCGGAGGATAATGAGTCTCGTTGTCTTTTCATCCTCCCATCCTCCGTCTCTCTCTCTCCCTCTCTCTCATTATTCAGAGTGACTGGTCGGAGAGTAGCTTCACAGTCTGCTGCTTATTAAAAAACCCAGAGCGCTTTTAGATGAGTTCATCAGGCTCTCCATCCCTTTTTTCTCTCCATCCTCCCATCGGCTCTGCATCCTCTCATCCCTACCTTTTTTTCCCCCTCCCCCTCTCTCAGTTTGAACTCCTACATCCTTCCTCTCTCTGTCTCTTTATCCCTCCCCTCTTCCATCTGTTTATTTTTTCCACCATCCTGTAGAGTACAACAGCAAGAAACAGAGATGAGGAGGAGGAGGAGGATGATGATGAGGAGGTGGAAGAAATGGAGGCCCAGACAGGGGAGAGAATCAAAGAGCTCAGGAGAGGAAAAGACAATCCCCTTTGTGACAGATGAAGCTTTTATAGAAAAGGGGACATTCTCCCAATTTCCTGTTGATAGTCTTTGTAGTTTATATACAGTACAACCCCTATCCTTCCTCTGTCCCAACACTCCTCCTCCCTCCTCCCTGTGCGCCTGCACCACCGTGGCAGATTGTTTGGAATCAATAAAGATGGTTGTTGGCAGATGAAAGTCGTGGGGCGGGACGGTGGCTCGCTAAACACTCATTTCACTTCACACAAATCACCGCCTGCACCCTGCCGACACGTGACAGCTACATCCTGCAACAAACAATTAAAACCCCATACAGATGCGCTGTGGGGAAAAGCATGATGGCTCTTGCATAAATACACATATGGAGTGTTCTGACAGGCAGACAGGCAGCCAGCGTAGGTGGGATTTGGACAGCATGGAGACAAAAAGGAAATAAAGGAAAAAGGGGGGAAAGGAGGGAGGAGTGATGATTGTTGTTAAGAAAGAACAGGTGCTGTGGTCATCACCTCAAAAAAAAAAGTGGAAAAAGTCAACCTCTTTCCATCTTCTACACAGATGCACAGCAGAAAATGATGAAGGAAATATTCATGTGAAGAAGTCCCTCGTGATAGTCTTGCTCACTGACTCGTATCACATTATGAGAAATAATCCATTCATACACACCAGAAGCCTGTGTGATTAGTTTTTAATAAGTTTTTGTCATAGTTTCACAATCGCTGGAATCAAAAACAGTAGCACACAACTCATAGGATTTAATGCAAAGCTACCACTGATGATGACAGACAATAGGGGTCAAAATTAGAGTGCAGTTTAAGTTGCAAGCAGTCCATTTCTCAAATAGAAGTATCATCACTCCACACAGTTATCTTAACCTCAGCTATTAGTGTGAAAAACAGAGAAACTAATCAACATCTGCACTTCAAAAAAAGCAATCATCCTCTTAGGAGTTATCTTGCTGCTGAAGAAGGTTTTGATCTGCGTCGACACAAAAGAGGATGCTGAGCGTGGCGGTGTGTATCCACAGCAACCAAATCTGACAATCCACTCTCTCAGAGTTTACTCTTCACTGTGGTCTCTGTGGGAGCTGCTGGGAGAGAAAGATTTAAAGTTGTTAAATGAGGGTACAGAGCATTTTACCTTGGTCATGCAGCGGTTAACAGCGATTTGGCTTTTGGAGCATCTGGTTGCTTCAGAGGGATCTGTTAGTGAGGATTAGTCACTTTCAGTCCAACATGGTTAAAGACACACTCCAAACATGCAAACACATGCACATACACATCAAACAGACAGCCAGTGTGGGTAGTGCCAGGTGTTGGAGACACATAAGGTTTATAGCGGAGAGTTGGTGGCCTGCCTGCAGCAGCTCTATCACACAGACAGACAGTTCCGGTCCATCTACCATCCAAGCACCGCTACTGCTCGCTCACTGCTGCTACAAAATCTGCTGCACATCCATTAGAGGAGGAAGACATCGACAGCCAGCACAGACTTTTTAAAGGGACACACCTGCATTTGTAGAAAATAACCTCTTTAGTAGACCAACCCGGTGTGAGGATGGGAAAGTGCTGATTTATATGCTTCAAGTGCAGTTGATGCTGTGTCACAGATTGACACTTTAACATGCTGAGTCGAGTTTTCCTCATGACTTAACACTTTCTAACTCATTTACTTGCATAAATATATAAAGTAAAGTTGGTGCTGCAAATGTATATTTACCTTGCGAGGCAGCTGGATTTGCAAGATCACAAGATCACATGATCATACAAGAATCCATCTCGTCAGGCTTTAAGTTATGTGCTTGTGTCGTAGCCACCGGTGGTTTGGACCAATCAGTGTTGCAAATCCAGCTGCCTCATGAGGTAAAACGGTGATAGATGGTGATGGACAGTGATGGATAGATGGTTCATCCAATCACCTGCCAAGTAGTTTTTTAAAGTGCCTGCCCTTTTGCAAACAGTTTCCAAAGACGACTTCTCATATAGTTCTGCGTAACAAACCATCTGGCATGTTAACTGTACATTGGACATAAATAAAATAATTGTATAATCTGTCCATGAAATGAATGCTCATACACCTTTAAAGCAACATCAATAGATTTTCTTTGGCCAATTAAAGGCAGTGGAACAAGCTATAAACACAACATTGACATATTAATACCATATAAAGTTAACATTGCAAACTTGTTAGCAAACAGTTTCATATTTACACACCCAGCAGACTCAGAGCAATATTAGCATTCATTTTGAGTCGTGTTTTTCACCACCTGTAAGTCTAATATTCACTTCACGTTTTGCTCTCCAATAACTCCAGAGGAAAATATCTTTAGCAGCTAAATGCTCCACTATGTTCACCTGCTAGTCTCTAAGTTTGTCTGTATGCTGTTTGCTTCTGAAATTACTGTTAAAGCATCATAATAGCTTCAGCCAAACTTTGTATTTTTGCTCAGAACGAGCAACCAAGATCCATTTTCATGTACATTGTATTGGCACGTCAGTATTGTATTAAGACAGACTTGAAAAAAAACCAAACCTGAACCTATCTTTTGATGTGGCTACTATTTTTTTTTATCAACAAAACACAGTCAACAAACCAAATACTCTTATGTTTCTGTATAAAATACAGAATACAAGGTCATCACAGTTTGAGATCCTATCATTTTTTAGCAATTGATCTTCCCTAAGGCCTACATTGACATGAGAGAGAAATCCTGTCTGGCATCGGCCATGACTGGTGGTTCTGTCTGCAAAAAGATATAAACAAAAAAAATTAAGACTCTTAACCCAATGTCTGAGTTTAAAGCTCATGTGAGACATGTGGCTGTAAAGTTGATTAGATTCTGCTCTTATTTTAACAAGCTGCTGTCTCTATGCTTTTCTTTTCTCTCTTTTCAGTTCTGTTTGTCAGGAAATATATTTAAAGTGCTTGAATTCTCTGGATTATTGTATGTTTTATCTTGTCTTATGTATTTAAGTGTGGTTATTTATTATGTTAAACTGTCTGCTGCTGTCTTGCCCAGCAGGTCTCAAAACATACTCTGAATCACAAGATAAGAAAATCATGTTAAGTGTCACCCATACTGTTTATATATCTTCTTGAACTGTATGCATACAAATTCTTTGCTAAGTGACATACTATTTAAAACCCAGTGGCATCTCTCTGTTGGCTGCTTGGATTTTATTACCATGGAGACCATGAAATTTCTCCTTTCATTTAAAATTAAAGGGGACCTATTATGCTTATTTCTAACTCTGTATCTTTATGTTGGAACTCACTCAAGTAGCTTTGTTAAAAGATTCATTACTGTAATCTCAAAAATGTTAAAGAATATATATAAGAATATTATTTTCTCACGTCATCATGTATTGATGAAGCAGGAAAGTTGATCCATGTCTGATCCATTGTTGTCCATCTGTTTAAATACCTACATGTATTGTCACAATTTGGGCAAATAATTAAACAATTTAATCCATCATTACTGTGATTAGTTAATTCTGATAAATACTATGATTAACTTGTAGTTTTTAAATTATATTATTAATTATATTAATATACACAATAATAATCTTTAATATTGTAGTCCTTTTATGTGTTACCTTTTGCATGGGTGTTCGCTGCTGCGTGTCCTGTGTGTGCAGGGAGTATAGAACAACAGCAGAACAAGCAGAGAGTATGTTGTGCACCTGCCTGTGTAGTTGCATATTACATAATGCACCCTTAAAATAATAGTGAAAGATTGCACCATTGACTTTAGATCAGGTTTTTGCTGGTCAATATCGCAATTGCTCTCTGCTGTCTCAACAATGTGCCTGACCACACCTTACTTTTAGACCAACACGCCTATGGGCGCACTAATGGGTGCAAGTGCCATTGCTATTTTAACAACGTGGGCGCTGGACGGAAAAATGACAACTGCGTCGGTCTTAAAATAGCAGAGACTTGCTCTGAGCTGGGCGTAAGATAGGGCCCTCTGTCTCTTAACAGGCAGTCTTAGCTCCTGTCTCTTTAAGGCCCACCTCCCGATGAGCCCACTCTGTTCTGATTGGCCAGCTTAAGGAAGGCTGCTGAGGTGCAGTTGTATCAGAGTTGTGTTAAGTTACCGCTGATACAAACCCAGCATATGAAAAGCTTTTAAATAAATAACGGGACACTTTTATTGTGAAGAATTTACAGGAAGGGAAATGTGCAGATGACCAGCGCACACACACAACAGGCAAACAACTTTTTTTGACTTTGTCCTGCTGTGTAATGGAGTCATGGTTCGGTGTGACTACCCCCACAACACTGGATGCCATATTGTTGGTAGAGCGGAGCAGTGAACAAATGACCATATAAATAAATCCGTCACAAGTTGAAAGAAGAAAAAACAGTTGGAAACAGTTCAGAGCGGTCTGAAGCTGGTGCTTTTTGCTCACAGGGATAACTTCTACATATGTTTATCGCGTTTAATATGAACATCAGACACTGTAACATTATATATATGACTTTAAAGTAAGAAAAGTATAATAGGTCCCTTTTAAGCACAGCACACCTGCTCTGGTTTCAATGTCAACCTTGCTTGGCTGAGTTGGCTTTTTGTTGAACAGGCTGCCATATTTTTGTTGTTAGCAGAGTTTGTGCAGGTTTATCTGTTTGTTCATGTTTATCTTTATTAACTTTCTTTCAAATTTCAGTTAATTTATCTTAGCTTTTTTGTCAGAAAATTCCTGAAAGTGATAAGTTAAGAATAAAGTCTGATTATTATAATTTCTTTGTAAGATCTAAAAGCACAGACAGGCAGGTTGTAAAGGCACTAATTTAATTATTTACACAGCAGATGTGTAAACTGTAAATTCAGAATATGAATGTTTGAGTGACCCTGCTCCATCTGAATAATTCAGTTTAACATAAGACTTCGACACTTCTACAAAACTTGTGGAGGTGAGAATCTTCTAATCAACTTTCTGATTGTGATTGTGTGGCTGTGGCAGCCGCTGTGTGCCAAGTCATGAAAAAAAATAACTCTTTCATACTGTAAACGCAAAAAGTATGAGACCTCTCTTTCAAAATGGTTTGGAAGCGAGAGGTGAGTTTGATTTATAGTAGTGGTAAAGCAAGACATTAGAGGTTAAGGCTGCAGTTGTAATACCAATGCTTAATTTGAATAATTGAGTGAATGACTGATCATGCTTAGGAGCCCAGACTGCTTGGCATTATAACACTATCAATCATGAGTGTAATCAAAACAAATGGGTGAAGTCTTCATGTCACAGCCCTAGCCAACATAAAATTTACGTATTTACTAAACTTCATTAACTGTACAGATCAATCTATGATGATGCCACACTCTTTTTCATCTCAGTCTATTTTGAAAAGTAGGTGAGACAGATTCAAAGACGAATCTTTGAGGCTCAAAATGAGGTTGTTTTTTTTTTCATCCAAACCAGGCACTTTTCACCTTGGGAGGAAAAAGCTTTCAACATTTTTCTCCCCAGCAACATTTTGTAAACTAGTTAGCTTAAGGTCAGCAGTGCTTGTTACTTGCATTCAGGAATACAAAGAACGCAAAAATCCAATTTCATTTTATGTGGATGCCCAATTAGTGTTGATGGTAAATGTAGTCAATTGAAGTGATAAACTCTTCAGTGCATGCTATATTGACAGTGACTTTTCCTGCTTGTGGAGCAATGCCGGAAATTCCAGGATGCACTGCATGTGAGCTTCTGACACCCAGCCCCTGAAAACCAACTCTGGCTCAAATAAATACAGCTGAATATCCGAGTCAGCCAAAACACTGTAAAATGAATCCTCCCCCGACTGCCCAGAAGCGGACACAAGAAATCCCAGCAAAAATAGCCTGTAGTTCTTCCCCTCGACTACGTCACTGTACACGTCAAATGATGGCGCTGGTGTCGGAAGAACAACAGATTTTGCAGTTGCACCCCAGAGACACAGAAAACATCAGCAACAAATGCAGGTGTTTTTCACACAGTATTCCTAATTCAGATAGCTGAAGATAAGGTTGAAAATCAGCGACAAGGTCTTTCGGTGAGGTGCAAAGACAGAAAATTTATTCTCAGAATATGTGTGCTGGTTAGAGGACATGTCAGGGTTTTCCTACACAAACACAGAATTTACATTCAACACAGAGGTTAAGACTGCCCATCTACAAGTCTAAACTACACATGTTAACGCACACCATGCTGGTTACCTGAACAATAAGCTGCTGTCATTGGTCAGCAGGCTAAAGGGGCGGGCACAGAATTGAAGGGAAAACACAGATGATTGACTATGAAAAATCTGCAATCTGACCAATCTCACTGAACTTTGAATATGAAAGACATACACATTCATATACATTCTCCTTCTGTCTCTTCCAGTCTTTGTGCTAAGCAGGAGCCCTGTACTTAAAGGATGGGTTTCATCTCTGTCATAAACCTCCAAATGCGCTTACAATGTAAGTGATGGGGGACAAAATCCACAGTCCTTTTGTTCAGCAAAAATGTATTTTAAAGTTTATCTGAGGATAATATCTGGCTTCACCTGACCGAGTTAATCAAATAAAGTGGATAACTTCTTTAGTAAAAACTTCCCTCACTGCATCTCATGGACAGTGATTTTGCTGTTCAGCTGCAGAGGAAGGATCGTAACAGAGGTAATTTGGCACTAAAAAGACTAAATTTAACTATTGAGTTGATCTGAATGGCTGAAGGCACATACTAGCTTCAAAAAATGAGCACTGTTTAATCTGGCCCCCATCACTTACATTGTAATTGCTCTAGTATGGGAACTTTTAATGTATGAACAGCAAGAAAATAAAAAACGTGTCAATGTTAATTTCGGCACCTGACTGTTGTTTTAGGACAGACTTGAAAAATTGTGAACTTATCCTTTAACACACTGCCATAACATTGACATCATTCTAACTCTCTGAAAGAGAGCAAAACAAGTGTATTACCAAAAAATGAACTGTCTTTTAAGTCTTTTTATTGTACTGACCTTTTAACATGTTAGTATGAATAATGAACATTTGTAGCTTAAGCTGGTTATGTGGATTTACTTATAGTAATGTACTTGCATCTAATAAAATTACTCTTTCAACAAATCTCACAGAAAAGGGACCTATTCACTCTCTCCGTCTAATTTTTTAGTGGTGCAATAAATTTAAAAAGGAACTAAATCTCGAGTAAATCACATCTTGTTTGTTCCAGATCATAATTTACATGACATACAGTATATGTAACCCCAGATCACTATGTGCATTAAACAGTGTCTTAACTCACCACAGCAAATGTCTGGCACAACGACAATTATTATCAATCAACTGAATTTGTGTTCAAATAAATTGATTTGATTAAATAAATTCATGAAAGAAATAACAAGACAGTTTCTCAGGGTGTCAGCTATGGGAAAGGTCATGTCAATAAACAGAATATACGCATCACATGTACTGTACATCAGTGGATAATCTCCTAAATGTGTGTGCATTGAATGAAAAAAAAAAACAAAACGATAGAGCATACATGTGGTTCAGGCCACTGTGCATGTTTGTGTGTAATTAAATATGGAATGTGTCACTGCATGTATGGGTGTAGAGCAAAGTGTACGTTCATTTAATGTAATTAAACACAATTAAGTGTGCTATATATACACAGTGTAAGGGCCTTGTCTATGTGTGAATGTAGCGGATGTGCAAACAGAACACAGTGGATGAGTATTTATCACACCATTGTGTGTGTTGCTATTTGTGTGCGTAGCTAAATTGAGCTGAGCTTAGCTGTCAGAGTGTGTGTGTGTGTGCATCTGTGTGTGTGTGTGTGTGAGAGAGAGAGAGAGAGGGAGGGAGAGGGAAACAACTCACCAGCAGGGAAGTAGAGCGGGAGGTTCTGCAGATACAGCTCCTTATCCGTCGGCAAGAACACACAGAAGATGACTCTGTCCAGCTGACGCACACACACACAAAGACACACACACAAAATGACCTTTATTACAAGCATATGCAATAACCGTGAATTCATCAATAGCAGCAGGGAACAATGTAACAGTGTGTGACATTGTGCAGCAGCGATATCAGGAGAATGCAGCTAATGCATCAGTCCATTACTCCCCTATTAGCTCCCTATTATAATCATGGCACAAGATGTCGCTTATTACACTGTGTGCTGGGGACAGAGTGCTGGAAATGTAAAGGAAAAAAGCATGTGTATGTGTGTGTGTGTGTGTATGGTGTATGTGGGTGAGAGAGAGAATGAGAGAGAGAGAGAAGAGTTTGTACTGTAGGTCAATAAAAACTTCTATTGTATACACAGGTATTTGTGTGTGTGTGTGTGTGTGTGTGTGTATAGACAAGAGAAAAGCATGTGTCTTTGTGTGTTTTTGTGCATTCCTGAGTATTACACTGAGTGTGAGTGTGTGTGTGTGTGTTTAGCACAGGCCTTCAGTTACCTCATTACAGTCTGAGAAACACTAGTCGACTAAATCTGGAGTCATGGCACACAAAAACACATCAGAGCGCGCGTACACACGTACACACACACACACACACACACACACACACACACACACACATAAAAGCCATAAACATAATAGCTTTCAAATAATATTAAGACACTGGTCGGATAAGTGCAGCTATTTTACGACAATAAACAATCTTTATGCTCTTGCATTCTTTAGATCCTGGCTCTGCAGTCTGTAATATTTATGCTGTGTTCTGTTTATCTGGACATACAGTACAGCAGAGCTCACAGCACTGTATGTAGCCTGATAATGAAAGTTACTGTAGCTACAGTAAAAAAGATGCTTCCAGGGATAAGCTCCACTGTACCCTCTTATTTCTCAGCCTCTGACAAACATTATTACCACCATAATGTCTCTACAAAGGTTTGGCTCCTTTCTGTTTTGGGTGAGGCAATGCAATTTATAGACAGGCTGTTTCCATCAATTTCTGTCTGGTGTGGGAGTTTTAAGTCTCATTGCTTTCAAAGACAGACATTTCAGCAGTCTGCTAGCCTGCAGCTCGTGTTTTTCAGTCCCGGCTTGTTGCACAATTACCATCACTCGCCAGGATTTGAATGGAGGCTAGAAGGGAAGATATGGAAATGTGCGGTAAGTAACTACATCCCCTGGGCTAAGGTTCGAAATCTCTAACCTCCACACAGTGTTGCTTCCACTTGCACCAATTTGCAGCCTCCCCCATTCAAATTAAACCAAATGCTTGTGAGGAGAGATGCAAAATGGCCTCCAGAAAGCGTTAGCAGTGGGGAGCTCATTTTGATACTATTGCAACAAAGACCCTGGAGATGCTAAAGCTAACAATAACATCAAGTGAACGCAATGGGCTCTCTCAGAACTGCTTGTCTTTAAGGGAAACACAGAGCCTGTAAGTATTCCCTTCTCAAACACAACAAGAGTCTGCAGCTAAGTTTATCTCTCACATCTTGCAAAGTTCACTTTGACCTGTTGTGGGGAATGAACTGATACCAGCAGACTTTATACACAAAGTTACATGAAAACTTGCTCAACCTTGTTTTAATGGCGAACTAAAATTTGAATTCTTAACAAGTTTTGTGAGAAAAATATACTGTAAACTATAATGATGCTGCGACTCTTGTGCATATTTTTTCATTTTTTCCAAAGAGAATGAAGACTGCTTTTGTAGATATTTGTGGTAACGGCGTCTAAGCTCCTGGGTTGACATTTTGAGAGCCAGCGTTGCTAGAAACACTACTGTGGTGTGGTACGGACTGTAGCCCTGTAGCCTACAAATGTTGATACAAGACATTTTTAACACGCCTAAATAGTGTCAGTTATGTACTTCAATTCAAGTCATCTGTTAACGTTTGTGTTTCACTCACAAAGGCATGCACAAGAGTCGCAGCAAGGCTAGTTAGCCTAAGCTGCTAATGTTAGCACCAAGCAGGAACTCCTATTGCTTGAGGTTAAAAGTGCAATTCCACCAAGGGTCGCTAGATGCTGGCTCCCATTCAAAAAGCGTAAACTTCTCTCTAGAAATACTAGGTCAATAACTTTTTTCAATGAGTCATTATAGTCTCAATCGCTAAATTTTGTGCTGCTTCTCACTTTGGAAATTATTGCTCCTTTAATGAGATGTGAAGTCTTATAGCAGCTGTAATGTCTGCTGTGTGGGCGTTGACAGCTGTGATTGACAGTTGGCTCACCTGCTGTTCTCCTCGGCTCCAGGACTCATTTATTAAGTTTAATGTTACTTGAAGGTCCTGGCTCCAAATTAGCACTGATTCCTGCTAGACGTGATATTACTTTTCGTTCATGTTTTTTTAACACCTGCTGAGTCATCAGCGGCTCATTCACACAGTCCTGTGTTCATGCCACTGGTCCAGACAGTGAAAACTCACAACAGAGAGTCCTGTAACCGTAGCAATCCATACGTTACACCACGATTCGAATATCGACACAGAGTAAAGTGTGGAGTAATGTAGGGAGTGCTCAAACCTCTAACAGGTTAACAGCCTGTTTGGCTCTTGAAATTCAAGCAATTTCACAAACTATTTTAAATGCCACACAGATATTGCACCAGCCATCATCAGTTGAAACCAAAAATTCATGCCCACTGGAGCAAACTATTGTAGTGGGAACTGTCACCGCATAAAAATCAGCAAAAGCTCAGTTTCTCCTTCTTGGTAATTACAATTTGGACCAAATAAATACACAAGTCAAAACAAACACCAAGTGTTTTCTATTCCAAACTATCACACGTCAGTTTTGTTGAAACTTTTCGGTTGACTGTGAAACTAATTTGTAAAATAAAACCACTCTCGAACTTATTATGAGCTGCAGTGGGTATTGCTTGTTAGTTTTCTCCCAGCATTTTGTAACCGTTCTGCTGGTGTTTTATGAATAAATGATTTATGTTTTTATTATTACTCCTGATACAAAATATTGGCACATTGCCCCGTGTCATGAGTCCAGTTTTGTGTCTTAGCCTGTGTGTAATTTTAAATTTCATTTTCTACATTACAGCAGTCCAAGTCAGAGCAAGCCCAACAAAACACTCAATTATGTTCAATTAGAGAATAAACCCAGTTTCCTCTGGTGAACATTCTTACTTTATATGCAAATAAACTCCCCCTCACCATCTCATTAGATTACAATAACACTTTTTTCACTAAAGTAAACACACTGTATTTCTGGGCAGAATGTAAATAAGAGTCTCATTGATTTGGCTCCGGGCTTATTTTCAGCCGTTTAAGGCTTGTTGACTGTCATCCTCTATGGTGAGACATGTTTCATTTGTTGGGCTGCGAGTGGCTGATGGCATCAGTCGACTGGTATTGCTGCAGAGACTCTAGAGATGCCGGTGCTAACAATAACATTGTCAACACCCTCTCTGGGAGGTGATTCAGCATGGTGGTTAGAGAGAGAGGGAGAAACTGAAAAGAGGAGTGGGAGGAGACCTGAGAGGTAAAGGAGGAAGAGGGGAGGAGAGCTTAGAGCATGTTAACGACTGATTGGAAAGTTTCCTCTTTGTTCCAATCTCTCCTCACCCCGCCCCCCCCCTCCTTTTCCTCCACCGTCCCTCCCCTCCAGTCATCTATTCCATCATTTTGTCTTTTCTCTGCTTGCTGTTTCTCCGGAGAGAAAGTGTGTGTATGTGTGTGTACGTGTGTGTTTGTGTTAGTCGGGTTTAGTCCCGCAAGGAGCCAATTAAAACGCAGACTTGGCCATGAGCATGAGAGCCAGAACTTGGGAGTGTGTGTGTGTGTGTTTAAATGTATGTTTGTGTGCGTGCGTGTCACTGCGTGAACATGTGTGTGTTTTCTCAATACACCCTTCTCCTCGCTCTCACTAGAAAACAAAAACAACAGCTGTGAAAGGAATAATACCAAGAGGAAATGGTAGGAAAAATTGCCAATCACGCACACCCATATACACGCACCTTGTCATGATGTTCGTCCAGATACTCCCTCACAGTTGCTAACGCCTCGTGCACAGCTTGCTCAGGTGGATATCCTGCACAAACACACACAAACATCAAAAATATACACACAATTTGCAAGAACAGGTGCAGTGACAGATCTGTGCATTTGTGTTCGGTCGCTGTCTGCGCTGTTTGTTTGTTTTTTTTTCCAGACAGGTATCTGTTCTTCTTTCTTTTATTCTAACACTTTGCATTCTGTGTTTTCTCACTTGCTCTCATCCTGGCTCACCTACTCCGGGGAGAGTTAGAAACAACACACTTGTTGGTTGCGAAGAGACAGATGGGGAAAGACTACTGTGCTTCTTCTATATTCATTGAGCGACTGAGACCTTTCAATGCTGAGAAATTATCCCCACTGCTGGAATCGCAGCACAAAGGCAGTGAAAATGTGTCGTCTGGCCAAACTGCTCAGCCCAAATGCAGTAATTATTCCATACATCACGAGCGAGAGTTCAACACAGGAATACAAATACAAATTATGGCTGAGCAATGTATTGTTTAAGCATCAAAATAAACACATGGGCCCTGAAGTGTATGCTATATATAAAACATTTGATTGCCTGTATCCCTTTTCAATACGCGCTTTTAAAATGAGTGAACCTTCAAGTACCTTCACACAGGTGTTTTCACTTATGCCTGATTAGACTCCACTCAGGACAGTGTGGGCGTGTACAAAACAGTACTGTGACACCTCCCTCACTCTCCTATTAGCTTTATTCAACCCTGCCTCCTGAAATGCTGCCCAGATTTTTTATTTTTATTTTTTTAATCAACATAATGAGGAAATGGTTTAAAGGAACATATCTATAAAGATTCAAAATGTTCATAATGTATAAGCAAAACATTCACTTTCATTGTTTTGGTTAAATATCAAAGAAAATTAACAGTGACTTGAAGCACAACACAAGATGTGTTCATTTAATATGTAACCAAAACTTTACCAAAAACTTAACGACACAGGGTACAAGATCTGAACCATCTGAATGTGCTGCTGTGACGCTAACAAACTAACACGCTGCAGTGACTGGATGAACCAGAACTAATCAAGGAAAGCAGGTCTTTTCTGTTTGTGCAGCAATCTTATGGAATAATCTGCATCGTCACCCTAAACATCACTATCATAACCTCCAGTAACCTCAAGAATATTCTCAGTAATTGTTCTCTACCTGCTTGTGACTGTTTCACTGAACTCCCATATTGTATAATGTTTAATTTCTGCTTGTTACTTTCCTTTCCTTTTCATTTAATTGTAAACATAGCATTGCTGTATAAGAGTAAAAGAAGAGAAGACTGGCTTATGCTCAGCCAAGAAAAAAATGTATTTATATATTTTTTAAATCCTGCGATTAGCTCATTCATCATCCACCCCAACATCCTATTACGACTTCTGTGAAGTACAAGACTGGAAAATATTTTTCTACTAATCAGAATCCAGGCAGTAATTACATTTCCTCCAAAACAGTATAAACAACAGTAAAAACAGAATATAAACATATTTTTTAAGGATTAGGGTGGAGTAAATTAGACCTTCATCACTCTTCACAGGACATCAAGTTATGTGACCTTACCTAATTCCCAGCAAAGATATGCCCTCCTTAACCTGTACTGAGGTCTAATCAGCCCAAATGATTAAAAACACCTGTGTTCAGGGCCTTAAACAGGAGGTATCATCTTATTTTGTGAAATATTGGAGGGTTGTTCAATTTGAATTTTGGGGTTTTCAGTGCTCAGTGTTAGTAGCATTATTCAAATACGACTGTGATTGACTAGTAGGTCTACTGTTCTTTTTTTGAGTACCAAACAAAAAATCCACAATTCTTGATTCTCTTTCCTCTTTAAAAATGAGTGAGGAAGGAAAATAATTTACACCTGCAATTTGGAAATCTTCTTTAAAGAATAATGAGCATAAACAGGTTTGCTTTATTTCTTTTTCCCCCTTTCAAATAGAGTTACAGAGGTTGAGTGCCGTTTAAATCTGGTAAAATCATGCAGCCTCTTTTTACTCCTCCAACTCTCTTACTGCTAGCAAACACTCAGGAGGAAACAGAGAAACAAGCATGAGGGAGGAAGACACGGATAACACACTGAGTCAATCAGAACTTTGGCCTTTTCCTCTTTCTAGCAGCAGGAGAGAAGTGTTGACAACTGGCCCTTACACCCGAAACCACCCCAGGGAGCGTTTAAGCACTATCCTTAACTCTCTCTCCTGCTAGTGTGAAGGGGGATTACAGTCAATCTGACACAATCTGCAACCTAATCTATCTAAATCTGTTGGTCTTAATCCAAGGCCTTAATCTGAGAACTCCCTGTGGGCTAGAGGAGATAATGTGACAAGAGGCACTGGGTGGCTCAGCACTCGGGTTAAACAGAATGACTGATACTGGAAACAAGCATGTGATGGAAAACACAGCCAGTGTGTACACAGGCACACAGATACAGTAAATTGTTGTTGTTATGGTTGGATGAAAATGGATTATTTTTCTCTCTCACTCAAAAAGAAAATCACTATAAACCCGAAGCCATAAACACTTGAAGTAAAACTATGAAAATCGTGATAAATCTCACATGCTTATCACTCAACAGATGAAAATGTCATGCATTTGTTCTGGATTGAGGAGGAGATTCACACATAAACACAAACACTGACCGTAGATTCCAGTGGAGATGCAAGGGAAAGCCTGCAGAGTGAAGATGACAAAGTGGTTACAGTCTGTTGCTGATCACATAACAGCCTGCTTTCATCTCACACTCATACACAAACACACACACACACACGCACACACGCACACACGCACACACACACACACACAGACACACACACACACACACACACACACATACAAACCATCACACTCTCTACTGGATCTCAATGAAGTGTTTCTCCTGATTGATTTTTTTATGACAGCCTTTCTTCTCTCACTGACTTTCATATCAATTTAAAGACCAAAGTGTCGATCATCTTTTGTGGTGAAGAAAAACTTCCTTTTACATCTGCGCCAGTGTAAGTTGCTAAACAGGCATGTAGTAATTATGAAGTCAGATGCAGATTTCAGTCCTGGTTAACATGGTAACACCTGTGGTTACTGATGGCAACAGCATGGTGACATATCATGCATATTTAAAGGTCTATATTTATATTCTGGGGCTCTACTAGTATATCTTTGCAGTACAGTTCAAAAAAACTCCTTATTTATCTTATACTGGCTGTGAAGCAGCGACGCTGTCTGAAAGAGGCTGTTTAAGCGTATTTGGGAGGCTCTGGAGGCCACGTAAACAAACAGTAGTTGCAGGCTTTCACTTCTTTTTCTTGTTCTTAATTCAAAATAGAAACTTCTCAGCCATTTGTGGGCATGCTAAAACAATCTGATGTCATCACGAGGAGGAAGAAGAGATAACATTGCAAACCAAGCATTCAGAGTACGCTACAGCCCTGGCTTCAGACTTTCAGGTAGCATTTTTACATACATTCACCTCAAGTTTTGGACCTTTAACCATGTTTAACATAGACATCTGACGTCATAACAGTACAGAAATAACATAATATCCCCCCAAAAAATCTGTGATATATCCCCTTTAACAAAGCAGGTTCTTGAGTTTAGATCAAAATGACAGATGTAAGAAAAGAAAGGCCTCTTGGGTATCTTGGTTGGGAGAAGGACCACTGTGATAAACACACAGCATTTTAAATGGCTGCTGCACAATAAAAGCCATGTGGTCCACCACTTCAACACTTAAAATGTGAAGCAGCAGCAGTGGGAAATGTTCAGTTTTGCATTCAGCAGTACCATAACACTGCCTTGATATGGCTGCAGGAGAGCAATTAGTAACAAGAGGCTTCTTTCAATTAGATAAAACTACAAACAGTAACATTTAAGTACATACATGCATTGTTTCCTCTGAATCCCTTGTAAGTAATTTAAATCCTGCATAAGAAAGGCAGATGAGAGAGGTAATTACTGAATGTAACTACATTAAATAGCTACTGCTGAACAAATGCAGACCATAGATGGTTTTTTAAAATAGCGTTTGATATGATGAAAGTGATCTTAAGGATTATAACTAGTCTGTGCTACATCCCTGGTCCTGAGTTGAGTAAACCAGCCAGTAAACATCAAACTAAATCAAATCTGACTCATTCTCAACCTGCTGTCAAATATGGCAGCATGAGCAGATGCCAGGGCGCTCCCAGAGTCTCCAGATCTGTTCATTTGACCGGACTGAAGAGCTGGCAACTCAGGGTAAGAGCAGACAAGATGTACAAGTTCTTCAAGGAAGAAGCAAACATCACATCACTTTGTGGAAGTAAATCCAACAACAAAAGGCTAAACGGAATTCATGTACACACTGTTGCTGAGGTGAAGAGAGGCTGTATGGAGGAGCGGTGAACATAACAAGTATATAAATGTTTGGTTCTCCAGCCTGTACAAACTTCTATAAATATAATTTGAGTCTACAACACAACAACATGAGTCAATAATAGCATCCCTTCAACATAAATACATGTTAAAAGGTAAGAAGACACATTGCAAATATTTGTGGATGCAACAGAAAATATAACAAATGTAAAAAAAAAGCAAACAAAAACAAGTTAGCTGAATGTTGGAAACTATAAGCACAGCATTTATCTTCATACAGCCTCCCTGCGCCTGTTTTTTCTGCTCTTCCTGTGACTGTATTTTCATGTTGCTTTGGTGTTTTTTCTTTGACTCTAACACCTCGTTCTATTGTCAAGCCTCCTGCCTGGTGTTTCATAAAACGTTCTTACAACTCAACACTCCTCCCACCAGCTCCTTTTTTCTCTCTCTCTGTTTCTCTCAGTTTGAATGCAGTTTCCTTTTGAAAAGTCCTGATGTGATTTTTTTCTCTCTTGAGCTCAGGTCACACAGTCCTGACTCCATTCCTTTGCTTTTTCCTTCCTTCCTCTCTGTCTTTTTATGCTTTCTTCCGTTTTTTTTTAATCTTTGTGTCCCAGTCTTCACTGGTTCTTTCAGATATCTGCACCCCTTCATTCTCTCCGCCACAACGACAAACAACTCGTATTAAGTTGTTTACTGTGATCGTTGTAAAGAGAGAGGTTTTATAGAGAGATCTGAGTAACATTTCTGCTCTTACATTACAGTTATTCACCTAGAAGATATATTAAATGTTATAAATACGGTTAATTTACTGCTAACATCTGTCAGAAAGCTAATTTGGCCTTATTTTCCTTCATCCTTTTCATTTCCCATAACCCGGTCCCATCATCCCTCCATCTCATCCCTGTGCTCTCACCACTGAACGTGCAGAATTTGCGGTCGCTGTTTGCAGGCTGTTCTTGTAGCATGACCTCAGAGCTTTCTTCTGCTTCTCTCCAACTCCTCCTTGTGCTATCGGACCAACGGTGTGGATCACATCTGCAGAGAAAAAAGACATGATGAAGATGAAGCACTTCTTCCCACCACAGCGGGAGAGACTCATTTGAGTAGTGAGTAAAATATATCCTGAGTCTTCCCACTTTTCAGAGTTCCCTTAGTGTTAATTATAGCAGGTGTTAAATTCAGTTCTTCTGATGACATTAAAAGCCTGTATTATCTTTAATTCAACTTTATCCTTCTCAAGCTTAGTCCTGAGATCAGTAGAAAGCATCAAGCTACGTCACATCTGTACCAACTTTTAAACCCACTGACACTACTGCGGCTCGTCATGTAAATCATCTGGCGTTTGTGCTGCAATGGCACACATTGTTCAAAAATATCAAACAGAGCACACAAATGTAGCATTAAGCACTAAAACATAACAAAATGCCATACAACAACTTTGTTTAGTGCAGATTTCAAAAATAGTCACAGTTAACGTTCATTGTGAGACCCGTATCTCGGCTGGAACAGAGTTCATCTCCTGATTATCTGACTTGTTATGATGTGTGTTTTGGTTTGGCAGATTAGTCACACAAGGGGGAACAAATTAAGCAGCACACCTTGGGGACACCAGGAGAGCAGCAGTGGGGATAGGTTTTGTTGGGGTTTTTTTTTTAAATAGGAAAATATCAAATTTTATATTCAAGACAGGGAATAATAAAGACTGAACTGTGCGGTCCTGAGGCGAAGTATGCCATCCATCTTTTCTTTTTGCCCATAAAATAAAGCCTGAGCTGCCTACAGCAAGAGAAGAGGTGGTTAGGCGGGGTACGAGGAGGTCTACTAGCTGCAGTGAGAACAGACCTTTTTCACAGAAGACATTTTGACATGTTACAGTAGGAAAAGTGCTGGTGTTAATAATTTAATTAACAATGGCTGAATTCCATTTTGCGGCTCCACTTTCAGGGTGCTGGTATTGTGCGTGCCGTCTCTCTGTCACACTCTCATGGTTTTGCTGTGAACAGAGCCATCGTTAATGTTATTAGTGACACCTGTAACACTTTTCCCCGCTATGAGAAGTCAAAACGTCTGCTGTGAAAAAGGCCTGTTGTCACCACCAGCTTTGCAGGTGATAGAGTCCAGCCGATAGAGGTTTTTCTGTGTGTTGATGTATGTGTGGTGTTCATATGCGTCATTTAAACCGTGTAGGCCTGTGACATCATCAGCCTAATTCATGCAATCGGATGGCACATGTGGTAATTATTAGCTGTTTTCTCACACCAAACTTCTCCTGATGATGTTTTTTAAGCGAAACTGACAGCTTGAGTCTGGAAACCTCACTCTTACATGTATTAAATGTTGTATCAGTGGATCTTTTAGTCACAGGTGAGTCAAACATGCTCCCTCCAGGCCACCGAAACAGAGTGCAGTAAATCACATCAAAATTTCACACTTAGGTTGCAAGCATGTTAGGTGCAAAGTAAACTATGTTTTTCACAGTTTGCCCCATAACAGACTGATCTCCAGTTTTGTTTTCACAAGGTTTCACTTCTCCCATGTCACTAGGCCCTGGTTCAACATTTCTTGTGTTTTTTGGGGGTATGATCACTAATTTCAGTCCAATGTTTCTGCTAATATCAGTCATGTTGCAAAAATAACAGTGAGGATCAGGTGAGGCTGAGATGGTAAAAGGCCAGTCGTTGATCAATTGAGATGTGTGAAAGAAGAGAGCAGCTTCCTATGAGGCTGCAGATTTTATTTGTTAGCTTCTTTTCTTTTGCTTCTGTTAAAGTTTTTTTATTTCCTTTGGGTTCATTTTTGCTGCTGTTTCATTAATATTTTTGTTAATAACCTTGTTTGCATGTATTCCTGCCTTCTGACCTGCTTCCTCGCCATCCACTTTCACTTCCACTGCCAAACAACATCATCCGCCCTTTATATGGGGTGCCAGCACTACTTCATTATTCATCTTCATTTTAAAAGCTGAAAGAAATGGTGATGTGAGCAGCCATTCAGAGGTCTGGAACCAGGCTCAGCTTTCAGTAAATTACTCTCTCTTATCCCCCTATATACTAATCACACTTAATGTTTCATTTTAACAGCACACCTGGGCGGCTATAAAGGCACTCCTGTCACTGGTGTAGAGGATGTGCGTAAATAATTTTCAGGCAGGAAACCCTGGAGGAATGTTGTGGATCTTTCATTACGGACAGCAGTCGGACAAGGTTAACTGGTATCCAAACTGAGAAATCAACTGTTTTGTTTGGGTTGTTATCAAGACAATTAGCCTGCAAGCTACTTTACAAAACCAAATTAGCAGTTCCACGCTACTGTTGCCAAGAGCTGATGACCTCCAACACGGCTGCCAGAGGATGTCTCAGGTCACTAAAGCGCTCTACTACAAGATCACACCAGCTGATTTTAAATGATTCTCACATAAACGCTTTACCGAGATTGTCTCTAGCACCTTTATTAAACTGACAAGAGGCTTTGAAACGATATTTTCTTAGTCTTAGTCTCCCTCACTTCCTCAAGTTTACAGCTAGAATGTCTTTCATAGCATTTAATTGCTTTGTACAATATATTTTTCATATTTTGCTGTCATGTAGCTGCTGGAGTGCTTGACTAATTCATACAGTGTATTTCCTTTGTCAAGTTAATGAATGCTTTCTTCTTCTCAGGTCTGTGAAAAAACTATTTCAATTGGACTAATTGATTAAATAAAGGGTAAATGAATCTAAGTGTATTGAATTGGAGGTGGAGGAGAGAAGGGGGGGGGGGGGGGCAGAGTGAGGAACAGAGAAAGCTGTAGTTGAGATGTGGTTTAACCAGCCTCTACACGCCTATGCTGACGCCACCACCCATTCTGATGAGGCTCAGCGTGTTACTCTCAGCATGAAACCCAGTGCTGTAAGACCTAGCCGAACCACTGCCTCGACACAGAGAAGGAATTCCACTTCAACAATGCATTTAATCTAGTACTGAGACTGTTTTTTTCTTAACAGATCTGTTATGTAGGACTAGCTGTTAATATCCATTAATCGCACATGTGAGACTTGCTGCTTAGACTCTGCGGGACGGTCAAGTGAGTGACAGCATCTTCTGGGTTATCAAGTGGGTGCCCTCTATCTTCGATGTTTCACTGATAGGCCTGCGACACCTCTACAAGGTTCAGCAGTAAATCTCAGAGTCCTGGGTTCACCCGATAGATGCCATCTACTCACTTGAGGGCCCAGGTAGAGTTCTTTCTCTTCATCCAGAGCCACTGGAGACGTTTTTGACTGCTTGCACTCCCATCTCCCAGAGTAGCCTTGATATTGATGTGGCTATAAACCCTCTGTAGCCTGCTTTGACTACTCGGACCTTTGCTTTCCAGCCACGTTGTTGCTTCCTCCACTGCATCCTCCCGGGGCAGTGTGAGCTCAATGATGTAAACAAGATAGAGTGAGGCCGACCAAAGCACAAGGTCTAGTCTGAGGTTGGTTGACTCAATTTCAGCTGGGAAGCAGAGCCTCTGGCCTAAGTCTGCCACCAGGGTACGAAATTAACACCAGCAAGCGCCAAATGTGGGCAGATTTTCAGTTTGTCGAGTAAATCTCAGAAGGCTATCTGCCACACTGGCAGGTAAATGTTTGTACCAAATTAGTCATGTAATAAAATATCTGGCATGATGGCTCTTGAATATTTGATCAGTGGTAGAAAGTACATCCATTCAAGTACTTATTTTAATTTTTTATATTTCCACTTTATGCTTCTTTATTCTTCTGCTCACTAAATTTCAGAAAGAAATATTGTACTAAATATAACAAGATATGATACCGTTATAAAATAAAATGTATCACTTTAGACTGAACCAGAGGTTTATAACCTTTCAGCATGTCAAATTGGGTAGAAAATAATAAGCTTGTGCTAAATGTATCTAAAACAAAATGTATTATCTTTGGTTCAAATCATGCATTGAAGAGAGAGTACTGCTTTGGAGCAGGTCCATGAAGCCACCCTGGATGATCTGGTCATATTGATAAGATTGAAGCCATAAGTGGAAGATCAATGTCAGTCATCAGGAGGTGTGGTTATTTCCTGACTGATCACTCAATCAGACAAGTTAAAAAAAGTTTTAAAAAAACTGAGCATAAAAATAACTTTTTATCCTTGGCTGAGGTGGAAAAGTTGGTGAATTGATAAAAGTAATGTGACAAAGTGCAAAGGAAACAGACTTAACACGTGACTTAAACACCCACTGAAGCTTCCGCTGCACTGAGGAGACGAAAAAATAGTGGCAGATCTGTGTGAAATGATAAGAAGAGTCCTTTGAAAGAATACATGAAACAAACATAAATACTATATTTCTATCATGCTTTTTTTTTTTTTTTTTTTTTTTTTTTTTTTTACATAGTTTTAGTTTGACAGTCTTTTAATTACATCATCTTGTTGCTGCCCTCTTCTTCTGCAATGGTTTAATGGCTCCTGACTGGAAAATTATCAGCACCAGCTGTTTATCTCGACAACCTAACTCCTAATATTTGCATAATCACAGTGGATGGAAACTCACATTCATTCAAATATTCTTCCGTTGATTTTTCTGGAAATTTGGTTACAGTTTGTGCTACATTTTGGAAGTAAACCTAGCTATTGGGAATATTCCTGAAGAAGAAACAGGAGGAGGGGAAGTAATAAATTAGCTGTAAAAGTCCCAAAAGTAATCCCCTTTGTTTTTCTCCACATAAAAATAGACAGGACTATCACACCCTTGTGGGTCAGATTTATCTTGATTAGAATTCAAAACAATATGAGTCTAAAGATTAATTAATATGGGCATTTACACAGTGCACTCTCGCTCTCAGACACACAAACAGACATTCACACACACACACACACACACACACACACACACACACACACACACACACAGTTAACAAGCCGCAGACTCCACAGCACAGAAGAAACCCAGAAGAAGCTCTTTAATCCAATCCTCAGAGGATCGGAGGCTATTAGGCAGAAAGATTTAACACAGTGTTTGAGACTTTTTGAAATATGATCTGGTGATCTTACTTCAAAACCAGAAATTCATAATGAAAGCACGAAATGTGTTCTCCCGTGCACTTCTCCGATATTCTTTACAGCCTCATTTGTTGTTAGAAAATGTCGCTGTATTCATTGATAAGGAAATCCTGCCAGCCAACCACGATCAATGGAGGATATTTGGTTAGCGAAGCAGGATCGGCTCATTACGTGCAGGCATTGGAACAGCACTCTGGCTGCCAAAAAGCTATTTGTACTTTGTTCTTAATAACAAAGCATTTTAAATACAGAGCTGAAAGAGAGGAAACCTTGGGCAAACTGGGTTCAGTTGACTTAGATCATAGCTCCAATCTAAAAGATATTTTCTGTTAAATCCACCTAAAGATGAGCGTTGTAGCAAATATTTTAATAACATGTAGGTTTTACACAGTTCTTTCTTTAATACGCTATTTATATCACAACCCATCTTACTATAAGTTATTGTAATATTTGACTATGCCTTTACTTTTCTACATGGATACCTCAATACCACAGAGAGATAACACAATAACAACCAGGCATTTGAACCTTCATTCAATGTAATTCAATAAAAAGATTTTACTGAAATAAAATAGATTTTTCTGAACATAAAAAGGGTCATGAAAGGGTCAGTTTTTTCCCAGTAAGAAGTCCCATTGATCATTTCTAATCATTAGGTTGTGTTTGGTTCAATTGGACCATCTGGAAACATAATATGGCCTCAAACAATACTGATCAGGAGGTAAAAGTTTTTCTGATCACTTAACACTTAAGAGTGACTGAAATGCAAGAAAATGTGAGGAACTCTGAGTAACATCTGACTTCCCTCTCGCTTTCTGTGTTATTTTTGACATTTAATTCATTTGGATGCTTTGAACTAAAATATATCATCCCTGATTTTGTTATAGCACTCATTTTTATTTTTTTATACTGTTATATAAATGTTTTAATAATTTGGTGGGTTTGTATTTTTGATGGTATAAGGACAAGATAGCTGTTTTCTTATTTTTATATGTGTGCAGCAGGTAATGTGTCATCTGCCATCTATTTTTACAGCACTCATAGTGCTTTTAATAATACAGGCGATCAGTAAGTAGAATAGTTTTAGTTTGCTTAAAGGATAGGTTCCCAATTTTTCCAAGTCTGTCTTCAAACAATAGTCAGGAGCCCAAATGAACATTGAAACAGGTTTTTCTTGCGATAATCATCCCAGCAGTTCATAATGACCATTAAAAGATCCCCTATAAACATGTTTTTAATGCAAGTGTTGAGGAAAAAACTGTCCTTGCTTCATGCAAAAATGTATTTAAAATTTTATCTGAAGATAATATGACCCTTTAGCAGTCCAGGTTAGTCAAATAAAGTGGATATCTTCCAAAGTTTCTGTCTTTATAGTAAAAAATTCCCTCTATGTGTATCAAAGGACAGTTTTCCTCTTCTGCTGCAGTGAAAGTAAAGTAACCAAAAGAGGGAATTTGGCACTAAAAAGACTTTAAGCTTCTAAGCTTCATATTAGCTTCAAATAAACTTTTAATTACATTTATGCTCAAAATGAGGACTGTGGATTTTGTCCTCCATTACTTACAGTCTAAGTACATTATGAAGGGATCTTGTAATGGTCAGTATGAACAGGAGGAATAATTATAGCAAGAAAAACATGTTTCAATGTTAATTTATGCTCCTGAATGTTGTTTCAAGAAAGACTTGAAAAATTGTGAAACTATCCTTTGAGTCTAGCTTTCATTTTCTTTCAGTGTTTGGTGAGGTGTATGAATATATGAATTTCAGAATGTGAATATTTTACTCTTTTTTACCCAAATGATGGGCAGCAAATATAAGTTGGATGCTGAACATAACATTGGCCTTTCTGCTGCACTCTTGAATCAAGCAGCAGTTTCAGCAGAACATCCTCTGCCTGCAGTCATTTAAGAATGGACAAGGAGCTTTACCGCAATAGTAACATGTGCGATGCCTCTGTGTGTCCTCTAAGACCAGGGGCCTCATTTATCACCATTGCCTTCACACAAAGCTGGGCTTGAAAGATATGTACGTCACTTCACACAAAAAAAGTTATGATTTATAAAGACAAACCTGACAGGAGGATGTGCATGCCTGTATGGACCCATGTGTACAAACATTTTGGAGAGTTTTGGGGAAATTGGTGATGCAGATGCTGAGGCATCAAATCATTCAGATTTTAATCTAATTTTAAATGTTAATTATAGACCCACTTTATCATAAACTTTCAAGCCAGCAGTGTTACTTGTGGTTGTAGTGAACTATTCCATTAGAACCTTTCAATTTTAAAAGACACAAGCAAATTGTTAAACAATTACACCTGATTTATTATTGAACTATTAATGAAATATTGAGCGCACCTCCAGAGCACAAAGGAGGGGGCCAGGCTGTATGGTGCTCACACTCGTGGCCAGTTGTGGAACAGCACAACGCTGATGAAATGCCAGGATGACGCCAGGATGTGGCGGGATTCAGGAAAGTCTGGCTTGCCTTTCTCCAATACTAAGCGTGAACATACTGCTCTCTTTTCACCTCAACCACATTAACTAAATGATGAAATTATCATCATCAGTTGTAGAAATCCAAGATGACATCAAATAACTTTAAAGAATTGCAGAACAGATTGCTAATAGATTTTTAATAATGTTTTCTTATACTATGCATAAATCATCAAGTCTGATTTTAGCTATCATACAGTTTTTATGTGTAAAAATGCTGCAGTGAACACAATTGTGCTGTGAGGCGCACAGAGCGTGCTGGCGACACCATGGTGGCTGCCACACACACTCTGCCGTCTCCAGTCACCTCACCCAGCACATCTTTACCACCTGCACTCATATATGGACTGTGTAAATTAGAGAAACACCTGTGTGCACATTTTCAAGTTGATTGTGATTTATAAAAGGGAAACATGCTTGCATTCAACCATATACATTTTTATAAATCAGATTTTTTTTTTGGCACACGCTATTGTCGGCTTTTGTACACACATACACTTTTGGTATGGATCCAATACACTGTTTTATAAATGAGGCCCCAGGAGTGTGTGGATGAAAGTCTGCACTACAGACTGGTATAAGAGAGTTATGCTTACAGTTGAGTCCACAGATCTGGATTGAAAGAAACTTGTCTGAATAACATGACAGTCCTTCATCGAGCTTCTAACTGATGAAGGAGAGTGCAGTCCCTGAGAAATCACTTAGTTTGAGTGCATGAATTCACACAGAAAGAATAGTAAGTATTTCAATCAAAGCCTATTTATACATAGGCATGGCTATTAGACACTAATATTCTCCTATTGCATAGATTATCAAAGGTTTATGTTATATTGCTTCCTTCATATGATGTGTAACTGGAGGTGGTTATCTAGAAAACTGACAGCATTTTAATGAAGACTTACTGATGCTGAGCAGAAGCACGATCCAAATCTCACTTGTGTTTAAGTGTAAAAGCTCATCGTATCCCTCTCCAGCTCTTCCTTTATGATTGGTATATATTTATCTAGAAGAATCAATAAATGATTATGGATTTCCTCGGTTTAGCTTCATTACTATACTTTATAAAGTGTCCATATTCTTTATATATTCGGTGTGATGCATTTTTATTTTATTTATATTCAGCAATATTAAGAGAGGAATAGGCTCTGTGTAAGAATGTGTGTGTGTGTGTGTGTGTGTGTGTGTGTGTGTGTGTGTGACAAATCATTACTACAGCTTCTCAACAGTAATGATCCTTCTGGAGGTGTCATGGGGCTAATCTCTTTTTTACTGTCAATGGTTTTATACAACAGGATATTCCCGAACCAACTGTCAAGAAACACTATCTTACTACTGAAGTGGCTGCAACTTTTATTGATCTCTTACGCGACACTCCTGCAGACATTTTACACTCCTCTTGTGATTTTATTGAAGATAATTTTAATAGTAAACTAAGGTCAATCCTTGACACGGTGGCCCCACTAAAACTGAAAAATCTAACACCTCCCTGAAGAAATGAGGAAATTAAACAATTAAAAAGAAACTGTCGAATAGCAGGAAGAAGATGGAGAAAGAATAAATTAATGGTCAATTATCAAATTTTCTGTGAACAGTTGACGATTTACAATAAAGCAATTAAACATGCAAGACAAGCATACTTCTCAAAATTGATAACCGACAACCGGAATAACCTCCAAAATCCTCTTTTCAACCACTGACCGTTTAATTAACCCTGTTTTTATGAAGTCCAGCAGTATGTCTACCAACTCCACATGTGAAGCATGTGCAGTCTACTTCAGAGATAAAACAGACACTATTAGATCAAATTTATGTCAATGTCAGCCTATGAATTTTAATACCCCAGAACCTTTGTTTTTATGTGAGGAAACACTGGAGTAATCTGTCTTGGTTGGTGATGAGATGCTTGGCAAAGTTATTTCTCAATTAAAATCCACAACCTGCTTTTTAGATTCTCACATCCAACAGTTTATAGCGTTGATGAAGATTTACTCAACATTATTAACTATTCTCTTCAGATGGGTATTTTCCCTTCAGCTCTTAAGACTGCCTTCCGAAGCAAAACCATTTAGATCTCAGTTAATAGCTACAGACCAGTACCCAATTTGCCACTTTTATGTAAAATTTTGGAGAAGCTTGTTTTTAGTCAGTTAAATGATTTTATGAACTCCCACAACATTTTTGAAAAATATCAATCTGGTTTTAGGGTCAATCATAGCACTGAGACATTTATCAAGGTTGTAAATGACCTCAGGTCCAATATGGATATGAAAAAAAACTTTCTGTATTAGTACTACTTGACTTAAGCAATGCCTTTGATACACTAGATCACTCAATTCTTTTAGGTAGACTTCACAATCTGAATCTAATTGGCCTTTCTAGTACTGTCTCTAATTGGTTCAAATCTTATCTTACTGATAGAGAATTTTTTTCTAAGGATGGATGAGTTTTCATCTAAAAGTTATAAAGTGGTGTTCCTCAGGGTTCAATTTTAGGTCCTACACTTTTTAACCTTTACATGCTGCCACTTGAAAACATCATCAGGAGGCACAGCATCAATTTAAATAGCTATGCTGATGACACACAGCTTTACATTGCTGTGTCTTCTGATGACGAAGGGCCAATAGATGCTCTTTTTAAATCACTGTGATAAAAACCTAACTATAAAAATCTTTGATTCAGATCTTAGTTTTGAATCTCACATTAGAAACATACTAAGAATGTATTTAATCATCTTAGGAATATTGCAACCGTTTCTCTCTCAAGCCAACACAGAGACACTACTGCGTGCTTTTATTACCTGCAGGATTGACAATTGTAATGCTCTACTGTCTGGTCTCCCAAAGAAGAATATAGCTCAATTAGAGTTACTTCAAAACTCAGCTGCACTTGTGTTGATGAAGACCAGCAAGAGACCACACATTACACCGATTCTTAAGTCCTTGCACTGGCTACCTGTTTGCTTCAGAAATTATTTTAAAATCCTTTTATTGGTTTATAAATTACTTAATGGTCTTGGTCTTACCAATTTATCAGATTTGCTTTTAGCCTATGAACCCACTAGAACCCTCAGTTCTTCTGGTAGTGGACTTTTAATCACACCAAAAGTCAGAATGAAAACCAATAGTGAGGCATCCTTTTATGACCATGGTCCACATCTCTGAAACAGCTTCCTGAACCTGTGGGCAGCAGAGAATGTTGATATTTTTAAAAGCAAACTGAAGAGCTACCTTTTTAGCCTGGCCTTTAACTGAACTTTATGTATTTGTCTATTTGTCTGTTTTACTTTTTCATATAGCCTTTTATTTTATTTTTTATTGTTTGGATTGTTTTCCTTCTAACACCCTACCTTTTATTTCTGGTTTTAATTACTTCAATACATCTCCTTTTATTATTTTATCTTTTACTCTTAACTTTTTATCTACCGTTTTATTTCATTTACATTTCATTTGTATGAAAAGTGCTATACAAATAAAGTCTGATTGATTGATTGATTGATTTATATTTCAGTCAAACATCTTTAATCTGTAATGGGAGGATCACACTTCATAACCCTGATGAGTCCGTCCCTCCCGTCCCACTCCTCATTCTGTCCACATTCGTTCAAAATCTGGGCTCAACGTTGATGCAGTTAATCTTCCACCAGACGCCGGCTACCAGCCTATTAGATGTTAAGAGTCAGAACTTCACCTAACTATATATTTTTTTCTCTCTTGCACCAACAACAATGTGATCTGTCAACTCTGACTCAACTGTACTCTTTCTACATTACGGCTTCACCGGTCTGCGCATCATCGAAGACAGTAAACACAAAGGAAACTACATATTTGCCATTAAACTACTTCAATCCCTTCATCCACCCTTTATTTAACTGGTGTTATAAAAATGCACACAAAGTGACTGTGGCCTGTTGTCTCCCTGTAGAAAAAAAAACAACCAAGCTGCTGTGAATATTTGTCATTATTACCTGATGTATCACTTTATATTCCTCTGTTGAAATGTTTTTATGTTTTTTATTTTCAAGCGTTGAATTATGTATGCTATTGTCATACATACATACATACATACATATACATATATATATATACACACACACACACACTATATATATATACATACATACATACATATATATACATATATATATATATATATATATATATATATATATATATATATACACATATATACATACATACATACATATACATACATACACACACACACACACACACACACACACACATATATACATATATATATATATATATACATACATACATACATATATACATACATACATACATATATACATACATACATACATATATACATACATACATACATATATACATACATACATACATATATATATATATATATATATATATATATATATATATATATATATATATATATATATATATATACATACATACATATATATACTTTTTTTTTCTTACAGAGCATTCAAAAATGCAAGGGGCTGCATTGGCAGGGACATGCTGAGTTGATGAAGTACGATCCAGGGAGTCCAGTTTGAGTGATAGATCCATCAGTTTGAAGGCTTATCAAACGCCAAAACACAGCATGACAGTTTATAATACTTTTTTTTCCCTTTCATCACTGTAGAAATAAGGTGTTAACTTTAAAAAATAATCTACCAAGAATTTACACTTTTTTTGGTGGTTGTTTTTCTGAACATGGCCTAGGCAATAAATGAGGTAATTTATTTATTTGTCTAAAAAGACATTTTTTATGATAGCTTGCTTTCTCAGAATAACTAATTTAAACAAGAGGAATAAGTAAACCATAACCTGATAAGATTATATTCTCTTAATAATATTTTGCTGTAACTCAATAAATGATAATATTGAAGCAATGAGATAGTATGTGCCCATATCATCCCATATCATATCTATAGGTCAGGTGCAGGACAACAAACGAGATCAAGGGAAGAAAGTAGAGTGTTTCGACCTGGTGAGGTTGAAATGTTTCCTTTTTAAGTCAGTAATAAAAAAGAATTGTGAGCTACAATCCAGTGTGCGAATGCTGCATTTTTCCCCCAAACTGAATTATCACCATCCATATTTGATGTCAATTAGATTTTTTTTTCTGAATATTTTGGTGTTTGCTTTTATTGTACAGTGCAGATACAGACAGGGAACGAGAGGAGAAGAAGAGTGTGTATCATGAAACAAAGGTCTCTGGCTGACAACGCTGCAGTCAAATTGTATGTGTCTTAACCACTGAGTCGCCAGGACAGTGCATCAGACTTCTAAATCTTTAGTTTTGCTTATCATTTTAATATTCTGATGTAAAATTCAACTAAATGCTTGTGTTGTGTAAGTACACATAGTATATCTCTCCTGTCTTCACTGATTCATACATGCTTGTTGGGCTTCACTGTATTGAAGGTCTAAGCTGAAACGTTGGGCTTCGATTTAGTATGTTTGAATAAAGATGATGAAGCGAGCCCGCCTATGTGCGTGGTACTCCTCCTTCAAGCAATTAAGAGCTCCAAGGCCACCAGCACCAGCATAAATTTGATGGGGTTGAGGTGCTTCTTCATTTGATACTCCTTCTACTTGACAACGCACACGGGTGCAAGAGCTCAGTCTACAGACAGATTCCCGTCAAAAGAGAATTATTTATTCCAACACAATCTATTTATTTTTTTACCACTAATGCAAAAAAAGATTATTTTATTGGTACCTTTTAACGTTTTGGTGTAATTTATTATCACGCTTCTCCTCTGCTCTCTCTACACACACACACTCACACACACACTCACGGAGCAAAGTCAGCGAACAGCACAGCAAAGAAGAGAAGCCACGGTGGAGACAATAAAGTAAAGATTACTGGAGTTAACAACTACTACACTTATTACTGTAAGTGCAACAAAACCTTCATGAGTATAAAGCCAATATTTTGTCAATACACCTGTTAAACATGCATAAACATGTAGAAAGCAGTATTTCAATCTGCTCTGTCCGCAGTCTCTCATCCGCCACCAGCACGTTTTACAAAAGTATAGTGGAATAGCTTGGCTAATGGTGAATTGTTACAAACAAACTAAAACAACAGCTGTCTGTATGTAGTCTAACTGTTCAGCTTACTACTTAAATTTTGGCAAATTCTTGTAAACTAAAACTGCTGGCTGAGACAAACGAGCCCCCCCTCTCTTTACCAGCGGTATCTGCAGCAGTGAATCACATCAGCAGCAGAGGGAGGAGGTCAGAGGAGAAATGACTGATACTGACTGATGCCTGTGTTCGTCTTTCTTTCTAAACTTCACTCAGTACTTTCAGGTCAGAAATATTGTCTATTTTGCTGATATTTTAGATTTGTTTCCAGCAAGATATTATTGAGTTTATATAGTGGCTTTGCTATTGTAAACTTTGCTGCTGCAGCTCTAGAAACAACATTTATTTAAATTTAAATTACAAATCAACTCTAATCTTGTTCTGAATTCATTATCTTTTAAAATAATATATATTTTTTAAATGGTTCAAAAGCACAAACAAGCAGTAACACAAAGTAATTAATGTGAAAGACTGTCAAGTGTGCAGTCACGTGTGTTAATATGAAAGTGACAAGAATTTTAAGTTTTTTTCTTTTACTGACTGATGTAGGTTTCATTTAAAGTTGATAAAGTACAAGAGTAAGAGTAAGTACAGATATTTGTGTTATTTTTATTCTAAAATATAGTTTGATAGTTAAAATAAGTAGATGTTTTTTGTTCAGTAAGGAGAGAAATAGGACTCCGTCCCTAGAAGCATACTTTTAAAGTAAAGTAAAATCTCTTATTTTATATTTTTCATGCATAAACTGATGCCTTTTCGTGGGATGAAAATCATGACCAGAGTGCACCAAATTGCACCATTCTAAAAATGGAGTAATTTGCTTTGCTGCACAACTCGGACACCAGTAAAACAAAAGGTTCAGTCAAAACATATTTCTCTACAGCACACATGAACACATAGAAGTTATATATTTTTTAAATTTCACCTTTGAATCACCATTATGTATATTTTAATAATTAGAGTTATCACTAAAACACCTAAAACATGATTAATCAGGGCTTTGAACTCAGTATGGACATTGTGGATGAATTAAAATAATCTTCAAAATAAAGTATTAGGAAAATGCTTGTGTTGTGTCATTAGTGCTATATCATGTAGCATAAGTTAATACTTGGTGTTGTATTTCGTACAATACTGTAGCTGTCAAGAGAGCATTAGAAAACCCTCCATTAGACTGTCACATTGGGGGAAAAACACTGGTTCAAAACTGAAAATTTAAGAGCTTCCATGAGCTGGCTATAGGATGAATCACTATTGTGATTCATCAGTGGTGAGCGGCAACAATTTTATTTATAGTGTGCAAGAAAGCTGCGGATGCTTCCTTAAATAGCAGCAGAGACAGATTAGAACATACGAATTAGTTAAAATCACAGCAGATGAAACACTTACGGACACATGAGCTTAATTACCGTGATCAAACACGCAGTCAAGCATGACAGAACAAAAAAAAAAAAAAAATGAAAGTAGAGACTCAAAGGAATGCAGTGTAATCATAAGAAAACACTCTGGCACATATTTGCTCTCCATGTGTGTGTGTGTACATGTATTGTGTAATTGTTTATGTTGTCAAGTGTGTGTGTGTGTGTGTTTACTCTCTGCTCGGTCTGAACTCCTCTCCTCCAGTAGTCAAGAAGCCCACAGTGAGTGTGTGCGCTCTCAAAAAGTCGCTCAGCCGTGCCAATGCAGCAACGGAGCACTCAGCGGTGGTCAGGTTCACAACTCGGTCGTGTGTGTATTCATATGTGTGTGTGCTGGTCCGGTTCAACAGTGGGTCACTTGGTGGTCATTCATCTGCATGTCATCTGTTAAATGTCACTGCTACACTGTTTTTACTCGCACACACACACGCATTTACACAACAAATATAAGCGCTTCTGCTGATAAAACTGAATTATCATGTTATTTTCTCTCATTCTCTAACCCAATCATCTTCATTTTTGTTTCCCAGAGCTGCTTCCTCTCCTCTGTCCCCCCATCCCATCCATCCTACTTCTCACTCCATCTTTCTATTTCACTCTCTACGTCCTTTGTCGTCACTCTCCTCCCTCCCTTCTTCGCCATTACCTCATCCAGTTATTCCACCTCTCCTCTCAGCCCCATTACCCTCTCCTCCGTCCCTTCTTTCCTTCCTCTTTTTCTACCTGATTTGTCCCTCTCTCTCCTACCTTGTCTCTCTCATCCCTCCATTATCCCCTTTACCCCTCATCCTTGTCTTCTCCTTCTTCCTTCCCTTCCTCTATTAGATCTTCCACTCACCCCACCTCTCTCCTTCCTCCTCCCTCCTCTCCCTCTCTTTCTCTCTGTCACCTGAGGTAGACAGTTCTGTCAGGAGTCAGCCTTATTTACCGCCTCTCTTCACTCCTGTTTACATTATCGATCGGCAGGGTTGCTTTAGTTCCACCATACATCACCATCCCCCCTCCCTCCTCCTTCTCCTCCTCTTTCTCCCCACCTCAGTGTTACGGCTGCTGGCTCACATTACCCTGATACACAGAGAGAGAGAGGGGAGGAGAGGGGAGGGTGCTGGATGGGGAGATGGAAAGCTAGTAGAGCATGTTAGGATGTGTGAGGGATTTATATGTGAAGGGGGGAGTGTGTTGGATAGTGCGTTACAGAGTGAGTGTGAGGAACAATGTTAAAGGGAGAAAGTGGATGTGAGAGTTCTTAATATGTGTGTGTGTGACTCACAGTAAGTGTGAGTCTGTGTGTTATGGGTGTATAGAACATAAACAACCGCCTATGTATATACAAGAGGCTGTTATATGGTTTCACTGTCAAAGGAGGAGGCCAAAAGTATGTGGACGTCCAAACATATGCAACTGATAAACATTTCAAACCACAATTATGGTCATAAATATGCTTCTCCTTTCTTATGGGAAGTTTTGAATTAGATTTTGGGAACTGGCTTCTGGTAATTTCAGCCATAAGAGCATCAGTGAGGTCAGGCACTGATGTTGGGTGATACCGTACGCCCTGGGTTGCAGTCCGCGTTCCAGTTCATCCCAAACGTGTTTGATGGGGTCGAGGTCAGGGCTGGGAAAGCTGGGAAAACCCTTTCCATTCATTTTTGCTCAAGGACATTTCAAAATGTCAAAGGAAGAATCAATCCAGCAACCCTGTCAGTAATTTGGGCAACCGGCTCTAAGATGAATATTTCTCAAAATACGAAACCAAACCATCAGTGCGTTTTCATGCACTTAGTTGATTTCTTAAACATCATGTAAACAAGAAACCTGCTTATTGTAATCGGAGTAGGGGATTAAAGAAGTAGATTTCTCCTGGAGGATGCTGATTTCTATAGCATCTTTTTGTAAGTGCTCATGAGCATGACAATAATTTACAGACAGAAAAAGCAGCATGCGGAGCAATGTACCCGCGTGTTTAAAATCATTTCATCCAAACTCAGACTGACACTGAAACCAACACAAAGTAGTCTGAAAGTCTAAATAAGTTGGTTTCCACCATGAAGCACTTGAGTATTTATTTGACACTTTCATGCTGTGATGAAAAGCTCAGCACTGTGTGCTGCACCCCCCCCCCCCCCCCCCCCCACAAAAAAGAAAAAAATCTGAAATTATTGTCTTCTATCTCTTATCTTATACAGTTAAAAACAGTAAGCAAAGGAGACCTCTGGTTACTGATCTGCAGCATGTTTACACAAATTTACAGTAACCAGGTTACAACAGTGCATGTAAACATGTTCTCTGATCACCAGTGTAGCCTGGAGAATGTAAATACTGCATGAAAAAAAGATAAGACACAATATACAACCATACTGTATATTGTACATTCATGCAAGTTGATTTCCAGTACCTACATTGTGAATATATATATTTTGCAGTGAAGATCATTTTCACCTTTCTTTAAAGTGCTGTTCTCTATTTGTCAAGGTGATATTCTATTGTGTCTATTTGTCAGGCGATTCACCACTTTGTGAAGTGAGGATGACATATATTGTAAGGATAATAAAAACTCAGACAAACTAGAAGGCAAAGAACCACAACAACGGAGCTCTATCCTCAGGAAAATGTTGTATTCTGGAAATAAATATAATATAATGTCTCCATGTGTAAATGTGTCAAGGATAAGTACATATAGGAAAGTAGGGACATTCAACTATTGAATGGAAAAATTTCACATTTCACTTACAGCTCAGACGATTTTTCCGATTGGCTCAAAGACCTCCAGCAGTTTTTATTCAGAGGAATCGAAGGCACATCTTTTAAAGTTTAGTGGATCCACATGGACCAATCAAACGGCACCCATATCAGGAATGTTTTTCAGTTTCTGGCTCTCTTTGTTGATTAATGAGGGAGAAACTTAACAGACCGGCTCGTTCATGCTGATTTTGCACATAACAGGAACAAGCATTTTTTCCGACAAGCAGTTTTATGCCGTCTACAGCAGCAAAAAACAGCAGCTTTCATTGTGGCAGTTGCAAACACTGCAAAAATGTACATGTAATAGCCACATTTTATCATTCCACTCGAGGTTAAATATTTCCAAATTGTCATTACATGAATATGCACGTGTTGAGTGTGTAACACATCCGTTTATGATATGTAGAGAAGAAATTAAAAATTGCCTGCGGATGAACATTAGCGTGCAATATGAATTAATGGCTGTCATTACCCTGGGACTCTGCATTCCAGTGAAGTATTGTGTCTTTGCTTCTGTGAGTCTGAAAAGTCGATCTTCCACACAGAGGAGGGAGAATCAGGACCTATTGTTAAACAGATGTGAGGCCTTTTGATTTTTTACCCTGAGGGCCGTTTCCAAAGGGGTCTGAACAACAAGCTTCATCGGATTGTAATAAGATATTCTGTGCAATGACTTGATTGCCGCCTGTGATGTCATGTAATCTAGTGGTGCAGTTTTCTTATTGGTTGTTAAATTATTTCTCCTTCTCCTCTCTCCACATCTCTTGCTTGCAGACTTAAAGTAACAATTCTTTCAAGCTAATGAAGGAAACACACGATTAAGTGAAGCTAATTACACTGTTTATATTGACCTGTTCACTGTTTGCATCTATAACATGTAAACTTCTGGTGCCCAATTTGTTATTTACAGTATAAGATATATTTTACAAATAACACAAGCTACAGTAAATTTTCTGTCATCATGCCTTTCCACTCGTTTGTGCCCGTAAATTATACGGTATCTCAACATGTGCTATTTTCAGTGATGGACCAAGCAATCAGTGGCCGAATTCACAAAGCATCTTATCTTACCATCAGGAGTCCTCCTAATTGGCACTAAAAGGTCCTAACTGAGAGTTTCCTCTCAAGACTGATTCACAAAGCTGCTGAGAGCAAATTTTAGTAAGAAAATGAGAGAGCTCCTGAGATAAGAGAGGAAGCGGGGGTTGACCTTGTTGCTATGGACAACATCATGTTTCATGAATAAACCTATAACTACTGTACGTCCACAGTGATTGGATAGCCTGGTCTAGTTAGTGGATGTGAGATGAAACAACAAAGAGACAGAAATTCATATATATATATTAGAATGAATAGATGGATGGATTTCATTCATTTATGTTATATAATATAATATTTTATACACTGTATTCCAGATTTCATACAAAATATTGACATGTCAAGTGGATCATATCTGGCATCAAACTCCATCTGCTTGTTGGCACAGTGATCTTTCCTTACAGTTAAAAAAAAATCTTTGTCCTTTGATGAGTTCATTCTATAAATCATTTTCATTGAGTAATCCAGAGATCACCATGACATCTGCTTTGTTTATTTATTACAAGTGAAGAGTATTTAATGTACACTTAAAGTAATGTCAAACAAATTGGGGTCTTAAGAGCGCACTGACTAATTCTGACAGATGGCTGAGATACTCCAGGTTAATCAGCCCTGAAAACTACATTTATTCAGAGTCCCAGTAGTGGGGAGTTAACAAACTGCAAACTGTCATCTCTGGTGTTATTGGATTGTTGTGATATTTTGGTGAGCTGATTGGATCAATATTATCTCAACTGCCATCTAACTATGTCTTTAAGACTTTGTCATTGTTGCATTTTCCAAAAAGCTTATGTGATGAGGCTCATGACAGCTGATTGTGAGCAGGACTTTTGACTAAAGTTAGGACTGAGATAGCTCTTTCATACCTCTTTTCAGCCAGCTAGGTGCTACTTTTAGCTTTGAGGTGTTTTGCAAGTACGACCCCTGATCCTTGACTTGAGTAGAAATAGAAATATATAGTGTAAAATACACTGTTACAAGTAAAAGTCTCAAGGTTGTACATACATTAAGTACAAGTGCTTAAGATGTAAAACCATTATATGTTTTAAAAAAGTTTCAAAAGAAAGTACTCATTATGGAGACATAATAGCTCTTGTCAAAAGGTATATTTTTATATATGACAGCATTGGATTATTATTGCTCATGCAATAACGTGTAAGTGGTATTTTAATGGTGTAGCTGGTTGAGGTAGAGCTAATTTGACAAGCTTTATCTATAGTTAGGTAGATTTATGTAAAGCAATACATCTTATTATTTAAATATAAGATCTTACTCTGTAAAATAACTACAGCTGTCAGATAAATGCAGTGGAATAAAAAGTGCAATATTTCTCTCTGAAAAATGTAGTGGGTTAGAACTTGAAGTACAAAGTAGCAGAAAATGTAAATACTAAAAGTACAAATATCTCAAAATTATACTAAAGTACATTACTTTGTACTTTGTCCATGAAGATCCATGTAAACTTTTACTTCTCTAAAGACAACCTCATTGAACTCTTACCATAAAAATGTTGTTCACAATGAAATATGATTGAAAATAAAGTGGACAGTGTGCAGGACATTCTTCCTCATCTAAAACTCTCTGCACAATGATTTTTTTGGCTGAAACAGCCACAGACCAGCCCTATAACCACAGCTATCCGTGACTGAGTGATAAAGTTACATCATTGGTCAGCCGGCCAAGTGTTGGAGTTGGCTGGCTCATCTCTGCATGGGATGATAGAATTGGAGGACAGCAGCACGAGCACAGTCACTGACATTCTCAGCTCTGATGTTAAATGCAGCAAAGTTGGCTAAACTCCTGTTTAAACAGACACATACCAGCGTCTCTACCATCTCTTCCTCGACTGTCCAGGGTGATCGACTCTCCGGCTGGCAGCATTGTCAGCAGTCGGCATGAGCGACGCTCCGCAATTAGTTATACAATTTGGATTGTATAACTGAACTAATACCAGGACACAAGCTTTTTATTTCTCTGACATATCACAAATGATGAACAACAGCATTAAAACACGAGTCATGCAGGTAAAACATGCGACTCATGTAGCTGTTATATAAGTTTAGTGTGGGGCAGCACTGCATGCTTAATTTGATTGTAACTGCAGTAACCAGGCGGAGATAAGCCCGAATTTTCACCCAAAATGCTGTCAAAACTTTCCTTTGAATTTCCACCGCAGCCTCCATGATCATCGATCAGGAAAGAGGCAGAAAAAAGGCAGATCGAGGCATGAGGGATTACACACGGTTAAAGCACCCTTAATAACCATCACTCTAACAAAACACTCAATACAGAGTGAAAAACGAGAGACATCCACAGAGTGAAACTGATGAAAGAGCAGGGGGAGATAACAGATAAGTAATTAGAATAGTTATAATTAAAATTAAGTTCTCTTTCAAATCAAACATCCCAAGATATGAGTGGTATTGTCTGATATTGTTCTTGCAACGGTATTTATAACCTTTTTTCCTTTATTCAAACATAGCTTAACCATGTCATGAGATACGCTACTTCAGTACATTTTAACAACAAATATTACTGGGGCCACTACAGAGAATTACTGATGAACATTTAATATCCACGAGTTCACATTATAAACACTAACATTGATTACTCCTGTAACAAACTGGCCACAATTTCACACAGTGACCATACTCGGTCCAGCCATATACAAGGTTTTGACCTAGTCTTGTTTTAATATCAGACATCCTCCCTTACACAGCACTCCTCCTAACCTGCTGATTCCCACTGTGGTAATATCCTGAGAGCAGTTCACATCACCACGATTAGAAAAAGATGCAAAGATGCTTCTTTCATCAACATGTAAAAAACACAAGTCAGTCTGACCTAATTACAACACAAAAGAGTGCTTCTAACACTTTTATAAAACATACTGCTACACTTGTTTTATTAAAGCCCCCATCACAAGAAAATAGCACAAAACAACACATCATCGTCTAGCAAAAGCAATCATGAACAGGCTGAAAAAACATAATGAATGAAAACAAAGTCAAGGTAAAAATAACGACGCAGACATGGAAGGCAAACAGCCAAATAACACAGGAGGGGAAAAGCAAAGTAAATTTGTGCTTAAGTGCAGCTCAAACTATATTCATCACACACCTGATTTGCCTTGCATATTTATGTGTGTGTGTGTGTGTATGTGTGTGTGTGTGTGTGTGTGTGTGTGTGTGTGCCTGTTCTCTCTCATAAGTGGGCGTCACACTGGCATGAGCCTTAAGAGGACTTGACTGAGTGCCATCCGGTGACAGCCGCCCCTGCTTCTCCTTTGTCTGCCATTTCAGCTTTTTTCCTGCTTATTGTCATTACCCCTCTTTTTGGCTCCGTCCTCCCTCCCTCCTTCCCTCCCTCGCTTCCCCAGTGGCCTCTCACCATTCTTACCTGGGAGGCCACGAGTCGCTGGTCCTGCTTTTCATACTCAACGGTCATCCATCCGTCCATCCTCTCCCCTCCCCTCCCCTTTTTGTCTCTCCTCTCTTCTTCTCATACCTCCATCTGTCCCTCGCCTTTCTTCATCTGCCTTTAAAGCAGGAGGCAGGAAAAAGGCTAGCTGGTCCTTTGTGCACTCGGCCTCAGTTTGTGCTCAGCCAAGCGCACACAGCTCTTAAATCCAGGCCCGGGCCTTGGCACAAAAGGAAGGCTCAGGTCTTGGAAGGCGCCTTTAGCTCTCCCTATCTCTTTCCACCTTTCTCTGAAAGAGACAGAGGGGCAGTTATTCTAAACAGGAGGACAAGAGTAGATGGGGAAAAAAAAGGGGGGGGACAAGATGCCGATGCTAAAAGGAGCGGACATAATTCTCTTCATCAGAGAGCAGCAGCAGCAAAGACATTCTCCACTCCCTCTCACTCCTGCTCTCCAACTCTCTTTCCCTGAGACAAGCAACACTGGAGCCTTTTTTTGATCCCTTTTTTCTCCTTCAAGGCGAATGAATTAACTGAATGAATTAACACCAGGGCTGCTGCTGTGATCATCATCATCATCACGCTCCTCCTCATCAGCAGCAGCAGCTTTGACGAAGCTTTTTAACACCTAGAAGGATCGCACTGCTGACGCCGAGGCAGGAAGAAGCAAAGATGTCGACAACCTTGTCAAAAAAAGAAAAAAAGGAAAAAAAAACTCCCTCAACTAGCGAGGTATCACAGTCTGAGTGCTACAGTCTTTAGCCCAGAGCCTTGTCAAGTCTCTTGGCACTACTGAAGAAACCTTACTGCTGATGATGATAGGAACAGGGGGGAGGAGGTGAGATGGGGGGGGGGTCTGGGTGGATGGAAGCAAGATATATGGGAGAGAGAAGAAGGAAGAGGAGGAGGGGGGGGATGTAGGAGTGAGGAGGGGAAAAAAGAGAAGAGGTAGAAAGGTGATGAAGTGGAAGAGAGGAACACAAGGAAACAAGGTGTTTAAGTTGTTGATCGCGACAAGCAGAAACACCACATCTTCAAAGAATAAGAACACGAGAGAGAGCGACAGGGTGACAGGCGAAGCAGAGAGAGAGATGGAGGTCTTGGAGGAGAGGAAGAGGGGGAGTCCGCGAGAGCTGCAGTGAGGATTTTAATTAGCGGTAATTGGCCACCGAGGGAACAGAAACTGGGAGATGGGAGTAAGAGAGGGAAGAGAGGGGAACATAACAGCCAATTTTTGACAGAGTGATATCTCTCTTGCTTTGTACCTCTCTATTTCCCCCAGCACTTTTTCTATCTGGGCCTTTCCAGCCCCATCTTGTTTTCTCTCCATCTTTCTCCACCTCCAACTGTGTTACTCCAACTTTACTCAAACAGTATCTTTTACTCTGTATCTATTTCCCCTTGAATACAGAACATTACAATTACAATGCACAGTATTTGCCAGTTGAAATGAAATAAAGCATTGTGTACAATTATGTTTGTTATGATTTTGTTTGAGTTATTGCAGGATGTTTTCAGGCTAAAATCTAGAAAAAGGTGACTAACCTGCCAAAAATGAATGTGCAGGAGACAAATGATTTAGGGGTTCATAATTCATAATTTGCTGTTTGCTGTGTTTCTTGGAAAGAATTAAATTGGTAGCAATATCCTTGGGAAAACAGGAATGTCCTTGAAAAAAACACAATTTAAACCCAAGTAAATATGAATTAAATAAAAAATATTTGTTGAATTGTACATTTCTTACCAGTAAACAAATCTCGTATTTTTGCGTGTTCAGCCTTGAAACAGATTTACTGTCACCTTTGTTTTGTCTACCAAATAAATTTGACTCATTGAGGAGTTTCAACCTGTATGATCATCTGAATGTGTTTGTTACTTTGTTGGACTTATTTTTAGTAATGTTGTTGCATTTTGTTTTAAGCATTTTTGACAACAAACCTTCCAAAGCTGCAACTGCCAGACAAATATGTGTTATCTGTATCACATTCATTGGAAACTGTGGATGGTTATACATCTGCTTACTACCAAACTTAGACTTAAAGAGTTATGTAAGTGTTGTGCACCGACGTCACCAAAGCAGGTGCTTTTGCTTGATGAGGATACTGATTATGGTTGTGACCTCATGCTGTCACTCTTTATTCCCGCCCTCCGGCACCTTGGCTCCCTGGTGTGTCACAATGTTGTATCTCAGTGTGTTCGGCAGGGGAGCGAGGGGCTGACTGGGGAACAGGTTAGCTGGGTTACAGCTGTGTGTATCGGTACACAGGTGAGCTCTGGGCTGCTGGGTCGTCTGGACGACACATTTTGCCGACGCTCCCTTGTCAGACAACGACATAAGAAAACACACACAAGCACACACCTACACATGTGTCTTACAGTATGCCTCTGGCTTGCAAGTGAGCAATGCACTGATGTTATGCTCACAAACAGACACTCCTAATCAAGCCCTCGTTACAGCCACTCACATGCCCCAAAGTTGACAGATTGCTGATTTAACCTGCCTTCAAGTTTTGCTTAATATGTGAATTTAGGCAGGGCCTGCTAGAAATTTTCCAGCTGTCATTTGTCAACATCCCCAAATTGCATGCGACTCTTGCTAAACAGCAGCAGCAGTGTGCCATGCGCTCCGGGTGTTGCTAGGTTACGGTACTGGGATGCTGCCGGCTAAGTGGCTGTGGGATCATCGACGGACACTCTGCATTGAGGGCTGACAGCAGGTCCTCTGGACCATTTGGCAACTTGTGAGTCAGACACTCATTTGAAATCCCACATCTGGTGGCAAGCCCATACAAATCAAGATCAAAGTGTTGGCTTAGATTAGACCTGTCTCTCAACCTCTCTACTTCTCTCCTGTCGAGTTTCATTTTTACGTCTCGCTCTTTTCCTCTGCACTGCTCTGTCTTCACATAGTCCTCTGCCCGCTTTGTTATCTCTCTCTTTTGCTTTCCCTCTGTTGTTGCTGTCTCACCTCCCTCTCCCTCCTACTGAGAGGTAATCAAGCCCTGTTGTGAGTGTTTAAGCATTGGAGCAGACGCATGTTGAATTATTCTTGGGACTTAATATCTTGTCTGGGAGGAGAGAGCCAGTCTCCATACCACATGCTGGGCAACGGCCACGCACACATGAGTGTGAGGCAGACAGGCTCGTGTACACTTGCACACACGCCCACACACAGTTAATCTGTCAGTCAGTCAGAAACATAGTCAGTCACACAGATCTCATGCTGACAGATAGTTATAGGTAAGACAGTGATAGGACCTGACAGGCAGCCCACTCTGTGCACACTGACATACTGCACTTAATGCAACACAGAGACAAGTATGAGTGTACTCAGTATCACACTGTATGTGCCAACAGAACTACACACGCACGCAATTACAAAAAATATGCACACATAAGGACACACGGTGACAAGCAGCAGCATCCACTCACCCACACTCACACATACGTTACAGCTAGCATCCTCAAAGTTAAACAAATGAACCAACAAAGGAGAACAGACAATGTAAGAACTCATCTCCTCATAATTCCCTCCTGTCTTCAGCTCTCCTCACATCCGTCCCCTCCTCCATGCTGCTATGTTTTATTCTTATTTTATGTATTTTTTCTCACTCCCTCCTTATCTATCTCTTCTACTCCTGCTCTCCATTCTGCCTTGAGCTTGCCTTTATCATCGTTTCTCTCTCCTTTTCTCTCCTTCTCCTTCCACTGTGAATTTAAAGTCTCTGTGGAAGCTGATACCACACAGTCTCAGTCTTCCTTTAATCACTCTCTCTCTCTCTCACACACACACACACACACACACCTGGGTGGTCATTTTTTAATGTACAAAGCTTGGCTTGTGCATTATTGCGATGCCTATTAGTGTCATGCTGTGTGCGTGCCGTTACAGTGGTGGGCGATATCATGATTAGCTCGCCAACAACGGATCACATTCAAGATGAAGGGGGAGGGTCATGTAGTGGCATGGGAACACTTGCAACTGTGTGACACGTGACAAATAGTATGAGACAAGTAATATTATGTGCTAGGATGGATAATCCATCATGTTAACTCATGTTAAGATGTCCCACTTAGGAACAATTCCTGTTTTTAGAGGCTTGCTGGCAATGAAAAACTGTGATCACTATTACAGCACAGGTAGATCTGAAACAATTGTTTGATTAGTTGATCAACACTTACTTCTGAAATGAGAGACTCTGCCGCTTTTCTGTATTTTATACTCTTTTCAGTTATTTATTCAAACTATTTTGTACGACGTGCCGTCTAACCTCGTCTGAAGGCAGAAGTGTTTATAGATGTTCCCAACAGCCTCATACGATGGTGGTGCGAAAAGTCTGCTGTCATAGAGATGAGCAAGCTGCGATACCTGTTTAAATATGGACATAATGGTGGCAAATATTTGACAGTTTCTCCTTTCTCTGCATTCACAGTGTTGCACTCTTTTGAATATATGAAAAGTGATGGAAGTAGAAGAAGAATGAAAAAGAGAGCTTGAGAGTGAAGTTCAAATCCTACTTCCTACTTGCTCACCTCTAAAGACTTCACCAATCACTGCAGGAAGTGGGCGCGCTTGTTTTTGGAAAGTTACTAAACTTGTTAGATGCACCTTCCGAGTGCGATGTTGGAGAGGTGTGAGAGTAGGCAGTTTCAGCTGCTGTTCGACAATCTGATGAGCACTTTGGTTGAAGCATACTGACACCTATACTTTAAATTTTGGATTGTTGGTCGAATAAAGTAAAGAAACCCAGGGATCTAAGAACTTGTGACAGGCATTTTTCACTATTTTGTTTCATATTTTATGGAGTAAACAATAAATCAATTATTAGAAAAAGTACTTTTTCCTTGAATTTACCATTGACAGAGTTTGAGTTTCTGTAGATGCTGCTGATGCTAACTCATCAGTTCTTCTACAGCAAATAAACCAAAACATTTCAAAATGTGAAAGCACTATTGAGTCAGTATTTTAGTCTACTGTAAAGATTTTAAAAATTGTAGAAAAATATCAATAACTGCATGAATAATGACCTAAAGACTGCATTTTTAATTCTGTTTTGTTACAGAGTTATATAATTTACTCAAAATTAAAATCCTAGTCATGAGTAGTTTTTACCTTTCAGAAAAACAAATGTGGTTGCAGCTGCTGAAGTCTTCTTGTTAAAGTCTACATTGATGCTCCCCACAGTCACATGTTGCCCTTTGGACGTCAGGAAAGTTGGAGGATTTTTTTTTCTGAACTGAAAAAACACCTAGAAAAGCTTTTCCTGTCATGTTGAATCTTCAGTTTCATCACATTATACATGCTGCAATGGAGTGCCACTAAATAATTAAGGGCCATTTACTTTGCTATAAATGGAAGGCGTAAGTGACATTATTACAATATGGACACCTAGATGATTTTCTGCTGGGTGTTGAGTTTGAGTCTTTATACCAAAAGACAGATGTCAGATTAAATTCATTACATGATTTCTGTTAAAAAGAAAAGGTTCCTGTTACATATTTGAACAGCAGTTTATCATTAGTCAGTAAATCTTTTTATAAATGGTGTAACAGAACGTAGTTGATCCATGATGCGTACGGATCACCCCCCCACGGTTCGGCACGTATGTTAACTACGGATTAATTGCAAAATTGAATGTCTCAAAAAATACACTGCTGTAAATACAAGTCATGGACAGACAGTGTTAACATGGATTTTGAAGAGCAAACCAGCATCGGGTCCAAAGTGACATTTTCACTTATGCCACCATGCTGTTTAATGTGCTGCAGCTGAGCAGCTAATTAGCTATCTAGCTGCTAACTGATGTTAGTGGCGCACTTTTCCGCGGTGAATGTTTGTTTGGTGGCTCATTCAACAAGCTGAACTGCAGGACAAGACATATGTTCTTGTTTGTAAGTTATCATCAAGTTTTGATGATGATGACAGGCTATTTTTTTATTCACTACCATGTTTAAAGGAAGAAGGTATTATGTCTCCTGTTGCACCTTGAATTGAATATTTTATATATTTAAAAAATGTATTTAAACATTGAACATTCTGAATGTTGTTTTCATTTAAGACATGAGCAAGTTCCTTGCTTTAAGCGTTTTACAGAATAACAGCGTTATATTTGATCATATCTGTGACTAAAAACCATTATACAATCTGAACTGTGAGTTTTGTGATTGGTTGCACCCTTACTTTTTATTCATAAAGCTGGTTGACCTTTATTTATCTTGGGGAAATTCCTCTGTGCAGCTTGCTCTTTTTGCAACACTGTGACAGTACAACTGCACTGAGCGGCTTTTCTCCAGCAGCTGAAAGATACACCAACATTTGCACACTTTGTACTCACACTTCGCTGGGAGGCCGTAGCCGCAGGTGATCTTCGCCTCTCCAGTCTCACAGCCGTGGAGGGAGGCACACTCCTTTTTTAGCAGGGGACCAGCAGCACGGTGGATCGCTCCGTCCACTGGAGGGGAGAGGACAGGAGATTCAGAGAGTTGGCCTACTTATGTGAATCCCCTACTTACAGGGAGAATAAATGTTGTTTGAAGTCCAGCAGACACATTTGCCGCTCTGTAGCAGGTGTCAAAGCTTAGTGCTGCAAGGACCTGGATAATGTCGGCATTAGTGGTGAACGGTTGAATTTCCTGTCTTCTGCAGGTCTAACTTTTCACCTCAAATCCTCCTTTTTTACTTTAATAAGTCAAAGCATCTGTCTCTCTGTGCATCAGTCTTTTTAATGGATTTTAAGGCTACTGCCTTAGTTAATTACTCGATTAAATGTGTTATTAAGGACTCAGCTGACTTTGACTTTTTGGTCAATTAGTCTTTATTAATGACATTTTCATAAATCTACATAATATTCAGAACTGTGTATCTGTCTTTGATCCACACCACATCTAAAGACCATGACTGTGTTCATTTCCAGGAGGGCAATGATGCAGGAAAAGCAATTTTACAGCTGTGGCAATTACTGTTTAAGTCAGAATCTTTGCACCCCTTGCAGTTAGACTCATTTCCTCAAAGTTAATATTTAAACAATCTTAATCTCAACAGATTTATTATCACGATTCTCTGCATTATGGACCCCAAAAAGCAGCAGTTCAAATTTAATCAAATCGCGTTTGAAAACAAATTTTAATCCTACAATCACTAAGGAAACAATACAAAACAAATAACAATACCTGCAATGAACAACTCTACAAGGCCAGTATACTTTTTTTCTTCCTCACAAAACAATTTTTTCACATACAGTATGTGATGTACATACATACAACTAATGTATGAAAGTTTATAATTTATCATGCCAACTCAAAAAAGAATTGGATCAAGAACTGAAGAACACCCACCTCCTCTAGCTCAAAGCTAGCTCAAAGCTAAATATCAAAGAAAGCAGGGGAAAGACGCACATTTTTTAACTCAAGTCTTTTTATTTTAAATTCTGTAATACATTTCAGCACATCTAAAGAAGAAGGCAAAACAGAGATTTACCATTAAAAAAGTTGTTTGAGTTATTAATGTGGGGTTTTTCCTTCTTCTCTGTTATATTTCAACTCATCATCAGGTTAGTAAACCAATCAGTGTAGAAACAGACCTGTAATTCCCTGTAATATCAACTCTTCCAATACAATGAGGTTTTTTTTATGGTTCTGTGTAAGCACTCACAGCACTTGGTTAAAGTTAAACATTGATGAAGACATAATTTTCTAACCTTAAACAAAGTATTTGAGCTGCTAAATCTAACCTCAATTATTTGTGTCAGATACTGCACCTGATTCAAGACTCTGCTTTTGTCTTTAAAGAATACTGGATAATGTAGGAGCCTGGTGTAAACAATTAATAATTAACCCAGAATAAAACACATCTGTCAGGAATACGTTTGTCACAGCGCTGTGAGACTTGTCAGCACTTGGTGAAAATAGTTCTGTAACACCCATCCATATGTCACAGCTCAGCGTGTTGGCCTGTGGGTCTTATCTCTGACTGACTGTACACAGACCAGCTGTTACAGCGGTGTGTTTCACCAAACTGAGTGGCTCCAGGCAGGTGTCTGCTGTTATCTGAACGTTATTGTGTTAAGTTGGCATATTGCATGCGGTGCTGAGCTGTAGTGCGCCGTGTCATGCTGTGCCACGATGAACTGGGCCGCACTGTGAGCTAAGCACAAGTGTGAGGGTGTGAAAGGCGAGCTCTGAACATTGGCTACCTCCTCAGGGTGCACAGAAACAAGCTCAGATACCGTGCTCACGCTGTGTGTGTGTGTGTGTGCGCGGGAAACGTTGCTGGTGTGTGTATATCTTCGTCAAAGCAAATGTGCAACTGTGCACAGATGTATTAATGTGTGTATCTGTGTGCATGTGGTGTGTGTGAAGAGTCCTTGAGGTGACACACACACGCGCGCTGCACGCACCAACTTTGAAGCAGCCCAGCTCTGAAATAGAGAACAAGTGTGATAAGATGGAGAGATGGAAAAGAGGAAGGAGGGAGGGGAATAAGGGAGAGCAGCAGATGTAAAAATAGTCTGGAGGGAGATAAGGAAACAGGCAAGAAACACAGAATCAAACGAAAAAGAAATGGAAATTGAACTGAAACGTAAACCAACAATGTGTTTTCTTTTGTTTCATACCTCATGTTTGACAGATATATAAATCTCTGCATGTACTTGTGCGTGTGTTTGTTTGTACAACGGTGCAAAATGTCTTTTCCCCTGGTCTTTATGAGTTCACTGAAATAGCCTTGAGCTACATCAATGCTTTCTGACCTGACTGATGCTCTGCTAAATCAGGCCCACACATATACAACTATATTGTAATGTATTTGTGACAAATACAGCTGAAAAACATACATTATGAAATTTGCACATATACAACAGCAGACATGTATGTGTGCACATACGGCTTTAAATACAGCTAAACACCCAGATTAATTGACACGTGTCCTTGTGTAGGAAAGCTGTTTGGAAGACAGTTCATTTTAGTTTAATAACATCTGTAAGGACATGTGATATTTAACCACTCCTCTCTGCACATTACTGTAACCTTAAAAATCTGATTAACATGTTGTTTGTGCAGTTTGATGTATCCATTGGGATTCATGTTTCTCACTCTACTATAACCGTGTACCTAAAATCTTTGCATAAGTAATTTTGGGCTAACGTCTAACCAAAATGATGTCTGATTCTGTCGCCACTGTGCCAACGCTTCATCAAGATACACAGGGACATTATTGCAGTGTCCCTTCATGTTGTTTCAAATTTCAGTTTGGTGAGCAACTCTGAAAAGCGGCCAACACATCCGCCCTTTTAGCTGCACCTCATTCGCTTTCACACGGATTGTGCTTTGTGCATTCAGGCGAAGAAGACTTTGATGTTGTCATGTTTAAGTTAGGTAGTTCCTTGCCAAATGGAGATGAGAAGAGAAGAGACAGAATAAACTAGCCTCTGATATTGTCTCTCTCTTTCTCTCTCTCTCTCTCTCAACCTGGTGAGCAGGTTTAATAAATATCCATACACCTATTCATTCTGTCTGTTACTGTCACCTCTCTAATGTAGAGAGCTGTCCCTCTAAACTACATTCACTGAAGACAGCCAGTGTTAGCTTTCTTTCAGACTGTGATAACTTCTGACTCTGTGGGAGCCGGTGTAATGGCCCAGCATGAACACCACACGCTACTGAGTAGATTCAGACACTGTTCTGGCACTTCAATGCGGTCAGAAATATGAAATTCATGAGCAGGAGGGAGTGCAAATGAAAGATGCTTTTGAAGTAAAGCTCCACCAGCAGTACCTCTTCAGTGCCTGTCTACTGTATATGCAGGTGTATTAATGTTCAATGATAGCAGATGACTGAAAGCATCAATATTAGCAATTACTTCCATGGAACAATCTGGTCATGCTGCAAAGGGCAAAATGACTGAATTAAAATCTAATTTTCCTCATTAAATATTAAACTTTTTGGAACTCATAAAAAGGCCAAATATAGTTGAGTTGCTCTGCATGGATTTCTGATATGTTCCAGGGTCTCCGTAAAACAATTTTGTACCGGAGATAAAGATATCGTATTCTAGCCTCTTTATGGGTGTTTTTAGTCATGCTAGCCGTGTGGCTTTAGGGATGATGTCGGTCTTTGTACAGACATTCATGATTCCCAGACAACGAATCCTAATGACTTTGGTGATCCCCTAATTTTTACTCTAGGACCACCAGCAGGTTGACATTTTTGGCTTTCACTGAATTGAATTGACAATTATTGGATGGATTGCCATGAAATTTGGTACAGATATCCATGTTGCCCAGGGGATGAATCCTACAAACTTTGGTGATACCCTGTCTTCTGCTCTAGCGCCACCAGCAGGTCAAAATTTTCACTTATTTTGTGATCTACAGTGCTAGATGGACTGGCACAAAACTTTGTACAGACATTCAAGGTTCCTAGATGATGTATCAGTGACTTTTCCTTGAGAGTTGTCTCCAAGTCAATATTTAAATGCGTCCAATATTTTAATTTATGACTTACCTGCAAGACTAATGCCAACAGCCTCAGGCAGCGTTGAGACCGACATTGAAAAAACATTCCCCCACAAAACACTCGGCAAAACACTGCAGCGGTCGTCCGGCAAAAAAGTTGAACTGTGCTCAACTTTTTCTGCAACACAACACACCATTATGAGGCAAGATGTGTACTTTGTAACGTGAACACCGTATTCGACTGTTTACCTCACAATTGTTGCAACAAAACATAAAATAGTTTTTGCCATGATAACTTTCCAGAGTTGTAAAATCCTCTCTGCGAGTATTACAAACCTGGTGTCCGATAAGCCTTAAAATACTTTACTTCGTGGATTGTATTTCATTGGCACCTCAAACAACACACCCCTACCACTGCAGCCCCTTGTATTGTTATTACGAAGGGCTGTTTTCAGGCTTAATGCAGCCTTAGCTGTACTTTGTGTTGAGTAATTAGAAAATGTTAGCATGGTAGCACACTAAACTTTATACCTACTGAACATCAGCATGGCAGCATTGTCACTGAGAGCATGTTAGCATGCTGATGTTAGAATTTAGTCTAAAGCTAAATTAGCTGCTAGCTAACTGGAGACTCTTGGGCTGTGTCCAAAATCACTCACTATTATTATATAGTGCACTATAATTACTTGACAGTATTTGAGTACCCGTACAGTAAATTCTGAAATGTCCAAATGTCCCAAGTCTTAATTTACTCACTAATTTGCTCACTACAGAGTAAACTATTGCATGTTTATTGTATTGGGAGTAGTGAATGAGTAAACGAGGAAGTGATTTCGGACACTGCTATAGTCTCATTTCTATGTTCCACCAGAATGGGTGTTTGCCATGTGTGAACAGTGTCTCTTCTGTGCTTTTCACTTGTATTTTTAATTAGCTTTTTAATGTGTATTCTTCTTTTTCTGTGCCCTCACTGCAAATCAATTTCCCTTTGGAGATAATAAAGTAACATTCCTATTGGCTGAATGTACTGTACCATGTATCGGGTATTGATATATCCCTCATTTAAACAGTGGAGACAAGGGAAGCCCTAACCAAATTAGCATCACCACAGTGTCAAAGGATACATGTTGTCCATACTCCACTGACTCCATCGCATGCAAATTGGGTAACTGAACTACTCAACAATCAGCTATAATTGGCTACACCTAATGCCACCAACAGACATCAACAGATTATAATGAATTAGTCATGAATTTAATTTATATTACTAGACACAAAAAAAAAATCTTTTAGGAAGTGTCAAACTTATTTCCATATTAAAAAACAGCATTCATTATTTAGCCTTCATTACCATACAAAATATCACATCACACAACGTTTTTTGCTACTGAAGCTCGGTCCTCTGGGGAATGAGAGATGGGACAGAGATATAAAAAAAACACACACAATGGAAAGATGGAGAGGCATGCACACAGACAGAGAGAGACGATATGGGGAACTGAAGAGCACAGTTGGACAAAGAGGAATGGGTTTGGATGGAAGGGGATCAAGTGCAGGTGAAGAGAATGAGGGAGGCTAAAAACAAAAGGGGAAGAGATGAATGTTAAGTGGGCATTTTAAAGAGAGAGAGGATGAAAGGATGCGATGGATGGATGGATGCAGGGAGGGGGTAGAAACGAGTGTTTTGGCTTCTTTAGACCAGTGACCGGCCAGCTAAGCAGGTGGCAGACCAGTTTAGGTGTTATCGCGTCTCCCTCACAGGCTCTGTATTGACTGACTCTGGGGGAGAGAGGAAGGGAGGGAGCCAGAGAAGTAGGGGGACTGGGAAGTGATAATTGGCGATATGCTTACCTGGCGAGGAGCCTGCAACCCCCAGTAGGGCACACAAACACACACACATACACACACACACCTGCCTGCAATGTTATACACCAGGACAAACCCCCAACACCCACCCTTACAAACACACACGTACACACAGGTAGATTGACATTAGAGTAAAACCAATCCCGAGGTCTCTCCTATGGAATACTAATATGGCTGCCCTTGCCAGCTGACCTCTTATAGGCCAAACAGACTGTCCGTCAAACTAATGGGGCGGAACGGTGGCATATTGCTTTCCCACAATCCCTCAGCAGAGCCAGGACACTCATTTACTTCAGTCAGCTTGTTGCCAAGGCAACATTTAGGATGGGTCTGGTGGTGGATGCACGCACGCACATCTACACTGCCTCACATGCAGTTGTATATATGCACTTGTATACACACAAACTTAAAACAAGCACGCACACAAAGGCATGCAGCAACCTGTTAAATGCTACTAGTATGAACTTATCCACCACACACACACACACACACAAACACACATGAACACGGCTGTTGGTAACAGGCGAATTTATGTATGCAGCGGAGACACTGACAGCACTGTCTCTATGTGGAAGGTACACTAAGTGCTCTTTGCCTCTCGTCTCATCTCCACGCCCCAAAACCAATCTTGTGCTCTCTCCCTTCATTCACAATACATGCTCTCTTGTTCATTTGTTCTGAAAGGCAAGCAGACAAGCCTATCCTCCGCCTGCATTTCTCTCCACATCCAGACAAGAAAGAAAGCGGAGAGGGCTGCAGACAACGAGGGACCCAAGCAGAGAGACTTCCAGCACTGGGCATCAAACCCCTTCCCCGGTCTGGAGGATTGATTATAGATGTCAGCACACACAAACTCAGACTGGCTTTTTAGCTCTGCAAGAAAACCAGAGAGAGGGAATTTTGTCCTTTTTTTCCCCTTGCCAAATTAAAAAATGTAAATGGATGAAATTTTAATTGGAATCGTGCTCATCTATTGTGCTGGGTCTGGCTGTCCTGAAACACCTAAACCAATCACAGGCAGGAACTTCATGGCTGGTTCACATCCTGTGCACTCTGTCCCTACAGACCAAGAACAGGCTCTCTGATAGCAGCTGCCTGAGTATGTGATGTGTGTCTGTTTGATCAGTAAGTTGTTATTATACAAGTGCAGCACATCACGGTGCGGCGTTTGAATAGATGATTCCTTTTGCTGCGTGTATGAATTCAGATGTGTTTCTGTGACAGTGCTTAAAGGATATGTTCATTTTTTTTCAAATATAATTTATCTTAATAGAATATACTGTACATGGTATATGTATGTTTAAAGAGTTATTCATTGCTGTAATCATTGCTCCTGCCAAAGAGAAGATTAAGAGAGGCAAAGCGCGTACCTGCCCAGGGCCCCTGAAAGCTCCAGCCTCAGGGTATTTTCAAACCTATAGCTGGTTTACTCTGGTCTAAATCAGTGGATGAGTTGGTGAACTTTACACGTTCTCTACCAAAATACATCATTAAAAAGAGAATGTTCACTCCTCTCATTGGTCAGATGTGTCTGGGGCAGGAGCAAGAATAAACACAGGAAGATGGTCCTGAAGAAAGTCCTATTTGCCCAAATGTCAAGAATGCAACGCAGATAAAGTGGGTGGAACAAAGAGTTAATGGGGATAAAAAGTTCATTGGCTTTATCCAGCCATACTCCTGTCCAAACTGGATGTGTGGGAACTCCTTTGTACTGCAACAACACAATGAAGGAACAAATCCATACCAGGAAGTATCACTCCACCAAAGCTCAGCATGGAAACACTGTCTGAAGAAAACAGAGGGAATTTTGTACTAAAGAGACTGTAACTTTGGAAGATACTCATTTGACTTGGCTAAACATTAGAAGCACAGAACAAGGACTGTCGATTTTGTCTCCCTCATTCATAGTATGGACGTGGTAGGATGGGATTTCTTCACAGCTAGTATTGATTACAGCAACCAATAACTCTTTCAGTGTATATACACATATGATGTGAGTACTGGATTAAGACAGAAAATAAGATACATGGAAAAAATCTCAACCTATCCTTTTATAGGTAGCCTTGACATTAGGGATGTGCATCTCTGCTGATGCAATACACATTTCAATGCATTGCCAACGATCCGATTTCTTTAAACATACTTATGAAGCAACTAGCCATGTGATACGATACGATTCACCCCAATTGTGATGCAGTGTGATTTGATACTATTTGATTCAACACAAGGTCATTTGACACAATGCAAAAAAAAACGATGCTATGCAATTCAATATGGTACAGAGAGTTTTATTTTATTCATGAAGGATACAGCAAATCATAAAATAACTAAAAAAAAGTGGCATTTTTACTTTACATATTTGTTTCTCTAGTACTGCAACTCAGCAAGTATCTCATTTATGCTGTTTCTCTCAGACCTCTAAAAAAACACTTGGACCTTTCATAAATAGACCTTTTCACAAAAGTCCTTTATAGTGTAGTGTTCTCTGTCTCCAGCTTACATGCATATGCTCTGAGACCCAAACAATTAGTGTCGAAATAGTTTAATAATCCACTTACTCCAACATACAGAACAATAATTCTGAGTGTGAATTCCACCTGGGACATTTTGGCAGCACACGGCAGCTGTAGCATGCCTGAGAACCAGTTTGAAAGGAGGAATCAATTGAAATATCAAATTATTGGCCACAAATTATAGGTCACATTTCTAAATAATAAAGGCATAGGGCCTCTACTAATAATTATATATAAATCAGATTTAACTGATGCAAAGATGTTAGAAATTATGCATCGTGAGTTCATCCCAAATTGCATCCTGTGCACACTTTTTTAATCACGGCAATTGCGTCATGAACATTTATGCTGGTGCACCGATGCGAATCAGTGAATCTGTCCGTCCCTACATAACATGTTTACATAAGAGGCTAAAATCCATTCAAACACAAGTACAATAGGTGTGTTTGTGAGTCAGGCTAGCTCATGTGAATGATTAGAGTAGATGTTAAACTGATCTTTTTTTATAACTCAATTGGACAAACAAAGGGGAAAGAATATCTGTTTACTTAAAATGTACAATTTTTGGCTAGTTTAGGCCAGCAAAAACAAGCTGCAAACATTGACATATTATATTATCAGCTATTTTTTACAATTATTATTTTCATATGGCACTCAGCAGACATGGAGTAATATTTTAAAATTCATTTGGAGTCATGTTTGATGAACCTTAGTCCAATACTCACTGTCCTACTAGCTAATTTCTAAGACAAATATCTGGCTCTTTAGCTGCTAAATACTACACTACATCCACCAGCTAGCTTCATCATCATCTGTCTGCTCTTTGTTGCTGGACATGTAGTGTATGGTGAGATTTTCGAGTTTCTTCGCTAAAAGCAGCTGCCTGTCGTGGCTGAAAAGAACACTGAGCAGACTATTATGTTTTAATCCGTATTTCAGGTGTTATCTGTCTTATAATCACTCATGCTGCCGATTTAAAAGGAGAAAATTACTCACTCTGCTGTTTTGTGCCACTGTGTGCATTACATTGAACATGGAAAACAGAAGGAAAGCTAGAGAGTGGTCTGAAAATATTAGAAAAAAGGTAATAGCCAAGCATGGTCAATGTAAAGGTTACAAGACCATCTCCAAACAGTTTAATGATCCTGTGACCACTGCTGCCAATATTATTAAGAAGTTTAAGACCAATGGAATGGTAGCCAACATCTCTGGACGTGGTTGCAAGAGGAAAATTGGCCCAACATTGAACAGAGGGATTGCTAAAATGGTCGAGAAAGAACCAAGGAAAACTTTAATACAGATCCAAGCTGATCTCAAAGCTCAAGGTACAATAGTTTCAAGTCTCATCGTCCATCACTGTCTGAATGAAAATAGGTTCCAAGGTAGAAGACCCAGGAAGACTCCACTTCTAAGAGGGAAACACAAAAAAGCTAGAATGGACTTTGCCAAAATATATGTTGACAAACCACATTCCTTCTGGGAAAATGCAGTTTGGACAGATGAAACAAAATTAGAGTTTTTTGGTTAGTTACACCAACCCTATGTTTACAGAAGAAAAAATGAAGCCTTCAAAGAAAAGAACACCATGCCTACCATGAAAAGAGACTCAGTGATGTTTTGGGGTTGTTTTACCACCTCAGGCGCTGGGAGACCTGAATCTGTGCAGGGTTCAATGAAATCAGAAGACTATCAAGGCATTTTGGAGCAAAACATACAGCCCAGTGTCAGAAAGCTGTGTCTTAGTCATAGGTCATTGGTCTTCCAGCAGGATAATGACCCCAAATATACATTAAAAAGCACCCAAGAGTGGATGAGAAGAAAATGTTGGACTGTTCTGAAGTGTCCTGCTATGAATCCTGATCTGAATCCCATTGAACATCTGTGGAAAGAGCTGAAACTTGCAAGTGGGTGATGGTACCCATCAAAAATGAGAGAACTGGAGCAGTTTGCTCAAGAAGAGTGGGCTGAACTACCAGTGGAGAAGTGTAGAAACCTTATTCAGAGTTACTGAAAGCGCTTGACAGCAGTTATTGCCTCCAAAGACTGTGCTACAAAATATTTAGTTGGGGGTACCGATACTTTTGACCATGCCATTTTCATTTTTTTACTGTATTAAAAAAAATACCAAGTTGTAAATCAAAAGCAAAGTTTCAGTTGTATTCAATGTGAAATAAAGAATGATGGATACCATATATTTCTGTCAGTATCAACTTAATACAGAGAAAATTTAGTTGTTTTTTTTAAAAAAGGTGGAAGGGTACCAATATTTTCGGCCACGTCTGTATTTACTGTGGCCTGAAATGTGGTATACAGGTTCAGCCTCTCATCCCTACAGACCGCTTATGTTTTACTGAGGGTTGAAGGCATTTCTGTGCAGACTATAAACCTGTGGAAAAACACTTCAATGCACCACACTTCCCAAAGGTACATACTAACATATGGTGACCTAGAAGAAGAACCAAATACAAACTTCAGAAGTGTCAGTCCTGTCTCTAGAGATTTAAATGGCATTCGTTCAATACAAACACATATAATTAAGATATATATATATATATATATATATATATATATATATATATATATATATATATATATATATATATATATATGCATGAGCATGAGCTATATATATATATATATATATATATATATATATATATATATATAGCTCATGCTAACTCATCATCATCTGGGCTTTCTTTTCTATTTGGAAAATCAATCAAACCACTGAAACGTTGAAATAGCAGATAAGCTCTGAAATAAATGAGCAACTGCAGGCAGTGGACATAAAAAAAGGTTAATTTCCTGCCCTTGAGTTTGTTGGTGATGCGCTGCCTGAGCTCAGCACTCCTCTAGATTGAAGTGCAAAAACAATGTCGGCAGGTGTGCGTTTGATCTAACTGAATGACATTTACCCAGGTACCCTTGAGACTGAGTAGTAAAGCACTGTAAAGACCTTTTGTTGCCTCACCTCTGATGAAAAAAGAACAACTCACTAAAGCTGAATGAATGAATGCTTGGTTACTCAGAGCAGACTGTGATCCCAGCGAATGGAGATGTATACCGAATGAGTTTTGTGTTTTTCTCCCCATTCAGCTCTGCTCATGCATCTGTCAATCCCTGGTGACTGCCTCCCAAACACTATTGGACCTTCATTGCTCGTCTTTCTTGTCTTCTCGCTCTAACCATCATCTCCCTCCCATCTCTCTTGTTTGTTCCATTCTTTGCTTCTGTCTCTACGCTTACCTCGCTCTCTAATTAACACCTACTGTAGGCTCTATCTGCCTTAGCAAACCCCCAAGGACAGAGCTGGAAAGAGAGACAGAGAGAGGGAAATAAATACAATAAGAAAGGGAAGAGAGAAATCAACTGAGCAAGAGAGAAATTGGCAGTGGGTGACAAAGGATAAGATAAAAGACAGATGCAGATTGTGAATGATATGTAGTCTCTTCCAGCCAATTGGGGGATTTTTTTAAATTAAAACAGATGTGTTAAATTTAAAACCATTTAAATGTTGAAATACCTAAACCAGAGTGAATGTGGAGTGGACATTCATACACACACACGGACTGATGGATATACACACACACACTCATGGCCCCTCTCGAAACCATCTGTCTTTGTAGAGCCATCAGAGACCTGAGACTCCAGGACAGCATCAAACGATGCTGTAGATCTCGAGGTGCTCGGCTGCATGTATGTGCATATGTGTGTGAAGCCACAGGACACAAGAGCATGCGGTTCATTTTTATGGTTTGAGGCTCAGCTGGTATATATCAGTAAGGGTGGTGTGTTTATGCGTGTGTATATGAGGACTTATGGCTTCAACAGAGCACTACAGGAGAGCAAATGCACTTTTGGAAGCACGCAAATGCACTGCTATGAATGGATATGCTGTACAAATGCACAAGCACAAATACAGTACATAAGCACATAGGTGTGCCACTAGATATGTCACCATGGAGACTGGAAAGCAAAAACACACACATACAAATTGGAAGGTTAAAAATGGCAGTGCAAGTGAGATGGTCTGAAAGGCTAAAGCTGTTTGCCCAAATGAAGAAAAAGCCACAGGCAAACGCACCAGCACCCAAATTTGCAAGCATTAACAAACACACACACGCACAGAGGGGAGTGTGTGTACATGTTTTAGTTAATGCGGCAGCCGCATTAGTAGTACAGATTTATTACAAGTATCGATTAACCATGGACGTCCAACATCACGCGCATGCAGCAAAGCACTGAGTCAACAATACGCTGAAAAATGACTGTTTATATCCACAGCACTCCACACCCATAAATTATCAGCTATCGACTTCGCACCTGCACGCACACACACAAACAAACAGACACGCTGGCGGACAGACACACACAGCACTGCATGCAAACGCACCTTGAACACCTGCCACAACAAAGCACTACTTGCTACCAAACACAAAGAAAAAATACAGACAGACACACCACACACAGGACATAATACACACACTCTTCGGCTAGTATATTGCACTGCATCATCTGATTAAAAGAAGACCGACATTTTAAATTATTTGGTGTCCAGAGAGCATTATTTGCACCACAAAGCTGTACTATTAATAACAGCCGAGGCCTACAAGTATCTTGGCAGGCAGATGATCACAGACAACCAATGGATCAGACAGATTGTGACTTACCTCCACCTCCTCCAAGTAGAGAGTTGTTGGCTGAAAGACAGACAAGAAAGAAGAAAGAACTAAGAAAAAACATGCCTGGAAACATCACAACTACAACAGAGCTGAAACAAAAGTCCATTAATCAATTCAATGGCCACAATTTAAATAATCAGTAAAAGTTTAAAGTTGTTTAATCAAGCAAAAATAGAAAATATTCCCAGGCTCCAGCGACTCCGATGTGAAGAGTTACTTCACAAATCTCTCCAGGATCGAGAATTTAATATCTTTGGGGTTTGTCGTGTTGGTTGACATTTTAAAGGGGTCACATCAGGCACATTTCCAAGTCTATATTTATATTCTGGGGCTCTACTGGAGTATCTTTGCATGATTTACAGTTCAAAAAAAGGCCTTATTAATCTATTATATACTGGCTCTTTATGCAGCTCCTCAGTTCAGCCTCTGTCTGAAACAAGCCGTTTTAGCTCCTGTCTCTTTAACAGATGGCCGTTTAGGGGCATGCATGAACAATCTGATGTCATCACAAGGAGGAAGGAGAAGTAAAAAACAAAGCCTCCAGATTAGACTGAGGCCTGGGCTTTTTCACTTGCAGGGAGCCTTTTTCATATGTTCACTTCAAGTTTTGGACTTTTGACAATATTTAACATCAACATCAGAACAGTATAAAAATAACAGAAAATCATAACAACCATGATATGTCACCTTTAAGATATCACCTTGGCCTCACAAAACATGTGATGAACATTTTTCACCATTTTTTTTAGATTGAGCCAGTTGTTTTGATTATGTTCTCTCTACATCACATCTTTGTAGAACCATATATTCCTTTCTTCTGTGGACAGATATCGGGCTCTGCATGGCCTTAACCTTTCGCCACACTGTTAAAAAGAACATCATGATACCTCAACACTGCATTTACTAACAGCTGAGTTCAGAGCATTTCCTCTTTCGCACTGTGTGTGAGTGTGTGTGTGTGTGTGTGTGTGTGTGTGTGTGTGTGTGTGTGTGTTTGCTTACTTTGATCAGATTTAATGGGATTTTAAATCTAATTGGCTAAATGTGCTAAAATAACTTTTGGTATTGTTTTGCTTACATTTATTTTCTTGGACAAAATAAAAGTCTGCATTTGTCCTTCAGAGCATAATTTGTCATTGGTGCCAGTATTTCTCAACAAGAGTAGCTCTCAATCCAAGTCCTCGGGGCTCACGGTACTGCTGGTTTTGCCAACCAGCGAGTTAATTGCATTCACCTGGCATTGCAGGTGTAACTCAGCCCCTGATTAGATGGATAGAATGAAAACCAGCAGGCTCTGGTCCCATCAATGAGGACTGAGAAGCACCTCACAATATGAACAAGTAGCTTCACTGCCTGCAAAGCTAATGAATGAACTCATGCTGAGGCCACAGTACAAAGGAAAATAAACAACTCTGTGAGAAGAAATAGGCAAACGCTATGCTTCAATTTGTCTTACAGTTATGAAATAAGTCGATCATACTGTGGCGTTTTTACCTGGATAACCAGGAGGTGATTGTATCTTAAATAAAATAACAATATCCCATAATGAGATCTTTTTCCAGCTAGGCTGGAGGAGAATTAATGCTAGTAGCCTCGCTGGCCAGTGTGTCCCAAAACATTACCTTCACCATTTGAATTTGAGGACACGGCACATGTTTAAAGAGTGTAAATTGCTGGCAGGGTGATAAGGCTGGCAGTGTCTGCTTCTGACATAGGCGATAATCCAAGTGTTTTTCTCACCCGCTTACCCATAAACATGCGGAGTCAGCAGTGCTACCCCAGGGGACATCTGCAGTGCCTTTAGAAAATTCAAACCTGACCACAAACTCATAACAATAATGTTCTCCAATTCTTTCTCTGCTCATGGATCACATTTTGGTTGCTGTGACCATTTTGGGAAAATCTGATAAGCACATAATCTCTCTGCGAGGGACAGTTACAAAGTTAAGTCATAACACACAAGGGACGCCCTTCATTTTAGTTACTCTTTGCCAGTGGGCATTGTGCCAATTGGGCACACACTCACACAGTGTATCAGACAAGTTGGTATTAGAGAGGGAAGTAGAGAGACTAAATCCCACGGCTGTCTTTTTCTCTTAAGAAAGCTCCTCTCTTCATCGTTTTCACCATCCCCCACTGCCTCATTAATTGTAAATACCACTTAATTTCTGCCTTTAAACACACTTTACCTCTCAGTATACGTGAACAACTGCCTCTCTAACATCTCTCAAAGTGAATGTCCATTCTCACTAGGAAAAAGAGCTGTATATAGTACAGCATGGATTAGAGGAAAAGTTATTTAATGTGACAGTGTGAGACTTTCCGATGCAAAAGTTGTTTTAGAGCTTGTTAGAGCTCATATGATGAACTGAAATACAGCTCAGTCTAATGCAAAAGCTCATACAAATGAAATGTCTCCATTAAGTCTTTCATTCATCCTCGGCTGATTAGCTGCAGGCTGTACATAACCGTGGTACCAAACATTCTTGTTAATACTCGACCATGTTGACTAGCATGCTCTAGGCCGTATGAGGTACATTTGAACTCCAGAATAGTGAAAGACTTGCTTTTTAAAGTAAAAGACAAATCTGCCTGAAGGAGAGATGATGTGGCTCCAGCATGGAGCACTGGACTGAAACCACAGTGTGGTTGGTTGGTGGAGTGAACTGGTGAGCCCGCCTAAGACGCCAGGATTGGGTTGCACCAGCTATTCATAAATCCATCATTAGGTTCATGTTTGAAGTCCTCTTTCAGTTCAACTCTTATTTTAATACAATACTGACATGTCCATATGTACACTGAGAGAGTTATTGTTTGCTGCAATTGATCCTCCTCTCCATGCTGGCTGTGAAGTGATCCCTTCCTACTGTAACATGACTCCAATATAAGAAATGGGGGACAAAATCCACAGTTCTCATTTTATGAAAAACGCGTTCCAAAGGTTAGTTAATATCAAGGTTCAGCAGTCTGAGTTGTTCAAATCAAGTGGGTTTCTTCCACAGTTAAGGTCATTTTAGTGTTTTCCTGAAAATTGTTTCCTTCAAGAGCAGCAGAGGAGGCACTGTAACAAAATGAGTGAATCTTATGAGTGATATTTATTTAATTTAACTATACATGACTGCTGAAACCTTACAATAACTTCGATTAAACTTTGAGATGCATTTTTGCAGAAATTACACCGAAGCAGCATTAGGAAGGGATCTCTTTACAGCCACTATGGACAAGAGGAGCAAACACAAATTGTTTTAATGTACATATGGACATGTGCATATTGTTTTAGGACACGTTTGAAAAAAAATGTGAACCTATCCTTTAATCAATGTCTTGGCTAGAAAAGAATTTAGTCATTTATTAATTGGGTGCCAGGAGACATCAGTAGTGTAAACTGTGCCATCAAGTTGTAACATAACTGCCAAATATAACATGTCTAAGAGGCCAAACCATGTTTTAAAAGCAACTGCCAGTACTTTGTAAATATGTTAGCAGTATTATTATTTATTATTGTTATCAGATTATATTAACTTAACCAAATTGGTCATTGAGTGTAATGTTATCAGCAAAATGCTTTGTAAAATTATGAACATGCTAGGTTATTTTTGTGAAATATTAGTCAAGATCTTTCCAGTTTACATCATTATTAAAAAGTACTTTGATCAAGTGTCACGTCAGACATGTTGATCATACTCCATTTTACCAATTTTACTTAATTCAATCTCAACAGGTCATATATTAATATGCTAACATTAGTTCTGTCCATTGGTTAAGTCAGCTAAGCAACACTTGCACTTGACAAATAATGGAGGTAAATATTCAGTAACAACTAATCTCCACTTAGTGAACATTTATAACCAGGCAAAGTTTGAATTTACAAAGACCTAGTGCAGCCAGCCCCAGATACATACTGGAAGCAGTCAACATGTTGGGTCACATGGACACACAAGTCATGAGAGGGAGAAAAAAAAGATGGTTTTCATTTAACACCTTAAAATGTCACTAACATAGTATATTTTTTGGTTTCTATAACATAAGGGGGGCAGCAGTTCCCCCATGCTCAGAGAGGTGACTGAAAGGTTGTAAACAAACCACCTGGACCAGGTGGATATATACTAGTAAGCGGGGGAAAAACACCACTAAGGTTTTTCCATCAGTGCACTTTAAATGAAAAATATGCCTCCAGATGCTTTTACTGTTATGTATCAGTTTATGATGTTTAATGCATTTCAGGACTTATCTTGTGATGCAGTATTGAAATTTATTTTGTCACTCGCTTTCCCCACCACCTGCCTTGTCTACATCTATTTCAGTTGATGTCCAACATTTCCCAGAATGTCATTGCAATAAAACCTAGAGAACACACCGACGGTGATAGTGAGATTCCTCCAGTCAAGAAAATAGAAGTGTCTCCTCTTACTCAAAACACAACATGTTTTATGGCTACATTGCCTTCTGAATTACTAATGCTGCCATCAGTGCAGAAATCTGTATCTCTGCGCCCTCCATGATGGAAACTGATGAACGGCTGGTGCAAAATGGTGTGCATAAAGAAGTCCCACTCCTACCATCTGACACTAAGATCTGGCGGTAAATGATGTTTTAGGGTGCTGGTTTTGTTTTTCTACAATCATACTCATTGCAGTTGCTGAAAATGTCTCAGTATCAGGTGATGCTGCCTGCGGTGTGTTTGGACATCTACCTTCAAAAATAAGAGAAATATATCTCCAAGAGCAGAAAAAAAAATTGCAGAGTATGTTGTTCACAGTATAGTATGCATTCAACTGTGTGATTTGAACATTGTAAACTTGCAAGAAATGGCTGAAAACTCTGTGAACACTTGAGCCCCTTTAACTTTTTAGCACTTTGTTTATTGTTGCACTACTTTCTCATTTCTTATGCACTTGTCCACTTCCAGTCGTTTCTTACTTTAATTACAAAATTAAATAAATTAAACCTTCTGTCTGGTGCTCTTTCTTATTGCACTTCTACCTGGTCAGCTACTTGAGAATTTGTAATGTGGCTCTTTTTAGTCACTGTTCTCTGATACTTTATTGTCTTGCTTTGCTTGTAAGTCACTTTGGATAAAAGAATCTATCAAATGAAAAAATGTAAATGTTTTTTATCCATTGAAATAAATATCAGCATTGAAAACAGGCAACCCCATGGGGGATGCCTATGTATGCACATAAAACAAACAAAGTGCTTGTTGGGTTTTCTGATGACGTCTGAAACCCCAATCCACCATGTTTTACTGATGCTAGGATTAGCAGAGCTGGAGGCGCATCTGAAACATCTCCTGATGTGTGGAGATGAAAAATTGACGCAAGCTCTCTTTTTTCCAGTCTTCACACAACTACTTCCATCACTTTGTGCGCGTACAGTTGAGTGCGACACCGCAAAACCTTCAAGAAGAGACTGTTTGAAGATGTACGCCATTATTTCCATTTGTACAATTCATTCACAAAGACACAGAAAAGACACAGAGCTCTCAGAGAGATCACAGAGGCAGTGTTTTGCCAGGAGGGGGCTATGATGGCAGACATTTCGCCCACATTCAAGTGTGTCCAAGAGAACAGGTGTAAACACTTTTGCCTTTAGACATGTTCATGGTACCTCCAAGATTGCTTCAGGTATACTCTTCTCTGCTGGTACTTCAGTACACCTTCTAAAAATGTATCAAACACTAATGTAGGATTGACTGCTTACCCAGCCTGCAGTATTACATTATAATTGGCTATAGTAGGTGTTAGGAAGACATTTTTCATTGAGTTCATAATCACTGGCTGCTCGGGCAATTCAAAAGCTATAATCCCACATTTTACTCTCATTCTATTTTGCCTTTCAGAGAAAAGGTGTGCCAAGTTCAAATTCAAGCTCAACTTTTACCTTCCCTGTTACAAGCAGAATACATTTTTATTGTATCTCTCCATTTTAAATTCACCTCACTTGTAATCTTTATTCATGGGATTATATAATTATTTAAATGATATTATATAAAAGGTACAATAGACCTGTGATACATTATCAATGATCCCATGTAATACCGCTGTTCTCTGTGTAGGTGCTTGAGACAAAACTAGCCTGTGAGCCCTGTGGGGAAACAAAGACATCAAAGCAACAAAAACACTCATGTGTATGCACAATCACGCAGTTACATGGAGACACACACACACACACAAACACACACACAGAGCTGTGAACACCGACACATATGTACGCACATACACTTGCCAGCAGTTACACATACACACACATACAAATGCAGACAGTCGTGTTTCAGTGTTTGGGTAACCATGGCAACGACAAAGCCCAAAGGTTTGTTACTGAAACCTAGTTAATTAGAGAAAGAGAGAGAGTAATGTCGATACTCGAGGGAAAGTGTTTCACCATCTGTTAAAACCCACATGTACCCTGGTACCCGGTCGAGTGTAGCACTGTGTGTGTGTGTGTGTGTGTGTGTGTGAGAGAGTGTGTGTGAGTGAGAGAGAGAGAGAGAGAGTGTGTGTGAGTGTTTGAGGGACGCACACTGGCCACAGTTGTTGCACAGGCAAAAACAAACACACAATTCCCTTCTCCCATGGCACTTAATACATGGAGGGTAACAGTTTCTTTTTCTTATTGGTATTAGATGACTAATTGGAATAGCTAATACTGAGCAGCTAAATAAAGCGTGCTAGCATCTGCTGCCGAGACACACCAATTATCGGAGCGGGGAAGGGATCAAGGTGATAAGTTATACAACTACATACGGAGCGAGGCAAGGGAGGAGGGAGGGAGGAGGGAGGGTAAGTTGACAGGGAGGGAGTGGAGGAGGAGAGTGTGAGGTGTCGGGGGACGGAGGAAGGGCTCGGGGAGGGGGGGGGGGTGGGGAGGGGGGGGGAGAGAGAGAGAGGGAGGGAAGGAGAGAGAGAGAGTGAGTGAGGGAGTGAGTGAGGGAGTGAGTGAGAGAGACAGAGACGAAGTGAAAGTGAGTTGAGGGTGGAGAAGGGAGACGCAGGACTAAATTTGCTGGGAACATAAAACAAGATGGAGTGTACTTCTTTCTTGGGAGGTAAGTAATCACGCTGAGGGGGAGAGACAGAGAAATTGAGGAAGGAGAGAGAGAGTGGAGGGTGAGAGAGGGGGATGGAGAGCTAAATAGATTGATGCATCAGTGAAGGACAAGAGCTAAATGCTTAAAACCTGGCCAGGGAGAAGAGGAAGGAAGAGGAGAAAGAAGTTGGCTGTGATGGAAAGAGAGGATGAAAGCACTCATCTGCTGTTTGGCTCTGTGGAAAAATTGGGGTGTAACCACCTGTGTGTGTGTGTGTTTGTGTGTGTGTGTGTGTGTGTGTGATTATATTGAAATGATGATAATGATGATGAAAACGGGCTCAAATCTCCTTTACATGATGCTTTATTAAATCAGTCTTCTCTCTTTTGCTTGCTGTGGCCCCTCCATCTTATTTTTCGTTCTCTCTGCGCTCCGCACACTCTCCCACCTTATTCCCCAGGCCCCCGGTGCAACCTGTTTGTGTATTCCTCCCTCTCCCGCTTCTCCTCTCCATCCCTCTCCCTCCTCACTTGTCCTAACCACCTTTATACCTCTCAGTCATTTAATTTCGAGCCATCATTTAGTTGGTCCACTTCAGAATGCCAATCAATTTGCTAGCGTCCTTACGGGAAAAAAAAAAGGACAAAGTAACGGATACTGCACAGAATAAAAACAGACACCTTTATCTGAGATTAAATGAGATTATGATATGGCTAAACTGATACAGATTGTCAAGAGGATGAACTGTATAAGAAGGCTATAAAAATTAAAAAATAATTTCCAAGAGAAATGCATTTGCTTTTAATAATGAACCATCCGATAATCAACTGAGCATATAATGACAAAATCTGCGGATTAACTAATGACTGCCCCACCCTGTGCAACATTACAAACAGTGCAATGTAGTTTAGTATTACATAATTAAATGATGATAACTGTACGTAGCAGGTCTCTTGATTTTAAAAGAGAATGTATTTTCTTATTTACGGATGTGTTTACAGGGTTTTATCGGATTTCCTTGGCCTTTCACCAAATGTAGCTACAGAGTTATGGTGTGAATGTGTTTTCAAGGTTCCTGCGATCTCATTCACACATTGATACAAAAGACTCGTATTTCACCCCAGGGTTGTTACTGACGCACTAAGACCATGTGTCGAACATCATCATGCTCGACTTTGTGATGATTGTCTTCAGAAATCAACATGTGAGATGTAACGAAAACCTCCGTAATTTGTTTAAGGTGATCTGGTTTGAAAGTAGATTTAAAAGTGACACAGGATGAACCTAACATTACTTATTACCTACACACATATATATATTTTACTATGTGATACCTGCAGTAACTATAAGACAAAGCTGCTGGTAGTGACTAATTTCAAGTTGGCATTAAATAAGACACAAGGAGTGACGAGAGCAAGCGACATCAGAGACCTAAAACAACCTGGATACTGGAAAAGGTTGAGTCGAGTTCAACTTCAGCATGCAAATAAGCGTCAATGCGGTGGTGAAATGACTAATTGAAGAGTAGATGTGTTCACTTAATGTTCTTCTGCTCTAAATCCTCTTGTGACTACAGTTACTCCATTCAATAGTTGGCTGCAGTTATTGTACTTCCGCAACAATTCCACAGTAGGAACTGAAATGCCCAGAAGTGACAGCAGGAACGCTGGAACCACGAGAGAAAGACACACACATGACTTGGCACCACACAAGTCAGTCGTTACATGCAGTAAAATGAACAATTAATTATAATAATATAAGTCATTTAACAGGGACAGCCTTAGACATTTGACTGACGAGCAAAAAAGAAAAAAAAAACAATAAAAGCTGAATATGCTTTTCAGTTTTTGTAAAAGACTTGAAGATTTAGAAAAAACACATTTTTAATGTGAATTAACTAATTTATTAATTTTTAAAAAAAAATTGACTGATTCCAATTTTTGTTACTGACTTACTTTGTTTTTTGGGTATTCGTCAGAATAAGCAAGTTATTTGAAGACAAAGTTTTTTTTTAAATTGTTATAAAGTATCTGGTTAATATATTCACTTTCACTCAATTATCTAATTGATATAAATTAATAATAGTTGCTAATAGTCCTTATATTTTAAAGGTTTCTTAGTGTCCTGCTCAAGCTGGATGTAAATGCACAATATTTCCACTTTGCTCTTGGAAAGTTTCCTGTGTAAATTGTTGTATCTTTGATTTGGTTATCTGTCTGTTGCTTATAAAGATATAATCTCTATTAGCTTGTCTCCCAGTAGGAGTTCTTTTTAAATATTTATATGATGATACTGACCAGTCTTCCTCTAAGCCATAAATGGCTGGGTGAAACACCAGAGTGGTCTGATTCTATTATTTCAGATTCTGTATTGATTTAGTAAATCCTAATATTAAATATACTTTATTTGGAAGTTTTTTGCTGAGAAGTACAACGCGTTTTTTTTTTGTGGTTTCAATACTTGACTTGTGCACTGTGACTACATCATACATCAGCCTTTACTCACATAGTGAAGTGTAAAGGCAGGTCTTATTTGCTTCATCTGTATTTAAAAACTGCTGTGATGTAATAAACTCGTACATTCAGCATGCCAGACATCACCCAGATGTTCGACAGGTTAGCTCTTTACCCTCTGACAGGCAATATTGGATAAAGGCTTTGTCTGACATGACAAGCTGACATCATCTTCAGCTACGCTCTCAGAAAATTATTGAGCTGGTGGTAGCTTTCATTTGCAAGGACATACAGTACAACCCCTTCAGAATATGATGGCCGACATGCAAATATATCACAGAGGAAGCAGAGCAAAGGTTGTATGGTGATGATGAGGACATAGCGAGGAGAAGAAGGCTTTGTATTGCCATCTGTGGTTTGACTTGTTTAGAGATGAACATGCAGGTGGTGTCTAGTCAGGTGAGAGAACATTTCACCACAGTATTTTATTTACAAACCTGCAACCAACAGCACAAATGACACTCTGCTTATTATAGAGGAAACAGAGGAAATGAAATACTGTATATTCATTTTTTGTTTGATGCGAGAAGCAACAATCAGATTGTCATTACTCAGAAAACATTCTGATAAAAGAAACATTTCTTATCAAATATATAACCGAGTGCAGTATGACAACAGATTCATGAGCCATCTCATCAACATCATCTTGATTAGATATCGCAATACGCTGTGACCCCCGACTCCAAATCATATTGGATGATAAGATTCTCATCCTACTGCACAACCACCATTTTTTACTCTTTCATTTGAGTTATTTACCTTTCAGTTTGACTGTCTGGGATTTTTTTTTTTACAGCAATTTCAAGGGACCATAGCATGAACATACTTTAACCTACTTTTACTTAAGACAGTTATCTGCACAAGGCTATTAAACTAATACCATGAGGTATAACTAGACCATAAATTACAGTACTTTGCCACTGGTGCACTAATAGTTCCTGCAGGAATATGCTATTTTTCATTAAGGAAACTGTACAACAAAATGAAAAAAAAAAACTTAAATTGATTTTAAATGATCTCCTATTATAACAATATACAATTAGTGGCACAATTTGTTCTTGTGTGAAGGCCCAGAATGTCATAACAACATTACAATCAATGCTCTCAAGAGCATAGCATGCTACCCTGGAGAGGAATGAAGTCTTCTCTTAACAAAAACTGACTTTTCAAATGTGGCATTTATTGCAGGAATACTGGGTTGAAATGCAATATTCTCTTATTAAACCATCAAAACAAAAAAAAAATCACTGACACAAATTCCAGTATACAATTTCCAGTAGAATCCAACTGATAAATCGGCCGATATTATCTTATCAGATATCAGAGTATATGTTTAAGTCGGCCAAAGTCACGAGAAACTACAGAAATGACAAAGATAAGATATTGTTTGTTCACAAGAGAGCGCTAAATGTATTTCTGTACAATTTCCAGCTCAGTGTATATTTGTCACAAGTTTTAAAACACAAACTCAAGGGATCCTTATCAAAACATGTTACATTTGAATAAATATTGGTTAATATATCATGATCAGATGATCTAAACTTTAAAATATCAATATTGATATTGGCCTCGAATATCCAGTATGGTCAATGGTTGTATTGTCTCGTTCTGGTTGTGACTGAGTCTGACTATGGGAGTCGCTTGAACTGAATCAGACTAAACCCTGGGAAGTTACCTCTGGAGGAGCGCCAGAGGGTGCTGGTGATGCAGTTGCACCCGAGCCCCAGAGCCCCAAGGGGGCCCACACTGGCCCTCTGCAGACGCTCAGTGTGCTGAAGAAAATATGTTTGTGTTGTTTGTCTGTGTTTTGCAGCCGATGGCACCATAACCATGCTCTGCAAGTGAAAGCTATAATTAATATTGCTGTGTGTGCAGCACCCAAAGGGCTCAGCTGTGGTAACTGTTAGTGAGTTACAAGACGTAAAACATAAGATGCCTCTTAGGCAGATAAAAATCATTGGTCACAAAGTCTGAATTAACAGACACTAAGTGAACGAGCAATGATTCCCAGCCATTAGCTGAGAGCACACTCAGCCTTTAAAGAGTTTAAGCACTACATCTGTGACTAGACTCTCCCACCTGGTCCACTTGACACGATAACATGTCAGTGACAGCATTTGTGTTCCTTTAGCCTATATGTTTTTAATTAAACCTTGAGCTGAGTCTGACATGTAGAGCCAGCTTCTTTTCTGCATCACTGGCAAGTGTGAGAAACCTTTCTGCTTCCTTCCCTCAAGGACTGAAATCCACTCATTTTCCATCTAAAGGGCCCCAAAACCGGCAGCACGTAGGCGGCCCCAGAGCACCCTGTGTGTGTGTGTGTGTGTGTGTGTGTGTGTGTGTTTGTGTGTGTGTGCACCTGTCAGTCTAAAGCTTGGTGAGTTGTCGATAATTGCTGGACCGTGGCGACCTGTTGAACCCCAGAAACGGAGCTCAGAGAGCCGCTGTAAAGGGGCCCCCACCCCCCAAAACGCACACACGCACAAAAACAACAACACAGGCGTGAGACGAAGAAGAAGAAGAAGAAGGAGGAGGAGGAGGAGGTGGGTTGAACGTGCGCTGGAGGCGACACCTGTCAAGCTGTTACTAAACACAGTTGGTTTATTTAAAAAGACTGAAGCGCCCTGAAGACTGGAGAGAAAAAAACCGCGGTGGAAATAGAGATTAGTCGCACCTACTGACGCTGTTTTACGCTCGGGGAGAGACACGGAGCCCCTTGAGGAGGAAGATATCATAAAAAAAGAAAGAGAAGAAAAAGAAGAGTGTGTATCAATAACGTTATGACAAGCTGCTTTGGAGTTGAAGTAGCGAAGTTGACGTAGGTTGGATGTCGGCTAACTGACAGCGGGAACCGTTGGCACAAAAAACGGCGGAGAGAGAGAGAGAGAGAAAAAAAAAACGGGAGGCAAGACTTTATCCGAGGTTAGTCTCTCCCTCCCTCTCCCTCTCTCTCACACACACACACACACACACTCGCTGCAAACACATTAACCTACAGTGGAGTGAAACAACAGGGTGGGAGACAACCAGCGCACATCGCGGAGCCTCCTTCCTCGGGTTGCGGGCAGACCGAACATCATCCCTCCTCTTCTTCCCCCCTCTTCTTCTTCCTCCTCATCCTCCTCCTCCTCCTCCACTACCACCACCACCGGTACCTCCGCGGCTGGCGCGTACAGGGAGGGGGGCTAGCTTGACCGGGACTTAACGGACCCCGCAGAAATAACGTATTAACTTGAGAGGGATGATTTGACAAGGATGCCTTGAGTTTGAGGGACGAGGAAGAGAAGAGAGAGAAAGGCAGAAAAATGGATAACAAAGGTAGGATCTGTTTGATGACTAAACGGTTAATTCAGGTTTAAAGAAGCTGGACTGTGAAAGCTTTTCTTTTTGTGTATATATATTTCTCATGGTTGGTGTTGATGCTAACAGGCGTGTTGTTGGGAAAATGTGTGCATTTGTGCAGCTACCTGCTGGACCGGATTTTACACAGTGAAATGATAATAATAATAATAAAAGAACATTTTTTAAAAAGTAAAAAGAGATTTAAACAGCAGGGCTTCAGAGAGTTACAGGCAGAGGGAGATTAAAGTGAGAGATTATACTTTGTAAAGAGATAGAATTCCCACTTGCATGTTTTCTCTCATCTCTCCCATCCCTCCTCCCTGCATCCCTCATGTGAGCAGTATGTGTGTGTGTGTGTGTGTGTGTGTGTGTGTGTGTGAGTGTGTATTTCCTATGTGTATAATTGCCCGTGGTGTGTTTGTCAAAGGGTCCACGGCTGACTGTCTCCCAATGGACATGCCCTTCTTACATGACAATGTCTGCAACCCCCCCTTCTTCCCCCCTCCTCCTCCTCCTCCCTACTTTAACCAACTAGACTAACAACACACAAAAACAAAATGTTGCGTCATCCAACTCATCTCAGCAGAACTGCCTTGCATTTCTCACTGGATGTAAACACAAACATATATCTACACGCACACGCACACACACACACACTTGTATATAGAAGCACAGGATTAGCAGTCATACCAGGCCATATTGAGACAGCAGATTAGAATGAGATTCTCTGGGCCAAAGCAGTACAGAACACGGGATTAAAGAAGAAAGGCAGAGATAGATAGATGGATGGAGTGATGGACAGAGAACAAGAGAAGAGACTGAGAGGCAAAGAGACCAAGTAAGAGAGAGAGAGAGAGAGAGAGAGAGTAGCACAGGACATGAGATTAAAGTGTAATGTCCTAGAGAGGGAGAGAGAAAGAGAGAATCCAGGGCAAGTCATGCAGTTAGGGGGAACTGCACATTGGCAGAATGTGGCGAGAATAAAGAAGAGGAGAAGGCAGCAGACACTCTTTCTCTATCGCCTGCCTTTTGATCTCCTCTTATTCACCCATCCGACAGCAGGAGAGGAGCGCTGCTTATATAACTCTCCATTTGAAACATAATAAACCAAAAGGGTTTGAGGAGAGACTAAAAAAAAAAAAAAAAACACACACACACACACACACACACACACACAATAGGCACCTATAAGAGATTGTCAAAATTGCCAAACAAAATTAAAAAAATAAATCCCGGAGACAGTGGTGGGTGTTCTCAGTCAAACAGACGCATCTGTGCCTGAATAGCTGTATTTTTCATTTCCTGAAATCTGTTACAGGCGTCATTCATCACCCCTGAGTTGAACTTGGCTGTTTAAAATCCTCAACATGTGTGGCTCAGCTGACTGAGTAAGAGTCTCTCTCTCTCTCTGTTTGCTTTTAACAGCATAAGATTACATGATTTTAATGGTGACTTGTGTTGCCGGTTAACATTTGTGTAGACCAGCATTCGGGGCGTGTGCTCCCCTAACTGCACACAAATAATTATTTCTGACGGATTAATCTCGTCTTTTAAGCAGCTTTTAGTCTTCTTGTGTTAGTGTTGTTGACTTAGCTGTGCAATCAGGTTGCTGATGGGATATGAGGCCAATATCAGGCTAATAAACGGTGTCTTATAGTGAATTACCATAATATTAAAAATCTGATCCAAAAGCTTCATTTTCTTCCAATAATTAAGGTATTAGATCTTCCTTAATAGAGGACAACTGTTCAAAGAAACAGCTAAATTGTATGTTATGTTGAAGGATTGGAGCAATATCTATGTGGTGAAAAGTGGAAAGAGAGAAAGAGCCTGTGAGATTCACTAGAAAGAACATAATTTGAGATCATATGATACAATCCTTGTCTGGTGTTGTTTTGACATCCTATTGATTCTTAAACCTGCTTTAAATGATTTGTTGGCTTCTTGGGGGCAGTGCAACTAGCTGAAAGACACAATATTGATCATAACTTTTATGAAGTTGTTGTGGCTAAAGTGTTAGCAAACAGGTGTTGATTACACAACACATGGAGATACAGCAACATTAGCATTCATTAGAAGTCGTGCTGTGTACATCTGGTAAATCCAAGTCCAATGTTCACAATACTTTTGGCTCTGTTTTGGTCTCCACCAACCCCTGAGAGGAAAAATCTGGTTGCCAGATGCTACACTATTTTCATCAGCTGGTCATTAACTTTGTGTGTTTGCTATTGGCTGCTGGGCAGGTATCGTATGGTGGGTTTTTAGAGATTTTCTTACCAAAACAATGAGCTGAAAGGCGCTAAAACACTGTAGAGAAACTGCAGTGTTAGGTGGTAACTGTTGGTTCGCCACAGAGCTGCATTGATTAGTCAATTAATTGATTAGTTGCAAAATATTACATTTATTGCCAACTGTTTTGATCATTGATTAATTGTTTTGAGTCGTTTTTTTAAAAATGCCCCAAATTCTCTGACTCCAGCTTCTCATAGTTGGATACTTTCTGGTTTATTTAGTCTTCTATGACAGTAAACTGATATTTATATATAATATTATAGATTTGCACTGTTGTCGACAAAATAAGACATTTGAGGAGGTCATCTTGGCCTTTGGGAAACACTGATCGACATTTTTCATAATTTTCAGACATTTTATGGTCCAAACAATTAATTGAGAATATAAATCGACAGATTAATCTATGGTAGAAGTAATCATTAGTTGTAGCCCTAGTTTGCCACTACAAGCAACTCGTTTTGCATGTGGTCATTTTTTCCATTGTTGACATAAAAATATTGATTAGTGCAGCTAATGAGTCTGTGGAACTTGATAAATGACTGAAAACTGAACTGTATTTATGAAGCCAATTTATTCCACGCTGTCAAATGTAAAACCCCGCCAGTATGACCCCAGGAGTCAAAACTATGCCCCATTTTCTTTAGAGGTGAGGGCATTTTTCCCTGGTGGCAGTTTGTTCAGTTTACCAGTGAGTGATGTCATGTGGTGGTGAGTAGTGTTCGAGGCACCGGGTCAGTGGCCTGTGGCAGATCAGCAGGTGTCAAGAGGGAGAGATGACTATGTGCTTCATGCACTTATGTAGCAGTATGTCTGCTGTTCGGAGGCTATTCGACCTTCTTATCTAACATGTCTAGTATATAGCTGGACCGTGTATGAACCACTAGAGAGTACACATTAAAATTTGTGTGTTGCCTGGTTACCATCGGACATGGACATTGCAGCATTTGTAGGATGTTTTTATATTAGTTTAAGTTTATCTATTTGTGTAGCATTTTTCATACAGTGGCAGTAACTCGAGATGCTACACACATAAGAAACACATTAAAAATACTTCAAATACATTGCACCTGATTTCATATGGGTCTGTTTCATGTTATTATATAACTTTTATTTTATCAACTATGAGCATGTAGTGATGTATTTTTAAAAAGACACTAGAAAAATGTAACATGGGGAAACTGACAGTAACATAACAATAACTTAAGTGACATATTAACAGTCCTACTGCACCCTGTTTACTAGTGCGAACATACAAAACACGATTGTGTCCGCGGACCACAGGTTGGTGCTCTCAGTGTCGACGCTTCGGTTGGTAAATGTGTGTTATTAAAACTTATTTTAGGGGCTGCGTTCACTCTCAGTCTCACAGTGGTTGAGCTGCGCTCGGGGCTGCACTTCAGTCCTGCTGAGAGGCTGAGTGCCTGCGGACACGACTGTAGAAGCGCTGTTGACGCCCCCTGATGACGTAATAGAAACATCGCGCCACTTTTGAAAGACCAACGGCCAATGGGAAAACTCCGACACTGAGTCTGCTGCACCAATGGTGTAACTTCATCAGTCAGTCAGTGATGGACAGACATTTGGGGTTACAGGGCCAGTCCGTGGACGATCCAGCCAAAAAAACACACCTCAAAATTCTTCTTTAATTCACACTGTAGCTCATACCAATTAGCTTTCTACAGATTGATTAACATCTTTTTCAAACACTGTCCTCAGCTTTGTTTTCATGCCTAAAGCCATGACATGCAGCATTAATGTTTCAGTGCAAAATGTAAATAATTGAGCAGTATGAAACCAGGACTGGGCTGTTACTAAGCATATCAATGCTGGTCGACTTTGGCATGCTGTTAACATTTCCTTTTATTAATGATTCAATGTTGGAATCAGTACTCATCCAAATCAATACTCAGTTATATAAAAAGGGTGAAGCCCAGGCTGACTTGACTGAATCATCACCTTTCATGGCTGCTTTAGTAAATAAATAAATCGGCACTTTCACAGGAAGGCAAATGGTTAATTCCACTGAACAGTCAGATGAATTGAACCAGATCAGATTGTTCTTTATTGATCAGCAAGAGAGGAAATTGTCTTGTCATCTTAATGGTCATGGCATACATCAGGAAATAAATGGGAAACACATAGTGCGCAGAGCTCAGTAATTAACCAAAATACAAGAACAAGTATACGAGATTGTAGTCTGTGACTCCCTGGAACAATAAAAGTGTGTGTAGTCCCTTCTCCTAAAAGCAGAACAATCCAAGAGAACAGGAGTAGGAGGGAACAGCCTTCTCTCTCTCTCTCTCTCTCTCTCTCTCTCTCTCTCCTCTTCTCCCTCTCTCTCTCTCTCTCTCTCTCTCTCTCTCTCTCTCTCTCTCTACACCTGGACATTAATGTTTCCAGGCACCCCGCCCTATTAGAGCCTGTGTGTGGGAAACACTGCACTTTCAGCCAGATTTAGAGTCTAACCCGCCCCCAAAACAATGATTTCATAACCATGTCCTGAACAGCTTTACAGAGGCTCAGACTGAGACAGCACCCAGGACAATTTACTGAGGATTACAGTGCATATTTCTCACCCATAACAAATTCTAATAGAACACAAAACTCATTTAGACATTAACACTCAAACTGACAAATAACAAATCTATAGTGATTATCAGTGGAGAAACTTTGGTTCGAACTTGTTTCTTAAATTTTAGCTTTAACTATCCATAGTTTTCCAATTCTTGTTTTTTCTGTCATGCTAGAAACATCATGTTAATAGATAGTTTGCACTGTCTATAAAACAGATGGATGTCCCTATACAGTTGATAGAACATCAAAATAGAGCTGCAATGCTTAGCCGATTAATCGATCAAAAGAAAATCAAGCAACTATTTTGATAATCAATTCATCATTAAAGTAATTATTTAAGCAAAATTGATGGGTCCAGATTCTCAAATATGAGAAACTTACATTTTAGTAAATCTGTCAGACATAACAAGACATTTGAAGCTTTACTTAACTGGCATCGTTTTTATGATGTTTGGTTGACCAAACTTAATTGAATAATCAAAAATAATGTGAAAATTAATCTATAACTAAATAATTGTTAGTTTTTGACCATTATTGCAGCTATTTGATCAATGGTTTGATGTGTGGATTCCTTTTTTGTTTGTTATTGTGCACACAAACTAAGACATATGCGTGCATGCTGGTGATGTGATACACAGTCCTTCACTGGCTCCACATTATTCCACACTGTACAGATCACATTTATACCTGGCTGAGATACGATCATAATTCACCACCACATATGGCCACATCCCGATCCCAATGCTTTCAGTGTGCAGTTACACCTTCAATTCACATGTGTTTTTCCTTATCCAGACAGGACAGCCAGATACAGATCGTGTATTGATGCCAGGCGTAAACGGGCTAATACAGTCGTCTCAGACCCTGGATGGCCCAGAAAGAAAAAAGTAAAGTCTACTGAAAAGTTTAGTCTGCTGACCCACACACTGAAAGATAAATCAATACTTTATTTTAAGAGTAAAATCCACTTTTCCCTTTTGCATTTCCTTTTCGTTTGGAAAAGCGAACAATCTGTAAAGCTTAAGATAAGAAGACCAAGAGATGAACGTTTCAAAATGGATTGTATGCAAACACAATTGCGGAAAACATGGACAGAATCAGAATTTGATAATAAAAATAGAATCAACTGTAAAACATGGAAAATCACGCACTTTGCCAAATATGGATGCAATTTATAAAAATCAGAGTTTCCCTACTATTATAAGACTTAGGCACAGCACCTTTGCTTTTTCACAGCGGCTAAGTCAAATGAACAGAAAAAAAACTATGCTGAAAGTCTCCACCATGTTTTGGTGTCATTTATGGGCAGCTGCTTCTCTCTTCTGCTGTCTGTGTTGGTGTTTCACACAGCTCAGCTCCTCCAAACACACACACACTCAGAGTGGCCAGCAGAGAGGCCACGGTGGAGACAATGAAAGATAAAGTTTTATTCGAGTCGACGACAACTACACTTGTTACTCAAAGTGCAATAAAAGCTCCACAAGCAAAAAGTTAATAAGAGTAATTCATCAAAACACCGGTTCAACAAGTGGGAACATGTAGAGCGTCATTTTCAACTGATCTGTCTGTAGCGAATTGTTATGAACAAGCTAACAAACTAAATGTAGCCTAACAGTTCACCTTAGTTTGCCACAAATCTTAAAATGTGGCAAATCCTCCTGTAAACTCAGCTACTGGCTGAGACAGCGCCCATGTTGTGTTGCATCATTACAAATTAATTGATATATATTCGTTTTGTGAAATTGTGAATACTTTCTTATTGAATTGTTGAAAGTTTATTCATCCAACACATGATTAAACACTCTTTCTAATGACAAAATGTACAAAATTTAGACGGAAAACACGGAATTTGGGGAAAAAAATAAAACTGAATCTGGAAAAAATTTAAACGGATTTCATGGGACCCTCGTAGGAGGAAGTATGGCACTGAAACAAACTGTGCTTTTATATAATTGAGGTTATGCCATGCTTTAGCTGAGTCTGTCCCTGAAAAGACATAATAAATACGATCCCCAGAAAAACCTGAAATAAATATATCCCACAGTAGACGTCAGATAAGAACATTAGAGAGATGCATTACACAAGGGAAGGTTTTAACAATTTAGGAGGCTTTCTGACACACACACACACAAACACAATGGTCGTGCATTAGGCTGTGTTATATTGAATTATGGCTTTATGTCTGAGTGTGTGTGTGTGTGTGTCAGTAGATTTGTTGGAGCAGAGGAATAGTGCAGGAGATGCAGGCAGGTCAGAGAGAATAGAAGTCGCACAGAGAGAAGTTCAGAGATGAGCTTTTGTTCGAGCAGCAGGATGACTTCAGAGCACTACACTGTTCGCTTACCTAGCTTTAAACCAGCTACAGGCGCCTCCAGAAATACTGGCAGCTTTGATTAAAATGAGCTGAATAACAGTAGAAACAGGAAATTATCCACATTCTGTTCCATTTAAATTGAGGTTATTTTCATGCATTCAAAAAGAGACTGTACTGCAGACTTGACAAGAATAGGGTGAAAAAGTTATTTTATTATATTTTATTTTAAAAAAAAAACATGCCAAGGACACTGAGAAACCATGCAACAAAGCGCATCAATAGTTGGAGCCACGTATTTTGTTCTCAGACATGCAGACTGAATAGTGAAGTTTTTTTGTGAGAATAATTATCTCTGTTATGAGCAGAGAAAGGACTTTTTTGTATTTTAACACTTACGCAAACACAAAACACAAATGACCTGACCCTCAAACTTTTATAGTGAAAGATCACTACAAAATTTTGACAAACTGTGGCTTTGTGTAGATGTAAAAAAAGAAAAAAAAAATCTAGAGAAAATGAACCCAAAGCAAAGTCCAGAGATGTTGATCATCTGGATCAGGAGTTCATTTGAGGCGAAGTGAGTGATTCTTTTTAATCCTTCTTGGATCAAAAGCTGAGACCGTCAATGGAGAAGGACAGGTATCAAAGTATTAATGAATAAATCAAGCACCTATGGCCAAAGGTAACTGATTAGATTGATATTAAAGAGACATTCATCATCTCATTTCTCAACATGGACTTTTTATTTTCTACCTGATTTAACCCACTTTTATTTCTGTATATTTGTGATGTATCTTTTTCTCAATAATTGAGAGCTGTATTCAATATGCAGAATAATACAAATCCAATGATATCCATCCATGTTTACAGCCCCATAAGTTAAGCTTCTCCCATCAAACTTTAAAATACAGAACATTTATAATCCAGACTGTCTTCATTCATTGACTTTGTATCAGTCTGAGTGCATCACCTGCAGCAAAAAAAATAGTGCAGTGCATGTAATTCATTTGGAACTTGTGTTTGTTTTTTTTTTAAAAAGCTAATTTTTTAGATATTTGGACTTGCACCAACTGTGTGCCTTTCCTGGCAATGTTTTCCTGACTAAGCCCCCTGCTTAATGACAAACAGTGGGTGTTTGAATGTAATATCTGTCTGTTCAAAAGTAAATTTGAAGTGCAGTCTCTAATTTTCACCTTTAACATGTTTTTCGGTGCATGATGCAAAGCTCCTTCTTTGTTCTATAGTTCAGCTGACCAGATGTCAAATGTCTGACGGCTTTTCTGAGATTAGCTGCCTTTTTGTAGTTTCTTCTTGGTGAATGTATATTCCAATGTCTTCACATCCAGTACAACAAGAAAAACTAACTTTCTTAAAACTGAAAGAAAGAAAAACATCAATTTTGTATACCCACACTAAACCAAGACCTAATCCCACAGCAATTAAGTATAATAACAACAGTTTTTCAGAGATTCAAAATCTCTAAATTTGGACCCAAACATGTGTTGAAGTGTAACCAAATGGCAAATTACCACAAACTACCATGGCAACAAAGAGTGAAAAGCAAACACTGACGCGCTATCCCGAGATGATCAAAGAACACAGTAAACATGTGCAAAAGCCAATAACAGAGTGGTGTTCAGACAGTACACTACACTCTCTGCAAATCACGACAAGATGGTGCTCGGTGGTGAGGGCGACTGGCAGGAATGTGTTTGACCCGATGTATTGAATTCCAATAGATCTCTCAGGTATGCAGGAATCGTGCTTGACTCTGTGCTTGAATAAGCTTTGATAATTACCCCATAGCCTTTTTGTAGAGTGGGCTCATTGTCTCTTTATAATGAGGAACAAAGGTAAACACAGTGAAAACAGAACGACTCCTGACTGACAGACTGACAGGAGTTGCATCAGTTTTTGTTTCTTTTTTGGGTGCCTTTACTTTACTCAGCAACAGCATATTTCACATCGACTTTCTTTTGCCTTCTTTTCAAAAAGTTGAGCTCCTGTAGGAATCTTTTTTTTCTTCTCCAGATAATAATGAAATGGAGAGTGACAGGAAATAATAGAGAGAGAGAGAGAGAGAGAGAGAGAGAGAGAGATAAGGTGGCAGTGGGTGAAAGGTAACAAAGCTTGTCAGCTGGATTTGAACCTTGAGTATTATGCTTTAGCCTGCCACCAGGAGGCCACACTTACCTCACATCTTATTGGATTTAAAATGACTTGTTACGTCTGTCATCATGAGCACACACACACAGACACACATACACAAACCCCTCAAAGGGATTCTGTTTCGAAGGCATAAGTGCCAAGTTCAACCTAGCGAGAGTTATTGTGACCTATCTAAGAGTGCTTACTGGTGCACTGTTGAGTGTGTGTGTGTTTGTGTGTATGGGTGTAAATGTGTCTGTGTGCGTGTGTGTGTTGGGGGGGGTTGTCCGGCCCGTAAATTGCCTGTCTGTAGATACTTCCCGTGCATACCTCATTCTGAGCAAAGAGACACAGAGAGAAAGCAAGAGAGAGACAGAGAGAGAGAGAGTGTGTAAATGCTTTGAGCCGGAAAAACCCTCAATCATATTTAATGGGATTATTTATCCACGTACTGTCATGAGACGTTGTGTATGCGTGCTGGGCCGTGCGTCAATATGTGTGTTTTGCTGAGAGATGGGGTATATCATAGCATCTCCTGGCACATAATATTGCAGGCAGATGGGTGTGTAGTTTTTTTATTTTTTTTTTTAGATAAATTTAATGCATTTCTCCTGCGCTGATGATGTGCAGTTGAAAACAGTGTTAGACTGATATAATGGGCCAATATTAAAACAGTTTGTTTTTCATTCAGACGTTGACCAGGTCACAATGTCCACTGCTGATGTGATGGAGGCTCTGCTCTCACCGCGACTACTGAATATGTTTATTAATTTTTTAATTTTTTTTTTAATCGCAGATGGCTGAGCAGTGATATCATTCCAACATGGTGTGGGAGGATTTTACTCACAGCTTCAGGAGTGTCAGTCTGTAAAAAAAAAAAAAACCTGCAATGAAACCCGCCTCACCCTGCCTTAAGGAACTGCCAACCCACCTAAAAGCTTTCATCTGTGAGGCTTTCGTTGGCTTTTCAATGTCCCGTGGTTTAATTGCTGTTGCAGAGGCTTTTCTGTCCTGCCAAGAATTAGATGCTGAAGAAGAGAGAGAGGTGGGGGGGGGGGGGGGGGGGGGGGGGGGGGGGGGGGGCAGTGAATCACTTTAAATCTGGGTTTCTGTTTACTGTTAAAATGGTCAAATTTTAATTGAAAGATGGGGGAATTTTGGTTTGCAGCCGCTTCAGTCAGTGAACATGAATATTCATCGTTAAACCTGCATATTTGTCTAAGCCTAATTGGAGGTGAAGAAAGTGGGTGAAGTAGCTGGACTCAGGCTCGCAGTGTTGTGAATATATTGTCAGCACCCAAGGCTCCAGCCCTCAGAAAACCCCATGAGAGATAATACAGTTTATTTACCGCTTATGCATAAAAATCTCTGTGCTGTCTCTGTAGCCCACAGTGTGAGGTCTGACTGTTTTAATTATTAGCTGCTGTGTTTAAAATGAAGCCGCCAGCATTTTCATTATTCGCACCATATTTATGCATAACACCTTCAATCTGGGTGTCATGTACGCGTGTGTTTCGGTGTGTGTGTGTGTGTGTGTGCCTCTTCTACCACTCCCCTTGTTTCCTTTTATCTCTTGACTACATCTCCCTCTTTTCTCTCTCATCCCCGCTGCTGTCCTCCCCACCTCACCCTCCTCCTCCTCCTCCTCCTCTTCTTTTCCTCTCTCCAGCAGCGCTCTCTCTCAAAGTCTCGTTTACTCCCTCCTCTGCCTGTTCATTCCCCTCTTTGGAAACCGGCTTCCTCCAGGGCAAAAACTCTACAGCTCACTTTGTCTCCCTGTCCGCCTCCATCTATGCTCCCCTCCTTCCATCTTTTTTTTCCCTTTATCCTCGCTCTTTCACTCCTTTTTCATCTTCTCTCTCCCTCTGACAATAGTTTTCAGGACCTATCTATTGAAAATTCCCCATTTGCTCTGCTCACCTCTCAGTGGCTTTACTCTCATCTCATCAGCGGTAGAGTTTTGTCCCGTCTTTACTGTTCAGAAGAAGTAGAGGAGGAGAAAGTGGAGGGAAAGAAAGGACACACAGCGAGGAACACTCCCACCGCACATGTACACAGTGTCAGAAGGAAATTGTTTAATGTAAAAGGTTTATCTTTAATTGACGCGCTTTAGCAATATCCCGGTATTCCTTCCGATACACCAGAGTTGAACTGAAATAAACTGAACTTATAGGCAAAAAGGGATGATAAGATGAACAGAAAGAGAGAAAAAATAAGAAGAAACAGGAAAGAAGGAAACAAAATGGAGAAAGAGAACCAGAAGAATCTGCGGGAAAAAAATAGCAGAAAGACGAATAATCTAAATGGGACGAGAAGAATGGCAAACAGGAAGGAGAAGGTGTTGAAGGAAGATGAATTTCAGATGAAAAAAACATGTTGAAATTTATTCTAAATATTCTACAAATGCTACTTAACACCTTCCAGCTGCCTGAAGTAGTTGGTCTACTGTATAAGTAAATTCAGAGATAATTGACCTCAACACTATTCTGAGTGAGAGGAGAGAGATGGAGGGAGGAAGCAGAGAGACTGTAGCATGGTGTAAACTGCCATAGATAGTAAGTGGGAGGTAGTGTTGTCACAGTGCATAATGGTGTTGCTATCATTATCACTGGCTAGAAGAACAAAGAACAGAGAGTTGGTGTGAGTGTGTGTGTGTGTGTGTGTGTGTGTGTGTGTGTGTGCGTGAGAGAGAGAAAGTCAGCGCAAGTTCATGGGTCAAACGAGCAAAAAAAGTGTGTGAGAGAGAGAGAGTACGTAAGAGAGACTGTGAGGATGACTATCGATGTTTATGTGTTTAACTGCTCCACTGTTACAGAGTTACTTTGCATGTGTGTGTATTTGTGTGTGTAGAGGCGTCCATTTTAGGGGAACAGCTGCTGACGGAGGCTGGTGGCGCACAACCACCTAGTCACAGATCTGCTTTGTGAAGCTGATAATACCAAAATGTTATTGACGGTGTTAAACATATTTGTCTTGACATTTATCAGCACTGTGACATTTTTTCCCTCTCTATGTGTGCAACAACAAAATACTAAAAATTTTTAGTGCACTGCTTCACATTCCTGCAGTTATTCTTGAAGAGATTTCCGTGCTTAGCTTGAAATGGCCAAAAAAAAAAAACAGAACCATGAAGGAAAGACATTTCACTATGGACTACATTGTAGCCACAATAAAAATAACACAAAACCACAGTTTTGTCACATGAAATATGGGATAAAGTGATAAGAACATTAGTACATCATTGCCACTTATAAGCTACTGTACCTCCGTGCTACAGTAGTGCACTTTCATCTCTCTCAATACATTTATTCCATTTCTGAGTGATGGAGACAGAGTCAGGGACGGATTAATGCTCAACTTACTAGAGGGTTGTTATATGCTTGTTGTGCATGATTTATTTATATATTTGGTTTTTTTGGTGGTATTATTTTCTGCTCCAAATCTGGATGATGCACTAAGCGGCTCGAGTTTAGGCAGTACGAGTGTCCACATTGCATGAGATCATTGGGAGGAGCCACAGTAAAGTTTGAGCCAGGAGCAGGGGTATTCATGGCTTAAAGTCATTACAGTGTTCAAAGTACAAATTGGAACCTGTTTTTTTTAAAGTAAGAACAAATTAACTTGTGTCAAGTGCCACAGACGGGTCAGGGAAGTCGGAAAGTATGAAAAGATGAATTTGCGCACTGCTGTCTGTTTTGTGTCTTTTCATGGGATTTGTTTACAGTAAGAAAAATGTAAAACAAACCAAAAAAAAACAGCTTCATCCTTTTAATGTTTTGTCCTCTGCAACTAATTGATGAGGTAGAAAGGGATTAGAAATTAGCAGCAAAAATAAAGCCAAGCCCTCGAGTTCGAGGGTGTTACAACTGAGTGTTAAAGTGATGCTAGATAGTGAAAAACCCTGTATTGAACCTTTTCCCTCCCTTCAGATCTTTTCTGGTTATCACTGCTCTGTCGCTTCCCTCATCTCTCTCTCTTTCTCTGCCCCTGACTCTCATGCTAAATGGAAGCTGTGTGTTGCTGTGTTAGGAAGCTAGTCACATCCCCCCTCACTCTTCTTTTTAGCCCCTCTTAAGAGTCTCTCCCTCTCTCCTTTTTTTTTCCATTTCCCACCTCTACCTTTTCTCCGTCTATCCTTAACACTCTCTCTCTGTCTTTTTCTCTCCCGCTCTGCTCCCTCTAGCCTTCCTTCTGTCCATGCCGACACCCTCGACTGATTCTGCCGGAGTCATGGCCTTCAGAGCCTGACAAGAATTCAGTGTGTGTGTGTGTGTGTGTGTGTGTGTGTAAGTGTTAGTGTGCAAGTGTGTGTCTTCAAGCATAGATGAAATATGAGCTGTTAAATATGAATGCTGGGTTATGTTCCGATGCCATGTAGTCACGTCACTCATGCATGGAGGTGTAGTAAAAATGTGCATGCACACACGCACACACACACACACACACACACACACACACACACACAAATGGCGTTGTGTGTGTATGACAAGTAACTGCGAAGCTTCTGTGGTATTATTCTGCATCACATTTGCTATCCATTTGTCTGTGATACACACACACACACACACACAGAGAGAGAGGGAGAGAGAGAGAGGCCCTGGATTCAGGCTTCACTGACTTTAAACCTTGCTCAGGCTGACAGTAATTTCTGCCTCCAAATTACATTCCAATGGCTTCATAAATCTGCTGCCTCCTCCTCCACCTCTTTCTCTTTTCCCCCCGTCTTCCTGCTTCTGCTTCTCTATCTTCCCCTCTTCTCTTGCCATCCCTCCTCTCTTCCTCTCTCCCTTTCACTCCAAGCCTCACTTCATTTTTCCTGTATAAACCTCCACCCTCCTTGCCTCTATTTCACCATCGCTCTTTCTCCCTTCCTCTCTTTCTCCTCCTCCCCCCCCTATCACTTGTTTTCTCGTTTCCCCACACTCCCTCTCTCTGGCGCTGGCTCAGTAAATGAGAAACAGGGAGGCAGAGATGGGGAGGTTACGTGTGCGGGGTAGTTAAACAGTCACACTCACACACACACACATAAATCCATACAGATACATACGCACACCTACACAAACACAGATGTACACGCACACACATGCTCACAGATGTTCTCTCACATACACAAAGAAATGTGTAAATACACACATACATGGGCACACATTCACAGTAAAACATCATAAACAGCACATTACGCTTTGATTGAAAGACAAGCATTTGTGCAGCCATATATTTGGCGAGCCTCTAAATTGACTCTGTGGGCACACACACACACACACACACACACATACACACGCATTAGCATGCATACGCGTGTGTACACACATGGCTATTTTAATGAGAATGTTCATTTTACAGATAGTGCCTCCAGGTGAAATAATCACCAACGTTGGGCCCTGATGGCTGGTCCAAGTGTTCTCAGGCCAGTTGTCTTTATGGGCCACAGTGGGCTGCGAACACACCCTTACATCTCCCTCACTGCCACTTTAACTGCTGCTCTGCTGCAGCCGACACACACACACGCGATGAAGACATGGGCATAATATGCATAAGGATATAATGTAGACACCAACTAACGCATTAATACTAAATACACATGCACACACAGCGAGGCAGAGGCCAGCAGAGAACAATAGGGCTGTCTGACAATGGGGCTCAGAGGAATTCTCTCCTCCGTATTAATATTCAGCAGAGCGGATGTAGCGAGAGTGTGTGTCAGCAGGGACGCATGCTCATCAACCTCGCTAACACTGGGGTTAGGCAGCCACATGATTACAAAGTACTCAGACTTTGGTCCCCAGCCCCATAACTATTAATCCCTAGCTCCTACTCCCTCACTTCCTATCTTCTCGTTCCCTATAGTGCAACAGAACTAGCGCACTGCCAAGTATCACAGCTGTCACTTTTCTTTGCTTTCCATTTTCTGAATTACTCCGAACAGCCTGATGGAGCAAAGGTTTGGTGGAAATGGAGATTTGATATTGTCAATTTCTCTGCTGCCACCCACTACATTGTTTCAAATTTACAATAATGCAGATAGAAGGTCATCTAGAGGGAAATTTCGAAGAACGAAAGATTTCCTTTCGCCTAGTAATTGCAAATAAATGAGGCACAAATACCTCAGTATGCACACTTACATGCAGTACGTTTGTTCCTATAACTAGAGGCTTCTAGTCCTTCTTAGTCTCATTCCCGTCTTTTGTTCTTGTTGTGCATCTTGTCTTGAGTGAAGAAAGAAGCCAGTAAAAGCACCTGTAGTACCAGATTTTCTTCTGTATCTTCCATTTCCATCTGTAACTTGTACAAGGTGACCGCTAACAACATACATATGAATGTTTTGGCCATATCCCTGTACATATGTTTTCCCATCTGTAAACCTGTAATAACCAGAAACGCTTACAGCATATATTTGCACATCCTTTCTCTAACAGATGTGTTGCATAAACGTGTCCAACAAATAGCCAATATTATTTTGTTGTGATGAGTTGTACTGGAGCCTTCAGCATCCCTGAGCTCAGAGGCAGATGCATGACCTTTATATTATTATATTTCTATATATATGTTGTCAGTTGTTTCTTTGTTGTATTATCACCAGACTTCTTTAATGGTCTCCACAGCACAAAAAAAAATGCTAATATCTGATCGTTATTGTTCAAAAGAAAGAGGAAAACAAAACGGCGACATTTGTTTCGCATAGAAGCAATAGTGAAAGTCACATATTGTAGCGTGCCTGTAGGCTACACAATTGTCATTGACTTGCTCACAAGAGCAGAGTGATTTCTGTCCCCCTGAGGAACGAGGCATTCTGTGTGCTCTCTGTTATGCAGAAAAAAGCAAGTATAACAGAAAAGACGCACAGGGATGGTTCAGTCAGAAATGTTTTTGGCCTCAATGCTATAAAGGGTCACCTGTCCAAAGTGTGAAACTGTGCTCTTTATTACTCTACTAGTCCTCACTATTGGTGTGAGGAGTAATAAAAGAACAAACAGTGTGGCTGGAATTGTTTTGTAGGGAAAAATAAATGTTCTGGTTTTTTTTAATAATCTTATTTACCACTTCATCACAGAATGTTTCCAGCATGATTTGAGTATTTGTTCCTTTCCTGCATCCCATTACTGCTTCACTGTGGCGCATTGTTTGTAAATCCCATTTTTCATAATGTTAGGAAAGAGCATTTACTTATATGACAGTGATTTATTCTATAATGATTTCTCTGTGGAGTGTATGGACACATGACATTAGTAACAAATTACAATGTATTCAATCAATCTTATCTTCTTGATTAATCAAATTTAAAAAATGCCCATCTCAATTTCCTAAAGGCCAAATTGACATATTTTAATTGCTTGTTTTGTCCAACCAAATCTCCAAAAAGATTTTCAAATTACTATAGGACTAAGAAAATGACAAATAGTCAATTAATTTTTCACATTTTGGTTAAAAAAAGACTTATCATTTAATTTATTAGCAAAACTGTTTGTTGGCAGTTAAATTTCTGTTGATTGACTAGTTGATTAATCAACTGTGCCATGAGAAACAGTGACAAAACAAAAAATAGTTCATTTATTTTATAGTTCAAATGCAACTTTATAGCTCAGAGTTGTTGGCTTCATTGACATTGATATTTCCCTACCTTTTCCACCTGATTTTAGAAGTCTTTTAGAAGAAGACTTTTTTATGCTGTGAATGTGAATGAGGGTGTTAAACCACTCGACAGTGTCATTTTTGTAATAGATTTTTAATGTGCATGCTTTTAAAAACTGAACATATTAACATTAAAGTGTAGAAAATGGGAGATAAACTCAAAAATCGGTCAAAGCTCTTTGTGATCCATTATTTGTGGCTCCATTATCACGATGTATTCATTCACCTTTTGGAGGTTTTGTGTAATCTCTGTCTGAGAGGTTATATTCAGGTGTAAGATAAATGTTGTCTGATAATAAGTATACTTCCTGTGAAAATTGGTATAAACCCCCAGTTATGACTAAAACTAGTGGAAAGCTTTCTGAACCTTCTTTGAACTCTGACAAACATTGTTTTGTTTTCACACACTACCTTCTCTTAAATCACTAGTGTCTACTGTAGCTTTTACCTCCTAACTCATTTTTCAGATACATGTCCCCCCCACCCTCGTTTCCTCTTCCCATCACACTCCCCCTAAATGGTAAATGGACTGCATTTATATTAGTGCCTTTCTGGTCTTCCGACCACTCAAAGCGCTTTACACGTCAACATTTACCCGTTCACACATACATTCATGCACTGATGGCAGAGGCTGCCATTCAAGGTGCCGACCTGTTTATCAGACACACCAATGGCATGGCCTTCAGCAATTTAGGGTTCAGTATCTCGCCCAACATGCCGACTGAAGGAGCCGGAACCGCCAATCTTCCGATTAGTGGATGACTCTCTCTACCTCCTGAGCCACAGTTATGCTTTCTTCTGAAAATCCATCACAAAAAGTTTTGAGGGCAGCCTCGACATTATACAGATAGAGCTTCACATATTGATGTCTAATGGGCAATGGCAGCGAACTGTGGAAATGCTGCTGATGTTCAATATTCACATCTTGTTCAATGCAGGCAGACATTTCGCCTGCAGTAGGCAAAGATTAGTGCAGAGTGGGTAAGTTGGGTAGTTTTAGAACAGACATTGCAACCAATTATGAGGACTCGTTTTAAAAAGGACAGTTTGCGTTATTAAAGGTGGCATCTGCTGTTAATACATGACTGATGGCATCCAATTAAAAGTCATCCATTATGATTTTACTTCGAAGCCACTTAAAAGCCTTGGCCTCCAAATTACTAATGTGAAAGGACTGGAATATAATGGGTTTAGCATTTTTGAATGCAGACAGCACTGAACACAAAGCTCTATGTACATTTAGACTGTCCTTGAATAGATCATTGTCTCACTTCTCCTTAAATGCCAATCACAGAGTCGACTGGTTTTGCAAACAATGTCTGTTTAGCATTCTGTCCCATGTCGGGCTGTTTTCATTACGCACGTTAGCCGCACTCTGCACATATAAATCAGTTTACTATACCACAAACTAGGAATCAGTCTGTCGCTGTTTTATAAAAAGGGACAATTTATCTTGCCACATGCCGCCCAAATTCATCTCACAACAACCGTCTAACTATCTCACTAAACTGCACTCCCAGTTTACAACATTTCTTTCCCTTTGTGGATGCTGTTAAAACACCAAACTTTAAAAAAAAAAGAGCACTGAGATTAGGATATATGGTACACAATCTATGGTAGTGCTTAAACATATACACCCTTCAAGGATACATACACACACAGATATAAGCCTGTTGACCAAGTTTCTTCTTCTGCATGTGTCCTTTGAAAATGAAAATGAGGACGGCTTTATTTGTCTCTATTTGTGTTTAAGCAAACTGCATGATAATTTCCCAGTTGGCTATGTAGTCTACTTTGGGATGAAGTGAACAGGCGAATGTGAGCAGCGGAGCAGTTAATGGCCTTGATGAATCTGTCTCTGCACACTCAGTATGCCTGATGAAAACCTTACATTTCTAAAGCCAGTGTTCACTGGAGGTTTGATTCTGCACACAAGATACAGGCACTTAGCGCTTGGTGGTTATGAAAGCTCCAAAGCTTTGTTAAAAAAAAATTTTTTAAAAACAACCAACAAACAGATATAAAACATGGAGTTACCTTAATGGGAGGTTTGTGTCCACTGGGAGCTGTTGTGCATATACAGCACTGACCTTCAGGAAGTATTTTCACGAGGTACTTAATTTTAAAAGGTATAACCATTCTGATGGGGATAATTATTAAGCCTGCGCCTTTTAGTATTTCATATTGTGCCAACATTGTAACCCAACATTACATCTTGGCGTCATTTAAAGGAAGCTGGTATCAAAAATTTGAAGACATGAAAGCGCCTCATTTATACAGCCCCTAAAAAGCACATTTTTATTTATTTTAGCAATAAACAGATGTAAGATGTTGTGCCAATATTTGAATATATTTTTTGCAGTAAAATATACAAGTTGGACTTTTAAAGTAATCATCATGACAGATACAGTATATGAAACGACTGAACTGTTCAGTCAATATTATACATCGTATCACTAAAACCTTAAAGTTGTGTACTCAAGACACAAAATTTCAACATAAAGCTAAACCTTTCTTGTCATCTCAGACAGTTCAGTAAAGTCTGAGCCCTAAGGCCCTTGACAACTCCCTGTATGCTCTATTCTACAATAATACATTACTGTTAGTCACAAAAAGTCAGATATACTTCACTCTGGAAACAATGATCCCTGGGAGATACCAGCCTACAAATGTCACTCATCACTGTAACTTCTAACCTCCTACACAACAGATCTCAAACTTGTGTCAGGACCCTTCTGTCTGTCTGTTTTATACTTTTGATAATGACATAGAAAAATGTTTTAACAAAGATGTATTGTATTGTGTATTGTACCTTTTTTATATTTTGGTTGGTTTCCAATGAGATATACAATTGTTTACAATAGCGAAGGATTAGGGTTATGATATTTAACTGTTATTATAACTATTATAGCATACCATTCACTGCACTATATATACTGTATACAGCCTGTGATTGGGAAGTGGCAATTGGCATCTCATCGTTTAAGGAGTGTCAGAAAAGGAAATGCTGCACCTCACAGTTTCAGTTTAATTCTTCCCTAAACTGAAGAAATTGATAAACTGACTCAGGACCAATGTGATGATCATATGAATCCTCATTGTGCAGCCTAGTTACTCTGTTTAAATTTGATTCACTTGTTTGTTTTTTCGTGCATTTGCATGTTAAACAATAAAAACATAACAACTTAACAGAAGAGCACTTTCACTCCAGGAAAATATCTTCATCCTCTTAGGAGTTTTACGAGATGGTATAAAACAGAAACCAACCATTCATTGGAATAAATCCATTTCCTGAGAGCCTGCAGTTTGATATAATCAAGAATACTTTTCCACTTCATACATTGATTCCAATAACCAATCAATTACCTTTATTGGACAACATACAAAAAAATCATAGAATGTATTATTCACATTATCATGACCTTTAGTCTTTCTTTTAGTGCATTTTTATTTGATTCCTGATATTTAACAAAAGGCCATTTGAGGAAGAATTACAGTTGTTTATCTCCAAATAAAAACAAAAAAAATCTAACACTGTATTTGTCTTTTCAGGTTGGTGCTCGCTACCACTCCACCTGCTGCCCTGCTGAAGCAAACGCCAGTGAAGTGCACCTTTGGGAAACCAGCCAGCAGTCCGTTTCTACCAACCTTTGGGAAACCTTTTCACACTGAACCACGTGACTGGCCATCACAGCGCTGCTTGGAGCGGACTACATACAGCACACACTCATCTGGCTCTGCTGCCTCTGAAGATGATCTACGTGAACTGAAAAGGAAGTGATCAAACATTTAACAGTGGAGAGTGAGGCGGTAACTGAGAGGAAAGAAGCTGGACCACAGACTTCTCTTCTTTAAGCCCTGCTCTCACAGCCTGTACTCTGCACGCAGCCAACCTGTCCATCACAGTCTTAAAATGTACTTTTTACATCACTGAACTGCGAATTTATGTTGTACTAATTGTTATAATACAACCTATTATATCATCAAATTTCCATAAGGACACTCTTGGATTTTTCTGAGCTATTTCTCTCTGCGCTGCTCATTAATTAACACCACAACCTGGCCATTGAAACCAAGCATAGCACAGCACTGCACTATTTTTGCATGAAGCACTGATTGCAAAAGTATCCAGGATTGCTTTTGACTTCGAAGAAGGGACTTTGAGCCTTCAACCATCTTCTGACTGTCTGCCCAACTGTAGCATTTGGGTGTGGAGGGGTTGTTTCAGAGTTAGGCCTCTGGATGCTCGTTGAAGATGACTTGAGTTGGCAGGCTTAAAAGCCCCTTACCCAGAGACAGAGAGAGAGAGACAGTGAGAGAGGGAGAGAGAGTGAGAGAGGGAGAGAGAGAGGGAGAGAGAGGGAGAAAGAGAGAGCGCTTGGCAGTAGGACACGCACACAACACACAAATGTGGGTGCCGAGGTGGCTTTGAGCCATGCTGGTGTTGCTACTTGTGGGGCCCTGGAGTACAGGCTATCATCATCCGTATCATCATTCACCCAAGCTGAGGAAGATTCAACGGCCCCAAGGAACGAGACTACACTTCTGAACGACCTAAAGAAGACTGGGAAACTGCGCTAACACAGAGAAACCACAGCGACATCCTCAATCACACCTATAGACACACTAATACTTTTCTCCACAAATCCTTGACACAAGGAAAACAAAGCTGCGGCAGACGCGAAAGGCACAGAGACCAAGCAGGTTAGCGAACGCTCTGCAATCACACCCCGGGTCGATCAGACCTTTTACACACCCTCACACATGCACACGCATGCACACCACGTCAACATCTTGCTTTCTGCTACATGATAGAAAGAAAAAAAAACACAAACACACCCTGGCTCTGTACTCCAACAAAGGCTTTTATTTCAGAGCATGATTGAAATGTTAAGGGAAAAAAACACCACAAAGGGAGAGGAAGGCGAATGCGGAGGCGAGAAAGCTGAGGCTGAGAGGGAGTGAGAAAAAGAAGGGGGCGGGGGGAGAAGTAGGGGGTCTGTGTCTAAATGAAAAAAAAAAAGAGAGAAACTAAGTCGCCAAGGAGGAGAGGACAGGAGAGGAGAGAGGAGGTCTGGGCAGAAGGACTGAACCAGAGCTGATTGATCCAATCTCAGTGTGTAGGAATCAACGGACGACTGGAGAGGAAACGATAAAAGAGGATTAGAAAGAGACAGAGACAGGAGAGGAGAGGAGGAGGATGACTGCACAGACACTTCTGTAAACAAACCTAAGAGTGGATATAATGAAAGATTATGAAGAGGAGGAGGTGGTGGTGGTGGGCGGACAGGAGAGGTGGATAGCGTGAAAGATAAAGATGCAGAGATAGGAGAGCGCCGTAAGAGAGAGTGACAGTTGGAGAGAGTGAGAGAACGAGCCAGGGAGGGGAGAAGACAAATAAAAAAAATCTAAGGATCATTAAGAGGATGTGTCGATAGGAAACCTTGGCATGTAGGCAAAAACACACATGCAGGTTTGTGCCAAGAGCATATTTATGAAAGGGAAGCGGGGATGGTGTGGCACCGAAGCATATGCTAGTTGATATTCATAGAGCATTCCCAATATGGTCTCAGCTTCTACCTTGACACTCCTTTCTGTGTCCATGTGTTCCTCTCCCTTACTGTTTCTGTCTCTCAAATGCCAGTGATGCTCGGAAATTTGGCTAAAAATACCATTCAGAAGAGGAAAAAAAGGCTGGGTCCATGTCGGATTGCATGGCACACACTCTTTTTTTCTCCCCTCCTGCATATCAAACTGCCTGTGTCGAGCTTAGACAGGAGCTGGTTGTTGCTGATACAGATCCCAGATGCACACGCAAGCATGTGCAGGTACACAAATGTAGCTATTTTTATAACTATATAAAATCAAAAACAACAACCAACCAGTCTTTGGTACCATTCTTCTTTTTTGCAGTAAACTCAGCTGATACTGACTTGAGTCTTCACTGCCAGAAACTCATTTCCCCTCGCCTCCTCTCCTCCTCTGACTGACTGTCCAACTCTCCATCTGTCTCCTCACCACCACCCCCCCTCATCTCTTCTATTGTTGCCATCTCTTGTTTGCTTTGCATGGATTTTGACTGCAGCCAAGGGGCAATTTTGCATCTAGCACTGTGTTCACATATGAACACACACACACAGACATCCATGCGTGCACAGAAGGGAAGAAAAAAAAAATACTTGCCTTTAGAAGATTTGTTTATCAAATGTGCTGTCAAATCATGTCAGGCATTTCATGTCAGGGCAAATTTTCCAGCCTCAGGCAACCCAAAAGAAAGGGTTCAAACAAGAGTGTGCCACAATGTAATCTCCACAACTTTCACCACTGTATATGTATATTATTCATATTCTATAAATAGTGCTCTGTGAATGTGAGTGAACAGAGATAATTTTATCTGAATTGTAAATTTATGTTATTGATGTCAGTGTCAGGGATTCACTAGGAGACAAGTCATAAAACATCGACTGAGGAACGTATTAATGTTGCAGAAAAATGCTTCTCTGTAAAACATTGCGCTAAAACATTTCTGGGGATTTCAGGACGCTTTCTTGAATAATTTATAGAAATTTCACGAACAATAACAACCAAGACAAAACATGCATTATACATGTCAGCTTGTACCGAGACTCTGTTCTGTATGTGAATGCTTTGTGTTTGCAGTGTTTATTTATTTGTGTGCGCGTTTATCTGCGTATGCTTTGGTCATAACCTCAAATAGATGTGTTTCTGAATATAGTCGGGAACTCCATTCACATGTATACTCTTTATAATTTCAGTGAAGGGGAAGATACAGTATAGTGCAGTCATAACAAGTTCACTACTTCTGTTGTCTTCAAAGCTATCAACAGAACTGTGAGCAATTAATCGGATTTCCTTCACCCCAATCTCTCCTCCATTTTAGTTTCATGTCACTCACTCCATTTCAGTTAATCTCCCAGAAAAAAAAATCTTCCTCTCTTATTTTTCCTCCCTGCAACTGTCTCTGTCCAATTTTATCCATCTCTGTCATCCTTTTGCTTTCTCTGATTCTTGTAATCTTCCTCGCCCACTCACTCCACCCCTCATCACTCTCTCAGCCTCTAAATGTCCATTTGTCTTCTGCTTGGTTGCTCTGACCCATATAATGCTGGACAGCCTCTCTAAAGTGCTTCTGATTATTCACTCCTCAAATCTTCTACACTAAAGTAATAAGGAAAAAACTTTACTTTTAACAGCAGGTAGAAAATACAGCCCCTCTGTCAAGTAATTTTAGAGAAAGAGGTTAAATGTGTGGTTTGCCTTAGACTATATTTATCTAAAAAGTCTCTCTTTTGCCAACAACACTTTTTTCTCTTTTGAATGTAATGACTCACTCATTCCTTTGATTTCAGAGTCAGTTTGTTGCAGCTTTTGTACTTGTTTTAACCCAGTTTCCCATTTCCTCTCTTTCAATCAGGAGCTGTGCACCAACATGGCAGCTGAGAGTCTTGCTGAGCTCCGTGATTGGCTCTTTCTGCTCCTCCTGTGCCTCACCTTATTGGCTGAGGTGCTGGAACTGGCGGCAGCGGCAATTGCCATGGAGACGGGCGAGGGAGATGAGGGCATTGTTTGTCCCTTAGTGTGCCGCTGTGATGAAGGTTTTGTCTACTGCAACGACCGTGGCCTGAGTATAATTCCTCCACTACCATTAACGGCTGCCATCCTCTACTTGCAGAGCAACCGGCTGAGTAATGCCGGCCTGCCTCCGTCACTGGAACGCAGCACTTCCATACGAGTGATTTACCTGTATGCCAACCAACTGGATGAATTCCCTATACACCTCCCGCCTTCATTACGGGAGCTCCACTTGCAGGATAATAATATACGAACGTTACCGCGATCAGCTCTGGCCAAGTTACCATTATTAGAACGTTTACACCTGGATGATAACTCTATATCCACAGTTAGCATCCAGGAGCGAGCTTTTTCTGGGACTCCACGGCTTCGACTGCTGTTTCTGTCTCGGAACCATCTGTCAAGCATCCCTGCGGGCTTGCCAGCATCCTTGGAAGAGTTGCGACTAGACGACAATAGAATCAGTACCATCCCAACACATGCCTTCCGTGGGCTCTCCTCTTTGCGGCGCTTGGTCTTGGATGGGAACCTTTTGGCCAACACACGCATTGCAGACGACACCTTTTCCCGTCTTTCCAACCTAACTGAGCTATCACTGGTCAGGAACGCCTTGCAGTCCCCACCAGTCAACCTGCCTTCAGCTCACCTTGTGCGGCTCCATTTGCAGGACAACGGAATGACCCACATACCAAGAGGGGCCCTGGATGGGATGCGGCATCTACAGAGGCTGGACCTGTCAGGCAACAATCTGACCAGTCTCCCTCGAGGACTTCTGAAGGACACAGAAAGCCTGGAGTTGCTGCTGCTGAGAGGAAACCCCTGGTACTGTGGCTGCAACCTTCGCTGGCTCCACGCCTGGCTACACGGCCGGGGGGCAGCAGTGACGGTCAGGGGTCTGTCCTGTCAGGGGCCCGAGGCTGTGAGAGGCCAGATCCTCAGAGACCTAACCTCCCTGATGGAGCAGTGCGAGGGCCCCCCTGCTGGCCCGAGTACTGGCATGGGGGTGAACCCCCCAGATAAAGATGGAGGAGGAGAGGATGGTGTTGGAGGGGGACACGCAGTGGCTTCAGTTCCCCATGGCAGCACCACCACCACCTCTCTGTTGGTCCCTACACAAGGTTCCCTCTTCACCCTGCGAGCCAAGCGGCCAGGCCTGGTAATGCCTCTGCGTCCAGGTGAAGGGGGACAGGTATCTGCAGAGGCCCTGGACCTGACTGTAAAACCTCTCTCTTCGGACAGTGTGCTGGTCAGCTGGTTGTGTCCGCAGCCAGCACCCTCATTCCGCCTGTCATGGCTGAGGTTGGGTAGCAGTGCAGCTCTTGGTTCCATAACAGAGACTCTTGTACCTGGAGAGAGGAGGCAGTACCTCCTTACCCAGCTCACACCACGCTCCCATTACCTCATCTGCCTGCTGCCACTGCGACAGGAGCCTTCCTTTGGGGGGTCCAGCATGGGGTCATCTCGAGTTGGCAGCATTGACATGGACAATAAAGACTCGTCCCCGGCCTGTGCTCAGATAGAGACTGGAGAGGCTTTGGTAAGTTCCGGAGGGGAGGGGTCAGATAAGGAGGGACAGGACTCAGAGCTAACAGCCTTGCCATTGGCTGGGATCATAGGGGGTGCCACAGCATTGGTAAGCCTGCTGTTAATCTTTGGCATCTTCTGCTGGTATGGACAAAGAGCAGGTTATATGTCGGGGGACACAGGTTCATATAGCAGGGGCCGTGGTGGAAAACACTATGATGACTATGTAGAGTCAGGCACCAAGAAAGACACTTCCATCTTAGAGATCAGGGCCCCTCCCGCAGGGTTTCAGATGACAGCTATGGCCCATCAGCCCCTGCAGCCTAAGCTGGAGGATGTCACCTACATCCACACCATTTTCCCCTCTTCCTCCTCTTCCTCCCAAGCTAACGGGACCTACCGGAGCAACCATGGAGCTGGCAGCCTCAATGGCACCATCCTCAGCCAAACCAGCCACCATCATGTCACTTATGGTACCAACCGTGGCTACAGAGAGGGTGGCATCCCTGACATAGATTATGCCTACACGTGATGATACAGGGACATACTCCCTGAGCCACGAATGCCAGGCGCCATTTCTATGATGACGACCCCTTGGCCAGTGGCCATTTTGTCCTTGGTTTCCAAAGTACCCTCTGTGCCTCTGCTGGTTCAACTTTGATTGGTTTGCTAAGTAGAAAAGACTGATTTCAGCTATGTTGATTGGACATTGCTATTGAGTGACAGAAGTAACAGTCCTACTATAATATCTACTACTGTATATTACATAATACAGTAGACCCTTCTTTCAGCGCTACTTATAGTTATAAATGGTTACGTTTTCTCTTTTGGATATCTCAGTGTCTTTCAAACCTACTGTTCTTCTCAGCTCATAATAATACACAGTAACTTATTTTAAGGTTGATATACTAGGCTTAGCTGATTTAGCAGGAGATATATTTATAATATGAGGAAAAGGCACTTGATGTGTATAGAGATAGCTCTCATATCTTCCTACCAACTGTACGCTCTGTGCTGTATAGATAAAGGGATGACAGAGGGAGAAATCAATGGTTGTTATAACTCACAGATGACAATGCATCATGGTTGACATGCAAAGATGTGTTCCTAGGCCCCCCTCCCTTCCTCTGGTTTACTCTCCTCCTTTTTAATTTTTCCTCCTTTCCGCCTCTTTTTTTTTTTTTTTTTTTTTTTAGCTGAGGCTCTTTCCTTTTATTTCTCTCGTGTCTTTTGTGGTGCCGTGAGCAGAGGACGACTTTGTTCTTGCCAAGGGAGCTGACAGCAGTGATAACAGTTCTGACAGAGACGGGAGACACAAACCACAGCATGGGGAGACTAATGAGAGGGGGAGAGAGAGAGCGAAAGAGTAGGGGGTGATGGATAGATGGATGGATAGAGGGAGAAAACATAAAAGAAGACAAGGGGAGAGAGAGACGGGTGCTGATTTGGGGATGGAGACACTGAGTGAGGTGTGTTGGCTTAAGGCAGAGAGCTTGGACAGAAAAAGAGAGAAGAAAGGAAGATAAGTGAAAAAGGGCGTGTGACAAATGCAGCAGCAGGAGGTAAAAAAGCAGACAAAAGGAAAGAGGATGGGAGATCGAAGAGGGTGTGGGCGGGCTAAAAGAGAGGGGTGACAACTGGAATAATGTGACATCATCATCCAAAAAAATGGCTCAAGTTTTATTCACAGCGTATCCACTACTGCAATCTAACTCTACCTAAAAACAGAGTGTTAGTACACTGCACACTGCATTCAAGAACTGATGTTTTCAGCTGTCTGTGATCATTTAAGTCAAAGATGTTGACTCATTACATTACTATATTTTGGTACTCTCCACCTTATTATGCATCTTCATTAAAATATAATCCCATTTACATTTTCATGATTTTCTAAACATTATTAGGCTAATACAAGGAAGACAAGCGTGGCAAGACAATCGAAGAAAAACGATTTCTAAGACCACAAGACAAATGACTGGCTGGAGAAGAAAGGCTCGCTCTCCCTCTCAGAATTAAAAAAAATTACAAAATAACCAAGAATACTGCATGTACCCAATTACTATTGTGGTCTGGTCTCATTATTAAATTACCTCGGCAAATTAAGTGAAAGAAACCTAATCATACATCTTATAATAGTAACCCCATTATCTTCAGGACGCTGGTTAAACCTATTTAATTGAAAATCAGGTTTATCAGCTAATACTTTTTGGTGGAAGTCGGAACTGCTGTGGTCTTATTATCTCTTAATACATCTTTTCAACTTCATGAAAAAAATGTTTTTAGTTGTATTTAAAGAGACATAATACAAGCGTAGGAGAGGGTGACATGAATAAAATGTAAAATGATAAAATATTCCCATCATTGCAAGCAATTCTATACTGTGATATAGTACAATTTCTAGAAAATCAAGTGATAAACTGTAGGCATAAAAGTACCTGACAGGTAATTTGACTAAACCAGCAAATTAAATACCTGACAAATTAGAGCACTTCTATCCAACTATCCGTTATTTCCTCAATCGATTAGTTGTTTGGTCTACAAAATGTCAGAAAATGGTAAAAACTATCAATCACTGTTTCCCAAAGCCCAAGATTCTTCAAATGTCTTGTTTTGTCCCAAAAATATGATACAACATGCTCAACTCATGATAATATAATGAAAACTGGGTGCTGGATCCTTAAAGTAGTCAATAATGAAAAAGGAAAGCTAGGACAGCACTCCAAATTTACTTTTTTAATTGCCACACAGACATTTCAGACAAGACGCTCTTCTTCAGCGTGTGCACTGACAATTACAATTATTATTATAAATGCCAGTGAAAAAGAAGTTAATTTGGAGTTATGTCCTAGCCTTTCTTTTTCATTATTGAGAACACAACCCAAAACTATTTAGTTTTCTATCATCATATACGATACGATTTATACAAACGATTCATTGATTATCAAAACACTTAATTAATTATGTAACATTAATGTAACAGCTAATCAATTAATCAACTAATCATTGCAGCTTTATATAAAATTATATAAAATTCCAATATTATTATAAAATCAGTCCTACTCATTGACTTTTGTAACATTACCCAAAATGGCCATATACAATCAAAGATAAAGTCACTGCTTCTATTCATATAAATTTCATATAAACAAAATGTCTGATCTTAGATACATTTATGTCATCAAAGGTATATATTGTCATGATGCCTCCAACCCTATCCTGTGTGTCCAAGTGCATTAGTTGACTCAGGGCTTGCCCTTCAGCTTCGAAGGCCTCAGTTCAGGAAAGACAGCTCTGTTAACAGGAGATCACAGCCGGACCGCTACACTGTGCAGTTCAACACAAACACACAACACACACACACACACACACATACACACACACGACAAGAGGGGACCTGCTTTCCAACTGCATCTCACTGACCCCACTAATATACTTTAAGGGAGGAGGAACTTCAAAGGAAAACGCACAGAATGCCAACAAACAGCCAGAGATTATAAAAGGAAGAGGAGAGGGTAGGGGAAGAAAAATAGTGAGGGCGTACAGGGGAGGACGAGGGGGTGATTTAGATAGAGCCTGTAAGTGTTGAAACCCATTCTTACTTTCAGTAGCTCTCGTTCTCTTTTCCAACCTGTGTTACTGTATACCAGTAATATTTGAAGAGCTCCAGTGTGGGCTTTAAGTTTTTTTACGTCCGTTTTTTGTTTGTGTTTTTTAAGAGCACTGAAGCTTCCTTTCATTCTGTGTAGAAATCCGTTTCCTTTAAAAATGTCACCTTTGGATGTGATAATGAAAACACTATGTATAAACATAAAAATGGGTGCAAAATGCTATTCCATTTATTGGTCTGTCGTCTCTTTTTCTACACAGATGAATAAAGACTTCTCAAAGGAAAAGCAGTTTTCATGAGTTCCCTTTGTGTGTGTGTGTGTGTGCATGGGTGTGTGTCTGTGTGAGGTTCATTAAATCAGAAACAAAGACTGGAGATATCAAATAATGCACTGGGATGGCTTAAAAAAATAAAAATCAATGGGAATCTCACATTATTAATATGATTTATGACGAGATGGAGCGGACCTCGTTAAATCGCACACACTGGATGAATACATCACGGCTATATGCTCCGGTTCAGTTGGGAAGAATGTGCAAGCTCACAGCGGATGCATGTTCAGATTTTTTATCCTGAGATATTTGTGTGTTTCAAGACACATGAGACAACATGCATGTGTGTGTGTGTGTATGAATGTGTTTATGCTGTGTGCTCCTGTGTTTGTCTGAAGACATGCCTCTCATTCTAAGTGAGTGCTAATGCTTGTGTAAGCACGGATCAATATAACGAACGGGGGAGTGTATAAGTGTCCATCTTAGAGTAACTGTGTGTGATGGGTGTTTGTGAAGTAGAGCGTCAGAAAGAAATATACTGTATGTAGATAGAAATGGTTTGTTATACAGTGTGTGCTGTCTGTGAGATAAAGATGATCCGTGATTATGCGTGCGTGCAAAGGCGTGCTGTAAATGTGTTGCAGCTGTATCTCCACGTCTGCGCTCTTAACGACAATGCCTTGAGTTCTCAACAGTCATTATGAAGGCCTTTCACTGTTGCAGTCCATTATCTAGCAACAAGCCCTCAAGCCTAATTATTCCAACTCATATTAAACCTAACAAAAAGATGTACATTCAGAGGCTTTAGTACATGTGTGTTGTTCTGAATTGTATTCTTTTACTGCAACAAATGGGATCAATGTGGATTTTTCAGATATGCGTCCATTAAAGATCCCCTTCAGGCATGTTTTAAGACATAAAAATATCCTGCTAGGATAATAATCAGTTAAAAATGAGTTAACTAATGAAAAAGTTCTTAAAATGACATCTTCTACCTCATTAAATAAATCCAGAATCTATGAATATTTTTAATTTCCGAATTTATCTGTTGTACACAAGATGTCTTTTACTTCTCAGCAAGGCTTCAAGTTTCAGTGATGTCACAAATCTTAGTCATAGATAAACACCTTAAACTCAGCATTTTAATGTCAAACACTGCACATACATCATTCTGAACAATGAAGCTCAAACATCAAACTGAAGTAAGAAAAAACAAGTTTTTGAGTGGAAAAGGACTTAAAGTTATATCTACTAGTACATCATCTATCCAAAATGAAACACTCAAGAAGAAAGAAAAGTGCTTAAATAATGCTATGAATGGATTGTTCATACAAGTCTAAGAGTAGTATCTCCAGTTTCAATGCCTTGCCTTTTCATTCAGTGCTTTTTTTAAATTCTTGGATTCTATTTCTTTAAACCTGAAATAACTGATTTTTTTTTGGCCACTTAAGGGCAGCAGAGACACATGGTGAACACGGCACTATCATCACCTTTTAGTTTGATAAGGTGAACTTCTCAGCAAAACAGTTGCTTTTTTACATATCAAGCAGTTACAGAGCAACATTATCATTCATTTGAAGCTGTGTTTCTTTCCACAAGATGACTGAAAGTCCAATATTCACTCTCCTTTGAGCTCAGTTTTTGGTATCTACTATCTCCTGAGGGAAATATCTGACACTTCAGCTACAAAGTGTTCCACTGTGTTCACCGGTTAGTTGCTGACTTGTCTGTTTGCCATTCAGCACTGAGCAGGTAGTGTACAGTAAGTTTTTAGAGCATCTGCCCTGAAAACAGCTGCCTGCTGAGGCTGAAAATGACACTCTGAGAGCAGCGAGAGCGAACAGTATAGTAAATAACAGTAGAGTTGCAGCCGGACAGTTAAACAATGAGCTGAAATCCATAAAGCCGAGGGGAGCCAATTCTCTGCAGGTTCATCACTATTACATTACACATCGTCATGTGATTAATTGTTATTATATATATACTGTATAAATATATATATAAATATCTCTAAATATGTCTATTACAGGCGCTTTTAACAAATGAGCTTAACTGAGCTATGTGCAATGAAATATTTGTTGCATTTTAAACTCCGTGCTCAGTATTTTCTTCACCGCTGTGCTGTTGAGAGTGATGTAAAGCTGCAGCACGATAATGTATCTTCCAGCATTTGCATGCATTATATGCTTCTTTAGGAAAAGGTCAATGTATTCCTATGAATGCATGTATACATTCCCCAGCTACACACAATCAACATAATGTATTTCCACATACACCACCATGTGTATAAAAACAAACAGCTTATTCGGATAAAAAAATGTTAATTTGAATTTCAGGTGTCATTCAATGAAGGCAAAAAGTAAAAGAAAGACACAAATGCATGTAAATAAGAGCGAAAAAAAAAGAGAGAAAAGGCATAGTGTACGACATCAAAACAAACATCAACACACACATTTGCACACATACAGTCAAAACATCAATATCTCGAATATACACACAAAGAAAGCTTTGCTGAAGTTGAACCAGACATCTTCTGATTTACAAACCTCTACTTTTAATCCTTTTGCTTTGCAGCAAATCCAACCCAGATCTGAATTTTAAAATCTATCTTAAAGTGGAAACAGACAACTTTTCAACTTTCTCCCCCCTAGTGTTCCAAAGTGGTATCATTGTTTGTGCCGTAGTCGCAAAGACAACCAGATGCTTTCTGTTTTCCTCAGAGTCTAACTCTGTGAAGAAATGATCACCACCATTTTGGAAATAAGAGAAAAGAAAGAAGCATGTTCACTGAAGAGGTAAATTGAAACTGTCACAATTTTATATTGAATTTGGGAACAGGCAAAAGCTATTGTAATGATGTGCACTGCATAGTGATAATATAGTCTGAGTAACGTTATTGCTTCGCACAAACAAGTAACTACAGCAGGGGTTGGTTTCGGGGTGGACGGAGGAGTAATGTTAGAAGAAAACATGAGGAGAAAAAGCAAGTTTGTTCATTCATTTAGTCTATGATGGAGACATGAAAGCAGATAGAAATGATTTAGTATGTGTTGAGAAAAGAAAACTGGGTTGGTAGCATGTTTATGTTTTTACAAAATGAAAGAGACTGTACAAAGGAGACAGCGATAACATGTTTTCTGCCTGTTGATTTTTAAATGAACAAGTAGATCAGTCTGGATACTGGACTGGATACTAATCCAGTATTCTGTGGCTGGCAGTTTAGCTAACTGATTTCTAGAGGGCTTTCTAGAAATCAAAGGACAAGTTTATTCATAAAGTATACTCGCTGCAACTAAAACGTAGCGTACACAAATATATAAGTAGTGTCATCAGATCTACCTGTGCAATATTCCACATTTATCATTTAGCAATAAGACAAAAGAAAGAGGTTGGCCACCTAACAAATTATTATGAGATATAGCTACTGAGGGAACAAATCCCCCAGTCTAAATGCCAATGGTGTCATTATTCTATAGTCATTACACAGTCATGCAGTCAACATTTACTTCATAATGACATGTTAAAGCAAAAGAAGTTGTCTATATCCACTTTAAAAGTTGTTGTAGGAATGTGGACAGAATTGCTACAAAAACAAGCAAGACATGGACAAACAAGTACACCCGTACACCTCTGAGTGACAGGGGACTAGAGTTCCCAGAGGACCTATGAAGCTGGATAACAAACACTGATTTGTCCTCCTCACACAGCCGCTGCAAAGAACCAGCGAAATACCTCAAAGCTATGAAGTGATCCAGCAACAGCAGCAAAACATTAAGCAGCGGTCTGAGTTCCTCTAGCAATAGACGGAGAGGACATCACTGGAATAAACAAGGCAGAGAAAAAAAACTAAAGGCAGCCTCTGGGGGATTATAGTTACACCAACTGTATGAATTAGGCTGTCTATCAGGGAGAGAGCCACTTTGGTGCCACCGCAAGACGCCTCTAGTGAGAAGGAGGAGGAAAAAAACATCATCCAAGAGAACTTCTGCCATAACTACTCTGAAAGCATGTACAAAAAGATAACCAAATTGCCCCTGAATTGATATTGTCCTCTATTCAATCTCTCATCCATGTGCGTTTTTATCCTTAGGTTTAGCTTAATTATGAGCCTGTACACCACTGGAGTATTTGTAACCTTGCTGTTAGTAAAAAGAGCATCTGCAATGGAAGAGAATTAAAAGCATTCATATCCTTAAGTAGTCTTTGTGCTATTTGCCTCATTATCAGTCTGAGACTGACATTATAGTTAAGTGAATAATTGATGAATTCCCTTTTTCCTCACATGATAAACCACCATGCATGCAGTTTCATCTCCTGCCTACATTAGCAAACTGTTAGGAGAAGCGACTTTGGGTAAGGAGTGCTCCGAGAGGCGGGATCCTGCTGGATGTGTTCGTCCAGAGCTCTCAGCCTTCACTCATGGTCGGCTTACTGCCCACCTCTCCTCTGCGGCTACACTGGACCGCACAGAGACCTCAGCACTTGTAGTTATGGCAACTTGTGATTTCTCTGGAGTACCAACTCTCAGCCTTTCTTCAGCAGAAGCAGGCACATCGCAGGCAAAAAAAAAAAAAAGAATTCCAGGAGCACGGTAAATTATTCATTACTTAGTTGAAAATGTCACAGAGTGGACTGTGATCATACCAGAACTCCAGCTCACACTATGTGCTGCTGGACATTGCATTTGTTTAAAGGTGACTGTCTGGTTTAAGGAAGCACAATTCAAGGCTCAAAAATTCAAAAAAGAAAAAAAAATATTAACATCACAACTTCGATTAGATACTATTCAATTATTAAAAGTATTTTATTGCTTGTTCTCCAGCTTATAAGAATTGAAAAATAACAAACATTAATAGGATAAAGCTGTCAATATTCTATTTTTTCATATTATCAACTAATCCCATGAAAACACCAACAATTACTTGATCCTTCTAACAAGTATTGTCTATGATATCAAAGCCTCATATAGCTTATTTCTCAATGTCATAGACCTCTAATACTGCATGAACACATTAATGAGCCACACTGTACTGCGTGACTTGTTCCTTCATTACCATGAACATGAACACTGTAGTTTATTTTGGGCCAATCCCATATACGCTCTTCTGCTGGAAATATTAGATCTGATAAATCAGCCAAGCTGATATATGAGTCAATATTAGCTTATTGCAGATACAGTATTTCTGTATCAGTGAATATATTAAGCAATAAGTAACAAAGGCAGAAGTTGCAGAAGAGAAATATAGAAGATATGTTTGAGGTAATACTTTCAAGGTTTAAAAAAGTTCATTTTTTTTAACTGTAAAATGTAACTCTGAGTACATAAATTGGTCCCAAAAACTACCTCAAGGGATCCTCATCATAAGAAATGTGTGTTTTGTGTTCTGGTGGGGAAAAAAAAAGATATTGACAAATATATTGTTCTCAGAGTTTTTTTTAATCAGTTTTGATATGGACCTCAAAACTGCATCTGTCACTCTGTAGTAAATATTCACAAAAACACTTACTGTGTATTTATCCGCAGCTGAAAACAGTCCCGAACAAATGCACTATTTTCTCCTGTTTTAATAACAATTGGTAAAAACTACAGTACCCAGCTGTTTTAGGAAATTACTGAAAAAGGAGTAACAGCTGCAGACTTACTCCAAAAACACAATTTTAATCTTAATTGAAATGGACAATGTTTCGCTCCCGGTCGGATCTTCATCAGGTCAATATTTCTGGCAGGTGTGGTTAATCATTCATCCCGCCCAAGGGTGATAAACATCTCAAATCAATCAACAATTATTTGAAAAAGGTTAATTTCAAGTAGTAGAAGAACAAAAATGATACATCCACATCTTTTTCCAGTGGTGATGTATTTTAATAGCCTTGGTCCTCCGTGATGTGTGTATAATTACAACCCGTCTTAGGAAATTACATTTTTTTTAATTAATGTAAATATTTTTGACCTGTGCTGACATCTTAAATAAAATCCAATAGGCTAGACGATGACAACCACAGAGAGGTTAGGGAAGTCAGAAAGTACTGAGAAGTGGACTAACACATTGTCGGTTTTGGACTTTTCATGCGATTTATTAACCACAAGATAAACATCGAAGAATGGAAACATTATCCTTGAACTGTGCAGCCCTTGTTGATAGTGAGCACACTGAAACAGCATAAGTATCTTTTAAATTTGAACATTTGCAAAATCTCGAGGGAGCACTTTCACTTCACTCACCTCCACATAATAATGTGCAAAGATTAACAATATGCACATGCACACGCAGATAAGTGTCTCGCTCATGCATGTGCAGACCACGATCCCATCACATGCTGTTGATCTTGCAGAAGACACCAGAAGTAAAGAGTGTAATAAATCTCTTCCCTGCCTGACGTTACCGTGATTGAGGTGTCCTTTGTATCCCAATACATCATCGTGTCCTTGACATTCTTTTTTTTTTTTTTTTTTATGAAAGGCAAATTCACTCACAGTTTGCTTTCAGTTTACTTGATACCCATCAGCAAGCAAGCATCAAAATTGTAATTTCAGGGATAAATATTCTTCATTTTTAATCAGTGGACTGCAGTGTATTAAAAGTGATTTGAACAAAGAAATGTCCTTGCTCATGTAGTGAGAACAGATGTTTGTCAGCCAGGGGCCTCGCAAAACATTTAAAATATGAAGACACATTGAAAAAGCTCAATAAATCTGCTTATAAAAATCAGGTGTATCTGTGACAGTAAAAATATACTGTATAATAGAGGCTATAATATTCTCTGTTCTCTTTGTATCATTATTAGAAACTGTACAAAATGTTTAGAACAACCACTATGTTCAGCCAAACTAGATGTACTCAATCCAGAAAATCATATATTGTATGAACTGATTGATCAACCTGTTTGTCAGTCCGACTTTGACCAGGGCTGCCCGGTCTAACCCTTGGACAATAGCAACAACAGGATAAGTGGATAAATAGCTCCTATAAATAGTCTTGTCATTTCCTAAGCTCTGATAATGCAGCAGGGTTGACAGCATGCGAATCGGGCACCACTTCACAACAACGCCTGACAGATCGCAATTACAAGATGGTAATTGTGTGCAGTGTGTGCTGTGTGTACTCCCTGTACTCTCTGCATGTCCGTGTGCATGATTATGTGACAAAAGCATTGTCTGTGATGAGGACATGTGAGCAGACAATGAGGACCCCTTGTATTTGCTGGTGGAGAGAGGAGAAGAGGACTCAGGGTTAGTTAAAGCCCATTTTGAAGGTTACAATGATACATCTTTTGTATTTTGTTCACTAAGCTATGATTACAAAGATGAGAGAAAATGGAGGCTTTTTTGTCAGGCTGTATTATATTTTATTATTCAAATAACACTGCCTACAATGAAAAAAACAATGTATAGACCCATACAATCCCTCTCAATCATCAATTATTACCCACTAGACGTGTGTGATGGTGTATCTATCTACAAAGACTTTGCTTCTCTCCCTGTATTTTCATATTTTCTCATGTTTTTGCTGTTTTCGAGATGCTACAAGGCGTCAACCTTTGAGCAGTGGGTATGTAGCCCGCAGCTAATAACAGCGTGCAGGGTGTGAGGTCGGGGCTTGTAGCGTAGCGACCAGGTTACATCACTGTATCCTTCTCTCTCTTCTGCTCCGTTCTGCTCTCTGTCTCTGTGTCATGGATGTGTAAAGAGCTGCAGGTCTGTGTGTCTGCTTGAGACCAGAGAGGCCACAGTTGACAGGATGAAGCTCCACATTCACACAAAATCCGGCATTGCGGCACCTTCCCGCAGGGTTGTGCAGAGGTGTGGGCGTGTTTATTTGTGCTTTAGAACGTAACCACTGTAGAACAATCAGAAAGTAATGTTTTATTTATCTGATTCATGGCTTTGTTCTCACCAGCATTGTTCGCCCCCCTGATCTCTCTCTCTCTCTCTCTCTCTCTCTCTCTCTCTCTCTCTTCTCTCTCTCCTCTCTCTCGCTCTCTCTCTCTCTCTCTCTCTCTCTCTCTCTCTCTCTCTCTCTCTCTCTCTCTCTCTCTCTCTCTCTCTCTCTCTCTCTCTCTCTCTCTCTCTCTCTCTCTCTCTCTCTCTCTCTCTCTCTCTCTCTCTCTCTCTCTGAACCGGGGAGGAGGCCCCAACTTTGAACACTGTGTTTACAACCGCCAACCACCAAATCCTGCACAGTATACTTATTTAAATTTCCATATCAAAATTTCTTCTTATTGCAATCTTGTGAGTCTCAGTTCTGGTTGAAATTATTTGCACAGCTGGTTCAGTGAAACGGGGTTGAATTAGAATGTCAAAAGTCTAAATGAAAACATCAATCACCAAAGGTTCATACACTCATTAAAAACAGTCGTTCATCAGGTGATGGTGGCCTTATGTAGCCACAGTGGGGGTTTTTTTCTTTTTTTTTCTTTTTGGAGCTGCTCAAGTATTCGACCTGAGAACCAAAGGAGACAAGGACTTTGGATGCACAGCCAAAGCTTAATACTCAGCTGATTACTTGTCTGGCACTAAAACCAATATTTGAAAAAAGGGCAGGCGGTACACTATTATTGTTATAAAGAACTGGGAATGCAGAACAATTAAAGCTATACTAAGAAGTACATTAAATGAGGCAGCACAGAAAATTGCGCTCTGCCCTACACAAGGAAATAGGTACAAGGCTGACAGCTGGCTGCTTTACAGTCTGCACATTTTGTCACATTGTCAGAGCTGCAGAGAACTGCTCTTATACAATATCAATAACCCTGGTCACATTTAGTCACCCAATTTTGAAAGTCATATTACCCCAGAAGCACTGGCGGATTTTAAGATTCTTTTGTGTTTAAAGTGCTGCATGGACTGGCACCAGCTTACATCTCTGACCTCTGCAGTCTATTCAATGTCCAGACCCCTCAGATCTTTCTATTGCTGCTCCCATCACTGTCACATCTTCCCCATCTATCGCCCCTTTTAAATCCGGTTTTAGGCCAGTCTTTTTACCACTGTGTTTTGGTCTGTTCAGTTATTAGAGCCACAGTTTGACATTTGGGAAATAAACTTATTCCATTTCTTGTCTACAGTTAGATGACTGTTAAATATGAGGCTACAGCCAGCAGCTGGTTAGTTCAGCTTAACACAAAGGGGGTTTGTTTACTCCATACCAAAAATGAAGTGTAAAAACAACAAGTTGAGGTCTTATGAGGGGAGGGGGGGCTTATATTTCAGACTATTTTTCCTGTGCTACTTCGGTGCTGTGACCTCTTGATGTCTCACTTGTTGCCCGTCTACCTCACAGTGAGGACACGACTGAGGCAGCTTGCTCTAGTTTCATATTTAGCCTACAGAAATAAGAGTGGTCTGTCTTACTCTCACTAGTATTCCTTTGATATATGTGAATATTTTTTATTTTAAATTATTTAATTGTATTATGAAGTCTCTGTAAAGCACTTTTGTTGTTTTTAAATGTGCTCTATCATTAAAGGGACTTCTTTCAATGTTGGATTTGAGCATACTACAATTTCTGTAACTTTCTGAAATCTGAAACCTTCCCACATTACACATTAGCCAGGTGTGAGATGGTGAGAAAGGAGTCAGGGTTAGAAATTCTCTCTCAACCTCTCTTTTTTTCCATACCTCACACAACTACTTTTCACTTTTCAAGTACACAGTCGAGTGCAACATGCATATAGAACCCTTACGGCTGCGTTGCGTTCCGGCTGCAATGTGGTTTTTGTTCCTCCTCCGCACAGCGTTATACCCCACCGAGAGTGTTTTGCTCCAGCAGCGCCAGAGAAAAGAGAGCCACCCCTCTACCTGGAGAGGAAGCCAGGGACCGGGGCAGTCATGGCAGCAGTGGTGTCATATAATCTTGTGATTTGCCACTTCCAATATGAACTTCTCGTCGTCCATGATGACAAATATCCTCTGAGAGCCTCTGACTGGATGACTTCTGGCCTGATGCCACCGGTTATAACGTAATGTTTATGTAGTGACGTGATATACAATCAAGAGTCTGCACAGGGTGTTTATTTTTAAAGTGACCGGATGCACTACGTCTTCCCTGTGTCTGACTTCTCGCCCATCTCGATTTGCTCTGTGCAGCTTTACGCTGCTTCCATCAAAAATAGACTAGGCACGTATTTTTAGCGGAGCAGAACGGAGAGCCACTTCTGGGGACACTTCTGAAACTCACTGCAGCGCATCTGGTGGGATCAAAAGCATTGACTAGAGAGGCCGTGATCAGCTCCAGCCCGGAGGGATCAAGCCATTTATCTCTCAACCATATTTAACAAAAAAGTGGTTTGCAGTGTGTTCGGAATCACCAACGGCAACAGAAAGTCGTAGGAGCAAACACAAGCAGCCCAGGCTGATTAATCACAGTTTTCCCTACATGGTATCTGCAGAGCCTGACTTGTAGTTACCTTTTTTGAGGAGGTACACGTCAGCTACAGCTTAATGTACGGCATTGCTTCAAAGCCTATGCATTTAGCCACCATAGATAGGACGTAACCCCTTAACACACAAGTATAAACAAAGCGCAAGCTCTCATTCAGCCCAGGTACCTATCAGGTCTCACAGAATCATCTCCTGGCCCAGCAGGACAACTTTGCAAAACAAACCGACACATTTGAACGCAACACTTGCATTGATGACAGGAGCTCTGATGGGCCAAGTGCTGATGATCAAGCTGACTCGTTTTCTCTTTAACCTCCCTCATTCACTCCATCTCTTTCCATCTCCCACATCAGCCCAATCAGGCTAATGAGGCTCGCACTTCCTCCATCCATTCCTGCTCGCTAAAGTGCCGATTGATTGGAGGGGTGGGAAAGCTTTTAACAAGGGAGGGGTGGGAGAGAAATAATTAGCACGAATGAGCTTTTCTGCAAACTCCTTCAGTTTAGCTTTTCTTTTTTCCGTTTATTTACTGACCGGACAACATTAGGGATTAACTCTGCAAGGGTATGTTAACTTCTCAATGTCAGGGTGTAAATCTATCTGAAGTTGTAAACTGAGGCCCGTTTGTCTAATGCCCCTCTCAGGTCACAGCGTGCTGCGATGATGTCTAAATGGACGAGGGAAGAAAAAAGACGGGGAAGGGAGAGGATGAAACTCTGGAGACGCACAAACCGGCGTAAAGAATTGTAGCTTTTTTCTCCCATCTTCCCTCTCAAATTGACACATAAACTGGACACTGGAGCATCCCATGAAAACTCAGGGCACTGAAGCATGAGAGCTCAAAATTTTCAGTACACAGAGAGCATTGATGTCGCTGCCCAAATGACCAGTAAAGTGGTCTTTCTGACAGTTAGTACCGTAATTAAGTCAGACAGATCTGGACTGGAAAAACTAGAGCAGCAGCACTGTCTAAATGCAGAAAGCCTCTGCAGCCTCCATAACGGCGCCCACAGCAAAGACACAGATACAAGAGGACAGAGTGGACATAACATGACTTCAGCGCTCTAACGAAAAGTGTGAGATACAAGCGTCCAGATTTAAGATTGGATAAGACAAGGGTCAACAGTGTGCATGTTAGCAAACTTTAAAAAACTAGCTGATACATACATACATTTCAACATTTAAAAAATGCATTTTAAAAGCTGTTTATAAAGTGATTTTGAAGCATTTATGCCCTGATTCTTCACAGTAGGGCTCAGCTCGTCTAAAATTACTCATTTGCTTTACCATCAAAAATGAGCTACTTCAAAAGGCCATGTAAGAGTAATTTCATATTCATTTGATATGTATTTTTTACATCATGAGGAGAATTAAGTGAAAAAATCCTCAAAACAAATATGGAGAGAAATTATTTTAGCTTAGATAATAGTTCTTTCCAGAAGCAATATTACTATACAGGGACAATAATTAAAGAGAGTCTCCCTAGCGACAGCCTATTGTACCAACATTAACTGTTTAAATTTAATTTTTAATTTCACATCAACAGTCTATAAAGAAGCTCTTTTTATTATACAGAGTTTTCCATAAAGTCCAGTCTACACTACAGAAGCAAAATATCATATTAAGAACAGTTATAATTGAAACTATAACAGTTTACACCATTAAATCCAGTGGTTTAAAAATGTCCTCAGATGCCTTTGTCACTGCTGTCTGTGGCTGTGAATCAAATATGACACCCAGTGGCTCTAAAGAATTTACAATGTTCCAAAATGTTGGACTTCTCTGAATGGTTGACACGATCTCTACTGTAGGCCAGAGCTGAAAAGTTAGTTGATTAATCGATTAGGTCAACCAACTGGAAAATTAATCTGCAATAATTTAGTAGTTATAATAAGTAGTTTTTCAAGCAAACATTAGCTTGCTTTCAGCCTCTCATATGTGAACATGACATGTCTTCTTTGTCTTACATTACAGTTTACTGAACATCTTGGGCTTTGAAATGTTTTACCAGACTAAACAAGCAATTTAATGTCTGTTAGAGGATTTGTTACTAATTTATGATTTTTTTTCTTTGTCCATTGCCTGTTTGGCTGCTAGGACTCTTCCCTGTTATTTAAGACCCACCTTCAAGCACTGTTTCTCACCCTGCCTCATTATCAGCTCCCTCAGTATATATAAAGGTCACTTTTCCTTTGTTCTCTGCCAGATTGTCTATTGTGCTTTTTGCATCCAGTCATCCTGGTTTCTGCCTGCCTGCTTGTTATGACCGTTTGCCTGCCTTTTTGGATGTCACGACCTGCCTAGCCGCCCTTCTCCTGTTTGGACTGACTCCACAGTAACGTACTTTGTTTTGCCCTTCAGACATAGTAAACTTTGTTTTAACTCCACTGAGTCAAAACTCTTGAGTCCATTGTCTGATTTACTTCACTTTCATCATCTCATCTGAAGCTCTTTTCAGACCAAAGAACTGATAAATAATCGACAATTAATAATGAAAATAATTTTAAGAGCTGCAATGATTAGACATTGAATTGATTAGTCAATTACTTAATAATTGAATAATAGTTTTGAGCCCTTTTTAAGAAGAAGAAATGCTTTAAGTTCAGCTTCTTAAATGTGAATAGTGTCTGTTTTTTTAGTCCTTATAGTAAACTACATCTTTGGGTTGTTAGACTGTTGGTCGGGATAAGACAAGACATTATACATATTAGATATTATATAGATATTTTTTTAGACCAAATGACCAATCAACTAATCGAATAAAACAATTGACAGATCAATTGGTAATGAAAATAACTGTTTGCAGCCCTTTTTAATTGCAACCCTGCAATGAGCTGAGAAAACTCTTTACCAATTTGAGGAATGATCTAATTCCTGCACTGAAACCAGCTGCTCTCTTCCAGACAAAAATTAAGAAATATTTCAGAATCAGTGTATTCATTTTGGTTTACTGTAAGTACTCCTGCCCTGCTTCTGACCCGACCTCTCACTGCAACAGGCTTACTGTTGACCTTTCTGATTAAAATCTATACAGATCAGACTTACTCAGATGGATTTTCCCCCCTCACACTCTTTTATTGGCTTCTGCACGGCAAAATCCTCTTTCTGCATGTCTATTTGGCAAACTCGCCATTGTCATTTTATCCTGGTTTAGTAGCTGGTGGAGCAGAGAGTTGGGCAATGCAGAGCTAAACTTTTGACACTGCATCATATTTACACTGAAACTGAAGCAGCATCAGCAACACCAATTTGCCTCTGTAAGTGCTTGCGTGTACAGACAGTACAGACAGTTGACAGGCACATCGTGAGAACGTGTCCATTAGTGCTGCTTAACAAAGCACAAAGTCAGCGCGGTGGGGATACTGCTATAGGAACTAAAGCTAAGGAAGTACAGTTACTACGGTGGGGAGAAACTGTGCCGTTCATGAGGGATCTGTAACCTGTTCTGCATCAAAACAGCAGCTCAAGAGCCAATTTTACCTTTTCAAGTAAACAATACAACTCTATCTACAATGAATTTTTAGTAGATAGGTTGGTTTTTATTTCATCTTGCCATAATCTAAGCATCCCTCATGCATCAAAAAAACACATGCATAAATATACTCAGCTCACTTTATAGTATCTGTTTTGATGCTTTCTTCGAGCACACACACACACACACACACACACACACACACACACACACACACACACACATAAAATATTTGTCTGGAATAGCAAACTTGGTGTGACATTTTGCATCTTGTAATATGTGCCTATCCTAAAAGGAGCTGACAAGAGCTCTAGGGTAGATGTATGGTAACTGCAGCAGAGAGAGAGAGATAGAGAGCACACACTGAGGGGGCCTTTGGGACCTCGGCAGCACGAGCAGTCTCTGTTCTGGGCTTTCCATCACCTCCTCAGACCCCGGTTACAACCAGGGAGGCTGGATGGATCACAACAACATGCTCTCCCCTGATTAAAACCTTAGATAAGTGACTCGATGACAAAGTGGCAGTCATCTCAGGATGAAATACAGCTTTGAAAACATTGAATTCCACAGGCGAGGGGAAAAAAAAACACTACTGCTGGATACAACTTGATTATACTCTTGTAAGTGCTACATGATGCACATACTTAAAACAAACAGACACCAGCACTACAGACTGGAGTAGATACTGTGGCATTCAAAGTAGATCAGTGAAAAAAATCACTTAATCCTTGGCTGATGCTGGAAAATCCCTTATAAAGTGGTTAAGCATGCAAAGATTCCCACTGTATGTTCCCCTATTACTCCAGTCAAATGAAGAAAATGCAGCTCAGGTGAAATTTGAGAAATAATTTTAGTCGCTCTGAAGCAATTTAGAACAACAAGTCAGGCTGACAATCTCCTATACACATTCTAGCAGCATGGCGAAAGCAGGGATGTCTGCCAGGCTGATTCTGGCGCTAAGCACAGCGCTAAGCCCCATTGACAAAGCCAGCTAAGAATCAGTGAAGCCTTGCAGAAGAAATGTGTGACGCTGTGCCACTGTAGGGTAATGCTCTTGTAAGGGGCTCTACCTGCAGAGCCAAGGGTTCTCCTGTATTATCCTCTTAAAATCACCAAACAGGATCACTGAGCACATCCCTCTCCCCTTTCTCCTCCAGCTGTTTCTAGCTGATGTCCCGCTGCACTGCTTGCCTGTCTGTCTTGGGTCCAGTCATCCGTGCCTTCCCAACGCCCCTGTCCCTTCATCCTCTATAACCCACAGCCAGCCCCACTACAGCTATCAGCCGTCATCAACCACGGATTTCTCTGGAATCAATAAAAGATGCTCCACCGCTGGGTTAAATTTATATTGCACCCGATGGAAGCATCCAAGCTCAAAAAAACACTGATGTTCAATTATTGATGCCTACCCAGTGCATCTATCCTCATATAGTGCATTGTAATAATGAAAAATTAAGTTTGTATTGGTGGGTTTCTGCTGTTCTTTTTCTGTTGATGGCAATGTTCAATTCAAATTAAACTGCACTGTGAAAGCAAGAACATTTTATTTTTTAAACATGTATTTGTTTCAGTCTTTCTTTACATTTTACATATAATGAGCAAACAACAGAACTCTGATTATGATATTAGATGTGCCACTTCAACAAACATCATGAAAAAACAATGCACTTTATTAAATAAATCTTTCACTTTCTGGGAAAAAGAGCAGATATACTATTTCACAAAGTAAATGCCATATTTTTAATGAGATCCACATGTTGAACAATTTCCTAATCCATACTGGCCTGAATAAAAATATATTTTTTTAATCTGGTCATATCAGATTCAAGAAAAAGATATTCAAAAGTCTTTACAATTCACTACCGCAGTAGTGCAGTAAAAAAGAAAAAAAAAAAAAAGAGCTTCTGTTTGACTGGAGCGAGGCGGTGAGCTACCATCCCTTGACAACTCCAGCTCCAGGACTGACCAACGTGTCAGTCATCAAACATCTATCAAGCAGTCAAGAAATAAGCCGTCACTGAATGTTAAAAGATGCCAAATCCAAGAAGACAGTCTAAAAAATGTTAACAGTCAGAGAAAAACTTTCCATGTACCTAAAACTTACTGTTTGACAGGAGAGACTGAAAATTCCTCTTATTGTACCAGATGTTATTCAGTTAGAAATTGTGATTTCATGCTTACTGTATTTTATTTATTCTTTATTTAACTGATTTAACATATTTTATGTTTATTTAAAGGTGGTATTTCAGAAAAAATAAAAATTATAATTTTATGAAATATAATATTAGACTTATTAGGCTTGAGGGAAAACAAGCAGTGGCTCTACATCACACAGCAAAAGCCACGTATTTAATTTAGTGAGGCGCTTGTTTAAACAGTAATCTTGTAACCACATAGATAACGAGATGAGATGCATCTGGATCTGTTTGATTCAGCTCAGCGGGGGGATTGATTGATTGACTGACCGATCAACATATGTTTGCTCCGCCCATAATTAATCAGACCTTATCCAGTTAATTTGATAATCACCAATGTGGTGGGGGGACACATGCATGATAAATACAGTATGAGCCCATCTCGTTTTTTTCTTATCTTCAGAAAAATCCTCATCCAGAAGCAGGTGTTGTAAATTTAATGATCAGAGTAGACTTACACTCAGGCCAGTAAAGTATGTATTAAAGAGTATGAATGAATCCCCTGTAATACAAAATACTAATGCTTTGTACTGGAACTCTACTTTTCAATTCAATTCAACTCACTTTTTTTGTATATAGAGCCAAATTACAGCTGAAGTTATCTCTGGGCACTTTTCACATAACAGGTCTAGATTTATTTTAAAAAGACCCAACATTCCACGATGAGCAAGCACTTGGCGACATCAGCGAGCAAAAACTCCCCTTTAATGGGGACTTAACTGCTTCCGACTACACATCCAAATTCTTATTATTATTCCTGATGAGTCAGACTTGAACCTTTGATTAGCATCTTAAGTTCTGATAATTCTGTGAATATCACACAGCTTTTTGAGGTTTGCCATTAGTCATAACTGGCTTGTTTGTGCTTGCAAATTTTCTGGCTTCTCTAAAGAAATGTTTGTCCTCATAAGCCGCAGTGTTCCTTTTTAACAACGTACGTGACACAATGCTGATGGCAACAATACGTGTTTTCAAAGAATTTGTAGGTGAGACTTGGAAAGCTGCTGCCTTCACCTGCCTCGTGAATTTCTTGACCTTTTTTTTTTCTTTCCTTCTCTGTAAACTTCCCTTCCCTGCTATCCATCCCCTCATACATACATCCATACTTTCTTTCTAGATTTCTTATCAGCGAGGAAGTTACAGCATAGTCTAAAGACGCTGGCCCTCTCTCTCTCTCTCATCCTGTCTGTCACCTGGGGGCCAGAAAAACTATTGGCTGTAATCTTGTATCTCTCAGCTGTTGCCACAGTGAGTGGGTTTCCAGCGCCAACCAACAGCTTTATCTCTGACCTGCAGAGAAAAACCTGGGAGACCCTATCTCATGCACACACACATATATCATGTATGCACCAGGCTGCAAGACACACTCACACACACACACGCAAAGCCTTCATAACGTATTCATAGAGCCAGGTTCATGTGTGTTGTCTGTTTCAGGCAAAAGCAGGCGCAGCTGTGCACAGGTACATACACGCAGACATGTATGTAATCTGGTCAGTTCATCCAAACACGTGAGCAGAGGTGTGACACACACACACATGTTCAGCCCCGTATAAACACACACACTCCCACCAACTCTCAGCAAGCAGAAATTGTGACTATGACAAGTGGTTCGGCTCTAAATACTGAGATAGGACCAGAATATTCTTTATTCACTTGACGGTGCACGGCTTAATTTTAGGGACAGTTTTTTATAGTCTAGCCTGAAAGATTTATCAGCAGACTTTGCCTCTGCATTTAGTCTCACACATGGAGTCAGCTTTCACTGGAAAAAAAAGGACATTACACAAAAAAAATACTGAGAGAACTTATCGGCCGAGGGTTTTTAAATTTTTTTCAATTAAGCTTCAATTTTATGTGGAGAGAAAGGTAGGCCAAAACAAATGGCATTTAATGTCAAACACGATGAACGCTACGGCGGCTGAAAGTACAGTAATTGCTGGAATGGAAATGAGGAATAAAACTTCTGCGAGTTAAAAATGCAGCTTAGTAGAGCTAAGCAAATTTGCATTTAATCAATTTGAAAAAAGGTTTTAATGCAAAGTTAGTTGCCGAGATGTCGTATCCGCAGGCACACACACACACACAGTCACACACATACACACACTCCAAGAACTCATCACTCCAACGACATTTCATTGTGCAATCCATCTTAATCAGCTAGCCCATCAGAGACAATATATCCTCCCCTCCATCTCTCTCTCCTTCTCCGGACGGAGTGATTGAGGGGTGTAAAGAGGAGGATGTTTCTGCCCGCCGTCCACCCCCCCCGCCGCCCTCCGTGCCCCCATCCCCACACCAGGACGGCTCTTAAGTGCTTGTGGGTTTTTATGTTTGTAGTGTTTTATAGGAGTGGGCAGGAGCCAGGGGCTGTAAAAGTGTGGAAGGAAGGAGGGAGAGGAGGTGGACGAGGAGGAGGAGGAGGAGGAGGAGCAGAAGGAGGTGGAGGAGGAGGAGAAGAAGGAGGAGTGGAGAATTACTGTAAATCCAATCTTTATTGAGAGCAATACAAACGACAAACAGCAGCAGCCCCAGCTTCCCTGCTACGCCCCACTTACCTGATCAATGAGTGCTGACTGAGGAAAGGAGGGGAGGAAGGAAGGAAAGACTGAAGGAAGGAAGGAAGGAAGGAAGGAAGGAAGGAAGGAAGGAACAGGGAGGAGCAGCACACAACTAATTTTCCACCTGTTAATTCACTGACCTCCAGTGTTTCTTATGTCTGTATCTGTGCCCTTACTCGCGTACGAAGTGCGTGTGTGTGTGTGCGCCTCTCTGTATTCATACGTGTGCGTGTTTTTCATGTGTCTACAGTCAATTGCTCACCACCAGCCAGGCCTGGGAGCCCCCCTTCCAACCAGCCTACCAGTCTGCCAGTATAGCGTATAATTGGCCACAGTTGGCTTCAATTGAATGTTTGCTGCCTTAGGGGCTAAATGATGCTTCAAGGCCTTTCAGAGCAGCCAGAAAAAAAAATCCGCAACACTCCCCTCCACATGTCAAAAACCACAGGCGCTGGTTTGGCTGCTTTCTGACTGCTGGTGTTAGATCCGCAACAGGAGAGTGAGTTTGCAAGCAGTTTTTTCTAAATGAGTGTAACTAACTGTCTCTTTTATAATTGCTCTGTCATCTCTCGGTGTCCACTCGCTGCTCTCTTTTATTTTAATGTCATATCTCTTTAAGTTCGACTGACATCACTCAAAGCCTCTTAGTCAATCAGTTAGTCATCGTGTTAAAAGGTCAGCCGCTTAGTCAACAAAATGACCAAAGAGAGAGTCAGCTGGTCAGCCAATCAGTTAGATAGAAAAAGGATGATCGGACTCTGCTGCCCAAAAGCCTTTTTGGGTACCATGTACCTGCTTGTTGCCATGGCAATGCAGTCTGAGATTTAAATACTAGCCTGTGTCCTCACCCTGCCTCTCTTTTATCTTCTTCTTTTCACTCCTCCAGACTCTCCTCTCGCTTTTTTTGTCAGTCGGTGTGCTGACTCTCTCACGCTCCGTCTCTCAGTCATGTTTCCTCTGGCGTTGTTGTGTTTTTCAGCCTCCCGTCCTCACCTTGCCTCGTCCTCTCTCTCGCTAAATGACACTTTACTAGCTGTTTCCCTCTTGTTAATTCCATGCTACTTTGCATCGCGGGACTCTGTAAAAGCTCTTGTAAAACACACACCCAAAAAAAGTTGCCTCTAAAGACACAGAGACACATACAGACAAATACAATTACTTACTGTACGTACACACATAATTACTCGTGGCCAGATGCATGCATGAATGTTTTCAAGCAGACACACAAACACACACACACACAAAGACAAGCAGTAATGGCATAAATGTGAGTCAACGATCAACATATTCACTCAATATTGGCACAGCATACACCTGCTGACAGTCAGCTGCCAATGGAAATCTATCATTTTCTGCTAAAGCCTCATCATCAAGCATCATTTAGGCATGCTGGCCTGCCTTACTCTGCCCTGATACACTGTCTGTGCCAAGACACCGATTAAATCCCCCCCCCCAGCGCCCAAACAGTGTGGGAAAAGGTCTTGAATGAATGAACTGGCATTTGGCGCCATCTAATGGTCACTAGAAAAACTCTAACATACTTGTAGCTGCTGCAAAACATTTTTAAAAAGACTATTTTATGCAGATTATATGACTCCGTGAATCAAACTGTATTAGCATTAGAATAATACAGTTCATATCTTGCTATTATTGGCTTTTTATTACAGGTATTGGCTTGTCATTGTTATTTACTTGCTTTAAATGGCTGGTTGTTACAGTCAGTATTATATCTCAAAATGATTGTATTTCACTATTCATAAATATGTTTTACACGTAAGTATTGATATTCTTTTTATGATGGACCAGCAAATTAATTTCCTCTTTGTTTTCAAAGGGATTTTAGAGTTGTTTTTTCTTTTATTTGTGCACAATACACTATTATTTTTTTTAATTCATTTACAATGCAGAGTTTAACCGCTCAGCAGCAATATCTACAAATAAATGGGAAAAAGGGAGACAACAGTAAGGCTGAAATAATCAGTAGATCATTGATTGACAAAAAATAATTAGAAGCAACAAATCAGAGGTTTGTTTGGTTGTTATAAAAAATGTGATGTCCTAAAACAAATGGCTGGGGAATACAACATAAACAGGCCATAAACAAGCAATGTCTATTGGCATGCAATACCTGGAGAATCCCTCCAGGCAAAACACAGTTTGTCTGCAGAAAGTGTCCCCAAGCCACTCATTTTGTGCCTTTATGGTATTGTAAACTAAGCTTATGTACCCCAATAAACCCATGATTAGCTGCGTTCACTGACAGCTTGTTTTATTCCATTTTTTGACCAATTTCAGTCACAAAACACAAGCTATCATTAGGTTTAATCAAGCAGTTTGATATTTAGCCTTTAAAAGCCACATCCCTGATTATTTTTCTTACTTCCACTTCAAACTAATGTGTTTAAAATCAGCACTGGGACTTCACATAAATATTAGACCTGCTTTCTGGTTGCTCTGCCACTCTTGCAGTTTCCAGGGAGCCAATCAGCAATCCCTTGAAATCTCAACCATTTTGTTTTCCTTTTGTTCTTGCACGCAGTATGTGCAATTAAAGAAAAACTTCACAGTACAAACTTGTTGGTAACAACATAAAAGCCCGCTGTTGTCCCTCCCACACACTGAGAAAACACCATAGTCATAATCACAACACAAACCGCCCTCACAGGTGTTTTGTGCTAAATTTATGTACATGCACACTGAGGCACTAGCTGGAGGATGCGCTCAGTTTAGCACCAGATTTTTTAATCCATAATTCTTTCTCATCTTTCACCGTTTATCTTTGTTCTTTATAGTTTTTGTGTACATGTTTCTTTTATGTTTCCCCTAATGAATACAATTAATAATGCTGCAGTAATTATCTAATTTCTAGTCTTTTCTCTCATCTTCTTTTTATTTTATTCTTTTTCAAGATGTCAGCGTAGCATTATTAACATCAGATTTAAAAATAGAAAACTGCAGCTGACCGTCGGCCACCCTGTTTGATGACAAAACCAAAAAACACAGTCTAAAAACAAGCACTTATCCATTTCCACACACATACCTGCATTGACGATGGCATCTATCTCCAGCTGGGTGATGTCGCCACTGTAGAGGGAAATCTTGTGGTCCAACTTTTCATTCCTGGGATAATGACTTTTCTCAGAACCAGCTGCTACTGAGACACACAAATAATCAGTATCAAGAACAGTTTCATGCACCTGTCTGGTAAATTTGCACAATAAACATGTCAGCGTTAAAATAATAAAATAATCAAAACAAGTGGTTAACTTAAAAGTGGAAAATGACAGAGAGGATCTGTGCTTATACCATAATCTACTCTACCACTATCTACTCATGTTTTAGTGGTGTTTCAACACTCATTTTATAGATTCAGTTTCAAAACCAACACCTAATTAACTGACGACCATTGTGTACTTGCAATATTTGTAATGTTGACTGCAGGAATTTATTGAAATTATATCTTATTTATTTATTTATTTGTCTGATGGGAAACTGCTCCAAAACATTTGACAAGAGTGAGATCTTGAAATTGGGGTCACTTCTTCTTGTGTCCTTTTATCGGTCTGAAAAAGCCAAAAATGTTATTGTTCGCTTACAGTTCTCTGGGAAAAGAGCCTGCATATAGGTCCACAGAACATTTGCATCAGAAGCTTCAAAACATATAACATTTTTCTTACAAAGTGCTTACAAGTGTTTTTGTTTTATAAATAATGCAGAAATATGCCAAATGGCTTCTTGATGTGCACTTTGATCTTATGTGGCCAAATATCTGACAACACTGGAAGGAGTGCTCATGCCTTTGCACCGCTGCTTTTGGTAAATCTCACCACCGCCTGAATGACGGTGACTGTTGTTGGGTGTCTGACCTGCTGTAGGAGTCCATGCTTTGACATCGTCCAGCGGCACAGAGCTAGAAGTCCTGTAGTACTGACGCCTGTCCTTCACTGACAGAGACAGCAAGAAGTCTGAGAGAGACGATGGAGAAAGAGAACAGACAGCTGATAAATATAAAAGACAGGTGTGTAGGAATAGGAAAACATAGCTAATCATAAATAACATTTATTAAGGAAATTGTAGTGTGTGTTTGAGATGATAGTAAATTGTTAGTACCTGATGTGTGGTCCAGTGTAGCTTTTGCTCTTAACCACAAAAATTCTGATCTTTTCTAATCTAGATTGTTTTTTGTAAACTGCAAAAAATATCATGGTAATATTTCACAGGCATACACACTATATATCTACACACCGTACTTAAGGAATGAAACAATTAATGAATTACTTGATTACGCATCATTTATCAAGTAACGACACCAAATATTCCATCTTCATCTCATTTTAAATTGAATATCTATTGGTTTTCATAACTTTGGGCTCTGGTAACTTGTGATGCATTTGTCATTATGTTTGACATTTTAAAGGTTAAATTATTAACCTACTGCTCAGAAAAGACATCACATAACTGGTTACACTTTTCATTGGCTGTAGCTCTAATGTATTTATATAATACCTATAGTATTTTAGTACACTTATAGTACACTTTTAGTTTTGAATGCACTTACTCTATTTTAATATTGCAGCGAACAAATGAGTATAACTAATTTGCTGTGATAATTATTTGGTATTATCATCATCTTCATCATCTAACATCTGTCAGCCTGTAACAGGTGTTTTGGTCTTGTGACAGCGCACACACAAATTCATCATTCAGTACCTGATGGTATTTTATGGTCTTGTGTAGCTTTTGTTCTCAATCACTTAAGTCCTAATTTGTTCTAATCTAGATTGATTTTTTGTGAAATTTCATAGGCATAAATCTGCACAATGTAGTTTAGGAGTGAATCATTCAGTTGATTAATTGATTACTTGATATAAGAGTCGTTTATCAACTAAACATGGTTTATTTTGTTCCTTTATTTTGTATCATTCTTAATTGATAACCAATTGGTTTTCAGTCTGTTGATCAACTAAAATTTAGTTTAAAGACATTACTTTGAGCTCTGGTAACTTGTGGTGGACATTTGTCATTATGTTTGACATTTTAAAGGTTAAATTATTAATTGATTGCCTGTAAAGAAAAAAACAACACTTTTCATTGGCTTCAGCTCTGATGTATTTATAATTCCTATAGAGCTTTTGTAAACAGTGAGTTTATAGTGTACTAACTCTACTTTATTATGACGGCAGGCAAATTATTATAACTCGTTAGTTATTCTTACAGGTTTAATACGTCTGCATGAACTCACTGCTTTGCGGTTGATTATTATTTGGTATTATCATCATCATCTAACATCTGTCAGGCTGTAACAGGTGTTTTTGGTCATGTGACGACACATATATTTCTTCTGACTTGAATTAGTTGACAAGGAACCCTTCAGTAACCAGCTGTTGAAAACTGCTATTAAAATCTTCTCGGGCCTGGTGGAAAAGTCTCACCCTTGGTCTCCTTCCAGTCTCCCTCAGCGGAGTTGAGGTTAACTTTAAGGGCCATGGCGGCCAGTGTCCCGGTGTGGAGAGACTGTACCAGCGCTGCTGCGCTCACTCCGAGGGCGGCACCGAGGGCAACTCTACCCAGCCAACCTGATTTCCCCCGAGGTGAGGAGGAAGGACCGCTACCCTGGCTGGACCTCGAAAGTGCTGTTGTTGTTGACAAAAGCTTCTCCGCTCGAGGTGCAGCGTGAATATGGCCGCGGAGAGGACTTGTTGCTGGCTTTCCTCCCAGCTGGGGGCTTCCAGGAGTGAAGATGTGCTTGAACTTGATACCGGCTCTCTGGATGTCGGTACGGACACCGGGCAGAGGGACCGTGTTCAGCGGAACTCTGAGATATGAAAATAGAGCTGACATTTGAAGTGCCATGCCTGAGCTCACGGTTCGTATTACTTGAAGCTCCACACAGAGGCCAGTGTCGGTCACACTGCGGGTAGCTTTCGTTTTCGACTAATGGATATCACTCACTTCCCATGTGCCATTTTTGTTTTGGATGTTAACGTGTGGAAGGTACCATACACATCCACAAGGGGTGACCGTTAGTTGTCTCAAAACGACAAAATAATAATCATTACTGTCTAGTGCTGCAATAGAATGGTCACTATTATCAAAAAAAATGAAAAGTCAATGCTGTAATATCAATAATGTTGCTCTATTTTAAATTTCACAGTGTACACCCCTCCTCAGATGACATGGTATAGCCGAAGCCAACGGCCGACGAGGTAACGCGTACTTCATGTACTGTCGGAAATACTGGTAGTACAAGATATCGGCATACGTTGCCACATAAAGTGATGAAATTTGAAAGCTCTGAGTAGGCGTAATGTGGTAGATGTAGACATGGACTTATAGAACATCTGTCTATAATTAGAAAGTAAACTCATATAATATTATAAGTGATTTTTAGGGGAAAGCCCCAAATAATCTACCAGCAATAGGCTATATGTAAAAGTTGTTAGGAACACAATATAATTTGCCTACAAGAAAAGACATGCTGCACTTGATCAGTATTTAATCTTGTTGAATGACAGTAGAGTATGGTACTTATAGATCTTATTATCTTATTACTGTTTCACCCAATTAGCAGAGGCTATTAAAAAGCCCCTAAAGGCAACATTATTCTATGGTTTTGTCACCTCCTAGCAATGGTATACCTGAATGCCAATAACATTGTACAAGTTTGTAGTTTAAGGAAGGTTAGATCATGATTTGAAGGTAGAAATATGTGTTCCAAAACCGACCAGTAAACTCAGGATTCGTCTGTAATGTCATCAAGATAATCTGGACTTGTTCCATACACAGGAGGTATTATGTTTCTGGAAATGATCAAGTTTCTATCTGACATTCCAACAAAACCTACAAAAGCTGCTTCTAAAATTCAGATTCTTGTTTAAAACATTAGAAATCGAATCCATGACACACCCTGAAACTGTTCATTGCTGATCTTGCGACACACAAAGTTTCACTAATCTATTGTCTGCATGCGTAGAGTCCAAAAAGGGAGCAACAAAGGGAGGGGAATATGTGTTTCTATCCATTTAATATGTCATATCTTGTTTCCTACATATGCTGCTTCACACATTGCCTAATACGCATCACGGCCTGCCACATTTCCGCTAGGCGAGGCGGAAATATCAAAAAAGGAACAAACCAGGCAACACAGACACAGCAGCTACAGACCACAACCCGCCTAGCCCGAGGGAGGGGAAACTGCTGCACATTTTACAGAAAACCTGTGAAAGTTCTTGAGAAACCTGACAGAAGAACAAGGGCCCCCCAGCATCTATATCCCAAAACCCTGGACAAAGGAGACTGACGGTATTGTCTTTAAAAGTGTGTTTGGCTGTTTGTGTGTGTGTGTGTGTGTGTGTGTGTGACAGTGCGAGAGAAAGGGAGAAAACATGAGGACAGAGAGAGACGTAGATCAGGGTGTGTATGTGTGAAGGGCTTCTGTGTTAAATATACACACAAATATATACAGTATAATATAAGAGGTTAATAGGTCACATATCAGAATATATGTTAAAAAAAGCAGGTAATAAATAAATGTTTAGGCTTGAAGATGAGTCCAGGCAGAATATATGTGTGCCATTGTCTTTGTCTGCGATATTTGTCCTTTGAAATTCAAACATATGGAGGAAACCCTGGCTTTCATCCACAAATGTGACGACTTTTAATACAAGTTTTCGCACACGTTCACACATATGTGGTAGGTTCTGTGTATCGGCACTGAACGAACATCTCACCTTGGGCGGGTCAGAAAGCGGAAGTCTGCGTCCATCATTTTAGTTCAAGGCAGAAACAGGAAGTGCTCATCAAACTGGACATGTTGCTGGAATTAACTCAGCCATCCAGTGTCTGTGTGTGTATGTGTGTGTCAGTATTACACAATGTCATGTGATAATGAATGTTAAACTTTTTCTTCTCACTGTTGATAGGCATGTCTACTATTCTTTCTTTGTCTCGTTTACTGAAGAAAACTGGAGCAGGTTTTTCTTACTGAGAGTTGTTTTATCAAATCCATCAAATTATTCCATCGTTTATATATTTTTTATGGTTAAAGCAGATGAATTGCAGCTTTTCACATGACTTTTTTACTAACATTATGCATTGCTATAGTGTTAATCTCAGTAAGTGACTTATAATTAGCTCCACCTCAATCAACATGCTGCTTCAAGTAATACATAATAAAACAGGTGTAAGTTTTTTATGCAAAATGAGTATGTTTTGACACTTTGCATACATTTTACTGCTAACGCTTTTGTACTTTTAGTTATATAACATTTTGAATGCCGGATCTTTAATTGTAAATACTTCTTACTTGTATTTTTGCACAAAACATGTTTAACACTTTTTTATCCAGCTAATTATTCAATTTAATGTAATAAAACTGTGCTATTTTTGTATTAAGAGGTTTTTTTTAAGAATCTCCTCTGGACATATTTAAAAATACTCTGCATCTGGTTTAATTGTATCTGATAAAAATTCCTTCCACAGAAAACATATACCTCATAAATTTTTAAAATGACACCTGCTTCCTTTGCTTCACTGAAAAGTCTCTTTGTATGGAACACACTGAATGAGTTAGTGATACATCTGAGCATTTTTCATCTCAGTGTTGAAGTGATGATGTTGGTGGTTACATTACTGTGATGTAAAACCAAAAGACCTTAAACAAATAGTGTAAAACCTAAAAAAATACACCAACTCTCTAATTAAGGATTAATCACCCATTTACTAATGACAAATTAGGTTATTTATGAATGAAAAATAGATTTTTAGTTCAGAAGTTTGGTGTAGAGACTAATGAGGCGATACTGTGAAGGGTCAGAATATTTATTGTGTTTATGACTTTTTTTGTGTATTGTTTGGACCAAAATATTTTATTAATTTGTGTCAATAACTAAAAATAATTAACTAACTAAGTGTTACGGGATCTTGTTCATATATTTCCACTAAACATAAAAAAATATACATTTGTAACACTTTTAAAGACTATTTTAATTAATTCACTCACTTTGATTCAGAGCAGACACATTATACCCAATTATATAACAATGACACTAAATCTCTTCTTCTTTCACTTTCTCCATTTTTGTCTCTTCTGCTTTATACTTCTGTCTTGTATCTGTCTATTCAACTCTTTTCTGTCAGACCCGTCTCCTGCATTTCTCTCTCTTCCTCTCTTTCTCCCAGTATGGCGGCGTGGGACCTGTCAGTCACCGTGGAGGAGTTGGGGCCTGATGCCCCCTCTGTCACCCTCAGTGTGACCTCTGACCTCCACGTAGGAGGGGTCATCCTCAAGCTGGTGGAGAAGACACGTGGGTCACTGTCTGTCTGCTTCTGTTTGTCTCAAATTACAGCTGTTAGTTTGTCCGTCAGTTACACTGCACAGACTAAAAATAGCTTTGCATGGACAAATTCGCATATGGAAACAAGTATCACTGTATATTAAGGTTGCAAAACACATGTTTAAGTAATGCAGAACTAATGCCTGACTCACTATGATTTAATACACACCAGTAATGATTGATAAAGCTTCAAACAGCCTCATATTTCTACAAGAATAGATACCGTCCTGCTCTCAGGCTCATCGAATCTCCTTTTCTATATTTAACTAAATACTATATAACACTGATTGATGATCCATTAAGAATTAAGTGATCACATAAATTCATAGAGACTTGATGATTTCTTAATAGTGAGCAACAGGAATTTATGATGTGCTTTAAATCATCACAAGTCATGTCTTGTAACCTTAATATAAACCTGTGTAACATTATGCACTTGTCTGTTTAGCTACAGTAAATACTATTATAAGTTGAAGTGAGCTTTTATATCAAGTAATAACCATCATCATGTGGCTTTAGACCACACCTCACTATCGATCAATCAATCTAACCGTATTTGTCTAGCACCTTTCATACAGATTAGTGTAATTCAAAGTGCTTCACAGATGACTATCTTCTCCTTATTTTGAAGGCACAACACTTTGACTGTTATAAAACTGATACTTTTGATTGTCTTGATATGAAAAAGACAATCAAAAGTAACTGATTGTGCTTTCTTTTTTAAATTAAATGCTGGTATAACTTATCAGCTAAGACCGTCCATAGAGGATTCACGGCCAAATAAAAAAACACAGACAAATATGTATTTACTTTTATCTCCTTTATACAATTATCTTAAACTAATAGTATTTCCCCCCTAATTGTTCATTTTACTTGTCAGTTGAATATTTGTCTCTATGTATCTTATCTTGGAATATGCTATTTGATCCCAGTGAAACAGGATCCCCATAATAAGTTATGCAGCTTTTGACCATTTAACTTTTCCACCAGGTTCTTGTGCTTCTTACTCAACTTTGCTGTTCAGGTGAAAAATGCTTTGATCTCCAAAATGGGTCAATCACAGGAATTAAGAAAATCAGCCTCTTTAGCAAACTGATGATCATGAAATTTGAAGTTATGCCCTTTGATGATAAACTATTCTTAAACAGAAGGTTTGTCCAGTGAGCCACACGTCACATTTCAGAGGTAGGAAAGTCTCTGGACTTTGAAGAGCAGGGTCAGGTGACACATTTCCATTAAAACAATCCCTCTAAGGGACCATTGGGAGGCAAACAGATTGACCCTGACGTGATTTGAACACGCAACCTTCTGATCTGGAGTCAGACGCGCTACCGTTGCGCCACAGAGTCTGGTATTAGGGTCTCACTGGTATACCTAAACCCAACTAGACCAAACATTGGTGATAAATAGACTTCAGAGTGCCTCTATATCTGGTATTATACGGTAAAACATCCATTGGACATTAATGGTCTACAACTTGATAGGAGGATAAAGCTCATGAATGGATCTAATTGATTACCAACATAAGGTCTGTTTTAACTGAATATTTATTATTTGTCATGATTATAAATATATCTAACACAGAGGTCATGTGTGGAATAGCCTAAATGTGGACAATGTGGACATAATTCCCAGTTTCTCATGAAGAAGCAGTTTTGTTTAATTATCAATACACAAGCTTTTGATCTGGAGTCAAACAGTGCGCAACAGAGAACTGCTGGTCCACTAGAGGTCACACACCTTGTGGTACTTGAAATAAATTGGTCATATTTTTTCCAAGCTTAGTGTCAACCAATTGTTATTTTACATGCAACTTTGAGTTCTTGAGATGACAAAATGTCTTTACCATCACTAAGACAACTAAAAATGACGCATCCTCACCTTGAAGTGAATCTAATGGATGTTAGCTGTGAGTTTTTAAGAGTCATATTCTGTGTCTGACCTCTGCAGAGATCAAGCGGGACTGGTCGGATCATGCGCTGTGGTGGGAGCAGAAGCAGCGGTGGTTGCTGCGGACATCCTGGACTCTGGAGAAATACGAGATCCACGCCGACGCTCGGCTGTTCTTCATGCCCCAACACAAGCCCCTGAAGCTGGGCCTCCCCAACGGCACCACCCTGCGGCTCCGAGCCTGCTTCTCCAACCCTGTCTTCCAGACAGTGATGGGGATCTGCAGGATGCTCAGTGAGTCTTTCTTTCTTTTTTCTTTCTTTCTTTCCCTCTGTTTTGTCTTTCTTTTTGTTGCACTTTCTTCTCTTACTTCTTTCATTCCTGCTTGTATTTTTCTTTCTTTCTTTCTCTTTCTTCCAACTTTCTTTCTTTCATTAATTGTTTTCATCAATCTTTTCCTTCTTCCTTCCTTCCTTTCTCCCTTCCTTCATTCTTGTCTTTCATTCCATCTTTCCTTCCTTCCTTTCCTCCATCTTTCCCTTTTTACTTCTCTCTTTCTTTCTTTTCTTTTTTTTATTCGTCGTTCCTTTTTTCTTGTATTTCCTTTAATTTTTCTTTATTTCTTTATTTTTTGTCCTTCTCTATTTCTTCCTTTTCTTATGTCTTTCCTTCCTTCTTGTATTTTGTTCCCTTCCATCTTTCTTTCTTTCTTTCATTTTTTTCTTTCTGCAATTCTTTTCTTCCATCTTTCCTTTTTTCCTTTTTTGCTTCATTCTTTCTTTCTTTCTCTTTCTTTTTCCTCACTCTGTCCACCAACCACACTGACATTAATGCACCTTATAATTTCTGATAAAGAGACATTAATGCTGTTTTTTAAAATCAAAGTAAATAATCAAAGTCAGCTTTCCATCCACAACATCCATAACTTCCATCTTCAGTATCTATTTCTTTTCTCTCCTCCTCCGTCTTCTTGCTGGTCGTCAGTAGTCACACCGCAATAACTGTTCACAACCTAATTATTCTTTGAGACGTGTAAAAGTGTCTCATTAATATGTTGCAGTCTAATTGGCTGTAACAACCCACACCATTGCCAGGAAAGAAGACCTTCACCATCTGTTTCGTGCTTTCATTTAGTCTAATTCTGGCACTTCTTGGTCTCAATCCCTCACCAGAAATCCCCAGGAGGTGACAGCAGACTGGAAAGGTTTTGAAAAGCAGCAGGCAGAGAGGAAATAATGAAATCCGTCAGTAGAAAAGCAGCTTAGGGGAGCCGAAAAACAGATTAAGAAAGCTCAGATTTGTATCAAAGTTACGATGCAGCAGGTATTTCAAACACGTAGAGGAGGAACTTAAACATGAGGATAAACCTCTGTGAAATCCCTTCGTGCATAAAAACAAAGGAAACATTTAAACTGGAGAGTAGAATAAAAGACAAGTCCTGAATATTAAAAACTAAAAACTGTTTAACAAGCATGGCATTTGACCAGCCTTTTATTCACAGTGGATTTATAATAATGGTTTCCAGGGTTTTCAGTCTTAACAGGAAGATAATTACTAGCAATAACAGCCTTAGAGGAAAGAGACATTTCTCTCCTGTGATTATGTGTCTCTCTGATACATGAAAAATACTCACTGAGACCCTGACATGAACACACAGTTGTCTAATGAAGATGATACTACTATATCGCAGCATGAATTGGTTCACTGATCAGTTTGTTTGTAGATATTATACGTATCATTTCTCCTCTTGAGCACCAGAGAGTTCAGAGGTTACCTGAGAAACAAACATATTGACTCAGATGTGATCTGAATACACAACCCTCTGATGTGGAGTCAGATGTGCTACCACTGCACCACAGAGTCTGTTTTGAGTCTATACAGTGTGTACCCACAAAATATTTATTAGAACTCCACAGTGTGATCTTATAGGCACAGTTGGAACATTAAGTATAACGAGATTGAGGAAACGTATCGGCTGTGAAATGATTTGAATGTGCAGCATTTTCAACCTGAGAAAAATGTATTTATCAGATTCAGTTAACGTATTTGTGACACTAACTGAGGAGTTGTTTGAACTGAAGTCGATCACTGATGTATGAGATACTGAGACAGCTCTGACTACTGACAGCTGCTCAAGCGTAAACAGAGATTTATTTTGAGCTGAGAGTTCGTGAAGATACATGTTGACCCTGATGTGATTTGAACATGCAGCCTTTTGATCTGCATTCAGATGTGCAACTGTTGCACCACAGAACCGCTTTAATCCTCTATCTAGTCAACCAATCAGCTAACAAACCAAGAGCTAAGGGGAAGAATAAAAATATTTTCCCTGTATCTATTGTTAATCTATTTTTGCACAGGCTGTGGTTGAATAAGTAGGCAGGTAGATTGTCATAGTTTTGAAAGCCGTGCAATGATTTTATCCATACTGGCTGATCTCAGAAGAACTCGACAGAACATAATACAGTAAAAACCTAGACACAAATGCAACAGAGCAGGCTCATGTTAACTGCACTTTAAATTTTGACCCTGACGTGATTTGAACACGCAACCTTCTGATCTGGAGTCAGACGCGCTACCGTTGCGCCACAGAGTCTTTTTTTAACCCTTTAAAAAGTTGACTAATCACCTGAGGAAACAAAAACTAAGAGGAAGAATTAAAAACATTTTGTGGTTTGTCATCTCTGCAACACTGATCAGAATTTGTAGATATTTTTCCCCTGTTCAGCACCACAGAGTGATATCTAAAGGACAGTGCTTACCACATTGACCCTGATGGGATGTGAACACACATCCATCTGAAGGAAGGAAGGATTAAAATAGCAGTTTTTTCTTTGTCTATTTTCTAATTAATACTGTTTTGTGCAGGTTGTCTTAGTGGAAGAGGCAGGCGGGTAGATTTTCATAGTTCCTCAACGCACTGTTCAATGACTATATCAGCAGTACTACAGCACTACTGTAGCAGACTGATCCCAGAAGAACTGGATAATTGAAAATAGCATAATATGAAACCACAACTGCAAGAGACACTGTTATTAATTCACAGCATTGGACAGTAGCAGGTTTCCTGATCAGAATGTGACATTCACTTCCACAGAGCTTTCCATATTGACACTGACATGATTTGAACACAGAACCTTCTGATCACAAGTCAGATGCTCTACTGTTGTACCACAAACACTTTCAAATAGCCAGGTAATTAGCTGACAAACTAAAAACTAGAGGGAAGGAACATTTTCAGCATATTTATTTCAAATAATTTTTTGCAACAGGTTGTCTTGGTGGAAGAGTTTGCTGGTGCAACAGTGCAATGTGTAACAAGGTTGTTACCAGAAGAACTGGACAGTAGCACATACAGTATAGACAAAGTTATTGCTTGTGAGTGCAGCAACACGTTTAATAGATGTTGGAAAACTTAACTTTTGACCCTGACGTGATTTGAACACACAACCTTCTGATCTGGAGTCAGACGCGCTACTGTTGCGCCACAGAGTCTCTTGAGAGCTGTTAATTAGTCAAATAATCAGCTGACAAACCAAGAAGTAAAAGAAAGAATTTTTAAAAATTAAAATCTATTTTTTTCCAATTAATATTGTTTTGTGCAAGTTGTCTTGGTGGACAACTTGCCTCACTTATTGTTCCTTTATCTCACTGAGGTTTGTGCAAGTTAGATTCTGTGGCCCCGACCATGGCTCTGAAATATCAGCAGCCTAACTGTGCTGTGTATTGATAAATCCATGACGCTATTCTGATGTTCTTATCTGGAGTCAGACCGTTACACCACAGAATTTGTCACAGCACTAAATAGTCAAGTAATTAGCTGACAAACTGAAAACTAGAACAAAGGATAAAGACATTCTCAACATATCTGTTTTGTCATGAATCATTTTAAACTTAGTTTAAATTTTAGTTTTTAGAAGCACAGTGTAATGAATGTATCGGTAAGGCAACAGGCTGTTACCAGAAGAACTAGACAATAGCACATACATTATAGACAAAGATGTTGTTTGTAAGTACAACAGCACATTTAAGAGATGTTGCAAAGCTTAATATTTGACCCTGACGTGATTTGAACACGCAACCTTCTGATCTGGAGTCAGACACGCTTCCGTTGCGCCACAGAGTCTCTTTTAAAGCAAAAGTCGAATAATCAGCTGGCCAAATAGAAACTAAAGGGAAGAATTAAAACATTTTGTGTTGTCATCAGTGCATCATTTGGAATCATGACCTATACAGTCGTTTTTCTTTGGAGGGCAGGCTCCTAAAAAGGCATATGTGAAGACAAAGGCATCTTATCAAGTGCAAAAAGCACCACTACTAGTTCACAGTATTGGAAAGCAGCAGCTGGTTCACTGATCAGCTGGTTAACGTCTGTCAATAATACATATATGACTTCCTCAGTTGATGACCAGAGCCAAAACCGTCTAATGTGGAGTGAGACACAAAACTCTAACATCACACTGTTTGGCAATAGCAGCTGGTTAATATTTGTCAATATCAGATGTATGACTGTGTTTGTAGATACTATATGTATAATTTCCACTGGTTAGCACCACAGAGTTGAACATAAAGGACAGAGCCTCCTATATTGACCCTGACATGATTTGAACACGCAACCTTCTGATCTGGAGTCAGACACGCTACCATTGCGCCACAGAGTCTGTCTCAGGGCTTTAAAAAGTCCAATAATCAGCTGACAAAATATTTGTGGCTTGTCATCTGTGCAACATTATAACCTTTATAAAGTTGGAGGTAGAAGTGGAAATTGAAAGATGGCTGCTCATTTTTGAAATGCTTTGGTAGTTCGGAAATGTACGGTAATTTCAACACAACAGTTCATTACTGATCTGAAAGCAAAATTACTGATCCTGAAGTGATATAAAAATAAAACTATCTAATGAGGAACGAGACATATCAATGTAACATTATAATGTCTGATAGCAGCAGTTGGTTCACTGATCAGCTGGCTAATGTTAGTCGATGACATATGTATGACTGTGTTTATAGATTCTATATGTATAATGTCCTCTGTTGAGAGCTCAACATAAAGGACAGCACTTTCCATGTTGACCCTGATGTGTTCTGAGTTTCTTAACCAGGTGACACATCAAGCAGTATAGAGAAGGATAAAAATAACATTTTTACTCTATGTCTATTTTCTAATTAATATAGTTTTGTGCATGTTGTTTTGGTAGGCAGATAGATTTTCATAGTTCTTAAAAGCACTGTGCAATGACTGTATCAGTACTGTAGCAGACTGATCCCAGAAGAACTGGACAATTGCACACAGCATAATAAAGAAAAAGAAGTCCTCTAAATTACATGACCGCATAGGTCGTTTGTACCTGCACTCCAGAATAATACGTTGCTTTCCAAAACCCTACGAGTCACTTAAAAAATAATGATGTTTTATGATGGGATGCAACAGTAAACACCATGATAGTTTTTTGTTGTTTTTTTTTTTTAAAGTCCTGACTGTCAGTTGGAAACGGGAAGTGAACTGCAGTCTGCTGCAACTGAGGCCATTTTTTTTCCACCATCTAGCCATCAACCCAATCTGCCTCCTCCTAATAAGGAAGTTGCCTTATATAGATGTCATCTGAACTGCATCACTTCTCCAGGTCATAATTACAACAATCACTAGATCACTGGAGTCAGACTTTCTACCATTGCACCACAGAGTCTGCTTTAACTTTTTAAAAAGTTGAATAATCACCTGACCAAACAAAAACTAAAGGGAAGAATAAAAACATTTTTGGTTTGTCATCAGTGCAACATTACAACCTTTATAAAGTTGGAGGTGAAAGAGGAGAGTGAAAGACGGCTGCATAAATAATTTTTGTAATGCTTTGGTAGTTTGGAAATGTGGAGTTTAATAGTTTCAGCACATCAGTTCAGTACTGATCTGAAAGCAACATTACTGATCCTGAAGTGAACCATAAACTCAAGTGTCTAATGTGGAGTGAGACACACAACTGTAACATCACACTGTTTGACAATAGCAGCTGGTTAATGTTTGTCACATGTATGACTGTGTTTGTAGATACTATATGTATAATTTCCACTGTTGAGCACCAGAGAGAGTTGAACATAAAGGACAGAGTCTCGTATATTGACCCTGACGTGATTTGAACACGCAACCTTCTGATCTGGAGTCAAACGCACTACCGTTGCGCCACAGAGTCTGTCTAATAGTGTTAAAAAGCCGAATAATCAGTTTACAAAACATCATCTGTGCAACATTACAACCTTTATAAAGTTGGAGGTACAAGTAGCGAGTGAAAGACAGCTGCTTAAATCATTTTTGTAATGGTTTGGTAGTTTGGAAATGTACGGTAATTTCAGCACAACAGCTCATTACTGATCTGAAAGCAAAATTACTGATCCTGAAGTGATATAAAAACAAAACTATCTAATGAGGAACGAGATAAACCTCTGTAACATCACACTGTTTGACAATAGCAACTGGTTAATGTTTGTCAATATCACACGTATGACTGTGTTTGTCGATACTTTATGTATATTTTCCACTGTTGAGCACCACAGAGTTGAACATAAAGGACAGAGCCTCCCATATTGACCCTAAGGATTAAAAACACATTGTTGTCATATCTATTTTGAAACATTTTTTTTGCAAAAGGTCATCTTGGTGGGAGAGTTTGCAGGTAGATTGTGAAAGTTTTTAGAAGCACAGTGTAATGAATGTATCAGTAAGGCAACAGGCTGTTACCAGAAGAACTAGACTGACTTACATACATTATAGACAAAGATGTTGTTTGTAGGTGCAACAGCACATTAAAGAGATGTTGCAAAGCTTAATAGTTGACCCTGACGTGATTTGAACACACAACCTTCTGATCTGGAGTCAGACACGCTACCGTTGCGTCACAGAGTCTCTTTTAAAGCAAAAGTCGAATAATCAGCTGACCAAACAAAAACTAAAGGGAAGAATTAAAATATTTTGTGTTGTCATCAGTGCGACATTACATTAAAGCAAAATTACTGATCCTGAAGTGATATAAAAACAAAACCATCTACTGAGGAACGAGATAAACCACTGTAACATCACACTGTTCACCTTTATAAAGTTGGGGGTGAAAGTGGAGAGTGAAAGACGGCTGCTTAAATCACTTTTGAAATGCTTTGACAATACAGATCTAAAAGTAAAATTACTGATCATGAAGTGATATAAAATAAACATCATCTAGCAAGGAGTGAGAGAAAACACCATAACATCATAGTGTCTGATAGCCGCAGTTGGTTCACTGATCAGCTGGTTAATGTTTGTCGATACCATGTGCATGACTGTTTGATACTATATGTATAATTTCCTCTGCTGAGCACAGAGTTGAACATAAAGGACAGAGCCTCCTATATTGACCCTGACGTGATTTGAACACACAACCTTCTGATCTGGAGTCAGACGTGCTACCGTTGCGCCACAGAGTCTGGTTGACACAAGTAACCATTCAATTCATCAGTTGAGAAACCAAACACTGGTGGGAGAGATTAAATGAATAGAAGTGTATGTTATGTAAGTCAGTTTAACTACCAGTTTAATAAATTAATTGTTCAGCGATTCAGATGCAACTTTACTACAACAGACACTCAAATCCAGTTTTATCGACATACAGAGTCCACCCTGTTCAGGGTCTTAACAACCAGCTGACAAACATTAGTTTATCAGATTCAGTACTGTTGAGCCAAAGAGTCTTTTTCAAGCCACATAATAGTAAAGTAATTAGCTGACAAACCAACAACTAGTAAAAGGTGGTAAACTAATGAATAGTTTCTCAGTTAGATTACCAGGAGAATAAAATGAACAATCCAGTGAATCAGATGTCACTTTTTTGTAACAGTGTACCATCATAACCCTGATTAACTTGGAGATGGAGGGTCATATAACAGTAAAACCTGCTCACCTTGCACAGATGCACTGTGTGAAATGACGAGGTCACTAGTCAACAAACCCAGAGTGTGGATCCTACATGGATAATGACAGATCCTGACGACACATACGGAATCTGATGTCATTTGAACAGACAGCCTACTAGTCAGTTTTAAGCTTTTACTTAGTGACCTAATCAGCTGAAACAAACACTAGGGGAAGGATAAAAAAGTTGGGAGTAGAGAGTGAAAGAGCGCTGCATAAATCACTAAAACGCTATGCAAGTTTGGAAATGTAAAGTGCAATAGTCTCAGCATAACAGTTCAGTTCTTCAGTAATAAAACTAATGATTTTCAAACCCTCTTCTCTCTGTTATCTCCACAGACATCCGTCGCCCTGAGGAGCTCTCGCTCCTTCGACCCGTAGAGGAGAAGAAGAAGAAGAAAGATAAAGACTCGGCTGAAGAGATTCACGACCTGACCGAGGTGCCCCTCTCCTCGGGTACACTCATCACACTTCATTCACACTCTAGGCAAAACATTTCATGGCTTTAACTGATGCAGGATGTTTACAATCATTTAAAAATGATAGAATAGCAGATTTCATGTACTGCCACAATTTAACTGTCATGTTTATCAATAATCAGATTTTTATAACTGACTTTGAATCAGTGCAGTGCTGCCATTACTCCAGTATGTAGTTTTTCAGCATAGTCATAGCCAATCAGGTGTTCTATATGAGGTAACAATAATCACTGGATGATGTTGCTTTTCTAGAGTCAGTTATGCCTCAGAGAAATGATTAAGGAAACAATTTCAGTACTTGGCATGAGCTTCTCAAAGAGCTTTATACGCAGAAATTGAGCCATATATTATAATATTAAATAAATATCATATATTGGGAGGTCAGATTTTGAAGTCTACAAACTCTTTGGATAACTGTTATTGTACACTTCCTTCGCAGTATCTCGGCCCAGTTTGTATAACGGCATGCCGGCTCATTTTGCTGACTCAACCGAGATGGAGGAAATCTACAAGGTCCTGTCAGTCACCCAGCTTCCCCCCGCCCCTGAGGTCATAGCCAAGCAGTACCGCCCAGCCAGTGTGGTGGACAAGGCCCACATCAACGGCAGGTATGACTACACGCATACCTGTACAGTAATCCCCTCCTTTATAGGGGATATATCATACTTTTCCTGATTTTCTGAGTCCGGCATTCATGGTGATTAAACAAAAATTTAAGGGATATAATGTTATGTCGTCAGTGCGCAGTGTTTTACCCCTCACTGGGCCAACTCTGTAATCATACAACCATCTTGAGTAGTCTGATAATGTGGACATTTTTCATAAACATGGGAATTATTCCCTTCTTTCACATCAATCCTATATGACATGAATGCAACATAAGTCTATGGAAAAGCTGGACTGCTAGTTGGTGAATTTTAGGGAAATGTGTAAACAGTGCTCCACAGTCTCACAGTTTTTACTTTTCAAACGCACATTATACTTGAAATTGTTCCCAAAACCTACAGAAGTTACATTTTTTCTAACATTAAATTGATGGGTACAGTCTTGTCAAACTCACTTTCACTGCCATTGAAAGCTTTTCTTCACTTTCTGTTTTCAACTAACAGATTCTCCTTTGATTCAAACACTGTGTACTTGTATAATATATCATCATATTTGACTTCTCCGGCTGTCACTCACAAAGTAAAAAAAAAATCAAAGCAACAAGTTATATTTTTGGAGCGTTTATTGTCTGAATGAGGGCTGTCATTATTCAGCCCAAACAGCTGCATGTTGTTTGGCTAATTAGACTTCTCCTCGGGAAAGTAAGTGCTTTCATACACCACTGTTGGTTCAGTGATTATCGCTGTTGCCTCACAAAAAGAGGGACCCTGGTTTGATCTTAATTGCAGCAAATTTCCCTGTTGGCTAAAAGATGCTCCTGTTGTCACCCTTTACCAAAGCATGGGCCTGATAATTGAGGTTGGGTGATTTAACTCAAGTTCCTGTCTATTCTGCTCTCACGGGTTGTTAAGCTAATTAAACATATTCTCAAGAACGTGTGCTTGTGCTTTGCTTAAATTGTACAGCTTTTAAAGCAGCTACCACCTACAGAGAGCTCTTCATATCTCACTCTAGTGTAGCTATCATACATGTTGGTTGACAAACCAACCACCACTGACCTATTATTTTATTATAATTGGAGCTGTTTGATGGGGAATTTCTGAGCTCTGTCATATACACTGAAGTGCTATGCATTCAGCACTCAAACTGTATTTAAACTGTATATAAATAGTATTTTTGATTTTCTCTCCTGCCCTTCTCAAGTTTAAATTGTATCCACAGGAATACGCTTAATAATAAGCTTAAAAGCAACTATGAGACACAATGTATTAAAAAAACATTGCAATACATAAAATAAATGTTGATTACCCGAGCAGAAATAAGTCAAGTGGAGAATATATCTCTCATAAATGCATAAGAATTTAAATAAGAAGCCACATATTCTCTGTCTGTCTCTCAGGTGGTTGGACTCATCCCGTTGTCTCATGCAGCAGGGCGTCCAAGAAAATGACCGACTCTGGCTTCGCTTCAAATACTTTACCTTCTATGATATAGACCCAAAGGTGTGTGTGTGTATCCATGTTGTTTTCATATACCGTGTGTTTGACATTACATGCCTCACTTGACTTTCCTCTGTGTGTTTTTTGTTTTTTCAGTACGATGTAGTGCGTCTGACTCAGCTGTATGAGCAGGCTCGCTGGGCCATCCTGCTGGAGGACATCGACTGCACCGAGGAGGAGATGATGCTGTTTGGAGCTCTGCAGGTAGATCAGACTGAAGGGGAAATATGTGCATCAACAAAAAACAAAATGTTAAATATGCTGTAGGAAGTAGGCATTTCCCTCAATGTCACACATCACTGTATTTAAAATGTGCCCCTATTTATATACAAATATGATCAAAGATGTTTAATATAGCTATTGCTTTTTTTTTTGTTTGGCAGGTTAAATATAAAAATATAGATTAGATTTTTATAAACACATCTTTAGAAATGGCAGAATTTTAAAAACTAAAAAAAAAGGCACCAAAAGAAAGTGGAGAGTGAAAGACGGCTGCATAAATAATTTTTGTAATGCTTTGGTAGTTTGGAAATGTGGAGTTTAATAGTTTCAGCACATCAGTTCAGTACTGATCTGAAAGCAACATTACTGATCCTGAAGTGAACCAAAAACTCAAGTGTCTAATGAGGAGTGAGACACACAACTGTAACATCACACTGTTTGACAATAGCAGCTGGTTAATGTTTGTCACATGTATGACTGTGTTTGTAGATACTATATGTATAATTTCCACTGTTGAGCACCAGAGAGAGTTGAACATAAAGGACAGAGTCTCTTATATTGACCCTGACGTGATTTGAACACGCAACCTTCTGATCTAGAGTCAGATGTGCTACCGTTGCGCCACAGAGTCACATCTCTACATAGTCAAGTAATTAGCTGACAAACTTAAAACTAGAGGGAAGGATTAAAACACATTGTTGCCATATCTATTTTGAAATGAAACATTTTTTTGCAACAGGTCATCTTGGTGGAAGAGCTGCAGGTAGATTGTGAAAGTTTTTAGAAGCACAGTGTAATGAATGTATCAGTAAGGCAACAGGCTATTAGCAGAAGAACTAGACAATAGCACATACATTACAGACAAAGTTGTTATTCGTAGGTGCAACAGCACATTTAAGAGATGTTGCAAAGCTTAATATTTGACCCTGACGTGATTTGAACACGCAACCTTCTGATCTGGAGTCAGACGCGCTACCGTTGCGCCACAGAGTCTCTTTTAAAGCAAAAGTCGAATAATCAGCTGACCAAACAAAAACTAAAGGGAAGAATTAAAATATTTTGTGTTGTCATCAGTGCGACATTACAACCTTTATAAAGTTGGAGGTGAAAGTAGAGAGTGAAAGATGGCTGCTTAAATCACTTTTGAAATGCTTTGACATTTTGGAATGCAATAATCTTCTAAGATTATTGCAGGTTAAATATAAAAATATAGATTAGATTTTTATAAACACATCTTTAGACATGGCAGAATTTTAAAAACTAAAAAAAAGGCACCAAAAGTCAAGCAGATTCACTCACAATATAGTCAAAATATTCCACATGAAATCTCCAAATCTCAGGAATCAAATTATTTTTGACAACAAATCCATGAAAACTGCAAAAGGTGCATTTAATGCAGAATAATGAAAGAACTGTGTAGGTTTTCTAGTTTAGACTTGAAGTTAGTCTAAGTTTCTTACAAAGACCTGATCTAATCTGAGCATCCAGATGATACAGGCAGTAATTGTACATGGTTTGAGCTGTTTTCTCCTTTAGCATCCTGTACATTGTTGAAATAATTTGGTCCCTCTGCTCTCTCACTCACAAACTCCTGTAGTACCACATCAGTAAGGTGTCTCAGTCAGAGCCCCAGAAGATGAGCTCCAATGCAGCCATGGATGACCTGGATTCAGCACTGCAGTCCCTGGAGGTCAAGATGGAGGGAGAGGGCAGCTCCGCGTCCGAGATGCTGGTCAGACATGTTGGATGTATATTTCTGACAATCAGTGTCACCTTGTCTCATCCTAATGCTCACAGATGTAACTGTAACTGACTAAAACCTCCATTTCAGTTGCATCCTTTAAGATGTCATTATTTTGTAATCAGTGGATCCACAATTAGTATTAATTTAAGTGATCATAATACATTTTCTTTCTTGTCTGCAATGATTTTGACTATAGATTATACCTCAGTTAGGACTAAAACACACACAAATAAGGATTGTATATAGAAAGAACAGAAGATAATTCAAACAAGAATTTTCTATTGCTGTTCATGTGATCAACATAGAAATTATATACTGAAATAAATTTAAAAAAATGTTTTTTATCCAGGAAAACATGACTGCACCAGAACTCAACGACTATCTGAAACTATTCAGGTGAGGTTCATTTTCCAGCTACTCTTTGATACACGTGGCTTGAATTCATTTAAAACTAAATACAACAGTTAAAGTATAAGCATGCAAGAAGACTGAAGATTACTTCCTGAAAAGTGCTGATACGACCAGAATACAACTACAAGAACAAATTAGAAAACTCTTGAATATACATGATTCATATATACACCTCAGATACACATCATACATTCAAACATCTATTTTTGCATATTTCCTCTACATGCATACATTTATGTATGCATACATATTAACTCCTCTAGTTACACGCATACATATCGAGTAAAAAAATAAATTAGCAATGATGTTAACCTTACAGACATTCACAGGTTATTGGATGGTCAGTATTGCACATGATACTTATTGCACACGAGTAAATCAGTAAATAATAAGAAGTTATGTGTTGGGGGGATGTTAGGAGGGGAGAGGCCTCTGTGGAGCAGAGTTCAGTTAGATCTGTGGTAAAAACTATTCAGGAGTCTGGAGTTGCAGGTCTTGCTAGACCTGTAGCGCCTTCAAGAGGGGAGCAGGGCAAAAGCATAATGTATGTTTGTCTCCATTTCCTCTTCCTGAGATGTGAAACTAAGTTAAAACTAAGAAAAGCAACAATTTCCTGAAAAACAAAAACATATATCTGTGATTTTTACATTTTCTACCCCATGTGAACAGGTTCTGTTTTGTTGAAACTGAGCGATGTGACTGTGTGTTTTAGGCCGAAGAGGTTGACTCTGAAAGGATACAAGCAGTACTGGTTCAAGTTCCAGGACACCTCCATCTCTTATTTCAAGAGCAAAGAGGAGAGCATCGGAGAGCCCATTCAACAGATTAACCTCAAAGGTACAGAATATATTATTGTATTTTTAATCATAAATATAACGTCCCTCTATCCTACCGCTACATCAACAACAATGAACTCAGAAATCATGTGTGTATTAGTGTATGATGATCACTAAGTGGCTGAAATAGTTCTCCCACATTTTTATTCACCGCCCTCTCAAACACACACCCACACCCACCCACACACACACGCACACAGAGCTCCATAAATGGTAAAAAGTCAGTGAGGACGCTGCACTCAAGTCTGTTTTCCTCTCCAGTCTGTGAGAAGTTAATGGGGTCACTAGTAATCCCAGATCAGTTCTAAGAACCACTTCAAGGCTCTTGTTAAAAACAGGATTCTGGCCTTAAAGAGGAAATGAAACATAAATAAAAGAGTGTTAATACTAATGCAGATGAGAACCGAAATGCTGAAAATGAGCTGTTACGTGACTCAGTGGTGTCAGTCAGGTATCGGCTGTATGTACTCAAGATGACATGAATTCAAGTTTGACACATCATTCATCATATCAAAGGTCCATCTAGGGACAGGCATTGCAAACTAACTTTGGTTATAAATGCTGTTGTATGTGGCTATATACTTGTCCCTATACAAATAAACATTAAATAAATAAATCATTCCTTCATCTGTGTGTGTAACCCATGAATATTCTAACAAGAGTCTATGCAAGAGAATTCATCTTTCAAGTATTTTAAACCATAGTAACCATGAATGTCTGTACCACAATCATGGCAAACCATCCAACAGCTGCTGAGACATTTTGTTTAAAATCAAGACTTCATAGTGGCACTAAAGGAAAAGTCAATGGATCACCGAAGATCAAAAATTTCATGGCAATCAATCAATAGTTGATCAGCTGTTTCAGAGTCAGTATAAGATGTTTCTTTGTTACTTGTCCTGCACACAGGATGTGAGGTGGCTCCGGACGTTAACGTGGCTGCACAGAAGTTCCTCATCAGGCTCCTGATACCAGCACCTGAGGGCATGAACGAGGTCTATCTGCGCTGTGAAAACGTGAGGCCAAACACACACACTCATTTCTCCTCATCTGTGTGTGTGACATCCTCTGTCATATCCGCCACCTCTCTCTCAACACCTCTATCTTTGCCTGACAATCTCAACTCTCTCTCTCTCTCTCTATCTCTCTCTCTGCTCTGTGTCTTTGTCTCTCGGCCTCTAGGAGCAGCAGTATGCTCAGTGGATGGCTGGATGTCGATTGGGCTCCAAAGGCAAGACCTTGGCAGACAGCAGCTACCAGAGTGAGATCCAGAGCATCCGCTCTTTCCTGGCTATGCAAAAGACCTCCTCTGGTTCCCATAGCAACACAGATGCTACAGATGAAAGCATCAACACCCACAGCCTGGTATCGCCACGCTATTCTAAGAAGTACAAAACCAAACAGGTACAGGAACCAAACAGATGGATTTTCTATTACTAATTTATTGATCACTTAAGACATTTAGCAAATGGCCAAATTTGGTCTGGCATGAACTCTTTTTAACCTTTTTCTGGGTATCAGTACAGTAATTTGGCACAGTTGATCTAACTGAACAGTTTTGTGGCTAGAACAACTACCAAATTTGTGCTCAAACTTCTGTCCATAAACATGTGATTAACTCTGATCTTTTACTCTGTGCTTGACCCTCCAGCTGACCCCTCGCATCCTGGATGCATACCAGAACGTGGCTCAGCTCTCTCTGACAGACGCAGTGATGCGCTTCCTGCAGATCTGGCAGGCCCTGCCTGACTTTGGCCTCTCATATGTCGTAGTCAGGTCATGTTTAATTTGAAGTTGGTTTTTTTTTTAGAGCATTTTGCCACAACACAAGTAAGAAAACTAGGTAACTGGATTAATGCGAACATTTAGTTTTACACCCAGCTCTTAATTGATGTAAATATAGAGAGTTTTGTTATAGAGAAAAAATACTACAAAACATGTAAGAAGTGAAGGTATTTTAACATGTTTAAGCTCTGGAAGGTTAAAGTTTGACTTTTGTCATGGTATGGTCTTAAGAGAGAAAACTGAAGCGAGATGTTTTTGTCCAACAGGTTCAAGGGCAGCCGGAAAGATGAGGTTCTGGGCATCGCCCCCAACCGTCTGATCCGCATTGACCTGGGGGTGGGTGATGTGGTGAAGACCTGGCGCTACAACAACATGAAGCAGTGGAACGTCAACTGGGACATACGACAGGTCAGACTCTAGTTTCCAAAAATATGTAGTACTGAATTAGCTAAAGAAGAATTTGTGATAATAGCCAGACACATGATCAAAATAGGTGATAAACTACAATAAGACTTTGGAACATTTAAATTCAAAACATGAACTCCAGCTACGCTAAATAGATCTAAAACCATGCTGCCAGTGTAATTAGCAATAACACTAGTGCCATGGAGAGTGATCTCATTAACACTACTCATAAAGTGAGAAGAGTTATGCTTATTACATTGCAGAGCTAAGATTTTAAAGGAACCCTTAATATAAGATAATTATTATATTTGGTTACTGTCTGCAATCTCAACTTCTTTTCAACCCCAAAATTTACCTTTAAAATTTCTGATTTCTTTGTGTTTGTTTTCCGACCCTACAGATGGCCATTGAGTTTGAAGGGAACATCAACATTGCCTTTAGCTGTGTGACAGCCGACTGCAAAATTGTTCACGAGTTCATCGGAGGCTACATTTTCATGTCGACACGCAATCGTGAGAAGAGCGACACGCTCAATGAGGAGCTCTTCCACAAGCTGACCGGCGGCCACGAAGCTCTCTAGGACTAAAACACACACAAACATAAAAGATCTGGATCTCTAACATGCCACGTCAGTCCTCATCCTGTGTGTCTCGACAGTGGAAAACCATGTGGAATAGGATTTTATACTCCAGTCAAGGACCAAAAAAAAAAGAAGAGTTAAAATAGGATATTTTGTTCATCTATAAATGTGTTACAACCCACGTTGTCAGTCTATCCAACTTGTTATCTTGTGTTTTACACAGACACGTTTTATTCAGAAGCATCATAAATGGATGGAAGACTAAACATGTTCAGTTTAAAGCTCCAGCAATCCTCCTGCTGACTTCCTCTTTCCTTCATGATGGGCTGCTGCTGGGCATCTGATCCAGTTGGATCAGCCAACAGCAAATGCCCTTTTTCGCCTCATAGGATCAAGAATTATAATCAGTGTTGCTCATAAGGCAGTCTTGCTCCTTGTGCAAAGCTGCAATTTTAATGTCTCTTGTAAAACATTTAGCTTGAAACAAATGGCATATTACAGCAGCCACATTATTTTAGCCAACAACAGTTGTAGAGTACAAAAAATACATGTCAGTATGAAAGTTTACCACATACACTTATGAATAAATAAAACAGTTATTAAAAATAAATAAAGCAATTTACATTTCGTTCTCAGTTGTCTTCACTCCCTATTGTCATGACATCTGGTGCCAGTTTCTGTTATTTCTTACACAGGAAGCTTCTAACCAATTATCTCCCCTCACATGCTGTGTGTGTGTCCATATCTCACAAGAAACACATACAGTTCAATATGTCTTTAAGTGTGTCTGTCTTTAAAGGCCTGGCTGGTTGTTGCATTATATAGTGTGTCTGTTGGTGTCCAGCGTTATATATTTTACTGCTCAGTGAAATTATCTTTGGAGTAAATGGAAGCCTTTGTTTACTTAGCACTGACAATGCCATAAAAAAACGTCTGTGCCTTTAAATAAAAAGTGACATTTTTCAGCACAAGCCAGTTGAGCTATCATATAAAAATTACCATTTTTATTCTCTGCCTGTCTTGTTTTATATTATTTTGAAACCAGCTAGAAAATAGTTTCAGGCCCACAGCTGGTGATGTTCTACATTGCACTGCTGTTTTTTCCTGCTAAAAATTAAATAAAGATGGAAAAAAAAATGAAACCATCAAGCCATCCTGATCCTTTCAATAATGACAAGGATAAAAGGTTTACAAATTTACTCCCATTTAGGATGATTTCTGAATCGATTCTCATACTGCTGACCACAAATGCTTCACTCTTCTGCCAAAAAAGTGTTACCAAGGGAACTAGGATGAGCATCAACCAACAGCGGGACGCTAACATGGTCAGGTGAGTCCCTCTGTGACCAATGACAGACCAGTATCCTGTGCTGCTACTGGAGCGACAGGATGCTCCCTGAAACACATGACAAAGTGACATCAGTGAACAAGTAAATCAATCCACCCTTTCAAAATGAAAAATCTAAACTGAATTCATCCATGTGATTGTTTTTCTTACTTGTAGGTTTCAATTTTAGGGCTCGACTGAAGTATTTAGGGAGAAGTTTTCCCTCTGCGTTGCCTGCAGTCAGCAACACACCGTTCTCTGACCAGAAGAACTCGATACCATCTGTGCAGACACACACATACAGTTAAACACGTCAGTTTGTTGTCACTGGGCTGGATTGAGCATATTGGGTTAGCAGTCATTAGCGTCTTAAGTTACCAGCAAGAGCTTTTGGGACATCAATAAATACAGCTAGATCACAGTCTCTCCTCATGCCTGGTGGGGAAAAAGAATACCGCCGATGGACAAATATGTTTAAATGTTTATCTGACAAGTTTCTCTCCGTCACACACACATAGCTTACCACTGATGACACCATCCTCTCCCGGCAGGCCTGACGCCAGATGGATGTGTGTCCTCTTCATGCAGCTCAGGCCCTGCTGCTGGATGGAGCTCCAGTTGCGGATGTAGGAGCCATGGACGGCCTCAGCAGGACAGTCTGGAGAACCAGCCAGGACCGGCTTCAGCTCCAAATCTGTTACCTGATTACAACAATGCCACAAGTATTAACGCAGCACTTATTATGAGGGTACATTAGAGATTCTTTGGACAAGATATTAAAGGTACACAGAGGCTTTACTGAACCTGATAAAAACATTAAAATCTGCCTGGGGTGACGATGTTGTTTCTCAATTAGTTGTGAAGATCTTGTGGTGAAATTGGACCACTATCAGTGAAAGATAAAATGAAACTAATGGCAGGATTAAATTCTAAGGCCGATGAGGGTTTGTATGCATCTCATGTTCAGCTCACATGTGCATTCTTGCTTCTAACAGCTCTGTCAATAACTAAAATAGTTGTTATCAAAAAAGGAAACATGTTAAAACACATGTTATAAGTCACCTTTAAGCACCTGAGTTGGTGCTATTCCCCAAAGTCTTAGTGTGCCTTCAACTGATATTGTTTGCACTTATTTTACAACATTAGAAATAACGTTTCTTTTTTTAAATGACTGTCAGAGGACTAACAGCATATGTCAGCTGATAATTAGATTGAAGGTGATGTTTTGAAGGTGTAAATTGTTTTATTAAACTGATATTTTGAGCTGTGGCTGAATCTCACAGAGTTAATTTTACATCATCCAGGATGTTAATGTCTAGAATATATTCTCCTACCTCCTGTTATTCACTTTCTCTCTCACACACACAAACATTGATTGTGCCTTTGACTACATCACTATCTCTGCATACTTCACATTGCTGTTTGGTTTTATATCCATATGCATGGCTGCAGAGATGTAAAGGAGAAAAACTAAGATGTGAACTCTCCTTTACCTATGTCTATGAGAAAGGAAACTTTTTCCAAAGTCCACTCTGTTATAAACTTAAATATAAATTAAATACTGTATACACCAAAGGACACAACACATCCTTTCATAGGGAAATAAAAGATCCTCTTTTCAGCACCTCATCTGATATTTACAACTCTGCATACCTGTACTGAATGGCCCTGATTGGCTCGAATCTGCAAGCGGCCGTCCTCTGGGTGGGAGCGAAGCTTAAAGCGCTGCTTGTCATTTGCAGCCACGACTCTCTCAACATCCTCCAACGAATATGAGCGGAACTGCGAGTGAGCCAGGAGGTCCTCCACAAATAGGAAGCCATCTATGAGGATGAGAGTCATTATGGCTGCAGTCACACTCTGTTATGTTCCTCTTTGCTTCAAACTGCACGTTTTGTTAAACAGAGAAGACATATTGTGAAGGTACGAATGATGCACCTCTACCATATCTGGAACTATAATAACAATACTACTTTAAGGTAAGATCATGAATTCTGTCACACGCTTGTGCACATTTTGTTGTAAAAAGGTAAACTAACCATATTATCACCATGGTTTTAGACCATTAGTAGCATGTGTACAGTATTTCATACTGTTATGTGCACTTGAACAGACAAATAATCCAAAGCAGATGTTGAAATGATCTATTACACTGTTGACTCTAAAGTAGACAACAGCGTAGATCTATATTTGCTGTTAAAGTTGTGTCAGAACTTGTAACAGTGTCAGTGACTGTGTTTACTGTTCACTTGTGTTTACCAGTGCTGGAAGAAGTATTCAGAACCTTTAGTTAAGTAAAAGTACCAATACTCCATTACAAGTAGTAGTACAAGTCCTGCAAGAAAAATCCTACTTAAGTAAAAGTACATTTTTGCAGCTAAATGTCTTTATTATATATGACGTCATTATCAATAATGAAGCATCAGTGTTTAAACAGCATGTCACTGTTGTAGCTGCTGAGGTGGAGCTAGTTTGTACTACTTTATATAAAGTTAGCTAGTTTAGTCCTGTGGTTCCCAATCTACGGGCTGGGCCCTAAAAAAAGTTCTGATACACAAATTGGTTTCACAAATTTCCTCTGATTTTTGGTGAAATATTATATAGAATATAAAAATCACTATTTGGAGGAGCTGTTAACAACTCACAGACATGTAAAATGTGACCCCGACTACACACTGCTTTTTGTAAGATGTCAAAAGCAAAAAGGTTGGAAACCACTGGTTTCATATTTAACAGTGTGTTGTATTTTAAAAGCATGTTAGATGTGCTGTCAGATAGGTGTAGTGGAGTAGAAGGTACAATATTTACTTCTGAAATGTAGTGTAGGTACAAGTACCTCAAAACTGTACTTTAGGACAGTGCTTGACTAAATGTACTTAGTTACTTGCACAGACCACTTTGTGTCCAGCTCACCTGTACCCATTTGGAGTCCCATCTTGTTGGCTCCATGGCGAAGAGCATAAGACATGGATTTAGACAGGCGGACATCTCTGTCCTGGCAGGGAGAAAAGACATCAGTCATAACAGACATACACACTTAAAGTCAGTTCTAATCATAGCTCTGGTTTAAATATAGGATCTTGACTGAACCGTGCCAAACAATCCATACTGCCTGCCTTAATAGCCACTGAACGGTGGTGTCATGAGTCAGAAATGAGCCGGCGTGAGCATATTATATCTCACCTCTCCACCACGGCTTCCTCTTTTTCCTCTCCCTCTTCCACCTCCTCTTCCTCCTCTGTCACTGTCCATTTAAATGCTCTCAGTCAGATCATGATTTTACGCAGCTTAAACCAAACGTGTGTACACTTCCACTTCCTGAATGTTTCTCGGTATCCACCTGTAGGTGGCGCTGTAGCGGTTGAGCCGGGCACCACAGAAGAAGAAGCTGCATTTTTTTTTTTAATGGTCCTGAAAGAAAACATCACTCAGGCAGCTCCTGCAGGTGAGAAAAAATTCATCATATCCATAAATAAAAATATGACGCACCCATCATGAGAGTCGGTGCTGTCTATCTGGACGATAACTTACAAGTCACCCTGATACACTGTGTTTATATCTAGGAGCTCGCTGTGCAGGAATTTTTAACACAGAGGCTGAGCTAACTTGGCTAACTAATGTTAGCATAGTTGAGGCTGGATAGACAGCCAGCTGCTGCCAGTTTTTCTCCTTGTATTACCCTCTTCTCTTCTCTTAATACATCCATGGTATTACCTCGACAGCTGCTACACCGTGAAGTGCTTTTGTTTGTCGTAACCGGACAGGTCACCATGGAAACGTAACGATTGACAACGTAGAAGAATGACTGAAGAGTCGCAGGTGTCAATCAGCAGTGACAGAAAGAGGCTGTACAGTCCGTGAGTATCCTCTTTTGTTAACACTTTGTTGGCGTGTTTGTTTTACAACTTGTGTCTTAAATTCTTCTTCTCTTTAGTTTAAGGGGAAGTTATTCATATCAGGAAGTTACATTTTCTTACTCAAGCATTGTGACTTTAGCGTCGAAATGCATTTCAGTTAAAGGACAGGTTTACAATTTTTTCAAGTCTGTCTTAAAACAACAATCAGGAGCTCAAATGGACATTGAAACGTGTTTTTCTTGCTCTAATCCTCCTGTTCATACTGACTATTAGAAGATACCTTCATAATACACTCACAATGTAGGTGATGGGGGGGGGAACAAAATCTACAAGCCTCCTTCTTTGAAAAAAATGTATTTAAAAGTTGATCTGAACTTTAATATGAAGCTCCAAATTATGCAAGTCATGTAGATCTCTTTCAACATTACAGTTAATTTATTGCTAAAGTCCCTCTTTTTGTTAGTATACTTCCACTGCAGCTCAACAAGGAAACACAAAGAGGGAATTTTCTGCTAAATATGGCTGATATCCACTTGATATGATTAACTAAGACTGCTGAAGCGTCATATAAGCTTCAGATCAACTTTTAAATGCATTTTTGCACAAAATGACTATGTGGACACACTGTGGATTTTGGCACCCATTACTCACACTGAAAACACATTTGAGGGGATTTTTTAATAGCCAGTATGAACAGGATTACAGCAAAGAAAACCTCCTTCAATGTTGATATGGACATCTGACTGTTGGTTTAAGACAAATGTAAATTGTCAACTTGTCCTTTTAAGGATAAGCAAGTTGCCTAGATATTACATTTGTGCAAGTAATTATTTTCCAAAGAGATCATAAGAAAACTACCAAAAAGTTTAACTTCAAGTTGCATGATGCAACTGACTACAAAGCTGCAGCATTTTCTCATTTGCTTTTCTCTCGTTTTTATCTTCACTGTTGCTCAGGTGATGGAGTTCCCACAGCATTCCCAGCAGCTGCTGTCAGCACTGCGTTCCCAGCGCCAGCGCGGCTTCCTGTGTGACTGCACCGTCCTGGTGGGCTCATCCCGTTTCTTGGCTCACCGGGCTGTTTTGGCCTCCTGCTCGCCTTTCTTCCATATGTTCTACTCAGATTCTCCAGGCAGCAATGGCACAAACGGTGCCAGCAGCTCTGTCACACTCGACAGCGACATTGTCACGGCCGCTGCATTCGGCTTGCTCTTGGACTTTGTGTATGAGGGCGTGCTACAGCTGGAGGAGTCTCCACCAGTGGAGGACATATTGGCGGCGGCAAGCTTCCTGCACATGAACGAGGTGGTGAGAGTGTGCAAGAGGCGACTTCAGAGACGAGGGCCTGTGGCTGAGGCAGACAGCACTCGCTCTGAAGAGGGCACTGGTGCAAGGAAGGCAGTAGAGATTGGGAGGGGAGGTGGGGGTGATGGTGGAGCTGAGCCAGCAATGGCAGCGGATCACTTGAATCCCGTCGCCATGGCAGCGCCTCTCTCATCGGTACCCATGATGACAGAGAGGAGTCTGTTGGAGTCTGTGAAGTCTGAGCGCCGAAACGGTGGCGGTTCATCAGAGACACGTGTTCAGACCCCTCTGAGCCCTGACCTCGCTGATACCACCCAGCCAGGCATGGACGGCCCTCCTCTGCCCCCAGGTGGAGAGTTGTTGCAGGGCCACACCGCACACCAGTCCGCCCCTGTCTCTGGAGGTCATGCCAGGTTGGGGACTGGCTGTCAGGGTGAGGGGTCAGCACTCTGCAGCCCCTGCAGCACCACTGAGACATACAGGTACAGGTCTGTTGTGAATTTCTAGTTTTAAGTTGATAAGAATAATGTTTACTCTAAACATTAAATTGGTGGACTGTAGTTTTAATACTTGTTGGCAGCCTGAAATCTTTAATCCGAGTCACAACAACAACAACAACAATAACAACAACAAAATGTAAATGGTTTGCTTTGAGCTTGCAGCAGGATTGAAGTCAAAAGAACAATAATAATCTGAATCAGAAACTTATTTCAATAAGCACATGACAGACAAGTGAAAAATTTGAAAACAAAAAAAGAACGTAAGATAAGAATTAGGAAATCCACACAAACAAACAACAAAATTAATAATTAAAAAAAAAACATGAATTTCCAATGGAAGTATGACTTTAATAAATGTACATAATGTGAGAGAAGTGCATTGCAATCACTGGTTCTGGTAAAATACATGGTGGATAAAGCAGTGCATAAAGCATATTGTGTAGAAGTATTTACACACAGTGTACTTGGCATAATGTGCAAAGTTCATGCAGAGAATAGAGGAGACATAGTGTAACAGATGACACATTGTCAGTCTGTGTATTAGGGACATAACACTTTATCTGTAGAGTTTAGAGCTGCTAGAATTAGTCAATTAATGGATTAGCCAATCAACAGAAATGAATAAGCAACTATTTTAATAAACAATTAATTGTTTAAGTTATTTTTTAGTGAAAAATGTCAAACATTTGCGGATTACAGCTTCTCAAATGTGAGGATTTGGAGTTTTGTGTCATACATGATGGTGAAATGAATATCTTTGGATTTTGGACTGTTGATCAGACAAAAATTACAACAGGCATTCTTCACTATTTTCTGACAGTTTACAGACAAAGTGATTAATCAAGAAAATAATTGGCAGATTAATCAACAATAAAAAAATAAAAAAACCGACAAACACCTACTTCTGAATTTGGTGTTTTTATGATTTTTGTGTGTTTGTATTAGCCTTTAGCATTTATTGATTGATTGTTTTTCAATCACTGCCGCTTTTTCATTGTATTATTTTAACACTGTGGATCATGACACATAATTTTGTTAGCTTAGTTAACAAGGTGGAGTAAGTCATACATCTCTTAGACTGTTTATGAAACTCTTGAGAATACCAGTTGAAATTTGTCAACCTATTACTATGCAGTCATATGTGATGGACAACAACTCAACCAAACTGAAGCAGATATTATGATGTAAATTAATATTAGAAGAACAGTAAGATCTAACTCTCCTAAAAGCTTTATGGCCAATATTTAGGTAGAATATATATACAGTACAGACTTTTTCTTGATTTGACGTTACTAAAAGACTGTTATTATCCTCCCTTTTTTCTATCTTTTACCAGTCACAGCAGTAACCAGCTGCCCTCCTCTTCCTCCCTGGTCCCAGTGAGCCAGGCTGGTGGTCTGTCAGCGGTCGCCCTTCCCCAGTCAGAATCCAGCCTTTGCCCAAGCCCGCATCAGGACACATCTCGACTTCCGGGTAACAATGACCCTGTTAGAAAACTCTCAGAGACTGACCCCAGAGGTACATCAGGCGAAGAACAACAGATGGTTATGTTAATCCACGCATCAGCGCTATCCTCACACTTGCAAACCAACCCGACTCAATCGCCACCGCAGCGTTCACATCCCCAGATCCAAATCCAGAACGCTGTATCACTCCAACGCCGAAGCCCAAACTTTCACTCTGCTTCTCAGACGCTCACAAGGCCTGGAAGGGAGATGGGAGCTTCGTCCACACTTAGGGATGGAAAACCTCAGCCTCTTACAGGCAGAGTGAGGATGGAGGAGTATGATGGAGAGAATGTGAAAGTCAAAGTGGAGGCCATTGTTATATCTGATGAAGAGCTAGAGGAGGAAAAAGATGGAGGCAGAGAGCGCAACCCGATGATGGAAGTGGACAATGACTTTGACGAAGACATGCAGGAAGAGGAGCTGAACAGCCCTCAGCATCTCTCCTCCCGTCCACAGGGCCTCTTACAAATGTCCTCCCATCCCAATGACTACTCCTTCCCTCTCTCGCCTTCCTCCTCCTCCTCCGGTGCCGGCCCTTCCTCCCAGGACACTTCCTCCTTTGCCACCTCCCTCATTCCTCCATCCACAGCCCAGCAGCATTCGGATGCTCCCGCCTACTTTCAGGATTTCCAGGACACCATGGGGAACTTTGTGGAGGATGTCCCAACGTGCGGCGTCTGTGGAAAGACTTTCTCGTGCACATACACACTAAGACGCCACGCCATCGTGCATACAAGAGAACGCCCCTATGAGTGCCGCTACTGCTACCGGAGCTACACACAGTCGGGCGACTTGTATCGACACATTCGCAAGGCTCATGACCACACCCTGCCCGCTAAACGCAGCAAGGCAGATGTGGACCACATCCTGCCACTGCAGCCACCACCACCACCACCTCTTAGCTAACATACAAACAGACACACATTTGATTTCTATACTTAAACACACGCACCAAAACTTTAACCTAATATCCCAATAACTCTCACTTACTTTAAAGGACAAGTTCACAATTTTTCAAGTCTGTTTTAAAACAACAATCAGGAACCCAAATGAACATTGAAACAGGTTTTGCTTGCTGTAATTATTCCTCCTGTTCATACTGACCATTAGAAGAGCCCCTTCACAATGTGATAGATGACAAAATCCACAGTTTATCTGAAGCTTATATCAGGTTACATCCATCTGAGTTAGTCAAATAAAGTGGATATCTGCCATAGTTACAGTCTTTTTGACAGACATTGTTTTCCTGTTCAGTTGCGGTGGAAGTATGTTAACAAAAAGGACTCTAACACTAAAAGACTTTAAAGGGGCTATATGTAAGACTAGACATCAATTTTTAGACACAAAACATTCAAAAATTAAAGTTGCAATACACAATATTCAGCCACTAGATGTCACACTGTAGCACCAACATCTCAGACCAAAAGGAACGACTTGCATGTACTAACCAAGCAGCAGTGTCTGGGGCTGTAAAATGAAGCCAATGCTGAAATGCCAAAAACTGCAGTTCCTCAAAAGGCCACTTGAGGGTTGAAAAGCGAGTCATTCCCCATAGACTCATGTTAAAATGCCCAACTTTAAATCGCAAATAGTTGTTTGCTGACATCCAGTGAGGCTGAATGTTATTTATTGCACCTTTAAGTAAAATTCTCAACAGAATGTGAAGAAATAACAGTTTTGATTAACAGTTATGTGAAAGACTCTATCTCTATTGTGTTGCAGAGGTATCTACTGAAGTTAGCATGCTAACTAGCTAGCCAGGCCTGTCCCGTTTTCTAATACCCCTTTGTAACTCAAAGCAAGCGATGGTGAGTCACTGTAGCATCAATTTGGCGCTAACATAACATAATGAACACTGCAACTTTCTGGTGATATGTTGCCCCCCAGTTGGTTTGGAGTGTGGACTATGAATTTGACAGGTGGCCAGTTCTTACATAAGATGTAGAATTGATTTGCCTTACCATAGCAGCTGAAGCCTCGTATCAGCTTCATATAAACTTTAAAATATATTTTTGCACTGGAGGACTGTGGATTTTGTTCCCCATCACTTACATTGAAGGTGTGTTCTGAGAAGATCTCTTAACTAATTATTAAGAGACAGCAAGTCAGTGGACTGTTGTTTCAAGACAGACGTGAAATATTGTGAACTTGTCCTTTAACCCAAAATCAAAGAAGCAGGAACCAACAAAACGTTGTCACTTTGAAAAATTACCAGGGTATCAGAAAGTCTTTAAAGCATAAATTCAGTTTGAGAAATATCAAGCTATAATTTATGCCCTAATTTCAACATAGACATTTTATCAGATTTTATTTATTTATTATTTTCAGTCTCTACCCAAAGTCCATCCAATGATTATCTCAATATCTGCATACGGTACATACTTTATACTTATAACACTTACCTGGAGGGATTAAGGTATATTTTCAATTTTAAAAAACGAAGTATAAAATGCAATTAAATTACTAATATTACTGTATGTGAGCTCGTCACCAAGTAGCTTGTCTGCCTTCTATTTAAAAATGCACATTTGCTTGTTAGCTCAAACCATCCTGCTCAATTTGTCCAAATATTGTCTTAATATTTTTATATTTGCAAACACACCACAGACACACTGGCTTCTTATTCTATTGAGGACATTTGAGCCCCATAAGTACAAAAATACAAGAACTCGCACATATACACACAGAGTGAACACCAGCGGTGTGGCATCAGTATCAACCCTCATTTATCAGACTTTATGTTAATGTTTGACTGTTTCCTCTGGTTTGTCTACATAGAAACCCTCAAACTGGTCTAATATTTGTGCTGTTGTGCTACTCTTTGTAAATTTTAAGAGGCATTTTTTAAAAATATCTTTATTATTCATACATTTATACATTTAAGAAATTGCCGCATATTTCATGACTGTGAGAAGTGATCATCTAAGAAGATGTATGAAAATGTCTCAGAGTTGTATGACACTCTACACACAGTGTTTTCTGTATTTACTTTTAACACAAAGAAGGGAAAATTTTTATCAATTACACCAGATTTAATCTGTTTGACTGTCTTTTCCTTGTGTGCCAGCAAAGTTTAACTGATTCCAACTGTAGTAGCATTTTACAGTTTAATGTTTTATTTAAAAGAAGAAAACACCTGCATAAAACCACAGGTGTTGAATTAGGTCACTTTGTGAAACTAGTGCCATTTTCTAAGGCTTTACCCTTTTTACCATCAGTTTTATATCAGTCTTATGAGGCCATTTCATCAATAGTATACGTATATATTTGATGAAGCAGCAAATTAATTGTGCCAAACAGCGTTCACTTCAACAGGGCAGTAAAATTTGATTAGGAAGATTTCTTACTGAGACAAAAACACAAAAGTGGTAGCAATAGTAGGAATCTAAATCCTAAAGAAAAAAAGACGCTTCCTCTTTTATCTTACACAACAACAAAAGTCGTTGCTATCCCACAATCCTTTGCTTAAGCAATGACAGACATCTTACACGTGGACATCAGAAGTAAAGGAGAAAGACAACAGGGGGATCCCCCCTTTATGATTAATTTTTCCCATTGATCATGTGGCATTTGCTGTAGCATGACAGGATATCTGAGCACATTTTGACACATGCAGTAATTCCACCTTCTCTTCAAATGTTTCATTTCAAGCTTTAATTGTGCCTATATGACTGTTTGACACTTTGGAGTTACTTTCTGTATGATGAAAAATCAGTAATATTGGTGTTAGAAACCCCAGAGTTTTATACTGGGTGCTCATACTGGACAGCTGACCTTTTAATGAGTGTCATGGCAGCCAGTGTGCAAAATCTAAATGTCACCCTGTGAATAAACATTGTTCAGTAGAAACGATGTATAAATGTTGTAATGTTTCAGTGAAGGACACATTGAACAGATTCAACATAATTCTTTTTTTATTTCACTAGAAAAGTATATATACAAAAATATAAACACTACGTTTATCAGTTTTTTGCTGTGTACATTTTACTCCTGAAGCGCGGAGGCGAAGCCAGTCTGCCTCCTCTTAGTCGTCTTTTTCTTCAGTCTTCTACTGGCCCGTGAATCTGTGAAGAGACCAAATATCAGCATCCAGCTCTGATCCTACCTGCCTCTGTGTCCTTGTATTTCCATCCAAATGATACTCAAATGAAACATTGTTGTCAATGTAGCTGTTTTTTGTCAGTTTTGACAGTATTTGTTTAACTGAAGAGAAACAATAAAAAAAGGACAGTTCCACAACAGCAAATTCCATTTTTCATTGAATCATTTTCCCCTTTCAGATCACTGAAAAGACACAAACAGTCAGTAAGTTGTTAGAATTGTTGAATTAATTTTTAGAGCAGGAAAGAAAGAAATGATTCTACTCGACTGAGCTTTTTTTTTTATCCTTTACCAGGTAATCTGTGTATCAGGAACATACAACCTAAAATGTCTTGTTTCATACCTGACCAACAGTCCAAAACTGAAAAATATTCAGTTTACTGTCACATAAGGCTAAAAAACCAGAAAGTATTCACATTTAAGAAGAGGGAACCAGATAATTTTAGTGGATGGTTGCTGATTATTCTTCTGTTGATTGAATAATTGATTCATCGTTGCAGCTCTGAAGTTTGGTAATAAAGAGCTGCTGCTTTGAGTCTTCATACAATATAGATGAACTTACCTTAAATTACAGTCTACATAATGTAAGATCAAGTCTTTATCTTTGATCTTAGATAATACCGTATAATTACATTATATAACTAAAGGTGCTTCAGGGTTTTTTCTCACTTACGATTTATCTTGTGCAAAGGAATTATATTAAAAAAAAACAAGTATTAAGTGACACAGGTTAGCCTCATCTTTGAATAAACCTTTTTTTTTTTTTTTTTTTTTAAAGTCAGCTATAAAAGTGCTCACCGCCTCAGCAAGCTCAGGCCAGTCCATCGCCATCACAACTGTATCATCTGAGTTGGGAGCCGTTTCCAGGTTCCAATAGGTCACCTTGTCAAACACAGAGGACACTTTCACTGTCCTGTCCTGGAGAGAGACACACACACACACAAATTAATTTGGCATAACAGACGTAAAAACAAATTCCTCACACACACCCACATCACTCGTGTCCCACTGCAAGATTTTATGCCTCATTTGGCTACAGGCTTGACTCATATTTGACTAAACAAGCCTTCTGGTCAGCTTAGAGAGCTTCTGTGATGTGACAGATGACATTGGTGGTGTTTACCTCCTGGTCAGAGCCAGTCTTGTTGATCTCCTTGAGAACCAGGCCGGTGTAGCCCTGTGGACAGCTGAGCTCCTGCCCCTTCAGCCCACGCCCCCTGAATGACACCATCTTCTCTGTAATGGGAATCATACACAAATACAACTGTTATGTGTGGCAGAATGTATGTTTTTTTTTTTTACCCAGTACAATACTCAAGACAAGAGCCTGATTCAAATTTACAAATTACCCTCTGGATTACACACTTAAAATTGCAAACTGCTGTCTAAATGTTTTGTAAAGATAAAATATAACTTATTTCCCTCATCATGATGGAAGAAGTCCCACCGTGACCTGGTTTCTGACACTAAAAATCTGATGAATTAGAGAAATATCTTGATAACATTCAGTTCAAATAGCTGAGCAGAATTGAAATAGACCTGTTTGAGGTACAAAGTTTGTGATTCTTGCCTGGTTTGGGTAAAACCATTAACTCTGGGAGTCTACCTGTTTCTATAGTATAATTAAACATTGTGAGCATAGGGACTAAATGCTTTGAACAATTCAATGGGGGATCCATCATGGTCGGGTGATTTTCCTTAAGCAAGTGAGGTTAAGGGTCTCATCACCTTTTCTTTTGTAATACTGCCCTCTAGTGTCTCCTTATTATTATCTGATAATACAGGAAGCTCAAGCTTGTCCAAAAAATGCTTTATGCTGACAGGGTTAGATACTTGTGATGTCTATAGGGGTTGACAGTAGCTCAAAAAAGCCTTGTTAATCTCACTAGGATTACTGGTTTTGATTGTGTATATTGCCATATTTGTCTCCTCCTTATTAATCTGCCAGGCTAAAGGTTTCCCTGCCTCCTCTCCTTGTTCGTAAAAACTGTGTTTCATTCTTTTTATTGTGTTTTCTGTCTTGTGTGTATTTAGGCTGTTATATTCTAGCTGTCTTGATTTGAGTTGATGGAGTATTATACTGTCATGCGACTTTATGTGTTGTTTTTCTAATTCCAAAGATTGGATTTTATCTTTATATTGTTTGCATTTATCTGAGGTGTAGGTTATTATTTGATCTATGCGACAAGCTTTCATGACATCCCACGCAATGTTAGGATTTGCTTTATTTTGATTTATACTAATAAAAAAAGAAAGAAAAAAAAGAGTCCATTTCCCTGCTAATCATATCCACAAATTCTGCATCATTAAGCAAGTGAGATGTAAATCTCAATCTATTACATCTGGTGACTTGTGTGGATGCAGGTATTGTGACTAATAAAGCAGAATGGTCTAATAAGATCATTGCCAAATATTAACAAGAGGTATACTAGGTATACTTGATGTACGTCCTGGACACCACTTTCCATTCATCTTGGATACAAATGTAACATGATAATGTAACTCAAAACCAGTATCAGAAGTTGGTCGTGTTGGCATTTTTATCCTTGCTAGCCTGAGCGATTTAAACAAGACAGTCAGTTTTATGAACAATTTGTAATCTGAAAGATTAGTTATTTACATTTGTAAGAAAATCAACTCATATGGTGATCACTTCTGCACTACCATCTGATCATTTTTAAGTTTCTTCAAAGTGGTACAATGACAATTAACTGCAGTGTAGTCCTCAATAATAGAAAAACTTCATCACTCCAGTGCTGCATAAACAATCTGACTCTCTCTTTTCAAAACGATACACCTGACAGACATATTACTAATTGTACCATATTTGCGGTCTCTGGTGGTAGCAGTGAGGTATTGTAAGACCTGGGCTGGTCCATTGTGTTCAATCTCACAGGGCATCAGGTGGACTGGTGCTTGAAGTGCCTGACCCGCCGATGACACATGAACACGAGTCACACTGCTGTTACAGGTCATCCTGCAGCCAGAAGACAGAAGAAGAAAAAAACGACAAATTACACTCTGGTACTGTTTTCACATTAGAGCTGCAACAATCAGTCAATTAAATGACAGACAGAAAATTCATTATCTATTTTGATAACAGAATAAATCGTTTTGAGTCATTTTTTCAGAAAGAAATTGTAAAAGCTTGTCAAATATAAATATTTTCTGGTTTCTTTAGTCCTCTGGGCCAGTAAACTCATTATCTTTGGGCTGTGGACTGTTGGTTGGGACAAAAGAATATTTTTCACCATTTTCTGACATTTATGGACCAAACAACTAATTGATCAATCGAGAAAATAATCAACAGATTAATCAAGTAATCATTTACTTTATAAAACTGTAAAAACTGCCCATTACAATTTCCTAGAAGCCAAAGGTGAGGAAATGTCTTTTTTTAATGTCTAAACAAAGATATTCAGTTTACTTTAATTTAAGACGAGGAACCTGAAACCATCAAATATTTTGCTTAAAAAGTGCTCTAAAAATATTCGATTATCAAAACAGTTTTCTGTCAATCAACTAAATGATTAAGCAACTGATCATTGCAGCTCTTTTCCACAGCAATGTAATAAGTAAATTAAAGTATAATAAATAATCTGTTATCATTTAATCACAATTTGAGTGAATAACGATTGTTGTTATTATTACAGGCCGTTCAGAGTTACAGTTACAGTATACATAGTAAATAACATCTACTGACATCTCTCTTGTATTAAACAATATGAACCACGCCGTTAAGTGACTTAAATAGCCATTTGAGAAGAATATGTTCAATATTACCTCGCAGCGGTTTTCCAAAGCTTCTGTGAAAAAAAGAAGTAAATATAACACTTTCCGGTTAGCACCAGTCGCGATGTGTGATTGGTCGATTCAGTCTTCTTCTACCCTTGAAGACATTTTGGCGGGTTTTTACTGTCCTGTGGGGAGATTTCACCCTCTGTCGGTGAGAGAGAATTTCCTCGATATTTCAGTCAAATTTCTGCATTTCCTCAGTTTAGGATGGGATTTAAAACTCATTTGTTTTATTTCATACACACGAATTTCTCTTTTCATTTAATATGTTTTCTTTTATTTCTAAATAAATACACACATATACATTTTTCTTTATTCTTTATTTTTGTCCTTCCTGCACTCAGAGGCATTGATGATTTTTGAGGATGTTACAGTACTTTGGATTGTTTTATTCATTTATTTGTGTCTGAAGTCATATCTAATTTTGGATTTCGAATTTGGATGCCCTGTGTCCATGATATCTTGTTTTTGGGTTTTTTGTTTTTTGTTTTTAATATTTGCCAAAATGTATTAAACACTTGGTCACAAAAAGTTCTGTGTCTAAACATCATTGTAGGGTCCTGAGTTTCAGTTTAATTTTAAGAGATCTTCAGGTAATGTGGCAACTAGTCTTTTATATGCTTTAGCAGTTTAGAATAAAAACTCTCTAAACACAGTACGTAATCACAGCTCACAGCTGTAAACATCCAGATGTCATCCAGATGTTTTTGATGTGATAACACCTTTTAAAATAGTCCATTTCACTTTGAGCATTGTAAATTAATGATATATCCCAGTAAACTGCAACCTGGGTATTTACTGTACAGTAGATATTCTTTCTATTGACGTACCTTCTCACAAACACTTTCTTGATATGTCAAGTGGCATGACACACTCATACATATAAATCAATTTTGCATGCAAAAACATTCTCCGTCAGTAACCTCATGAAATGTAAAATTAATGTTAAAGATAGTTTCCACATGTCAGTGAGGAACATTTTTGGCACTTGGGAGCGCTGTAGGGCATTATTACACTGGATAATAGGAAAAAACAACAACAACAGAGACACAACAACAGAAATTAAACAAGAGGTCAACAACTGAGGTTCAACAATATTGGCAACTCGTAATTTCAATACTAGTGTGGGTAGAAGAAGACAGTAACTCCTGTTGTGTGTTTGTACTGATTTACATATAGCTTATTTAAATTGACTGTATATGTGTCACCAAAATGTTCTTATGGGACATAGTTTGTGGAATAATCTGCTGTCTGAATCCTCCTAAATATCATAAAGTCCTGAAGCTTTGTGGTCAGTGTCTTGTTCTACACTAAGAACTCTGCTCCAGTTGGCAGCCCTCGTCATGTGGGATGGACTAAACCCTATCCAATGACTGCTTTTTAGGAGCCAGGGATAAGTTATTGTGGGGTGGGGGGTTCTGTTTCAGTTCATAACATTTCATCAAGACAGCGTTAAGCCGTGGACCAAAAGACTTCAGGGAAAGGAGAAGTGGAACATTTGATTTCTTAACAGCTCGTAGTTGGCCAACAGAAACCAGGGGTGAGTTTTTATGGCAACACATGACTGTTGTAAGCATGCTGCTGTTGGACACCATATGTTTTTTTTAAAGGAGGATATATTTTTAATGTATTGTGGGACAAAATATCAGATTTGGATATTGAGTTACAAATGCTTTTGGCCAACATAACTCTTGAAGTGAAAATCTCGGCAAGTCTCCCATCTTCTGTTTTATTTTCCAGATATTTGGTGTTTAGTGCAGAGAACTGATAAATACCTTTAGTCCACTTGCATTTTTTACACAATACATAATGAGTCAAAACAAGCTGTTACACATTTCTTGGTAACTTCTCTGCTTCTCTATAAAACAGTCAGAGCAGCAGCTGGCTGTTGACACAGTTTGGATTCATCAGATGTGAAAGATTTTTGCTTGTGACTGAGATTGGACTCGGTGGTTTAACAGCTCTCAGTGCTCTCAGTGATGTTTGTGTCATGGGCCTCATGGGATCACAGCATCATCAACCACACTGAGTTTTTATGACTTTACACAATGCTTAATGTGTCTTTTATAGCATAAAAACATGGGCCAGATAATTTTTTGGAAGGCATTTCAGTCTCCACCACTGTGAGCCAAACTGAGTCAGTATGTTTCTGTTAATTACTTCTTTTAACTTGTGCTTGTAATGTGGTTGCATTTGTCTTCCTACATTGTTTTTTTTTATGTTTTCTCCTTTTCCTGATTTGTGTTCATTAACTTCATTGGTTGTCACTTTATTTGAAAATCTTTAGATTCAATGGATCAAACAAGCCATCTGCGCCCAGGAGATGAAGAAGAACTGACAGTCCTCATTGGTCGGGCACTGCTGAGGCTCCAGGATGCTGTCACCGTGGCAATGTCACGTGCCCGTCAGAGAGCTGTACAGGGTTTTGTTGTGTTCTCTGTTGTGCTGTTGCTCCTCTGGGTTGCCGCCTTTTTATATGGGAGCTTCTACTACTCTTACATGCCCAAGGCAGCTTATTCCACTTCTGTGCACTATTACTACAGGTGTGTATGTGACATACTGCATCAGGAAAACACACACACTGTACTCACTATGGGTTTGATTGCTCTCTCACTCAATCATTCATGTTTTTGTCTGTAGGACAGACTGTGAATCTCAAGGCTCCTTTAGGTGCTCTTATCCTGTGGCTAACATCTCTCTGATGAGAAACAAGAAACATGTATGTATGTGTGTGTGCGCATCAGTCTATGTATCTACAGTATGAACAGCATCTGTCTGTGTGTTAAACATGCATCCATTCACAGAAATAATCCCAAGGGCGTAACTTTCAAAATTATATATTCAGGTGTTGACATTCGGCCAGGCCTATCGGATCTCCCTGCAGCTGGAGATGCCTGATTCTCCAGCCAATCATGATCTAGGAATGTTCATGATTAAAGCAACCTGTTTCTCTCGGGATGGGGGGCAAGTTGCCTCCTCTGCTCGCTCTGTGAGTTGCTCTGTGAGATTAGCTCAGCTCCCCTTATAGGAAGCCACATGTGTATATATACAATCAAACGATGCTTCATTACTAGTTCCTGCAAACTCCAGTGATTCACTGTTGCGTTGCTGTGTGTTTCTCAGGCAAGACAACTGCTGTCCGCCTCCAGCTCTCGCTTTGTGAGTACAGCGCTGACGCACAATAACCTTTTAATCATACAACCTGGTCAGAGCCAGATTAAGACTGCTTACGCTTCGCCACAGAGCTACACTGCCAACAGAAGGTGATTTCAGTGCACAGCTTAAGTGAGGAAAGACAAGGAAGGGATGACATAATTGACTTTAATTACTGCATTAAACACTGAGTGACCAGAAAAATTGATGAAGTCTGAGATTATATTAGAGAAGTTCTGATGTGGTTGTTTTTAGGCTGATTTGTGGTGTTTTTGTATTGGACTGCATTATATTGTCTGGTGTTCCTAATATTATTCTACCTCATATTTGTAAAATAGATGGACAGAAACTTTTCAGTAACATAATGTCACTTGATATATAAATCTCCACGAAGCGCACCCTAAAAACTCCCTAAAACTAATTCAACACAAGACACAACTTCAGTTTCAGTCTTGATTAAAAAAAAAGTAACCCTGCAGGGCTGTTGTGTTGATTGCATTAGACTGTATAGAAGTTTCTAATTTCCTAATCACTCAGTATTGATCACTGAGAGGAAGAACTGACTAAATTAGAGTAAAAATCTCAATCAAAGTCCACTGAGATCAGCTCTTGTTGATTTAACACAGAGCACAGACTTGCATCTTTGAGTAACTGAAAAGGTGAAACTTTTACATCCATCACATCATTACTTATTAATATTCACTGTGACATCACTGAATCTTTTGAATCCTCATCTGTGTTTACAGAATCATCTACTGTACGCATGAGAAAAGTAATGTTATGAAAGTGTGAGAGTCAGGCTGACTGTGTTGTCCTTTTGTGGTCAGAGTATGCTGCGATACCGCTCAGACTTGCTGAGGACAATGGGAACGCTGCTCTTCCTCCCAGCGTTTCTGACGGGAGCCACTGAGCAGAAACAAACACTGGAGGTGGAGCTCTTCTCAGACTACACAGACGATCCTGTGAGTCATGAGTGCTGTGAGCTGTGAGAGTGAGTGTGTGAGTATATTTGAGGCCAGAAGTGCGAGCAGAAAGAGGCGGGTTTCACATCTATCACGAGCTGGACGTTTGTGGTGATGTGTGTGTCTGTGTGTGTGTGTGTGTGTGTGTGTGTGTGTGTGTGTGTGTGTGTGTGTGTGTGTGTGTTTGTTTGTTTGTTAAAACCTACCTAACATGTTTTTCCTCATGAACAGTACGCCCCCTCAGCCACAGCCATCATTGAGATCCTGTCTAACAAGGTGCAGATCTACTCATCTCAGTTCTACGTTCATGCTCATTTCACTGGTATAAGGTGAGAATCGCCTACATGCTGCAGAAAAACCTTCCCCAAAGTATGAAATGTAAAAATTGACACCATGCCGTAACATTAAACAGATTACATCACATTACATATCTCAGAGAAAAAAGGCAAAATCTACATTTGAATGAGGCTGCAACAGATAGTTTGTCTGATTTCTGTGGAAAGATGTCCTACAGTATGACATCATGTGTAGTTATTTGTAGCAGCTATTATCAATAAAATGTGTGAGAAATCTCCTTAAACATCAAGTTTTGGTGACAGTTCTTCAGAAAGAGCAATAACTTATCAACTCAGAGGAGGAAGAGACACTAATTTCTTCACTAGCAGGAACCTCAATGGATCACGATGCAATATATACAGCTAAATACAGCTACACTTTTTTGTTACTGGAAACACTCTCTCAGTTAGTTTATGTCTCCTTCCAAACTTATAAATCACATACAGCAGTTCAGATATATTCTTTGCGTGTTGCCAAAAGTAATCCTCCTATAAAAATCCATTAACAGATCATCATAACATGATAACTCTTGTTTTCTTTGTTTTGTTTTTCTGTGTCTCTTCATCAGATACTTCCTGTTCTACTACCCTGTCCTCTCAGCCCTGGTGGGCGTGTCAAGTAACTTCATCTTCCTCAGTGTCCTCTTCATCCTCAGCTACTTGAGGCTGCTGTTGAAAGTGGAGTGGAGGCCGGAGCAGGTGAGAGAAGAGGCCCGTAGGTTAGCGTCGGACAGATTCTAGGTTGTACTCGCTCCACACAGCATCCTGTTTCTAACCGCATGGCTGCACACTTACTTAATGAGATTGTGTTTAAGTGAGTGTGGATTATTACCCGGTTCCTCCTAGGTGTTACAGCTCAGACTAAACAAGCTCTGACTGCTTGTTTTCTTCCTTGTTTACAGCTCAGAACAGATGGACTGCTACCAGAGAGAGAGGGAGAGAAAAACACGGACAACAGCCAGGGAGAGAACGAAGAAGATGCTGCTGCAAGTACAAAGACAAACGGACACACATTTTTCAATGTTATTCAAGTTATTTGCAATATGTGTCTGAATGCAAAAATATATTCTCTGGCAGGTACCACCGAGCTGCTGGGTCCCCTCCAGATAACCCCCACGAAAAGGAGCCAAGAGAGACGCCACATTCATTTTGGTGACAGCACAGAGCAGCAGAACAGACACACACTCAGTCAGAGTGGAATAAATGAGTCAGAGGCAGCCTGAGGCCATTAATAAAGAGGAGAGAGAACGTGTTGAGAGTGATCTTGATAGTGAGATGTAAGGATGAAGATAAGAGAATGACTCAGAAAGCACCTACCGACAAATATGCTGGGTGATGGCCTGTCTGTCCTGTTTGAACTGTAAAGCTTTACCATTCCCACTCCTACATGTATGTCCCAGTGTTTCAGCCTTAATGGTAACCCCGTGATTTATGAGACTGACATATGAACCCTCATCACTCCAAAGAAATCTCACATTCACATATTTTTTATTACTATGTACTGTACAGTCTTCATATGGGGCTCGCTTCACAAATCAATGTACAAGCATACAACGTTTCACAAAAGATTGTTACTCGCAAACTGTAAATACATTTCTGAGCTCTACAGTCCTCCAATAGATTTTTTTAATTGTTAAACATGTCAAAAATTAATGCAAGAAGAAATGATGAAGCTGCAGCTTTTGATGTTGCACAATTGGTGAAACGGCTGTCTGATGTTCACCTATGACAAATACATGTACAAATACACTCTAAAAATGCCGTCGACTGTCAGGGAGTTCCTGATTTCTTTCACTTAATAAATCAACTGTCCAAAAGCTACATGCAGTTAGAAAGTTTACTTTATATTCTACAGATTGTAAAAAGTTAACTGGTAAAAATTAATAGAATCAATTTAGATTTAAGTGAATTTAACAATAACCTAAACATAACTTGAAACAGTTTACTTGTAAAGTGGAGGAGGAACATGTCATATTTACAGGCTGATGCAACCCTGAGATGTTGTTTCTATTGCACTATTCTATTCTATTTTTCTCCTATCTTGCTACCTGAAATGTTCTCAGTTCTTACATTACTTGAGAAAAATGTAACATCATGATTAAAGTATATGAGACAAAACTATGTGTCTTTTTTTTACTGTACAAAAACATCTGGTATTTGATTGTCACATAATCAGGAGAGATGCAGAAAGTGCACATTAATCACTGGTGGGAGGACACGTGACTCCTGCTTCCATCCAGACATCTGACACAGGCGGCTTCATTCCTGGATGTCCTCTTGGCCTGTGGCACTATTGGCAACATTCCAGCAGCCGGCCCTGGTTGAAGCTTTGGAAACTGAACAACGTCACTGCATGCAAAATACAGCACCAGCGGGGATAATGCAGGAACAGAGAGGCATGCAGCTTACTGTCACAGAGCTTTCTACGACATCTCAGATGAGGTAAGGTAAGGTAGGTTTAGGTTAGGTTAGGTTTTTTACCATTATGTCTAAATATACCTCAATTTAAGAAAACCGGGTTACATTATTAAGGCTTGTTAGACTTGTAAATGCATTTCCTCAAACCTAATCCAAATTTTGCATCTCTTGTAAACATTTCCTTGTTTTGTACAAGCACATGCTAGGTCCAGAGTGGAGAAACATGAAGTAGATTCACCGCTCTTCCCATTGGACACAAACATGGACACTACAGATGATCACTGCATGGAGGATGTGAAGGAAGAAAGAGAGATGGATAATGACTTCTCTGCCAGACCATCAGATGAGACGCACCAGCATCTGTCGATCGGTGAAGGGCCTTCCAGCAGCTGCAACAGGGTCTGGGTAAGATCCAGACCCAGGCTCCAGTCGACAAAAAGTTTCCCCCCTTACAGTCAGTGTATAGGTGGACTGGGAGAGGACAGAGACTGGGACAATGAGGTCATTTCAGAGTCACAAGTTGATCACCAGCCTCATCTCAGACATGAAGAGGCTCAAGGCACAGAAAGACAAGAAGACATAGAGTTAGTTTCGAGGTGTGCAAGTGATGAACTGAAGGCAAAATGGAGGATGAGGAGGAAGGAGAGGCTGGGGGGCAGCTATGATATTGATGTGGAAGGATGGGTGAGAGGAAGATGGAGTGGGAAAAGAAGAGTGAAGGAGACCGAAATAGAGAGTGAGCATGACGACGACGAAAGGGAAGGCGAGGGGAAACACTGGAGACGTAGAAACTCAAACTCTGAGACAGAGAGAAACGAGGAAGAAGATGAAGAGAGGAACAGCTCTGTTGTTTCTGAAATGGAGGGAGAAAGCGAGGGGAGTGTAGAGACCCTTGGAGAACATTGTGAGGAGGTTTTGGAGCTGCCGGAATTGAGGGAGGGCTCCACGTCATATCACCGGTCCACACCACATCCGATCCTCTCCAAGCTTTTGCAATCTTCCTCCTCCACCTCCTCCTGCTCCTCCATCAACTTCTCCTCAGCAGAGAGCGATGAGGTCTTCACCGAAGGAGAGGATGCTGGTTCCAAGAGGAAGGCATTCAGGAAGGTGAGATAAACATTGAATGCATAGATGGAATCAGCTGTACTTCACAGTTAATATTGTAGAATAACATTTTCAGCTCTCAGTTTATGCAGCAGGTTTCACACCGATGCATTTTGGCTGTTTTGGTTTTCCGTGTAAGAGGCTACAAAACTATTTTTCTCAACTGGTCTTTGCGCCTGTGGTCCTGTTGATTTGCATGGTTTTGAAAGAGGACTTTGACATGGTCAGATTTGAATGGTGTTTGCATGCCTGGCCGCTACAGATATGACAGTAGAGGGGAGTAGACTAGGGAGTAGAAGTTCATTTTGTCAGCACAGTTTGTGTTGCATATTGTCATGAGCAGCAAACTGTATATTGTGTCAAATCAAAAGTGACGAATTTAACATCTTTGTGCCCTAAACTGTAACATTTAGGATGTAAACATCTGCAGTTTGAATGATTTCAATATCATATAAGAAAGACATTTTCTTGAACCCTTATATTGCTCATAGTCTGACCCTTCACAGTGTCCCCTCATAATTAGCTTTTATACCAAACCTCTGAACCAAAATCAGTTTTTCATTCATAAACACCTCACCAGTCATTAGTAAATGGGTGATAATCCTTAGCGAGAGTTTATTATTTAGATTTTGCATCCTAAAACAAGGAAAAAGTAACAGCTATAATGATGTCAGTGAGCTTTATTGAATGCGAAGACCACCACAACATCTATGAATGATGATTTTAAAAAAATATGGGTCAAATTTAACTCAGAAAACATTCTATGTACAAATATTTTTAAAGTTGAAATACTTCAATTAATATTTTATATTCTGGGTCACTTTGGTAAATGTCATAAAATTTCAGATGTTTAGGGTGTTTTTATTGCTCTTTGTAAAATTGTAAAAATGGGTCCAATTTGACCTGAACAGTATGAAAAGGTTCGATTCCACCTTTTATTTTTAAAAGTGTCTCTACTGAGCTACTGTACTTTAACTTCCTTTGCTTTTTTTTTCTTCACTGGCCATCCCTTTATTTGCTGGCAGCTGTTTTGTGTATATACAAAACAGATCATAACTGTTGAAGTATACTCTGTTTATAAACAACAAATGTACCAACACACAGAAGGCCTAAAAATTGTTTATTATGTGTATAATGTGCCTTAAAAATGTCTCAGATATCATTTTCAATTAGGAAGGACTGAAAATGATAATAATGGGAGTATGTTTGAGAATGAGAATTTGAAAGGATAAACGTGTATGTTCATTTACATCTATGAGTATAGTATCAGAAAAGTACAATGGTTCACTGTCACCTCACAGTAACAAAGTCCTGCTGTCTGTCTGGACATGTTCATTTGCATGCAGCTTTAGATGAATCGGAAGCTCTGAAATGTCTGCAGGTACATATGTCCGAATGTTTTACAGCTGTTGATCTGTACAGGGTGTGCTGCGCATGCCTCTATAGACCTTGTAACTCTCAACAGGCTAAATGGATGGATTGGTGTGTGGTGGTGGCTCTTGTAGCATCATATATGAACTCAGGATCTGTTTTTAGGATTTGCCTGAAGAACCATAACAATGCAAAAGGTTATTAGAGTTCAGCACTGCCTCAAGACATTTTCTCACACAGACCTTTGTTCTCGGTGCTGGTTTTGCATGAAGCAGAGACTAGAAAATACATCTGTCCAACAATATCATCCTCTGCTCTTCTTTTGTGCCCTCAGTGTCGTTCCTGGAAAACCTACCTGACCATGATGCACTGGTCGCTGCGGCGGCAGAGTTCCTGGGTCCAGCTGGCCGGACACCAAGGCACACACACACACACACACAATGAAACTTTCAGTGAAAATCATGCACACACTTTGCACACATATAATAGTTATTTTCACTTATACTACTGTGTATATACTCAACACTTCTGCTCCCTATATATATCTCACATTGCACCATACATAAGTGCTGCTGTGAGAGACAGCTTTTCAGGAATCCTATCTTATGTATTTTTATTTATACACTGTGTTTTAGAATAGATTATATCAGATTAAGAATCTTTATGTAAGGGGTTGTTATCTCATACATAGAGGACTACAGTAAACGTAAGTCATGAATCATAAAACTAAGCGATATGCAGCTTCAGTGAAGATCCAGTGTTGGTAATGCTGATTTTGTTCAGGCCTTAAAAATCACCACTCACCACCACTCCATACAGTTTATTTGAGTGGTTTTTGTGATTTAGTGATCATTACAGTGGTTATTGAGTTAGGAGTTTAACTGTGATGCTTCTGAAACTGGTGGAGTGGTCGTGACGTCAGATAATATCCACAGTCTGCCTTCTTGCATAACGGAACTAAATCTGTCATCAGGTAACTTGCAGCTGAGTGAGGGAGGAGAGGTGCTGAAACTGTACAGCGAAGTGGAGGCCAAGTGTCTGGACTCCCTGATGAGAGACCCGCTGAGACCTTTTGTCCCACAGTACCACGGTTTAATCACCAGGGGGGAACACTCCTACATCCGCCTGGAGGACCTGCTGAGTGGCCTCAGGAGACCTGTTATCATGGACTGCAAGATGGGAGTCAGGTAGGTTTGTGAATGATGTTTTATCAAGAGTAAACGATTAGGTGTTACAGAATTACATATAAACACATTAATTTACAACAATCACATCCAACACAACAAAACAGGGTCTGAGAGATATGAGCGAGATGAAATTTAAAATTAAACAAATACATCATACATCATGAAACATTTTTTAATGTGATGCTTGAATGCTTGATATGAAGGCACCTTCCAGATGAAATTTACATTCTTCCTTGCCCAGGGTGCATAATATGTAAATGTAAATTCTGAAAAGACTCTAGGGATACTGAAGATTATCCATCTAGATGATCTGAATATGAAAATGTCTCTGTATTTTTAATGAACATTTAACCTGTATAAATCACAGTGATGAGTCACCATAATACAAATAATAACAAATCCTAATACAGTCCAAAAAGTGGACTGAACAATGGAAAACACTTCTTAAAACAGAAATAAAAAACCTCTGTTTACAAGCTTATGAATGTTAATGTGGAAAGAGATATTTATATGTAGGTAAGTGGCGTCCTTACTATATTGTCTTTATTATATTGTAGTATTAACAACCGAATTAATGTGAACACAAGAACATTTTTTGCCCTTTTTACCCTCTTTTATTTTTGTATATTTAAATTATTTACAAGCTCTCCAATCTATCTCTTAGTTTCAGTAATTTAGACATTAGACACTAAATTTCCTCATTTACGTTCCACTCATCCTGTTTTACCTCACTGTACAGGCACTTTTTGGCTTATAGGTCCTAAATAGTTGACCAAATTGTCTCACTTCACACTCCATTTAGTAGCTGCTCTGGATTCTTAAATAAATGCCTTAGATTATTTGTTTGTGACGTGGACAGTCTAAAAATCTAACTTTAAAACATAGTGTTCAAATTACCCCTGATAGATCTAGAAACACTAACACTGTTAAGTTTTGCCCCGTATGAGTATGTTTTTCTATACAAAGTCCCTCATGAGTGTTTCTTCTCAGAACATACCAGGAAGAGGAACTGACGAAAGCACGGACCAAAGGCACCCTGCGGAGCGACATGTACCAGAAGATGATTAAAATAGACCCGTCAGCTCCGTCGGCAGAGGAGCATGCACAGAAAGGAGTGACCAAGTGGCGTTACCTTCAGTGGAGGGATACGACCAGTTCTACGTCAACACTGGGCTTCCGGATTGAGGGCATCATGGTAAAATCTCTGCACAACTCATATTTCCCCCAAAATACCAATTTGAATAGTTTAATTGTTAAATGTTGAATTGTGTGGTTGTATTTATCTCTCTGTGTGAGTCAGATGGAGGACGGCAGTGTCCAACGAGACTTCAGGAATATCCAGTCCTTAACTCAGCTCACGGAGGCCCTGCTCTACTTCACCAAGAGTCAGATTGACATCCTGGTCAGTTGTGTCTGTCCTAGAAACACTAGTTACACTGCACTTACTTTACAAAAGGTGTCCTAAATTATATGATGGTGAGAAAAGACCATTAACTAAATTAACTAAAACCTGTGTGTAACTGGGACAGAGCAAGCAGGGTGTTTTTGAAAAGGAGAGGATTGCTCTCATGTTGCTGATTTATCCATCTTTGCGAAACTACCCGGATTATATAGAAATAGTAATTAAAACAGACAGAACAGAATCTAAAAATCCTCAAAAACACAGACATAAAATAAATATCTGATTTTTGTTCATTTCAGTGTCTATAGTTGTGCTCTTGTGGGTAAAGTGCTATGATTTATCTTTGTAATAATAACAATAATACATACAGACATATAGAATTTGACCATTAAGAATAAGTAAAAATATATATTCTAAGTGAAAAGCTGTTAGGGTTTAGAATATATTGTACAAGATATTGAGCAGAAATGTTCACAGTAAAAATAGTAAAAGGGCTTCAACAAACAATTGATCTGTTGATTATTTTCTTTATTTATTGATTAGTCGATAAGTGAATGGCTATAGAAGTGATGAAAAATGATCATTGCCATTTCACAAAGCTTAAGATGCAACCTTGAATGTCTTCTTTTGTCCTAACCAACCATCCTCAACCCAAAGATATTCACTTAATTGTCCTAGAGGACTTAAGGAAGCCAGGAAATATTCACATTTAAGAAGCTGGAACCAGAGAGTTTCAGTGTTTTTAATTTAATAAACATGTATATAAGAACATAAATTTACCACAATAATTAAAGTGGAGCCAAATATATATGAAAATAATATATATCATATACAGTTATGTTAGAATATAATGCTAAATTAGCCTGTGTAACACTACCTGTTGCTGCTAAACCACGACTTTGTCCTCGTTGTTCTCATTTGTATCTCCATCTCTCAGAAAGCGTACCACACCAGACTCCTGGCTTTGAATCACGCACTGAAGAATTCACCATTTTTCAGAACGCATGAGGTTTGTTGACATACAGAGACAGTCCTGCTTTAAAATGATTTTAAATGAAAGTGAAAAGGGTGTAAGCAAAGTAGCAGCTTCTGCATAAAAACAAAGAGGCAGAACAATATGGTATAAATCAAGATCTGTTAGCTGCTCATTTATTAACTCAACTTTATATTCAAATCTCTGGAATCTGTATTCTTGTAATGAATCTACATCTATATTTATGTTTGACCTGATCAGGTGATTGGCAGCTCGCTTCTCTTTGTCCATGACCACAGTAGCAAGGCCAACGTGTGGATGATAGACTTTGGAAAGACAAACCCGGTGCCTGACACAAGGGAGCTCCGACACAATGTCCAGTGGGCCGAGGGGAACAGAGAGGATGGCTACCTCATCGGTCTGACCTCCCTCATCACTTCTCTGGGCCAGGCCATCAGTGTGACCTCCTGGCAGCAGGAGAACAGCTCTGAAGAGGAAAAGAGTGTTAAATGAAGCAGACTGGAGGGTTAAATGACACTCAAATTCAGGATAAGGTGGACAAAATGGCTGCTGTTATGCTTTAAACAGTTGCCTCATTTCACTGAGGGAAACAACAGAGGAAGAGTTGATGACAAAGGGTTTAAATAGAGGAAGTCTTGTCTTCACGGGTGGAGGAAGTCGTCCAGTTTCAGCTAAAACCAATAGAAATATGACTATGGTTGTTGTGCATTTGTACATCTGGCATGTACATACTGTACATATATATTTGTCAGTGGCAGACTCAGGCTGTATGAGGGGCATCAATGGGCTCCATCAGCAGAGAATAATGATGCGTGTTGCCAATTAAGTCAAACATTTTATAAGGCGACTCAGAATATAAGGAAAACACCTACAGGGAATTGGATTGAAATGTTTATTTCTTAAATGCATCTGTAGTAAAAACATGGAACTATTAACAGTTTGAGAATTAGCTGTTTTGTCTTCTCAAGGAAGTGAAAATTGAAATTTTTCTTTTTGCCATGAGTTTGTAAATGTTAATGAACTCGTTATGGTCAATTGGGACATCCTGTTCAATGGACAACAGACAACAGCAGATGATCTGAGAGTGTCTGTTTCTATGTTGAGTCTTGATATCTTCAGTATGGAGAATGATCACATGACTGATGTAGTTTTCACTGGCAATGTAACACTTTGAGGAATTTTGTCCATTAGTAGGGTTACTCAAAAGGTTATCTTTCAGATTTCATAACAGAATATATTTGTAAAACATAAACATTTTAATATGTCTAAGCTCAGGTTTAATTTCTACTGGGCATCCCTCTAATGGCGAATGCAAACTTATCTTTATCTCTTTCATCCTCACAAATTGTAGAAGGATCAAGGTTACAGCTTAGACTGCACTGACCTAAATAATCTAAACTAGTGAGTAACACTGTACCAAAATCAACTGAATGGAATAATGTCAGCTACAACGACTACAACATGTTTTTAAGGGTGCTTTATTTTCCTAATGGTCAGCCTACATAAAGGATACATTCATTTCTACCAAAGCAGTTAGTTTACTCCATTGTTATTCATCTTAAAGGGCAAATTATCTCATGTTCTTCACTGGATGGACACTTAACCATGTTTTTCTCCCATACAGTTCATCCTGTGGGGCACTTTTTTCATTGAAAGGGAAACCTAAAATGTCACTTTTTCCTCTTTTTTCATAAGAAGGGCACCAATTCAAAATCTCCCACTCACCCCATTACAATGGCAACTCATAGGGCAATGCTTTACATCCTGTTTGTACTTTACAGGGCACCGTCATATTTTCCTCCCCTGAAGCCCATGAGGGCACATCATCCCAGATTGTCACATATAGAAACCCTCTATAGGACACTTCATCCTGATTTACAATAACTAACAGCCATTACAGAGCTTTGGTATGCTTTCTCCTGTGTGCGGGCACCTTACAGGGCATTTTATCATGTTTGCTGTACTCTAGGGGCAACTTAGAGGGCACTTTCCTGTTTGTTTGTTTTTTGTCCTTGAGGATACCAGGTCGGGGAACCCCCTCCTTGGTGTCTGCCAGTGGTTTCAGTTAGACAGACTCTTAATATTTAAGAGAGAACATCTTAAGAATTTTTCTCCTTTTTGTAGTATCCATCGAAAATCGTTTGTGTGTGATTGTCCTCATTGACAACACTGTTTTTTGTGTGTGCATGTGTGTTTGTCTGCAAAAACTCAAAGGTCTCACCTGTGTTTTCACTCAAGCTCATTTTATTCACATAAAAACGCACAATCAGTTGATAAAACTGAACTTTTCCTGTTATTAGTCTATCTTAAAAAGACTAAACATGCTAATAAACAAATCTTTAAAATACACATAAAGATGTTGATAAAATAGATGCTGTCATGATTTGATTTTTTAAGTGCTGTGATGTTGTCTTTTCCTGGTCTTAGAGACATTATATATATATATATATAAATATAAATATAAGTATATATAAATTTAAGTATGTCAAGCCCATTTCATATGTCAGGCATAAACTCAATGTGCTTAAAAACAAGTAAATATCATACATGACAAAAATATATATAACATTACATTAATATTACATATATAAAACAAATAAGATAAAACATAAAATAAGGAGATGTTACATATATAAAAAATATTCCCCTTGGGGATAAATAAAGTACTCTATCTATCTATCTATCTATCTATCTATCTATCTATCTATCTATCTATCTATCTATCTATCTATCTATCTATCGCTGCATAAAATAGAAATGTTCAAGAAAAGTATCTAAAACTGTACAGCAGACACCTTTAGTAAATGTATTCTGTAGTCATAGCAAGTAAACAGAGACCAGGGTGTGTATTTTCAAACTGCGTGTCCATCCAGCCGTAAGTATCTCGTGACTTCAGTCCGCCAGCAGGGGGCGTCCTGTTATTCGTCGTGCTGCAGAAAGCTGAGCGGGATAGCGGGACTGACAGCAGCCGATAGCAGCGCGAACAATCACCGTTTCCCCGTCGTCATTTCACAAATATCACGGTAAAAAAAAGAGAGAGAAACTAATCAAAAACGAATCAGTGAATATCGTCAGATTGTGTCGATGAGTCCAGCGTAACAGCTAGCTTAAGCTAACCGTAACGTACTGCTCACCTGACGGAGGTAAAGTTGAAATAAAAGCTACGGTTGAAGATTTCAGTCTCACTCAGCAACGAGGCTAACTTAGCATCACGTACAGTTAGTTTTTTGGGGATTTTTTGCGCCACAGTAAGCCCCAATAGATCCCTGAAAGCTGAGGACGATTGAAGAGGTTTTCTGGATGGATCATTCGCCTTTCTGCCGGAGGACCTTCCCCAACCTGGCTGTGGTGACACGTGTGTTGAATCACAGTAAGTTTGGCTCTTTAGCTTAACTTTGGACACGTGTGAGAGCAGAGTAGACATTATTGTTGAAACTCCTGTAAAAAAAACCCACTGAGACTGGTTTGCCCTCATAGAGATAACAGTTAACATGTTAAATGTTTAAATATAATCAAAGGTGAATTAGCTGTGTCGTCATTGGAGACCATGTTTACTTGTTTGTATGTAAACCAGAACTGAAACGCTTATAAACTGTTCATATTATGACCCTACACTATATATTCTCTCATGATTAGTCTTTATAGCAAATGTATGAACAACAAATCATTCATGGATAGCAGAGAGTTTTTTTTTTTTTTTTAATTTTGTTAATGGAGAAATAACATTTACAATCACTCTACATAATGGTCTCATTTTACATAAAACGGGAGGACATGACGATTTCAATTAATTATTCAATGTGAAGAATGCAATTTTGAAATGGTGATTTTTGAATAAATATGGGTCAAATATTCTCTATAAAAGTGTTTATCAGATGCACAAAAATGTTTCTAAAAAGCTGAAATATTTCCATTTTTGTTTGTTCTGAATCATATTAGGAGAAGTCATCAAATTTCCGGTTAAAAGAAAAGTGTTGAGGGTGTTGTCACTGCACTCAAATGTAAAAATGGGCCAAATTTAACCCTGAACAGTATGACCCTCCAGATGTATAGAAAATCCTCTTATACTCTCTCTCTCTCTCTCTCTCTCTCTCTCTCTCTCTCTCTCTCTCTCTCTCTCTCTCTCTCTTGTGGGAACAAACATATTAGCCACAAATTAATATTCTAAGTAGAGTATTTTATTTACATCTTAAAACATGTCTGTAGGGGATCTTTAAGACAATGAGAGTAATTGCCAAACTCAATGATGAATATGCTGTGTGTTTGATGAATATGCTGTGTGTTTATGTACAGTACAGTATATAGTCGACCAGTTTTGGCCAGACTATTAATCCAGGTTGTGTGCGATGTAAACGGTCACTGTACAGAAAAGGTGACGTTAAGGTAAATACAACAATGCCACATTGGAGGGGCCGAGGGGACGAATTCTCGCGAGTACAATTAGGATTGAGATGGATGGAGGTTAGTGTCCAAATCTCGCGAGAAATGTCTTTCGTCCCATCCATTCTAGCACAGACCTACAGAAAACCTCCCTGTAGATTAGTTTACGTGCTAACATAACCACCGATATCAAATCTTTATTTTATTTTGTGTTATGTTTACCTTTTTTAAAATAACTTTTAGCGACTATACTTCAAATTTAAAGTTCCCCGTGGTTTAAATCTTAGATTTAACCGCGCCGTTTAAGTTACCTCCCCCCGGAAGAGGAAAGTGTGTAAGAGTTGTGGTTCCGTTGTCTTCTCGTCAACACGCAGTGGACAGGAGAAGCTAAGCTAAAGCTAACGTTAGCAGCTGGTCAAGGAGTTACTCCCTGTGTCGTCGCTCGCCTTTGTGTCCGAGGACTTTGGGATGTCGGTGCTTCTTCCGCAACCCAGCCTTTGTGTTTCTTGAGAGAGCGAAGAGAGGCCCTGCAGCCATTATTTTTTGTCACCCAGGGCTTTGTGTGTGTTTTTAATCTAACACTATTGCAGAAATATGGCGGACGGCGGGCACTACTACAACGGTAAGAAACCCTGTTCTGCACTGCATTAATCTTACACCTTACAACTTAATTTTCAGACCGTGGGGAGTTTTTGGTGAGGAGAGAGGTCAGGAGAACTGGTTTCATGGTCCCAGAAGGTAAAATTATATGTATAGGGCATCATGGAGATATAATCATGTCACTTTTATAGACAAAAGTATTTATCCATTAACGTTACGTTATTATTATTATCATTTTTATTAGTATTTGAATAAGGAAAAGTGTGTTTTTAGGGTTAAGACAAAACACAATACTACATAGGTTAGTTACAAGCTCCCTGTCTAAGCATGGGGGCCTTTTTAAAAGTGTGTGTCATGAATGATAAGATCCATATAATTAAGTTTTTTAATTCACCCCCCCTCCACAGCAGTGCTTTAAGATGTGTATCCATCCCACCCCCCTAATGTATACACTGCAAGCAATAAAAATGTTTAATTTTGGCTGCATTATCTCATAGTTCACTCCTTAGTAAAGTTCACATGTTGTATTGTCCACCTTTATTTGGACTTAAAGCTTCTTATTTGTATCAAGTGATGTGATATTTGAGTAAAATAACTTGAATTATTTTCCCTTTATCAGAGCATGATGATAGAACCGCACCACAATTTCGCAACCGCAAAGGCAGAGGTGCCCACAAGGGTCGGTCATATGACAGGTCCCGCAGGGACCGCCAACGAGGAAACCATGCGGGAGGCTTTGGAGGTCCTGGACCACGGTCTAGGCTTGATGATCCTGATGGAGATGTAACTATGAGCGACAACTCTCAGGACAGCAACTCCCAGAACAGATTGTGAGTGTGGCTAATGGGCCAGTGTTGGTTTATTTGTAATTTAACAGTGTTGATAGTTTCATTCATCACATTGTTTATTTGAATGGGATTCATTTACAAGCTCAACAACAAGCACCAACAAACAAAGCTTAAAGAAATATCAGATGTTTTCATATAAGTGAAGTATAAAATTAAGTAAAATTACAAAATTAACTTTTTAGCATGCTTGTTTATTTAAATAAGACGAGTTACGGACAGACAGGAAGATCTTCATTCTTTGATGTGGATCAGTTTCAACCACTCTGACGGCTTGAATCGGAACAAGATGAGAAAACGCCTTTTCTGAACTAGATACAATAGCAGGAAGAGAATGTGGAAGTTTGACCACTTTCACATTTAACAGCCCATGCAGCATGCAGAAAACAAAAACCTCTGTTAGTCATCTACCCACACAGAAACTACCTGGAACAACAAGTAAAAGTGAAAGTGGATTAAGTTTAAATAACACATTTTATATGTCATTATTTATCACTTTAATCTAAAAGTTTTTATATTTTAACTTAGTGCTGACTCATTTCATACATTTCAAACAATGTTTCAATAAATAGGAGAGGAAGGGTTGAATTTCCTAACATTTATAAGTACAATAATTTCACAGTGTAACTTTTTAGACCAACATGTAGCTGCAATGCTTTGTTTTGATGAAAAGTTTCTCTTATTTTTTGAATGTGGTGCTCTGTCAGCATGTACATGAGAACACAGACACACAAAAAGACCCAATGGGAGCCATATTGGGGTTGGTAATGCACCATAAAAGGTAATAAGGCAGGCATTTAAGAGCAGGAAGAAAGCTTTTCTTTGATGTTTTATGAGGTGAGAAGTGCATTCAAAATGTTAGTCACACTATAAGGATAGGTGAGGAACACTGAATACAAAACTTGTTTTTGTCTATTTAAAGTGAAAATGCAGAGGACCTTTTTATCTCTATATACTGTACCTTAAAAAATTTCAAGGATGATGCACGGATGAAGGGTCATGGGGAATCGAACCATTAGTGTGTGGCAGATGGGGGGGGGGGGGGGGGGGAGTTTACTTTTAGGACTTGCTGGTTACTTTGAACAGGAAGCACTGCCCCAACAATTTCTGGGCCGAAAGGTCCCTGGAAATATTCCTGTGCTGGAAACGGACAAAAGGAGTATTATTTATAACCCTATCTTGTCTTTCTCAGCAACCCCTATGGAAGACCCTTTAGGAAAGGAGATGGACGGTTTGACAGAGACAGGCGACAAGGCAAAGGGGGAGGAGGTGGCAGAGGAGGCGGAGGGGGCTTTAGAGGAGGAGACCGAGGTGGAGGAGGGAAAAACCGATCAGGCTGGTACAAAGTGACGGTGAGCATTATATCCGTCGCTACAGGACATCCTTACCTGTATCTTCCAACTTGCTGAGTAGGTTTTAACTTTGTGTCTATTTAACAGATACCACACGGAAGGAAATACGACAAGAAATGGTTATTGACAGCTCTTCAGGGCATCTGTACAGTACAATACGCACCTGTACAGGTAAGGTTCAGCACAGTCTTATCTTTATAAATAATTACTAATTATAAAATAGATTCAGATTGTTTGCATTTTTTGAAAGTGGGTTGTATGAGGTACTTGTGAAATAGGTAGAAGTACTAGTGTGCTGCCGTGGACAGAGCCAGCAGCAAAATGTATTTTAACCACCTAAAAAGAAAAATCAATATCAGTTTAAGTGTATGCTATATTTTGAATATTTTCACTTTTTTACCTTGCCGACAGACGGTTCTTTCCTGTGGCACTACAAATTACATTTAAAATTATATTGACTTTTTTTTAGATGGGCCATTTTTTAGGAGGCTAAGATATGTTTTGCTGCTGGCCCCATCCTGTCACCTTAACTGACTGGTTGTTGATGTATTTCTGAGGGTTTGGTTAAGAAAAAAAAAAGTGCATGGGCAATATTTCTCTATAATGTAGATGATTGTTCATTGTGTCTTTGTCTCTCCCCCAATCTATATCCAGTACCATGTTGACCATAACAGGGTCCATTTCTATGTGGATGATTCCTCGGCTGCTACTGCTTTGCATAAATGTTCTCACAAGATCACAGACACAGATGGTTACAAGGTATGTTGCAGTAATCCTGCAAATCTCCCTCTTGCTGGTGCAGAAAGTTGTAAAGTCTGACACCCTGGATGCTTCTCACGTGTATAATCAGATCACTGTTACATGCTACATCCCGCTATTATTAAGTTCTCATCCTATTTACTTTTAATTCAATTACTTGTCAACCAACCATTATATTGTGCTAATCATGGATTGCACTAATCAATTATTTACTAACCTCTCATGTTACCTGACGTTGGTTGAAGGTGGAAGTCCATGTCAACCCCAGCGCTCCACCATCCTTCCTCCTCTTAGACCTGAAGCCTGAACATCTGGAGCACCTGAAGGTGAGCTGGAGGAAGTAGTTAACAATCTGAAAGGTCTGAATGGGATGAATATCAACTATAAATTACATCACAGTATTGATAAGAAAAGTATGCTGATAAAGCAATGTGCTGTGAGGTCTATCAGTTAATTTCATGCACTTCATTAACCAGGGCTTGGTTGGCTTTGCCCTTAATTCAACAGAAGTTGTTAGTTTTGGAAATAAAGTAATATGGTCTGAATATCAGAGTTTGAAGGCAATACTTTTTCAAGGAAACACTTCTCAGGTGGATTTATTTTAAAGACATAACTCTCTTTCAGAGTTGGTTGCTTTTTCCCTCTGTCCTTAAACCCCATCGTAATCATCTGTCCGTAAGAGGCTTCTCATGTTGGCTGTTGTTAATCTTTCACAGCAATGCATGGCAAAACGTTTTGATGGCTCCCAGCAAGCACTGGACTTGAACAACATCCGAACAGACCCAGGTAATTATGCTCTCAACCCTTTCACAAATAAATCACACGTATTATAAGATATTGAATACAAAAAGACAGCAGCTGTTTGACAATTCTTACCATCATTGTCATTGTCTCACGTTAATATTTGTTATTTGCTGTTCAGACATTGTGGCAAAACAGGGTGGTGGTTTTTCCATTTTCACTGTATTGTTGTCCAGTTTTCAGTATTTTAGTGGTTTGATTGCTAAATTTGTTTTATGTGACAGATCTCGTGTCCCAGAACATTGAAGTCATCCTCAATAGGAAGACAAATATGGAAGCTGTCATCAAGATCATTGAAGAAAACATTCCAGAGGTAACAATTACACAATTAACCTTTTTTTTAAAAAAAAAAATCTTTCCTGAAAGAAATTGATAACAACTGTTTACTGTTGAAGTTATGTAAACACACGCCCTCCCTGGTAGCTGACAAAGTAGTGAGTCAAACTGAATGTACTCATGTTGCTCCTCTGTTCCCCTCTCGCCAGCTGGCGGGCTTGAACCTCAGTAACAACCGTATTCACAAACTCGATGAACTTGCTGAATTAGTTACCAAGGTGCCTCATCTGAAGACCCTCAACCTTTCCCACAATGAGGTGAGTGGATGCTCAGTTGAAAGAATTTTTCAGACCTTTAACCTATAAAATGTGTGTGTCTTTTGATTTTTGAAATCATCCCTTTCACCAACGTGTTGTGTTTCTGTGTGGTTGTCCAGCTGAAATCTGACAGGGAGCTGGACAAAGTGAAAGGCCTAAAACTGGTGGAGCTGTGGCTGAACAGGAACCCTCTGTGTGACCTCTTCAAAGATCAGGCCTCATACATCAGGTCAGTCAGTGATTTTGGGGGTGAGGGGAGACGTTTTTATGGAGGGGACACAGTGATGTGACTGCTCGTGTGTGTGTGTGTGTGTGCGTGTCCAGGAGTCTCACCTGTATGACGAGAGTAGCAATTTGCTACAAAAGAAGATGATCAAGCCTTCACTGTTTGTGTTAAGATGTCTGTACAATAACTGAAACCATTTCCCCAGCAGTCAAGGATGAACTTTTGGATTGAGCAGAGCCAGCTGACATGAATTCTCTGTAGGTGTGTGTGTGTATGTGTACGCGTTTTGAGAGTTGTGAGAGAATAGAGAGAGGAAAGGAACATGTTAATTCATTTCAGTGTTTAGATCAACTGATTCTTCCTTTTGGTTTCATTTTACACAGGGTGTTTCTTCCCACCTAATGATTAACATTTCCCTTTCACTCTGCAAACTAAAAAGCTTTTCTTACTTCCAAAAGTTGCTAAGAGGACATCTTACCATGATGCAGCTCCTTATTGTTTTCTTATCGGCTTGCTTAAACTCCACAGTTTGAACAGCCATCTTCTCTGTGGCAGTTATTCAGCTTTTCTGGGGCGACGCCCTTTCAATCTGTGGTCTGCTTTGAGGTTCTCAGTGATGTTGCACCCAGCACTCCCCTGCTGACATCCTGGTTAATCATTTAATGAGCTGCAGTAAAACGCCATCACACTGCTAATAATATTTAACTCCATGTGTAGACACAATTTTTCTCAAGAGGACATTCAACATGACAGTCCTCCTAAGACAAATCTATGTGAACTGCTTTCAAAAGTAAGTCAAGAACATCCCTTGAGCAGTACTGTACAACAGTGTAGGTTGTTTATTGGAGAGAGGGCAATCCAGTTGTCATGACAAAAGTTTGGATGAAACAAAAGAAAATCCACAGCCAGTGAATTTTTTTCCCCCCTCCCCTCGTAACACCGTTGCCCACTCTGCAGCCTGTATCAGGCGAGTATGGAAGGCTGGATAGCCCATGACGGGTAAGATCCCACCTCGAAACCTCGGGACAACCTAAGGCAGGCACAGTCACGATTACTCGGCCTCAGTCCCCGTGAGCGCTGCCTCACTGAGAACGCGACGAGAAGAAATGGAGAAGGTGGGACTACACAGGAGAAGCAGTTGGGCTAAGGCGGAGGGGGATATGTGTCATTATCAATGACCAATGATGAGCCACAGAAAAGGAAAAAACAGTCTGTCTCTTCCACTCAGTCGGTCCTCCTCGGCCTAAACTGGCCCCTGCTGTTCAGTGGAAAGAGTTTGGCAAACACCCTTAACTAACCTGAGGGAAATAATTTCCTGAACTGGAAATTGAAGTTCAGTTTTGCCCGAAATAAGTCAAATGAGAAAAAAAGTGAAAACACTTCCTCTTCCAACTTGCTGATGGCTGTGATCAGTACAAAAAAAGCTCAAATAATAAGCACACAGGGCAGGAAGGGAAATAGTCATTTTATCTTTCAAATGTTTCATAATCTTCCTCTGTAACCAGAGGCTTCAACTCAAATTAAACTAGTAAATAAATAGTTTCAACCAAGGAGTCCTGTGACTGCTAGTGCAGGAAGACTCGTCTCCTCAGAATTGGTGGTGGCAGTTTCATAATTGAACACACGCTGCTGTGCTTGTGCAGCAGAGTAAAGTTATAGGATGAGGGGTGAGAGCTGGGTCCAGCTCACTCTGAGGCCCGCTGTCCTTTCTGTTCAGCTCTATTCTCAGGTTGTCTTCCCTCTGCTGATAATCAAGGATTCAGACACCAACAAACTTGCACACATGAGTAATAGTGATTGGCACTTTCTCTGAATGTTAGACTACTTGTTCTAGTCACATTTCTGTGTGAATTAAATTCATTTTTTTATACCCAGACCCTGTTTTGTTTTTCGGAGATGCAGACTCATCTGTTCTCCAACATCTTGGCCAGAGTTTGGGGGGAAGTTAACACGTGACTGGCGGTAACCACCTCTCTCCCAACAATGCTTAACCTCTTTATTTTACTGGTTCAGAAATGGATGTATCCTCTGATTTCCAGTGCAGTCCAGCAGACCGTGGGTCTCTGCATGTTTGTGTGTGTGTGTGTGTACGTGCGCGCCTCTAGAAAAGTATGTTTGCATTGCTTCCTCATGTCAGATCTGTGTATATCTCCATATTGGGGGAGAGGGTGAGTATACCTGCTGGTAAGTACACTTTGAGATGGGAGAATTGTCACAGCATGAACCTAAAGAGAGGAAAAGAGTGTGTTAGTCCATCTGTGGATTTTACTTGTATACAAAGAATATTACATCCTGTGTGACACCGGTTGTAGTTTTACTGAATTTTTTCACAAATCTATAAATGATTTTATTCTCCCAAATGTCCCTAACAGTGCAGCTTAAAATTACATCAGCTGAACAGTGACAAAGTCGATCAGCAGGTGTGACAGAGTGGTATCTGCAGTAATGAGCATAATTTATGTGCTTGTGGGTCAGTTTGTGATGATAACTTTATTGCTCTTTTTTTTGTTTTTTGTTTTTGTTTTGTTTTGTTCTTTTTGTTCCTGTACCAGCGCTGTGCGGCAGAGGTTTCCCCGGCTTCTCAAACTGGCAAGTCCACACATTTATCTCCACACTTCATGTTTTTGCCATCATCTTCCTCTCTGTTAGGAATGCTTTTAACACTGATCGTAATCAAACCACATTGAACACAAGTATAAGAGTACTAGTATATTAAGAACCCTTGAGTTCAGAGATTGATAATGTTTTAATTTTTTTTGGGGGGGGGGGGTTTAAAGATTAGTTGACATTCCAGTAGCTTCATCTATTTGGCCAACATTGTAGTTAACAGCTGAAGGTTTCATGGCCACATCACTCACATATGATGTTTTGATCTTTTTTACATGTAATTAAGATGATGTAAAAAAATGCATTTTGAATTTCATCAGCTTTATTTTGAATGTAGAAATGTCTGTATAAATAAAGAATTGCATACAAAGTGGCAAATAGGGCTCAAATGTCTTCTTTTTGTGGCTCTTTTCAGGATGGTTTTGACCTTCCCCCACCCATTGGATTCGATGTGGAAACACCAACCACTATCCCCCCCTGCAAGGTTACTGCTTTTATCTCATGTGAACAAAATGTACCTGATGTACTCAAACTGACATTGATTATGTCCTCTGGTGTACGTGACATTCACTTTAAAAGCTCCAATGTGGTAATTTCATAATACTGAATAACTTCAGAAGTGCAAGTGCCAGCTGCATTGTCCTCGTTTTTTTAAATTCATGTCTTATTGTCTCCTTTCTGTACCTCATTTGACAATCTAGGGCAGCTGTTTCGGCTCTGATGAAATCAAAGCTCACATCCTTCGATTCCTGCAACAGTGAGTTTCCACTTTATTTATTTCTTCTCTTAACAGTGAATAGATGAGTGCTTGTGTTCCAGGGTTAACTCACTGGTAATGTGACTCTTAACCAGTACTAATTTTATACAACTTGTACATTGTCCAAAAGGCAAGGAAGAATCACAGGGACACAGAGGAACTAACTCATGTTGCATGTGACTGTGTTGCAGGTACTACAGTATATACGACTCAGGGGACAGACAACCTCTCCTGGATGCGTACCATGATGGAGCCTCGTTATCCCTCACAACACCTTACTCCACCCAGAACCCCTCTAGGTAAAAACACACAGACATGCACATGCATACATACCAGAGATGTTAATCACAGAACATTTTTCTCTGGTTACACATGTCTTATCTATAGGTTAATTTGAATACACACTCAGCTAATGGCTTCGCTGCTAACTAGCAGACTGAGGTAAAAAATGAAACACTCTAAATGAAGCTCAGTGGGAGCATTTCCTGCTGAAAGGCAATAAAGTTGATTGTAAATTGTGTGATGCTAGTCTTCAGTTTAGTAGTAGTACTATCATTATGCTGTCTTTATAAATAAGAACAAACACTCAGCTGCCATGTCTGTGGACGGCTCGCAGTCGCAGCTAAATGTCATGTTGCTACTAGCCATAGGGAGAAAGTGTGTTGCGTGCCAGTCCTAGGCAATCACCCAGTTGATGTGCCAAATGAATGAGACTGAGATACTGCTAATCAGCGTGATAGAGGGCAAGGCATTCAAAGAGAAGGTTTTGTACCTTAAGACAGAGAACATTATGCCATCTTTGAGGAACACTTTGAGGAGAAGAAGAATGAGCTAAAAGTCAAGCTAACAAGGGCAGACAAGCTAGATCTGACCACCAACTGCTGGTCAACCCTCACACTGGTAGTAACTTACTGGTTAGTTACTGCTTAATGGTTGTTGGTCCGTCAAAAGCGAAATGAACCAGAACTGACATCCTTAATACATAAATACAACAGTTACACTTAGATGTGTAACTTGTTATTCTTTTAAAATGTATTTATCTTTATTGGCTTCATCCATCATTTTGCCGCTTTTTCACCTTCCTTTGAATCTCAGCTGAATTCATAGTGATCACATCTGTCCTTCTTCTCTCGTGTTCAGGTCCAGTCTTGGAGAGTACCACAAAGACAGTCGAAACCTGAAGAGGCTCAAAGACTCCAGTGAGTTTATTTAATCAGCTGTTGACCTGTCGTGAGCTTCTTAAAACAGAATCTTCTTGTGATCTGATGTTTGCTGATGTTTTCCTTTCTGAAACTTGCCTCCTTCAGCGGTGCGGTTCAGACTTCTTAAGCACACACGACTGAACGTGGTGGCTTTCCTCAACGAGCTGCCCAAAACTCAGCATGACATCGCCTCCTTCACTGTTGATGTGAACACCTACACAGTGAGTTCATGTTTGTTCTGTAGGCCAGCAGTTCTCTTTAGTCTTTAATCACTCCTTCATTCTGAAAAAATGTCTTCCATTTGCAGAACACACTATTATCCTTCACAGTGAGCGGAGTCTTCAAAGAAGGTGAGTTAGTTTTATAAACATGATTCAAATGTGACTCTCATCTGCTGCCAGAGTATCGTTGTTGACTTTGTTGCTAATCTGTCTGTTTTTCAGTTGCCGTTGACGGTAAATCCCGAGACTCCACCATGGCCTTCTCTCGAGTTTTCATCACAGTCCCTGCAGGGAATTCTGGGTAAGTCTAGTGAGATCCCAGCGCTTATTGTCTTCCTGTTGTCCCTCATATTTTCCCTGTGGAAATGTTTCACAATACTTGGTAACAACTGTTGTGGCTCATCAGGGAGATGAACTGGACATCACATGATTCTCTTTCTTTAGCGTTCAGTGATATTTTATGTCTACACTCCAAAATGATTTTTGATATTTTGACCTTTTATATTGGACAGTTTACAATGAGCACATTGACAGGAAATGGGCAGAAACAGGGATGTAACTTACAATAAAGTTCCCTTCCCCGAACTGAATGGTGACCTTGTGGTTAGATGGTATTTAGGCCACCTGATTCATAGTTTCTTAGCTACAACAAGCTATAATTCAATGTGGTGATTTTCCATTATGTCTTCAGATTTGTCTTAAATTCAGTTTCCTCATGGCTATTAATTTCTCAAGCTCCAGATGTAATTTCCTAATGATTATGATGATTAAAACAAACTCACTTGCAAGTTTCTTACATATACATTGGTAAAACTAAAGCAATTTAATGTAAGCGAGTTTAAACAAAAACTGAATACATTAAAGTTCATGAAGGTCAGATTTATTGCAGACATGTTTTAGTTCTAGGTGAACCTGAAAGTTTGGAAACAGTGCCAATAAGCCAGAGTGAAGAAGACACACAGCTCTCCCAGAAATGTCAAATCTCACTGTCTGTTCTTTCTCTGACACAGTTTGTGCATCGTCAACGACCAGCTTTTCATCCGGATGGCCACAACAGAGGAGATCCGCAGAGCCTTCGTGGCTCCCGCCCCGACTCCATCTTCCAGCCCTGTCCCCACCCTCACCGCACCGCAGCAGGAGATGCTCACAGCCTTCTCAGTGAAGTCGGGCATGAACCTGGAGTGGTCCCAGAAGTAAGTTTTTTTTTGTTTGTTTGTTTGTTTTGTTTTGTTTTGTTTTGTTTTTCATGCAAGTGTATTTTGGCACTTTTACATGACTTGATTTAAAATGTCTCAACACTTCTTCTTTTCAGGTGTCTGCAGGACAACGAGTGGGATTTCAACAGGGCAGCTACAATTTTCACTCAGCTAAAGGTGATGAGTTATTTAATGATGCGTATCTGTTGTTGTTGTTGTTGTTGTTGTTGTTGTTGTTGTTGTAAGGCACTAAAATGCTTTTTCATCTCTTCTCGTTTCAGACGGAAGGAAAGATCCCTGATGTTGCATTCATAAAATGAAAAGTTTAATTCTGTGAAATAAAATCCGAAGTATTTTTTATTTATCCTTTATTCTTTGCCCTTTGTTTTATTCATAATAATGTAGATCAAGTTAACATTTGTGTTAACCCAGGTTTGACTGTTTGACCTAAAGACTGATGTTATGATGCAGTTTGGGTTGTTATTGTAACTTTAGTCATTTTTGTATATAAATCACTACATGTTTTCATAGGAATTACACAGACATTGCCAGTGGTTAACTTGTATTAATCTTGCTTTGTTGTGAACATTTAACAATAAAAATATTTTGTTCACTTAAGCCACAAAGAATATGAGTGTAAATGTTCATTCTTGACCTTGGAAATGGGAGTTTCACAATAAAATTATAACTGAGGGTCCACTTTCTTGCTTTCTATAGAGTTCTCAATTGCATCCATTGAGGAAAAGGCCAAAAAGTTGATGTTGGGTGGAGGCTTTTTTTCATAACATTGTAGTTATGAGTATGACAATATAGTTATTACAAAACAACTTCCTGTCAGAAAAACTTAAATGATAGAGGGGAACATGAGACAGCCACACGGCAAATATAAAAGAACTAAAATAAATACAATTTAGAATAAAGATGCTACACAATTGACACATTTAATGTTTTCAAAGCTTGCTTGTCATGTGATGAGATGGTTTTAATGTCGCTATTAAGTTATTTTCATAGTGATTAATCTGTTTATTATTTTCTTGATTACTTGTTTGGTCCAGAAAATATCATAAAATGGTGACCTAGCCCACAATCAACACAATAATTGGAGATCAATTTAATAGTAGGCAACTAATCGATTAATTGACTAATTGTTGCAGCTCTAGTTGTATGATAAGTAGGTAATCCAGAGTCTCAGAAACAAAGAATTATCTTTAAGGATTAGGTGAATTTTGATCATTCTTATTGGAACAACATCAGCAGGGTAGCAGTGACTTCTTTTTAGACTTTTTTTTTTGTAATCAGTTAATGACAAGTTGGGAACTGTATGAAAACGATACCTCAAAACCTCAAATGTGCTCCATGGTGGCAGTTTGTGCTTTTAAGATTACAGAGCTTGGTAGGAAACATTTTTCCACATCAGTGGGAAAAAAGTCTTAAATTAGGAACATTGTTCTGGATTTATTTATATGATATTTCCATAGCAGACAAATACTCTTCACAGTCACCAACTGTTGTATTATTAGTATGTACATATAAAAAACAAAACAATAAGTAAGAAAAATAGATTGATTTGCTAAAGCAACTAAATAAATAACTTTTAAACTTCTTAAACTTTTATGGAGTAGCTGCCGTATACTGAAGTATATTTACAGAACTGTGTATGAGCAACAATATAGCTTTATTATTACTGCTACCAAAACATCTAATAAAACAACTAAATGTAGCAGACTCAATGAGGGAAAGGTTTACTACTTGATATTCTGTTGGCTAGTTTTATTTATAACAATGGATCATACTGTTGAAGTTGACCATATGTTTTGTAATTAGTAACAGGTGTCTTTATATCTTCCAAATACTCGAGAAAGGACCTCAAATGTACTTCAAGTCCCCCTCCACTCAAAAATGTGTTTTTCTTCATGTTCCTACAATTGGATGTTCGTGCATTGCTTTGCAGAATGATGTATATGCAGAGTTTGACATTATAAGTCTCCACATCATCTGCTGAAAATGTCTCATTAAAAATCTAATTTTAAGGGGTGGGCCTATATGAGCATGATTTGTGACATCACAACCAGTTTTGAAGCCAATCCTGGTTCAATATTCAACTCAGTGTGATGTGGAAACTTGATGCCTGCAGTGTACAAACACTGGTAACAGACTTTACAGTGAAGTAGGAGACATTTTGTGTCCAAAACTTCTGAAATCAAATGTATTTACATATTTGTAAACTCTGGAATTTTTAATGAGGGTGAAATGTCATTTTAAAGATTTTACCATGATAATTTAACTTTTTTGTGGAAGAACCATATCAGACACAAATTATATTAAAATTATATATGTACATCTTGAAACATGTCTTGATGGATCTTTATGTACAGTATTTGAGTAAATGTACTTGGTTCCTTTCCAACATTGTCTTGTCTCAGCTTTAGTGACAGACCTTACAAAGATGGCGCCTGAATTGCGTCACATCTCAATTTTCCGGGTTGTGCGTCTCGTCGCGGTGACGCGTGACGCACGGACGTCTTCACCATACCATCAGTTGGCGTATGATAACAATAAACAACCCTGAAACAAGAGATACGCACCAACAGGACCTGTCGCTCCAATCCGACACAAACGTACCGAAAATATGAGCCGAGACAGCTACCGACAGTTGGAGTAACGTCTCGTCAAGTAGCCTGGGACTCTCGTCGGTCCCGACAAAGGATTTCCGAGCTTTAGTGTGAAGCCTAGGGGAGAAGTATAGTGACGGTTTCCCCTTTCCTTAGCCCCCTGTAGCTAGCTGTGGCTCATTCCTTGTTTCTGCACACTTTGTGTTAGTCTGTTATGCAGTTGCCAGAGGACTGTACTCGCACTCGTTCTCCTCCGCCGCCTCTTCGCTCCCTCTCCCCGCTCTCTCTGGCCCTATGTCTCGCTGGCTTTTCCCCTGGTCAGGCTCAATCAAGAAGCGGGCCTGTCGGTACCTCTTACAGCACTACCTCGGTCACTTTCTGCAGGAGCGACTGAGCCTGGACCAGCTGGGCTTGGACCTGTACAATGGCAGCGGTGTCATCAAGGAAATCAACCTCGACGTTTGGGTGAGTTATGAAAAAAAAGAGAGGAGAGAGGTTGGCTGTCAACTTTCCACCACCACCACCACCACCACCGCAGCAGCAGCAGCAGTCATCGTGTGTGTTTGTGTCGGGCTCATGCACCCTTGACTGTTTCGCAACTGCACTGCGAGTTCAACAACAATCTCCAACGTCATGCCTCATAGCTTAGCTCGCGTTTCTTCGAGGAAATGCACACATGTTAAGCGCATCACTAGCAGCACCAGATCAAATGTATCTGTCTCCAGTGTCTAAACATTCTGCACGGATATATTTCATCTGCTATGTCCGCTCTGCTTTCGAAGTCTGCACCCAGAGTGATGAGTCCAATATGAAACCAATTATTCCCTTTTTCTTTGTCACTCCTCACTCTCTAACTCTTCCTCTTTTTACTCCAGGCGGTCAATGAGCTTCTGGAGTCACTCGGGGCTCCTCTGGAGATAGTGGATGGCTTTGTGAGCACCATAGCGGTGACCATACCCTGGCAAGCTCTACTGACCGATCACTGCACCTTAGAAGTTACTGGTCTCCAGATAACATGTCGACCCAAGTACCGGACCAGTAAGTTCACTTTAAAGCACCATTTTAAAGTCAACTTTGAGATTGATCTCCCTCTGGGGTCACTGAGTGCACATCAGTCTGTCAGCCACAGATAGAGGGTTAATCAGATCTCGCATTGCTGTACTAGTTTAAAGTCATCCAAAGTTTCACTAATTTGTCTCTGTTCCATCCAAACTATTACTGATGTAGAGCTCATGCCGATCTGCAGGTGTCTGCTCTGTAAGATTTAATTTGTGTGAATAGAGTCGTAGAATAAAATGTCAGGTGTGCAGATACGTACAGTTAATGGAGGGCTCCGAGCATCCAGACAGAGCTTGTTGTTTTTGGGAGACCTTCATGTACTCTGTAGATCACAGTAATGGTCTACAGAAAGCTCAGGAGGTGTAACATTATATGAATTAATAATTATTCATATTACACAGTGAGAAATTCACCTTCACAAATGTCACTTACACTAGCACTATGTCTGAAATCTCTCTATTGATTATATAGTTCCCTATATTTACTGTCTGCCATTTTATGTGGGTGTCTGAATTCTGAAATTTATTGGAGTTATGAAGAGTTAATAACAAAATAAAAGTTGTTTCAACAGCATGTACGCCATTCCCTTTTTAACTATCCCACAATGCCATATGTCACATATTTATAGATGCAGAAATTACAGTCATGCAATGCCGCAGCTGTCAGACACGATGACGCACAATGATGATTATTCAAAATCTTAATTTACTGCTCAGCATAGAGTAAACTACTATGTAGGGAACATTGAATCAGTAAATGAAGGAGACATTTCAGGCAAAACTCTCTTCACTGTTAAAGCATGGGAAGAAAATTCTGAAAATGGCCGATGTTTTATGATTAGTCATCATCTATCTTCAGCCATAAATAATCTTCACAGTAGCTCTGATGTAAATAATTCCCTGATTATCATGTGGTGGTGTTTCCACTCAGGTGGGGGTTGGGACTCCCAAGTCTGGTCATCAAGCATGACCTCCAGCATGCAGCTGGCTCAGGAGTGCTTGAAGGACCCCCCGGAGGCGTCCGAGGAGCCACCTGCCCCACTGGAGGGGCTTGAGATGTTTGCACAAACTATTGAGACGGGTGAGTTAAAGCTGCGTCTGTCCTCATTATGTGAACAAGTGACGCTGGCAACATCTCAATCATACAGAGTAATAACGTGAACTCTGACAGTAATGGCAGGAATATTTTTCAAATGTAAAACCAGTCTGAAAGCTCAGCGCTAATGAAACCCTTTGTGTCTCTCATCTTGTCTGTGTTTGCAGTCCTTCGTCGTATTAAAGTCACCTTCCTAGACACTATTGTCCGCATTGAGCACCAGCCCCTGGACCTGGAAACAGGCGTTGCCTTAGAGGTGCACATCAAACGGTACGTCACAGCTTCCTTTCAGGCTGCATCTAAAGAAAATGTGCTGCAGGAAAATAAATAGGACCTGTTTTGTCTTCATGTTGTTGTTTGATGTATTCAGTTTTATCCTATAATATCCTCTTAATCTTTTTTGAGTACAGTTGTAAAAAAATTTTCATATTTTTTGAAATGCTAAACAATCACATTAGTGGAGATGCATTTTTGCTGATAGAGAGCAACTCATAGGACATTTAAATGCAGCTTAAAAGGTCACTTTTACAGTTCATTTAGCAATAATATATTTATAGAAAATCCTTCCTGGATTGCCTTTTAATTAATTACTCTTCACTTGAAATATGAAAGCAGTTGGCTTATATAAAAATGTTCCTACAAAAGAACAGTAGAAATCACTGTTCTGTTATCTTTGGTTATAGTTTATATGAACAGTGTCTTGTTCTGTTTCAGGCCTGATCAGAACAAAAGCACACCATTTCATTTTTATTTAACTTCATAAAGCTTTAAACCATTTACCTTTAACAGCTTGATAGTTATAGTTGAAATCAAAACATCGTTTATAAAATTAAATTGTTAAATTCTACAAATTTCTTTCTGTAATGTGACACTGCAAATTTTTGTATTTTTGCAAGACAAAGCCTCTTTTGTGAAAGTACATGTGTGAAACAAGTGTTGTTATCAATGGGCCGTCGTCATAAAGACATAAAAGCACTCTGCAGCCCTTGATGGGTCTTTTTTCTGTCTCCAGTTTTATAACCACAGCTCCTTTTTTTTTCTCCTGTTGCTGTATTTCACTTTTTTATCACTCACACCAGTAAGTGCTAAAAAGTGTCTGTTTACGGTCAGTAATATTGTAACACTCACACGTCAGCACTTATATTGCAGCCAGCAGAACGAGGAAGCAAAATGGTAGCTAAGAATTAGATTTCATCTTCTCTCAGCTCATTAACTGTCAGCAGATAAGGACACGAGGCCTCTGCACAGTTATGAACTCCTCGGTCTTGTATTGTCAGACAGCTTCAGTGTGAAGTATATTTTAAAAACGGTATCAGTATTGATCAGTGGCTGCAGTTTGCACTTAAAGGACCAGTTTGTAGAATTCAGTGGCATCTAGTGGTGAGTTTGCAGATTGCAACCAACTGAATACCCCCTCCCCGCTCCTGTGGCCAGTACAGTGGCCACGAAAAACATGAAAGGTGTCTCTGGTTTGTCCGTTCTGGGCTACTGTAGAAACATGGCGGCCTCCATGGAAGGGGACCTGCTTGCTATGTAGATATAAAGGGCTCATTTTAAGGTAATGAAAACACAAAGATTTTATTTGTTTGGTGCTCATCATAGATATTAGTCACAAAGTGCTTTATGAGGCATAAAACCACGTAAAAAGAAAGAAAGAAAACATAGTAGATGAAATGAACACCCAAGGCACATGATAAAAAAGTGCTAAACTAAAACACACAACACACAATGTCCGCCTAAACAGCTGCTTTTTAAAAGAATCCACAGAATCATCAGACCATAAGGGTGTGGGCGGAGCTTTCCATAGTTTGGGTGCCTCAGCCTCAAAAGCTTGATCACCATGGGTCTTTAGGCGGGTGTGTCGGACAGTCAGCAAGTTAAGCATATTTGATCTAAAAGAGAGAGAGCTGGTGAGTAAGGGTGTAGTAGATCAGCCACATATGCAGGAGCCTGACTGTGGAAAGCTCTGTAAGTGAGAATAAGAATTTTAAACTGGATCCTAAACGCAACAGGGACCCAGTGAAGAGATTTATGTATAGGAGTAATTATTAGATTGTTTGTTTTACCTAGTGAGTCTTGTGGCAGCATAGTCTACAGACGATCAAAAGCAGACATACTAAGTGAGGAGAAAAGTGCGTTACAGTAGTCAATATGACATAAGATAAAGGTCTGTACAAGCATTTCTAGTTCAGCTGTTGAAACTGCAGATATGAGTTTATTAATAAACAAGATCTGGCCGGCTGCTTTACATGGGTGTCGAATGACGAGGATTGATCAAATATTACTCCTAATTACACAGGTTGGCGTGAGCAGCAGAGGAAAAGGGCCCAATACTTTGCATAATCATGGGGGAAACCTTTTCTGTAGCAACAACCAGAACCTCTGTCTTTATCAGCATTGAGCTGTAAAATATTTTCTGCTGTCCAGTCCCTATATAATATTAATATGTATATTTTAATTAGTGTAAAAACACCTGGAAATGAAAATTGTTGTGTTTTTGTTACCTTAGAATGAACCTTTTATATCTACATAGGGAGCAGGTCCTCTTCCATGGAGGCCACCATGTTTCTACAGTAGCCCAGAACAGACAAACCAAACACTGGCTCTAGAGAGGGCCTTTCACGTTGCTCATGAGTTTTGCAGCCACTGTAGGTTTTCCTAAATACTTGGAAGTGGAGGGGGAGGAGGAGGGGTATTCAGTCGGTTGTGATCTGAAACTTCACTGCTAGATACTGCTAAATCCTACATACTGGTCCTTTAAATGCATATTTGCACAGAAGGAGGACTGTGGATTTTAGCCCCCATCACTCACATTGTAAGTGGGATCTCTTAATGGTCAGTATGAACAGGAAGAATGATTGCAGCAAGAAAAACATATGTCAGTGTTCATTTTGACTTCTGACTGTTATATTAAGACAGATATGGAAAAACTATAACCTTGTCCTTTAAAGCTGCATTTGTAAATCAACTGGTAACTGAGATTGTTTACATATTCCCGACTTCTTACTCACTTAATCATCATCACATCACCGCTGTTATTTTCCTGTGTTTATGTCCCACATGTCATGTTACTGTTGTGCCATTTTAAAACATGCGTTACTGTGACACAATTGAACCTGTTTGTTTTCCTGGCATATTGACAAAGTTTCTCAGGACAGTTGTGTGGATCGAGGGTCAATGACCAGAAGGCTTAGTCATCATAATTGCTTGATTTTTTTTTTTTTTTTTTAAAGCATGTTACAGTGGTAGTGTTTGATTAACAGTGGGGGACAGTGACAAAATTTTAGTTGCGACAAGTTGACATTTTTAAAGTCAGTATGTAAGTGTCATGTAGTTTCATTTTCTTACAAGTGCATCATTTCCATCGTCAACCTGTTAGTCTTCTCTGCCCTCTAGCACTTTTTTCTCTAAATTAAAATCCTGTTTCCCGTCACAAAGCAGGTATGATCAAGTCCTGACTGTGTTAGAAAGAATGTACCTTTTCTTCACTCTACTTCTTAATATTTACATCTTTCATTTATCATCTGTCTCCAGGCTGGAGTACTTTGATGAGGCGGTGCGGGACCCAGCCAGCCAGACTGCCGTGCCTGTCGACATCCACCAGCCGCCCGCCTTCTTGCACAAGATCCTCCAGCTGAGTGCAGTTCAGCTGTTCTACGACAGCAATGGCACAGTACAGGTGATAGACACCACACTGGTTGACTGTGGAATCTTTATATAAAATCTTTAAATTTGATTTCAATTTCTCCTTTATTTACTTGTTTGTGTCTGAAATTGTTTCTCTCACACATTTGTGATCTATTTACATATTTAATCTATTTATTCAAAGACTTATTGAAGGGATATGAAAGACTAAACTGAAGAAATGGGTAAAAGAAAGTCTATTTTTCTTTGTTATATGAAATTTAAGTTTCACCCCGTGTTAACCCAGTGTGTTAACGTAATTTGTAAAGTTGGTGGAGCATACTGATGTGGATTTGCTCTTCAAAAGCAGAATTTAATTTTGTGCATGAATAAATTACTATACTATATAATGACTCTATAATAAATGACACTATAAATCCTTACAGTGAGAAAGGAAATGTGCTGTATCTAAGCTGACTGCAGACATCAGCACAACAAATAAAAATGCTCAAAGACTTGTCTTGACTTCTCAGGGCCCTTCTGAGGAGGAGCAGCCAGGTTCTGCCACGGCTAGTGAAGGAGAGGAGGAGGAAAATGACAATAATGAGGAGGAAGAGGAGGAGAAGAAGGAGAAAGAAGAGGTGAAGCCCCAAACTGTTCCTCCCTGTACTCCATCTCAGCCGCTGCTCATAGGAAGCTGCTCCGGTTTCATCGAGACCACCGTCAAGATCAAACAGAATGACATGCTGCCAGGACCAAAGGTGTGTGTGTGTATAATATAAGATCATCAGCTCTCTTGTGTAGACTAATAAATAATAAAATCCAGTTGTTTTCTTATATTGATTTGTAGTATCCTGTTTTTCACTCTCTGTTCATTAGTTGGAGTTGGATGGGAAGGTGGGCTGCGTCCACATGCTGCTGTCTCCAGATCAAATAACTCATCTGACGGACCTGCTGGCAGCGCTCTGCATAGACACTGGTACAGTAAAAAAAAAACAGCCACTGTGACACACTGGGCACAAACCAGTCCAAGTTCAACTTCTCATTTCAAAATGCTTTAGATTCCAGCGCCATCTGGACCACACTTGACCCTTTAATCATAACTCTGAGAAATCTGAGATTGCAATTACGTCTCAGATCCTTGGATTTCATTGGCATTACAGGTTATGCTTAATATATCATGGTAGTTATGGCGTCACGCAAGATGACACGTGCTTCTGTTATTTAAAAGATTATGATTTGGCCGGCTTAAGGTGGTTGATGGCAAAAAAACAGGTCAAGGTCATAGCATGGCCTGTTATAGATAAATAATATTCAAATGGACATGAGCCTTCAGTGCACTTCTACTGTTCACAAGTAAAACTGCTTTTAAAATGTCCTTACTACTCTGAGATCAATAGCAAGTGATCCTTTCTCCAACCTTTGTGCTTATGTTGAATAAAACTTACAAAATCTCACCACACATTTACATCAAGCGTGCATTAATACTACTTGTGTGTGTGTGTGTGTGTGTGTGTGTGTGTGTGTGTGTGTGTGTGTGTGTGTGTGTGTGTAGGACATAGAAGGTAATCAGATGCCTGCAGGCTTTAGCATCATATAATATAAAACTCCTCAAAGGCAGCAGGACTGAACAAATACACGTAGACACAGAAATAATCCTGTATGTACTGTTCCCTCTGTAGCTCGGAGCAAAAGAGTAAGGTCACTCTCAGATCTGTAAATGCCTCATAAATGTAAGGTCACACACAGACACACAGACACACAGATGAACTCATCTGTGTCCTTTCTCCTCTCCCCCAGAGCCAGAGACTAAGTGTGGTGGGGTACACAGCCGTCCTTTAGACTCAGACGACTTGCGCATGATTGAGGAGGATCTCAGCAAGCAGCTGGGCTCCAGTCCCAGAGACAGGGATTGGGACTCTGATCCTGAGCTGGAACCTTATGTCACCACCCTGGAGAATGGAGGTAAACAGGACAGCAAAGGCCCACTTATCATCTGTCCGTATGAAACACAGAATAAGTTCTGGGTTTTGTTAGTTCTATGTGGAGCTGTGATTGTGTTATTTTTAGTCACTTTATAAAAATTACTTTAAAAACACACCTGCTACTCCTTCCCTTGCACCAACATTCAACAATGTGTTTGCGTACATTGTCATATTTAACTTATTTGTCACTGTGTGTTTTTGCATGTGTGCGTAATTGTGCCCTTGCAGAAATGTTTTACTCCATGGGTCCTGCTGGGATGACCAGTAGCGTGACGTCTGTGCGCTCCGGCAGCGAGCTGTCAGACAGCGATATGGAGTCTTCTACGCACAGTCTAGCCAGCCTCACACAGCCCGCAGGTCTATCTGCACAGGTACAACCTCTGTGTGTGTGTTTACACTTGAAGCATTTGGCAATAGTGGTATCTTCTATTGGTAGTATCGAAATTAGACTTAGTACTTACAGTGTTAAATTTCTGTCACTTTTCCATTTTTATGTTTTGTTTGTTTGTTTGTTTTTATTATCGAAGGCAATGTGCTCATGTTTGGAAAGGGTAAATATGTATAGCACAAGATAATGTATGTTCTTTCTTTCCTTACTTTTTTAATAAGCTTTTTTTTATTCAGGGACGTTCACTGACAGGCAGCTTCTCTTTTGCAGGAACACGTCACACTCACACAGTTACACACGTTCACATCTGGTCATAAGCTCGCGTCTCTAACCTTTAGGCCACCACTGCCCTCGTAAAGATCCACAACACAGAACTTCCAAATGTCCTGATCGAATCCCAAGTGATTCAATAGGTAATTTCCCACTGCATTTTTCCCTCCTAGGGCATGATGAACTGTCCCAGGAGATATCCTGTAGCGGGTTGTCTGACGAGTCTACCGCAGTCCAGCAGCCGCACCAGAGGTAACATCACTGCAGTGCTGAGCAAACAGTTTTTCCATCACTGTGAAGGAACCTGCAAGTACCAGACTGTTCTTAAAGTTGTCCTCTTTTATGACAAATACCAAGAGTCAGATAGTAATCCTGCAGGATATTTGTGCTTTAAGGTCATTGTTTTAACATAATGACACCTCAAAGTATCATTACTAACCTGCATGTCACCACTTTACACAGCTGGTCACTTAATTGTCATTGTTCAGACACTGAACTCATTCTATTCCTTTGTAGGACGTTCACACAGCGGCCAGGCAGAGCAGATGAAGGCCGACGCTCTGCTGCGTCTGACATTAGGGGGTCTCACCCTAACTCTGCTGCAGGAGGACCCACCCGCTAAAGCAGAGGGAGCCTCATCGTTGGCTCAGGTGTCTCAGGTCTTCTTCCGGGAGCTCGCTTTCTTTAAAGACAGCATGTTCAGCGAGAGAGACTTCCACCATCTGAGAAGCGGCTTCGCCAAGGCCTGCCCGCACTCCCACCTCAGGTAGAAAAACACACACATGTATTGTCATTATTGAGTTTTAGTTTATGTTTACATCTACTTTTATTTTAGCACAGAAGTTGTAGTTGTGAAGATACTTATTTTAGATTTGTAGTTCTTTATAAATTTAAAGAAAGTGGTTGTTTCACTCAAAGGTGACAAAATTCAGTTGCTCATTAAACGAATGACTAGTAAAGATGAATATTTCTCAAGCACTATAAACCTGTATGAAGTTAAATAATCAGTAGATATGATGGATGTGTTTCATGTCTCTGCCTCTCTTGTGTGTCTAAATTTTCTTTCTCCTTTCATCGTCTCTCTCAGGGTGACAGGAGCAGCAGTGCAGGTTGCTTGCGAGATGCGGAGCGGGAGGCGTCACAGCCGGGCGGTGACCTCTGACCTTTCCTTTAGCAGACTGGAACTGTTAGAGTGCCTCTGGGAGGACAGCAAGCCTCAATACAGCGAGGTACAGAGTCTCTCGCTGTTCATTGTGTGGCTCCGTTCACACTGCCACACTTTTTTTTTGTTTTGTTTGGACATTCACATTAGATCATTCATGTTGTCAATGAATGTTGTTGATATTGATTGCAGTGCAGAACGGTAACAACAGCATGATGTCACAGGTGATTATTATAAGGTCTCATCTCGACTGAACATCTGTCTGTCACAGCTGTCCTTCATCTTTCTTTGACTGCCAGCATGAAGTCAAGACATTAAACAAAGTCGGATGAATTGCGATATGTGAAATGAGTGTTGAAAGGAAGATGGTTTGTCACAAAACAAATATGTAGTTGATTTAAAACCACAAATGAAATTGACCCAATTGAGAAATGAAAATGTTAGATTCAGTGATATCTTTGTCATATATGAGTAAACGTTTACCTTGTTGAAAGTAGTTTATGTTTGTCTCTTTCTAAGTTCATAAGGAAGATCTTAGAGTACAGTTTGTTTCTCTCTTTGTCTCTTTCTAGTTGCTCCAATTCCAGAAAGCTGGTCTGTTCACAATTGGAGCCGCAGCCAGACCGTGTGCCCAAGTACACTACAGCCTCACTGAAAAACACCTGAGAAAGGTACAACTTCATACACAAATAGACACACAGACACACAGACTGGATTCCTGTCTGTTTAAGTGCAAAAGTTTAGGTTTATTCCAAAGTAAAGGTGCTTTTAATTCAGTTTGGCTTGTGTTTTTGTAGAGTGTGTCCCATTTTAATGTACAAGGTGTGCTGTACAAACAGTGTGTGTTTGATTTGTGTAGTAGTGAAGTAGTTTAATATTATAATGTTAACACAAAGCCGTGACAAAGACTGGTGTTTGAAGTAGGGCTGTGAGGAGTGATGGGAGACAAAAGAAAACTAGTAAAATTAAAACAAAACATGACTGCAAATGAAGCAAATATTTACTATTTTTTTATCATAGCTTTAAGAATCTTACATCTAACTTTTTTAATGTCACATGTCATGTAAAATCTTCAAGCATGTTTGTGTGTGCTGGCAGGGTAAACAGCGGGTGGTGCGGCGGGACAGTGTCATGCGAGTTGAGCTGGCAGAACTGAGCGCCGAGCTGGACCTGGACATCCTCAGTCGCCTGGAGAACCTGAGCAAGGCCTTCAGCTACTGTCCCTCGCAGACAGTCGGACCTGGACATATGCAGGTGGAACCTCACGTACATTTTATTTCATCATATAGAAACTAGTTACATTGAAAATATAGACCATATAGTCATCAGTAGCCCAATTAAAGCACAAGCCAGGGTGTATAAAAGAAATACATGATGACACAATCAGCTGAAAACACAAATCAGCATGTGCGTCATTGCTCCTGTTTTGTCATAGCATGAGTAATGCTATGACCTATGACCAGCAATAAGGGCAGCCTGTGACGACGGTGGAAAAACATGCACCTAAAACAAATGGAGCCTCCTAACTTGGTTTATATCGTAATATAAATTTGTAATTAATCACACAAGGAGAACAAAACTGAGCAGTGACCTGTCCTCTTCAAGAATGAACAATTTGTCTTCTTTATTTATCTCATATCATTGAATTTTAGACCAGTATTTGCAGAAAAGAAACTTGTAGAAACTGACGAATTATATGAAAATCTGACAGGAGAATTTAACAAATGGGTAATAATAAATAAACTGACCAGAGGTCAATGCTTAAGAGCATTCCTAATGTTTTATAAACCAGACTGCTCATATCCGAACAGAAAAGAATTAAAAATAAAACAATTTATTTTCGGCTTATGGAAACACTCCAGTTTGGTGGTGTAGTGTCATGGATTTTTACATCAGTACTACAGTGAGAAACCTGAAATATACAAAGCTCTTTTTTCAGGTTTCAGGAGATAATCATGTCATGTCTGACTTTAGATTTTAGTGCTGACACAAACATGAACATAATTGACAGGGATAAAAGTAAATAAGCACTTCAGATTACCTGACATCTCTAGTAAAGCCTCTCCGTGGCCAAATTTAACTACTAACTGTAACTCTGAGACTGAATCATCTCCTGAAATTCTTTCTTTTGATGAATAAATACTAAATTATTTCTCACTTTTCTTTCCTCCCATCTCTCAGACCCAGAGTGTTGAGCTGTGGTCCTCCTTCTCCCTCCTCTCCCCCCATGCTGTCCTCAGGCTTCGTTTCCCCATACCAGACTTGCGACCTCTACCTGAGCGACAGCCTCGGACTGTGAGGTCAGTGCGGCAGGAGACGCTGGTGCTGGAACTGACGGAGCTGGAGCTGAAGCACCAAGAAGCACCCGATCTGCAGAGCGAGCAGCCCGCTCTGGGACAGCTGTCGGCTCCCTGCCTCACCCAGCTGCTGGAGGCCTCCTTCACCGACCTGCACGGTAGGAGAAGACACAACTCATACATTAGAGGTTTTTTATAAACAATAAAACGGCTAAAGCATTTCTAATAGTTTAACGATTTTATTTCATCAAAGACTTTGTATCTTGCCACTAGAAATACTTGGAAGACCCTTGTTTTTGTGAACATGATTCACAATAATTAGTCATCATTTGGCGGAAGTTGTGTTTGTTGCCTGGTTGTTTCAAGTTATAAATGATACACTGGAGATTTTACTATTTCTGTCATTTTACAATGATATAGCTGCAAAAAGTGTATAAATGTATCTGGCAAGGGCTTTATGTAAGGCTGTAGAGCTGCAACTATTAGTCGATTAATCAATGAGTCGATCCTTAGAAAATGAATTGGCAACGATTTTGATAATTGAATATTGAATATTGAAATTTCAAGCAAAATACCAAACATTTTCCTGTTTCAGCTCCTCAAATGTGATTGAATGATTTTCTTTGTCATACATGACAGTAAACAGAATGGATTTTGGCTTTGGGCTCTTGGTCAGATGAAAAAAAAGACGATGTATGAAGATGTCAACTTGAGCTGTGTGAAATTATAACGGCCGTTTTTCAATATTTGCTGACATTTTATAGACGAAACGATTAATCAAGCAAATAATCAGCAGATTAATTGATAATGAAAATAATCACAGTCCCACTTTGCTGTTGAATATAGTTGTGTCCTGCTGATATTTAGAACAAAACTCACTATTTAAAGCTGTGAGTTGCTGCCATATTGAGTTTGTATATTTGTTGTCAAAGCAGACATTTTAAAATGTGAAACGCAGTTAGAGAACTGATGTGTTGTGTCTCTCCAGGGTCGTACGAGGGCTGGGAGGGAGGATCCTTCCCCTGCATCAGAGTGAAGAAAAACCGTGACTCTCTGCCCAGGTTAGTGATGATGATCATAATGATATAGAGTGGATAATAATTCACATAAACTTATTTCACTTATCTTATCAACTTAATGGCACTTTACTGGCTTAGAGGAAGTAGCAGATGTCCCGACTTTCTACACTGACTCATTCTTGCTCATCAAATCATAATCAAGTTTACAACGTATTACTGCACCTTCCAAAACTGATTAGCCGTCGCCCTTCTTTGAACAGGATATCGGTGCGTGTGCGTGGTGGCGAGACTCAGGGCCCGACAGCAGGTCTGGGCGGGATTAACCTGGACCTCGCCAGAGACCTGGGGGCCGCCTTCTTTGAAAGCCACTGTGAACTCCACGACAAAACCAGCTCTCCGTTCTCCTCCAACCGCACCATGTTTGAGACTGAGGAGGTGTGCTGACATTCGCCCACACACACACACACACACAGAAAATATTCAGCTGTCTTATCAAGATGTCAGTCCTGACCTAGTCCTCCTCCCTGGTTTAGATGGTGATCCCAGCTGACCCAGAGGAGATGCGTCAGTTCCAAGCTCAGTGCGTCGCTCAGTGTCAGTGCGCTGTGGACATCAGCCTGCCGCTGGCTTACATCCTTCTGCCCAGCAAACAGGCCTTCCAGAGCGTCTACAACAGGTACGTCTACAGTTGGAGGAGTGTGTGAGTGTGTGATCATCTATGCTTACATCATCCAGGTATCCTCAAAAAAGATGGAAAATGTTTTAATTTATATACATTAGAATGTCTTCAATACAAATATAGTTATTTTTTTCTCCTAAGATTGTAAGATTGTATTGTGCTCCAAGTTCACTCACAGATGAACACAGAGCAGGGTTACACTTTAACTGTCCTGTTGTTGTTTTTGGTCCTCTACATCATAAATAACACTGGACCCAATCTCCTCCACAGAATCAATAATGACCTGTTGATGTGGGAGCCACCACCTCCCTCAACTCCCCCCTCGGCCCACAGCCCCGACCACAGCCGCAATCAACACGATGAGTTCCAGCTCTGCAAGTCGGCCTTTAGACTGGGTGAGTCTGACTTCAGAGACTCAAACCAAATTTAGATTTTTTTGCTACGTTCAGGAGTATAACTAGTTATTGGTTTTATTCTTTTTTTTCTTTGTTATTTGAGCCGAAACTAACAAGTAAACTGCCAAAACATCAAGCAGGTGTTTTAGAGATACTTTTCCTCTATCAGTGTGTCGACATGAATGACCGCTAAAGTGTGTTTTCTTCTCGCCGCTATAGACTCTGACTCTGAGGAAGACGAGCCTCAGTTCTACTTGGCCAGTGAATCATCTGGAAAGACAAAATCAGCCTCTAACTCCAATCACAACCTCAGCCTCCTCTCCCTCACTGTCATTATCAACAAAGGTCGCCTCCAAGCCAGGACAGACAAGAAGGTGAGCCAGGTGGCTGCTAAACATAATATTAGAAAACTCTGAGTTTAACTTGCAGTAATAAGCTGAACTGCTCCAGATATTGAATATTTATGTAAAGAAAAATGTTTTTAAACCTGTATCCATTTTTTATTAAGCAATTTGTATGTTTTTTAACCGTTTCCATTACATTTAATTAACTCAGGAGGACCAGAGTCATGGAGAAATTGTGCTTGACCTGGAAGGAGGGAAGATATTCAGTGTGGCGCAGCACCAGAACGACCCCAATCTCAATTTCCTGTGTCTGGAGAGCAGACGAGTGGAGCTCTACCATCGAGGTGCACATCATTGCATTGTTTTCAAACATTTTATTACAACTTTATTAATATTTTCTACTTTAAATCATGTTCAATACTACATTTAATGGTACGCAGAACTTTTAAATGTCTGTTTTGCGTCATCGAGCACAACTGTTTTACTCCCACACCACTACAGCAGTGGTGAAAGACACCCCCATCCCACAGCGGTTGGAGATGCCCGCCTTCTCTGCCCCAAAGCACTTGGACCCTACCATCTACCCCACAGAGGTGGGAGTCAGCAGCGTGAGCGGCAGGGAGGGAGAGCAACAGATGCTGTCCACAGCCATCAAAATCACTCTGGACCCTCAGAGGAACGTCAAGGTACGACGTCCTCACACGCATCATTTTAGAGTTGGCGCAAGATTGAAATTTAACTATGTTGTTATTTTTTGTTTTTTGTTGTTGTTGTCTCTTTGTAGGAATTCCTTGTCGCTCTTCGACTTCAAGGTGCCACCATGCGACATTACATGACGCAGACCTATCACAGCTGGCATGAGCAGGTGAGAATCAATACAAGGAAGATAAAAGAAACCAGTCTTCCTGTCTCTTCATGTTCTTGTTTAAAAGTGCATGAAAGGAAAAAAACCCTCCCCTTCATTTAATTTTTAGGCATTTCAGGGTGTTTTTCTTGTTTCTTGCATCACCTGCCTAGTGTAAAAAAAAAAAAGATAATTCAGTAAATATTTGGAGAACAGTTACAGTGGAGGGAAACAACAGAACAATACTCTGTTATCTTTGAGAAAAATGTCTGTTTTTCAGTCCCACAGAGTCAAAAAGGGCTCATTTTCTCTCTAGACCAACATTTTTGACATTCCACATTCATACAGAAATAGAAATGTATGTGGCGAATGTAGAGCACAAGAAATAGGATACTGATTTCTTCAGTAGCAATGGACCAGAGTGCAGTAAAGTAGTATTGGAGTATTTCTCTCCATATCACTGTAAATGCTGTATAAGGGATGCAGCTGTGGCTTTTGTTTAAGTAAAACAAATGGCTCAATCATCCTCTCTGATCACATAAACCTGCAGCTACTTTGGATCCGAAAGGTATTTTGGAAATAACTAATGTAGATGTAGCAAATATAGGAAAAGTGAGAAATAGGTAAAATACATTTGATGACAAAATAACTTCAAGGTATTGGATATCACACACTGGTTATACCTAACAGGTGAACAGCATCTTATACTTTTTCCAATCAGAAAATATAATAATAAGAATAATCGAGAAAAGGACACAGATGAGCAGACATGTTGTACTGTCTGTGCTGGTAACCGCTATTGTCTGTCAGTCCACCTACACTAAATCACTTCCATGCCAGAAAACCAACTTCTCTGCCTTTCTTGCTCCCAAAGATAACATGGATAAATACAATACTGTACAATAGCCACAAAACAATAATTCATTGTATATATATTATATATATAAGTTCTGAAGCCAAGCAGATCTGCAACCAATGTTATTTTTTAGAGCAGTTGCAATTTGTCATGTTTTCTTTTTTGGCTTTATGTCCCTCTCAAAGTCTTTCAGTAGCTTTAAATATGGGTGCGCTGCACATTTTCATTTGCACAACAACCAGAACACAACTGATAAGTGAAATCTGTGATGTTTGTTGTTTCAACAGTCTCATAAAGAACTGACGCTGAAAGAAGGTTAAAACTAATTGTGATAGCTCATTTTGCTCATAAGGACCGGAGTTATTGATACGTTTATTGACAGCAAGATAGTCCTACACGGGATGCGACTGATAGGGTTTTAAATATAGGTTAGTCTGTGGAGAAAACACAAACCACACTCATCTTCCACACTGAAGTCCTATTAGGTGAATATCTTTAAAATGTTCCTGTGTCTACTGCCAACTCAGTCTGTTTGTTTTTTTTTTTTACAGCTGGTTGACTTCTTGGATGTCATCGACGACCCTATTCTGGGATACACAGCACCTGCCGTCATCACTGTCCTCCACACACACCTCGCTACCTGTGCCGTCGACTACAGGTTTATACATAAAGACAATTTTTATTGCGCTAAAATCATAACGTCTCTGCGTTTGTTTGTTTGTTTTTTACCCTCACTGTCCATTTTTCTGTCTTCCAGACCTCTGTATCTGCCGCTGCGGGTGTTGTTCACAGTAGAGTCTTTCTCTCTGTCCAGTAACATCATTGTAGACACTGCCACCTTCCACCTCAGGTACAGATCACCTCTAAGTGAACTTTAAAGATCTCCAACAAATGAAAGAAAATCAGTGCAGTCAACATTTTCTCATGTCACCATTAGATTCATCCTTGATGACTCGGCTCTCTACCTCTCCGACAAATGTGAGATTGACACCGTGGACCTGAGGAGAGGTGAGACATAGAAAATACTGCTCTTGTGTCACCAGTAGATATGAATGAGTTAATAAATATTAGTTTTCTTTGTGTCCCACAGACTATGTTTGTGTTCTGGACATTGACCTGTTGGAACTCGCCATCACCACATGGAAAGGCAGTGATACGGGCAAGCTGGTGAGCGCTCGCCGTCTGTTTACTGTACATCCCTGTTTTCCATGAAGGACAGAAGCAAAAAAAAAAAAAAAGACTACCCTTGCTGCAGAAAATGTAAACGTAAACAAAACATTATAATTTTGTTCAATTTCCTTCAAAAACCACAAACAAGCGTCGGCCCCGTGTTTATAAATATTTGTTTTACCATAATGAGGTTTCACCATAATAATAGACTCACAGTTGAAGAGTGGGATCATTTTTCATCTGGACGTGAAATCTAAACTGACAAGGCAACAGTAAACATGTCGTCCCCTCAACAGTGATGCAACGATCTTTTGAGCCAATCAGTAACAGGGTGTACAAATGTAAGAGCGGACAGTTTACAGTCTGTTATGTAACAATGCAAACATGGCTGTAGGTCTATTTGTATATACGAGGCTTGACTTTCAGGAATTTGCTCTGTTGATTTTTCTTGCTAGATGTTCAGCTGTATTTCTATCTTTTATCTTTTTTTGTTTTATTTATATTCTGGAAAGTGTCTTGTACACTCCGCCAGTTCATCTTCTATACACACTATTATGTCGTTATTTAAACCTCTTTTGTATTTATTAAATTAGATATTATCTATTTGATATGATATACACACAAGCTCTGATGGTGGCCACAAGCAAACAGGTTCATCTGAACAGGCTGATTTTTGCTTATTTCACTATTGGAAACTTGCTAATGGAGTTTTTTTTAGTGTAAAAATGATTGTTTAATCCATTTTACTGTACTGTCTTTTGACTCATGATTATTATGAAATGGATGCAGACATCAGATGGATATTTTTAATTTAATCTAATCTGTCTTTGCTCTCCAGTCTCAGCCTCTGTTTGAGCTTCGTTGCTCCAACAACGTGGTTCACCTCCACACGTGTGCTGATTCCTGCGCTGCTCTGGTCAATCTGCTGCAGTACCTGGTCTCCCAGGGAGACCTGCACCCCCCACCGCGACACGCCTCACCCACAGAAATCGCTGGCCAGAAACTACCGGTGAGGCTGGTGTATTGATTGGAGAGTTAATGGATGGATAAGAGTTACAGTTGTGAACTATTTGAGTTTGAAGCTTATTTGTTTACATAAAGATCAATTACAGATTTATCTCAGAGGGCTTTACGACACCGTCTATCCGTAGAACTTTTAGATGAGGAAAATCTTAAAACCCTTAAGAGGACAAAACATAGAAACCTCAGAAAAGCAACAGAAATAAGATCTTTCTTCCAGGATGGACAGACATTCAGGGAAGACAAGTAGCTTTAGTATAATTACAATATGAAGAAGCACAATTTAAAAAAAGCAAAATGTGAACAATGAAAGTGTTTAAATTTCTGTGTAATATTGTGTTTTAATAGCTGTCGGAGAGTCCTGCGTCTATTCTGCCGTTCCCTCCAGCTGAAACGGCTGAGATCAACCAGTATGATCTGGCTGATGCCTTAATTGACACAGAGAGGAGCCAGCGAGACGAGAGTTTAGACCCAGGTACCCAGCAGTGTTTCATTCTTTTTTTCTTTTTCTTTTTTTTTTTTTTTTACAAGATTTAACTAATTCCCCCTGAAAGTTTTATGCAGAAAAACTGCTGTATGTCATAAAGGTGGTGTGATGACGGCACCATCTTGTCTTCACCAAACATCTTTGCATTTGTCACTGACGGACGCTCGATTCTCTGCGTTTGTTTAGGTTCACCCTCCATGCCGAGAGGCTCACCCGTCTCCGTCTACCTGTTCCCTGGTGAAGCCTCAAAGCGCAGCCCCTCTGTGCTGCAGGGGGATGACTCTGAGCTTGATGGACTGGTTGCCACAGCAACAGAAGCTCGAGCAGACATGATGTCAGAGGAAGGGTCTGAGGGCTCCGAGGACAATGATGACTTTTGCATCCTGGAGGCTCCTGGCATGGGCATCCCTGTGAGTCTCTCATTGCACAGCATGACTCATCTTAACGCTTATTCACAAAATGTCCGCACATGAGATTTGTCACTAAGTGAGCCGTCTCCTCCACCACAGCCCAAAGACGGAGAGCCTGTGGTGACAGTTCTGGCTCAGGGGCCCATCCGGGTGAAGGATAGCCATTTTTCGAGGCCGCGAGGCAGCTCAGACTTGCTCCGTGCCCCGAGCCGCTTCCCAGTGCCCCAGAGCAGGGTGGTGCTGCGGGAGATCTCTGTGGTCTGGCATCTCTATGGGGGCAAGGACTTTGGCGGCAAGCCCTTGTCCATACACGCCCAACATGCAAATAGGTAACATGAACTCTATATTTAACCCACCAACATTTTGTTTATCATATAATATATTCATACATGTTTGCATTTTCTTCTGTTGCTTTTATAACGTCTCTCTCTCTGCCTCTCTCCAGGGGTCGTTCAGTCCCTGCTGGCGTGCGTGGCTCCCCGTCCCGCTCCGTCACTTCCTCTCGTCCACAGAACTCCTGGCGCTGGGCTGGAGGCAGCGGCCGCCAGCACACCCTGCTAATGGAGATCCAGCTCACCAAGGTGCGTGTGATCCAGACTGAGATAGAAAAGGTTGACAAAACAGTCTCACTACAAAGTCCACTTAGTAGCTGTTCTGGAGCTTTCGACACCCTTTATCAATTCTTAGACCATCAGTTCAGAGGAGGAAAAACTTCCGTCACAACATACAATCAAACACCGTTGTGCTCTATATTTCGCAGTGTCTCTTTTTCCAACATATTCCTCCTGTTTTTTTGTTATCCAGGTGTCCTTCCAGCATGAGTCCTACCCGGTGGCGGTGGCCGGACAGGATGGGGAGGGGTCACTCGCGGCTGTGGTCGGGGTGGGTCCTGGTGGCGAGCAGCCGCTCTCCAGGCAGGTGTTTATCGTCCAGGAGCTGGAGGTTCGAGACCGACTGGCCTCCTCACAAATCAACAAATTCCTCTACCTCTACACCAGCGAGAGCATGCCACGCCGAGCCCACTCCAACATGGTGAGACAGCAGGAAGTCTTTGATTTTATAAAACCTTTGAAACGCCAGATGTTGGAGGCGTTTGTTGTAACATAAGTGGACCTGTCCTGGTTTAATTTCCCTCTTAAATGATCAAGTGAGGACAAAGAATTATTTGCAGCAACCATCTTATAACATTGACTGTGTTGTCTTGTTGTAGCTGACAGTGAAGGCCCTGCAGGTGTGTCCAGAGTCTGGTCTTGGTGGTCCAGAGTGTTGTCTCCGAGTCAGCCTGCTGCCACTGCGACTTAACATCGACCAGGTACCTCCGACTGCTGAGTCTGAATACTAACAGCTACTGTTTACTCATAACTCAATGTACTCAATCTGAGTACAAGACTGCTAAAACTGGCTGAGTAGAGCTCTCAGATCTGCTAGGACATTTTCAGACCTTTGTTTTGATTTGTCCTGTGTGGAAACTGAGGGAAGTAAATGGTTTTGGTCTTCTGGTCATCTGTCTGAGTTTTATTCAGAGCTGATGTATGAAAGGTAATAAATATATAACTGTGTTTGCAGAAATTATGTTGAAACCAGAAATTACTGCTCATATCAGCTCCTGAAATATCAGATTAGAAAAACATGTAACTTCCAACAGTTGTTGTTGTTTTTCGGTTATATTTAATTAGAAATGAAAACTGCATTTAGCATTTGTTATGATTGTGTGTCACCACCAGTTTTCACAAGAAATGAGCCATTCAAAGCCATGATTGATGTTGCTGACTGTGTTTATGTTGGGTTTCTTTCTTGCACAATCTCAAGTGGCTTTTCAGTTTCACCATCCCAAACAAAATAAGTCAACGTACAAAAGTCACTGTCTGCTCTAGAAACAGATTCTTTTATATCATATTGATCAGTTGGTATTTATTTGTATGTACGTCGTTCTGACATCATTTGTGTTTCTCCTGTAGCCTCTCCACATCTGACCAAACTGTTTTTTTAATCCCTCTGCTGTCCAGGATGCGCTGTTTTTCCTGAAGGACTTTTTCAGTAACCTAGCTTCTTATGTTAACCCTTACCTGCCTGTGGATCCTGCCGCTGAAGGTGAGCTGCGTCCATTGATGTTTTTTTCTCTGCATTAATCATCAAGATATTAAATCAGTTATATAGGACAAGCTGATTTTTATGGATAAGTGATGTATTTAATGACTGTAGATGGATGAATTTTCACTGGCTAACTCAAGCTAATTATGAACACATGAATATTTGGTCCTAGATTTATAATTTGAGAACAGGCTTTAGTCCACATCTTGTGAATTTAGCAACTGCCGATTATTTACAGTTTGTGGCGTATTCAAATTATTGCTTTATATTTCGCCTCTACATGTGTTTTAAGCCTCTCGTGTTCCTGCTTATTTTTCTGTCTGTATGTTTTCAGTGAAGGCAGACCCCTCCCAGAAGGCGTCTGAGGAGATGGAGTCAGCTGGTGGTCTGGGACCTGACCTCACAGCCTCTGTGGAAACTACCTACAGCGAGCAGAGCTCCTCCTCCGCCGGCTCCACCTCCTCCACTGACCAGCCAATCTACTTCCGGTATGTAAACACTAATTCACTGGGAGGAAGAGGCCTGTGTGCAACATGTTCAAATATGACAAAGCTTAGAACATCTCAGTAGAAAGACAGAGCGAGTGTAAATGATGATTCATTAATAAAACTGGTCTCCTGTTTCTCACCTTCATCTCTTTCAGGGAGTTTCGTTTCACCTCTGAAGTGCCTATCTGGCTGGATTATCACGGCAAACATGTCGTCATTGAACAGGTGAGAGTTCACCAGTCACTTTGCCTGACTGAAAGCTTATTATACAGAAAACTATAGGATTTTAGTGTATTTGATCATGTGTAGGTTGTCTTGGTACACTCTTTTAATCCAGCTCTGGTTTCACAGGGAACATTTGCAGGGATTTTGATCGGTCTGGCTCAGTTAAATTGTTCCGAGCTGAAGCTGAAGAGGCTTTGCTGCAGACACGGGTAGAAATACACACCCACCTAACACAAAAATCTCAGTAGCTGTTTGAAATAATTTGTGTGGTCCTTGATTTGTAAAGGTCCCTAATTTGTTCTTTTTTTTGTGACTTTCTGAGATCAACGTGTGAAACTCAGACTTGTGGAGTTTTCTGTTGTAAGTTTCTTAGTTTTTCTTCTGCAACACTTTGTAGCCTCCTCGGTGTAGACAAAGTGATCCAGTACGCCGTCACAGAGTGGCTGACAGACATCAGGAAGAATCAGTTGCCGGGCATCCTGGGAGGTGTAGGCCCCATGCACTCTGTTGTCCAGCTTTGTGAGTTGAAAACTGCTTTCTTCACAGTGGCAGCTTCACTGATGCACATGAACATTTACATCTTTTCTTATTCTCATCTCATCTTTCATTTCATTCTCCATCTCTGTGTGTTTCTTCAGTCCACGGAGTGAGAGATCTGTTCTGGCTGCCCATCGAGCAGTACAGGAAAGATGGACGTATTATTCGAGGTCTCCAGAGGGGGGCAGCATCCTTTGGCACCTCAACAGCATCAGCTGCTCTGGAGCTCAGCAACAGGCTGGTGCAGGCGATCCAGGTACTCAAACTTTAAACGTCTTCCACTGCAAATCATGATTAGTGAGAGTGAATTAAAGTTGTACAGCAGCCTCGAGGAGCTAAGTCAGCACATAGAATAAATTATATCTGCAGAAAATGTTTCAGATACCTCAGAGGAAAAACTGCCCAAATTAAGTCCATGATGATATAAGATGAGGAATGTGTCCTCGATGTCGATGTTTGTGCTTTCCAGAAAGAATAAGCAGGATCTAGTATTTGCTGTCTGTCAAGTTGATTTTATTTATGTGGCCAGAAATCACATATTACAAACAAATCTGTTCAACATACGACACCTCAGATACTTGATTCAGATAAAGAATAACTGAACGTTTGCATGCGTCTGCTCGCTTCTCTTACAGGCCACAGCAGAGACGGTGTACGACATCCTGTCTCCGACGCCACCCCTGAATCGCTTTGCCATCACAGAGGGCCGGGCCCCCACCAGCCGGCCCCGCAGAGCTGCGCAGCCCGCAGACCTCCGGGAAGGTGTAGCCAAGGCCTACGACACCGTCAGAGAGGTGCGTCCCCTAACCTTACCTTCTCAAAATCACCTTCTCGTCCAGAGAATCTGAAATAAGTATTCGCACACATCTTTCAGTTCACTCACTCCTTTAAGGAGAGAGTTTACCTGCTTTTCAGTAACCCGGATCTTCATCTGATTATGTGAGAGACCCAGTTTTTGTAGTCAGGGTCAGAGTTTAGAGATACTCCTGGAGAAATTTTTTTTTTGGTGATGTATACAGTATAACCAGGTTTCTACTCTCTGCATGGCTGCTCCCTCTTGACCTTTTGGAACAATTTATGATTTATGATTGATGAAAATCTGAGCTTTAAGGACCACTAATGATTTCAACTGCATCTCAAGTGTCGTCAGCTTTTTATAGACTTTAAACAGAGAAAGTATCGCTGTGAAAGGAGTGATGACAAGATGAAAGGGGTGATAGTAACACGTAGTAATGCACTGTTCATATAAAAATGTCTGATATAGAGGTAAAAATACTGGCAACAATTCTGATAAATCGTCATTTTTCAATCAAAAGTACCAAAACTTTTCTCCTTATCGTCCCTCATGTGAAGATTTCCTGTTTTTCTTTGATTTCTCCCAGCAGCCTTGTCTCTTGTGTGTATGTAAATTTACTAAAATGTTCGATGCCTCTATAGTTTGACTGAAATATCTCTGACTCTGGACTCTGGACTCTGTCTCCTCTACAGGGGGTGATTGACACGGCTCAGACCCTGTGCGATGTAGCATCCCGCGGCCATGAACAGAAGGGTCTCCCTGGTGCCGTGGGCGGCGTCCTGCGGCAGATCCCGCCCACCGTGGTCCGACCTTTAATAGTGGCCACGGAAGCTACTTCCAATCTGCTCGGTGGCATGCGGAACCAGATCAAACCAGACGCCAGGAAGGAAGATTTCCTGAAGTGGCGTACAGAGGACGGCCAAGAATGATGACGTCTTTTTTTGCGTCTGTGTGAGAGGGCGAGAAAGTGTGTGTGTGTGTGTGTGTGTGTGAGAGAGAGAGAGAAAGAGAGAGAGAGGTTGTGTTTGGGAAGCTAAAGGAGCGAATGCAGGGTTTGAATGTTTATTTGCATGTGTGTACGGACTAACGAGAGTCAGTGTGTGTTTCAATGCAAAAAGAAAGCTACGACTAACTACTACTGCAGTTACTGACGCCCAGTGTTTTACGTGGCTCCATTATACGTGGATTTAATTATTGTTTTGCATCCAGCAGGAGTCCCTCCCCGCAGTACTATACTAGTCTGCAGATTCTCCTTACTGTCAGTTTAGTGTGCAAACATATCGCCGTCACTCTCGTCCGGCTGCGTTTTTTAATCCAAACAAGGGCAGAAGATAGGATTATTACTCTCAAGGTTTCTTTGATGTTCATGAGGAAAATGGGATTTATGTACTTACAGTTGCACTGTTCAAATCTGTTTGCGTTCTAGTTCGATGGGATTTCTGGCACAGCTTCGCCCACTTGCAAGACGCACAGAAAAGGCATATAGTCTAAAGGAGTCAAAACAGAATAATGGACAACTTAACTGTGAGATTGATGTGTTTCATGGGACTGTTTCCCTGCACCTGGTAAGCAGGTGCATGATGTGAAAACAGGTGACTCCAGCTTTGGTCTACTTGTATTATTTAAGTCTGGTCTTTGCAGATGCCGATGGCCCTCCAGAGTTCGGTAGATGGTTTACACTCGCATCACAACAGCGTGATCTGTGATTGGTTCAGTTTTGGCCCTACTATGCACCTGCTCCTCCTCAGTGCTGTTATTTGTGCCATAAACCTTGCAGAGTGCTCTTTTTCTTTTTTTCTTTTTTTTTTAACTAGCTTGTGTTGCCTTCCTCGATCCTGCACCCTTCCAACTAGAAGTATAATAAATAATACATACTGGCTCGTATTGATTTGCATAACTGACTGAATAGAAACGCGTGAAGCCTCTAAATTCTGTTAAAATCTCACAAAGTCAAGCTCGACTTTAATTGTCTCTCTGATGAAATGAATCAGTAACTGATGTCAGCCAGTGGTTCTTCTACCTGCTTTGCAGCTTCATTTGTGCTTCTGTCTCCATGGCGATTTGGAGATGACGGGGGGGCCGGGGGTTTAATTATTCTGCTCTGTCTTCAAAATTGCTTTGCCCTTTTCTTTAGTTGCCTTCCTGCGTTTTTATGTTTCTTTATTTGTTTTTGGGTTTTTTAAATTTCATTAAACATAAGTATTGTCATATTCAAAATAAGTGTTGAGAGGATGTGAATCTGGTGACAATGGAGGATGAGAACTTTGGGTTTTGTGGTTTAAAAAAAAAAAGTTTTACATTTTTATCTTTTTTGTTTGTTTGTTTGTTTAATAAGTGTAAGGGATGTGTGTCCGCGTGTGTGTGTGTGTGACAGAGAGAGAGAGAGAGAGTGTTTGCGTGCGCGCATGATGCATGTCTGTGAGGGTGACGGGATGACGCTCGTCATGCCTCTTGTGTGTTACTATTTACTATATCATAAACTGTATGAATGACCTGTATAATACAAAGACAAGGAGTATACAAATTAATAGAAAAAATAAAAAATTTGAGTATAAAAATTGAACGCCATCTTTGCCTTTTGATCCACAACAAATATATTGTTGTCAGTTTTGAAACATTTGGGTATTTTCTGCCACTTTATTTCTGCCAATAATTATTCTACTCCACTACATTTCAAAGCGAAGTACATTTTACATTTACATTTATTTGTTGGCTAAATTAGTAGTTATGCTGTAGATTAGGATTTTAAATACAAAACATTTGTGCAACTAATAAGATGTGGTCCATTACTATATTAAAGGCTACCAAAAAATATTTTAAATCAGTTCTTTGGACAGCTAAAACTTTAAAGTGCTGCTAATACAGATGGATGACAAAGGAAAAAATTATAGCTCGGGATAGAAATGTTTTAAGATAAAGGAGACAACTCAGAACAACTTTGTATTGATTTGCAGTGACTCTTCTCTCTTAGGGGAGAAGTGGACCCAAACTATGCCAGCAAAATGTAGCACTGTAGGGGTCAAACATTCAGACCTCTTGGTAGATGCCACACATGCACTGGTGAAGGATGACTCATCTGACCATATCACTTTTTTTCCACGTCTGTGTAGACCAGTACCTTTTGGTTTTTGTTCCACTTAACTCTCAAATGTGCATTCATCTTTGTAATGAGGGGCTTATGCACTGCAACCCTGCTATAATATCTCTCTCTATGTAATTCCCAACGGACTGTTTTTGCTGACTCAGTCTGATCTTATCCTGCATGGACATCTCAGTCACCTGAGGGGTTGTTGCTCATCTGTTTTTCAATACACGTCGCACTAATGCACGAGCATCATGGTCATCAAATGTACTGTCACACCACAATTATCAATCTTATTTACTGATTTCTTTCCCATAGATCTAAATGCAGATGTCACTTTAGTCACTAATATGAAGTGTCCAAATTAGTCATATCAAGTAGATATCTTTCAACGTTACAGTCTTTTTTAGTGCCGAAGTCCCTCTTTTTGTTACTATGCTTCCACTGCAGCTAAACAGGGAAACACATAGAATTTGACACTAAAAAGACTAAATGTGGTTGACATCCACTTGACATGACTAACTCAGGCTGCTGACACCTCATATAAGCCTCAGATAAACATTTAATTACATTTTTGCACAAAATGACACATTTTGGCCTCCATCACTTACATTGAAAGTACATTTAAAGACAATCTTTTTGGAACCTATCCTTTAAGCATTATTTTACATATATACTTTTACTTGAGTAACATTTTGATTGCAGACTTTAAATGTGGTATTTATAGTGTTATTTCAATTTATACTTGAGCAAAAGATCTGTATATTTTCCACCACTGATGAATAAAACTGGGAGCAGAGCTATTATAGTAGTATTTGTACTATTAGATAGTGTCGTATACTGGAAATATTCATATTTATGTACTTGTGGTTTGTAATATTCCAAATACGTCAAATAACATAAAAGGATTTCTCCTATTTTACAATTGTAACAGTGGAACCAAAGGTAGAGGAGCAACTGCTTCTGGGAACATTTAAGCGATGCACCGTTGGTATTTCCGGCGATATTTTCTTCCTAGGAAGGCGAAGTCATGATCCGCCCTACTCTGCCTCTGATTGGCTGACCCTGAGATTTTTAACCTAATATTAACCAATCACGCTCCTCATGTCTAAAAGTAACCAATCTAACCAACGAAGGAAACAAATTAGCCAATCAAAGGCAGAGGAGGGCGGGTCATGAATTCTCCGTCCTAGGAAAAAAATTTGACTTCCGGATCACGTGTAGAAGCTACAGCGTGATAATAAGAAGACCGAAGTTGCCTGCAGACATTTAACAGTACCAGTTATCTCTGAGTCTCCATCGTCTGTCTGTAAACATGAAGCTACTTACACACAACATGTTGACGTCTCACGTGAAGGGGGTCACTAAAGGATACCCGCTGCTCATCAAGGTAAACTGTCAACGGCTGGTAAACACCTGGCTGAGCGCATGAGTGCTGTTAACACCACACAGTATGGATGTGGGAAAGACTTTAGTAGGTTGAAGAGACTTTTTTTTATTTGTAATAAAAGCTCGTAACGAGCTCAGAGGACTAACTTTACTCTCTCCGTACTGTAAAACAAACAAACAAACAGACTGCAGTTTCTATATGTGAAATAAAACTTCTTCTCATGAGCTATTGGCCACTCAAATGATTTAACTTCATTTTTATTGACGTTTAAAAACAAAATGGATTGATTGACTGCTTAAATTGTACAGGAACAAGATCTTTTAATTACATACGCAATAGGGATGATATTATATCAATATTGTGATATGAGACTAGATATTGTCTTAGATATTGAATATAGTGATATATGGTATAAGTTTCGTCTTTTTCTGGTTTTAAAGGCTGCATACAGTGAAGTGATGTAATTTTCTGAACTTACCAGACAGTTCTAGCTGTTCTATTATTGTTTGTCTTTACCCACATAGTCATTATATCTACATTACTGATGATTATTTATGCACAGTGATGTATTATATTCTATAGTTCATAGACACAAATAAGTCAAATAGCAAAGCAGCCTATAAACACACAAATATTATGAGCATTACATCAAAAACAGGCCAGGCTGCCTGCAAGAGATCCATTACATATGGTGTTACAAGTGAACAATACCATTGACATGTAAAAGTTTTTACCTTAAAACAGAAAAGACCACAGAAGCCTGATTTCAGAGTCAATCAGTTTAGAGTTTTTGGTAAATCCAAAATTTGTGAGTGAGCTTCCTTGTTTTCTTTTTGACATATCTGTATGCTGACTACGAAACAGAGAGATGAATAATGGCGGGGAGCAGGCCCTCTTCCACGGAGGCTGCCATGTTGTACTGCTATGTTTCTACAGTAGCCGAGGGTCTTTTTCATGGTTTTCCTACATGTTTGTAAAGGGGAGGGTGAGGGGAAGGGTATTCGTTTGGATGCAGTCTGCAAACTTAGTGCTGGATGCCACTAAATCCTACAGACTGCACCTTTAAAGTGAGTGAAGTTTATGTTATTTTGCCGCCATTCTTCGATGGTGATGGAATATCATGCATGTCAATATCTTTATTAAAGTGAATTAGTGATGAATCACCTCATGCATGAACTATACATCAATAAATGTATGATCCATGAGGATGAAAATATAGAAAAATAGAAATGCTAAAATAGCATATTGTCAAAATTTTAGAGACCCCCTCTCCCTCCCAAAATTTTACAAGTCATGTTTTCAGGGGAGCTCATGTCTTATTAAACTGCCTGTAGTTCACACTCTGGTGATCACTCAGAACAACTTTGTATTGATTTGCAGTGATCCTTCCCTCTAAAGGGTTAAGTGGACCCAAACCCGGCCAGCAAAATGCCCCCCAAAACATATCAGAGCCACCAGATCCCCTCACTGTAGGGGTCAAGCATTCAGACCTGCAGCGTTCTCTTGGTGAACACCACACATGCACTCGCTCACTTGTTGAGAACATGGTGAAGGATGACTCATCTGACCGTATCACTTTTTTCCACATCTCTGTAGACCAGTGCGTATGGTTTTTGCACCACTGAACTCTCAAATGTGCATTCATCGTTGTAATGAAGGGTTTATGTGCTGCAACCCTGCTATAATATCTCTCTCTATGTAATTGTTGGACTGGTCTTGCTGACACAGTCTGTCACATCCTGCTTTGACATTCTCAGTCACCTGAGGAAGAGTTGCTCTTACGTATCCCAAGAGCATCACAGTCATCCGACATGTGCTGTCGACCACAATTTTCGAGTCTATTTACCGTCTTTCCCATAAATCTAAATGCAGATGTCACTGTTCCAACCAGCCAGTCTTCCTCAGTTGCCTCCAGTCTCCTGTTTGGTTTTGCTATATACTGTCTCAGTGTACATACATCATGTCAGGAGAAGGTGTTAGGATTCTGAATGTCCACACTAACAGGTTGTGTTTATTCCTCCTGATGCTCTCTTCACGCAGGCAACTGAGGTGAAGGTGAACGACTTGGAGTTCAACCCTCAGTTCATCAGCCGGATGATCCCCAAGCTGGAGTGGAGCGCTCTGGTCCAAGCTGCAGAGGAGGTGAGTCCGACGGCAACAGAGATCAGCAGGAGGTTTTGAACAAAGACAGTCCAGCAGCTGTTTAGTTTGTAGTGCTGATGAATCGTATTGTGGACAAAATACCAAACAATATAGACAAAATTCTTGTTATTGATCCTTTTCTGTCTGTAGTTGGGTCATCGACAAGACCTGCCCGGTGAGCTGGTGCCAGACTACGAGAAAAACGAAGAGTTCCTGAAGAAAGTGCACAGAGCACTATTAGAGGTATGCAACTCATAATCATTCCTGGCCGTCCTGTTTTAATTAAAAATGCCTGTTTTTTTTTTTTTTTAACAAGGACAGATTTAGGGCAAATATTCTAATTTATTATCAGAAGTTGCTTTAACGCTTGACTTTAAATCTTTAAAGTTGAACCACATCAGATCAGTAAAGGAAGTTGTACATACAAAGTATTCAGATCCCTTCACTTTTTGCACTTTACTGTGTTGTAGATTTAATTATAAATTGATAAAAAAATGCCACTTTTGCCCATCAATTTCTGCTCAATATCCCACATTGACAAAATGAAAGCATGTTTTTAGAAATTCTTGCAAATTTGTTATAAATCAATAGAATGTGCAAAAAGTAAAAGGGTCTGAATACTTTGAATTGACCTTACAAGAAGTTGAACCACGTTGGATAATAAAGGAACATCATGCCTCTATTACTGGAAACGGCAATTAGCAAAAAAAAAGCTTTCCGGTCGTCATCTTGTGCACATTATCCTGCTAAATCATCCCCATTCAGTGGAGAAATGCACCATTTGGTATATTTATTTTCACTTTCAGGTAGTTTGACAAACCAGTCAAGTTCTTCTGCACCAAACTCAGAAAACATTTCTTCTTAGACCTGGTTTTGTGCTCTCACACACATACACAACACATTATTTTGGAATTGCATTCTCCGTGTTTTATTTCTTTATATATTTTATGTTTTTGTGTAAATACATATATTATTTTATTTTTAAAGGATGGTCACAAACTTTCTTAATTTCATTTTTTATTTAATGAGTTTTTTCTACATTAATCTAGTATTTTATGTCTTTGCAAAGCACTTTTTTGAAAAGTTTTTTGAAATATAAATAAAGTTGTTATTATTATTGCCATGATGAAACAGGAAAGTTTCTTCCCTAAACTGTCAACATGAAGTTTGAAGTACATTATCGTCTAAACTATTATTATAAACTGTAGCATTAACATTTCTCTTTATCTGAATTATCGGCTAAGCCCAAACCATAAAGAATCAGATGTCCACATACTTTTGGCCATGTAGTGTGTGTTGCTCTATGACGACACCTAGTGGTTGTGTAACTCATCCTGTGAGTGTGTGTATGTTGCAGGTGGAGGTGATCGAGGGCTGCCTGCAGTGCCCTGAATCAGGACGCGAGTTCCCGATCTCCAAAGGAATCCCCAACATGTTGCTGAACGAGGATGAGGTGTAGACTGACTCTCACACCCGACCTCACTCAGACGGGACTGTGTGTGTCCGCAGAGAGAAGAGAGAAGAGAGAAGAGGCTGGACTCTGGTTTGAGTTGGTGCCATGAGAAAATAAGCCACACTGTTTGGTTGATTGTAGTTCTGACATTTAAGTGGCTGATGTTGCCTCTGGAGGAGAGAGATTTGAAGAGTAACGATGGAAACGTTCCCCTGAGAATAACCCCCAGTGGTTTTATCTGTATTTATTTTTGTAACTTTTTTGGTCTCTTTCTTTTTCATTTTCAATAAAACTGTCCTAATTTCCGTGACAGCCAAAATGGTTGTAGGTTTTTGTGGAAATATATTACAGACATGCTAAAATATAACCTTGTGTGTGTGTGTGCACACTGAGGCTCTGAACCCCATCGAGCCCTCTGTCAGGGTTAAGAAAGTGCTGAGGGCCAGATGACGTGGCAGTGGCTTGTCTATATTTGGCTTTGAGGAAAAGAGGCAGAAAAAAGCAGCCAGGCTAGAAGCTGCTTTTTGAGGAAGTTTTTTTCTTTTTAAGACACATTACAGCACACACACACACAGACACACCTCACCTGGGCGGGCTCCTGAGATCTGAGAGGCCTCACAGTCCGTCTGCGCCTTTTAAGACGGCAGAAAAGAAGGAGTTTAGATCCACAGAAACAAATTAAGTGTCTTTTCTGGCTGTTTTTAAGATGGAGCAACAGCAGCAGTCAAGTTGAAACAGGAGCCTGTTTGTTTGCAGGCGCTGTTATCATTTTTAGAAACCCTGCCAGGAGAGACGATGAAGGAGGGGGGTTTGCCCTGACCAGAAGCCTGGAGGCAGCCTCAGTCTCTCCTACCTTTCCCTTCTACTTACAGCAATTACAGGCCTGCACCCGCAACTATAATAACGGTATAATGGGATGGCAGAAGAGCAGCAATAAAAGCCACCCCTGACAGATTAACAGTCCTCTCCAAGTCCTGAACTGTAATTAACAATGAGACTGAAGAGGAACAGAGAGGAAAGAAAGGAGCTAGATTGAAAGCTAGGAAAGATAAAGATTTTTCAAAAAAGGGATGGGCCGCCTGTCGAGTGATTTAATAAAATTAGGAATAAGCCTTTAGCTGTTGGCATGACTGAGTTAAAAACTGAATATCACTCAGAGATCCTGACTAAAGCAGCATCTTTGGAAATTGCAGGTGTGGATTTTTACCATTTTGATGTCTTCTGGCAAAGAGTAAGATGAGAAGATCGATAGCACTTAAAGGAGCAGTATGTATAATTTAGTGGCATCTAGCAGAACGGACCAGGCAGAATATGATATTCATAAGTATGTTTTCATTAGTGTATAATCACCTGAAAATAAGAATCATTGTGTTTCCATTACCTTAGAATGAGCCCTTTATATCTACATACAGAGCAGGTCCTCCTCCACAAAGCTCACCATGTTTCTAAAGTAGTCCGATAAAGACAAACCAAACTCTGGCTCCAGAGAGGGCCTTTCATATTTTTTGACAGTTTCGCAGCCACCGTAGGTTCTCCTACATGCTTGGAAGGGGCGTGGGTTTTCAGCCTCACTGCTAAATACCACTAAATCCTGAACACTGGACCTTTAAGCATTAATATCTGTATAGTAAGCCAAATGTTTTTTCCCAGGATGGCGAAGCCATGACCCGCCCTACTCTGCCTCCAATTGGCTAGTACTTGGTGCCTTTGTTGGTTGGGTTGGTTAGGTTTAGGCATGAGGAGTGAGATTTGGGGAAAAAGTATTGCATACAGTAAATATAAAACTTCAGCGAGCAGCCATCTTAGTTTAGCAAAGACCGGAAAACAGGGAAAGCGGCTAGTCTGGCTCTGTCAACAGGTGACAACAGCCACCTACCTACTATGCTACTGTAAAGATACTAATTAACAAGTTATATTTAATCAATACAAAAACAGAAGTGTAAAAATAACTATGTGCCATGTTATGGGGAGTAGCTTATATTGATTCGCCAAGAAACTTGGTTGCTGGGGTAGAGAAATAGACAAACAGCAACAATGGATAATTTTTGTTTTTACGTTTTGGTTTATGTATGGATTAAACAAACAAGATATAACATGTTAATTAGTGGCTTCAGAGCTGGAGGTGGATTGACGCCAGCTGTTTTCCCCCTGCTTCCAGTCTTTATGTTAAGCTAGCCGTCTGTTGGCTTTAGCTAACATTACTGTAATGTTAGTGTGGTTTCAGCTAAATGTGTCAGGGAACAATTATAACAGACATTCACTTGCACCAATTACATTTTTGTGAAATTATACACCCCTCTTAACATACTTATGTCAAGTTTTGAAGGGACTTGTTTATCATTTAAAAGTTATAGCGTCTCAAACCCAACAAGAACGTCTTTCCTCTCATTTAGTGCATACCTGTCAACATTGAGCTTCGAAAAATAAGGGAGATTTTCCGGGACCCCACCTGACCGTGATTTTTTTCATTATGAAAAGAGTTTCTTCTCTCGGCTCCAGAGATCTAATCACCGAGTGAATTTACTGCCTGCCCTGCTGCAATTGAATAGACAATTGATCTGTTCTTTGTGGCCTCTCGGGCATATTTATGTTTATCTGTGGTTAACGTAATTTTCCCACCATGACAAACCATAAAGTCCATCCTACACACCTTGCAAAACATATGGTTGTTTCTGACATGCTTTTTGTCAGGAGTAGGTAAATAGTCTTCTAAGTATTTAAATATTTACACAGAGATTTGGGTTTTTTTGGTGGCTTCTCACCCATTTCGTTAAGGTACAGTTACGTAGGTAGGCCAACCTTTTAACAGCTTAAGAGAGCTACTGTGTATATTAGTACCTTTTATTAAAAGATTTGAAAGTCCTTTTATCGCAGTTTCAATCTTGTGCTTTGATTTTGTTAGTAGTGATGCCCTTTAGTTTACATTTGGGAGAAAAAAAATTGAGCCTTTAAAAATATTTACCAGAAGAGTAATTCATCTGGATACAGGTGTAAGTTTCATAGCAAGGGAACTGGTAACGACCAGTCTACAGCCAAAAGTGGAAAGTGTCTTCTGTCACTGCGCCTGTTTCATTTGAGTCCAGTGGTTTACAAATCAATGGGCCAGTTCCTACTATACTAGCCACTATTTATTGACCACCGAAGCCAACTCTGTGTTTTTCTAACCTTTTTATGTACTTTGTGCCCTAATGTAATATTGCAGGGTGATTTTATTTTACACATGGATAATGCCAACAATACTTAAGGGACTTTACATCATGTCTGGACAGTTTGGGATTACAGCACTATATTGATTTTTCCTACCAACTTCAAAGGACACATTCTTGACCTTATGTGCTGCTCTGGTGTAACTCCTCTTAATTGCATTTGATTTGCCCTTTTCCGACCACAAGTTAATATCTTTCAATGTCAACTTACATTATCCAAAACAAATCTGTTACCTTCCATCCTTAACATTAAGGATATTGATTTTTCTGCTCTTTTAAGTGGAATTGATAACCTCCCCAGCAAGGACAATTTATCCACCCCAGACGAACCGGTCTCTCATTACAATGATGGACTTCATCGTCTTCTACACTCTTTCTTCTTTAAAAACCTGGTCTGTTTCCTTTACCCACTCTGCCCTTTGGTTTACACCTGAAATACGCCGGTTTAAAGCTAAAGGCCGTCACATGGAACACCTTTATATGAAAACTAGTCTTGTTGTTCATAAAGACATGTACGATAATCACATACTTCATTATGAGGATGGTCTTTCCACAGCTAAATCTACCTTTTATGTGAGTTAGGTCAGGCGAAGGGAACACAAGAGCCCTTTTTTCCACGGTAAACAATATTTTACGGCCACCAGACACTCTTGCACCTCACAGGTATTCAGTTGCTCAGTATAACACTTTCATGGCCTTTTTTTAAATGCCAAAATTAAAAATGTTCACCAGCAACTGACCCCATAGAACAAAAACTACATACAGTTCACTTAATTCGCCTTTCTATGTCCCCTCTTATCATCGCTATCTAGTTTTAAACTTGCAACAGTTTCTGAAATCCAAATCATCTACCTGCCAGCTAAACCCCTTTCTTATTCATTTAGTAAAAATCTTGTCTACTTTCCCTAACCTCTTTAATAACTGACATCATACATTCCTCCTTTACTTCTGGTTCCCTCATCTCTCATAACAGCTGCAATAACTTCAATAGTCAAAACCTGGTGCAGACCCCAACAATTTGAATAATTTTCCAGCCAAACCGTTTCTCTCTAAAATACTTGAAAGAACAGTTGCAGCTCAGGTACACACTCACTTTACTGAAAACAATCTGTTTTCACTCCTTTCACAGTACAGAGCCTTGGTGAAAATCACCAACGGCAAATGACTCTGGGCTCTTAACAGGATTTGTACTGATTGATCTGACTGCAGCCTTTGATGCCATCTCACCAGGGGTGTTGGCTGGACTGTTAACCATCACGGACTGAGCCCAGATTCTTCTCCACCAAAAAAAAACTTTTAAAAACATACTTCTAGATAGACGGTTTTCATGCATATTATTCTTGCATGTGTATATTACACGTGACACTGACCGGGGCTGTGTGTGTGTGACACATCTAAATCATTTAGAGTTGCCGTTTATTTCCTAATTTAATCTGAGATCTTCGGTTAGTGAGACAACTTTTTAAACTGTCTAAAGTTATCAGCTCGACTAGCATCCTTAAATCTTATTTTACGGAAGCTGTGGTAACTTAGCTGTCAACATAGACATGATCAGAAAAAAAGTTGGATTGGCCATAAAACTTGCTCTCAGGTGTTTTCACTGTGGGACTGCCAGACTGATAAAATATTAAACCTTTTGGCTATCTAACACAAGACTAGGCTAGTTTGGTGTCACTAGCCAAGAGGAGGCACAACAAAGCTATCATTGCTAACAGTTTAGCTGGCTACAGTGCACTGCAAAGTGTGTAAGATGCATATAACTTATATTCTGCTCATATCATCCCAAATGCCCAGACCAGGTGAGATCAACTTCCACTGGGATCGTTGGCAGCTGTCACTGGTTTTGATCGTATCTCTCTGGCCACACTCAGTTTGTCCAACTTAAAAATTTAAGATCACAGTCCTTTCCAGTTATTAGTGGTGTTCCCCAGGGCTCTGTTTTGGGCCCCTCCTTATTATTTACCTTCTACCTCTACAACATATTTTCAAGAAATTTGGCATTTAATTTCACTGCTACGCAGATGACACCCAGCTCTATCTATCTGTGAGATGATTAATGGGAGAGGAAAGAAGTTCTGTATCTGACTTTTTCTCTAATCTTTGATTTTTGGTGAAATATTGCATCATTTATTGAAATGAAACCATGTGAGTTTGTAGGGGAAAGGTCTGACAGTTCATAGACACCTGAAACATGACAAGGAGAAACATTACACACTTTTTTTTTTGTAAGAGGTCACAAGACTAAACATTTGGGCAATACTGGTTTAATTTTTAATATTGAAAAGTGAGAAAGCATTAACTAAAGCTGTCAAATAAATGTAGTGGAGTAAAAATACAGTATTTCCCTCCAGATTGAAGTGGAGGGGAAGTCAAGTAGCATAAAATGGAAATACTCAAGTAAAGTACAAGTACCTCAAAATTGTACAGTATTTGAGTAAATGTTTTTCCTACCTAAAAATCACTGTTTGGGTTAATATGGCACCAACAGAACGTTGGGTAAACTTTATCCAGTAGCAATCTGTTATTTTGACTCGGTATTTCACAAGTTTTAACTATAAACTGTCATATTGTTTCTTTAATGTTACGCATGACATTCAAAAGATGCACTTATTATTAACAATCAAAAACAAACTGTGACATGTAAGTTTAAGTTTTTGTTTATAATCCAAAAATAAAATTAAAAAATAACACTGAAACTGGGTTGTTGATGCTGTATGGACCCAAACTGGGTAAAAAAAATTGAACCCAGTTATTTTTAGCTTGTCGTTACTTCCACCTCTGACAGTTCATTTATTCCATCTCAACTTGGATGAGTCAAGCAGCTTCTTTAACTCATCCAGGGCTCTCCTCACTCTTCCCTCAGTCCACTCTGACCTCTTTTTCCTCTTTCACCTGTTTACCTGTGGAGATGGAGGGGGGTGCAAGTTATTATTTGTGGAGAGAAAGAAACTGCAGGAGTAACGTGTGTGCCTCCCTGCATGAGTGTGTGTGCCTGCTTTGGTGAGAGGAAGATGGCTCCTGCCTACATAATCACACACTCCCTTCACTTTGGTGGCAACCCGCCCCATCACCACCACTACCACCACTACCACCTCACACACACACACATATCCAGTCCCTCCCTCCTCCTCTACCTCCTCTTTCTGTCTGAGGCTCCGTGCATTTCTCACAGAGGATCTGCAGAATAATGGAGTCACATCCTGCAGCAGCTCTCTGCCTCTGTGCTTTCAGCCCAGCAGAGATCAGGCTGGTGCTCATTTAAACCAGGGATCTGTAATTTACTGGGAAGTTGCCTTTTTTAATTCACAGCACAAGGACTTCTTTCATATATTTTTTTGCGTCATGTCTTTTTATGTCGCCTGACTTTTTCCGTGTTTTGATGTTTATAGCCTGTGAGGGGGATTAACAGGCCCACCATGGTTTTTCCAACATAAATCAACAGTTTTTTCCCCCAACGTTTTAGTGCAGCCTGCTTTCTGTTTACCTATAACGGGGAATGGGAGGACGTCATTAGGTTTTTTTTAAGCATTAACTAGATTTTTTTTTTCTGGGAGCTGGTATGGGCCACTTCTTTGCTCTCCCGATGGGTTTTTCGGAGGTGAAGGCGCAGGAGCCCGGCTGCTTCAGATGAAATGAGCAGCTCAGGTTTTCGTTTGGAGGATTTGCGACATGGGATGAGCTCCTGTGATGACTCTTTTTTTTCTCCTGAAAGCTGTTAAATTATCCGAGGATGGACAACGGAAAACGGAGACGGATAAAACTGTAACTTTATCGGACTGATTGTCATTTAAATCCTTTCATCTTCGCATGCGTAAAAAGCGCAGAACAACACCGGAGCTCCTGAGCGCACCAGCCTGGAGTGAAGCGTCATCCAAATTTCCAAATCACTAGATTTGGAGTTTGGTTTAGTTTATATCAGCTGGCGTTGAGAAGCAGTTTCTGATAAGCTTTTTATTCATAAGAATGTCTTCGCTTAGTTTTATTGTTATCCAGAATCTTGCCTTTAATGACTAAATAATAATGTCGTGTGTCGTTGTGTTTTGGGTGCTGCTGCAGGCGCGTGTATGAAAAATGTTATAAAATTACCGTAGCAGGATAAATGTTAAGTCAGCAGATGTGGTTTTCATTTTCCACATAAAGTTGTTTTGACCAGAACAGCCTATTAGCCGTGCATATCGAATTGTTTGGACTTTTTATTTAATTTCAACGAGTTTTTGGAGGCAGTAAAGCCTTCAGTTTAAATTTTTCATCCCTGACGCACATATTTCTTCATGCTTGGTTGCAAGTCTCAGTTTTAAAGTCATCAGTAGTCTTGTTTCAGCTGGACTTCCTTCACGGCCGTTCAGGGAGTAACTCCGTCCCTCCGTCTCCTCTCCGGACAATGTGGCTCTCCCGCCTCGCGCTGCTGCTGCTGCTCCGGTTCTCCGGTGTGCTGGTGGAGGGGATCAACACGTGCCAGTTCATCAACCTGGACGAGCAGAAGTCCCGGCGCATCGAGGCGGTCCGCGGGCAGATCCTCAGCAAGCTCCGCATCCGCAGCCCGCCGGACCCGACCAAGGCCGAACCGTCCGGCTCGGTGCCCCCGGAGGTCATGCTGCTGTACAACAGCACGCGGGAGCTGCTGAAGGAGCGCGCGCGTCTGGCCGAATCCGCGTGCGAGCGAGAGAGCAGCGAGGAGGACTATTACGCCAAAGAGGTGCAGCGGATTGACATGCTGCCTCCCCGCACCGATACAAGTGAGTCCAAAATTAATCCAAATGAATTTAAATGATTGTTTCCGGTTAAAATGAAGCAATTTGAGCTGCGGATTTTCCTCTCGGGTTGTTTTATTTGAATGCATTTTCGAGGCATGAAGTGTTGAGTATTTCTTAAGAAAATTAATGTAGAAAATACAGAAAATATAATTTATCTCGTTTCCCTTTAATCATCTTGTACACAGATGCATCTTGGGACCTCACGGGGCACTGTAATTGTCTTTATTTAATTGTGACCATAGACTTCATTTCCATCAATACTAGTGTTAAATCAGTCAGATCCTTCTAAAACAAATGTAGGAAATAGTTTTTTAAAAATACTATGTTACAAGTAAACATACACATTACACATTATACAACATACATGTTAAATATTAAAAGTAACAGTACAACTATAACACTATAAATTACTGATGCATTAATTCATAAGCATTATGTTGTATCTGGTCCAGGTGACACTACTCTAACTACTTATTTACACTCTCAGTCTGTTAAAGTCTATTATATTTTAAGGTTTACTCAGATTAAAACATTTCTTCAAGGAAAATAGTAACTGGAGCTGTGAAATAAATGTAGTTGAATGAATATCTCTCTGTAGTTTAGAGGAGTGTAAAGGTTCACCACCAGCAACCTGAGATTGCAATTGATTACAGGACGTCCACCGTTAATACATCAACAGAAATATAATCACATGAAGTTGACTGTTGCTGCTTAAATTTATTGACCAAATCCAGTGATGCCACCCGTCATAAGACAGGAGCAATGGTAGCTGGAAAACTGAGGAGGGGGTGAAGAAAATGTGCTATCCTATGAGTTTACCCTCCTTTTATAGCTACTTTCAAACTACCAATGAGCAAAGCACTAAATCCTCTGATGCAGCTTCACAGTGACAAACATTCACCAGCTGTGTTTTGAACCAGGTCTCAAGTGGATTATTTGAGAGACAGAGGGATTTATAATGCTGGATGCTGTTTTGTTTATAATTACATAACTGTTTAATGGAGTAAAGTCTATGAATGCGACAGTCGCCCACATGTTAACTACAAGGCCAGATACATTTACTCACTCAGCCCAATCCTATCATTTTGTTTTGAGACACTTATCATCAGTAATTATGTCCGAGACAATGCATCTGGCTCACAATGCTGTTACAATATTATCCTGCACTTTTTATGCCCTTTCCTCCAGATGCGGTGCAGCCAGTAGCCCCCAACCCCCATTACAGAGTCGTCCACTTCGACGTCAGCGGAGTGGATTTGACCAACAGCACCCTGGTCAAAGCTGAATTCAGGATCTTCAGAGCTCCCAACCCGCAGGCCCGGGCCTCAGAGCAGAGAGTGGAGATCCATCAGGTAGAGGATAGTTTGTCAGTAACAAACTCAGCTCAGAGCGAGAGCAAAAACATAAACAAAGTTCAGCAAGATAAATTGTTGTGTTTTGTATGTTTTTATATGAGAGTGAACCACCTTTTACACCATTTTAATAATCCTTTTAAAGTCTCTTCAGCTCCTTTTGTCCCCCGTTTATCGTAAAAGAAGCAGAATTGTTTCTTTTCAACATGAAAACTCAGTAAAACCATCTACACTTGTTTCTTCTTTTTGAAGAAACACACTGTTTTAATCATATAATATCACAGAAATACCTTTTTTTGTTTTAGAGTAGATTTTTTCCTGTCTGGATTTGTCAGCCAGACTATTTTGATACTAAATCTTTACCAATTAAGTTATATTTATATTTTGGCTCGAAGGGGGAAATTTCACACCTGTTACAGAAAAATGCTAGCCCCAGGAAAGTGAGTCAACATAATTTACATGCCTGATGAAAGCCTTGCAGGTTATTGCTTGTTTTTGTTTTTATACTCTATGTCATTCGTGTGCTATGCAGAAATTGCAGCAGTGAACTCTCTGCCTCCTTTAACCGCAGTGGAAATTATAAAATCCACTGTCTATCCTGACAGGTAGATGTGAAGAAAGCATAATTATGTGTTCCGTCTGTCTGCCTCGTCACCGTCCTGTCGTTCTCTGTGTGTGTTTGTTGTGTCAGCTGCTGAAGCCAGATGAAGAAAGCACCTCCACTCAACGTTACATTGACTCCCGTACCGTTCAGCCGCGGGCAAAGGGATCCTGGATATCTGTGGACGTCACAGAAACTGTAAAGGACTGGGTGTCAGATCCAGGTCAGCTGCTGCACCAGCCACACATTTATTTTACAGTATGATCCACATTTATATTTATGAATTAATCTCTGTCTCCCTTCTACTGATCAGAGAATAACCTAGGCTTGAGGCTGGGTGTCCACTGTCCCTGCTGCACCTTTGTCCCATCCACCAACAACATCGTACCCAACAAGAGTGAGGAACTGGAGGCGCTCTTTGCAGGTTTGTGGTGGTTCTTTCTGTTTATCTTGTGGCTCAGTACTCGGTTTAACCTGCATGCTCCTCTGAGGCTGTTTCATGTCATAGATGGAGAGAAAACACATGATAATTTTAGACTTTACTGTCACTTGGTTGTTAGTAGATAACAGATTTAATGAAATAAAACAAAAGATTTTGATCTCATCTTGGGGTTTATTTTGAGTCATTTGGTTATTTACAGTTCAGAGATGCGAATATGACAGGATGACTCTTATAAATGGCTTTGAGGGCATTAAAAGCACTTGTGTAAGATTTATTGGCAGAGCAATAATCCTGCAGGTCACAAAATATGACCATAAAAAGTAGACTCATCCGGAAGGCGTCTCCTGAATGATTTATGAATCACTCACACACTATTCTATAAGAATAATGGAGAAACTGTTCTTCCACACACTGTGATACTGTTGAATACCAGACTGTCTGTGTTGCTTAATTAGGACCCAAATTACGCCACTTTCCTCAGGATTTACACTCAGCCAAGTCAGTTTTTTTTCACATTTGGTAAAAAATGTCAGCTTTTGATACTGCAGCAAAACAGGCAGGGGACTTGTTTTTAGTTCTTGCACTCCAGAAGACCAGGAAGACTCATAAAAACCATAAAATCAGTTGTAAACAGTCAGGTCAGTTATTTCTGGCCTAGGAAACAACTGTATGATGTATATATTTCTAACCGTGCAACATTCAAAAAGTTTAAAACTTCAAACGTTGTCTTAAAACAAGACAAACAGTCTACAGTCATGCAGCTTAGGCACAGTGGTGCTTTAAGAAAAATGCTAACGTCAACATGCTAACATAGTGATGTTAATCAGGTATAATGTTTACCATGCTCACCATCTTCATTTTAGCATCTTAGCATGCTAACATTTACTAATATGCACAAAACACAAAATACAGCTGAGGCTGATGAGAATGTCATTTGTTTTTGCAGGTATTTGGTCTTAAACTAAAGTAACAAACTTAAGTAAAGTTTTGACTGATGGCATTAGATGAAAATCAGAGGATCAGTTAGGTTATTAAGATTCATCTTGAGGAGAACATCAGTGTCTGAACCAAACCATCTAATAGTTATCAAAAGATTTCACTAAAAAAAGAAAAAAGTCAACCTCATGGTGGTAGTAGCCATGAATGTCTGTTCAATCAATCAATTCAAATCTGTCCAATACTTGTTGAGATATTTCAGTCTGGACCAAAATGGTGGACAGACTGACCAACATTGTCATCTCTAGAGCCGTGCTGCTAGTATGGCTAATATATATATATATATATATATATATATATATATATATATATATATATATATATGTGTGTGTGTGTGTGTGTGTGTGTGTGTGTGTGTGTGTGTATGTGTGTGTGTATGTAAGTAAATGTGTGGTAATTAATTAACTAAATAACTACATTGTCTGACAAACTGAGCGAACTGTAGACGCTCAAAGGTGTCATCTGTTCCGCAGGTGTGGATGACGAGCAGCTTCGTCAGATAAGAAAGCCGGGTCAGGTTAAAGGCCAGCCAGATTTCAGCACCAAGACGCCACACCTCATCCTCACCCTGCTGCCCAGCGACAGAGTGGACAACCCGGCCAAGAAGAACCGCAAGAAGAGGGCGGCTGCCACAGATGCCACAACCTGTACCCGGTACGCCGCCAACCAGACACGTGTGTGTGTGTGTGGTTTCGTGTGGGGGGCTCAGGGGATGATTGATAGCACTCACACTCTTCCAGGAATTGTAGTTTTATAATTCTGAAATCTTTTTTGTGGTGAGTGGTGGATTTAAGATTTTCTTTTTCCCCTTCTGACCCAAAACTCACTTTTCAGACTATTGTGTGGCAAAACTAACAATACTGAACCTGTGTTTAGACTGCAGGCCAACAGGCATGCAGTGTTTTATTTAGACTACCTCACGCTGCAGGGGAAAACTCTGGCTGCCTTGCATAGTCATTAACTCTTGATGGCTGGTTCTTCAATGGTGACCCTACAAGTCATATTCCCATGACCCAAACTTTGGGCCTTTGCCCCAGACATTGAAATGCAGGATAGGAGTTAAAATCTCTCTCTGAGTACAGTTTTTCTCTCCCTGTGTTTCTCAGCGGTTCAGACCAGGGCTGCTGTCTGCGTTCGCTCTACATCGACTTCAGGCGCGACCTCAACTGGAAGTGGATTCACGAACCCAAAGGTTACAAAGCCAACTTCTGTGCTGGCAACTGCCCTTACCTCTGGAGTGCAAACAACCACTACAACATGGTGAGTTGGTATCGGTCATCTATTTCAGTATGATGACATATGACTGGGACTCAGTTGAACCTCAGTGTTTTTGGTAACATGTGAAACGTGTCCACAGCACTAAACTGTCCAAAAAGCTCCAAAAAACCTGCATTGAATACTTGATCTGATTCAAAATCTTGTTCACTTACTCCTGATGTAAATTGACCTTTTGTCAACGTCAGTTTAAGCAAAGTTCTTGTACAGCTGCTTGTGTTTAAAACAAAAAAAAATGGCCTCTTTTTGTTAAATGGAAAACAAGGGGGTTTGAAAATAAATATTTGTATCTTTCTTGAAAGAATAGTTTGATCATTCAGTTCTTTTTTTCCAAGAGTAATATGAGAAGACTGATACCACGCTCATGTCTGTCTGCTACATATGAATCTAGCTAGCTTAGCTTAGCATAAAGACTGGAAGTTATCCTGGCTCAGTCCAAAGTTAAAAATATCTGCCTTCAAGCACCTCTAAAGCTCACTAATTAACGTGTTTTTATCTCTTCTGACTCCGGGAAATCACTTTTCCTGGCTATGAAACAGTTCCAGTATGTAACTCCCAGTAAAACCACATTATGTTTGTTTATAGATTAAACAAGCAAGATACTTGTTATTTAGTGAGCTTTAGGGGTTCTGAATGAATAGGCGCATTTCCCAAAATGTCATGCTTTTCCTTTAAAGTCAGGTATCAAATAAAGTATCATTTTGTTACTGGTACCAAAACTTGTTTCCTATCAGCACTAGAACTAAAATCTTTCAGACTATCAAGCTCATATACTGTACGTGTGCATCCAGAAATAAATATCTTGATACATTTTTGGGTTTGTCAAAATGAACACCAGTTCATTTTGTGACTGCTACATCTGATCTAAGCCCATCTGGAGCACGACACCACAACAAAAAACTCTGTTTTAACCACCAAGACTAATAAATTCGACCACCATCTGTAGTACAGTCAAGCCAAGTTAGATTTGCTCTTTTTTCAGTAAATTATATTTTGCTTCAGTCTTGAGATTCATGACCACTTTTTGCTAAATAAAAGTTGTTATGTAATAATTTTAATGGCTTAATGGCAACATGACTGACTTCTTAATAAAAGACACACAGACAGATGGTGCAAACAGAAATCATCTGTGATTGAGCCGTCATGAACGTTTGTTTCAATCAGAACAAAAGCAACTTCTAACAGAAAACAACAGCTGTTCACAAACTGCTCAGACTCACTCTGGTAAAACACTTTGGTTTTGGACGAAACTCCAATAAGATGTCAGACTGACTTCAAGGTGCAGAAACTTAAAGATGCGGGTGACATTTGGCCTTAAATGAGCTTAATGTGCATTGTTTGTGGTGGCTGAACACCGCGGTCAGCTAAGATTGGTTAACCCCAAGGTCATAAGTGGGCTGTCACCTCGCAGAAGTCTATTATGGCTTCACAACACGACATATAGGCTTACGCAACACAGCCTGTTTGTCTCATAGCGTATGGTTTGGCAAGTAGCCACACGGACTCTTACAGAACGTCTGTTTTTACTTTTTCCTCCTTCATGTTGTTCATTTTGAGTCAAATGTTTAGGATTTATTTGACAGTGAAGTTTGCCGCAATCAAACATGTTACTACTGTGGCTTTTGCACTATTTGATCTGCCGACTTCCTGCATTTATTCAGTTTGATACATGTCAAAGTATTTGAAAAAGAAATGGTGAAACACATTGACACTGACAAGGATCACATGAGACAGCACCAGCACCGATGGTTGAACTTGATTTGACAGTAACATTTACCTTCACAGTCTTCTTTTAAAGCCTCTGAAAACCTAGTTTCAAATCTGAAGTGTTTCTACATCACCTAACGCTACATAAGCAACAGTTAGAGTGAAGGTTTAGTCTGGTGATCTGCTTCATTGGGAGCATGTGGGTGTGTTTTGATCAGTTTTGATTGATAGTGGCATGGCAACACAAGCAAACAACCCCAAAGCTGTCAACAGATGTAAATGTTGCCAGATCCTGATCGCTACCAAAAGTACATGATTACTTTCACTTTTTCTAGTTTAGCACCACCTACTTCAGACTAGTGAGAAAAGAACAGATGAAACACAAACTCAGAGAATCTCTCCACTGAATTAACCAAAACTAAATTGTGAGTTCATGTAGGATTCAATCAGTAAGAAGCTGATTGAGAAAGTCTTCAGCATCTTCAACCCTTCTTCATCTCTGTTCCCTGGTCAGATCCTGCCCCTGTACAACAAGCTGAACCCCGAGGCCTCCGCCACACCCTGCTGCGTCCCCCAAGACCTGGAGCCCCTCACCATCATGTACTTCATCGGCCGCACGCCACGTGTTGAACAACTCTCCAATATGGTCGTCAAATCCTGCAAGTGCCGCTGATGGAAGCGAGTGCAGAGGTGAGGGGAGGCGGAAAGGAGGAGAAGAAGGTGAAGGAGGAGGAGGAGGAGGAGGAGGAGAATGAATACAGGACTAAAACTACAAACTGCTTCGCTCAGGGGGAAAATAAAGACGAGAGGACAGATGGATCCTTTGTTCATTTACCTTCGCTATTTGATCACTTTTAGCAGATGTTATTTTTTTACGTTGCCTGATTCAAATGTCAGGATTTTTGCTCTCATTCTTTACAGGCATGAAAAACCTTCTCAGATCATTTTTCCTTGACATTCTCTGATATAGGACACTGTAAATATGACAACATAGCTGTATTAAACCTGTACTTGGACATTAAAAGGGGGCTGTTGTGTAATTTAGCCACATTTGGTCTGCTTGCTGCATAAAAAGGATTCTTTTTATCACCATTTCAATGCCTCCCTGGGTCATATTCCCGCGGCCACAGGGCAGCGGAGCGAGCCAGACGTGTGCTTGTTTGCTTTAGGTTGAAGGCGTTGATAGGAAAAGAGGGGAGGCGGTGTGGAAAAGGTTTGCAGACGGAGATCTTTAGGCGGGGAGGCAAGGAGCAGATAGAAAAAAAAGGAGAGAGAGAGGAGCTGTGTCCAGGCAGAGGCCCTTGCCAGCTCTCTGCGGTCCCGGGCTGAAATCTGCCCGGCGTAAACAGGATGTGAAAGATTTCCAGACACCGACCCGACCACTCACGGAACGCTAGATTTAAACGCTCCCCTCATCTCCTCTGTCTCTCTCTTTCTCTCTCTCTCTGTTGCTCGAGGTTCTGGGATTTGTGGTGGGAGGAGAGAGGGAGAAAAGAGAGGCTTTGAAAATGAGACGTGGGATGATAGGGCTGTATTTGGACCGGCTACAAGTTTGGAAGGTGGTATTTTGCAGCCTTAACAAATTTGTAACTATTTGGGTCTGGCTCAAAACATTCCGTAATCTCAGGCTCATTTTCTGAATGCGCACTCATTATCATTGTAAAAAAGCTGTTGACTCATTGCTATTCCTATGCTATCATTATATTTTGTCATACCTATGTTTACCATCAGGCTCACTGATTAACTCACACACGCACTTTTCTCTCTCTCTCTACACCCAAGTATCCGCATTTACCACTTTTGATAGAATGTCGAAATGCTGAAAATAAAAAACATCCCAAGGGCTCATTTTAAATATAGGCTCTCTGGTATGCCAGTGGTTTGTGTGTGTGTGTGTGTATGTGAGAGAGGGAGAGAGAGACTGGGTGTGTGTGTGCGTCTGTGTGCGTGTGGCTGGTGAGGTCATGCATGATAGCACCAAAATTACTCTCTGGATTTTATTGTGAATTCTGTTGTGATTGTGTGTATGAAAAACATCTGTATGCAGATGTTCTCTCTCTGCGGCTCCGCTGAAAGTGAGATGTATGCATTTTATTATTTTGGGTTGTGTGTGTGTGTGTGTGTTTTCAAGACCTGGTTGACAATAAAGTTTGAGTTGAATAGGACGCAGTCCAGTTTGGAAAAATACAAGGTTGTCACAACAACTTCCAGTCGTGGCCGTATGAGAGAGCCAGTGGTTGTATTGAAGTTAAGCGGTGCCCACACGACTCAGATGGGTTAGCAATAAAATTGCATAACTAGACAGTTAAAAGGTTGTTCTGGTCAACAGTTTATGTTTAGTTTAGTTTAACCACTGTTCAGTGTGCACGGTATATTAAAAGACTGATTCACCTAAATGACCATTAAAAGAAAATAAAAAAATAAAACAAAAAACCTTTATAAAGCCACTCACATGTTGTCCCACCTGTGAGATATCCATCTCTGAGATTTCTGCCCGATGAAATGCAGGATAGAAATATTAAAAAACGGGGAAAATAGTGTGTTTTTGCTTTATATATATTTATATAAAGAGTAAAAGTGTTTTTCTTTTTTTTTTAACACTATATGAACAAAAGTCACAACAACTGCAAACGTTTGAGAGATCAAAAACACTCAGATGTAATAAGAAACCTTTAATATATATTAGAAATATTAATGTTAGGACTCACACACATTTGAACTTCCTTTTTGTAACATTTAAATGTTTATGCCACATTTTGTTCATTATAAATTAACTTTTTAAAGCTTTTATCTCCTCACATCATGGTCTGTTTCTCCACAGTGTGTCAGTCTTGTGGAGAATACTGAAATCTTAAATAAATTATTTACTTAAAATAATAAAAAATAATTGAATATACAAATTTATTTTTAATCTAAAATCTGTCCAACTTAAGCATTTTTTTAAAAATCTGAATGAACTCTCACTAAACTCTCGCTGGTGAAATGAATTTGAGTCTGACCATTAAACTGATCGTAAACAAATAAATGGAAACGATGTGAACAAAGCATCTTTCTGCCTTTAGTTGTGTTGTTTTAGTCCTGATATCGTTAAAGCGTAACAGCTTTTCATACTGAAATGTTTTTCAGCTGTTTTGTCTGATATTTTATTAACTTCAGAGACGCTGTTGATTTGTACTCAGCTTTATAGGAACTACATAACAACTTTTGTGTTTCTGTCTCTTTTCTCTCAATCTAAACCAGAGAACTGGTGGAAACATAAAGGGTCAGTTCACTTAAATTACAAAAAAAGATTTAAAAAAAATAATACCACTTTCACCTGGTTACTCAAGGACAATCCACAAAACATAATGTGAACACCTGACAAAACAATCTCAACTCAAGGTCCTCTTATTCGCTTGTTTCAGAACATTCAACCACATTAAATGGTCCTTGTCAGCAGATTTTGCTCAGTTTGAACTGTTAATTCAACCTTTCAGTTATTCTGAGCGCATTACTGACCTCTCGGCCATGTGGCTTTTAGCTCAGAGAGTTCATTCTTCACTTTAGATAGCAGCTGACAATAATGAAGATACAGTTGAAAGCTTTTGAACAAGTGATTAGTAGATCTTGAGTTTTGTCAACTGCTATAAGTTATAGAGTGAACTATCAAAGCTCAACGATGTGAACAATTTTGATTAAAACTATTTTCGTCAGAAGAAATAGTCCCCAAAAAAATGGCCGACAGCGAGATCTGTTAAGAAACAGAGACAACGTTTCTTGAGGGAGATGTTCTCCTTCTCCTTTAGATACCACTAGACATGAAACAGAAAGTATGTTTTGTTTATTTTTGGGGGGGATTTTGAGTGAACAAACCCTTTATTATCTTAACGTTTGAGACAATTTGAGCTGCGCCTTTCTTTACCAAAGACAATCAACTTCTTATCTGACTATTTCTTGCTCTTTTTTTTTTGTATTTCTTAAAAAGATACAAACTGTTCTCCAGCCATCGCAGTAAAATTGTTTTTTCTAAGCCGCAGTGAGAATGCAGTGTGTGTGTGTGTATGTGTGTTAGTCGGGGTGCTAGTGCTGGAGCTGCGGTGAGGCTCCCTCCCCCCTGAGTAAACTAGCCCCAGCATCTGTTAGTCTTTTCCACTTAACTACCCCTTGCTATATCCAACCTGTACTTATCCCACGGTAGAGAGAGCGCCTTGCTCTGTCTCACACTGGGTCCCACTGTCCTTGGGAGGGAAGTCTGCTGTGGATGTCGACCCCCGCTCTCTCCCTCAAACACACAGACACACACATTACTCTTCAAAAACTATGTCTGCACCCGTGACCTTGAGAGGGAGTGTGCACACCCCTCCAGGCATCAAAAAGTCACGCCCATATAGCAAAATATGTCATGATTCATGCCTTTGGTTCTTGACACAGTCACCCACACTTCCCAAACTGACCAAAAAATGTGAGAGAGCCTTTGATAAGCCTCGTAAAAAATGTTTTTGAAGATGACAGAAAGCAATTGTTTCTGTCTCACACATACAGACACACACACACCTTATAGTTTGTGTCAAATATAAGTTCACTTTACAGGTTTGGACAAGACTTTAATCGTTGCTCAGATTGAAATCGTTCCCATTTATTTCTGGCAGTTAAAATAAAGCTTTCGGGGCAACAGGACACCGTAAATGCCAAAATAAAGTTATACAAGCGACAGAGAGACACAGATACGGATCTGCGGCCTCAGCGTTGTTGAAGCCATATTCTTCGAGAAGTCAAACTTGGAGAGCGTAGCTGTGTACTGGAGGCCCCACTGGGACCAAATAGCCGGGAGGCCAAACCCACAAGAGGCCCTGCTGTTCTCTTTTTGGACAGATGGGGGCGACATTTCTGTGATTTCTTTCATAAAACTCACTGTCAGTGGCATAATTCCTCCTAATTTTTTTTATCATATATGAATCAGAATTGAGAGACAAAGAGTAAAAACAATCATCATATGTCGGGAGTCGGACTTAAAGTGACAATAATGCCAGTAGGTCCAACACAATGCCATGTGGATATCCTTCCTTTCCAGCCCTCTGTCAACAAATGACAAAATATGTGGCAGCCTGAATTTGAGTGTGGATTCAGTCAGCTACTTATTTTGGTCCTGGTAGAGGGCAAAACGCCATAATAGCTTCTTGTACTGTAGTAGTTTTTGGTTATGAGTAAGCAGGAACTTTCTGTTTATCCCACATCCACCATGAGCCAGGTTCATTCAGGACTTTCAGAGTTCAAGGTTCAGGCCATCGGCACATCAGACTGAGTCCCAGTTTCCTGACAAACTAACTGCATAAAAAGTGCGCTACATACTAACGTTTATAGTATAATGTTTTTGCAGTTAGAAGACAAGAAATCAACAGATTTAGTTGTTTTATATCATTTTAAAAATGATGCATCACATAAACTAGAACTTAACGATGCTGCTGTCGAACTTTACAAAGACAAAGCAGGATGTCTACAGATTTAATACTTTCTGACCACAACTTGTGATTCTTTTTTTCCCCCCACAGTTGAGTAGTGCCTCCATTTCATGTTTGTGCATTTTCCACAGTCAAAAATCTTTTGAAATAATTTTGTCAAATTTTTCATTTTGTCAAAAACGGGTATGTGATGGACAGCCAATTGTGCTGTTAAACACATACAAATGTACAAAACTTTCGTTCCAAATAATGTTGTCACTTTTCCAGTGTGAACACATTCAAAACCTGCTCGGTATTACTATGTAACATCGAACTAGAGCTGCAATGATTGGTTGATTGACAGAAAATTAATCGCCACCTATTATGATAATCAATTGTCTTGAGTCATTTTTTTTAAAGAAACAAATGCCCAAATTCTCTGGTTCCAACTTTTTTTTTAGTCCTCTGTGATAGCAAACTGAATATCTTTAGGTTGTGGCTGTTGGTTGAGACAAAACAGGACATTTTAGGTTGAATTGTGGGTAATGTGGGTACCATTTTCTCATATTTTATGGACCAAATGACTAATTGATTAAAAAAGAGAGAAAAAAATATGTAAGGGTATGGAAGGTAATTGTTAATTGCAGCTCTAATTGGATCACAGCTTGGGTTTTATATCACTCGGCATCACTTCATAGGCACTATAGGCATTGTGCAATAAGAGAGAGAGAGAAATTATCACCATGACATGACTAAATGACAAAGCCTCGTAAAAGTTAATGTCAAACAGCAGAATGTAAGCTTAACAGGTCTGGCAATCATCACTTTAACGTGTCACGTTAAGACAATAAGATGAGGCAGCAAACAGGGTTCAAATGAGGACAAACAGCACTTTAAAGGCGTGTTAAAAAAAAACCCTACACAATTGTTTATGTGGCCAAAAATAATTAAAAAAAATCGATTCAAGTCAAACAGTATAAGCCAAATAAGGAGCAGTGGTCACAAGAAGAATCTCGCCAACAGTGAGTTAAGGACACTTAAGGACAGTACAGCTGGTTAACACCACAAACTCAAAAATAAACTTAGCGTTGTTTAATAGCTCTGACCGCTTATTTCCGAGGCGAGCACACAACTATTATCATGGTGTGAGGAGCACAAAAGCAGTGGAAAACAACATGATCTGTTAAATTGTCTTTTACCCTTTTTTTCCTCCCTTTAAAAAATAATTCAAGAGCGGTTTCATCAACCAGCAGATCACAGAACCTTTAAGGGGAAGGAGTTGGCAACCTGTTTACTCCCTTAAACAACTGCAAACTTTCCATCTTGAAAGTTTCCAATAGTCAGGACTTGTAACGGCAGAACTACATAAAGGACTGACGCTGGTTGGAGGGTGAATTATGCCTCTGGTCCTTCCCAAGTGCTTAATACTAATGTACTGTTGTTGTGGTTTCAGGTTCTCCGCCCACTGCAGGGTTTTCCCCCCGGGGAATTTCTTTTTTAGTCGAGGTGGTAAGCCACCCAGATCCTGAACTGCTCTCATCTGGTGATCCATTTAGTTTGTTTAGATGACAGCCTAAAAACAGCCACACTTATTTAATATGTGGCATTTTCTGTGACTAACAGCGCCTCTGCTCTCTTTCCCTTCTTTTATTTCCCTTTTCATTTTTTTTTCTTTTCCATAAAAAGAGCATTGTGTTTGTGTGTGTTTCAGGTGAGGCGGCACACCTCTGCTATAAATACACTGTGACAAACTAAAGCTGAGAGTTAGCCTCACAAAGCTGGCTTAAATATCAGATGCCTTGAGGTTTGACTGAACTGGAAGCCAGATCAATTAAGCGGATAATTATGTTTAATGATGTGACTCATTGTCCTCTGAAACCACTAAAACATATGACAAACAGCAGGGATGGTTGTTTCAAAATTAAGCACAAATCCCAAGTGAGGGATTTGTGCTTAAGGCCCGTTTCTCTCTTTAGATTCAATAAATAGATTAGATAAATGTCGAAGCAACCTGGCATTTCCAGACCAGCAGACCCAAAGACCAGCAACAGGTTAGTGAAGTGTACATTTGTCTCAGTGAAGGTGAAGCAGTTATTATCAATCATCTGCTGTCCAGACCACTTAAAGGGATTCCTGTCTCAAACAAATGTCTACTGAGCTCTTCCAGACCGCAACCTAGCAAAGCAAAATGTGTGGGCTGACTTTGTGAGGCTAACTTTGAATAACTTTACTTATTGTTGTTTTAAGATATCAGTAGGAGTGTCAAGTCTGCTGTAAACCCACAGCTTTAGTGTGCATGACTATGTTCTGTCCCATCTTGACTTTGGCACCATCTTGTCAGTGTGTTGGCTGTCAGAGTGTCGGCGTCAAGTCTTTCTGGGTCTCCGAACGAGGTACGTCCGAAAGAGAAGAGTCTGGAGGTGGTGTCGGGGGATTGGACGGTGGCTGCATATCACTGTGGGGTTTCCTCACCTGCAGGGGGCTCAACTTGTTTGACAGCTGTCTCCTCATGCTTCTCCTTTTGGGCTTTCGCGGCCGCCTCTTCTTTTCCTCGTTCGCTGCCGGCTGGGCGCGGTCGCGGTCACTCAGAGTGTCTGAGGACTCGTCGATGTACGCCAGGTTCTCCCCGAAGAAATCCAGCGGCTGGCAGCCGGATGGGGAGAGGACTGGGTGGTAAAAAGAGGGACGACGGGAAGGAGGGGTGGAGGAGTGTGGGAGGAAACCAGGTGTGGGTGGGCGTTTGTTCTCAACAATTCTACTTCCTTCTGCTGGAATCAGTTTGTCTTTCTCCTGTGACGTGTTCTTGTCTGCCGCTCTCGCTTCTCCCTCCTCCATGCTGCTGCTGACCACGTGGTAGGTCTGGAACCCGCAGAGGGCTGGGAAGGACGAGGAGGCTGAAGAGACTTCTGATGTGGAGTCAAACGGAGACTCTGATCCAGAGGGTGTCGCTCCCTGCATAGCTACACCTGCCGAGTCCAGCTCTGAGGTGGAGTGGGCCACAGGGAGGGAGAATGAGCGGGCCAGCAGGTGAGGAAACGACCTTCCCTCCACCTGAATACTCACAACGGGGTCAACCCTCAGTCTAGGCCCCACTTTTGGGATTGTTCCATCTCCACCTCCAGGAACAATGACCCTCACCCGGGGTTTGGACACTGCCGCCCTCTCAAGAGAGGAATGGTCCTCTAGCCGGCTCATGGAGCTCGAGAGGGGGGCCCAGCGGTTTGGTAGGTGTCCGTTCTCAGATCCGCTGCGAGACAAGTATCCCAGAGTCCCTTCGGCTCCCCGACGGATGCGGCGACGCTGGCTGCGTTTCCATTTCCGGCGCTGCAGTAGGAAGGGGTCGTTAAACTCCAGAGGGTTCGGGATTCGGAAGTCCATTGACATGTTCTGGATGTTCTGAGTCCAGTCTGTTGCATGAGCCCTCAACTCCTCCATCTGAGAGGGAGAAGATAAGCAGAAAAGATGAGGGTCTGAACTCAGTGCAGCTTCTCTCCAAACCTGTATCGCTGCGCGTCTCTCACCTCAGCGCGGGTCCTCTTAGACAGAACCCGCAGCCAGTTGGCTATCATGGTGAGGATGGAGGCGAAGTAGGCGAGACCAAACACGATCCACAACCACACCAGAGGCTTGAAGAACATGCCGCCATCATGACCGCCACCTGCACACAGAGAAAGTGGATTTAAAGAGAGTTTTAATGTAATGTGACATTCTACTGAGAGACCACAGTCTGTAAACCAGACGTGACTTTAATCAAGGCTTTCTGGTTCAAAGACAGTCTCTCTGACTACGAGACCAGCGTTTTTTTTGCTTTTTGACCACCAGTAGCACTATGGAGCTGTGTTTCTGTTGAGCAGGTCTTCGGTTTGTTTCTATCTATTCAGCTGAAAACAGTTTCCTGCCCCCAGTTTCGTGGCTATTACACTAATCAACAGACGTGGTTCTAACAGCATCCAGACAAGAGACGTTGCAACGTGTCAGCAGAAGGCAAAGTAGAAGAAGAAAACTGCATGCTAGTAAATATGAATGTAAACAAATCAGGTTTCAAATACTTTGGCTTTGTAAATGTTTCATGAGGAAGAAAATGCCTTTTTGATAGGTTTCATTCAAACACCCAGTTAATAAGAAGCACTGAATGTAAATATAAGTTTGCTTGTTTACAATAAAACTTTACATGGTGCCTTTAAGTGATGTTGACATTAACACAGACAAACAGCTTCTGTGTTTGTACTGTGTAGAAACAAAGTTGTGTTTATGGATCTTTAATGCCGAGAAAGATGGCAGATACATTAGTAAAGTGTGTTTCTGAATGTGCCTGTACAATAACAAATCAACTTTCACATGTGGACCAACGTGTTCACGTGTGTCTTATGTCATCTGGATGCCCGAGGTTGTGTTAAAAGGAAAAATTGATCAATCAATAAACATTTAATGGGTGCAATGCATTTTTTGATTAATCTATTAGTTGTTGGTTCTATAAAATGTCAGAAATGTTAAAACATGTTGATCACCGTTTCCCAAAACCTGACCAACCATTCAAAATCCAAAGATATTTAGTTTATTATCATAAAGGACAAAAAAAACAGGAAGCATTCACATTTAAAAGGCTGGAATCAGAGAATTTGGGCATTTTTTTCCTTAAAAAAGATGCCTTAAAACAATTAAACTATTATCAAAATAGTGGGCAATTAATTTAATAGTTAGCAAATAAACATAATCAACTTATCGCTGCAGCTCTATTTTAACTATTAATCCATCACTAACTGTTTCTCTCTTGTTGGCTCACTATCTTTTATATCCTGTGTGTTATAACTGACTTGATATGTGGACGTATTGTTTATTCAAATCCTTTTCTTTGCCAATTACTTGTTCACCTCCACAATCTTTCCATGCACCCCCTGAGGTTAAAGTACCACTGGTTTGGAATCACTAATCCACATCGACCTGCTGTCCTCACTGTTCAAAGACCTGTTTGTGTGTATGTGTGTGTGTGTGTGTGTGTGTTTGTGTGTGTAAACACCTGGTACATAGTCTCCAAAGCCAACAGTGGTGAGAGTGATGACCACAAAGTAGAGAGACTCCAGAAACGACCAGTCCTCCACTTTCTGAAACACGACTGTTGGCACGGCGAGAAAGATCAGACACCCGATGAGGATGGAGAGGACCGCTGAGGTCACACGCACAGTGGTGGGCCTGACCTTGTGTTTCTAAGACAGAGACGGATAGCAACAGCGACAACAACAACAACAAAAAGCAGAGGAAGAATTAATGATAATGATTAATTACTGAACCTGATAGTTACAGGAACAGAAATGATGAAGATGAGAATGAAAGTGGATTAAATGAAACAAGGTTCAGAATCATCAACTTAAAGGTTTAATTAAACTTTCAGATCAAACATTTTTTTGTCTACATGAACACTTTGGTAATTTATTGTATCCATATTTTTGCTTTTTCCAGATATGATTTGAAGCCACACAATAAATTCTTTAGTCAAATAAATCTTTATTTAATGTAAGAAAGAAAGTCTTCAATTTTGATGCCTGTTTTTATAATTTGTCATCTTTTATCACACTAGTTTCAAACTCCTTTATATACATTTCTGTCCTGCAAATAAGTGTGTAGTTGCTCAGTGATGAAGGCTGCAGCTGCAGTATGCGTCACAAAGTTAAAGTGTGCAGGCTGTGTTGATAACAGCCGTGCACGTTCACACCTACACTATATAAAAACAGGTTTTAAATAAATTAGCTCTTTCAGAGTCTGTGTTTTGCAGTTTCCTTTTTGTGACCTTTGTGGAGGGAAAAGCGACTTCAGTTCATATTTTTAACATTAATTGTTATTTTAACGATGGTTCACCTCCAGTCGAACAATTATTCGCTACTTATTAAAAAGGGAGTTGTTGGTCTCTTATGCATACTGTAGGTGTACATCTGTGATACAGAAAGGTGTAAATTCATCTGAGCTTTGGTTCCTGGGCGGGACAGACCATTCTCACCAGGAAGAGGGTCTCAATCTTGGCCACAGCTCTCCGCAGCACCGTGCCCATGTGGTCACCCACTCCAGCTAGCAGTATGCCAAACATAGGGATGCCCACCAGAGCATAGCACACGCAGAACAACTGGCCGTACCATGTCCGAGGTGACAGGTTCCCAAAACCTGTTAAGAAAAACAAACAAAAGTGACCACAAAGACCTTCAGCTTTTTACAATTTTTTTTTTAGTCTTTTGAGGATTCACACAACATTATGTCAGATCTTGTCAGTCTTCCTTTGCTTAGAGAAGCGTTTCATACTTGGAGGATCTTCAAAGAGCCCCTTGAAGGTGAGACCCTCACCTACCTATGGTGGTTATAATGGTACCACAGAAGAGGAAGGTGGAGGCCACGTCCCAGCGGCTGGTGAAGTTGGCAGTGAGATTGCTCACATCCAGACCTGCTTCCACCGCAGACACCAATTCCTGCAGGGGCAGGAAGTAATACATTCAACTGTAACACTGTTTAAAGTGTCTTGGTTGTCACACCTGTTCAGACCCCCCTTTGTTTAGTTTTATTCATTATTCTTACATTGTGTCTGTATTTTATGTCTTGGTTTTGTATTTTTTGGGAAGCACTTTTTAGGAAATCTGCTCTAGAAAGGCGCTATATAAATAAACTTTATATTCTTGTACATCAAGCAGATTTCATTTGTTATGAATCTAATAAAGCTCAAGATCTTTGGCATTATGGTGGCACATCTTTAAAGATGATTAATGTCGGGGGACAGATAAATATTTAACTAAGAATTTGATGTTTCCAACAGCAAATAAACGTCTTGAAATCATTGCAAAATGGACTTTGATGGATTAAAGTAGATTCTCATATAATAGCTGGTATTAAAATAATGGCATCACCAGCACGAACAAATAAAGGCTGAGGTGGGTGTAATTACCTGTAGTCTACTACAACAGGTCACATGGTGAAGTCAGTGTTATGTATGTTTCTACAGCACTAATCCTTCTAGGGCTATAACTGGTCCAAGGTGACGTCTTCAAATGTCTTTATTTTGTCTGACAAACAGTCCAAAACCCAAAGACGTTCAATTAACAGTTATATAAAACAGCAAATTCTCACATTAAGGCAGATGAGATCACAGAATTTTAGCTTTTCTTTCTAAAAAAAGAAAATACTCAAACAGATTTATCGATTATAAAAATAGCTGCCAATCGATTATTTGACTCATAATTGCAGCCCTAAATCCGTCAGTACAACCAGCCTGCTGCTCCCTGTGTCTCTTTTTAAAACAGAAATAATGTTTTTATACTCTTCTTTGCTGTATTCCTGATCTACATTACACTACATCATCAACATAACTCAAGACGTCCTGATATTTTTCCTCATTAAACCCCTTCATGTAACAGGAAGGCTGCAAGACTTTTAATGTGAAAGTTCTTAAGTGAATGTTGAGATTCATTCATGTGAGTTTTAACATAATTCAGGGAAAAAGTTTAAGTGGAAAACCTGACATGACTCTTGTTGTACTGATGAATCAGTGCTGTGGAAACAGACTCTATACTGAATTGATCAAGACAAATTGATCGACATAGATTTAGCTTTGAGTTTGAATTAACTGAGGAAACAGATGAAATCAGAAATAAAAGCCAATAACTGACCACGTATGATATATATTTAATGGAATAATAGACATGGCTGTTGGTTTACTTCTCTCACTTTTACTCCTGCAGTCCATAATATACAGTACGTTTGTGAGAGAGACGTCATGGTGCCTGGTAAAACAGTTGCTCATCTCTCTATAAAAGTAAAATAAAATATGGATCGATTTATTGGTTTCTGTAAATTATATATTTTTGTAAGTGATCTATATCTTTAAGTGTAATTCAAGTCAAAAAAAAAAAAATGTAGTAAAATTTAAGTTAAAAAAAAACAAACAAAAAAAAAGATATTTCAATAAGAGCTTTAAACCAGTTTTATATTCAACAGATTTACTGGGATTAAATCTCTCCAAACATCCGCTTCGTGCCGCACTTACTCACACGTTCATATCTCAGGTTTGTTTTGGAAGAGGCCAAAGTAACGTGCCTTGAAAGGGACGTGTCTGTTGAAAAGCAAAAAGAAATCCTGCAGGTGTGTGTGTTTAAACCTGTATCTGCAAAATATGTGTGTGTCTGTGCGTGTGTGATTATGTAATGCGAGTTTGTTAGTGTGTCCACTGATACCTTCACAAGCTCGTAGAATTCACTTTCGTTGACACAGGAGTGATTATGAAGGAAGATGTTCTTTACGCTCAGCAGCTTTTTGTACTTCTTGGTTTCCTCGGAAGACTCCAGAGTGCGGAAAACAAGTGCTCCCATCACCAGGTACAACATGACCCCCGTCAGCAGGGCCAAGAGGGTGGTGCACCGCATTTTCTCCCCACGACGACCCTCCCAGCCCCTCCAGGGTTAAAGGTCAGAGCTCAGAGGCCAGGATCTCGTCGGGCTCACAGTCAGGATGCACGGGGGACACAGCTGGCCATAAACAGGAAGTTCCTTTAGAGAAGGACTGCATGTCTGAGCACGGAAACGTGCAAGCAATGCTCTTGGAAAGACGTTAACGACTTAAATTTATACATCTGTGCGTCAAACCAGAACCGGAGACGGTCACTGATGGGAAAAGTGAGAAGATGTTGTGCAGTAACTGTTTATCTGATGGCTGCACACTAACCAACAGTATATTAATCAGTTTGAGATATAAAACATTAAGACTCAGGGTTTTTTTTGTCTTAAAGCAAAACTCACATGCTCAAATGTACATTAAAAAAAGTTATAATTTGCTGTGAATATTCCTCCTGAACATACTGGTCTCCTGATGTGATTCTGATGTTAGAAAAATTAGGATAAATGTAAAAAAATTCAGTCTAATGGGTAAATTTATAGAAGAGCTGTAGTAAGTTTTATAATAATTTACTGAACAAATATAAAAATGTAGACAAATGAATATTATATAAAATGAATATTAGTATGAGAGGGTGCAGAATATTGTAAGTTTGTTTCTGGATTTTACTTCTTGATTTGATTTGTAGCTCTAATATGCCTTCTTCGGACTGCGCAGCAGCAGTTTTACGTCCTCAGCGGGTTAACACTGATTTACCCACTAACACTGAAGACATCTGTTGTTTCCACGGTCACACTGATGTAACGTGTGACACGACTATGTTGAGACCTGTTTAATTTGGAGCACACAGGGAATAACCCCAGAAAATAAACCACATCAGAAGCACAGTTAGAAAGAGATGCACTCACGCTACGATCAAACTGATAATCAGAGAAAGAGAGAGAGAGAAAAAAGCTACATCCAAAAGTGCAGAGTCACTGTCAAATGTCAAATACTAAAAGGAGCCCTTCTTATCTTGTAGATGCCATCTGTGGTTTCTTTTATGATAGCTTTTATGTGAGATAAAGAATGTTTTATTGCTGAGAAACCGTTCAAGAAAGTACCTTAAGACACTGATGTCAGGAGCTCATCCCATGTTAAAGCTCCATGAATCAGGTGATGTGACTCTTCTTCCCCTCTTCACACTTTTCTCTCAGATCTCTGCTCGGCTCTGTCTGGTGCTCCGGTGTCCTCAGGGAGTAGGGGAAGATTGTCGGCCCATTTCTTATTTTCCCTCTGAGCTTTTAAAAGACAACATAGGCATGAAAAACAACACATGCATGTAAAGCGTAGAGCTCCAAGTTGGCACATTCACCTGTTTCTCTCGCTGTAGTGGCAGCGGGGGTATGAGTGGCATTAAATGAGTGTTCACACTGTAAAGGCTTTGTCATAATAAGCAGGGAGGGACTGACACACACCAGGCTGTCCTGCCAGTGGTCTCACAAAATGATTACACGCTGCCAAAACTCCAACACTACATCTTGACACTAATAGAAAACATGTTTATCGCTTATCTTCATTTGGCTTTTAATGTTTTCTTTGAACTGTGTTTACTTTTGAGATATGTGCACACACATACACACACACACACGCACTTGTCAGAGGAGCCCTGGCCTGAGCTCAGCCAGTCAGGAGCGCGATTTAGGAGCTTCTGCTCTGGGTCGGCCGGCCCTGGTCTCCACACGGACCTTGACAATGTTCTGAGATTTCCCAGAGTCTGGCCGTATGTTAGCATTCTGCTCTAATGGACTGCTGGCTTTGGTTCGTGTGGACAGTCTCGCTTTCTGCCCCTGGCTTCAACACTGACAGATATTATTAGTTATTATCACTGTCTAAACCTGCGTTGGCATATTTTGATATTTTGCTAAGATATGAGTGAGGGGGCTTAGAAAGAGCAGGTCTGTGGCACCGACTGATGGGCTGTGATCTCATCTTAAATTAAACAGCGGAGCAGGTTGGGTAATAAATCACGAGGTGAGCTGTTTGAAAAGAAGCATGGGGGCTGGGAGAAGATGTACATGTGACTTTTTCTTAGGTTTACATTTAAGGCAGGTGTATGAGACAAATCGAACAAAACCAGAGATAAACTGCAGAAACTAAAAGAAAATCTAAAACAGCAGCAAACATTTCTCTAAACTCGATTATTCACTAGTTTAAACCTCATTAAATCTCTCATTAACAGCTGAAAAAAGCACACTTAGCGCTGTTTTATCATCTAAATAAGTTCCTACTAATAATTTTATGAGAAACGCTTAAAAATTTTTACTGTCGTCATTTTCTGTTACTGGAATTTAGAAACAGTTTGTTCATAAGAAGTCTAACAGGGAGTTAAGAAACTACATACTGTAGATTCCTTTGTCAGTGAATGACTTTTTGGCAAACCAAACTAATATTTATTTGTTCAGGCGTCAACCATATGACATAATACCATTGATTTGGTGGGCTTAAAGCTCACACTAATGGATTTTGGTGACTGTTTATTTTTTCTACTGAATGCCAGTTTAACAAAAAGAGGCCTGTGTGTGAATGTGACCGTCGGCCAAAGCCAGAGAAACAGATTTCGTCCCCTTTGTCAGTGACATTGAGCTGATAAATCCTCCAGAGTTGAATATGATTGTCAGTGGATGAGGATGTAGTATCTACTAACAAAAAAAATTTTTTTTTTTTACAGCACTGGGAGAAAATAAAGTTCCTTTAGATGTAATTACGCCCCAAAGTATTTGAATCCTTTTTAAGTGAACCAACACTGACGTCAGAAAGAGATCACAGGTTACAACCCTGGTTCTCTGGTTTCATGCTCTGGAAAATAATCATCCACAAAAATAATGATAGGACTGTTTTGGCCCACAGAAGTAGCACAGAGAAAGATAAACTGGCTGACATTTTCCTCTGAGGATATAAAATCAAACAAGACTATATCCAATGAAATGCTTATCAAATTCAGCAGCTGTGCTGGCAGAGACATGGATCCATACGTTTTTAACCAGTTTCTTTCTAAATATTGCGCTAAAATTACTGTTGGCTGTATTGTTAGAGGGTTGCGAGACAATTTATATGGGAATTGATCATCTCTTTTTTTTAAAAATCAGTGTGACGATATGCTACTAAACTTAACTTATAACTAAAAAGAAAAAAGGGGAATTTTTGGAGAAAAGGCCTTTGAGCCAAGCATGCAAACTAACTCTTAAAACAAGCTGCATGCACGATAAAAATACACATTTCTACGTATAAAGTGAAAATAAACAACAGAATCAAAAGTCCTGATGTTTAAAACTCACATTTACCCCCCTGACAGAAGTTAGTTTTGCATCTCTTACCTTCAGATTTGGAGAAATGTTGCTATCCAGCTTCGTCTCATGCAGCATGTGCTGTTCTCTCACCATTCAGCACTCAGCGAAGAGCTGTGTGTGTGTGTGTGTGTGTGTGTGTGTGTGTGTGTGTGTGTTGTGAAAGTGCATGTGTGTTTTCTCCTTGGAAGGTGTTTCCCCATTCTCGTGACCCTACATCACTCTGACAGAGGAGAGCATATTGTAGGAAGAGGAGGAGGAGGAGGAGAAGAAAGGGACGAGGAGGAGGCGTGTGAGTGCATGTGAAGTCCATCACAGTGCTCTGAGTGTGATTAAATGCCGTCACTGCAGAGGAAGAGCAGAGGGCCTGGAGTTTCCTGAGCTGGCGGCCGTGGGGGGGCTTTAGCTCTCTAAAACCTTGCCTTTCCAACTTCTGTCTTTTTGGGAAACAAAAAGAGACACTTGTTTCTTCAAAGTCAGAGTTAAGTCCCTCACAATTTTTCTTATACTTAAGGAGGAATCGTGTCATGAAATAAAACAGACTCTAAAGTAGGAAAGTCAAACTCCACTGACTCTTTAATTCTTTGTGACAAGTGTGCTCCTCTCGACCTCGCAGCACCTTCTCAACAATGTGTTTGTGACCAAGATGCAAAAAGGGAGAGGACACTTATAACAGCGGAAATAGTTACGTGATTTAAGATATTCCATTTAAATATTTCGAGGCTGTCCTCATCGAACCGTGGCACACACACAGCCGTCAGCGTATCAAACAGACGTAACATCTCGACATAAAGTTCATAGCCTGACTTCTCAGGCGCTCGCACAGTGAAATTAATCCAAACATGAGACGACAGTTAAATTACGAGCAAGCCTTTTTATTCTAGCAGCAAACACAACACAGATACATTCACATGAAAGTGTCCAAAAAAAGGCAAAAGATACACAGTAAGCTTTCCCCACTCAGAGTCTGACGATCCCAACACACTGCCAAAAGACTACAGATCCCAGAGATATGAAGGCAGCTCAAAGGGAAGAGTGTTTGTGTGTGTGTGTGTGTGTGTATGTGTGTGTGTGAGAGAGGGTGTCAAAATGGCAAATGAATGGCAGTGAATCAGTGCAGTAACAGTTCACTCTGTTCTTACTGAGTCAACAAGCCACGGTCAGGAGGGAACAACTCTACCTCCAAATAAAGTGTAAACATAAGAAAAAAGAAGAATCACTCCACACTTTTAAACACAAAACATGTCTTGAGTTTTTATCTCAAAACCTCAAAAGTTCACTGATCTTCAGCACAACAAGTTTTTAACAGACTGGTCAAAGCTTGTAATCGTGCAAAGTGGTGAAATCATGTTAAAGGGCAAAATACAAACTGTACATCAAGTCCAAACTCATCTATCTACAGTGTTCATAAATCTGGGCTACTGTTGTCTGTGGCACAGTGACAAATGTGCAAGACAGGAAATCTTTCAAAAATAGACACATCAATCAAATAAATTACGATATGAGTAAGCAGCTCAGATTCTCGCTGTCCTCCGCTTAACAAAATAAAGCTTCACGTTTAGTTTTTGGCAAATTAACTAGTGAGTGCTCGTTAGTGTAAGGCAGAAAAGCAAAGCAAGCGCAGGGAGGAGGGAGGGAGCTCAGTGTCTATCACCATACATGGAGCGGAAACCAACGCAGGTTAGATTGAGTCATAGACATGAGCTCGCCCCTCTCTCCTTCTTTCTCTCTCTCTCCCCCCTCTCCATACACATACACACACACACATATACAAACAGTAACATCAAGAAGAAGACACACATGTTCAGATGCACAGCGAACATCCCACACACACACTCATACATTTGTTTTGTAAACACCTGCGTTCACAACTAAAAACACATTCAAGTGTCCATAAATAAGCCACAAGAATTAAACAGAAAAAAAACATTTTACACATTTTTAGAAAACAGGCCTCTCTTGGCTTCACCTTTTTGGACAAAAGTCAGACTTATCTTGTTTAGAAAAGCTTCCACTAGGCACTGATTCACTCAGAGTAGACATAAGTTAATTCAGAGTTACTAAAACCTAAACAGTCCCTTTTGAAGAGTGCTCATTAACTTCAAGAAACATCAACAAACATCACTAAATCACTGCCTCTGTCCTTAAATACACAGGTGGGTGTGAAGTAACTGCATCCTTACGGACAGTAAAGTCTACACACAGCAATTAGAGACTAGAAACTAGTGAATATTAAATTAAAAACTAATAAAACATTTTAGATCCAAAGTGGAGATGTGTATTCAGCCAGTGCAAGCCCAGTTACCTGCACAAACAGACACACTCGTACAGGAGTCCCTGTGTGATTGCAGCACTAATAGAGGCTTCTCCTGTGTTGGTGTGAAGGTCTGTGGTGCGTCAGGTTGCTGGTGATTGGAGTGTCGTTGTAAAGCTGCTGTCATCCGTCGCTGAGGTTCCCAATCAGGCCGCAGTGACTGATTCTTTCCACCACATCTGTAAAACAACGTTTATGCAAAAAGATGCAAATGAAACCATCTCAATCTCAATTACAGTCAAAATCTAAACCAAATAAAAAAATAATACCTGCAATAATAATTTAATACAATAATTTCACTGGTTTCCAAGAATGTTGAGAAGACAATTAACTAAATTTTTGAAGGAAAAAAATCCATCAAATCCCATGAAAAGACCAAAAACAACAATAAATGGATCCTATTAACATGTGTTGTCAGTCTCAATAGACTTTCACTGTTCTGCACACACATCATCACTTGAACTCACTTTAATGACCTGATGTTTTCACAAGTTTGCCTGATGAAGATCTGATTGTTTAGGGTTCTTTGGTTTTTCTGTTCAAGTTAAGAGCTTTTCATCCTGCATGTTTTCACTAAGACATTACGGTGTGCAGGAATTTTTTTAAAGTGTCCAAAAGATAATGAAAACACATCAAAGAGTCGCCCTGTTTGCAGAGTGACACGTTACTTCATTATAATGACACATAATTTCACATGACTGCAGTAAATACTCAGCAGCACCCGACGCACTAATACTTAGTTCTGTTTCAGTAATGTTACTAAAACAAGCAGTGACTTGCTGTTTAAGGAAATAATCTAGCCTAAAAACAAAACAAATAACAACTAAATAAATATTTTTAAATATTTACATCTTCAGTAAGAACAAATGGGCTTCGGGTCATTGACTCGGGTTATTAGAGAGAACTGGTGTCATTTCATGGGATTTACTGGTAATAACAAATATTTAAAATATTGTCAGGCTTAAGTTTTTTTTTAATTAAGTCAGGTCGCTGCACTGGAGGCAAGAAATTAGCACTTCATTTAGTAGAAGAACTAGATGAGTTATCTCAACAAAATAAGTACAATTAATGCTAAACTGTCTCTTTAGACAGATGTGATGTGAGGCTGCAAATGTGGATTATTTTCCATTTTAAATATGAGTTTATCTGCTGTTAATAATTAATCATTTATTCTAAGTAATTTCTTTGAGGTTGTTGTTATTATAAAAATTAAAAACCTGTTACAGGAAATTCAGCTTCTTGGGACACAAAATCAACGTGGGTTTCCTCATTACTCGTTGATGGTCTATAGAGGGTTAACTGTACCTGTAGCTGTGTTTTAATCTGTCTCCTCCTGTCCCGGGTCTCTCTGAGCAGCGGGTACGACAGCGGTTCCTAACAAACCCCTCCTCACTATGTAGGGACATGACGGACCAGTTGGGATGTCTGCAAAACCTGCAGGACAGGAAGAAGCAGGACAGAGGAATAAATAAGAGGATTAGAGCAGAAGAGCAGATAAGGAGAGGAATTACAAACGACAGGACTTCTGTTTTCTGTACAGATTCAAAAAGTCACGACTGAACTTATAATAGTCAGAGACTGTAACCATGAACATGTTTAACAAAAACAACCCACTTCTATTTGTTTCATCAGGGCAGGATGCTGTGTCGTGGACATAAAGTACGCTACGCGGCTTCTTTGTCTTTTCCTGACTGTTTAACACTCAGCTTTTAACTTTCAAACAGACTCTCAAATTTAAGGGTGATTGTCCATTAAAATAAAATCCTCCAGCTTTGTATGTCAGAACAGAAGCGTCAAGAAGATAACCAAAGGTGTTTTGGTGGGTTTTCCTGCTGTGTGCAAGACATCGTCATCTCTCCCATTAACAATCTTTTGGACACAATATGAAACTTTGGAAAAGAGGCTCTTTTTCCTGTCAGACCCTCATAAAGATCATAAGATTAATCAGTTTCAGCTCTACACATTCAGTACTGAAACAGGACTGGGAAGTGGAAAAATATGTATTGCACAAGAGAGAAGGAATCTCAAGGAATCAGCAAACTGGTGCCTCAACAAACACGACAACTGAGAGCATCTGGAGTGACGAGGTCTGGGCTACAGTTACAGTTTTAGCTTCCTGCTAATGTGCAGCAGCTAAACAATAAGCATGAAGAGGTAGAGTCAGTGTAGACACCTGTGACCAGATTACGGCTGTTTGACACTCTATGGAAAAAACAAAACACTTGATATCTACTTTATGCTATTTTAAGCATGTTAGCCGACACTGCTTTCCTTCCCCCGCCTCCACAAGCTTGCAAATAATAAATTTACCTTTCATGACAACTTCCGGCAGGCCGTACGGTTCGTATTCGGTGTCGTCGAAAGCGGCGGACAGCTGTGTCCTGTTTCGGCGGATTCTTTCTGCGAGACGTGCCGGGTCAGCCGGGATGGGGAAGGAACTAGAGAACAACATTTTGTCTCCTGACTCTGCCACCCCAGGTAGCGGGACAGGAGAGACAGGAGGTGAATCCACTAACTCTCCATCATCCTCCTCCACCTCTTCCTCCTCCTCAGTCTGTGTGTATGCACAGTGGAGTTCAGATGCTGCTGGAGGATATAAACTTTCCTCTGTTTGACTGCTGACGCTTCTTGTTTCTGTCCTGAAATCTCTCTCTGAGGAGTCATTGGTTGTGTTTATTTCATTGGTTGCTCTGGAAGCGTTTGGTTTGGCCTCAGGAGTTTCTGATTTTGGTCCGATTTGGCTCTTTGAGACTTTGTGGGGATCTTTGGTGACGTGTTGTTGACCCATTTTCTCAGATGATGTTCGGAGAAGTTCAGCGTCTCTCTTCTCTTTGTGTTGCGTTGCAACCGACTGCTGTATGAAGCGGATCTCTTGGTTTTCTTTTTCAGATTCCTAAATCAAGAGAGAAACAGAGCAATTAATGGCTTAAACTCTGATCCAAACTAAAGCATTTCCCTGTTTTTCCAATAAAAGACAAGAACTCAAGACATGTGTTTTGAGTTTTGATGCAAAAGGAAAGCTGATAACACTTTATTAATCCAATTAATTTCCTAGACAGAGCTGTGTAATTTGGAATTTTCTTGAAAAACAGCTCCATTTAAACTCAAATGCTGAGTTATAGATATATATCTATGGAAACTTTACTCTCCTTACATGTTGAATATGATTCCCCAACAACAAATTTCACATTTTTGCATGTGCAACTTACTTCCTGTGCCGTGATGAAAAGACTCTCCGAGTTACACAAACAATTATTTGGAATTATTTAAGTTGAAGTGTACCAATTTAACACTGTCTCTATTCTCCCTATAATTAGTACAAAATTACATAGTTCTTGCAGAAACATCCTGGGAAATTCTCAGGAAATTACAGACCTGTAAAATAAAGCATCACTGGAAACACAAATTTAGTCCTTATTCCTAAAATATTCCAGGAAACCTTGAAGAGTCTTACAATAGCCTACAACACATTTAGTCATCTGGTATGTCGTAAGTGATCATTTAAAAAGAAAAAAAAAGAAAAGAAAAAGAAGCTCACCTTGTCAATTTCGGCAGCGTCCTGTACTGACGTCTTTTTTGATTGGAGACTCTTTGGCTCAGAGAGGTTGCTCTGCTGCAGTCTTGTGGTAAAACAGAAAAAAAATTCAAAGCAGACACAAAAGAAGACAACAGAGGCTTTTTTATGATCAAAGTAAAAATATAAAATTATTGACAGTATTGTGCAAAAGTTTTAGGCACTTTAGACCTTAAGCTTCTTATCCATTAAGCAATAAGCATCATGGAGGCCTCCGATCAGTCACCAACTTTATTCTGCTGCATGACAACGACTCCAAACAAACAGAGTCATAAAGATCTATCTTCAGTGACAAGAGGAACAAGGAGTCCTGCAACAGAGGGTTTGTTCCCTGCAGAGCTCTGATCTCAACATCATCATCAGTCCGCGATCACATGAAGACAAAGAAGCAACTGAGACGCCTAAATCAAAAGAAGAACTGTGGAAACTTCTCAAAGATGCTTTGAACAACCGGCCTGCCGAGTACCTTCAAAAACTGTGTGCAAGTGTACTGAGGAGAACCGGTAAGTGTGGTCACACCAAATATTGATTTGATTTATGATTGTGCTGCAGCACTTTGTATGACGTTAACTGATAAATAAAAACTATTCATGGCATCATTACTTTTAGTGGCTAAAACCTTTGCACAGTTCTGTATATACAGAATATTTAAAATGAGGACAGAAGTTAAAACTCTGAACGCTCCCTGTTACCTGGAGAACATCATGCGGCCCTGAAGTTTGTTGGTGGAGCAGGACAAGAATAACTCATCTTCTCTGATGACTGTCACATGACCAGGGCTTTGGGGGATACCCAGAGGTGCTGGCTCCTGTTGCTGGCTTGAGACGTGGTCCTTAGTCTCAGAGTGGTTGTCTGTGTTGGGAAGGATGTGTTCAAATGTTGGGGCGGGTTGAGAGGCCAATCTCCAAACAGCCAGCTCCTCGTTCTGCTGCTGGGTCTCTTCAGAGAGAGCCCGAAGTTTCTTCTGCAGCGCCACCACCTGGACAGATGAGAAAGGACACGATAGACTGAGATGAACAGAAGGTCCAACTGAAACTCACTTAGGAAAAACACATACCTGTACTGTATCATACCATGCTTATATCTAAATATAACTGGTAGAAAGTAAACTAGGTTGATGATTTAATTTACTCGAATAATATATAAATATTTTATTTAAAAGGAGGACATGGATTCAGTTTCCAACATATTTTTGTCACTCTTGTTTGAAATGACACTGCAAAATATCACTACCTGTTGCTCTAGATGGTTTATCTGAGCCTGGGAGGCTGCTTCAGCCTCTTCGTCAGCCCCAGTTGTACTTTTATCTTTCCCTTCTAAAACTTGTCCTTCATCTTCACTCCTCCTCATACTCAGCAGCAGAGACTGTCGTGCTTCAGTGGTGATGTCACTTGGCACATTAGTTGTTTTCTGCTCCTTTGAGCAGGACAGAGTTACATTTCCTGTGTTTTGGTCTTGCTCCACTGGGTCTCCTTGGTTTTCACTGGCAGCGTGTAGTGCTAAGTTGTTTGTGTCTGAAACCATCAAGGCCTCAATTCTTTGTTTCAGCAGCTGATTCTCCTTTTGGAGAGCGAGTAGTTCTGCAGCTACGCCTGTTGTTCCTCCATCTTGACCACACTCAGTCTCCGTCTTCACACAGGCAGAGTCATGGTTACTCTGAGTCTTTCCAGAGTTCACAGAGACTTGACGCTGAGCCTGTGAAGATGCAATGCTTGCATTATCTACTTCACTGCTGGTAGGTGTTGGTTTTTCAGCATCAGCGATCACAATCACAGGTTGACCTGCATCTTTTCGTGCATGAGAGTCAGCGTCAGTGAGTGAGGTTGTATTGGAGAAAGTAACAGCTGACTCTTTTTCCTGATTTGATTGAAATTCTGAGGAAACCACTGAATCATCTCGTCTTCCCCTCTCTTCTTTTGAGTCTTTCTTCTCCACCTCTTTGACAGTTATCGTCTCTACCTCTCTTCCAGCCTTGAGTGCATCCAGCTCTCGCTTGCAGCGCTGCAGTTCCTCTCCCTGGCTGAGGAGGGCGCTCTCCTTCTCCTGTAGCTCAGCTAGAAGTCCAGAGATGTGCTGGCTCTGGCTCTCAAAGGCCATGGTTAACTGTTTAGTCTGACTTGTCACCTAAGAGTAAAACAAAGATTGAAAGATAAAGGAAGAGAAAAAACATTAAAAAAGGCTAGGACAGGTCCTTTGCTGTGTTTTTAGAGCAGCTATACAACAACACATAGCAGAATTTATATATCTATCTCTTTAATTAAACTATGTAATAATGCCTGAATATCATTCTTCCATCTGTACCTAAATATTATGATCAATAAGTGACATATAACACCTGCATGTAATCATAGGTGTGCTTTTATATGTGCAGTATGGAGGCATTTCTAAGCTGTCAAAAAATGCAGAACGAAGCTATACATTCTATAATTGGTCTAATAGTTACCTTGTGGATTATGTTACTGAGAATTAAAGTGAGTAAATGTATTTGTATCTCATTAATAGTTTTACTGGGACTGGACAAGGTTTATGGGCTAAAGAATATCCTCCTTGATGTACCTGGTTCTGCAGGGCTTTCAGTTTAACTTCACACTGGTTAGCGCGATCCGTCTCCCTTAAATTTTCTTTCCGTAGTCGATCCACCTCCTTTGTGACGTCATCGGGGATAGATTCACCTCTCTGGAGGTTGAGGTCTGAGACCACTTGCCTTGTTTGTCCCTCGTCCGGCAGATGTGAGTGTTCAGGATCAATCACCGTTTGTTCTTCCTGGATAAGATCCATTGTTGCCTGAGATACAAGAGTGTTGCGCTGGTTGGTGGACTGACAGAAGAGGAGGTGCTGCTCAGGCGAAGGGAGGAGTTTGTTTTCCCAGCCGATGATGTTGGAGTTGAGCTCGTCTTTATGAAGAGTCAGATACGGCAGCGGGCTATTGGCTACTGAGAGTTTCTCCTCTTCCAATGAGTCTTCATTTCTGCTGCACTTTAGTTCCTCCAGTTTGGCCTCAAGTTCTGCCAGTTTCATGTTCAGCTCCGTCTTTATGTGTTTTTCTGTGTTTATTATTTGATTCCGCTCCTCTTCCTCTCTTTGTCTCTCTTCGCGTTCTAAAGCCAGCTGAGCCTTCACTTCTGCTAGCTGCTTCTTCAGCTGGATGTTCAGTTCTATCATTTCGCTCTCCCTGTCTTCTTGCGTTTTCTTTGTTCCCTCCTCCCTCTCCTTATTTTCTCTTTCCTCCCTTCCTCTCTTCATCTCCGTCTCCAAAGCTGACAGGGCCTTCCTCAACCTTTCTGTCTCAGCCCTCTCCTTCTCCAGCTGTGCCCTCCATTCCTTGTCCTGCTCGTCTTTCTCCACGCCCTGACTGGCGTGTTTCCGGCTGAGCTGTTTCAGCCGGGTCCTGGCTTCTGACTCAGCCCGTCGTTGGGCCTCAAGGTCCTCCAGTCGTTTCTGGAGTTCTTCACGCACATCTTGTAGCTCTGAACGTAGCGTGGCATTCTCCCTCTGGAGGTCATGAGAGGGTATGGCCTGCTCAGACTTGAGAGGCGGTATCTTATCAGCAGAGGGCTTCGAACTGCAGTGATCACCTTCCATGGAGGTCATGGTGGGTGTGACAGAAGTAGAGTCAGAGGATCTGCAGAGTACCTGATCAAATGAGGAAGGCCCGATTGTCCCAGAGCTGTCACACTCCATCGTCTCATTTCTACTCTTGTTCTCCTCATCGTTACTTCCTCTTCTGTGTCGACCTCTTTGCAAACACTCAGAGTCTGGCGAGATGAGGACAGTGATGTGTTCAGAGTCGATGCCTTCTCCTGGCTCTCTGTCAGTGGGGTAAGACGCTGTAATCTCTGCCCTTCCCTCGTACTCCTCCTCTTCCTCTTTCTTTTCCCTCCTCTGCTCGGCTCGGCTGGTGGAAGACCTCTTTCTGTGAGTTGATGGTCGAGACTGATGAGAGAAGGAAGGTTGAGGGGAGAAGCTCTGTCCAACAGAGCAATACTGGGCCGGCTGTAGAGGCACTGGGGCGGCTTTTTGCTCTGAACAGACAGACAGAGAGCAGAGAAAAAGATTATTTTTCCAATCACAGACCACAAATACAACAAGTAATAATTAGTTGGATAAGAAGCTGTAAGGCAAGTGCATATTTATTTATTTTCTTTAAATGTCCATTACTGGAAAAGTTCAATATATTATAAAATATAAAAAGAAAGAGAGAGGAAACAGGTGATCTATTATTAACCAGCAGGGGGCAGAACTGGGATGAGAGACTTGTGCATTAAGAGGGAATTAACATGGTGTGAACTGTGCAGCACACATGCATGTCAAGTACTACAATGAAGGTCCACCAATTATTTAAAATCAAAAACAAATTTTATTTACAAGGAATCCACCAGAGGACACAGGTTCAAGGCCCAGCAAGTATTTCTCCTGCTGTAGTGTCTTTAAATAAGATACTGAATCCCTACTATCACCTGACCTCTGACCTTTCCATGGAGCGAGGAAAGAGAAAACATCTCTACCAGATCTCCAGATCAATAACATATCACATTAACATAATTATCAGTAAACATCCCATGACTGATAAATCCCACAGCTCGCTCCTTACAGTACCTTGCAGTTCTTTGAGGAGATGCAGGGCGTCACCTCGCTCCTCTGCCAGTCTCCTCCCCTCCTCCTCCAGAGCTCGCTCTTTCTTCCTGCTCTGCTCCAGACTCACTGCCACACCCTCCGCCTCACGCACCGCTTCCTAATGTGAGGGTAAATTACAAATGAGGTCGATTTAAATCCAGTCAAATGGAAGTCGGCTCTAGTTTTCACCGTACGAACTGAATATTTCTTGAGGTATTCACAAAGATTCAGATCAGCTGTTTCTACTGGAATCATCACAACATTTATCATACATACAAATCATCCCTCAGATGTTTTACAGAATGTGAAATATTTGTTGTCTTTGGAGCCTCTACATGGGCCTATAATGAATTATGTCTGCCAGAGTTTAATATATTAAAATGTAGCCACTAATAACTAGATGAGAAGAGTGTGCAGTGCTGCCAAAAGTCTAATTTTAATATTTCCATGAATATTTGTACTTTTGCAGCAGATATTCCAGACGACAGAGAACTGTGTAAGAGCTTCATGTAAAAACAGTCACAACAGTAACAAGACACAGGTGGAGTTAGTGCCACCTGTGTTTGTAACATGATACACTGACAAACTGTTGCAGTGGGAACAATTCAGCAGCCAGAGAGTATTTATCAGACAAATCCTCCAGTCGGCTGGAGTTCATTTTTAGCTCTGTGAAATCCTCTCTAATGCTAAACCGTTATTGAACATAATACAGAGAAGCTGTAATTTACTCATTACTTATTTAAAATTGACTTATTATCAAAATCTTACAGACTGACATATGGTACATTAAAGGTGCTGTTAAAAAATTTACAGAGTTCATCATATTTCCACAGCTCAGTTCATGAATAATTGATGCATACAGACCCTGACTCACTAAGCTCAGGGCTGTCACCAGCCAGTGTGTGTGTGTGTGTGTGTGTGTGTGTGTGTGTGTGTGTGTGTGTGTGTATGTGTCTTACTGTCAGTTTGGCTTGTGTCTGTGCCTCTTTCTTCTGGCTCTCCTGCAGCTGTCCCTCCGTCCATTTCAGTTTCTCTTTCAGAGTCTCTAACTCTTTATCCAACGCCTGCTTCTGCAGAGACAGCTGACACACAATGTTTTGATTCAGTTTGAGCCAGAAAAGAAGAGACATTAAATCAAAGAAGATGGGAGGGAAAAGATATAAGAAAAAAAGTGAAGAATAGCAGCTGAAAAGAACAAAGAAACTGAAAAATGAATGGCTGTCTTGATATGGACGCAGCAGTCAGGACCAGTGAAGGGAACAGGAAGCAGGAGAGCAATCAGTGATCAATAGCGAGCACAAGCAGAGTCTACTGTGTTTTTTACCTCTGTGGGGAAACAAATGAAGACTTAACAGACTATAGCTGATCGGCTTCCCACCAGCGCTCATAAAAAAACTTAGCAAACAAGCAGTTCTTAAACAAGTGCCACTTAAAAGCACCTGTAACAGCACAGTAATCTAATCATATCTATTAATCAAACAAATATTTAATATCCGAGTTACTTTCTTTAGCTTTGTTAGTCTTGTGTATTATGCTAACTACTCGTCATGTGGAAAACATACTGATACATATATATATATATAAATTAGTAGAGTTTATCATATATGAATAAGTTGACAAAGTGGTAAATATAGCTCATAGTGAACACATGTTTTATGGAAACCAGTGCAGAATGTTTTTATGGTGGGCTAATGTGGGCTTTGGTCTACAATACTCAAGGACCAGATGACTCCAAGTGAACCTACAATGATCCTTTTAGGCTTTAATGCAAAGGTAATTTTAAGAGTGGTGTAAGAAATAACCTTTGAGAGAAGCAGCAGGTGATCTGTAATTCAATATTTTTTTCCTGCAACAACCCAACGCTGCTCATGAATTATACCTACATGCCAATCGAACATGTGGATCATTTTGATCTCCCTGGAATTACCGGCTTTTATGAAGATCATAACAAGATCGTTTCAAGGGAGTAATGATTAGTCTGTTTGACAATGTGGTTTATTGCATTCAAATATCTACAAAAGTATCTATAAAATTATGACTTCTGCTGTGACTGAAACTGCATGCATGTGAAAAAAAAAAAATCAAAACTGCAAATACAAATTCCACAAAGAGCTATGCAAATTGGTCACTTGGGTCACATGAACTGTGCACTATCAGCAGCTGAATGTCACTTGAACACAAACTGTGCCTCTATTGTGCGTACTCTCTGTGGCCTTATCAGATATAAGATAACATCTGTTTGGTTTACAAAGGGCTTACAGTAAGGTTTTAAGGGACACTGTGGGTAGACTTAATTCTCATTGTTTACAGCATGTTTAAAAGCGTAGGAACTGAAGTCTGGGAAATAGTTTCTTTCTTTGTGTCCATCAAGAGGCTCAACCTGGATGTGAGTTTAAAATTTCTATCATTGTTCTGCTGATAAAAAGTAAATAACACAGCATTCCTTCACATGTGTAAGTAATACAAAAAAAAAAAAAAAATCACAACACCACATTTTGCTCATGCAACCTGCTCCAAACACGCCGTCCACATCTTCACCCTCATCCCCGCAGACATGCTTTCACGCCTCTGTTACTGAGAACGCCGACTTTCTCACACACAAGTTACCGAGTTATGAGTTTATTTCACGCTTCCATAGCAAAAAGCATTCTGCAGTGTCAAAACGCAGTCACGCCGTCATTTACCTTCGTCGCTCAACCTTTCCACTGGGGAGAAAACCGAGAGGAGAGGAGAAGAGAAGGACGAAGCGGAGAGGAGAAGGACAGGAGAGCAGGTTGGGAGGGAAAAAAAAGGAGGAAAATACACACACACACACACAGAAAGAGAGAGTGAAACAGAGAGCGAGAGAAAACGACAAGGGCATGAAGCAAGCGTGGGAGAAGTGACATAAGTTTATCGACCTTTGTTACAAATAATAAAAGTCCCAGGAGAAAGAGGGAGAGAGGATACGGACAGAAAAAGCAGAAAAGAGAAGCAGGAAATAGCTGAAAAAACAGATCAGACATGACACCAAAAAGATAAACAACATGTCCAGAATATTATTTTGGTTTTCAGTGTTGATATGGAACTGATTTAAAGGTTTTATCCTGAAATCGTATGAAAATGTCCATTAGAGAGCTTGTTCGCCTTGTTCATGTGTATGATCTTGTGCATTTATGTATGTACATTGTGTGTGTGTGTGTGTGTGTGTATCTACCTTGTCAGCCTGGGCCTGCAGGGCATTGTGGAGCGTCCTGGCCTGCTGAAGCTCCTGGTTGAGCTTATTCATCTCCTGCTGATGATGCTTTTCTAAACACTGTCTCTCCTTCTGAAGCTCCAACAAATCCTACATGCAACAAACACACACACAAAACAATCTTTAACTGTAATGTAGGACCCAATTATGTCTTTCACAGGGAGAACAGAAGAAAATGTGGATGCCATTTGTGTCGAAACAATTTCCTCTCAGTCTGTCATGTCCTGTCCATCCATCCATCTCTCACCCTCTGATTTTGTTTCTCCAGCTCTTTGGTGCGTTGCTGGTGTTGCAGTCGGCTGCTCTCAGCATTCTGCCTCTGACACTTCAGCTCCTCTTGTAGCTGCTTCAGCCTCTGCTCTCCTTTCGATGCCTGAAGTGCAACACAAAATATTCTCTTTTACATCGATAAGAATATTCATGTTTGTGTTCATAACTTGATGCACTTTTTAGTGTTTATGTCTGTGAAAGATGTTGCGGGTATGACCATGTTTGTGTCTTTGTGGAAACATCAGTTCACTTCACAGACGCTATTGTACTGACTTGCTTTTATGTTTAGGACATTTGATGTATTGTTTTCGTTTGTTTACCTTGTTTTAATCTTGTAATGCTGATTGCGAGTCTGCATTTGACATTAACACCAGGAAAGCATTAACATTTTGAGAGCTTAGCACAGTTACTCCTAACAAACAAAACATTTAATGGGAGTATCAGCGGCCTCTCCCAGTCTCTCCTCAGCATTGTTCATTGTTTGCAAAAAAAGGTTAGATTACGCCAAATATCTGGGTTGTTTTACAGCCCTGAACAGGACAAAAGCACCGTTTTTACAGCTAAACCTTAAAGGTTCTAAAGTTCCTGTCGATAGCAGATGGCGGAGCAAGTTTACTAATCCCAACATGTTTGCCCTTTTCAGGGAAGCCGAAGAGAAATGTTTTTACAAATGAAGCTGACGCACAGTCATTTGTTTTCCGTAGTTGTACCACCAGTTATCATTATAACATTTACCCGTTCGCTCTCCTGGGCCATTCGTGTGTGTGCCAGGCTGAGCTCATCACGGGCTCTCTGCAGACTGTGGTCCCTGCTGGCGAGCTCCTTCTTGCTCTGCACCATTTCGTTCTGAGTCGACTTCAACGCATCGGCCTTCACACGAAGCTCCTCCTCCAGAGCAGAAATGCGACTCCGCAGTTCTGACGAAGATTCTGACGGATGGAAAAGACAAACAGAAGGTTACTAAACTAACTCTGGTAAAAAAAACACGTCACAGAAATACTCAATTGAATTTTGAAACACATTTTAATTAAACATTATTGAGACTATTAACAAAAAAATAAAAAGAATCACAAAAAATGTAATAGAACATAGTTCTGAAACCATCAACATGTGCAAGAAAAAGAATAACAGGAAATCAGTTCTTAAGGGACAGGAAGACATTTAACGATTGCACACACACTCCTCAAATCCTCCTTGTCATTATCTAAGAGTGGATTTCCATCACAACATAATTAAGAAATTAAGCCTCTAATAACCTTTTATTTTCTGGTAAAGGACTGTACCAGTGTTTTGTAGGTTTTAACTTACTAACAACAGTTTGAATTATTGCTGCCCATCCAGCAGAAAATGAAGCAAACAAATATTGATTAAATTGTCCAGGGCAAATGTTTTGACATTTGAATCCCAAAAAACATTTGGAACAAAAACAAAAAAACATTTGAATCCCAGTGTAGCAAGGACTCAACTTTAAATGGGTAAAAGGTGATTGGAAAAAACACTTTGTTCTTTCTCTACTGTGACCATCAATAAAGGTTAAAATACCAAAAAGAAAAGAAAAACATGTTGCAAAATTATTAGTAAAGATATCTCCTCACATTTGACCACCAAATGTCGACAACACAACAGCAACAGTAAGTTGGGGGTCTTCTCAAATGAGGTCAATCCATACAGACTGGCTCACTGACGGCCACAGCTGCTGTATGATACACTTTCACAAAGCCTGCCGATATCTGAAACCGATGCTGGAATCAATTTTCTGTCAGTCCGGCATGTTGTTTGTGTATCTTTTTCTGTTTCTACTACTCAATAAAAGTAGTAGCATTGTCACAATCATCATCATCATCATCATCATCATCATCATCATCATCATCACCACAATCTGGCAAAAAAAAGAACAAAATCTAACAATAGAAATGTATGTTTAAAAATACATTAGTAGTTTTTCACATATAAATATTTAATCAATTTATTGTGATACTAATAAATATAAGTTCAATCAGTGCTACTTTCTGTACTACGCAATTAAAAAAAAAAATCGGTGTAAAAATGTTTTTCATAATAAGTATACAATTTAGATGATTAAAACACATTACACACACACACAAAAAAACACACCTAAAGTAAACATTGCACCACCCCTCCCCCTCTGTGTGTCCCAGCAGCTAAAAGAAGCATTTATTGTTTCACATTGAACTCTCCCCTTCCTCTGAACACACACACACACACACACACACACACACACACACACACACACAGAAAGGGGAGTGTTGTATCACAACTATAAAGTGTATCGAGAGCCGCTTCTACAGCGTGAAAGTAGCCTGAAAGCAGGCAGAGGAGTCTCCGGCTGAGCCACCGATTTCTACACAACCTCTTATGTAACAAGTGTTGTTTAAGGTTACGCAGAGTACACGAGATGTAGGATGACCACATTGATTTACTTATACTGATTTAGCTATGGTAGCCGCATTAGAGTTAAAAACTAAAACAGATCAAATGTCATCATTTGGCCTCATAATTCACAGTATCACAAATCAGAGTAGCAAATAAACTCTGGTTATAATCCAAATAATGTGTAACTGTCAGTGTACCAAATCTAATATAAATGTACAAATCACAAAATTTTAAGGGATCACGATAGTTATATTATTTATTTATCATTCAATACTGTCAATAAATCTTAAGAAAACCAAAACAACAACAATACTTTGATCCTACTAACAAGTGCAGTATTGTCTGTGCAAACATAGATCTTCATTGTTGTCTGGAAACTAATGAAAAATGAGCCTCAGTGTTGTACTGAGTGACATGTTCCTTCAGTCAAATATAACACTAAATGAACTACAGTGTTCATGTTACTACTTAACAACAGTGCTCAGCTGTTTTAGAAAACAATACATGTTTGACTTGTTTTTGTGGATTGAAGTCTACAGTAGTGTCACAGAGAAGGTTAGGAAATCAAAAGGTATTTATAAAAGGGTTGAAACATTCCTGGTTTTTTCATTGGATTGACTAACAATAAGAAAAGTATAGAGTAGTCACTCTTTGGCTAATAATAGTCTACATTGAGTTCTTCTACCAGTTTTCTGTCCTTCAATGAAAATTCAAGACCAGCTATAATCGAGCTATTGCTGCTGTGGCCTCAGGCTCTGGATCAGGCTGCGTATTGACATGAAGTTGATCAACAATGTTGACTGTTGTAAACAGCATCTGTATTTGTACTCACAGTATTTCATTGAGGCCTGCAAAACCCTGTAATAGAGCGGACAAGCATCCAAAATCAAAGGCTAGATTCTGGCATTTAGGACTCCAGAGTGAAACTGAGATCTGCTCTTTTTTACTTCGGTTCATGCTGGGTCCTGGTCTTAGTACAAGCTACTTCAATAATCCTGCTTTAGGAGACAGGCTGCTGGGCTGGGCTGAGCCACATGTGTGTGTTTATTTTGTCAAACTGGGCAACACTCAGTCGTTTCCATGTTTCCAAGATAACCATTTGACATCCCCACTCACTGTCTGTTTGTGTCCCAGGGTCCTTCTCCTTCCCACAAACCCCTCTCTGCTCTGTCTGGACTTGACTGATGTCAACGCAGGGCGTCTGGGGAGAGGACGGGGATCGTCTCTTGGCTGCCTGCCTCGAGTCATCCCGTTCCCACGGAAACGCAGCCAAGGGAGTAGAGAAGGAGTCCGATTGGTCAGATGGGTGGTGGTGGGGTGTGCTCTTGTGTTGCTGTCGTGGCAACGAGGCCGTAGGCATGTCTGAGAACTGGAGCCGCTGCTGAGGGGAAGAGAGGGATTAGACAAAAAAAAAAAAAAAGGAAAAAAAGGGCATGAAACTGAACAGGATGTCTAACTTTCTTTTTGCAAAACTTTTTTGCTCTGATAACATAGCTCCAGGGTTAAAGCTTTCACTTTGAGCTAAACAACATTTTACTGAAGCGTCACTCACTCGTGTTGTTTTCATGAAACTACCTAAATAAATATTAGTAAATATTTTTGATAAAAACATCTTTGTAAAGGGAGCTCTGAGAAATAATTCAGCATTTTCCTTCTTTTCCTATTTTACCTCTAAAAAAAGGAAGTGTATGTATTTTTGCTGACAAATAGGGAGCCATGGAAACAGGATCATAACTATTGAATTAATTAGTTAGTTGAAAGACAGAATAATTGAAAGAAAGTGAGAAGAAGAAAACAAGAAATGAGCCAAATCCTACAACTACAGCACAGCTTTCAGCTAAAATCCGCTTTGCTCTTAAGATTAGCCAGTTTTCTGAAACACAACCAACAACATGCTGGTACTTACTCGGCTGTGGAGCGCCCGGTTCTGTCCTTCATCTCTTTGCCCCGACCGCTCCTCCTTTCTGCTCCCTACAGGGCAAAAACACAGCATATGGACTGGACTTAGTACCAAATCCTAATCACTAAAGCTGTGCAGCACGACAGCGGCAAAGAACCTGAGTGGTTTCATGAAAAGAGAGGAAATAGAAAATACAACAGTCTCCAGAGAGAGAAGGGTCGGGAAGGGACACAAGCTCAGGGAGTTCATTTTTAACCGCTCTGCTCATTTGGGACTCTTGTGGGTTTTCTGTTTAATTTTCTACATTATGCATATTGTTCAGTGGATTAAAAAGATAACAAAGAAACCATTAGTGAGAATAAACACAGATCATAAAGTTTCAGGACTGTACCGTTGTTTTCCCAGGGCGAGGCCGTATTCCAGCAGGGTGTCGAGAACAGAGAGGTGTCTGCGGACCTGCTGCCGTTCTGCAGCTTCTCCAGTTCTGCCTCCAGTCTGCAAGGAGAGGGACGGCGGTTGGCGTGGTCAACGACATAGAAAAATAAGGATCAGATGAAACAGATTAAAGTTTTGTTTATTGATACGTCATCATGAACTTGAGCAACCAGTTTCATGCCATCTAAAAATAATTTTGCATGATACAATCCTGGTGCACATCAAGAAAAGCATCTAGTGGGTAATTTTTAATGAAGGCCATGAATCTTATTCTGGACCTAATGGCCTCAGTTTAAAGGAATATTTTGACATTTGACACAGAGAAACACTTATTCGCTTTCTGGCAGAGTTAGATAAGAGGATAGTAATCATTCATATGGGTCTGTTAAATAGGAAGCTACAGCCAGCCGCTGGCTGATTCAGATTAGCACAAAGACTGGAAACAGCTCTCAAGAAATAGCACATAAATGCAGTTAAAAAGACAAATTGTTATTTTTACACTTTGGTTTTCAAAATGAGATATAAAATGTTAATTAGTAGCTTTAGAGGTGCAGGGAGGCAGATTTTGCTTTGTGCTTAGACTAGCTTCATATTTAACTGACAGATATGAGAAAATAGTGAACTATTCCTTTAACAGATGCTAAACTGCCATGAGAGAATATAAATGTAATTTTTGCTGTTTTACATTACAGATGTAAAAAGCTAAATTTTACAGTACTGATATCACTTCAGTATGCAGATCTATTCCTTTATCTGTACGGTTACAGAGGGATGGTTTATATATTGGATTAAGTGAACAATTTCAATCATTAACTGATGTATAATTGATTTTCACATATCAGAGAGCTTAAACAGCTTCCTAAATGTGCAAAACTTGGCAGAAAATCAGTTCTCAACAGCCTGATTTGTAATGTTGCAGATGTTCTTCTGAAAATGATCTGTTGCAAACATCCCAGATCAAGTTCTCATATTTCATTAATAAATAACATCTCACTGCTACATTAAACTTTAATACCAACTCTGCTGTTCTTACTGAGAATATAAAACCTCTTAAAGGAACAACATACAAGACAGATAAAGACGGACCATTTGACAGAAAAAGCTGTCCCAGCTGTTGCGGCTGATTTTCTCTGGTTGCTGACCTTTTGACTTCCTGTGTGAGTTTGTTGTTGACGGAGCGTGAAGCGTCCAGCTGGCCCTCCAAGGAGCATACTTGGGCCTGCTTGGTCTGAAGTTCCTGGGACAGGCGCTGGCCGCTGGTCACTGCCACCTTGGCCTCGTCCCGCACACTCTGGAGCTCCCTGTGCACAGACTGGAGCTCCCCACGAACCTCCTCATACTTGACAGGAGGAGAGGAGAGTGATTTTAATAATGAAAGAGGTCAAGACAAAGAACAAATCCTACTACAGATGATTAACTATGCCAGCGTGTTGCAGAATGATACGGTGCATGTTCTGTACATCAAATATGCGTTCAAATACAAGCTCTCACCACTGTCCACATCCCTGACACTGGTCAACACCTAACTCCTACACCTGGTGTGAAATGGTTCAGCGATGGTGGAATGAAAGCTTCGTACAGTCTGCTGACTCACTGGGTGCATTCAAGAAACACCTGAAAACTTCTGTGAACACTTCAACACTCCTTCCTCTTTTAAACACTTTGTTGACTGTTGCACTTCTTTCTTATGCACTTGTCTACTTTCAGATGTTTATACCGCGGTCGTACGCCTCCCGTGGTCATACGCCTCCACCAACCAGTCAAGTTGCAGTTTACATTCATGTAATACATGTAGTCAAGACTTGGAAAGAATTGAATAAAAGGTTTTAAGTGTATTTTCCTTGCATGTATTCACATACTTGGCCAATAAAGCTAATTCTGACAGAACACACACACACACTATACAACCAACCAAATGTGAAATCTGATCACAATCCCCCCCTTCTGTTTCCAAGTTATTGCGTTGAATCACAGCCAGAAAAGTGTTTTTGCATTTTATTATTAGACATTTGTGTGAAACTTTTTCATAGATGATGTACGAACTCTTGAATTATGGCTAAAAATGGGTTTTGGAAAGTCACAGTGACATTTGACCTTTGACCACCAACAATCGAATCAGTTCATCATTGAGTCCAAGTGGACATTTGTGGCAAATTTGAAGAAATTCCCTCAAGGCATTCATGAGAACGGGATAGATGGACAGACGTACAGCCACTGTTGCCGGCGTGGAGGCATGAAAACTAGCACTGTTTCTCTTTGCACTTGTACCTGGTCTGCTACTTGAGATTTTGTACAACGGCTCTTTCAGTCACTGCCATCTAACGCTTTGATCGTCTTGCCTCACTTGTAAGTTGCTTTGGATCAGAATGTCTGCCAAATGACAAAATGTAAAACATAACTCTTCTCACTACCAGTGAAAATGTTGAATATACTAATGATTTGATTCATAAATGTTTGTGATTCAAATGAACTTTGTGGGTGACCAACATGGCTGCTTTTACCTTCACAGTTTGTTTTTCAAGGCTTGTATTGATGTTGTCCAACTGCAGCTGTTTCTGCTTGTTCTCTCTGGACAGACGCTCCTGTTGGACCTGCAGCTCCTTCACCTTTTGTAGGACCCGTCCAGACAGCCCCACCGTCCAGTCCTCCTCAGCCCAGCTCATCTCTCCTTGTCTGGGCCTGACAGAGTGGGAGAACAGCGTCAGCCGCACAATAGAGACACTATTTAATTAACTTCTACCTTTGGATTTTAAGTTTATCTGCATACAAGAGATTGCTGAGGCAATGTGAGAGCTGACCTATCCTGTTCCTGCCTGACAGATCCAGAATCAGACAGTCCCTGGAGCCATGGGAGTCAGCAGCTTGAGTGAAGGAAACAGCAACAAACACAGTCTGAAAGAAAAAGGAAGCACAGGGTTGTATATAAGGTGCAGGTAGTCGTGCGTCATGTGTGTTGTGACAGGGAATCCAATCCATACCACATCTATCTAAATAAGTTTCAATCATCCGCGCCTTTGGCTTCCGAGTCCCGTCTTGAATATGTTATGTTGCCGAGGCTTTGATCCCTCAGGGAGACGCTGGTTGTCACCGCTGGGCAGCTGTGACTCAATGTTTTCCAACACAGACCGCCTGCAGTTTTTCCGAGAGCACTCCTCAAGTTGAAAATAAATCCCTTCTCTTTCTGAAACCTATGCAGCAGCAGCAACAAGCTACATGTTCACATAAAATTCAACATTTTTGAATTTCAAAATACTTCACATGACTGTTTTAGAGTTAAATCTATAAATAATACATTTGCTAACACTTTGTCCACGTGGATAAACACTGACAAGAACAAGCAGTATTAAAAGTGAGAGTGTCGGAATGAAGAAAATCCTGATTGAAAACGACGGCCTGACCAGACCTGTAAAAGTTCATTCTGAACCCAGCTTTGACACGCACTCCAGCCTCCAGGCTATCAACTCCAGTTTCTGTCATAGTTTACAGGTTGTGTCACACTGTTTACCTGTTTCTGAGGACAAGAACGGCAGAAATACACGACTGCGCCACCGGCAGAAGTGTTAGTGAGACGAGCACCGACAAAAATCCAACAGTAATCACAAAGAATGTAAAACAATATTTAACAACAATAAATATGTTAGAGGGCTTCAAAGTCAGTTTGTATGAGATTTCATCAGGTTGACATGTTTAAGCTTTGTGTTCATGAGAATAAGATGCTGGCTGGGGAAGGAGCATTTTGTTTAGTTTAGGGCTGCAGCAATCAGTTACTCTCATGATCTATTATTCTATCAATACTTTTAGTGATTAATCCATTTATAATTTAGTCTCTAAAATATCAGAAAATAGAAGGAAAAAAGACATGTTGTGGCTCAATGTCTTCAAAATGCTTATTTTCAAACTTAAAAGATATTTAATTTATAATGACGTAACTAGAGTTGCAACTATTAGTTGACTCAATTATCAATCAGCATATGGACTGGATCGATTAATCAATTAAAAGAAAATTGATAATCAATATCAAACAGTTTTAGTAATTTTTAAAGTCAAAATGCCAAAGCTTCTCAATTGTGAGAATTTGAGGCTTTTCTGTGTTGTACATTATAGTAAATTGAATACATTTTCATTAGATTATGTTACTGTTGATCTGACAAAAAAAGACACTGAAAGACATTGAAAGACATTGAAAGACATTGAACTGAGCTTTAAGAAAGTATAACTGGCATTTTTCTCTGTTTTCTGACATTTTATAGACAAAACAATTAATCTGAATGAAGATCGTAGATCATTTCTATCACTGTCCTTGGTGTTTTGATTGATTGATTGATTTTCTTTGACACCATCATTTAAAACAGAACACCAGCACTGCCAAGCTATCGAGTGCTTACATAAAGGTGAAGTCAGGATAACACAATAAAGCCTTGAGGCTTATTTCCATTGTGGTCCCCAAAGGGAATTAAACAGTTCATCAACCATTTGTCAAGATGGGCACAGGAATCCAATATCCAACTTCAAATATATTATAAAACAAGAACTTAAAAACAACACAAACAACATACATTTCTTATGAAATAAGCAGACAAGGTTTGAGGTACCACAGACACCCCCCTCCCAAAAACTGTCATAAAAGTTTGGACATTGTTAAAGATGCAAACATAAGTGGATTAAAGGGTAAATCAACATATTGACATATCTCCAATCCATGTAGGAATACTAACAGCACCTGTTAACCTTAGCCACACCTCTTTAAAAAAAAAAGAAAAAGAGGCAGCCTTTTCCATGGTACCAACATGCAGAACATTTCAATGGTTTTTGAATCCATAAAGATTTAATCAAGTTTGTTATACTGGCTCTGCTATTTTGACTATGACCTTTCCCCATCTTCTATACATAGTAAAGATAGAAACCAATTGTCCTAACATACAGTATACCACAGCATATTAACATCACTGAACATTGTACACTTTATACTATACTTTATATTATAGTCACAGTTATAGCTCTAGCCTCTATTCTACTTATTTTTTTATATTTGAGTAAGACTGTTTAGTTATTTCAATACAATTTAACCTTTAATTTAACAGCATGCAAATAACTATATTGCACTGGTTAATTAGGACCTGCTTCAAAGGTCCCAAGTTATCTTTTAACATGCTTAACTCAATCAGTGCTTACAAAGAAGTGTATAAAGTACATACTGTTTTTTTGCTTTCTGCCTGTGCTAATATCATTTTTATTTTGTGTTTTGATTTATGTCAAGTGGCTGCTGTAACTCTTTAATTTCCTTTTGGGATTAATAGAGTCAGTCAATCACTATCTATCTATCTATCTATCTATCTATCTATCTATCTATCTACATACCTGCCTAAACTAATTAATTAACTAACTAACTGTTCATGAAGTGGTTAGGAGCAGGTTTAGTAGAGTCTGTGGTCAGAGATAGCAGACATCCAGAAGTTGGACATTGGCCTGCCGCTGTTACAAACGTCTGATCACGAGGTTTACAACACAACAAGACAAGAAATGACAACTTGAGAATAACAAGCAGCTGGATGTCATTTTAACTTCCATCCTGAGCATTAGTGTCAGTGACTGAGCCCGCTGAGACAGACTCTTCTGTGTCAGTTGTTTAATGTCTGGTTCATCACACGGCGGTCAGTAGCTGACACTCAACCTCGCTGTGATGCTACAAGCTAACCCCCTCACTAAAGCTACTTACCATTCAGTTTGGAGAGTTACAAAGGGCGCCAGCCGCAGGAGAGAGGCTCACGCTGGGCTGAAACGGTGCTCCGATGAAAAGTAACAACACCGCCGGTTATACACTAAAATGACGAGCGTGTGGCCGCTTTTAATCCGAAACAAAGCGAACCCGTATCGTTAACTGACAGTTTTCATATCCCATAAAGATGCCGCGCGCGTCTCACGCCGCTGACAAGCCAACAGAACGAGACAGAGTCGTTGTGGCACGAGGCGGGTTGGGCCGGGGTTAGTGACGTAGCAGGGGGATGTTTTGGGAAAAGTCCTCGCGGGCGGAGTGAACCTCTGATGACCTCTAGCGACAAAACCTCAACCACAAGTCCAACATGTCAACGGTTACACTTCAGTGTCTGTTGAACTTGTGAGTAATACAGCTGCTATCGTCAAACATGTATTTAATTTCCGTTATAAAACGATTAAGTTCGCGTCCTTGATTATGATTGGCTGAGTCACGTTCGAAGCCGTTGAAAAGTACTATATAAACACACACCTGTGACCGCATTACAACAGTATTACTGCGCCAGTTAGTCACAAATTGTTTTCAAAATGTTGTGATTTTTCATTTACTGAGTGGGCTGACCGTCGATGAGTGGTGGAGAGAGATGGTCTGAATAGATGATGAAGATTTTAATAAGGAAGGAGACGCTGAAATTGATGAGAGAGAGAAATTAAAGAGCTGGAAAAGTCAACAAACGAAGCCGGAACCCCATTAGATTGTGTTGTGAGAGAGATCCTGACCCACCATTCATCAGGTAAAGCGACAAAGACATTGTGAGGTCTAGTTTTCTCCCGAAATTCACACAATCACCGTCAGCAAACAGCGTATCCTCTGCAGTCGTGCGTAACAACACCTCTTACCTGCTGTAAAATCACTGTAAACCACGGCCTCTTGTGGCTTGTTGCTTTATTGCCACACAACTGCCCAACCACAAAACTTCAATTGCCACCAATGATTATTTATTAATTCATCTGTCTATTCATCGATTAGACGTTTGGTCTAAATGTCAGAAAACGGTGAAAAATGTCGGCCAGTTTCCCAAAATCCCAAGATCCAACCCCAAATGTCCAGTCCATAACCCAAATATATTCAGTTTATTATCATAAAGATTAAATAAACCAGAAAATACTCACATTTATGAATCTGGAACGAAAGTTTTTTTTCATAAAAAATGACTCAAACGATTAATAAATGATCAAAATAGCTGGCCACTAATCAATTAATCAACTAATCGTCACATCTAAAGTCTGGAAGTCTGTATATAGCATTATAGCAAAAATATAGTAAAATCTTGTGAGTTGGCCTTAAGTTTTCTTTTGTTCGTTTGTTTTTAGGGGTTTCTTTTTGTTGTTGTTTTTTGTCAAAGTAGTATTTGCAAGGTCAAGAAAGACTCCTCACATTCAATTCTTTATGGCAATTTGATTAATTGTAATTGACTTTGGGAATATGCACTATTCCCCTCTGCTGAATTTCATTTGTGCAGTGGACAAATAAGACAAATACAGCAGACACACAGACAATCAAAGCACAGTCGTGGCCATGATTAGTTCAAATCATTGTGTGCAGTCATGATACATAAAATACATAAATACATAAAATAAACACCTAATTGACATACAGATTAAAATACAAAGCTAAGGATAAAAAACTTACAGTAAAAGCCATGAGCAGTGATAGTGAGAATGTGTGGTCTGACTCAGCCTACTTTCAGGGACACATTTCAGACACAAGAACAGTAACTTATAGTAATAAACTTTAATAATAATAATCTTTACTTATACAGGATCTTTTACACATAAAATGCAGCTCAACGTGCTTTACAGTGGAAAATAAAAAGACAGGTACTAAAAAGAAGATGAGGGGCAATAAAAAAGAGCAATAAAATGAGCAATAAGAAGAGTAATAAAACAATTTAAAAAGAATAAAAAGCATAGAACAGGTATAAAGTTATAAAAAGTATCAAACAGTGATGTGACAAAAAAAATTAACAAGATCATAAAAATAGGTCTTGGGCTGTCTTTTGTCTTATTTGTAGTGGGAGTATGTTTTAAACCTTTGGCACATAAAAACAAAAGTCTGTTTCACTTTTTATGGTTAATTTTTGGAACATTTAGCAAACGTGCACTACGTGACCTGAGGTTTGACGGTTTGGAACATATTCATATAAACAATCAGAAATGTATGACGGTGCTGAACCAATAAGAGCCTTATAAACAAATAAAAGAAGTTTAAAATCAATCCTCAGTGACACAGGCAGCCAGTGTAATGATGCTAAAACTAGAGTTATGTGATGTTTTCCTGGTTCTTGTTAAACCTCTGGCTGTTGAATTCCGTAAAAGCTGCAGTCTATCAATGTTTTTTTTTCAGTAATCCTGAATAAAGTGCTTTACAATAATCTAGGTGAGAAAATACAAAAGCATGAGTCATCTCTCTGGCACTTTCCAGGGTAAGTAGGATCTAACTCTGTGTACGTCTCTGTAACATTGTTTATGTGTGAATTAAAATACAACTCAGAATCAAGAATAACACCCAGATTTTTTAGTTCCGACTTATTCTGTGGTGCCAGACTAAATATAATTCACACCATGATCACCAATAATTTAAAACAAGCGGTAGCATATAAAAACAAAATAATAAATTGAACCCTTTGGCCGTTGAATTGACTATTTGGTGTTTGTCTGTGAGGAAGGAGAGGATGAGGAGTGTGAGATGGGGGTTGACATTCATCTGAAGGAGTTTGTGGTTGCACTCTGTTAAAAGCACTTGAGAAATCCACAAAATCCAATCCTGACAGATGATTTGGGCTTCTCCAGATGTGTGTAGGTGTGATGTAGTGGAGTCAGCACTGCATCATTCACATCTCTCTGCTGCCTGTAAGAAACCTGGATTCTGTGAGCCCACAAACCTCCATCTGTAGCTGTGGTAGAATGAGCCTTTCAAAGCTATTCATCGCCTAATATATTAAGGCTACAGGAAGATCTATACCTGTATCTACGTGACCAGAGACACCTTGTTAATCCGGTGGATGACACTGCAGAAACAAAGACGCTGCCCACGTTTCTATTGGATAGAACCAAATCTGAAGTTTGTCTTGATTGGCCGCACACATACACACCCATCAAAAAAACGGAGGCCCGACACATTTCACATGGTGCGAGAGCGGCATACAAACACACATGCCTTTGTCATAGCAGGAAAAACACAGGTGTCACTAATATCATTAACAATGCCTCTGTTCTAATTCAGTCATCACAATAAGCCATGACAGTGTGACAGTGAGCGAGCACGTACAACACCAAGACCCTGAAACTGAAGCAGCTAAATAGAATTCAGCCATAGCTGATTTTTATTATTTACACCTTTGTTTTTCCTACTGTGACACATAAAAATGTCTTCCATGAAAAAGGCCTAAAATACTTTTTAAAGGGCGTAATCACTCATAAATTTGAATGCACAACTATGACCCTACAACAATAAGACAGGTTGTCTGTTTCTTTAAAGAGACAGAGAGCAGTAGCAATCAGAGCAAATTTTGTTATAAGTTGATATTTTATGGTTATTTCATAGGAAAATATTCTATCTGAGCTAACAGATGTTTGTTTAACAGTAAGCTGGTTAAGAGGTCTGAAAGAGGCTTTTTTTTCTGCAATGGTGAAATGATATACTATGCTATACCCTTCCTATACAATCCAAAATTAGGGTTACTCTTCTGATTGATGTTATTTTCGCTACTGGGCTACATACAGTAGCTACTAACCTTTCGCCTATATTACCAGCAGTAACGGTAACCACTGTAGGCAAGTTTAATTAGATTATAATAGTCATTACAAACACATTCTTCCAGGTAGGCTCTGGATTTCAATGTAATCTGGGATTTGGTGGCTCAGTGCTGAGTGATGCAGAAACCCAGAAACTAGTCTGCAGTTATCTTCCACACATTATCATATGCCAGACAGTTTATGAGTGTGAGAAAGTTAGATTAGGTGAGTAGTGATGTAATCTTAGTGTAATGCCGGTCTGGTAATTTACAGTTGTGCCTCAAGGATGGCTGTCTGTGAACTGGGAGACTATTGTCACTCATGCACGTGTTATTTTCAAGAAACCAGAAAGTCTCATGGTTAAAATTTCATGACTCTTCAGGAAAATCTTCCAGCCACTCCTGGAAGAGGTTTGAAGTACCTTTTGAACAAGGCAGCGTCTAGCCTGCTAGTGTATTAGTTAAAATCATCTTTACAGCTTTAACTGCTCGATAAAAAGGAGATAAAATAGTGAGAACACAACAGAAATGTTGCTTAAATGAAATGAAAATAACCTTATACAGCCAACAATAAGGGTTGCGTGTTATTACGTAAACACCCAACCTGAATTCCGTTACCCAGGTGGATGCTCATGTCATGTGGTAAGCTCATCTTTATTAATACAGGATTACATTTATTCTGAGCTGGGACCGTCAAAGGTAGCAAGGCAGACAGGAAGCTGTGTACAAGTAGCTGAAATCAGAGGAGTTTCACCCTTTTTGAGTGTCACAAGTTCATGGAGGTCTACAGCTCATCTGGCTGCTAACAGAGGCTTTACCAGACAACCAGTGGAGAATACAAGAATACACTACAGCTTTGTAAATCAAGTTTCATGAAGGTAAGACAATAATACAACTTCTGTTTGGCTGAAGTTTGGTTAGAAGAAGGTGGTAACGGTCTTCTTAAGAAAACATGGCTTGTATATATATAAGTGATATGAGCTGTTTGCCATTTTGTGGTCACTTTATGCTTGTTGTGAGTCACAGTTTGCAGAGTAAACAGACTTCATACTGATAAGATAGTAGATCTGGCATGAAGGCTATACTGTATTTCAGTCCAAATATGGAGGCTTCAATTCATATATTTGCCTTCAAAATGCCAAAATCTACTTACTGCAAACACCTTTTCATAGTTTCCAAATGTTTCTATGATTTTTTAACTTTATTTTTGCACTCTGGTACAATTATAAATAAACTATAAGACTAAATACTAGCATGCTCAGACATACGTAAGGTAGATTCCACATCTTTCCACATCCTGTTGACACCCTTAATTAGGATATTTGTATTCATTTTCTGGTTTAAACTATTATGCTGTAACTCAACACTAATTCTGTCCTCCCAGAGATGTTTCCTTGGTCTGCCGTGTTCACCCTTGAGCCCAAAGTTCCCGGTCAGCGCACTGCTGAGGAGTTGGTCACCAATACTCTCATGCTGGAGCTGGGGGCCATGGTGAAGCGTACTGAACGCATCCGTCTGGAGCGGGCGACAGAAGGTCGGCGCCGCCGCCGTAGCTCCTCCTCCACGGCTGACTACAGCTGGCTGGCCACACAGCCCCGACAATCCTTCGAGCTGACCCCCAACGACCTTCTGGAGCTGCAGGACCTCTGTGGCAAGATCCCTCCTGCACAGTGCGGCCCTTTGATCGTCAGGTGAGAGAGAGAGAGTGGAGACTGGGAGACTGAATGTAGATTCAAAGTGGCAGAAAGAGAGATATATACTGGTGTGGAGACATGCAGTCAGATACAGAGAGAAACAGAAAGCGATGCTGACTGTGAGAAAGTTCTGACAAAGATTCAGAGAAACGGACAAAGCATGAAGAAACAGAATGAACAAGAAAGAGGGAGAGAACACAAAGCAAAGTACATTCATTAAAATACTGTATTGTTTTATGCTGCTTTATACTTCGACTTCACTACATTTATTCGACATATATGTACTAGTTTCTCTGTAGATTAAGATTTTGAAATCATAAGCATGCAGTATATAGTATGAAGTTTTGCTGTCCAGTAAATATGTCTTGTTAACTAACTAACAATGTATAAAATAGTTAAAATTAACTCCACCTTGATCAGACACGACATTAAAATATTGTTTACATTTGATTACATTAGTAAAAATAATCAAATAATGCAAATAGAATTTATATATAACATAAACAAATAAATATTGTACAAATACAAATAAGCATAATGAGTACTTTTATGTTTGGTACATGTTACGAATAATCTTAATGTACAAGTAAACTATTTAATACAGGACTTTAACTTGTAATGAACTAATTATTATATTGTGATATTGATGATTTTACTTATATAAAGGATCTGAATACTTTTACCACTGAGAGAAAGATACAACAATTCAGTCTAATCCCTGAAACACCTGTAACCTCTAAGATATCAAACGTGTCTTCTTAAGAAAAGTTAGTAAGAGTAAGAATGAGGATCTGAGACCACTATCTTCAAGATTCAAGATTCATTCATTATCATTTTACAACACAAGATTGTATAACGAAATGTAGTTTGTAGTTCCTATTTTTTGTATTGGAGCACAGAGGATGAATGGAGGAGTCTCACAGCCTGAGTAAAGTTGATGCCCACAATAACTCAACCAGAGATCATAGACCTGTTCAGTTCTGCTCATAACCTGTTCAACTACATGTGCATCACATAGGTCAAAGGTCAGAACTGTGGCTCCTCAGCAGCACCAGTAACGTTTGGCTTATAACTCCTGAAGACATGTTCCCCCAACAAAGATTGTTCTCTTTCTACCATTATTTAATGATGCTGCCTCCTCCTCTGTCCAGCGTACTTTAGTGTAATCACAGTTTGCCCGACAACGTCATAGTTGTGGTTACATGTCTGTCTCTGTCCTCCTTCCAGCTTGGATGACCTCTTTTTTGTTTTGTCGTGACTGTAAAGCTCTCTTGTTCCAGATCACATTGTTCTTAATCATCGCAATCACTCCTACCCCCGCAGGTTCAGGCGCCTGGTGTCGCAGATGGAGCCTGAGGTTCATGAGGTGCCCCGCCTGTTTCGCTCAGTGCTGCGCGATTGCATAGACGAGGTTAACGGAAACGATGAAGTGCAGACGCATGACCCTGTGTTTGAGAAGCAGCAGCGCAGCAAAAGCCTCTCCTTCGTTACTTTCCGCAGCAAGTTCCGCACAGGCCAGTTCTTCAAGGGCAGCAACTTGAGCGGGTCCAGAGGGAACCTGCAGCAGCAGGTAGATTGGTCTGACGAGGAAGACGACAGAGAAGCGGAGGAGGAGGCAATCAAAGCCAGGGCGAGAAAAGGAAGGAGCAGGAGCATGCCAGAGATCACCCCTATGGAGCAAAGTGCCCAGGGGTGAGACAAGGAAAGGAGGGAGGGAGGTCTGACAGGGGAAGGATGAGCAGGGGCAGTATACTGTAAATATGGAGAGGAGACACAAAATGGGATGTTGAGGAAAGAGGGAAGGTAGCATTCAGGGAATCATATGTTTCATAATCATTTGGCCTCTTTCAAAAGGAGAAAAGTCAACAGTGAGGGCTCAGAAAGATTTCTTCACTTACAGAAAATAAATTGCTAACAAACTTTAAGTCTTTAGTCCATCCCAGAAGCGTATTGTTTTGGTTTTAAGATGTCTGAAGCAGAGCTTTAAAAGTAGTGTTTTGTTGTGCTGATGAGTAAAAACTTGTTAAAACAAGACTCTTAAAAACTAAAATCTACCTTTGGGATTTTGGGAGTAATATCTCTTGCATTGCTAATCTTCACATGCTTCAGGTATCCTTAAAAACAAAGACTTAACTTTAAACTGTTCCTTTAAGAACATGTTATGCAACAGACAGAACAGCTGTCTTCTTCAGTAGATGTTGGGGTCAGTTAAGGCCTCACATCTGTATATTCACAGTTTGGCTCTGGATCACCAGCTCAGTTGCTCTCATAGTGTCCATCAAGCAAATCCTTGAAAGCAGGAAACGACTAGAATCATGTTTAAAGTATTTTTTATTTTGGAGGAAATGGATTTGGGGGAAAAGATACAATGTTGTCATCATTACTGTATGAATAAAACAGCTTTTTTTTCACAAAAATATCTGTGTGATCCCTTTTGTTAAAAAAATGTAACTACAACATTTGCCTGCGTTCTTGCATTTTGGTCCATTTGCATTAAGCGTGGTAGCTTTCAAGTCTCCTTTATGACTCTATTTTGGCCGCCAGGGAAAACTGCACTTTATTTTTAGCCCGTAGGTGAATCCTTCTGGCCTCAACCGTGATGAAAGAAAGGAAAAAGGAACACGAGGTGAGAGTATGTTGAACACATGGCACTAACCAGCCCTGCTTAACACGTCTCTGTTAACTAGCCTCACAGCCGAGCACGGCTAATTAGATCACTGCTGACTAATCCTCTTATCCCAAGAAAATCTCAGCCGTGAAAGCCAGCACCCCATTTCTGTTTTATTAATATGCACTTTCTTATCAATACATCATTATCACTATTTGCACTTTTTACATTGAAGTCAAGGCATTTGGCTAAAAAAGAAGAAAAAAAAAAAGACAGACAGACAGGGGGAAAAAATAGGAAGAATGTTTGTCTTTCTTCTTAAAAAGCTGTGGTCATTTAAATAACATCCTGTACATCAGATAGATAAAGAGGGGAAGCAACTACAACAGTGACATCCGACCAGACACTTCCAGGGAATCTGGCTGATTCAAGTCACTTCATCAGTGGGCCTTCACAATCAGCATAACCCCTTCATAAGCACTGATGTCAAATACTTGAATCGTCTCTCTGTACGCACCTTTTCTGGCAACCAGACAGTCCAAACAGTTTCATTTATAACAGTGTTGTTACAACTTTCATGCAACTCTTGCATTTACCATACCACCAACGCTCCCTGCGGCAGGCTGCGCAGCCCTTCTTGCGCCTTCAGGACACAAGACTCTGGACCTCAGCGAGTGTCTTCGTACTGTGTCACAGTCCTAAAGTACCCATTTGGCAAATAAACTTTGAAAGCAAAACGGAAAGTAACTAATTAAAAAAAAAAAAAAAAGGTTTCACATCATAACTGAATGCTGGTGCGTGAAAAAATGTTGATAAACAAATTAGACAGTCATGCTCTTGAATATAAAGTAAGTCGAGTAAACTAGGAAGCAAAATAATCTGATAAACTCCAGTTTTGTAGTTTGGCTGTGAAATAATAACAATGAATGATGTATGGGAAAGGGGGGGGGGGGGGTAAACAAAAAAAAAAAGACAGTTTGCAGAATCAAACCATTAAATTATAGCCATTTTGATTAAATGTTTATGTATAATTGGTCAAAGTACAATACAGAGCAGTTTTCTGCTCACTCTATACAAAGAGGGGATTTTAGATAATTTATTCATCAACATTTTCATTCTCGACTGCATATTGTCGGATTCAGATCGAGAGTCTGTGGCTTGAGAATAACCGACAGTCTGTATTCTTTAAAGTGGATCTCAAGCCTCCAATAAACCGTCACTTTGATAGAGAAGTCTGTCCTTCAAAAACGTTGTCTGGGTGCATCGTCTCAGTCCAGCTTTAGCTTAATTTCCCCTCCCACCCCCTCCCAACCCCGCGCTCTCCTCAGCCGCTCCTCTTTTCTTTAAGCAAAGAAGACGACGAAGACGATGAAGAAGATGATGAGGACGAGAAAGATCTTGATCATCAGCCAGCGGTTGGAGGAGACTGACTGGAAGTATTTGAGAATCTCCGTGTGGGCCGCCTCGACGTTCAGCTGCGTGTCTTCCACGTTGGCGTCGATCCTGCGAGCAGAGAGCGACAGGTTGAGTGATCAGTGAGACAGGACTTCATATATATATATATATATATATATATATATATATATATATATATATATATATAAAAAACTTTGACTCCGTTCTATAAATTTCTGTCTAAATGAACGATTCTGATTTGGATGTAATTAAAAGTTTTATTTTTACACATATGAGAAGTTTGGTCTCATTTGCTAAAGTGTAACAAACTGCATTGCTTTGCACATTTCCTTATTAAGTTTCCTTATTAATATCCTGATAATTATTTCAACCATATTGCCCAGTCCTGATTAAATGTGACAATAAACTAGAAAATTACAGAATTTCATGTAAAAATTCTGCATTAAACCATGTAAGATAGATTGCCAACTTTAATTATTATGATTTTCTTGTTTGAAATCATTCCATCATTTCCTTTCTAAAAGACCTTATAGAAATTTCTATCTTCATCTCACCTTTGGATGGTCTCCTCTTGCTCCTTGACCATGTGTGCCAGTTGCTGGAATATTGAGCCCAGTTCAACGATGGTGCTCTCAATGTTCTGCATGGTGTCTGCGCGGCTCTGGATGTACGAATCCTGTAACGAGACGGGCGGCAAGATTTCAAAAAGGGTCATTTAAGAGCAGAAAAACATACACAGTTTATATATTTGGTCACATTTTCTAAATATTTACGTCTAAGATTTCTATAAAGCTACTGGTGGATAAGTTTCTGTCTTATATTAGCAAAAACATGAACACACTGCTCATAAATCAATTTCAAATCTTATTAATTTATCAATATTCTGCTTTAGCCCTCTTAATCTACCTGACTTTAACAAACACACACCAACAGTCTACCTGCTCATCAATAAGCTGGAGTTGCAGGGGATTGGACTGAGAGTCCATGTCGATGGCCACATCCCCGAGACTCCTGGACTCGTCCTGCATCAAGACTGAGCTCTCTGAGGGGAGACAACAAGCAAAACACACAACCATGTTCAACAAGCCTGTGTAGAAAAATCCTCAATGGTAGAGGCCAAAAGCAAAAAGAACAGCGGGTACATACAGTAGCTAGTTATACCCACTGGGAGAGTCAAACGTTCCAGGGAAATACCTTTTAAATTTGAGGTTGTATAGCCCTGGTAGTCATTGCGCAGCTCGCGACCTGCATGCGGCTCCTGGGCCCCTTTTTTTCGGCTCCCTAAAATATTTTTTAATTTTTGCATTACAGATGACCAAATACAGTAATAATCATTCACATGGATTTCGAGCAGTTCCTTATTACAACAGCTGGGGTTTCGCAAAGTACACTGGCGGTCAAATGTTTCTGTACATGCTTGTGGCGTTTGTAGCTAAACTTCAAGCAATGTGCTCGTTATGAATACCCTAAAATTAGAAAATACAAACCGATGGGTATGTAGGTACTTTCAAAACACAACAATTATAATCAGAAGTTTAAAGTTTTGAGTCTTTTCTTTGTCATGAGCAGACAGATGTGGCCAATTATTAAAGATCTAAACTTTTCTATGCAAGAACTAATTAATGGAAAGTACTTTGATCATAAGGAGATGATTATTACATAATTTAAGAGGCAGATACACCTCACAGGTTAACCAATTAAGCCTAGACAGTCAAGCATCAATTATCAAGAAATATAAATCTGTAACATATCGTTATCTGCAAAAAGCGCCTAGTTACAGTGATCATAATCAAACTAATATAATTAATTGATTTCCAATAAAATAAAATATTAGAAACACTCTTAATTCATACCTATTTGGTACATATATCATTTAATTTTTGGATATTTACAGTGAGCCACATTGCTGAAGTTTTGACCTACGAAGCTGAAATAGAAGCCGTCCATAAACATTTTACTGGCAGTGTAAATGCCTGCACAGGAAGCGTCTGAGCTTCTTGTGCTCATTAGAGGGTCTCTGGTAAGTGGCCCATTTAGCAAAACATTCAGCTATTCGTTTAGCAAAAATGGTAAACTGAGCAGGAGCCAGACATGTCGAATATTCCCTCAAAGCCACAACAGAGATCTATTAAAGGCGTGTTCACTCTATTACACTTTTTGAAAGTGTTGGCACAATTTTCCGGTACGATACACAGATGATGAGCAGGCAATATTTATTTATGTAGTGATTTGACTTTTAGAGCAGGGAAACTTTACAATTTTTAGAGGAACAAACATGACCGGGGTTAGTTTTTGGGAGGGTTTGTTTTTCCCGCATGTAGGGTTAAAATGACTCAAACAACCAGAATGAAAACAGGACTTACACACAATGTGGTGAAGGCAAAACTTTCCCACAAAAACATATGAGCATAGAGTGAACACGCCCTTACGAAGCTACAACGGCATGCTGTGTTTGCCTCTTGGTGCCATAACTTTAGCACGAGACCCTTGTAAAAATCATGAGAAACCGTGCACAACTATAAGCCTGGAGCTGAGACGTGAACGGACTTACTGAAGTTGTTGGCCATCAGAGGAGAAGAGGAGACGGGAGGCTGGGAGAACTGCTCTCTCCTGCTGCGCTGCTGCTTCAGGTTCTGCACAGAGACAAACGATGAAGGCTGTAAACAACTGAGAAGAAAACCTGCTGCTCACAATTAAAAACCGCATTTCCCTACTTTCTGCCTTTGAATGATTAAGTATTTCAAACACATCTCACCTCTGTTCTGACTTCTAGGACTGATTTGAAGTCATTGGACATTGAAGCCAGTTTAGACTGCGGACAGAGAAACAGACACTGAAGTTAAATAAAGAGCAGCTCAGTCCAGCTGTGTTTGTTTGTTACAGCACTCCACGATGCAATAACTTTTAAATATGACATTTAAAACAAACTCATCATGATTTCGTTCACATTATCATCATTGTACAGAATCACGACCTGGGCATATTTTAAAAGAAGTTTTGTTTCATTTGTCCTTATAAATGGCCAAAAGTCAGAGATAATCAAATAAAAATGTGAAAATAAAGACCGCTTTTAATGTAAAAAGGGAAATGTAAATGGGACCTATTATGCTTTTTGTTATTTATATACTGTTATGATGTCAGATATTTATATTAAAAAAGTTTCAAAGCTTGAGTTTAACATATGTAGAAATGCTAACTGCGAGTCAAAAGCCAGGGCTTCAACCTGCTCTGTAGGGATGTTTTTGTTGACATTTTGAGTAAAGAACGAGAAAAAGGATGAAATCCTACTACTATAGTTGGTTTCACGGTTTGTTTACATAGCCTGCAGAGTGTCTGTAAGCCAGCTGTGACACAGCTAACCAATCAAAAGAGACTATGCTCACTAAGAGGGGGGGTCTTAAAGAGACAGGAGCTAAAATGGCCTGTTTCAGATGGAGGCTGAACTCAGGGGCTGCATAAAGAGCCACTATAAGATAAATGCAATTTGTGAATCATGCAAAGCTACTCTAGAGGAATTAAAATATAGAGCTGGAAATGAGCATACTAGGTCCCCTTTAACCTTCTTTCAGGCATAATTAAAAAAAGATCCTGCTCAAATTACAGAAAGTACTGTCCATAAGAGCAAAGCTTACCAGGATGTAACCGGTTCCACACACTTAGACACAGTTCACAGACATATAAATACAATGTAAAGTGTGTATTAAACTGTACCTGTAAAGACACCACTATAGTGTTAGAGTGGGTTTGGATATGTCGGCCACCTGGAGCTCCACGAGACCTCACCAAGTCTTGCAGCTGTGCTATCTGTTTGTTTAGGCTGTTGATGTCCTACACACACACACAAAATACAGAGGAGAGATATAAAACAGAGAACGGATCTATTCATAAACCATGTACGTCCACAAAACCGCATTTCACAGGATGTTAAAAATTCAACTCACTTGTTTAATGATGTACGTTAGCTCCTCAATCTCCACTGCCTTGTCGTCAAATAGAGATTTTCTTTTTGCCACTAAAAAGATCAAAACAGCAGCATGTAGAATCAGCACATTGGGACACAAACACACAGATATACAGATCTTTACAACAGATCAAAATAAGCTGGAATAAGAGTCAAGGAACACTTACGAATAGTGAGTTTTTCCAGTTTGGCAAATGTGTTGCTCAAGTCTTTCCCAATTCTCCTACAAGAAAAACAAACAAACATGTAAATTCCTTTGTCTACAAAAGTAGTATTGTATTGTTTTATTGTGTTATCATCAAGAGTTAGATAAGAGGGTTGAATCAGCTTTATCTATGTGCTCAAGTCAAACACTAAATTCTCCACTAAAACTTCTTTTTCTCATTTAATTTACAGAGAAACAATCTAAATACTCTCAAGTATGCTGCACATGTGCAATGAAGTTGTATTTCACATGCAATAAGGACAAGGAGGATGGTGACGTGTGAAAACAATGCAACACCCAAGATCAACATAAAAGAACGAGTGTATTCAGCAGACATTTATGAGCTGTTGAAACACATAAGAAAACAGACTATGAGGAACTTACTTGGCCATGACTGTGAAGTCACTGCGCTGCCTGAGAGCGCTGAGAGCTGGTTTACTGGGCTGGACTCCATTCTGACAGGGAAAGAGAAAGTAAAGATGATAAGAAGGAGGAAGAATTTGAAAATGAGACACTGAAAAGTAATTGAAGATGTGACAACGCTCCTAAACATTTATTCAGATACAATCAGTAACAGATTATTAATTGATTCCAATCTTGTTGACTTATTTACCTATACCATTGTAGTCAACTGTCAAGTAAAAATCCCCCAAATTTCCTGGTTATACATTCACAAACAGTGCTTCCTTTCATCCATTTTATATTATATTATCAGTCCTGGACTTTTGGCCAGAATAAGTTTTTATTTTTTCATTTTTTAACAATTATAATATTGGAGAGGTGATATATGTCTTATAACAAACACACAACCAAACATTTTTGATGAGGATCCCATACATTTATTTCTAAAATAAGTGCTATCAAGACATTTACTGAGCAGAACATTATACAGTTATGAAACTAATTAGACAGACCCTGAAGATACTGCTTCTAATTTACCTCTGACATATCTCTGGCATGTTTGTACTGCGATTACTCACATTTATCAGCTGAAATTTGCATAACGCCAATGCTGATAAAGATGCGATTAACAAATACCTTGATGACACTTTATAAAGGCTAATCCAATTTATTAGTCTGTACTGGTGATGTGTGGCCATTTGCTATTATCTTTGAGATAAGGAATCTCATAAGCTTCAGATAAGTTTTTAAATGCATTTTTGCACAAAATGGCACAGTTGTCCCCCATTATTTACATTGAAAGCACATTTAAAGGGGATCTTATTACAGTCAGTATGAACAGGAGGAATGATTACATGTTGTTTTAAGACAGACTTGAAAAATTGTGAACCTGTCCTTTAAGTGTTTTTGAATGTTTTCAGCCCTGATGAATTAGTTAAAACTCACTACTGCAACCCTCAGTGAAACCAAATGTAGAAGCTCAGGAAGACATAAAACAGGAACCAAAACCAAAAGTAGGCAAACCAAAAATAATCAGGACTACATATAAATAAAAGTGAAAATCACATGACAGCTTACTATGAATGTATATGTTATTCAGTGACGTGTTTCAGTGAAAGCCTGTTTTAACTGATGTGACAACATTATAAATGTGTCAGTATGTCAGGTAGAGGTGTCCTAACATACCTGTCTGCCCTGGAGAGACTTGCAGGCTGACTGGAACTCGAGGGTCCGGTCACGACACGTCATCCTGTGGCCAGTTAACGCTCACCAGCCGGCCAGAGACAAGAAACCACCTGCGACTGCCCGGTCCTCCTCCTCCTGAGGGTCTGTCTGATGGATAAACAGGTAGACCTCCGTGGGATATGGACTAAACTCACATCCAAGGTGGGGTATCCTTCATGGACAATTGAAAATGCATGTCTGTGGCGACAGAAAGAAGATTTTAAGACGCCTTTAATTAACTGATACCACACTGTTTTCAATCCAACATGTCTTATCTACGTTATAACTACTGTTGATGTTTTGTTATTTGTAATCTTATACTAGGGGGTATTTTATTCCATTTCGTTTCATTTTAATAGTCTGATTTTACTGTTTATTGCAGGACTTAAATGTTTTAACTATGTAGAACTTTGTATTGAGAAGTGATGTATAAATAAAGAAAAAAAAAATAGTATTATTATAATTATTACAACGTTTAAGCTGACAACCTGATGTTAATGTTAAAAACACAGTTTTATCCAGCTGGCAGTGATAAGTCAGGCGGTACCGTTAGCTAACAGCTCGGTTAGTATCACAACAACACGGCTGAAACACCGATTTCACCACAACAACACGGTAATAAATAGCATTGTAGCCGCCACAGCTGACGTTAAACACTTCAGGTGAGCCGATTATGTCCTTCATTAGGTAATAATGGTCATTTAACGTCTTCACCGGGCTGTCTGTGTGAAGGCCGCCCATCACGACACAGCTGATGACGGCCTGACCGGCTAACCATAGGCTAACGTTAGCTACGGGAAGCTAACCGGGGTTTTCTATACGGTTTCTCCTTCTTTGCCGTCGTTAAATTCGACAACAACTGACCCTTTCACGTTCGGTCGTATTTAAGGAATAAAAATCGATCAGTTCCAACTTACTTGAATCGATATTAGACCATTTTTTTCGGGAGCCCTCGATGTTTCTGGCAGAAACTATGCCAAGCCAGGAGTTTAAAGTTACGATCCGGGTCGTTTCCGGCATTGACGTCACTGCCACGTCTACTTTACCGAGGCGGAAAATCCCTGCAGGTGCAAACGTCACCAGCAGGGGGCACCACGTGGTCGCCACACCTGGTGACAGCTCACTATTGACAGTAGAAAGCAGAGTGCAAACACAGTAATACAGCTCAGTTGCTTTAGATATACAGATAGACAGACAGATAGATAGATAGATAGATAGATAGATAGATAGATAGATAGATAGATAGATAGATAGATAGATAGATAGATAGATAGATAGATAGATAGATACCAGTTTACCATTTATAATCATATTATTGAACATAGTATGAGTTTTAACTACCTTCATATAACCATAACAGGGAGTTTCAACATGGCAGCTATTGTGTGTACCTTTGTATTATGTGTCCTGTGTGTTATTTTGCTTTGTACTGTTTGTTACTGTGCTGTTATATGAAGGGATTGCAGATTATAATTAACTATAAGCTAACTCTGGTACAATACATCTAATGGTAACATTTATGTTTAACACTGTACATGGTCTCAATAAATACAATGCAACAACTAAAAGAAAAGAAAATTACTGTAAGAGAAAAGTTTATAATTTACAAATTCCAATTAAAATCTGGCTTAAAATGTTTGTTAGTGTCATCCAGCCCATTGTGCTTTGTGGTAGTGGATCTGGAGTCCAATCAGTCATCTATCTACATGCTGAATTCTGCAGATACATTTTACACAGAAAAACACCAACAAATGCATGTAGAGCAGAATTAGGCAGATACTGATAATTAACATTCAAAAGAGAGCACTCAGAGTGTTTAATCACCTTAAATCCAGCCCTCTAGACACCCTCCATTTGAAAACCCTCCAAATCTCAGAGCTGAGCCCAGAAATGAGTCCCCTGTGTCATCCGGTGCTGAGACTAACTGCCCCCGCTCTGACACAGTCTGACCAGTCTCACACACCAGTGCTGCTTTCCAAACACCAAACCAAGTAAACCAAAACATAACACCATGTAAAGAAACCAATCTGGAACAATGAAAAGAAGGAACTAAAAGCCTAAGTAGATTCAATTTATTTATCTGGCCCTAAAAAGAGATTATGAATTAGTAGAAACATCTCTCTCCTGTCAGAGATAGAAAGCAGACACAGATCCTCACCAAGTACAGGCGCAGTGACCACAAATTGGTGATTGAAAAAGGACGACACAAAAAATCATGGCAACCAAAAGAAAACAGAATATATGGTCACTGTTCGAAAAGTGAGGCTGAAACAGAGATGATCTTCCTCCTACAATGAAATAAGGAACATTTACTCAACTCTGTTATTTCAGATTCCAAAGAGCTTAACGACCTCTAAAAATTAAAAACACCCCAAGTAGAAGGAGATAGATAGATAGATAATAATGTGTAATAATGTATGTGTAATGTGTAATCAGTATTAGATTTATTGCAAAAAGGCAGAAGAAAAAATTGAATACCAATGTAGATATAAATATAAATATGAGTGTAAATAAACTATGTGAGTGTATTAACAGGATATATATGTACTATATATGTACAGTTAACGATTAAAATATAAAATCTATACATATACACAGTGCAGGACAGACGGATGTAGCAGACAGTATGAATTTGAATGACATATGAAGGTGAAGTGCAGCTGCTGTGTTTACAGTCTTTTTCTGTCCTTGTTAAAGCTGTCTGTTGCCTTGGGGAAGAAGCTGCGGAGGAGGCAGGTAGTCCTGGTTCTGGGATCTGATTTTTCTCTCAGAGGGGAGTTTTTGGAAGATGATCTGGCAGCGGTGAAAAAGGGTCAGACATGATGTTACACACACTCTTTCTGACCTGGGAGTTGTAAATGTCTGTGAGGGAGGGAAATGCGAGTCTGATGATTTTCTCTGTGTGATGATGCAGGAGGAGGAGGAGGAGGAGATGATGGATGAGGAGGTTATTGATTTAACTAGGTCTGTGTCAAACTGTACCAGAAACCACAGTAAAACAGCTCAGTTTGCTGTTTTACTGCTGTATTATTATTTTGTTTTATTTGACATTATGAAAAGGGCACAACCACACACTGTCAAGGATGACACGATTAAATCTAAACAGTCTTTTCATTTTAGCCTTCAATGTAAAGGGAGAGATTAGAGCTGCAATGATTAATCAATTAACTGATTAGTTGTCAATTAATAAAATAGTCTCCAACTATTTTGATAATCGATTCATTGTTTTTACTCCAAAAAAACAAAAAACAAATTCTCTGATTGCAGCTTCTCAAATGTGAATATTTTGTGGTTTATTTAGTCTTCTGTGATAATACATTGAATATCTAGCTGTGTTCGGTTGGTCGGAACAAAACAAGACATTTGAGGATGTCACCCTGGGCAACTAATTGATTAATCAAGAAAATAATCAACAGATGAATCGTTAATGAAAATAATCATTAGTTGCAGCCCTAGTAAAGATGTAGGAGTCCAGATGAAAGGGTGACATCATATTACTGATAAAATGGTGCAAAAAAAAATCTGAATTATCATCAATAAAATCACTTAATAAAAATTACATATAAGGTATAAACTGAACACTTTTAAGTTTCCCTTAAGTCATAATTTGGTCTTTTAATCCAAAAGTACATTTACTATTCTGAGTGCTAAAACACATTGCCACATTTAAGGGCCTGAGGGAAAGTATCAGCGACAACTGGACCCCAATTAATTCTCCAGTTCCTCTGATCCTCTGTGCAATGCGCAGTAACCACCAGGTCTGTATGTGGTAATTTGATTAAACACAAATCATTCAGGAATATAAAACATATGATCACAAAACTGAAATAGTGAAAGTCCCAAAACTTGAATTTTTATACAGAAATTCTTCTCAAGTCAGGGCCTGTTGAAAATGAAATAAAGTAGGAATCGTTTTAGGCCGTTGTCATGTCAGATGGTTTTTGGCTTTAATGATGCAAACCAGCTGACGCACAGTAATGCTGGAGCTTTGAGGGGGATCTGGGGATCTGGGGCTCGGGGGCAGTTACCCACTTCGCCTGCTTCAATTTTAAGTTTTTATTTATACAGCCCAAAATAACAAATCACAAATTTGCCTCAGGAGGGTTTACAATCTGTACAGCATACGACATCCTGTGAATATCAACAATCCTCCGAATAAGGAATTTACAGTTATTAGTGCATAACCCGGCCCTGCGGGCACCACAAAACCTAAAAGGACCCATGTTGGTATTAAACTCAAGCCACCAACACTGGAACTTGCATATTGTCTCCGTCGCTATAGAGCTATACATCTATAGATTTATAACTATAGAGCTATAGAGCTACGGAGCAGCTTCTTTCCTCACTTTGTAACACTCTCATCTCTAAATAAACATATCTTATCTTCATCTTCAGCACCAGATTAGCTGTAAAATGTCTTCTACAAGTGTGTTAAAATTCAATCAAATCCGAATCAAGTGTATTGTTAAACAGTATTAAATCAAAGAAGGAATATGATTCCAGTTTTCAGAAGCTTTCAATATACTTACACACAGCAGCCCACATAGTAACACATTGAGTTGTTGTTTAGCCTGATTTACAGGCTAAACAACAGCGGTGTTTTCAAAGAAACTGATATGAATCACAAGTAGTCAAAACAGTTTATTATACATTTTGCTGAAATATGAGTCTGAATGAAAGTTATGACATGTAATAAGTATGCACTATGGTAACCCCTAATATTATTTAAGATAACACAAAGACAAAAATGAAAATAGATTGTTATATGTTTCATTTTACTCAGGAGACATATTTGAGCATCCTTCACAACAGGAGAATTTTGAGCATGTTGGAGTCTTGTTACGGTACAAACTTCAGTGTCTGAGTCAAAAAGAAAACATAAAAGAATGAATTTTGACTTTTAGTCATAAGGTTATGTGTTACTAAGCCAACGTTATCAACAAAGCAACACAGTGCAATTAGAAGCATAAAAGAAGGAGGATCAGCTAGATCAGTGCTGCTGCAAGCAAAATGTGATTTTTGTTTTGTTTTGTTTTTGTCTCTTTGCTTTTATGTTTTATTCAGTTTTGTCTCTTATAATTTGTTTTGTCTCTGTTTCTCTATAGGCCTCCTGTTTAAAAAACGTAAGTCTCACCTCGTCGTGTCTTGTCAATCACTTAGTTTGCACTTTCAATAAAAAAAAAAGTTTTTAAAAGTAAGAGCGGAGGAGGAATGAGCAGACACACTGACAGAGGCTGTGATTGGCTGCTGCCTCAGGTGAGTCAACCTGCAGGTACGGTATGGAGATAACAAGCAGCAGCCTCTCTGATCTCCTCCTGCTCCTACTGGTACCCGCATCCTCCGCCTGACATGAGCGAGCACGCCCAGACCACAACTATGCCCTCACCTATTACCTCCTAGACCACCAACCGCAACTACGCCACAGCTCATCTATGCTCCCCTTCACCTCTATACCTCAGTCTAATCCAACCTCCCAGCAGAAAACTCTCCACACACTGTAGTTGATGTTTCAACCTGTTTCACAGAACAAAATGACCCCTATCAGAGCAGAATAGTTTCTCCTTTAAAATCTCCCTCCTCTTTTCTTCGGTGCATTACATTCGATTGCTAAACAATCTCTAATTTTATCATATAAATAATTCTATTGTTTACATATTCAATGATTTGTTTTCTGTGATTTTATGTATGTTATGTAGTGTGGTTTTTAAAAATGTATTTAGGACAATACAGATTGTGTTTACATGTGTATTACTATCCTGGTTACAATCAGGTGTTTGGAGAATCTCTGTTCTGTGTTGCACATGTAAACCTGGATAAGCCCTTATCCTGGGTTTGAAATATGCTACTTGGAGGACTCCAACAGAAACCAGGAAACTGTGGCATGTAAACACCTGATCCAGGTCTCTCAATGTTCTCTGTTAGTAGAGAAATGAGTGGCTGAGATGTTGAGGAATCGAGACACAACTGGACACAGATGATCAGAAACCTGGATGTTGTTAAAATCATGTAAACATGGATGTGAACAACCAGGTTTCTCATGTTTCGTGTAAACATTATATCCAGAATATGATCAAAACCAGGATACTTGTGTGCATGTAAAAGCACTCACAGACATTTAAACAACATGTGGCAGGGTTAGCTCGACAGATACTTTGCACCTGTAGACCCGACACAACTAAAACACGTCATACAAAGTGGAGTTGCATTCAAAATAGGAGGGAAAAATGGAGAAAATGTATCACAACTGTTTGTCCCAATAATCCTAAACATACAATACAACCAGACAGGTTTAAAACACTATAAACAAGTCAGTCTATAAAAAAAGTCAATCATGAACACTATCTGAATAGATTTCAACCACGTTTTAAGTATGATTTAAAAAATGCTGGACTGCTCTCACAGAAAAAGCTGTTTTTTCCCCTTTGCTGCATTTATATGGGACACAAATCCATATAATGTGTAAAAACTTTATCTCTGAGTGATATGACAGAGGTGATAATAACTAGGTTTGTTATTGAGTACTTGTTTATTATTGTATTGTATTGTTTATTATATTGTAAACTTTGTACAACATACATTGGCAATACTGTACTTTACTTACAGTGACACAAATAAGGTAAAATATTTGAATCTGGGTATTTTACAAATAAGAATAATTGAACTTCCTCTGACAGAAACTCATGACTAATATCTCCACATGTTGACTTTGCAGATATTGTTTCTCATGTGTGAACCGTGAATCTTTTATCAAGCTTTATGTCCTTCAGTGGACTGAGACAGATGAGTCTCATGTTGCTGTTGGAGATAACGCTGCTTGTTTACTTAATTAAAAAAAAAAAAGTTCTTTGTGTTCACAAGAGATGTTAAAAAACTCACACTTTCCTGTTAGTTTAACAGAAATCAGCACACACACATGAAGCTTCTTTACACTGCACATATTGAACAATCTCTCTTTCTATGTCTTTTATTTCTCTCTGTCTCTCTCTCACACACACACACACAGGAGTGCTGATACCATCTAACAACACACATTCATGGGACAGATAGCGTCCAGTACCTGCTTCAACACAGCTGCTGCTACAAAAGCAGGGAGGAAACCATGGCTGGAGTATTAGAAAAACATGAGTCCGAATGCAGAGAAAGCAAGGTGGAAAAATACAGGAAGTCCTGATACAAGTGCAGAAGAGACTGAAAGAGACAAGAGGGAGATCGATGACATAGTGAGAGGTGCAGATGGATGGAGAGAGAGTGATGTGAGCTACCAGCTGAAAAAAAAAAAAATATATATATATATATATATATATACATATATATGGTCAAATTCATGTTTTAACACAAGAACTGACAGAGAAATAGTCAAAGAGACACATGAAGCAGCAACAGTGTTTCTGCCTCCGGATGACGACACATTTTGGGGGGTTTCTGATGAGCACAGAGCTTCAAAAAGCTGATTTTATAGTCCATATATATTTTCTGTATCATGACGCATGACTCACTCCGTCCTTTTCTCTTTCTCTCTCCCTCTGTCTCCCTAATCTGGCAGCTATATTTAGTACTGGCATAATGCCCTTCAAGACAGATAGGTTGGCAGCAGCATTTATGCTCCTCTCCTCATTTTATCTCCTTTCCTCTCCTCCTCTTTCTCTAAAATCCAGCTCCATCACTCACAGTCAGGTTGACCAAATTAAACTGCTGCGAATAAACACGCTATTAATCATCATCAGTAATAATGTCATGCATGCTTATTATGTTATAACCAGGCTCTAATTAACCCTGTCTCTGGTCTAAAGTCTGCTCCTTGCTGTAAGGACACAAATGCGAGAAACAAACATCACATTGCACAAAACTTTCATCATCATCATGGTCATCATTGGCGTCATCAGCATCATCATTGATGTCAGAGGAGGCAAAAGCACAGCGCTCAGCAACACCAGGCAGAACAGAAAGCCATGTGTTCAGAAAAGACAGAATATATCTTCTCTAGCAGTCTCTCTCTCTCATACACACACAGTAGCGAATGCAGACTTCACTAGGAGTACTACATCAGTAAAAGCACAAGTAAAAGCCATGCAGTCAAAATGTTATTTACTTAAAGTGAATAATGGTATCCAGAAAATGTGAGTATCAAAACTAAAAGTAATTCTTTATGCAGCAGTATGTCCTGTGTCTGTGATATATTACTGGATAATTATTATTGATGCATTAGCCTCTAAGCAGTACTTTACTGTTGCAGTTGGTGGAGCTAATTCTAACAGCTTCAAATACTTTTGGGTAGTTTAATCTATAACAATGAATCATATTTTACAGACTGATCAATATTTCTGAGAGGGAACTAGTATCTATGTGAAACTAATAATTGTAAAAAATAAATGCAGTGGAGTAGAAGAACAAATTAACATAAAAAGGAAATAATCACAAGAACCTCAAATTGAAATTAATTATAGTATCAATGTTGTAGTTGATCAAATATTTTACTATTGTGTAGTTTATTCTATAAAAAAGGCATCATATGTTATGAACTGTTCATGTGTTTTGTTTAAAAAATCTTAATCTGAACAATAACTAGTCACTGCAGCTTTGAAATAGTACAAAATACAATATTCCCTTCTAAAATAAAGGAGAGTTATAGTATTAAAATAGCATTTACCTCAAAGTTGTACTTCAGTACAGTGCTTGATTAAATGTATTCAGTTATGTTCACACGGACAGTGTGGGGATGCAAACCTTTGTACTCGACCAGCTTCTGACTCAGCAGTACAGATGAGAGGAGGAGAGGGAACAATATTGTGTCTCATAACATCACATCACATCACACACGTTGTCTCCGTCCCCAACTCCCAGGGTGGCAGTGTAATCAAAAATGCCTGTTTACCTTTCATTACCGTCAAACGACAGATTAAAACAAAGGGAATGGAGGAGAGGGAGGAGAGATGAGGTCAAACCAGAGGGACGTCAGATGGGGACATCAGAGCAGATAAACAGTGACAGGAAGAGGACAACAGGTTTATACGAAAAATAAGACATTTCCTTTAATAACATCTGTAACATCACGGTTGTATCATTTTCAATATATTTGACGATGCAGTATACACTTTTATGTGGACATTGACTTGATTAATTGGCATTTATAGTATACTTATACGACATAAAACTGCATTGTTTTCTACAAAGACATCATAATAGGGCACAAATGGTGTAGCAGCAAAAAAAAGAGTGTAGTTTTTCTTTATACATAGGCTACAGTCGTACAATGTACTTGCAGAGAAGAGAGTTGTTAAGTACAGCTATAATGAAGTTACTAATACATTTCTAAAGTATGCACTATGTCATACACAAGTTCATGGCTGGATATTATAGGTTATAAAATGTTATACACTTTAGTAAGGGGTCTCTATAGGCTGCTAAGACATTGGAGGCTAGAACAGGGCTACCTTTACAGTAAAATGTAGTGCAGATACAAAGCACATTGATGTTTGATACTGACACAGGATCAAGATACTGACACAAAGCTCTCAAAGAGTTGTGATGCTGAAATCACTGGAGGTCCAAGTGTGTCCTGATGGAATATACACCGATCAGCTACAACATTAAAACCACCTGCCTAATATTGTGTAGGTCCCCCTTGTGCTGCAAAAACAGCTCTGACCCGTTCAGATATGGACTCCACAAGACCTCTGAAGGAGTCCTCTGGTATCTGGCACCAAGGCAGCAGTGCCTTTAAGTCTTGTAAGTTGCGAGGTGGGGCCTCCATGAATCGTTTTTCCAGCACATCCCACAGATGCTGGGTTGGATTGAGATCTGGGGAATTTGGAGGCAAAGGCAACACTTAAACCTTTTCTGAACAATTTTTTGCAGTGTGGCAGGGTGCGTTATCCTGCTGAGAGAGGCCACTGCCATGAAGGAATACTGTTGCCATGAAGGGGTGTACTTGGTCTGCAACAATGTTTAGGTAGGTGGTACGTGTCAAAGTAACATCCACATGAATACAAGGACCCGAGGTCTCCCAGCACAACATTGCCCAGAGCATCGCACTGCCTTCACTGGTTTGCCTTCTTCTCATAGTGCATCTTGGTGGTATCTCTTCCCCAGGTAAACGATGCACCTGCACCCAGCTGTCCACATGTCATAAAAGAAAACATGATTCATCAGACCAGGCCACCTTCTGCCATTGCTCCATGGTCCAGTTCTGATGGTCATGTGCCCATTGTAGGCACTTTTGGCAGTGGACATGGGACAGCATGGGCACTCTGACCGGTCTGTGGCTATGCAGACCTGTACAGCAACTTGTGCTACAGTAGCTCTTCTGTGGGATTGGACCAGATGAGCTAGACTTTGCGTGAATCAGTACCCTGTTGCTGGTTCACCAGTTGTCCTTTTTTGAACTACTTTTGGTAGGTATTGACCACTGCATACTGGGAGGACCCACAGATGCTCTGATCCAGTCATCTAGCCATCACAATTAGGTCCAAAGTTTTTCAGATCCTTACGCTTGCCCATTTTTCAAGCTTCCAACACATTGTCTTCAAGACGGTTCACTTGCTGCCTAATATATCCCACTACTTGACAGGTGCCATTGTAACAAGATCATCAGTGTTATTCACTTCAACTGTTGATGGTTTTAATGTTGTGACTGGTCGGCATAGCTTTAGTTATTATTATTAGTTGGAATTAGTGCTTTAACATAGAAAAATTTGGTCACGAGAAGTAACAACCGGAGCTGTAAATGCATATGTTGATATCTCAGCACCTCAACTCTTTCAGGTGGAATGTTTTTGATATGTTGTACATATCTACATGAGTGGAGTCCATTTGTTACTTCAGTTCTGCCCTCATTACAAGTTTCTCCAGTGGAACGATGTACAGTGTGTGCTTTGCAATCTCAAACACAAGTGCAATCTGTACTGGAGTTCAGGGACTCTTAGCTTTCCCAAAACATTGATTTGCTCGCTCACAAAATGTTACATTATAATAACAAATATAGGCTGGAAAATGGATCAATTTATGCACCTAATAAATGTTTGTGCAAATATGCAAGTGAGTTAGCAAATCTTAAATTTCATTAATAGTTTGACATTTTGGGAAATATGCTAATTTGCCTTGCTAACGTGAGTTAGCTGAGAAGATTGATACCAGCAACCACCAACAGCTAGCAAAGGTAAGAAAATCTGCCTACCAGAATCTCTTAAGTGCACTAATTAACATATTATAGGCCTATGTCATTTTTAAAAACCTGCAAAAAAAGTAAATATGTAATAACAATTCAGGGATTTTTGAGCCAGACTATTTCTTGGTCAGACACAGTAACCTCCTGGAGTCTCCACTGGTTGCAACTGACAAGAAATAGTCCAGCACATAACCCCCTAAAATTGGCAAATAATTGTTTTTACAGTTCTGTTTGTTTGTTTTTAAAATAGATTTAACATGTTAATGAATGAGCTTTAGAGGTGCTAAGCTTAGCTAAGCTGAGCAAAGCTAAGCTAAACTAAGCTAAGATCAGCTAAGCAAACTAGCTGTTGTCTGCAGCTTGATATTTACAGTACAGTCTGTAATTCTCAGCAATAAAGTGAACAAGCGTATTTCCCAAAATGTTGAACAATTTCTTTAAAGCGAAGAATTGTCACAATTAGTTTGCGGCTACAAAGGTTTTGGGAAACCGTCTCCTGCTCCACATTATCACACAGTGTCTGGTCTGTATTCAGAGGACCAGTTCAGCTCTCCGCATAGGAAAAATGTTTCCCTTCAGATTGCTAAAACGCACTCTAAAATCTCCTATAAGCTCATCTAAACGGTGATAATCACTACAGATCTGCTGCAGCTCCACAACGCTACAACAGAGACTGTGCTTATTGCTAAATGTAAATAAAAACATCATTATCTTAGCGAGGTCTGAATAACACAGGGAAAGTAAAAACAATGCTCTAATACTTGGTCATTAATATGTTATCATATAGAGGTAGTGATTGAAGCATTGATTGACAGTAATAACAAACACTGAACATTAAACTTGAGCGTGGAAAAAATAATCTCACCTAGGAGAGTATAAATACAGAGCTTATCACAATCACTCAAAGTTCTTTTGCTCAAGGCTGCAAAACAGCCACTCAGACTCTGGACTGCACGCTGTTTCTGGGTGACTATTATTCAATCAGCAGGAGGACATGAATCCTGGGGGAGAGTACGGACATGAATTATGGAGTCTCAAAGCTACTGATTACCACAGAGCAAAGACGTCACTGTAAATGTTCTCAGTAAAATTTAGCACAGGACACAGGCTCTGAAAAAGTCTCAAAAATAGGTTTCAACTCCCTGACCTGCCATTATGTGTCCTCTAGGTCTTCACGTCAACACAGCTCCGGCTTTGACAAGCTGTTCAAGGCCTCATCCTTTCTGCCACAGTCACAGTTCAAATCCCCGTTCCCACCCGGCAGCCAAGCAGTCATGAACTAACATGGAGTTAAACCGTGAGATTCAGTCAGAATATAAACAAGTTATGTTCCAAATGAATAATACTCTTTCCATCGTGGCTCTAACATGCAACGAAAACAACCATGTTTTCTTTTGACTGCACTGGGAACGGTTATTTGCTTGGTTTCTCTGTGCCACAGACAAGACTGCCCCGCTGATTGTTTGAATTACACATTATAATGTATATAGTCTCCCATTCGTGGCCATGTGTGAGCCGTCTCTGTTTAAATTCAATACATTTGGGTATCAGTTTAGATGCTGAGTGTGTACATAGTTGGCCACCCAGTGTGACTCTTTATGCAGACGGATTAAAGATTAACAAAAACAAAACAAAGACACATTCTGCAATATAGAATATCTTCTCAATCAATTTGACAGAATTATAATAAAATATAAAACAGAGGCATATAATACAATATTCAATGAAGACTTTGCAGTAAATTGCAAATATAAACAACTGACATATATTTGCACACTTGGTGTGGCACAAACAAAAGCTTATGGCTACCTGCATTCATTTCACATTGCATGTGTGCTTGTCTGTAAATATGCGTGTGAGTGTGTGTATGTGTGTGCGTGTGTGTGCTTGCTGCAGCACAGGGCGGGTGAGATTGTGTGTGTCTTCTGTGTTCCTGGTATAAGTGTGAATGTTTGTGTGTGAAGCAGTGGACTGCCGCCAGGCCTCATTATTGTCATTCTCCTCACTGCCTAAAAGAGAGGCAAAGAGAGGCAAAGCGGCTGCTTTCAATCGAGGAGCCGAGGAAAGATGGAGACAAAAGGACCAAATTAAACAAATGCCGGAAAGCGGCTTGGAGAGCCAGCCCCTGGTCGTATGCTTTGAATGAGAGAGAACGGCTGCAGGGATAACCCATCTGGGTCTTTCAGCGGGGGGACCACACAGATACACTCCATCCCAGCATTCAGCTCCACTATAGGTCCATGCACACAGGGGTGCCAGTTCATGTGCACCTCCTGCGTCATTCTGGTATGTCTGAGTGTGTATGTGTCCACCTATACTCGGTTTGCAGTTGTTTTTCAAATCCTCTGCACAAAAATTGGCCTTGACTTGAACCAAGAATCCGTCTCCACGTGCAGTTTCCCTGTGAACAACAAATCACAAGTTCCACTGAAGCATCAACACGTTGGACACCTGCGTCAAACTTCATCCTCGTTGTTCTTGCGTTGGTGTAACTATTTGTGTTTACACTGTTTTCTTGTATTGAAGTTCAACTGCAACTCAAAAGAGTCCAACCTCTGAACCGCAGCAGGACAGGTTTGTGTCCACCAGGAAAGTTTTCTTTTTTAAATATCCCTCTCCTCCAAGTCTCTTAAAGTCGCCATTCTGCTGCCACCTTCATTGTGCCACTCATGGGATGTGTTTTGTGACTCTAAGTGTCTATAGACGCATGTACATGTGGACTGACAGAAGCTTTGCCACAGAAGCAAGGAGGTGGTGAGATGTTTGACTGCACACACGTACACGTAGATCTACAGTATATTAAGGTTGTAATACTGCACTTGTTGCTTAACTAGAGCGCTACTATAGATTCATGCGTGTGCGTCTGCTAATATTTCCTTCAGTTTGAGGTACTGGATATCCAAGCGTCTGTATTCTTCATGGCACTGATGCTGAGAGTGGGTGATGAATCAGCAGGGATTTGGTGGAGAGAAGGAGACGAAAGGGAAGCGGGCGGACACATCAAGTCCTCATGGCGTCACACCTGGAAACACAAAGAGAGGGAAGGTTATAGCTTGAAATTGTTCAGATACAGGACTGATTCTTCAATCTACCAATGCACATGACATGAGTTTTGTTTCTACGGTTAATTCTCTGAAGTGCAATAATGACATAAAAAGTTCTGTGCCATCCGTATAATAATGATGGACCCAGTCACACCTGCATACTAATGGTCTGTTGATTAAGTGGCATAACATTGGACACTTCCAAACAGTTCAAAGCAACAAACATGGTCGACCTGCTGTACCATATGAGTTACGCAGTCTCACTGCACCAAAACTTCAAGTAACTGATCAAAACTGTCCAAACTGCAGAATCCCTCCGAAATGGATTTCGGCTATAACGGAAAAACAGATGCTCTGAGAGAAGTACAAAGAGTTTAAATTTGTACTCAGCACTGTTGTAGCTTAAGGCGCCTCTTTGATTGCCTTTTTCTTAAGTTAAACTCACAAAAATGTACCTAAATTGCTAAATCCTACAGTATCCACTGTTTGATGCTCAGTTTTTAAAATGTCACATATTTTTGGACAGACTGTCTGTCTTGAATCCCCCCCCCCCCCCCCCCCCATATTTTTATTGTTATATTTTTGTGCGATATTAGCATGTTCAAAAACAACAAAAAAACAGCTTAAAAAACTTCCTGACTTGACTTTTTTTTTAAAAGAATTTCTTTTGGCATTTTTGCCTTCACTGGACAGTGAAGAGGCAGACAGGAAACAAAGGAAGAGTGAGATGGGTATGACATGCAACAGAAGACCCTGAACCAGGGATGTTGTAGTTATGTTGCATGCGTATTAACCATTTGGCTCCAAAATTTCTTTTTTTGTGTGTGTTTGCATGTGGACTAACCTGCAGCGATGGGGATTGAGCCTCCGGTTTTTCCGGCTGCACCTCTCAGCAGTGACGGTACAGCGGCACTGACACGATGTTGCGTCCAGTGCCCACTTCCTCCCCCTGCAGGGTTTACAACGAGGCCCCAGAGAGGGAGAGGGATGGGGAGAAGGAGAGAGAGGGGGCGGTGGAGGGGGAGAAGGAACAGGAGAGGGAGAGGAGCTGGTGGGAAGAAAGGATGGAGAAGGAGAGGGTGAGGGAGTAGTGGTTAGAGGGGCAGGGGTCCTGGATGGGAAAAGGGCATAAAATGATTTGGTTATCTCCAGAATTTACTAATTCATTGATTAACAAGACTATTGATGGTGGGACTGATGGAAAAGTAAAAGGAACACCAAAGTTGTTACACATCATCCTGACAGGAACATGAATGTGTGTGTACCAAATTTCATGGCAACCACACCGACAGTTGACACGTTTTACTCAAAAGAACAAATGTCAACCTAACGGTGGTGCTAGAGGTCACATCGGTGAATTGTCAAAGTCAGCAGGATTCATCCTCTGGGGACGATGAATGTCTGCAGCTAATTTCATGGCACTCCATCCAACTGTTGACAAGATAAAGGGGTGGTGCACCGAACAACAGACTCATATTACTGTCACTATAGCCTTGTTTAAACATCCACAATCAGTAACAAACCCACACAGTGCCGAGTGTGGGAGACTGAAGTGAGGGTGACTAATGTGGGATCTGTTTCCTTTGCTGCTGACAGACTTTCTGCTCTTTCTGTTGATTGGTCTCTCTGTCCGTTGCCATGGCTAGTCGGCTAGTTTCCTATGAGGCCTTCAGTCTCTCCTCCAGACTCTCGGTACTTTCCCTCTGAGTCTGAGAAAGTTGCCTGCATGAGTTGGTCCATTAACTGGAACTGGTTCTGCCTCAGTCTTCCCGGGAGGCTGGCGGCTTTAATGAAGTTACTTAATGAGGCAGAGAGGGGCCATCTTTGTTCGGGTCCCGGTGACCACGCCTGCTGCTGGCATGGACAGAGAAGGTGGCATTTGGAAGCAAATTATACAGATTTCACCCCTGCCAGAGTCTGAATAAAGCTTGTTCTGAGTGATGGATGGGTGCTGAGGGACATCACACCCAAACCCAGCCACCTCTGGCCCCCGAGGCCGGACATGACTGACAGCAGAGTGAAGGGGGAAAGAGTGTTAACTCCTTTTATCCTTCAGAATCATGGGAATCATAATTATTTAGGCATCTCAACTCATCTCTGTTTGCAGCTCCACCTGTTCCTCTCAGATCACAGTTTAAAAGGTTAATAGTTTCAAAATGTTCTTACTGTCCTTGAAAGCTTCTGAATTACCTTGTTCACAGCCTGAGTTGTGGATTATATCACATTACTGATGACAGTTCATGTTAAGCAACACTTGTATGGTGTATTAATGTGATTATGTAGCTTATCTTATGTGTTCAGTATAAACAAAGGCAAGTCCCAGTAGTGAGTGTGTATGCTGTACATGTGTGTGTGTGTGTGTGAGAGAGAGAGAGAGAGAGAGAGACCTTGACTAATGTGGCTGTCCTTCAGGAATAATGAAGACCAGATAACCTTTTTTTTTTCTAATCCAAACATTTCTCACCCAGACTGACATTATCTGGAAAGTGAAAAACTTATCTGAAGCTTAATGAAGAAAAAGTGTCTAACTAGCTTATTGAGTTAGAAATGTGAGATATGTGTTGGGTTTGCAACATACGCAGCTCTGATGACTCCAGTCGTCTTCTCTCTGGACATTCCCTTCAACTTTTTCTTGTTTTTTCTTGTTGGTTTCAGATGGGGCCTGAGAATTAAAAACATAAAGTTTACTTTTGACACCTGATGGCATTTAAATTTTTCAATTAGTATGAAACAACAAACACCGAACTAAAAACTTCTCCGTGCATCTACTGAGTGAACATAACACATCCTTAAATTAACCTGATCTTTTCTATTCTTCTTTACTTGATTAAACAACTTCTGATTTTAATCTTGATTTCGCCAGTTTTAGACGAAATTCTTGTGCAGCTGTTCTTGTTTATACAATATTTGAGATGTTTGGCTTGTTTTGTGAAATAAAAACATTTTTGTTGGAAACACATGTTCATATTCCTCTGAGTAAGGTTCCAAAAAATGTATTGTTTTGGTATTAGTACCAAAAGTCAGATGTCATATCTCTGCTAGTATTGTAAAAAACACAATATCCTGACTTAGTCCTTTATTTTAAGTAAAAAACGTAATTTTTATGAAATGCACAGCTTTTACATTTGCCCCTAAACAAACATTGAGGCCATTGATATCTTTCCAGTAAGCTTGACATACTTGCCTGAAACTTCTTACATAAGCATAATTAAAAAAAAAATGATATTCTTAAAGTAATTTATGATGTTTGTCATCTGTGTTTTATTTCATAACTTAACCAAAACTTTGTATTGGTTTTAATGTATCATATCATATAATAACATGTGTTTTGTTTTAGTGACTCAACAGAATGAAATTTATTTCGCAGTATCAGAGACAGAAGTTGAGAAAACGATTTACTATCTGAGAATAATTTAATGGTTTCGATACCAAATATGTATATTTCAAGGGTACAATTTCTATTCAGTTGTAGGATGGATCACTGACTTAAAGGCTCAAATAAACATGGATTATATATCTTATCAAATGTCCTGACAAACGAAAACCAACAAAGGGGGCAACACAATGACATCTGTAAACTTCAGTAGACTTTATGGCTGCACTTTTTTTTGGTCATGTCCATTTTGCCTCCAGTTTAACAAGCTCTGTCCACAATTTTCTGATCACTATCCTTCTTTTTTAATGTCCAGTTTTTATTGAGCACAAACAGTGTTACCTTATTGAACATCGGTGCCCTCAACAGCAAAGTGCATCTGCCTGCAGATCTGTTTTTTTGTTTTTACTGGTTTGTTTCCCTCGCTCTGTCTGATCTAATCTTCTGTAAACTATATTAAACTATATCAAATTATGTGGACAGTGTTTACCAGCTTAGCTCTGACATTATTAACAGACTGTGCTGCTGCTGTTGTCTTTGGAGCTCTAATTTACTATCATGGATGCGTGACTCTGCTTCGTCAGTCTGTGAGAGAGCACATGGCAGGGGAGATAAAATCATCACTATGGTGACAACAGGATGCGGACCATCCCAGGGGATGCTGGGAGAGAGTCACACAGATGCTAACTCACTGAGAGGGACACACACAGAAACAAATATTCACACACATTTATATTAGAGAATGTACACATGCATATGTACAGATTTAGCAAAACACACACACACAAACCCTGACTGAGGTAAAAAAAAAAAAACCATAAGATGTACACACACATACACACGTATACGTTGGAATCCTTTATTTATGTCCACATCCTAACAGGAAGCAGGGGGACATAAACATTAAAGATGCAATCATGTATGAGGCACTCCGACAAACATCCAACAAGAGTTTCTGTTTCATGGTTTACAGCCATCAGTCCAAGCTGACGTTCAAGAAAACCAGACATCATGGCTGTTTCCTCCTGACAGAAATGTTTCTTTACTCCTAGCATGTGTATGTTGACCTAAAGTCAGAGGTGTGGCGTGAGTGCTGCACTGACTACTAGCTTGAAACTAAATAGATAGATAGTTATTCACATGAAGAATTTGTCAGCTTTCATTTTTTCCCAGTGTGGAACCATGATGTTCTCTTTATGTTTTCATCTCAACTATAATAAAAGCTGAAAAGGTTCATGTTTGTTGTGTGGTAATGCAGTTGTGGTAGTCTTTGTTATGCGGTTGCAAAAAGTGAAATGTCAGTTGATGGCGTATTACTGCGAAATTGCTTTCATCTGCAGAAAAGCTTTGTATTTACAGGCTAAACTGCAATCAATGTCCAACAAGAAGTAAACTTGTTCGCACTCAAATTAAAAAGTAGTCTCACTAAGTTATTTTAAACCCCAAAAGACAATGATTCCAAACCATATTTAGTTGGCTGATTTTGTTGGTATAAACACTCTGGATAAACAAGATTGACAATATTAAATAGGAGTTTAAGCTCCAAAGCAAACGCTAACATGCTGGCATTAACTTGGTGGTGTTATTTGTATTCTGTAAAGGTCAGATGTTGGACTTTTCCACTTTTCTCACTAAAAATGGTAGAATCAATCCACATGAGAGATTGCTTAAAATCAATTCCACTCATGACTATAAGAACAAGTAGCTGATAACTGTGACCTCTTTTTGGTACAATTTAACCTTTTAAGGGTGACTTGGATTTCACTCATTTGACTACCTCCTCCTCATCAATAACATCAGCAGCAGAATTATGAGTGCATCATTAGTGCAGAGATTGAACATGTGCTGCTAAACAGGGTTTTATAAAGTCATTAGAGGTACAACGGACAATATTTCACAACCTAATAAGCAATTAAACACACACAAACAACATCAGGGATATTAAAACCCTGAAGGAAAGAGAGAAAGGACAGGAGGCGGTGTTACCTTGTAGTTGGCGTTGGCTGGAATTGTTCTTTTAATCTGCACACAGATAAAACAGATTGTGTTAGTATAAAGGTGAATGAACAACAGGTGCACCGTGCTTCTGTACCTTTGTGCGGAGACATTAAGAGTGTGTTTTTATTACCTGCACTCACACTGGCTGTGCTCGATGAAGGACAGTTCAACGAGCTCGTGCCTCATGAAGGAAGTCCTCATCAGCTACACGCAAATCAGAAAACAATGGCGTTTAACTGCAAACATCCTTTCACTGTTTTCAACTTCAATCATCTACTTTTTACAGTGAGGTCATGTGTGTACCTCCATGGTGAGTGTGTGTGTGAGCAAGGGGACACACTCCATGGCCTCATCGGCGCAGCAGCCGCCACATCTCCTCACCGACACGCAGGACGGGATGAAGAGGTGGTGCGTCTCCCCTGGCAATTCCCGCCAGACCTCCACTAGAGTGTCCCGGGGCTCACAGCCGCTCCGCGAGTACACTTCCAGCCACCGCCGCACTGATGAAAAGACAAAGACAAACTTTTCATTTCTCTCTTTCAGATCCATGAAGTGCTGTAAGAGTCTGTGGGCCCTATTTTAACGATCTAAAGCGCAGGGTCTAAAGTGCATAGCGCAATTGTATTTAGGGTGTGTCCAAACCCACTTTTGCTCTTTTAACGGCGAAAAAATGGTCGATGCGCCAGGCGCATGGTTCAAAGGGGTTGTACTTAGTCTCCTCATTAATCATGGGTGTGTTATCGGCATAACATGCAATAAACCAATCACAGTGTCATCTCCCATTCCCCTTAAGAGCCAGGTGCGCTTGCTCTTAGGCGGATTGCTATTATGACGGCGCATTTGCGAAAAGGGAGTACTTCTCTGCTCGTGCCCAAAGGGAAAGCGCACGATCCATAGCGCACACACTGGCCCCTGCTGCCCCGAGACTCTCCCGTGGTCATCCCCAGACCACCAGTTTAAGATCCTGTTCATTCATTTGCTGCAATTTTATCCTCGTTTGGTTTTTAGAAAAATCGTTTTGTTCAGTCATGGACTAACAGGTCAAATCAGCGGAGTTTTAATTGCTGAACGTGTGGAAACCTGATCACTGTAATCTCAGAAATGTTAAAGAATACATATAAGAATATAGAAGCAGTGCAGATTTATTCCCTTCGTTAGTTTAATAATTGTTTTTACCTCATTTATTTCCTCATGTCTTCCTCAGGTCATCATGTATTGATGAAGCAGGAAAGTCGATCTGTGTCTACGTGTCACAATTTGGTCAAATAATTAAACAATTTAATCCATAATTACTGCGATTTGTTAATTCTGATAAATATTATGACTGACATGTAATTTCTTTAATTATATTAATATACACAATAATAATCTTTCACATTGTAACACTTTTATTCGTTACCTTTTGCGTGTGTGCGCTGCTGCGCGTCGTGTGTGTAACAGGCAGAGTGTATGTTGTGCACCTGCCTGTGTAGTTGCATATTACATAATGCACCCTTAAAATAACAATGTGACGTTGCCCCATTGACTTTAGACCAGGTTTTTGTTGGTCAAAAGCGCAATCGTTCTTTGCTTCCTCAAGATAGCAATGCGCTAACAATGCGCCTGACCACACCTTATTTTGAAACCGACACGCCCATGGGCGCACTAATGGACGCAAGTGTTATTGCTATTTTAACAATGCGGGCGCTGGACGTGAAAAAGACAAATGTGCCGGTCTTAAAATAGCAATGCGACTTGCGCTGCGCTTAGCGACACACTGCGCCGGGCGTAAGATAGGGCCCTGTGTGCGAACAGGGAGTGTACCTTCACGAGCCTCTCTGGATTTGGGGAAGTCGGCCGGTCGCCAGTGAGCAAGCTGGAGGGAGAAATAAAAGTAATAAAAAAGTTAATGTGAAGTTAAGTTCAGGGTTTCTACAAGTCTGCAGGTCATACAAGTTAGTTAAAACTCAAAATAAAAGAGAGTGAGACTGAAGCAAAACCAGTGATACAGCAACCATCAATAGGAGAGTAAATGTCGTCATTACAGAAAAACAATAGTTTCCAATGCTTAAAATATCCTAATATACTAATATCTATATTCTAAGATAACCTCAATGATCTATACTATGAATTTATGCAATTTGTCAACATTAAAAAACATACATACATACAATTTTCGTAATTACTTGCAACTTGGCTGCCCAAACTAAAAGTTTTAAATTAAGCTAAATTTTATGAACTGAAAACACACTGAAATAGTGATGGCAACGGCTACACCTATACTGTGAATCTGGGGTTACACCATAGTTACGTTACCTAACCAACATTGTCACGATGGTAGCATCTGCCACTCAAAGCCGCCATGTCCTTAATTATACGTAACTTTACGTCTTAATAAAATCTAAACGGTGAGTTACATAAAAATTCACCCCCATACTGTTGTCATGAACAAGGTGGGGAGCTGTAGAGACCAAAACAAGCTGTAAACATGTTTATTTCTGCTATGGGGATTGACTCACTTTTGGAGCCTTAAGTGGCCATTTGAGGAACTACAGTTTTTGGCTTCATTTTTCAGCCCTGGATGTTGCTGCTTGGTTTCGAGATGTGTAATATATATTTAAATCTTCATTAACTGATTTTTTTGGCTCTTTGGATCTTTACCAACTCCTGAGTGAAATATCTAACTCTTTAGCCGCTAAATGCTCCACTATGTTCACCAGCTAGTCTACAGCTAACTGTGTGTATGTTTGCTGTTTGGTGCTAAGCAGGTAGTGTTCAGTTGTTTTTAGAGGTTTTATTCTGAAAGCAGCTGCCTGCTGTGGCTGAAACAAAACCACAAGAGCGCTGACAAGTAAACCAAAGCAGTAAAATTGCCACCGGACAGCTAAACAATGAGCTGAAAATCGATGTAAAGCTCAATAAAACTGAGGGGAGCTGCAGAGTCAGGTGATGATTCTTTCAACGCTATAATGTCATTTATAGCCACTTTAAGTCATAAAGTCAGTACAAATGAGATCACGTGTCATTAATCACCAAATAAGACCATCATGTATTGCTCAGTGAATTCATTATTAATCAATTACTGAGCAATTAGTAGCAACCTCCTGTTTGACATTGTTTTAAAGGTTGGATCATATCAACTGTTGTTAGATAGAAATGTTAGATAGCAGAACATTTTTTCACACATTTCCTGTTGCTTTGAACATGAAAAGTTCAGTAATTTATGACAATAAATCAGAGGAACAAAAGATGGAAGGAAGAGGCCTCGTTTTAGGCTCTGTCATGAGATAGTTTATGCATAGATGGAGTCGGACTGAAGTTATCTTTCTATTCAAAACAACCTTTTTTTCAACTCTATGATTCAGTCTGTGGGAGGGAGTTGCTGGGTTTGTGTATCTGCTACCTTTGCCCTCAAGTCTATTAACTGATTATGGTGCTTGAAACACTTTCAGTAGCTCTGCAGTGGGAGATAGTGAGAGTTTCTGCCACTGAATATCTCACCAACAAATTATTACAGTTTAATCAGCAAGACACCTTCAACTATTCTACAAAGTGACCCAGAGAATATATTAAGGTTTTATTCTGACAGTTATAACAGTTTAATGTATTGTTTCCCTCTTTTAGTTTGTTCATATGTCAGTTCATGTTATTTCTCACACACGTTTGATTTTCTATTGTCACCTCTGGGAGGGAAAAACACAGAGATAGAGAGAGAGAGACTGTGTTTTATAACTTTATATAACACACACACACACACACACACACAAACACACACAGGCGTTATTGGGTTTATATGTGTGTGTGAAGACCAAGGCCACTTGTAAGGGAATGTAGACTTTGTCCAGTTGCCCCCCTTTAACTGCTCCACCCCCTTTAACACACACACTACACACACATGCATGCGAACACACACACACACTTACACACACACACGCTGGTTTGGCCCACATTGATTCTGAGTTAAGCTATGATTGAGGCCATTTTGTGACGGGTAGGATGTTGTATGTGTGTCGTTTCTGTATGAGCCTTTGAGACAGAGCTGAGATTACTTCCTTTTGGCAGCTACATCTGCCAGGAGCTGGCGCACACACACACACACACACACACACACACACCTGAGTGCCAGCCCAGTGCCATCTGCACTGGTATTGCTGTCTGTCTACTGTCTAACACGTCACGCCGCTCCCAGAGCACACTGTGTGTACAGCCAAGTGTGTGTGTTTGTGTGTGTTTGTTTGTTTGTGTGTGTGTGTGTGCGTAAGTGTGTGTGTGATAGGGAGAAATATCCAACCCCACAGCTATCCACCATCTCTCTGACACTCAGCTTCATCTCTATACCGCAGGAAAAACGATGACCCCTTTTTCTAAATTAGCTGTCAGAGAAGCAGACAGCGTGAAGGCAGAGAGTCCCGGGTGTGAGACGGCCGCTGTGAGCAGCAGGTGAAGAAGCCTTTTCAGCGCATGCCACTGTGTGCCATGTAGCGTCTAGGGATGATGAATCACTAAAACATACAGTATACAGCGCTCAAAGTCAGAGCTGGATCCCACAGTGCCTCGGAGCACTGCTTGTTCTCGAAAGTCTCCAGACATAAATAAAACACCAGCACATGCAGGTTTCTGTGTACATTTGTGTGTGAGACCATATGTTACATTAGAGGAAGATGTTACAACAACCACTGGACATTTTTAATGAATCAGAACTATAATCACCTTCTTTTTAAAATAAACAAAACCAAATAACAAGAATTAGAAAGAATTACTGGTGCCTGTATTAAAAGAGGCACCATGTATGAGCTGTAATTAATGGTTTTATTACTAATTCTTTATATATTGGTTATAAAGTATTGATTTGAACAACTTTCAGGTTCCCCGGTTGTGGAAAAATCCTCGTCCACCATGTTTGTCTTTTTAGCTAGTCTTTAATTCATTAGGAAGACCCCTCTAATGGACTGGTGGTCAATATTAATAACTTAAATGAGTAGTTTAACATTGAGAAATATGCTTATTTGCGAGATAGAGGAGAAAATTGACACCATCCTCATATTTGTCAGGTAAATATGAAACTACTAACCGCCAAATTAGCTTAGCTCAAACACTGGAAACAGCTAACAAATGTGAACAAAATATGAACACTGGCACCTCTAATGCTCACTAATTAACATATCGTCATTGTTTAATTTGTGCAAAAAAACAAAAACAAAAAAAAAACTATGTCTAAAACTATCAATTTTTTGGAGGTTTATATGCCAGTCTATTTCGACCAGTTGCCAGGCAACCAGTTAGGACTTCAGGAAGTTACTGGTCCCAGCCAAAAAAAATGTTGTTTTTACTCTTTGTTTTTTTGTACAGATTAAACAAACGAGATTAAACATGTTGATAACTGAGCTCCAGAGGTACCACTAGCTAGTTTTCCCCTTGTTTCCAGTCTTTATGCTAAATTAAGCCGACTGAAGCGCTATCAAATCTTCTCATCTTGCTGAGTCTCAGTAACAAAACATATTTCCCCCCACAAAAATTCCCAACTATTTCTTTCATATTATTGTTGTTCATGAATGCATTTCTCTTTCAGATGTCTTGCAGAGGGTAAGTGGTTTAAACAGTCCATTACAGGGGTTTTCCTGATGAATTAAACAGCTAGATAGATAAAAAGACAAAGCAAGTGTCCTCCTCCAGGAGGTTTTCCACAATCTGGCAACCTCACGGTTCTAATTAATGGCTTATCTCAAGTATTAGTCAGCCTAAATTATTTATCAAACATTAATAAAGTGATTAATTACAGCTTATAAACTTGAAAGTGGAACCAAATTCACAGAGAGAGAGGAGACATTACACACCATAAATGTCACTTTAAAACAATTACTGGGCACCACAGACAATGAAAACATCCTACAGGACTATTATAGTTAATTATATTGTAGTTTATCTGTCACTGGACCTGAAGTGACAGGTGTCATTGACCTACAGGATAACTTCCACAATGTATGTTGCTGTTTTTTTAATGCCATCAAGTGTTCACCAGTATAAGCTGGTAAAGAGCTAACAGGCCTCATGGCTGATGGCAGGCTGACCACTTCAGACATGCAGTGTTTCGAGGTCAATGGTCCATACATACCTTGGCGTGGGACGTCGGTATTCTGGTGAGCAGCAGGAATTGAAACATTCCTAGAATAACTTGAAGCATAATCCCCATTGTGCAGGAGTCCAAGGGGCACGCAAAAAATATTTTTGGACCAATCCAAAAAAAAAAGCAAAGCAAAAAAAAAAAAAAAAAAAAAAAAAGAGGTGTCTGTCTGTCTGTCTGTCGCCTCTGTGCCCGATCAAAGACGCAGAAATCCCGCTTTCATTCTCCGGTCTCCCTTCCTTGAAAGGACACCCAGGGTGGCATCTTCAGTGCTGCAGGAACAACTTTATCTTGTTGTATTTAAGATTATATGATAGTCTGAGCTATTGCAGACTAAACCTAAACTCTACTGATAGTTTGTTATAATATCTTTATCAGTGAGACACTGGATTGTGGTCTAGAGATTTTTTTTATCTGCTTGCAGGATAATTTAACTGTAAATGTGCCACTCTTGAGTCATCATTTAAATATCCAACCGTAACCAAAAGATCCAGATATTTTGGTGACACTTGTGTCAACTTTGAGTGATGCCTGCTTATATGTATTTATTCTTTTAGGGTACCGTCAGTCTGCTGGTCCTGATCCCATGAAACCGGTCAGGAGGGTCGGGGGGTGGTGTGACTGGAGGATCATCCAGACTCCCGCTGAAACGTGGTGCGATTATAAAATCCTCTGTGCGGGTGAGAAAAAAAAAATAAAATAAATCACATCATCCAGCTACAGGACGTTTCTCCGGTAAAGATCCGACGCTTTGGCCCGACGTGCAGAGGGACAGTGCCGCATATTCCGCTGCCCGGCTCGGTCACAGTCTCTCCACACCGTCGCTCCCACTGAAAACGTGACGTTTCCCCTCCAGGCGCATCTCCCCGTTTTTTATCCTCCTATACATGAAGCTAGAATAAAATCCTCCGCTGACGTGTGGTGCGGCAGAGCCAGTCCGCAGACAAGAGGAAAGAGGTCTGGAGAGGTAGGAGTCTTCATTTGTTGTTGTGATCGGTTTCCTCATTTCCTTTGCCCTTGAGACGCACGCAGCGTAACCATTGCGCTGCCAACTTTTTCCAAACGGGACAGGCGCACTGGATACAGGTGCTGCGTCTCTGCTGGTCCCAAACTGGGGGGCTCAGGGAGGGCCTCCGTGGGCCCCTTTTTGCATGTGGGATAACAGAACTGTAGCTGACACTGAGGACACTGAGGTCATGTCCTCGGTATTTTATCTGGGAATGTGTGTTTGTTTTTTTAATTAACCCGGAGGACACAGTGAATGTTTTATATGCTGATCCCTGTTTTTCTACACTGAAGACATTTTAATTGGACTACTTGGCTTACAGAAAGGTTTCAGTAACCATTTCTATGCCAAAAGTGTATTTATTTATGTTTACTGACAGTTTATTCTTCATTCATTTAAATAATTTATAATAATTTCCTAATAAATGTCATTATAATGAATAAGTTTCCTGGAAAGCACAATGTAAGTTGTCGGATTTCAGTCAATTAACTCCAAGGCTTGTCTAAAAGTCAGGACACTACATATGAGCTGAAAAATTTGTCAGTGTATTTCAATGTACATATATGGAGAATAAAGCTTCCTGATGATGAATGAATAACTAATGACTAACTGAGCAATTATTTCAAATAAGTTTCTCTGGAAATCAGCTTATAAACTCAACTCAGCTATTGATTAACCTCTAATTACAATAACTGAATTTTAGTCTAAACAGGCTTTTTCACAGCAGGAATCTTGACTTGTCATAACAGGAGAAGCAAAGGTGTTACTAATAATACCAACAATGACTCTGCTGTATTCAGGTGTCCCTGTAAACCACGACAGCGTGATGGTGAGTCAGCACGAACAAACACCAGGAACCTCAAACTGAGATAAACTGATCTCAGCCGTGATTAACTTCATCATTTACACCTGCGCTTTTCATACTCAAACACCTCCAAACGTCCTCTGTGTGCTCTATAATTAGCACCAAATCGCACAGCACTTTCCAGGAGGGAACCTACCAGGAGATTATTAGGGAACAACAAAGCTGTAAAGTGAATGATGAAAACATGGAAAAACCCAAATAATTGAGAAACTTTGATGATGTTCTTCTGGGACTTTGACTCACAATCTAAAATCTTGGCTGTGGCTTTGATGGGAAATATAATTCACACTGTGTTGTAACAACTTGATTAAAAGAGACATCTCTGCTCCCTAACTTCCACAATATATAAATAAACTCAACAGTTTTTATTGCAGGACAGAATCACATCCAATCAAAATCGAGCAAGAGTTCATTGAGTATTTGGGAGACCTGCTCTGCGAGAGTTATTAAACTATCAATCGTTTTCCAAATAATAAATCAAGGTTAACGTACGATTTGACACTTTCAACTCTGTCTAAACTAAACTGTCTTCATATCTGGTTTACATGTATGGTAGCTCCCTTTTCCATGAGCCTTGTCTTCCATCAGCAAGTGTGTGTGTGTATGTGTGTGTGTGTGAGTCGCCATGCTGACAACGGAGTCTCAGTCATTATGGTGTTTGGGTTATGACAGGCCACTCACACGCCACATGAGGGTGAGGGTGTCTGTATGCTATGCGGGGATATGTTATCTCTTGCTGACGTCTCGGAGCAAGAAAAGACGAGAAGTCAAAATCTTTTTCCAATAAACATAATTCACACGGTGGTTACAGGATCTTATACAGCTATTCTGTTTTTGATTTTTTTTAATAAATATTAACAAAAACAAACCAGGAGTCTTTTCCCTGAAGCCACCAGGAGACAAGAGATGCATAACTGGTGGTGATTTTATCTTTTTTCTTTCTTTCATGTGAACGTTAATATGCAAACAAGTCGGTCCAATTACAGCAATACCGACGCTTCTGTGTGGTTGTTCATTAAAAGTCTTTGTAATTCTTCGAATCACGGGAGACCAAAGTCACAACAGAGACTAAACAATGAAACGGTTGATTAACTTCTAGTAGCTCTTATTTTCCCCCTCTGAGATCTTCTTTATTCTCTTTAGTATTAAAAAAATAAGCAAGGATTTCATCATTTTGAAGTCTCTGTACTCTGCTCTGTCTTACAAAACCAACTGTGAAAGAGAAGCAAAGCACGCAGGTAAGCAGTAATGATTGACGAGACAAAGTTGATCTTTTAATAATTTCTCACTGACGTCCCAACAGGGAGAAGATAAGGCAATCAAAAACAGAAAAAACAACAATCTGTTATATCTAAAAAACCGAGAGGCAAAATGGTAAATGTTGGCGCTTAATGTTCAAATGACCAGTGAAGAAGTTTTATCGGTAATTATAAACTCTTTCCATTCAATTTGCACATTCACACAGTCTCTGTGTTATTAGTTAAAGTTTTACTATAAATAAATTACTGTTTCACCCTTCCTCCTAGTCATGATATTGAACATTTATAAATTCCATTTCTAACAAATGGAGAACAGGAATATGGAGAAAATGGAAGTTGTGCCTCCATCTGATCATTTCTACAGTAACAGAGGATCAATAGAGGGAACAATGAGGAGCTGGTCAGTGATATCCCAAATTTCAGCAACTGGGAATGATGAACATGCCCAGTAATGTGTTGTGTTTTAACCATTTTACCCCTAAAAAACATTAATGCTGAAAGTGTAGACTATACATGTGTATCCTCCTCAATGCCCCCTTTTACAGAACGAACTCTTGGTACAGCGTCCTCTTGCGTGCTACCCGGGATATGATTTTAATCAATATCAGTTTCTTTCAGCACGGAGAAACATATCAGTTGCCTCATCATGACTTAATCGACACGTCCGAGTCTCGCCCGTTTTGTTCTATGGACACCAAAGTCAATCTGAGGACAACAACCCGTTACTGTGACGTCATTAAAAGGCAGTTTTATCAGTGTTCATTACGGCCCCTCTGAACAATCAGCGGAGAAGTTTGTGTACAAACTGTATCTAGATCCTTTGAACAGCAGCATCAGTATAAATGTTTTATGAGCAACCTTTCAAGTCCAGTTTAACACAGCTGAGCTTGGTTAGAAATAAACCAAGAGTGACAATAAAGAAACCCTCCCACGTCACACCCATGCTTTGTGTTCTTCCTCAGTGCCTCACATGTGAGGGTGAACATGGGCGTATCGCCATGTGTAAAATAGGTCAGAATAAACTTTAAAAACTCTAAAAGCTAATACCACATTCAGTCTTCTGCGCATTCCTCCTGCTGGCAGCTCAAACTTTGATTCCCAGCTGATTTCAACACGGAGCACAGCTGGAGACTCTCCTACTTGTTCTCTCCGTCGTTGTTGATTTTGTATTTCTCCAGAAATTCGGCATGTTTCTGCCGCAGGATTTCTGTCTGTCTCTTAAAGCCGTTGATCCTGAGAAATCACACAGAAATGCTTTTAAGTTCTATGAATCACACACCCAATCAAATAGCTATCATGTAATCAAAACAAATGTACCATTACAGATCAAATGTCATCAATAAGAGAAAAGAATTGTTGCACAAACCTCGCCCTCTCTTTGGATTCATTGTATATTTCTGTGATGACTCGATCTTTCTCGTCCATGAAGTTATTGTGAACTTCCTCCAGTTTACTGTAATAGTTGAAGAAACACTCGAGTTAAGACAATCTTAACAGAATAACTTTGCTTAACCTAAAAAACTCGGAGCTCAGCGGGCGTCCTGTATGCTCAGTTGTTATTTATGAGCTTGTACAGCTGTGATAACAAGCTCTTTAGATCACAACCCAGTGAATCTCCACAAACACAAAGTGCCACTGAGTCGGTGTGTGAAAACAAATACGAGGCCACAAGCCGTGAGGTCATGCCAAGACACATGGTACAGAGACATGTCCTCAAACACTCCCCGCTCATCTGGAGGTGAACGTGAGCAGCGAAGAAAAACGTGAGAGTATCGGCAGCGGCAGTGAAGGGAAAATGTGAATTCGGGAAACAGTGTGATGGATTACAGCAGGAAGATCTGAACGAGACATTATATGTTTTCAAGTTGGTCTTAAAACAACAGTCAGGTGCCAAAATGAACACTGAAACATGTTTTTCTTGTAATCATCCCTTCCTCTTCATACTGAATTAGAAGATCTCTTCATAATGGACAGACAATGTAAGCGTTGTGGCCAAAATCCACAGTCCTCCCTCTGTGCAAAAACGTATTTAAAGGTTTATCTTAAGCGAATATGAAGCTTCAGTCGTCCAAAATAGTCAAATCATGTAGATATCTTTCAACATTATAGTCTTTTTACTGCCAAAGTCGCTGTTTTTGCTTCTATACTTTCACCACAGCTCAACAGGGAAACACAAAGAGGGAATTTTCTGCTAAAAAGACAAAATGTAAATGTCAATGTGGCAGAAATTCAATTCCATTCAATTTATTCAATTTTATTTATAGAGCACCAAATCACAACACAGTCATCTCAGGGCACTTTTATGTGGAGCAGGTCTAGACCATGCTCTTTAATTTACGGAGAAAGACCCAACAGTTCCCCCCATGAGCAGCACTTGGCGACAGCGGTAAGGAAAAACTCCCCTTTAACGGGAAGAAACCTAAGGCTGAACCTGGCTCTGGGTGGGCGGCCATTTGCCTTGACCGGTTGGGTTGAGAGAGAAGAGGGTAAGGGGGTGGGGACACAGAGAAAACAGAACAGCAACAACAACAATAACAATCAACAACAGATACATGACTAGCAGCAACAAACATCCACTTAATATGACTAAGTCAGAGTATTCCTCTACTATCGTACAATAGTTTCCCTTTTAAAAAGCAAGTGATGAAAACACACCGTTCAGTTCTGTGTTTTTACCTGAAGAAGACCATGTGGGCTCCGACACTGAGAAACATAGTGATGATGCAGTAGCCCACCAGGCGGAAGTTCCTCCTCCTCCTCTTCTGCCACTCCTCCGCCGTCATCTCCTGAGCCTGAGAGTGACGGAACTGCTCCCAGTAACGAATGTTGTCCTGCGCCATCGTACTGGTGGAGACGCAGAAGGAGAAAGAGACATATTTCATGAGGGAAGTCTGACAGATTGGCGTTCGATAGAGAATACGATTGTTGAGCTGGTTATAAATATGATTTAGACGAGTCTGTTCCAGTCTGGTTCAGTTGTTTTTGAATCAGCAGATAACATCATTTTATTAGTTTGTCTATTGATTCAGTCACTGCATGTTGTTTTCATTGAGATTATTTTGTCAGATTTGAAATAAAAAAACAAAAACAAAATGGCCAACAACAGTGAGAAAACAGGAATCTAATGAAATGTTCTGTGAATGATAAAAACAAATGATTTCCTGCAGATGAAACAAATGAATCTATGTTTAAAACCTACAAACTGAGCAAAGAGGTCACATCATAATTCAATATTTGGCTGATTAGTTAATTAGTCAAAACGACCTTCATCTGCTCATAAGAACAGTCAACCAAACTAGCTGCAACTCATGATTATTTTCTCAATTAATAGATCCGTTTTTTAGTCTATAAAATGTCAGAAAATGGTGGAAAATGTTTGATCACTGTTTCCAAAAGCCCAAGATGACATCAAATGTCCTGACCAACAGCCCTTAACTCAAAGATATTTAGATTACTATCACAGAAGACTTAAGAAACCAGAAAATGTTCATATTTGACAAAGTGGCACAAGAGAATTTTGACATTTTTTCTTTACAAATTACTCAAAAAAAATCAATCGATTAGCAAAATAGTGTGCAATTAATTTTCTGTTGATCGTCTAATTGTTGTAGTTCTAAATCAAACCAACAACAAAAGTCAATACCAAAGCAAATAATCAGCTCAAAACAACCCAGATTGACTCAGTTTCACCAAACTTATGCACAGTTAAATTGGTGCATGTGAAGGTACAAATGAGCAAAGTGTGACTCCATCCACGTTGGTTTGATCAGTTGTCACACCCAAATCATTCTCATAATGTGCTCAACAGATGTGATGCGCGTCTCCGCCTTTTACTTTTACTTGGCTGTCGGCCGACAGTAAACAAAAAACTATTTTCCTGCCATTTCTTCACCAAAACCGCAATCTGCTGAAGAATGATTGATGCTTTGCACTGACACAGTTTCTAGATTCATGCACAGCACTGAACACCAAAAAAATGAAACTACAGTAGCCTGCAGATGAGTCGTTTTTTAGATTAAAACTATAAGTTGCATTCATTGCTGCATCAGTTTCTCCACACATGATCAGTGACGGAGAGTGTGTGGAGGAAGGTCAGCTTACGTAATACTAATTAAAACAACACAAGCTGTGACAGATTGTGTTGGTGTGTATCTTCACCTTGCCCTGTAGCTGCTGTGACTGGAGGTAGATCTGAAGGCCTGGCTCCCGCTGTAGGGGTGTCTGATCTTTAAGTCATACTCCTTCCTGCTCGGCTCTTTGCTCAGCACTCGATAGGCCTCGTTCAGCTCCACAAACTGGCTGTGCAGCCCCGGGTTGGACGGGTCGCTATCTGGGTGCAGCTGCAGTGACACACACACACACGCGCACGCACACACACGCGCACGCACACGCGCACGCACGCACACGCGCACGCACGCACACACACACACACACACACACACACACACACACACACACACACACACACACACACACAACGAGTGCATTACACACCGAACCAACCAACCAAGAGATATTCTGGTGCAGACATGAGCTCATCTGAACATTTAAACATATATAAAATGTAAAAAATCCTCTTCTATTCTCTGTTAAATCTATGCTTTGCACTCAACTATGCTCCATTTCTAACAAGTGAGTCATCTCACCCTTTAATTATGCCAGAAGAACTCTGTAAATATACATCCTTATTTACACTGGTGGCCACAACATGAAAACAAACAGTGTAAAAAGCCGACTGTGGGAACAGCAAACACTAGGCTGTGAAAGGCTGCCCTCTTGTGGCTACACATGTTCTCTAAATACACAGCTCACCGAGGAGTGACGAGGACTCTTTACCTTTTTAGATTTGTCGAAAAATGCGTTTTTTATCTCTTCTAAGCTTGCATCAGTTTTGACTCCCAGGAGGTCGTAGTAGTTCACAGCTTTTCTGATGTGAGAAAGCAAACAGTTTCAAAACAGACGCACACACACCTGTGAAAAGCAGAACACATGGACACAAAACACAGTCTGCTCCTGTTTTAACCAAATTATTATGCTCTCAACTGTCTAATCCTGATTTTAGCTGAATTATTATGCACTTTAATTATCTTTGTGTCCGTGTATGCAAGCATATGTTTGCTTGTTTTTAGGTATGCTTGTATTTTATGTCATTAAACATGTATTACTCTTGGGCTTGTGAAGCACACTGTGTTGCTTTCTCTAGTAAATGTGCTCTATAAATAAATGACTTTGACACACACACACACACACACACACAAACACACACACACACACACAGACAAACAAAATGGACCTGTATGCAGCGCTCTGGGAAAGCAGACGCAGTCCACTCTTGCAGCACCAAAGACAGCTCTGACAGAGACGCAGCTGAGCCTCCAACTGCATGATGGAAAAGTCCTGAGCTACAACACAAAGGACCTAAGCAGAGAGGAGCAGCTGTTAACGGCAGCACTGGTGTTCAGGCAGACAATGACAAGAGAAGCAGGAACGCATTTGAAACAGGCAGATTTCAAACACGTCATGCTCAGCTGCAGCATCTAAGAGGCTGTAGAAACCTTTTTTTTCAGCTTCTAACTGTGAACGGTTTGGTTTTACATGAACACAACATATAACATGGAGCACGTTAGTAGTCTTGGTTATTTTGCTTAAGAGATTTCTGTATTTGCTGTTTTGTCTTTTTCGAGTTGCAAAGAGGCTTAATTGTTAAAAAAAAAAAAAAGTGATGTCATACTTCAAAATCAATCGGAAACATTTAATTCAAGTTTTAAACTCGAATTTAAACTCTTAATAAATTATCAAAGTTTGTTTTCTTCTGAATTTCAACTTTGATTCCTTCATATGTTGTCATGAAAATTTAAGGTTATAGGAAATATTTGGTGCTGGGATCGCACTCTGAATACAGAAATCTACTTGTTAAACACTGTTGATTGACTCCAAAGTGTATTTTATATAAAGAGACTCAGAAAAAAAACAAATGCTGGAGGTTTTGTTGTAAAAATGTCTGGTCATTTTTATATTTACTACACTTGACTGTTAATTTTACAATGTGAGCAAGTGATTGCTTAAGAGAGAATGACAATATTTGATATAAAAGTTGCTTTTTCAGAAAATGACATCACTTTACTGAAATGCTGCTTTTAAAACCAGAAAAAAACAACACTTATGTCATATCAAGATATTACGATATCCAAAACTCACTCAGACAATATCCAGTCTCATGTCATAATATCAATATAATAATACCGATATATTGTCCAGCCCTATTTAGCACTGACAAAACAAGCAAACTGAAGAAACCCTCCTGGCACTGAGAAATTGTGAAATCTCTTTTTTTTTTTTTTTTTTAACAATTTGTTTCACATTTTATAGACAATACAAGACAAAGCAGATACACTGATGATGAAAATAATGTTAACCAATCTCCATTATGCTTTAAAAAACAACAACAAACAAACAATAAAAAACAGTTTGTTATAAAGAGACACACTGTTGGTGAAAGAAGTGTTTGACCTTTTAACCCCACTAATAGACATGTTTTTACCTTTCAGTGTGTTTCCATTGATTGAAAGTTATGCAGTCAGCAGCTGTCCCCTCATCTGGAGACACGTGACCTGACTGAGGACCAAAACAGAGGACGAGGTGAGTAAAATATTTAGAGAAAAGCTTTGAAAAACATACTTAAACCAACAGATACTTCCTGAACCTGTTTTATTATGTGATAGACACAACCTGTCCCATTAAAGTTAAACACCACGCAGCTTTGTTGCAGGGGGCGTGTGCAGTCAAGTTACTTTTTTACACACTTTTAAATGAAATTGACGTGACTTTTTTCACCAGTTTTTCCACCAGCTACGTAGTGACTGCTGGGTTTCTTTACAGATAATAATATACAGTGAACAAATCTGTCAAATCACCAATTTGAAGCAGGAACACTTTGTTCTGGTACCTGAGCAGCAGAGCTAGCTGCTGTTAGCCGATGTTAGCTTTGGTGATTGTTAGCCACGCTGTGCTAACGATGACGTAATTACAGAAAGATGGAGAACAAACATGAAACAACGCTATAACATTTATAAAAGTATAAAGCCGCCAATTAAGAGCAGAAAAGTGACATACCAGCTGAGTTCAGTTTCATAACACGGTGGCTGAGATGAGGGGCCGTTACATAAACTCAACTGCGTCAAGCTGACTGCAGTCAAACCGGAAACAGGAGATTTATCCTCCTGGTGAAGAAATACTGATACTTTACCTCAGTAAAAATACAAATACAGTGATGTAAAAATACTCCATTACAAGTAAAAGTCCTGAAAAATCCAACTGAAGTAAAAGTACATAAGTATTTTCAGCTTGATGTTAATACTGAGGCATCAATGTTAGAACAGCATATTACTGTTGTAGCTGCTGGAGGTGGAGCTAGTTTCAACTACTTTATACAGTTCAGTTTAGTCCAGTGGTTCCCAACCTAGGGGTCGGGCCCCTCTAAAGGGTCACCAGATAAATCTGAGGGGTCGCGAGATGATTAATGGGAGAGGAAAGAAGAAAAAACAAAGTTCTGATACACAGATCTGTTTTCATTTTTTGGACTTTTTCCGCTAATCTTTTTTTCTGGTAAAATATTGGATCATTTGAACATTTATTGAAATGAAAGCATGTGAGAAGTTTAGAGGGAACAATCACTATTTGATGGAGCGGTTAACAACTCATAGACATGAAATGTGACCCCGACTACACACTGCTTTTTGTAAGACGTCAAAAGACAAGAAGGTTGGAAACCACTAGTTTCATCTTTAACAATGTGTTGTATTTTAAAAGCTTGTTATATTATCCATTGTGTCACATCTTCATCTGAAAAGTAACTAAAGCTGCCAGATAAATGTAGAGGAGTAGAAAGTACAATATTCAAATTGTCCTGAGGGTTTTTATTTTTATCATGACCAGAAGTTGTCGTTGATCTTTGGTGACTTGACAAACTCAAACACGCCCCTGCACGTGTTTGTTTACCAGGATATTAACCCTGTGACTGCCGAGTTCACCTACAGAGGTGAAATACAGGTTTTATGTGGTATTTTAAAAAAATACCTACATTTTCTGAACTCTACACAGTACATGTGACGTCTTTAAAATTGTGTATAATTATTTACATTTTACATAACTGTCGGTAAGACTATTTCTGATGATAAATCATATTCACTCTTGCTCGCTGGGTGGCGATAATTAACACATTATGTCATCCGTCAGATAAAAGTGTTTTCAGGTGATTCGTCATTTGCGAAGACAAGCTAACCAGACGCCGCTTGATTTTGATGCGCGTCTATTCATGCTGTTACGTTACCGGTGCTTGGAGCAGCCAAAAAGGACGACAAACTCGTCTTACATCAATAATTTCTGACGGTTTATTACACATCACGATTTAATGAAGTCTTGTTGAATGTGGCGTCAACAAATAGTCCTAATTGGACAAAACTTTTTCCGTAATAGAAAGTTAAAGGGTAAGTCAGCTCAAATTACATCAGACCATTAATAATTTTCTCATATTTGAACTGTTATTAAAACATACTTAAATGGTTTGCTGAAAATTTACCATTAATTTTCTCAAACACTGTACAGTTAAATAACCCCAAATTTAACGAGGTCATAGTCAGGCTCATTATGAGGCAATTTTGAATGTTTTAATGTAAGTTGAGTTAACTCCCCTTTAATTTTCTTAAAAACTGTACAGTAAAATAACTCCAGGTCCATCCTACACTGAAAATGTCAGCAAATGTCTTAAAGAAAATCAATACAACCTTTCAATTATGAGGAAATTATGAATGGTAAAATGTAATTTGAGATTAATTTCCCTTTAATTTTTTATTATGGAAAATATTAGACTTATTTGGTGGTGTCACATTCAACAAGACATGATTGAATCATGATGTTTTAATAAAAACGTCAAACGTCCTTTTTGGCCGCTCCAAGGACCGGTACCGTATCAGCGCGAATAGACGCGCGTCAAAACACAAGCGGCGCCTGGTTTGCCAGCTCCTCGCAAATGACGACTCACTTCTCCGCAGTCAGAAAACAGAGGAAGAAACTACAGTCTGCTCTGTTGACTTCCACCTAAGAGGGTAAGAGCTTCCGCAACTTTTCGGCCAATAACATGCAGATTTTGGTGATTATTCAGGCTAAAGCAGCACAAAACACAACAGGTGGTTTTATAGTTGTTCGCCAGTGAAGTTATCTTAAACGTAAACTCGTAAATCTGTCTGATCCCTCAGATTCATTTACAGGCTAAAAACAGTCGTCTTTAAAAGTTAATGCGTCTCTACTCCATTACAAGAAAAAGTAGCAGAACAATCCTCCTTTAGGAAAAGTAACGTACATAAGTATTAGTAGCCTGATGTAGTATTGCAGTAAACGTAGTGTTTCGATTCCTCTGACTGATATATTATTATATATGACATCATTAGATTACTAATACTGAAGCATCAGTGTTAGAGCAGCATGTTACAGTTGTAGCTGCTGGAGGTGGAGCTAGTTTCAACTACTTTATATACAATTCGTTAGTTTAGTCCAGTGGTTCCCAACGTAGGGGTCAGGCCCCTTCAAAAGGTCACCAAATAAATCTGAGGGGTCGTGAGATGATTAATGGGAGAAGAAAGAAGTTTAGAGGGAAAAATCACTATTTGGTGGAGCTTTTAACAACTCATAGACATCTGAAAGGTGACCCCGACTACACACTGCTTTTTGTAAGACGTCAAAAGCCAAAAAAGTTGGAAACCACTAACAATGTGTTGTATTTTAAAAGCTTGTTATATTATCAATTGTGTCAAATCTTCATCTGAAATAAATGTAGTGGAGTAGAAAGTACAATATTTCCCTCTGAAATGTAGTGGAGTGGAAGTGTAAAAAAGCATCAAATGGAAATACTCAAGTAAAGTACAAGTAACTCAAAATTGTATGTGCAAATGTAGTTAGTTACTTTCAACCACTGCTTTTCCCACATGATCGGTCAGTGCCAGTCCTCCTTAAAATCTATCAAATTAATAACCTAATATTTGCAATATATCAACACTACTGTGCACAGGATGTAAAACCGCAGCTGCTGCTCTGCAGCTGAAAAAGTAAAACTTCTGGCCACACCCACTCAGTGATGTCACTGTAGGTGTTTTTTTTAAATCAGATTTCAAGATGCTAAACACCGGTTGTGTCACTGAGTGAGTGTGGCCAGATTCAAAACTTTCTTTCAAGTTTTAACCTCTGCGGAGCCCAACGAGAGTTTTCTCCTAAACAAATGACCTGGTTAGTTACCTGGCTAGTATATCTATTCATTATCATCACATGCAGTATATATTTTCCAGAAAAATATATACTTAGTTGATACATTGTTAAGATTGAAATAACCAGACAATAATGTGTTTCTGGATACTCCAGAAAATGAAATACTTGACAAATCAATCAAAAAGATTTTATTCAAGTACCAGAAAAGAATTTATGAAATTCAACAGCATAAAGATTAGAGATGCAACTATTATTTTCATTATCAATTAATCTGTCGATTAACTGCTCCACAAAGCCCAAGATCATGCTAAAGATGTTTTGTTTTGTCCACAAACACAAAGATCTTCAGTTTACTGTCACAGACTAAAGTAACCAGAAAAATATTCACATTTAAGAAGCTGGAACAAGAAAATTCTGACATTTTTTCTTGAAAAATCACTCAGAACAGTTGATCGATGATCAAATACGTGGCACTTGGTTTCCTGTCAGTTGACAGCGTGAATACAGAAACTGTGACTGCAAGGTTTGTTATCTAAATGCTCAGCTCATGTGGATGTAGTGGTTTGTCATGAGTGAATCAGCAAACTATTTCGCGCTGCCTGGAGTGTCTGTGTCGTGTTGACATGTCTCTTTGTGTGACTGGAGTGGAAGAACAGGTCAGAAATAGTTCCTGACTTGTAGTAAACTGTAGTTTTCTGCATTTAAATGCTCACAGATTCATTTTTTTTAAACTACATTAACCGTTCAAAACGTTTTCTTTTGATCATTTCCAAAAGGAGACGACCAGAAGTGACTTCACAGAGCTGCATCGTGGCAACAGCTCCAGTCAACTGACAGTGATAGATGTCGGACCCTGAAGTGTCTTTGCTGCTGGACTGTGCAGCCTGGCAGGGGCTGCTGCAGGTTCAGGTGCAGGTGGAGCTCTCTGAAAGGTAAGACGATTTATAATACGTGTGATGTAGATATTGGAGGAAAAAGTTGAAAAGAGAGTCACTAAAATACTTTTATAGAGTCAAGACACATTGATTATATTTTGTGTTCATTTAGTTAAATATATCAGTTTAACAGAAGTGAAGATGTATTTGTCACCTCAAATGTTTGAACTACTTCCTCTTTCTTCTCATAGATATAACCGGCAGACAGATGCGGCTCTTGAATGTCACATTGAGGAGATGTGGTCGGAGCGGGTGTCCAAAGAGCCGTGGCTTTTCAATGGCGCCAAATTCAGGCTGCACTCTTTCAGCTTGGCCTCTCCTACATGTCCCTCGTCATCATCGCTTTCTGCTGAACCCTGTGCTCGCTCATCCTGCGTTCCCGTCTCAGACCGTGCGGACCACCAGGAGGACGAATCAGACAACAGAAAAACAGCTCAGATCCGTTTGGATCAGAGAAACGGGTCTGTGAATCAGACAGAAAACGGAGATGGAGATGCTTCCTCCACGTGTGACTGTGGAGGTCAAGAGGTCGAGGCGCTCCTCACTCTGAGACTAGGTCTGACCTGCTACAAAGACTACCTGGGAACCAACTGGTCCTGCCGAGTGGCGGAGCTCCGTCGGTGTGGCGAGGAGAAGTTCGGCGACCCTCTGGCCCTGCTGGCTCAGCCTCTGGGTGTCGGCGCCGTCCTGTGTACTGGTGATGGACAGGTGGTGTTGATCAGGAGGAGTCAGAAGGTGGCAGAGGCAGGTGGGCAGCTGGACATCCCCGGAGGTCACCCGGAGCCAAAGGTGAGGAGGAATTCAAGTACATGTCACTGTAAAATACGTCTGATGTGTCACTCACGACGTCACTACTCTCCTCAGGCCGTGTCTGAGCGTCTGGGTCAGGCAGTGTGTGAGGAGCAGGTCAGCATGACGGCGATGCAGCAGAGACCCGAGGCTGTCGTCGCTGAGCTTTTCTCGTCCGTGTGCGCTGAGATTAGAGACGAGGTGGGTTTCTCAAAAGTTCACCTTTTAACGTGTTAATTCATGTGAGGTCGATGTTCAGTTCAGCAGCGGTTGTCGCTTCATCATCATGACTATGAATCAGTTTTACAAGATGACTTAATAGAATAAAAACAAAAGGTGTAAATTAAGTGCAAAGCTTCACATGTTCATTAATCTCTTAACTCAAGTTTTTTTTACTCCCATATGAACTAATAGCTGCAAATAACGTTTTTTGTGATCAATTAATCTGTTGATGTGTTCTTTGATTAATTGGTTATTCATTTATTTTTTATAAATGTCAGAAAGTACTGAAAACGTCAACCTAGAGCCCAAAATGTCTTGTTTTGTCCAATTAACATCCCAAAGTTATAACCTAAATGCTGAAATCAGCAAATAATTTTCCTTTAAAAAAAAAAAAATCAAACTGTCCTTCAGTGAAAAACTATGAAACCTGCAGATAAAAGAAAAGCTCAAAAGTCTCAATAAAAGATCAATAAAATGTCTGAGAATAACTGTACTGACTGGAATCAGTTCTCATAGAAGATGAACTCTGCTGGCTCACTTAAAGCAAATACATGTGATTACAGCGTCATTCAAACCCCAACTGTCTGTTAGAATAATAAAGTCAAGGTTTTTTAAATCCTACAGATTGGCTGTAATGATCATTTCTGTGTTTACATGCACATGAACTGATTATTGAACACTGTTCCCACTGATAGTGTCGTTATCTCTGTCCTGGAACTGTTAATAAATCCGTCAGTACTGTTTGTATTTTAAATTCTAGGGAAACATTAAACAATCTTCACTTTTGCTTTGTCCAATATCTCATTGAGCCGAGTCAGGATGACCAATACTTAAATAAATATTTTGAACAAAGAGTTAGAAACATGGAAATTCTTTGGAAACTGAAAGGTTTTGACCCTGAACCTCTCACCACTTCCTGTTTGTCTCCAGGTGAACGTTCCTCTGAGTTTCCTCGGGGAGCCCGTCCTGATGGGCGTCGCTCTGAATCACACCAGCGCTGGCAGACCGAGCGCCGAGTTCTACGTCAGGTACTTCAATCCTCCCTCCTCATTTGACTCCGTTGAACATACTGAAGAAATGTTTTCTCCTAAAACAGGAAAATGAGGAATGAAAAGATGAATTACACTATTGATAAATGAAGCAGGATAACGCACAAGAACTGATCTCATAATCACCAGTATTATTCACCCACCTGCCTGTATATTTATATTCCAATCCTGTAAAATCTCTCTGGGACAAAATGTTGTCATATGAACCCTGAAAGCAGTTTCCTGTAATGAGGCTTCGCTAAACAAAACCATTAAAGTCACCAAACCTCCAGGATTTTCTTTTAGTAAACAGTCTGGTTTGAATGAAGAATGCCACCAAAGCAAATATACAGTTTTTAAATTGCATGACATGATAATCTGAGAAATGTATTGATATTGTCGTAATCTCTTTAAGATGTCTTAAATTCAAGAAAAGAAAAAAAAGAAAACCATCAGCACTGTGAGAGAGAAACCAGGATGTCACCGTCCATTATGACGATGTTTGACTGGACATCATGTTCTTTTAAATTTATTTATTTAACCTTAATTTAACCAGATATGTCCAGTTGAGATTTGCAAGGGAGAAAACTGGCAACTGATAAATAATATTAATAACAGGAATAAATACTAAAATAAATAAATACTAAAATAAGGCTAAAAATATAATTTTAACAGGGTAATTTACAACAGAATTTACCTCAGATTCGGTCATCAATATCTTATTAATTTAATTTAAATTTATTGTTCAGACTCTTCTGATTGGTTTAAAACATGATGGTCTTTCTGTTTGTACATCAGAGACAGAAAGACCACAGATGCAGATATGTTGTGTAATATGAGATAATAAGGGATGGAAGTTCGCTTCATTGAGATGTAATGCAGTGTCTGATATATATTCATATGTATATATAAACTTGTCCTCAGTTGCTCACTGACATCTGATGAAGTGAGAAAGTTGTACTGGAAAGGAGGAGCTGAGGCCAACGAGTCAACAGATATCGTCTTCCTCAGCAGAACGGTAAGAAATCTGTCTTCTCTTTAACCAGTTGTATTATTAAAAACACTCAAGATTAACATCTACTCACACCGTAGAGACATTCGAAACCTTTCTAAGCTTGATATTCTGTGAAATATTTTGCATTTTGTCATCTGTGATGTTTGAAGGAGATGCTGCAGCTGGACAGACACAGTGCTCTGTGGTCGGAGCTTTGTCCTTCAGCCAAAGGCGCCGTGCTGCTGTATCAGTCAGTGAAGCCTGACGGAGAACAAAACCCGAGAAAACAACCCGGTGTTCAGCAGAGTGCTGTAGAAAACGGATCCAGATGATCAAATATCAAAAAAAAAAAAAAAAAAAAAAAGAGACACAGTTTTTTCATTCAGGTTCAGGGATTTATTAGTTTGACTTTGGGCAAAATGTATTTTTCATCATTTATACACTGTACAATAAAAATAGATTTTTAAAAATATTTTGAATAAAAATCCAGAAAAGTGACCTTGTTTTTGTCTTTAAATACAACACTGATTATCTTTGATTGGTCAAAGCAGGAAGTGCAACATGTACTGTAGTCTTGTGTGCGACATCATTTTAATGAGTCGGCTCTTTTTCTACAAACCAAACGTCTGTGTTAACGCAGACAGTTTGGTGGCTTCTCTCTTTTTCATCTTGCTCCATGTTTCCTCACCAGTAACCACTGTAACCAAAGTCTCTGTTGTCGTAGTAGTAGCAGCTCTGGTCCTGATATGCCACGTTCCACTGCAACGTAGAACAACACAGGATGAGGAAGTGGTTTTGTTTGCTCTGTTAATTTACAACCAGGTTTATGTTCAGATTGTGTGTGTTTACTATTACTCACATATCTTGGCTGCTGGCTCCATGACTGCACTGCACCCCATCCTTCAAAGAAAATAATAAAAATCACATCATCTTAAACATCAAGTATCAAAATAAACGTCCATCATTTCTCATACTGACCATTTAACCAGCGGATCTGATGAGTGGGGGGAGGGCCGTGCGGGTAGGGTCTCTTCTTGTGGAGTCTGTTTTTCTTCTTCTCTTGTTTGGTGATGGGAGGCAGCAGTCTGCGTGCTTTGTCTTTATACTCCTGCAGGAGTGTCTGTGCCTGTTCCTGAGGCAGCTCGACATACTGCAGCTCCTCCAGAAGGTCCCCCTGCTGCTCTGGAAGACTGCAGCTCACTGGACAGAGAGAGAGAGAGGAATCACCGAAAATACATAAATGTGATGAGGCTCTTTCTAAATTCTCTTAATTCCTATGAATATTTTCTAGTTTCTTTAGTTGTAATCTCTATAAACAGACATCAACGGGACAAGATTTTGGTTCCAGAAACGTTGTCCATTTGTAGTCTAAGTAGTATTGACCATGCAGGTGAAAAGTCCCTGTGAAGAGCAAAAGAGGCAGCGTGTACTGGCCGGATGCAATATCTGAACCCATCAGCTAACTGATGACAATTTAGCTTTTTATTATTCATTTGCATCCATATGCATATATCTGTTCATAGAGGTTAGCTGAAATGTCATCTGGACCGTCTCAAGTTGCTAATCGGACTTTAAACATCGACCGGTGCACAGAAGAGGAAGTCTTGGCCCAGATATCTATTATCCGGATATCTGCTGGCTGCACTGGAACCCTGAAATATTGGTCGTTGCCCCCAGAGGCTAAATCATCGTCAGACAGACAGTAGATGGTTTCTGAGATTGTTTTAGTCGTCTATGACAGTAACCTGATATCTTTGGGTTGTGGACTGTTGGTTGAGACAAACTTAACATCTGAGGACATCATCTTGGACTTTGGGAAACAGGGATCACCTTTTGGATCACACAAATAATCTATTAAATACGAAAATAATCTACAAATTAATCGACAATGAAAATCACTGTTTATTGCAACATTACAAGATGCTCTAGTCTGACTTCTGAATTAATGCCCACATTTCCAAAATTTTCAGTGATTCAAATCAAATAATAAAAGAATAATGAAATCTGCTAAACCACTGAATTGCAAAGAATTACATCAAATAAAAATAACACAAGTACCTAAAATTATTATTATTATTTTCTAGTAAAAAGTAAATTCCAGTTAGTCTTACAAGAATAAATAAGTTTACCAACTAAACGAAATAGTCTGCGCGTACTCACGTCTTAACATCACACCATTAGCACTAGTATTGATTAAAGATTGTCTAGTCGCTAAAATCTGTTTCTGTTCTCTCCTAAAGATTTAAATGTAAATATCAAAAAAATCTAAAAGTTTTCCTCCCTAAAAGAGACGACTGTTCATAGCTGAAGAGCTGCGACCCCTGCGGTTGGTTAGACGGTACTTAATCCTATAAGACGTGTAGGAGTCAGACCTTGCAGTTTGAGCAGGGCGGTCTCAGGGATCTGCTCCCCGTCTCCCATCTGGTGCTGAGACAGTCGTCTTCTCCACTCCTCCACTGAGGGGAAGACCACTACCACCCGGCGCCTGAAGCCCCTGAACAGCTGCAGCTTGTGACGCTGTGCAGAGAAGAGGATGTTGCACTGAAGGAAAGGAAAAGGATGAGTAGAGGTAAGAGAAGCGATGAAGTAGAGAACAATGTAATGTACTGAACTGAGCAAGAATGTTTCAGTGATTAATTTATTCTTAAATACTTGTGACCTGATGGGTTTTCATATGACTTTTATATCTATGTGACTGTAGTTGACATTTTATCTCTTATACAACAGTTTTGAAGTAAATGATTAGAAAAATAATGCAGCAATGATTCATATTATCATTAATTCATTAACCAAACATGAAGATTTTAATTTAAAGGACGCTGAAGATGTCCAGTGTGTTTCAAACCAGCGTTTGTTGGATCATTCAACTGTGTCCAAACCCCACGTCGTCTAAACTAGGGATGCTGTGTCTGAAAAGTTTTGTGAATTTCCAAAACCATCAATCTCATATTCATGTCACACCGTGATTGGCCAGATGTGCAGAGGTGAGAAAGAAGGCGTGTTTGAATGTTTCAAGCTCTCATTTTTCACACAGCTACAGACTTCTGTCATTTTTATGTGTCCAAACATAGAAAGTAACTCAACAAGTGCGACACCATGAACCCCTTCAGGGAGTAACCGTCCTAAAGTGTTGACCCACATCCCCATTTCTATAAATGTATCGTGTCTCTATGTGACGAAAAACTTCCTGCTCCACCTTTGAGCGTGCCTTTTTGTCTTTAGACGTGTTCGAACAACTCAAAACTAAACTAAAAAAGCTTTTATAAGTAGGTAAATATTTACAGGGAAGTTTCACAAGACGCTAATTATACTTCACAGGGTTTTCAATGTTGACGTGTTTGAGGTGAAAGGTCACCTGGTCAAGGATATAGTTGCCTGGAGTTTGAGCAGCCATCTTGATTGAATCAGTCAGACACCGAGAGGCCTGTCGCAGCCTACTCTCCCTCTCTCCACCGCTCTAAACACACACACACACACACACACACACACACACACACACACACACACACACACACACACACACACACACACACACACACACACACACACACACACACACACAGCTCAGTTAGTTAGAACATTAAAATATCATCTGATCATCTCTGAATGTGAGTTTGAGACGTGAGAGTGAAGACTGGAGGTTTGACTGACAATCATACATGCAAGCAGCTCCTCGGTGCCCAGCAGCCTGTACTGTTTCTCTGGATGCTGCTGCATGAGAGTCGCGGCCCAGTGACTCTTCCCAGAACCAGGAAGACCCACCATCAACACTACCTATGGAGGAAGAGGGGCAAGGAAAATGAAATGTAACAGATATGTGAACTTACTGCACATGGAAATATGGATCAAACATTTAACACTGTAAAGAGGTTTTCATGAACTGATTATATAAACTGTTATGGTTCTTTTTTTTCCAGCTTGTGACAAATACTTTTAGGCGACGTATCAGGCACATTTCCAGCTCTATATTTATATTCTGGGGCTGTACTGGAATATCTTTGCATGATTTACAGCTCTCCTTATTTATCTCATACTGGCTCTTTATGCAGCCCCTCAGTTCAGCCTCTGTCTGAAACAGCTTGTTTTAGTTCCCGTCTCTTATCTTTTATTCAAAATGGAAACTTTTCAAATGCATCTGCACATGTTTGAACTGAAATCTGATCTGAAATATGAGAGTGGACAAACAACAAGTGGAAAACCTTAGCAACATCCATAGCACAAAAGGCTACTGACGGACGGCTGTTTGTGGGCATGCATGAACAATCATGAGGAGGAAGTAGCGGTAACATTACAAAACATTCAGAGCAGGCTGAAGCCCTGACTTTTGACTTTCAGGGAGCATCTACATATGTTGACCTCATGTTTTGGACCTTTGGACCAAGTTTACTGTTATGACACGACATCATAACAGTATAAAAAATAACAAAATCACAAAAAGCACAATATGTCCCCTTTAATGTCTAAACCAGGACTGTATAATTAGGAGATTATGCTGAACAAAGCACTTAACAAAAGCAATGTTGTTTCAAAATGACACTGAACTATGTGTGTGACCCTTATGCTGAATTATTTTGTCTTTTTCTTTTTGATTTATTAACAAACTTCCACCAAATGGAGTCATAAACATACCGTGTGATAATGTCAAATTTAGTCAAATTGCACTACTTTTCTGTTACTCGGCTGCAGTCTCTCACCTCACACTGTGCTCTGGAGGTCGGAGCGGATGTGGCTCGTGTCCTCTGCCCAGCAGCGAGTGCCGCCAGTGGTGTAAACCCTGGAGGGCTCGGATACCAGGGAGAGGCCGTGGAGTCCAGGAGGAATCGGACTGAACAGCTCTTACAGAGGACGTGAGGGAACAGAGCACGACCCTGCAGCACCGAGGCGTCCAGGCAAAAGGCTGCACCCATGAAACAACCATTGTTGTGGAAGGAGAGCTGAACGCTGTGGTCTGTGGAGAAAGACTGTGGACGTACATGGCTGAGATTAGAGAACGTTTCCATCTAAACTGGATGTGAGAGTTTTAAACAATACAAAGGCAGGAAAAAGTGGAGATTGTCACTCACAGCGTAACAGCCAATGATATCTCCCTCTGAAAAAGGCTCTCCAAACTTCTCCTCCTTTCCAGCTGACACTTTTTTACCGCGTCTGTCATATGCAAAAGAAACTTCCTCTTCACCTGAAGATAAACAGATGGAGAAAACAGCAAAGTGACCATTAAATACATTCAACAAGACTTAAAAACAGACAATAGAAGGTGCCTCCTTGTCTCCTCTCCAGATTAAATACATAAAATAAACCCGGTAATGATCCGACATCCTTACCCAGCAGCAGAGAGGTGTTGGCCGCTGACCAGCCGACTCTGAGGCCGTAGGGCTCGGTGACGTCTCCGTCTTGTGTAGTCAACAGCTTCCTCTCCAGCCTCACCTCGAAACCCACCCTGCCCTGTGTCACCCCGTGGGAGAGCCTGCAGCCCGACCACAGCGAGGGGAATCTGTCCCAGAACCGTGGCTGTCCACAAGCTCCATCTGGACCCACCTCAAAGTGGAGGTGACCGCCGTCTGCGTGAACAAGAGGATCCATAAAGCTTCTGTTCTTCTATGATTTAAACTCTTATAAAAACAAACTGCTTCTTCAGGGACTATTTCTTGAGAAAATTAACTGTTATAATATTAAAATGCACCTGAAACCAAATGTGGTTTGTTTCATGTTTCATCACTAGAGAGATGGTGAATGTTATCCAAAGACTCACATGGATCCAGTCTGACTTTATCTTCATCTTCCTCCTCTGCCTCTTCTCTCTCCACTGGTGGTTGTGGTGATTTGGCTCTGGTTGAGAAAAACAAAACAAAACAAAACACATGCTGCTTAATAAAACCTCTCTCATGAAAACAATATTTTAAAAGTTCCTTTTAAGGCGCAAAGTTTATGGTCCAATTCATCGTTTTTAAATCAAAATTGTATTAAAATGTTTTTTCCCATTATTTATGATGGAGACACGGCAGCTCAACGAGGAAACACAAAGAGGGAATTTGATGCTAAAAACACTAAATGTGGCAGATATCCACATATGATTAATTCAGACTGCTGACGCTTCATTTTAAATACATTTTTGCACAAAATTTTTTGATTTTGGCCTCCATCACTTACACTGAAAGCACATTTATATTGTTGTCTTATTGCAGGAGGCACAATATGGGCTCGGTCACTGTGACCTTACTGCTGATTAGACAGATGCAGAGAGAGAAGGATCTCAGGGAGGAAAAGCAAATAAAGATTCAGCTTTCAATTCTTAATTCTCCGAAGACCAAGAAAAACTCCCCAGAGATGTTAAATTAATTAGAACAAACCTATTATGGTGACGAATATGGGATGATTGTGACGTATCAGGCTGTCTGTACAAATACTGACACTGAACTGAAAAGTGGTTCAAACTAGCTCCACCTGCTGCAGCTACAGCAGTAACATGCTGGTCTAACACTGATGCTTCCGTGTTAATAATCTAGGGATGTCATATATAATAATATATCAGTCAGAGGGACCAAACCACTACTTTTACTGTAACTTTACATCAAGCTGCTAATACTTAGTAAGATTTCCCTACAGGACTTTTACTTTATTGATAATAAAGGATCTCAATACTTCTCCTAATTCATCTATTTTAGCACAAACCCTGACAGCTCCACCTCCTCTGTAGCTGGATTTTATTACCTTTTATATCGTATCTCCTCCTTGAACTCGTAGAAAGCTCTCCCTCTGTCCTCTCCAGGATCCTCTGAACCTCCCTGCTGCCTCACCTGCTGTCCCCCCTCGGCTTGACACACAGTCACCCTCTCTGACACACACTCAGAGTCCGGCTGGAGGGTCTGCAGATTATTATTAACCTCGGTCTGTGTTGCAGGGCCTGGTTTCAGACTGGTTCTGGTCTCAGTCGGTGTTGAAGAGCCTGGTAACGTTAGCAGATTGGTTTTATCCCCAGTCTGTGCTACAGGGCATGGTTTCAGACTGGTTCTGGTCTCAGAGCCTGGTTGCACACTGGTTTTGGTCTCAGTCTGTGCTGCAGAATCTGGTTGCAGACTGGTTCTGGTCTCAGTCTGTCTTGTAGACTCTCTGGCGGACTCACCGTCACACGGCGCAGTGATACCAACTGTTGCCGCCGGTGATGAGGACGCAGCGGCGGCGGAAGCAACGACCTCCACCGTCTCCACGGGTGTCGGAGGAGTCGTTGAGTCATCTTTTTGTAGTTTCACCTCTTCTCCACTGTCTTCGCCACCTTTTCCAGCCTCGACAGCGGACCACAACCGGACCACCAGCTCAGCCTTCAGCCCTTTAGTGTCCAAATCGAGCTCTTTAAGTCTGGATCGCAGCTCGGCCACTTTTAACTTCTTAATGTCCGCCAGCTTCATCGTTGCCGTGTGTGAATATAGATCCTGTCGTTTCTTGTTTCTAGTTTTAGTGGTTTCTTTAGTAACAACAGGTACAAAGTAAACTCAGGAAAAGATGAAGCCGAGCGCATGCACCAAAACAAGGATTCAATATGGTGCCCTAGTCTGTGATTGGCTCCCTGGTCCTCCTACTTCTTCTTCTGTGGTTTTCTGGCATCTTGGACTCTTGTAGAAATGTTTACTTTCGCCTAGCGACAGAAATGTTACTACAGCTGATGTTGACACGATGCATTACTGTAAATATTCATATAAAAGATCCTTAAAACATGTATTAAAACATTTATAATTCATGATTTCATTTTTACACTTTAGTATTTATTTCAGACGCCACTTGTCATCACAAAGTTTTTATCTGACAAATCAGACATTTTTTAATATAATTATTGATTTCATAATGGCTCGCTCTTCTTTGACAGGTTATTTAGTTATTATGACTAATGTGGCATAAAGTTTCACTTCAAGCAGACACGATACATCATTAACACACCTGATTGATATGTTTTGTTCTCCACACAACTTCTGAAAATAAATGTTATCTCTAAGAAGCTAAAGGTGAAAATTATCTGTGAGTTTGTCACTATCATTTATCGCTTTTGCATAACATGTAGGCATCTGAACATTTGTTTATATAAAAATGTTGAACATGTTTTAATGATGTTCTGCTTTTGAAGCTTTCACAAAAGCTTGTTACACAAATTCTTTTTCATAATGGGAAACTTTTTATTTGACAAACAAGACAAACAAATGCAAAAAAACAACAACAGGAATATGAATGAGCACAAACAGGTACAAGAGGTAAAAAGCAAGACAATTTTATAATATATAATACAAAAACATTTCATAAATTACAAATTCATTTCAAGCGTCAGAACCGTCTCGTCTCTCTTTACTTCAGATTTCTTGCTCCGCCGTCTTTGTGTCATTACAGCCGCTCGGGTCAAAGACAAACAGGAAACAAGGACTTTGCTTCATGTGTTTAAAAAACTCAGCAAAGTTTGTATTTCTTTCGTCCTCCGCTGACCCTTTCAGGCTCCACACAAACCTTTTGTCTAACTAACCACACTAAGATTCGACTGCTTCATTAACGCCCTCCGAGCGGCTGCGTCCACACAAACAGCATCATAATAGAAATCGTCACAAGAGGAGAGACGGAGCGGCTGTGATTTTTTTTTCCGTTACACAACAGAACGTCGGGGTCATGCTCACACAGTGAGCCTGTTTTACGTACATGGTGGCTCAGTCACACTCTTAACCACATGCGTCACTACAAAAGCGCCTCAGTTCTCTGTCTGAATATATAACACTCAGAACAGTCGACACAAAAAAATTATTCTCCCTGATGAGGACGCAACTGTGCAAAACGTTCAGCTGAACTGTAAACAAACATGCATATTAAATATACTCAAGACAGACTGTAGGAGCAACAACATCCGGTTGCTTGAGGTGTCGTCAGTGACGTAAATTAAATGCATTAATTCACAAAGTCATGGTTGAATGAGGATAAGCTGCAGATTCAGAATAACACTGTTGTTATTAGATCACTGAATACGTCACTTCAACTACTCTGATGGGTGTTTCTTGCTTTTTTTCCCTGTAAAATCCCTTTTTATCCCTAAAAAGCTTGTGTTAAGCTCCAGTTTGTGCCTCCCTTGTATCTATTATTGTTACATTTGAGTCAGTGAACTAAACTTCACTAAAAATCATAATTTCAGACAAACTGTGAATCCGAAGACATTCGCAGTATCCTCAAAGACTCTTCTAACCTAACCATATTCATTAAAAATATTAGGGCTGCACAATTAATCAAAATCACAATATGGCCTTCTGCAATTTTCATATTGCAGGAGGCACAATATGAATTATATACGTTTTTTAAAGGCAAAATGTGCCATTTTAAATTAAATGTTGTCGTTGCTGCAGAGACATCCTGGCTTACACAACATATTAAACATCAAACTCTACAGACTTAAGATGGTTTTTCAATGAGAATGTGAATAATGATGTAAAAATGATCATTCTCTAATATCACAAATTATATCGCGATTGCAATATCAGCTTTTCTTTTCCAAAAATCGTTCAGCCCTAAAAAATATGAAGTCTGCAGCAAGATAAGAGATCTTTAACCTGCTTCCCAAGTTGTGACTCTATCAACGGATCCAAACAAAGACAAACTTTATGTAAACAAATACTGTATAATTTGTATCCTGTGAGCCAAAATTAAACTGTTTTATTATCAGTTATATTTGTCTATATTGATGCAACTTTACTTTTTATTTTAATTCAAAACTAAAAAACATATAAACAGTGAGTTTATATGTTTTTTGTGTTGTACAAAACATTTAAAGATATATTTCATTTCCATCCAATTTTGCCATCTGGATGTAAAATACAGCAGCAGATACAATAATCTTTCATCCAGATGTTTAGAGGAGTCTCGGAGGATTCTGCAGATATCTTCAGTTGTATTAACAAGACTTTTGTGAAACAACATTGAAATGTTTCAGAGATCCTGGCGTATTTATCTTCCAAGAAAAAAGCAGATGCTTATCTGAGTCTTGAATTAAATCGGAGAGACACAAACTGGGTCTTAGCGAGGTGTCGGGTAAGGAAGGGCTAATTAATGATGTAATGTAAGCTGAGCCCTGCTCAGAAATCACTACATGACGTGATCATTTGTCAAACGTACCGAAATAAAAAGATGCAACAAAATTCAGATTGTGGAGACAAGTATAAAGACGTAAATCACCACCTCACTTCACTGTAAATTAGACAAAGATGGTGGGTGTTGCTGGAGGATGAGGAGGTGAGGAGGAGCCTTCAGACGGACTGTAGCCCAACAGCAGATCCTTCTCCCGGGGAAGACAAGGCCCACCGATGTGCTGGCTGTGTGAGTGGTAGAGCCGCAGGAAGGCCAGGATGGACTGTGTGAGCCACAGAGCCGTCACGCACCACAGAGACGCCTAAACAGAACAGAGAGGCAACAGAGTCAAGCTCACAGCTCGAAATAAACTCAACTGTTATGTAGTAAAGGCTGCGAATGCCGGAGGGTGTCAGTGTGAAAGTGTGTTTATCAGGATGCAGTCACAGATGTTTTTACACCTGACAACATAGTTGTTAGATTTTAATCCAGTTAAAGCTGCAATGTTGATTGATGGATTGATTTTTTTTGGCCACTTGGGGGCAGTAAAACCACCTATGAACCAACACTGACGCCTGCATTCACACCAAATCCGGCGGTGCGATGAAAATGCTAGTCGTTCCGTTCATCTGGATGGGGGTAGTGCGGCTCTCCTGCGGCCATTTTGGCCGCTGCGGCGCCGCACCAGACTGCAGCCGGAAGAGTTGAGCCAGAGTCAACTTTTGGAAAACCGCAACCCGACGTCACACTGCGGTGGCCAATCACATAGGTCAGTGATTAGACCAGAAGAGGAACGTTGTTTATTTACCATGTAGCATTGTAGCATTTCAGCATTCTGCTTTAGACCAATGATGATTAATTGATATTGAATTGATATTACTACAAAGATGATGGAGGAGGGACTCATCGCTGCTGTGAGTCATTTCCCAGAGCTGTATAACCTTATATGAGTGCTTCTTCTTTTTCTTCTCTTTTGTTGTTTCATGGCGGTTGGCAAACTACTTTCATACTTTCAACTAATTTCATACTTTCTGGACTGGGAGGATTAGCAGTTTACAATGTGACGTCACACAAATGGCCCACGTAGTCACACGCCCACAAATCCGCACTGACCTGCTGTGACAAACTTGTCATCAAACAGTTGATTATTTACACATACAATCATTTAAAGTGTTTCTGTCCCTGGAAAACATAAGTACAATATTCACTGTCCTTTTAGCTCTGTTTTGGTTCCCACTAACTCCTGAGAAGAATATCGGACTCTGTAGCTGCTAAAAGCTCCACTATGTTCACCAGCTAGTCACTGACTTTGTCTGTCTGCCGTTTAGTGCTGAGCAGGTGGTGCACGGTGGGTTTTTAGAGCTAACAACACTGATGAGAGCGATGAGAGTGAACCAAAAAAGTAAAGTTGTGAGCCATAAAACAAAAACCAGTCGCTATAAAACTCTATGGAGTAATTTTGTCTCTCTACAGTGTGTCTGTGTGTGTGTGTGTTAAATTGTGGTCCTACCTGAGCCAGACTGAGCTCTGTGTAGAAGGAGGAGGTGTCCACATCCAGGTAAAGAGGGACAGACTGGGACTCGGCGCAGCTGAACACAAACAAAAATAGAGAGATGAGACACTCACAGAACGAATATGAATATCAGCTGATAACAAACACGACAACAAAGATTGACTTCGTCTGACGGGTCCTTTTATCAGCATCACTGGATCAACATCCGTGAAGATGTCTCAATAGAGATGGATGTGAGATATGATAGAGATATGATATTTATCCATAACACAAACTCTAATGTATCTATTAACTTATTGGTAAATTGTTGTGGATATTTTGAGCGATGGTCGGCAGTGGAGACACGAGACTTTGATGTCTTGAAGCTGAAATTGTTTATTGAAAGCATTTGGCTAAGTGGAGAACCAAAACAGCAAACACCGATGCTGTCTCTTTCCATTTCTGTCCTCTGAAGGTCCAAGTCCTCGTCTTCGTCTGATTGGTTCACTAGTTTCTAAACAAGGAGCTGCACTTTACCCGTGACAGTTTAAGTCACGTGGCATGTAATTTCAGCAGTTTTGGTTTGAATGTCTGACTGTCATCCACTTATCTGTGTTTTCTAGGAAGGCCTCCTCTGACCTTGGTAACCATGGCAATGCTGATATACCCTCTATCAGAGGTTTCCGCCTTCCCCAAAACATCACAGACTCAAAGAGAAGATATCTTAATCTCTGATTAAGAATTATAGTGTGACCTCAAAGCCAAACTTGACCCAATCTGTAACCTCTAAAGATGGAAAATTACATAACAGTAAATGATATTGCTTGAAAATATGTTGGTATCAGGAACTATTATTGCACCAGTGGAATATGAGGATGATTTATTTGTTAATTACAGGTGGATATGTGTGTTTTATCAGCACAGCAGATGATAGCAGTGATCATTAGCAGCTCTTGTACCAACAGTGAAGTAATGTGGTTTTTAAGAGGACATGTGATTAATCAGCTTTTTGAACTAAGAAAAGACGAGCAGCTCTCCCCTCTTGCTGATCACTACTGATGTTAACTTTTATGCAAAACTGGTCTAAATATCAGATATATTTGACCAGTTAAATCAGCCCAATATAAATATGCAAGTTCTTTGGAACATAAGAGTCAAGGAGGGACGATTTGATGTTTTCACTCATATATGAAACTACAAACTAGCATTTGACTCCGTTGTCATGCAAGTTTGCAGACTACTCCCCAGAGGACTCACAACGTGGGAACCTGAGGATTTTGGATCCTGTTTCTGTGGATCCTACTTCAGAAGACATGGACCTCTGTCCGCTGTGTTGGACAATGAACTAATGAAGCTTCGTTCAAAGAAGTCGACCTTGTTTCGTTCTGGATATACTGGCTGCCAGTCAATGTCCCTCTCTGTCGTAGCGGGCAATCAAATTTCTGATGCCTTTCATAACCCGACCCGTTTATGTGAGTCAGGGTTTTCCATTGTGACTCAAAGGCAAGAACAAAACTGTGAATGCTGCTCTGCGTGTCGTCCTCTCACCCGTCCCATCACAACTCGGTCTCATTATTTCCCAGAAGCAAGTGTCTCATTGAGGGTAAGTTAGGTAATATCTATTTTGGTCATTACAAGCTGACAGTTGCATAACACATATTTACAGCCCAAAAGGGGTCGAGAGCCCCTGATGTAATTAAGAAATAATTGTAGCCCTTATTGTCCCTCCTGATTGTCATTCTTTGACAGTATGATTAAGAAGAATGTATTAATTTAAAAAGTCTTAAATCTAATTTGGATAACACATAAATCGTGATCACAGTTACTGATAGAAACTAGACCTAAGTTGGTACTATGGAAATGATAAAAAATTGGTACCTGTATCAATAACAGTATCAGCTAAATGATCATTAATTAGAAAATTCAATGTTTTCTTGAGCTGTTCTGGTTGGTTTTTGGCTGATGGACAGACGGGTGCACAAGTTATAACATCAGTATATTAAGATCAAAAAGTCTCTTTGACCAACTTCATAAACCAGCATCGACATATATGATAATCCAGAATGACATTATGATAAGAGGTTTAGCATCAGACAACCTACCTGTATGGTCGTGTGTTGGCATCGGTCACGGTGTCGCACCAGGAAACCAGACCCAGAGACAGGATGACACTGGCCCCTCCGGACAGGAAGAGCACACACACACTCAGCAGGACCGTCAGGAAGGACGAAAACAGAGTGCTAAGCAGAAAACACACATCGCAGACCATGAGACACACTGAATATGTGGCAGGAGCCATATGTCGACTACGTATGTACCCACTAGAGCTGAAACTATTAGTCCATTAGATGATTGACACTGAAATAAAGAGCAACTATTTTTGTTAAATGATTCATCATTTATGTAATTTTCCTCAGGTTTCAGTGTTTGGTGGCATAAAACAAGCAATTCAAGCTTCTTCAGTTTGGGCTCTGTGTTATTATGATGTACATTTTATCACAATTAAACAATTAATCAAAAAATAATCGTTGGCTGCAGCCCTGAAATCCATGAACGATGTGATGCACAACTATGATATGTATTTTCAGCTGATTTTTGTGTTAACATGTTTGTACTGTTGTAGGCTTCTTTAGACATTTTAACTACACACTACTCACTTTAAACACACTGTAGCAAAATTGTCAAAATACAGACATTAACAAAAATAATGTCTGTATAAAGAAGAGGAGCAAAAATATATTGCTACATAATGTTATTAAAGCATAGAAAGACCAGGTTATTTCTGGTCTTTCACTGAATGGATTCATTTGTCAGCTAACTCAATAACCTATGAAATGATGTTAAGAAGAAGATTAGACATATGACACAAATAGAAATTATATGTGACAATTAACTTGTTATTTTTCTTTGCTTTCTCTCCTTTTCATGTGTATTTTGTCTTTGGAGAATTGTGTTTTTGTATATATTTATGTTGTTACATGTTTAAAACATAAATAAACTGGAGAAAAAATGTTATTCCGGTCTTGCACCTGTACTGGTACCATTAAAGTACTGCAGCCACTGGTTTGGTGCAAAGTGCAGAGTACAAAACGCTAATAATGTTACAGTTGTAGTAATAATTAGGTCAGTCATATTAATAACCATGTCATCAGTGTTATAAGTGCTATAATGACGATAACGTTGTATGTTTGTGTTGTTTATGTCCTCACTCGTCATGCCGTCCGTGCAGATAGAAGAGGCACCTCCAGCCCTGCGCGGCTCCGTACAGCACTGTGAAAATACCCACAAATGTGGCGAACTGGCAGGCCGCCGGTGGGCCCCACTGCTGCACCACCAGGTGAGAGACGTCTCCCGGCTGCCCCGTTAGCTCGGCACGGTTCTCGGTCCTCCAGTAGCCGGTGGAGAAAAGTGCGCAACGGCCTTTGAAAGCGGAGCCGTTGAGAGCCATCGGGACGACCACCAGCAAGCCCGCCGCGATCGACAGGGCGTGAGCGGTGCAGTGAGCAAGCAACAGCCGCCGGTCCAGTTCCATGTTCGGAGTCAAACAACAGACTTAAACTGTGACAATAATTTGTAAAAAATAAAATCCGAATAATGTCAGCACATGTCCGTGTGTTTTACCGTGTAACGGCTCTCAGGGGTGCGGGGTATTTAAAGATGACAGGGCGGGGACCGGGTCTCGCTCCGCATTCCAGCCGTTACACAACTGTCTCCATATATGGTCAAAACACAGAGGAGCAGCAGACACAGAGGTCTCACTCTGACACGGTTTCTAGGAGACGAAAAGGACGAATAAATATCAGAGTTGTCATAATAATCGTGATAACAGAAGTAGCATTCGTTACATAGTATTATAATTTTATATAATGTAATACCGTAATCCTGTTAATGCGCACACATAGTGTATTAACACGCTGATTTATATTTACATTTGTAGTAGGGCTGAGCAATATATCAATATTATATTGATATGATATGAGACCAGATATCGTATTAGATACCAGATATTGTAATATTGTGATATGGTATAAGTGTGGTCTTTTCCTGGTTTTAAAGGCTGCATGTAATGTAATTTTCTAAACTTACCAGACTGTTCTAGCTGTTCTTTAATTGTTTGCCTTTACTCAGTCATTAAATCAACATTACTGATGATTATTACACAGCTTTGTTGAATATGCAATTCTGAGTAGTCAATTACAAGTTTCTTTAGTCTGTTATTTCTGAATAGCAGGCTGCTGCTATCAATAACAGAATGTAGCTACGGGCTCGGCTCAGATTATAGACTCTGGAGGACCAAGTCCAAACATATCAATCCACAGAAAGAAGTCCAGTGAAATTACTGACTGCAACTTTGAATTCCAGGTTTGGTTGCTTGCATGAACCCTGATGTGTGACAGATGTTACATAAATACAGCACAATGGTTTCTATTTTGCTAATCATTTAATGTAAACATTATATATAGTAATATGTTTACTTGATAACACATTAAAATATGTAAACAGATTGTCTTGAGAGTGCATACCTCATCCAAGGCTTCTTAACTGGTTAGATTTAAAACAGGAAATGTTTACAGTTTTTTGATCTGTGCAAAGATCTGGATCTGCATCAAGACACAGAGGTTGGTTGATGTCAAGTTGATTTTTTGAATATCTAAATTATATATAGGAATATTATATGCCACTTCATGCTGCAATTATTTTTTTTTAAATATATGATATTGCTCATTGCTTATGTAAGTCAAGATGTTATGCATAATGGATCAGAACCACATCATTAAACAAAATAAATAAATAAACAAACAAACAAGGTGACATATATGGTTTGCAATTAAAAATGTCTACAGGTTTTTGAGATATTTTGTTAACTAAAAGACAAACAAACTTCACCTTCTTGGTGGGTGCAATAACAGTATTACTACTCTTATTATTACTGTTTCTATTTACTGAAAGCATTTATAAAGGGGATCCATCAGTCATATCACATATCATCCAAAATCAATAATCATTATTATTATTTAGTGAAAGGTCAAAAGTGGGGAACCTTGAAAACGCCACTTCGTTTTGTTTTTTAGTTTGGAGTCGAGTGAGTCATCTTCCTCGCATAAACGATCCTTAATGACGTAGCCGCCGCTACGTCACGTCTGTTTATCTTTTGTTTTTTTGAAAGCAACTGGCCTCTTTTTGTCAGCTCATGCAGAGGATTTAATCAGCCTGCAGACAGATTGATTCTCTGGATGTTTCTGACTGATGAAGGACCTAATCAATGAGATCAATGACGCTGATCGACAGTCACATCCGGCTCATCAGCTCTGTGCTGTGAGGAGGCTGCACTGCTAAAATTATACCTACTTTATCATATTTATGTCAGTCTGGTTTCAAACTACAAACCGTTGATGATAAACTTTTAGACCTAATAATTAAATTATCAAACAAACTTTTTTTTTCTCTTGTAGCCCATAACACTTTAAAAATTATTTTTACATATCATCACCTGGTTTAAGTCATGCATTTTCATTACAGCCACTGAGACACCATGTGAATTCAGTTTACTGTGTCTAGTGTAGTTTTACATCATACTATAGAAAACCTATGTCCTTAACTTTAAATGCTCCAGAGAAGTCCCAGTTGGATGCCACTGGTCGAGGAATGTGGGGTGGAGCTGTGGTCAAATTCCTCTCTGTGTGATAGACAAAGGCATCCGTCCACCCCACCGACCGCCACCACCCTGATAGACCAAAGTCTCTCAAATCAGCTTAGATTATGTGGGCATGTCTTCAACTTTCATGATATGCAAACAACAGAACGTTAAAAACACTGACAGAGCTAAAACACAAACTGTGAAATTCAAACAAGATATAAAATATTTAATTTGACTGTCTGTAATCTACTTTATAAACTACAAATACAACCATTAACCTGAAGCTAAAAACTATAATCTGTACCGAGGCATTTGCCTGTGAAAAATGTCCCATAAAAATAGACAATGTAAAATATTTTTATTAAAATCATAGGATTTCATACAAGCAATTGTCAATACTATAAAGGCCACAATGCAGGAGGTAAATTAATGGAAACATTCTATAGGACTCACAGTATTACTGTAGTATTTACTATACAGGCATGATTTATATAAATTTGAATACTAAATAGAGTATTTAACTTAAACCTGTTAACCTTAAACCTGTCTTATTGAAAGTTCACAAAGACATGACACAAGGTAACTAGAGATGAGAGGCATATTGCTGCAGCTCTGATACTGCGGGAAAAACGTTCACATGAAGTGAAAGAGTTATAAAAATCCTGACCATATCAATCATGATCATCGGCCAAAAGACAGTGAATTGTTGAACAAATACTAACAAGTGAAAGCTCGCCTTCAGGGACAGATGAACACTTGATGGGATCCTTGCTGAGAGCCAGATTCCCAGAGTGAATTACATAAGAACTGAATGAATCCAGTGTCTGTAGCACTTAATTAAATTGGAACATTATGAGGATCATGAGGCTGCTATATGGGGCAGGTTTCCATTACAAACGAGGCCAATACCAGATGTAGCTCAACTGTATGGTAATATACTGAATGCACTGGAAACAAAGGAGATAATTAATTTAACTGGTAATTAATTTCCTTTAATTTTATGGATTAGAGATGTTTTTTCTGCACAAATTTGTCTTAATAGGCCATTTTGGACACAAGTTTTACTCTGAATGCCATTTGAACAACAGTGCTGTTTTGTTTACAAAAGTGTGGATTTGAATTTTCATTTTAGACCAAATTATATCACTCAGAATATAAAAATGGACTGTGGATCTCACTGAACTGTATGTTAGTTTATCCCCTATCACTGCATCTTTTAACATAACATCTTGTTGTGATTATCATAAATGTTTAAAACTGTAATAATATAGATGTTGAGACAACCATCAATGTGCAGGTGCTTTTGATTTGCAGTGTTACTGATACTATTGAGGAGACAGGGCTGTAGATTTTAGATATACTAAAGTCATCCAAGAAGACTCACCGCACCCAAATAATAGGAAAGAGTTTAGAAAAAAGTAAGGACAGTTTATTTTCCATGTTAAATTCATTCAGCTGATGTATATGTGTATATTGTGCTGTTTTGAAAAGCTGTACAGTTTTATCTATCCATCAGGAATACATTCTGGGGGGTAAAAATGTTCAATTGATATATTCATTTAGTTAGCCTATGTATTTGCTCATTTTTCTTGGCCTTGAAACTGATCACTTTTGAGGACAATTATTAGCATTATATATAGCAGCATTATACTAAAGGAAAAAATCACATTAACCCAGAAAGTTATAAAAGTCCTGAATATAATCAATCATACAGAAGCTGTTGCCCTACTAAACAGCTGAACTGTACTGTTATCCAACTGGACTTCACATGTCACATCCCTCGTTGAATGAGTCACTGCCTGATATTTGCAGCGGGGGGGTGTCCCGGCCGAGAATCGAACGATGGTTTTATATTGTCTGCGCCAGAACCATTAACTCCAATTCAGATCAATGATTCGCATCGAGACTTGATGCAATATGCAAAAAAATCCGTGACGTCTGACTGTCAACGTTCTAAACTGGGCCGTCAACGTCACAGCAACGCACAGACACAGACGACCGTTTCCATAGCAGCGACGCACAGTCATTACCCCACATTACTACTGCGTTGACACATCGGCCACCACTCTAGCATGCATACTTGACTAATAAAAGAGATCCTGATAAAGCAACGCTGCCAACGAATATTTGACGTTTATCGTTTATACGTCTTTACTAAAATAAAATAAAATAAAATAAAATAATACCGGTTTTGTTCACGGTATCAAAATGCCGAAACCCGGGATCGAACCAGGGACCTTTAGATCTTCAGTCTAACGCTCTCCCAACTGAGCTATTTCGGCGATAAAAACCAGAGGAAAAACACGCCGAATTTATACGCAAAAATCAAAGTCTCATTACTGTACACTTATATAAATTGATTAACAGTATTTACTGGACACATATTGCTTGAAACAATTTGAACCGGCAGTAAGGTTGACTTTGTGTCTCCATGACTACGATTAGAACGTCCCGTACGTTACGGTGACGTAATTTTCGCTCCCACATTCAGCGCAGAGGCTGCTGGGAAGAAAAGGTCAAGAATCGACGCCAGTGGACGCTGATTTAATGCTGGCAAGAAAGACTATTGCTTTGTTGAGAGAGAAAAAAAAACAATGCTACAATCAAAACATCGTGTCTGTCTGCAGTGAGAACTCCCTGCGTTTTTGCTCACAACATAGTAAATATTTCAGTGACATGTCGCCTGTTTTACTGAGCCTCAGTCGACACTAGCTAACGTTAGCTGGCTAGCAGCTGCATTGTTATTGTTTTCGCTTTTTTTTTAGGCGGCCTCATAAACATTACTCCTGGAGGTTCCCCGACCGAGGCAGGGGCCCGGGACTGCCTGAGTGATGTTTTTCTGTCCGTCCCGGGAAGATGGATGAGAAGTCCAGCAGCAGCAGCAACAGCCACCAACGCCTCCTGATCGTCCTGTTCATGGTGTTGCTCTTTGGCGTCATTATGATCCAGTATGTGTGTCCTAGCAGGTCTGAGTGCCAGATGCTGCACCAGCTGGGATCCTGGTTTAAAGTGGGCAGTGCAACTGGTTCTCGGAGCAATGAAAACCAAGACGGGCTCCAAAAGGATCCGTACATCGCAGAGGACGGCGCTCTGGTCCGCTTTATCCCTCGCTTCAACTTCACCAAAGCGGATTTAAATCGCGGTGTAGACTTCAACATCAAAGGAGACGATGTCATAGTGTTTCTGCACATTCAAAAGACAGGCGGCACCACGTTTGGTCGTCACCTGGTGCGGAATATTCAGCTGGAGAGGCCCTGCGAGTGCCACGCAGGTCAGAAGAAATGTACTTGTTATCGGCCAGGTAAAAAGGAAACTTGGCTCTTTTCCCGTTTCTCCACCGGCTGGAGCTGCGGGCTTCATGCGGACTGGACTGAGCTGACCAGCTGCGTCCCGTCGCGCATGGACTCACAGGAGACTCCCAAGAACCTGCCGAGGTTGGTGAAGAAGGGAGGGATGTTTGGGTGGGGATCATAGGGGAACTGGTGACATACAATCACAATACATACAATTAGGGCTGGGCGATATGGACAAAATTGGCATTGCAACAGTATTTTAGGGAAGACTGTTGGTGTTTTCACAAAATATTTACACAGGGAAACTGCTGACAGTCATCAGTAATGTAGATTTAATGACTAAGCGGTTAAAGGCAAATAATAGAACAGCTAGAGCAGTCTGCTAAGTTCAGAAAATAACATCTTTACTGTAATGCAGCCTTTAGAACCAGGAAAAGACAACACTTATGCCATATCATGATATTATAATATCCTAAATCTAAGACGGTATTTAGTCTCATATCACGATATCAATATAATATTGCTGTATTTCCCAGCCCTAAGTACTTAAGATTATACAGCTATGTAGACAATTGAGGATCATACAATACACTGCAAGATAATCATCTACAATATATCACGAAGTCATCTTTACTGAAGAGGAAAATATACTCCTCATGGTCTAATTATGTTTACTTGCATCATATAATGAAGTGCTTTCAGTTTTGCACAAATGTATACGTGGCCAAAAAAAAGTGAAGCACAGGTCAAAATGTTTTGATAATACATGCATTGCTACAGCTGTTAACGTAAATATTTTATAGTACAGTTTAACCAAGTCAGGCTGGATGTTAACCTGACCTATATCAAAGTGACAGATGTTCATTTCACTGATCTATTCAACTCCATCTTGAGTGTGAATCTGACTAACATGAACCCAACTGAGTATGTGCACATAAGGCTTAAGAAAAAAACAATTAAGTGTCTCTTTTTCTGATTTTTAGTTTGCTGGATAAAAATGACAGTTTTGTGTCTTTAATACTTCCTTCTCTCTGCCTTACCTGCTGCCTCTTGTGAAATTGTGTCTAATGTACTCTGAGCTTTGGTTGCAACTTACAAACAGAAAAAAATCATAGTGACATATTGTGGATCTTAAAGTTGGCATATTACAGACCTAACATCCTCTTTTTTTCCTCTCCAGTAGGAACTATTATTATATAACTATTCTAAGAGATCCAGTATCGCGCTACCTGAGCGAGTGGCGTCACGTGCAACGCGGTGCCACCTGGAAGGCCTCCTTACACGTGTGTGATGGACGTTCACCAACACTGTCTGAGCTTCCGAGCTGCTACTCAGGGGATGACTGGTCAGGTTGCTCCTTGCAGGAGTTCATGGACTGCCCCTACAACCTGGCCAACAACCGGCAGACCCGCATGCTGGCTGATCTCAGCCTGGTGGGTTGCTACAACGTCTCTGCCATGAGTGAGGAAGAGCGCTGGGCAGTACTTCTGGAGAGTGCTAAACGTAACCTACGCGGCATGGCCTTCTTTGGACTGACCGAGTACCAGCGTAAGACCCAGTACCTGTTTGAGCGTACCTTCAATTTGGAGTTCATTGCACCGTTCACACAACTGAACGGCACACGTGCCTCCAGCGTTGAGGTACCTCCCGAGACGCAACACAGAATCCGCCAGCTAAACCGATGGGACGTAGAGCTGTACGAGTACGCCCGCGACCTTTTCCTGCAGCGCTTCCAGGTGGCGAGGCAGCAGGAGCGCAGGCAGGCCAGGGAGAGGCGGCAGCAGGAGAGGAGGCGGCTCCGTGGAAGGCTCACAATGAAGCAAGGGAGGCAGCTAAAGCCCACAGAGTCGCCCCGCCTCGCCGACAGCCACTCTGTAGTAACTGAGGAGCAGCGGAGGGGAAAAGCTGATGAAGATGGCATGGGGTCTGAAGCACTATTGCCAGACTGGTGGGATCTAGATGAGAACGGCACCATGGAGGACTACATGGACAATGTGGAACAGTGGTAGTGACAGGAACAAGCAGTTTGTTGTCTTAATACAGAGTGAGCTCTGCCTTGTCTATTGTTAATATATTCAAGTTATTTTTATTATTGTATGCCTTCCACTGAATTTTCTTTGTTCTCACCATGGACTGTTTTAAATTACACACATTTATTTATTGATATTGATTGTATTTCTTTGCCACAACTGACATTCATAATGGATACATGACCTTGACAGAAAGGAAGGCTGGTGTAGCTCCCTGCCTTCAGTCATTACACACATCTGAACTCTTGTGATGTAGCTTGAAACAAGAGGATATTTTCTTTTGTTAAAAGAAACAATGTTAATCTTGTTTTAATCAGCAAATATGCTACTGTTTGTGATTAACAATCTGTATGTTTGCCAAACTGTTGTCTTGTCTGAAATACGTACATTTTAAAATGTACCTGTTTTTAAGTGTCTTTTAAGTAAAAAGTAAAAAATAGATACCTCAATGTGTAGCATAGCTGCTAATGTTGTAAAAATGCTGAATGTGTCCCGAATCTACCTTTTTTATATAAAAATGTTTTTACATTCACTGAACTCCTAATGTCCTTTTTGTGTGATGATGTGCACAAAATACTGCATTATTGTTTATTTATTGTTACACTTGCAAATCTCTGCAGCACCAGCAGGGAGTGCTCAAGTAATTTTAATGAAATCAAAACTTTGTGAATGCAGTACTAAGGTGAAAGTTATCGCAGCTTATGCTTAAATATGGTCAGATAGGATTTGAGACGTTCAATCTGGTCCTCAGAGGACAATAGAGGGATACACTGTGACAGCTGCTCCTAAAATTCAAAGAATGATCCAGCAATATACAGAAAATGTGTGTGATCTCATGGAGGTTTTCGGACTGTTGAAAGGAGAGATGATCTTTTTATCAGTAGAGTTGCCATAAATGGTTTAGGGATGAGAGTGTGTGTGTATATGCTGGTAATTGTCAACATTAAATGTACTGGAGTATAAAAAAATAAGTTTTAATGTATATTAAAATCGTGATCAGACTATTATTATTCTTATTATTACCTTTATTTAAACAGGTATGGCCATTGGAAACAAAAACTCCCTTTTACAAGGATGTCCTGATTAAAGTGCATATAAAACAATAAAAACACACGGAAGTTAAAGTGTAATCAACAGATTATATAACAAACAGGCCAAAGACATTAACATAGGGGATGTCAATTCAAAGTAAACATGCGTTCACACTGCTCTATGTCACCCAAAAAGATTTAAGTTGATTAAAAGGGATTAGCCTGTCTAATTTATTTTTTTTATGCAGATTGTTCCACTTGTTTGGAACATAATATTTAAAAGCCCAAGTTTCACAATCTCAGTGCTAACGTGGTGATTTTCAAGGACCTAGTGCAGTGTGACAATGATTTATAGTTAAAAAGATGTGAGATACCCAGGAAGTTTGCCAAGAAGTGCTTTGTAAATAAATAAGATGCAGTGCCTTTCTGTTCTCACTGCCAACGACTGTCACCCAACTTTCTCATATACAACAGTGCTTTCTAAAGCCGTCTCCACTTATGAATCTAAGGGCAGAATAATAGACTGCATCGAGAGGTTGAAGACTGGAGGCAGGAGAGTGCATATAAATTACATCGACATAGTTCATAATACATGAAAAGGCTGACTGAACAATTGGCTTTCTGCATTTCTGGGTAATACACACCTTATTGCTATAGCAGAATGCCTATTTTACTTTTAAGGACTTAGTTCATTAACATGTTTTTTGAAGCACAGCCTATCATCAAGCCAGAAACCAAGATATTTATCAATAGGATTCTCTATCAAGTGATATCCAAAGATATTTGCTTCAGTGGAGCAGTTTCAGTTTTCTAGAAAATAGCATGCATTTTGTTTTTAAAAGTAATTTACAGCACAGAAATCAAAATTTAAGTTTTGATCCGCCTGGGCAACAGAGGGCGCTGTTGTACAGAGAACAGCGTCGTCCGGGTGGTACAGATTAAATGTACTATTTCTAACTTTTTCACCTAAATGATTTATAAAAATTGTGAATAAAAGTGTCTAAGACTATAAAAAAAAACCCAAGTCCTCGGTTTTGTTTTTGTTGTTGTTTTTAAATACATCAAGTCTCTGACAACTTTAAAAATTAATGCAGAAAATCTGAAAGCCCAACATGCACGGACATATAATACTAGTACTACATATCAATAAATAAATAAATTTCCTTTTCTGGACGACCCCCCTGAAGACATATTGAAATATCAAACAAATACAGAGGGCCTGTACAATAATAATACTTGAATGACTACTATAATTATATAATTCTTTTAGGTCTTCTAATCATCGGTTTTCCAGGTGAGCAAATAACAGTGCACTTGAGTGTTAACTGTTAGCATCTTGCTAGCAGCAGGTGGAGAAAACCGACATCTAAAGTTAATTGTAAGAAGTAAACAAACAAACAAACAAAAAACTAAATATAACTTACTTAAAAATAATCTTTTCATAGCTAACTAACGTTTAAATCGTGACCGTTAGTAAACATTAGCTAAGTGAAAAAAGTGAAAAACGCCCAACTGTTATCCCTGTATTTAACGTTAACCACTTAAAAGTAACTATATTCTTAAAATGGCAGCACATAGTTGGACTATGGGTGGCTTTTTTTTGGGGGGGGGGGGCTAACGTTAATTTGTCCATATTTAACTGTCAACCTTCAGTTAAAAAGACATTTCGCCTCGCCCTCAGTAATAATAAGTAATTACTATCTCATGAGGTCTTTTATCCGGTTCATGTAAGTTGCGTGTGTGAGCCCGTTACTGTACCTGAAGCTACCTGCGACGTGTTTATTTATGGTAGTTTACCTTGCCTGCTCTCCTTTGGTCGTGACTTTGATTTCCCCTCATTGCTAATGATGTTATCCAATAAAATGAAGGCAAATACACATACACACACACGCACGCACACTTTCTCCCAACTCCTCCCTCACCATTTTGCCCTCCCTCTTGATTTTTTCCCCCTTCTTCTCCCAAATCATTCTGCTGTGTGTTCACTCCCGAGCAAATGTAGTCGCAGCTAACATTTCAGCCCAGACCTCTCGCTTCTTTCTTTCACTCCGCGGTTTTATTATTTCTAGCTAGCGATAGCACGTTTTTTTAATTCTTCTTTTACTGTAAGGCAATGCTGAGTGTTTAACAGATAAAAAATCGGGGAAATAACCACCAAATACACATTTTAACCGACGTTAATTTAGGGGGAAGACATCTGAATCTGAATCCGATTTGGACTATAAACAGGTAAGAGCATGACCACGTCTGGCGCAGTTGACTTTGCAGCAATATTAATGCTACCTGACCCATTCAAGCTAACATTAGGTGTGAGTTTTTATTTATTCCTGGTTGCAGCAGTGTTTTTCTACCTTCCTGCCTGTTGCGTGGAGCCTCAAAAGCAGCCTTTGTTATTGTTAAATACGGGGCGTAATTGCTGTGTTACACGTCGTGCTGCACGACAGTATTAACATTTACATTTTAACCTGCCTTTTTTGGGGCAGGTCTTGCTGACAGATGACCTCTGTGCTGCATATGCACACAAATAAGGCTGCCAACTGCTGTCACATTGTTGTGCATTGTCTAATGTGGGATTAGGTTGAATGCAATATGTAGATTTTTCACTTGTTTTATATTGGTTTTAGCTGTCATACCACAGAGCTGAGAGCTAAAAAAACAATGTGAATTTACTTTCTGATGTATTCTGTTCACTGTAATGTTGACTTTGTATCCATTACAGTTGGCAGAGGTGAAGAACACACCTGCAGGTTGCATCCTGGTCTATGAGGGGGATTTTGCACCCAGTCTCCTTTGCTTTCAGTCAGCGCAGGCTGTCTTGTCCTTGTCCCCCCCCCCCATCCATCCCTCTGAGGAGGAGGGTCAGACAGTCCAGCCACCATGGCACACACTGTTTTGTCACTACGTTCCTACATATATACATCTCTAATGGATGTATCGCCATCGTCTTGGCTCACTTAACAATACAACCAGTCATGACAAGTTCACGCTTCCTCCGGGCCGTGGACTCTGCACCAGTCTAGCTAGTTTTTCTCTACTTAATATAAACAGTGGTAAACCGACACACACACAGGCTTACACCACATTTCCCACATAACCTGTTTTCATTTCTCTCATTTAGATACACATTAACCGCCCGCTCAGGATGATGCATGTTTTGTGGTGGAGATAAAACCATCCAAAAATAATGTAGCAGTGATAATAAATAAAAAAAAAAGTCATGCAGGCAGTATGTTATTAGCTCAGCTAAAACATCTACTTTCAAGATCTTAGTACACGGATGTGAAACTCCCAAACAAGCTCAAGTGTGATGGTGAAGTAAAATGAAAGCTGCAAGGCCCGACATTTTATCCTTATCTGAGTTAAAAAGTTCAACAGCTGGGTTGTACCAAGTATTTGTCGGCTATATCGTCCTGTATGATGGGATAGGTTTGGTGTATGTTTGATTGAATGAGAGCTGTGGTGCTTTAATGAGCTGAAAGGATTACTGATACTTAACCTAATTACTTTGCGCCCTCCCTCCAGGCTGCTGGCTTTCACTCTCATTGTGATTTATGGATCTTCCACCTTGTGCTTTTTAATCAATCACCTGGTCATTGATGTTATCCTGTTTTTTTTGTTTTTTGTTTTTTTGCTCTCGTCCTTGTCGCCGCTCTCAAACTGAGTTGTCTGTTTTGCGGACCGGAGAACGCAGATCGTTTTTTAGATGGAAGATCAGGGTTGTGTGTTTTCATGGCTTCAAGTGTTTTGTTATATAACTACCTGTGACTACAAATAAAGGAATTTACCAGGCTTTTGGGGAACGATGGGGAAACTCCAGATTAAAAATAAAATTCCCACAGAAAAACTCCAGAGATTCTTATGTCAAACCAAAAAGTAACACAAAATCCCTCGCTGGCTTTCCCCACAACATGAAATGCTGAACTCAGTGGTTGTATGATCCTTTTGTTCTCTTGTTCTCTCTGCTCTATTAGCCTATAAAACTTCACTTTCCCACATACATATTATTTACCCAGTGCTCTTGCTTGCAAGCTAGATTTCTACACATCGACGTGTCATCTCGTTTGAGAGCTTGAAGTTCAGCTTTTTCTTGTCTTATCGTTCTTTTGTTGCCTCTATCAACCTGCTGCATTAGCCTATAACGATTGACTTTTCCACTCACCCAATCCACTTTATCTGGAGCAATTCACAATAAGTGAAACAAAATTTTTAAAACATCAAAATAGCTATCAACCGCTGGCAAGAAATTCAAGTTTCAGGACTCTTATAATATTTCCCTGCTTATACAATGACTTTGCAAAAATAAATAGGAAGAGAAACCACCTAAGAGGAGAAATAATCTGTCGTAAAACAATAGTCAGGTGCCCATATGTTGCTCCTGTGTAAACGGGCCCCTGACTGTTGTCAGTTGTTTCGTTTTTTTTTTTTTGCTTTAATGTGTCACCCTTCCTTTTGCTGAATGCGCGGCTGACACGTTACAGTTTTATTGGTATAAAGCTATCTATTAATGTCAGCAGATAAGGTGCAGGGCTGTCTGTCGAGGTGGCATCCAGGCTACACACCTGCCACAATGCAGACATCAGAGCTCCGGTGAAGGTTACACTGTCGGTAGCCCTTTGGTGCACTGTGTTTGATGAGGGACGCAGTGCGCTGGAGTCAACAGCAGCCACCCCCATCTGTCCTCCTTATACTCTCCCCCCCCCACACACACCACACACCCTCCCTCCACCTCCTACATCCTGTTCCACCTACACGTTGACCCCCACCTACTGACTGCTGGAGCCCCTCTTCTCACTGCAGACACCTGGAGGACAGGCAGCAGCAGCAGCAGCAGCATAATGAATGTTATAACTGGGGCGCTCTATATTTATTCACCGTGCCGCATCCTTGCAAATGACTGTTTATGCTGCAGCGTAAAGGTCAAACAAGTTCAGTAGGCCAAGATTGTTTCTGGACAAAATGTACAGTTTATATATGAGTAGAGGAGGAAACACAGTCGAGAGTTGTTGTGAGTGAACGTCTTAAGTGGATCCGTGTATCAGAGCTGATTTGTCAATTAATTAAGTACACTAAATGAATTGGCAACTATTTTTATCATCAGTTAAGTGTCTCATCATTTTCTGCTTCCAGCTTCTTAAATGTGAGCTGTTTGTCATATATGATACTGGACACAACATCTATTGCATTTGGACAACTGGTTAGATACAACAAGCTATTTGAAGACTGATAAATTGTGATGGTCACTTTTTTCACTATTTTCAATCGTGAAAATGTTTGTCTTCATAGAAGTTTTAACCCATTCATCAGCGTTGTGAAGCACAGCACTGGGATCGCTGTGGTGTGCGTGTGTGTGTCTGTGTGTGTGGGCTGTGACTGCACAATAATGCAGCTTCAAGCATGTAGCATCAAGCCACTGTCTCTTGATCAATATTTAGCTGTTGCAGTATTTCAAGCTGAACTTTGCTTTCTCTTTCTTTATCCTAACACTTCATCTGCCTCTTAATTATCTGATCCTTGGCAGTTTGTTATTCTCATGTGTCGTCTGGCTTCTTCATGTGTTTATCTTATGCTGTGGTAGGTAATGTTGTGCAATATTGCAGCTTGGCAGTTGACGTTTCAGTCAGAACTGAAGGGTCTCCATTTCTAAGGAGTAGCTTCAGCGGATGAAGATGTAAAACATCCACTGAATGCGAGGCTTTTTTTTTCATTTGTATGTTTTTTATCTTTAATGCTCAGTGATTCAAGGTGCATATCTTGAATGTAAAGTGAAATTCTACGTCTTTGTGAACACGGCAGTGCAGGTGGTGATATTGGCCTACCGCTGCTGCTGAATTATTCATTGACTAATGCACAGATTAATCCCACGGTGTACTTACACAGTAGAGTCAATCAAAACTCTTGGTGGGTTGACTTTTTTTAATCTAATAGTTTAACATGAGTGCAAGTTTTGTTCCTCTTTTCTTTTCTTACATTTTCCTGCATTTGGATATAAAGTGGTTACACCCACTTCTGTGTAACCCATTCATAAAACTTCCCTCCTGTGTTGTATGAAATGTCAGATCTACAAGCTCGCTAATAGCACTCACGTGTCGTTTCTGTCTGTTCTATCAACACGCTGAAACAAACACAAATCCCCATGTGGGCATAGCGTGATTTCTCTATTTTTAACAGCCCCCATTGTGTTCCAGTATCCGTAAAGGCCCTGATCGACGCCCGAGGCAAAGGTGACAAGGAAAGGCTTGGTTAAACAACTTGGTGATATTGTCAGAAAGGTGAAACGCCTGGAAAGCAGAGTCATGGCAGCGTAGTATTTTAGGCAAGTGAGAGGTCATTTGTGTGTATATTCAAATGTACAGGGCGCGCTACAAACCGAAAGGGCTTTGTAGGAGAGCCAGTATCTGCCACGTCGCTTTCCAAGAACAGTTGTAATGGCAACTGTGCGCCATTTGGTGTGTCTGGTGTGGCGAGAGCGAGGAGAGGAGAGGCGAGTGAGGAGCCGTTTTGATGATGCGGGTTGCATATTGCTGAGCTGCGTCGTCAGGGCATGCGTAAGCAAGGGCGCTCGACTTCCGATGTGGACCTGAATGCAGGACAGGCAAAGCTGCAGGAGAGGAGTGCTTGTTTTGTCCCCCTGAGAAAAGTTTCTATCGATCTGCAGGTAGGCTGAGAGGAGGAGGAGGAGGAGGAGGAAGAGGAGGCACAGACAAGCATAATAAGCAAAGCAATTGCTGTACCTGCTCATCTCTCATTCCTGCCTTTTTTTGGGGTGTTTTTCTTTTTTTTTTGTTTTTTGGCTGGGATGTGTCTTTGTTCTTGTGTTTGAAGGTGGGTGTATCAATTCAGTTCCCACCTCCCCCTTATCCCTCCTTCTCTCCCACTCCACTGCAGTGTTCTCCTTCTGGGTTGTCTATCTGCATGCTCACACACACACACACACACACACTCTCTCGTTGCCTCACACTCTCCCCCCCGCCGCTTCCTCCGTCTGTGTCTGCTGCCATCAGACGCAGGGACTGATAATATCTGCTCCAACCCCCTCTTCTCCTCCTCCTCCTCCTATTTTTTTGTACTCCTTCTCTCCTGCATCCAGCCTATTGTTTATTCACTTCACCTCATTGTGCTTTAATGTACAACCCACTCATGTTTTATAGAGGCTAGCCCTCCTTTTTCTTAAAAATTTCCAATGTCCAAAATGCAGTTTGGACTTTGCCTTCCCCTCAGACGCTAAATTATAGTTACTCCTCTGTGTGTATCTTTATTAGGCCACCTCACTGATTGTTATCTGTATTCAGTTAGTGTCCAGACACGTCACCCTACTCCCTCTCTCACACTGAGCCACACAGCAGCAGGCTGCACGCACTCTCCTTGCATCGCACCGCAGGAGAGTCCGCCGTCTGAATAACTGCACAACTCGCTCCTGCACATCTGTAAGAAGACAAAAAGCTCTTTGGAGTCACTTCAGAGTTCTTGTACAGTTTGAAAAATCAGCATGTGGCTCAGCCATGACTGTGCTGTGCCAGTGAAAAAAGCCCTGGGAGGAACAAGGACGGGCTCTGTGGAGGGAGGAGCCGCTTGTGGAAACTGCTCTGTCATTGGCCACCAACATGCTCTGCCTGCCTGCAAAAGTCTGCCCGATTGGCTGCAGCCTGGCATTGAGCACAGCAGCTGCAGTTGTGAAGAACTACCCCTTCTCTCTCTCTGCCTTGTCTCTCCTTTTTCCTTCTTCTTCTTTCCACATTAATAACTCTCCGCCGTAGTCGTGAAATTACTGGCGACGACCACACGTGCCAGCATGTGCCTTTTTCAAGGACACCGCTTCTCACGCACAGTATATTGCAGTATGATTCACGTCAAGTCAGTCAATTACTTTCTGCTCCATAGAGCTCAGGGGAGTTGAAGTGACGTCTCTGTCCTGCCTGCAATCTCCCTCCATCCCCTCTCTCTCTCTCTCCCCCTCTCTCTCTCTCTCTCTCTCTCTCTCTGTTGTATCACTTAATCAAGACATAGCTTGCCCTTTCCTGTTCATTGCTGCCTCGCTCCCTCCCGTATGCTCTGCTCCCTTATTTGTTTGTCCTCGCTTTATTCTCTTTGGCTTGTTCCCTTCCTCCCTCCCGCCTCGTGGTCCTCATCACCCTCCGTTTAGCCTTGAAACAAGCTCCACACAAGGTTATAGCTTTACATTAACGCTGCTTTTTTTTTTTTAAAAAAAAAAAAAACCTCTTCTTCTCTCTTCAACAGGCTGCCATTTTGTTAAGGTTTTTAAATTGATGTTTGTTTTTCTGCTTTTACGGTCTACAGCAGGGGGGCTTTGGCAACAAGCAAGGACATGCTGAAGAGAGGTCAGTGAGGAGGAGGAGGATGACAACAGAAAAATAAGGGAAGGAGGGATGAGAAAGAGGCTGAAGTAAGAGGAAGAAGTGGAACTCCAAAGTGCCTACTGCGAGGGGGTCGTCCGCTGCTGTTTCGCTGCTGCGCTGCTGTATTCTCCTGGATGAGAGCAGGACGGAGCCCAGTGTGTGTTTGGCCCTGAATGGAGGCTATATTTTATCCTGACAGTTACAGAGTCATCCATCCCATGCTGCTGAGCTGCAGTCCCCTCATACCCTGAGCTGAGCCGCCGCCTCGTCTCGTCAGTGCAAGGACGCCATCCCTATAAGGTTCTGCTTGGTTTTTTTTTCTTTCTATCTTTCGTTTTAGTTTGTCAGGCAGTCAAAAGATAACTAGTACTACGGCGACTGCCACAGCCTTGGCCATGTTGACGTGAATGTAACAGTGACTTACGGTGGGTGTCAGTTGATCCGGTGGCCAGGTGAAGGCGCAGGCACTCGGAGGCAGGGCAGAGGGCTATAGACAGAGTTGTCTCGTGCCTCCCTCTCCTTGAAACAGTGTCTGTCTCAGCGACATATCCGAGCATGCCAGGAGCAATGTCCTCAGAGTAGTGTCTGTTTTTTCTCCTTTTTCTTTTTTTTTCGAGACAGAGCTGGCCTCTGCTTACAGTCAACCCAATCTATCTCACCCTAGAGAAACTTCAGCTGCCACTTTTCCCAGGAAGAACTAATAAACATCCCCTAAAATACCCCCAAACCAAAAGGACTAGCTGCCCGTTTGTGCTGAAGAAACATTGAAAATATTTTTACTTCTCTTTCCTTCTCTGTTTTACTGGGGATTTTTTCCCTTTGCGTCACTATTAGTCACCCTCATCAGACAGTTTTCCGTACATCTGCCCCCCCCCACCGCTGCTCAGTGTTTGTCTGTGATGGCTGTCAGCATGACCATGGGACGGGACACCAAATGGCTGACCCTGGAAGTGTGTCGTGAGTTTCAGAGAGGCACCTGCTCGCGGCCTGACGCTGAGTGCAAGTTCGCCCACCCCTCCCGGAGCTGCCATGTGGAGAATGGCCGAGTCATCGCCTGCTTTGACTCACTCAAGGTAACAACGCCACAGACATGTCACTCATCATCAGTCCTTGGCATACATCTCTTGTTTGTGACACATGCCCTGTGGCCTGTGTCAGGTCAGTTGATGCTACATAATACTGTACAATCACTGAAGTAAACGTGGCGCCAGCTTGTAGACACACAAACACACACACAGATACCAACTTTGTCAGCTGGTCCACCCTATTTACCCCTGTTTAGGTCTCCCAGAGCTACTGATAGAAACTGTCTAAATTCATCTTTACATCCTCAAACACAACATGAAAGTCATTATTATCATTATTTTATGTCACTGTAATTGTGACGTAGAATTCTAATATCGTGAATTGTGATTTATTGTGTTGTTTTCCATGCAATTATTAAAACAAAACATATTTAAAACCAGGTTTCTCTCAGGATGATTTCTGAAACCCGTCTGAAGTGATGTATTTTAATCAGGGCCAGGCGTTATTGATACAATTCTCTATCATGTCATAGGTCAGTTTATTTCACTATAGCAGTATGTATTGTTTATCATGATATACAGCGCGTCTTTGACTATCTTGAAAAGAAATTAAACTTATTATTATTGTTATTATTACTAAAACTTGGAAACTTATAAAACTTAGAACATAGTAAAATAGATAAAATATCCAGATGTGAATGTTTTTGTCTTATACGATGAACTAATTACCAGATAATCAAGGTTATTTTTTGGCATCTTTGACAGACGTTATACATTTGAGAAGCAGGAAATGTGAGTAGAGAGAAAGTGGAAAGACACCACCGTGACGCCCAATCAAGGTACTTGAATACATTAATGCAAAAAGACTGTAAATTTTATGTTGTCATAAATCAGTCTTGCTAATTTACGCTAATAAACGTTGCTATAATGACCTAATACAGTCCGTGATTTTAAAGAGATAGTTACTGCTTTATAAATGATATAGAAATATCTGACGAATTTCTGTTGTCTCATTATGTGCATCATCACGTTGCCCAGCCCTAATTTCAATCTGGTAACGTGACACGTTGATGCTTGAGCAGAAATAGATATCATATATTGACGCCAGTGTCTTCTGGTTATAAGGCTATTTATTTTCTCCGCTCAGGCGTAATTTCTCGTAAAGCCACTTTGCTGACAGTCCGTCCCTCTGCCGCCGATGTGGGCTAGTCGGTCGTGCCGCTGCCTCAACGCCACTGCAGCTGCTCTTCTGACTCTCATCCTCTTTCCACAGAACCACTACACAAGCACTACTCACAGGCAGCAGAAAAACTAACAATCTGAGGAGTGATGATGCTTTACTGTATTTTAAAAGGGCTCCGACTATCAATGGACGATTGTGCTAAAATTGAGAATAGACTGTCGCTGTGTTTGGCGTGTGTGTGTGTGTATGTGTGTATGCGTCTGGCCGCATGCGTGTTTGAGAGACGTTTTTGCTCGACCAGCTTTCCTGCAGCGAAAAAGTGAGACCCAGACAAGGGGCTTTCTGTCTGAGTGCAGCTGCTGTCTCCTCGTTTATTGAGTTAGAATTTATTATTCAGCCATTTTTCTGTGTTATGTCCTCCAGAGCAGGAGGGAGATGGAGAGGGAGAGAAAGAGAGAGGGGGGCCTAGCAACAGCACAGGAGTGCATACCCATTGGATAGTTTGATCTTCCTGAGTGGCACGGCTGTTTTTAGCACAGAGCAACAGCCTGGCTCTGTACTGGTTGCATTGATGGGAGGAAGAGGCGAGCTGCTTTTGTACCAAAGGCAGTGAACATGCATTAAAGGCCACGTTTGGCTGTTTGAAGCCCCGGGGTCACGTTGTTAGTTTGAGAAAAGAACTGAAGTTGGTGACAGCTGAAGGTCAAAGTGTGCTTTTCTTCATCAGGAGCCACAGCAGGGCTTTAGTGTTCGCACAGTATGTTAACAGCCACCTCTTTACAGCGGTGTTTTTATCCTCATTGTTGTTCAGGATTATACTCAGCTGACAGCAGTTGTTTTTTGGTTGACTGACTAGAAAAAACAAAGAAGCACCGCGCTCTGGCCGTTCTACAGCACCACTCCTTCTTCCTGCTCTCCGCCCGCCCCTCCCTTCTTTGTTAATTTTATGGATTTATCTGCTAATGGCCTCCCTCCTCTCCGTCCCTCCCATATCTGGCATCTCCAACCTGGTCCGAGCCGACCGCTGTCATTCCCTGTTGCTCCTCCATTAGCTCTGTCTGGTTGGTCTTAACCTACTAGAGGGAGGAGGAGGAGGAGGAAGAGGAGGAGGAGGGGAGCTCACTGCCTAGTTCTTTTTTACCTTGTTAACCAGAGTGCTGCTGTCATCTCAAATGATTAGTGTGGCCGTCACACCTGCCCAAAGTACAGTAGATTTAACAGCAGCGTCTCGTTTGGATGACATCATTGTCACATACAAGAGCTTGGCTTCAGCTGAAGAAAAGCGTCACTTTGGTTTCATATTTTCATTGTTACAGCTCAAAAAAATGCATTTATACCAGTTATTGTCTTATCAGTCAGGTTGATATCACATCTCTCTTCTCTCTGGATGCATCAACAACACACAACTGCACTAAGAGGGACTTTCTCTGTGTTGCGTAGTGTGTTGCTATGGCTACCAAAAGGAGATTCCTGACCCAATACTCTCCTCAACAACACTTTTCATTGGCCTCTTTCTCTAACCCAGATTTTAAAGCTTTAAAAGTAGAGGTGTTGTATATGTTTTATCTACCAAAACTCAAAATTCAGACAGTCATTCGGTCCAACGTTTGTTTTTTGGAGAGCACGCCATGCATAAAATAGATTATTAGGCTCATTAATAGTCACTTTTCTTTTCCTCTGAGTTTGAGCAGGTTTGCAGGGCTCATGGGACTCACTCCTCATTACAGACTCATCCCTAAACACACAGCCTGCTGACGCAAAGCTCGCTCACATCTCCAGTGTAGGCGAGAGTGTTTGTGTGAAGCCTGTGTACCATCCTGATCATTTTTTAGGCTGCTACACATTTGCACTCGGTCCGCTTTTTGTCTGGTGTGTGAGACTGTGTGAATCCCTTCCTGGGTGGCGGTATATATGATCGGAGACACTGCAGTTTCCTTCTGTCCTATATAGTGCTCCTCCTGCTGCTAAGCCCCTTTTTTATGTGTCCTCATCTCAGTGCGACATCATCTATCACCGTCAGAGTCTCTGCACCATGACGTCAGTTTGTTATCTGACTCTTTTTTTTATTTTCCGTTGCTTTAGTGCTTTGTCAATTGTGCGGCATGCTCACAGGCAGCTAATGAGAGCTGGTTTGTGTGGGTGTGGCTTGATGACAGAGCATGTGGCTGATGCTTAGTGGAGGTAGTTTACAGGGTTAACAGCTCATCTGCAGGAGCAGACAGCTGCTGTCTGCCCAGGGGTTTAATGGAGACTGCAGTTTCTCCCCTGAGTGTGTGTTGACCTGCAGTGTTCCTGCAGCACCATCTTCACCTTCCCCACAGACTCTAGCAGGGAGGAAGGACACAGCTTTAAAGGACGTTCTGGAGAAAAAATGAATTGCTTTTAGATAAATGGCTAAAATTTGATTTACAGTTTGTCAGGAAGCCAAAAGTAACGAGTAAAAAAAGGAGCGTAAAGAATTTTTTGCTGCTCAAAATAATATTTGGCAAAGGCTGCTGATGCAGAATAATCACCAAGTCATTGTTTTGGATGCATAGCTTCATTTTGGATGTAAAATATTGCATTTATTATAGAGTTGAGTGCAGATACAGCTATTTTTAGGAAAAGTCAGAAAGGTATCAGCTCATCAGATGATCAGATAAAGAACAACAAGTTCTCTCAGACAGCGTTCAACATGGTTCACCTTCTGTCCAGTAATCAGTTTAATTCATAATCCAAAATAATACTGAGCTGTGTGACCTCTACAAGTTTGGTTCTGTTGCCATTTCTTGCAGTTTCATTCACATTTATTGCAAAAGGCTCATACTTTGATTAAATACGTATAATACTTGGGTCATACGAACTGGCTGCTGTGGTTGTTTAAACCTGCATGTGTTGAGTGAAGCTTTGCATGCAGGACAAATACAAAAGCTTTGACTATGCACACAAGCCCAACAGCAGAAAACTGGCTGTTCAGCCAACACGTCTCATGCCACATTTGTTAATAAATAGTCATGAAAGGTGCTCTGTGTTCATTAGTTCAACAAAGTCACATTAAGGCTGGCATATTTTATACCAGATCGTAGTTGTTGCAGCACATTGTTCCGTTAGAAAACTGAGATACCCCTGTGTGTGTGTGTGTGTGTGTGTGTGTGTATGTGTGTGTATGTGTGTGTATGTGTGTGTTTTGTTAATGAAAACTGTCCTTCAGTTGACCGGCGTACCGGCAAACCCTGTGTCAGCAAACACTCCTCTTGCTTATGTATCCTTTAGCAGGACATTTCTTCTTCTGGTGTGCGGTTTTCTGACCTCCTGGAGATGGCGAGCAATAAAAAAATACCTCCAGAAAATCAATCATAAGAGATTAGTTTCCGACCTATACTTTATATACTGGTATGTAAACATTAAGACTAACGTTTTACTGCTAATCCAGGTGAAAAAATAGTTCAGCTTCTCAGCCAATTGTAATTAAATGTTTAAAAAGAAATCCTGTTAGTAACTGACGCTGATGGTATGTTAACATATTTCAATAAAACTTGTTGTAAATAAAGTAGGTTTATTTTACCCCATATTTGTTTTTTCTCTCTCTGGAAAGTAGCTTATATATTAGACCGATAAACTCCAGGCAGAGATACAGAATCTGTCTTACAGGACGGTGAGAGTCGAGCACATGTTTTCACCCTCCAAGCTTTATCTCTTGTCAGTGTGGTTTGTTTGACTTCTGCTGTGCCACTGTGGAAAAATTCAAAGCTGTCTCAAATACTCCACCTGTCATTTCACATTGCTTTATAAATAACGTGCTATTTGTATAAAAAGCAAAAGATAAAAAATGTACAGTTTAGCTGCCAAGCGAGTTACAAATGATGCATTAAAATGTGTAATTCCTGTGTACAGCTGCATTGTTGTACGAACAACAAACAACTTTAAACGAGTGCCTCTTAAAATTCTACATTTCTGTTTTGCTCAGATTGTTGGCGGTTCCAGCATAGCGTACTTTGTAATGATGAGCATTTTTAGAAAGTGCTTACATGAATTATCCAGCATCAAGCTCTTCTGGGACTTCATTAGTACTTTACTTCACCAGAATTTACAAGATGTAGTTCTGCTTTAAAAACACACTTGATTGTTGATGTTTATTATAACAAATTGTACTTGATTATATGATTGAATCCTATGCTAATGTTAGATCAAGCTGCGATTATGTGAGCTTTTTTAAATTTTTGGTGATAGAGAGTCATGTGGTCTTTGATTGATTTAGCCTCTCAATCACATTATTCTCATCTCCCTATTACGGGACTTCATCTCCTTTAAATCCAGAGTTGCTGTAATGTGTCAGTGTTACCGTGTCCGCCTGCTCTCATCTGTCCTCTGTCCTCTATCTCTCCTCTTCAGGGGCGCTGCACACGTGAGAACTGTAAATACCTGCACCCACCTCCACACCTGAAAACCCAGCTGGAGATTAACGGGAGGAACAACCTGATCCAGCAGAAGGCCGCAGCCGCCATGTTGGCTCAACAGATGCAGTTCATGCTGCCTGGAGCACAGCTGCAGCCTATAGTGAGTAGCCCAAACTGAAACGACAACGTTTCAGTCAATCACTGCAGCATGTTGCATGCGCATCCTGGTTGCCGAACAGTTACTGTAACATCCCTGTTTCTATTCCAACCAGCGACCTTTGTTGCGTGTCATATCCGTCTTTCTCCCTTTGTTTCCTGTCACTTCACTATCTAATAAAGGCAAAAATTTAAAGGTTTATTAGCTTCAAAAAGTTATTCCATAATTCCTTTTTACTTCACTGCATCTTGTTGTTTTTGTTGCTCTAAAAACCGAACAATACTGGTCATGTTGCCACCAAATGTTCTCCTAAGTTTGCCATGACTTGCTGTTCTCATCTCTGCTGTTCTCTTCCTCCCTCAGACAACATTCCCAGTGACGCCCTCCCTGGCAACGAGTCCCAGTATGGCGTTCAGTCCATATCTGAGCCACATGGGCCCAGGCATGGGTTTGATGCCTGAGCTGCTGCCCAGTACTCCCCTGTTGGTCCCTGGGAGTCCCACCGGCCTAGCAGCCATGGGCAACGGCACCTCCGCACAAAAACATGTGCGCACAGACAAGCTGGAGGTATGTGTGTGCAGTTGTTGTGTTTCTATGTTTGGCCAAAGTATGATGAAAGGTAAATGCTGATCGGCGGTCCCGCTTGCCCTGCCAGGTTTGTCGAGAATTCCAGCGCGGTAACTGCACGCGGGGCGAGAGTGACTGCCGCTACGCTCACCCTCTGGAGGCCGGCATGGTGGACTGCAGTGAGAACTCGGTGATTGTCTGCATGGACTACATCAAGGGCCGCTGCAGCCGAGATAAGTGCAAGTACTTCCATCCGCCCGCTCACCTGCAGGCCAGGATCAAGGCTGCGCAGCATCAAGCCAGTCAAAACACTGCGTCCGCAGCCCTGGTGAGTCCTCAAAACACAGTGACAGTGGCAAACATTCAGCACTCTTTCTTGTTGTTTTTACCAAAAATAAACATTGGTCAAAGATTTGAAATCTCATCAGCTGTCTTTCTATAATTTGCTGAACAAGACAACAGAAAAAAGAACAGGTGTAAACCGATGCTCACCTTCTTAAAAGTTACAAATCAACATTCAACATATCTGTTCAGCGAAGCACTGTCACTGAAACAAGAGAAGATTTTCTTGTTCTTCATTTGGATATTGTTTACTGATGCAATAAAGGATCAGGGTATCACCGTATCCCCCAACCGGGTTGAAATCTGATAAAGCAGCCTGGGGATTTCTTTTTTTTTTCATGAATGTCTGCTGCTCTGTGTGTATGTCTGAATCCATACTCTCAGGGACGCAAGCTACAAGAGCTAAAGTTAGTATTGTGAGCAGCTGTAACATAATCAGGTCAATCTGCAGCACTGATGCTGAGAAACAGTTTTTAAAAATAATATAAAATAGTAAAATCAAAAGAGAAGAAACAGAATTATTTCACTGTATTTTAATTTTTAAAAAGTTATCCATTTTTAAAGCAAAAGCCTGCAATGTGGTACTTTTTTCCATATTTTGTTGCATTATTTTCTTGTCTATTGTGAGTAAAAAGTTCTCTTGGTTATCTTCCACTGCGGTTTGATGTTTCAGCAGCAGCCCCATTAGAGAATGAAATCATAGCAATCCCATTTTGCTCTTGGTCTGACCTCTGGGGTTGGCCTACATCACTTCAGCTAATCTTAGATACTGCAGTGTCCTCTTGTGGTGGTAAAAAGAAACATCCACATTAAATGGAGCACTTACAGTACAATGAGACTGTATATTTACTCAGTGATGACACTAAATAATGCCGTTTTTTTTGTTTCCGGTAGAGTGTTAATACACTAATAGCCCGACTGTGCCAGTGTCGGAGGTTAATCTCTATATCTGTCTTGCTTTTCCTTCCTCTGCCGACCAGGGTCTGCCACCAGCGGCCATGCAGTCGCTACCAAAGAGGCCGATCTTAGAGAAGAGCAACGGAGCTGCTGCCACTGTCTTTAACCCCAGCATGTTCCACTACCAGCAAGCCCTGGCCAACATGCAGCTCCAACAACCAGCCTTTATCCCCACTGGTGAGTCTCTGCACACATCCACAACAATGAGACACAGTCCATCTTCTGTTAACCTCATACATACACGCAGCAGCCAAATTACAGATCACGGAGTGTGAGCCCCTGGTACTTGATTCACCGAGTGCTCTGAGCAGACAAATACAAGTGAGTTTATGTTAGACAACAAGGTAATATTGTAGGAAAGAAGGAGTTACAGGTGTATAATAACAGTTTGCATGTGTGTATCCGTGCAAAGCTTCCCTACAGTGTAACTCCTCACCTTTTCCCCTCCTCACACATCACGCTTCTTTCTTCCACTGTCTGTTGTGTTGCCTGCATTTGGTTCATTGTTGCTTGACATGTGATTGTTGAAGCCATAAACAAGGTTAGAGGTTAACGCACGTTACAGTAATCAGTCCAAGTAAAAAAAACAGACAATAAACATGAAGCGATGGGTAGATCGGTGTGTAGGAATGATGGTATTGCAGGTTCTTTTCTATCTAATCAATCTATGTTTTGGTTATGTGAAATGAAAGTAGCAGGAAGTAACAGAAAATAACCTGGCTGGGAAAACAGAAGAAAGTGAGACAGAGCGAAGGAGAAAGCCTGCACGAGCCTTCATAGTCTCAGCTGTATAAAACGAATGTGTTTCTGCATTAAACAGACATCTGGCTTCTTATTTAACATCAGGACAAACCTGATTTTAGCTTTTAAATTGACGTTTGAAGGAGGACAGGTTGGCTAGAAGTGTGTAGATGACACTTAGTGACAATTATTGCTGAAGCTATTAGTCAATCAATAGACTGCTTGAAATTAACTGCCAACATTTTTTATATCGACAAATCATCCGACTCGCTCATCAAGCAAAAACGTCAAGTATTTGCTGGCTCTTCCAGCTTCTCAAATGTGAGGATTTGGTGGTTTTCTGTTTTTCATATAACTCTAAATAGTGTCTTGAGACTGGAAAATTATGATAAGAATTTCCACTATTTTCTTAATAGACTAAACAATTACTTAATTTATTGGAAAAATAATAAATAGATTCATTAAAAATTAAAATAATTGTTAACTGCAGCCCTAGATGATTTTTTTGTGCAAAGATTTGCCAGTGACATAAAAAACCTTCTAGATACATAAAATGGAAGCAAAAATTGAAATGGACATCAAGGTTTTAATGTAAAAATGTGTAAAAATATAATTTAATTGATGTATATTTGGCACATGACAACACTGTTTCAGTTCTTGGAAACTGTAAAGCAACAGAGGTGCGTGAAAGGCCTGAAGGCTGCCAGACATGAATTATTGATAGGCTTAAATTAGACATACTGTAGAGGTCTAAATCCAAAACACCCACATACTGGACCTGTTCTGTGTGAAAGGTAGACTACATATCCTCATGCACATTTATCATGCATGGTTATTGCTGCACTGTGCTAATACTGATCAGGGCTTGGAAAGCATTTTGCTTTTGTGCTCTTATCCTTATCAGCAACTTATTTTTGGTGCGCTGACTGTGACAGGCTCGATGTCGCCTCCTGCACTAACCCGAACCTCTTGACTTGTCTTGACCTGTTGTTTACAATCACACCTCATTCTTTGCCACAACTCCCCGTCCATGCTTTCCATCTGTCTGTTTTCTCTTTTCCCCTTTGTTTTCCTCTCGCTGTCCTCGTCTGCTCCCATGCTCGTATTTGTTTTTCCCACCTGTTTTTTTTTTTTTTTGTTTTTTTGCATAATGTAGCAGGATCTGTTCTGTTCATGGTGCCCTCGGGAGGCTTTGGTAGGTCAGCTGTGTCAAAGCAGGAAATAGTAACTACACGTGGTAGTGAGCAGGATACTTTGTGGATGGGTTAGTACGGTGTGACCTTGATGAAAGACATCTGGAAGGACCGTGCTGATGGTTTCAGTACTGACACTTAATGTTTTACAACATCAATGCATTTTTCTACCATCTAGGCAGCCACTGGTTTTAGTTCAGACCAGTACAACATGACAAAAATGACTTACATATGACAGATAATACATCTCAGTCAATGCTTTGTTTCTTGTCAGAGAGGAAGCGTTTCCAAAACTTTTCTTTATTCATTTAAGGCACATCTGACTGTAAACATTTGAAAATTAGAGGCTCAGAATATGAAATCTAGATATTAAGCAAATATGGATATTTTTAGAATATTATGCAGATATGGTAGATACTTTCATGAGAAAGGCTTCATCTTTTCTCACACCTTGGATGTCAGAGGACCCATACAGATGTTTTCACATATTTTGTCTAATTAGACTCATTCTTAATAAGGAGCAGTCACACCGGATTTCACTCCCCATTCATCTCAAACAGGAATGGGTCAAGATTTATTTGCTTCTGGTCAAAATAAATAAATTTACCACCCCTATTTTACTTCATATAGTCAGTTCAATCAGTCAGTTCAATCTCCAGTGTCCAGCCAGTTGGACAGAGGGGGTTGAACTCTCGTTAACAATATATTGATTGTTTATATCCTGGTTGTATGACTGCATGGTGAAACAACACAAGCAGCAGATTAGGGGTGAGTGACAGAGCAACAATAGAGGAAAATGGTAATGAAGGTTTTGATTAAAAAGAAGCTGTAAAATGTACAACTTGTGGGAATGTTGTTTTTAACCTGAAAGGCTGCAGTAAGTGTTGCAAACCCTCCACACGCTATAAACCTTCTTCACAGCAGACACATTTTGACTTGTCAGAAAAGCACAGGTGTTATTTTTATCATTGACGGTTAAGCCGTGACAGTGAGCCAGCCTGCAGAATACCAGGACACCGAAACTGAAGCAGCTAAATTTAATTCAGCCATCATTAATTTAATCGTTTACACCTGTGCTTTTCTACTGTAACAAAATGTCTGCTGTGAAACATTTATCATTCTGATTAGTTCATCGTGTTTGGTGACCGTCAACCTGAGGACTAATCAGAGTGGAAACACCTGTGTGGGTGAGCCGAACCTTTAACAAACATTTTACGGACATAATGTTACTGTGGCAGAAAACATGAAGGTGGCTAAATGTTCACTGTGATGTGTTTCCTCTCCAGGATGATTTTAAAAACAGTACTATACTGTTTGTTTATTTTCTGTTCATTCATTTCTTTCCTGCAGGTTTGGAAATAAATATAAAGGAATTTGGTTTGTTTTGAAAATTAATCATCAGTTATGTAAAGTGAATTAAATTTGCATATAATTAGGTTAAACTCGGAGAGACAGAAATAAAAAATAAAAACATAATCACTCCCTATTTACTAAAAAATTAAAGGGTCTTAAGGAGAATATAGGACAGATTATTGTGTCAGCTGCTGAAGGACATGATAGATGTTAAATTTGGAGGCTTTCAGGCTTTTTGTCTTTTTTGTTGCAACATGTCTGTGTGTCGTCATCTCTGCTTGTTTGCTTTCTTGACACTACTAAGACGTTCACACTGATTTCCAATTTGTTTAACGCCTCACGCTTTGTTTGGGCGATTCATCGATTCATGTGAAGTGTGTGTGAACACGCCCGGTGTGTGTTCATGTGAGCAGCGAGCTTACAGAAGGACGAGGGCTGACAGTCGGTGCTCCTGCTGTAAGCCTCCCTCCTGCCTCCTGTAGGACTTAGAAAACCCTCAGTCCCGCTGGCAGTGGAGAGCCGCTGGGAAAAGCGGGTGTGGAGCAGCGGTAGGCGAAACCCCAGCTGCTTTCTGTCAGTTCCTGGACTCAGTGGTGAAGGGACTCCCTGTAGGCCCCCCATCCCAGATCCCACCTGTACCAGCCCCCTTCAAACTCCCCGAAACTAAGCAATACAGGGACAGACTGAGTACAGATGTGTAGAGCAGCATCTCCCAGTTTTTTTGAAGTTGTGTGATGTTAATATTCACAAAATTGATTGTAAAAAAAATCAGAATAAATCACATTTTTATGGTAGAAAATGCGATGATTGTTAGTGCCGACACTGTTGAGCAAACAATTCACTCATTTTGTTATTTTTGCAGATGTCAGTTCAGCAGATTTAGTACTATACAGACCTTTTATCTCTGATAATATTGTTTAAAAATTACATTATATACTACTGATATAATCATAACTATTACTTCAGATTCAGAAAGCTACAGATATCCTCCAACACAAACACACACAGAGATATATATTGTCAGTTATGGCTGGCTATACCAATAAGATGGTAAATTAAAGGTTAGATCGTAAAAGGCTTCTGAGGAGGTATCATTGTCCGTGTGTGTGTGTGTGTGTGTGTATGACCACCTTGTTTTATTCACGTCCTGACTTGTTCTCCATTCATACTCCATTCGCCACTCCTGCATGCTGATATTATGATGATAATATTACACAGTATAAGAAAAAAAACTCAAGAAGCAGAAAAAGAAAAAAAAACATTTCATGTCAGATTCGCTGCTGCTGTTATAAATCACGACTAAATAATTTTCCAGGACGTGTTTCGCTGTTTGTGAGAAGAGAAAATATTTGCAGTTGTTGTGATTGTTGTCCAACAATCTGGACTTTTGATTTAATTCAGTCACGTTTCTTTTTTTTTTAACACTGTTTTTATTGTGCTTTTAACAATTAAAACTTGTAAAACAACTCTTCACATGAGGGTGTACATACAAAGCATAAAATTTAGAATTATACATTTGTAATAAAACAATATGTCATATAATACAAATATAAAATACACAGAAGAGATTTTGAGTCTCTCCAACAAACAGAAAAATAAAACAATGAATTTTAAAAAGGTAAATGTCTATAACATTGATCAATAAACACATTAGTGTATCTATAGAGTGTCTGTCTGTGTTTCTGATGTAAAGAGTAAATATGTAACTAGCAGTGAAGATGGTGACGTTCTTATTTATTAATATTTCAGTTTCTGGTCTGGTTGAAGTAATTTACAAAAGGCTTATGTAGAATTTACCCTCCCGTCTTTGTAATGAAAATGTTATTTTCTCTAAATCTAAATGTGTCACTTTTCTCATCCAGTTGAGTAGAATTATTAATATTATTAATGGTATTAATGGTATTAAATGAAGACTAACAGATGTTATCATATTGAACTTTCGTGTTCTCGTCACATTTCTATATATTAAAATAACAACGGTCAAAATCAAAGAGGCTGATACTGAGATATCCTGATTTTTAATTCCTGGTATTGATCCTTCATTTCTCATATTGTAACCGTCTCATATTTTCATTAAACCTTTCCTGTCTGATAAATGTACACATCCTACACATCCTCCAGTTTGTTACTCAGACTTTCTACATTTTCAGCCTCTAAGCTGAAATAACCCTGATGACATCATCACGGTTATCTTCTCTCTCTTTTTCACAGGTCGAGTTACTCATGAGCTGATTTTAATGTGTAAAATTGCCTCTTTAATTTGTCCCAAAATCAAACAAAAAAAAACAAAACCGTTTTGAATAGCAACGAAAGATATGATGCAAATCACAGGAGTATGAAGGCGTACAAAAGCTTTATATTGTATTTAATGTGTCAGTGTTGTTTTTGTTTAAAGGACATTCATGTGTTGAATGTAAAGTTTAGCTTTTGAAACAGTCACTAAATCAAACACAATCACAAAATTATCAGTGAAATAATTTATTTTCATCTGCAGATTTTAACCAACATGATTAAACTTTTATCGTTTCCTCATCGTGCTCAATTATATGAAAACATAAATGTAGGAGAAAGATGAACATTGTTGGGACATTATTGAAAAATATTTTGTTCTTCCTTTTAGACCTGAAACATTAGTGAATCAACAGAAAATTAATCATCAACAATTTTTATAATCAAAGAGTCAAGTTTTGCTGCTTTTCTCTCTTTTATATGATTGAATATCTTTTTGACTTGTTAGTTGGACAAGTTTCAAGTTATTTGAAGACTGGAATCTGGGAAATTTTCATTTTTCATTATTTTCTGACATTTTTAGGAGAAACAATGAATCGATTAATCATAGAAATAATAGACAGATTAATCGATAATGAAAATAAGTTGTTTTATTGATCATTTGCTCTCCTCATACACATGCCTCGTCCATCTGAATACAATTATCAGATACTCCGGTCTGATCAGATTGTATGACTGTGTATTGCCTTGTTTTAACGACCATGTGTTGGTGAACGATGCATTTCCTTTTATTTATTTTCTAACTGGTTTGGCTGATTAAAGATGTATTTTTCTTTATCTCTTATTTCATTTGCATGTGTCTCGGTACTTGTTCAAATTCATCCTGGCAATATCACTTGACCTGTGCCATGACTTTTGAACCTACACATTTTGCCATGGTAACCATATCATTCCTGTCCCCCCTCCTCCTCCTCCTCCCCGCCCACATCCTCGTCCTCTGTCTTTCGTCTGACTCGCCTGAATAAAAGTTCCCATGATGCACGGTGCCACCACCTCCACTGTTTCGTCGGCCTCGACCCCAGTCACCAATGTTCCTTTCGCTGAATCCGCCGCCTCGAATCAGGTTTGCTCTTTCATTTCAGTTCTCTTTTATTTTAGCTCTGTAGGCTCCGAGTCTTGTCCCTAGTCGTCTTTTTATGAGTTTAAAGAAACGCCTGCTTGTGGTGTCTCACGTGTGTTATGTTCACCTTTCATCTGTCTTCACTTTTCAGGCTGTTGTGACGTGAGCAAATGAAAACAGGATTTACCCTGAAATAGGAAACTGTTTTCATCTAAAATGTCAGTTTGAACCATATCTTGCAACACTTTCTGTCTCAGTCTCATTGTTGCTCTTTGTAATGTGAGTGTGTGACACTTCAACGCTGATATAACTGAAGCACCTTAACGCTCGTCTCAATATACAGTATGTCTGTGACGCAGATTAGGACATAATTCATGGCAAAATGTTCTCAGACAGCAGGGAGTTTAGCAGCAGACAATGGCTGAACAATACTGATAGAAATAACGGCAACACTGGACTTTAAGTCCATTTAAAATGAACTAATAAACTTTTGTAACGAAACTTGGCACAGACGAGTATGAAACATCACTAAACTGACCAGCTGAAGATGTAGTTTCTTTTCAAATACTCATAGAAATGAGCCATATCATTAATGGCACCTGCTACAAGGGTTTATTGCCAACAGACCACACACATAACAATAATATAATAAAATAATAAAAATAAATAATGAAAAAATGGTATTTGTATTGTTTCTGATTTCTGCACACATTCAACATAAAATATGAGTCAGTTTCTTCTACCAGGAGACGTTTGCTGCTGTTTATTTTTGTATGTTTACAAATACAGACTTAAATGTTGCATCTACTTTTGTTTGACCAACATTTATCTTATCGCATTATTTCCCACCTGCCACTGCTCATACTACAGAAAAATAGTTGCAATAATGCAAAAACCACAGAAAACAACTAAAGTCACCATCAGAGAATAATCAGGAATGTTCACGTTCATGTCTTTTTATAAACTAAATGATTAATAGCGAGCAACAGCTGTGTGAAACCATAATTTCTATTTACTTTAAAGAGTTGATAACTACCAGTTCTGTTTAATTATAGCGTTGCTTTTAATGGAGTCACATGATGGTCTGAGTGTTTTCCATCTGACGTTTAGGGGGGAAAATGTGAAATAAATACCACAAAAACAATGGCTTCTTCAGTCTAAACATAAGAAATGTGTAAATTAGAAACACTTATTCAAACTCATATTAGTCAAAACGTTCTGATGACTTTCACAGCTTGTTTTGATTGTAATCTGGAAATCTGGCTTTACATTATAAATATTTCCCGCACAAACTTAAACTCACTGAATTTTCTCCTTCTGAAGGTTTTAAAGCTCTTTGTGCCGGTAGAAATTCACAGCTCCTACCTTCACTCCTTCCTTTTCTGTCTTCCAGTAGACCCCTCTGAGCTTCTGACTCCTGATCCGGTGGAGCTCCAGTGCGTTCCCATGGAAACCCATTTCTGTCCCGTCCCCAAACTGCTGATGGCGGCTCCGGTGGCCCTAAACTCAGTAAGCCTTTCCCGAAACGCCAGTTAAAAAGCCCCCTTGAAACCTGTGCACTAAGAGGGCGGGTCATCTTTTCTGAAATGCAGCGAACATGTGCCTCACCGACAGTGCACGCTGACCCGAGGGGCCGACATGAACCTTCGCACGAGATATTATAACAGTTAGGAAAAGCTGCGACGGTTCATGCAATACAAGCCTCTGACGTATTACTGTTGCTTTAAAGCAGCCATCTCGATGCATACAGAGACTTGAAGATCAGGCTGAGCAATAGAGCTCCTTCTTTCTTACAGCCATACATACCAACACCTTAAAAGTGCACACAAACACACACACACACAACACACACACACACACACACACAACACACACACACACACCGAAGACTAAATGCCCTTTATGGGTTGGAGCCATCTCATAAGGCGATCCAACACATTTGACTGTTTCCAAAGTCAGAAACTTCTGAAAAAGCTCATTGAACGGCAAACAGACTCGCCGCTCTACAACCCGTCAACGTGTTGTCAAGTTGAAAGAGAGTGTTTCATATCATGTCATGTTTACGTTTCAAGATGGCTACAAATGTAAAAAAACAAACAAAACAAAAAACAAAAAAAACAATTTGAGTTGTACCATGTTCAGTTTGTTCTCATGGTCTCTCGACTCTCATCTCGCCTGATGAAACGTCAGTGAGTCGTTGTTTATTTGTTTGTGCCTTTGATTTATCTGCTCAGCTGCAGAGGAGACTTAAAAAAAAACAGTAAAAGACTTAATAGATGACGACAAACAGTGAAAGATGACGTCATGTGCAATTTAAGGCGATATCTGTTGTTTGAAAAATAACTGTATATTAGCCTTTAGCTCCTGTTGTAGGAAGATCTAATTATTACAGTGACTCCCCTTTAAATTTATTCTCAACTAAGGTTTTAATCCTTGTTTTCAATTTCATGATCAATATCTGGTTCTACTGGATATAAAAGTGGATGAGATATTAACTTTTATGTGAAGTGACAACCTTTAAAAAAGACAAATTGGCATAAATTAAGGATATAATCACTACTGAAGTGGCTGAGTTGAGAGATTTTTAAGAATGTGGTTGTTAATTATTTGATTTAAGTGACAAGCTGCCTTAAGCAGGAGCAGTCATGTTCTCTCTATGTGAAGGTCTGTTTATGTTTAATTCTTATCGGTAACGAACCAGACAAGGTCAAATTATTAAAACTGTTGAAATTGAGCAATGAAGTTTGGTGATTCGTGATGTCTGATCGGTGATTGTTGCTTGGTTTGTGCCAGGAAATAGTCTGTTTGTCCTGTTTTCTCCATGATTTGAAATACAAACATGGTTGTAGGCGTCACATACCGTGTAAAAAAGAATGACAATCTACAGGCGATAACTTCTTACTGCAACAAAATTATCAAATTTATGAGGGTGGAGATCTAAGATTACCGGATTTTTTTTTTCTTTTTTTTATCTTAAGCTTTACACCTGAAATCTGAATTTAAGACAGAAGCTGGATTTGTTTCCTGCTGTTGTGCCCAAAGACTGTTCAGCGAGTGCCAAGCGAAGCGGCGGTATATGCAAGGATCTCCCCCGTTTAATGCAATACCAGAATAATTCCTCCTAATAAATGTTTCCTTCTCAAATACTTAGATTTGTTTTAAATAAAAAAAGAGGCAGACTGTTTGTGTAATTCCCTCCTTTTGTGAGGCGTTTGGATTGAATAAGTGGCACAAGATTTTTATGTTTTATGGCTCTTCAGGGAGAAAGTTTAGAACTTGAAAATGTCCTGTCTGACTTTAAAAAACGTGTCGTCGTCTTTTTTACTGATGTGTCCTTTATGTCAAAAGTCGTCAGACTCTAAATACAGAAGCCACTGTTGTTATGAGCGGAGCTGAGTTGTGGTTAACTCGGGAGATGGAGGAATAAATCACCCGTTTGATGTCTAGTGGTTAAAAAAGAAAAAAAAAAAGAAGAAGAAATTACATACCAGCTGGATTTTTTGGTTTTCAAATGTCCAGGCAGGAACTGCTCTGCAGGCGTATAAAATTGAACTTAACAGCTTTGGAAACTGGGCTGAAATCACTTTTATCCAAATTCAAATGTGCCTCTTTCAAGTCTCCTCAAACCACCACTGTCGATACACTGTAAGAACAGACTAGTGCTCACAGATAAATGTGTTATTTGGTACATTATTATAGTAGTAAATTACATCTCTGTATTAGTTTCTTCTCTGAGACAGCTGTGCTGTCTTACTGTTAGTGTAAAAAGATAAAACAGTGAGTTGTGTGCATACATACGTGTGTTGAAAGAGACAATTAATCACATATTTGGTTAGTTGTAAATGCTGCAGATATTACGGCATTTCACACAGAACATTATTCATTCTAGATAATGTTATCGTGTCGTGAATGTATCTAATGCAAAAACTCTAAACATGCCCTTCTAAAAGGTCGGCATGTTGAAATGTAATGATTCACTATATATAGACTCTTTCTGAGGTCACATAGGTACCATGCTGATACTGTGTTAAGACATATAAAGTATGTGTATTGTTATATAGATTTATATTTAATGTCAGTGGGTGGTGTGACTACTTTTAGAATTATCTTTCACTCTCAGAAAAGGAGCAGAATTGTACTTTTTGAAGTACAAATGTACACCATACAGGTACATTACAGTACCCTTTACTGCAAGTCAGTTTTTGTACCCTTACTGTACCTTCAAAAGTACTATTATGTACCCAAAGTGCCCAGAATGCACCTGTAAACAGCGGTATAATCATCGGGCAAAAAACTGAGAAAATCTGTGTGTGACCCTTTTTTGTTTTTAGTTTCTTTTTCTTTTTCAAAGATGTTGACGGGCCAGTTCACGCTGTGCTGCAGTACGCTCTTTGTCTGCGGAGTGCGCATACAGAAGTAAACGGTATAGACAGATCATTCAGTTGGAGTCACTAGTGACATGATCCCTCACTGGCTTCCCACCTTCGGACACCCTTAACTGTTGGATAGGTCCATGACTGACTCGCTCTCTAGCATCGACCCTGAGTCTGGTCGGATGAGGGCTGTTAACACCTGGACGTAAATGTGTCCCTTTAAAGGAACAGTACGTGTATTCGCTTTTTTACCGAGTTAGATTAGAAGATAAATACTTAATTTCTGCAATTAACAGTTATTTTCATGATTGATTAATCTTGTTTTGTCCATGTACATGTTGATCGATATTTCCCAAAGTCCAAGACGACAAACAGTCCACAACACAAAGAGATTTAGTTTACTAGCATTAGCTTGTCTAAAAAAATGACTCAAAGCCATTAATTAATTATTAGTTAATTTGATATTTGGCAACAAATTGATTAATCAACTAATCGTTACAGCTCTAGCACCACGTTTACTGTCCGACTTTTTATTTGTGTCTGAATTCTGGGTGTGGAAATTTATCGACTATATAAAACCATAAAAATGGAGCAAAAAAGTCGTGTCAATAGCACTTTCTGATAACAATCCCATAATGCAATGCAGCGCATTTTTAAGAAATTAATGTTGTGCGACCCAACATCTGTCAGTTGGTGTTAAATATTAAGCAAGAGTCCAGCATGTGATTAGCTTAGCATAAAGACTGGAAGCACTGGGAAACAGCTGGAATTGTCCAAAAGTTAAGATATCTGCCAACCAGCAACTCAAATATTTACTAATCATGTTGAATCTAAACGGTTTAATCAGCACATAAAGACAAACGTAAAAACAACATACATCTGTAGTGGGAATTACATGACGTCACTATCTCTTCACAGAGAACCAAACGCAGCGACAAACTGGAATCTCATTGTCACTGTGAAGTTGCCAGGCAACCAGATAGGTTTTTTTATATATATATTTCAGCTTTTGTGTGGATTAATCAAACAAGATATGACTTATTCATTGGTGAGTTTTAGAGGTGCTGGAAGGCAGATTATTTGTAACCTTTAGACAGAGCGAGGCTAGCTGTTTCCCCATGTTTCCAGTCTTTGTGCTAAGCTAAGCTAACCATTTCCAGGCTCAAGTTTCAGAGCGGTATCAATCCTCCCATCGAACTCTTAAAAAGAGTGAATAAGCGTATTTACGAAAATGTATTTGTTCCTCTTTAAACTATCATTTACTTTTTATATTTTCTTTATTTTTATCTCAAACAGTATGTGATTATCTCTAAAGAAATGTACTTTCCAGTACAAGACTGTACTTCTCCTTTACCTCCGTGTTTGTGTGTGTTGAGCGGTGGCCGTGACGACAGTTTTTCAAATCTTTGAAGGATTTAAGCAGAAATGTTTAATCTATTACTCAATGATATTGATAATTCAAATGTTCAGACAGATTGAGTTTGTCTAAATCTTACAGCTTTGAAAGACTAGTTTTGTCCAGCCAAGAAAACCCGTCCCTCTAGTCTTAGCCTTCGTCTCCTCCTCTCCCTCCTTCACATCATTATGCCTTCACTTACTGCTGTCAGCTGGAAATAACAGAATACTTGATTAATAAATTGTGCCTCTTGAGGGCATTTGAATATTTAGACGTATGTATCGATGCACAAGAGCGTGTTAGCGAGGGGGAGTTGCGGTGTGGCACGAGAAAATTTCAAATTTGTTTTTACCTCTTTCCCTTTCTCATTCTCCTTTAGGGCCGACTGTACTTTTACATACGTTCATGAATCATAACTCCTGGATTATGCAAAACGCTCTGCTCATCGTCTCCAGTGAGCAGATCCTTTAGCATTTGGACAGTTAGCATACTTCTGGTTCCCGGGGTACAAACAAAGGGCCTTATTTCTCGTTCACTGTATAAAGATGTGATAGCTGTGTATAAAAATGACATGTATTAATGGTAAGTTTAGCTTTTTTTTTAAATTTATTTGACATTTAAAAAAACACAGCATGGAAACAAAAAATCATTTATACATAGTTAATAGTTTGTGTAGACCAACAAGAAAAAAGGTATAATATGAGAATCTACATTTGTATACAATGATGGAGTCATTGTTAACGGTAATAGTTGCTGTTGCTATGGCAACAAAATGACAACATGGCTACCTTTCTATTATCCTAATTGTGAATTTTTTCACATGAATTGAAATAACATACATCACTAACTTATTCAAAAAGGGAATGTCTAATTAGTTTGTCTTGTAATTGCGACATGATTAAATATTTTGTATGGAAAACTTAAATTCCTTGTAATATCCAAAGGTCCTTAGGGGAGATCAGGTGTTTATTTTGTTTTGTTTATTTGACCTTAATTGTTATTTTTCGTTGTTGTACATGGTGTTTTTGGAAAAAAAAAAAAAAAAAACGAATGGATTTTGGCTTTTAAAGCAAACACCTATCTGTCAGGGAGGTAAAGAGGCTTTTGGACTGAATGCAAGATTTGAATTCATCTGTTTTCTGTAGAATTCAAACTTCTCCTCTTGAAGACCAGACGGCCATCGCTCAGCCGTCTCTGTTTGGAGGTTTTGAGCTTTCATTAGTGAGTTCTGTTTCAGTTTTGGCCGAGAACGTGGTCCAGAAGTCTCTTCCTGCCCAGCTGTGCTGGGTGATGTCGATCCTTGCCGTGGTGTATACGAATGTGTGATGTTCACCTTGTTTGCACTTATGTACATAACTATGTCAAAATACTCAAAATTTATTTTGAATAAATATAGATAAAAGAGTTGATTAAAAAATCAAATCAATGTAGCGTTAATGATGATTATGTCTATCATTTTATTATAGTATAAAAAGATTGCTTCATGTCTTTTTGTTTGTTTGTTTATTTGTTTGTTTGTTTGCTTGTTTGCTAGGAGCCCTGTTCTTTGCTAAGCGTGACATTGCCTAGCTCTAAAAACCACGAATGGTTTGCTTTAAAAAAAAAAAAAAAGAAGAAGAAGCTTTTATCAGTTAATTTACAGAAGCAACTTTGGTCCAATAATGTCTGACCCTGACATCAAAGAAGAAAGATGGATTAAAAGAAACAGTGAAGCTGGAATATATGTGATGAACGAGTGCTTAACTTGTCTTAAGCTCATGAATACAACAACATGCAACATGCAGGTGCAAACAGTGATGCACCAAAATGAAGCACAGAGTGGCTCTACCTGCAGGCTGCCTGTAGAAAAGCAGCCCCAGAAAATGAGATCGGATATAATGATCAGATCATAGAAGGACGTTGGTGTGAGAGATTTGTTCACAGGGTTTAAAGTTCACATTCATTTCTGTCATTTTGTGAAATGAGTTATTATTTGCTCCCTTGTTGTCATTATCCAAAACAATAATAAATCTGAATTCTCCTCAGGATTATAGTCAAAATTGCAAACAACCTGGTTTTCCGATGTTACTCTCGCAGCAGCAGCAGCAACAACAACAACAACATCCTTATACGACTCTGTTCCTGCAGATTTGGACATGTGATGCCCTTCAATTTGCTCTTAAAGCCAGCGATTTTGTTGCCATGGCACTTGTCCTAGTGGTGGATTTGACTGAGTCATCCTGGTGAATCGGTTCACAGCCCTCTTGACTGTTGAATATTGACTCGCAGCGTCTGTGCACAGAGACGGGTCTCTGTTTGACATGTACCCAAAACTCACCAAAGCTTCTCTACTTTGACTCACCAGCTCCCATTTATCATGACTGTCTCAATGTACAAGGGGGGGAAGTACGTGAGGAGTGGACTTAATATACATAAAGTGGGTTTCCAGTCACCAACAGATGCATATTAGATTGATTTTATCCTGTAATTAATTAATTGTTACCATTATTTTAAAGCAATTCAGTTGTAATTGTGCCTTTATCATGCAAAATGTGATTTTTGTTTTTGGTTTATGCTCTACATTTAAATCTCAAAAACATGTATCGACTGTATCTAAAATGTGTCCCCTTTATTTTAAATCCTTTTGTTGGTGAGCTGTTATTAAATTGGGTACAATCGCTAAAAGTGCCAGACTGAACGGCAACATGTGGACGGTGACGAGGGCCAAAGACTGTTCAGGACTAAGCCATATGAAAAAAAAAAAAACTCTTTCTGACACTCTAGGACAGACTTGAAAGTGACTGCTGTTTTCTTAGTCACCTTTCGTTTCACTCTGTTTTCTGCTTGTGGTGCTTGTATGTGCTGCTGTGCTACATGCCAATTTATTTTGCAGTGTATAGCTATTAAGAGTAAGTTACTGTGCCTATGATGAGTTCAGCGATTTCTGTTTGACCTTTAATAAAACACATAATTGTGATCCTCTTGTATGTGTGTTTTGTTACTGTCCTGTTATACGTTTAGGGATCATAAGGTGTTTGTTTACCCGTGAATGATTGCTGATTATGTTTATATGAAGGTTAAATTTCCAGGTTTACTTGCAATATTTAAACCTTTTTAACTACAATATTCAGTTTAAATTACAGCCAGCACATCAGACCTAATCAAACTACTTCATGTTGTTTGACATCTTAATTGTGTGTAATTATAGGAGCAACGTTCCCAACCGTGATTGTCCTAAAACTTAGGAGCAACAGAAACAGAAACACGAAAGATGAAGTGTGATGTGATAACGTGCTGAAAGGCAGTGTTTCACTGACTTCTGTGGTTAAAAGTTTCAAAGTCCGTTGCACATCTTATTTATGTCCGTTGTACATCTGATTTGTGTGGTTAGTTTGGGTTTGGCTACATATGAGCTCTGTTGCTCCTGTAACCACATTCTGAGCTTCATGTTGGTTGTGCTGGCGTGCCGCTTGTCACGTAGCGGTGATGGTGGGAAATCCTGTGTTGATGGTGAAATCTGCTGTGGTGAATTTTAAATTTCATGTGGCTTATTTGTGTACTGGTCTGACTTGTTTATGATGGTGTTGTTTCGATACATGTGGGGTTTTTGTTAACTTGTCACACAGAGCCGTTGTTTCAAAATTTGAATGCAGTGGAAACCAAACCCACCCGGTTTAAACCAACACTGTTCCAGTCTGTCAGGTTTCGGAGCGCATCCACTCATAACAATGATATCATGATGATACTGACACACCTTGAAGTACACTTTTACATCACTGCGACGAGGCGAGACGTTAAAGCAGTTGGTGTCAGCAAAAATAAGGTTTTCAATTTGTGTTACGTGGCTATTTAAAGTGTGGTTGAATCCAGCAGAAAGATAAATTACATCACTTCCTGTGTATTTCTCCCCAACAGGAAAGACTGACTTAAATGTTTTAAATGCACTTTTATTATCTGTATACAGAGTGATACATTGTACATGTATTAATGTGAAAATGGAAAACTCTTATTACTGTCTAGTGTTGTGTTTATTTGTATTTACTAGTTTTTTTTGTTTGTATCTGATTAATAAATGCTTAAATTGATCAATTATATGAACAGTTCTCACAACTCAGTGCATTCAGAAGTAACTATGACTAATGCAGCCAAATACTGACAACAATGAGATTAATTTCTGCATGTTTTAAGGGACGGGTTCACAATTCAAGTCTTAAAACAACAGTCAGGAGCCCAGATAAACATTGAAACAGGTTTTTCTTGATGTAATTTATTCTCCCCATCCACACTGACCATTAGAAGATCCCTTCATGATGCACAAGTAATGGCGGGACAAAATATACAAGCCTTCTTCTGTGCAAAAATGTATTTAAAGGTTTATCTGAAGCAAATATGAAGCTTCATTCGTCTAAATGAGTCAAGTCAAGTAGATATCTTTCAATGTTACAGTCTTTTTAGTGCCAAAGTTCCTCTTTTTGTTACTATACTCCCACTGTAGTTCAACAGGGAAACACAAAGAGGGAATTTTATGCTAAAAAGAAAAGAAAATGTGGCAGATATCCTCTTGATATGACTAACTCAGACTGCTGAAGCCTCAAAGTTTCACATCAACTTTTAAATATATTTTAGCACAAAATGACTGTCTGGACACACCATGGATTTTGGCCCCAAGTACTCATAAGTTCAATATGAATGAACAGGAAGAATAATTACAGGGAGGAAAACTTCTTTCAGTGCTCATATAGGAAAATGGCTGTTTTTAAAAAACGATGGACTTTGAAAAACTGTGAATCTTTCTTTTATTTTTTGAGAAATTAAACACTTTTAGATTGCTTCCCTTTCTCTTCATTGTTGCACATTATATGAGCACTGCCTTGTGTGGTTAAAAGTTTCAAGTTTGCAAGTCTGAGGTTAGGTTGAGTTTGGTCAAAAGTGCTGCACTTTTGAAACTGAAAAGAATCACAGACAAGTTGCATCAACATCACACTGAATAAACTCAGTAAAAATAAATGAATGAATTTACTGTTCATCAATAAAGATGAGTTTACTCACACATAACGGAACACCATATTTAGTGACCCATCAGATTATGTGACCTGCAAAAAAAAAACGCTGCAGGGTTGGAAGAATTACAAATATCAATACCACAATGTAAAAATACTTAATTACAAGTCAAAATCCTACTTAAAGTACCAAAGTAAAAGTACTAATTTTGAATAAAATACTTTTACTTTATTACTATAAGTAAATATAGTTATTTAATTATATACTTTTATGTAAGCATTTAAGTAGGTGTTAAATGCGGGATTTCACTTCTAATGAAACATTTTTATCTCAGTATTTCTTCCATCACTGCAGATCACAGAATCTGATGGGTCACCAAATACGATGTAACACCGGAACCGGAAGACGCAAAAAACACATAACCGGAAGTGTTGTTCCAGTTAGCGGAAACGAGGCATTTAGATTCAGGGAAGCAGTTGGAGGAGAAAAATCTTTTCTTTCTATAATAAAACCTGCCCAGTGCGATGTTAAACACACACTGGAGCAGCAACACTGCAACCAATGGACCCTCGGAGTGTAATTTTGACTCTGCGGTGCGTCCGTCGATAGCGCAAACCGGCGCCTAGGTGCCGGGGCCGGGAACCAGAACCAGGCCCAGGGGGCAGACGGACGGGCACAACCCAGCGACACCGGCGGGCTGCTGCTGCTGCGTGAGTGTGCGGACTATTTGGCATGTTGTCGGTAAGGTGAAGAGTAGCACCGTGTCTGTATTCAGGCAAGCAAGTCCCCTCCCTCCCCAGTAAAAACGCTTGAAGCTCAAAGCATGGGACTTACCGCCAGCTAATGTTAACGGAGTTAACGGTCAACTTTTCCTCTTCTAGCTAACAAAACAAGCATGGACGCTGGAGCAGGGTTAAAGTGAAAGAAGAGGGGTTATAATACATCAACTAACATTTGCCGTTTGTTTAAAAGGCCTGATAAATGTTTCTGCGGCGAGTATAGCAGCGTAGCTACGTTGTTAGCCGCTACCTTTAGCCTGCCTCCCGGTCGCCCCCCTCCCCTCAAATGAAAGAATATAAAGTTGTCGTGCTGGGCAGCGGCGGCGTCGGCAAGTCCGCGCTGACCGTCCAGTTTGTCACCGGCACCTTCATCGAGAAATACGACCCGACCATCGAGGACTTTTACCGCAAGGAGATCGAAGTGGACTCGTCGCCCTCCGTCCTGGAGATCCTGGACACGGCGGGGACGGAGCAGTTCGCCTCCATGAGAGACCTGTACATCAAGAACGGGCAGGGCTTCATCCTGGTCTACAGTCTGGTCAACCAGCAGTCCTTCCAGGTACCCATGCTGTGTAGTAGTTCGCTTCACTTCACACACACTCAGGACTCAAAGATCCCCTCCAGACATGTTTAATGTGTATATAAAATACTCCACTTTGAATAATAATTTATGTCTGACATAGTTTTTCCATAAAAGTTAAATTATCTTGTTAAAATCTGCCCCTTCTCCCTCATTAAAAATCACAGAATCTATTAATATGCACATATAGTTAGTGAAGTTAAAACAATTTTATTTGTATAACCCAATATCACAAGTTGGCCTCAGGGAGGCTTTACAGTCTGTACAGTAACACACCACCCTTTGTCCCTAGAGCCTCTGTTAGATTGAGGAAAAACTCCCTAAAAACCCTTTAATGGAGGAAAAATGGAAGAAACCTCAGGAGGAGCAACAGAGGAGGGATCCTTCTCCCTGACGAACAGTAGACACTGTGTGTACAGAATAAAACAAGAAAGAAAAGTTACAGAAATAGAGCAGGATAACAAAATTATAATGGATTCATAACAAATATGAAGAATGTGATGACCTGCTGGACACAAGATGTCCTCCTACGTCACTGTAAAGTCTCAGCTTTTGTGCACTGGAGGCTTCAGGTTTATAAGTTGAATATTGAACCATGTTTTGCTTCCAAATTGTTTGTGTTGTCACAAATCCTGCTCATAGACACACCCCTCACCCCCTTTTAAAATCTGAGTTTCAATTAGCTCAGAAACTTTCAGCAAATGAAAGTGAAATCATCCGTCTAGTGTTGAATTCTGCACAGTGAAACTCAAACATGTTTTTGGGACTTTTAAGTGCACGTATGTGTTTTCCAGTCAGGGTGTTAAGTTGTGGTTTAAAGGTGTGATCTATAGAGTTCATGTTGTTATGTTGCTATTTTAGATCTGTGTACCATCCTGTGACTTGTATTCACTTAAGACTATTGCTACTCTTTTAAAGTTATAGTGACACACAGTTAGCTGCTCTCATGGTGAATTAGCGTCTTAAAACAGGGGATCTATAACACCTGATTTATTGCAAAACACTGATCTACTGTAAACCAAAATATCTTTGTAACTGCAGATGAAACGAAGCCAAAAAAAAAGTCAAAGAAGTGATCATTTTAATTTCTTTATTATATAACAAACTCAAATATGAGCAAAAGAAAGAACAGAAAGGTCAGGTGATATTGCTACGAAATTAAGGTCAATCAATCAAGTTTATTTGTCACATATGATCATTTAAGGTACAATCACTGTAATCATGTCATTTCCTTCCATTTATGCATTAAAAAAATTGAAATAAATAGTATTAATATGTGCATAATGGGGGGGCAGTCTTAGGCAGTGGCCTCATTTCGGATCTTAGTGGTCTGAGGGCAGAAGCTCATCCAGAACCTCTCAGTGCTGGTCTGGTGTATCTAGTACCTTCTTCCCGACCACAGCAGGGAGAAAAGGTTGTCATCTTGGTCTTAAATGATTCTTTTCACCTTATTCTTGCAGTGAGTGGTGTAAACATCCTTTAAACAGGACACAACACCGCATATTATGTTTGGCCAAACAAACCGCCCCTCACAGGGTCTTTCTGGTCCCATTTGATGCTGTTTCTGTACTTGTCTGGACTCTTTTGATGGTTTGAGAGGATACTCAGAATTTCCTCAAACATCTGAGGTGAAACAGACCAAAAATCAACAAGTTATAAGGAAGCATAGTGACTTTTTCTTTTGCATATACTTAAGCTTCTCACTTTTCTAGTGTGAACGCTCTTTATAGCCAAAACCTGCTGATGAAATAAAGACACAACAAGTTTTTTACTGCATTTTTATTTTCTATAAACTGCCTTGTGGTTTCCAGGAAAAACTAACATGCTCATGTCCCTCTTCCATCTTTCAGGACATAAGACCAATGCGAGACCAAATAGTGCGAGTGAAGCGCTTCGAGAAGGTGCCATTGATCCTGGTGGGGAACAAAGTCGACCTGGAGTCTGAGCGTGAGGTCGCGGGGTCAGATGGGCGAGCTCTGGCTCAAGAGTGGGGCTGCCCTTTTATTGAAACTTCTGCCAAGAGCAAGACCATGGTGGACGAGCTGTTCGCCGAGATAGTCCGACAGATGAATTATTCCACGCTGCCGGAGAAGCAGGAACAGTGCTGCACAGCCTGCGTGGTGCAGTGAAGAAGAGGTGCGTATGCTTCCTTTTTAAACGATTAGATTCGTACTCGGGCACGAATGCACCACAGTTGGCCCGCTCGCTAATTTTACAAAATGTGATGAAATGTCCCTGCAGTCGCTGGTGTTAAAATGGTTCACAGGCCGAGGAGAAATGTGACACATGGATGACTGTGTGGTGTGTGTTGAGCGCCATGCGAGAGGAGAGGAGCGATTCGGCTGGAAGTGAGAAGGACGAGTGGGTGGTGCTGCTCTGCACAAACCGTTGGTTTAGCTTGTTATCATAAGATCGCAGAAAGTATGTGGCATGAAGAACACAACTGTCTGAGCAGCTCAGGGGCGGCAGAGGAGGGGAGGGGGTGGAGAGAAAAAAAAAGCCCCCGAAGAGCAGAGACTAATGAAGCAGACAGTCCTGTGAGCCGAGCCATAGAAAGAGGAAAATGTAACATCCTGAAAAAGAAATTATGTTCCAAAACAGGAAGTTCACTTTAGATTCTGTGATGAAATGTTGCCAGCACTGAAACAGAGCTGACACAGATTCACACTGCTAGTTTTGGCCTTTTTAGACCTGCTGTATTAATTATCTCTTCTCGCTTCTCTCTCTCTCTCTTTTTTTTTTTTTATAGATGCAGTATCTGTCTGGATCTCCACAAGCATTTTTTTTGATGAACCATGAACAACCAAACTTTTCGACCTTATTGACAAAAACTTCCACCGCAGCTGAAAGGTGAAAGTTTCATTGACTTTGTCTCGTCACAGAGCATCTTTGACAGGAAAAGACATCGGTCCTATTTTTGATATCATAACTGTTTAGAAGACGTTTTTCTGCTGCAACCTTAACGGCCTTTTGCGATGTCCCCCGTGTGGATGGAGCTGTTCTTCAGAAGACGGACTGACTTGGAGCGAGCTCGGACGGCCATCTGTGAATTTCAGTCTCTCTTTTTCTTTTCTCCTTTTTAGTCGGAAGTATCCCTGAAGTAATAAGCAAGAGTGTTTGTGAGGTTGCAGCTTCTTTTTAAAGCTGCTTTAAGCACTATTATATACTTTATTATTAATTGTATTATGTCTCAAGTTTGGAGTTTGAAAAAGTATTTCATATTATTGACAGATTTTTACTTTTAAGCGCGCATACTTAAGGAGCTCATGAGCAACCAGATTGTTGCTGCTAAAGGTTTACTGCTCATTTTATTTAGGAAAAAAAAGATTTTTAGCTCGAGGAAACTTGATCAAACCTGTGACATTTTCACTAAGGGATGGTCATTTTATCCACCCGGCGGTATAAATTTCAAGAATTTCCTCTTTTTTTTTTTAATCGCAGTAGCCAGAGGCAGCTTAACTCATCCATAAATATGCATGCTCAAAATTGAAAATGTCCTACTAAATCAACTTGAAGTGATAAGAAGAGCCATTTTACTGTTTTTTAGCCTGAATTCTGTCAAAACATCGGAAACATTATCGCTGTGCTGTACGAGGCATGAACCACGCAGAGGCAGGTCTTCCAATTTCCCCTTTTTTTGTTTTTTTGTTTTGTTTTTTTTTTCTTGAGGAGTCTGTCGGAGAATGATTTTGGAAACGACCCGAAAAGGAAGCTCTCTGTGCATATTTGTGTTTGACAACATGATGTGTGTTGCTTTAAAAATCCAGGAGACGCTGATAACGTGTCATCAAATAACTCCAGCTGCAATGTGGTTTGATTAAAAAAAAAAAAAAAAAAAAAAGTTCTGGCACAGTTACGCAGATTTAACATTGTATTCTTTTTTTCCTCATAGTAACCTATTTATTAAAGACTAATGACATGGATAGCCAGTTTTAAACATTTAATTTTATACTAGGTTTTCGCTTTTTGTGACTTTTCAGGATACATGGTATATTGTTTCTTTTGTTTTTTAAGCTGAGAATTTAACAGAGCCTTAAATAATTTCTGTTGCACCCTCGTCTCACGTTTCTTTTTTCTCTCTTTTGAGACAAAAACAACTGTCAAACATCTGGTAATAAACACGCCTGGCCTTTCATCTGCTTTCATCATGAGACAGTTAAAATATCTTTAACTGACACACAGCAGCCAGTTTCTGTTGTTTCCCTCCTCAATCATTTCTCATTTCTTTCTCACGTTTTCTCTCTAGTTCTTTCTTCTTCTTCATGCTGCTGTGAAACATGTTAAAACTTCTGTTAAACTGGCAACAGTCACATCAGATATATATAAATATATGTGCCAGTTTTGTAAAAGCCCTTGTAGAGCTGAAATGGTTAGACAATTGGCACAACTGTTGTTTGTTTGTTTGTTTTTTTTAATATTAGATTTATTGTTTAAGTCAATTATTAAGCAAATATTCCTGAATAATACTTTTGGTTTCAGCCTTTCAGATGTGTGGATTTGCTGCTTCTCTTTGTTATGTCATTAAAATTAAATATCTTTGCATTTAAGACTGTTGATCAGATAACAGCCAATTTAAAAATGACAGTTGTAACGGGCATTTTTTTATTATTTAACCATTGTTTGACTTTTTATAGACTAAACAATGAATCCATTAATTAAAAACATTTATAGATTCATTGTCAGTGACAATAATCATTACATAAAGCCATAATTCTTTGCTAGCAACCATCAAACACCACAATCATTTTATAACTTTTATGTTGTAGGTAGGATGTAAACAGTTAGCATGTAACAACAACGATATTGATGTGGTTCAGCGTTCATTCATGACCTTGAGGAAACAGCACTCGCGTAAACAATTTAACCACAATGTCGATTTAGTAGCTGCTCTGAAACTTTGACTCATGTTACTTGATCATAATCAGCAGACTGAGTCTAAAGACGGCGGCCAAGATGCACGCCAAGGAAACAACCGAGCAGCCTCCCATCTGCTGATGAAGATCATTTCATATGACTAAAAGCTCCGTTAACAGCCTCTAAATACACCTTTCAGGGAGACTGTTTATTCGGCGATGTGTGTGTGAAGTTTCTGCTCATGAAAACAACACAGAAATGTTTATCTGAAGCGACATTGTCTAAAAATATCAACTCAGAAACAAGCTGCACTTTCCACTTCCTTGTTACTCGTGTGTGTGTGTGTGTGTGTTTGAGATCAAGACTGGCATAGTGCAATAATGTTGGCGTGCTGCTTTGCAAATGTGTTTCTTGCATTCATCACACCCCACGGAGTACAAAGCTGTCTCTCCTTCCTCTGGCTCTGCGGTTATCAGGTGGAGCTGCTGGGTGCGAGACGCTGCGTCCCTCAGCAAGCTGGCAGCAGCTGCTGTGTGAGGACGGCGCTGACGTCTCCAAATCAGCTGGGTCACCACAGCTCTTTCAAGCTCCTTGAGGGCGGAAAACAACAAAAAAAACAACTTCCATTTCAGTTTCTTGTCCTGGTTTCCATGCTGGGTTCATCATTTCTCGTCTGCGCCATAAGAGAAACAAAAACATCGCAGGCTGCTGTGCTGTCGGCTGCCTGGAGTGAGTCTGTGTGCCAGCCAGCTGTTTGATTTGTGTTGTTGTCCTGACTGATGCGAGGATTTCCATCTTTCCTGGTGCTCACAGTGACATATCTGTGTAGTATGATCAGTTACAGGACAGTTTATTGTTCTTGGGACCCAGTAAATCCAGTGGGTGGCCCTTTTGAAGACAGACAGTGACGTGTGAGGCTCTGCACTGGTCCTGATTAGATTCCCAGTAAGCGAGGTTTTGTTGATTTACTGGTTAAAGATGTTTGATCTGGATTACACTTGGTTGACAAAACATTTAAATTGAATTTAAGTGTTCCAGGGTTTATTAGGAGTATTCAGTTCATGAAAGCAGAAGTTCACAACTTCTTCAAGTCTGTCTTAAAACAACAGTCAGGTGTCCACATGAACACTGGAAGAGGTTTTCCTCGCTGTAATCATCCCTCCTGTTCATACTGACTATTAAAAGATCCTGTAAATGTGTTTCCAATCTAAGTGATGGGGGGGGCAAAATCCAGTTATTTTGTGCCAAAAATGGATTCAGAAGTTTATCTGAAGCTTATTTGAGGCTTCATCAGTCTGAGTTAGTGGTATCAGGTGGATATCTGACACACTTATAGTATTTTAGCATCAAATTCCCTCTTTTTGTTTACTCAGACAGTGTTTCCCTGTTGAGCTGCAGTGGAAGTGTAGTAACAAAAAGAGGAACTAAAAAGACTGTTGAAAGATAGCTACTTGATTTGAATAATTTGGACAGTTGAAGCTTGAGATAAACTTTGAAATAGGGGGGACTGTATTTTGTGCCCCATCACTTACATTTGTACGTGCGTCATGAAGGATCTTCTAATGGTCAGTATGAACAGGAGGAACAATTACAGCAAGAAAACACGTTTCAATGTTCATCTGGACTCCTGACTGCTTGAACCATTGTGAATCTGTCCTTTAAGTAAAAGTAGTAATTTGACAACTAAAGTAAAGGTTGTGTATTCAATGTTTTACTTGAGTAAAAAAACAGAAGTATTATCATTGAAGTATCAGTGTTACTATTATATTATCGTGTTACTGGGTCATTTCAGGCCTTTTCTCAGTTGACGTGTTTACTTCTCAGTCAGAAAAGCTTTAAATGTTTAAATAGTAAAATTAACGATGGTTGAATTCCTTTTAGCTGCTTCAGTTTCAGGGTTTTGGTTTAGTGCTGACTCACTGTCACACTGTTGTGGTTTACTGGAACACTTAATAGTCAGAGCCGATGTTAATTTTATTAGTAACATCTGAGCTTTTCCGTCTTTGGGAAGTCTGTTGTGAAAAAGGCCTGTTAGTAGTTTATTAAAGTGTAAGCAGCTTTTTACATTGCCGTTTCAATTCAGATACTTTTGTACATTAAAACTTCTTTCTCTAATAATTAACTGTCAACTACAGTTTAGTTCAGATCTTCATTATCCTACAATTCACTCTGCAGCATGAAAGCATGAAAACATAAGCACAATAAGACATAAAAAGTATTGCTATACACACAGTATAGACTAAAATGAAAGGTTCTTGTAATAAAAGAAAACAAAAACAGCAACAATAAGAGCAGTGATGAGATAAAGTGCTGTGAGATAATCTGTCTTATTGCACAATAGATAAATGATATATTGAATCTGTTGCACCTAATATTTAGAAACCTGTATCTCTGACCGGAGGGGAGGATGTTATTCCTGAGAGAGAGGAACATTTGGATTAATTTATCTGTCTGTGAAACTTGCTGGCTCATCGAACAAATGATTTCACAGCTGTTAAGAAAACATGCTGGAGTCAAACTTTTTCTCTCTGAAATCTCCCTGCAGGTTTTCAATGAATCTAGTCATTAACAAAAACACTCATGTAACCAAATGAATCCTAGTTTGACTCTGGAGGTCTAAAACTGGGATCCACAAGGATTCATGTTCTTTCCGCTTTGCTATTCTCTGTTTTTACCAACAAAATTATGATTAACAAGAAACATTTTACTTTTTTTTTTTGTTTGTTTAAAATGCTGATTACATACAGAAAAAAGACTTTTAGCTGAAGCTGCTTATCGTGGTGTCAGATTAACCAGCTAGAAATCAATGTGGCCTAAAAACAAAAGAATTAATTATCTGTACAAAAATGAGATTTGAAAACATGTTGAAACTGTGGAAATCTTTAAATATCTCGCAACAGTTCTGGACATGCTGGTGAGCTTTTCTCTGAGTATGTTATCAAGCTCACAGTGACTTTATTCTTCTTAGCAGCCTCGATGTTAGTCAGCAGATTTTAGAGCTACTGTACAAAACTCTTGTTGAGGGTGTTTTAACTTTTCTTCTTGCTTGGTATGATCACCTGAACTGTATATAAGAATAAACTTCCCAGGATTGTGTTAGTGGCCAGAACAGATAGTAAAACCCCCCAAAACTCAACTTTTTACAGAGAGGACGATGAAGATGGTGAGGAATATCCTGGCAGATAGCTCCTCTTCTGCCAGTTTGAGCTCCTCTGGTAACTAAAAATGTATTTAAGAAATCCTTCATCTCAAGTCGTCAGTATTTTAACTCTACAAAGAAACTGACAAGATTTCAGACATGAAGTGTTTTTAACATATAATGTGACCTTTGCTTTGTTTTACTAACTACTTGTCTGTATTCATGTTGTTGTTTGATGAGCAGAAGGCTTGAATTGTTCACCTCGGTGGACAATAAAGTTTTATTCTGGTCTATCTTTGACCTCCTCATGGGGGTTGATGTGAGACAGATCGTCACAGAAGGTGCTTGAAGTGAAACATTAGCAGAGGTGATACCGTCCCCCCCTTCGGAGCCTGGCTGTCAGTGTCAAGTACAAACTTTGATGCTCTGTTTCCTCTCTGGAGCTCTGTCAGCAGGTTTGCTGTGCACCTGCATCCTCCAGGTACAGGAAGTCTAGACTTCACACGCTGCCCAGATTCCTCTTCTGTGTGTGTGTGTGTGTGTGTGTGTGTGTGTGTGTGTGTGTGTGTTTGTCTGGCACAAATTTAAAGGACAACAAACCTCTCTGAAGGAGACGAGGCACTTTTTTCACTGTCAGTTGTAGGTTTAGATTTAAAACGAGGGGCTGAACACAAACCGGACTAATGGGAGGCAGTTCGTCTCATTTACAGCAGGCAGGTCATGTGACCCAGCTGCTGAGACGAATCACTGAAATTGACTAGACTCTGCGAGACCCTGGATCTCAAAGCTGGATTTGATGATGTATAAATGGCGTCATTGTAATATATAGCCTACTTTTAGTTTTCACTGCTCTGTCCGCAGGAATAGTTTAACATGTTGAGAAGTAAACTTCTTGTCTCTGCTTCCGGTCTTGTTACTGGTTCTAGCTTCATACTTAACGGACAGATAAGAGAGCGGCATCTTTATTGATCATCATCTCACTCTTGAAAAGACAAAAAGCTAAGTTTTTCCACCGCAGTAGTCTCCTCTTTCTCTTCATGATGTGGATGGATGTTTTGGTTTTGTCCTCAGCTGTAGAAAAGTCTTCCTCATGTCGTCACTCTTCCTTTTCTTCTTCTTCTCCCTCAGCCATGAAGCTCCAGCTCCTCTATGTTCACTTGTCACCTTAAAGTATTGATCACAGACTCTAAATTGCTCGTAGGTTGTTATATGTTAGACCTGTAGCTGACTGGCGACCTGTTCAGGGTGACCCACCCTCTCGCCCAACGTCAGCTGAGACTGGGTCCAGCTCCTCTGTGACCCTCTGGAGTCCAGCAAAGACTGAGCAGTGAGAGTTCATCATATTTTAAAAAGAGTTGTCCATCAGTTAGTTTGTGGTCATTTACTTTTTATTTGCCACATGAACAAAACAAAAGCTGAAAAAATGAAGTTTTCAAACTAGATTTCTGACCCAGAGTCCAACTAGAAGATTGCAATCTGTTTTAAGGTCTTTAACATCTCTGGGGATGTTAAGCTTTATCAATTCATGTTCACAAACAAATTTACATTAAAAAAAAATTAAAAATCTGATTGCCACAAAGTAACTGACACGATGAACTGCTGCAGCTTTTCCTGGACGGTTCCGCTCTTAACCTCAACTACAGTCTGGTCAATGTTTCAAGTTTATTAAACATTCATGAAGTTTCATTTATTTGTAAAGCACTTTTCATACAGTGGTTGTAAGTCAAAGTGCTGGTACACAGATAAGAAAAACATTAAAAATAAGAAATAAAATCATGAAAAATAACAAAACATGAAGATACATTAAAAATAAAGGAATAAAACATGAAAACACTTTAAAATTAGATATTAAAGTGTAGTAAACATACACAGGTAGATGTTGGGGAGGAAGTTAATATTCCAACATTTATTATAATGCTACAAAATGATGTGTTTGTTATTATGTTTGTGGTCTAACTGGGGATGAGACAACAAAAGGAGGTTTGCAGGTGAGCGTTTGTTACTATGATATTTTTGCAATGAGTCTTTTTCTAACTCCGTCACCAAGTCGTGAGAACGAGGCTCTCAGGCGTCTTCCAGTTCCTGAGAATGATTTGCCGTCCAATCATAATTACCATCTGGGTCCAATACTTAAGTGATTGTGGAAAGGCTGATAACACCTCACAGTCTCCTGACACATAAAGCTTTGGACAGAAAACAAACTTTAACCACGTTAACGATGTAAGAGTGAATCTTCATCCAGAAAATCATTACCAAAAAGTCATTTGTACTAATTTTCATGTTTTACTGTGTGAATAAAAAAAGCTTTTAGGATGTTAGGCCTTGGACACAAACTCTTGGTGATCTGGTTTTCTATTGTATCTACTTTGTGATATTCTGGGACTCTGTGACTTGATTTTGAACAACCTGAAATGAGATTTTTGTTATCCACACATCTAAATGGAAAATGGGGAAAACTAAGCCCCCCTATATCTTTATTACCTGTTTTTCCAGGACCTTGTGGAGAATTATCTCAGTGTTTTGACACTAATGAAAAGAAAACATACAAAATCTCCTCAGAGCTTATGAAGAACTGAAAATATTCAATAATCTCTTGAGTGCAGATTTATTATTGTTATTATTACTAATTTGTTTTAAAATGTTATGCCTTTTATATTATTAACGTTATTATATCATTATTTTATCTAATTTAAGCTGTCTGGTATGTTAAGGTGTTTATTGTTGTGCTGTTGCGGCTCCAGGCCTGTAGGAGGCAGCACGGCGTGCTTTAACGGTCGACGCGTTTACGTCATCAGTCTGAGGCGGAAGTAGCTGTCAGATCCGTAGCTGCAGTAGGACGATGAAGATGAAGATGAGCTGAAAAACGGTTGAAAATTACACGACAACAAGCCTGATGTTGACTAAACTGTTTTTTCATCTCTGTGCGCAGCGATGAAGACCGTGTTTGTAACGGTCGGCACCACGAGCTTCGATGAGCTCATTGAAAACGTGACGTCGTCTGAAGCCGCTCAGGTGAGCAACGTCACGTAAATCAAACGACAAATTACTGTTTATTAATGACACATCGGAGAATTTCAATACCAGGACATCCTCCATTAATGTGTGTTGTCATGAGAAAATATTACATTCATGTGTGTAAAGGGAGAAACGTTCATTCTGCTTTTTTATTCATGAATTAGAAGTTTGTTTCTCCTCAATGAAGGTGGTGACTGAAGTACTTAAGTACAATTTTGAGGTACTTTACTTGAGTATTTCCATTTAATACTACTCCATACTTCCACTCCACTACATTTCAGAGGGAAATATTGCACTTTCTCGTATTTGAGAGCTTTAGTTACTTTTCAGATGAAGATGTGACACAATGGATAATATAACAAGAAAATACAACACATTGTTAAAGATGAAACCAGTGGTTTCCAACCTTTTTGGCTTTTGGCGTCTTACAAAAAGCAGTGTGTAGTCGGGTTATAGTTAAGATGTCTATGAGTTGTTAAAAGCTCCACCATCCAAATAGTGATTTTTTCCTCTAAACTTCTCACATGGTTTCATTTCACTAAATGTTCAAATGGTCCAATATTTCCTGAAAACAGATTTGTGTATCAGAACTTTTTTTCTTCTGTCTTCTCCCATTAATCATCTTATGACCCCTCAGATTTATCTGATGACCATTTGGAGGGGCCTGACCACTAGATTGGGAACCACTGGACTAAACTAACAACTGTATATAAAGTAGTTGAAACTAGCTCCACCTCCAGCAGCTACAACAGTAACAGCAATATTTCCAAGTCTGTCTTAAAACAACAGTCAGGTGTCCACATGAACACTGGAAGAGGTTTTCCTTGCTGTGATTGTTCCTCCTGTTCATACTGACTATTAAAAGATCCTTCAAATGAGGCTTCATCAGTCTGAGTTAGTCGTATCAGGTGGATATCTGACACATTTATAGTATTCTAGCATCAAATTCCCTCTTTTTGTTTACTCAGACAGTGTTTGCCAGTTGAGCTGCAGTGGAAGTGTAGTAACAAAAAGAGGAACTAAAAATACTTGAAAGTTATCTACTTGATTTGACTAATTTGAAGCCTCATTTTGCGTCATGAAGGATCTTCTAATGGTCAGTATGAACAGGAGGAACAATTACAGCAAGAAAACACGTTTCAATGTTCATCTGGACTCCTGACTGCTTGAACCATTGTGAATCTGTCCTTTAAGTAAAAGTAGTAATTTGACAACTAAAGTAAAGGTTGTGTATTCAATGTTTTACTTGAGTAAAAAAACAGAAGTATTATCATTGAAGTATCAGTGTTACTATTATATTATCATGTTACTGGATCATTTCAGGCCTTTTCTCAATCGACGTGTTTACTTCTCAGTCAGAAAAGCTTTAAATGTTTAAATAGTAAAATTAACGATGGTTGAATTCTTTTTAGCTGCTTCAGTTTCAGGGTTTTGGTTTAGTGCTGACTCACTGTCACACTGTTGTGGTTTACTGGAACACTTAATAGTCAGAGCTGATGTTAATTTTATTAGTAACATCTGACCTTTTCCGTCTTTGGGAAGTCTGTTGTGAAAAAGGCCTGTTAGTAGTTTATTAAAGTGTAAGCAGCTTTTTACGTTACGTTTAAGACAGAAAAACAGAAAAATTCTGTGTAACATACATAAGAAATGGAGTAAAACATCTCTGAAAACCAAAATCAAGAACTCTTTATATGAACTCTTTGCATTTTCATTGGTAGTAATGATCCAAAGTTGCAGTTTAATCGACACATTTTGTGTCATTTTCTGTTAAATTTTCAAAATTGTTTTAATTCCTTCTGTACTAACTTCACAAAGCTGCTGGCTGGTCGGCCGCTGTGCAGCCAAACATCGTTCCATAAACTCTGGTAGGAGTCTCAAATTTTCCAAAGAACTGAATATTTTTGGCTGAATTTTAGTGGAAAGATTGTAAAATGATGCACAAGTTATCTGGAGTATTTCAGTTTGCTGGAATGATGGGTTTAAATGTTTCACTCGGTAATAAGATCATAATGCTTCACTTCAGAGCTGAAACGAGTTGACGCAAAATATGTTTGATGCTGTCAGACAGTGTGGGAGAAGATATTTCCAAACTTTAAGCTACAAGAGGAAAATAAAAGGGGGGGAAACTGTGTGTGAGGGGGTTAAAACAGCACACAAACAGGAACAATGTCCTGTTTGTGTGCTGTGCAAAAATAAAAACTATCACTTAATAGGAAATGTGAACCCGAACCTGTGATGTTCTCAAGTTTCAGATGTTGTTCGAAGGAAACAAACTTGAGCTCAGCTTTGCTGTTTTTGTGGTTCATTAGGAAACCTAAATATCAGAATATTTAAATGTTCAAGTCTTCACAGTGGTTTTAAATTTTAGAGTGAAATCTTTGAAAATCTACATGAAAATGGCAGTAAAATGACTTTATTATCAGGATAATGTTCCTCTATAAAACAAGCTAATGAACAAGATAAATAAGAGTGGCAAATTGTGAACCGGTGACCAGTTTTATTTTAAAAAAGTCAAATTTTTTCCTCCCAACAGGCTTTAAAATCTCGTGGATATGAGCGTTTGGTTCTTCAGGTTGGAAGAGGATCTTTACTTCCAGATGCTGAGAGCTGTCCGCACATCAGTCTGGAGGCTTTTCGATTCAAAGACTCGATAGCAGAGGACATGAAGCAGGCCGACCTCGTCATCAGCCATGCAGGTGAGTGAAATATCAAACACCTCGAGCAGCTGCTGCCCAGCTACAAAACACTCGGCATCGACCTGGCCAGGTTAAAATAGTGGCTACTTATTACTGCTGCCGTTCTGTAAATCCAACTGCAGACTGTTTTTTATCAGGTTTTTAAAAATATGATAATTATCTTGTTCTAGCCAAAACAGGTGGTTTTCATGCCACTCGACTAGCCAGAAAACATTACTGTAGTACTGCAAAAGCAGATGCAGGTATGTCGGCGGTGTGCAAACATGCAACAGAAAACTGATGATTAATAGTGCAGAGCATCAGCAGCAGACAGATGCAGCATGTGGGCATCAGAGGGCACGAAGCAGAGCGCCTTTGAGATGATGTGAGCAGATAATAAACGTTGATATGACTCAGTTCTTTGACCACAACGCAGTTGGAGACACATTAAAGAGTTAACAGAAGATAATTTATTAAATAAAATGGATGTCGGTATATTCAGCGGTGTGATGAGCGTGACTGCAAGATGTGAGTGTGTGTGTGTGTGCGTCGTACGGCGCATAAAACACAAAGAACTAAAGCAACATAACCAAATCAAAAGTGCGTCTGTGGTGAAGAACGGAGAGCTGGAAAGAGAGAGAGTCAGGCTTAAATAACCTTGGACCACATGGGGGCCCTCAGGTACCAGATGTACCAGTCCACCTGCAGGCTGAACAGAGTCAGGTTGACCAATCAGCAACGCCAGATGACTCAGCAGGGGTCGTCACAGCAAGCAGAGCATGTTTACTTATTTACAGTTGGTCTGTTTTTTGTTTTGTTTTGGGTTTTTTTGTCCCAATATGCAATCTACGAACTGAACTGAATCTAGAACGTCGTCTTGTTTGATCTGCTGCTGTGTGGGTGTTTGTTTCCTCCGTCTCTGCTCCAGTTTTCTCCGCTCCAGTACCTGCATGGTGCACACCTGTAGGAAAGGTGACGACATTGTTTTAGCCGGCGCTTCTCAGACTTTTTTATATCAACGCGAAACAAAGAGGAAAATAACGAGCGGAAGTGTTTGTATGCTTATAAGATCTTAATGAAGTAGAAGTCGCAGCTTGTTGCTAAAGCACATTAATATGTTTTGTTTCTCGGTGCATCTTTCTAAATTCTTGGCAGTCGCTGGTCTTGGATTGTGTCAGCACACATGAAAATCAACTTGCAGAGACTTGAAACTCTGTTGTGTCAGTCGGCGCATCTGTCACACCGTCTGTCTCCATGTTTACTGTTGTTTTGCTTCAGTGTCTAATTTTACAACAATACTTTAGATTACTACGGTAACAGATGAAATGACTCATATCATAAGTTATAAAAAGTACATGAAAGGTATTGATCTGTGGTGGCCCTGATTATGAATGTATGTGAAACTCATCTTGTGGTGTTTCCATTACTATTGTTTATCAGAGAAACATTCATCACAAAGCAACTGAAAATAAAAAGCAGACAGTAAATTCAGTCTGAAATCACAGACCGCTCCTTTTTGGTTCTGGATCTTGTTTTTTTTTTCAGGGGCGGGAAGCTGCTTGGAGGCCCTTGGCGCGAGGAAACCTCTGCTGGTCGTCATCAATGACAAGCTGATGGACAACCACCAGCTGGAGCTCGCCAAACAGCTACATACGGACTCCCACTTGCTTTACTGCACTTGCAGGTATGTGTCCCTACAGCTTACATACAGTCTACAGCACGTGTTTCTATAACGACTGAAATAAATGCAAGACTCTAGTTTTCTCTTTTGATTTAATCCTTCAGAAACCTGACAGAAACGCTGAGGACCATGGATCTGTCTGTTCTTCAGCCTTTTCTTCCCGGGCAGCCGAGGAATTTTGCAAACTTTCTGGACAAAGCCCTCGGCGTGCAGTGACGCTTTAACTCAACGGGACTGTTTATGTTCTTTCAAACTGACTTCAACGCTATCATGTCGTTGTAGATGATGATACTTTGTTCCTACAGTGTGATTGTACAGCACACAGCTGTTAAACATCTATTTTTATACCCAGCGTGTATTTGTTTATAATACATTTCTCCCTTCACTGACATTCGCTGTTTTTTTCAAGTGTGACACGCCTGAATGACTTCAAACCGCAGCGTCCATGTTAAAAGAAAAGTTTTGGCAGTAAGTCTCATTGTTTATCTGCGCTTTTTTTCTTCTTCTTCTTTAGTTATACCTAAATCTGTCTCTGTATCTCTGCAGAACATCAGGAGAAATGGAGCATTTTAAAATGTTTTCTTAGCTCAGATAAGAGGCGCCACGATCTGCTTCAGTGATCGGTGTATGAGAGGCCGTCATAAATCATCTAACCTGCAGGGAGGTGTTTAAGCTCAGGAGCTGAAATCCTGAATGAAGCTCTGTTGTGATGTTTTGTTTTGTTTTTTTTTTAATGTATTTTGAAGACAGAAATCATTTTAAATGTTTTTCAGCTTTGTGAAGTGATCATTTTAATTTATAAAATAATAAATTAAGTGTAAATCTGCCAGTAAGCAAAGTTTATCTTTTAAGAAAAGAGCTGATGTTCGTTTAATGCTGTTGATTCATGTCTTTGCGCAACATTTTCTTAACATGGAGAGGTTTCTTTTTTTTTTTTTATACAGGAAATGATTGTTGAACAGCAGCACGTAGTCTAGGTCGGCTCTGAGCTTAGTTTAGAGTCACAGCAGGAAACATTTCTGTCCACTTGCTACAGAAGCTGGTGAGTCAGAGTTGCAACGGCTTTGATAAATTTACCAAACAGCTGTTTATCTCATAGCAGGTTGCTGATAGAACAGAGGTAACACACTGATTTCACCTGAATTTAGTGGCAAATCTGTCAGTGTTCATTCCTTAACTTCCTGGTGAGCTACAGATGCAGTTTGATAAAGAAATTAAAGGTGCAGTCTGTAGAGTTTAGTGGCATCCGGCAGAAATGGAATATGATATTCATAGGTATGTTTTAATTAGTTTTTAATCACCTGAAAATAAGAATCGTTGTGTTTTCATTACCTCAGAATGAGATCTTGATATCTACGTAGGGAGTGGGTCATCTTCCACGGAGTCTGCCATGTAGCTCAGAGCGAACAAACCAAACACTGCCTCTAGAGAAGATCTTTTGGCTATTTTTGCAAGTTTTGGAGGGGTATTCAGTTAGTTGCAATATTCAACCTCACCACTAGAAGCCACTAAATCCTACAAATGGGACCTTTAATATGTCGAATCACAGAGGACTTGAGATAAACTTCCTTCTCAGGAAAACCCCTCCCGTTTTGTTTCTAGAGCTATTTCTCTGGAAACAGACGAATCACTTTAATGAGAAACCTGTTGAGCAGGACAGCAATCATCAGTTCCTTTCTTCAACCAGACATCTTGCAGCTGACAAATGTGATATGCAGCGTGCAAAAAAAGAAGCTTTAGTTTCCAATTCTGTGGTCGCAGCAGACAGATGTATCACATTAGCTTAATGAGGGAAAAGGTTACTGTTAACTGACAGGAAAGTGATAAAGTAAATAAGAGGTTAAACTTGTTAACAGATGCTCGGCACTTAAAAAGACTTTATTGAAATGCTGTTAAAATGTCCCCTGAATATATCTAGATGCCACTTTTGATTTTTTTTTTTTTTTTTTTTTTTGTATTTCAATCAGTTCAGTTGCAAAACTCATTTATCTTTAAATAACTGCTTTGCTTCGAGCCAAATTCACTCTGGACACAAAATAACATTATCTAATTTGGTTAGTTTGTTGGCGGTGTCAGACGTTCACGTCCAGTTCTCCAGACAAATATCAAACCTGTCCTAAAAAAAATCTCTTTATTCCAGGTATTTTAAGCAAAGTCACAACCTTTTGGTGTTTTTTTTGCTTAAAAATAAACAGTTAAACTGATCTGTGGGTGTCTGGTTTAGACCGGTTCTGCCCTCCACATCAGAATGATTCACATGATATTTGTGCAAACTGCAAGTTAATCTAATAGAGATGGACACTTCAGTCGAGGGTCACTTGTTATTTTCTGAACCAAAGACTCTTCTCCAGCTTTACTTTCATTCAAAGCTTGTATAGTTTAATACAGTGAGGTGCAATAAAGTTGCTTCATCTGTTTTATATACGAGTATATATCGGTTCTCTGTCCTACTGGAACTGCAGAAGGCTTCAAAACTTAACGTGACTGTGACAAAATCAGTATGTTTCCTTTAAATATCAATCAATAGGTGGATATTTAAATCAATTTAAGAATGTTAAACAGCGTCTGGATGGACAGAAATCATAACAAAGTTTGAACAGGTGCTATAAATGTCATTTTTAATAAATGCAGAAGGCTTTTTGGGGAATATTCTGTATATTTAATTTACTTTTCATATAATTTGTATGTCTATATTTGTTTTATTTTCACTTCCACAAAACTGAAGTTTCTATGGAACAAATAAAGTACAAAAAGTCCTGTTAAATAATGCTGCATTCAATACTCTAGAGGAAGAGAAGAAGCAGCAACTCTGACTGAAACTGAGCACAAGCTCAGTAACAAACCGTGTTTATCCCCTGAAGTTCGGGGGATAGTAAGAAAGCACGAAAACAGAAAGCAAAGTGCAACTAATTGACTGTGAGTGAATGTCGTGACTCCTGCACTCAGACGGAAAAACAACCTGATTTGAACCAATTCAGCACCAAGATTTCTGATAAAGAACAAACCTCCTATTCATTAAAAGAGTGGACTGAATAAGTCCATACAGAAAGCAAAAACAACTGGGTCAAAGCTGAGGGTCAATAAAAACAAGCCCTTTATCCAAATGCAGTGGTCATTTGGTGAACATCACATGGTCGGAGCGACGTTGTGTATTTAGTTTAGATCAAGATATTCAGCGATAAGCGTCTTGCCTTTGGGATGTTTGGATGATTTGATGAGATTTAAGTTTTGGATGGTTTAAGAGCTACAGTTTGATTCCAGCTCACCTCGTCAGACGTGCGTTAGCTTCCAGTATGATCCAATTTGTGTCCTTACTGGGGGTTGAAACAGCTTCTCCAAACTGTCACCATAAAAGCAACTTTTTTTTTTTTTTGGAAGAAGCACTAGATTATTTTAACACATAAAAAAAGTTGATGTGTCATAAACAGTATTACTCATCTGCAGGATACGGGATAATGTTTCCTGTTTCTGTTAGGGACCTTCATCAAGTCTAGGAAAAATGACCTTGCTGATGTCATCAGGGTTTTACTCATTCAGGGCCTGGATGCCTGAAGCTTGAGTTGAAAAGAGGAGGCGGACCGTTGTGGACATTTACTGAGAAAGGAGGGCCTGACAAGAAGAGTGAGTTGCATCATGGGAAGTGTGTTTACATGTGCACAGTACCCCGGTTATGATCAGGTTTACGTGTTGCACATCTAAACACTATTCCTACACTGCTATATCCTGGTTTTGAGAAACCTGGATGCAACCTGGAGCGCTATAGAGACCAGGATATGGTGCAGCGTGTAAACACCTTATGCAGGTTTCTGAACACTGTTGTTGTTAGTAGAGAAATGAGTGATAAGATGTCGAGGAAGGAACAACTGGACCAAGATGATAAGAAACCTGGATACTGTTAGAAACATGTATACCGTTTGTTACTGAGTAACAGGTTTCTCATGTAAACACATCCTGGATGTGATCAAAGCCATGATAAGACTCCAAACCAGGTTATTCCTGTGGTGTGGTGGCCTGTGACACAGGTCATATAGACGGCATCAAATGAGTAGCGTTTTTTTTTTTACTGATAGGTGCACTTATAAACAACTTTGGGAAATTTGCACCTTTTCTCCCTTCTGAGCGTTTTTCCTCCTTTTTCCCTTTGTTGACTTGCAGGGTTTTGATCTGGTTTGTTTTTCAAAGCCTTACTGGTCTGTCAAGTTTTCACCCAACAGCCACCAGCTTCATGTGTGACCTCAGGCCTCAACGCCAAACACTCACTGAATGGCACCTTGACCCCCACTGGCTTTTTGTCTGGAGGACTTGGAGGACTGGGAGGACTTAGTCTGAGCTGGAGATACCGTTGTTGCACTTCATATTTGTTCAATCTAAAATCTCATCTAAGGTTCTAACAAAGTCGAGGTCAGCCCTTCTCCTGTGCATGTAAATGTTCTTTTGCTCTGCAGTCTTTCTTGCGTAGGTTTTGACCTTTCTCTTTGTAAAAATTTGTCTCTCACAAGTCTCACAACTATGAGTGCATTTACATGCACATTAGTATTCCAGTTTTTCAGTCCTACCTGGTTTTGATCACATTCTAGATATGGCGTTTACATAAAACATGAGAAACCTGGTTTATATATTATTATACAACATCATCATTAGATAGAACTGAAGCATCAGTGTTAGAGCAGCATATTACTGTTGTAGCTGCTGGGGTTAGGGTTAGTTAGTTGGAACTAGTTTCAACTACTTTATTTACAATTAGCTAGTTTAGTCCAATGTTTCACAACCTAGGGGTCAGGCCCCTCCAAAGGGTCACCAGATGAATCTGAGGGATCATGAGATGATTAATGGGAGAGAAAAGAAGAAAAAACAATTTTCTGACACACAAATGTGTTCTCAGTTTCTGGACTTTTTCTCTAATATTTGATTTGTGGTGAAATATCGGATCATTTGAGCATTTAGTGAAACCATGTGAGAAGTTTAGAGGGAAAAATCACTATTTGGTGGAGCTGTTAACAACTCATAGACATCTGAAATGTGACCCTGACTACACACTGCTTTTGATAAGACAACAAAAGCCAAAAAGGTTGGAAACCACTAGTTTCATTTTAAACAATGTGTTGTATTTTAAAAGCTTGTTATATTATCCATTGTGTCACATCTTCATCTGAAAAGTAACTAAAGCTGCCAGATAAATGTAGAGGAGTAGAAAGTAGCATAAAATGTAGATACTCAAGTAAAATACAAGTACTTGGGTAAATATACATAGTTACTTTCCACCACCACCGTGTGTGTGTGCGCGCGCGTCCTGGCCTGTTTTCTCTCTCACTGTTGTTTGCAGATGTTTGCATTTCCCCGCCTCCTGCTCTCTGATTGGGCGCACTGTTACCGGAGCTGTCGGCTCGACTCCGGGAAGGTTTCCTCTCCTCTGTCAGTCCCGTCTTCAGCTGCGGACCGATCGGCTGCAGCGCCAGCCTCCTTCGCCCTTTGTTAGCTAGCTTGGAAAGCACCAAGAAAAAAAAAGACAGAGCCGCATCCATGCAATAGCACACTGTTTTTGGAAAATGATCATCTGTACGAATAAAATGGAGTACCCCCTAAGAACCCAACGCCAGCGAGTCCAGAAACAGGTAGGTTAAAGCTGACATTAGACGGAAACGGTGAAAAAAATAGTTTTAACACAATTAAAGCTAGCGGCTAACTGGGTAGCCTGAATAACGTTCATTCATTTGCTGAAGGGATTATTTCATATCAAAGAAAAATATGCTGAACCAGTAGTCGGCTTTGTTGCTTATTTAAAGCTTCAAATAACTTGTTTGGTGAGCCAGCAGACGACATGTTAAAATGTTATGTTTTTTTTAACCTCTGAACTTTTCTAACAACCGTTAAAGCGGCTGAAGCTAGCGAGCAACAAAAAGAAATACTCATCTTCTCATCCAACTAGCTCACTAGCATAGAAAACATGCTCGCTGTTGGTGTTAAATCCCACTTAACTAACACCAAAAAACATCTTTTGGTGATTGTATTAAAGAGTGGGAGCTGCCACTTACCTTTAATATCATTAAAACGTGTTTATAATTCACGTCTCCAGCCGTTAAAATGTACGTTAAAGCATCGCAGCGTTACGGCAGTGCATTAAAAAACGAACGTTAAATGACCGTTAATGCTAAATATGAACGTTTGTGGTTTTTTTCGCTTTCTATTCTGTTTTGTGAGCTCAACATCACAGCGGCTGCACAAACAATGTAACCAGACGCTTTTGTTGCCTCAACAAAGAAGATTTGGTCTCTTTTTTTTTTGTTTATATGCGGTCATATTTTTTTTATCTTGTGTTTTGTAATTAACTGTTACGCAGAGATGCAGTAACCGTTGGCTGCTGTGTAAGCTGTAGGTGACGATGACATCATCTGAGGATTTGGGAGAAAAGTGTCTGTCAATTAGGTGGCTGTGAAGTAATGCAGTGCCATTATTGACCATAAATGAGATATAAGGACGGGCATAAAGGACATAACACTGTAAATGGTTTTAATTCATAAAGGCTGAGTAGGGTTGTTGTGTTTTTCCTGCTTGCCGTCCTGCTAAACATTGCCGACTTTTCATTGTGCTGCTTTTTTTGCTCAACTGGACTGCCAATCAAAGTTGTTTTTCTCCTCTGTCGCTTGCTTTTTCACTTTGCAACAGAATGGGGGCGCTGTCTCAAGAGTTGCAGTCCAAAAAAAGACATGTTTGCTGCAGATTAGAGTCCTGAAATGGAGCAAAACAGGGAGGAATGTGAGCAACGAGGGATTCAAAAAAAAAAATCTTCCACTATTCAAGCGCTGTCCGTGTGACTTTCCAACGCCTTACACACAAAGACACACTGGTTGCTTTTCATCTTCAGTATCATTTAGCTGGTATAATACTGCGCATGCCATTTAAAAAAACATTATAACTAGGGGACAAACCTTTTAGTATACGGCTTTAACAAAGAGGAAAAATAACCCCATGAGTCCAAACTACTTAAAGCACAACAAATAGTTGGCAGGCATATAAGAGCCACCAAATGTGAGCAGCTGACTTTGATATGATACACTACACGCCCCTGGCATGTTTGTGAATGATCAGAGTAATGAATTACCCTGTTATCAGTGATATCATGTTGTTTGTTACTGCGTCTCTCTCCCCCTTTGCCCTACCTGCCTGCCGTGTTTTCCGTCAGGTTCAATCACTCATCTTGCTGTATGTGGACTCGCCTCTCTCTCTCTCTCTCTCTCTCTCTCTCTCTCTCTCTCTCTCTCTCTCTCTCTGTGTCTGTCTGTCTGTCTGTCTGTCTTGTTTTTCATCCTGCAGCACAGTGTTTTGTTTGTCTTGGTTTGTGTTGTATGTGCTGTCCAACCCAGCAGCTCCTTCCCTCCCCTCTCCTTTCTCCAAAAACCTCTTTGGGCTGCAGCTGGTTTGTTTTGCGCTACTCCCCGAGTTCAGGTTGCAGAGCCAAAATTGCCCCGGCTGCTTGTGTTTCCGGTGATGAAGGAGCGAGGAGGAGGAGGAGGAGGCTGGTGGTGGTGGTGGTGGGGGTAAGGGGGAGTGAGTTAATGCCGCCAGGACGCCGGAGCATGATAAGGATGGACCCCCTCCAGGCTCAATCGGAATGCAGATTGAATGTCCTTCTCCTGTATCTGCAGCCGCCCCCCTCCTGCAGCCCACCAACACCACCACCACACACACACACACACACATGCAGACAGACACTACAGGCGCACATACACGTCTCATCTCAAGCTTGACACATTTACCCTTGGAAGACAGACGGCATCATTTTTCCACTTCTTTTATGTGTCATCTTAGCTTCGAACACTCTTCCTCATATTCCTGCTCATACATCGCTGCTGTTTTTTGTTTTGTCAGCCTGCTATCAAAGCCTGTCTTTGTCTCCGTTTACCTTTTCCTCCCCACGGTGACGTCACCCCCCTGTTTTTCATTTCATTGCTGCCTCTTGCACAGCTCTGATCAATAAACAAATGACCTCTCCTGTGTTGGGAAGGGAGGGTTTTTCTATTCTTTTTTTTTTTTTTTTGAATGTCAAATGATCTGCACCTGTGATTTTTTTTTTCTCACAACAGGCTTTCTATGAGCTGTTTGGTTGTTTTTTTTAATCTCCAGCCAGGCCGCAAGTTTGAATTCACCTTGTGATTTGAATACAGCAGCGCTCTAATATCAACATCGTCGTCTCCTATTTGTCACCCTCAAGCTTGTTTTCTGACTAGAAAAATAGCTGTGTTTTTCAAAACCGTGTTGCTGCCGGGGCGTAATGTAAGCAGAATTAATAGGTTTGTGTGCAAGAAAAGGCTCAATGTGCCTCTGCTTTATTAGACGGTTTGCATCTTTGCATATGTGAAACAAAAATATGCTTTGTAAGGCCAAACACAGTCATCTAAATAATGATGTGTTCCTTTTTTTTTGCTTCATATATCTACCCACACGCTTGTCTTTTTTCTTTTTTCTTTTTAATGCAGGTATTTTTTTCATGTGGGTGGACAATAAGGATTGTATTGCCTTTTGTCAAAAGCTTTGTGATTTGTTTTCAGGCAACAGAGATGAAGTGTGGATTGTGTGTCTGGGCACAGCTTTTGACAAAGAACGTCTGTCTTAACTGTCGTCCCCTAGTTTATATTAGTCAGACGTATTGATTAGTTCTGCTTCTTTAAATATTCTCCTTGTGTGGCAAAAAGCTGAAATATGAATTGCTTCACTAATTCAATCTGACAACCAGGAACAAAGCAAAAAGCCGTCCCCCTTACATTCAAGATAGGAACGGAGCCGAGAAACATTCAGGGGAATTTCGACATCTTGTAAAATTGACATTAAACACTGCCATAAACGTGCTGTATGTTTAGACGTAATGTACATTTTTTTTTTTAGCTGTGTTTTTAAATCGTGCTTTCATGTTAAGGTGTCAGTAAACTCTGTTTAAAACTGTATGATGTGTCATTTCCTGAGTGCTCACGTCAAGCGTAGTTCCTGTTTCAATTTGACTTCATCTGTCGTATTTGTCCAGACATGTTTACGAGATTACACAAAACACCAATTTCCTCTTTGATTTTTTTTTTTGAGATGGCAGTGCTGGCAAATCCCATCTCCTCAGTCTGTATAAGAGTAAGTGTTGTCATTTATTTTACTGTTCTCGTCACAGCTGTAGATTTGAAGGCTAAATATATGACAGTTAAACGGTCACACTGGCTCGTAGACAATTGTTTTTTTGTTTGTCGTCACATCTCTGCTGATTATTTATGTGTTGTCTTCATTCAGTGGGGTTTTTGTCACATGGTTGTGCAGCTCAGTTCAGTGTGGGAGCAACAACCTTTTATTGAACTCATCCTCATACAGAAATGTAGCCTTTCCTTTTGCTGTCTTGACAAGAAGATCTGCAAAACAGATCAAAGGCTGGACGTCTTGGTCGAGGACACTCAGGAAGGATCGATACCTGTAACTTGTACATCTCACCTTGACCATCTCAGTGGGAGATCTTCACCAGTGACTGTCACTGTGTTTCCAGTCTGAAAGGTTTATGTCTCTGCAGTCTTAATATTTGGGGAGTCTTCCTGCTGTAGCTGTATAAGCAACCTGCCAAGTACATTTATTGTTTTGGGTCTCTTTTGAATGTAGAACTGTAAATCTAATGCAACTGTAGTGTGTAGTCTTTAAAAAATAGTACAGAGACCCAAGGCGACATCTTTGCTTTGACTGATCAACAGTCTCCCATAAAATCAGAGAAAAAGCAGCAGATCTACACCTGCAACTAACTATAATCATCGATTAATATGCAGATCGTTTTCTTGATGAATCGTTTAGACTGTGAAACTTACAGTACTTATAGTACTTAAAGTAGAAAGAAACGCTGATCCCTGTTTTCCTGAGTCTAATGCTACATCTTTAATGTCTTGTTTTGTCCGACTAACGGCCCAAAACCCAAAGATATTGAATGAGCAATGATATTCAACAGAGAAAAGCAGCAACTCTTCACATCTGAGAGGCCATAACCAAGACGTTTTTGGCATTTATGCTTGAAAAACTCCTGAAATTAGTGATCTAAATTAGTGGTCTTATTCAAATGTTATAAGCTGAAACCAGAGAATTTCCAGTTTCTCGCTTCTATAAATGACTTGATGCGATTAGCTAGTGGTTAATTTTCCGTCAATTGACTAATCATTAATCACCTAATTGTTTCAGCGCTAACTTAATGTGATGCAGTAATTCTCAACAGCGTGTTTAATACAATATAGACTAATTTATTTTTCTTTCTGTTTTGTCTCACAAACTGAACAGAGAGCAGTTCAGCAGATTATTGATAATCAGATGGAAGTATAATTAGTTAATGTTGCAATCCCAGCTTACTCTGGAGCGGCAGACTGGTCCGTCTACACAATAAGTCCTTAACATGTCGTGCTTAAAGCGTTCAATATCGTGTTGCCCCCCTAAAATGCTGGCTGGTACAAAGACCTCCTCCTCTAGCCGGTTAGTGCTTGACGGAGCGGTAACCTAGATTCAGCAGCTCAGCATACTAATCAGTAAGCTCTTGTGTTTGCAGAGAGATACTTGTGTGAATGTGCTCGTGTCAATAGGTCTTTGATTGGCAGGCACCTGTGTGCTCTAATGCTCCCTCCACACACTTCCCGATGTGTGCTGACAGATGAGAGCAGGTCGGGGTCTGTGTCTGAGCTTGTTACGTTTACAGCCAACTGACTTTTTTTTTTTTTTTAATCCTTCTGCCTCTTTTAAATCATTTTCCCCTGTTTTCCTGATAACAAATAGTGGATTAGGAAAGATATAAATACCAGATAAAGATGTTTAATGTTTAACATGTCACTATAATGTCTCTCAGGATCTTAGTGTGGACTGTATATAGGTCGAGAGGTGGAGCCTCTTATAGGGTCAGGAAGAAACCTTCATCCACTGCAGGGAGAAGTGAAATACCACAAGGAGCTACCAGCCAGATAAACATGGTGTTGAATGCCAAAGAGCTGTACGGGGCTTAAATTAAGTAACAAGGCCCGCTAGTCGCCATTTGCTCCATCTGACATAGTTGAAGTGTCTGTGATATGACAGGCCAGTAATAAAACCAGATAGCGGGTTTGTGCTGTTAAAAGGAAAAGTCTTTGCCAACATTCGCACAGTTCACTCTGCAGTGAGCCATTTGGCTTTGATCAGTGCTGTGCACTCACGTTTCACATGTAGGGGAACTGGGTCCTCACTCGTGGCCGCGCTCCCAAACACCTTTTCCTAGAGGCCATTGTATGATGGCGAGAGAGGTAATAAATGGCTGTGCCTGCGAAGGCAAGCCAGCTTCCCCTCTCACCATGGGTCTGTTTCTCTTGGCGTCTGGTTCCTCGGCCCAGTCGCTCCTTTGTTTGTGTGTTTGGTCTCATCCACTTCTTTGCTGCTGCTGTGGAGCTTCCCTCTCCACGGCCTCCTCTAAGCCCAACTTTCACATTAGTTCCTTCATCTGTGGTTCCTCCCTGCACGTAAATCCCCCATTCAAGGGACAACTTTAGGTATTTTTTTGTCTTTCCTTTTTTCAATTCACAACATCCACTTTTATTTCACAGAAATGACGTCTAGCACAATCATATCTGTCATCCATGGTGCTCGATTCATCCACACTTTATAATAACGTAGTGTGTGAAACATCTGATCTGCTGTAGCTGACATGAGTGTCTGTGTGCTGGTCGAGCTCCCAGCTGAGCGCCGCTGTTTGCTTGTTTTATTCGGAGAAAGAATAATGAAAGGAATGCACCCACTTGCCGTTGGCGCCGGTGTCACAGCATCGCGGCTGCTTCTCCTCAGATGATTTAAGGTGTGAAACACGACTCCAGTCCGAAGCACAGGCCTCGCCTGTCACCACATGGACACTGATGTCCAACCTGATCTATAATTCCTCCAGAGGAAAGCCAGCTGCGCCTCAGTGGCTGTTACATCGTCCTGTTCAGTTTAAAGGGGGCGTTTACATGTATACACACACACACACACACACAGAGCACATATTTGTAATCATTATACAAGAACCACAAGATGAATGAAGACATCTGTAACTCACTACGGGAACTACTAGGATAGCAGCTAATAAACATTATCCATGAATCTGCTGAGTACTTCCGTGATTAATCAATTGTGTGATCAATGAAATGTTAGAATATTGTGAAAAATGTCCGTCATAATTTCCTACAGCCCCAAACTGTCCAACAAAAAACAAAGATATTTCATTTAAACAAAACCCAAAAAACTGTGAAAAGTGTCAAATCATCATCAATGGTGACGCTGGAACCAACATGTTGTGAGCGTATGTGCTTGAAAAATTGCTGAAATGAGGAATAGATATCAAATTGTTTTGATTTTCTTTTGCTTGACTAACTGATTACCAACTTTTCAGTCAGACGTTTCAGCTCTAATCGCTGCTGCCTATAAAACAATGAATAAAACTCATTCACAGCTTGTACTTTAATAGCAAACAGCTCAAGGTTCTCTCTTTTCTCCTCCTGCTTCGTATAGGTGATGGTGAATGGTGAGAAGGAACGAGTGTCGCTGCTGTTCACGAAGGCTCTGGTCAGCAGGGGGAGTGTGGACGCTGTGTCCCAGCAGATGGCCTCTCACCCTCAGTACTTGGAGAGCTTCCTGCGCACACAGCACTACATCCTGCACATGGACGGCCCCCTGCCGCTGCCCTACCGCCATTATATCGCCATCATGGTCAGTGACCTGGCTGCCCTCGCCGATCCTCTCACTGCTGTAGTTAAACAAACACACGGTGGTTTGAGAAGCTGTAGATGGTCTGGGTTTAGTCCGTTACGGCTGCTAGAATCACCGGGGATCATTCTTGTATTATATGAAATTAAAAAATAACATGCTCTTCTGTTTGAGTTGGTTGTCTTCCTGAATCTATCCGCTCAATTTCTTTTCCCTCTCTCTCTCATGACATCCAGGCTGCTGCACGACATCACTGCAACTACCTGGTGTATCTACACTCTGCCCAGTTTCTGAGGGTGGGTGGGGACCCTCTGTGGTTGCAGGGTTTGGAAGCAGCGCCTCCCCGCCTTCGCCTCCTTGACCACATCAACAAGGTGCTGGCTCACCAACCCTGGCTCACTGCCTGCTCACACATCCAGGTACAAGTGGAGCAGCACTTGGACGAACCACAGATTACATCACGTAGATTAAACGTTTACATATTATCACTTGCAGAAATACATTTTCAGAGAATTCTGATAAATGAGTATGAAGGTTAAGTTAAAATTACACCTCGGTGTTTAATTATTGTTTCTCTGACCCTGAGCTCTTGTCTGTCGCTCCCTCCAGTCTCTGCTGAAGTCGGGCGAGCAGTGCTGGTCACTGGCTGAGCTGGTGCAGGCCGTGGTGATCCTGGCTCACTGCCACTCCCTCTGCAGCTTTGTGTTTGGATCCGACACAGACTCAGACTTTGCCCCCCTCTCCAAATCTCCTAACGGTACCCCGCCGACTTTCTGCCCCTTTGATGCTGCCAACGGCAACACCAACGTGCCTCAGTCGCTCGCCGCTCCCTCTGAGCACATAACACGACGACGGGTAACAGTTCACACTTGATTTCATTAAATTAAAGGGAACGGCGGAGCAAAAAAAATCCTTACATGTTTTGAACATTTGTAACGCTGAGAAACCTTCAAAGTGAATCTGATAAATGTGCATCTGTTAAGTGGAAAAAGATGTGAAGGTTTGTGTTTAATACAATAATATTTTTTTTTCATGCCTCATTTGAGATGAGATCAGACTGCTGACGTACAAAAAAAAAAACAGCCATTGACAACAGTTACAAGCTAATGCAGTAAGGCTGCAACTAATGAATAATTTAATTATTGATTAATCTGTTGATTATTTTTACAATTGACTTATTATAATTTTCTTCTATGAAATGTCAAAAATAGTGAATAATAATCAAAAAGGATGTCTGCAAAATGCACATTTTGTCCAAAATGAAAAGATATTTATTTAAAATTTAAAAACTGAGTGAATCAGTAAATCCTCATCCTGTTTCTGCTTGTGGAATGACTTTAATTGATTTATTTTAATTGATTAATAATTTCAGTGTAATTCTACAATATTTTATAAGAGCTCTTGTTGACATTTAAATACAGTTTCAGTATTTAGGGTGAGCTTTGCTTACGTAAATAACATTTATGTAAACACTATCAGTGTAAACAATCTCTTACAGAACAGATTCAATTAAACACGATTTATAATGTGAAATTTGTGGCTCAGTTTGTCCAGGTTTGTGTTTCTCAGCATTGAATGTTAAATGATTTAGCATCACTTTGATTTAAAGAGCTCTTTGTGTAAATATGAGTGGAACATGGGAGGAACACACATTAATATTTATTCTCTGATGACTGCATGATCAGATTATTATGTGCTGCTTGTTGTTTGTAAGATAATTAAAAGTTAATTAAGCTTCATCTCTTCATTGTCCGATGTTTGTGTTGACAGTCTCTGGACTCCAGTTGTGACATGGTGTGTCTGAAGGAGAGGATTCAGAAGTCTCAGGAGGAGCGAGAGAAGAGAGAAGAGCGCCTGCTGCAGACCCAAACACTCCAACAAACAGGTACAACAACAACAACCAGACTAAAACTGCACATATGTTCCTTCTGACTTCTGATGTTTATCTTGAGCGTTACATTTAGGTCACATGGTGTGAAACTCGAGCAATTACCACTCATCAGCCACACTTATGGATACGCTCTCTGCTCACCACTCCGCTTTCTCTCCTTCGCTTTCAACATCTCTTTTTTTAGATATGGAAGAAGAGGAGGAGATGATATGCTTCTCGGACCCGTCGCGTTTTATCACAGACCCTGACTTTTGCTATCAGGAGTTCGCCCGGAGGGAGGAGGACCACTTCCAAGTATTTAGAGTTCAGGTGAGGACGTAGCATTTGCGAACGTATCAGTGCCACAGTCAGAAGCGGTTCAAGCCGACCTCCAAGTGGGCGGCAGCCAAGTTAAATTAAATTATATGTAATGTAAATTATATGTCGCTGTCAGGAAAAACTGACAGCGAAAGCTGATAAATAGTGGCGTTGACATTTTAACACATCAGTTTGGCTCACGAACCCAAATGAGTTCCTGGAAAGAAAATTACTCTTGGTTGTGTACACATACTCACTTGTAATTTTAGTTGATGTTAAGAGCCAAAAGTACTTGGCTGTGGTTGGTCAATTAAATTAGGTTTATGAGTTTGTCGTTTTGCATCCTTGTAAGCTGAAGCACTGTGACTAAGCACTATTGTCGTTTAACTTGCACATTATTTTCACAAATTATTATTAATTGTTTTATTTAAAAAAAAAAAAAAAAAGTCATAAAATAGTGAAAAGTGCCCGTCATAATCTCCTAGACTCCAGTTCTTGTCAGTTTAATTTCAGTTTGTCACTTGAAACAAAGAAAAGCAGCAGAACCTCACATGTGAGAAACTGGAATCAGGTCATATTTATCATTTTTGCTTAAAAAAAAATTCTGGTTAATTGATAGATTGTTTGCTGTAAATATGTGGCTACAAGCTCATTCTGCTTCTACAGGATCTTAAAATGGGGAAATAAAAACAGATTTTGATGAGAAGAGCAGATTTTAGTTATTTTCGTATCCCTGAGAAGAAGCCTTGAAATGCTGACTCATTGTATTGATCTTTGCAGGACTATTCATGGGAGGATCACGGCTTCTCCTTAGTCAACAGGTTATATTCAGACATCGGGCACCTGCTCGACGACCGGTTTCGGAGTGTGACAACCCTCCCATCATTGCACAGCCCCGACCTGAAGAGGGCCATCTGGAATTACATCCATTGTGTGTTAGGAATACGGTGAGACTTTCATCTTTGGTGCAATAAAAGTAAAAAAAAAACATCCTTTTCTCTTTGTGTTTGGGTAATAAATCTGTTTGTTGTGGTTACAGGTATGATGATTATGATTATGGAGAAGTGAACCAGTTGCTGGAGCGGGATTTGAAGCTGTACATTAAGGCTGTAACCTGTTTTCCGGACACCACCAAAACTCCAGTGTGTCCTTTGAGTTGGGCTCTACTTAAACCTTCAGAACGGGTGAGAGGGCCCTTTATGACACATATGTATCAAACTAAGTGTTAAGTTTTAACCCCTCAGTCTTCCTCTGGCGCTCCATGTATCATCTCTTACTTTCTCTCCCTCAGATACACGTGAACTTACTAATCATGGAGGCCCGGCTGCAGGCGGAGCTCCTCTACGCCCTGAGAGCCATCACTCAGTACATGATTGCCTAAAAGTGCTCGGAGAGGCACCACATTGAAAACTCTCCGCCAGTACAGAGAGAGACGCGAGGACGGACATCTCAGCAGCTGACAGCCAGCCATGTGGGACGAGAGCGGCACTTTTTAAGGACACAGAGCACCATCGTTTTGTAGCTGTGCCTCATGAATGTGGTCTTTTTTTTTTTTTCTCTCAGATTAAATGTATTTATACCATAGTGTGCCACACTCTACCGCCTCCCTCTTCCCCTCCTCCCCTCATCCCCCTCCTCCCCATCTGCAGAGTCTCTTACTGCGATGTCCTCTTGTGGAACATCTCGGCTCTCGAAGGTTATGTGCAATTATTACTAGAGTTGTTTTAATTTTTACCTGTTTTGTGTTCCAGCTCCGTCTGTAAGAAACTGCTTTATCGCAGCAGTGTGTTACCAGTGGCCAATACTCCTCTTTTTAGTTTGATCAGTCCTTTTTGTATTAACTATAGTGCCCTCCTCCCCCGCCCCCCCAAAAATCCTTTTGTACAAGTTATATGAATATTATTGGGAGACCAGGGCATCTTTTTTTTTTTTTTTTTTTTTGGACAATCCTATTCAGTGTTGGTGGACTGTGAAGGACGACAGTTTTGCTCTCCCTAACATTTCGTATTAATGCTGGTCAAGAACAAAACACAAAAGTGACACTGCTGGAAGTTATCACATCACTATAGTTTCTTTTAATAAGCACTTTTTAAAACTTTATATATTTATAATGCAAGGTAGCTCGTTGGTAGAACTTGAGACGCACAGTGTTGTGGGTCTTAACGCCTTTCTTCTCCACTGTATGACGTCTGTCGAAGATTTTTAGACTGTTTGTCCACAAACTTTCAGACTCACTCTTTGTTTCCTTTTTTTTCAACCCCACATGTTTGAGTGAAGATCGAAGATATTTCAAAGAACTGTTGCTCCTTCTGTTACTTTCAGTTTCAGAGTCTGAAGTTGATGACGTTTGCAAAGCTGTTAAAAACACTCAAATTATAAATGAAAAGAAACTGAAGAGGTCAGTGAGCTGTTTCGAACAGTGACGATTAAGCTGAGCCATTCGCAAGATGATTGTTTTGTTTTTGTTTTTTTTGTTTTTGTACTGACATGCTTCAGACATGATCAAATCAGAGATTGAATTGCAGACCAAAGGTTTAAAAGAAAACAAAAACTCGACCTTTCATAAACACAAGTCAGAATCCATGGTACAATTTGCAAAGCAGAACAATGTGCTAACTAGTTGTTAACTAGTTGTTAAAACATTTGTATCTTTTTTTTCTGTCTTTTTGTCATTTTTACAGTTTTTTGTAAACTAGAGTACAACTTTGTTTTGTTTCTGGGTGTGACGATAAGACCCGCTTGTTGTGCTGCAGCCTGGTTTAGAAGTAGAAGACTTTTTTTTTTCTTTTTTTTTTCTTTTTAGGGTTTAGGCGTTTAGTAACTGCAGGACGTAGAAAAGAAATAGACGTGCATATCTACAAAAGCAAAAGCGTTAACGCAGGTGCCTTCAGGCTAAAACTGGAGTGCTGCTGAAGTGGAGGGATGTGACTACTGTAGGCTGAATGTGGGCTTCGGTTGCAGCTGGGAAACACCGCCCGCCCGTCTCCCCCTACCTGATAAACTGAACTGCTCCTGTATGTGTGTGGGGGGGATGGGTTTTTTTTTTCTGGGTGATGGTCAGCACCATTTCTGATGAACATTACAGCTGTGAATGGCCCGTGTTTTCTATCACACACCTTCTACAAGCCCCAGCATCTCAGCAAAAGAGCCTTTGACACAGATGGATGTTAAAATCGTTCAACTTTAGCAGATTTAAGAAAAACGAAAAAAAGCAAAAATGGACATTTACCTAAAAAAATAAATAAATAAAACTAACCTAAAAAAAAAAAAGAGAGAACAAGTGAAAAGACAAAAAAAATGTTTTTGAAAATGTGAAGAAATGTTTTCTATAAAGATGCTCTATGAAAATAACTCTGTCTCCTGTTTTTCTGTTTTACTGTCATCTTCAGCATCTCTTAAAGGGTCAGACGAGAGATCTTTGTCCATTTTTAGGCTCATTTTGTACCACATACACATTTTAATGAATAACATAATCATAGATTTGCCTCAAAGAGCTTCACAGTCCACATATCTACCATTAGACCCTCTGTTCAGATAAGGAGAGACTCTTATTCATTTCAAGGTTTATCTACCTCATTCTTGACTCCACTTTCTACGTGATTATAATGATCTTAACGTGCTGAAATAGAAGGAAACCAGCAGCTGTCAGGGAGGGAAGTTAAGGCACTTCAAACAAACGACCACGTGGTCGTTGGTGATTTGTAAAATACATCTGATTTGTTGTAAATAAGAGAAAACTTGGAGCATGCTTAGAGATCCTTATATAACTTTCAACCTCATCACAGTGGGTTTTTTTGGTTGATGAATTTCAAAGTTTGAGCAAACTGTCCAGGAAGGCCATGAGATGCAGTTGAAAGTTCTAGAAAAAGTGTGGACTTCAAGATTGTTTGGCATAGTGCCATCATATTTGCTGTATGTGGATACTATATTTGGCATTTATAGGTTTTTTTTTTACACATATTTCTCATTACAGAGTTCACTTTTTCAAAACTCTTTCACACATTTCCTTCTTACCAACACGAAGCTCAACACAACAGTTAATGTCACATTAAGATATCAGGATGGACTCTGATACCGGATCACTCCTAACACTTTGTCACCTGTAACACAGAGATCTAAAAAGACAAAAACAACCATCAGCAATAGAATATGAATCACTGTCGTCAGTGAAGAAGCTTTTTTTTTTTTTTTTTGGATAAACCAAGATAATAAAAAGAACAACACCTTATGATTTAGATATTCAGAAGTGCCAGTGAAGTCACTGCTTTATGGTCCAGTTTTTGTTTTTTAAATTTGTGTAGATGTAGCAGAATATAGAAAACTGAAGAATAATTTACAGTAGTTTTTTGTTACGTGTTCTGAGCTGAAGTTTCGAGTCCGCCTCCAATCAAAATAGTTTTTCTTCAGATGTTTGAGCTTCACTGTGCAGAAAGATGTATGTACAGAGGTTGTTTTTCTGCTCACCTTAAATCTGGGTTTAAGGTGAGCACCTACCAGCAGGATTTGTGACATCACAGCTAGTTTTGAGCCAATCGTGGTCCAGTATTCACCTTACACAAGTGTGATGTAGAAACTTGAAGCCTCCAGCACACAAACACTAGGAATTAAACTTAACAGTGAAACAGGAGACATCTTATGACCGATAGTTAACTTTTGATAGTAAAAATATTTGCATATTCATAGATTTTGTATTCTTCAGTAAAGGAGGATTGTATACAACTTTAATAATTCTTAACTAGTTAACTGAACTTTTTTGCAGGAGAACCATATTCAACAAATTATTCTTCCAGTCATGTTCATGTCTTAAAACACATCTTTAGTAGTTTTTACACCAGTATATAAACTGTAAATAGTATAAAACAATAATAAATAGTATAATAATAGCATATGAAAATATAAATACAAAGAGTTTTGTTGGTGTTTAAGGTTTAAGTGAGAAACATGTCATGTTTTTTGTGTCAGAACAAAGGAAAGTCATCCACAGTTCAGTCTACAGTGGTCTTATTCCTGGACAGCAGCGCCCCTCAGTGGCCGACCTGCAGAACTGACCTCAGTCTGTCTCCACAGACACTTACCGCACGTCTGAAGCGCCAACAGTCACTAAAACTATTCATCAATGAATCGGACAAAGTGGGTTAAACAGTTTATTGGATTTATTTCTGCTGTTCAGAACTGTTTGTCATCTCTGGCTGACTTTACAATGTGTAAAGAAAGAAAAAGACCGAGGAGAGGTTTTGGGGGGGAGAAGAAGAAAGAAAAAAACTATCAACATTAATCAAAAATCATAAAACATAATTGGCTTATGCACAACTCATTATTCCCTGTAAACCCCACCCACCCCTATGGAAAAAATAAGTTAAAAAAAAAAAAAAATGCCGAATACTAAAATACTGTATCAAATGGGGGCAATTTCAAAAATGAACATACAGGGACTAACTGCTACTTAAACTGAAGAGAAAAAAAATATAGATAATTGTAATCACATAGAGGGGGAAACAAGGGAAGTAATTACACCACACCTGCCTTTTTTTCTTTGTTTAAAAGGAGGAAACAGTAAACTAGAGACACGGTGCAGCACGTCCTCACAAACCATCCACTGCTTTCTTTAACACGCTGCAGACTTTCCTGTCAACTGTTAATAACAACTGGAGGTTAGTAAGAAAACTAGAGAGAGAGGGGGAGTTTGTTGCATATACAACTTTCTAAAAATAATTATAATTTCATTTAATAAGAAACAAACATTTTTTTCTCATGCAGTTTTAACAAGCTGGTCTTTTGTTTCCAGATCTAATTAAGTGACCAGGTTGGGGGATTATTATACATATTTATTTAAAAAAAAAAAAAAAAAAAAAAAACAACATAAAAACTGAGATGGGGGGGAGGACTGATTGAGTGCAAAACGTCTGTCGTCGCACCAAATCAAGATCCTTGTGTTGTAGACAGAAAATTCAAAAAGGCCCTGATATGCACCCATTGTGTCATGGCGTACTCTCAGAAATACGTCATAAATGACATCTAGCACCATTAAAAAAAAAAAACAAAAAAAAAAACACTCATGGAAAAAATAGAGTGCTTTACGCAAATCAGAGACTAAAGTATTCACATAAACTACAGTGAAATGATGAATGTTAAAGAGTTGAACTGCAGGGATGTGATTTCTGATCACAAAACGTTGACGTCACAAGACCCTCAGCGGTTACGCACAAGTCATTAAATACAAACACAAAACACAAAACTTTAAAGGAAAAGGGCGGGGAGGGGATATGACAAAATAAAGTCCGTCTCGCTACAGAGTAACATCATGCTATAGTGTTTAAAATATTGGCAGTCCAAAAAATAAGAATAAAAATAAAAACAAAAATAAAAAAACCCAAGGGAGTACTGGTACTAGTACTGATATATGTGGCTAAGATACATTTCTCTAAAAGGGAATTCAAATTTGAGATCAACTCTTTTTTTTTTAAGACAGAAACGTCTCCAGGAGAACAAAACAAGACGCGTTGGTTTCCAGTCTGTCGCAACAGAAAATATGTAAAATAAATATTTCGTTTTGCTATCGTCACGTGATCTGATTACGTCCGTGCAGACTCGTTTTTCCTGCTGTAATTCTTCCGAGCGACCCTGAGAGGTAACTGTTGTATTAGTCTCGTTTTGAGATGAGAATTCAGGCGGCAGGTTGAAAAGTGAAACGACAAAGGTCGTCTTTTACTGTGCCACGTTTCAGAGCAGATTTTTCATTAAAAAAAAAAAACTTGGATTCATAATTAAAGGTGCAGTATGTACAATTTAGTGGCATTTAGCAGAACAGAATATAATATTCATGAGTATGTTTTAATTAGTGTCTAATCACCTGAAAATAAGAGTCATCCTGTTTTGGTTACCTTAGAAAGAGCCTTTTTATCCACATCATGGATGTATGCAGAGATCTGGATACAGTGTCACAGACGGGGTGTTTGTTCCTATCAAAGTTACTCAGCGGCGCATGAAGCTAATCTGTGCATCTGTGTGTGAGCATCAGTGACTTCCTCCGACCGAGCCGGCTACTTTCGAGATAAAACAATCACGGCTCCTCTAGACTTTCCAAATGTTATCAGACCAAATTAATCAAATTCTGAGTCATAAAAAAATGTACCTGCTGATTTACAGACGTCTCTTTCACGATGGAAGCCTCTGGAGACAAAAATCTTTTTGGGCCCAAAAGCGTCACGTGACATAATTTATGCAGTTTGGCCACTTTGTCAAGTTCGCTTCAAAGCCCGGCGCTGTTCCTGGGGGCTTGATCTACATAGAGAGGCAAAACCAACCATGTGTCTACGGTAGAGGGCCTTTGACATTTTTATGGCCACTGCAGGTTCATAGAGAGACAGTATTCAGTTGGTTGCAATCTGCAGCTTCACCACTAGATGCCACTAAATCCTCCATGCTGGTCCTTTAATGCAGAAAAGCCAAAAGAAAATAAAAACCTTATGAGGCAGATCACTGGGAATTTTATAGTTATAATGGTCAAGTATTGATGCACTTTGCCTCAATTGTCTTTGAAAGTCAGATTTCATGTTACAGGCATCTTTTGCAAAGCTTATGTACACTGAGATACTGTGTCAGGCCCAAGCGCTCCCTAAATGCCATGCAAATGCAAATATTAGTGTTCCTTTGGTTATGTAAAAAAATCTACATGCATCTCATCCTTTACAAAAATAAACGTATAGAAAATTACTGTTAAAAATTATCTGAAAATGCTTCCTCCGATGTAAAAAAAAAAAAAAATCACTTGTAATTAGTAATATATCCATATGTATTAATATCTCATTTATTACCTCCATCTAAATTGTATATTAAAACTATAATCAAATATATTCTTTTTTGTACTTCTCACACAGTGAATTAATTTCTTTCAAGTTAGTACTGAATATTTATAAAGTGTGAGAGGATATTCCGACATCCCTCGACCAACCCCGTCCCCGACAAAATATCAGGAAAATGTTAAATAGCAAAACCTTCAAGAAGTGATTTTTCAAATTTCCTTCAAGATTTCATCTCGTTTCTCCTGATAATTCTGCATAGCGTGTCGTTTACGTACATGTGCAACGTGTGCATTACATGTTTACAGGATTTTAAACTCTCTCTTTTTTTTAAATGAAATGGTATAACCTCATGTGGATGTATTCTCCTAGTTTGGGGTCCCTGTGTAGCAGGAAACCTAAGTGCTTTGAAAATGCACAGGTTCAATGAAGAAAAAGGAAAAAAAAAAAAAAACTCAGGTAGACCATCGACAGTGGATGTGTACTGCTGTCTAAGACAAAATAATACTTGGCCAACCAATCACTTGTTGGCAAATAAATTTACCCTTGAATGCCCCGTGTATAAATTCAAAAATCACATTTCTTCATTTTGTTAGTTTAACTGCACATCAGGGATTAAAAAAAGAAAAAAAGAAAGAAAAAAAAAACACCCTCTAACTGACATCTACCATCTATCACTTTAACACACTGGATTGAAGTCAAAAAAATGCCAAACTGCAAATACATACCCACTTCCTGTTGAATCACCAAATTTCATTGGAGAAAAAATATGCATCTTATATCTTTCACCTTCTCTCTCCGGCGAGAGAGACAGAGAACAATTCAATCGTACATGTGATCGATCGATCGCAGTCACAGAGATGTGTCGCCATCACTGCTGAATCAAACGTTTTTACACCTCGAGTCGTCCAGTCTTTTTTTAATTTTTCCACCTGTTCACAACAAGCCTCGGACTTGATCTCTTTGCAGTTCTCATCCTGATCATCCGACAGTATTTGGTCCGGCGGTTTCACACAAGGCGAGCATCGATGGAAAACTGAGTCCATCGAGTCTTAAATCCCCAAAGCCTTCGAGATCACGGGTACCGTATCCACCATAAAGCTATTCTGGTGTAACATCATTACAATGTGAACTCCCGGCGGAGGGGAGCTGCTGATTTGTCTTTTCATTCTAAAACATTATGTCACACATCTTTTTAAAAAAATCATCAGTTCGGATTAAAAGAAAGAAAAAAAATGGCTAGCAGCCAAAATGTTGCAAGTGTTACAAAAAACAAAACAAAAAAAAAGTGTGGAAATGAAAAATGTGTGCATAGTAGCCTGAATCTCCTCCCCGTCTCATCTGCATGTCTTGGCACATGACATGAGTGAAGTCTGGTTCTGTCTTTGAAGTCCCAAAGAGAAACATTGGATTTGAAAAATTAGTACGTTCAAGCCAGCAGGGAGGAGAAATGCACCGGTTGTTTTGTGGTTTTGTGAGGTTATCTTGATTGGAGATCAGTTCCTGCAAGACAAGATGATAAAAAAACAGTCATTAATAAATTAAATTAATAATCAGAGTGATGAAAGACACTAAGAGCAATCATTAGCATACCTGGCTAACTCTGTGCGGTCAGCTGAGAAATTAGCTGGGCACCCAGTTATGAGCGGAGCCCTGTGTGGTGGCCGGGCCGGCGTAGCCTTGGCCTCCAGGCAGTATGGGGTCAAAGTTGAAATCAATGCCATCTCCGTCCATGAGGTCACTGTTGATGATGTAGTCCACGTCACAATCCAGGTTTTCGGTGAACATGTCAATGTCCAAGTCTGTGGGCAGGCGGTCCTGACCGGTCTGGAAAAGGGACTGAGCGCCGAACTGAGCCATCCCCTGCAGGCTCGCACTGGGGTTGGCTGAGGCGACTCCGTGGTGGGGGCCCACAGCCGGCACTGTGGCATGCTGGGCTTTGAGAGCGGAGAGCTGTGACGGGTCCTGAGATATACCTGAGAGGATCATCCCCAACCCCATCTGAGAGTGATGCTGGTGCTGCGGCTGCTGTGGTTGCTGGTGCTGCTGGTGATGAAGGTGGTGTTGCGGCGGCGGTGGCGGCATCTGTGCCTGCAGCGCCATCGGTGCCACCGTGTTCGGCTCGAGGCCTTTACCCATCAGCAGCTGATTAGGTTTGGACCTCACACCTACCACGGATGAGCCCAGGCCCATCAAGCCCACCCCTCCTGGACTGGGCATGAGAGGATCCACCTGGGTCATCATGACATCACTCGGGGGAGGGGAGTCGGAGGTGAGCAGCGCCTCCAGGCTGGAAGGCACGTGGGTGCTGTAGTGGCTGCTCCCACGAGAGCTGGAGCTGGACATGGGGTTGAAGAGGGAGTTGCTGAAGGTCGATGGTTCTTTGCTGCTGGGTCCGCACTGCGAGACGGAGGCCTGGGTCCCAGTGTGAGTGGGGGGCTGCGGGAGGCTGGAGGGTTGCAGCTGATGGAAGGAGGGGAAGCTGGAGCCACGGGGCAGCAGGGTGGAGGCGGAGGGCAGTGGGGTGGGAGGCGCGGGTGGGGCTGTGCTGGGACTGGCGCCTCCCTGCTGCCCGGTCATCAGAGTCAGGCCGTCAATTAGATCCAGCTCCTCCATGAGGGTCTCAGTGAGGGTGGGGGTCAAGCTGCTGGCAGTGTATCTTCCCAGCAGTCCATCCTCAGGCAGGTTATCGTCATCCTCCTGGCCCGGAGCGATGGGGGACAAGCGTCCGCTCAGGGTGCTGGCGTTAGAGCTTGTGCGTGGGCGGAAGGTAGTCCACATGTCAGTGTCGTCCAGACTGCCGCGGGACGAGGGGCTGCTGCTGTTGACCCCCCATTTGGGAAACTGTTGAGACGAATTAGGGCTGTCCGCGCCAGCTGAACCTGTGCTGCCGTCGCCCTGCAGTGCCCCACCAGCACCCCCAAGTCCTGCCGCTCCCGCCTGCTTCTTGGTCTGCTTGGCCCTCATGCGGCTCTTCAGCAGCTTGCTGCTGTTGTCCATGGAGGCAGCCCGGCGACGGGGAGCTTTCCCAGTTTTTCCTCCCTCTGGGTTGAGCATCCACCAGGAGCTCTTGCCTGTTGATTCATTGTGTACCCTCAAGAACTTGTTGTGGAGTGATAGATTGTGGCGGATCGAATTCTGAAAATGGAGAGAGAGGAAAAAAGGTATTTATGAAAAATGTCAGATCTGCAGATTAAGAGATGAGCTTCATTTAAACATTATTTCAATTGTAAACGAATCACAGCTGCTCTTTATTAGAAAATGAAATGAAAAACTTGATTATAATGATAATAATGAAAATCATTATACTTTTATTTTCTGGAAATGTGACAGAACATTGTGGTTTAAACTTTTGTTACCAGTGAAGGTTGGAAACTGGTCCCAAGCTAATATTAACAAAACCTTTACTGGGTCAGGTATATTCCAGCATATAAACAACTGTCTGCTGAAATAGTTTGACTTCTCATTATTATGCAGTCTGATATATAAAAGACACTGAGCAAGTATTTTGAGGAAGTTATTTTTCACAAGTAAAAAAAACGATGAGATATTAAACATCACGCCACTCCCCCCCCCCCCCCCCCCCCCATGTTGCTCAACCTTAATTAGACGTCATTGACAAATCAGTGCTTCTATGATGTAACATGAGTTATAAATCTATAAAACTACGATTTTCTGGCACTTTAACGCCACTCCCGTCATGAGAGTCCACCTGTATTTACCTTCCACCCAGCTGAGCTGTTGCTGTCCCCTTTGTCTCTGAAGTAAGGCACTGTTTTCACCATCCACTCATAGATCTGGGCCAGGGTCAGCCTCTTCTCAGGTGAGTTCTCGATGGCCTGGCTAATCAGATCCGCGTAGCTCTGGTTCCCCCACGCGTTGCGCCGGGATGATCCCTTGCGGGGCGTCGCTCCGGCTCCGCCCACGCCGGCCACGACCCCGCCCTCGGCCGCCGCAGCTGCCTTCTCGGGCTCGGAGGTGATTTGCTGCGGCTCGGGCTTGTCCTCATCGGCGGGCGGGGTCCCGGCGGCGGACTCGGTGACGTCCGCCCCCTCCGGTTTGACAGCCGAGATGTCGGGTCTAGGGAGCGGCCACGTGCAGGACCGGGGTCTGCTCTGCGGCTCGAAATCTGGGTCAATCGGGGGCACCGAGGACTCCTCCATGGCGGCGATCCTCTTGAACTTCCACTCAAACCGCAAATATCTGAACCACTTAAAACATTTACGTTTTAAAAAAACTGTTAATTAATATCGAGCCGGTGATGCGTTCAAAGACTCTCCCGACACAAAAACAATATGCTTCACCCACTGCGGGGGTGTAAACAGTGGGGCCGAGAAAAGAGACGTAATAATCTGGACACACCAATAGCTTCAGTTAATCCTCAGATTGGAGATTAGGGAACCCAAATAATCTCCTTAATAGTAACTATCATAAACCTTCCGATTTATATAGCATGAAGGAGGGCTGGGATGACAGTCCCTTTGTTTGAATGAAATAAAAACAAAAGTGGCAGAGTGGCAAAGAGCAGCAAAACATCTGGATCTACAGAAGTTTTGGCTCAACTGAGAATGAATGACAAAATCCTGAATGTATATGGATATAAAATAATGCCATTCCTGTTAATAAACACTTACTTTATATGTATGTCAAAAGGGTAAATGTCAGAAAAGTGTAGTTTAAACTGTCTGGAAAAAAGTAGGCATCAATTTAAGAATAAAATCAATCAATTATGTTTTTTGTACCACATTTGTCAAATTATACATCCTTTAAAAAAAAAATCAACCCGAGGATATTTACTGTAAAGCTATGAAGGCAACAAACAGGGATTAGCTGTTACAAAGGAGCTTCTGAGGAGAGCCTCCACTTGTAAACAACGTGATGTCTGGGCTCGCCACAAGCCAAAAAAACCTCGACACAAACTTTCTTTAAAAATAAAATAAAATCCCCTCCCTAAAAAAACAGTCACAGATCAGTCCAGTTAAGCAAAGTCAAGTGTAAAAACGTGCAACGGCTGATTATCCGAGCAACGGTTTTGTTCTCCAACTGCCAGAAAAGTGTAAAAACAGTAAGTTAATGAGTCTTTGGCCTCTATTTTGATCCGCTGAAACTGTCCGACGGAAGAGATTTCAAGCGAAGGGGAGAAGGAGGTGTAGTTAGAAAAAAGGTAACTGTATAATAGTGTTTAAAATGATTTTTTTTAAAATAATAAGTGAGGAGATGTACGTAAGAAAAAGTCCGTGCTTCAGGTCTGCACGATCCGCCACATTGCGGCCGGGCGCATGTCACCATCTGCCATGTTTCTCCTCTCCTGCCGCGGCACACGATGCTCAAAGAGGCGGCTGTAAAAACCCCTCCTCGACCGGGGCCCCCGGAGCTCCGCTGGGCGAAGATCCGCGGTCTCGGTAAACACTCTACAAAGCGAATTCCCGGGTGTTTGGTGAAGTTGAGTCGTCTCGGAGGTATGTCGGCTCCCACTCGCCACACTTTGAAAACAGCACGATAGCCACCGTAACGTTAGCTGGGTTAAGCTCCCTGCTACTCCAGAGTTTACAATCCGTGGAAAAGTCCGTGAAAAGCCTCCGTTAACTCCCCTCAAGTAGCCGTTTTTAATCAGCGGTCAGTTCGGTAAAACTTCCTGTCGTTGTGGTTGTCCAAATATTCACTCCTTCAGTGTCTTTTTGACTTGTTTTGTTTTGTTTTTGTTTTTACTCGAGGCGAAGACTCCCTTCTGACGTCTGTTTACCACTGTCAGACAACGCGTACTGCGCATGCGCCAAATGGGCTTCTGGGAAACGGAGTCATTCATGTGACAGCACAGGCGTAAACAGCAGCGAGGAGGCTTGTACCTGTATGAAGCATTATGTAACAGTTTACGAAAGTGTACTAAGTCCCAGGTACACTTAGGGCATTTAAGGTATTACTGGTAATTAGAACACCGGTGCTAATAATACTCACAATAACACAACAACATCTTAAACTACAAAACCGCATTTATTAATGATAATAATAATTATTATGATTTTTAAAAAGTTATTGGATCTTTTAGCAATGCACTCACAGAGCGCTTTATTGGGAATACCAATGCAATCTAATGCAATCCAAAACTACAGCTCTGCCATTTTATTAAGCTTATACATTTTCAATTTTTGTTGACATTGTCATAGAGGTGATGATTCTGCTTTATGTTTATTATTGAGGTCCAAATGGGTGGCAGCGGTGTAGTGGAGTGCATTATGCTGGAAAATGTTCATAATATTTTTCCCCCATCATGTATGTCAATTGGGTGGACAAAATATTAGGAACACTTTTCGATATAATAACACGATGATAAACATAAAGTATAATCATGACAACAAGAAGTGAAACTATATAAGCTTCGTAAAAGTTGAATTCATGGCAGAGCTGTTGTATTAGATTGCTCAGTTATTGTTCTTAATAAAGTGCTCAGTGAGTCTATATAGTATATGTAGTATAAGCCAAGGCACTCAGGAGAGTTTCCCACTTTGCCTGGTTGATAATCCGGTTTTACAATTCGATAGAAGTTCATTATTGACTTCTGGAAAAGTATGTGTGACAAAATAATGTAAACGGACCTTTGAGATGAGATTATTTTGTCACACATTCAATGATGTGATGACGTCTGAAGTCTGACTGCAGTCACAGTTTAATTCATCACAGACTTGACATGGGTCTTACTACTACTACTACTGTATGTCTCTGTCCTCCGATGATCTAAGTCCCATAAATAAGTTGTTGAACTGTATCAATGACTGGATTTTTTTCTTTTACAGCTAAATAATTATAAGATGGAAATACTTGTAATATTTACTAGGCTCTCAAAAACAAAGATAAAAAATATGTTCATATTTAGATTCACTGTTTCTAAAATATAGTGAGCAAATCAGGAGCCTTGGAGTCATTGTTGATGCTGAAAGTTATGTCAGTATCATAACTAGGACAGGTTTCTATTATTTAAAGAATATATCCAAAGTTAGAGGGTTCAAGCAGATTCTGAAAAGCTGGTTCATGCATTCATCTCAGCAGACTGGACTACTGTAATGCTCTTTATATTGGATGACCAAAACAGACGATCTCAAAGCTGTGGCTCATTCAGAACATAGCAGCTAGAGTCCTTAGACATGTAAATATGAGCATATTATACCAGTTTTTAAATCTCCTCACTGGCTCCCAGTACAACACATAATCAACTTCATATGTAGTCTATAAAGCACTTGGTTTGGCTCCTCAGTATATTACTGACCTGCTCATTGACTGCAGTCCAACCAGACCCCTCAGGTCAACTGGTAGCGGTTGTCTAACTGTAACCCAGAATAAGATCCAGGTCTTCAGAGGGAGCTTTTAGTTATTTTGGTCCTGCTCTCTGGAGCAAACTACCAGATGAGCCTGAGATCAGTCACCACTCTTTCCACGATTAAAAGAAAACTTAAAACCTCTCTGTTTTCTCAGGATTAAGATAAGCCAGTTTCTTACCTGAGTGTGTGTGGTGTGTGGCTAGACAACTGTTTTTTAAGTTTTTATTGTTTTTCTTTTTTCTTTTCATTATTTTTTTGTGTGTCTGTCATTTCTGTATTTTTAAACTTTGCTTTAAAACAGTTTTAACATGGCGCCTTCAGCTGCCATTATGTATGAAACATGCTATACAAATAAAATTGACTTGACTACTCGTGTAAAACATGACACGGATTCTGATATCCTGAAAATGTTTCTGAATGAGGCAACATACTCCAGAAATACCTGGCAAGTAATTTACTGAAGAAAGTAGAAAAGTATTTTGTAGTACATAAAAAAAGAGATCTGTCTTGTTTTAGTGTTAGCTTTTGGATTTTTAAGTGGTGTTTATCTTGTTTTTTTCTAGGTTTTAATGTCAGTCTGTCTGAGACATGAGTGCAAAGTTCATCCAGACTGCATGGATCTATGTGATGACATTAAAATTCACAATTTGATAGAGACTTCTGTCTTAACATGTCAGTGCCACTAACGTATTATTAGTTGATTATTGCAGTCATACCAAACATACAGATGTTTCAGAACTGGCAGAGTTTCAAATGTTTTTCTGTGTGTGGTCTTTTGTTCCGAGGCCTTTAAATGACAAGAATCTAATTCACAGTGAAATGACCTGAGCAACACATGTGGTAAATGAGCCTGTAACTTTATTATTCAGTGAAGTGTTTTCTCATTAAGGTTAATATGTCTGATTTGTCTTGCTTTGTCGTGCTTTAGCCTCTGCGTAGCTGTTATATGATGATTTATTTGTCCAATTACATAAAATTGTAAAATGAATCTTATTTTATTCCAACTCCCAGTGATGCTTTCTGTTCATTCTACTGAAATGGGATCCTGCCAAACTCCATCTATACTACACTCAGTCTCTATCTGTAACATCTGTCTTTAAATCATGCACCTGCACTGTTCCTCATTAGCAGGTGTGACTGAGAGGAGGCCGGCGTCCTGTGGAAAAATGCATCTGTGGCTCCTGGTATCTGTCAACCAGATGCAGTTGTCTGTTGCTCATGATGTTCATGACTCACCGGATCGCTCTTTGTGTGGGATCAACATCAGGAACAAGAGTGCATGTGCTGTCTGCAGGTAACCAGGCAGCAGGCCGATCCCAACACAGTGTTGTGCTTTCTCGTTGCAGCGGGTTTCCTCCACAGCTTCTGCTATGCTGGGTTTGACACCTGCATCAGGTGATATCTGGGTCTTCATCACTGGCTGGAAGTGCACTTTGGATGAAAACAAGATGTTAGCTTTAGATGTGAACTACAAGCTCACACTACAATGTTTTAATTCATGTTAAACCAAATATAAACTATATTTTTTATGTTGAAGGGGCCTTTAAAGTGTAATTTAGCTGTTTAAATAGAATAAAGGCTTTCTTTAGGATGATCAGAAAGCTGAAAATAGCAGAGGAGCTTTGGTCCTTCAGCTCATTTTAAAAGATTGTGATGACCCCTGCCTAACCTACATTAAATGTGTTTTTTCTGGCATGGTTATGAGTTATTGTTATATTCTTTTGTCCGTAAAGGTATCCTGGAGAATGTGGGTGTGGCAGCCAGATTATCCCATAGATCACTGTTCACGCATTCACACTTACTTTACAGATATTACTGACTGACACACTCCTTATTTTTAGTTATTTATTCAATTGTTTACTTTATTATAATAAATATCTTTAATTTTCTGCCAATCGTTGTGTCCGTTCCCATATTTGTCATGACTAGGAGCCAGGTTCTGACAAGATGCACATGTAAAGACTCAAAAAGAGTTCTTCATCCTATACTGAACTGTTTTTACTCTCTGTTTTAATCGTTTGAATCACCAACACGGCCAGTGTTGCACAATCCTAAAATGTGATATTTGATAACCTGGTTGAGCAGGAAATTTCACAAGAAATAAAATGCTGCAAGTGTGTTGAACATTAAGGGTTTTTGGTCTGAACACCCCACCCGTTTGTTCTATTGTTAATTGTCACAAACAATTAGCAATAAGTATAGCTCCACATAATCTATGTTCCACTTGACACTGACAAGAACACAAGCTGATTTATCATTTGATCATTTAATACAACTTTATTTGGAGGGGCAGCTGGCAACACTGAAAAAGACGCCCCTTTTGGTTGAATCAAAATGTGTTTTTATGGTAACCACTGTTTTCAAGAACAGTTTTGGTGATTAGATTGTTTTTGTACATACTATATTGTAAGCTACCTGTCCCTCAGTATATCTGATGTCCCTCAGTACATTCCCCTCACTGCTTCTAAGCACACTTTCTGTTGATGGTGCATTTCTTGAATGAATTTTGTTACTTATGTTACAGAAACTACTGGTAAATTATACTTTGGGAAGAGTATCTGTTTACATTTTTAATGTTTATTTTACAAATACAAAATGCCAATGAAAAAAAATAGCAAAGAGTATTATTGTAACTCAACTCACTTTATATTTAAGCCTATTTTCATGGTAAAACAAGGATGTGATATAATACATCAGTTCTTAAAGTACTATAGAAAAAGGTGACACTCAAAAATATCATAGCAGGAGTTGTTTTCCAATACTTCTGGCCAAAACACATCAGCAAGGAAAATTTGCAGATTCACACTTTCCTTCTTCAAGACTTGTTTGTAAGACCTGGATTACTGAGTTTCTGGGTATTTTGAGACCACAAGAATGTTGTGGGTGCATGAAGTAGACCTGCAGATAACAGAAAACTCCTGCCGTTAAACCTCACATACCAACATGGAGTCAGTAGAGTCTGGGCTCTATTGTAAAAGAAAACACTTATTTTGATCATCATAAGAAGTTAGAATGAATAATTCTACAAATGACTGTTTATTCGAGCCACATCTGTTGTGTTTTGTCACATTCCCACCACTTGTGTTGCTATTGGTTATAATTTTATCAGCAGCTGTGATGGTGCAGCTGCAGTAAATGTAGCAACAGGGACAGTTTTCAGTTTTCTCCTACGGGAGACAATAAAAGTAACCTTGACCTTTGACTTGATTTGCTGCTTGGATGGAAAGTGGTTAGAAAGATGCCATTTTTTCAAGACTGTCCTCCAAAGAAAACAAACACAACAGGATTTTCCTGACCAAATGTCACCAGAAAATATTTTACTACTTTAAAAAAAGACTCAGGGTATCATCAATTCAAAGATACCCTGAGATTTTACCCTAATTTTCATCTGCAGTCTCATCAGCAGGTCACAATTAAAACAAATATCAGCACAATAACAAACAGTACAAAGAACACAGAGGACACATAATACAAAATACAAAGCTACACACAACAGAACATCACATATGCCCACAATGTCAACTAGAAATGACTAATGGAAGCTTGTCGAATTAAAAGCAAGATTATTTGTGTTCATGAGAACAACATGAGATAAAATGTAGAGCCAGTGGTTACACAGCAGGTTTTTTTTTATTGTTGAAATTTATTGAAAGATGTAAAACATAAACAATACCTTAAATACAGGAAAACCACATACAAAACAAACAGGACACAACATAAAACATAAAAGGCAGGAATAGAATCATATTTTGTAAAACTAAACTAAACAAAATAAGCCAGAAGAAATAAAAGAACTACATGAAAATAAATAAATGAAGATTACATGTTTACATAAATAAATGTGAGTATGGACACAGTATTAAGACACTTTTCTGGTTCTTCATGTGGCTTAAAGAATGCAGGAGACTTTCAATTTCTGCAAAGGAAGGCAGAAAAATGGGTAGGGATTTAGAAAATTTGCCATCAAAATATAAAAATTGACAGTGTACTGAAAGGAACTGTTCTTATGCTGAAGAATACATTTATATCATATAAAGTAAAGTGTATGGCTCATTAATGAAGCTGAAAATATGGGTAGCAAGATAGATAGTTTTTATTTACAGTAATAAGGATCATAATACATCAATAAAGAAATAAAAAGAAAATGCAAACATGAACTAATTTAAAGGTTCTATATGTAAGAATCAGAAATTTTTTCTCATTAGTGACACTAGTGGCTGTTAAGTGAGTTGCAGTCCGCATGTTGTTGCTTGACTGCACGCTTGCTTGTGGGGCGAGACCTTTGTAGGTGACCTCTTTTTCCTTCTCAAGTTCTTGCTGCTTTGTGGCTGCTGGCCAGTGAGAGCCAATCAGCATCACTCAACTCCCAAAATATGTGTTAGTCAACCACATGAACCTGACCCAACTCGCAAACTTTTTTTTTTTTTTTTTTACCAACCGTGTTTACTAAACACTGGCAGGCTCAGCTAGCTGTAGTTTTATTGTGAAATGTTTATTTATTACCCCCTTTGGACCACCAACAGAAAAAACGAAAGGGTTCTGCTATCACTCTGGAGTTTGTTGAGGAAATATTTTGTTTTAGCTGTGTGTGCAGTGTTTTGTTGTGACATGTGTTATGGTTGATGGAGGAAGTTAGCTGTCACGTTAGCACATTAGTCACGTTCTTTGGATTAACGTGGAAAAACTGGCCCGAGTCTTTCAAATACAAATCAGCCAACATGCTGTTACAGACAACAGTTTTAGATTTTGTGCTGTATTTTAGTGTCTAGGTAGGATTTTAAGTAGGACATAAATACAGTAAAGTTGGGTTTCTGTTTTACAAATTTGCTAGTATGTACATAGAATTTTGCTAATAAAGAAATAAGATGAATAACTTACATTTTCTTGGCAGGCATTTCATCAGCAAAATAAGAGAAAGAAACAACAACAACAAAAACCCCAAATAAAATAAATTCAATTTTGAGTTTGAGTTGAGTACCTATTTTCTGTTTTAAAAAAAAAAGTTTTACCAAAAACATCTGACCAACACATAATTGTGCCCTGCTGAGTTATTTCCCTTATACATTTATTATTAGCTTTTATTCTCAAACAAGGATCTGAATTCCTTATATATGTATGATTCAGGTGGAGTAGTTTGGTGGATAATATCTCTGGTTGCAGATGACAGACACTTTGTTTATAGAGATACATATGTGACAATAATACAATATCAGAAAAATAACTAGGCATCATAACGAAATAAAGATGACATGAAAAGGACATGACTTCACTTTCAGTTTGTTGATACAGTAAAAATGGTAACAGGGTAAAAACAATAATAATAAATCAGTAGATAGGAAAATAACTTAACAGGCAGGTAATAAAATCAGATCTCTTAAAAAAAAAAAAGAAATCTTGGAGCATAGTGACTGTATGTGCACATGTCTTATTGTATATAAGCTGGATAGACTCAAAATACTTTCTAAATTCAATCATGAAAAGTCTAAACGATGGGCGAAACGTCGAGAACTTCGATTTATGGATGTCACATTTTCCCAGTAAAATTATTAAATTAACAGTCCGTTGAATTTTATAACAGACAGGTTTTCTGCAACTGGTGATGTCATAGAACTGCCTTTAGTTATTCTGGACTTCAACACCCAGAAGTCTTTGCGCGTGTTTTCTGTGTTTACAACCAGCTGACGTCCGGCGTCTTCCCGTCCATTAGCCATCGATACCCACATCCAACGATATCCAGCTGCACTCGATGTTTTCCTCATGAAAACCGCTCTCCGCTGACTCGTCAACTCAACTGAATGCACAGTATCATCATATTGATCAGATGCAGGTGAGGTCGTCAGGACAAAAACAGCTGCTGCACATTTATTTAGCCAGCTAGCAGGTTTAGCATAAGCTAACACGGCTAACGTTAACGTTAGCATTTAGCCTAGGCTCAGTTTCGATTCATGTCAGAACGAAACTCGGTGTTAGTTGGTGTGAGATATTTTTTCCAGAAATTTCACAACACCAACTCCCTTATTAGTACATGCCAGAGAACCGCTAAATGGCAGCGATTGTTGAATCAAGCTAATATATGAACGCTAGCCCGCTAGCATTAAACGCTAACTGCTACAACCTGAGAAGGTTTGCTAAGCCTAACGTTACTGCCGTCAATTTATTATCGTAATTAACTCAATAAATCACGGTGATGTGACGGTGTATGTTCAGTGCTAATTAAGATGCAGTTGACTAGTAAGTTGTGTGTTATTTTGACGTTTGATTGGTGATGTTATATAGGAGACATATTAGCTCGCCAGATATTTATATTGTGTGCAGTGCAGCTCTGGTGCCAGGCTGTGGTGAGCAGCCTCACAGTGTTTGTGTTGTTTCTGTTAGGGCTCTGGCCCCGTCTCCAGCAGCTGAAGCACACCAATCCTGTCCTCTCTGCTCCGCGTCCACTGCCTTCCTCCTCACTGAGCCATGAGCAGCCAGAGGGATCTTGATATGGTGAGTGAGGGTCTGCGATTGTTTTCTTAGTAGCAGCGCACAGCTGAGATTGTTCCTGTATAATATACCTGATAGTCATGGTGATAACATTACATAAACGTTTCCCCAAGTTAAAATAATTTAGGGGGTTTTCGGGGTGGGGGTGGGAGGGTCCTGGATTAGCCAATGTCCATAAACACTTAGCTGGGACAGTGACTGCTGTTCCTGTGAACACCATCTGTCTAATCTCAGTTAAAACGTTGCCCTACTTTCCTTTCAAGGTTTAGACGCCAATTGATTGTACCCTCTTAAGTCCCCCACTCCCCCCCAACACCCCCACCCCACTTCACCATAGGAATGAACCAAACCACATAAAGACAGATCAGGAAATACTATATTATTTATATTTCATTTACATCATCCTGTTTTTCATGCTGTATTTCTGTAATTTGGCTTCCTTGTTCCATTATGTACAAACTGGAAGAGGGATCCTTCCTCTGTTGCTCTTCATGAGATTTCTTCATCACCATTACAGGGATTTTTTTTTTCTTTTAGGGAGTTTTTTCTTATCTGAATCGATGATCTGAGGACAAAGGATATTGTACTGCTGTACAGAGTGTAAAGCCCCCCGAGGCTAATTTGTGATATTGGGCTATAAAACTAAAATTGACATGACTTGAAAAGATGATACAAGATTTCTTGTTAATTTTGATGCCTGGTGGCTTTCCAACCAGCAAGTTTTCACTTTAAACAAGCAAGTTTTAGCATTTGTGGAGCTGCAATCAGCAATTGTTGTGTGTTTTTTGCTTGATGAATGATCAACTCAAAGATTTACCAAAGACGAGAAAATTCATAATTTTACAACTTCTTAATGTGAAAATTTTCTGTAATTGTTTGTTTTTCTGTAATTTTAAATTGACTAACTTTCGGTTTTGGACCATTGATCATGCAAAATGAGATGTCACTTTGGACTGTGGCAAATTGTGATTGACATTTTTCATTCTTTTCTGACTTTTCTTCGACCAAACAATAAATGAATTGAGAAAATTATATGCAAATTATTTGGAAGGTGATGGTGAAAAATATTAATAATAGCAACTATGTTTTTGAAGCTCAAATCTGGGCTGTCAAAACTTTATTTTAAAGATTATATTTAACAAAAACATTGACAAATGTTTTAATGTAGGACACCTACATCAGGTGAAAATCCCCAACAAGGCAGAGCTGGATTTAATGAATCTGTTGGCAGCTGTTTTTAGGAAACTTGACCAACATCAAAGATGGATAAGCCTTCTGTTAACATATAAAAAAGTCATTTGTAACAGTTTGAAGGATTTGATGTCCGTCGTTGGATTGGAGAACCTCGAGGACATTTGTGATGCAGGGTGTTGCCGCTGGTAACCAGGCAGATTTGACTTTGTTTTTATTTTGTTGGGGATGAAAGGGACGAGGGCAAAGCTCGTTAATGATGTCATGGGCATGTAACCCCACATTGAGGTTATTCAGTTCAGAAGGGGGGAAGGGAAGGGAAGGGAGGGTGGAGGACCACCGAGGGAGGATTGTATTTGTAAACAGATCAGAGAGCAGGGTCGTCCCGTCCTGACGTCACACCTCGTGGTTAAGTCTCTTTGTTCTCTCTGTGATTTGTGAAGCAAAGAAAGTTCATGTTCTACCTTTTTAAGAAGGGCAAACGTCGGGGAAAATTAATCCCATCTGTCAGTTTCGACTTCCGAGTAAAGACGTCCCTTTAGAAAGATTTAAACGATGGGATGCTTTTCCCCTCCCTCAAAAGTAATTTTCGGAGTAGGAGTATGATTGATTAGAGATGATGGATTAATGGATTAATAAGGAGCAGCTCTTGCTGCAGCATAAATTAGACGACTCAGAACCACAATGGATCAATAATTTAGGTCAGAATGATGTTTCAGTCATGACCATGAGCTTCACCATACGTACAGTGTAAAGTATAAGACTAATGACTATAAACCTAAAGACATAGTTGATGATCTTTTGTTATCAATCACTGCCTGAAGCCTTTGATCCAAAGACATCAGACCCTCATTATGCTCTGCCAGACCTTTGCTTGTCTCTCATTTGAATTGAGATCAGGTGATTGATTTGGCCGGTCTGCAGCCTCACACTGTTTGGTCCAAAAAACTCAGTGGTTGCCTTGTCTGCCTGTGAAAGAGCATTTTCCTTTTTAAAGAACATCAACCTCCTAGTCAGTGTTTCATTGTAACGAAAACAAGCTGAACAGATAAGTTAAGGTGTCATATCAATAATGATTCATGGTTATAAATTATAGGACTGCGTCTGATGTTTATTTTCAAGTATCAATTACTTAATAATACATATTTGGTCCATAAAATGTCACAAAAATGTGACCAACCAACAGTCCACATGTGATTGTTCACATTAGACAACGAATAAGTGTAATTTTGAAATTTTTACTTGGAAAAATTCTTTTTTTTCAATTCGATTTTATTTATAAAGCGCCAAATCACAACAGAAATTATCTCAGGGCACTTTTCACATAGAGCAGGTCTAGACGGTACTCTTAAATTTACAGAGACCCAACAATTCCCCCATGAGCAGCACTTGGCGACAGCGGCGAGGAAAAACTCCCCTTTTAACGGGAAGGAACCTCAAGCAGAACTGGACTCTAGGTGGGCGGCCATCTGCCTTGACTGGTTGGGTTAAAAAATGATTTGAATGACATTTTGAAGATGTAACCTGGGGCTATATTGACATTTTTCTTTCTTTTCTGACAATTCTTAGACCAAATAATCATTGAATTGAGAAAATAATCCGCAAGTTATTTTGCGGATTATTCCACATCCTCAAAACACAGAAAATTGTGAAAAACATCTCTTTATTTTGTCTGACCATCAGTCCACATAAGCTTATTCACATAATTCACAAAAGACAAAGAATAATAAGTGGAATAGTTGAAATTGTTTTACGTTAAAAGATACTTGAATAAGTCAAATATTGAAGTAGTTGCAGATTAATTTCCTAATGATCAGTTAATCTATTGTGTCAACTCTATTACGATGTATGTTAGGCTTTTTTTGTGCCTCGCATGCAGAACAAGATTAAGACAGGATAAGCTATTTGTTAAATCTCGTAGTTAAAGAAGTGTAAAGTGGATGGATTTCCTGATGTTACTGCAACATTTAGGCCTTCGAGTCATGTTAGACAAGAAGTCCCCGTTTTTATTTTGGGTTATTTTTCTTAACAGATTGGTGGTGTGTGTGTAGTTGCCCGGAGGATAACATTTGGAGGAAGCCCCACTGTTAGAGACCCTCCCATACACATATGCACAGTCCCCCTCGGGGCTACGCACTGGCCATGTAAATTTAATAACATGGCCCAGAGCTGTCTGGGACACCTGGGGTTATCGCATTAGGCCGACAGCCCGGAGAGGAGCTCGTAGCACCCTGAAACTAAGGGCCAGCGTTCTCCCTCCCCCCCCTCAGCCCCACCCTTATCTGTTGTCGTCCCGGGCATACAGGGGGCTCACTTCAGCGTAAGCCCTCGATGAACGAAGTCGCCCAGTCAAAGGGTGGAGATCTGGTGTGGATAAATCTAATTAGACTGGAATGCCTGTCTCTTCACAGCCCTCTGAAGGTCACCTCGTGTCTGAGGAGGTTAGAGGAAGTGGAGGGAAATTCAGTGGAAGCTCGGTGTTTGTGTTGGCTGATACAACGTTTCTGTGGACCGAGATTAAGCATGTTTTTGTTTGTTTGTCTAAGGTGCACCTCCGCCTTATCCTGGTCAGTGGGAAGACACAAGACTTCACTTTCTCCCCAAATGACTCGGCTACAGACATCGCCAAGCATGTATTTGATAACTGGCCCGCAGGTAGGTTTTTATAGGTTCACTGTATTATTTTAACTTCATATATTTCAAACATTCATCTACTTTACTTTTATCAGACATCTTATGCAGGTGTATTCATCAGTTTTTGCAAATCATTTACTAGTTTCTGTTAAGTCTCCTGTTTTCCTCGCCTTGTTGTTTTCTTGCCATCGTGGGCTACAACTATTAGCATTATATACACGGTTTATATAAGCACTCAAAATTAACACGATAGTTATTGACAGAAGGGACACGGTGGGTAATATCAGTGTTGTTATGGTTTATAGTAGTGACAGTAAATTATTGACTTGTTTCTCACAGGATGGGAGGAGGAAAGGGTGAGCAGCCCCAGCATACTGCGCCTCATCTTCCAGGGACGCTTCCTTCATGGCAACGTTACCCTGGGAGGTAAGACTATCAACATCATTATCACCACCAACATCACCAACATAGCTCTAACCACAGCGAATACAAGCTTTGTCTTAAAACATTCCCGTACATTTTATAAATAAGTAAAAGTTGAGTATATCTGAGATGTAAACAACACGTAGTCAGATCTCAGGTGTGTGTACGAGGTCTCATTGACTAACACGCTAAACCAAAACACGTTGTGGCCGACTACATTTGAGGAAGCTGCTCACTTGTTTGTACTTTAAATCATACCAGCTGTCCACCCCTGCTTAAAGAGTACTTGCTGTATTACTAGTAATTTCCTTTTGTGAGTCATGACTGCAACGTGAATCACGTTAAGCCTGTTAGGAGAGTTTTTGTTTTTTTTTCTGTCTGAACGTATTCTTGTGAAATGAAAAGATCAGAATAAGCTGTTTGGTAAGCGAGTTTTTATTCTTTGGCATGTAAACACATTCTTGTTTTCCCACCATTTCCTATAAAACATGTTTAAACCTTTTAAATATCTGTTAAATCTGTTTGTGCGTCTGTTAACAGTTAACGGTTGTGTGTCGTCTTTGCTTTTTAGAGTCGCCTCCGCTACAAATGCAGAAAACATTAACAGCCCATAAAGTTGTAGCTGAGGTTTCATGCAGTAAATCTGTCCAGAGGTATTTAGACAAGGGTGGTATCAGTTCTGTTAGGTGTACTGTAGAAATAGAGATAAAGAGCTGTAAGTACACCTACTGGATTTAATAAAACAATTTAATCAATAAATGTCAAAGAAATTTAAGATAAGTCAGCACCCTTATATAATTTATAAAAATCTCTTTTCATGTAGCACCCAGAGGGATTAGCTCTCAAAAACAGTAGTTGGACCTAATCGAGTATAACAGATGCAGGATATGACTAAGGTATCAAGTTTGTTGCCATAGTAACTGGTGAAACAATAGTCGTGCTTACAGCCAAGTTATCCGCCTTCCCCTCACAGTCTTTCTGGTCTCGAGGTAAATGAGTCAAAAGAAAGCAACGTTAAAGCAAACTGAGTCAAGTATCTGGTCTGAATTGTGTCTTTTTAATCATTCAAATCTTGACATCATGGACACATCTGCACCTGCCCTGCCCTGCCTCGCATTTACCATCAAAATCTGGGTTTTACTGACCCCCAATCAGATGGGCTGGTTCAGTGTCAAGTGATCCACTTGTAGACCAAAAACCTTTTCAAGATTTTCAGTCTGAATTTGGCTGAAATATAATCCGATCAAGAACGTCATTGATGATTGTATAAATATTTGGTCAGGAAACTTTGTCAGAGATGTGAATTATTCATCATTTGTTTATCGTGTTGATTACATGAACAAACCACAGAAGGAATTTATCATTAAATACAGTTTGAAAAGCAATAAATCATGTTTTATTTCCATGTTTGAAGCTCTAAAGCTGCCTCCGGGCCGAACAACCGTCATGCACTTGGTTGCCAGAGAGACTCTTCCAGAGCCCAACTCTCATGGTGAGGATCTTCTTTTTGTCCTGTTTTTTAGTTGACAAGGGAAACAATATATCGATACAATATTGGTATTGTGATCAGGACCAGATATCGAGTGATGTGATGTACCTTATGTTTTGTTTTGGTCATAAATTCAACTGATTTGTAATGTAAAATATTAAAGGATCAGTAAATATCGAGGTGCTGAGCTGTACTTTTTCAAGATCACTGGTCTTGTTTCTCTTTTCACATGTTGGACTTTTCTTCTTACTGCTGCTGATGTATATTTTTAACTCACCTCATGTCTCTTTTTCTGTCTTTTTGTAGGTCAAAGGAACAGAGAAAAAACCACAGAGAGCAACTGCTGTCTCCTCTTGTAAAGTAAAAAAACTACCACTTCCCCACCTACATACACACACACATATGCATACACACACACACACATATGCATACACACACACACACACACATACATACATACATACATGCATACACACACTCTCCTCTCTCCTGCCTGTCGTCCTGTCAGCTGTGGATTTGGAGTAAATAACAGGAAGTCTGGTTGGGGTTGTCATCTGCTTTGGTTGAACTCTTGTCCAATCTGAGGTTTTTTTGTTTTGTTTTTTGTGCCAATATATTTCCCTCCCAACCTTTTACCGTATCGGCAGAATTTATTTGAAGATCATGACATTAAACAATACTTTCGCTCCCTCGCGGACCTGTTCGCTGCTGGACTAGTTTTAAAGGCCCGTCATGCGTAGCTTAAAAAAAAAAAAAAAAAGACCCAGGAGCTCTTTTGTTGTTCATGGACACAAAAGTCCTACCAAGGATTTGTGGGCTTTAACCTTTCCCTACTAGTCACATTGGATGTCTCCCCAGGTCTTACTGAATGGTGTTAACCTTCTCATTGCACTTAACCAGTAAAATCAAAAGTGTTTATTGTGTTTCATCCTCATCTTCTCTTCTTCCTCCCTGGATTTTTTGTTTGTTTTTTTCGGTCAGAGGAACAGACCTCATGTGGTAGAAAATGTGCCATCCTCCTCATAGACTGTTTCTCCCTCTCAGTAACTGAACCGTTATGTAACCGGTCTGTATCAGCACCAGTGGCGTCTGCGCCATTACCTACACCTGTTTGTTCCTGGCAGTGGACCAATAGAGAAAAGACTTTTACTAGGAAGGGTTTGCATTAAAAAAACAAACAAACACCTGAAGGTCCACGAGAAGCAGGAACAGACTCCCAAGCGAGGCAAGATGGAGTCAGAGGATTCGGCGGATCGCTCGAGTGCCGTCGGGTGCCATGTTTGTTCCTCTGGCTGTGACTTTTATTGACTAGACTGTCGATGCTCCCCTCGCCGCAATGGGAGCCGACACGGCGGGCCAGTTAAACGCAGACAGAAGAAGCGGTTGAAGATGGGAGGTTGTCGGTGTGTGAGACCTCTCTCTACTGGACACTGAGGCGAGGCGGGGGGGAGCGCTCCTCCCGCTCGGGTGAAGAGTTAAAAAGGAAATTTTGGTGGTGTTTCACCTCCTTTTCATTTGGATGCTGTCTTTACTTCTTGTTTGCCTTTTATCGTGGAATTCAGTAATATCATTAATATTGAAATTTAAATATATCAATTTTTATCTTGTGTATAGGTATTTGTTCGATTTTAGTGTGGGTGCGTTTGTATGTGTGTGTATGAGTGTGTCTGAGTGTGTCTGAGGTTGTGTGATGCACGTGGCATACTGTATGAGAACTAGGAGGGCATGTGGTCTTAAAAAAAAAAAGAAAAAAAAAAAAGAAGGTGGTGCACTGGGAGTGTTGATGGGCTGCGGTTTCTTCAGAAACAGTCGGAAACCTTTTGATTCCTTCCATTGAGTGTCTTTTGGTTTGTGTTTTTTGTCAATCAATGTCACTGCTATGAAGTTTAGCTCAGTATGAATAAATGTAAAAACTAAAATGCAATGTGGTCTACATAAAAGCTTGTATTATAAATTAATAAATCTTTAAATAAGGCAACTTTTGTTCCCTTTTTATTACTGTTTTTTTTCCGTGTCCAGATATTGTTTCTGCTGTTATTGATGGCTCATTTCCATTTAGCCACTTCAGTTTCAGGTTCCTGGTATTGTGCTTGCTGGCTCATTGTCACACCGTCATGGTATACTGGAACACTTGAATACAACATTGTTAATGTTATTAGGAACACCTGAGCTTTTCCTACTATGACAAGTCAAACAATGCTTTGAAAAGGGTAGTATGGTCTTATCTGTAAAATTACAGGCTTTTTAGCATCAAACGTTAAAATTGTCTTCAATAAGATCCTTTCTAGTCATGTTTGAAGTCAAAAATACTCTTATATGAGTTATGGTTAGCATCTGATAAGGTTTTTCCACAAAAAATCTCATCTTGAAATTATATCCAATCCTCCCTCATTGGGGAAAAGAAAAAGCCAAATCTGAATGTGCAAATATTTTATGTTTCAGACGTTTTAACTACTGGATAAAAGATGTCTCCTGCTTCTCTGTGAAGTCCATTCTCAGTGTTTGTGCACTCAAGTATCCGCTTATCCACATAAGTAGCACACTGGACCCACAACTGGGTCCAAAATAGTTGTGAGTTGTGTCACTAATGCTCGTAGGAACAGGCCTTAAAACTCAAAACTGGAACTCAGATTTAAGGTGATCATAGAGAAACTTTTCCCCCTTCAGCAGATGGATGTGAAAACAGTCTTCTAGTTTCAACTAAACACACAACAGATAACGTAAACCACATGTAGTTTGACAAAAACATTCTTTGCAAAACATTCACTGTGGAAAAAATATTTCAGAGCCATTTTTTTTTTCAGCTTAATCTTTTAGCCTTCATCAGCAGATGGAGTTCATTTGTTATAACGTGACCAATCTTTGGAGTTTTAGGAGATCAGAATCCTGAACTCTGTTTGAAGATCAGTAACTAAGAATTTTTTTTTTTTTGCTTAACTGCTGTTCCCAAGGTTTAAAATGAACCGTCAGGCTTAAACTACATGTAGTTTTATGTATTTACCTCTAGGTGTCAGTGTTCCTCTGTCAGCCGTACAGGTTATCATGGGCTGATGGTGTGTGTCATAAATACAAAGTGTCTGACCCTTGATCCTGTGTGTACTGTATTGATATACATGCATTGGTAGAAACTGCAACAGTTTACTTGAATACATTTACAGACAACATGTTGACACAAAGATTTGCACCATCTCTGAGATGTTGTCAGAGGACTTTGCCATCATCTGAAAGAGGTCATACCTTTGTGTTGAGTTGATTTTCAGCAGCTTTCTTCCCGTCTGCTTCAGGAATCTGCTCCTGACGTGCCGCTGCAAATAGTCCAGGTTTCCAGTTGACACTGGCAGTGTACCTTAGGAAAAGTGCAGTCAACCCACATCTTTTCTCAACATACAGCAATTCCAAACCTGCTATTGTGTTGAAACTATGTCTCTTCATATTTTCCATTTGCTCTTATCTGAGCTGGCTTTGATCAGTGGGGGTTGACAGTTTAGGGGAAAATAATGTTTAAACAGGAGCATCCAACTGACCACAGAGGTGATCAGCAGAGTTTAAATGAGGCCTTGGGAGGCGAAATGTTGAAATTTTTGCTACTTGTGTCCGCCACGTTCAAAGCTGCTGTGGGATGAATTACTTTCTCCGGTCGACATGACTCAAAGCACGCGTGCAGCCAGTTTCTTGGGTGTGCAGCAGTCGGCTGCGGTCCAACCAACATTCACGGCTGGTTTGTCTGTCCCAGGAGGGCGGTCTGTACTCTCGGCTGCCTGGCCTCCTCCAGGCCCGATATGGAGGGCTAAACTCCCACTTTGGCAGCAGTGCGGCCTGCTGTTTAGAGTAAAATAATAGCAAGCTTAAGTAGAAGTACTGTTAAGCTAAACTTCTCAAATAGGGTTTCTTGTATTGAAAGTTACTCAAGTATGGTACAAGAGCCCTTAGAGGCTGATCTTTACTACTGATCACATTCATTTATATTTTCCATTTCTCAAACTTAGCTGCTTTGTTTTAGAAAGTCAAATGTTTTTCTTCCAGTGTTCTCGACATTCTTCTCCTTGTGGTATGTAAATCGACTGGCAGAAACTTGCGTGTGTGTGTTATGTAAAGTGTCACAATGAACATCAAGTCTGCGTAAAGTTTTTTATCAAAGTTAGATTATTATTGTTATTATTATGTCATGCGTTACAGACCTGAAATCAGTCTGAAATTAAAGCTACATTACTAAGCAACAATAATAAGCTGACAAAACAGTCGAACGCCAAGCTCCATTTGGTAGCTGATCAGGAGCTTTCAATCATATCAACGTGGAGTTTGATCCGTTTTCACATTTTTTAGCTTTAGCACTTGGAGGACTTCTCGTCCGGGTTGGCTTCATATTTGAGCTTCAGAGTTTATTCTTGATTTTGGAAACAGCAGTTGAAAAAATAACTTTGTCTCCAGGTCCATTTAGTAGTTTATTTCATCCGCTGATGAGGCAGATTAGTTTATTTTAGCATAAAGGCAAAAGGCAGGCGCACACACACTGCTGAGACACAACAGGTTAGTTAGTGAGTGGATTTATTTATGTTCAAACTGAGTCAGGCAAGCAGTCGGCTCACAGAAAACAACTGATCAGAATTTTAACCACTGTGCTCGACTAAATAAAAGCTTTTTATATAACTAATCTCCTCGCTCTGCCTGTGAGGGCCTGAATGTTTTCTTTTTTGTAGTAAAAAAGAGTAACTACACCCAGTAATTTTCTTGTTTATTACTCAGAATAAAACATTACTGGTCATTTTGTCAACCATTAAGGAGTTAAACTTTATGTTTGGCTTTTTAAAATCTTCTCAGCTGCAGCTCTCTCTGGTTCAGCACATCCAGGGGCTGAAATAGATTGATTTTAGAAAGTAGCTGAATGCCTAAGTCAACAGGGGGTTGTGATATATGTGTTTTTTCTGTTAGGGTATTTAGTTCTCTAAATCCCTTTTTCCCTTCACTACTTCTGAGCATTTTCCATTATCTGCCAGTTCCTCTTATATTAAAAGCAGCTGTGAACACACACAGACAAAGGAAAGCACATACAGACACGCTACTGATACCACTGACTCTTACAGGAGCCTGAACACAGAACAAAGGCGATCGAGACGAGCACTTTTCATTCATTATGCATGATGTTTTTGTGTGTGTGTGAGAGACTGTGTGAATGTGCGGTCACAGCTCCTCGTATGCATTATCATGTGTGCATTCCTTGGAGTCTATTTGTCCACAGCAGAGGTCCTCCGATGGCCTCAAATGAAAGAGTTCAGTAGGCCAGTGTGAAAACATACACACTCATGCAGGGGTTGAATTAACCCAGCAGGGTTTTAGCAAATGAGCAGCTTTCATGCTGACTCCAGAAGCTGCTGCTGCTGTCTCTGTTCATCTCCAGCCCTCCTTTCTTCTCCTAATTGGAAAAATGACACTGGTTCGTGTGGCTCTTTGTTTCCACACGGAGGGATCAAAGGAGGGAAAGCCGAGGATGTGGACTTTTGACCAGGTGTGTGCGTAAAGGAGGAGGACGTGTTATAGCCTTATCGTTTCTATAACCATGTTGTAACAGAAGCGAGGGTGGAGTCAGTTTAGCACCAGAGTTTTGCTACAGCCCCCTTTTTTATTTGACTGTTTATTTTACCAGATGGTCCCCTGTTCCCTATATGTGCCACTATAAAGGAGCCACGGCTTTGACAACAATATCAGCTCTGTGCTCAAGAGAGGAAGACGGAAAGAAACATCCAGAACTCGCACACGTGATGAAGAAGGAAGATCCAAATATTTCCCAACATTGCTGTGCAGCAGGGGATGGAAAATTGAGGATCTTTGCAACTAAATGTTCCACTATCAGTCTCTCCAAATGACCTCGATAGAAGAAAAGAGGTGATTTACACTCAGCTGCCACTATATCAGACACATCTAACTCAAACCAACAGCCCTGCAATAATATCATACTCTATGGAAGGTACAAGTTTCAGCTTTTGTTAAAATTGCTTTCTAAAGGTGTCATTTTGGAGGTTGTGGTTCACAGTTCAACAGCACCACAAACTACAGCCTCCAAAATAACTTATGATAAATCAACACCTCTGTAAAAGAGGCTCAACAAACACTGAACATACAGTATACACATTAAATCTACATAATCACCAAGCACTACATTTCAAATGCTATTCACAGGAAGACAACATATGTGCTATATCTGAGTATAATCATTAAAAGCTAATTGTACAGTACATCTTTCATGAAGTTGGGCAACTCACAAGAAACGGATCTAATGGATCAAACTCTAAAAACACTGCATCCTACGTTTCCCATAATGCCACTCAACTGGGTCTGTTTCATTAAACCCTTCCAGCCCAGTAAACAATGAATCAACATTTTCAAAATCCACATTTCAAGTTTGTAACACAGGGTTTCTGTTAAAAAAAAAAAAAGAGAGTCCCAATCTGAGATAACTCTGATGACATCATGAGGGTAATTTTCTCAAACCTGACAAACCGTCTCCAGAGCCACAGGAGACATTATACAACTGTTTCCACAGACTGGTTACGACACGTAAACTGATATTTATGTGTGAAATCGGTGGAATGCTACTTTAATGATATGCAGTGTTGAGGTTTTGCCTGAAAATTACATTGAAATGTTTGGGCAGTTACCTTTTTTACATCATAAGAGAGGAATCTTGATTATCCTGTGTGGTAAAATGAGAAAAAAGTACCAAACATTAGTGTGATTATGTTCTCACATTGTATTTAATTACTAAGAGAACTCAGAAAATAATGAGACTGGCTCTGGAGTAAAAGAAATCTGCAAAAAAAAATCTAATCTAAAAGAAATGTCTACAATCACAATCTATGAATGTTTTCCTTTGATTATGATCTATGTTTTCGCTCCAACAAGCTTTAATGTGATGCATGGTGAAATTTGTATATAGGCTGCAATCAAAAAAATGTGCACATTATTATCATTTTCTGTTACCAGTGGTAGTATTTTAATGCACAGTGAAAACCAGAGAAGAAAACACACTAACACTCTGCATTTGCGAGTGTTTGCAACCACTACGGGTAAAGATAACGTTTCATTTTAGGAAATGGGTAATCAGTAAAGAACATACCATCAGCTGCAGCTGTGTCACCTGTTGCAAAAACATCCAGCGTTGTAAACACTCTCCACGCATGTTTTCTTAAAGGACATGGCTGGCGATATTCTATATTTTTCCTCTTGTCAACCTGCTGGCCAAACCAGAGACAAGTTGATCCTCTTACAAGTATTGTGCGTGCATCCAAAGCCTGATATATCTTTTTCCTCCGTGCTGTAGAGATCCGTTGTTGTCCAAAAACTATTAAAAACACATCTGTGGCGTCTGCCGTACAAGGAACTTCTCTCCTGGGACTGAAAACTTGATCACTGTTAAAATTCTTTGGAGCCGTCTAGAAACAAACTAACATGGCTATATTCTTCTTGGTGAAGGAACATGTGGTCCAGTGCAACAGGGTGGCTCGTTGATGAGTTTTTAATGGTTTTTGGACGACAACGGAGGTCTGCAGCACAGAGGAATACAATATATCAGGCTTTGGATGCACACAATACTTGTAAGTAGATTAATTCATTGTTGGTTTGGCTTTACACAGGAGATTTGTTGACAGTAAGAGAAATGTGGAAAATAGTCAGACATCCTTTAAGTTTTATCTGCTTTCCTGTTGTTCCATGCTATCTGACTTAGTCAACAAGTTAATGTGGCATAATTGGGGGTTTATCATTCTTAAAATAAGATGTTTAGAGGCTAGAGAATTGTGTTTTGGAGCCCAGATTATGATGATAATCATCCAACTCTCGGAAGCATAATGGTTAGCATAACCTCTCTGGTTTTACACTGACTTGGGACCTTTGATACATGTCATAACTCTCTCTCTCTCTCCATTTTTCATGTCTCTCTCTCTCTTCTTCTTCTTTTTTTTTTTTTTTTTTAAAAAGAAACAAGTCAAAGTTCAACACAAGCTCCAAAGTTTACAGATCAGAGGAAAAGCAATTAAGTATTGAGTAATGATAAGGACTTTGTGAACTTACTACTTACTAAGTGCCAACAGACCACTTTTAGTCATAAAATATGTGATAGTAAAACAAAGATTATTACAGTAATCTCTGCAAATACCTCGCAGATGACATCAATAGGCATAAATCTTTTACAGTAACGTTTTTTTATGTTATTTCCTGGCTCAGGAAACTGTGTCCTCATTGTTTAGCTGGGACAAGTGGTCACTTCAGGGTACTGGCTTCTAACCAAACTTTCTTCCTCTAGTTTAAGTTAAAATGAAAAGCACAAAATAAACTTTGAAGGGAAAACATACTAAAGTAATTATGCAGAAGAGCTGAAGCCAAAATGTGGTGAATGCAGCCCAGAAAAACGTGTCAGTGTAATTCAGACTCACTCGTTACACACTCCCTCCCACTGATTACAGACCTGTTTTGTTTGCCTTACCTGTGATGACAGCAACTTGGATCCGATAGATTCTTATGATAGCGATCAATTGGTTTGCCTGCTGCTCAGAAAATGCTGGAGGCCTCAACTTGTTCACCTTGTGTTGATTAACGTAACTCCACGTTCAATTCTATTTTGGCAACTATGAAAATTGATCATTAACTGACTCATTTTATCTACACGTGACTGCTGCTTTTATTTTTTTCTTTCTTTTTTTTTTTTATCTCTGTTTACGTTCAGGATGAAGATCTGCAATTTATGTTCAGGTGTCTCTGATTCTTCCATTTTCACGCTCCGACACCCGCTCTGATCGTCCTCCAGACATCACTGAAGTGAATAAATTTCCTGATCTCCGGATCTAGTCGTTGAATTATTTCACGTGTTCACATTGTGTGTGATTATTGCTCAGTGACACCAGATGCTGACCCATAAGGACTAAGTGCTGTACTATGTCTGAGAAGAATGTAGACAAGTTTTCTCCCTTCAGATTATTTTCTTTTGCTTACTTTTAAGGCTCTGTTTTCTCTCTTAAATACACATTCAGACACAGTGTCGTTCCAAACTGCTGACATTAGTTTTTAAAAGTGTTTTTGAGTGTTAGCAACCCTCCTCTTCTCCACATTGAAAGCCTTCAACTGTTTGGATCTGTTTCTGCGGTATCTGCAAATACTGCTGCTCTTTTCACATTTATAGGCGCCCTTCATTGGACTTGTTGCTGTGTGTATGTTGTTCATTAAGACATCAAAATGCTTTACAGTTCATTGCTCTTTTCACTGCCTGTTGGAGCTGGAGCTGTAATTCCAGTTAGTGAGGGATCAGATGGAGGTCACCGCTGGCCTGTGGGGGTTGCAGCGCACCACAAGTCCACCGAGCCTCTCCGGACTACATTACAGCTTTTATCCTCACTAATGGGATCTCTTGGTGGGGAATCCCAAGGGTGATGGGGATTAAGATACCTGGACTCGCTCCCACGCGCCGTTTACCATATGGGGCACAGAAAATATGTTGAACATGCTGCAGCAACCTTTACATCTCTAGATGCACAAAGAGAAACCATAATCAGCGTTTAGAAGCTGTTTAATGCGTTGACACCCAGTCTCTCTAACCCTCTCCATGCACACTTGCAGCATTTCTGCCTCTCTATGCCTTGACCCAGTTGAATCTGACAGCTTGTGCAACTCAATGAGAGAGTATCAGATGATGGGGAGCTGGGAGCCGCTCAGGCTGGAGAGACAACACTGAATGTTAACTTCTGCCCTGCTTGACTTGAGTTGACATTGTTGGACATGTTTTGGAGTTTCCCTGCGTTACAGCCAAAGAAGAAGAAAGAGGACAGAGTGAGAAAACCTTAACTTGGAAGATGAATAAAGAGTTGCGGGTGGAATAAGTCCCACATCTCTTTGTGTAGGCTGTACAAAGAGAGGAGTGAGAAAAAGTGAGGGAGGAGAAAATCATTTTTTTGTCAAGATTTTATAATGCACAAGACAATGTAGGCTCTCAAATATGTCTTCTTAGCTGGTCTCCTGTATTTTAAACCCATATCATACCTTGTCACTGCAGTGCTAAACTGAGTGTTTGTGTGAGTCACCACTTAATGCTCTATGCCTCAGCATGAGCTCCATCTGTCTGTCACATGGCGTCTGGGCGACTTTTTTAAAAGACACAGTGCAGCTCAGTAACCAGAGGCCGCATGAAATCAACACCATCTCTGCTGCTCTCATGCCTTCAACTTGTTTGTCTTGTTTATTTCCATCAGGCTGTTTGATCCTCGTGTGCCATGAGGAAGTTGTTTTTTTCATGTTTCTCTGTGATGAACAACCACCAGATGTGATAATGTGGTTAGAAGTGATGGTTAACTGGATTTCTGGTCACGTGTGGAATGGAGCAGTGGTGATTTTCCCGGCTCCCATCACACGGTTCCTATATTGTCTAATTTACTCAACTACACCACTCTTGAAAGCAAACTAAGAAGAGGTGCATGAACAAACTGCCCACCAAGATGGCATCTAGAATCAGCAAAACCTCAAGAAAACTCAAACAATCTGATGCACTGCTGGATAGCATTGATAACGCTACCTTGACTAACATGCTAGCAGAGTTGCAGGGGGACCTGCTGACTGGCCCAGACTTACTAGCTATCAGATTTGAAAATAAACTTGTGGCAATCAATTCAAAACTGGACAGAATGAAGACTGTAGTGACCAACTATGAGCAGCACATCTCTGATCTGTAATATGGAAAGAACCAGCTGCAGACGTTACAGTTGATGCTAACCACTTAAGCCAACAACAACACCAGGCCTAGAGTGAAGAAGTAGATGGTGTAACCTTCATCTTATAGTAGCACCTGAAGCATTTGAGGGCACCCAACCAACACTGTTCTTCTCAGACCTCCTTGTCGACATATTGCGGAAAGACGTGCTCACAGCCCCATCGGAGCTTGATAACGCTCATTGTGCATTCAGGCCCAAGCCAAGTCTGGGAGAGAAGCCCAGAATTGTGGTTATGCGCTTTCACAAGTTCCAGACAAAGGACCAGGTAATCTGTGTTGCCTGAAGGATGTCAAACTCAAGTACAAGGACAATCCAGTCTACATACATGAAGATTACTGCCCCCGAAGTGATGCAGCAGTGCAATGAGTACAAGGAGATTATGCACCTGCTATTCATTCACAATCTCAAGACTTCACTGCAGTACCTGGCGTGTTTGTTCACTGTGACAGAAGATGGACATAGACAGTCTTCTGTGAGTGTCTTTCATTGGTGAAACAAGCCCATTAGTCAAGAACAGAATCTCAACACCCAGACGACTAAGGTCTAATCAAAGATAACAGCCGTCGCCCACCTAGGTTATGTTGACTAGTAACATGTTACGAGTGATAACTGAGCTAACTTAGCTTTGCTAGCTCACATATCCTCATGTGGACTTTCAATGTGAAGATTTTAATATAAAGGTGAGAGTGGACATACACCAACACTCATAACTGTGAGGGATCAAACATGACAGTGCCTTATTGGATTTGTTTTGCTTGATTTTGGGGGATGTTATGTTTCTCTCTTAAAATAGTAAAAATATGTTTGTGTTGGGCTAGCAGTGCACCAATTGGCCCTAATACAATTCCATGAAGGTATGTATTGAATTATATTGTATATTTCATGCCGTTTTTGTGTTTGTAGTGTTCTGGCAGCTTCGCTACTTGTTTGTAGCTGCTTACTTTCACCAGGAGTTTGTGTGGTTTGTGGGTGTTTGTTTTTTGAGACACCTTTCTATTTTGGTCTATACACTGTTTCTCTCTGCTCTTCCTTGGGTCTCCTCTATCCCTCTGTCATTTAACTTGTTTTTGTGAACTTGTGTTCTTTCTCCATCGCTCAGATCTTATTTTACATAATACAAATGACACAGATCCAAATGTATAATGATGAATAAGAACATGTCATATGTAAATAACAGCATTGGATGCATATCTTGGAATGTCAACGGGGAAAACCGGGTCCTCAAGATAAATAAGATTATTTCTCACCTTCAAGACCTGAGAGGAGATGTAGTCTTTCTGCAGGAAACACATCTCAGTGATAAGGAGACCTTGCAAATCAAAAGGGACTGGTTTAGCCATTTATATCATTCAAAGTTCAGTGCAAGAGCCAGAGACGCTGCAATTTTAATTCACAATAGCATCTCATTCGAACCAGAAAATATTACAACTGACCCCAACGGACGGTTTGTTATCGTGTCAGGCAAACTATGCAATACCCAGGTTGTTTTGGCAAGCATCTAAGCACCTAACTGGGATGACGAGCAGTTTATCTCTAGGCTTTTTACTATTCCCGATGTTGAGACTTGCCACATTATTATTGGTGGGGATTTTATTTTTGTACAAGATGTTGATTTAGACAGATCCTCTACCAGACCATATTCCCTAACCAACTCAGCCAAGTCATTAAACGCCATTGCAGGGGAGCTGGGCTTGTCTGATCCATGGAGGTGTGAATTCCCAGACCAAAAATCCTACTAGGTTTTTTTTTCACATGTACACCACACATATTCTCATATAGACTTTTTTCTCTTAGATAATTTACTACTAATACTTTCTAACATGCATTTATGTGATTACTATAGATTGGTAATCTCTGATCATTCTCCCACCCCTTAAGATATAAACTTTCCCAGTCACAGCCCCACTTTCAAACAACAGCAATTTAATTCATATTTGCTAGCTGACGACTCCTTTACAAACTCCCTGAGATTGACTATATTATCATTTTTTTAAACAAATGAGACACCTGATGTGAAGACGAACCTCATGGGAAACTCTCATAGAATATCTAAGAAAGAAAAGACCCCGACAGAACTGTCACAGAAGCTTAAGGAGATTGATGGTAGCTGTGCCAATTGCCCAGACTCATTACTCTACAAAACACAGCTCCAGCTCCAAATAGAGTCTGACCTTCAAGTACAAATAAAGCAGAATTACAGTTGCTTAAGTCAAGACAACATGTTTTCAAAGCAAGAGACAAGGCCAGCAAGCCTCTGGCTCCGCAAGCCAGAGCTGCAGCTGCATCCAGGCTTATTACCAGCATTAAATCCCCATTGGGTGTTGTTCTTACATTTGCCAAATTTTACTCAGATTTATATACTTCTCATTGCACTCAAGCCAGCAAGGATAATATCTTAGATACAAGTGAGCTCCCTGGAATTGACAGTAACCTCTTGGAAGATCTGTGCAATCAAGTAACAATGAATGAGATCGAAGAGGCGATTAAAACCTTGCAAAGTGGCAAATCACCTGTTCCGGACGGATCCACTGTAGAATTCTACAAGAAGTTTGCTCCGCTCCTCTTCTCCCTCCAACACTGATCCCAGATAGCATATGGAAGTCGGCCACTTCAGGCAATGATCCGGCATTGCTGGCCTTCTTCTGGAGAAATGGATATGAGCCTAAAATGGCCCACATGTAGAATAGTAAACATGGCCCAAATATCCCAAATGAAATGTGGGCATTTTTTGGTAAAGATGTGGTGCTCTCAGGTATGTGTATTATGGATGTGGGCCAGTTCTGGTTTATCTGTTTTGTTCTTGGTTGACATACAGCTTGCTTGTAGCCCAGATCTGGGAAACAGGAGTGGACCGCCCCAAATGCCGTCATTCCATGCAGTATATGGGCCAGATGAAAGTGCTGAAAGTGTTGGGTGTGGGCCGGATCAGGGTCACAAAAATTTTGCTATCTGGGATGAATGCTATGATCACTGTTCTCCTGAAAAAAGATAAGGATCCCTTATTGTACAGCAGCTACAGACCCATATCACTGCTAAATGTAGACTACAAGATCCTGTTGAAGGTTTCATGTTGGGGAGGCAATCCTTCCACAACACCAGAACACTTTTAAATATACTTAACATGCTGAGCTTCAGCACTGGAAAGGGTAGGAACGTTGGATGCTGCGAAAGCCTTTGACTGGGTGGAGTGGAATACCTTTTTGAAGTAATGGAAATATTTGGCCTACATCTTGATTTCAATTCATGGATTAAATTGTTCTGCTCATTCCCAGTGGTGTTTGTGCAGACAAACAATATAATCTCATCCCCCTGTTGTCACCCCTATTGTTTGCAGTTGCCATTGAGCTACTAGCCATTGAGCCGCTATCCATTTGGCTCCGTTCTGAGGAAAAATTTGCGGATATTACTCGACTGGGAACAGTACATATATTCTCATTGTATGCAGACGATCTGCTTCTGTATGTATTGAACCCTTCTACATCCTACCTGGTAGCTTTTAATATTTTAAAACAATTTGGCCAGTTATCAGGATATAAACTTGGAAAGAGTGAACTGTTTGCAGTTAATAAGAGTAAGCTGAGGAATTGCCACATGACATAGTTTCTTTCCGATGGGTAGACAGAGGTTTCTTTAGCAGATTCTTTAGCAGAGGTTTCTTACAGCAATTTTGTTCCTTTGCTTAAAAAGTAGAGGATTTTGACGGATGGACTACTCTACCGCTGAACTTGGTAGGCCAGTAGGTCTGATAAAAAATAGTTGTTTTACCCAAATTTCTTTATCTTTTTCAGCATATTCCAATACTAAATATACTAAACATAAATTTGTTTTTACTAAATTAGTCAGTATCTAAATTTCTTTGGGACAATAAGCTGGTGTGTATGTAGAAGAACTTGCAGCTTCCTAAATTGTCAGGGGGCCTTGCCCTTTTCAAAATTTTACAGTATTACTGAGCAGCCAATGATCAAAGGCAGGCATCCTCTGCTCAGATCTCACTATGGTCATGGCTGTGCTCCCAACTACCTATGTCTGTCTTTACTATCAGCATTAGTCCAGTGGTTACTTCCAAATAATGAACAATTAACCATTTTAGGCTGTCTACCATAGACTCTGCATTTCAATTTTGGTTCGACAGGGGCATAACATCCGTTAATGTTTTTTTATGACAAGGAAATCTTTATGTCCTTGGCAGACCTGTCAACCAAATTTCAGCTACCAACATCTCACTTCTTTAGTTTCTTTCATATTAGGTATTTTATTCATAAAAAGTATCCTCATTTTCCAAATTGCCCTCCAAAAACATTAATTGATTAATTCTTACTGTTGACCCTGATCAGAGAAGGAATATTTTATATATCTCTACCACTCCATGGACTTTGAAGCATGGGAGCAGGATCTAGGGTTCGGCATATATGAAGACCAATGGGGCAACATCCCTGACCCAGTTCATAATTCTTTAATGTTTGTCTATTTAAAATCATAGACAGAATTCATTACACTAACCACCGATTGTTTAAAATATACCCCAATATCAGTGATACCTGTAACAGTCTGTCCCCTGCAAACCTTGTAAATTTTGATCATATCCAAAATTTAATATATAAAATTCATATGTCAAACCAGCTGTGTTTTTGTATGCAGTCAAAAAGATGTTCAGATCCTCTTTAGACTCGCACCACCCTGCAGCAGCTCTGGTGCTGAGAGCAGCAACAAGGAAAGGTCAGGTGGAGTACATTGTTATAGAGCAGGTCTCAGATTCATGGGCAGTGGGTTCGCATTGTTTATAATGGCATAACTCACTAACTGTTTCCATATTTTTGATTTATATACAGGAAGACAGATATGATTCAGATGGGAAACAGCTCTTTGTCTGCAGGGTCAGGAGAAAGTGTTGGGCACGGCCTCCTTTGTACTTGGTGCAAATGTAATCTAAGGACACTGCAGTTTAAAGGATATGGCTGGCAATTTTCTACATTTTTCCTATTGTCAACAAATCTTTATTCTTCTGTGCTGTAGACCTCCATTGTTGTCCAAAAACTACTAGATTGTAAATTTCTCAAAGCACTTGAGTGCAAAGTCAAGAGATTGTGATAGGTAGCACAACTTCTCTCCAGAGACTGAAAACGTTATCGCTAATGTGATCATAATCTTTCATGTCATCCAGTGCAACAGTGTTGCTCATTGATATGTTTTTAATAGTTTTTGGACAACTGAGGTCTACAGCACAGAGGAATCAGCTATATCAGGCTTTGAATACACACACAATACATGTAAGTAGATTAATTCATTGTTGTTTTGACTCTGTACATTTGCTGACAAAAATAAAAATATAGAAACTCGCAAATACTTTAAAAGTAAGATGCAAATTTGTGATTTCAACCACTTATCATGAAAACTGTTCCATATAAGCCCCTTATTACACTTGGGACCAGTAATGGGCAGCTGTCCAGTGAGAAAATGTTTAAACTGTGACTGTGAAACACGATTCTGGAGAGGAACACACATTCTTGGTCAAGTTTTTATGAGGTATTTTCATGCAAAATGCATTAATGTTTTTTTTCTGCAGAGTGAGAAAAAGTCTTAATGCCAGGGCATGTCATGACAGCACAGATCATGTTAAAAGCTTTGGAGTTTTCATGTGTTCTAGCTGTGTTTGTTGTGGGTGACAAAAGGGCGACTGGGACTTGGCGGCTGAGTGGAGTTTAGTTTGGTTCTGCTGTGGAGTTGGTGAACCGGTGCTCTTTAAGCTGACAGTCATTCAACACCCTGCCAAGTCACAAGCACATAATTCAACAACACTTTCTGGTTACATGGCCTCTGGCATGAGAGAGACAGTGATGGCAGCACATACTGTACACAGATGCTGGTAGAGAGACAACATAAAAGAGAAAACATACAGAGAATAAATTAAAGGCACCCTATGGTATGTATTCAACATTTCTCACAGCTTTTAAAGGACAGCGATTTCAAAAGCAGTGCTGTTTCTTGTTGAAAGTTTCAAGTCTGTCTCACCTGTAACCACAACCAGCAGTGACATCACTGTGTACTGACACACAGGTGGGAAGATCAACCACTAGAGGTCAGCAAAGACAAAATGTTCAGTTGGTAAAATAGTCAAATTGATTTCGTAAATCCATATCATTATTGTATGAACACAAGGAATATTGAGAATGTGGAGAGCAAAGTATTTGATGTTGATTTTGGAAAGAAAGGAACAAATAAACAGTTAAATGCGTGGCAAGAACAAAAGAAGAATAAAAATGTACTAGAAATAAATAGAAGTTTAAAATAGATTAAGTTTTATTTATCAACTGGCACAGGAAAAGTATAGAGCTTTATATTTCTGTTTAACACTCAATTCATCAATTCATTTAGTTAACTCGCTACATTTTTATTAATGTTATATTTTTGACTCACCTGATAACATTTTACTGCTTTTTGTCAGTTTCGTGGCTCCATATAAACCCAAATAAATATGTATTCATCATTCATGTTGATTTTTATGATTGTCTTTAGAGCAATTGTTTTTGCATCTTCAGCTAACCCTATAGATTATTAGATAGACTAGCTAAACATTTGTTTATAATTAATCAATTGAAGTGTACTGGTCGAACACATTCTCTTTTCATTAGTTGTATTTATTTTAATCAGTGCCAAATTATTCTAAAACTTTGGTAGTTTTTGCTTGCAATTGTCTGAAAATTTCAGCATAATTTCATAAAACAAAAACAAAACCTAATCATACGCTATTATCATGATAAGGGTCTGCTGAAAGGCAGTAATTGATCATGCTGAACAGACTGTAGTTTTTGGTTTTATTCTCTTTTAACGGTCCATTGCTACATATGCAGACCTTCGTCCTGTAACTTGCAGAATGTGCATCATATGCACCTCTGGTGCTCTATGTGCATCCTCGAACATGTAGTTGTAAAATATGAAATACAAACAATCGTTGGATCTTATCTTTAAAACAGCACTCCTAGTGGTCAAAAACCCCACAGCTTAATTCTTGTCACTGCAAATTATACTGATTATGAATTATGGATTAATATTGTAGCTGCATTGATAGATAGATACCTACCTGACCACTACCTACCTACATTCCTTCCTTCCTTCCTTCCTTCCTACCTACTTACCTACCTACCTACCTACCCTCTTTCCTTCCACCCTTACTACTATCTACCTGCCTATTACTTACCGAACCATCTACCTTCCCTCCTTCCTTCCTTCCTAGTTACCTAGCTTCCTTCCGTCCTTTCCTTCCATCATTGACCATGTGTAAGTGTATACCCCAGTGTACTCATGTCCAATTGTCCATGGGAGCCTGGCTAAATAATACTGTTGCTAATCTGGATCTAGATGGGAGTTGAACGTGAGGACACACAGCTGCAGCACAGCCTCGTTTGTACTGAGATCAGACTTTGGCCACCTCAGCCGCCTCATGTGCCTCTCTGTCTCTCTCTGTCTCTCTCTCTCTCTCCCTTTCTCTGGGCCATTACACACTGTTGTCACCCGTCCCACTGCCTGCGCCGAGCAGCCAGACGTTTTTCTGCTGCCTCGCATGCTTCAGGGAAAAACAGGAACAATCGGTGCGAGATGTCAGATGCGTTGGATTAGTGTATGTTAAAGCTGTGGGAGAGATGGATCCAAAGTGATTAAGAAGGGGTGTAATTTTAATCAGGGTTATACAATCCTCATTTCCACAAGTTAATGAGAGATTAATGTGCTAAAAAGCCTCTTCCTACATTTTTCATATTATTTTCTTATCCCTTTGCCATCTTTTCTTTCTCCTCCTGTTTAAAATATTTGGTGAGTCAAGACAAACAAGACAGGTGAAGACACTCATGAGCTGTTTTTACTGTTTTTGCTGGTACAGAATGTTTCTTTAAAAGTCTCCCCCAATTGGCTCCCCGGTGTCAGAAACACTTCATTTTTTTTCCTCAAAGTTTTCTTTGGCTTTGCATGGGGTGTTTTGGATTCTACCACTTATTATAAACAGACATGAATTTGCAAAGCTTTTGTGATGATTCCAGTTTCACAGGCACTCATGTCCTCCGGGTTTTTTGTTCATCTGGCTGCGGATACCCTTTTGATAAGTTTAAAATTAAACAGTTGTCGCTGGAATGTTTTGTCATAGCAGTGATGCATTTTTGGAGCCCTAAATCCTGGCGCTATCTCCTGTCTGTTGAATTTACGGACCCCAATCAGCCGTGGATTAAATGTTGGTCAAAAACAATAAGCTCCAGCTGAGCACAGAGCAGAGATGTGGCATGCTGGAATCCAATTATGAGTGTCATTGCTTCATCAATCTAGCGGCAGCTCAAAAGAGAACAAAACCCTGAACTCGAAGAGTATTATTCTCAGTAAAATGAGCTCCACGGCTCTCAGGGTTCTGTTTCGGACAGTGGGAGTGGGGGGCTTGCTTTGTTTCTGTGTCATACGAAGCGTTTACAGGATTAAACTGTGGGTGTGTAGTTGCCCTGAGCGCTTGGACAGCTCTGAAACCCCGTCTGCGGCTTTTCTGTTCAAAGCGCACTGGGACAAGAAACGGGCGCCCTTGTTATTCCCAGGCGAACAGGAAAAGGCCCCACTAAAAAAGCGAGTGGCCAAACCTCAGTGAATTCCTGATGAAGGAAAGAATGCAGCGAGAAAAAGCCACGTTCTCTTCCTTTTTAGATTTTGTTTTTTTTTTATAAGCAATGAAAACCTCCCACTGTTGGCTCTCTCGGCTCCTCATTCACTTGCTCAGCTCCAGCACAGAATCGTAAAATATCCCTGTAGTAGATATCTGGGGGAAAGAGGTGAGTAGTGGAAAAAGGCTTTAATTTCACTGCGGGAATGCAGGAACAGCTCATGCACTGATAATTCAGCCCCCATTAGGAACTTTAATTTGTTTGTTAGAGGGATAGATGATGATGGGAGTGTGTGGCTGGTGTGAAAAATGGGCTTAATTATTTCTCTTTATTCACAGACAAGTTGTTTAGTGTACTGCACAGAGAGCCTGACACTGATTATGAACGCTGCTGTAGTATTTTGTTGTTGTTGTGGAGTGGTGCCCCCAAATTAATACTCCATGTAAACTGTGAGGATTAGCAGCTGCAGATAAAAGCAGCCTGAAGAGACCTGGCAGCCTGCAGTTTGTCAGGGCTGCTACATCTGGATCCCCTTCTTTAGCGTCATGCAGGGCACCCACAACGAAAACCACCAGTCCCACAAATTTTGGGGGTGATTAAAAGAAATAAAATGACAAGAGTAAATAAGAAACATACAAAATTACACATAAATTGAGCTCAACATCATCTAAAAGACAGTTTTACAGCCTAAATGTTACCTCACAAGTTTGAAAGGCTTTTGTTTGTTGTTGTGTTCGGGGGCTGGGATAAATGTACACATACACACACACACACACAGCCTGGATTCCATTGGTTATCAAGGCTTCTCCGTTACCTGGCAACCGCGTTGCTCCTGTGGGCGGAACCTGTCTGAGTTCTTCGGAGAACATTCCATTCAGGATTCAGGTGCCCCCCTCAATGCAATGGGTGTGTGTATGTGTAAGTCTGTCATAGGCTACTTTTGGGGACACATTTCAGACTTGGGACCAGTTAATTGGAGTCGGCTTGTCCTATTGGGGAAAAAAGCTGTGTCCCCAACTGGTAAAATTCTGATTTATGGGTCACTGGTTAGGGTTAGGGTTTGGGTCAGTCTCCAGGAAATTAATGTAAGTGTATGTAATGTCCCCCAAAGTGACCATGATCTGATGTGTGTGTGTGTGTGTCTGTCTTTGTATGACTTAATACACTTTTGGGGACACAAACTAGACGTAAGACCAGTTAACTGGGGATAGCTTGTGTAACTGGGGACAAAAGTAGGCAAATAGTGATGTCTCCACAAAATTAATATAAGTCTATGTAATGCAATGCAATGTGTGTGTGTGTGTGTGTGTGTGTGTGTGTGTCTTTGTTTGTTCAGGCATTACTCATACTGTGGGGACATAAATCTGTTTATACTGTCACATTGCGGGGACTCGTCCCTATGATGAAGACTTGATTTAAGGTTAGGGTTAGAGTTGTGGTAAGTCTCCCGGAAATTAATGTAAGTTAATGTAACATCCTCTGAACTGATGAAAACATGACTGTGTGACTCTGTATATATTTGTATGTTGATATTTTTCTGTTGATTTTGTGTCAAATTGTAGGAATGTTGGCTCTCAATGTTGAAGCAAAAGACTGAAATTGATCAAAGTAGCCAAACATTCAATCTGGGGTATTTTCTGTTGACTTATAAAATTTCGTTTCTTGGGGGCGACAAGAATTATCAAATTTCATAAACATGAAAAACCAAAGCTTGTGAGTAAAATGTTATGATAAACTGCACTAATCAATTCCCTATATTAATGTTGCCCTGCAGTCAAAAATGTGTTTTCTTCTTGTTCCTTAGTTGGATGTTTGGGCTTCACTGTTTGACACTAGAAGGCTGTTTCCATTCATCTGCTGAAAGTTTCTTTGTGCTCATCTTAAATCTGAGTTTAAGGATTGTATGTACAAGTATGATTTTGTGACATCACAACTAGTTTTGGAGCCAATTGAGGGGCCAAGATGCAACTTCACAAGTCACAAGTGTGATATGGAAACCTACAGTGTACATACTAGCGGTGAATTACAGAGAGAAACAGAGGACTTTTATATCTCTTAAAATATGTCTGAAGGGGATCTTTAACAGTGAATCAAATGTGAAAATTGTAATTTGTAGTGACAAATCCACAACTCTGCAATCAGCTTTAGCCTTTTAGCATCTTTCAGCTCAATGTTTTGCTTTCCAGGCCCACAACTCTGCTCTCATCACGCCAGATTCCAGATGCAGCAGGGCAGCTGTTTTTAGCAAATAAGCTCCAATAAAACCCACTGTGTGCTACCGGCCCAGCGGCAAATGCTAGACAGAGTTAGCAACTAGCTGCTGAACATAGTGGAGCATTTAGCAGGTAAAGAGACCGACAGGTATTTTTCTCAAGAGTCGATAAAGAATATTGGACTAAATGTGAAAAACACTAAGCTAGTGTAGGGTCTTCATCAGGGTGATTAAGAGAATACTGGACTGTTTATCAGGTGGCCTGTCTAATGTAACTCTGTGTCTTCTGGATGTGTAAATATATGTTAATATAATATGCCAATATTTTGTCTACATCCAAGTGGCCAAAAAATTAATTAATGTAGCTTTAAATTACACAATTTTACCTTATGTTTTCAAAACAATCAAACCATTTCACAGAATTTGGCAGCAAAAGAGCACATGAGAGGATTAAATACTCTAAATGTTTAAAAAAAATTAACAAAACATGTATTCCCCGAGATGATCTACAAGCATGACTGGCAATACTACAGTTGTGGTGAGGTAATATGTTTAGTATAATATTATTTTTTTTAAAGAAACATAGAGCGGTTTGGAGTCTTTATAAGGGGAAAAAAAGGGAGAATAACCAACCATCAGTGCAGGCAGACCAGGAGCTGACAGAGGATCAAACTCACATACTTGAAAGGTCAAACAGGGATATGCAGGTGGGAGGTAAAATATCTTTTCAGTAGGTCACTTGTCAATGTCTCTGTGCACGAAGGAGAGAGACACACACAGTGGAGTGTCACTGGGAGTGTTCGCTCTGAGGCTGTAAATATTTGTGTCTGTTTACCGAGTCCTTTACAGCAGATTTGCCCCCCCCCCCTTGCTCAAATGACCTGAATGCTTTTTGTCTCTGTCTCCTCTACGGGAACAGCTTTAGAAAGTTTGATCCCTCTCATGTGGTCAGATGGTTTGCAGTCGCCCGTGCTGTGTTTCTATCACAACTCCTTTTGATGATTTCTCAATATGCAAACCATATTGGTGCGATGAAGTATGCATGCTTTGGTTTTGAGCGGGGCCGGTCCTACTTGAGGCTCACATGTTTGCATTTTCCACAACGTACAACAGTTGTGTGGTCGTCTCAACTTCAGTCACTTTATCTTCGGATGTCACTGTTGATCACAGATGGAGAAACACTTCTATATGACCAAAAAATGCAAATCTTACACTCACGTCTAACAATATTTCCATGTTCCCCTGAATAATCTCTCCCCTCTGGTATCAGTTAAACCCAAACTTTTGTGCCTGTCATTCCTGAGAAAAATGTTGATGCAGATCTTCTCATTGTACTGAGAGTTTGGGTGGAAACTTTTGTTTCATGAGGGGCTGGAGACATGAAATTTTTATTTGCTTTTGTTAATTTCCCTGTAGGACAGTATTGTTTTCAGGGTCGAGATTTGCTCAGGGTTACTGTTAACATAAAAAGAATAATATTAGTAATAAAAAAAGAAAGAGTCAAAGATCATGGGGTTTGGTTGTCCTCGGTTGTCTCGTTCTCAAATAAGTCATTTCACAGACAGAACCTTTTTTGTCCTATTTTTTTTCAACATAACTTTGATGAGAAATACTATTTTCATATCTAATTGTTATCGTATTAACACAACATATTTTCAGCCAACATCCTTCTACAACAAACTGGCATTTTGACTAATTTGACAGCTGTATGTGAAGTGACCTAATAGTGATAAATGGATTTATATTGATGTGCAGGACTATAATTCATGTTGTAACCAGTATATCACCAACAGATGCCCTTCTTTCCTTCCATATACGCAGGCCAAAGAGATGTTTTAAGGCTGTTATAGGATGCCAGAGGCCGGAGTGACAGCATACCGCTTGGGACGATTTCCAACCTCAGCAGACTCCCTCCTACACACTTCACTCTGCCCAGACTGGTTCGAGATATGAGGAGACACACTCCACCTCTCTCTTGATGGGTTTCGTTGCATTCAGTCAGTTTGCATTCCTTCGTTCTGTTTTTGCTAACTGTGTTTCTCTCCCCCCTCTCTCTTTTTTTTCTTTTCCTCTTACAGTTCATGCAGCCAAACTGAAATGACATCATGCCGAGGGGAAGTCAAGGCTGAATACGTACCCACAAGGCCCTGCAGGAGAAACAGGGACCAACGGCAGGAGGGGTATCTGCTCGACAGGAGGATGAGATGTTTATCAGGAGGGAGGAAAATCTAACATCACACAAGGTAATTCTGTCTGCAGATGAAGCTCTTTGCAACAACACGTGCACATGTGGAAATGTGGAAAATATCCGTTCTGTTTTGACCTGATGACGAGGAGCGGACAGACAGATGGGATGGGAGGGCTTTGATGAAAGGGGATCGGGTGAAGAAGCAATAAATAAATCCGGATGGAAAAAAGGGGGGACATAAAACACTGGCACAGCCTGGAGAGGAGAAAAGGGACATTCTTTGTGTTCACAGCCCCAGTCTTTAAAGAACTGCTCTCTATAAAGGGTTCCAGTTTCTGTGGTTCTTAAGTGACAGAGGGTTTTGGGCCAGACCAGGTCAAGAGCTACAGGATTGTTATGAAAAGTCTATTCTACTGTTTAAATGCTCAGATGGCTTGTTTGAATCTGAAGCCAATTATCAGATTAAAGAGTTCAGAGAAAAACCCTGTGATCCTGTTAATAAATCCCTGTTTGCTTAGAGAAACTGTCGTGGGGCCCTCACAGCATGTCAGCTGAATGGTCACACAAGTCTTGATCCCTCGGCCCACCATGTTGGCATTATGATGGGCAGACGAGACCACTGCCTAAATGTATACAACTCCGTCTAATTTGCCCTGTGAGGAAACATATATAAGGGATGAACTTTGTTTGTACAATATGGAACTATTACAGGCTTTGACTTGTGCTCAGTGCCATAGCACCATTTCCATGGAAATTTAAGGTATGCCTGCTCACACATACCCAGCGTTAACTCACTCATCTGGAATCCTCTGAGCCGCTTTCCTCCAGACTGAACAAGCTCAGCTCAGACAGCTACCAGTAATGAGATATATATTAGGAAATCCTGCACAAACACTTAATAATTATGAACACAAGTGACACAGACAGCTGGTAATCTGATGGATTTCATTTTCAGTTTCTGTCATTTGTTTTCCTCTCTTCCCCTACGTACGGTGACAGACTAAGAACGTACTTCCTTGAAAATGCCAAATGTTAATGGACATGACAGCTGTTTCTCCAGAGAGGGAAAAAGTCTTTATGGCATCTTTTTGTTTTCTTAAATGAATCATCTTGGAAAGTGTGAGCGTGTGAGTATGGGTCAGTGATAGTGTTGGGGGTTGAGTAGAAAGGTCATTGACCTTCAGGAGCTGAGTGTTAAAGAGACAGACATGAAGCTGAGGATAAATTTACACTGTTAAAGGGGACATATCACACTTTTTGTGTTATTTATATACTGTTATGACATTGGATATCTACACTAAACATGGTCAGAGTTGTGAAACTTGAGTATGTAAAAATGCGCCTTACAAGTCAAAAGTTCAGGCTTCAACCTGCTCAGAACGCTTCGTTTGCAATGTTTTTTTCTACCAAGGTGACATCAGCTCGTTGCGCATGCCCATATACAGCTGACTGCTCCGTAGCCTTGGTTGCTAAGCTTGTTGCTAAGGTTTTTCCTTTTTTTTTTTTTTTGCATTGTTGGCTCTCATATTTCAGATCTGATTCAGGCTTGAACATGTACGGATGTATTTGACAAGATGACATTTCGTGTAAAGAATGAGGAAAAGGTAATGAAATCTTCCTACTATAGTTGCTTGCATGGTTTATTTATGTAACCTGACGAAGCTGGAGACGACAGAAGTCTGCCAACGGCATCTTCCAAGAGCTGGCCAATCAGGACAGAGCTGGCTTATTGGAAGGGGGGCCTTAAAGAGACAGGAAATAAAACGGCCTGTTTCAGACAGAGGCTGAACCAAGGGGCTGCATAAAGGTCCAGTATGAGTTAAATAAGGAGTTTTTTAAACTATAAATCATGTAAAGTTATTCCAATAAAGCCCCAGATTATAATTATAGACCTGTAAATGTGCATAATACGTCCCCTTTAAATGTCATAAATCTGCGTAGTTCCCTTAAAGTGCCCCAACTTTCTACTTTTTGACGATCACCAGAAAATGGGAGTGCACTTGAAGATGTCAGCGGTAGTTTATACATACATACTTTTGAGTAAAGAGTAAAAGTAAAACAAGAGAGAGAGAGAGAGAGAGAGAGAGAATAACAGCCCTTAACTCCAAACTCAGCATTTTTGTAGCTGCTCTCTACTCTGGTCTATTGATTCTATTGTTAGGGGAGAAACCGCTATCTTTGTCTCATCAAAGACAGATGTCAGCATCCGTACACTGGAACATAACATCGTGTCATTTATGTTTGGCCGGTTATCTTCAAGAATGAGACAGAAAGCTCAACATTCAGTCCCACAGGGCACTTGAGCTGCAGCCCAATGATTTCCAAATCTTCTGACTTGTGACCCCTTAAAATAAAACAACAATTGCTGATTTTTTTTTCCTTCTCATATTGTTTCATGTGATGTTTTTAAAGGCCTGTAGAGGTGAAAAAAATCTAGTTTTTAAAAGAAATTATACAAAATTAGAGAAAAGGAACCACTCAGCTTTATCTTGGACCCTCATTCAGTGTCCTGAACACCAGGTTCCACTTCTGTATCTAATAGGTCGAATGTACATAAGGGCATAGTGCTGCTGAACCAAACATTTTGAGTTTTATTATTTTACAAACACTCCTTCACCTTGGACAACTACAGAAAATGTTTATACACATATCGTTCACATCAGTCACTGATAACAGAGTTTTTCAAAGTGATAACCCTTTAACAACAGCAACACAATACATCAAAATCATCAAATGTCTTCAAGTACTGCTGCAGAAAAGTCAATATCTTTGGCAAGAATGTATTTTTTCTGCAGCGCTCCATGTCCACATCTGGTGAGCCCACTGACCAGGAGGCCTTCGCAGTTATAGTCACTGGCTGACCTGATGCTTCACAGCCAGACAGAGAATAAAATGAACATCCCACCTGGTATTCACGTATGAATGATCACAGTCTGTGACGTGGAGCCCTTGAGTTTCCAGAGCAGTGAGGAAAAAAAACACACCATGAAACAGAGGCAGCAGTGTGTCAGTGTCATGGGATTGATTCCCAGTCTAGGAATTTTCTTTCATCTGGAGCTGACGTGTTCTCCCTGCATCCAATTGCTTGTGTCAGATGGATTTACAGTCTAAAATGTGTGAAGCAAGTGTCTATATTAGTCCTATGATGGTCTAGAAACCTATCTAGGGGGTTATTTACATCTCTACACCACACAAAGCATGCTGGGAGCTTGTTTCTTGGCTCCAGCCACTTGTGACCCTGGAAATAAGCTGGTTAAAGCTGGTTAAAGCCTGAACGATTTAATGAACGCTGTTAAACAGAAAAAATGGGACCAGAAATGAAAGATATATCACCAGCAGCTGTTTTTAACTGTTTTGAGGCAGACTTTACTTTAAACTGTCAAACAAACTGCAGGTGCTTCTTCTGAAAACTAAACCATGAATGAACCTTGAAACACGTGTTAGACAGGGAATCGCTAACATACCGTAAGACAGGCAGGAAACAGGTGGGACACCGGACCCTACAAGGTTTTGTTTTCATCTTGACAAAACGTCTCACTGGTTGACAAATTGAGAAAAATGGACTGGAAAGTTTCCATCATATATAAGTAGTTTTGACACAGTTTGTCAAAATATAGGCTTTAAAGTTCCAGATTTTGCGAAATACATTTCCTTGCTTTCTTGCTGAGACAAGAAGATTGATACCACTCTCATGTCTGTATGGTAGATATGAAGCTATGGCTAGCAGCCAGTTAGCTTAGCTTAGCATAACTACTAGAAGCAAGGAGAAAACAGCTAGCCTGACAGTGTCCAGAGGTAATAAATTTCTCCTACCAGCACCTCTAAAGCTCATAAAGTAACATGTAATATTTTGTTTGTTTAATCTGTAGTTTTCTGAAGTGTAAAAACAGTAATTTATGTAAGTTATGTACCAGACTATTTCTTATCCAGGAGCAGTGATTTCCTGGAGTTTCACAGTGAATGTGTCCAGTCAAGAAGAAGTCAGACACATACTGTAACCCCCCTCTAAAACCACGCATTGTTTGTTTTTACACTTTGTTTTTTGTATGGATTAAACAAGAGATATAACGTATTAATTAGTGTTACCCTTCGTGCAAAGGTAACACTTTGCACGAAGCCAGGCATGCTGTTCCCCCAGCTTTATGCTAAGCTAAGCTAACCAGCAGCCAGCTGTAGCCTCAAATTTATGGTAAAGACATGAGAGTGGCATCCATCTCCTCATGTAACTCTCAACAAAAAAGCGGTTACACACCATTCCCACAACTTTTCCTTCAACTCCTTCAATAATCACTTTCTGTATCTTGTGTACGATTTTATAGTGCTGGAAAATAGAGTATGAGAAGAAACTTTTGTGAGGACAAGAAGAGGACAGAAAGAGAGGAATCCACTAAGAAACAGGAGCCAAGTTTCTCAATGCCAAACACACACATACACACACTCACGCACACACACACACACACATACAAAGGAAATCTCTTGTGCTCGCTTTCTGCAGCTCGGAGAAGACAGGCAGTGATACCATCATTACACACAGCATGCATACAGAGTTACACATTTACACTTCTCTGGCCTTTTGCCTGCTACCTTCCTCCTCATCCACAATGATTTCCCTCTGTATTTCTGAGGGAATATTCCTTACACTTAATCTGTCAACACGAAGGCAGTCATGGTGAACAGGAACAGAACCAGCTGAAGATTTTATTACAGTCAGTGCAAAGCAGGTTCGGTAGATGTTTTCTCTGGGGTGACGTGCCCTGAGGACAACAGCAGCCACATTGTGCCGACAGCCTGACTTGTGTCCTTGTTGGGAGATTCCTCAGCATTCCTGAAAGCACTGTCGCCGTGACTGGGAGCTCTGTTTCGGCACCCCTGAAGCCGGACCGACCCCATGGGAGCGTCGGTGCGCGGCTTCCCAAATTCCACAGGTTCGCAAAGACCCTGAATGAGAGATGAAAGACCTCTTGGAGATCAAGGTCAGGCAGCCAGGGAGCAGAGGACGAGGTGAACGCTGCTGCCAACATGCCCCAACAGTCTTATGCCTGCCAGCGATGATCTCTGAGCATACAGGAGTAGATTTTCACTTCTAGCTATTATGGCTCCTGGCACACATAATAGTAATTGAAACGCAGTTATGCCAGAAACAAGACTCTTCTTGCCTGGGTGTAACTGTAGGCTACCAATGAAAGTGCCAAATGCTTAATATGATGGAAACTATAAACACTTAAGATCTGTAACTGAGTCAGTAAAGGAAAAACAATCACCAGGCATGTTGGTACACTGCATCGATCTCACATGATGTTAAAAAAATGTGCCAAGCAAAGACATGCAAAGAACATGCATAAGTATACATCACTTATCTTTCCTAAACATGGATTTTCTGGTCAGGCCAATGTTTATCAGTTAACTACAAAATTATAAATGAGTTAAGTCACAGCAGACTCAGCAAATGTCTGACCAGTGCTGAAATAGCAATGAATTTGTTCATCAGTGAACAGAAATCATCAAATCCAAATTTGAGGATTGATTTAGTAATTTATCAAATGTAAATCAAATATTTCAGGCTTTTTGGCTGCTGGTTAGAAAAAGAGAGAAATGACTTTGATCTGTGGTAACTTGGGAGTCATATTTGTCATTATTTTTTGTCATTTTATTGACAAAATAAGTACTTGATTGGTTAAAGACAATATGCCTGCATCACTTGAACAGAACACCTTAGTTTTGTATCTTAAAATCACCTTAAACTTTTCATATTATGGGAAAATGTGTGTGGAACAAGTGACTCTAAAGTGTAAAACAACTGTTAACTCTTAAAAACTGAAGTGAAATCCTAATTGTTGTTTGGCTCCTCAGTCTCCTCTTATATTAATGATTAAAAGCTTTAATAACTTGATTAAAGGTTTATGAAACGGTCTGTCCCTCAATCTTTCAAATTAACAAACATTTTTTAGATATTCTTAAGATTTTCAAAGATTTAAAGCAGCCTGACTATATTAACTTTACATACACATTACACATTTTAAAACTTTTTATGGCTGAAATTGGCATTTCTTACCTACCTAAAATGGTTTGTTACCACTTTCCAGTAAGGAAACCTTCATAAAGGGTTCATAAGTTTCAAATTATTTATATTTTAATGTTAATGATTAATTAAACAATTTCTAAACATTTTATAGATTAGTTATAAACCATTAAAAGAACAAATTTAGGTTGGGATTTTGTGAAAAATCCTATTTGCCTGTATTCTTTCTATTAGGTAATAATTATAAATGTTGGTAGATCATTAAATACTGATGTTTCTCACTTTTAAATAAGCTGTCTGTAGTTAATAGTGTTAATACAGTGATAATAAATTAACTTGGTCCAGAGTAACGACACCCTTTTCCAGAATCTTAACATTTTTTGTCAAAAAATATTGTACAACAAAATATAGGATAGACAGTGTTATTGAAGTATGTTTTTATGTTCACCGCATGGCTCAAGGGATGGTAATTTTGGTCTGTAAGTCTGACTGAAATCTTGAGCAGTTATTTATGGTTCCCAGAGGATGAATATAATATAGACTTTGGTCATTCCATAACTTTTCCTCCGACACCACAAGCTGGTCAATGCTTTCTCTTATCCACTGAAAGATCTCAACATCTACTGAGTGGATGACTTTCATGGCTCCCAGAAGATGAATCCTGCTGACTTTGGCGATCCCTTGACTTTGTCTCTAGCACCACCTTGAAATTGCCATTTTTTGCATGTGTGTCTCAAAGATTATTATTACTACTACTAAAAACTTTATTTATATAGCATTTTCCCAATCAGTTACAAAGTGCTTAACAGTAAAAACCATCAGAGTAAACTGTAAAAAATGCTAAAGTAATTAGATTAGAGAGCATTTTAAAGTAGCCAGACCGAAACAGTAAAACACTGAGGGGCATAGAAAAATAAGACCACAACAAGATAAAAACTAAATTTATGATTTAAGAAAAGGCTGTCCAATAAAACAACTACAAGATGGATGGGCACAACATTTTGTATAGACATTCATGGCTCCCAGATGATGAATCCTAAAGCCTTTGATGATCCTTAGACTTTATTTCCACCACCACCATGACGTTGACATTTTTCTCTCAGTTATGCAGGTCATGGTTATCCAAGGAGGGTTGAATCAAGGGCAGCTGGTCCTGGTTGAAGGTGGTTGAATATGTTTCAGTTCTAAGTGACTGGTGGGGAGTCCCAGGTATTTAACCTCCGTAGGGTCATTATCAAGGCCATTGATACCACTTGGTTTGTTAGTGCTCCTGTCTGTTGTAACGACAGTTCAGTTGTTGGAGTCATCTGAGGCCAAATGTTCACAACAGAAGTTGGAGTTGTCACATGAGGCCAAATGTCAATGATTAAATCTCCTGGGAAGGGATGAAAGGACAACATTGTAGGTTTTTTGTGTGTAACATATCTCAACAACTACAAGATGAATTACCTTGAAATTCCATGTTCCCATCTGATCCCTTATTTTTCATCTACAGGGTCGTCATTGTCAAATTTTACTTATACTTTTATAATAATATTTCAGATTTCTACTTTGGAAGAGACATAAATCTTTTTTCCCCACTTCTTGCAACATGTTTTGAAAGTTAAAAAAAAAAAAAAGAATTTAAAACGTATGAAAATATGTTGTTATTGAAGGCTGTGACTCATCTACCAGCACATCACCATATCAAATATCCAAACACGGACTGTCCTCTCTCTCTGTCAAACATGGACTGTCCACTCTCTCTCTCTCTCTCTCTCTCTCTCTCTCTCTCTCTCTCTCTCTCTCTCTCTCAGCCGGCAGGCAGGCAGGGAGAGGCGGGGCGCTAGGACCGTGAAGAGGGAGGAGAGAAAACACTTCTGTTCAGACAGACATTTATTAGTGACTCTCACTGTCTGAGCTGGGCAGGTTTCAGAGAGAGACTGCCGCTCCGGACATTCAGGGGGACTACTATTTGTACACGCTGTTAAAAAAAAAGTGCGAGCAAGATTAAAAGCGAGGAATTAAAAGCACGCAGGCAGAGAGGAGAGAAAGAGAGAAACTACCTGCCTGTCAGCAGAGATGATGAGGAAAACGGGGGAAATGATCCTGGACGATTGGTCTGATGGGGAGGAGAACGTGAGTGGGATGTAAACACGGGACTATCGATCTTAAATAAGGAGGTAATGTATCAGATACACGCTGTGCTTCACATGTTGACTCACATTGCTTTCACACGTAATTAAAGATTTGTATATCCTTATGTTGCCATATGTTAGGTGGTAATTTTAGGGTGAAATAATAGTCAAAGATGAGGCGAGGAATGTGTGGATGGCAGGTTTCATGTGTTTTTCTGTACTGTTTTTGTCCCGTAAGCATCTTTTCAACCATCTTCTTCTGGTATAGTACAGATGTTAGATAGAGCGGAACTTTATTTGACTGCTGCATATATCAGACTAGATTAGATCACTTATACATCCCGAACAGGGGGTCTTCTGTAGTTTACAGACTTGGAAACTGGAGTATTTTGCATATATGCTTGTGTAATATGTCTACTGAAAGAATAGACTTTGATATCACCGTTCTGTAATACACTTTTTTTTAAAAGTACAATAACTGTAAAAAATGATTGTTTGCAATAATGCCCAATCTGCAGCAGCCCCAAAAGCAGTGCCTCCAGTTATGTCACCCCTGCACAAGGATGGATCATTTTACAGCAGATTGAGACCTTAGAAAGAGTTGTGTCTTTTGGTTCAGAGCCTGATAATTTAATTTTAGAGTCAAACACAAACTCTCAACCACCATAAATAATTGAGAACACGGTTTTCTTTATGGTTTGCCTCTTGAAATGACTCAGAAGTCGTACTTGGATCATATGACATACTGCTGCATGCCTGTCTCACACAATATGGAGATGTATTTCACTACTCCACTACCAGCCAATTTGCCACTTAAGATCAGCTGTAACAGCCTGCCACAGCTGTCATGTATCTGACACGTCAACATGGAAGGAAATTTGTACTTAACTCTGTAATTTCTCTGCGCACAGGAGCTCGTTTTTTGTAACCCCTTTGTAGTTTCACATGAGACGGTTCAGAGGTGTGCGCTCAGGCCACACCCTGCAACCCCCTTTTGTTAGAAATAAAGCTCTTTTTTTCGCTGCCATGCCTCAACTTGTTTCTTTTCACTTTTTACACACCTGCTCTCTTCGTGCCATGAGTGCCTCCGGGTCCACAGTCTTTAGAGGGGATCAAGTATCTCCTTGTCCCTGCTAATCTGCCCTGAAAGCCCGCGTATACAGTACACTGTGAAGTAGTTAATGTTTGATGGGAAACACCCCCTTATCTCTGAGCTATAACAAATATTTGAAGTGAAATATTTTCATGAGAGGTTTTTTTTTTTTTTTTTTTTTACTGTAAACTCACTACTTCTTGTTCACCAACTCAGCCATAAATTGTATCTGTCTTGAAGGAAACAACGTTTTAACTTTACTTAAAACAATGGTTTCTCAGCTTTCTCTTGGCTACTTCACGTCCTCTCTAACTTTTCTTTCTTTGGAATTTATTTGTCACGTTTGTACCAAACAAACTTTAAAATGCCTGTTTGTTTCTGTTAGGCTGAAATCCTATTTTCCTAGTAATCTATATTACAGGGACAAGAGGTTCATTGTTGCCTTCCCGTGCCAGATGAAACTCAAGGGCTGCGTTGCAACACTAGCTTTTGTAAACTGGGCTCACTATTACAATCAACAATCAAGCGTGAAAGAGTCCAGATTTATTTGTGGTTCAGTTTATGTGGTTTTAAGAATGTTTTTCACAGATGTTTTCTAGACAAATATGAAGGAATTCCTGCAATCTCTCAAGGGGGAAGTTGGTCAGGTGCTTTTTCTTGTGTTTTCTATGTGTATTTGATTATTTTCTGTTCCGTTTCAGTGTTTTCCGTCACCACGATGACGCCACGTGACAGCTCACTCCTGACTCACCTGCTCCTGCTCCTCCTCCTGCTCCTCCAGCTCCTCCTGCCCCTCGCCCGGTCCGTGTTGCACCCTCCTCACCACCCGCAGGTTCACGTCCCGACGCTGCATCCTCACGCACCGACACCTCTCACCCGCTCCCGCTTCAGCGCTCACACTCAGCTGGACTTCACCACTCACTGCAACTCCAGCTGCTTCCGCAGAGCAGAGCAGGAGGCCCAGAAGGAGCAGCTCTCTGAGAAACTGGCCTTTGAGACGCTGTACTCCGACGGCTCCCGCACTCTGACCACCGTGGATGTGGAGAATGAGGTGGAGGGAGATGTCAGTCACTTTGCGCACCCTTCACCGAGGAGAGTGAAGCCCAGACACAAGCGGGTCAGGCGGCAGATTTATGGCGCAGACGGACGTTTTAACATCCAAGGAGACAACTTCCTGTTGGATTACCCTTTCTCCACGGCGGTGCGGATCTCCACTGGCTGCACCGGGGTTCTGGTGTCCCAGCTACACGTCCTGACAGCCGCCCACTGCGTGCATGATGGGAAGGATTATGTCAAAGGGGCGCGTAAGCTCAGGGTGGGCTTCCTGATCCCTCCATCCATCAACGGCACCAAAGTCGGCTTCACTTCTGCCAAGAAGCCTCTAGTCCGCTGGGTCAGGGTGAAACGCACCCGGGTGCCAAAGGGCTGGATTCAGGGCCCTCAGGAGGTCAGCATGGACTTCGATTACGCACTGCTGGAGCTGCGCTGGCCTCACCGACGTCCCTTCATGCGCCTCTCTGTGGCTCCCTCCTCTGATGACCTGGCTGGAAAGCGCATCCACTTCTCTGGCTTTGACAGCGACAGACCCGGGGAACTGGTCTACAGATTTTGTCCTGTGGAAGAAGAGTCCAGTGACCTGATATACCAGCACTGTGACGCACGACCTGGAGCCAGCGGCTCAGGGGTCTACGGACGTGTGTGGGACAACTCTTTAGAGCGCTGGGAAAGAAAGGTCATCGGCATTTTCTCTGGACACCAGTGGCTGGAGATAGATGGAGAGAACCGGGACTACAATGTGGCTGTGCGCATCACTCCTCTGAAGTTTGCTCAGATCTGTTACTGGGTGCATGGCAACCGACTAGACTGCGTCCAGGACTAAGATGGGGGAGAAGTGTTTAGAAAGTTTGGAGAGAAAGGCAACAAAAGCACAAAGTGACTGAAAGAATACAGGGTGAAATGTCTTAGAAAGAGGATTAAAGTGAAAGCAGAATAACATCCTTTAGTGGCGCAGCAGTGAAGCAGAGGTCACTTCTGGATCCAGTTTCCTTCAATGAATCATTTCTCTCCAGTCTTTAATTCGCTTTCTGTAACCTATTAAACAAATCCGCCTGTGAGATCATCACCACGGCATCTTTAATATGTTTTTACCCACAGTCTCAGATTAATAACACAGTCAGTGTTTCCACAATATTAACATAAATCGCTTGTTAAAAAGAGGGAAAAAACACTCGTGGCACCAGATTATTTTCCTACTGTAGATGATGTCAGTTTATTGAGGACGTTTTTTTTCTATACATCTCACACGCTTTGGTACTTTAACAGCTCTTCAAGGATCACTGAGCTGCTTTAACAACAATCTACATTCAGATAGAGACACTTAACATTAGTACACAGAATAAAAAAAAACTTTTATGGACGCACCATTGATGCTTTTTTTTAAGTCTCAGCAGAGTGCTGTGGTGACTGGAGAGATAGGAAGTTTGTTAATTTTATTTTTTTGATGAAAAAATAATTGCTATATTTTAATAAACAGAGATTTATGACCGTGTTTGTGTCGTCAGTCTTAACTCGGGTTTAGGAGTGGTGCTGTGGTGCCACCCTGTGGTCATAACCGGTGCTGCAGCGTGAATGGACCTGTGCAGCTCCACAGGTGGATCTGGGTGGATCTGGGTCAGACTTCACGAACTAATCAGTGATAAAGGTCTAATATAAGGTGCAGCTGACGAGGTCTAATCAGTCTGGAGGTAGACAATGAGTTAGCAGAGCCATTAAATTGAACCTTGAGCTTAATTGATTTGTCAGTCAACAAGCAAATATGCCAAAACCTCACTGGTCCCAGTGGGAATATTTACTGGTTTTCTTTGTCTTGCATGATACTACACTGAATATCTTTGGGTTTTACACTGTTGGTTGGGCAAAAGTCTTTGAATATTTCCACATGGGATTTACTGACAATAGACTATTATATTTGGTAAATAATAGTTAATTGCAGCTCAAATTGTATTGGAGTCTTTACATTTCATGATACTTCATTATTAATCTCTTTTATTTTTGAGCCACAGAACTCATGAAAACCTTGTCATTAATAGGTCATTAATCCTCGCTTTTTGAGAGAGCAGAGGACTTTCCCCACATTTTACATTTGTCAATGGAAAAAAAAAACAAAAAAACTTTCAGTCTCACTATATTTTGGTCCCGTTACCTAAAAGAAAACAAATGTGGTTTCAATCAATGTGAAGAACTTGAATTGTCGCTTCAGAACTGGTGAATAAGAGTCAAATTTAACCCAGAACATCATTTATGTACAAAAATGAATTGTTTATGGTGATTTAACTGCTTTGAAATGTAAAAACGGGTCAAATTTGACCTCAAAAGTAAGTTAAAATCAGTAGTGTCTGATAACTGAAAAACTGCAGCTGTTGCCCTTCTTCCAAAGAAGTTAAAAAAAAAAAAAAAAAAAAAAAAAAAAAAGTGGAAAAAGAGCAGAACAAGTCAGTAGTTTAGTGCTTTTTATTAGAGATAAGGAGACGATACAAAACATCCACCATTCAATATTCAGGCTAAACTCTGACCACCGGTCTTTCATTTACACATCGCTCCCCATCAGACCTTCATAACACCAAAGTTTTTAATCAAGATCCTGGTTTTAACAAGTACAAGGAATGTGTGTGTTTACTACATCAAATGCCATTGTTTTCAGACCCAGAACTGGAAATAATAAAAAGGAATCACTCAAGTTTTGGAATTTGCAAGTTCAAAAAAAAAAAAAAAAAAAAAAAAAACAGAAAAGAAAAATATATATATTTAACCGTGTTCCCCCAGAGAAGGTTTTGATATATTTTGTGCAATCAAGAGTGAATTAGTTTTTACTACACCTAGTCTCAACTACACACACTTACAAAACTTAACTAGAAGTTTGGCAAAAAAAATGTAGTTGGAACGAATATTTATCAGTATTCAATGGTTGGAAAAACTAAAAAAAAAAAAAAAAAAAAAAAAAAAGGTTGTTGCCTGTCCCTTTCTCTGCAATCGTTCAAATGGAACCCGGAAAGAACAAAACCCTGTCCTTACACATGTGTATTTGATTCTTAAATCATCTTCTTCATCATCCTTCAGTTGTATCTTTACGTTTTTCTTTTGTGTGTGTTTTGTTCATATTTTTTATGTTGCGTTAACTGGAATGACAGTCTGCATTTGTTTGTTTTCTTTTTTTTTTTTTTCTTCTCTTCTTTTTAAACTGTCACTTGATCCCACACCCACCCACGATATCCCTCCCCGAGAGTCCCGCAAATGGTGCTGGTTCTGCTTTTTGCCCCTTTTCCAAAAACCACACTGGAATGAACAGCTAAACCCAACAGATGTGTCTGAAAGGCCTCGATGATCGAAGCCGGAGGGGAGGGGAGGGGAGGGGGGAGAAGAGGAGGAGGAGGAGGAGGAGGAGGAGGAAGGGGAGGTAATATTTATATAGGAGATCCTTCCAGGCTGACTACTGACGAGCCGCCAAGCTTTTCCGCGAGGGTGTGCCGGTCTTTGAGGTCTTCCAAACCGTTCACCTGCCACTCGTGCTTGATACCTGAAATAAAAATCAAAACAAAGACAGTCAGAATTACGCTGTAATGTTTTCCAGACACGAATCTCAAAGTACAATCATGTAACCTTACCTATAAATAAGCTGCATGTCTATTGAACAAAAACCTGATTTTAAAAAAAGAAAAAGGAGCAGGCAATAAACCTCTCATGGTATTTGTATTGAATAGTGTCTTAATATAGAAGCTTTCCTGGAAAATCAGAACAGAAGCCATTTATGGAGAAATATTTTTCATATCCAGCAAAATATTACCTGCCAAACATCCAATATTACCATAAAATAGTCATTGATTTGCAACACTGCCCACAATGACCTAATAGAAATTTTTAAGCAACAGCTACAAAAGTATAAATGATACAGCAAAATCTGTGACAGTTGACAAGTTTATATATTTCCTGACAGTATATTGGGTCTTATTGCTCAAAGGGAAACGTCTAAAAACATTGGACATATACATCCATAGTCAGGTTTTTGGAACACTTCGTCAAAAAGCTGCTTTAGATTTGTGTTAAAAAACGGCTGCATTCAGATATCAGAGGAAATAAATGGTTGTAATAATGTCTTTGGCTTCCTCGATTAACCAAAAAGGTTGTTTGTGTGTTTGATATTTTACAGCAGTATCATATTTTTCCACTTGGGGGCAGCAGAACAGGCTGTAAATTCAACACTGACATAATTATGGGTTTATGTTAATGTGATTAACTTGTCAGTAAATTACTTATTTACACATCTAGAAGACATGAAACAATGCTAATATTCAGTCAGAGTTACGTTTCTGGACACCTGACATATGTTGGTTCAACATCCACTTTTAATTCTGCTTTTGGTCTCCACCGACTCCTGAGGGAAACATCTGGCTCTTTAGATGTTAAAATGCTACATTATGTTCGCCAGCTGCTCGCTAACTTTGTCTTCTGTTTGGTTTTTCTTAGAGCTTCTTCAATGAAAACAGCTGCCCTGCTTTGTCTGGAAACGTCATTGATGCGCAGCGAGATTTATTCAAACAACAGTAAAGTTGCAGCCTGGAAAACAGACGAGCTTGAAGAGCTGCGGAGTCTGGTGATGATCATCTGTGGGCTTGTTACTGAGAGTGATGCCTTTCACATTACACAAAGTCTGTTGACCTCTTCTTATTATAAAAGTATCGATCGCTACAGCTTTTAATCATTTTAAATCATGAACTGGCGGTGGTCAAGGTTGGGTTTGATGGTTAAATTAACATGTCAAACCATCTCGTCATCAAAACAATAAAACCTGACACTCACCTTCAAATTTTCTCTTGATAGCATCTTTTGAGCTGGCATAGATCATCTTGCTCTTCAAGGGGGCATTATCTGGAGCCCTGCGAATGAGAGGAAGAAAGATAATCTTTAAGACCAAATGTTATCCTAGTGACTCATTTAATGAGTCGTTATAAATAGCTTCTCATAAACACTTTAGTGCCTGATAAGGGCTGCCCTCACCAGAAGATAAAGACCAGGTCCTCCTTCTTTGTTTCTTTGGTCTCATAGGTGGCGTCGTACAGGGCATAGCGGCAGTCGTCTGGGGGCAGCATCTTGACAAAGTGCTGGTAGGGGTCCTGGACGGTGGTTCCCAAGTCACCCAGCAGGATTTCTTTGCCGTCATCCAGAACAATGTTCTTGAGGTCCTTGCTCAGGCAGAACAGAATGGCCTTCTTCCTCTTCCTCTTCTCGTCCTCGTTCGCCTGAGCCTTACGCACCTTCATGTCGTTGAAGACTGCGATAACTTCATCTGTGACTTTCACACCGGAGGCCTGCGTAGAGAACGATCCGTTAACTCCGAGTCTCAAGTAGTTACAGTTCGTACATTTTTATTAAAATAATGACCTTCATATAAAGGCCTGAATAACTCACACAACCCATAATATTTATTGTGTGAGAGACGGCAAAGCTCCCAGTCAATGAATGCAGGTTTCAGAAAATAATCAAATAAAACTGCAAAAAAAAAAAAAAAAAAAAAAAAAAAAAAAAAAAGCAAATAAAACTGGACTCAATCATGATTTTTATAGAAGATCAAGCAGAAAACACACTGCAAGAAAATGTTTTTCTGTCACTGTAGATCAATTTTGGGAACGTTGTGATCTGAGGCTAAAATGTTTTAGATGTAAAAAAAAAAAAAAAGAATGATTTGAAGTTATAAAGTAGAGCTGATATGATGCATAAAATTAATCTGCAACCAATTTGATAATCAGTTGTTTTGAAGTTGCAGTTTTTTCTTTGTGTTCTGTGATATAAACTAAATATATATCTTTGGGTTTTACACTGCTGGTTGGACAAACATGAATACGTCATCTTCTCTTCTGGGAATTGTGATGAGCATTTTTGCCATTTCTAACAATAAATGGACCAAACTATTGAGAAAATGATCAGACTAAAATCAATGAAAACTATTGTGAGTTGAAGCCATTTTCTATTCCTCAGCGATGGTATTGAGACAACAGTTTCCATCGTGTTCAACAGGCCCCAAGTGACGACTCGAGTACAGAAAAATAGAGTCATCGTGAAGCTGAAGAAAGGCCTGAGAGGGCTGCATGTGACTATCACACACACACACACACACACACACACACACACACACACACACACAACGGGAATGCTCTTTACGAGGACTGATAAGGAGGATTGAAACGCAAAAGGTGTGGCCGTGACAAGCCGTTAGCCATGTTGGAAGAGTTTTAATTTATTTTAAAGCTCAATCAAAAAGACAAACGTCATATTCAAGAAAACACTGTTCAAACACTAAAAAAAAAAAAAAAAACCCTGAGTGAACGATAAGAAATAATACAATAAAAACTTAAATAGTCAATAAGGAATTAATGCATATACATATTCATAAAGTTGTAGGACTTTGATTCTTTTTTAAGAGCATTATCTGGTTAAATATGCAGCAAATATAATGGTGGTGAAGAGTTAAGCTGTGTAATGAAATCTGAAAATTAGCCAATTGTCAGCTCAGCTGCTCCAAATGAAACGATTCAGTCAGTTCGGACTTTTAATTCCATTTCCTTTGCATAAAGTCAGACTGGAAGAGCACAGAGGAACAGAAAGTGTCCAGTACTGCTCGTCCAAAGTCCACCTGGATTATGAATACTAAATAAATTCAGCTAACAGGTGTGTCATGGTCTGTCACTGTGACTGACGCAGGACCAGTAGGTACGAGCGTTACATAAGCTCTTTCTGCAGGCAGAGTTAACAGCCATGTACACTATCTCTGCCATAAAGATGACCATGTGGGTAAGGGTGTGGTCAGGAATTAAGCGTTGCATTGCATGGTTGAGTCACAGACAATGGGGCTTCTGTTGAAATGTAGAAGACAAGTCACATCGCCAAGTCACAGCTGCTCCATAAACTCACTCAAGTCAGGTCTTCTGACTCCGTTTAAAAAAAAAAAAAAAAAAAAAAAAAAAAAAAAAAAAAAAAAAAAAAAGGCACTCCATCACACAGGAAAATGCAGTCTCAGGAGAAGATGGAAGAAAAACTGCTTTCTAAACAGCAATGTGTCAATGGAAAAAAAAGAAAGAAAAAAAAAGAGAGACAACAATGAAAAGGAAATAATGTGGCAGGAAAGACGGAAAAGGAATCTGACAGCAAAGCAGCACGGGCAGCAGGGAGTGTGTGTTTGTTCAGGGTGTAAAGAGGCCTGCGTGAAACGATGAATTTTAGAGTAATAATTAACTAGTAACCAATCTTACTCGCTTCCTTAATCCTCCCTCCCTCCACACACACCAATGAAAGCTTTGTAATTTGGTGTTTATTTTCCCCTCATGTTCCTAGCAGTGACAGCAAAGTCTGCTTCCAAAAGGAGCTACAATTTGCATACTTTGCATGAGTCAGCACGACACGTCTAAATTTATTCTTTATACGTATTACTGATGAGAAATAATGATCTGTAAAGTCAATAAATTCTTAAGTTTCTCCACCTTTTCCTCCTCTGCTGCATTGCTTTGACCTAATTTGCCATGAATGTGGTTTATATATTCTGTTTATTTGTTGTAGCAGCAAGCTAATATCACCATGGTGATTGCTGGGGCTCTTACCTTATCTAATCTTACCCGGGGATACTTTTGTTTTACAGAAGTCAAGGTTCAAGTGACTCAATACAAATCTAGTCACAGTCAAAGTTTTAATTCCTTTACAGACCCACACAGTTAAGGTTACAGGCCTCACACAATCACCACAAGGTACAAACTTCACTAGCAAACACTGGACTAAAAGATTCATATTCAAACTCCAAGAAAAAAAACAAAAAACACTGGATAGGGAAAAAGGAAAAAAAGTGTGTGATGGGCAGATTTAGTTGATGTCAGATTGTTAATGATGCAGACTCAGCAGCAACAGACAACACAGCTGGATGGTGACAAAAAAAAAACAACAACTCTGTAGTATAACATTGATTATATGATATATAATGCTAAGATTGTTTCATTTTTCGTGTTGCAGTGATGCACAAATAAATAACGCATATGCCGTCATTCATCTCTCTTATGTCTTGATGACTATGTGTGAATGAATAGAGGCATCTGTTAATTAATTCCCCCCTTTTGTGTCGTGTAGTAGTATAATAGCGTGACGTACGTGCAGGCTGTTTAAACTGCTGTACAAATTAAGATGCGCAACTAATAAAAAGATGCGCAGCACCGAGCATCAAGATCCAGAGCCAGCGGGCCCCGTTAGCTTTCAGCTAGCGGATCCGGTGCTGACAAAACCGGCGTTACATAATGTTGACAAAAATCTGTCAAATATGTGCGTTACATCTCGGTTAAACACACGCCATAAAACCTAACATGACAAATGGTGGCAAATTAAGTTTAACTGTAGATCCGGTTATTATAATACGGCGCCAAACAAAATGGTCTTTGCACCAAATTCAGGGTGGGGCCGTGAATGCAGCACACGCACATGTGAACGCTAGCTGCTATATAAGGAGAAACTGATCGAACCAACCGATCGGCTGACAATTCACACATTTTGTGGCAATAACGCAACTTGACCGTCAACTTAAAACTGTCTATTTAGTCTGAGTGGACTGAATGTGACGAGGTTTAGAGCAGCAAGTCAACAAAGCATCCAGCAGACTGTTAGCGGTAGAGCCGTGAACAGACAAAGAACAAGAAATCTCAGCTAGCGCCATGATGGTGTCACTGTCTGCCTGAGCTAGCAGCTATGTTAGCTCACAGGACCGTTAGCCAGCTGGCCCCGAGGCGCTGCTGCACCTGCCGGTATTATAATTACTATTATGTGGAAGCGTCGACGGTGAGGTGAAATAACAGGAGACATGATGCAGAGAAAACACCCGAGGAGCAGCGTCATGACAGCGGGGTGGATGTTAACACGGGCAGGGCCCTTTTTTGTAATGCGGGTTTCTGTGCCTGAAACACGGGGAGATGAACGAAATGGCGCCCGTTGTTTAGGACCGTTAGCAGCTTATCTTGTATATTATCATTCTCTTGTTTAAAAAGAAAAATCACCTTAAAGCAAATTCGCAGTGTGTTGAATATAAAACGCTGCTTCGCCCTGCTGTGTGAAAGCAGTCATCCGCCTGTCTGGCAGCACAGCGGCTCTCTGCCCGCTTTAGCCCCGGCGCTAGCAGCGGCTCCTGCGGCACACACTGCTGCCCTCACCGGCTCTGATGTCTGATGCCAAAACCAATATCATCTAAAAAAAATGAAACTAACTCGATCACAAACGCCCCCAAAATCTTGAAGTTAATTCCATACTAGGCAGTAAAACCACTAATGAGACATAAAGTGTGATAAAAAACGACGCTGGACCTACCATTGTTGTAGCTCTGAGTCGATCTGTGTGTGTTGAATGGACTGTAACGATGAAGCGTCGCGCTCACTCTGGATACACAGCGTGAACGCGCCTATAAGCGCGAGCCCGGCGGGAGCAAGGTGCACGAGCGGGAGCGCATGTCATGACGGTCCGGCTGTTTTATTTGCTGGTTGCCATAATACATCCATGGTGTGGATACGACTGGAGTAATTATTTAATCTCTTCAGTCTAATCATATTAAATCTTTTTTTTTTTTTTTTTTTTTTTTAAATCTTAACTCTCGTTGTTTTATTTATGTTTTTTAACGCTGCAGTACAGTGCAGTACAAATTAAATAATAATTATTGATTAGCTTCATTTGGATGACGTATGCACACACGAATTAAACAGATAATACAACAAAGAAATATCAATAATTTAATTGATGAGCCCAGACTCATTTAATAAAGGTTATTATTGAACATTATTATTAGAATGGTAATAATTAACATCAATATACGAGAGAATATTTTATCTGTGAGCTCTCTACTATTTTTTATTTACTTTTATTCTTTTCCCCCCCCTCGTAATACTGGCGTCTTCTGTTAATATTTATTTTTATTTTTTGATGGCTAGCAGGTATAAACAAATCAGACATACCAACATACCGATGGAATAATGTGTTTGCATAGAAGCCAGTTTGAATAAAGAAATAAATCTCTAATAATATCTTAATGTGCTATGTTATAAAGGGGATTAACAGTGCTACTTTAGTGCGTGACGTAGCCTAATTATTTATTTATTTACAGGAAGATTATGAATGAAGCCTTTTGTCAGACCGCATATGAAGCTTTGCTGCTCTGCGGCTCTTATTATTTTATTTATTATCATTTTTATTTTATTTTAACCCATTTTAAAAACAAAAATGAACGCATATCTTACACACATGCACGTCCACGACTGTGAGTGACGGTGTAACTTGAGTACCGGGATATAAAGCTATTAATTATTAGACCAATGGCGCGTGGGAGGGGTTGATTATAATAAAATGAAACGCTCGTGCTGCGCTGTTTTGACCGACATTCAGCAGCCTGCCGCGCGCAAAGCGGTTTTCAGGATGGGAGGAAATGCCCCGCCATCCATCCTCTTTCTCTTCCTCTCTCTCTGTTTCTCCCACTGTCTCCCCCCTCTCCCAGTCTCTCCTTATATCTCTCCCCTCTCTCCCAGCCTCCCCCGGTCTCTCTCCCCCCTGTCTCCCGGTCTCTCCCCCCTCTGTCTCTCTCCCAGCCTCTCCCTCCTTGTCTCCCTGTCTCCCGGCCTCTCCCTCTCCCTCTCTTTCCCCCTCCCCTCCCGTGCGGGTTTTTGTTGAACTCACTTCCAAATATGGAAGTGAACGGTGAGCGGCGGCGGTCAGTGCACGCGCGCCTCGCTCACAGCACGAGGAGGGTCGGGCCGCGACGCTGATCACCATATAAGGAAACAAGGGACACGAAATTCGCTATAGCAGATTTTTTTTCATCGCGTTGCGGGGAGAGAAAGAGAGAGGGCCAGTGTGAGGATGAGAGGCAGCGGGGAATGACACGTCAAATCCGGGAGTTCAAAGCCACACACGAGACTAAAACGACAGCTGCTGCCGCGATAATATCACACCTATAATATCAATCACATGATGCAGTGATGTGGCTATTTTGTGTGTTTATGTTTTTTTAAAGGGATGTGTAGCTATAGCAACAGACGGCGCTGTGGTTGTAAACACAAAGACTAGCTATGACCTACATTCATTATGTGGGCAACCCCCCCCCCCCCCCCAAAAAAAAACAAAAAACAAACAAAACAAAAAACACATGTTATAAAAAAGCACGTGAACACATAGTTTGCCTATTTTGATCTCAAATAGACATTTTAGTTGTTCCACAATTAACAAAAGCACCAGTTGACCAAATATAATAGTTTAATGGCTTCATTAGCTCTTTGTTTACACTGTAAACAACATAGTTAAACTAATCCTATCATAAATACTGTATTGTTGCTGCTCATAATGTACATTACTGGACGTAATAATGCAACATGTACTCATACCATACAATACAATAGTTTATTGTCCATAATGTAAATATAGCTACATTTACTCATACTGTGTATTTGTTTGTATTGTAGATATAGTTAAACCCCTTCATATCATATTCCACATTGGTTTCTTGTTTATTTTGTGCAATAAATTGTATTTATAATGTCTTAATGCACTTTGCTACTATCTGGTTAGATGCTAAACTACATTTCTTCATACAGGTACTTAGTTTAATCAAATCTGACCTGACTTAATACAATCAAATCAAATATTAAATGCAATATAAGACTGAATAAATTGCAGCATCACAATCAAATGAAAATGTCTAAATGTGTTTTTAAAATCTCACATAATTCATGTCTATAAAGTACAACTGGGACAGGAAATAATGCTCAGTTGCTTTGACAGCTGTTTTTGCCGAACAACAAGCTTTTAATGATGAACTTGCTTATGTTTTTTTTAATGTATGAATGTCTTCATTTTACACGACTTGAACTGACTTTAATCCCTGGTGACATTTTTAAAAAAATGAAAAAACAACAAACCATTTGAATGTAGAGATCGGAAAAGATGAGTTAACAGTTTTCAAGCTCTGTTTATTCTTTATAAAACAGCATTTCTCAAGTCAAGGTCCGCCAACACCCCCCACCCACCCAACCACCCACCCTCTTCCTCCTCCTCCTCCTCCTCCTTGCAAGAGATGATTACAATAGCAGTTACCAAAATAAAATTGCATGCATTGATTCACTTTTGGGACAAGCTGTTTACAAAATGCACCAAAGAGGAGGGAGGGTGCAATAGTAAACGCTGTGAAACATCCTGAAGGTTCCTCCTCTTGTGGAAAGGGATCGACGTGGAATGTGCAAAACGATGGTCGAAAAAATGTTGGACTCCTCAGTGTTTTTATGGTCACATTTAGCCCCGTATTCTCATGACTTGCACCTAATGGAATTACTGTGAGATTAAAGCACTATTCTTCCCCTATTTTTGTGTGTATGGTTAGTTGTTGAAGTTGCCCAACATATTATCAGTACAGACTACAGGTCACAAACTCTCATGGCTCTATTTTACTAAATGCTTTCCATTCCACTTCTCCAGTCAAATGTTTGTGAAAGAATCTGCATTTGATCAAATTCAGAGATGTAGGGCAGAGTTAAAGGAAGCTTGGCCCCGCAGTGGAAAAAAATACACAAAAACAAATCAAGTCCACCTTTTTAATTCTCTGTATGACAGATGTTTGAAAAAAATGCAGGTGACTGACTAAATGGCCATGTGTGCATGAGAATAAAGAATCAAGTCAACCCCCCATTTATCATTTTCTTCATTTCTGTAGTATGGCTTTATATCTATATTACATAAACTCTTTAATGTGCAAGTCATTCAAAGCTAAGCTCTAACCCGAGCGTGCAATAGTTTCAAGCTGGATTCAAATGTAAAATTGTCATTTTTTCTCCCCCAAAAGAGTTTATCTTTGCTTATATTCTAAAAGCTGTTTTATGTTGACAGATGTTTGAGAATAAGTAACTGTGAAATAGATGAAATATCCACATTTTCCCCTAACTTTGTAGCCAGATCATGAATTTGCACTCTATTCTACATCACTACGACACAGAGTACGTTCTCACTGCGCTACAAAAAAGAAAACAGGCCAACGGTCCTGTTTACTGCAGGTTTCTCCGGCTTGTCATGTGTGTGTCTGTCTTCTCGTTATTTGTTCCATGTATGTTTAACACATTTGATGTTTCAGTGACAAAGATTTTTCTCAGTTTTCATCAATTTCACTGCTATTCTTGAATGGATAAAACTCTGTTTACACTGCAGACTACATTTCATCTTATATTCTCTCTATATATTTGAAGTGATAAGAGTACAAGGTCAAAGTATAACTTAAACTTGTTACAATATTTAAAGCAAACTCTTTGGCTGTCTGGTCGTTCAACACCATTGAGTATTCCAATAAAGGATTATCTTTGGAGTTTTGCAGAATTAAGTTCCTATATATATCATTTCTTTTAGAAGAGTCTAGTGCCTAGTAGCAAAATCTACAAAGTGTAACATATTTCCGTCAAGGAATAATCAGCAAAGCATTAAACACAGCCCCCAAAATCTGCTGTGCTATATATAGAAAGTGCGTTTTCTCTTCTCCTTCCAAAAGCAATAACAGTTCACCTTTCTAGAAATGCTTAAGTCTATATCAAAGATAGTAAATCTACAAACACAATGGAATGTTTTTAAGGCCACAAAGTAAAAAAAAAAATAGCCACAAAGAAATATGTATAAATGTAGAAGCTTTAAAGCCAGCGTTTTGTTTTTTTTTGTTTGTTTTTTTAAGTAAATATTATAAAGATATACTGCTGAAGCTTTGTTTGGAAAGCACCCTGACTACCCCTGTGTGAACAATATACCGCGAGAGACATGCATTCAACTTAAATACAATTTAAAGTGTTTCTTAAGTTTCAAGGTAAACGCTGACTTGTCTTTTAAGACCAATTGTAAACTTGTAAATTGATGGCAGTGTCAATTTTAAGACATGAAGTATCAATCAGAGGGAATGTGATAGTTTGATCCCCGTCTCAGTGAATCCAGTCACCTTTACTTGAGCCTGGGCTTCAACAGGCAGTGTAACGTGCATAATAAAGATGCTGGTAAATCGGCATTTTGTAGCACTTTTGCATTTGTAGCCCGTGCCAATGAAGTTTAGCTGCATGTTTGTTCCAGTGGGTGGCATGATAAGGCTTTAGTGCTGAATGTGTGCTTGTGTTGTGTGCTGGTTGCATTGCATCAAGATTATAAAAAGGTTCAGAGGTCCCCTAACTGGATTTCTTCTGTTCTGTGATGCTTGTCCCTCTCGACTTGTTCAACACCACCGTGGCCTGAAAACAAAGAGAGAAAAAAGGGGAAGACAGTTAATTTGGCCGCATACTGTGTGAAGTGCTTCTTGCAACACTGGCTGACTTCAGTTTTTCTGTGTTGTGGTTAATTCAATGAAACCTCTCAGCCTCATCCGTCATATTTTTAACCTTGCCACCTTGAGTGCAGTCAATTACTTCAAACCACTTCTGGTTTCGTGAAAGTAACAGGAGTGAAAACAGGAATCACTGCTGAGGGCTTTTAGTGGGGTTAGTTTTGTTTTCTATTCAGCTCTGTTCATACAGCTCATACATTTTTAATTGTGTCTTCTTTATCCTAATGAACACTCTATATTTATTATAATAGTAATACAGAATTTAATGAGTCCCTCAGTCCTGACATGCAATTAAATTATTGAGGATAAAAACACAATAAAGCTAAGAGCTTGTTTTAATTGTGGTTCTCTAAAGGGAAAAGGGGGGTAAGATGGCAGATATTCAAGTCTGGTAAGAACGGTTAAAAAATATATGCAATTGAGTTGATGACTTATGATTGATTTTTCATCCACTGTTTCTTTACCAAAAGTTCAAAACTGCTCTCAGTCTGCTGTTGCTTCAGAGAACTTGTAGAGATGTACCAGAGAGTTGCAGCAGTCTATAAAAATGTGTATTTCCCTGTAGAACTCTTCAATCTCTTGAAAGGATGATGATGTTAAGCTACAAACAAGCTACAGACTCTTGTTGCATAGTTATGATGATCTCTGATGAGGCTAAAGTAGTTAGTTAAGTAAACTGAAGCCGGATTCTTTATTATTTTGTGAGTGAGACCTCACTTAGTTTGCGTCTTTCTTCTTTCCATGCTATGACTATGTACTCTGAAAGGGCAATAGTCAACCCCTCCTGGGTATAATAACCATCCAACTATACATATTTTTGTCTCTACAAGCTCATTGGTTTGATTTACGGCTTTAACATTTACTGTGCTGCCCAGTTTAGTCTCCCTTCTCTTATCAACTCTGTTTCAAGGAGCAACAGCTGAGCTGTTTGCAACCAGTCCAGCACCAAACAGTTGACTGACAAAGTTAGCAACTAGCTGGTGAACATCGTCCCGTATGTAGCAGGCTGATTCAGATTGGATGATTATGTTGTTCTGTGTCTCCTCAATGTGTAAATAGCAACTGTTTATTATCATGTTACCTTTGGCAAGTTTATATTTATATATTTCCAAAGACAAATCTGCCCTTTAGTAGAAAGCAGCCTTTAAACAGGTCATTTACGCCCACAGGCAACACTTAAGTGACTCAGATTGTGGACACGGCAGTTTGCTAACAAACCACACGGTTAACCTGTGATTTCATTCAGCCACATGACTGCCAGCCTTTTCTGATGACACCAAATTCTTTGCTACTGTCTTGATGTAGGACAATGCTTTAGCTATAATAGCCTTTGCTTGTGTGTAAACTTTGGCCCTGCTGACCACCATTCACTCTAACTTCCTGTCACACTGTCCCTGTACAAAATAAGAACATCCAAACTTAAGCAAAGTCTTTCCTCCTGTTTCTCAAGTGACTGAAAGACTAAAGACAAGAACAAGCTTTTGTACTATAGAATAAGCATATCTTAACTTTAAACTCTACTTATACCCACTTCTTTATTTCACACAGCACAGGAAATGTACTAAATCTACTTAAACTTAAACTAGACTACTACTAGTTTCTTTTATCCCAGGATTGCTAAATGTAATTTTTGTCCTTCTTGCTAGCATCAATAGCTCCCTCTAGTGGTTTTGGTAAGGCAGTGCACTGAAAAATGGCAAACTAAAAGCTCTGAATGACATGGATGTTCAGACATCAGTCAATAAAAAAAAATGACCAGCAGGCCCATTAATCTCACCTGCTCCAGGACGACACCCGCAGCCTGATCGATGGCTCCCCCTACAGTCCGATACCGACCGGAGTATCGTATGAAGGCCCACGTCAGCATAGCCATCATGACCACGCCCAGAGTGCAGTCACACACCAGGGCGAAGGTAGTCAGGCCAACGAAGAGCAACACACCTGAAACCACGTACAGGAAGCACACCAGGACAAACAGAACTGCAGGTGTCCGGAAAGCGCTGAAGAGATTTTTTGACTGTTACAAAAAAAAAAGAAAAAAGAGAAAAAACAGACGATTAAGAACAATTTTGGAGTCTTGTCATTTCCAAAAACAGCCATGAATGCTATAATAATAAATTTATATCAGAATCAAAGTGAGTGGGAAAAAACATTTTCGTTTTTGTATGATAAAAGGAATAAATAAAATACTGAACATGTTAAAATTTGATTTGTACAAACTCCAGTATACC